>CP124714.1:145815000-150615000 GCA_031232105.1 Capsicum rhomboideum | reverse complement strand
CAAGATGTAGCAAATGTCAAAAGATATCAACTTCCTTTGGTCCCAATTTCTTAACATTCTTACTAGAGAATGAGCCTCAAATGTTTAAGGAAGCAGTGTCTTCCTTAGAAGCACATAATTGGGAAGAGGTAATCAATAGTGAAATAGAATCCATATTGAATAATCATACATGGGAATTGGTTGATCTTACTCTAAGAAATAAACTATTGGATTCTAAATGGATATTTAAAAGTTAAATGAAAAATGATGGCACTATTGATAAATATAAGGCAAGACTAGTTGTCAAATGCTTCAGAAAATGAGAAGGTCTTGATTATTTCGACACATTCTCGCCGGTAACAAGAATCACATCTATTCAAATGTTGATAGTGTTAGCTACTGTGTACGATCTTCAAATTCATCAAATGGATATGAAGACAACCTTCTTAAATGGAGAACTAGAGGAAGAAATATACAGGGATCAACTCGAAGGTTTGTAATTCTTTGAAATGAGAAGAAGGTATGTGGACTTGTTACATCACTTTATGGACTAAAACAAGCACCCAAATAATGGCATGCCAAATTTGACCAAACAATGTTGTCAAATGAATTTAAGATCAATGAATGTGATAAATGTGTTTACATCAAGAACACTCCAAATCACATTGTCATTGTTTGTTTGTATGTGGATGATATGTTGATAATGAGTAAAGAAATTTTTGACATAAATGCTACTAAGAATATGCTTACTAGCAAGTTTGTATATGAAAAACTTAGGAGTTGCAGATTTGATTTTAGGAATTAAAATTCATAGGATTCCTCAAGGTCTAGCTTTGTCTCAAACTCATTACATCATCATAGTACTTGAAAAATTCAAGTATTTGGACTTTAAAGTTGCGAAGACTCTAATTGATATGAATCTTGCTCTTACAAAGAACCAAGGTCAAAGCAAGTCCCAAATGGACTACACTCAAAGTGTTAGGAAATTTGATGTACATAATAAATTGTACTAGACTGGATATAGCTTGTGCCATATGCAAACTAAGTCGGTACATAAGTAATCTCGATCAAACTCATTGGATGTCAATGAAATGAGTTTTGGGATATTTAAAATACACTCAATATTATACATTACACTATAATAAATATCCTACAGTGGTTGAAGGATATAGTGATACAAATTGGATCACCGGATCAAATGAAGTAAAAATCCACAAATGGATATATATTTACTCTTGATGGAGGAACAGTCTCTTGGAAATCATCCAAACAAACATGCATTGCTCCCTCTATAATGGAATCTAAGTTTATTGCTTTAGATAAGGCCGGTGAAGAAGCAGAATGGCTATGGAACTTTTAAGAAGATATTCCTCTTTGGCAAAAACCAGTGGCACTTATATGCATACATTGTGATAGTCAAGAAGCAATAGGAAGAGCTTAAAATGTTATGTACAATGGAAATTCACGTCATATACGAAGAAGACATAATATTGTTAGAGAATTACTCTCTAGTGAAATTATCACAATTGACAATGTAAATTCAAAAAATAATAGGTCGAATCTACTTAGAAAAGTCCTAACTAGAGAGGCGATTGATAAATCATCAAAGGGAATGGGATTATGGCCTAGAACAAGTCATTGTAATGGTAATTCTAGCTAGTTAACTTGAGATCTTAAGATCAAGGAGATCAAACAAAGATTTAAATAACTTTTCAACATTGTCACTAAAAGCATATCCTTTTCCATGATAAGAAAACGTTCAAGAAACAAGAATATGGTTTAAGGTTTGAGGTTTTTTAATGGTTTCTATGTTTGGTAGGAATGACCAAATAGTTTATCTAAAGGTTTTGTAACACCCCACACTTTTGGGCTAGAATTTGTACCGTTATTCATATGTATATATACCTAAACCAAATGATTTCTATTTACATATAAGTGTTAAGATCAACTATCTAGTGTATTAAGTATTTTTATGTGACTTAAGGTCATAGGAAACCCATAGAACAAAGACGAGTTGAATGTCCTGCTATCGATTAAGTTTCTGTATAAGTTTTTATTAGGATCTACTTCAAGAAAGCATTACTCCGAGAATATGAATATTATTTTATCTCAATACCAACCAAACTAAAGGTCTTCGAGTCTTCTTTCCAATGCAACTAACTGTTTGTCAATCTGAGTCTGGAGTAAAAAGTTATGGGCATTTTAGTGAGGCACTATCCCAGGTGCTCGTTGGGTAGCACGGGGCTGAGCTGGTGAGTTGAAAATCACTGGAAAGACTCCGTGTTGGGCTGCACGGTGTGGAGATCCCTCTCCAACAGAAAAATATTCTTTTCTCTTATTAAATCAAGGGCAAACTAGTCCTTTCACCCCATGTAACTTCCCAAATCCGCTTTTAACCCCCAAAATTATCCTAAACTGTGAGAATCATTCTCAAATCCCTAATTCCTCTTCTCTCCCAAAACACCAAACTCCCAATCCTAAAGTTTCAAGAAGAGTGAAAGATTATAGTTTCTTCTCAACATTTTCTTACCAAATTCATCATCAAGGGTATCTGGGACGAATCCAAGTCATGTAAGTATTCATATCGATTTCAAGCTAGGGTTCAAGCTTCAAAGCTAAGAATTCAAGCTTTCTCAAATTCCTTCCGTCAAAAAGGCATGTTGAACACTCCTTATTTCAACTATAATCGAAAAGTGTAAATTCATTTAGCATTTATGTATGTTATATCAATGATTTGAAACTAGGGTTGAGGACTTCATTTGTTAAAAGCTTAAATATTGATTTCCCTCTTGTTATGAATTGTTTTCTTATTATTAGTAGAGGGTTTTGAGGCTTAAACATATTATTTGAAAAAGGGTGAATTTCTTTATATGGATTTGAAAAACTAAATGCTATGAATGATGAAAACTATGATTTTCAACCCTTTTAAAAAGCTTGTTTTTCAATGGGAATTATGATGTTTAATCCGTATTTTGAGCAATGTATGTTATGAAAGACTCTACGGATAAAGATTTATGAAAATTGTTTTAATGGGGCATATTTGGGAATTATGTAGTTCACCGAGAAGGTGTAAGTCCTTTTGAACAACGCCGAAAACCTATGTTTGCCAACATAGGAGTTGTTTGCTCCCAAATGGTATGACCTTTACACGCACCTCAATGAGGGTGGTACGTTATGATGGTCATATTATGTACATCTCAATTCATACGACAAACATAGATTGGGGCCCCGCTGGTTGGGCGAATATCGGACCCATATCAGCCCTTGGGTTGCCTAGGGTCGGTGAAACTACATATTCTATAAAGTAATCATTTAAAGGAAGTTTATGTTTTACTTAAGAGTTTATTTCATGATTTCTTACACTTGTGATTTACACTATGTATCTTATGATTTTGCCTTATAAAATGTTCTATTCCCTATCCCTTGGGTTTTATACCAGTACTTGTCGTACTGACCGTCCCCAGAAGCTTCATCTTTTCATGATGTAGGTTTGGAAGAACTTTCTCATGATTCTGTGCAGCACTAGGATCTTCCCAGGGCAGCGAGTTAAGAGTGGTGAGCCATCCATCTTCTGAAAGGCATCTTGTTACGTTCTCTTTAGACATTTAGTTATGGTTTATGGTATTTTGGGGCCATGTTCCAGCTTAGGTTTTCATTCATATTATTAGAGACTTCGTAGACTAGTATTGGTAAATGTTTCCATTATGTTTTCAAAACCAAATGTTTAAACTCTTATTAGAAGTTGAACTTCATAATTATGGGCCTATTTTCACACTTTATGTTTACTAAGCCATTAATGTTATGCTAAGGGGTATTCCCAGGCATTCATTGGATAGAGATACCCGTCACGGCTAAAGCCTATCTTGGGTCATGACAAAAATGGTACCAGAGCCACTCTTGTGTCATCATTATCGATGTAGGCCAGAGTTTAAACTGAGTTTAGGAAAATCTCGGTAAGGTGGGGTAAACCTCAATCCTGTGTCTAGGAAAACCCTATTTGGTGGGGCAAACCTTTGTGAGGATGCTGAGTCCATAAGAGGGTGTGTATGTGACACCCCAGCTTAGGATTAGAAGTCCCACATCGGCATAACACGGAAGAGATGTTGGGTATATAAGTAAGAAGACCTTACTCCCTAGTGATGTATTTTAAAGTCGTGCGGGTCTCGGCCCAGAGCAGACAATATCACTAGTAGACAGGGCCGTTACAAATAGTCCCAGTTTACAAAGTCGTGTGGAGTAGAGTCCTTTTTATGGGTGTGTATTGTGCCACACTTATAAAGGGGAGGCTACGAGGCATTTAGGAAATGTTTCTCATTCTTTCATACTCCAGATCATGCAATCGTGTTGTCCATAAGAAAGTTATCCAAATTCCTACTTTGCTCTAATTCCTCTGACTATGCCTCATTTTTAAGGTGATAGAAGTACAAGAGCTTAAAATCCTAAAAACATGATTATTTCAGACTGAGTTATCAAAAAGTTACAAAACTGCACAAGGAATTAAGAGGAGTCCATTAGATCGTCAAAGCCTATTGATTTTAAGTGTATACCCTATCTCTCTGAATCGTGTGGTTGAATCAGGGTGAGATATGTATTCAAACCTTTTCAAAAAATTAAACCTTGTTATAGATGACATGCTTAAAGGGGAGTTATATAGTTGAATAATGGGGTAATGTTACCACCTGAGTTATAGTATAAATTAGAGTGTTATAAGCTACAAGCAAGATGATCCTAGAGCTAGAGATATAGAGTCATAAGCTTAGAAGACTGGGAGTGAATGTAGTGACTGATAAAAAAGGTAGCTCTTGTATCCCATTAAGTGAGTGTCGTTATGGTATGCTCTTATGGTGCTGGCTAAGGTGTGGAAAATTTGCAAATTTTATTGTGGTTAGTAGAGAAAGATTGATTAGTTAAAATGATTTAGAATATATATGTGAACTAGGAAAGGGGCTCGTGATGTCCTATTATTATGGCTGCAAGGATCAATTATAGGTTTTGAATTGAAACCTAGGGTGCTAGGAATTTATAAATTTATGCTTTAATTTGTGGTTCTTAGAGAGAGAGGTTCTTTGATGATTATAGAACTATGAAGGTGGTTGAAATGTATTTATGGGTAAGTAGATGTGATGTAGAAAAGAAGGTGTGTTAATGGACTGTAATTAGATGGGTTGTAGGACTAAGTTTGACTATTCTTATCATGATGTCTTAGTAGACCCAATGCTTCTTGATTTTACCTATCAGTTGTAAGCCAACCTAGTACGTGAGAAACTATATAGTAGTAATGTTGTGAAGAAGAATGTACTTGTATGCTGTAGTTAAGTGGAATAGGAAATTAAGCTTGATTAACTTGTCAAAATTTGATAGAATAGTATAGTATGTGGGATGTTTCTTTTGAAACCCATGTTGGTTCTAGACACTAAGTTTAAACATTAGGTGTTGACTATAGTGAAAAGAATGGTAGCTCGAGGATAGTAATGAAAGCTTTGTGGAAAATGGGTTTAGTAGGCTTGTATGATGTGTACAAAAGGCTGACACGTGCAAAATTTGAATGTGTAATTATGATATATACATGAGGACTAGTGTTGAAGCAGTGAATTGTGGCTAAGTCATTAGATGAATAAGAGCCTTAAGTTTATAAGAATAAGTTGTACCCAAGTAGTATGTTGTTAGATGAGGTTTTAAGTTTATAAGTGTTATGTGCTCCTAGTAAGTGTTCTTGAGTTGTTTTGGACGAAGAAGTCTAGGTAAATATAGTTTGGTGTTTTATAAAACTGAATTGAGGGGAATATTTTAGATAGATGAGGTTAAACCTCTTAATATAATTTTAAATTCCTTATAGCTAGGTGTACATGAGATTAGAGGTGTGATGTTAGTAAACTGTAAAGAAGAGGTCAGATTGTTAAGTGTTAGAGGAAATAGATGTGTACACCTATGAAAATGTAAGTTATATGATGATGACATTGGGCGATAGAGGATTTTTAGGGTACTACCCTTGAAAGGAATGTTATAGCAAGAAGTTAGTATATTTCCTCTAATAGTTTATTTGGGCGAGTTTACCATTCACGTGCGTAGTTATACCCAATCTTGTTGAGTGTTGTACATATAGCTCTATATAGTGAATAGGTCTCAAACCTAGGATAATGGTATTTGACCTAAGGGGGAGATGATGAGGTGTTGACCAGGGTGAGTCTTGATATTTCTAGTGATGATAAGTTTCAGAAAAGAGTAAAGATGTGTGCCTTAGAGATTCATTCTTATCTAGTATATTCCTGGCATTTTTCAGCCTAAGACGACCCCCCCCCCATCCATGTATTATGTCTCCTAGCCATGCTTATGACTGAGATCTGAATTCTCTATTTAAACCCATATCCCTACTCTGTTCCTTGAATTGGAAGTAATGGTGTCTCTCAATAATCTAAACTTTGATCTAAGATTCTAGGATATAGGTTCTATGTTACAATGTTCATGATCCATGAACCCATGTCTCACGTTATGCTCAGTTCTAAGAAACTATACTTTCCATATGTTATCAACTCCATATTTTCTATGCGAACTCATGACCATTCTTAGTTCCCAAAATAAAAGGCAATAGATTCAAGCAGCGAGCTTAGTCATATTCCTTGAATTTATGAAATTATAGCCTTATGTTATACAGCTCTTGCTATAGGCACTCATGTTTCTCAGTATGCCAAATCCTACATATTCATGTTATGATAGAATTGTGTTCACGTTGGGACTACCCTCTATTCATGATCTATGTGTTTGATGTATGAAGCACTTCATTCCTTTTGTATTGTATCTTCTTTCACAGGGCCTATCTTGAGTAGTGCGACACGTATGAGTCATAATTGAGTAGTATCACTCCTAGTCCTGATGCTCATACTTTAGTCCCTCAGTGACCTTCCTTATGTTAGAAGGATAGTGGTGATGGCAGCATAGTAATGTTTTAAGATAAGAGAGTAGATGTTCTTTGTTGTAAAAATTGTGGTGTGACAACTCGAGCTAAGGTTATAGGTAGAAGGGGAATTAGGAGATGAGCTTTTGTTAAGTGAAATGGTTAGAAAGGGGGTATATAGTGGAAATCCTTGTTAAAGTGATTAAAGATGTTGGTTTTAGGTGTGGAAGTCCATAAAGGGGGTGTAGAGATGATAGGCTTGAATGTTGTGATTTGTAGATATGCAGGCTTTTGTGGATAGTACACCATCATAAGAGTTTGAGGTTGGTTTATTGTAATGATAAGATGGAGTAGTATTCTCGGGGGCAAAAGTTTGGAGAGAGATATAAATCATAAAAGAAATTTTCAAAACCTAGAGCTGTATGATTAAACTATATGTAGGACCTTGTGACTCTCAGTTAGGCTTGAAAATAGAAACAATATGAAGTTAGACTCAAGCTCTGGAAATTATGTGTTGGAGAGGATATTTTAAGATGGAATTGATGAAGTGTGGTATTCAAAGGAGAAGCATAGTCGGGAAGGGTTGCTAAGATTAGGAGATTTTAGTTATATCATTTGAGGTAAAAATATTCTCATTCCTATGTGCAGCATGAACATATTTCTTTTTATGTATCTATCTTAATCCATGGTTATGATTCCATGGGATTCATGCCTTACGTCACTACGATCAAGTTCCATAGAACTCATGTCCAAGATCATGTCTATGTTAAGCCGTCAGTATCTTATGATTCGTGCTAACCCAATTGGTTGGTGTTGTCATAAAGATCCTCTTGATGTATGTGAGAGAGTAGTAAAGTCTTGATGTATCCTTCCATCCCTTATGTCCGTACGTATAGAACTTCAATAATTCCCTATCGATCAGTCAAGGACGATTGATACAAAGGGGGAGATATTATGACACCCCACACTTTTGGGCTAGAATTTAAACCGTTCTTCATACGTGTATATACCCGAAGCAAATTATTTCTATTTAATAAGTGTTAATATCAATTATCTAGTGTGTTAAGTGTTTTGGATGCGAATTAAGGTCATAGGAAAAGCGAAGAAAAAAGATGAGTTGAACGTCCTGCTACCGATTAAGTTTTCGTATAAGTTTCTATTAGGGTAAACTTAAAATGAGAATTACTCCTATAATATGAAGAGTTTTGTATCTCAATACCCACCAAATTGAAGGTCTTTGAGTCTTGTTTCCAACGCAACTAACCATTCGTCAATCTGATTTCGGAGTAAAAGGTTATGTATATTTTAGTGAGGCACTATCCTAGGTGAGCGTTGGGCAATGCGGGACGGAGATGGTGAGTGGAAAATCACTGGAAATCCCCTGCGTTGGGCTACACGGACCGGATCTCCCTCCCCGAAGTACAAATAAGTTTTTCTCTTATTAAATCAAGAGAAAACTAGTCATTCCACCCCACGTAACTTCCCCAATCCATTTTTAATCGCCAAAATTGTCCTAAACTATGAGAATCATCTCAAATCCCTAATTCGTCTTCTCTCCAAAAATCCCAAACTCACAATCCTAAAATTTCAAGAAGGGTTAAAGATTATAGTTTCTTCCCAATGTTTTCTCACCAAATTCGTCATCAAGGGTATGTGGGACGAATCCAAGTCATGTAAGTCTTCATATCGATTTCAAGATAGGGTTCAAGCTTCAAGGCTAAGAATTCAAGCTTTCTCAAATTCCTTCCGTCAAAAAGGCATGTTGAACACTCCCTATTTCAACTATAATTGCAAAGTGTTAATTCTTTTAGTATTTATGTATACTATATCAATGATTTGAAAGTAGGGTTGAGGACTTAATTTGTGAAAAGCTGAAATATTGATTTCCCTTTTGTTATGAATTGTTTTCTAATCATTAGTAGAGGGTTTTGAGGCTTGAACATATTATTTGAAAAAGGGTAAATTTCTTTATATGGATTTGAAACGCTAAATGCTATGAATGATGAAAACTATGATTTTCAACCCTTTTTAAAAGCTTGTTTTTCAATGGGAATTATGGCGTTTATTCCGTTTTTTGAGCAATGTATGTTATGAGAAGGTGAAAGGTTTAATGACTATATGAAAATCCTATTACGACTATGTTATGAATGTAAAGACAGAATTTGGAATCTATAATGTTTTACAATAATGGTTTGGCATAAGATGGATGACTTGCAAGTCTTTGTATAACGGTACCAAAAATGTAAATGCCTTAATGAAAGAATCCACGGATAAAGATTTATGAACGTTGTTTTAATGGGGCGTATTTGGGAATTATGTAGTTCACTGAGAAGGTGTAAGTCCTTGTGACCAACGCCGAAAACCTATGTTTGCCGACATAGGGGTTGTTTGCTCCCAAATGGGATGTCCTTGACACGCACCTCAATGAGGGCGGTACGTTATGATGGCCATACTATGTACATCTCAATTCATGTGACAAACATGGATTGGGGCCCCGCTGGTTGGGGGAATACCGGACCCATATCAGCCATTGGGTTGCCTAGGGTCGGTGAAACTACATATTCTATAAAGTAATCATTTAAAGGAAGTTTATGTTTTACTTAAGAGTTTATTTCATGATTTCTTACACTTGTGATTTACACTATGTACCTTATGATTTTGCCTTATAAAATGTTCTATTCCCTATCCCTTGGGTTTCATACCAGTACTTGTCGTACTGACCGTCCCCAGAAGCTTCATCTTTTCATGATGTAGGTTTGGAAGAACTTTCTCATGATTTTGTGCAGCACTAGGATCTTCCCAGGGCAGCGAGTTAAGAGTGGTGAGCCATCCATCTTCTGAAAGGCATCTTGTTACGTACTCTTTAGACATTTAGTTATGGTTTATGGTATTTTGGGGCCATGTTCCAGCTTAGGTTTTCATTCATATTATTAGAGACTTCGTAGACTAGTATTGGTAAATGTTTCCATTATGTTTTCAAGAACGAATGTTTAAACTTTTGTTTGAAGTTAAACTTCATAATTATGGGCCTATTTCTGCACTTTATGTTTTACTATGCTATTGATGTTATGCTAAAGGTTCTTCCTGGGCCTTCATTCGTCTAGAAGGCCCGTCATGGCTAGGGCTTATCTCGGGTCGTGATAGGTTTAAACATTTAGGAATCACCTATGTGAGTGTGAAGTCTAAGCCGCTTCAAGGAGAATTAGAGTAAGGTCAATTCTCTACGCACTCATGAAACCAGGGGGTGTTCATGGCTGAAACAAATAAAATAATGAGAACCTAAAATAGTTAAGGGTTAATTGTGTGACATATGTTTCCTAGGTATACTTGAAAGCTTGAAGGTTCAAGGATATCAAATCTATCGATTGACAAAGGATACCCGATGTATGTTCACTATGGAAAATTCAAGGGGAAACCTACTTACCCAGATGATTGATCCTTATTTGTAGATCACACAGTTTTTCATATAAAATAGTCACTCCCCATTCATGTGGGGGATTGTTGGGTTTTTGTAATGAAAGTGAATGGAAAATGGAGAAAAGTAAAATGGAGGAAAAAGTGAAATGGGTGTTCACTTTGTAAAAGGAGTGTTTCTCCCACATTGATGGGAGAAAGGAATATCCTTGTGATGAAATTTAGAAGCACTCCTTCATGTGGATAGTGAGGCAAGAAGAAACGCAAGAAAAAGACAAGTCTCACACCGTCGTCATCATCGCTCGCTCGGCTCACCCTCGAATTTGGATTTGAAAAATGATCGATTGAAAGATTATCTTTTTAGATAAAATTAGTGAGATTTTAATCCAAAAATCCGATAAGGAAATTTTTATCCAGTTGTGGAGGCACTCAAGCATGCCACAACACACCTCGAAGGGACGCAACCCTTCGAGGCACTGGTTGGAAAATAAACGGGGACCTGCGCATGCACTTGGCCATTTGCGGCCACAGATGCCAGCGCAGGTCGTCACGAAAGTTTCTGTTTTTGACAAAATGCGACTTGCGGTCACATGTGATCCATATACGAGTGTAGATGGGGTCCGCAGGTCAGTTGACATTTAAAAAAGTTTTGACTTTTCGCGAACCATTGCTTCCTTTCTGAAGTATTACCTTTTGGGCTATAAATATTTATCTTTTTCCTCAGATGAAGGATACAAAAAACATACTATTTTACTAAGTTAAAAACTATCTTCTTCTTTTCAAAAAACTTGAAGTAAGTGTGATTTAATCCGTTTGTTAAGTTCACTGGGAGGAATTAATCCAAACCTTGGGCAATTGTGAGGAGATTAAATTCTTTAAGGAAACACAGTTTACTGTGGGCTTAGAACTCTCAATTTTTTGGTTTTTGATTTTAGGAAATAACAGAAGTCTCCCGCAATCAACCAAGGAAGGTTAATGATACTGTCCATACTTCTAAGATCATTCCATAGCTCCTCCCTTTGTTGTTGTTTGCATATTAGATACACTGCTGTAAAAAAGATAGTATCACTCTGATCATTAAAGCTACAAGTGACATGTTGTTCAGTATCTTGGATGATGGAGCAACCATATTTCTGATTGCAAAAACTCCAGATTTTGTTGTTGCAGTTGGAATAAGCAAACTGGTATACCAACCATCTTTTGAATTTGTCAAGCTTTGATCATCTACAGAAAGGTTCCATCAAAGCAATAAATGCTATGTTATGTCTTCTTTTAACTGCTTGAGTTTGTCAAATGCACCTTGAGAGGTAATTCCTCTCACATTCCATATGAGTGACTTGATAATAAAAAATTATGAAAAGTTATTGATTTTTGCCTATGATCTAGTCACAGTGGATTGAGTGTCGATTCCTCCCCTTCTGCCTCTACTAGTTTTGACTCCTCTAGTGTGTTTGCCTCGTGGTGAGAGATTTATGTTCTCTGTAAGTTCATGGAAGGTCTGTTCAACTTATTCCTTGGAGTTGGTATTGTTGAAATTTTGTATCAATTTTTCTGCTTCATCATCACTTCCACTGTTTCCCCCTTCTAAAAAAAAGGGCATCCCGGTGCACTAAAGTTATCGCTATGTGCGGTGTCCGGGGAAGGTCCCCACCATAAGGGTGTATTGTACGCAGCCTTACCTTGCATTTCTGCCAAAGGCTATTTTCAAGGCTTGAACCCGTGAACTCCTGGTCACATGGCAGCAACTTTACCAGTTACTCCAAGGCTCCCCTTCATTGTTTCCCCCTTTTGTACTTTCATAATCATTAGCACTAGTATCTCCACTACCTTCTTCCTCGGTAGTATCTTCAGTTCACTTATATGTATTGTCCTCTTGACCACTACTAGTCTCTTCCTGACCATTACCAGTGCGTTCATTATCATTCTCTTCATGATCAGATGAGGATACATTCACATTATTTTTATTATCAGTATTGGTTTTATCAATTGAGGAGAATCTGTTATGGTTCTGATCATTTGTTTGAGATTGTCTGTTGGTAGCCTGATTCTGTATCCCAGGTATAGTAATCTACATTTCGTTTGTTTCCTTCATAGCTTTATCTTCCCAGCAGACTTTTTTCTGTTTTCTGTTCCTCCTTCGTGTCCTCCTCAATTGTTGGAATTCCTGCTCATCCCTCATATTGTCATCTTCTACGGATTCCTTATTTATGTTTCCCTGTTTCATTGAGGTAGATGTTAAAGCGTGGTGTTTATTTTTTGTTTGTTTATAAGCTGCCTCATTTCCATGAGAAGGTCCATTATTTTCATTATCTGCTACTTGCTTTCCTTTGCCATGGACTATGACCATTAGTTTCTGTTTAGGCTTGGGGGTATCCGGCTCATTGATGCTAATGCCCCTATTTTTTCTATTTGATCTGTTTCTATTTACTTCTTGGAGCCCTCATCATTTTTTTGGTTGGCCTCGTTTCCCATGTCACTCTTCTTATTTTCCTCTGCTGCCTCCCTTTCCTTCTTTTTTGCCTCCATATCCGCTTCTTTATTTCTAAATTGTTTTTCTTCATGTCCTTGCATCTTGCAGTAATGACGGTACGAAGGTGATCCTTCATTTCAACCTTTAGCCACTGGCCATCTTTCGGCCATCTAACCTTTGATATCCCAACCATATGTTGTCTTGTTTGGGTCGAAGAAGATCAATTTCAACTTTAACTTTTGCCACATTACCTCTTGACTTTGAATAAGTTTCCTGATCAGGGCCAACAACATTTCCTATAGATTGAACCATCCTGGATATAACATCCTAAAATAAATTCCATGGCAATTTATGTATGAGTATCCAAACTGAAACAATGGATGTTTCTTGCTCGGGCTTAAAGTTCGGTGTCCATTTTAGAACTTTCATAGTATATTCCCCAATGTGTATAAATGGTTTGAAATATATGTGATTGAAATCAGTTTCATTGGCAAAGTGAATATAAACAGTTCTATAGTCATAGTATGCAATCTTGACAGAACCTTTCAAAGCAAACAACTTTCTTAGCTCTTCCATATTGGGCTTACCCTTGATGAATTTCCCAACAATAGTGTAGTTACAATCATTTTCAAGATTAACAAAGTAATCTTCAGCATTAAACAAAACCACTGGCTTACCTAAATGTGTGTCGTGTTTGATACTAATGTCAGTGGCATTTGCATTTTTAGTGGCCAATGTTTCTTAAGCGGCAGTAGCAAATGTGGGTTTGAAAGAACATGGGATTTGGATTTACTGGGAGCATTTTTAGATTGGTTTTGGGTATTGGGATTTTTGTCTTCTATAGAAGTACTCATATCTGTCTTCTTGTTGTTGTTAGTCAAGATGCTGGTAGGTTAAGATTCTTGGTTTGGCTGATTCAGGATGATTTTAGTTTTGGGAGAAGGATCAAAATTAGATGATACCTTGGGGTTGGAAGTGGTTTGATTGTGAATAAAATCCTTATTGTGATGTATTTCCCCCCCTTTGCTCTGTTGTATGTACGGGAGGAGTTTTGAAGTTTTGCTGACTGGATTTAATTTTGGTAGCTATGGCATCTCTTAGAGCTTGCAGAATATAAGTGTAGCTAGTTACAAGATTAAAAATCCCATATTTATCAAGGCTTAACCCTTCTTCAAGATTTGGAATGGAATTGCAATTATCGGTCGAAGGTCCGGTGAGAGAGCGGGTGTTTGTTGGTGATGGAGATAAAGTATCGGCAGATTAATTTTGGTTGTCCGCTGGTTTTTGAGAGAGGAGGTGGATTGTGCTGAGTTGTCTCAGTATTGTTGGCTGGATCTGACATGGCCAATGGTCTATTATTTTTTCCAAAGGATCGTTTGTGTGTTTGCCAAAGAGGTCAATACTAAGCATTGAGAGAGAAAAATGTTCCTGGTCAATCAGCATGTTGTAAAACATGTTGTTTGGTGTGGGTATGTATTTCATATTCGTTACAGGCCAATTGGGGCTAAAGAAAGTCCAACAACGTGTGATATGTTGATTTGATTCACCCTTAGTAATGTTAGAGAGAAGTAAGAGAGAGAGTAGATGTTATAACTTATAAGTTGGTCCCCTCTCAATTCTCCACGAATATTCTTGGCTGCAAATGGAGTTTTTGCATCAAAAGAAATTTGATCGAGCCTGTGGAATGCTATAGGAATAATTCTTGGAGTTTGAATTAATGGAGGAGCCAGAATTTTCACCATTAGGTTGTAAGCTTATGGTGCGAAGAATTTGGCTTGACCCCTACCATGTTAGATTAAATAAAACTTACAATGATTAGAGTAGGACATGGATCCTGAAAGAAGCTAGCACCAACTGCTGATCTTTAGGAACTAGGTTCCTTAAATTCGTCTAAAACGATAAAGTAAAGAATACACAATATTACCAGCTGAAATACTTGGTACCCATGAACCAACTCAATACTGTATAATAGATTTGAGTTAAGGGAACTAGGTTCAACTACTGAAACAAAGTGCAACTTAGGTAGGTGAACCAACTTTGGCTATTGAAACGAAGTGCAAAATAAAATTTTAGATAACACAACGATGTACCATGGGAAACCTTCTTGCTCAAGGAAGTAAAAATCACGACATACAGTGTGTAGGATTTTCAACCAAACTCCAGTAACTTCAATGATTTGTTTCAGGTTACAACTCTATAATCTAAGGGACTAACTCTAGTACCTCAACTCACCAGTTAACTCTAACTGTTCTAATAACTCTTCAAGAAGATAAACTCTCTTATTTTTACAACGCCTCATACACAAGAAGTCAAACCCACTTCTTGTTACAAAGACTCACTACCACAATCACACTACAACAATAAGAATAGTTACAAGTCAATAACTCTTCTACTATAAACTCAACAAAGACTAATAACTCTAGCCTTTAACTACCCAAACATCAGATAAAATAACTCATCAATTTATTCCTACTGATGAACTCAAAAGAACTAATAACTCCAGCCTTTAACTGACGAAACTTCAATATTCAATAGATAGACTTTACATATGTTGCATTATTCCTAAAAATGATTCCATCCAACACACCATTGTGGAAGGGGAAATTACTATGCATCTGTAGAACACTCTCGGTACACCACTGGGGATAGCCCATCACTGTACACCTCTAAGCGCCATTCTTCAAAAGTGGTGGAATTTTAATCCTAAAAACAGGATTCATAAACTTCTTTTGTATACTATTCCAGTGGTGGCATGTTGGGAAATATGGAAATGTTGTGTTGGATGCCGGTATGGTGATGAAAAAAAAAGCTTCACAATATCAAATGGTCAAACAAAGTATTTGAAATTTCAAACCTGTTATCAGTGTCTCTTTTCCTAATATAATGATTGATGGCACTTGAATTAACACTTGTGATAAGATAGAAACGCTCAGGCCAATGGTGAGATGTCTCCAGTTACTTGGAAATCTCCTAAAAACGTATGATTAAGGTTAATACTGAAGGGAGCCACACAGATAACACTGGTAAGGGTGGCATTGGTGGCATAGTAAGAGATGAGAAGGGTGATTTCATGATGGCTTTCTCAGTTCCTGTTGAATGCTTCAGCAATAACCACGCTGAACTGTTGGGGGAAATATTTAGGATTAATTAGTATGTGCAGAAAGGTAATACAAGAATTCATATTGAGTAAAATCACAGATAATTACTAATATTTTGATCACGGAAGACTCTTATAACTTGAAACTCATGCACATTGTGAAAGCTACCTCTTACTCTTTAAGTGGTGAAGAAGCACTTTTAATTCATTGCTATGGAGAGGCTAATCAAGTTGAGGATTTTTTGGCAAAGATGGACACTACAACTGGGAACAATGATTCTGCCCACAAACAATCAGGAGTCACTCTCTTATCAAATATGTCAGCCAACATTGATCGTACGAGGCATTGCTCCGAGTTTGTCTATACCTTCGCATTAATTTTGTATATATGTTCATGTTCAGTAAATATCTTTGTCTTGTATTTCTTCAATACATGAATCCATTTTTATGCATACATTTTATTCCTTACCTTCACAAACTACACAACCCTAATTCTCATCTCAATGAGATACGTAGGCAGTCCTTTTGGATTCGATTTTCCTTATTAAAAAAAAAGGAGAAAAAAGGAGTCTATTTTAGTCCATATATTTCCGAACTATGCAAACCTGATTCTCATTTTCATGAGATATGTAGGCAGCCTTTCGGATTCGGTATTCCTTATAGAAAAAAAAAAAGTTCATTTTTCTATCTCCATGAACTACGCATACCTGGTTCTCATCTCGATGAGATGCGTAGGCAATTCTTTTAGGGTTCGATACTGTTTTACCAAAAAAAAAAGAATTTTGTTTTCCTAATTCACATCTTATACTCTATCTTCTTGAACTACGCAGACCTGATTCTTGTTCTCACAAGATACGTAGGCAATCCTCATTTGGATTCGATCCAATTCTTTCAAAAAAATAAGAGTTTTTACTTGGTTGGTACCAACACAGTTAGGAGTTTGCATGAGAAAGAACAAATTGGTATGATGGAGAGGATAGATTTCATAGTAAACCATAGATTCATTTGGTACCTCTTAATCACACCTGAGTGACACTTGAGAAAAAATTCTCTTGCATACATCCAAGACAAGAACGAAGCTAACCTCATCATTTCATGTGCATTGTGTGGTGATCTTTAGCTTAATTTAGTGCATTGCATTATTGATCTAGAACTTGGCCTAAATGTTTGTTGAGGAAAAATTCTAAGTTACACTTGGTTTGGGAAAGGATCATAGGCCTTCTTTGACCCGATTGTACCTTTCATAGCCCACCAAACGACATTAACCCCTAGCCTTCCCCTTTTTGAGCCTAAAGTCTTTTCTTTGGACAACCACATCTTAGCATATACCTTTTGAGTGCTTACATGCACTATCTCTCTCTTGGCCCAACCTCATTGAGCGCACTAAATATGTGCAAATTACGGATGAAGACTCCGTATCAAAGATGCCAAAGGAAAAAGATACAAAGTCCCAAATGAACAAAATGAAAAGACAACTTCAAAGCAAAAGGAGCAACCCCCCACCCCCACCCCACACACACACAAAAAAAAAAAAAAAAAAAAAAAAAAAGAACTCCAACAACGGTGGAAAATCTCCAAAAACAAATGTATTTATTGAAAAGAAAGGGGAGAAGACTCCATAAAGAGATTCAAAAGAAGTCAGAGCAAGTACAAAATGAGGGACAACAAAGCAAGACAAAGTAGATCAAATGTCAAAGCACAATAAATATCAGAAGCACAGATACAGTGCAATGCTCATTAAGGGATTAGTCACTTAATCCCAAATGTCATCCTACCCATCCCCAAGCCTACATTACAAGCCGATAACAAGTCCTACCAGATTTTATTCCAAGTGTACTCACATTAGTAGATACTTATATAAAGGTCAAGCCTATGGTATCACAATTGTATGCATTGAATTTCCTTCTGAGTGTGAGTGTGTTTCTCTAGATGTCCTCAAATTCAAAAGAAAAATACCCAAACATCTGTGAAAAATTGGACTTTTTTTTCTAGAGAGGGCATTCGAAACATAAGGATAGATATAGTTTAAAATCAAGCAAGATGAACAAATCTTGCCGATACTTAGGTATGTCTAAGGTACCACTTGAAGCTATATGAATTGCCTTGAAATCGATCTAGGTTACCTGGGAAGAAAATGGGAGAATTCTTATGCACACTACTAATTGTTGGTACCAACTAAAGTCAAGACACGATTATGTCGTTTTCACATGTCAGTATTTTTACAAAGAAAATACAAAATAACTTTCATTCTTTTTCAAAGCACCCACCCCCAAATACAAACAAATTTTCTTTCTTTGTCAAGATTTCCACTTCCAAATACGGGCATTTTTACTTTTCATTTAAGGTGCCCACCTCCAATATGGATAGGTGACTTTCCTTCCTAATCACTCACCTTCAAATACAGACATTTCACTTCTCTATTAAGTTTCCTCCTTCTAATTTGAGCATTTTACATTTCAATAGCCCCGCCCGTCGAGAGGATATTACATTTTGATGGCTCCTCTAATCGAGAGCCCCTTGCATTTCAATAGCCCCGCCAGTCGAGAGGCTATTACCTTTTAATTGCTCCACCAGTCGAGAGCTCTTTACATTTCAATAGTCGCGCCAGTCGAGAGGCTATTACATCTTAATGGCTCGGCTAGTTAAAAGTCTCTTGCATTTCAATAGCCCTGTCAGCCGAGAGGCTATTACATTTTAATAGTTCTGCCAGTCGAGAGCCCTTTGCATTTTAATAGCCCCGCCAGTCGAGAGGCTATTACATCTTAATGGCTCCGCTAGTAAAAGTACCTTGCATTTTAATAGACCTATCAGTCGAGAGGCTATTACATTTTAATAGCTCTGCCAGTCGAGAGCCCTTTGTATTTTAATAGCCCCGCCAGTCGAGAGGCTACTACCTTTTAATTGCTCCACCAGTCAAGAGCTCTTTAAATTTCAATTGCTCTGCCAATCAAGGGGCTATTACATGTAATGTCTCCGCCAGTCGAGATCCCTTTACATTTCAATATCCCCTCCAGTCGAGAGGATATTACATTTAATGGCTCTGCCAGTCAAGAGCCCTTTATATTTCAATAGCCCCTCCAGTCGAGAGGCTATTACAGTTTGATGGCTCCGCCAGTTGAGAGCCCTGTTCATTTTAATAGCCCCGACAGTCGAGAGGCTATTACATATAATGGCTCCACCAGTCAAGAGCCCCTTTACATTTCAATAGCCCCGCCAGTCAAGAGGCTATTACATTTCACTTTTTCTGCCAGTCGAAAGGCTATTACCTTTAATTGCTTTGCCAGTCGAGAGCTCTTTACATTTCAATCACCTAGGCAGTTGAAGGCCTTAGTCTTCGTAGATAATCGAAGATGCATTCATCATCAAGTCTCCGTAGACAATTAAAGATATCATGCATTAAGTCCTCGTAAACAATCGAAGGACTTTACAACAATCAACATCAGTCTATGTAGAAAATTAGAGATGTCATGCATTAAATCCCTGAAGACAATCAGAGGACTTTACATTAATGTTAGTCTCCATAGACGATTGGAGATTTCATGTATCATAAGTCTCTGATAGACAATTGGAGAATTTTATGACAACCAGCATAGTCTTCATAGACAATCGAAGATGATAATCATCATCAGTCTCCGTAGACAATCAGAGATGTCCTGCATAATGTCCCCATATACAATTGAAGACATCATTCATTGCATAGTCTCTGTATACAATCAGAAGCGTCATTCATCATCAAGTCCTCGTAGACCATTGGAGACACCATTTATTTTTTCAATCAAAAATACAATCCACAACGACAAGACATTTTTTTTAAAAAGTTCCTTTCAGAGAGGACAGTGTTACCATAAATCATACAGTGGGGCAAAATTTTGAGAATTGCCTCAAAATTTACCCTATTTATTCATTTTGAACTACATTGACCTGATTCTCATAACACGTCAGATATGTAGGAAGCACTATGCAGAATTCGATCATCACAACCACATAATCATTCTTTCTCCCCAGCAAGTACACAATCTTGCATCTCCAGAATCTCACAACTCGATACTGGGAAATTTTGAAAAGACACTAGAAACATGCAAACACTTTCGTTCCCAAATAGTTCTTCTCTCATAATCATTTTCACAGGGTTGTCCGCCCATAATAATAGGACAAGAGGTGATTTACCTAATATTTTGAGCTACACTGGACCGATATTCGTGCAACTCGAGGTATGTAGGCAGCTCTAAATTAGAGTTCGGTCAATTTTTTTGTCAAAAATAATTATTGTCTAGTAAAATTGGCTACACATCAATGTTTTCGTCTGAAAACTTCTACATTGTCTTCATACGAAAAGGGGCAAGTTGTTGACACCCAATTTTAGCTCTCCGTGCTTAAAATTAATTTCTTCAGGCTTCCTTATCGTTAAAGAGCACAAAATACTTTTTTTCACAATTTATTGATAATTATCCTTATTTTAGGATTTTTATCAATTTGTTGTCATATTTTAAATTTCTACAATTTATTGATAATTATCTTTGATTTCGTAAATGATAGGATTTTTATCAATTTATTGTCATTTTTAAATTTTTCACAGTCATCTACACACGTAGACAACATAACACTACCGTACAGTACAATTTTAATTAATTATAACATAATTCATTTTTTCAAGATAATTATATTTTTATTGTTGTTTATATTTTCTGTAATTACATATCGATATTTACACATTTTTTATACATTATTTAATACAATCCGCAAATAGTAAGTCGGATCAATTATTTTTAAATACACAGAGTAACAATTCGATCAAGTCAAGGTCTTGTCACCTTCATTAAGATGACATTTGACGTAACTACCCATGTCCTTTATCCTTCGAATAATAACACTTTATATGGTGGTTAAAAGCATGAAAAATTCATTAGATAATAACTTATGGACTTAAATATTATTAGAGGGATAATAAGAGATTCTTTTATTTTTCGGATAATAGAGGGGTCCAATTTCTATTATAAAAGGGGGGGGGGGGGGGTACACAATACATACACACACACACATTCAGGAATATACACACAGAAGAAATCAGATCTCTCTCTCAAAAAAAACTCACCCCTCTCTCTCGCTGCTCTCTCTGCCGCCCCACCACTGCCGAAGCTCCGGTGGATTCACCGGTAACCACCACCCATGCACCTCTCTCCCTCCTTCCTCCGTTCCACTTCTCCGTCGTTGGCTCACCGAAGGTGATGACCGGCGATCTGCAGCCACCACCACCATGACACTGCTGCCTCACCGGAGAACAAAGATCTGACAACCCCATTTTTAATGTTGCGTCGCTCCGACATCCCTCGCCGTGGAAGAGACGTTCTCAACCCCTTTGATCTGATTTGATATTTTTGACATCATATAGATGTAATGGAAGATCTATTTTATCTATGTCTCTGTTGATTCTGGTTATTGTTTTCTATTTCTTGTTTAGATCTATTGGGTTTGTTCTAGTTGCCAAACATTGGTTGAGATTTGGTCGGAAAATTCCATCTCTGGCAAGCCTTGCTTGCTACCCTTGTTTATGTTGATCTGTATTGGCATTTGGCTAACTGTGTGGTTACCTCGTTCATTGTTGGATTATATTTTCCTAATCGTTTTTCTTGTTAATTTTGTGGTACACCGTCATTACATGCTTGCTGATTTTTGAACTAATTTTGCATTATCATGTTCTCTGTTGGACTACTTTTGCACAGATAATGACTTTTCTGTTAAAAATTGGGTGTCTTCCAGTGAACTGTACCGTTTGTTCGATCACCACTGTTGGAACACTGTTTTGGGGGTATTTTTTCAGACTGGTTTTGTCCTTTAACTACTTTAGTCTAGTCGGGTTACCACCTTTTGTGGATTCTGAAGGATGCCTATTCCCTTCCCTTCGGAATAATTCTGAAAAATTAAATTGATTTATCTATCTAATTATTTTATTCACATTCTTTACATTAGATAGTACTATAGTCTTTTCTTTAAAAATAACTCTATTTTCTTATCCACAACTAATTGGTTTTTTCATTAATTTGGTTAAGTTAAAATCATTAGATAATGCCTTTTAATATAAACGATACTCTATTTTCCATACATTACAAAGTGTTTTTTTTTTCAAAAGAGTACTTTCTTTTCACACATATTCTTACACATTTTTTAATATTGCTTATATTTTTCTATACAAACATTTATGAAAATATGTCATATTTCTATAATTAATACACACTTCACACATAAACTTCTTTACATTATTTTTAATATATATTTTTTATATTTAAAATATTAATTTTTACCTCCTCCCTCCTTGATAAATTTAGTCTAGTCGGGTACCACCTTTTGTGCATTCTGAAGGATGTCTAACCCCTTCCCTTCGAAATAATTTGAACCCTTACCTAGAATCTAAACTGGTTTTCGCAGATTAAAATACAAGTCATACATGTCAATAATTAAATAGGTTTCCTTATTTTCCTTAAAAATTAGGTGGCGAATCTGAACAAATTCAATTCTTTTAGAGTCCACAAATCGTGCTTGTTTAACCTTGGTGAAAATAGGGCATGACAGTGTCTACTATATCCTTATTCATAATCTAAATATATAAAACATATATATCATAAATTCTAAATTGATACAAGAAATTTATACGAAAACAAACGTTTTAATATCATTCACTCACTCGCTTAGGAAACCAATCAGGAAACTCTTTACTAACTCTTCCTTTACCTTTGTTGTTGAATGTTTTCCCCCTCTTGTACTTATTTTGATGTAATCTCTAAATTCACTATAAAGGTGTTAGAATTATCAATTTTAATCCAATTACTCAAAACATATCTTATAATTCAAATCAATTTAAATTTCTTACTCCATAAATGGCTTCACGGCTGTCCAATTAAGTAACACACATCAATGAGCTTGTGTTTTCTCCAAATGAGTTAGTGGTTATGTTGTGAAGCCTCCAATATGTTTACCTTGTTAAGGGAATATAGTTGACTTTTCAGAAGCCTCATTTTGGTTTGGTTCATCATTTACACGTTTAGGTCGATTTAACCTTGACTCAATTTCCTCAAAATAATGAGAATAAAGAGTTAGAGCTTCTTCAACTATGTAACTTTCAGCTATGGAACCTTCTGCTTGTGATTTGTTCCCTACAAGGGACTTGAAATGGCATAACAATCTATACCCAAAATAATATTGTGTAAGAAGAAGCATTTACATTGAAATACTACTACTAGATCAATTAGAATAATTTTGAATAAGAAATATTTTACCTTTCAACAAAATACATCCTGCGATAATGTTCTGGGCCACCTTTTTTTAACTCATCAACTAGATGGACAGTTACATGAATCATTGCAGTAAAAAATGATGGAGGAAACAAAATCTCTAAATGGCAAAGAGTTTCCACAATTTGATTTTGTAGCTTTTCTAGTTTTGCGAGGCTTAAACTTTTCAAACAGAGCTGCCTAAAAAAGGAAGAAAATTCAACCAAAGTTGCAACAACCTATCATAGAAGCACATTGCAAATTGCTATGGGTAACTACTGTTGCATAAGAATGTGACAATCATGGCTTTTTAATCCAAAAATTCTTTTTTGATCCAAATCAACACGACAAGATATATTACTTGAATAACCATTCGGCACTAAGATATTCTTAAAGTCTTGAGGAAGGCCACTTTCATGTTCTTTGGAATTGCAAATGCAGTAAGTTTACACTTTTCATTCTCATCGGCCCAAAGATCGCTCCTTATGCCCATATCTTGTAGATCTCTTCGGGCTTTAACATGATCCTTTGATTTTTCTTTATCATTCAACAGAGTGTATATAAGATTGTCAAATACATTCTTTTCAATATGCATCGGATCTAAATTATGGGGCAATGGGTTAAAATCCCAATATGAAAGATCAAAGAATATACTTTTTTTCTTCCATTGTTGAGTTGCATATTCCCCAACACTCTTTTTCCTATTTCGTTTCCTTTTATTATTCAATTTTGTTTGTCTTCCAAATGTGACATTGATATCTTTCACCTGTTGCAAAATGTCTGACCCGGATAACTTCTTTGGAGGGGGTCCTCTCTTCCACATTTCCATCAAAATGATGTTTCATCATTCTAAATTTATGACTTCTTGCCAAAAATCGACGATGGCCAATAAAACACAACTTTCTACTATGACAAAGTCGATAAGGTTCTACATCAAAATTACAAGAAGGACATGCAAGACCAGTATGCGTGTTCCAACCAGATAAGATATCAAGTCCAGGAAAATCGCTAACTATCCACATAAGAGTTGCTCGCATTTTAAACATTTCATCCTTTGATCAATCATAAGTGTCCACACCTTCACTCCACAACTCATTCAACTCCTTAATAAGCGGTTGTAGATATACATCTATGTTATTCACTGCTATACATGGCCCTGGAATGATCATTGAGAGGATAAAATTTGGTTGTTTCATACTCAACCAAGAAGGAAGATTGTACAGACCCAGAACCACTGGCCAAATGCTATAGTTAGTACTCATTGCTCCAAAGGATTGAAACCATCACTAGCTAGTCCTAATTGAACATTTCAAGGATCAAAATCAAATTCAGGGAAAGTTGTATCAAACCTTTTCCATGCCTCACCATCTCTAGGGTGACTTAAGATTCCATCTTTGTTACCATCCTCTGCGTGCCATCTGTTATGCTCTGCAATTTTAGAGCACATAAACAACCTTTGTAATCTTGGCTTTAATGGAAAGTAGTGCAAAATTTTTGCAGACTTCTTTTGCTTCTTCTTTTGTTTCTTACTTGTAGTAGGAGCATGATCAAGATTGCTATCCTTCTTGGGCTTCCATCTAGAAGTGTGATAATACTTGCATGATTCTGCATTAACATCATCTTTCTAGTACAACATGCAATTATTTGGGCAAGCATCGATCTTGATATGATGAAGACACAACTTGTTGACGGTTGTCTTAGCCTCATAAAAAGATATAGGAATCTTTGCAAATAAATGCATCTCTGAGTAAATCTAGCATCATAGTCATTCCCACTTAACCCAGAAAAATACTTATGTGATAAAGCTTTAATAAAAATTCCAACTTTGAGTACTTGGAACCTTCATACAACTCTTCACTTCCATCTTTAACCAATTCAAAATAATCTTTGTTTTTTGAACCAGGCATATCATGTAAAGTTTCTTCTTCTCCCGTTACTTGTGACGGGCTGCATCAACACCCTCATGTATTAAACCCCCGAATGCTTCATTAACCAATAATTCTATAAGATTTGCAAAAGGTGGTGCATCTTGAGTGACCTCTATGTTTCTAGAATTAGGCAATACATTCATCTCCCATGCATAACCCAAGTGATATAATTTTCAGGGAATTGATTTTCAATTAAATGGTTAAACACCACATCTTTGGTTTGCCACTTTCCAAAACCACATTTACAACATGGACACTTTATTCTATCTCCTATAGATCCATTGTTAAATGCAAAATCTAGAAACTGATTCAAACCAAGCAAATACTTTGGTGTGTTTCTTGGCATTCCAATCCAAGATTTATCCATTGAAGAATTTGATTAATATGCTAAAATAAAACCTGTAAGATTTCATGAGGAAGAGAAGTGAACACTAAATTAATGAACTCTAATAGAGAACATACATAAAAAAAATATCTTAAGAAAAATTATTGTGATTTTTTTAAGCATTGATAGAAACTGAGAATTATTATTAGTTCTCTAGGTCAAAACTTAGAGAGAAGTATTGAAATCACCCCTGAACTTGGCGCAAATTATTAGTTTCATCCCTAAACTATTGACAGCCTCAAAAACACCCCTCTACTTGGCTAACTGGTTTTAAATACACCCCTCTTATTTCATACTCGAAAACGTGTTATCACGCGCGTACACGTGGAATCATCACCTACATAACCTAAACCTAATACCCGACTAAACTCTCACAAGTCCCACACACCTATCCTCTTTTCCTCAGCTTTCTCCCACGATAACCATCTCTTCCTCGGCTTTTTCTCACAATCACTCAAAGCATACTTGGTACAGGATTTCAACGAAAATCGTTGATAAAAGTAAGGATCTGCCTTTATTTTTCTTTGTGCTTTCTTTATTTTGTTAGGGTTTTGTTAGCATTTTTGGGGGGTTTGTTAGCGTTTTGTTGGTTCTTGTTATGAATCTACTATAAATCTCTGAAATCGATGATTTGGGTTTTGTCAGGGTTCCGATTTGGTATCTTCTAGAGATTCATTTGCTGCCGTATTTTGCTATTTTCGTCAAAGGTTAGTGTCTTCTTCGATTTGAGTTTGATAGGGCTTCGATTTGTGTTTTCATGGGCTTCATTTGCTGCAGAATTCAATGTTATAATTCTCTATGTGGGCATCTGATTTTTCCCTTTTTATTACTGATTATTAAACAATTTTCACGTAGTCTTAAAAGTTTTTTTTTTCCATGTCATAGAGTTGTCCTTTTTTGAAGTAGTTGCTAATTCTCTGAACTTATTAAACTGTTAAACTAGTTGCTGAATTTTTTAACTAATTACAAGACAATTGTTAAATTGTTAAACTAGTTGTCAATTGTCTTAACCTTTTAAACTGTTGCTAATAAATATTCTTTACTTTTTAAGTTGTTAAACTAATTGCGAATTGTCTTAGCTTTTTAAATTGTAGATTCTACAATGGCTACTAGATACTTCAACTTTAGATGGAAAATTGGAGGGTTGTTGGTGAGTGAATTAGGACCCCCCATATATGTTGGAGGTAGGACTGAATACTCATTTAATATTTATTTTGATCATTTGTCTATCCCCGAATTAAT
Source organism: Capsicum rhomboideum (assembly GCA_031232105.1). NCBI lineage: Eukaryota > Viridiplantae > Streptophyta > Magnoliopsida > Solanales > Solanaceae > Capsicum > Capsicum rhomboideum. The sequence goes on along the minus strand of CP124714.1, from coordinate 150,588,328 downwards.
AGATCTTGCTTAGGAATTTAGGGTTACTAAGTTAGGAACTACTTATATTGCACCTAAGGGTGGTCAGTTAATAAAATTAACAAAGGATAGAGATTTTTTAGACTTTGGTGTACTGTTACATAATGGGGATACAATTGAGATATATGTGTGCAATGACTCTACTTTTGAGGAGGATGTGGGACCTATTGGACATAATGTAGTTGGTGGGGATGGCAGTGGCCAGTTATCAAAGCTAAGTGAGGAAAATAGAGAATCTGTTAGTGTTTTTAATCCAAATCCACCAAGAGCTAAAAAAACTGCCAGTGATGACTTTGAAAGGTATGAAGAAGTTTCTAGTGATTATTTAGAGGGAGATAACTCCACTGGTGGTGACTTTGAAGAAGAAAGAAGTAATGAGTATGAGTTTGAACTCTCTGATGATTATGGAAGTGATGTTCATGAAGAACTTAGGTTGGTAAGAGAAGATTTAAAGAAATACAACAAAGAAAAAAAAGTTAAGGTTGCTGCTAAGGAGAAACTAGATGGGTTTCTTGGTGAAGCTGGGTTAGATGGAGGTTATGAAGACATTGATAAAAGGAAAACAAATTTGAGGGGAAAATTGGGAGGTGATGATGATGAGCCATATTATGACTCATCAGATGTAGATAGTTTTGTTAGTGAATCTGAAAATGAGAAAGTTAGTGATGATGAAGAAGAAGAAGGAGGGCAGTTGAGGACTAGGAGAAAGAGTAACAGGATAGTCTATGATCCAGATTGTGAGAAAGTGATTTGGCAGGTTGGTCAAGTATTTGAGAATGTTAATGAGTTCAGAGAAGCTTTGACCAAATATGCATTAAAGAAAGGGGTCCAACTAGATAAGAAGAAGAATGATCAGAAGAGGGTAAGGGCAAAGTGTAGAGAAGGCTGTCTATGGATGATATTAGCTAGCAGGGAAGGGAGGAGTACAAACTTCACAGTGAAGACTTCCAATCCTAGACACAAATGACATAGAACCACCACCAACTTCTTATGCAACTCCAAATTTCTGTCCAAGCATTACAAAGAGAGGATCATTTCTCAACCTACAATTAAAGGGTGGGAAATACAAGAACTGGTGAGAACAGATTTTGGGGTTTATGTGGGAAAGTCAATATGTTTGAAGACAAGGAAGATAGTGTTGAAAGAAGTCATGGGAGATCATGTTGCTGAATTTGGCAGGTTGCTTGATTACAGGGACATGCTGATGCAAACTAATCCTGGCAGCACATGTTTTGTAAAGGTAATTGATACGGATGATGGAAAAAAAGAGTTTGTAAGTTTCTATATATGTTTTGCTGCTATGAAGTTGGGGTTCATGGCTGGTTGTAGGAAGTGTATAGGTCTTGATGGTTGTTTTGTTAAGGGGGTATGTAAAGGGCAGTTACTTGTAGCAGTTGCTAAAGATGGAAATAACCAAATGTTTCCAATAGCATGGGCTGTTACTGGGGCAGAAAAAAAGGTAACATGGAGATGGTTTATGAGAATTTTGCAAGAAGACCTACAACTTGGAGATGGGGATGAACTTACTATCATAAGTGACATGCAAAAGGTATGAACTTTGTTTACTGTATTTTCAATATTTAAATTTTACTATTTTTGCAACTTACTTTTGTTTACTATTTTTACAGGGTTTGGTTAGTACTGCTGAAGAAGTATTTCCTGCTTGTGAGTATAGGATGTGTGCTAGACATATTCTATCCAACTGGTCAAAACAATGGAAGGGTATTGAGAGAAGAAAGAAGTTCTGGAAGTGTGCTAGGGCAACATTTGAGGCTGAACTGAAAGTCAGACAAAATGAGTTAAGTAAGTTGGGTAAAAACATTATGGAAGATTTTATCACATATGACATTGAAAGGTGGTGCAAAGTATACTTCAGAGAGAGCTCTAAATGTGATAGTATTGATAATAATATGGCTGAAAGTTTTAATGCTTGGATACTAGCAGCTAGGCACAAGACAATTGTGTCTATGCTAGAAGAAATAACAATCAAGGTGATGAATAGGATTACTAAAATGAGGGCTTTTGCTGCAACTTGGGTAGATGGGCTATCTCCAATGGCTTTGAAAGTGTTTAATGCTAATGTGGAGAGGTCAATGAATTGTAGAATTAATTGGAATGGGGACTTTGGTTTTGAAGTGAGAGAAGGTCAAAGAGGTGATCATATTGTGCATCTGGAAAGAGAATATTGTAGTTGCAAGACATGGCAACTAAAGGGAATCCCATGTTCACATGCCATATAGGAAAATTGATCCAGCTAAGTCAATTGTTCATTGGTACAAAATAGAGACCTATCTACAGGATTATTCTCACTTCATAAAGCCTGTACCAAGCATGAAAATGTGGACAGATAGTTCAAACCCAAAGATAGAGCCTTCTGCAGTTGTAAAAATGCCTGGTAGGCCAGGTAGGAATAGAAGAAAAGAGGTAGGAGAGGTGAGAAAGGATGGAAAGTTGTCCAAAATAGGTATAGCTATGACATACTCTGTATGTAAGTCCAGTAAACATAACAAAAAAGGTTTTCCACTTAGGCCTAAAGCTACAAATGCAGCCCAGAACTCAGCACAATCAGTAGCAACTTCAACCAATTAATCACCCGATATTCAAGCACATGTTGCCCCTTCCAGGAGGAAATACTCAGCACCACCAACATCAACTATTGGCCCATCTAGGAGGAAAAACCCAAGGACTAAAGCCACTAAACAAGTAACTCTTTAGTTGTCTTGTTATCTGTAAAAAAATGTTATGTTTCTTTAGCTAGCAGCTTCATATACTTTTCAGTTAAATTATTTCTTTGGCTGAATCCTGTTATGTTTTAGCTTAATGCTTCCCAAAAATCATCAACTGCAAGTACAAGAAAGAGTAATGTTGTTGACACACAAGAAGGAGGGAGCAGAACTAATTACAAAAGGCCAAGGATTGTTGGACAAGGTGTATTTATGTCCGAGTCGGGTTACTGTTGTGTTAATGTAAGTATTTGTTAATCACTTTAAAATTAGTCTTGTTTTTAGCCATTGTATGACACTTTTATCTTTAATTACAGCAAGTTATGTCTAACAACAGAGTGGTCTCCACACCTAATGTGTTGAATTCTGCCGAGGTAACAGGTGATATTGGATACAAACCAAGCAAAGGCTTGAAGTGTAAAGGAAAGAAAACACTTACCCAACAAGAACTCCAAATGCAAAGTGTAATGTGTGGAGTCCAAAAAAGATCAAAGGCTCTTGAAATTCAAATAAGAGCACAATCTGGAAAATCTCCAACCAAGAAAAAATCATAGATTTCTATGATTTAATTAGTTGTTTTTGTCAAAAGTTGAACATGTAACAAACAAGATACAACTTGGTAGTTTTTGTTGACAAACAGTGTAGCTTAATGGTCAGTTATTTTGCTAGTGAACTTCTATTTTGTCGATGACAATTTCTAGATTTTGCTGAACTATCATGATGTTTAATTGGTATTTATGTCAACCTAGTATGCCATGTGGCATATGAGGGGTGTATTTTATTATATGTAACTTATTTGTGTCAAAGAATGATTATGAAGCACAATGGTTCGTTTTTTCTCTCTGTCCATTTGTACATTTCAAAATGAAAAGTGCCTATAGCTAATGTTGATATTCCATTAATATTCAAATGTACTTTTGAGATATGGAGAACAGAGAATACACTTGTTCTAATGACCATTGGCAATTGTCATTAGCTAGTTCGTTGTCTGATTACTCTCCAATTCTACCAACTGCTAATAGAAGAATTAAATCTAGGAACATACTAATATCACTTCAATCTAATTAAGACATAGTCATAAATAGATTACATTCTTAAATAAAACATTAAATTAAATAGCACACTAATACATAGGCAAATCTTCAACGTTCTTTTCCACTTCAATTCTTGCTCATGCTTATTTTTCTTCTTCAACAGACCCCAAATAACAACATTAGCTTGATTCAGAAATGGTGGGTCATACCAATCAAAGTATCTGCAAGAAGATCGAGCATTTAACTATAGAAATTGAAAGATGAAAAATTAGTGACATAGTTTAATACATTAAACAAACGACAAAATAAACTAGTTCATACCTCATAGCTTTTACAACCCCAAAATCTCCTTCCGGGATTGTTATCTGACCATGAAATTTCCAACGTTGCCGGAAACCCACATCGACAAAAAATAGTCATCAACGCATAGGAGGAGAAAAACTATTAAGAAATTAAGCAATTAAAAAAGAGAAAAAAAGATTTTTTGGGGTCTTGCTTTGAGGTGAGTTTTAATGGAGGTTTGGGTGTTAAATAGGAAGAAGAAAAGGTTTGTAGCCGTTGGGGACAACAAATTAAAGGAAAAAAGTTTTTAAAAAAAATTATTCACGTTAATATTTATGCATTTTTTATAGCTTTTCACGCGCACAAAGAGAAGTAGATGCACTTGATATGCCATGTGGCATATGAGGGGTGTATTTAAATTCAGTTAGCCAAGTAGAGGGGTGTTTTTAAGGCTATCAATAGTTGAGGGATGAAACTAATAATTCGCGCCAAGTTCAGGGGTGATTTCAATACTTCTCTCTCAAAACTTATCAGTAAAAGGGAACTGAGAAGTTAGTCTAAACAGTAGGACTTTCACACTCACAAATAGAGAGATAAAGAACACAAAAGAATTCAATTTGATATACATACAACGATCCGACACACAGGACACCAAAGGAAAAATTAAAACTTATTAATTGTATTGCCACAATATATTATTCGTTTTCTAGGTCAAAACTTATCAATAAAAGAGAACTGAGAAGATGTTAGTCCAAACAGTAGGACTTTCACACTCACAAACAGAGAGAAACAACATCATTTGAAATACTGGAACTCATAAGTAGTTGAGTATCATTTAATTACAATATGTGTAATTACTACACTTAATTTATGAAACATGCAGAAAACACATTCAATTTGAGTTACAAAACAGATTAACATAAAAAGACAATGTCAAAGAAGATTGTTAAAGAACTTGGCCTTAAAAGTGTCATAGAGAGGTGATAAATGCAAAGTTTACCTCTGTAATTAAATGATTCACAATAACTTATTAGTTGGTGGTATCTTCAATTCGCTTTCCCTTCTTGTGAACTAACAAAGAGAAAAAAAGATTAATGACACATGAATACTTACACCACAAGTTTTGTAAAGAAGATTGATAAAGAACGTGGCCTTAAAAGTGTCATAAAGAGGTGATAAATGTAAAGTTTACCTCTGTAACTAAATGATTCACAACAACTTATCAGCTGGTGGTATCTTCAATTCGCTTTCCCATCTTGTGAACTAACAAAGCGAAAAAAGATAATGTCACATGAATACGTACATCATAAGTTTTAACAAATTTATAAAGAAGATTCAGATAGCAGCCAAGGACATTTTGTTGCTCCTTTAGTTACCATATCTACTCAAGTGAATATCACATCACATTGAATAAAAACTTATATATTCAATTCACTAGAAAATGAGGTTTTGCCTTTTGGGGCATCTATACAATATCAAAAGGACCAATGGCAAGATTTGTATCAAAAGGATTTTCTACCCAAAATAGTCTTTCTCCAGTCATGATAATATGTTGTATGAGCCAAGTATCTCTGCCATTCACTGGACAGAAACCACTTGATGTCATCCTCCCACTGCTTATCCTTTCAATGATCAGGTAGAGGACAACTCAAGAAGCCCTAAGTAATTGAACATAATGGTGCCCTTAAGATTCATGTTCAAAAAGAGTACACAACAATGATACAATGGCCTTTTAGTGGACCTAAACTACAGCTAAACCATCTAATCTAATCCGCATGGAAGAAATCTGGGAACTCATTCAAATTTGGACTTGACAAATATCCACCACTCCAGAAGACTCAACTCACAATTATAGGGCTATTTGAAGTACATTTGCAGTTAATCAGTCTAGTTCTTCTCCGCCATAGTTACAAAACCAACTCATTGCACATTAAAGTTGCATGATATGTTAAGATGCCACATGTACTCTGCTAGTTTTAGATACTTGATATGGTTAACAAATGAGCTTCCTTTCGGTTCTGCATATATCATGGTTGACTAAAGAATTGTACCATTACTAGTGGGTATCCCAACAAAGATAAAGCATTTATTGAAGACTTCAAATTCAACTGGAACTGTGGAGTTTTCTGACAAAAAAAATTATGCTAACCCGACATTATTTCAATACGTAGTTAATGAAGAGAAGGAAAAAACAGAACTTTAAGTAAGAATACAGTACATTTTATATTGCTATTCCTAAAGTTTTTTGATATTCAAATGAAAAGGATGAAATTTGGGAAGAAATGGGGAAATTGGGGAGGTAAAAAATTACAATAAAAGGAAAATTTTATCTGGTAATTTAAGCTGACTGTAATTTTAGAAAAAGGAAAATTACTGCTAACAACAGAGCTCAAATATAACAAAGTCCTTGTTCTCTACACTCCACACCAAACTAGTTGAGGTCCAATATATTCTATTTCTACAACAGCCAAAATAAAAACAAAAAGTTCTTAACCAAAAATGCTTAACCAAGTAAAAGAAACAGAACCAAGATAGTAAAAGTGAAAAGAAAAGCTCAGAGGATAGAGGGATAATAAATACAGTAATAAAGAAGGAAAAGCACTAGCAAAGAGTTGTTCTTGATACAAATTATTTTGATAAAGATAGCGCACAGTACAAATTGAGTGAAAAATATTAATGGGGTTCTGAAAAATTCCAAAAAAAGACATGGGTGTGTGAAGATAGCTCTGCATGAAGAGGAAAAGATGAAAGAAAGAAATAAATAGCAACAGTGATGGATTCTTGAAAAAAAAGAAAGATGTGATTTTTTTACCTGAGATAGGCAGCTTAAACTTGATATGATGAAAGACAGTCCTCTTTCTCTGCAATCCACACCATGTTCTCTGCAATCCACACCAAAATCGGTCAAAAATTAAGCTCAAATAAATATTATGTAAAAATCAAATACATAATAAAACATGAGAACTACCAAATCTCAATCTCACCAGAAAACTTGAACTCGTGAACCTCTCTATCTGCCGCACGATCTAATTTTGTGTAAAGAAAACCCCGCATGCAAAATGTAAGAAATCAAAATTAGAATCCACTTGCAAGATGAAACAAAAACTTGTATCAAAGAAGAAACCTTAAATCAGTGATTGAAGAATGAAAAATCAGTAGAAATTTCAAAATCCACGAGCAATTTACATGGTAACCCATTTGGGGGAATGAGATCGAGAGAGAGAGTTGATTTTGTTTTAGGGGAAATATGAGAGGGAAATAGCGGTTTGGCCCAAAAAAAATGAGGGAAATGTATTAAAAAAAAAAAGGAGGCACACTAAATTGATCGCGCCTATTTTTTTCGAGGGATAGAGGGGGTTAAGACCCCTACAAATCTACTAATTTTAGAGATAGTTGTTTTACTCCCCACATTTAATAGAATTTTGCAAAGGTTACAGTAACCCCTACAATTAGACCTCTTTTTTGTAGTGCAATTAGTGCCTCTTTATGAAGAGTCATCAAACTTAACTGCCCTTACTATAAATAATAAAGGTTACAACACATAAACAATCCAAACCTCCGCTTTTACATGAAGAGATGGTTTTTCTAAAGTTTCGTTACTCTTTAACACCAAAGGATGCGCTCATTGGAAAAAATCTTGCACAATCTCTAAATTGTCCAAGTTAAGCATAAGATATAGCGTTTTCAATTGAAGCTTATATAGTAAATACCGAAGTTTAAACACTTACAGCCTTTTGGATTCCACAACCCCTTCTCTATGCAAGTATTATTTAGGGTTTTGCAAGGATTAATCAAAATTAACCGTTACACCATTCATGGACAAATTCAGGCCATTTTTCTAACTTTGTTCTCTATATTACATGTGTTACATGTCTCTATTAAGGATGGAGCCACATGGGTGTATATCAAAGGTAAAAAATTTATTTAATATATATATAATATATGTTGAGTCTGTTAATTGGTTTATTTGTGTGTTTACTTCTTCATAATTATAATTTGGATTCACTTAACGAAAATTTTGACTCCGCCACTGTTCTCTATAAATATTAATCTATGGAAGGGCATCTCTATTTCTACCTTAATCTTTCTTGGATTTACGATCCCAAAAAGGAAAACAACTAATTGAAGGAGAAGACCAATCAACAAATGATTAAAGGATATACTGCTACCCATACAGTACCTCCTCTTTTAACTTCGTCTCATGATGATATAGTTCTTACAAAGCTATCAAGGGTAATTTTGTTTTCTTAATTTTTCTCTTTATAAGTGTTTATATTATGCACTGCATATTCAGTTTTTAATGCAATTTATATGTAACATGACAAGTAATACAACAAATCAACACAAAAGAAACTATTGTTGTATTGTGTAACCTTTTTGCGAGCCAAACTACATCTCTTCAAACGTTTTTATTTAAGGTTAGTGATGCTCACTTTTATATGACTTCTCGCATTGGTTTTCCTGTAGTATAATGTATCCATTCCCTTTTTTTGTAGATTTCCTTTTCAATTTATATTTTTACCTCGCGTAATTAAAGTGCTTTGTCTTGAATCTATATATGAATATGTTGATCATGTTAAATATACAAGAGCATACAAGATAAATCCAAAATATGTAAGGAAAACATATACAATCAAGTTCTTACCCTTTAGAAGCCACAACAATTACATTGCTATTTTTTGTTTAAAAAAAAGAGGGAGAAATGCTAGTTGAAGAAACCAACTGATACACGCTTATGATTTTTTGTTTTTAACGTATATAATAATTTCTTGTGGATTAAGGCCGGAGGAGGTAGCAAGGTATTGGTACTTTAAAAGCATGAACTCCCTAACTTGAAAGTTAAATTACAAAAATACCCTTTGTAGTGACCTAACTTCCTACTTATAGAAAAATCTGAATCTTCAAACAACACGAAGCGATCCATCACAAACATTCGGTATTCAAGTAGAAATGATCCCACATGAAGCACTCACTGTATTGCTAAGTAGTAAGGAACAATGTGCACTCTCTTTTCCAATGACTAATGTTTGTTTTATCATCTATGTATGTTTCATGCTTTAAAAAGATTTGTTCTATACTTGTTTGCCAATAATTACGTAATTGTACGGTATTAGTAGAATAACTTATCATTAACTTTTGCTTTTAGATTCTAAACTCTAAACTAGAATGAATTACTCTCTCTCCGATCACTTTACTTATCATTCTTACTAGAAATAGATGATCCAAAACAATTGTCATTTTAGAAAACTAAGATATAATTGAATAAATTCTTTTTATTTTGCCTTAGTACTAATTATTCTTGAAAGTAATAAACTTTGACTAACTTTCATAGAAAACCAAAATGAAGAGCACATACACATACTCCAATTATACTAACTTTTATTTATTTATTGAAGAGAAATTGAAGAGAGAATATTTATTGAGGAGAGATTAGCATTTTAAATAATTAATGATAAAGATAACAAATAAGGATATGATGGTTGAAACACATAGCTTCTTAAGAAGCGTGTAGATCAAATGTGTGACAAGTAAAGTGGTTCAAACTCGAAAGGAAGTAGTGGATATCATCTACTCCATCCGCACCAAAATATAAGTGTCGCTTTGAAAAAAAAATTATCCCAAAATAAGGGTCACTTAGAAATTCGATAAAAAAGAACAAATGTTTCAAAGTATACATTTATATTAAAGACTTATTTCTTAATTGTACTCAATTTTCAAGAAACATCTATTAAGTATATGGGTAACTTAGCAAACTATATCTTGTATTTATTATTTTTCTTAATGGGCATAAAATGAGCTAAAGACACTTATTTTGGAATGGAAAAAGTAATACCTAATCCAATTTATATTTTTCAGAGAATCCCAAAAAAAAAAAAAAAAAGTACTAAAAGGTGTAAGGAAAATAATTGTCAAAACATATATCAACGAAAAAAAACTCAAATTTAGATCACATTCCCCAAAAAATAAATGCTAAAAAGTGATATTATCTTACAAAAGATTTATTATGTAACGTTTGTTAAGTAGCATTTGTTTAGTGGAGAACGCCCAAAATAATCCATGAGTTTGGTGTTAAAATCAAATTGACCCCTAAATATAATTGTAGATCACCAAAATGGTAATCATCATCAGTTCTCCAAGTTTTCTAAACTAGCGGGCATAAAAATTTGGGGTTCATATTTATACTTGAATATTGTTACATATATAAAAAGATTGAATTACCTAAATATTACAAATTTGTGTTTGATTGTTAAAAAGGGAGCAACAATTAAAGAATTATTTATTTATTTTAAAAAAAAAAGAGCTGAAAACAATCATAAAAAAAGGAAAGCAGCAAAAAAAAGAAGAAAAAAAAAAAAAAAAAAAAGCAGAGAGTAACAAAATTAAAAAAGAAAGATAAGAAGCAGAAGAAGGCCAAAGTAGCGAAATTAAAAAAAAAAAAAAAAAAATATGAGGCGACAGAAGAAGGCCAGTCTAAATGGCTAAAAAGTGAAAATTTAATTCCTTGGCCATTGACATGACATTATTTATACCTGAATGGCTATTTTGTCCTCCCATTTTTAAATCCATATTCATCCATTCAAAGAAACAACTATGAGAGATTTATCTAATAATTATATTTCTTATAAATATTATTCACTTGATTAAAGTTTATAGATCTTAAGATATCTTCTCTATAGTTCAAGAAAATTATAGGTCTCACAATAAAAGGGTAATAATGAATTATAGGTTTGAAAAGGATGAAAATGTCTTTTCTAATCATGGTAGAACAAATCAAAGTGAGAAACATCATATCTTCAAAATCAAAAAATTGAACAAAACATCAGTAAATCGACAACTGATGGATCTGAATTATGTTTGATTTGATTTTAATAATTGAAAAGTTGATTAGATTCTTTTGGCTTTGTTTTTAATAAAAAAACCAACCCATGAACATCCCTGAATATAAAGATGTGAAGTGATAGTATCTCACTTAATATTTACTTATAGATTATATTATTGGTGTATGTTCTATAGTATTTCACTTAATACTTATTTGTGTATGATCTATTCTAAAGTTTCGATTATTTTGCCATGACCCACACTCACAATTTCTTATTTCCTACTCTATCCATTTCAATATGTTTGTTTTTCTTTTCTTTTTTGTCCATTTAGAAAAGAATATCTCTTTTCTTTTTTGGTAACTCTTTAATTTGAAGTTCACTATGACATGTTTAAGACCACGAGATTAAAAAAAAAAATTTGGTACATTCCACTTATATTTAGTTTATATCAAAAGATTCAAAAGTCTTTATTTTTCTTAAATCTCATGTCAAATTAAAATCAGACAAATAAATTAAAATCGAGAAAGTATAATTTTTGAAGCATTCATTGATATTTCAATTGTTGATAACACATGCTAATAAAGTATCATAATTACGTCTTCAACGGTAATCTGTGTAATTCCTTGCACTCCCAAAATAAAGGTCCGACTATAAAGTTCACTTAGTACATATATTGTTGGATTTCTTTAAAGAGACATGAATGACAAATGAATAGGTATTTTCTTGAAAAGATAAAATTTGAATAGTAAAATTTCACATTGAATAAATTGTGATTTTTTTAATAAGACACAATAGCACCTATTCACACTATTCTTTATTGACTATCAATATTTATCTACTTCCTCAAAATTTTTGCATGCAAAAATTCTGAATAGCTCTACTTCTTTCTGCAATATTTTTTGCACTTGTAAAGTTTTCTAAGTGCGATTTGGCTGCTCTTTATATTCATTATATATTAGAGTGTCAAGCCCCGAGTTCCAACGAGGCGGACTAGCACCCGAAGCCGATAAAGCCCGAGAGAACCAATCTTTACTCATGTCCATTCATATGCATGCCATAAGAAACATCACCACCACGTAAGGACATAAAATGTTAATAGCGGAAATCATGGAACATATGATATATACATATAAGAAACTTGGCCGTTAGGGCCATTAAGTCAAGATGGGCATACGTCTCTTACATTTACATACCCACATATGTCTACAAAAGCCTCTAACAGAATCACATACATAACCATCTTAAATTCGGGACAAGTCCCCGCTTTATACAACGTTTACAATACCAAAACCAATGTACAACTTTGACTCGGAAAGCCCCAAACCAATTGGAGCTCACCAAAGATCAGTAGATGATCCGCAGCTTACTGTGGAGGTCTACTAGTACCTGTGCCTGCAGCAAGTAAGGTAAGTCCCACAAGGGACTTCAGTACGAAAAATGTACTGAGTATGTAAGGCCATAAGAAACTATATGATACATAAATATTTCAATGGAATCAATATAAGTGAATAACCAATATGGATGAGTCGCCATTCTATATTTATGGAAATATGTACATTGAGTGGATTACTTTCTTTACTTTTACGCTCATTCATTCGTTCATCATTCACTTCTTCATTCACTACTCATCCTTCCATTCTTACAATGCCCAGGCCCCAAGCTAATCAGTGGGTAATCAAAAGTTTTCGGGATCGACCCATGCTAGGCTTTTCTTTTGCCCTTGGGATACCACCCGTAGTAGCGGGATTGACCCATGCTAGGTGTTCCTTTCACCCCTGGGATACCACCCAAGATATTGGGATCGACCCATGCTAGGTATTTAACCCCTGGGATACCACCCAAGAATAGAGACTTCCTTACCTCACTTCCTCAATCTTAGAAATAGTTCATTCGATGATTATGTCATTATTGGAACTTTTGAATGTAACATTATTGGAACTTGGAACCATGTTCATAATTATGTGACACATGAATAACAATAGATCAAAAATAAGGTATATATGATTAACAATAGATGATAACCTGAAATGAGATGCCTTAGGACATTTCGAAAATGAGTAAGTACAATAACAAGGTGTATACTATATGCTGCAGAAGGATACAGAAAGAGCAACCTTACATACCTTATCTTCCCAATATGAATATACAATTCTATACGTGAATACAATAGTCCAGCTCCTTCCTTACGTTTTACTCTACAACACAAGTACATAATGGAGCTTACGTTAACAACCAACTACCTTACAAGTACATACGACGACAATGAGTTACATGATTGCCTTAAAATGTCATTTCCCCCTTGACAATACCATCGATGAAATTATCATACCAACAATACCACAACATTCCATACATTGACCAATACATCATAAACCAATAGCATGTTACACCAAGTTCATACTTTACACTTCTCCATCAACACCACATCACAATTACTCCATCAATTCACCTCAATACACTTCATAACAACATATCGACAATAATCCCACAATTTATACTTATAGAAAAAATAACAAGTTAAGGACCATAATCACACCATACATGTTGATATCTCACCCATACCATTCACTTCTGTTCAAACCTGAAGTCTCTTTCTAATTTTAAATCACATAGATGGCACATCTCTTAGAAAAAAGCAAAAAAGAACTATTCAACACCTTGCCAACATAACCATCATGATATATACACCATCTTAACCGTATAATAAATTAATCCATGAGAGTAGACACTTACCAAGGCTTGCAAAGTGATGTTCTTTACCAAAAAGAAGGGTTGCCTTAGGGTTTGAGTTGAGAGAAATAGGTTTGGAAATATCTTAGAAGGCATGAGAGTTTTTATGAATAAAAATCAACTTTTGTGCCTTATATAGCCCTCAAGTCATCCTTAGTCATTCCTTGGCATTAAATGCCATGTTTCTTGGTCAATTATTGGAAGAACGAGTCATTTGCGCTTTGGGCCTTGCATTTTGGCCTCTCTTTGGGCCTCAAATTGAGCCCAATTGCACATATTATCTTTTCAATGTGTAATCTCCACTTCTCTCATGTTTAAATAATTCCATAAATGTTACAACAATGTTTGACTCACGCGATTCATGTTCGTAGCATCAATCTAAAAAATAAGAAATTCTAGCCACTCATGGCTTATTTGAACATAATTTGTTAAAATACTTGTGACGAAGAATTAAGCCCAACTCGGATGTTAAACGCGCTCAAGAGTAGTCCTACTAAGATGGAGTAATGATACCATGACCCAAAAGTCTTATATATGTCATAATAGTCGAAGAAAAATTTTGGCGAAAAGCACCCTGGCACGCCGCCTGGCGCGCCCCAATGCTGCCTATACCAGAAAAATTTCTGGCATAGGCGGTCTGGCACGCCCCTGGGCGCGCCCCACACCCAAAATGTGATTTTTTTCCTTTCTACGACTTTTCTTTGCGGATTTGGTTAGATCCTTCAAGCTCAAGTCTTTTGCTTACCTCCTAACCTTAATATCCATTGCATGGAAGTCCTCCAAGCCTCATTTTTTCACCCCACAAATGCTCCACGAAGTCACAAACACCTCCTACAAAGGTCTAATCACATTTACTAGGCCCAATATCAAATGTTCCATTAATAACACTACAAAATACATACTTATTGCTCTCGAACCTAGGGTAAACATGGTTCAAGATTATCAAGTAGGGTTGGGAAGATACAGGGTGTTACATAGAGTCTGAAGTACCACAACACAAAATAGTTTATCATTTTTATCCTGGTAGAAAATAATTCTAAACCTCGGATACATAGAAGTGATTAAGTTTCTTAAGGATACATTTTGAATTCAGTAGACTCGGATATAATTCTATTTCATCTCCATTTATATATATTATAATTTGTTTAAAGTTTCAGTATTTTATTTTTGAATACAACTAGGATAAGATATAGTACATGTTATTATTTTGTGTGTGTCGGTGCACCTGTAATATGTACATATATTCATAAATATTATAAATTCAAAAAAAATAAATTAAAAATATAAAAAATATGTATCATTAAAATTTGATTGTTCATCTTCATAAGTTCAAGATTTCCAATCATTCTGACATGGATAAACAAGTCACCATGCGATGATCCACATTAATCATTTATGGGTATTTGTATTTTATTCTTTCATGTATACTTATTTACTCAAAGATTTCTTTTTATATGTTAATGTTAATTTACAAAATTGTATACTACATGACAAGAAATACACGTACAATATTTTGTTGGATTTTTTTAAAGAGGTGTTAATAAAAAATGAATAGGTTATTTTATGAAAAGATGCAATTCGAATAGTACCTTTTCCCATTGAATAGGTTATGACTTTTTCGATAAGGCACAGTAGCTTATTGACTATAAATACTTGTCCGCTTCCTCAAATTCTTACTCATGAAAATTCTGAATTACTCTATTTCTTTCTATAATATTTTTTTGCAAGTTTTATGAGTGTGATTTGGCTTCTCTTTGTGCTCGTTGTACATTACATCTTGAAGTACCACATCACATTGTGGTTTATTCATTGTATTATGGGAGAAAATTATCTCATACCTCAGATATTAGAAGGGACACTGTGAATTCAGTAGACTCGAATATAATTTTGTTTCATCTCCATTTATGATTCTAATTTATTTAAAGTTTCAATAATTTATTTAATAACATATGAACATATTATTATTTTGTGTGTACGAGTGCATATGTAATATGTACATATATTCATAAATATTATAAATTCAAAAAAAATCACAAATATAAAAGTGTGTATGATTAAAATTTGATTTTATATTTCTATAAGTTCATGTTTCAATCATTTTTATATAGTTCATGATTTTCAATCATTTTTACATAGATAAACAAATCACCATACGACGATCTACACTAACCATTCACAAAAATTTATATGTTACTCTTTCATATATAATTATTTATTCAAAAAATTTTGATATAATAATATTATTTTATAAAATTGTATACTACATGACAAGACATACACGTGCAACGCACGTGTGGTGTAACTAGTATATATATATATATATAGGGCTTTGCTAACATACTACATGACGGTAGTATATTTGCATCCTCTCTATTTTATCTTTTCCTATAATGCCCTCAATAGTATACTAAAATACAAAAAATTGAAAGGCCTTTTTGGTCTTTTGACATAAAATAAACCCATTGCTCTTCTCGCTTTCCTTTTCCTCCCTCACGGTAAAATAATTTGCAGATTTTGGAACTCTTAATCCAACAATGATTATTCTTAGATTCATCCTAACAGTGAAATTTAGAATGGGGATTTAATTATTTTATTTTCCGAGTTCATAAAAGATCTAGATTGAGCGTACAAAATTAATTTTGAAAAATGAAATTGAAGTAAGGATTGTTGAAGAAAATAAAAGTATATAAAATTAACGAGTGAACTATTCCAGAAACTTCTCAGGACCTTCTCAATTTTTCAGACTATTAGAATTCTAAAGGGAACTTCTGCTTCTCCAAAAAAATTTTAATCTCCCTGTTCCTTATTCTTTTCATTCCTTTAGTAATTTTGCATGTAAATGTCCAATAAATGTATGTTCAATTTGCAGTTCAAAATTGTTTCGTCCATTCAAGAATAAAAATGGAGAAAGAGGATGAGAAAAATGGGTCTAGGATTGAAGAGAAGGAGATAAATTTAATTGCTAGCTCTTTTCAGTTAAAAGACGAAACAATCCTTTCAATTTTTTGTATTTTAATGTGCTATTAAGGGCATTTTGGGAAAAGATAAAATGGGGAGGATGCTAATCAGTATATATATATATATATAGAGAGAGAGAGATCCACCCTTGGTGCAGAGTAATAATCAGTACAAACTAATATATAAAAAGTTAATAATCCATGAGTTATTCCAAGAGTTTGAGCAGCAAAAAAAAAAAAAAAAAAAAAAAAAAAAATAGAGAGAGGAAAGAGTTACCTGGTGAAATAGAAAAAATGTTACCATGATTTACTAGGATATAATAAGATAATTACTAATATAGTAGAGAGGAGATTGAATCTTTCTCACATAAATGTTAGGTAAATTCCACGATATTGCATGAAATGCTCAACTTCTTCCCTTCAGTAGCATGCAAACCCAAAATATATAGTATAGTATATTGATATGCATGTGCAACATTAGTTTAATGATGTAGTAGTTGGTCACTATAGATTTCAAAATGCATTATTTTTTAAAAGCACGTGGAATGTGCAACATATAGATTACCATATTATAATGTTGCCTTATTATTATTTTATTTGTCAGCAATGGAGTGCTGTCTTAGAAAATGTGAAGGTTGTTTCCAATTGTTCATTCATGCTCTTATATATATCCATAAAGGAGGCCTAGCTATTTAGAAAGAAAGCAACAAGAACTAAAACGAAATTGAGTACTAAGTTGCAGCTAATAACTCGAACATTAATTTTCATCCAGAGAAACAAAAATGCCAATTGTCATTGGAAATCTGAAAGAAGCTACCCATCCTGATACCCTCAAGGCTGCCTTTGCGGAATTCATTTCCATGCTTATTTATATTTTCGCCGCTGAAGGCTTTGCTGCATCATCCAAGTTGACGAGCGGTGAATCAACCTTACAAACCGGGTTGATTGCGGCTGCGATAAATCATGCATTTGTTCTTGTTGTAGTAGTTTTAGTGGCCACAAACATATCTGGTGGTCATTTAAACCCTGCTGTCACGTTTGGTGCCTTTGTAGGAGGTCACATCACCTTATGTAGGAGTGTTTTGTATTGGATTGCGCAATTGCTTGGTTCTATCATGGCTTGCTTGCTCCTCAAGTATTGCGTTGTTGGTGGGGAAGTATCGCCATTCCCTCCAACACCACGCAATGCAGTTGTTTTTGAGATAGTGACGACATTTGGTCTTGTTTACACTTTTTATGCAACTACTATTGACCCCAAAAGAAGTAACTCGTGTGTGATTATTGCCCCAGTTGCAATTGGTTTCATTGTTGGTTCCAACATCTTGTCTGGTGGTGCCCTTTTCGGTGCAGCAATGAACCCTGCTGCGCCCTTTGGTCAAGCAATGGTCAGTTGGACATGGAATAACCACTGGGTCAACTGGCTTGGTACATTCGTCGGTGCTGCCATTGCTTCCTTGGTCTATGAAACCATCTTCATTACCAACAAAACTAATCACGACTGGCCGCTCCCTATTAGCATTTGTGGAGCCAACTCCATTAAAGGAAATTCAATTGAATCCCTTCGTCGGAAACTGTTAGCATGCTAAAAAGCTAAAAACAATTTTTTTGTACATATATAGGTATCCGAATCTCCTTGTCATATGAGAAGTTATCAATATGGTGGTAGAGAGGGTTCAAAATTCTTTTATTCTTACAATCCTTGTTAGAATTTCTTCCTATATATATAGGTTTCTTATGTGATAATTTTTGTAAATGAGAATTATGTAGATGAAATAGTCAGATCATATTTTCCATTTCAATAGAAAAAAGAAATTGTTTCCTTGTTACTTCTCTAGATATATAGCTATCACTACAAAAAAAACATGATTTAGCGATGGATTTTAGTAACAAAACAATTTCCGTCGCTATATAGCGACAGATTAGCTTCGAAATTGTGATTTTGTCGCAAAATAAGAAAATAAAAGAATAGGTCTCTAATATAGCTACGGGTTAACGTCAGAAACTAACATCCATCGCTAAAAAGGGTGCAAATTTTTAGCGCCAATATTTTAGCAACGGAATTAGCGACACAATTTTGGTAGTTAAATTATTATAAGTTTAACAACGGATATAGCGACAGATAATCCGTCGCTAACTAATTTTAGGGATTGTAGTCTTTTAAAATCATTTCGAAAATAATTTTTGTTATACATTTATAAAAAGTTTTGTTATCTCCTTAAAACATATTGTTCTCTTTCAGTCTCCTATTAGGGTTTGGCAATGCCCATTTTTCTTCTTCTTTGTCTCTTCTTTTCTATGGCATCACTAGCTAAAACCCATAGCGAATCTTGTTTTGGGCAAAAGAGAAGTCACAGTTAAGTTTAGGGTTAGGGATTTCGGAAGCCCAATTTGGGGTATTGGTGCGGATTTCTTCAGATGTAAGGTTTAACTCTCAGATTTCAAAATCGATAATCTTCATAACTTTGTAAGTTTTCAGAAATTATAATCTACATTCAAAAGTTTTCATAGCTTTTTAGATCAAGATCTATAATCTACACTCAGAAATATTCCTTCGGAAACTCATGTAGCTTTTAGTTTGGGATTTCGTATGTCTCCTATTTAATGTCATGTGAATTATTTGCTTCATTGATTTTGATAGTGAACTTTGACAGTCAAATAAATGTTCAGAAGTATCAAAGTTCCTCAGTTTAATTTAGAAGAAGTTTGTCAATGACGATGGAGAGTCAATATTCCCGTGAATGAGTTTTTTCATCTGCTCAAGGATTTAAATCTATATCAATATTCCCACTGAATTTTTAGTAATACGCTTGGGTATTTTTTAGGATATTAACTCAATATCCCAGGTAATTTAACTTTTATTGTTTAAAATGACATCTTTGAGATATTAACCATGTTGGTATCCTGTCATTTTTATAGTTTTTTTATGTAAATAATGGAATTAGCCTGATATGAAATAGTCTAATATGTTTATGCTCCATTGGCTTTGTTTTGCCATGTATTATGTTTCCTTTGATAAGCTTTCTAAAAGCTGGATTACGACTAAATGTTTCTAATGAGGGACAAGTTCTGTTCGATTGAAGGACTTTGTTAGTTGCCATTAAAATCAAATTAACCGGTCAGAAATTTTTGAGTTCAGGCAGTTATTGAAATCTTTGGTAAAGGTTTCCTTTTTGTTTCTTGTCTTGTTCTTCATTTTATCATTTGAACTGTTAAGTGAAATTATAATAATTCCTTAATTTTGACACGACTCTACAGGTTATTCATGACAAATTTGAAATTATTACAGGGTCTTATTATGATCATTGTCCACTCCATAACAGATAAGTAGTACTATTCACGTTAACTGTAATGCAATTTTTGTTGTTTCGTACTCAAATTGCTGTCATTTATATAATTCATCACCATAGAAAACTGTTGATGGACTATCATTCGAATTGGAGGGGTGAAAGAGCTACTTCATTCAACATTATCCTCAGTAGTACTAGAGTTGCTTATGCTGTTGGAAAGAAGATACCTATGGAATGTTAACTGGGATGTCTTTCCAAGTTTCAACTATTGATGTCTCTGTGGTTGATCTTACTGTGAGGTTGGAGAAAATGACAGATTGAAATCAAGGCCGATATTAAGTAAGATTGTGTACTTTACTCTTTTACATCCCCCTCCCCAAAAAATATCAATAACTTGTGTGCTTTATTCTATCGTGGCGTGTGTGGGAAAAATAAAATTGAAGGACTAATAAAGTGCTCTTGAATCCCTTAAATGTGAACTTTGTTATTGCATTTGATGATAATTTTCTTTATGACTGTTGATGTTAATTCATGACATCGTTTCTCCAATGATCAAATCAATACTAAACAACTACTACCTTATGTTTTCTTTAGCTTCTGGAGAATGTCCCAACATAATGCATTTTGTGTTCACCTGAATGATTAGGTATATATTAATACAATTAGTTTTAATATCTTAACTGAAGTCATGATCATACTGCTCATTGAAGTTTGTGGTTAAATGGGATTTAATATTGTCTATACCTGGGATTTGGAGTTACGCTAATCCATGTATTATAAAAGAACTTTCAAAATTACAAGTGTATATGAACTTTGTATAGCAGATGCTTAGCATTTGACCTAATCTACCCCGACTAAAAATTATGGTCATTGCTTGATAGATATACTTGTTCTTGATATATTCCCTGTTTCTTCTTCTTTACAAGTAGTAGTAGCAATATTCTTGTAGTTCCCTGTCCTTTGATTCATGTTACGACCTGTTGTTTCTAGTGTTTTGGTTATCGCTTTATTGAGCTGTTGTTATTATTCCTTTTCTCTGAAATGCTATGTGATGCTTTCCTTACTATTTACTATGACCTCTTTTCTTTATTTTTCTTTTCTATTGGCTTTGATGTGTTATTTGAGTCTAGGGCTTTTTGGAAACAACCTCTCTACCTCCACGAGGTTGGGGTAAGGTCTGCGTACACTATCTTTTTGTCTTTCTCACAGTTACAGGGTGATTAGTCTGGGACTCTCCGATATATATATGTGAAACAGCATGAATGATTTGACTCTTTTTTTGATAACACCATTTTATCTACACTATCTTTTCTTTGTTTCCTTGGTCACAATGAACAGGAAAGGAAGGAGAAAATGTATATTAGATATCTAATAATTGACATTTATAGATGGTGATCCCCAAAACTTTTTCTATGTTGCTCGGACTCTCTAAAATTGTTGCCTCACCTGTGTCAGATTCTCTACTTTTGAATTTTCCGACATGCATCTGTTGACATTTTCAAAGAGTTCAAGCAACATTGTTTCTTCTTTTAGTTTATTTTAACAAGCTAAATGCATTAGTGATCAGTAGATGGAAAAAATTATTCCAAAGCTCAAATCTTTGAACAACACAAATAAGGGAAACAAGTTGTTCTCGGCACTGTCTAATTGCATCAATAGAACTCTTGCTGCAGCAAAAATCCTCACACAGATCAAATGTGTCAATTATAAGTGATAGGTTTTGAGTCCTGTTAAACCAATGTATATGAGCTAGAGGACAACTTTTCTTTCTTGGTGGTCTAGCCAAGGAGTTAGTAAATGTCCTAATATCTCTTCATTATCTATAGTAAAATGACTTACAACCAAGAACTTAGAAGAAATGATATTTCTGTCTCTTCAATTTCAGGCATCCTAATATTTCTGTAATTTGCTACATTATCTTTGTTTTTAGAGTAAAAGAGGACATTTTGGAATTATCACCATTTCAATCAGATTCCTTCTCAACCTAGTACTCATTCCTCTTCACCTCTGTACACCTGTGCTACCATTGATATCTAGGTTGATATGCTAAATATTATTGGAAATGTGTTGTCCTATCTCAATTATATGATATTCTTGACCTTATAGATGAAATTCATATTTATTTGTCGGATAAATTGAATGTACAATTTGTTTTAAGATTTTCATTGACTTTTATTTACAGGATACAATTCAAGAATTGTTAGAGCTACTCAAATGTATTACCAGACTGTGATAGGAGAGACGAATAGAAAAGTTTATGGCCTTCGATCACAAGAGAAACAAGATTAAGGCATGGGGTTCAACTTCTGTTCCTGATGAATATCACTCTCAAGTATCCCATTATTTGGCATTGTCTTTTAGACTCTATTCTATTAGTTGAAGAACAATTATGAACGTTATTGATCCTTTAGGAATTATGTATTTTTGGACCTATTTGTATTTTTATTGCTATTTATATGAAATCATGTTCTTTATTTAATGTTATTTTTTTTAATTTAATGCAAAATATATATTATAGAAAAAGGCGACGATTGTTTTGTAGCTAAATATTTAATAAATATAAAATTAGCTATAATATTTTACAAATTGCGATGGAATGGCTACGGAATTTTCGTAGCTAACAGGTCTTGGCGATGACCTAGCCAACAAACTACGACGGATTCTATATGAATTAGCTACGGAAATATTCATCGCTAGATTTAGCGACAGAATTATATGTCGCTAATCCGTCGCTAAATCTAGCGACGGACGCCAAAAATTTATCGCTAAAAGCTTAGCTACGAGCATTTTAGCGACAGAAGAAATTGCGTCGCTAATCCGTCGCTAAATTGTTTAGCAACGGATTTTAGTGGTTTAGCAACGGATATTGTCCGTCGCTAAAACCAGTTTTTTTTGTAGTGTATGAAGATTACTTTATGGGAACTGATTAATTTAGGTATATTCGTATACAATCAATAATATCTTTTGGTTGGGAAATAAGTTTCCGAAATTAATTATCCCCGAATTAGCTACTCCGGGATTAGTTATCCCACCCTTAGGGCTCGTTTGTACAAGAGATAAGGGATATCTAATTCTGGAATTAATTTTAGCATGAGCTTATCCCATGCTTGGTTGGGATAAGCTCCATAGGTTGACTCTTCTGAAACTTGACTCATAGGTGATGCTTCCTTTGATGTATCACACAATTCTTTTGGCTGCCTGCAAATTTACTTCACTCGAACAATGCATGGACCTTGATAAAACACTTATAACATATAATATATCGGGTCTTGTTGTTGTAAGATACATCAAACACCCAATGAAACTTCTAAAGTATGTTTCCTCCACCTTTTCGGTTCCATATTCTATGCTTAGTTTCTCATTTTGGTTCATGGGAGTATTCAGCTCTATACAGTTTTTCATTTTGAATATTTTGAGAATTTCCTTTGCATACTTTTTATGGAAAATGAAAAATTCATTTTTTCCTTGTGTAATCTCCATTTCACAGAAATAAGTCATCAGATAAAGATTAGATATTTCAAAAGCTTGCATCATATTTTGCTTGAATTCATCAATAAGCTTTGTATTGCTTCCTATAATAAAAAGATTATCCACATAAAGAGAAACAACAAAAATCTCACTGTTATTGCGTTTAATCTACAATGTGAATTCTGAATGGCGTTTCTCAAAATTGAGGTCAAGAAAATAATCATTATTCAACTATACCAAGTTCTTGGTGTCTGTTTTAGGCCGTAAAAAGTTTTATGTAGTCGGTATACTTTCTCTTTTGTTTCATCTACAACAAAACCTTCAGGTCACTCAACATAGATTTCTTCTTCAAGAATTCCATTAAGAAATGCTGATTTGACATCCGTCTGATGCACTTTCTAGCTACGTTGTACATAAATAGTAAGAAGCAATCTGATTCTATCGAGGCTAGCAATGGGAGCAAAAGTATCAGAAAAATCAACACCAAAAATTTGTGCATAACCCTAACTACAAGACTTGTTTCATGCTTATTGATTGAACCATCATCATTTAGCTAGGTTTGATATACCCAATTACCTTTCTGCCATAAGGTTTATCAACAAACTGCTAGGTTTTATTTTTTTCGATCATGAACAACTCCTCCGCCATTACATTTTCCCACTTATGGTCTCTGAGAGAATCTTTAAGGTTAGCAGGTTCACGTATTGCAACATTATATCTCTAATATATGTCAGAAAGCAATTGAGTTACCCTAACCGGTGGATCATCCTCCCTTTCGTCTAACCATGAGCTTGTTTTCTGGAGAGAATTCTATGAATTTTCCCAATACCGTTCTTCATTTTCCATGAAATGCACATATCTGCTGATAACTATCTTCTCAACTTCCGGCTGAAAGATTTTGTACTCCTTTGAAACAGTACTGTATCCAGTAAAAATGCTCGGGGAAACCTTTTTGTCTAGTTTATCTAGTATAACCTGAGGAACATAGGTAAAACAAAGACAACCAAACACTTTAAGAAAATACAGTGGAGGTTTGTACCCGTACCATGCTTCAAAAGGAGTTTTATCTTCCACAACCTTTGAGGAAAGTCGATTATGTAGGAACACAACTGTGTTTGCTGCCTCTGCCCAAAACATCTTTGGAAAATTCTTCTCGTGCAACATAAATCGTGCCATCTTCAATCCATAATAAGTCTGTTTCTTCTTTTACTAACTCAATTTTGTTCTGGAATATAGGGAGCAGTAAGTTGTCGTTTAATCCCTGCTTCATCACAAAATAGATTATAGATCAAACTGATGAGAAATATACTCCTTGCCATTGTCAGATAGTAAAATTTGAATTTTGCAGCAGATTTTATTTTCCACAATTGGTTGGTAATTAATTGAATTACGTAACGGATTAGCGACCAATTATTATAAATTTCGGTTAGCTACGAGTAATTTAGTGATAAAATTTGTAGGTAATTTCAGTTTTTCATGTAGTGCGAACCTGCGAGGTAAATTCCCTAAACTTCTCTTGTATCGTCTTCCCTTAAGTAGCATATTGCATCTGCAGCTAGCATTAGTTAAATTAATGAAATAGTAGTTGTTGATTATTATATTTGCTGCATTCTTTTAATGAAATAGTAGTAGTAGTTGGTTAGTATAGATTACAAAATAATTTGTTTCAAAAGCACGTGGAATGAAATGCATGAGCACACTACTAAGTCAACCATATTGTAGTGTTGCCGTAATATTTATTTATTCGTCAGAAATGGAGTGCTCTCTTAGAAAATGTGAAGGTTATTTCCAGCTGAATTGCTCATTCATGCTCTTATATATTAATTAGTTTCTGGACATGTGCATTGCACGTTTGCCTCATAAAAATTTACATAAATTCGTTAAAACGATAAAGATTATATGAAAATATATGTGTAATAAGTAATAAAATGTGATAAAAATCACGTAAGATGGATTGAAGAAAATGCTATTATTTTTTAAGGTATATCAGTACTATTGATATTTTGTATCTAATTTAACACTTTTTTTTTACTGATATTTCAAATGAATGTGTTTAATATATGAAATATGTAGCTAACGCAATTAAAAATTTAAATTTGATTGTTTATTACAGGAACATGTTTATTGCCTTTTACTTTTTTTGTAAATGTACAAAAGATCCATGTTATGTGTCTAACTATTCTTCAATAGAGATAGCACCAATAAATAATATAATTCTTTTAAATTCTTAATTTTAACAGTCTTTATTTTTTATGTGTTTAAAAGTGGTAGCACATAGTTGAAAGTAATTTGAACTCTAAAACATTATATGAAGAAATAAATGAAAAACAATGCAACTCTTTCATTTTACATTGTTAAATATATTTATTGAAAACTTTTCACTTGAATAGTTTGTAACTATATTTTTAGGAGTAATTTTGATTGTTTTACTTTCTTTCGTGATCAATTATCTACCATTTTGTAAAAGGAAAAAAAATCAAACTGATGGTTGTTGTGTTTCTCTTATTTCCTAACTTATGTTTTTTTATTTGAAAACAATGTCAATTTCGTCTTCAAACTACTTAAATATGATAATGTTTTTCTTCGTGTTGTTTTGCGTATTTTAAGCCACTTGGATAAATGTAAGAATTTTTATGTAAAAAATGAAGGGGAGATAAAATTTTCTTATTTCGAATAGTTTAAGGCAAACTTTGAAGGTTGAATGTCAATATTCATCATTTAGCTTCTTTTTTTTTTCAAAAAAAAAAAAATAAAAATTTAATCAGTTGTTATTGAAAAAATTTGTTATCTTCTAAATATTTTGATGACGTTTGTAAAACCCCACTCTTTTTTTCCTTTTCCCCAAAAAAATCACCTTTAGTACAATAGTAAGATAACTATCAGTATTCGAAATTTAACTTACAAGATATAACAAATACTTTTTCATTGAAATTTTGTAGAAGATACATTAATACTCTTTTTTACATAAAGTAGAAATATAACTTACCAAAAGTACAAAGAGAGTATTTGAATGATAAATCTAAAGCATTAATTATATGGTAGGGTAATAAAACACTTCTAAAGTTTCATCGATCAATAATGAGACATAAATGCCTTGAAAAGAAAAAATTAATACTCCCTCTGTTCAGATTTACTTGTCACTATTTTTCTAATTTGATTTCTATTTTTACTTGTCATTTTTGATAAATCAAGAAAAGACAAAAAAAAACTTTTCATGTTTTACCTTTAACATTAATTATTTATTCTCCAAATTATTTTTCAATACACATTACTCCATCAATTAATAGTGGTAATATGGTAAACTTACTCTATAAATCATTATTTTCTTAATGTGTGTGCTATGTCAAAAAGTGACTAATAAAAACGAAAGGAGGGAGTATTATATTAAACCTCCTAGGCTCTTGTCAAAAGAGAATGTAATGAGTAAATAATCACGGCTATTCTCATAACCTTGAACATATGTACATACTCTCCTTTCTCCCATTTTTTTGTTCATGCAAAGAGGAAGAATAAAACGAAAATGATAAATTTAAAAAATCTAGAAAACGCATATGATACGTCAATAGTAAAAAAAGTAGGACATCAATTGTCGTCATACCTGAGATAGAACAAAAACAATATTAGATGGGCTGTATAATACTCCTAAATGAGTATACTATCTCCAATAAGATTAATAAGCATTCAATCACAAAAATATGAGAATTGTATATAGGAAAAGTTACAGGACAACTTCTCAATAGAGGCTAACATAATTAGAACTCAACTTACTTAACGACTTAAAACCAGTAATCTCGACCATAAAAATTCCGGGCACATAATTATGGAGAGGAAGAGGTTTGAAGAAAAATGAAATCCTTTGCAGGCTTTTTATAGCTCTATTCACCTATTTATTTTTAGGATTAATCTTATATTAATTACTCACTGTAACTTTGTGAATTCTACGGTTATATTATTAGGAAGAAGATGTCTGTCATTAATTTGATTAATGTAGTAATTTATGAAGAACTTATTTATTTATTAACTTGAGGGTATATGTATGGCTGATTTTTCATAATTGATATATTAATTAAGGAGTAGAAAAGTCACAAAAGTGACTGTTAATTTCATCACAATTAGAGCCTAGAGGATATATATACACATGAATACTACTTATACAAGTAACGTACACATAATTACATGGACATGTTTTATATATAGTAATTACAAATCATTAATAGCAAATGCCTACAACTAATATGTACTATGAACCTGCATCATTTCACCTTTCAAAACTATTTTTAATTTTATTATTTAATATTTAATTAATTAAGTATTTTATTTAGTGTAGGGGTAAAATGGTAATCCAACTTTACAACTTTTTTGTTCCCACTTTTGGTATAGTATTATTTAGAAAGAAGCAACAAGAACTAGAACAAAATTGAGTACTAAGTTCAAGCAGCTAATAACTCATAAACATTAATTTTCATCTTTCAGAGAAACAAATGCCAATTGTCATTGGAAATTTGAAAGAGGCTACCCATCCTGATACCTTCAAGGTTGTCATAGGTGAATTTATTTCCATGCTTATTTATATTTTCGCTGCTGAAGGTTTTGCCACATGATGAATCTAATCAAATACTTAGTTTGCAAGATCTTTGAATGTTGTTTCACTAGTCTAATAGTGTAATCACATGTATAAAATACGAATTACACCGAAAGATCACAGTCTATGAATCATGCCTTGTTATAGAGTTGTTCCAACACTTTTTTGGAGAATAAATCTTCAAAGAATCTTCACGCGAACTTAAGAAAAATTGGAGAAGGAAGAAGGAGAAGAATTCTCTAAGTTCTGTTTTTTCAGGGAGGAAGAAAAGAGGTGTTGTTTCTCTTTAGGGAAACTCTTTAATAAATTCAAAGGGACATAACTTTACAGATAGTTGTTTCTCTTCCCTTTTATTTATAAATAAAATATATAACTAATTATATATTATTTATTTATTAATATGAATTAGGGTTGACCCACATGGGTGATCCAGTCAAATTTCCTTCATCTCCCACTACATATAGTGGGTCAACTCACATCCCTATTCTGTAACATTCATACTTAACGACTAGACTGTGTGACCAGGGCATACTTCGAGAGCTTCATTGCTATACATTTGTTAGGATTATACAACATCTTGATCAATGAAACTTAGAGTATATTATAGTATGCAGTATCCTAGATCATTTATAACATTCATATTTCTCATCATCTCTTTTTCTTAAGTTTGAGTTCATTATTATGTACTTATTTCACAAACAAACATAAAGGACGTCAATGAGCACAAATAATGTGATAATACCTAATAATCTTCCTCGTCTCATGAATCTCTTAATCTCAATGTGATATACTTTTCTAGAAATGTCCCGCCAAATCGAATCAAACATGATCTCTTGGCAACATATTAAGATAGCAAGCACCAAATTGAATCTCAAGAAACTGATTAAAGACATGAGGGTACAATGTAGAAAACTACTTATAATTTTCAGGGTTTCACACGATTGCAAATAGAGACTAAACTTGTATCACCCTTATGGGTCACTATAAGCATACATCGTATGAAACATGTATCATAGTACTAACTTCTTTTCCATGGAGCGTATGTCTTTTATAAATTAAATATTATTGTGCAGATGATAGTTCAGACAACTCTTGTCTAACTTTGAGTTCATAAATCTACTAAATCATTTTATTCTTCAAAACTCGCATCTAGCATTAGAAACAAACTAACTCAATTTAATCACATATGATTAAACACAATCTAACAAGTGATTTTGATTATAACTTTCAGCTTTCTTTTATCATCACTTCTGACAATAATAAGTTTATAAATGTCTCCTCTCTACTTTTCCCTTAGACAATAGAGGATATTGCTTGTGTTAATATGCCAATCTTTTTGTCTGTTGACATAATTTTTTATCCTTAGAAATTTATGTACACCACATAAAAAATGATATATGTATATGAACCAACAGGATGAAAAATTAGGCATAAATCAACATTAACTTCAATAATGTGAATATACATGAACATGATTGGAAAAAATAAAATATAAATACATCAGCATCTACGTAACCTCAATGACTTTACATGTCTTTCATAAGCATCACATGCTATGGGTTTCGTTAAGGGATCTACTATCATTTGATGTGTAGATATGTATTTCACGTTCAGTTCTTTTTGTACAACCATGTCTCTTACAAAATTATACTTTATATCAATATATTTCGTCTTCCCATAATACTTTGATCCTTTGTGTAGGCTATTGCATCCTGAGTATCATAATTGATTGTGACAGGTGCCACAACATTGTTATACACACCCAAGTGGACCAAAAAATGTTTAATCCAAACAGCTTCTTGCATAGCAGATGAAAGTGCTACAAATTCAGCTTCTATCGTAGATAAGGCTATACATGACTGCTTCTTGCTACTCCATGATATGGTGCCATTGTTAAGCAAAAAATATCCAGAGGTGGATTTTCTCTTATTTAAATCTTCTCCCCAATCAGCATTAGTGTAGCATTTGAGTTGCAGGTCATTTCCTTGATAACATAAGGAATAGTCAACTGTGCCTTTGAGATACCTCAATATCATTTTAACTGCTTTCCAGTGTTGCGTTCTTGGGCCAGATTGATAGCTGCTAACTAATCCAATGGCATAAAAATTTCAGGTCTAGTACACATCATAGCATATATTATACTTTCGACTACGTTGGCATAACAAACCTTCTCATTTGTTCCTTCTCTTGTGGAGTCTGAGGGCGTGTCCTTTTGTTTAAAGCTTTACTTTTAAAAATTGGAGTGTTTATGGGTTTGTAATCTTGCATATTAAAGCATAGACGAACTTTCTTAATGTAAGGTTCTTGTGAAAGAGATAACAATCTTTTCTGTAATGATCTAGATTGTCGTTACGCTGCAATAGGAGGTAAAATTTGAATCTAAACTCCCTTAGAGTGATTTTTGAGAAATTCAAGGTATTCTAGGATGGGCTTATTCTTGAGAATGTAGTAGTTGAACAAAATTTGATATTAATGTGATTCGCAATAATGGGTTTTGATATGCTAGTTTGATAGCCAACGAGCATAGGAGGTCGTAGCAACTTCCGGCACCTGAAATGGAGTTATAAAACTCCAGTTATAGCATTTATCGCAAAAGGGTTGGTTCGCGATGTTATGATTTGGGATATTTTTTGTAAAGTGAGAGAAACTAAAGAGAGGTCCTGAGTTTCAGCCTAAGGCCACTGCAGCGGTACCGCTGTGACGGTAAAAAGAACCACAGCGGCGACCTTCGTAAAAAAGGTACGAACGGCTGTAGCAGAACATTAACTGTTGCAGTGGTAATTATCTGCTGCAGTGGTAACATGTGTAAAATTATAGTTTAAAAAAAATTGAAAATATTTTCATTCCCCACTTTTTTGAAAAATGCTATAGAGCTCTGGGGAAGGCGATTTTCAGAGGGTTTGTGGAGCTTTTCATCTTTGGGGGTAAGTAATTACATTCTAGACTTATATTTACTTCGTTAACCTTAATAAATTACTAGAAAATGGATTAATGGTGGGTTTTGGGGGGTTTAATGCTAGTTTATGGAAATTGATGAAAAATGATGGGATTGCTTATAAATTTAGTACTAAGTGATCCTAGGGTGTTAGAATACACTAACAGGACTAGAATTACGATTATTTGTGCTAATTTAAGTAGGATTCATGAAGTTTAAATGATAAGAAAACTCTAAGATGATGAAATAGAGTAAGTGAATGGCTAAAATTAATGGGTTATGATCCCTAACGATTAAAAGAGAATGAATTATTGAAATGAGCGTATATTCTTTTTGTTGTATAGATTAAGAACAAATTGACCGAGAATGAAAGGACTAAAGTGTGGCTTAAAGGTGACTTTGAGCAAGGAATTAGGGTAGGTTATGATTTTGTTTTAGCACTTAGACTTTCTTGACTTTGTGCTTGTTTGTGAACTTGACAGCTATGATTGTCTTCTAGCATGACTTGTGATTTAATGAATGCATTGCATTTTATTTTCACTGTGTTGATGTGTTGTTATGATGGGACGTGTACCACACTGGTAAGAATGTGATAATGGGTCGGGTACCATGCCGGTATGAATGTGATAATAGGTCGGGTACCACGCTGGTATGATGTTATGTTGATGATGAGGTTGAGAAGGGTAAGAGGTGCACACATCCTGCATACATGCACTCATACATATCTATTGGGTGCCTATTGATGATTATACATGATTATGAGTTATTGATGAAAATGATTAAGTGTGACAATATGTAAAAGTAAACTTGTGAGTTGTAATTATGTGATGATATATGGTGTGTTGAGTTGAAGGATATCATTGGTTATGAGTTTTGTTATGAACGCTTTTATACTTGTTTGGCTTTCTTACTTGTACATTGTTGCCTTAGTCGACCTATGATGCTTACCAGTACTTGTTGATTTAC
This sequence comes from Capsicum rhomboideum, assembly GCA_031232105.1. Taxonomy (NCBI): domain Eukaryota; kingdom Viridiplantae; phylum Streptophyta; class Magnoliopsida; order Solanales; family Solanaceae; genus Capsicum; species Capsicum rhomboideum. The sequence continues at coordinate 150,556,525 of CP124714.1, read as the reverse complement.
TGATGCTACTTGTACTCTTCTTTTAGCACTCTTCTATGAGTGCAAAACTCTTCCAATGATTGACACATGACCTCCGCTCTAGCTAGTGATTCAGACTTGATTTTGAGGGTGAGCACCATGTCCGAGCAACCTTCAGATTTTTCTTGTGATGCTGATGTCCTTTGTTTTGGGACTAAGATGATTTCCTCTTTTGTTATGTTTTTTGATATTGTGTTGGTTTCAGACTTAGATTATTCTTAAATGTTCTTGTACGATGACTTTAGGTCCTGAGAATTATAACAAATAGAGGTTTCCGCACTCTACTTGTTTTATGGATGATGATGTCATCAGATAATTATTAGTTGTTGAATGAGACCATTTTAGTACTTGTTAAAATCATGAGTTAATATTATTATGAATGTGAGAATAACACTTAGGTGAGTAAAAGTGAGTGTAGTATGGTTCTCCTTCCATAGATTAGGGCGGTTGCAAATCATGATATTTGGGTCGTGACATTTTCGAACGATCTCTTGAAATCCTAACTCCAAAAAAGTATGATGTTTCACCCATATCTTTCATCTCAACAGTAGATGATAACCACTCTTCTATTTCTTTTACATACTCGATGTCACTTGCAGCTATAAGTATGACGTTTACATACAATAATAATATCACAAACTTATCTTTGGATCTTTTGATTTATACACAATGATCTTCATGAATCATAACAAAACCATACGATATTATCGCATTGTGGAAACATAAGTATCATCATCTAGAAGGTTGTTTAAGGCCATAAATTGACCTTCGAAGTCAGCATAGTTTATTTTCTTCGCCTTTTTCCATAAAACCTATGGGTTGTTCCATATGGATTTCTTCTTCTAGTTCTCCATTGAGAAATGAAGTTTTCATATACATTTGATGTAATTCAAGATCCAACATAGAGATTATAGACAAAATTCATCTTATTAAAGTAAAGCGTACAACAGGTGAAAAAGTTTCTTCACAATCAATTCCTTCCTGTTGTGTGTACCCCTTAGCTACTAGGCGAGCTTGAAATCTTTCAATACTACCATCTGCCTTATGCTTAATTTTGAGAATCCACTTATTTCTAATAGCTTTTCGGCCTATAGGTAGACTAACCAATTCCCACACATGGTTAGATTTCATTGACTCCATCTCCTCCTCCATTGCTTTTAACCATTTTTATTTAGCTGGGCTTGTAAGAGCCTCATTATGTTTCGTGGCTCTTCATCATTCGAAGTAACTATAAATGCTTCCTCTTTGATCTCAAATCGACAATGGGGAATTTGTCGATGACTTTTTCGTCAAGGTTGAGATTGACAAATTAATTTATCAATTGATAAGTTACTCCCACTCAAACCAGCAATATCATTAGGATTTGTGGAAATAAGAACTGATCCATTATCATCAAGATGACTCCCACTTAAATCCATTGAAAGATTGGTAGCGGAAGCGGTCTAGTCCATAGTTTCATAAAGAGATAAATCTTGACCTATCTCGCTCTGCTTAGGAAAATCATTTTCTATGAATGTAACATCACGTGACTCAACTTTAGTTACTGTGCCACTATCTTGTTCACTTATGAACACATAACCCATAGACTATTCTGAGTTTCTTATAAAGATACACTTCCTTCCCCTTGGACCTAATTTTTCATATTGGTAAGAAGGGTTATGAATAAAAGCAACACAACCTCAAGGCTTTAAAATGCTCAAATCGGACTTTTGTTTAGTCCATAACTCATATGGCGTAGTTGTAATTGATTTAGAAGGGATATGATTAAGTACAAATGTAGTAGTGACCAATGCATCACCCCAATAGGTGATAGGCAATTTTTCTTGCGCCATCATTGACCTAATCATTTCTAACAAGGTTCTATTTTGTCGTTCCACAACACCATTTTATTGTGGAGTGTAAGGAGTATTTAATTGTCTTTGAATTCCCTTTTCATCACCCAATTATTTAAACTCATCAGACAAACATACTCTTCTTCAATCTGTTCTTAGAGCTTTAATTTTTCTATCTAGTTGATGCTCAACTAAGTTCATAAACTTAATGAAGCAACTCAAATCTTCAAATTTGTGAGAAATTAAATATACATAACCAAATCAAGTAAAATCATCAATAAATAGCACTATGTCTTGACCTTACATTCATTGGACCACAAATGTCAGAATGAATTAATTGCAATAGAGTATCAGCTCTTGTGCCTTTCCCAAATGGCTTTCTTGCAATTTTTCCGGCTAAGACAAGATTCACAAGTAGACAATTCTACTTTATTTATTGTGCCAAGCAGACCTTCTTCAGTTAAGCGATTCATTCTTTGTGGACCAATATGACCAAGCCTAGCATACCATATATTTACATGATTCGCATGATTAGAAGTTGATGTAAATAAAGAAAAACTAATATTATTATTATTGGGACTTTGAACAACATCCAATACAAAAAAATGATCATAAAACTAACTATTACCATATTTTGTCTTGGCTACCATGTTCAAGAAATAAAAAATTAAATCCTAACTTAATCAACATTCTGACAGAGACTAGATTTTGATGTATTGTTGAGGTAAAGAGTACATCATGTAGATATAGATTTTGGCCACCATGCATTTCAAGTTTTCGGGTACCAATCCCCTTTACCTCTTCTCTAGAGTTATTTCCTACATATACCCATTTGGATCCTTGTGAGATTCATCGAAAATCTACGAAAGCATCTCTATTCGTCACTATGTGCTTTGTGGCTGCTGAGTCTAAAATCCACATAGGAAGTGATTCAGTTAAAAAGAAGAACAAGAAACATTAATATCACTCTGTAAATTATTAATAAGGTCGTGTACCTTTTTATGCTCAGGGTAATCACAAGCAAAGTGTCCCTTGTTCTCACAGTTGTAGCACTTGAGGTTAGCCATGTTCACATTTTTCTTTTTCTTTTGAGTGGAAACATCTTCCTCACCTTGTTGATTAATTATAGGTTTCTTTGAGACTTTTTCTTTCTCCTTCTTTTGAGAAAATTCACCACGCTTGTATTTTTTACCATGCTATATTTTGAACCTGAACTAGTCATATATGCATTTATAGCAGCATTGTCTACTCCGAGGCGCTTTTCCTCGAGTTCCAAATGACCCTTAGCATCTTCCAAAGTTTTGATGCTAACATTGTGGGTTAAGTTCATTTTCATGTTTTCCCATCTTTGAGTATGTAACAATCCAAATTATTGTTATGCTAAATTAGGAGATAAAATTTACACCTAGTCCTTCCTTAAGCAATTTTGAGAAATAGGGCTAGTCTAATGTTGGACGAATTTTGAGGGTGTATGACTTTAGGAATATTTGGTACTAATATAAGTACTGGTGGTGATGTTTGACTTGATTGTTAGATAGATAACAAGTTAGGAAATTGTAGCAACTTTTGGCACCTGAAATTGAGTTATAGAACTTCGATTATAGAGTTTACCGTGGAGGGGTTGGTACGCGATGCCATAATTTGTAGAACGTATTGTAAAATGAACATAACTTAAGAGGAATCTCAAGTGTAATGACCCTCGAGGTCATTTTCTCGATTTCCAAGCATCCCAACATTTTGACCCTTCCCACAGCAGCTACAGGTCATTTGTGACTTGCTAGAACTGTCGATTCGGTAATCGGACAGTCTGTTTGGGTTTTAGACTCATTTTCCTATTTTGGATCTTTCACTGTTAAGGATTTGATCTCGGGACAAAACTCCTAGTAAACAATCTTAGATGAAAATTTTGACAGTGCCATCAACTCCGAAATGTCGATTTTAGGCTAAGGGGACCCTTGGTACGGGTCCCGAGGTTTCCGAACTCGTTTTGGGCTATTGGGTAGATTTGGTGAAAAATGAAACTATAGGTGTGGGACCCACATTTAATCGAAATGACCTCGGATGAAAATTTCTATCATTTCGTTGAGTCTAAAATGTCGAATTTGGTATGGTAGCATAGCTCATTTGCGGGCATGGGGTTCTGAACGAATCCGAGCACTCGATTGGAGTCCATTTTGGACTTAGCTAAAATCTGGTAGCTAATATCTGGTGTGACCGCTAAAGCGGTAAATGACCGCTTAAGCACTCCCTTGTCCGCTTAAGCGAACGTCACTTAAACAAAGGGATGCCGCTTTAGCGGCCTCAACCCTTTTGTTTGTGACCATTTAAGCAGTCAAAGTCCGCTTTAGCGGTATTCGCTTAAGCGTCCAGGTAAGCGGCACCTGAGGGCTGATAAATCCCCTTCTTAACCCATTTTCTCCCTCATTTCTCAACTCTTTTCCTTAAATTTTAAGAGCATAGGACGTGGGAAATGAGGGAAAACACCCATTGAAGCTAAGGTAAGTTAGCTCAACACTCCTTGGTCATTATTTATCATTTTACCCATTGAATTCCGTCCCATATCATTATAAATTCTTAGAAATTAGGTCTTTGAAATCCTAATTTTTGGTGACTGGTTTGATCCCCGATTTACGCTGCATTTGTTCTCAACTTTGAAGCACATATTCCTTATCATTCGAGGGACCTCGTGATGGATTCAATTTTGGAATTCCGTTAGCAGGCCCCATGAGCGCATTATTGACCCGATTTTGGGCTCAGAGTTTTATATTACAATATGGGTATTGTTTTTCTTGTAATGATATGTAGGTTACTATTTTGATAGCGTGGTGGTATTTTGGGATCGTGGAGCAAGGACGGACAAATTGTGGATGATTCATGTGTTGCGGTTCGATATTGAGATAGGCTTTAGTCTAATTTTCTCTATGAGGTTGTGTATAGTATAGATTGCATGCTAGTAAGGGATTATAGGATGTAAGTACGACTAGTGTAGCATGACTTAGCCTATTTTATGGAATTTGGGGTAGAGATGTGACCCAAACTCTAGTATAAATACTTGTTTTGTCCATAGAGTTCTACTACCTTGAATATAAGCATGTTAACCACAGTTAATGATTAAGGATCCTTTGGTATGAGACTTACCATTTGACTTAGCGATTTGGGAGTTTTTCCCCGATTAGATCCTTGTGGTGGCTTTATGCCCTTGATTATTGTGGTTGCCCAGGTTATGAGACCTTGCTATATTGGGTATATGTTATTAGACCTGAGACCGTGATTATGAGACTAGTTGGACTCTAGGTAAGTATTCTACCCTTAGCAAGAGTATGATTATCATTTATAGGCGCTTATGATTATATTGTTTGGATACTGGTGATGGCATGCATACTCGCATTTATTCTCATTTAATTGTACCATTCTGACCAAAACCTTGATTTTACTACTATTTACAAAAAAGGGATTTATTCCCACTTTTTATTTTAAAAAGGGTTATTTTATATCAGGAATCGTACCACCTTATTTACTAGATTATGAGCTTTTGGAACTAAGAGGTTTTAGAACTTTGACCGAGGTTGATTCTGGTCCATTATTTATCCACTCATTTTACCACTACTATTTACTTTGATAGAGGGATATTTTGACCCTTTGTACATGATTATGATGATTTAGTTTTGAGCATAATCTCGGGCAATGAATTTACAGATTTATATCCTTTTAGTCGCGGTTTGAGTTCGTGCACTGATTTTATATCTCTCTCTCTCCGGTATTGGATGAAGTAGATTGATTATGATGTTTATTGGAAGTCCTGGATTGGGACCAGACAGTGTATATGAATTTCTCGAATCCCCTAGGGGACCCCTTCATCCGAGAGCCGTCGTGCTGGAGAAGCTTGGTCATCATAGGTCTTACCTTTGCGAGCTAGCTGAGCTAGAGGAGGTGTATACAATTGGTATAGTATGGTTTGAGATTGTGGAACCGGTTCGAGTCCAGTTTCCCCGATATGGTTATGGCATTTCAATTTATGTTGCATTCATCCATTCATATGCATTGCCTATCACTAGTATATTTGTTTGGCACTTGTATCTATCGGTCTTATGGAGGGTTGTATAGGTACAGGTTGTGGTTTCTATTTGTTGAGTGTTACCGTGAACCTTCCGATCTTATGGGGGTCCGGTTAGGTACTTGTTTGCCCGGACTAGCCGGTTACTTTATTATTAGTTATTATGGTTAGTTCGTGGCAGGTTGGTTGTGGACTGGTACCTGAGTTGAAGGTACGTTTTTGATTCCTTTATTCTTGCAGTGAGTTACATTATGGTTTGGTTATCTCATATTCAATAATGCCTGGTTAAGGACCCTGTTTATGCTAGAGTTAACTTCCCTACTTGATTATGGGCCTTGAGCTGTTAGGGCGATTCCCTCAGGTTGTTACCATTGAGATAATCCTATATGTATGTATATATATATATATATATATATATATATATAAATGGTGTTACCGTATACCCCTCTTTTCTTTGCCTATTCATATCACTTATGTATTCTTTAGCCTTGTACTACGATTATATATCCTTCTTTCACTCTTCATTTGTATTTTGGCTAGTGATATACGGTATTGTACTTTGGTCCCAGATTACTGTCAGGATAGGATAGTTATCCTTATTTCTCCATTATCATTGTTATGCCTAGTTTCTTGGATAGTTGCATGTAGTCACTTTCATGCCTTCATGTTATTTATGCTTGCATTATTTCTGGAGCTCACTTGGCTGATGCCTACTGAGTACCACGTGTTTGGTACTCATACTATACCTCTGCAGCATGCAGGTTATAGTACGAGTTATCGCCGTTGATGTGTGAATCATGCGGAGCAGCTATGGATCAGAGATTTGGGGTGAGCTCTCGACATTTTGGAGTATCCTTACTCTCCCTCTTATTGTTAGACTTTTCTCTATGTCGTGTCAGAGACAACTTGTATACATATATTTTTCCTGTATTTCACTTATACTCCTATTGTATTAGAAGCTCTTGTATTGGCTCCACCAGATTCTGGGATTATATTAGCCTTGATATTATATTTATTCTGATATTTCCCTTATTTCTATTGGTAGTTCGTTACTAGCTATTACGGACTACTGGTTGGCTTGCCTACTGGTGGGTTATAGTAGGTGGCATCATGATCTGAGAATTTGGGTTGTGACATCAAGTTTTTACCTCAGACCACTACAGTGGGAAAAGGTACTACCGAAACGGATACCCATTTAAGTCGCGAACCGTTGCAGTGGTAGTTTAACCATTGTAATGGTAACATGTAGTATCTCATAGTTTTAAGACCCAAAAATGTTTTTCATTCCTCACTTTCTGAAAAAATGCAAAAGAGCTTTGGGGAAGGCTATTTTCTACAGAAATTAGAAGTTTTCCATCTTTACAGGTAAGTTATTCCGTTCTAAACTTTAATTACCTCTCATAATCTCTGAAAATCATTAGAAAACGGATTCATGGTGGAAATTGAGGTTTAGCCCTAATTCATGAAATTGGAGTAAAGTTGTGGGAATGAGTATAAAATCAGTAGATAAGGATCCTTGAGTGGTAGAAAACACTAATGGGTGTAGAATTATGATTGTTCATGCTAATTCAAGTAGGATTCATGAGGTTTAATGGGAAGAAAGCCTAAGAGGATGAAATAGGGAAAGGTTATGATTAAAATCAGTGGTTTTTAATCCCTAATATTGTAAAAAGGATGAATTATTGAAATGAGTGTGTAATCTTGTTGTTATAGATCAAGAACTAGTTAAACAAGAAGGAAAAGGTAAATGTGTGGCTTAAAGGTGACTTTGAGCAAGGATTCAAGGTAGGTTACGGTTTATTGTTGCAATTAGACTTGCTTGCCTCTATTCTTATATGTGAATTAAATGTTATGATGGCTTTCGAGCACTACTTGTAATTATTTACTACATTGAATTTTCATATATATGTATTGATGTTGTTGAGTTGATGGTTATGATGAGTATAATGTACTACTCATGATGTTAATGAGGTTGATGATGATTATGATGTTGTGGAGGTGATGATGATGTTGATAAGAATAAGAAAAGAAAGAGATAATGCGCACATCTTGCATTCATATATCAATTCATGTTCATTGAATGTCCAGTTATAATTTTATATGGTGATGAAACTTGTTGCTGAATTTGACTAAGTGTAAACATATATGAGTATGAGTTTATATTCCCTCTGAAGCTAAATATCATAATTTTGTATTTGTCTTTGATTATAAGTTCTGTGATGATCACTTTGCATCTATTTGATTTACCTATTTGTATGGTGTTGGGTTGAGTCGACCTATGATGCTTATCAGTACTTGTTGATGTACTGGTGCTACCTGTGCTCTTCTTTTTTGTTGAGTACAGAGAGTGTTCCTGCATTTGAGACAAGACCTCGACTTTAGTTAACAGTTACAGATTCAGTTTCAAGGATGAGCACCATGTCCGGGCCACCTTTGGATCTTTTTACCTTGTTCATGCTGGATGAAGACATTTCTTATTTATTTCTTCTTCCGGATAATCATTTAGCTTTTAGACTTAATTTCTTTTACATGTTCTTGTACGGTGACTTCAGGTCTTAGGGATGTAATAAGTAGAGGATTCTGCACTCTATTGGTTTATTGATGATTATGCTAGTTGGACATTATCTTAATTTATTCAAGTATGAGACTTTAGAACAAAAGTGGTAATAAAAACAGGAAGTGAATGTTAACTATTGGAATTGATTAAGGAGGATTGGGGTTAGAATGGTTCTCCTGTCATAGGTTAGGATGGGTGCCAATCATGACCGGTTGGGTCGTGACAGATTAGGGAGCGAATCTCAGCTTGGTGTTGTTGCTCTTCGGTCAACATATGACCTGCATCTTTCATTTCACTAATCATATTTGGCATATGGCATAAATGCTTACGCATAGTATGATCAGGATATTTCTTATAAGTATCAAACTTAATAGTAAAAGCCTTTAACTTAGCAACTGAAGAATGACCAAACTTTTCTTTTAATGTGGACCACATATCCTTAGCATCATCATACTTTTGAAAGTCTCTCATAATATCATTATCCATGCTGCTCAGCAACGTTATGCAAGCAAGAGAATTTTTCTTTTTCCAAGCTTGATATGCCTCAAGATCTTTCACATGTTGGGGGGAATCACCATTTTCAAGAAGTGTCATAGGCATATTATGAGCTTCAAGAGCCTCTTGCTCCTTTAGGACATATTGGATTTTCATGCTCCATATTTCATAGTTATCACCGTTAAGCTTATCACCTTTATTAAACTCAACAACAATGTTCTTTGCAGCAATTGACATACTGATTTCAACAAGTATAAAGTAACATGAGGCAACTATATACATTATTTTAGCATAAATTCATATACATAACAATTCTTAAAATAATCAACTATGTCGATATTCATTACACATTAGGTTCAGATTCGAAAGTTCACTAAGCTCTCAATCATCATCCGAATTCCAATATGTCATAAATCTAACACAATCAATTATCTAAGAATCACTTATCTTAAATCACATAAATTCAAGATTAAACAAGCATAAATTCTATAACAATTATCGAAACACTTAATGAAGAATATATTGCATAAAAAATATAAATTCATACAAGTCATGAGGAAATAATATGTCACATTAACTATGGATCAAGTTAAACGTACTAGGGAGTACTCATTGTCACAATACATGAAAAATGATGATAATAAAGTTCTACTTAAGAACTTCTGAATAGGTAACACACTTTAGGTTTATTTTAGCCTGAGAAACTTACCCTTGTGTAATAAAAAATGTCATTAATAAATAGAAGATATGGATTTATAAGAGAGAAGGCAAGGGAACAGATTCCTTTTTTCTTTAAAAAAACAAACAAACAATCCCACTCCCTTATTTGTTTTGGTTCACAAAGATCCAGATAACAAGTATAACATTTCTGTTTCCATCCTTAATTCCAAAGATTAATATGGACAACTTTCAAAAATTCTATAGCATATGAGGCCAAAAACAAAAAATGGAGTGGAAAAAATCTTTTGTTAAGAAAAAAAGTCTTTCCCAAACTACTTTGTCACTGCCAAGAACATCAATACCATAGTAAAAACACTGCCACTTTGTGCACTTTTTCCGAAGGGAAAAACAGTCTTAAAATTGATTTGCTATTCATTTTTCCTCCTTATTTCATGAAAATCACAACTTTTATTCATTCTTTCTCCTTGTTTCATAAATGGTACGACCAAGAAAAATAGAACAAACACAAAATATACAATTCGCACGATAGTAATTTTCCCAGAAAAATAAGACTAGAAAAACAAACAACGCAGGGTCGAATGTCAATGATGAATCTAATCAAACACTTAGTTTGCAGGATCATTGAATATTGTTTCACTAGCTTAATAGTGTAATCACAAGTATAAAACACGAACTATATCGAAATATCACAGTGTATGAATCATACCTTGTTACAGAGTTGTTCCAACCCTTTTTCAGAGAAGAAATCTTCAAAGAATCTTCACACGAACTTGAGAGAAATTGGAGAAGGAAGAAGGATAAGAATTCTCTAAGTTCTGTTTTTTCAGGGAGGGAGAAAAGATGTGTTGGTTTTTTTTAGGGAAACTCTTTTATAAACCCAAAGAAACACAACTTTTCAGATAGTTGTGTCTCTTCCATTTTATTTACAAATAAAATATATAACTAATTATATATTATTTATTTATTACATGATCAACCTAGCCAAGACCAATTGACTTTGATCGAGGTTATATTCGCTTAAGGCCAATCTGCCGACATGGGCATGTCAGCAGGGCATGACACGTGTCGGCAGGGCATGACAAGACCTTGGTAGTGGTGTGACTAAGGCATGCAAGGCGTGTCTAAGGCATGACAAGGGCTGGCAAGCTAAGGCAGATCAAGGATAAGGCTGATTGAAGCTAAAACAAGTCTTGTTGTTGTCACACCCCGAACCCCGTCGGGACAGATTGGCACTCATAGCCGACAAGGCCCGAGAGAACCAAGCTTCACTTACATTCATTCATACACATGCCATAGAAAACACCACCATCACGTAAGGACATAATAGGCTAACATCGAAAATCGTGGAACATGTAGGATATATTTATATACATATGAGGAACCTGGCCGACATAGCCATCACGTCAAACGACACACATCTTTTCTCTTCCCATTATTTCACATACCCACGTACGTCTACAAAAGCCTCTAACAGAAGTACATACATGAAAAACCTAAATTCGGGACAAGCCCTACTTTACATAACCTTTACAATACCAAAAATACATATACAACTGTGACACAGGAAGCCCCGAACCAACTGGAGCTCACCAAAGGTCAATGGAAGTCCTGCAGCTCACTGGGGAGGTCTACTAGTACCTGCGCCTGCAGTAAGTAAGGTAAATCCCCCAAGAGGGGTCAGTACAAAGAATGTACTGAGTATGTAAGGCTGCATGAAACTGAATGATACATAAAAACTTCAATGAAATCAAACATAAATGAGTACTCAATATGGATAAGTCACGATTTTTCATATATGGAAAAAGTACACATTATGTGAATTACTTTCTTTACTCTTACATTCTTTCCTTTATTCATCACTCATTCATCCATTCATATAATTCCTGGGCCCCAAGATGATCAGTGGGTAATCACTAGTAATTGGGATCGACCCATGTTAGGCTTTTCCTTTGCCCCTAGGATACCACCCGTAGCGAGTCGACCCATGCTAGGTGTTCTTCTCACCCCTGGGATACCATCCGTAAATATTGGGATCGACCCATGCTAGGTTATTTAAACCCTGGGATACCACCCATGAAACATCTCTCCTCTTTACAACATTACTTCTTTAATCTTTGAAATAGCTCAATCAATGGCTACTTCATTTTGGGAACTTTGAATATAACATTATTGGAACTTGGAACCATGTTCATAATTAGGTGACACATGAATGATAATAGACCAAGAATGAAATATACATGATTAACAATAGATGATAACTTGAGATAAGATACCTAAGGACATTTCTGAAAGGAGTAAATACCATGACAAGGTGAATACTATATGCTTACATACCTTAATTCCTCAATAAGAATCCACAATCCTAATGAATATAATGATCCAGCCCTTTACTCTACAATACAAGTACATAACGGAGTTTACGTCAACATCTAACCACCTTACAAGTGCAAAAGACGACAAAAGTTACATAATTGCCTATAACGTCATTTCCCCCTTTACAATGAAATTTCGGCATGACCATACCAAAAATACCACAACATGCCATAAATTTATCAAACATCATAACCAATAGCATTTCTCAACAAAGCTTCTTCTTTACACTTTCTCATTCACACCATATCACAAATAATCCATCAAGTCACCTTAATACACCTCATAGCACATATCGGCCAAAATCCCATAATTTACACTTATAGAAAATAACAAATTTAGTAACATAATAAAACCATACACGTTGATATTTCATCCATACCATGCTTTTTCATCAAAACCACAAGTCACCTTTCAAGTTTAATTCACAAAATGGCACATCTTTTACCAAGGGGCAAAAGTGTCCTATTCAACCTTTCCAACACAACCATCATGATCTACGCAATAATTCATGCATATAATATGCTAAATCACAATAATAAATACTTACCCAAGCTTGCAAAGTGGTGGTCTTGTCCAAAGTGTCCAAAGGGATAGTTGCCTTAGGGTTTGGAAATGAGAGAAATGTTTGTGAAAATATCCAAAAAGTTATGAGACTTTGTAATGAATAAAATATGATTTTTGTTACTTTATATAGACCCTCAAGTCAATCCTTAGCCACTTCTTTGTCATTAAATGTCATGGTCCCTTAATTAATATAAGAATGGGTCATTTTCCTTTGGGCTTTTCATTTTGGCCTTGTTTTGGGCCTCAATTTGGGCTCAATAACACATATTAGCTTAGCCCACTAAAATAATTGTATAATCCACCATATATATCATGTTTAAATAATTCCATAATGTCACGGCAATATTCACTTACGAGATTCCCTTTCGTACCCTCAATCGCAAAACTAGACATTCTAGCCGTCCATGGCTTAATTGAACATTTTTGGTAAATTCTTGTGTTTCATGGTTTGATCATGTAGGAGTGTATTAAGGTACTTGGATCCTTAATAAGGAGTAAAGAAACACCAAAGAACCAAAATAAACCATGGAAGAATCGACATTGCATTACATCGCAAAACGAGCTCGAAAAGGCCAAAACACTTGTGCCTTGCGCCACTGCTGCAATACGGGCAGTGGCGCGAAAATTGTTTCCCCTCTGAATCAGGTGGCTTGTACCACACACCCTAAAATAGGGAGTGGCGCAATTCTGGCTAACCCTCTGAAATTTTTCAGCTTTTGCAAGTACTAGCCTACTCTCCGATACCATCCAAGATACATACTTTTTGTACTTAATACTAAGGTAAACATGTCTCAAACTCGTCAAGTAAGGTCGAAAATGTACGGGATATTACATTCTTCCCCCCTTAAAAACATTCGTCCTCGAATGTTAGTAAAATTGTCTCATGTTCAACAATTGTATTCCTATCTTAACACATATATACACATACACATAATGCTCTTAAATACTTACTTGTTATTGTTCCACCTCCACAGTGTGAACTTTTTCTATTTGAAACAGGTGAGGATACTTGGATTTCATCATTTCTTCCGCTTCCCATGTGATCTCCTCTACTTGTTGATTTCTCCAAAGGACTTTGACGGAAGCTATGTCTTTATTCCTCAATCTTTTTACTTGTCGATCTAAAATAGCCATGGGCACCTCTTCATAAGTAAGATCCTCTATAACTTGGACATCCTTAATGGGAAAAATACGAGATGGATCCCCTATACATTTTCGAAGCATCGACACATGAAATACGGGATGGACTGAGGCAAGTTCTTGAGGTAGTGCCAACTCATACGCAACTTGCCCAAATCTTCTAATGATTTCATATGGGCCTATGTAACGTGGAATCAATTTTCCTTTCTTTTCGAACCGCATTACCCCTTTCATTGGTGACACCTTTAAAAATACCCAATCACCTATGGCAAATTCAAGCCCTCTTCTTCTAAGATCGGCATATGACTTATGTCGACTTTGAGCCGTTTGTAGCCGCTGTTGGATTACTTTAACTTTCTCCATGGCTTGGTGAACAATATCTGGCCTAAGTAAAGCTGTTTCACCCACTTCAAACCATCCAATTGGTGATCTACATTTCCTTCCGTACAAAGCTTCATAAGGTGCCATTTTAATACTTGAATGATAGCTATTGTTATACGCAAATTCAATAAGAGGCAAATGGTCATCCTAACTGCCTTGAAAATCTAACGTGCAAGCTCGTAGCATATCTTTAAGTGTTTGAATAGTACGTTCTGCTTGTCCATCAGTCTGAGGATGGAAAGCCGTACTCAGATTCACTTGTGTGCCCAAACTCTGCTGAAAAGATCTCCAAAAATGCGTAGTGAATTGTGCTCCTCTGTCTGATATAATGGAGATCGGAATCCCATGTAACCTCACTATTTCTTCAACATACAATCTTGCATAGTCCTCAGCTGTATAGGTGGTTCTGACTGGTAGGAAATGCGCTGATTTTGGTAAGCCTGTCCACTATGACCCAAATAAAATCAAACTTCCACAATGTACGAGGCAAACCTGTAATGAAATCCATATTAATCATATCCCATTTCCATACTGGAAGATTGATACATTGCATGTAACCTCCCGATTTCTGATGTTCCACTTTCACTTGTTGACAATTCGGGCATTGCGCGATAAATTCTGCAATGTTCTTTTTTATATTTCCCCACCAATACACTTCTTTCAATTCATGGTACCTTTTAGTAGCACCCGGATGAATAGAATAGCGCGAATGATGCACCTCAGTCATAATTCATTTACGTAACTCATCTACATCTGGAACACATAATCTTCCTTGACATTGGAGCACCCCTTCTCGTGTAAGATCAAAGGCCTCAGTTAGACCCTGCTGTACATTCTCTTTCAGCTGCAATAATATAGAATCCGCAAACTGCTTCTCTTTCACTTCAGCTATTAAGGAGGATTCTGCTGCATTTTGCACAATAACTCCATCATCTGAGGATTCAATAAGTCGAACTCCCAAGCTAGCTAGCTGATATAAATCTTTGATTATCTCCTACTTTTCAGTCAACTGGCCACTAGTTCTCTCTACTGCCTTTTGGCTCAATGCATCAGCTACTACATTTACTTTGCCTGGATGATAAAGAATATCAATATCATAGTCTTTTAAGAGTTCTAACCACCTTCGCTGCCTCAAATTGATTTCTTTCTGCTTAAAGAGATATTGCAAACTTTTGTGATCCGTATAGATATCAACATGAACACCATACAAATAATGACGCCATATCTTTAAAGCAAAAACTACCGCTGCCAATTCAAGATCATGTGTGGGATAATTTTTCTCATATGGCCGAAGCGGTCATGAGGCATATGCTATGACATTACCGTGTTGCATCAGTACACATCCGAGGCCAACCCCGGAAGTATCACAATACACTACATAACCTTTGGTACCTTCGAGAAGCACTAAAAGTGGTGTGGAGGTTAATTTATCTTTCAACCTTTGGAAGCTTTTCTCGCACGCATCATTCCACTGAAATTTTACTTTCTTATGTGTAAGCTTTGTTAACGGTGCAGCAATGGAGGAAAAACCTTCCACAAATCTTCTGTAATAACCTGCCAGTCCAAGAAAACTATGAATCTCTGTAGGTGTCGTAGGTCTTGGCCAATTTTTCACTGCCTCAATATTTTGTGTATCAACCTGTATCCCTTCATCTGACACAATGTGGCCTAAGAATGCAACTGATTTTAATCAAAACTCACATTTAGAGAACTTGGCATACAACTTACGCTCACGGAGAATCTGTAGCACCTATCGTAAGTGATTAGCATGGTCCTCCGGTGATCTTGAATAAACCAGAATGTCATTTATAAACACCGTCATGAACACGTCTAGAAATGGCTTAAACACCCTATTCATCAAATCCATAAACACAGCTGGTGCATTTGTTATTCCAAATGACATAACTAAAAATTCATAATGGCCATACCGTGTTTGAAACGCTGTCTTGGGTACATCTTCTTCTCTAACCCTGACTTGGTGATACCCCGACCTCAAGTCAATCTTTGAAAAATACTTGGCACCCTGTAACTGATCAAATAAATCATCAATTCGAGGGAGGGGATATTTGTTCTTGATCGTTACCTTATTCAACTGCCGATTATCAATGCACATTCTCAACGTGTTATCTTTCTTCCGTACAAATAATATCGGTGCACCCCACGGGAACATACTAGGCCTAATAAAGCCCTTGTCTAGAAAATCTTTCAACTGCTCCTTCAATTCATGAAATTCTGTTGGAGCCATTCGATAGGGAGGAATAGAGATAGGTTGAGTGCCTGGAATCACATCAATGCCAAACTCTACTTCCCGTTCTGGGGGTAAGCCAGGAAGATCCTCTAGAAATACATCCAGAAATTCATTGACCACTGGAACCGACTGCAGAGTTAGTGGTTCCACATCATTATCTTTCACTCGAACTAAGTGACATAGGTACCCCTTAGCAATCATTTTCCTTGCTTTCAAGTAGGAAATAAATCTTCCTCGTGGTGCCCCTACATCCCCCTTCCATTCAAGAACATTCATTTGTGGGAAATAAAAATGTACCTTCTTGGCTCGACAATCTACCGTGGCATAATAAGAAGCCAACCAATCCATCCCCATTATCACATCAAAATCCACCATATTTAGTTCAATGAGGTCGGCCAGTGTATCATGACCACACACAGTTACCACACAATTTCGATACACCCTCTTTGCAACAATATATTCACCCACCGGCGTAGACACTTCAATTGACTTAATTAATAATTCTGGTGCCCTTGCAAATTTTGCAGCAACTAATGGAGTAACATAGGACAATGTAGAACCCGGGTCAATCAATGTATATACATTATATGAAAATATGAATAATGTACATGTGACGACATCAGGAGAAGCCTCTGAATTTTGTCGGTCTACCAAAGCATAAGTGTGATTCTGCACCCCACTAGTACTGGCTGCTCCTCTAGCACCTCTACCACGACCGACAGACTACATACCTCGGCCTAAAGAAGGATCCGATGATGATGACACAACAGTCGATCCGGCCGGTCGTGCCATATTACCCAATCCTCTCCGTGGGCAATCTCTCATCATATGTCCCATCATACCACACTAGAAGCAAGCATTTGGCCCAATTCGGCATTCACCTACATGAAACCATCCACATTGCTGACATGGCAGACGAGAAAATCCAACGGTCTGCGAACCTTGAATCCCACTACTCTGCCCAACATTGCTACCTCTGAACCCCCGGAATTGAGATTGTGCGCCTGCTGTGGAGTGTAAAAATGACCGTCTAGGCGGTCTACTAAAACTCTGAGGCCTGAACTCTGTTTGGGATGCCATAAACTGTCCCATGGGTCTAGCTCTCTTGGACTGTCCTCTATCAAATTCATGTACCCTTCTTCTCTATATTTGATCCTCCATTTTTTGAGCGAAAGCTTGAATTCGAGCTATATCCATATCTTTGTTCAAAGCGGCAATGGTGCAGTCTCTCACCAAATACGGCTCTAACCTGTCCACATATTGATGTACCCTATCCGTCATTGTGGACACTACGTTCAGAGCATATTGAGCCAAGGAGTTAAACTGCAAGCTGTACTCCATTACACTCAGATTCCCTTAACGGAGATTCAAGAATTGATCCGCACGAGCCTCTCAGATCTCATAAGGAAGGTAGTGGTCGAGGAAGGCCATCTTAAATTCTTCCCAACTAGGTGGGTTTGCACCAATATCACGAGACTTATTCCATTCTTCATACCATAATATCGCCTCCCCTTTCAATCTATACGCAGCAAGTTCGACTGTTTCAACCCCAGTCATGTGCATAACTTCCAGAGCCCTCTGAATTTGATCTATAAAGTCTTGTGGATCTGCATTCAAATTTGATCCAGTGAATGTAGGAGGATCTAGTTTCAGAAAATCCTGCGTTTGTTGACTGGCTACCCTAGCTGTGCTATCATCATTTATAACTGGACCCCCTTGTCCTTGAACTTGTGCAGCAACAATCCGAGTCAACATTCACACTGCATCCTTTAAGTCCTGATCAGTAGTAGTTACTGGTGGTTCTGTAGGTACTTCTCTTCCTTTTGACTCTTCTAAAAATGGAAGAGTAGAAGAAGTTTGTGATGCCATCTCTGGTTCAGCGCCTCCTTGATTAACTGGTTCAGGCGGAGCTCTACTAGTTCCTTCTCCCGCAATTCTGTCTATCCTCTTACTTTTACCTCGTCCTCTTCTTGCCATCGACATTTTTCTATAATACAAAAGAACAACAATACTTGTGGTCAGGAACAATTTCACTTATAGCTCTAGAAATGAAGAAAAAGAAACAACATTCTAAATGTACCGTAGCCTCCTACTTATAAATCTGGTGCAAAACACATCGATAAGTAAGACTCTACTCAGACACGGCTTTGTAGACACCTGTAAAAGGACCTGCTCTGATACCACTTTTGTCACGCCCCGAACCCCGTCGGTACGGATTGGCACTTGTAGCCGACAAGGCCCGAGAGAACCAAGCTTTACTTACATTCATTCATACACATGCCATAGGAAACACCACCATCACGTAAGGACATAATAGGCTAACATCGAAAATCGTGGAACATGTAGGATATATTTATATACATATGAGGAACCTGGACGACATAGACATCACGTCAAATGACACACATCTTTTCTCTTCCCATTATTTCACATACCCACGTACGTCTACAAAAGCCTCTAACAGAAGTACATACATGACCAACCTAAATTCAGGACAAGCCCTTCTTTACATAACCTTTACAATACAAAAAATACATATAAAACTGTGACACAGGAAGCCCCAAATCAACTGGAGCTCACCAAAGGTCAATGGAAGTCCTGTAGCTCACTGGGGAGGTCTACTAGTACCTGCGCCTGCAATAAGTAAGGTAAATCCCCCAAGAGGGGTCAATACGAAGAATGTACTGAGTATGTAAGGCTGCATGAAACTGAATGATACATAAAAACTTCAATGAAATCAAACATAAATGAGTACTCAATATGGATAAGTCACCATTTTTTATATATGGAAAAAGTACACATTATGTGAATTATTTTCTTTACTCTTACATTTTTCCTTTATCCATCACTCATTCATCCATTCATATAATGCCCGGGCCCCAATGTGATCAGTGGGTAATCACCAGTAATCGGGATCGACCCATGCTAGGCTTTTCCTTTGCCCCTAGGATACCACCCGTAGCGAGTCGACCCATGCTAGGTGTTCTTCTCACCCCTGGGATACCATCCGTAAATATTGGGATTGACCCATGCTAGGTTATTTAACCCTTGGGATACCACCCATGAAACATCTCTCCTCTTTACAACATTACTTCTTTAATCTTTGAAATAGCTCAATCAATGGCTACTTCATTTTGGGAACTTTGAATATAACATTATTGGAACTTGGAACCATGTTCATAATTAGGTGACACATGAATGATAATAGACCAAGAATGAAATATACATGATTAACAATAGATGATAACTTGAGATAAGATACCTAAGGACATTTCTGAAAGGAGTAAATACCATGACAAGGTGAATACTATATGCTGCAGAAGGATACGGAAAGAGTAACCTTACATACCTTAATTCCTCAATAAGAATCCACAATCCTAACGAATATAATGATCCAGCCCTTTACTCTACAATACAAGTACATAACGGAGTTTACGTCAACATCTAACCACCTTACAAGTGCAAAAGACGACAAAAGTTACATAATTGCCTATAACGTCATTTCCCCCTTTACAATGAAATTTCGGCATGACCATACCAAAAATACCACAACATGCCATAAATTTATCAAACATCATAACCAATAGCATTTCTCAACAAAGCTTCTTCTTTACACTTTCTCATTCACACCATATCACAAATAATCCATCAAGTCACCTTAATACACCTCATAACACATATCGGCCAAAATCCCATAATTTACACTTATAGAAAATAACAAGTTTAGTAACATAATCACACCATACATGTTGATATTTCATCCATACCATGCTTTTTCATCAAAACCACAAGTCACCTTTCAAGTTTAATTCACAAAATGGCACATCTTTTACCAAAGAGCAAAAGTGTCCTATTCAACCTTTCCAACACAACCATCATTATATACACAATACTTCATGCATATAATATGCTAAATCACAAGAATAAATACATACCCAATCTTGCAAAGTGATGGTCTTGTCCAAAGTGTCCAAAGGTATAGTTGCCTTAGGGTTTGGAAATGAGAGAAATGTTTGTGAAAATATCCAAAAAGTTATGAGACTTTGTAATGACTAAAATCTGATTGGTGTTCCTTTATGTATACCCTCAAGTCAATCCTTATCCACTTCTTTGTCATTAAATGTCATGGTCCCTTAATTAATATAAGAATGGGTCATTTTCCTTTGGGCTTTTCATTTTGGCCTTGTTTTGGGCCCAATAACACATATTAGCTTAGCCCACTAAAATAATTGTATAATCCACCATATATATCATGTTTAAATAATTCCATAATATCACGACAATATTCACTTACGAGATTCCCTTTCGTACCCTCAATCGCAAAACTAGACATTCTAGCCGTCCATGGCTTAATTGAACATTTTTGGTAAATTCTTGTGTTTCATGGTTTGATCATGTAGGAGTGTATTAAGGTACTTGGAGACTTAATAAGGAGTAAAGAAACACCAAAGAACCAGAAGAAACCATGGAAGAATCGACATTGCATTACGTCGCAAAACGAGCTCGGAAAGGCCAAAACATTTATGCCTTGCGCCACTGCTGCAATACGGGAAGTGGCACGAAAATTGTTGCCCCTCTGAATCAGGTGGCTTGCGCCACACACCCTAAAACAGGGAGTGGCGCAAGTCTGGCTACCCCTCTAAAATTTTTCAGCTTTTGCAAGTACTAGCCTACCCTCCGATACCATCCAAGATACATACTTTTTGTACTTAATACTAAGCTAAACATGTCTCAAACTCGTCAAGTAAGGTAGTAAATGTACGGGATATTATAGTTGTGGTGGCTAAGACAAGGAAATCAGAGTTGACATGGCTAAGGCAAGGCGGCTTGGGTTCTGACAAGGTAGTGGAATAGGCACGTGCACAGACGCCCAGGGCCCTGGTGCTAAATTGGCATAAGTTCTACCAAGGATGTGCTAGAACTAGGCATGTGCCTTGCACATGCCAATAGTTGGGCAGTTACAACGCCTTGGACATGTGGCGAGATTTGTTGTAGTTGTAATTTGAATGTTGTATTTGAATTTCAAATTATCCTATTAGTTGGAACGCCAACTGAATTAGGATAGAGGCATGTGAACATGTGTTGGGCATGCGCCTGGCATGTGACAGAAACTGTGGCCTTTGAATATTCACAAGCAGGTTGTCTCAAGCCAGATTTGGTTGTGTTGGTCAGATTTTTGTAAGGCCGATTTTGTGTGCTTCTTTATGGCATGAGTTGAATGTAAATTTGGGAAGAGATTCATGTATGTGCTTGTGTTTGTTCTATTTTGTAAGCCTAGGTAAACTAAGTGTTGAGTGGAAAAAAAAGGGTTGAAGCCATAGTACGTGTGGCTGCCGAAATAGGTTCAATTTAAAAAGTTGACTCCTTGTCAATTGGAATTAGAGCTTTGTGTTACGATGTCTGGCAAAACTATTTATAATGAGTTATGTGAAAAAGTTGCAAGACTAGAGACGCTGGTTGGTTTGATAGACGATGCAGATGAACTAGTTGATGTCATGACTCAAATCCATGGCATTAGCACAAAACTGTCAAGTTATCGTGCTGCTGTTGACAGTCAATTAGCTGGTCTTGTCACTTTTAGTTAAACTTTGGGTACACGAATTAAGGCCTTTTGAAGGAAAATGAAGATTTGAAGGCAGAAGTGGTGGTCTTCACCCTGTTGTTGTTGGTTCATCGCGCGATGGCGAATAACATTTTAAAATTAAATTCCAGAACCAAAGTACTTTGATGATGTTCATGGTCTAAGGAAATCGAAAATTTTCTATGGGACTTGGAGCACTATTTTACTACTGCACATGTGCCTGAAAATAACAAAGTGACCAT
This sequence comes from Capsicum rhomboideum, assembly GCA_031232105.1. Classification (NCBI taxonomy): domain Eukaryota; kingdom Viridiplantae; phylum Streptophyta; class Magnoliopsida; order Solanales; family Solanaceae; genus Capsicum; species Capsicum rhomboideum. The sequence goes on along the minus strand of CP124714.1, from coordinate 150,534,359 downwards.
GACAGTTTGTTATTTTAGGAACTATGCAATACTATGGTGGCGTACAAGGAATGTTGATGATGAAAGTGTTGGCAGACCCAAGTGTGATACGTGGAAAAAACCAAGGGATACAATTCATAAGAAATTTCTACCTAGCAACTCGTCATGGGTTGCTAGGGACAAACTTAAGTTGTTGAAACAAGTTAGTTCTATTCGGGACTATGTAAAGGAATTTTCTTCTTTTATGCTTGATATTTTGAACATGTCTAATGAATATAATTTGCACAACTTCATTTCTAGAATGGAGGGTTGGGTATAGAACGAACTGCATAGGCAGAAAGTTAAAGATTCTCCTAGTGCCATTGCAGCAGTGGATGCATTGATTGATTTTTGTTCTAACAGTTCTGCCCATGATCCTGCTCCTTCTAAGACAAAGAAAAAGGAAAAGACCAGATACTGGAAGAAGGATAATAAAAGAAAAATGGGAAATGACAAAGGCAAGGGTAAGATAGATGTTGCTCCATCTAACCAAAGCAAGATGGATAGTGAAAAGGTCTATTGGACTTGTCAAAAACTAGGGTATCAGGCAAGGAACTTTCCAAAACAAAGGAAGATCAATGCTTTTATTGTTAAAGAGGAGAAACAAAGCAAGGGACAGGAAATTGCTGCCTATGTGAACCCACTACGTTTGTTGAATATACTGTCTAGCATGAATGGTGGAAATAGAGAAAAATGATGTTGTTGATGCCTCGATCAATACCGCTGAAGGTGTTGATGATTTGTCACATGCCTACAGTTATTTGACATATGTTGATGTGAAAATTAGGGACAAAAGTATGTCAACAATGGTTGATACCAGGGCTACTCACAGTTTTATGGCCTCAAACATTATACAGGCATATGGACTGAAGGTGACTACTTGTGCAACGAGGATGAAGGCTATAAATTCTATAGCACATTCAGTCTTTGGCATGGCACTGGATGTTCCCATTTACCATAGGTCATTAGATTGGAACTCATAACTTGATTTTGGTGCTACTTAATGACTTCAACTTTCTGCTTGAGATTGATCTTGTGAAGAAATTCAAGGTCTCTCTATTTTCTTACTTGGATGGTATAATGTTTAAAGGAGAAAATAACCCTGGATTTGTGAAAGGTATTCGACCCTTTAATGAGGAAAAAAAGAGGACACACTCCAAAATTGTTGCTATGTTATCTGTTACAGCTTTTGAAAAAGGCTTAAGAAGGGAGAGACTGCTTATCTTGTTTTCTTGGTTAAAGTAAAGCCTGATGTACGGATTGAAGTCCCAGACAGTGTGGCTAAGTTGTAGCATAATTCAAGGATGTCATACCACTAGAACTACCTAAAGAGTTGCCTCTAAGGAGAGAAACTTATCATGGGTTTGAACGGATTCCTGGATCAGTGCCACCAGTACACCCTCCTTATCGTATGTCTCCACTCGAGTTGGCAGAATTATTGAAGTAGTTGTCTAAATTGCTTGAGGCTGGATTGATCCAGCCTTCGAAGGCTTTCTATAGTTCCCCAATCTTGTTCTAAAAGAAGCAGGATGGAAGTCTACGTAAGTATGTTGATTATCATGCACTAAACAAAGTGACTGTGAAGAACAAGTATTCGGTGCCACTGGTTCAAGACTTGATGGATAGGCTTTATAAGGCTAGTTTCTTTTCTAAGTTAGACTTAAGGTCTGGCTATTGGCAAGTGCGCATAACTGACGGGGATTCCTCAAAAACCACTTGCGTGACTAGATATGGTAGCTAGGAATTCCTTGCAATGTTGTTTTGGGGTGACTAATGCCCAACTATTTTCTGTAACTTAATAAATAATGTTCTTTACGAGTACCTTAATGACTTTATAGTTATTTACTTAGATGATATAGTCATTTATAGTAGAACACTAGAAGATCACTTGTTGTATTTGAGAGTGGTGCTGCATGATTTAGAGAGTATCAACTTTATGTCAAGATGGAAAAATATAAGTTTGCTTTTCACAAGATCAAATTTCTGGGCCATTTGGTTAGCAAAAACCAGGTGCGAATGGACCCTAAGAAAGTGCAAGCTATTGTTGATTAGTAGGCACTAAGCGGGGTTAAGGAGTTGAGATTGTTTTGGGGCTTATAAAACTATTATCAGAAGTTTATTGCTGGCAATTCAAAGAAGGTTGCCCAATTGACAGACTTGTTTAAGAAAACGGTTAAGTGGGTTTGGTTCAAAGAAAGTGATAAGATTTTTAATTCCTTGAAGAAGGTCATTTCTTCTGAACCAATATTATGGTTGCTTGATTGTGACTTTCCATTTGAAGTTCACACCGATGCTTCTAATTATGCAGCTGGTGGTGTGCTGGTGCGAGAGGATCATCCTGTAGCATTTGAGGATTATTCTGCTAATGAAAAGAAGATGGTGGTTGTCCTTCATTGTTTTAAAATCTAGTGGGTGTATTTGTTGTAAACGAAGATTGGTGTCAAGACGAATAATGTGGCTAATACATATATCGAGACACAATAGAAATTAAGTCTGAAGTAGGCCCGATGGTAGGAGATTGTTGAATATGACTTTATTTGGATACACAAACCAGGAAAGAAAATCAAGTTGCAGACCCATTGTGTCGCAAAGATCTATTTGCTATAGTTTATGAAATCACTAGACTTGAATCTGATTTCTAAGATAAAATAAAATAAAGTTTAGTGCTGCATATGATTTATTATATGTGAAATTGATGGATCAAGTAAAAGAAGAGACTGCTAGATGGTATTGGAGGACGATCTGCAATATTGGAAGTGTGTCTGAATGTGTTTCACTACTATATGATGATACAATGCTCTCAACATGGCTAAAAATCCAGTGCAACACAAGAGGATCAAGCACATTTATGTTAGCATCATTTCTTGAGGGGCAATGTGGAGAAGGGGGCCATCTGCATGCAATTTTGCAAGACTAAAGATCAAGTGGCTGATATTTTGACAAAAGCTCTTAACATGGACCAGTTTGTGAAAAGCAAGCTGAAGCTAGGGATAATCCATCTGAATTGAGTTACATGTGTTGACCTCATCTCTCTAAAAAAATGGCTATGATTAGGGAACATGTATTCTTGTGGTAATTTGTTCATTAGGTCTAATTGAGTTTCATACCTTTTGGAGGTATACACACATGGTGATCAAGTTGAAGCAGGGAGGCAGATGGGACAGGCTAAAGCCAAACATCTTTTAAAAATTCACATGATGGACCAGGTCTCTCCTCAGAGGTTAGTATAATAGATGTTGCTTTTTGAAAATGCATTGAAAACTATTTAAAAATGTCACGTCTTTCTTTCTGCTCATCTTTCTTTCTTGTTTTTATCAGTTCCCATTTTCTATTCTCTGTTTCTCCCTCCTTTGTTCTCTTTGCTCCTTCTAGTGTTATCTTCTCTACACTGTCTCAATCATCGTCCCCCTCTAAATAACTCTCTGAGAGTAAAATTCCTTTAGTACTCTCTCCGTCAATAGAAACTCGCATAAATTTCCAAAACCCTTTTCTGAAACTCCTATCCACTACTCTTATTCTAGAAAAAGCTACATTATCCATCCTTATTACCCCAGAAAATGACCCTTTCCCCCTACTCTCGACTCAAAATTGACTCCTGAAGTTTTAAATGTATTGTTTTCCTCTGCATCAAAGGCTCCTAAGTCTCTTCCAGAAATAGGTCAAAACTCTCAACTTGGTCCTATCCAAACAAAACTCACTAAAGAAATTTCTGATAGACCAGGTACAAACAAACCCTTTGACTCTTTACCAAATTGATGAGCACATGTTTGATGGTGATTTATCTGATGAAATAGAAATCCTTCAAACATTCTTGCAGCATGAGTAGATTGGGTTGATGACCAAGATAGAGAGCTTTTGAATTGAAAAGGGGTAGGACAAAGAGGATCAAAAGGGAAAGTGAAAGTTGATGTTCTTGAGGAAGTTGTGAGAATTTATGGGACTAAAGGAGAAGAAAAGAAGTTTATGGGAGATGCTGTGAAAGAAATCTGCCACCACTCATAAACATCGATTGAGAAAAGTCTCTATAGTTTTTGAGGTTGCTATTTCTGCAAACAAGGTGGTTGTTATGAAAGATAATGATAAGGAAGATGAAATTGATTCTGATGTTGCTACAACAAAAACTAAGAAAAGGAAGGGAACTAGTACTGTTAAGGCCACTGTGATGAAAATGAGTAAACCCAAGGAGGCTGATGTGAAGAAGTCTATTGCAGTCAAGAGGAAGAAAGTTGATTATTAGGAGGGACCTGGTCCTAAAACTGATTCCACTACCCCTGTATAGGTGGTCAATCCTAGAAAGGGACCAGGTACTTCTTTGAAAAGAAGAAAAGTTCAGAAAGTAGAAAAGGTTCTCACTAGGGAGGAGTGGATCAAGGTTCTAAGAAAATAAAAAGTATTGAAAAGAAGGGTGTTTAATCCCGAGATCTTTGATTGTCCTAGCATGTCAAAACTGGTTGAGTTTATTAAGTTCTAAGAATGGCTTTGTTTGTTTGACTTTTCTGTTCCTAATGTTAATGAGAAAGAAGTTCGAGAGCTTTACTTTGGGATGGTATTTTTGGAAGATTGTCTGAGCCTAACCAGGAATGTACGTGGTACTGAGATTCATCTTGCTGAACCAACTCTTGGATATATTTTAGATGTATCTATGGAGAGGATCAGGTCTCTGACAAAGATGACTCCCACTCCTCAATTTGTGAAAGAGATTGGATCAGTTAGTGGTTTGACTAGTGCCAGGATACTTAAAAAGCATCTCAAGGGAGAGTTTTAGTTGCTATTTGAGTAGGTCAACAAGGTCCTACTACCTCATACTGAAAAGTGTACTATTGCTTCTACAAAAGACCTAATCCTCAATGGAATCACTGAGTTTGAAGTTGTGAATCTTCCTACAATCATAATAGAGCACATGCACAAGCTGATGACTGTGAAAGATGGTAGGCATGGAATGGTGTATGAATCTCTTCTGAATAGGGTGTTTGATCACTTCAAGGTGATGTATGGAAAGGGGATGCCTTGTTTTGCAAAGCAAATATGCACTACCACTAATTTGATAGAGTATGAATGTATGAAAGGGAAATATGGGACCAGGTCCAAGTCACTAGTGTCAAATTTCATTGCTACATAGGACAAGTTGATTTTTGACCTAAAAGAGATGACTATTCTGTTATCCAAATGCGATGCAAAGATTGCCCAGTTGACGGCCGCAGTGCAACAAGGTTCTTATGAGGGACCTAGTACTACTGATGTTATACTGGTACTTCTCTCTACTTATGCTGCTAAAAATGAGCATCTAAACCCGATCATCCGCTCCCTTTCCTCTTAGCCTCCTACCTACTAATCCTCTATGTCACCTATTCTATTATGTCTTCCTCAATGTTTGGATCTGTGGCTAATATGAACAGTTCTTACGCATCTTTATTTAAATGTAATGTTTATGATGTTGTACTAATCAATTATGAATGAAGTGTTTTGTTGTGTCTACTATATCTTTCTTCTTGTTTTGGCTTTGTTCATTTCATGTTATGTTGCCCCAGTCCCTATAAATTAACTAATGTGCACTTTGCTTCACTTGGTTTAATATTATTACATTTTTTTATGCCAAAAGGGGGAAGATATGTGTTAATAACAGGTAGTTGATTCATGACTAGGGCCTATACGTTAATGGAGGTGAAGGAACCTGGTAGACAGGGTGAATGTGATAGAAGATGTGTGCTAAGGGAATCTGATCAAAAGGGGGAATATAACTGGAGGGACTTGGTAGATAGGGGAAATAGTTTGTCATCATCAAAAAAGGGAAAATGTTGTATATTTGGTTTTAATGATCAACAAACTATTGTAAGGGACCTGGTCTATGCTGCAAGGGACTTGGTCCATGATTTTTTGATCAAGGTTGAAGTCAACTTGGTACAGCTGTAAAGTTGTACTGTTCTACAGTTGGTTGGTGGCACTGCAGCAGAGGTGCAGTAGGCTCGACTAATGGGATGAAGCATAGGTTTTGCTCTATCTTCTATAAGCTAAAGTTACAAGAGAAAGACTTAGTTTTTGCAAAGCTCAGAACTCTTATCTCTCAAAGCAAAATCCTTCCTCATACAAAGAACATAGCTCATTTCAACAAAGGGGCCTGATCGAGTGCTAAGCAAGTCTTTGTTGTATTTTGAGTATTGTGTCTTTTGTTCTTGAAATTGTAAATTTACTCCTATGTTATAAAGGATAGAAGATATTTGAACTTGTCTATGTCTTTACATAAGTGTCGTTGTAACTAGAGTTTGTTAGTCACATCAACTAAAGTTTGGTTAAGTTGAGTTTTCATCATTTTGCTTGGTGTTTCTCTTGGGTAGAGTTACCTAGGAGTATTGACTAGAGTTAGTCTATGTAAGGTGTGGTAGAGTTGCTACATCAGTATTGTAATAGAGTTATTACAAGTAGTTAGGATTCAGAGTTTAATCCTTGTGATTACTGGAGTTTGTAATCACGTTTTGGCTTGAGTTAGTGTAGTTTGTGGGAAATCCTATAAGACAGGTCGTGGTTTGTTCCTCCCTTGAGCAAGGAGGTTTCCATGTAAAACATCTTGTCTTCTTTTCTTTCAGTTTCTTTATGTTTGTTCTTCAGTTTCAGTTCTTAATCATAGAACCTGGTGAGGGACCAAGTTCCCATACTGCGGTGAACTCATATAGAACTCTTTCTGTTATTAGCTAAATAAACTGATAAGGTACCTAGTTCCTACCATCGTGTTTTATGCATACAAGCCAAAAAAGGATAAATGTGGTTGTAGAGGTATAGGTAGATATTGGGAAGGCAGATTCATCATGGCATTGTCTATACAATTTATGAAAATTCCAAGCATCTTAGCAAAGACAAATTGAGGCTTTATTATATTATATCCACTGGTGCAATCTTAATGGAATTTCTTGGCTCCAACTGGAAACTAAATCTTCAATGTTAGTTTCTTGCATTAAAGACTTCTATAAATTTTGTGGAAATTAGTGCCTTTAGTTAAGATGATTCAAGCAACTCTTTAAGGCATAGATTGATCTATTTAACCTTTGCTATAGGGAAGCAAATCAGGTTTTGGACGAAGCTAGATAGCTTGAGCTTCCAAAATGACAAGATTTATGTAACACCCCGTATACTTACTGTCATGCCCCGAATCCCATTGGGACGGATTGGCACTCGTAGCCGACAAGGCCCGAGAGAACCAAGCTTTGCCTCTATTCAATCATCTACATGCCATAAGAAATCCATAATCACATAATAACTTTGGATATCGACAATGGAATCATGGAACATGATATATATATTCACATATGCGAAACTTGGCCGTTGAGTCCACCAAGTCAAAAACGACATATACTTTTTACATTTATACACCCACAACCGTCTACAAAAGCCTCTAGCAAATGCATTGACCAAAATGAACTAAAAGTCGGGACAAGTCCCCGCTTTATACAACATGTACAATACCAAAACATATGCGCAACTGTGACTCGGAGTAGCCCCGAACTAACTGGAGCTCACCAAAGATCTACAACAACTGACAACCTACTATGGAAGCCTACTAGTACCTGCGCCTACAGTAAGTAAGGTAAATCCCCAAGAGGGGTCAGTATAAAAAATGTACTGAGTATGTAAGGCCATATGAAGCTTGAAAGATATGTAAGTATGTCAAAGAATTCAAGTTCAAATGCATAACCAATATGGATAAGTCACAATGTAGATGAGTCACTATTTTGTACTTTGGAAAACATGTATATTGCTTTCATTACATTCTTTGAATCTTTACTTCCATGATTATTCAGCTTTGCTTTTGACCTGTGATACCTGGGCCCCGACTGAACAGTGGGTTTTAACATAACATAGCATTATGTTGGGATCGGCTCGAGCTAGGCTTATGCCCCTAGAGCTGCCACCCTATGAATCAATATATATATCGGGATCGGCTCAAGCTAGGTTAGTACCTCTAGAGCTGCCACCCATACAACATTTCAGGTTCGGCTCGAGCTAGATTATTACCCCTAGAGCTGCCCCCTGTAAGGATCAGTACGAGCTAGGCTTATGCCCCTAGGACTGCCCCCTGATCCAACAGCCTCGGGATCGGCTTGAGCTAGGCATTTTGCCCCCAAAGCTGCCACCCATACTTAATCATTGACCACATATGCATTACTTTGTTTATTACTTTGAGATTGATACCATGATATTCATAACTTGACTTGAAGCTTTGGATCATTAACCAATGAGTGAGAGACATGAGAATAAACATTGTGTGAAACATAACATTATTAGCACCATAACACTATTGAAACCATTGGACAATAATCCATGAACAAGAGACATAAGTATAATCACTATTGGAACATTGGAACATAACCTTATTGGGATTTTGGGACATTAACCATGAATATGAGACATGAGATTCACAAATGATCAATGAGTAGGAAATATATGACAATGACCATTGAGAATCGGATATGGGATACCTTAGCACATTTCGGGATAGGGCTAGTGAAATGTCAATTTGAATACTATTTGCCACAGAAAGATACGGACAAAGTAACCTTACATACCTTGTATTCTCAATACGAATATCAAACCTTAGATGTGTATACAATGTCCCGCTCCTTCTTTATGTGTCACTCTACAACACCAATATATAACGGGATTTACATTGGCCACCAACTACTTTACAAATGCATATAACATCAATGAGGCACATGTTTGCCTTTAAACATCCCATTTCCCCCTGACAAAACCATTGATAAAATCATTATTCCAAAAATCCCCCAATATTACAAACATTGACCAATACATGATAATCAATACATTTCACCACAACACTTCCCCTCTACACTTTCTTATCCACACCACATCACAAATATTCCATCAAATTCACCTTAATACACTTCATAGCACATATCGGCCAAAATTCCACAATTTTCACTTATAGAAAAATAACAAGTTAATAACAAAATAACACCATACATGTTCATATTTTATCCATACCACGATCTTTCATCAAAGGCACAAGTCATAATTCAAGCTTGAACCTCATGAATCACAAATCTTATACCAAAAATACCAAATACACTGTCCAACATTTCCAAGCTAAACCAACATGATTTACATACTCTTTCATGTATATAATATATTAATCCATAACAATAATCACTTACCCAAGCTTGAAAAGTGATGATCTTGTTCCCAAAATTGGCTTTGAACTCTTAGGGTTTGAAGAAAATATCTTGTTTGTTTGTCAAAAATGCATGAGACTTGTGAAGAATAAAATCAGATTTTTGGTACCTTTATATATGCCCTAAAGTCCATCCTTATCCACTCTTTAACATTAATTGGGGTGTTCTACAAGGTCAAGCAAGAATGGGTCTTTTGACCCATTTTTGGGCCATGTTTTCTTTTCATTTTTGGGTCCTTTTTTAGCCCAATTCACTTAACCCAGTAAAATTAATAATTTCTCATGTTCCAATCATCTCATACGTGTTACAACAATATTCCCACTCACGCTATTCATATCCGTAGCCTCAATCCTAAAAACAAGTGCTTCTAGGCACGTATGGCCTATTTTGACCAAAAGGGTAAAATCGTCATTTTGATGCCAAATTCGTTCTCAAGTAATTTTATCATACCAATATGATACTTTACTCATTTCATGTATATACTCATGGTTGTAGCAAACACGTGGCAAAAAATTCGTTTTTCGACTTTTCTTCGCGGGTTTAGTTAGATACTTCAAGTCCTATCCTTTAACTTACTTCTTAACCTTAATATCCTTTGTTTAGAGGTCCTCTTAGCCTCATTAATCATATCCCATTTCCATACTGGAAGATTGATACATTGCATGTAACCTCCCGGTTTCTGATGCTCTACTTTCACTTGTTGACAATTCGGGCATTGAGCGACAAACTCTGCAATGTTCTTTTTCATATTTCCCCACCAATACACTTCTTTCAAGTCATGGTACATTTTAGTAGCACCCGGATGAATAGAATAGCGCGAATGATGCGCCTCTGTCATAATTCGTGTCCTCGACTCATCTACATCCGGTATACATAATCTCCCTTGACATTGAAGTACCCCTTCCTGTGTAAGATCAAATGCCTTTGTCAAATTCTACTGTACTTTTTCCTTTAGCTGCAATAACATAGAATCCGCAAACTGCTTCTCTTTCACTTCAGTTCTTAAGGAGGATTTCGCTGCTTTCTGCACGATAACTCCATCACCTGAGGATTCAATAAGGCGAACTCCCAAGATGGATAATTGATATAAATCTTTGACCAAACACTGCTTTTCTGTCAATTGGCCACTAGTGCCTTCTACTGTCTTACGGCTCAATGCATCAGCTACTACATTTGCCTTGCCTGGATGATAAAGAATATCAATGTCGTAGTCTTTTAAGAGCTCTAACTACCTTCGTTGTCTCAAATTGAGTTCCTTTTGCTTAAAGAGGTATTGCAAACTTTTGTGATCCGTATAGATATCAACATGAACACCATACAAATAATGACGCCATATCTTTAAAGCAAAAACTACCGCTGCCAATTCAAGATCATGTGTGGGATAATTTTTCTCATATGGCCGAAGCGGTCATGAGGCATATGCTATGACATTACCGTGTTGCATCAGTACACATCCGAGGCCAACCCCGGAAGTATCACAATACACTACATAACCTTTGGTACCTTCGAGAAGCACTAAAAGTGGTGTGGAGGTTAATTTATCTTTCAACCTTTGGAAGCTTTTCTCGCACGCATCATTCCACTGAAATTTTACTTTCTTATGTGTAAGCTTTGTTAACGGTGCAGCAATGGAGGAAAAACCTTCCACAAATCTTCTGTAATAACCTGTCAGTCCAAGAAAACTATGAATCTCTGTAGGTGTCGTAGGTCTTGGCCAATTTTTCACTGCCTCAATATTTTGTGTATCAACCTGTATCCCTTCATCTGACACAATGTGGCCTAAGAATGCAACTGATTTTAATCAAAACTCACATTTAGAGAACTTGGCATACAACTTACGCTCACGGAGAATCTGTAGCACCTATCGTAAGTGATTAGCATGGTCCTCCGGTGATCTTGAATAAACTAGGATGTCATCTATAAATACCGTGATGAACACGTCCAGAAATGGCTTAAACACCCTATTCATCAAATCCATGAACACCGCTGGTGCATTTGTTAGTCCAAATGATATAACTAAAAATTCATAATGGCCATACCGTGTTCGAAAAGCTGTCTTGGGTACGTCTTCTTCTCTAACTCTGACTTGATGGTAACCCGACCTCAAGTCGATCTTTGAAAAACATTTGGCACCTTGTAACTGATCAAACAAATCATCAATTCGAGGGAGGGGATATTTTTTCTTGATCGTTACCTTATTCGATTGACGATAGTCGATTCACATTCTCAATGTGCCATCTTTCTTCGGGACAAATAATACCGGTGCACCCCACGGGGACATACTAGGCCTAATGAAGCCCTTGTCTAGTAAATCTTTCAATTGCTCCTTCAATTCACGTAATTCTTCGGGAGCCATTCTATATGGGGGAATAGAAATAGGTTGAGTGCCTGGAATCACATCAATGCCAAACTCTATTTCCCGTTATGGGGGCAAACCTGGAAGATCCTCTGGAAATACATCAAGAAATTCGTTGACCACTAGAACCGACTGAGGAGTTAGTGGTTCCACATCAGTATCTTTCACCCGTACTAAATGACATATGTAACCTTTAGCAATCATTTTTCTGGCTTTCAAATAGGAAACAAATCTCCCTCGTGGTGCCCCTACATTACCTTGCCATTCAAGAACACTTTCTTGCGGAAAACAAAATTGCAGCTTCTTGGCCCGGCAATCTACCGTGGCATAATAAGAGGCCAACCAATCCATTCCCATGATCATATCAAAATCCACCATGTCTAATTCAATGAGGTCGGCCAATGTATCATGACCACACACCGTTACCACACAATTACGATATACTCTCTTTGCAACCATATATTCACCGACCGGTGTAGACACTTCAATTGATTTAATTAATAATTCTGGTGCCTTTGCAAATTTCGCAGTAACCAATGGAGTAACATAGGAAAATGTAGAACCAGGGTCAATCAATGCATAGACATTATATGAGAATATGGATAATGTACCTGTGACAACATCAGGGGAAACCTCTGAATTCTGTCGGTCCACTAAAGCATACGTGCAATTCTGGACCCCACTAGTACTGGATGCGCCTCTGGAACCTCTACCCATGCCAACAGACTGAACACATCGGCCCAAAGAAGGGACCGATGCTGATGATACAATGGCTGATCCTGCCGGTCGTGCTACACCACCCATACTCCTCTGGGGACACTCCCTCATCGTGTGTCCTGTCATGCCGCACCAGAAACAAGCATTTGTCCCCACTCTGCATCTACCTGCATGAATACGCCCGCAGTGCTGACACTGCTGACGGGGAAAACCTGCTGCCTATGATCCGTGAACTCCGCTACTCTGCCCAGATGGACCACCCCTATACCCTCGGAACTGTGAGTGAGCACCCCCTGTGGAATAGGAGAACGACGGTCTAGGTGGTCTAGGAAACATTCGGGGCCTAGATCCTCCTTGGGACATCATAGGTGGTCCCATAGGTCTAGCCCTTTTGGACTGTCCCCAGTCAAATTCATGTACCCTTCGTCTCTGCCTTTGATCTTCCATTTTCTGGGTGAAGGCCTGAATTCTCTCTATGTCCATGTCCTTATTCAAGGCAGCAATGGTGCAATCCCTTACTAGATACGGCTCCAATCTGTCTCGTACATAACCTTCGATAATGGAGCTTTTAATAATAGGGGGAGGTAACCACAACAAGGAATGAGTTTACAAGCTACTCAAAAGATGATAACAATAATCACACGAGCACACATGGGGCAAAACAATCATCAAAGCAGGCATAATAACAGGATATGGATTAATTACCAGCAACACGAACTCAAGGAAGATACAGTTTATTGGGCGATTTGTACTGAAAAAAATAAAATTAGGAGACAACTATTGTACAATCCAACATTCAAGTCATTCAAATGATATAAAAAAATACACACAGGAGCATATATTGGTCAAAACGATCAATGGAGTACTAACAAGGGAGAAATCGAGGAAAGTACAGAAGCAATCTGTACTGAAGAAGACGAAAAAGACAATTTTTGTACAGTTCCTTAAGATCTCATTCAGAAGATCACGCTACCATCGAAGGGTCACATTCAGAATTTCATCAATTTTTGGGAATCATATCACACGCATGTACATTCAAGAAAATGCTCTAAATTGGAAAGAAATCTTACCCGATAAGGTTGGAGATAGATCTGTAGCTTCGTCTGTTGGGTTCTAAGTATTGTGAATGGAAAAATGGAAGAAAGAAAAATGAAGTGAAAGTGAAATGTGTAGTTCACTTTAAGAAATTAAAGTTCTCCCACATTGGTGGGAGAAAGAAACTTCTTAGTATTTATATTGAAACACTTCCCTTCATGTGGATAGTGAGGCAAGAACAAGACAAGCTTCGCGCTGTCGTCGGCTTCGGCAAATAATCGATCGAGAAATTATCTTTTTGGACAAAATTCATTTAAAGCTTGAAAAATAGTGATATGTTAATCCAAAAATCCGATAAGAAATGATTCTTCTCCATTTGCGGACGCACATGGCATGTGCGGACGCATGTCACAACGCACGTCGAATGGACGCGACCCTTCGATGAAGCGACACACTGTTTCACAGGAAAAAGGATGATCTGCGCGCAGGTCGTCACCTGCGGACGCAGGTGACCTTTCGCAGAAGGCAACTGTAACACCTCGTATATTTCCGAACCTAGTTAAGTTCCATAACATGCATGGAATTATTTGAACATGAGATTTTTGAGGAATTATGCATTTACTTGTTGGGCTTAAACAAAACATGTGTTATTGGGCCCTTAAATGAGGCCCAAATATCAAATAAAAGACATGACCCAAAAGGGTTTTATTTTGACCCATTCTTCCACTTTAGTCCATTTGACCAAATCAACATGGCATTAAATGCCAAGTAAAAGATAAGGGAGCCATGAGTGATTATATAAAGGAAAAAAAAATCAGATTTTATACCATTGGGACTCTCATAACTTTTTCTAGAATTTTCCAACATTATCATCTTGTCTCTCAAGAACCCCAAGTCACCCTTTTGGCCAAGATCATCAATTGGTAAGTCTTGGTAAGTGTTTATTATTATGGATTAATATATTTTATGTGTAATATATGGTGTATATTATGTTGGTTATGTTGGTGGAATATTGAGAAGTTCACAATAAGTGAAATGATACATGTTGCTAAATCGGAGGGTGATTTGTCTTGTAAACTTGACTATGGACTTGTGGTTTTGAAAAGAGTGAACTTGGTGGAGTAAATATTTACATGTGAGATGTGATTATGGTCTTACTTTGTTTTATTCTTGTGCATAACATTTGGAATGGTTATTGGGAAATTGGTTGTGGTCTTGGTGCCGTATTGGCCGTGAAATGTGGTTTTGGGTGTTGTTATGTGTGTTGTGAGACTATGGCTGAATGTTGATGTTTAAGAGGATTAAAAACATGTTAAAATAAGTATGGTTATGATCATGGACCATTCATTGCATAAAAAGACCCCAAAAAGACCATTTCAGACCAAAACGGGCACCCGCCCTCGCAGGCGAAGCACCTGCGGGCGCAGGTGCCTCTGGCTACTGCCAAAGGTCACCTGCGGATGCAGTTCATCCACCTACGGGCGCAGGTGGCTTAGTGTATCGGCCCAGAACTCTAAATTGCTTGTTTTTACATCCCTTTGGCCCACCGGAACCCCTATACCCTTCATGGATGTAATTATCAACTTGTAATGTCGTTTTAATGACTTTAAAGTGTCCTATGGAGGTGTGTTGGACTATGTTAAGTATGGATGGTTGTTTATACGTTGTTATAAAGGAATAACTATGACGGAATGATAAAGAGAAATGTGTAAAGGGTAAGTAGGGGTGAAATGCTATCAATGTATGATATTTTGGTCAATGTGTGTAATGTGATGGTGTGGTTGATATGGAAATGCATTGGATTGTACGGTGAGGGGGTGACATGACATTATATGGTAGCCGCATAGTTCATTGTCGTCTTGAACGCTTATCTAGTGACTAGTTGCTAATGTATGTTTCGGTATGAACTTGTATTGTAGAGTAAGACGTAAGAAAAAGCTGGACTATTGTGTTCATTCATAGGCTTGTGTGTTCATACTTGGAAAGTGAAGGTATGTAAGGTTACTCTTTTGTATCCTTCTGCAGCATGTTGTCCATGATGATATGATACTTATTTCATTTCGAAATGTTCAAAGGTATTTCAATTCAAGTTGCCATATCATTATCATATTCCTTATAGGGTCAATGGTGATTTTCATGGTTCATAGTCATTGGTTAATGTTTCAAGTTCCAATTATGGTTAGTTACATGTCTCTTACTCATTGGTTATTGTTCCAAAGCTTCCAACAATGTTAGAGCTACAAAAGTGTCAATCTCTCATAAGCTAAGGGTATCCTATTTCTTGGTTCCAATTATGCTTCTTCACATGTTCTGTATACTTTTATCAATTGCCATTCACATGTCTCATATACATTGATTATTTCCCAAGATTCCATGGTTCCAACAATGTTATGTACCAAAGTTCAAAGTGATGTTATAACTATCATTGTACCAACTTCAAAGTATCAATCTGAAAGTAATGAATAAAGTAATGCAAATGTGGTCAATGATCAAGTATGGGTGGCAAGTCTAGTGGCATAAGCCTAGCTTGACTCGATCCCGATGCAGTGATTTATGGGTGGCAAGTCTAGGGGCATAAGCCTAGCTCGACTCGATCCCGATTCATTGATTTATGGGTGGCAGGTCTAGGGGCATAAGCCTAGCTCGACCCGATCCCAACATGGCGATAAGTCATGTAAAGACCCATTGATCAGTAGGGGCCCGGGTACATTGTGACACTTGTTGTGACAAACAAGCATTGAAGTAAGAATGCAAAGAAAGCAATGAAAGTAATACACATGGTTTCCAAAATGCAAATAGTGACTTATCCATATTGAGTATCCATATGCAATTGTGGTCATTGAAATATTCGTGTATTGTACAGTTTTCATTTGAGCCTTACATACTCAGTACTTTTTCCGTACTGACCCCTTTCGGGGAACATACTTTAAATGTTGCAGGCGCAGGTACCAGAAGACCTCCCCTGTAGGTTATCAGTTGTGTGAAGATTCTTTGGTGAGCTCCAGCTACTTCGGGGCTTCTCCGAGTCACAATGATATATGTGTTTTGGTGGTGTTCATATTGTATAAAGAGGGGACTTGTCCCGACCTTCAGTTGGCATGGGTCAATGCATTTGTTAGAGGCTTTTGTAGACGTATGTGGGTGTATATATATACGATGTCACATGGAGTCTTTTATTGATGGCCTCAACGGCCAAGTTTCTCAAATATGTATAAATATATATGTCACATGTTCCATAATTTCCGATTTTAGTCGTTCATGCTCTTGTGTGATAGTGGTGTTCCTATGGCATGCATATGAATGTATAGAAGCATAGATTGGTTTTCTCGGGCCTTATCAGCTTCGGGTGCCAATCACGCCTCATTGGGATTCGGGGTGTGACAAGAGTGGTATCAGAGCGGGTCGTCCTAAGGGTGTCTACAACGCCGTGTCGGAGTAGAGTCTTACTTATCGATGTGTTGTGTGCCACATTTATAAGTAGGAGGCTACGGGACATTTAGGAGTTGTTTCACTTTTTCACTTCTAGATAGTGCAATAGAGCCAAAGTTGTAGGTGGACGTCTATGTATGCATCGACATGTGTTTTCTTTTGCATAGTCAAAAGCTGATCATCAGACAAGATAAGGGCAAAGGTAAGCAGGTTGATATGCCTGCCGAGGAAGAAATGAGTAAATGACCACCTGACCAAGCTAGTCAAGGTGGGGTTGACATGGAATTTGCTATATGGGTTTTTCTTAGCCAAAAAGTAGAGAAATATCCATAGAACCACCTATAAATGCCATCGAACGGGAATTAAGCAATGGAGAGTATATGTTGACTCAAAGAGTTGTTGTATAATGTTATGGGCAAGCTGGCCCGATGATGAGTAATGATATGTTCACCGGGTCGGATCTGAATGAAGACCCACAGGACGTTATAGACTACATCAAAAAGGCTCTAGATGTTATACATGTGACTGTGTATTGATGTATTTCCAGCTAGTTGGGAGGAATGTAAAATGGTATTCCTTGACTAGTACCTCTCATATGAGGTCCGAAAAGCTTATGTGGATCAATTGCTAAAGAACTATGAGTGTCAAAAAGTACAATCTTCGGTTTAATTCTGTGGTTAGGTATACTCCAAAAGTGGTAACCATTATGACCGATAGAATGCATCGGTATAGGGACAGATGGATTGTACCATTGCGATCTTGAAAACAAAAAAAAACATATTGATATAGTCAGAATACAGGCTCTTTGCACGGATAATGAAAGCTCAGGGGCACTAGAAAAGAATATGTCGGTTTGGGTTGAAAGTTTGTTATTGGAGTGGTATGTTGGGCCACAAAATGAGGCTTCTCTTGAGCTAGTTACACGTACCGTACCCGTATTGATTGACCCATATTTGACAATTGCCTTTGTTATTTCATTAATTGTTGAAAATTTAAACGGGCACCAGAATTACGAGTTATGTCACTTGAAGTCTACACATCAGTCGGTGGTGAATCTGTGATAGTTAAAAGAATATATCTTAAGTGCATAGAAATTATTTGTGGTCATGAGACATTGGTTGATCTTATTGAGTTGGAAATAGTGGATTTTGATATGATAAAGGGATTGTGCCATAGTAGATTGCTGAAATAAGAAGTTATATTGTCGTTCTTCCCAAAAGAATGTTTTGAATGGCCAGGGAAATGTGGGGGCACTATGAGGAAAAAGTTGTTCCCTATAGTAAAGCAAGTAAACGGATACTCTAAGGGATACACATGTCACTTGGTAAGAGTGAAAGATACTGATATGAAGCCACCAACTTGCAATCAGTTCTGGTGGTAAATGAATTCCTCGATGCATGAGCTGGTATTACTGTGACATAAGATACTTAGCCTATTTCATATATAAGTTATGGGAATTGTACCAAAAAAAAAAAAGTTAAAAGACGTGATGAACAAGGATTCATAAGACTTAGTATGTTCCCTTGTGCACTGGTGTTAAGTGTACACAAGGAAGATAGTACGTTGAGAATGTGTGTTGAGTATCGGCAGCTGAATAAGCTGACAATTACAAATAAATATTCCCTCCCCAGAGTTGATAATTTGTTTGAGTAGTTACAGGAAAAAAATGATGAAGTGAATGATGAAAGGATGAAACGAATGATGACAAAAAAAAAAAAGAGAATGAGGATGATATACCCAATACAACATTACAACAATGGTATGGTTATTATGAATTCCTAGTATGTCAAGTGGGCTAGTGAAAGCACCTATAGTTGTTATGGGTAAAATGTATAGGGTGTTCAAAACACTTTTCAGGGTGTGTGTGACCATGTTGGGTGATGGTATTCAAAATCACAAGAGGACCATGCATTGTATAGGATAAAGAGATAAAGGTTGTTACACAAAAGATAAAAACGGTGAACAATTGTCTAAGGCCTACGATGCTTACAGAGATCCATCATTTTCTTGGGTTGGTTGATTATTATAGGAGAATTGTTGAAGGATCTTCTTCTATCCCTACTCCTTTAACAAAGCTTATACACAAGGCAATCAAGTTCCAATAAAATGATGCATGTGAGCAAAGTGTCCAAAAGTTTACAAGAGTTGAAAGATAAAGTAACTTTCACACCAATTGTAAGTGCCTTCTGATGGCATAAGAATATTATGCAATGTATGGTAATGCTTCCGGGGTTGGCCTTGGATGTACATTGATGTAGCATGGTAAAGTAATAGCATATGCATCACGACAATTGCGGCCACATGAGGAAACAAATTATTACCAAACACATGAACCTGAACTAGCGGTCGCGATATTGCTTTACTGTTATGATGTCACTATTTGTAAGGGATTCATGCTGACATATATACTGTGCATAAGAAATTGTACTATATTTAAAGCTGAAGGACTTAAATCTAAAGTAGTGAAGGTGGCTTGAACTATTAAAAGATTAGGACAATGGTATCTGGTGTCATTTGGAAAAAGCAATGGGATAGTGATACATTAAGTTGCAAGGCAGTAGAAAGTATGAAGGGCCAGCTCACGGAAAAGAAAGGTATAGTTACGAAATCTATATCAATGAAGCAATAGGGGGTTTTGTTTTCTGGGAACTCCTGATGAAAGAATTATAGTGTCAAATATGGTGGGATTTTCATTGACATCTGAAATAAAGGGGAAATCAATAAGTAAGTTATAGTTTTAGTTCAATTGAAAAAGAATGTACAGCAGAGTGCGACAAAGATATTTGAACAAACACAAGGGGAAGTATTTGAACGCCAATGTAAACTGTGTATATTGGGTATAGATGAGTTAAGGAAATGAATTATGACAGAAGAACATCGTTCATAGTATTTTATTCATTCGAAAGTAACCAAAATATACCATGGTTTAGCAAAGATGTCTTAGTAAGGTTACATGAGAAGCACCTTGTAGAACGTATAGCTCAATGTCCAAGCAGTCATAGATTAACAGTATGGCATCAGAGGTCTGTATGTTTGATGCAATGTATTACACTTTCAGATTGGAAGTGGAACATGAGTGACGTAGATTTAATCACAGGGTTACCTCGTACACTGCGAAAGTTGATTCCATATGGGTAATAGTTGACAGGCTCACCGAGCCAGCGTATTTCCTACTAGTTAGGACCCCCGATACAGCTGAACATTATACAAAGTTGTATGTTATAGAGATAGTACGATTACATGGGATTCCACTCACTATTATATCCTATAAGAGAGCTCACTTTATTGCACAGTGTCGGGAGTCTTTTCAGTAAAGCATGGGTACACAGGTAGATGTAAGTACGGCTTGTCATCCTCAGATGGATGGGCAAACAGAACGTATTATATGAACATTTACAGTTATGCCACGAGTTTGTACATTGGACTTTAAAGGTAGTTGGGATGAACACCTACCGTTCATTGAAATTGTTTACAGTAAAAGCATCAAAAGGCACCTTACGAAGTGTTATATGAAAAAGAAAAAAAATATATAGATCATCAATTGGATGGGTTACAACTGATGAAATTTACTTTACACAGGTTAGATTTTGTTCACCAAGTTATACAAAAGGTGAAGGTGATATAACTACAGCTACACATGGTCCAAGGTCGATACAAATTACATGTCGATATTCGCAGAAAAAAATGGAAATGTGCCATGGGTGATTAGGTATTTTAGATAATGTCATCAATGGAGAAAGATAATGAGATTTGGAAAGAAAGAGGAGTTGTCTAAAGATGCGGGCAAATTGAGTATCTCACATGTGAAAAGGGTACTTAATGTTACTTATTGTTATTCTAGATTGACAAACGAAAGCAATGAGACATAAAAAATTAGCTTCCGTAAGGACACTATGGAAGGAATTAGCACGTAGAAGGAATCACATGGGAAACCGAAGAAATGATGAAATCTAAGGTACTCGTATTTGTGGTAAACAGAAGAGAAAGTTTAAGGTGTGGAAGTGGAGAAATAATAAGTAATTATCTATAAGCATTATGTGTATGTATGATAACACAAAGAATGATCCTAGACTTACAGTTGTTACGATGAGACAATGCTACTAACATTTGAGGACGAATGTTTCTAAGGGGGGAAGAATGTAACACCTCGAATATTTCCGAACCTAGTTAAGTTCCATAACATGCATGGAATTATTTGAACATGAGATTTTTGAGGAATTATGAATTTACTTGTTGGGATTAAACAAAACATGTGTTATTGGGCCCTTCAATGAGGCCCAAATATCAAATAAAAGACATGGCCCAAAAGGGTTTTATTTTGACCCATTCTTCCACTTTAGTCCATTTGACCAAATCAACATGGCATTAAATGCCAAGTAAAAGATAAGGGAGCCATGAGTGATTATATAAAGGAAAAAAAAATCAGATTTTATACCATTGGGACTCTCATAACTTTTTCTAGAATTTTCCAACATTATCATCTTGTCTCTCAAGAACCCCAAGTCACCCTTTTGGCCAAGATCATCAATTGGTAAGTCTTGGTAAGTGTTTATTATTATGGATTAATATATTTTATGTGTAATATATGGTGTATATTATGTTGGTTATGTTGGTGGAATATTAAGAAGTTCACAATAAGTGAAATGATACATGTTGCTAAATCGGAGGGTGATTTGTCTTGTAAACTTGACTATGGACTTGTGGTTTTGAAAAGAGTGAACTTGGTGGAGTAAATATTTACATGTGAGATGTGATTATGGTCTTACTTTGTTTTATTCTTGTGCATAACATTTGGAATGGTTATTGGGAAATTGGTTGTGGTCTTGGTGCCGTATTGGCCGTGAAATGTGGTTTTGGGTGTCGTTATGTGTGTTGTGAGACTATGGCTGAATGTTGATGTTTAAGAGGATTAAAAACATGTTAAAATAAGTTTGGTTATGATCATGGACCATTCATTGCATAAAAAGACCCCAAAAAGACCATTTCAGACCAAAACGGGCACCCGCCCTTGCAGGCGAAGCACCTGCGGGCGCAGGTGCCTCTGGCTACTGCCAAAGGTCACCTGCGAATGCAGTTCATCCACCTACGGGCGAAGGTGGCTTAGCGTATCGGCCCAGAACTCTGAATTGCTTGTTTTTGCATCCCTTTGGCCCACCGGAACCCCTATACCCTTTATGGATGTAATTATCAACTTGTAATGTCGTTTTAATGACTTTAAAGTGTCCTATGGAGGTGTGTTGGACTATGTTAAGTATGGATGGTTGTTTATACGTTGTTATAAAGGAATAACTATGACGGAATGATAAAGAGAAATGTGTAAAGGGTAAGTAGGGGTGAAATGCTATCAATGTATGATATTTTGGTCAATGTGTGTAATGTGATGGTGTGGTTGATATGGAAATGCATTGGATTGTACGGTGAGGGGGTGACATGACATTATATGGTAGCCGCATAGTTCATTGTCGTCTTGAACGCTTATCTAGTGACTAGTTGCTAATGTAAGTTCCGGTATGAACTTGTATTGTAGAGTAAGACGTAAGAAAAAGCTGGACTATTGTGTTCATTCATAGGCTTGTGTGTTCATACTTGGAAAGTGAAGGTATGTAAGGTTACTCTTTTGTATCCTTCTGCAGCATGTTGTCCATGATGATATGATACTTATTTCATTTCGAAATGTTCAAAGGTATTTCAATTCAAGTTGCCATATCATTATCATATTCCTTATAGGGTCAATGGTGATTTTCATGGTTCATAGTCATTGGTTAATGTTTCAAGTTCCAATTATGGTTAGTTACATGTCTCTTACTCATTGGTTATTGTTCCAAAGCTTCCAACAATGTTAGAGCTACAAAAGTGTCAATCTCTCATAAGCTAAGGGTATCCTATTTCTTGGTTCCAATTATGCTTCTTCACATGTTCTGTATGCTTTTATCAATTGCCATTCACATGTCTCATATACATTGATTATTTCCCAAGATTCCATGGTTCCAACAATGTTATGTACCAAAGTTCAAAGTGATGTTATAACTATCATTGTACCAACTTCAAAGTATCAATCTGAAAGTAATGAATAAAGTAATGCAAATGTGGTCAATGATCAAGTATGGGTGGCAAGTCTAGTGGCATAAGCCTAGATCGACTCGATCCCGATGCAGTGATTTATGGGTGGCAAGTCTAGGGGCATAAGCCTAGCTCGACTCGATCCCGATGCATTGATTTTTGGGTGGTAGGTCTAGGGGCATAAGCCTAGCTCGACCCGATCCCAACATGACGATAAGTCATGTAAAGACCCACTGATCAGTAGGGCCCGGGTACATTGTGACACTTGTATTGACAAACAAGCATTGAAGTAAAGAATACAAAGAAAGCAATGAAAGTAATACACATGGTTTCCAAAATGCAAATGGTGACTTATCCATATTGAGTATCCATATGCAATTGTGGTCATTGAAATATTCGTGTATTGTACAGTTTCATTTGAGCCTTACATACTCAGTACTTTTTCCGTACTGACCCCTTTCGGGGAACATACTATAAATATTGCAGGCGTAGGTACCAGCAGACCTCCCCTGTAGATTATTAGTTGTGTGCAGATTCTTTGGTGAGCTCCAGCTACTTCGGGGCTTCTCCAAGTCACAATGATATATGTGCTTTGGTGGTGTTCATGTTGTATAAAGCGGGGACTTGTCCCGACCTTCAGTTGGCATGGGTCAATGCATTTGTTAGAGGCTTTTGTAGACGTATGTGGGTGTATGTATATACGATGTTACATGGAGTCTTGTATTGATGTCCTCAACGACCAAGTTTCTCAAATATGTATAAATATATATGTCACATGTTCCATAATTTTCGATTTTAGTCGTTCATGCTCTTGTGTGATAGTGGTGTTCCTATGGCATGCATATGAATGTATAGAAGCATATATTGGTTCTCTCGGGCCTTATCGGCTTCGGGTTCCAATCACGCCTCGTTGGGATTCGGGGTGTGACAGCAACAAACATTCTAGAAATCGTCAAATGATGACCTGCGGGCGCAGGTGGTGTCCGCAGATCAAGTGACGTTCCTGAAAGTTGTCTCTTTTCATGAACCTTTGCTTCTCTTCTGAAGTACCACCTTTTGGCTATAAATACCTGACTTATTACTCAGGTTTTGACACGAAATTTGTGAAAAAGAAAAACACTCTCTTCTTCTTGAAAAACTCAAGTGTGATCACCAAATCATTGAGTGCGTTCGAAGTTCGGTAGAATTTGAGGTACCACTATTCTACTGAAGTGAATCATTTTATCACGGGAGGAAAGATTCCATAACCTCAGGTACTTGAGGGGAATAAATTCTTTAAGGACACACCGTGAATTCGGTGGACTTGATTCTATTGAGTGCGTTCGAAGTTCGGTAGAATTTGAGGTACCACTATTCTACTGAAGTGAATCATTTTATCCTTGAAGGAAAGATTCCATAACCTCAGGAACTTGAGGGGAATAAATTCTTTAAGGACACACCATGAATTCGGTGGACATTCTATATTTCTGTTTCATCTCTTTTTCTTACGGTTTTGCTATTTTCCAGAAAATAGTAGAAACTTCATTTTGATAGTTCATTGTTGTTGAACTTGTGTTTGAAGTTGTTGAACTTAATTTGTTGTTCTAGATCTTTTTGTTGAACTTAAAGTTGAAGTTCTTGTTATTTAAATACAGATAGTTGTACCCGAAAACAACAATCTTCAGAAATTTATTATAATCTGTATTTTTGGTTTCTGGAGATTAAAACCATTTGGTTTTCTACTCTGTCTGAACTTGATAGTGATTTGAATATACAAAAACTTCATCACTAGTCAAAGATCATTCGGTTGATGATTTGAAGAATATAAAAACTTCGTCGTTAAACTAGAAACAAGTTGTTTAAAGTTTAAAAACTTGGTTGTTAGTATTTAAAATACTAAAGTGGTTGTCTCTTTGTGACAACAAAATGACTAGTGAAATTCAAGTCAATGATGGAACGACGAATGTTGCAGCAACAAACATTGCTACTTCAAGTCGTACAAATGCTGCTTATGCCTTGGCACCGACGAAAAAACCAGGAAAATTTTCTGGTGTTGATTTCAAACTGTAGCAGCAGAAGATGTTCTTTTATCTAACTACTCTGAGTTTGCAAAAGTTCATCACAGAAAGTGTTCCTGAATTACCGGAAGAAATTTCGGAAAAGGATCTCTTCATAGTAACTGAAGCTTGGAAGCACTCAGATTTCTTATGTAAGAATTACATATTGAGTGGCCTACAAGATGACCTGTACAATGTGTATAGTGTGATGAAGACTTCAAAGGACCTCTGGGATGCTTTAGAGAAAAAGTATAAAACAAAGGACGCCGGAATGAAAAAGTTCATTGTTTCCAAATTCTTGGACTTTAAGATGGTAGATAGCAAAGTTGTAGTTACCCAAGTCCAAGAGTTGCAAGTCATTATTCACGACCTCCTTGCAGAAGGTATAAATTTAAATAATGCCGATTTTGAACAAATTATGATTGTTCTTTATATTCACATAACCTTTGATGTAGGTTTGATGGTGAATGATGGTTTTCAAGTAGTTGCGATAATCGAGAAGTTACCACCTTTGTGGAAAGATTTCAAAAACTACTTGAAGCATAAACGCAAGGAAATGTCTGTCGAAGAACTCATTGTGAGATTGAGGATAGAAGAGGATAATAAGGCAGCAGAGAAGAGGTCTCATGGGAACTCAGCAAAAAATAGAGCTAGTATTGTTGAAGATGATCCCAAGAAATCAAAGAAGAGAAAGAAAGCACAAGAACAACAAGGCAATCCTCCTAAGAAGAAATTTAAAGGAAATTGCTTTAATTGTGGTAAAGCTGGCCACAAGTCTACTGATTGTCAGGCTCTGAAGAAGGGCAAGAAAAAGGACCAAGCAAACATGGTTGAATCCAAAGAATAAATGGACAATCTGTGTGCTATGCTCTAGAAATGCAATCTTGTTGTAAATCCTAGAGAGTGGTGGATTGATTCAGGTGCCACCCGCCACGTGTGTGCCAACAAAGAACTATTTGCATCATATGCTCCGGCTCAAGATTGAGAAGATATTTATGGCACACTCCGCAACGACAAAGGTTGAAGGAACGGGCAAGGTTTGCTTGAAGATAACATCAGGCAAGGTGGTGACACTAAACAATGTACTTCATGTTTCGGAGATGCGAAAGAACTTAGTTTCTACTTCACTTCTGACTAAGAATGGATTCAAATGTGTATTTGTTTCCGACAAAGTTGTAATTAGTAAGAATGAAGTGTATGTAGGCAAATGTTACCTCACCGAGGGCCTTTTTAAGATCAATGTAATGACTATTGATATGAATAAAAGTTCTGGTTCTTCTTACTTACTTGAGTCAAATGATTTATGGCATGAACGTTTAGGACATGTCAATTATAAGACCTTGCGAAAACTGATTAACTTGGAAGTTTTGCCTAAATTTGAGTACAGTAAATCAAAGTGTCAAACATGTGTTGAATCTAAGTATGCTAAGCATCCGTATAAGTCTGTTGAAAGGAATTCCAATCCCTTAGACTTAATTCATACAGACATTTGTGCTATGAAGTCGGCACCATCTCGTGGTGGGAAAAAGTATTTCATAATTTCTATCGACGATTGCACTAGATTTTGTTATGTCTATTTACTGAATAGTAAGGATGAGGCAATAGATACATTTAGGCAATATAAAACTGAAGTTGAAAATCAGTTGGATAAAAAGATCAAAATGATAAGAAGTGATAGGGGTGGAGAATATCAATCTCCTTTTGCGGAGATATGTTTGGAAAATGGAATTGTCCATCAAACTACGGCCCCGTATAATCAAATGGGATTGTGGAAAGGAAAAACCGAACATTGAAGGAAATGATAAATGCCTTACTAATAAGTTCAGGTTTACCACAAAACTTGTGGGGGGAAGCTATCCTTACAGTAAACCGAATACTCAATCGAGTTCCCCATAAAAAGACACAATCTATTCCATATGAGAAATGGAAAGGAAGGAAACCCAACTTGAAATATTTCAAAGTATGGGGGTGTCTAGCCAAAGTTCAAGTTCCTATACCTAAAAGGTTGAAAATAGGACCAAAGACTGTGGACTGTGTTTTCATCGGATATGCTACAAATAGTAAAGCATGTCGATTTTTGGTTCATAAATCCGAACATCTGGATATCCATGAGAATATGGTAATAGAATCAGATAATACTGAGTTCTTTCAACACATTTATCCGTATAAGACAAGACAAGAGCTATCTAGTGAAGGGTCTAAATGACCTAGGGATGAACCAAGGGAGAATGAACATAATGAAGAGAATTCAAGGCGTAGTACACGTCAAAGAACGTCGACTTCCTTTGGATCATATTTTGTAATATTTCTTCTTGAAAATAATCCTCTAACATTTAAAGAAGTGATGTCGTCTGCGGACTCATCCTTTTGGAAAGAGGCTGTCAATAGTGAGATTGATTCAATCTTGAGCAACCATACTTGGGAGTTGGTTGATCTTTCTCCACGTAATAAACCTTTAGGTTCTAAATGGATTTTTAAAATTGAAAATAAAAGCTGATTGTACTATTGACAAATACAAGGCAAGACTTGTAGTGAAAGGCTTTAGACAAAAAGAAGGCCTTGACTAATTTGACACATACTCACCAGTATCAAGGATAACGTCCATTCGGATGTTAGTTGCGTTAGCCGCGGTATATGGTCTTGAAATCCATCAAATGGATGTGAAAACAGCATTCCTAAATGGAGAATTGGAGGAAGAAATTTAAATGGAACAACCTAAGGGTTTTGTGGTTCCTGGTAAAGAAAAGAAAGTGTACAAACTTGTTAAGTCACTTTATGGACTAAAACAAGCACCCAAACAGTGGCATGCAAAGTTTGACCAAACCATGTTGGAAAATGGATTCAAAATAAATAAATGTGATAAATGTGTTTACATTAAAGACACTCCAAATCACAAAGTCATTGTTTGTTTGTATGTGGATGACATGTTGATCATCAGTAGAGACATTTCTGACATGAATGCTACGAAACAAATGCTTGAGAGCAAGTTTGATATGAAAGACCTTGGAGTTGCGTATGTGATCTTAGGAATAAGAATTCATAGAACTCCACAAAAGTTGGCATTATCACAGTCTCATTATATTGAAATAGTACTTGACAAGTTCAAGTATTTGGATTTCAATATTGCCAAGACTCCATTAGACGTGAGCTTTGCACTTCAAAAGAATGAAGGTGAAAGTGATTCACAATTGGATTATGCAAGAGTGTTAGGAAGTTTGATGTATATCATGAATTGTACACGACGGGATATAGCATGCGCTATTAGTAAATTAAGTCGGTACATGAGTAATCCCAATCAAACTCATTGGATGACAATGAAAAGAGTTTTGGGGTATCTAAAATATACTCAAGACTTTGCTTTGTATTACAACAAATATCCATCAGTAATTGAAGGATATAGTGATGCAAATTGGATCACCGGATCAAATGAAGAAAAATCCACGAGTGGATATGTGTTTACTTTAGGTGGAGGAGCAGTCTCTTGAAAATCATCCAAACAGGCTTGTATTACCCGCCCTACTATGAAATCTGAATTTATCGCATTAGATAAAGCCGGTGAAGAAGCTGAATGGCTTCAAAATTTCTTGGAAGATATTCCTTATTAGCCCAAACCATTGGCACCAGTATACATACACTGTGATAGTCAAGCGGCAATAGGTAGGGCAGGGAGCATGATGTATAACGGTAAATCTCGTCATATAAGACGGAGACATAATACCATTAGAGAACTTCTCTCTAGTGGAATTATCACGATTGACTATGTAAAGTCAAAGGATAATGTGTCGTATCCACTTACAAAAGGCCTATCTAGAGAGGGAGTTGAGAAATCATCAAAGGGAATGGGTTTACGGCCTAGGACAAGTCGTCACAGCGGTAACTCTACCTAGCGGACTAGAGATCCCAAGAGCTAGGTTCAAGGAGATCAAACAAAGTTGTGATTGACGGTTCAACGTTGTCAATAAACTCAATTCGTTCTCGTGATGAAGAAAATGTTCAGGAAACAAGGATAAGACTTATGGTTGGTAGTCTTTTAATGGTTTCTAAGTTTGGAAGATTTGACCAAATAGTTTAATCTATAGGATTGAAACGTTTAGTAATCACCTATGTGAGGGTGAAGTGGAAGCCGCTTCAATGAGAATGGTAGTAAAGGCCTATTCTCTAAGCTCTCATGAAATCAGGTTGTGTTTATGGCTGAAAAGAACAAAACCGTGAGAATCATAAATGGTAAAAGGCTGGTTATGTGACTTGTGCTGTCTAGGTGTACATTAAAGTTCGACGGTTCAAAGATATCACATCTACCGATTGACCGAGTGCATCCGATGCAAGTTCACTATGGAAAGTTCAAAGGGAAACCTACTTATCCAGATGCAATTAGTCTTTTCTTGTTGATCACACACTTGTCCGTATATTCTTTGTTGAAATAGCCATTCCCCATTCATGTGGGGGATTGTTGGGTTCTAAGTATTGTGAATGAAAAAAATAAAGGGAAGAAAAATGGAGGAAAAGTGAAATGTGTAGTTCACTTTAAGAAATTAAAGTTCTCCCACATTGGTGGGAGAAAGAAACTTCTTAGTGTTTATATTGGAACACTCCCCTTCATGTGGATAGTGAGGCAAGAACAAGACAAGCCTCGCGTCATCGTCTTCGTCGGTCGCTCGGCTTGGCTTAGGCTTCGAATTTGGATTTGGATTTGGATATGGCAAATGATCGATCGAGAGATTATCTTTTTGGAAAAAATTCATTTAAAGCTTGAAAAATAGTGATATGTTAATCCAAAAATCCGATAAGAAATGATTCTTCTCCATTTGCAGACGCACATGGCATGTCCGGACGCATGTCACAACGCACGTCGAATGGACGCGACCCTTCGATGAAGCGACACACTATTTCACGGGAAAAAGGACGATCTGCGCTCGCAGGTCGTCACCTGCGGACGCAGGTGACCTTTCACAGAAGGCAACAAATATTCTAGAAATCGTCAAATGACGACCTGCGGGCGCAGGTGGGGTCCGCAGGTCAAGTGACGTTCCTGAAAGTTGTCTCTTTTCATGAACCTTTGCTTCTCTTCTGAAGCACCAGCTTTTTGCTATAAATACCTGACTTATTCCTCAGGTTTTGGCACGAAATTTGTGAAAAAGAAAAACACTCTCTTCTTCTTGAAAAACTCAAGTATGATCAACAAATCATTGAGTGCGTTCGAAGTTCGGTAGAATTTGATGTACCACTATTCTAGTAAAGTGAATCATTTTATCCTAGGAGGAAAGATTCCATAACCTCGGATACTTGAGGGGAATAAATTCTTTAAGGACACACCGTGAATTCGGTGGACTTGATTCTACATTTCTGTTTCATCTCTTTTTCTTATGGTTTTGTTATTTTCCAGAAAATAGTAGAAACTTAATTTTGATAGTTCATTGTTGTTGAACTTGTGTTTGAAATTGTTGAACTTAATTGGTTGTTCTTGAACTTGTTCTTGAACTTAAAGTTGAAGTTCTTGTTATTTAAATACAGATAGTTGTACCCGAAAACAACATTGTCTTGCTTAGATAGTGGTATTAGCTCCTTGCTTGAGCTCAACCTGTCAAGAAAGCTAAGATATAGCACTAATAAAAAAAATCAAAAAAACGACGGACAAAAAAGTGACGGACTGCTTCGCTCCAAAAAAGCGACGGAAAAAGCGACGTTGTCCGTCGTTTTTTTAATTTATTTTAAATTTTTATTTATTTTTTATTAAAATCGATGGACAGTGTCTCAATGTCCGTCGCTTATTTTCGCGGATTATTGTGACAAACAATGAATAAATAATTTATAGTTTTTTTTTAACTAAAAGCGACGGATAGCGTCGCTATTAATTTTTTGTTAAAAAAAATAAATTTAGAAAATCGACGTTGTCCGTCGCTTTTTTAATTTAAATTAAATTTTTATTTATTTTTACAAACATCGACGGACAGCGTCTCTATTATTTTTTAAAAAAAGAAAATTAATTTTTAGAAAAAACGACGCCGTCTGTCGCTTTTTAAATTTATTTTTAATTTTTCTTTATTTTTACTAAAAGCGACGGACAGAGTCGGTTTCGTTAAAAAAAATAAAAAAAAAGTTTCTCAAAACGACAATGTCCGTCGCTTTTTTAATTTATTTTTAATTTTTATTTATTTTTTAGTAAAAGCGACGGACAGAGTCGGTTTCGTTAAAAAAAATAATAATAATAAGTTTATGAAAACGACACTGTCCGTCGCTTTTTAAATTTATTTTTAATTTTTCTTTATTTTTTCCCAAAAACGATGGACAGAGTCGATTTCGTTAAAAAAATAATAAATAAGTTTATGAAAACGACACTGCCCGTCGCTTTTTAAATCTATTTTTAATTTTTCTTCATTTATTTACTAAAAGGGACGGACAGAGTCGGTTTCTTTAAAAAAAAAAAGTTTATGAAAACGACACTGTCCATCGCTTTTTAAATTTTTTTTTAATTTTTTTTTATTTATTACTAAAAGCGACGGACAGAATCGGTTTCGTTAAAAAAAATTAAAAATAAATTTATGAAAACGAGTATAAACTTACGTTTCAATAAAATAAATATATTGTCCATCGTGTATATATTTTTATACGTGTTTATCTCCTGTAGTTATTACGTAATAGTCAAAAGCTAATTGAATGTATACAAGTATATTAAATACGTTGACATTATATGATCGAGATAATAATATACTGTTGGAGTTATAAATGTAAGGTAAATATACTACAAAAAAAAAAATCGAAAAAGCGACCACAAGTTGTGGTCGCACAAAAAGCGACCACATGTGGTCGGTTTTTTCATTAAATTATTTTTAATCAAAAACCGACCACAAGTGGTCGGTTTTTATATTTTAAAATTGCGGGAACATAAATAAATTAACCCGGGAAAATATAATTCCTTAAAACCGACCATAATAACAAAAAATAAATAAAATTATTATTTAAAAATTCTTTTTAATTTTTTATACAAAATATATTTAATTTTTGTGAAAATTATTTTACAAAAACCGACCACTTGTGGTCGGTTTTAGATTTAAAAAAAAAAAAAAATTATAAAAAACCGACCACTTGTGGTCTGTTTAAGATTTAAAAAATATAAAATATTTTATAAAAAGCGACCACTTGTGGTCGGTTTTAGATTTAGAAAATAAAAAAATATTTTTATACAAAACCGACCACTTGTGGTAGCTTTTGGTTCCCCAAAAACTAATATAAATAAAATAAATGAAAAACGTAAATTGATAAAATATATTGAATATATTTCTTAAAATTTAGAGACCACGTGTGGTCGGTTTATTTTTAAATAATAATAAAAATTAATTAATGTTAAAAAACCTACCACAAGTGGTCGGTTTTTGTAAAATGATTTAAGAAAAACCTACCACTTCTGGTTGGTTTTTATAAAAAATACTAAAAATAAATTAAGAAATATTAAATATATTAAATAAAATTAATAAATAACATAAAAAACAATCTTTATTTTTTACGTACGTTTCAATCAAATAAATATATTTTCCATCGAGTATTTATATATATATATATATATATATATATATATATATATGTATGTATGTATGTATGTATATATGTATACTCATCTATTGCGTGTATTTATTTATGTATAGTCAAAAGCTAATTGAATGTATACAAGTATATTGAATACGTTGATATCACACGATTGAGGTAATTATAATATATTGTTGGAGTTATAATAATGTAAGGTAAATAATCGATAATTCATTAGAGTATAAGAAATACGTTGTATTATCACTACAAGAAATGTGACTTTTAACGACCACTTTTTAGCGGCGGAATATAATTCTGGTCCTTAAAATCAATTTTTAGTTAATTAATAACGAAGGGTTATTTGTCAGGAGTTTAAATTTTATGCACCGTCAGTGCATCAGTTTTTTACACCATCAGGTAATATTAGTGATATTTAACCACAATAATCTATTTTTAAAAATTATAGAAAAAGAAAATCAGTAATGTACCTAAAAAAAGATCTCAACAACGATTAGAATCCTACTTGGATTCAAACCAAAATTATTTCCATAGCCAAATTATTTTCTTTTCCAAATTTAATATGATTATGACTTTCCTTTACTTTTCATTGTCTCTAAGTAATTCTTCAACGCATCAAAGGTTGGACCTTGTAAAAAATAATTTTTCAAACTTTTGAAAGTTGGGACAAATTTCTTCTTCTTAACGGTATGTCATCATATATTTCAAACTAATTTTAGATTATTTTCATGTTTACTGGCATAAAAGACCTAATCGTTGATAGTGAGAGCTTAGAAACTTCCTTAAGTTGTAAGTGGTTCAAATACCAATTGCTTGAATGTCACAGGAAAGATGGATTGAAGGAGAATAAGAGGGTTAGTGTGGTAGAAGAAACAATGAGAGATAAAACGAAACAATTACTTTAGATGGAAACAGAGGATTTTAAGGGAACAGAGAGAGGGAAAAGGTAAAAGCAGTTTTTTAATTTTATATTAAAAAGAAAAAAGAATTTGGGAAAAATAAGTGACCTGCTATAGCAGGTTAAAATTACCTGATGGTGTAAAAAACTTATACACTGACGGTGTATACAATTTAAACTCATTTGTCAGACCTTAAAATGCCCAATTACCGGACGTTAAAACAACAAATTAGGCGCCAACATTTTTCCCAACCCGCCTTGCTGCCAATTAAAAACAAAAAACAAATAAAAAAGAAGAAATTTAGAGACAGAAAAAAAAATCCCATCACTCCTTTTGTTTCTCTGCCTTCTCAGAAAAATTTATTCATTTTTGCTTTTGGATGACGTTATGATGGATTTTTCTCTTTCGATTAGTTCATTAAGTGTAGAAGTTTGTTTTGTTTTTCTTACTGTTGGTTTATTTCGTGCATTTTTTGTTCCTGCATTTGGTGTGTTCCTTGATTTGAATTTTGAGTAATTTGACTCTAGTAGCTTGACTCCATTTGAATAAGTTAAGTCAAGCTTTATGTTGCTCGGACTCTTCAAAATTGTTGCCGCACCCGTGTCGGATTCTCCAAAATGCACTACTTTTGAAGTATCCGACAAGCACCTGTCTACATTTTTGAAAAGTCCGAGCAATATACCTTCTCATATAAAATTGTCTTTTAGACATTATTTTAAGTATTCTGAAAATTAGAGTCCTAATATTGCCTCTATACATTAGAACATGTGATGTCAAAAAGGAATAAAACAAGAGAAGGATTATTTGTATATTGATGTGTCAAATTGGAAGAACTGAAAATAGTTGCCTACATACGTTTTTTTTTTAAAAATCTATTACTAGTACTTGAGAGAAAGAGTTTCCATTTCATGGTTGTCTAAAATTCGAGCAATATAATATTGGTCATTAGCTTTTTATTATCGAGACCCCACTTTGTGGGATTATATTGGGTATGTATGTTGTTGTTGTAGCTTTTTATGATCGAGCTACAAATTTGTTGACCATGCACTAAGACCAACTCCTAAGATGTTCTGTGTCAGGAATGACTCTTAAGATGTTGTTTAGTTACAACTATTTGTAATGAAGTTCAAAAGATTGAGTAATGAATAGGCATGCTATGAATAGTTGGAAATGGAAAGGGAATAAGAATAGAAGCTATGCTCTCTGAATAAGAAAATAATCTTGTTATTTCGTTATAAGTGCTCTTTGATAATATTTTTGTTCCTAGGTTACTGCCCTTATCCTTCAACAATGACCTTGCTTGAAGGGACTTGTTCTTTGTCACATTGTGATACAAGGATATCAATTCATAACTTTCTTAAGAACTGAAATGAACCAAGAAATTAATGTTATACATAAATAATTATAAGAACTAGAATAGTCATACTGGCAGTGAGGGATTTTTATATTTGTTGGCAATTATACTTGTTGATCCATTTCCTTCATGTTTGTATTAGCAGCAATATAATTAGCAAACTCACATGACAATAATTAGAAAACAAATTATTTAACTTCTCCATGTGCGATCATTTTTAAGGTGCTCCTTTTTTATTTTTTGAGTTTCTTGTGGACAGATTTGTCTTCCTTTTTCTTGATGCTTGTTATGGAGGCATTCTAGATCTTTAACTAGATCAATACTTGGATTAATTCTCATATAGATGTCAATTGGTCCAGACTTATAATTTTGAAGTTATCCTTTCCTCCATTAGCTAACAAATATGAAACTACTTGAAAAGAACTGTTAGAAGAGGTGAAAATATCTTATTATCCATGGCACATTGCAATGTCTGAAAAGAATCTTTTGCTTCTTAATCTGAACTTGTGTAGGATGTGTACTTTCCATCACTTCTAGATAGTGGCCTCGTTGGTTAAATTAAAATGGATTCCATAAAAATATATTAGCAAAATTTATATCTAGTTTTTTGTAGTTACCTTCCTACAATAATAGATATGGTCAGTAATGTGATTCCATTTGCACCTAAATAAGACTAATCTTAGTTTACAAGATGTTTTCTTATAAAAGAAAGCGGAGGTTTATTTTGATTCAGTGAATGTTGCCGAATCTCTCGCTCTATAGGAGTAATAATCAAAAGGGGATTCTTTAGGCCACTTTGTGGAAGAGTCTACGCGACAAAGCAGCCCCTTTCCTTAGAGTCAAGTAGTAGAACGCTTCTCTCCTTCCACTTCAAGTTTGGAGAGCTCTGACAGGGGGACTTAAGTCAGCAGAACCTACCTTTTTCTCCTCTCTCCTAACCAATTTTTTACTAGACGAAAAAGTCATTTTTTAGTTAAGTATTAATAAGGAGATAACATCCGGAGCACTTAATTTTTTGTTAAGTATTAATCAGTGGTATGATGCATCTTTAATCCTACCTCGAATATACCTACCGAAAAAAATCAGGAAAAAATTAGTTGAAGTTTGTGGTCTTAATTCATTACTAATGTTTTTTAGTAACACAGAATGAAACCAAATTTGCACAATAGCAGCTGGTGCACTTGCAAATCTTGTAATGAGTTGTGATTCTCACTCTATAGCTCTCTCTCTTTATTTCCCCTGTAGAGGATACTTTAAGTCCTTGTCGAGACCCTTTGTCTCCTCAGAATTACTAATATTTTGAAGATTATTTTCTGCCTTTTCAGAAGCCAATCAGGAAGTTATAATGACTCAAGGTGGGATTGCGTTGTTGGGTGTCAACTGCTGATGCTGAGGATCCTCATTTGATAAAATTAGTCATAGTGAGCAACTCCTTCGTTTACTTAATCAATTGTTTATATGTGCTACTGCTCTCTTCATTTCAAAAGGAAGGAGCTCAAGTTTCGTATAGTAAAAATTAACAAAATCTCCCTTCTAGAAAAGGTAATATTTCATAGATGCGTTCCTAATAGACATTCTATTAGCTGTTTGTAGTAGGCTGATGTACATGTCTAGAAAATGATTTTATGGCTTGGTTTGATACAGATTCTTTCGAAGTTCTCTTTCCCCAATTAATCTAGTAATTGTTCACCTTTGATGTGTGTCAAATTCTCTGCTTTGACAGGTTCTCTTCTAATTTCTTTCTACAATCATCATATGTAAATCATTCCTATTTCAACGAAGCTCGTAGTTCCGTTTTGGTGCTCTAAGAAAGGTAAACACCCCCTTCTTTTATTTTTAGCAACCTTTAGGATTTCGTTTTCGTAGTGTAGATTTTCTTTCGTCGTGTAGGTATAGTTATTTTGTAGCTGTCGGAATCTCACATAGGGGAGAATGCTGGGATTATTTGCTGTAGAAGGCTATGAAGGCCGTAGGATTTTTTGTTGAAAGTTATGGCTTAAGTGTAG
Source organism: Capsicum rhomboideum (assembly GCA_031232105.1). NCBI lineage: Eukaryota > Viridiplantae > Streptophyta > Magnoliopsida > Solanales > Solanaceae > Capsicum > Capsicum rhomboideum. The sequence continues at coordinate 150,497,731 of CP124714.1, read as the reverse complement.
TTACTTGAAAATGTGTCTTTGTTACTTGAAAATGGAAGTGACTTGAAAATGTGTATTAGTTATTTGAAAATGGTAAGTGTAGAGACTTGGACATTTGAATTAGTTACTTGAAAATTGTAGTGGCTTGAAAATGTGTATTTGTTACTTGAAAATGGTTAAGTGTAGAGACTTGGGCATTTGAATTAGTTGCTTGAAAATGGTAGTGGCTTGAAAATGTGAATTAGTTACTTGAAAATGGTTAAGTGTAGTAAGTTGTAATGTGAACTACTTACTTGAAAATGTGTATTTGTTCCTTGAAAATGCTCTAGTGTAGTTACTTGGACATTTGAATTAGTTACTTGAAACTGGTAGTGACTAGAAAATGTGTATTAGTTATTTTAAAATGTTTAAGTGTAGAGACTTAGGCATTTGAATTAGTTACTTGAAAATGGTAGTGGCTTTAAAATGTGTATTTTTTACTTGAAAATGGTTAAGTGTAGAGACTTGGGCATTTGAATTAGTTGCTTGAAAATGGTAGTGGCTTGAAAATATGAATTAGTTACTTGAAAATGGTTAAGTGCAGTAAGTTGTAATGTGAACTACTTACTTGAAAATGTATATTTGTTGTTTGAAAATGCTCTAGTGTAGTTACTTGGACATTTGAATTAGTTACTTGAAAATGGTAGTGGCTTGAAAATGTGAATTAGTTACTTGAAAATGGTTAAGTGTAGAGACTTGGGCATTTGAATTAGTTGCTTGAAAATGGTAGTGGCTTGAAAATGTGAATTAGTTACTTGAAAATGGTTAAGTGTAGTAAGTTGTAATGTGAGCTACTTACTTGAAAATGTGTATTTGTTGCTTGAAAATGCTCTAGTGTAGTTACTTGAAAATGTATATTTGTTACTTGAAAATGGTAGTGACTTGAAAATGTGTATTAGTTATTTGAAAATGGTTAAGTGTAGAGACTTGGGCATTTGAATTAGTTACTTGAAAATGGTAGTGGCTTGAAAATGTGAATTAGTTACTTGAAAATGGTTAAGTGTAGAGACTTGGGCATTTGAATTAGTTGCTTGACAATGGTAGTGACTTTAAAATGTGAATTAGTTACTTGAAAATGGTTAAGTGTAGTAAGTTGTAATGTGAACTACTTACTTGAAAATGTGTATTTGTTGCTTGAAAATACTCTAGTGTAGTTACTTGAAAATGTGCATTTGTTACTTAAAAATGGTAGTGACTTGAAAATGTGTATTAGTTATTTGAAAATGGTTAAGTGTAGAGACTTGGTCATTTGAATTAGTTACTTGAAAATTGTAGTGGCTTGAAAATGTGTATTTGTTACTTGAAAATGGTTAAGTGTAGAGACTTGGACATTTGAATTAGTTGCTTGAAAATGATAGTGGCTTGAAAATGTGAATTAGTTACTTGAAAATGGTTAAGTGTTGTAACTTGAAAATGTGAATTAGTTACTTGAAAATGGTTAAGTGTAGAGAATTGAAATGTGAATTAGTTACTTGAAAATGGTAGAGACTTGAAATGTGAATTAGTTACTTGAAAATGTGAATTAGTTACTTAAAAATGGTTAAGTGTAGAGACTTGGGCATTTGAATTAGTTGCTTGAAAATGGTAGAGACTTGAAATGTGAATTAGTTACTTGAAAATGGTAGTGACTTGAAAATGTGAATTAGTTACTTAAAAATGGTTAAGTGTAGTAACTTGAAATCTGAATTAGTTAGTTGAAAATGGTTGAGTGTAGAGACTTGAAATGTGAATTAGTTACTTGAAAATGGTAATGACTTAAAAATGTGAATTAGTTACTTAAAAATGGTTGTGTAGTAACTTGAAATATGTATTAGTTACTTGTAAATGGTAGAGACTTGAAATGTGAATTAGTTACTTGAAAATGGTTAAGTATAGTGAAAATGGTAGTGACTTGAAAATGTGAATTAGTTACTTAAAAATGGTTAAATGTAGAGAATTGAAATGTGAATTAGTTACTTTGTTAATGGTAGAGACTTGAAATGTAAATTAGTTACTTGAAAATGGTTAAGTGTAGTAACTTGAAAAAGTGAATTAGTTATTTGAAAATTGTTTAAGTGTAGTGAAAATGTGAATAGTTACTTGAAAATGGTTAAGTGTAGTAACTTGAAAATGTGAATTAGTTACTTGAAAATGGTTAAGTGTAGAGAATTGAAATGTGAATTAGTTACTTGAAAATGGTAGAGACTTGAAATGTGAATTAGTTACTTGAAAATGGTAGTGACTTGAAAATGTGAATTAGTTACTTAAAAATGGTTATGTGTAGTAACTTGAAATGTGTATTAGTTACTTGTAAATGGTAGTGACTTGAAATGTGAATTAGTTACTTGTAAATGGTAGTAACTTGAAATGTGTTTTAGTTACTTAAAAATGGTTAAGTGTAGTAACTTGAAATGTGTTTTAGTTACTTGAAAATGGTTAAGTGTAGTAACTTGAAATGTGTATTAGTTACTTGAAAATGGTAGTGACTTGAAATGTAAACTTGTGACTTGAAATGTGAACTAGTTACTTTAAAATAGTGGTGACTTGAAATGTGAATTAGTGACTTAAAAATGGTTAAGTGTAGTGACTTGAAATGGTTGTTTAACTTAACTTTTAGACATTTTTTAACTTAACTTTTAACTTTTTGAAAACCTTTATGATTGTTTAAGTGTTTTAGATATTGTTGGATTGATTGTTTAGTGTTTTGAATGTTGTTGGATTAATTGTTTAAGTGTTGTTGACTAGCATTATGTCTTATATGTGTAATGTGTGTTGCTTGGGGCTGAATTGCATTTTCATTTGACAGGAGGGATACAGAAAGTGCAATTTTCTCCATCCAAAAAGTATATAGAAAAGCGACGGACAGTGTCGCTTTTGTTCGTCACTTTTCTGGAATTTTTTTTAAAAATATTCCAGAAAAGCGACGGATACCGTCGCTTTTTTAATTTCAATTTTTTTTTTAAAAAAAATATCGACGCTATCCGTCGCTTTTTGTTCTTCATATGAAGAACAATGAAGGAAAAAAGCGACGGACAACGTCGCAATTTTTGAAATTTTTTTTTAAAAAAAATTCTAAAAAACGACGCTGTCCGTCGCTTTTTGTTCAACATTTGTTCTTCATATGAAGAACAAAAAACGACGGACAACGTCGCAATTTCTAAAAAAAAATTAATTTTTTTTTCTAAAAAACGACGCTTTCCGACGCTTTTTGTTCATCTTTATTCTTCATATGAAATACAAAAAACGACGGACAGCGTCGCATTTTTTGAAAAAAAATTTAAAAAAAATTTCTTCGAAAAACGACGCTGTCCGTCGTTTTTAAAAATCGTCGGGCCTTTTTACGACGCAAGTGAATGCGTCGCTTTTTCGTCGATTTTGACCAAAAAAACGACGCGGTCCGTCGCTTTTGACCGTCGATTTTTGGTCTTTTTTTAGTTGTGTAGTGAAGTCTACAGCTTTAGTCGAATAGGTTGAGGAAGAAGATTGAGGGGTAATACTTATCTCATCGATGAGAGCTCCGATCTATGGTAGAATGAGTCGAAGAAGTCTTCACTTGATTGATTTTATGGCATTTGTGAGACTTGTAAATGCCCTTAGTAAAAACAATCAAAACTCAATTTTACCTATGGATCTGAGATTTCTTATTGTGAGATTGGTAAAAAGATCACCTTTTGTCCGATCTTCTGAAGTCGATTCTACTTCTTGAGCTTGCAAATGATGGAAGTGAAGATTAGGGTGGAAGCAGCTTCTTCGCAGTAGCTTTTCTCTTTACTTTTCTTAGCTTTAGATGTAGATTTTTTGTTGTCTGAGTTTGTTCATTAACGAATATGGGCCAATTGAATCATGACCTGATGATGGACCTTTGAGTCAGTTTGTACATATTTTGCCTTGCTTTGTTTTTAATAAAATGATCTATAAGGCCTCTTTTAATTTTTATTTTTTTTAAAAAAGTTGTACACTAAAATGTGCACTTATTTAAATGGGTAGTACTTGGTTTCTTTCCTTCCCCTCTTAACACGTGTATTACATAATTTTTGCTAGCAACCTATGTGTGCCGCCTTTTTTTGTAATTTTTTATTTCCTTCACATTAATTTGTTTGTTTTATTTTTTTAATATATTATATATTTAGAAATTATTTTAATGAGATAGTGATTGTATTTGGAGAATCAATCAAATTTTTTATATGTCCTTAAATATTTTAAGTTGTTAATTATTATAATTTGTGATACTTTTTACGTTATTTTCAAATAATATATATTACTTCTTTTGTAACAATTTATGTAGCATCGATAGAATTTTGAGTGTCAACTAAATTTTTTATATGTCTTTCAAATCTTTTAAGTCATTAATTATTAAAATTTAAAGTAAATTTTATGTAATTTGTAAATACATAATAGATTAAAAATAATACAAATAAAATAAAATGGAGAAAATAAAAAATTACAAAAAAGAGGCGGCACACATAGGTTGCTAACAAAAATTATGTAACACACGTGTTAAGAGTGGAAGGAAAGAAACCAAGCACTACCCATTTAAGAAGTCCACATTTTGTACAATTTGTTGATACTATGTTGGTACTCCTTAGCCGTTTATATATAGTAATAACTAGAGATAAAAGATGCCCGTACAAGCACGGGCTCAATAAATATTATTTTTTCTGTTTCAATTTATGTGATACAAATGAAATTTAATAATTCAATTAATTTTTCATATGATTTTAAAATATTTTAAGTTATTAATTATTATTATTTTATTTATTCATTTTACGTGACATAGATGAAATTTAAATAGTCGATCAAACTTTGTATTATTTTAAAATATTTTTAGTTATTGATTATTATGATTTATAGTACTAATTTTATGTCTTTCAAATAATATATGTTTCCTTTGTCCCAATTTATGCAACACTGATATAATTTTGAGAGTCGATCAAATTTTTTATGTTATTTAACTATTTGAAGTTGCTAATTATATTACTTTTTAACGTAATTTTCAAATATATAATAGGTTAATATATAATAAGACAAATAAATTAAAACGAAGTAAATACATAATATAATATATATATATTAAGAAAAATAATTATTTGTAAAAATATTACTCCCTCCGTTTAAAAAAGAATAACATATTTTGACTTTGCACAGAATTTAAGAAAATAAAAATATCTTTGATTCTTGTGGCTTTAAATTAAAGTTTGTAGAGAAGTTTTGTACACATGTTTACTCACTGAGGAGATAGATTAAAAAGAGATTGGCCTATATTTTATGGTAAAATTTATAGTTCTATTTTTCCAATTAACAAATGTTTCACAAGATATTACTATTAAAAAGTACCTCATCTGTCCATTTTTAGTTAATCATTTAGTATGTATTTTATTTTTATTATTAAATATTATTTATTTTTTAATACTTAAATGACTTATAATAACTAATTAGAAGTGATATAGTAAAATTACTATAAAAAATATTTGTGAAAAATCTTTAAGTGGGCCTCATATAAGACGCCAAGTTAATTTAAAACGTCAAAAGTTAATTTATCATTTTCTGTCTATTTTACTTTTTTTAATTAAATATTATTAATTTTTTAATAATTAAATGAATTATAATAATTAATTAAGGGTGATATAGCAAAATTACAGGATTGAAGCGGGTGGGTTCGTCCCTTAATTTATTATTTTGTATTTATTTACTTTTTAAATTAAATATTATTAATTTTATAATAATTAAATGACTTATAATAATTAATTATGGGTGATATAGTAAAATCACGGAGTGAAACAGGTGTGTTGGAAAAACAATTTGTGTCTATTTTATCTTTTTTACTAAATATTATTAATTTTCTAATACATAAATGAATTATAGAAGTGATATAGTAAAATTACTATAAAAATATTTGTGAAAAAAATTTAAGTGGGCCTCACATAACATGTTAAGTTAATTTAAAATATCAAAAGTTAATTTATCATTTTGTATCTATTTGACTTTTTTTAATTAAATATTATTAATTTTCTAATACTTAAATGACTTATAATAATTAATTAGGGGTGAGATAGCAAAATCACGGGGTTAAAAAGGTGGGTTCGTCCCTTAATTTATCATTTTTATATTTATTTATTTTTTTAATTAAATATTATTAATTTTTTAATACTTAAATGACTTATAATAATTAATTAGGGGTGATATAGTAAAATCACGGAGTGAAACAGGTGTTTTCATCCCTCGTCACCGCTTATATAAAGTAGAAAATTAATTTTCTAATACTTAAATGACTTATAATAATTAATTAGGGATGATATAATAAAATAACGATTGAAACAGTTGAAGTATCAAGAGTTAATTTATAATTTTGTGTCTATTTTACCTTTTTTTTAATTAAATATTATTAATTTTCTAATACTTAAATGACTTATAATAATTAATTAGGGGTGATATAGTAAAATCACGGAGTGAAGCAGGTGGGTTCGTCCTTCTTACAATTTATCATTTTGTATTTATTTATTTTTTAATTAAATATTATTAATTTTTTAATATTTAAATGACTTATAATAATTAATTAAGGGTGATATAGTAAAATCACGATTGAAATAGCTAAAGTATCAAAAGGTAATTTATCATTTTGTGTCTATTTTATCTTTTTTATTAAATATTATTAATTTTCTAATATTTAAATAACTTATATTAATTAATTAGGGGTGATATAGTAAAATTACAGAGTGAAGCAGGTGAGTTTGTCCTTCTTACACGCTTATATATAAATAGAATAAAAAGAATATCGTAGTACTCCCTCCGTTTCAAAAAGAATGACCTAGTTTGAATTGGCACGGAGTTTAAGAAAATAAAGAAGACTTTTGAATCTTGTGGTCCTAAATTAAAGTTATGGCAAATGTACTAAAATGCCCTTTAATCTTGTGGTCTTAAATATATCATGTGAAAAGTTGGAATTAAAGTATTGTCAAAAAAGAAAAGGGTCATTCTTTTTGAAACAGACTAAAAAGAAAAGTAGGTCATTCTTTTTGAAACGGAGAGAGTATAATATAGTGCATGTGCATCATTAGTTTAATGAAGTATTATTTTATAAAAGCACGTGGAATGAAATGCATGTGCAGCACTACTAAGTCAACCATATTGGAATGTTGTCTTATTATTATTTTATTCTTCATAAATGGCGGGCTGCCTTAAAAAATGAGAAGAGTGTTTTTCAGCCAACTTTTCATTCAAGCTCTTATATATAAAAGGCCTAGCTATTTAGAAAGAAAGCAACAAGAACTAGAAAGAAATTAAGTACTAAGTTGCAGCAGCTAATAACTCATAAACATTAATTTTCATCTTTTAAAGAAAGAAAAATGCCAATTGTCATTGGAAATTTGAAAGAGACTACCCATCCTGATACCCTCAAGGTGGTCGTAGCTGAATTCATTTTCATGCTTAGTTATATTTTTTCCGCAGAAGGCTTTGCCGCATCATCAAAGTTGACGAGCGGCAAATCCACCTTGCAAATCGGGCTGATTGCAACAGAGATAAATCATGCATTTGTTCTTGTTGTAGTAGTTTTAGTGGCGACAAACATAACTGGTGGTCATGTAAACCCTGTTGTCACGTTTGGTGCCTTTGTCGGAGGTTGCATTACCTTATGTAGGAGTGCTTTGTATTGGATTGCTCAGTTGCTTGATTTTGTCGTGGCTTCTTTTCTCCTTAAGTATTCTGTTGTTGGTGGGTAAGTATCACCATTCCCTCCAACACCATGCATTGTAGTTGTTTTTGAGATAGTGGCGACTTTTGGTCTTGTTTACACAGTTTATGCAACTTCAATTGACCACAAGAGAAGTAATTCAAGTGTGATCATTGTCCCAATTACAATTGGTTTCACTGTTGGTGCCAACATCTTGTCTGGTGGTGCCTATGCTGCAATAATGAACCCGGTTGTGCCCTTTGGTCAAGCAATGGTTAGTTGGACTTGGAATAACCACTGGGTCTACTGGCTCGGTACATTCGTCGGTGCTGCCATTGCTTCATTGGTCTATGAAACCATCTTCATTAATAACAAAACTAATGATGACTGGCAACTCCCTATTAGCATCGGTGGAACCAACTCCATTGAAAGAGATTCAATGAAATCCCTTCGTCTGAAACTGCTACCATGCTGTAAAGTTAAAAATAATTTTTTTGTACATATATAGCTATCCGAATCTCCTTGTCCTATGAGAAGTTTTCAATATGGTGGTAAAGGGGGTTCAAAATTCTTTTAGGTCATAATCTTTTAATTCTAGGTGTGACATTCTTTTATTCTTTCAATCCACTTTTTTGGACTTCTTCCTATTAGAATTCTCATGCGATAACTGTTGTAAATGAGAATTATATAATATTTTAGATCATGTTCTCATCTCAAGAAGAAAAACTATTTGTCTAAGTTACTTTTCTCTTGATATATAGCCATAAAGGTTACTTCTTTTATTCCAATACAATCAGTGATTGTAGGCTTATACGAGTCCACGAGTCAAGAAACCAGGTCCCTTGACACAGAAGTTCAGTAACTAAACAAGAGATGAAGTTATGTGCAAGAAGATAAACAACAACAATATTTACGTGGAAACCTCCTTGCTCAAGGGAGGTAAAAACCACAACCTACCATGTAGGATTTCCCAACAGCTTCGCTATCTTCAAGCCAAATGTGATCACAGACTCCAGAAATCACAAGGATTAAACTCTTAATCCTGACCTCCTTGTAACACGTCTATTACAAGACTCGTGCAGCAACTCTACTACACGCTACAAATCAACTACTCTAGTTGACACTCCTAGGTAACTCTACCAAAGAGAAACACTAAGCACTGATGAAAACAAACTTGACTAAATATTAGATGCTTTGACTAACTAACTCTAGTTAATGAAACACATCCTAAAGACTTAGACAAGTTTAATAGCTACTGTCCTTTATAACAAGTATATTACATTGTAAGAACGAAAGACACAAGACTCAATGAACACTACAAAGATCCGCTAGTACGCGATCAGGTCCCTTGTTAGAATGAGCAATGTTCTTTTTGTAAGACAATGGCTTTTGATTTTGTGAGGTAAAACTTTGTGATTGCAAAAACTAGGTTTTGCTCATGTCGTTTCTTGCTTTTATACAGGATAGCAAAACCTAGGTAGCATGCTATTGGTCGAGGTTGGACAAGCCTGTTGTGCCTCTATTGCAGTGCCACCAACAAACTGTAGAAAAGTACAGTTTACAACTGTACGTAGTTGACTTCAACATGGATCAAAAAGTCATGAGCCAAGTCCCTTGCAAAATAGTTTATTGATCATCAAAAACAGAAATACAGAAGTTTCCCCCTTTTTGATGATGACAAACTATTCCCCCTTTCTACCAGGTCCCTCTAGTAATATTCCCCTTATAGATCAGATTCACCTCTTCTGTCACATTTCATTCCCCTTATCTATAAGGACCAGGACCCTAATCATGAATCAGCTACCTATCATTAATACATATCTTCCCACTTTTGGCATTATAAAAAAGTAAGAACAATAAACCAAGTGAAGTAAAGTGCACGCTGAGTTAATTCATGGCCATGAGGGCAACACTAATAAACAAAGCCAAAAAGAGAGAGGAAGATAGTATACAAAGCAAAACATTTCATTCATAATCCATAGGAGTAGTATCATAAACATTGCATTAAATAAGAATACACAATACAACAGTTCATAATTAGCCACAGAGACAACAAAGGAGGAGGTCAAGGATAGAAGGAAAAAGAGGACTAAGAGTAGGAGGCTTAGGAGCAAGGGAGTGGAGGAATAGGTTCATGCGCTCATTTTCAACAGCATGAGCAAAAAAGAGTTGCTTCGTCAGGTTCTTGACTTCAGCATTTAAGGTAGTGACCTGTGCCTTTCACATCCTTATTCTCCGTTCGAAAAGCATCAAAGGTACCAGGTCCCTCAATAGAGCTCTTCAGCACTATGGCCTTCAACTGGACGATCTCAGCATTGCGCTTAGACAATACATCTGTCATTTCTTCCAAATTGGCAGTCAAGCTATCCTGTTGTGTAATGAGCTCCGACAAAATTGACTCAGACTTGGTCCCGGCTTTCCCTTCTACACACTCACATTCCATCAGAGTGATGATGGTGAAGGTTTGCTTGGCAGATCCAGCTAGTCCCTTTCCACACCTCTGTCACGACCTAATTTCTGAGTCATGATGGAACCTACTCAAACCGCCAGTAGGTAAGCCAAAACTAAGCCTAGATCGACAAGTAATGGGCCAATTGGAGGAAGGTAACATAAATACCAGAAATCAAGCATACAATAAGATTGTAATCAAGAGAAAATAATGCAATAGCAAAGGATGTCAAGCTAGAGAGAGAGAACAAACGAATATCCCACAACCTAGTAAGGCCGGTATAAGAGCCATTAAATATAAAAGAGAGTATCAAACAGTATCAATATACAGAAAGTCTCAAAAACTAAAGACAGTCCAAAAGTAAAAGAGGAAGAGAGAATCAACTCCGTCTCTTAAAGCTCACCCTATCTCCGAGTCCTGAGAGCAAGATGGATAGAGCATCAGCGGCGGTAGCTAGTACTTAAATTTGCATCAAAAAAGATGCAGAAGTGCAGTATGAGTACCAAAGCAACGGGTACTTAGTAGACATCATAGGTCAACTGAGCTAAGTTAAATAAAAGCATAATAAAATGCAAGAATGTAAACTAAAGTCAGGGATAAAAAGGCAAACCTGAATAACGCTCTAGCTGACAGATAATAAATGATGAGGTAAATAATATTGAAAGTAAGAGAACTAACTACAACCTAATTGGACCCCCATAAGCTCAGTAGGAACAGATAAGAGAAAATCAACCCAAACGAGCCCCCATAAGCTGGATGGATGCAATCCAAAAAAGAACTAATGACAAAAAAAATGAATATAACATAATTGACCACTGAAGCCATATCCGAGAACCTCATATTACCAGGAAATACCGGACTCGAACCGGATCCCCATTATCATAAGTGAACCATAAGTGCCGGACTCGAACCGGGTTCTTAACATCAGAACCATATCATAGATGCCTGTAATATAGTATTATAAGTGAATAGTATATACTGGAACCATATCATAGATGCAGGTAATATGTTATCATAAGTGAATAGTAAATGCCGAACTGGAATCAGTCTTTAAAGTATGATAAGTGAATAGTAAATACCAGACTCAAACCGATCTTTAAAGTAAATACACGATATCAAATCTAACCACGGACTAGAAGGATGTCCAAATCAACCTAAGGCTCAAGAATATAAAAGGTTTACAAAAAGAGTCCTACTAGGTCTATAAGGAGCTAATTAGGATATTTGACCTAATAGAGACTAACCCCAAAAGTCCATACTAAGAAAATTTCTACCCAAAACTAGACTAAGGCTTCAAGGTTCCTTTACAAAGTGTTAATTACGTCTAAATAAACCCTACAACAACAATTTAATTTGAGGCGACGATTAATAGGTCAATTAGTACCTAAAATGACACTCTAATCGGCTAATTATTCCAAAATCCACTAAACATGCGACCAACCTATAAATTCCTACCCAAATCTAGCATAATACTATACTAATATCATGATAAGGCTCAATCTATGAGGAAGGTAAGCCTATCCAACCTAGATGCCGACGAGTTCTCGAGAAAGTCCACTAAATCAGAGCTTTTCCCTTCCGAGAAGCCTCCTCACGATGCCACCCTATCAAAATAATGATCTATAAATTAATACAAGAATAACAATACCCATATTGCATATAAATACCCCGGGTTCAAAATCGAGCTAAAAATCACATGTGGGGCCCACGTAAGTAATCATAACTTTGAAACCATCAAAATGTCCCTCTAAGCTCAAGTATCATTTACCCTCACAAATGAGTGATATCCCAGCACAAATGAACTTTAAATCAACTCACAAAGTAAAGTAGGGATTTAAGTTTAAAACAGAGAATTAATTAGGAATTCAATGGAGACTCACGGAAATAGCGAAGCGAAAATGACCACACTATCGTCTCCAACTCACCACAAATATCCAATAATCAAATACCACTCTTCACACTCTCACTAGGGTTTAATGGAACTTGGTACTTGGAAAAATGAAGAGAAAATTGGGTTTGGCAGTATTAAATACTGCCAGGGGTTCCTTTATCGCGATCGCGGGACTCGACCTGGCTTACCCTTAATGAACGCGGCCAAGGTCATCACGATCGTGATAGACAATACCCTTGGCCTTCGCAAATACATCCAAGGCCTTGCAAACACGAATGCCATTTTTGGCCTGCACCAACTGAACTTGGCATTTGCCAAGTTTTTGATCGGACCCTCGGGATTTATTCGGGATCCCGTGAACTCAAACGAACTACACTACCCTACCAAATTTGACATTTTGAACTCAACTTTTCCATCAAAATTTCCATCCGAGGTCATTTCTATGAAATGTGGGTCCCACATCTAATGACCATTTTAACCAACCTCCACCCAATAGCCCAAAACGAGTTTGGAAGTCTCAGAACCCGAACCCAAGGTCCCCCTAGCCTAAAATCGATGTTCCAAATCTAATGAAACTTTCAGAATTAAGGGGTTAAGATGTACCTGAAGGCTCGAACATGTTGGGATACTGGGCCCGCATCTCCCTCTCGATCTCTCAGGTAGACTCCTCAACTGGACGGTGTCTCCATTGAACTTTAACTACTAGGATCTCTCTAGAGCGCAACCTTCTGACATCCCTGGCTAATATGAGAACTGGCTCCTCCACGAAGGTCAACCTTTCGTCTAACTAAACCAAGTCCCACCGAAGCACATGTGACTCATTCGAGATATAACACTGCAACATGGAGACATGGAAAACTGGGTGAACAACTGAAAAATCTGGGGGCAAGGCCAACTCATAAGACACCTCTCCAACTACTCGGAGTATCTCAAATGGTCCAATACACCTGGGGATGAGCTTGCCCCTTTTTTCAAACCTCATCACTCCCTTCAAGGGAGATACCCTGAAGGAAGACTCTATCACCCATTCCACACTTCAAAGGAAGAAGTCTACGATCGGTATAACTCTTCTGTCTACTCTGGGCTGCTTTCAACCTATCCTAAATCACCCGGACCCTATCAAATGACTCACAAAGTAAGTCAGTACCACGAGGACTAACCCCGGAGGTCCCAAACCAACCAATCAGAGATCAACAATGCCTACCATATAAAGCCTCAAATGTGCCATCTCAATACTCGAATGGTAGCTATTATTATACGCAAAATTTGCTAAGGCTAAGTGTTGCTCCCACTGGCCTCCAAAGTCAATCACACAGGCGCGGAGCATATCCTGCAGAACCTGAATAGTTCACTCTGACTTATTGTCAGTCTGGGGATAGAATGTTGTGCTAAGATCAACCTAAGTACCCAACTCTTCCTTAAATTCCCTCCAAAAGCTAGAAGTGAACACCGAACCTCTGTCTGAAATAATGAACATGGGTACTCCATGAAGGCGAACTATCTTATGAACATAGATACGGGCTAACCTCTCGGCACTGAAGGAAATCTGAATCGAGATGAAATGAGTCAATTTGGTCAACCAATCTACTATGATCCAAATTCTATCGAAACCACGAAAGGTACAGGGTAAACTACTCACAAAGTCCATAGTAATCCACTCCCACTTCCACTCAGCAATGGATAATCTATGAAATAATTCACCCGGTCTCTGATGCTCGGCCTTTACCTGCTGACAACATAGGCAATAATCCACAAAGTCTGTAATATCTCTCTTCATAACGCTCCACCAGTAATGCTGCCTCAAATCCCTATACATCTTAGTGGTACCGGGGTGAATAGAATATCTGGACCTATGAGCCTTCTGTAATATCAACAAAATCAAGTCCCCAACCCTCAAAATACAAATGCAGCCATCAAATCTCAAAATATCCTCAGAGTTTAAGGTAGCCCAACTGGACTCACCTCTCACAACCTAATCGCAGAAGTCACAAAGTCTACTCTCCTCGAACTGGCGACTCCAAATCTGCTCAAACAAGTTAGACCTAGTCTCAACACTATCAAGGATCCTCCCAGAGTACTAAATATCTAGTCTAACCATTAAGTTGGCTAAGGACCGAATGTCTAAAGCCAATGGACACTCTGCGGCTAAAAGAAAAGCCAAGCTACCCATACTCATCGCCTTTCGGCTCAAGGCGTCCGCTACCAGATTTGCCTTGCCCAGTGGTATAGAATAGAGATATCATAGTCCTTCAGCAACTCAACCCACTTGCGCTACCTCGATTTCAGCTCAACTCCCTTTGGGTCATAATGTACTAAAGACTATAGTGGTCAGTATAGATCTCACAGCGAACACCATACTAGTGATGCCCTCCAAATCTTAAGCACAAAAGCTACCACCACCAACTCTAAATCATGAGTGGGGTAGTTATTCTCATGAACCTTTAGCTGTCTCGACATACAAGCAATAAATCAGCCCCGCTGCATCAACACACAACCCAAACCAACACTAAAAGTATCACAATAAACTATAAACACCTCGCCCTCAATAGGAAGAGTCAAAATAGGGGCGGAAGTAAGCAAGTCCTTGAGCTTCTGAAACCTAGACTCACACTCACTAGACAACTGGAAAGAAACCTTCTTCCTAGTCAATCTAGTCATATGCACTACAATAGAAGCAAAACACTCAACAAACCGCCTATAGTAACCAGCCAAACCAATAAAACTACGAACTTTGGTAGGAGATGTAGGTCTGGCCAATCACGAATAGACTCAATCTTCACTGGGTCTACCATAATCCCATTCTTAGACACCATATGCCCTAGAAAGCAACAGAACAGAGCCAAAACTCGCACATTAAGAATTTGGCAAAAAGCCTATGATCTCTCAAAGTCTGGAGCACAATCCTCAAATGCTACTCGTGCTCCTCCCTACTCCTCAAATACACAAGGATGTCATCAATGAAGACAATCATAAAAAGTCCAAATAAGGCCTGAAAATACGGTTCATCAAATCCATGAACGTTGCTGGAGCATTGGTCAACCCAAAAGACATCACCAGGAACTCATAATGGCCATAGAGAGTCCTAAAGGCTGTCTTAGGGATGTCCGCCGCCCAAATCCTCAACTGATGGTAACCGAATCTCAATTCAATCTTAGAAAGCATTGTCGCTCCCTGAAGCTAGTCAAACAAATCATAAATACGAGGCATAGGATACTTATGCTTACTGTCACCTTATTCAATTGCTTGTAGTAAATAGACATACGTATAGAACTATTATTTTTCTTCTTGAATAAGACAGGAGCACCCCAGGGTGGTACACTCGGCCTAATGAAACCCCTCTTCAAAAGATCCTGAAACTGAGAGTTCAGCTCCTTAAGCTATGCAGGAGCCATATGGTAAGGTGCCATATAAATTGGTTGGTTGCCCAGCTCAAGATAAATAGCAAACTCAATATCGTACTCAGGAGGAAGGGCAGGTAGATCGATAGGGAAGACATCAGGAAAGTCTCAGACTATAGGACAGAATCAAGCGGAGGACTCTCCATGCTAAAATCACAAATATAAGAAAGATAAGACTCGAAACCTCTTGATATAAATATCCTAGCTTGAACATAAGAAATAATCCCTATCTGCGTATGGCTAAAAGTGCCCTGCTATATAACCGGGGGTATACCAGGCATGGCTAAGGTAACGGTTTTGGAAAAACAATCCAAAATTGTAAAATAAAGGGATAACCAGTCCATGACTAGAATCACATCAAAATCCACCATATCTAATACACTGAGATCAGCCTGAGTATCAAACCCTTAGACGGTCACAATATATGATCAATAAATCCTATACACTACTAAAGAATCACCCACGAAAGTAGATACACACAATGGCAAAGATAAAAGATCCCAAGACAACTCTAATCGTTGTGCATAATAAGCAAACACATAAGAATAAGTGGATCTTGGATCACATAAAGTCGTAGATGGATGACGACATACTGAAATCATACTTGTAATAACAACATCTGAAGACTCTACCTTTGATCTACCAGGTATAGCATACAAATAACCCCGTTCACCTCCAGACTGGGCACCTGACCGACCACCCATCCTACCTGACTGAGGACCACCCTGGGGACTACCCCTAAAACATTGAGTACCACCTCTAGCTGGAGGCGGCACTGATCTGATCGGTTGAACACTCTATGCTACAGGCACAACCATCTCGCTTTGGGGACACTCTCTGGAGTAATGACTAATAACCCTACAATTATAGTAAGCCCCAGGCACTCTACCCTATCCAGAAGATCCGGCTGATGATCCAAAATAGCCACCATCACTAGAAGACACAGAATGTGCACCCCTCAAAGGCTGGCCACTGATCTTGCCACTGTACTCACTATAACCTAACTGACCTCCATCAGTAAACCTGAAGTGCTACATGAACAGGTCTACTAGGCTGATCCTGGTGTAGATAAGACTAACGCGGAGGGTACCTACCCTGTGAACCCCTATCTCTAAACCGTGAGCTTCTCTGACTCCCAATGAAACTATCCTGCTGACGCGGCCTCTTATCGTTGCCCCCTTGGGCCTCGCGATGCATAACTTCCATATTCTGGGTATGATCAGAAACATAAATAATAGACCAACCAATGGAAACCAAACTCTGATAAGCCATACGAAGAGAAAGTCTCAGTCCCTTACTAAAACACCGAATTCGCTCATACTCGGTAGGTAAGATCGTAGTAGCATGTCTGGCCAACTCATGAAATCATGCCTCATACTCAACAACTGACATAGAACCCTATTGTAAGCTGATAAACTGGTCTCTCAAGTGCTCACGAAGACTACGAGGCATATACTTCTCCAAGAACGCCTCGAAGAACTGAGTCCATGTCATAGGGGGAGATCTAGCTGGCTTGAAATCAAGATAACCTCTCTGCCAATGTATGGATGCCAGCTCCAACTAAAAGGTAGTGTAGTCCACCCTATGTGCCTAAAACAGGGCCAAATTATAGAGCTCATCCTCACATGCAGTCAATAACTCTAATGCATCCTCACCTGCAACACCAGAAAATCTAGATGGAGTCAATCTCAGAAACCTGCCCAATATCTTCTGCTCCTCAGTAAACATAGTAGTTGGGCGGCTGGCAACTGAATAACTACCGGTGCTGGAGGGATCTCAACCCTGGGAGCCGCAGCTACAGGCCGTGCTTCTATATCTGTACTACTCTGATCCGTAGATTGTGAACCATCAGACGATGCACCACCAACTAATCCCAATAACTGGACCAAGGCATCCATGAGCAATGACGAAGAAATAAATCTTGGTGGAGCCTGGGCTACCCTTTATCCCACCAATGGCTAGGGTGGCAAAATCTCTGGCTTGAGAGCAATAACAGGATCTAGTAAAGGCTTTATGTCCTGACCCCTAGCTGGGGCTGCACCTCTAGCCAGGATCTGGTGAAGGCTTTCTGTCCTGACCCCTATCTGGGGCTACACCTCTAGCCTGGCTGTGACCTCTGGGTCAACCACGGCCTCTAATAAGAGCCCTAGCTACAGGCTCAGGGTTCTCATCGTCGATCATCGTAGCTCATGTCCTAGCAATATGCGAAAGAGTGAAACAATAAGAACTTTTAGAAACCAACATAGACTCGATGTATGAGAATGAATGAAGAAAGTGAGTTTTTTACCAAGAATGTCCCATAACCTCTTGAACATAAGATACAGACGTCATCGTTTTGATCTGCGGGACTCCACTACACACTTGCTCCTGTACTAACTACTCCAGTGGACCTAGATGCTCTGATACCAATTTGTATCAACTCTAACCGCAGACTAGAAGGATTTCCAAATCAACCAAACGCTCAAGAATATAAGTAAGGTATACAAAAGGAGTCCTGCTAGGTCTACAAGGAGCTAATTAGGATATTTGACCTAATAGAGACTAACCCCGAAGGTCCATACTAAGGAAATTTCTACCCAAAACAAGACTAAGGCTTCAAGGTTCCTTTTCAAGGTGTTAATTATGTCTAAATAAACCCAACAACAATAATTTAATTCGAGGAGATGATGAGTGGGTCAATTAGTACCTAAAACGACTCTCTAATCAGCTAATTATTCCAAAATCCACTAAACCTGAGACCAAGCTGTAAATTCCAACCCAAATCTAGCATAATACTATACTAATATCATAATAAAGCTCAATATATGAGGAAGGAAAGCCTATCCTAACTGGATGCCGACGAGTGCTCGAGAAAGTCCACTAGATCGAAGTGTTTCCCTTCTGAGAAACCTCCTCACGATGGCACGCTATCAAAATAATGATCTACACATTATTACGAGAATAAAAATAATCGTATTGCATATAAATGCTGCGGTTTCAAAATCAAGCTAAAAATCACATGTGGGGCCCACTTGTGGAATCATAACTTTGAAATTGTCAAAACGTCCCTCTAAGCTCAAGGATCATTTATTCTCACAAATGAGTGAAATTTGAGCACAAATGAACTTTAAATCAACTCACAAAGTAAACTAAGGATTTATGTTTAAAATGGAGAATTAATTAGGAATTCAATGGAGACTTACGTAATTAGCGAAGAGGAAATGACCACACTATCGTCTCCAACTCACCACGAATACCCAATGATCAAATACCACTCTTCACACTCTCACTAGGGTTTAATGTAACTTAGGACTTGGAAAAATGAAGAGAAAATTGGGTTTTACAGCATTAAATACTACCAGGGGTCCCTTCATCGTGATCGCAGGGACCCCATCGCGATTGAGGGACTCGACCTGGCTTACCCTTCACGAACGCGGAAAAGGTAATCATGATAATGATAGCCAACATCCTTGGTATTTGCTAACGTGGCTAAGGCTTCGCGAACGTGAAGGCCATTTTTAGCCTGCACCAGTTGAAGCTGCATTAGCTGAATTTTGCATTTGCCAAGTTTTTGATCGGTCCCTCGGGATTTGTTTAAAATCCCATGAATGAAAATAAACTATGCTACCCAGCCAAATCTAACATTTTGGACTCAACGGCCCCATCAAAATTTCCATCGGATATTGTTTTGATGAAATGTGGGTCCCACACCCAATGGTCGTTTTAACCAACTTCCACCCAATAGCCCAAAATGAGTTCAAAAGTCTCGGGACCCAAACCAAAGGTGACCCTAGCATAAAATCAATGTCCCAAATCTAACAAAACTATCAGAATTTTCATACAAGGTCTTTTACCTGAAGTTTAGGCCCGATACCCAATCCTTAACAGCGAGAACTTCAAAATAGAAAATTGGCTCTAAAAACCAAATGAACTACCCGGTAACCAAAATGTTGGCTCCAGCAAGTCATAAATGACTTGGGGCAGCTATAGGAAAGCTCTAAATATCTAAATAGTGCCGAAATGTAGAAAATGACCTGGAAGGTCATTACAACCTTACCTTGAAGAAGTCACATAGTTTGTTTAGGAGATAGCCATAGGCCAATCCATGCCTGCCATCCTTCACATTCATAACCTTGTGCATATGCTCGATCATAATGGCTAGAAGATTTGCTACCTCAAACTTACTTAATGACTCCATAAGGAACATGTGAGTTGCAGAAGTAATAGTGCACTTCTCAAAATGAGGAAAAGACACCTTGTTGACCAATCCAAATAGTAGTTAAAACTCTCCTTTGAGATACTTTTTGAGTATCCCAGCACCAGTCAGACAAGCAACTCATCCAATGTGTGCCATAAACTAAGGAGTGACAGTCAGCTTTGTTAGAGACTCGATCCCCTCCGTAGGTACATATAAATTTTTTTGAAGTATGGGTTCATCAAGATGAATCTCAATACCACGCATAGTAGTGGGTAGACTCAGACAATCTTTAGAGAACACTATCCTATCGTAAAGCTCTTGCACTTTCTTTTCATGAACATCAAGAAACGATAAGTCAATCGATGAATCCATTCTTGGAACTTAACAAACTCAACCATTTCAGACATTCCTGGACTGCCAAATATCTCCGAGTCAAACACCCTACCCTTCAAAACCTTTTGTTTTCTCAAAATTTTGATCCTCTCCTCCCTAGTAAGAACTTTTTCAACCTTTTGAAATTTTCTTCTTTTTGACGAGGTAACAAGTCATTTAGTGGATTTAAATGCTTGTGTTGGAGTGGTGGAGACAGTTTTGGTACCAGGTTTCAGTGAAAGATTAGCCCTCTTTCTCTTTACTGTAATTGTCTTCGTTCCAGCAGCGCCTTTGGTTTTCTCACTGATACCATAGTAGCTTTGACAGAGCCAACAATTGTTCTTTTATTTGTCATTCCAGTAGCAACATTAGAGTCAATCTCTTTATCTTTCTTTTCATCCTCTACGATAACAACGTTACCCATAGAGACAACAACATCATCAACTACTGAGGCCTTTCTCAGCTATTATGTGCAAGTAGTGGAAGACTTGTTTGTTCTTATAGCATCCCCCATAAGCTTCTTTTATGCCCCCGAGCCCCATAAATTCTCACAGCCTTCTCAGAAACATCAAATTTCTCTTTCCCTTTTGACCCTCTTTGTCCAACACGTTTCCAAGTCAATCGGTGATCTTTAGAGTCACCAACCTGCTCATCCTCTGAGGGAGGCAAAAGTATGTTCTTTTAAATGTTTTTGGAGGCAGGTATCCCATCATACGTTATACACAGTGAACGAACCGAATACACGAGCATATTTTGATTTTCTTGTTCATTTCCACTTACTCTAGGATCATTAGCCATTTGAGTCAAGCTTCGAACAACCCAGTCTTTTCCTGCAGCTAGAATATTTGTTGAATTTTCTCTTTCATTAGAAAGATCACTATTAAACATGTGTTCATCAACTGGAAGAGAGTTAGAGGGTTTGTTGGGACTTGGTCCCCCAGGAATTTCTTCACTCACTTTTGTTATAATGGGACCAGGTTGAATACCAGGAGTTTTTTCAAGGAGAGACTTAGAGACCTTCAAGGTCGATGACAATGAGCCCTCAACTGTACTGAAGGTTGTTTTTAGGGATGAGGTAGAGTAAATAAGTGTCTTTTCTAAAGTAATGGAGATAGAAGAAGCAACCCTTTCAGGAATAGATGTAGAGGAGATAAGGGTCACAGAAAAGGGATTTTGGAAATTTGAGGGAGTGTCTATCGAAGATGATAGTGTTGAAGGGTTTTTTCTCTCAAAAAATAGCTTATAAGGGATGAGAGTTGAGACATTTTGATGACAATAGAACTTTGCAGAGATGAGAGATTTTGAGGAATAGGAACTGATAGAGATAAGAGAGTATTAATTATTTGAGAATATGAGGCATTTGGAATGAATGAGGGGTATTTAAAGGAAGAGAGAAGGTGGTGTTTCAGTTGAAATAAGATTAGATGTGCCTGGTCACTATTGGATACATTTCTTTGGCTTTAAATGATGTGACAATAGTACAGAGAGGTGAAAAAGGACACATGGCATTTTAAAACTATTTTTAAGGCATTTTCAGAAAGTAATTTTTATGACACTAACCTCTGAGGGGAGACCTGGTCCCTCCCTTGAGTTTTTGAAAGATGTTTGCCTTGAGTCATTCTCATCTACCTCTCTCATTAGCTTTGTTCACCATGTGTGTATACCCATAAAAGTATGGAATTGAATTAGACCAAATAAAGCATATTACCACAAGGATACTTGTTCCCTGATCATAGTCAATTTAGGGAGTGATAAGATCAACAAGGGTAGCTCAATTCAGCTTGATTAGTCCTAGCCTCAGCCTGTTCTTCTCAAACTGGTCCCTGTAAAGAGCCTTTGTAAAAATATCAGTCACTTGATCTTCAGTCTTGCATAACTGCATACAAATTGTCCCCTTCTCCATGTTATCTCTTAATAAATGATGTCCCACCTCAATATGCTTTGACCTTTTTATGTTGTACATGATTTTTGGCCATGTTAAGAGCATTAGTGTTGTCACATAGAAATGGGACAGTATCAAAAACTATTCTAAAATCCTCAAGCTGCTGCTTAATCAATAGGAGTTGAGCACAACATAAAGCAGCTGTTACATATTTAGCTTCTGCAGTGGAGAGTGCTACTGAGTTTTGCCTCTTTGTTCCCCAAGAGATTAGAGAAGACCCTAGGAAGTTAGCCATTCTAGAGATATTTTTCCTGTCATCCAGGTACCATGCATAATCTACATCAACATAACCAATTAGATCAAAAGTATCAGCAGATGGATAGAATAGTACCAGGTCCCCTGTTCCCTTTAGATATCTTAAAATCCTCTTTGCAGCCTTTAGGTGAGACTCCTTTGGACAAGCTTGAAATATTGCACATATTCCTACACTAAAGACAATGTCCAGTTTGCTATCTATTAAGTACAGAAGAGATCCAATGATTTCTCTGTACATAGTTTCATTCACCATAGGACCAGGTTCATCATCATCTAGTTTTGAGGTTGTACCAAAGAGGGTATCTATAGGTTTGGCCTTATTGATATTAAATCTCTTCAGAAGATCCTTGATATGCTTCTCCTAACTAATCATGGTACCATTGGAAGTTTGCTTGATCTGCATCCTCAAGAATAAACTTAGCTCACCCATCATGCTCATTTCAAACTCACTTCTCATGAGTTTAGAAAATTCTTCACATATTAAGCTTTATGTTGCTCCAAATATAATGTCATCCATATACACTTGGGCAATCAGTAGATTCTTTCCTCTTGATTGTAAGAAAACAGTATTGTCAATTTTCCCCCTTTTGAAACTATTCTCAAGAAGAAATTTTGATAACCTTTCATACCTTGCTCTAGATGTTTTCTTCAAACCATACATGGCCTTGTCCAATTTCAGCACATGATTTTGTTTATCAATATCTTCAAATCCAGGTGATTGCTTGACATGGACCTCTTCCTTCAAGTAACCATTTAGGAATGCACTCATTACATCCATTTGAAATAACTTGAATTCCATGTAAGCTACAAAAGCAATGAGTATCCTTACAACTTCCATCTTTGCAGCTGGTGCAAACATTTCATCTTATTTAATCCCTTCTTCTTGATTATATCCTTACATAAAAGCCTTACCTTGTTCCTTATGATAGTACCATGCTCGTCAAGTTTATATTTGTACACCTACCTAGTGTCACACCCCGAATCCCAATGAGGCGTGATTGGCACCCGTAGCCGACATGGCCCGAGAGAACCAATCTTTACTTACTCAATCATATGCATGCCATAAGAAACCCATAAACACATATCAACTATCAAGACCAACAATGGAAGTCATGGAACATGATATATGTACATATATGCGAAACTTGGCCGTTGAGGCCACCAAGTCAAGGACGACATATCCCTTCTACATTCATACACCCACATCCGTCTACCAAAGCCTCTAACAAGAGCATTGAACAAAATAAACCATAAGTCGGGACAAGTCCCCGCATTACACAATATATACAATACCAAAACATATATACACTCTGACTCGGAGAAGCCCCGAATGAGCTGGAGCTCACCAAAGAGCCGCTAACACTGGCAATCTACTGAGGAGGCCTACTGGGACCTGCGCCTGCAGCAAGTAAGGTAAATTCCCCGAGAGGGGTCAGTACGAAATAAGTACTGAGTATGCAAGGCTCAGATGAAACTGTACAACACATGAATATTTCAATGAACTCAAAACATATGAATAATCAATGTGAATAAGTCACCATGTTACGCTTTGGAAACCATGTGGATTGCTTTCATTATTTTCATTACTTTCTTTATCTCAATGCTCACATGTCATGACATATCACAATGTGCCCGGGCCCCGACTGATCAGTGGGTCTTTCATATCATCATATAGGGATCGAGTCGAGCTAGGCTTATGCCCCTAGACTTGCCACCCTTGGGATCGAGTCGAGCTAGGCTTACGCCCCTAGACTTGCCACCCGTACTTGATCATTGACCACATTTGCATTACTTTGTTCATTACTTTGAGATTGATACTTTGATAATCATAACATCACTTTGGAACTTTGGAACACAACATTGTTGGAAACTTTGAATTAAGTGAAGGACATATGAATAAATATCAATGAGAAATATAACATAACTAGCACCATGATACCATTGGAACCATTGGACAATAATCCATGAACAAGAGACACAAGTATAGGCACTATTGGAATATTGGAATATAACCTTATTTGAACTTTCGGAACATTAACCATGAATATGCGAAATGAGATTCACAATTGATCAATGAGTAGGAAATATATGACAATGAATACCTTAGTATATTTCGGAATAGAACTAGAGAAATGTCAATGTGAACATTATTGGCCGTAGAAAGATACGGACAAAGTAACCTTGCATACCTTGGATGCACAATACGAATAGACAACCTTCGATGCGTATACAATGATCCCTCTCCTTCACTCTACAACATACATACATAACGAATTCACGTTAACCACGAATTACTTTACAAATGCATACAATGTCAATGAATTACATGTTTGCCTTTAAACATGTCATTTTCCTTCGACAAAACTATTGATATACCATTCTTCCAAAAATTCCATAAAATTCCCAACATTGACCAATACATTAAAATCAATACATTTCACCACAATACTTCTCCTTTACACTTTATTATCCATAATACATCACAAATAATCCTTCAAAGCACCTTAATTCAACTCATAACACATATCGGCCAAAATCCCAAAATTTCCATTTTTAGCCAAGAACAAATTTAATGCCAAAAATAACACCATACATGTTCATATTTTGTCCATACCATGCTTTTTCATCAAAGGCACAAGGCCTAATTCACACTTGAATTCCATATACCACAAATCTCATACAAAATCACCAAGTACCATGACCAACTTTTCCAAGCACAACCAACATGATATACATATTCTTTTATGCATATAATATGTTAATCCATGAAAATAAACACTTACCAAAGCTTGGAATAGGATGATCTTGTCCAAATATGCCTTAGGGTTTATTTGCTTTAGGGTTTGGAAATAAAGGAAATATTTGTGATATTCTCCAAAAGTGATGAGAGACTTTGGGAAATAAAAATCTGATTTTGGGGGACTTTATATAGACCTCAAGGAAGCCTTAGCCACACTTGGCATTACATGATATGTTCACTTGGTCAATTTTTGAAAGAATGGGTCATTTTTGCCTTTGGGCCTTATCTTTTGTTCCATTTTGGGCCCTAATTTTGGGCCCAATAACACATATCCATGTAACCCACCAATTTTCATGTATTATTCACCTTATATATCATGTTTACATAATTCCATAATGTCACGACAATATTCTTTTAAACATTTCTCATTCGTCCTTTCGATCGCAAAAATTGGAATTCTAGTCGCCCTTGGCTTCATTGAACATTTTGGATCACTATTCACATTTTATGATTTGATCATGTAGGAGTATGTAGGAGTGTATTTAAGTGTTTGACTCTTATGCTCCATGAAATCACAACACACCTCCTACGACGATCTAATCGCACATGTTACGTCCGATATCAAATGGCGATTAGATCGTCGTAGGAGGTGTGTTGTGATTTCATGGAGCATAAGAGTCAAACACTTCAATACACTCCTACATACTCCTACATGATCAAATCATAAAATGTGAATAGTGATCCAAAATGTTCAATGAAGCCAAGGGCGACTAGAATTCCAATTTTTGCGATCGAAAGGACGAATGAGAAATGTTTAAAAGAATATTGTCGTGACATTATGGAATTATGTAAACATGATATATAAGGTGAATAATACATGAAAATTGGTGGGTTACATGGATATGTGTTATTGGGCCCAAAATTAGGGCCCAAAATGGAACAAAAGATAAGGCCCAAAGGCAAAAATGACCCATTCTTTCAAAAATTGACCAAGTGAACATATCATGTAATGCCAAGTGTGGCTAAGGCTTCCTTGAGGTCTATATAAAGTCCCCCAAAATCAGATTTTTATTTCCCAAAGTCTCTCATCACTTTTGGAGAATATCACAAATATTTCCTTTATTTCCAAACCCTAAAGCAAATAAACCCTAAGGCATATTTGGACAAGATCATCCTATTCCAAGCTTTGGTAAGTGTTTATTTTCATGGATTAACATATTATATGCATAAAAGAATATGTATATCATGTTGGTTGTGCTTGGAAAAGTTGGTCATGGTACTTGGTGATTTTGTATGAGATTTGTGGTATATGGAATTCAAGTGTGAATTAGGCCTTGTGCCTTTGATGAAAAAGCATGGTATGGACAAAATATGAACATGTATGGTGTTATTTTTGGCATTAAATTTGTTCTTGGCTAAAAATGGAAATTTTGGGATTTTGGCCGATATGTGTTATGAGTTGAATTAAGGTGCTTTGAAGGATTATTTGTGATGTATTATGGATAAGAAAGTGTAAAGGAGAAGTATTGTGGTGAAATGTATTGATTTTCATGTATTGGTCAATGTTGGGAATTTTATGGAATTTTTGGAAGAATGGTATATCAATAGTTTTGTCGAAGGAAAATGACATGTTTAAAGGCAAACATGTAATTCATTGACATTGTATGCATTTGTAAAGTAATTCGTGGTTAACGTGAATTCGTTATGTATGTATGTTGTAGAGTAAAGGAGAGGGATCATTGTATACGCATCGAAGGTTGTCTATTCGTATTGTGCATCCAAGGTATGCAAGGTTACTTTGTCCGTATCTTTCTACGGCCAATAGTATTCACATTGACATTTCTCTAGTTCTATTCCGAAATATACTAAGGTATTCATTGTCATATATTTCCTACTCATTGATCAATTGTGAATCTCATTTCGCATATTCATGGTTAATGTTCCGAAAGTTCAAATAAGGTTATATTCCAATATTCCAATAGTGCCTATACTTGTGTCTCTTGTTCATGGATTATTGTCCAATGGTTCCAATGGTATCATGGTGCTAGTTATGTTATATTTCTCATTGATATTTATTCATATGTCCTTCACTTATTGGTCAATGATTCAAAGTTTCCAACAATGTTATGTTCCAAAGTTCCAAAGTGATGTTATGAGTATCAAAGTATCAATCTCAAAGTAATGAACAAAGTAATGCAAATGTGGTCAATGATCAAGTACGGGTGGCAAGTCTAGGGGCGTAAGCCTAGCTCGACTCGATCCCGAGATATGGATTTATGGGTGGCAAGTCTAGGGGCGTAAGCCTAGCTCGACTCGATCCCAAGGGTGGCAAGTCTAGGGGCATAAGCCTAGCTCGACTCGATCCCTATATGATGATATGAAAGACCCACTGATCAGTCGGGGCCCGGGCATATTGTGATATGTCATGACATGTGAGCATTGAGATAAAGAAAGTAATGAAAATAATGAAAGCAATCCACATGGTTTCCAAAGCGTAACATGGTGACTTATTCACATTGATTATTCATATGTTTTGAGTTCATTGAAATATTCATGTGTTGTACAGTTTTATCTGAGCCTTGCATACTCAGTACTTATTTCGTACTGACCCCTCTCGGGGAATTTACCTTACTTGCTGCAGGCGCAGGTCCCAGTAGGCCTCCTCAGTAGATTGCCAGTGTTAGCGGCTCTTTGGTGAGCTCCAGCTCATTCGGGGCTTCTCCGAGTCAGAGTGTATATATGTTTTGGTATTGTATATATTATGTAATGCGGGGACTTGTCCCGACTTATGGTTCATTTTGGTCAATGCTCTTGTTAGAGGCTTTGGTAGACGGATGTGGGTGTATGAATGTAGAAGGGATATGTCGTCCTTGACTTGGTGGCCTCAACGGCCAAGTTTCGCATATATGTACATATATCATGTTCCATGACTTCCATTGTTGGTCTTGATAGTTGATATGTGTTTATGGGTTTCTTATGGCATGCATATGATTGAGTAAGTAAAGATTGGTTCTCTCGGGCCATGTCGGCTACGGGTGCCAATCACGCCTCGTTGGGATTCGGGGTGTGACAAAAGTGGTATCAGAGCAGTCGGTCTAAGGATGTCTACAAAGCCGTGTCTGAGTAGAGTCTTACTTATCGATGTGTTGTGCACCACATTTATAAGTAGGAGGCTACGGGACATTTAGGATGTTGTTTCTTTCTTTCACTCTAGATCGTGCAATAGAGCCAATGTTGTCAGTTGTATTGTATCTGATTTTGGTAATTGTTTTTCTTTGGTATAGTCAAAATGCCGAACACTAGAAGAGGAAGAGGAACTGGTGAAGGGACAAGTAGACCACCGCCTGAACAAGTTGCTCAAGGTGGGGCTGAAACTGAGTTCGCAACGCGAGCTTCTTCTACTTCTTCAGCTCCAGAAGAGCCGAGAAGAAGGGAAGTGCCCGTGGAACCACCGACAAATGCCACAGATCAGGATCTTAGGAATGCTGTACAGATGTTGACACAGTTAGTGGCGGCACAAAGCCAGGGAAGAGCTGGTGCTATGGCACATGATGATGATGAGGCTAGAATGGCAAGTCGCAGAACACAGGATTTCTTGAAACTGGACCCTCCTATATTCACAGGGGCAGATCCAAAAGCAGATCCACAGGACTTCGTGGATCAAATTCAGAGGGCATTGGAAGTTATGCATGTGACAGGGGTAGAGACAGTTGAACTTGCTGCATACAGGTTGAAGGGAGAGGCAATATTGTGGTATGAGGATTGGAAGAAATCCCGTGACATTGGTGCAGATCCACCTACTTGGGAAGGGTTTAAAGTGGCCTTCCTCGATCATTATCTTCCATATGAGGTTCGGGAAGCACGTGCAGACCAGTTCCTGAACTTGCGTCAAGGGAATATGAGTGTTCGGGAATATAGCTTGCAATTTAATTCCTTGGCTCGATATGCGCCAAATGTTGTGGCTACGATGACAGACAGGGTCCATAGATACGTGGACAGACTAGAGCCATATTTGGTAAGAGATTGCACTATTGCGGCCTTGAATAGGGACATGGACATTGCTCGCATACAAGCCTTCGCCCAGAAAATGGAGGATCAGAGACAGAGACGCAGGGTACATGAATTTGATAGGGGACAGTCCAAAAGGGCTAGACCTATGGGACCACCTATGATGTCCCAAGGAGGATCTAGGCCCCGCATGTTTCCGAGACCACCTAGACCGTCATTCTCTTATTCCACAGGGAGTGCTTATTCTCAGTCTCGAGGGTTTCGAGATGGTTCAGCTGGACAGAGTAGTGGGGGTCATGGATCACAGTCAGCAGGTTTCCCTCGTCAGCAGTGTCAGCACTGCGGGCGTATGCACACAGGTACATGTCGAACAGGGACGAATGCCTGCTTTTGGTGTGGTATGCCGGGACATATAGCGAGAGAATGTCCACAGCGGAGCATGGGTGGTATAGCACGACCAGCTGGGTCGGCTGTTGCTTCTTCAGCATCGGTTCCTTCACAGGGCCGAGGGGTGCAGCCTATTGGTCGAGGTAGAGGTGCCAGAGGAGGAGCCAGTACTAGCGGGGTCCAGAATATGATCCCAAGGTATCAAGTGAGGTTATAAAGTACGGGGTGTTACACCTAGCCCCTATAATGGTCCTGCAAATAGGTATGGGGTACAGGTGTCATACTTGACTCCACTCAAATTGATAAAGCTCTTCCTGTATGGCATTCATCGAATTTATATCTTTGAGAGATTCCTTCACATTCTTGGGTTCAATAGCTGATATGAAGGATAAGAAATCAACTATGTTCCTTGTTTGGGACTTCATTTGCATGCCAGAGTCCAGAGAAGAGATAAGGTTTTCGCGTGGATGTGATGAATTAGGCTTCTAGTTTGATCCTTTAGTTGTAGATTGAGGCTGACTGGTGCTCGGTCCCTTGGGGACTTGGTCCTGAGATTGAGAGTCATCAGTTCCTGAGGGATTTTACTGAGGACCAGGTGCTTCTACCTCTTTAGAAGCTTCATTTTCAATACTTGGCTTGTCAAAATCTATGCCTTTCTTATCATCAAGATTGTATGTTTGTATTTGAAGAAGTTTTTCTATCTTAGTATCATATTTTACCTTCAAGTTGTTTAGTTCCCCTGATTCATCAAAGATGACATGCACACTTTTTTT
This sequence comes from Capsicum rhomboideum, assembly GCA_031232105.1. Lineage (NCBI taxonomy): Eukaryota > Viridiplantae > Streptophyta > Magnoliopsida > Solanales > Solanaceae > Capsicum > Capsicum rhomboideum. The sequence continues at coordinate 150,467,673 of CP124714.1, read as the reverse complement.
AATACACAGGGTCCTTTTGTTGTAGATTCTATAGGCTTTGCTGCGATGAATACCCCATGAACTCTCCTTCATCACTCTTGAGATAAAACTTTCCAAGATCATCCTTAACATTATTCAACACAAAACACTTTCATCCAAAAGGCCTTAAGTAGTTGAGCTTTGGCCTTTTCTTGTTAGGCAATTCATAAGGAGTTTTATCCAGGATGGACCTAATCAGTCATCTATTCAAAATGTAGCAAGCAGTGTTCACAGCTTCATGCCAGAAATTATTTATCAATCTAGAATCAATTAGCATAGTTCTGGCTATGTCAACCAGGGTTTTGTTTTTACTATGCACCACAACATTTTGTTAAGGAGTTCTGGGAGCTGAGAAATTATGACTTATTCCATTTTCTGCACAGAAGGCTTCAACCTTTGTATTTTTAAATGTAGTACCACAATCGGACCTGATCCTTGCAATCTCGAATTTAGCTTCACTTGAATCTGCTTGGTAAAAGTCACCAACACTTCAAAAGTTTCATTATTAGACCTCAAGAATATAGTCCAGGTGGATTTTGAAAAATCATCGACAATAACCAACACATACTTCTTTTCACCTTTGTTGGCAACCTTCACAGGTCTATATAAATCCATATGGAGGAGTTTCAAAGGCCTAGAAGTGCTCACCTTCTTCTTCTATTTGAATGAGTACCTGGTCTGCTTTCTCCTTGCACAAGCATCACACACTTTGTTATCTGCAAACTTCAGTTTTGGCACACCACGAACCAGGTCCTTTGAGATTAGCCTGACATATCCCAGTCTCTTGTTCCATAAGTCAACATAATCATCTTGGGAACTGAGGAAAGTGAGATCGCTTGCAGATGGAGATCTCAAATCAGCTACATACATATTCTTGCTCCTTCGTGCTATTAGAATGATTTCACTAGAAGTGAGACTGGTGACAATACACTTTTCTGACAAAAACTTGACTTCATTTCCCTTGTCACAGATTTGAGAGACAATGAGCTAACTATACTTGAGACCATCCACATAATGGACATTTTCATTAGCATGATTGAGATTTTTTCCAATTTTTCTAATACTAAGAATGTACCCATTATTTCGATCACCAAAGGAGAAACTTCCCCCTTGATAGGCCTTGAGTGAGAGGAAGTATTCTACTCTGCTAGTCATGTGCTTAGAGCATCCATTATCCATGAACTATTGATGATTGTTTCCTCCTACTATTGCCTGTATAAGAAATTATTTGTCAGCCTTAGGAACCCACTTAAGTCTGAGTTCCCAGAAAGGGGATAAAGTAAGGATTAGATTCCTTTTAGTCCATATAGGTAATCTGGTCTTGTTTAGCTTGGGACCAAGTACCCTGTTTTGATGTTTAGCTTCAAGGAATTTATCAAGTTTTCTACTGGTTGCAAGCCATGCTGGGCAAAGGCTCTTAGCATGCCCATTTCTACCACAGTGGGTACATAGAAAGTTGATAGCAACAGAAACATATTTGCTATGAGGATTGTCAGGTGTATTTGGTTTTTGATAACCAAGACCTCATCCATTATTAGATCTCTGACTAGTAAGATTAGCAATAACTTGAGACAGGGTCGTCTACTTGAGAGATCTTTCAAGTTCATCCTTGATTCTAACCATGTCCCTCTCAAGTTCCAAATTTCTTTCTAACAAGATAGTAAGATCTAGTTGAGACTTTTTCAGCCTTTCCTCAGGCTCTAATTGGATGCTACCACCCTCACATTTTCCTTTTTTGTCAATTTGAGATATCTTCTTTAATTTCTTATTTAGAGCAGTATTTTCAAAAGAAACTAAGAGAAATTTCTATTTTATTTCAGAACTTTAAATCATTAGGGATATTTTCTCAACTTCAAAATCAACAATGTTTTTGATCAAGGAATCATTTTCTTAAGTAAGATAACATACATAATCTATTAAAATATTTGCAAGAGACTTCAACTTCTTAAGGGTATAGTCCTTTAGGTTGTATGTCAAGAAAATTTACCTTGTCATCATCTTCGTCATCTGACCTTGTCATGAAAGCAAAAAGTGTGTCATATATTTGGTCTTAATTTTTTTCCACCATCATTGAAGCATCTTTAGGTTGTTCGGATGATTCAGATTCATTGGACGAATCTCCCCATACTGTCAAGGCCTATTTAACCACTTGATTTGTAGCTGCCCTTTGGTTGTATTTTTAAAGCCCCAGTCCTTCATCTTCACTTTATCACCAGCCTTGACATACTCCTTGTACTCAACATTGTGTTAAGGAAAATCTTTGATGAAGTGACCTGGTTTGCCACACTTATGACACAAGTCGTTTCCTCCTGAATATTTTCTTGAGTTTACTCTTCTAGGAAATCCTCTATTTTTCTCACAATCTTTTAAAATCTTCTGGTGATGTAGGCCATGTCTTTGTCTTCCTCGGTTGACTCACCTTTTTTTGATTTCAAAGCTAAGCTTTTCTGCTTCTTTGGTTCATTTATTCCTTGTTCCCTTTGCTTCTTCAGTTCATAGTTTTCAAATTCCCAATCAACTCATCCATGGTAAGAGTCTTAAGGTCTCGAGCTTCCGTGATAGCATTGACCTTGCTTTTCTAGGATTTGGGCAAGATACTTAGAATCTTTTGAACTTGCTTGGTTGGCTTGATCACCTCACCAAGAAAGTGTAATTCATTTGTGATGGCAGTGAATCTGTTATGCATCTCCTGTATTGATTCACCTACTTTCATGATGAAAGCCTCATACTGAGTGTTCAACATATCAACCTTCGACTCTTTCACCTGGCTTGTGCCTTCATGTGTCATTTGTAGACACTCCCAATTCTCTTTTGCAAATTTACATGCAGATATCTTATTGTATCATCCAGACCTATTCCACATACAAGCAACTTCTTTGCCTTGTAACTTTTCTCGATCTTCTTCCTGTTATCTTCTTCATACTCATTTCGAGTCTTGAGAATTAGTGTGGTGGATTCACCTTGTGTTACTGACTTCATTGGAACATGTGTTCCATTACAGATAACATCCTACAGGTCACTATCTTCTGCCATTATGAAATCATGCATGCATGTCTTCCACCATCCATAGTATTGTCCGTTAAAATGAGGGGGTCGGGTAGTCAACTGACCTTCTTCGAGCTTAGGTGGAGCAGCCATCTAAGTAGTATTCTCTCTAGGTGTTAATTGTATAGAGAGTACATGCTATGATACCAATTGTTGGCTTATATGATTCCACCATGATTTAAGAAACTAGGTCCCTTGACACAGAAGTTCAATAACTAAACAAGAGATGAAGTTATGTGTAGGGAGATAAACAAAAACAATGTTTATATGGAAACCTCCTTGCTCAAGGGAGGTAAAATCCACGACCTACCAGGTAGGATTTCCCAACAACTTCACTATCTTCAAGCCAAACATGATTACGGACTCCAGTAATCACAAAGATTAAACTCTTAATTATGACCACCTTGTAACACCTCTATTATAAGACTCATGCAGCAACTCTACTACACGCTACAAATCAACTAACTCTAGTTGACATTCCTAGGTAACTCTACCCAAGAGAAACACTAAGCCTGATGAAAACAAACTTGGCTAAATATTAGATGACTAACTAACTCTAGTTAATGCAACACATCCTAAAGACTTAGACAAGTTCAATATCTATTTTCCTTTATAACGTAGGAGTAGATTTACAATGTAAGAACGAAAAACACAAGACTCAATGAACACAACAAAGATTGGATAGTACTTGATCAGATCCCTTGTTGGAATGAGCAATGTTATTTTTGTAATACAATGGCTTTTTCTTTTATGAGGTAAAACTTTGTGATTGCAAAAACTAGGTTTTGCTCTTGTCACTTCTTGCTTTTATAAAACAGAGCAAAACCTATGTAGCATGCCATTGATCGAGATTGGACTCTGCCTGCTGCACCTCTATTGCGGTGCCACCAACCAACTGCAGAAAAGTATAGTTTACAATTGTACACAGTTGACTTCATTTTGGATCAGAAAGTCACAGACCAGATCCCTTGCAAAATAGTTTGTTGATCATCTAAATCAAAAATACAACAATGATGTCTTTTACAGGCAACTCTTTTTCTCCTAAGACTATAAGATTGACTTATTTCCATTAAGGGTTCTTGATAGTTTAATGATTTTTTGTACAAGATCTAAGGTACTCTATACTTTCATTATGAAAAGGGAAAAAATCTAAGCTTTAAACAACAAAACAAAAAATAGAAAATGTAGTTGGTGCAAGGATTTTGAATGCCCAACTTGCCACGTAAGCATACATACTATGACTTTTCTTACACCTTCATAATTAAAAATACCATCCAATAGTTCATGAGTAGAAACATAGCTAGGATATATACTACAACTAAGCACTTTATTCCGAACATAGCGACAATCCACTTCAATGTGTTTGGTCCATTCATGAAAATCCAAATTCTGAGAAATATACAACGTTACTTAACTATCGTAACATACATTGAGTAGAAACTCATGTTCCATTCTCAACTATAAATGATACATTTCAACCATTTGAATTCACAAATTGCTATTAATTTGCAATGCGCCTATGTTACAGAAAAGGACACAATATGTTGCTTCTTGGTATTCCAAGACACCTGTGAGTTCCCGAACAAGATAAGCCACCCTCAAGCGATCTCCTGGTTAGTGGTATCCCTGCCCAATCTGAATCACACCATCCATATATACAGGTCACAATCTTTCTGCATCACTAGTCCTTGTCCTGGGTTCTTCTTCACCCGAATAGCGGCTTTGCAATGTGCCCCCTTCGGTTGCTGTATAAACTAAGACATGACATGTACACAATATGATATTTCTAGAGTAAGATAATAATATAATTTGATCAACTAGTAGATGATATGGCTTTGAGCCATCTGCAATATCAAATTCACCGGCCAGTGACAATTGGTTATTCTACTCCAAGGGGATGCTTACAGGCTTGGCTCCCAACAGCCTGGCCATAGAAATTATATTGAAGATATATTTTCATTGAGACATGAATATCCAGTAGGAATCTCGTAATCTCAACCCCAAGAAAATATTTTAAAAAGTGCCAAAATTCTTCATGTGGAAACACATGCGAAGATAACTTTTGAACACTAATGCACAACTAACGGTAAAGGGGGTTCACAATTCCCCCCAATCTCTAAGATCATATCTGGGTGGAAGCATTTTCTCTGTCATTTTTGCTTCAGGCGTGTGTGTGTTTGGTATGACATATTTCTACTTTCTCATTTTTTTATATTGTAGTCTCTTTGCCAATTTTTGCAAAACGCTTTATAGTATAAATTTATTAAATTTTTCAAGTTATAGGTTTCTATTAAAATTTTAAATTAATAGATAATAATAATGGAATAATTCAATCAATAAATTGATTTCAAAATAAATATTATTTTGTATCTAATAAACTTTTTAATATAAATATTTAATTTAGATAAAAATAATTGAATTTAAGCTCGCTCATATATGATCCGACATGTTCATATTTTATCCGACCCACTGATTTGCCAACACTATTAGAATGCTTACGTTTTTTTTCAAACCCCATAGATGGAAATCTTGCACCGCCACTGTTTGGGGTGCGATGTTTTTCATCTTATGTGACAATACTTGGGCATGAACAGTAACTAAATCCCCAAATCTCGACTTCTTTGTTCTAACTTGATTTGGGTGGTTGGGAGCTCGATCGGTTTGGGGCAATTTCCATGAGGTTTTTCAAGATTTCTCCATAGGGGTAAGATTCTAACCCTTTTATTATGTTTTCCCCGCTAATCTACTGTTTGATTGATGATTTATTTGGTGTTTAGGATTGGGGAATTGAGGGTTTTTACCCCAAAGTTGAGATTCATGTAATTTTTGAAATTGGGGGTCGATTAACGACCCATTTTAGCTGATTTTTGATGTGTGAGTTTCCCACCTTATGTGTAAATCAATTTTAAAACAAAATTGAAAATTTGATCTTGGGGGCTTGAAATGACTTTTTGACCTGATTTAATAAAAATGTTAACCATGAATTATTGGGATATAATAAAATAATTACTATTACTAGTAGAGAGGAGATTGAATCTCTTTCTTCTCATATAATCTATGATAGAATGTATCGGTAAATTCCACGATGCATGAAATACTGAACTTTTTAAGAACAATATTTCTTCTCTTCAGTAGCAACGCCAAATTAAATAGAGATTAACTAGTATCCACTGACAGTGGATACTTATTTTACACTGTCAGCTAATTTTGACTGGCTATTGCCGGTTCATTTTTTATTTTCCTTTTTATTTTTATTTTTGTTTTTGAAATACTCACTTTTGCAGATCATAGGATCTAAGTTTATCCTGTTCACCCCTCCCCCCTCCTACCTCCTCCCCCGCCTCTCTCTCTCTCTCTCTCTCTCTCTAAGGTGCACTTAAATTTGAGAGAATTAATTTAGTTAATCACAAAACAAAAATTCCTTTGTAAATTGAAATAAGAAAAAACTTTGAAATAGCGTTTAAGCAAAAATCTTTAAAATCTTTGGTACAGTTTTATTGTTCAAATTGGAGAACATGTGGTAGCATAAGCAGGGAAGGGGCCACCGTAGACGTTTAATCGAATTCAGTAACTTTGATGTATATCCTACATTTGTTCTAAGAAGTTTATTGAATACGTTCAAATTATTAATTTAAAACCCAACAACTATCGAACTCATAAACTTCAAATCCTGGCTTTGTCTCTGCAAAAGGATCAAGGTTTGTTTCTAGTTCTTAATTTGTGTCACTGATTGAATGAACTAATGAGAAAATAAATTCTTCTTAATTAAGTCCAAAACAATAAAAGCACTTTTCCAGATATCCTTCACATTACTCCTTCACGTTACGTGGAAGATAATAAGTTACTAGGTATAATATTTTTTGATGTAAATTTTATATGTTGATACATCACTTAAATTGAAAAAATTTATTTCACATATCTCAAAGCTGAGATAGAAAATGATAAAAGAATAAAAAGTTATCATATAAAATTTTGTTGATTTTTGCCTCAAATTTTTAATGGTGTCTACTGGTTTGCTTCGATGGTGTTGTAAAAATAATAATACTATAAAACTAATGAGGATGAAGATGACGAGCAGTCCAATCCTCTTGTTTTTGGTAAGCCAAAAATTTAGAGTCCAATTCATCATATAATACCATTTCCCTTATTTATATTTGAATATTAAAAGATACTATTACCCGTTATAAGCCTAACTCATGATAAGAGAAATAGAATTATCAACAGAAGAATCAAAAGGTGGATAGGTAACAAGAAAATTTCTTTTCCTTTCACTTACCTTGGGTGTCCAATTTATACAGGTAAGAAGCTGATAAGCTATTTTGTTGACATCTCCAAGAAGATCATCAACAAAATATTTGACTGGCAAGGTAAATTTCTATCACTGGGGGGCAAAGCCACATTGATCAACCATGTTCTACAATGACAAACATTTTACATATTTGTAGCTTTCATGCCTCCTCAAACCACCATCAAAGAATTAGAGAGGTTTTTTAGCAATTTCTTCTGGGGTCAAGTTGAGGAAAAAAAATATCATTGGTGCTCCTGGAATAAGATATGTTATCCTAAGAAAGAAGGAGGGCTAGGATTCAAGACTCTGCAAGACATATGCAACTCTTTCTTAGATAAAAGGTGGTGGAGGATTAGAATAGAAAGATCCTTATGGCCACTTTTCTAAGGGCCAAGTATTGTCAAAGAAGCAACTCCATATCTAAAAGAAAGGCAAACAAGGACAGCAGCAGTTGGAAAGGCCTACTATGCATCAGAAATAAGGTGGAAGAAAACATCAAATGGATTATCAACTCTGGTTCCTCCATGTTTTGGTGGTACAATTAGAGTCTTCAAGGATCACTCTATGAACTTACAAATCTAATATAGAAACCTTGAAATGTTTGAGTCTCTATATACATCATAGACAATCACTAGGATTTAAACGGAGATGATATCAAATTTCCTGAAAACATTTTGAACATGATCAATGGGATCTAGATTGGTAACATGGAGCTCCAAGATAAGGCCATCTGGAAGCTTAATCCAAATAGAAGTTACTCTTGTTCCTCAGCTTATGATGCCCTTAGACAGAGAAGAATTCTTGCTTTTAACTTTTCTAATATCTGGTTTAATGAATTACTTTTTAAACTTTCCTTTTTTATATGGAAAATGATTAACAAAATCCTTCATTTAGACACAACATTTTCAGATTTGGAAGTGACACATTTCCCCGGTGTTGTTGTTGTTGTTGTTGTAGGGCTCGAGAAGATGAGATAATTGAGCATGTTTTCAATAGTGGCAGCAATGAAAAGAAAGTATGGAACAGATTATCCAGGCCCATGGAATCACTCTACTTGGCACCTCCTATAACAACCTAATCCGTCATTATTGGAAATTACCTCAGGGTTAGTGCGGGTCCAGAAATTATCAGAATGATATTCGAAAATGTACGTTGGGCCACAAATTTTTAAATGTGGGGACTTAGAAACTGTTGGTGGTGGACTGATGTCATTCCACTATAGCGGTATTTATTCAGCTAGAGCGGTACCGCTATAACGAGATTGACCGCTATAACGGTGTGACTCGACCTGTATAGGGTGAAAAATAGATTTTATTTCCTTCTCCTTATTCACTGACATAGAAGCGTAGGAGGCTCCCCAAAAACCCTAAATATTACCTCCCAAGCCTCAAAGCCATAGAAGGAGGAGGAAAGGGTTCATATGGGTGTAATCCCATGGATTTTCGGGGGTCAACGCATTCGTGAGATTGACTACAGGCTAGGATTTCACTTGGCTCGTCCTTCCTTCATCTAGATGATGTCTAGGTAAGCTAAGGTTTAAATTGCGTAGCTTGACTCAGGTTAGAGAGCATGATTATAACATAGGTGGATGGTAGATTACATGTTTAGGCCTTCGGGTACGGCACAACGTCGGGATTGTTAAAATTGGATAAGGGTCAGGGAAAGCATTGCTTGAGCTGGTTGTACACCTTATCTTTTTTATATTACGTATGTGTTATAGATGAATGGTTTATGGTTGTATATTTATCCTTAGGGTGAGTATTTACACCATTTAGGATGATAGGAATTCTTCTCAGAAACTCTAAGGTACAAGCCTTGAGAGGGTGTTAGGGGTGGCGGTTGGATGTGCTATGACTAAAGTCCAGACTGGGAGAATGGGAGATGGTTTATGGTTTAATTCCACTTGTAATTAGGTATGCATTTTACTACTTGAAGTGTGATCGGTTGATGCATGTTGTTTGGTGGTGTCAATGCAATTACTTTACTTGTTTATGGTATACCTATCTTTATTGTTGACATGTGAAATGTTCTGGTAAGGGGAACGTTTCCACAGGATATTGGTGAAACAAGAATGGCAGACATTTATGTCTGGAGTTTTAGTACATGGACGATAATTATCCCCTGCAGGTCATATCTAGAGGGTGGATACATCACCCATAGCGTGTATGCATGAGGGTCAGGTGAATTTGACCTTCCCCTGAATGGACTAGGCATATATTTATATGTGGTTATGTTTTGGATCCTTGTATGGTCCGGTATAGGTCATACATTTGGGAATATATGTCATAGAGTCTTGGCATGTTGACACCAATCTAGGAATTAAATATGATCCTTCAACTGGTATTTATGAAATTGATTTCTATATTGTATTGGAATGCACTGGAATGTCGTGTTGACTTGGTTATGGTTTGATTTAGCCCACTATCTGTTGTGATGGTCCCTGTAGCTTATCTTAACTTATTGGTATGTGCTGACTTATTGGTGTTGCTTCTTTGATGCCATTTGCAATTATGTGCTGAATGTATAATGTGTAAGCATGGTCAACTTGTCGTGTTTTATCTTACGTAGCGGGTATTTGGTGCATAGTATATTTTCCACCATATAAAGAAGGAGACCAAGCTGGATATGGTGTCAGTCATGGGATGCTAGGGCAGGGTGTTGCTACCCAGCTATACACGCAAGTGTACGTGATCATGCAAGTAATAAAATGACTCCTTTTAAAGAGCCGGATATCAAACCCAAGGGACTTTCGTCAACAGAAATCAACTCTAGACGGCAAACTATAATTAAAAACAAGTGTTGCGAAAACGACAATGGATTTGGTGCTTGAAATTTAATGATTGTGGACTAAGAACTCCTATCTTCGCTACCGTAACTTTGGGTTTCGCAAATTTGCTAGAAAAATCAATGAAAAGTAAATTCCCAGGGCCAAGGCACCCTGAACATCATCTCTTGAGCATAATTGTTGCTGGTTTAAGCATTTTAAGTAGTTTATCGTGGTTATCGATCCCAAGGTTAATTTTACAACTATATTCGTCTCCAAATTATAATTGTCTACTAGAACTTAGAAACCTACCTACATCTGTGAGTGGTGATAAGCTTAACCAATTCTAGAGCATTCAAGCTTTCTTCTTGTAATTGACCAAGTGTGGGTGGTTAGGTACCTCTCGATCCTAACCACAGGTCAATCCCTTAGAATTACTTCTCCGAGACAGACCAAACTTCATATATTCAAGTTCTATCTCTCAGTTTCTCTCTCGAGCTCACTTCAAGACAAGAAATATATTCCAATGGTGATCAAACATCAAAATAATGAATTTTAGAATATATGAATAACCACTTTATAATAAACTCCAGCAAAAACCAATACAATTAACCCAAGAGATTCATGTTCTTGGCCTTAACCCCAAGAATGAGGGATTTTAGCCACTCATAATGTTTATCAACATCCATAAGTTATAAATACTCTAAAAATTAATTAAAACTGAAAAGGAGAAGAATGGAACCTAATTGAGATGCCCAAAAACACCCAAAAAATTCTAAGGATGATGGAATGTGATACAACACTCAAAAGCCCTATTTATAGACTCAAGTTGAGGTAAAAATAGGCCAAAAAGCGACCCGACCCGCCATTGGGCGCGCCTAGCACTTAGGCAGATTTTGCCTCAGCAAAAAAGGGTGCTCCCAGGCGGCGTGGTACGCTGGCCAGCGCGCCTGTGCACTGACCATGCAAGTGAAATTTCTGCCAAACGCGGCCTGACACGCTGCCTAGCGCGCCAGGCCCTTTTTTTTGTAATTTTTTTGCTTTAGTCGACTTCTCTTTGCGGATTTGGATGGATTTTTCAAGATCAACTCTTTGGCTTGTCTCTTATCTTCAATATTCTTCACTCGTAGCTCCTCCAAGCCTCACTTTCCATGCCAAACATGCTCCAAAAAGTCGCAAATTCCACCTACAAGAGTCTAATCATAATGGTTAGCACATTATCCCATTTTCCATCAAAAACTTATATAATACACAAGTATTGTTCTCAAAACTAAGGTAATCATGGGTTAAAGTTGCTACTAAGGCATATAAATACGCCTTAGATCACCACCCCACACTTAACCCTTTGTTTGTCCTCGAACAATTAATCACACTCAACTCTGGGCGACTTTAAACAATAGACACAAAATGAGTATTCTTGCACAGCTTACACAACCACATTTATCAACTTATGCACCATATACTAGGATAATATTCAATTAAATAACAAGTTGAAACAACCTACCCTCACAAAACAACTTACTAGTTGCAATTTCATGCGTGACACATTATTAATAGATCACCAAACTTCACTAACCATGTGCCCTCACAACAAGAGAATCACCCCTCAATTCTACAACGTAATTACTAACCGGGTGCATGAATGAAAGTCACTCACTCTCAAAAAGAATTCACATGCAACACAAAGATGAACCATAGGCTTGCCCTTAGTGTAATACTTCACTAATGTTAAAATGTTAAAGCTCAAGATCAAGTAGGACTTTGTAGGGGTTGTAATGTAGGCACAAGGACGGGTAGGAACTATTTGGTCAAGAATAGTGACTATATTTCCTGAGCGATTTATTACACTCCAAATTAAATTTAGAGCACCTTCAACCAACCTATTTTCCACTACTTTTCTCTTCCCAACTTTTCTTTATTTTGCCCCATAACTTTAAACTAGCTTCCGCACATTGGATAAGGAATACTGTTATTACCCATTGATTCCAAAAATAATTTTTTTTTATATGTTATATATATATATATATATATATATATATATAATATATATATATTTATTTTTTAATTTTTAATTTTTAATTTTTTATTTTTTTAATATATTCCCCACCAACATGCACAAACTTTTTCACACACCTATAGGAGATATGCTGGAGGCTTTAACTTAACTCTTTCCTTCTTCCCAACTTCTGTACTCCTTCACCTCTTAACTTCCTAATTAAAGCGCTTAGGAGTTATTGGATCAAATTCTGGTTCACTGAAAGAAGAGGATTGAGCTACATGTAAAGCTAACAAGGAAAAGGCTAAAGGCTCAACGGGGCTAACTAGGATTATGCACAGAGGGTAGGTAAAGTAGGTCTAAAATATGGCTATCAAAGAAATGCCTATATCATCTCCTAAACTTAACATCTCTTATTTCGCTTTGCACACACCCCGGGAAAGTTCTAGACATAATCATGCACATGGAATATCATAACAAAACCTTACTCACACATGGCACATGTTCAGCTCAGCAGGTTCACCATAAAACCTCCAAAATCATGCATAAATTCAATATTAAGCAACTTAGCAAGTCAACTAAGTGAGAATTAGGCGTCTCAACACTTGCTATTATATATCCGGGCATGTTTCACACGTGTAAGAACAATTGTATAGCAAGCAAGAACACCCGACACGACACTACATGACTAATTTGCTCTTAAGACGGTCGTCATCCATCCATCATAGAGCAAATCCCTTAGTCAGACTAAGGCTACTCAAAAGTAATAACCCCCCAAAACAACACAAAATAACATCAAAAATCCAAAATTTAACAAGTTTTTTTTTTTTTTTTGTACAGTTCAAAGGGACTCTCCTTAGTAAAAGAACCGAAAACAAACGCTAAGGAACCCAAAATAAAAGCATACAGCAGCACATATATACATACATACAAGGGAAGTCCATCACACCCCACCCCACACTTAAAATATTAGCACTGTCCCTAATGCTACCAAAATAAACAAAGCAAGAGTAGGATGTAAGGAGCTCCCTGGTCAGTCGAGGTAGTCGTCATCCTCCGGCCCACGGACCTCTAACGGTGGATCATCTTCCTCAGCTTCCTCATCCTCAGAACCACTCTGGAGGTCCTCTTCATCTGTGGGGACATCATCATCCACAGGCTCCACAAAGTCAGGACCAATCCTCAATAAGGCCATGGCATGCTCATTGAGAGGATAATCTCTCTCTACCTGGCTCAGCTCATCCGCCGTGGAGGGTCTACCCCCAGTTCTGTGTCGCAGCATCTCCAATCCATACATGCGGGCTAAAATCCCGTCATCTCGAGCATGACGCTCTGCTAATGTCAAAGTGGGGCCGAGTGAATCTGGCGCCTTAGTCTAGGTGACATCCACAGGTGTTGTCGTCAAAGGAGGATGATAATCAAAATTTTCTTTGGGCACTTCGAATGCTCGCATTAATTTGGTCAATAGTCCACCGAAAGCATATCGAAGACCTCCATGAAGGCGAGCTCGCCGCATTGCTGACAACAAAACAGAACCAACATCAATCTCTGCATCAGTCATGAGAGCATATACCAGACAGACGCGATCTCTTGTAAATTCAGTCATGTGGCTCCCCGGAATTAAATAACAACACACAATCTTTATCCAAATCCTAGCCTCTTTGTTGAGATGGGCAAAGGGTAGACTCTTGTAGTACCCTCGTTGGTGATGGCGAAGCCACCTCACAGTTGAATGTGGGCCGCACAGAGTGTGTCGAATTTCAGCATATGGAGGCCTGGCATTTAGCCTGAGTATGTCTTGAGGACTCGCCCGAGTGGGAACCCCCAATAATCCAGTCAAGCTCAAGGAGTCAAGTATCACATCCGAACCTCGTACCACCACCGAGCATGTAAGTGCGTTCGGGTTCCAATTTGCGTACAATTCTCTCACCAGGTGGAGGTTGCAATCTATAGGTCTATTGAAAACAAAGCCCATCCCCACTTGCTCAAGCAGAGCAAAAATTCTTGGGTAAGCCCGAGCAAGGCTTTCCCTATCAATACACTCATCGGAGAAATATTTAGCTTCCGAATGGCTTTTGTAGCAACTTTTCCCAGCACTGGAGACCGCGTGTATCCCATACTTTTGTTTTTGCCCTTTTGGGACTGGGGGAGCTGCGGACACCTTATTACCCGACCGACGTCTCTTGTGAGAGCTAGAGGCTGCTACATTAGAATCAGACATAGTACATGTAGCATAGGTCCACAACCAAGTCAATAAAACATGTAACAAATAGCTAACCGACTTGATGCGCAGTGATGTTGAGGGCAACCCCAAACCTAGTCGCTTAGCACCAAGTCAAAATAAATATGGGCGGACGGTACTCAGACTTCCCCTCATCACTTAATGCCCCAAAACCAAGTTCCCACCATAGATAAATGTACATTCTCAATAAAGAAATCCAACAATAGTCATATATATTCTACACATATGAGTTGTATTCAGTGATTTCCACCACTAATTTGCTCAATTTTCACCAATAAAGATAAACCCACTTCCACTTTTTGCACCACAATAAGATTATTAACCACAAGTGCACAGGCCTTCCAAGTTCAATGTAATGCCACCCCAGAAACCCCAATCACATGATAGGATGAAAGTCAACAAACCATGAAAATATTATGTTCGTAAACAAAATCAAGAGTACCCAAAATCGCATAATTCATGGCAATTTATAGAAAGAGAAAGTGAAGGAGACATACCTTGAGAACTTGAACTTTGATTGGTGACTTGAACACAATCCCAAAGTGAGAAAGCAAAGAGTCGAACTTTGTGTGGGCAAGAAGAGAAAAATAATAGAGAAAATTTTTGAAGATGGGGGAGGGGGGAGGGGGGGAATCGTGAGTTTGGTTGTGGGGTGTTGGAATATTTATGAAGAATGAAGTAATTTGGGGATTTAAAAGAGGAGGGGTGGGGGTGGGTCGGTTCTCCTTTAAGAAAAGAACTAAAAAAATTTAATAAGGGGTAGCGGCGTGGCAAGCTGCCTAGTGCGCTACCCCACTGCTCACCTGAGCCAAAAATCGTGCACAGGCGGCGTGGCACACTGGCCAGCGTGCCTGTGCACTGTCCATGCGTGCTGAATTTTTGGGGAAGGCAGCGTGGCACCCGGGCCAGCGCGCCTCTCCACTGCCTTAACAAATATTTTTTTTAGCTTTTTCATCCTGGCACGCTGGGTAGCACACCCCATACTTATCCTCATACCTGAGCAATTTTTTAAATTCTTTTCATAATCTTGGGGCTTTTACAAGTCCCAAGACTCAAAGCTCTGCTCCAGAACATGTCCTTCCTGCCCAGCACCTTCAATTAATCATCCATCCTCCAAATTTACCTTTGTCTTGTGGATTCTTATACCAACATACTCCGTGCCTCTGCATGAACACAAGATCCTAGCACTACATTAGAAAACAAAAACTGTAAAAGAGATGGGTTGCCTCCCATCAAACGCCTTAGTTTTGGTCGGGGCACGACTCTTCTTTTTTTGTATTTTTACTTTATAAATCTAACTATTACAATACATGCATGGGTTGCCTCCCATGTAGTGCCTGGTTTAATGTTGTGGCTCGACCAATTATAAGAGCTCAATTATCATCAAGGCGAAGCACGTCCTTCGTCTGCTTTTCTTCCTCACCGAAATAATGCTTCAATCTCTGGCCATTTACCATAAACCTTGTACCATCCGCCTTGTTTACAAGTTCCACCGCACCATGAGGTGTCGTGCTACTTACCTCAAAACGCCCACTCCACTTAGATCTTAGCTTGCCTGGAAACAACCTAAGTCTTGAGTTAAACAAGAGTACCAACTGACCTGGCTCAAACGTACGAGGAAGAATATGCTTGTCATGCCATCGCTTTATTTTCTCCTTGTAGATCTTAGCATTTCCATATGCATGGGCGCGAAATTCTTCCAACTCATGGAGTTGTAACAACCTCTTATTACCTGCCAACCCCGAATCTAGATTCAACTTCTTTACTGCCCAATATGCTCGATGCTCAAGCTCAACTGGGAGGTGACAAGCTTTCCCAAAGACCAAATGATAGGGAGAAGTCCCTATAGGAGTCTTATACGCCGTTCGATAGGCCCAAAGAGCATCATCCAGCTTAAGTGACCAGTCTTTCCTCTGAGTATTCACCGTCTTCTGCAAGATTTCCTTTATCTCCCTATTAGACACTTCCACTTGGCCACTTGTTTGGGGATGATACGCTATTTATACCTTGTGTTTTACTCCATACTTTGCCAATACATTCTTCACCAAATAATTTATGAAGTGTGATCCTCCATCGCTAATAATAGCTCTTGGAGTTCCGAACCTAGTGAAGATGTGCTTTTGAAGAAACTCTACCACAACTTTGGCGTCATTAGTAGGAAGAGCTGCAGCCTCTACCCATTTGGATACATAATCCACTGCAACGAGTATGTATAGATTGCCATTCGACTGTGGAAAAGGGCCCATGAAATCAATCCCCCATACATCAAAAATTTCAACTTCTAGGATGTTGTTAAGAGGCATCTCATGTCTCTTGGCAATCGTCCCCATACGTTGACATTGATCACAATTCTTCACAAAGGCATGGGCATCTTTAAATATCGAAGGCCAGAAGAAACTTGATTGCAATATTTTTTGGGTTGTTCGTTCACCACCATGATGTCCACCATAAGGTGATGAGTGGCATCTCTCTAACACTTTCTTAACTTCCGCATCTGGAATACATCTTCGTACTATTTGATCAGGCCCTTGCTTGAATAAATACGGCTCATCCCATATATAAAAACGTGCCTCATATGCCAGTTTCTTCTTCTGTTGAGGACTCGAATCAGGAGGAAATAATCCACTTACCAATAGGTTCACAATGTATGCATACCATGGCAACTCATCGACCTCTAATACCAACAACTGCTCGTCTGGAAATTCCTCACAAATATGCCCATCATCCTCTATATGTGTCGAGCTCTCAAGTCTACAAAGATGGTCAGCAATTTGATTTTCTATCCCCTTTCTATCTTTAACCTCTAAGTCAAACTCCTGTAGCAATAGGATCCATCTAATCAAGCGCATTTTAGCATCCTTTTTATTGAACAAATATCGTATCGCTGCATGATCCGTGTATACAATAACACTTGTGCCGACTAAATACGATCTGAATTTATCAAATGCATATACCAAAGCTAGCATCTCTTTTTCCGTCACCGTGTAATTCATTTGGGCTGCATCAAGGGTCTTGCTCGCATAATAAATAGAGTGAAATACCTTATTCTTCCGTTGACCTAGAACCGCACCTACTGCCACATCACTTGCATCACACATGAGCTCAAATGGCAAAGCCCAGTCAGGAGCAATGAGAATAGGTTCCTCTACCAACTTCTTTTTCAACACCTCGAATGCCTTCACACATGATTCACAAAATACAAACTTCACATCTTTCTCCAGGAGTGCACACATGGGACGTGTAATTTTGGAAAAATCTTGAATAAAACTTCTGTAAAATCCCGCATGACCCAAAAAACTTCGCACCCGTTTAACTGATACAAGTGGAGGGAGTTTTTCAATAGCTTCGATCTTTTCCCTATCAACTTCCAGCCCCTACTTTGACACTTTATGCCCAAGAACTATACCTTCTGTCACAAGGAAATGGCACTTCTCCCAATTGAGAACAAGATTAGTTTCCTCACACTGAGCAAGGACTTTATCCAGGTTTTGCAAACATACCTCGAAAGAGTTACCAAAGACTGAGAAATCATCCATAAAAATCTCTACAAACTCCTCCACCATGTCGTAGAAAATAGCCATCATGCAACGCTGAAAGGTAGCCGGTGCATTACATAATCCAAATGGCATACGCTTGAAAGCATATATGCCGTAAGGACATGTGAATGTAGTCTTCTCTTGATCTTGGGGATCTATAGCAATTTGATTGTATCCGGAATACCCATCAAGAAAGCAATAATACTCCTGCCCGGCTAAACAATCCAGCATCTGATCAGTAAAAGGGATTGGATAGTGGTCTTTCCTCGTAGCATCATTAAGTTTCCGATAATCCATGCAAATACGCCATCCAGTTACAGTTCTTGTAGGAATCAATTCATTATTGTCATTTGTGATCACCGTCATACCACCCTTTTTTGGAACACATTGTACTGGACTCACCCACGTACTATCAGAGATAGGGTAAACAATGCCAGAATCTAGCCACTTAATTACCTCCTTCCTTACTACTTCTTTTATCACCGGATTTAAGCGTCGTTGGTGTTGTACACTTGGCTTGTGCCCTTCTTCCATGTAAATTTTATGCATGCATAAACCCGGATTAATACCATGGATGTCAGACATCTGCCAACCAATAGCCTTCTTTCTTCGTTTTAGAATCAACAATGCCGCATCAACTTGTTCCTGTGACAAATCTGCTGCCAGAATAATAGGAAGAGTCTTGTTCTCACCTAGGAAAACATATTGAAGGTGGGATGGAAGTTCCTTCAATTCAAGCTTCGGTGCTTCCTCAATTGAGGGCTTAGTTGGTGGACCGAGTGGATGATTTAATGGTTCCCATCTACCCTCTTTAGCATAGATACCCATAAGATCAAGAACTTGCATCATCTCACTAGCTTCTGCATCACCAAACACATCTTGCCCCATCACAACTTTTTCCAACGGATCAGTAGACAAAGTGTAGATGCTTTCAACAGCCGAATCTATAGCTGTGATGGCCGACAAGTTCTCATAAATTTCTGGAAGCTTCAAGGCCCTATATACATCAAAAAATTCAACCTTATAATGAGCTCGCATAGTAAGTTTCCCGGCTGCTACATCAATGATTGCACCTCCTGTGGCCAGGAACGGACGCCCCAAAATAAATGGGACTTCCGGGTCAGGCTCAAAATTCAGCACCACAAAATCAACGGGAAAGATCAATGACCCCACTTGTACCAGAACATCCTCAACAATACCATCAGGTCTAGTCACAGATCGGTCTGCCAGATGCAAAATAATAGTAGTAGGCTTCGGACGACCCAAACCCAATTCCTTGAAAACCAAAGTGGGCATCAGATTTATACTAGCCCCCAAATCACACAATCCACGAGCGCAGACACGATCCCCCAGAGTAATCTTCACAGTGAAGCTTCCAGGATCTTTCAGCTTAGTAGGTAACCGGTTCTGAATGCGAGAACTAACCTCCTCAGTCAAAGCCACTGTGGCATACTCTGTCAATCTACTCTTGTTTGCTACAATGTCTTTCACGAACTTGGCATACTTTGGAATACCCTGCAAGATATCCACAAGAGGCAAATTAATGTGCACCTGTTTAAGTAATTCAATGAACTTACCAAAGCATTCATCCTTCTTCTTCTTTTTGAACTTCTGAGGGAACGGAGGAGGCAATTTCACACTAGGTCTCACTTTATCATCTTTGGAGCTTTTGGTAAACCCCACTTGTTCGTCTTTAATCACCACTACTTTTGGCTCCAATTCTTTCGCTGGTGCAACTGTATCCTCTAACTGTTTACCACTACGGGTAACTATAGCATTCACCTGCTTGGGATTTGGCTCAGTATCTCCTGGAAGACAGCGTGCCACGCTGCCTTCCCCGGCAGCGGCGCCAAAAACTTATTGCGACCCAGCTATACATGCAAGTATACGTGATCGTGCAAGTAATAAAGTGACTCCTTTTAAAGAGCCAGATATCGAACCCAAGGGACTTTCGTCAACAGAAATCAACTCTAGACGGCAAACTATAATTAAAAACTAGTGTTGCGAAAACAACAATGGATTTGGTGCTTGAAATTTAATGATTGTGGACTAAGAACTCCTATCTTCACTACCGTAACTTTGGGTTTCGTAAATTTGCTAGAAAAATCAATGAAAAGTAAATTCCCAGGGCTAAGTGTCACGCCCCGAATCCCATCGAGACGTGATTGGCACCCGTAGCCGATAAGGCCCGAGAGAACCAACCTTTGCCTATGTTCAATCATATGCATATCATAATCACCATGGCATAAGAACATGAAAGACGAATAAAGGAAAACATGGGACATCATTATACATACATATGAAACTTGGCCGTTGAGGCCATCCAGTCAAAACAATATATGTCTTTTACACTGATACACCCACATCGGTTTACAAAAGCCTCTAGCAAGAGCATTGACCAAAATAAACTATAAGTCGGGACAAGTCCCCTCTTTACATATTATGTACAAAACCAAAACAAGTATATACTCTGACTCGGAGAAGCCCCGAATGAGCTGGAGCTCACCAAGGAACCGCTAACACTGGCAATCTACTGAGGAGGCCTACTGGGACCTGCGCCTGCAGCAAGTAAGGTAAATTCCCCCGAGAGGGGTCAGTACGAAATAAGTACTGAGTATGCAAGGCTCAGATGAAACTATACAACACATGAATATTTCAATGAAGATGTCAATGAACTCAAAACATATCAATGTGCATAAGTCACCATTTGGTATTTTGGGAAACCATGTGGATTGCTTTCATTACTTTATTTGCTTTCTTTATCTCAATGCTCAATGATAACAATGTACCCAGGCCCCTACTGATCAGTGGGTCTTTTCATATAATAACATCATATTGGGATCGAGTCGAGCTAGGCTTATGCCCCTAGACTTGCCACCCATAAATCAATACATCGGGATCGAGTCGAACTAGGCTTACGCCCCTAGACTTGCCACCCATAAATCCATCTCTCGGGATCGAGTCGAGCTAGGCTTACGCCCCTAGACTTGCCACCCATAAATCAATACATCGGGATCGAGTCGAGCTAGGCTTACGCCCCTAGACTTGCCACCCATACTTGATCATTGACCACATTTGCATTACTTTGTTCATTACTTTGAGATTGATACTTTGATAATCATAACATCACTTTGGAACTTTGGAACGTAACATTGTTGGAAACTTTAAATCATTGACCAATAAGTGAAGGACATGTGAATAAATATCAATGAGAAATATAATATAACTAGCACCATGATACCATTGGAACCATTGGACAATCATCCATGAACAAGAGACACAAGTATAGGCACTATTGGAATATTGGAACATAGCCTTCTTTGAACTTTCGGAACATTAACCATGAATATGAGAAGTGATATTCACAATGGATCAATGAGTAGGAAATATAAGACAATGACCATAGATAATTGCATATGGGATACCTTAGTATATTTCGGAATAGAACTAGAGAAATGTCAATGTGAACACTATTGGCCGTAGAAAGATACGGACAAAGTAACCTTGCATACCTTGGATTCACAATACGAATATACCACCTTTGATGCGTATACAATAATCCCTCTCCTTCTTTATGTGTCACTCTACAACATAAATACATAACGAAATTCACATTAACCACCAATCACTTTACAAATGCATACCATGTTAATGAGTTACACGTTTGCCTTTAAACATGTCATTTCCCCTTGACAAAACCATTGATCAATCTTTGAATCAATTAGCCAGCTTGGGAGTTCGCCTTATTGAAACCTCCGATGATAAAGTTATGGTGCAGAATGCAGCAGAATCCTCCTTGATAGCTGAAGTGAAAGAGAAACAGTATGCAGATTCTATTTTATTGCAGCTAAAGGAGAATGTGCAGCAGAATTTGACCAAGGCATTTGATATTACACCGGAAGGGGTGCTTCAATGTCAAGGGAGGTTCTGTGTACCGGACGTAGATGAACTGAGGACACGAATAATGACAGAGGCGCACCATTCGTGCTATTCCATTCATCCGGGTGCTACTAAAATGTACCATGAATTGAAAAAGGTGTATTGGTGGGGCAACATGAAAAAGAACATTGCGGAATTTGTCGCGCAATGCCCCAATTGCCAACAAGTGAAAGTGGAACATCAGAAACTGGGAGGTTACATGCAATGATCCCAAGGTATCAAGTGAGGTTATAAAGTACGGGGTGTTACACTAAGGCACCCTGAACATCATCTCTTGAGCATAATTGTTGCTGGTTTAAGCATTTTAAGTAGTTTATCGTGGTTATCGATCCCAAGGTTAATTTTACAACTATATTCGTCTCCAAATTATAATTGTCTACTAGAACTTAGAAACCTACCTACATCTGTGAGTAGTGATAAGCTTAACCAATTCTAGAGCATTCAAGCTTTCTTCTTGTAATTGACCAAGTGTGGGTGGTTAAGCACCTCTCGGTTCTAACCATAGGTCAATCCCTTAGAAGTACTTCTTTGAGACAGACCACACTTCATATATTCAAGTTCTATCTCTCAGTTTCTCTCTCGAGCTCACTTCAAGACAAGAAATATATTCCAATGGTGATCAAACATCAAAATAATGAATTTTAGAATATATGAATAACCACTTTATAATAAACTCCATCAAAAACCAATACAATTAACCCAAGAGATTCATGTTCTTGGCCTTAACCCCAAGAATGAGGGATTTTAGCCACTCATAATGTTTATCAACATCCACAAGTTATAAATACTCTAAAAATTAATTAAAACTGAAAAGGAGAAGAATGGAACCTAATTGAGATGCCCAAAAATGCCCCAAAAATTCTAAGGATGATGGAATGTGATACAATACTCAAAAGCCCTATTTATAGACTCAAGTCGAGGTAAAAATCGGCCAAAAAACGGCCCGGCCCG
The DNA here is from genome assembly GCA_031232105.1 of Capsicum rhomboideum. Classification (NCBI taxonomy): domain Eukaryota; kingdom Viridiplantae; phylum Streptophyta; class Magnoliopsida; order Solanales; family Solanaceae; genus Capsicum; species Capsicum rhomboideum. The sequence goes on along the minus strand of CP124714.1, from coordinate 150,444,894 downwards.
CCATTGGGCACTCCTAGCACTTAGGCAGATTTTGCCTCAGCAAAAGAGGGTGCTCCCAGGCGGCGTGGCACGCTGGCCAGCGCGCCTGTGCACTGCTCATGCAAGTGAAATTTCTGCCAAACGCGGCCTGGCACGCTGCCTAGCGCGCCAGGCCCTTTTTTTGTAATTTTTTTGCTTTCGTCGACTTCTCTTCGCGGATTTGGATGGATTCTTCAAGATCAACTCTTTGGCTTGTCTCTTATCTTCAATATTCTTCACTCGTAGCTCCTTCAAGCCTCACTTTCCATGCCAAACATGCTCCAAAAAGTCGTAAATTCCACCTACAAGAGTCTAATCATATTGGTTAGCACATTATCCCATTTTCCATCAAAAACTTATATAATACACAAGTATTGTTCTCAAAACTAAGGTAATCATGGGTTAAAGTCGCTACTAAGGCATATAAATACGCCTTAGATCACAGAGTTGTATCCTTCCACATCACTCAAGAAGGGAAACTCCCTTAAATCCTCTAGGTCCAGCTCGAGGAGCTCCTGGTTGGGTGCTACGCACCTATATATGACCTTCATGGTCTTCCACATCCTGGGAAATGGCAGGGGCTGCAGAACTGGAGGGGCGCTGCTCCATGTACCTCCTAACAGTGGCCAGGTCCACCTCTAACTGGCTACCAGGGATCAGGAACTGGGACTGGGAGGGAGTGGTATCACCATCATCGTCCTCGTCGGTACCAGGGGCATCCTCCACAGCTTGCTACTCCCCACCTCACCAGGACGAGGACGAGGGCGCTCTCACCAAGAGAGGGTGAAAGGGGATGTTTATCTTTGCCACCATATTATTGAGCTCCTCCGGGGACCCCTGCCTATCTGTATAGCTCCGACAACAAACCCGATAGAAAAGTACCCTTCTTAGGACCCTGGTAGAAGTCCTTCCACTCCATCAATATTTGCTCCCCCATATTAAGCTAGATCCCTCTGATAGTGCAGGCCACCACCAAGGCCCGAGATAAGTCACGTCTGTGGTGTTGTTGGACAGATGGATCCTCTAGGTCACCAAGTTCAGCCATCTCCTAGTGTCGGCTGAGAAGTAGGTGCCGATGACACCCTCAGTAGTAGGCCAGTATAACCTATCCCAAAACTTCTTCGAGATCAGCATGTCCCTCAGCCATCCCATGTCCATCTCCCGGGCCTTGGCCATATAGCCAGCATTGGAGACATGGGGGAAGATGAGCATCTCATTAACTATGTAGGGCCAGAGGAATCCCAAAACACGGTGGGGAGGATGGCAAAGAACTCCCGTATCCAAGTCGCAGCCCCGTCGGAGGGAGCCTCCACTAATGGGCCCCACCCAAACTCTTATAGTCGGTTATAAAAATCTGATGCCTTTTGCTCCATGTTCTTCATGTCGAAGCCCCACTAGAAGTAAAGCCCCATCCTACGATACTCCAAGAATCGCTCCCGATAAGTCGCATTGGGGAATCTATCATAGGAGGGGAAGTTAGCTTGGTTGTCGGCCATGCTTCGTATAAACTTGCATGTGACCAAGGAAAATCATTAGAAATCTTTACATGTCTATTTGGGAGAAAAACATTTCAAAAGCAAAAATTTCTAGCTGAGCTGGGAGGCCACTGCCTGCGACCAACCACTATAGAGTAGGCTTACCACTATAAAGGCACCTCTATAGTGGTAACTTCACCTCTATAGCGGTAATGACCGCTATAGCTGTCTTCATCATCCTCAGTGGGCAAAGGTTTCAACAATGGAACCCTTGGCCTAATTTCTTTAATTTTCACTTTTTAACTCAGATCAGTAGTCCAGCAACTTTCAAAAACTAATCCTTACAAAAATTCAGTCATGATAACTCCTAAATCATGCCCAAATCACCAATTCAAAGTGAAGAAGACCCTTCGAATTCTCTACTATTTTAGGCTCGTTAAGGCCGTAAACTTTGAGTTCCTTATACCCCGAATGCAAATGGAACATTTTGAACGTAAGGGAAGTATCCATGCTTCAAAAATTAAACATTACCAAGCCAAATTTTTGAAATTTGGAAAATCTCTATAACCTCCTATTTTAAACATAAATTCTAGCCTATGGCATGCAATTTCTCGTGTAGTAAAGTATTAAGAAGAGAGAAAGTTGAGTATTACCTATTTTCGGCGATCGTAATGAAGTGATCGAAGAGGGCAGAGTAAATTTTTTTAATGAGACGGGCAAAATGATGATTGAACATCTCCCACCTCTATATTTTGTTTGGAACCGCTATAGCAGATTGACGACAGCTATAGTAGGGGCCCATTGAATTCTATAAAATTTAAAGTTCCAATCCTCTAACACTCCATCCAATATTTGTATTTCAAATCATTCCAAGGTCTCCTTGACCTGTAGGGAGGAAATTTCATAGTTGCGTTGTAATCATTCAGGTGTGAAAATCCTTTTTGGGGTGGTCGGTTCCCGAATTAGTGACTCATACAATTACTAGAACCAAGGTCTAAGTGGTTGTGGTATGATAAGTTCGCGGGTTAGTTCAAAAATTTAAACTAGAATTCGTAAGGTAGTGGTAGCATCTCACGACTCGAAAAGGGTATGTCCTGATTTCAATAATCCAAAATCAACTTGTCCATTCTTTGATCATTTCGGAATGAACGATGGGTAAATTAGTATCTGTTATAACGACCTAATCTATCGTTATTGGAAATCACCTTGGGGTTAGTGTGGGTCCAGAAATTATCGAAATGATATTCAAAAATGTATGTGGGGCCTCGACTTTTTAAATATGGGGAGTAAAAAACTGTTGAGGGTCGGGCTAATGTTATTCTGCTCTAGCGGTATTTATTTTGCTATAGTAGTAGACTGACCGCTATAGTGGTGTGATGCGACCAGTATAGGGTAAAAAACGAGTTTTATTTCCTTCTTCTCATTAACTGACATAGAAGCGTGGGAGGCTCCCCAAAAACCTTAAACATTACCTCCCAAGCCTCAAATCCATAGAAGGAGGACAAAAGGGTTAGTATGGGTACAAACCTATGGATTTATAGTGGTCAACGCATTCTTGGGATCAACTACAGGCTAGTATTTCACTTGGTTCATCCTTTTTTCAACTGGATGACATCTAGGTAATAAGGTTTAAATTGAGTAGCTTGACTTGGATTAGAGAGCATGATTATACCATAGGTGGATGGGAGATTCCATGTTTAGGCCTTCAGACACGGCGTCAGATGGTTAAAATTAGCTAAGGGTCAGGGAAAGCATTTCTTGGGCTGGTTGTGCACCTTCTCATATTTATATTACGTATGTGTTATAGTTTAAAGTTTTATGGTTGTATACTTATCCTTAGGGTGACTATTTACACCATTTAGGGTGATAGAAATTCTTCCCGGAGACTCTAAGGTAGAAGCCTTGAGAGGGTGTTAGGGGTAGCGGTTGGGTATGTTATGATTAAAGTACTTATCGGGAGAGTGGGGGATGGTTTATGGTTTAATCCCACTCGTAATTATGTGTGCATGTTACTACTTTAAGTGTCATCGGTTGATACATATTGTTTGGTGGTCAATGCATTTACTTTACTTGTTTATGGTTTACCTATCTTTATTATTGACATTGGAAGTGTTCCGATATTGGGAACATTTCCATGGGATATTGGTGAAACAAGGTTGGCAGACATTTATGTCTCATATTTTAGTACATGGACGATAATTGTCCCCTGCAGGTCATGTCTAGAGGGTGCATGCATCACCCATAGCGTGTATGTACGAGGGTCAGGTGTGTTTGAAGGTCCCTTAAGTGGACCAGGGCATACATTTATATGTGGTTATGTTTGGGATCCTTTCATGGTCCAGTATAGGTCATACATTTGGGAATATGCTTCATAGAGTCTTGGAATGTTGACATCGATCTTGGAATTATATATGATCCTTCAACTGGTATTTATGAAATGGATTTCTATGCTGTATTGGAATGCCTTGGAATGTCGTGTTAACTTGGTTATGGTTTGATTTAGCCTACTATCTGTTGTGATGGTCCCTGTAGCTTATCTTGACTTAGTGGTATGTGCTGACTTATTGGTGTTTCCTCTTTGATGCCATTTACAATTATGTACTGAATGTGTAATGTGTAAGCATGGTCAACTTGTCATGTTGTATCTTACACATCAGGTATTTGGTGCATAGTATATTTTCCATCGTAGTAAGTGTCTAAACTAGTTAGTGCATCGGGTAGCGGATTGAACAAGTAGGTGGTGGTTGGGGTAAGGAGTCTTAGGCTAGCAAGATAGGGAGAAGGCCCAGTGTGGATTAAAGGAGGAATCTCAACCTTGCCTTTTGGGTCGAAGGATACGTTACAGCTCCGGGCAAGTCTTCTCAGGGTCTGCTATGTGATTTACCATCTTATTAAATGTTTGGGCTTACGCTTTCCTGTTATAGTGATCTTTCCAGCCATAGTAATCTCTAGTATAGAGACAGACTTAGTATTTGGTGGTGGTAGGGTCATAATTGTGCGGTGTCATAATTGGGGTTTTGGAATTAGAGCTTGTCTAAAAAGGGATGAAGGGGGAAAGAGGGAGGTAGCCCTAAGTGGTAAGTGAAGGCATGCTTCTTTTGAATATTTGTGTTATATTCATGTAATCCAATTCGGATCAACCGATGAGGCTTACCAGTATGTGTGGTTTGTACTGATTCTACTCTTGCCATACCTTTATTGGGGTATAGTCTTTTGCAGAATTCAGAGTTGGTTTCTTGACTGTTGCAGTAGTGATCATCCAGTAGCTCCCACTTACTCATTTATGGTGGAAGCTCGGTCATGGTTATTTCTTCCTTTTGTAGTGGCTCTTTTACCTGTTTAGACTAGATCCTAGGTTAGTTTATTTCCATATTGTTGATAGAATCATGTAATAAGTTGGTTAATGTAAAATCAAAGACTTTTGCATATTGGATTTAATAGATTCCCCTATCTAGGTGGATTAGAGTAGGTGCCCTCACGATCTGGCCATTTGGGTTGTGACACCTCCATCCTGAGCAACCTTTGGCAATGGTGGAAAACAACCTCAAGGAATCAAGCACATCGCTTTCTATTGCAAATTACTCTCAACATTATATGTTGGGAGATTTGGAAAGAAAGATGCACTAGAAAACATGAACTGAAGATGATTTCTATTGGAAACATATGCTACCAAATCACCTACCAAGTTAAGATTTCTACGGGAAAAAAGTTCAACAAAATGGAAGGGAGATGGGACTAGGGAAAGATTTTCCAGGTAGTCCAAAATCAGGAAACTATCATACATTGTGTGATGGTCAACTGGATTAGACCAAATATAGGCGCTTGGAAGGTTAACACTGATGGGAGCTATATGATTAATCAAAACAAAGCAGGATCCGGGGAAATTTTGAGGAACGAAAATGGGGAGATGATTATGGCCTTTGCCTATCCAACCCATTTATTCACTAACAATTTCAGTGAAGCTCATGCAGCTTTGATTGGAATTGCATGGTGCTGTGAACAACAATTTAGCGACTTGGAAGTTGAATTGGACGCAATGATTATAGTCCAAATGATACAAGGGGATATTAAACCCCCTTGGAAGCTCAAGAATACGATGGACGACATCAAAAACAAGGTGGCCTAGAGGCAAATCAGAGTACAACATTGCTTCGAGGAGGCCAATGAGGTTTCCAATGCATTGGCAAAGCATGCCACCACTATTTACCAACCAAACAACATTTGGGTTGAGTGTAAGCTCTGAAAAGAAGCACTTAGACCTCTAAGGATGAATAAAATACAAATGCCCTCTTTCAAAAAAAGAGCCACAAAACACTCTTCTTGGATCTTTAACCCACCTTGAGGAAATATAACTCTTGATTTACTCTTCTTTTCAAAATTTCTTCTAAACACAAAAGTACTAAGTACAATATACTCAAGGCCTATGGTCACTGCCCATGCACAAAATGTTTTGTGCTAACATTCTGCCACTCTTAAGTTGTTTCGAAGGTCAGGTCTTATGTCCCCCTTCCTCTTGTAACTTTGCTGTCATCTATGAATCAAGGTAAGGGTCATGCCAAACACCCCAATACCATAGGGATGAAATCCTGGGTAGTTGACTTATTTTTTTTTTTTAAAAAAAGATATGTTATCTTGACTGAGTTATTTTAGATTCAAGTTTATGTGAAAATCATATAGTTTCCCAATCCTGATTAATTGATAGGATTTCATATTAGATTGTTTATGTTTTACAATATATTAAGTTCTTATATGTGGTATCAACGCAAGGTTTTAAGAACTAATGATTTTTCACTAGAATTAATGATCTCACAATTTATGAACCCTAATTATGTATTTAGGGATTTGTAATACGATTAAAGTTTTTGAAAAAAATTGTTATTTTTGTTGGCTTGTATTAATGATACTTAGGCAATTCGTAACTTACTGTTTAGTTTGAATTGATCATGAAAAAGTTTACCAGATGACTCAATTATTGTACCAAGTAACTTTGATTTAGTTTTAGTGGGTTGATTTATTATTATTATTATTATTATTATTATTATTATTATTATGAATTCTTATGTGGATTATAATCCTAAAGAGATTAGATTGTTTAATGTTGAATAGCCATCAATCCTCTATGATTAATTCCCAGGATTATAAAAGTAATGTTTCTCTATAATTCCTTCATTGTCTTGGTAATATGTTGGGCTAATGGTTACTTAATACAAGTGAATTTAATGTTGAAATCTATCTATCTATATATATATAAAAGAGGGTCATAGCCCCGCCTACGTGGCACAACTACAATAAAGGGTTTTTATTTAACTATTTTTACATTTTTTTTCCTCAATAAATCACATTCGCACGCCTATAATCAAAAAACGTCACTTAGTGCAAAAGGTGTGAGTCACGCAACAATTAGAAAAACCTATTCCAACAATCGCTCTCCCTATTCGTCTTCCTATTCTCCCTAATCTTCCAGCCACATCTCTTTCCTCCTCTAATTTTCGCAGTACAAATTTGAACTTCTCTGTGCCGGCGCACAAAATCCTTCTACCCTCTTTGTACCCGTGCACAAAGTCTCTCACGACTGTTCAGGTATATCTACTTTTCCTTAATCAATTTAATTCCCTAATGCGTAAATATCTATTCTCAAGATCTGAACCGACTGCCACTGGAACAAGGAGATTCTAGTGAAACTTTTTAACCTCCTCCTTCTTCTTTTTCTTCCATTCAATTTCGCTTTTGACACTATTTCATTAGAATTAGATTTATGCTTTGAGGGAAAAAAAATTAAAAATAGAATCTGCATTTATTTTTTGCAGCATTTATAGTGCATGCATATTCGAACTCACCAAAAAAAGGTGGAAGTTAAAGTCAATATAGTTGATCTCCCTGTTCTTCCCGACATCGCTTACTTCCTGCACTTTTTACAAGAGAACTTTAAAATCCTCCTTGGAAGTGTGCACAAAATGTAACACCCCGTACATTCCCAACCCTACTTGATGACATTTAATAATGCTCACTTAGGTGTCGAGGGCTAGAAGTATGTATTTGGTAGTGTGAAAGAGGAGAAAAATTGGAATTTGGCCTTGTACATGTGACTAGCCTTTCATAGGAAGTGTTTTGTGATTTCGTGGAGCATTTGGGTAATACCCCGTGCACATTATAACCTCATTTGGTGACTTGGAGTCATGTTTACTTGATGATTAAGATCACTAAGTAAGTATTTTGTAGTGTTTTGATAAGGGATTGGACGATATGCAAACATTGGATAAGTGGCCGAAAAATTCAGCAAGGTGCTGAAACTTGAGCCACTACCCTGTTTCAGGGGTGTGGCGCAAGCCACCTGAATTCAGAGGGGTCTTATTTCTTGCACCACATCTTGCTTTGCAGCTAGTGGCGCAAGGCACAAATAATGGCCTTTCCGGACCCGTTTTGTAACGCAATTCTACGACGATTCTTGGATGATTTCTTTTGGTTATTTGGAGTTCTTTGAGCATTTTTAAAGCTACAAACACTTCAATACACTCCTACATACTCCTACATGATCAAATCATGAACCATGAATAGTCATCCAAAATGTCTAATGAAGCCATGGGCGACTAGAATTCCTATTTTTGCGATTGAAACGACGAATGAGAATCTCGTAAGAGAATATTGTCGTGACGTTATGGAATTATGTAAACATGATATATATGGTGAATAATACATGAAAGTTGATGGGTTAAATGGATATGTGTTATTGGGCCCAAATTTAGGCCCAAAATGGAATTAAAAAGACAAGGCCCAAAGGGCAAAATGACTCATTCTTCCACTTTGACCATATTTAATGCCAAAGGAATGGCTAAGTATGACTTGGGGTCTATATAAAGGCCCCAAAATCAGATTTTTAATCATCCAAAACTCTCATGCCTTTGAGATATTTTCTCAAACATTTCTCTAGTTCCAAACCCTAAAGCAAAATAATTCCTTTGGACTCTTTGGACAAGATCATCCTATTTCAAGCCTTGGTAAGTATTTATTCTCATGGATTAACATATTATATGCATGGGAAATTATTTATATTATGATAGTTGTGTTGGCAAGGTGGTGAATAGTGTATTTTTGCTTTTGGTGAAAGATGTGATATCTTGGTGATTTGAACTTGAATTAGGACTTGTGCCTTTGATGAAAGAGCATGGTATGGACAAAATATGAACATGTATGGTGTTATTTTTGGTATTAAACTTGTTATTGTCTATAAGTGGAAATTGTGGGATTTTGGCCGATATGTGTTATGAGTTGTATTATGGTAAGTTGATGGATTATTTGTGATGTGGTATGGATAAGAAAGTGTAAAGGAGAAGTGCTGTGGTGAAATGTGTCAATTATCATGTATTGGTCAATGTTGGGAATATTATGGAATTTTTGGAATACTAATTTTATCAATGGTTTTGTCAAGGGGAAATGGCATGTTTAAAGGCAAACATGTAATTCATTGACATGGTATGCATTTGTAACGTAATTGGTGGTTAATGTGAGTTCCTTTATATATATTTGTGTTGTAGAGTGACACATAAAGAAGGAGAGGGACTATTGTATGCACCTCTAGGATTATATATTCGTATTGCGAATCCAAGGTATGTAAGGTTACTTTGTCCGTATCTTTCTGCGGCAAATAGTATTCACATTGACATGTCACTAGTCCTATCCGAAATGTGCTAAGGTATTCCATATCCGGTTATCAATTGTCATATATTTCCTACTCATTGATCATTTGTGAATCTCATGTCTCATATTCATGGTTAATGTTCCAAAAGTTCAAATAAGGTTATGTTCCAATGTTCCGATAGTGCCTATACTTATGTCTCTTGTTCATTGATTATTGTTCCAATGGTTCCCATGGTGATATGGTTCTAATAGTGTTATGTTGCCAAGTTTCTCATGTCTCTCACTCATTGGTTAATGATCCAAAGTTTCAAATAAAGATATGGCAACCATTGTACCAATCCTAAAGTAAAGAACAAAGTAATGCATATGTGGTCAATGAACAAGTATGGGTGGAAAGTCTAGGGGCATAAGCCTAGCTCGACTCGATCCCGATGTATTGATTTATGGGTGGCAAGTCTAGGGGCATAAGCCTAGCTCGACTCGATCCCGATGTATTGATTTATGGGTGGCAGGTCTAGGGGCATAAGCCTAGCTCGACCCGATCCCAACATGATGATATGTTATGTAAAGACCTACTGATCAGTAGGGGCCCGGGTACATTGTGACACATGTATTCACAAGTAAGCATTGAGATAAAGAAAGCAAAGAAAGTAATGAAAGAAATTCACATGGTTTCCCAAAATACAAAATGGTGACTTATTCACATTGATTATTCATATGTTTTGAGTTCACTGAAATACTCATGTATTGTACAGTTTCATTTGAGCCTTGCATACTCAGTACTTATTTCGTACTGACCCCGCTCGGGGAATTTACCTTACTTGCTGCAAGCGCAGGTACCATTAGGCCTCCTCAGTAGATTTCCAGTGTTAGCGATTCTTTGGTGAGCTCCAGCTAATTCGGGGCTTCTCCGAGTCAGAGTGTATACATGTTTTGGTGATGTACATATTGTATATAACGGGGAATTGTCCCGACTTTTGGTTTGTATTGGTCAATGCATCTGTTAGAGGCTTTTGTATACGCACGTGGGTATATGTATATAAGGTGACTCATGAAGTCTTGTTTTGATGGCCTCAACGGCCAAGTTTCTCAAATGTGTATATATATGCCACATGTTCCATGATTTCCAATTCCAGTCGTTCATGTTCTTATGTGATAATGATGTTTCCTATGGCATGCATATGAACGTATAGAAGTATAGTGTGGTTCTCTCGGGCATTATCGGCTACGGGTGCCAATCATGCCTTGTTGGGATTTGGGGCGTGACACAAAATTCCTCCACACTTTGAAATTTCTTCTTCACTGGCACCCTCCTGACAGCCCAGGTATGCTACTTTTCTTATTTATCTATTTTTACAGAATTTAGGGAATTAATTTCCCAAAAAATGCACACTAAACTCTCAGAAATCCCTTCAAACTAAAACGTCTCTTCCCCATATCTGCCTCCATAAAACACATTCCAAACAACGCTTCCCCAAATCCCCAAACGACGTCTCTTTTTATCGTGTCTTCTCTTCTTATATGTTTCATGCTTCATCTTCCATAGCAATACTTCCCGGTATCGCTTCTTCAATTTCCATATCTCTAACGCCAACGTAAATCTCTTTTTCCTCTGCTAATCAGCTTTCGCCTTGATTTTATTATGTAGCAACCATTATTCCTCATGAAAGTGGGCTACGGTAAAAGGGTTGACAGTTGGCTTAGGAGTTCTTGAACCGAAAGAAAGCTTACGACTTACGCTCTTACTTCTCCTGTGATTGTTGCTTGTATATGGACGGTAAGCTCAATTCATTGAACTTTTGCATTAAGCACATTTTTCACAATTTTTTATATTTAATCTTGCTATTTCAATTCTTTTTTAATTTGCCATTTTCACGTTACCGACTTTGATGGAAAAAAGTTAGCAGGTAAAAGAAAACCCTGGGCTTGATTCTTATAATACATCTACATTTGAAGTGGGAATTTCTTTTTTTCTGTCATCACCCAAAAAAATTGAATACACACTAATAATAACAAAGAAGTAGAAGAATATAGTACCTCAAGTGTAAATGAACTATTAGAAATCTTGTGAGGGGCTAGAGAGGCGTTTATGGTTACCTTGCTGCAGCAACCTCAAGTGTAAATGAACTATTAGAAATCTTGTGAGGGGCTAGAGAGGCGTTTCTGGTTACCTTGCTGCAGCATGTATGGCAGAAGAAAAGGCCACAATTGTAACAGTTTAGGTGGAATAAACATGCTATTAACAATGTCCATAAAATGTTGTTTCACAACATAAGCCCAGAACATGTTGCTCACAAAGGAGAGAATGAGTAAAATGAACATTCCTGTGGATGATGAGAATTGTTGATTGTGTGATTTCCAGGTAGCTGGGTCTGCTAACCACTTCTCTATGCATAAGTTTTGGTTTTATAAATGGTAATTAATAGTGTTATCCCCTCGAAAAAACAATGTCCATAAGTTCTTCCTTCAGATCTGTTAGCTGAGAACTATGGAAAGTTAGGTATCACAAAGTATGAACAGAGACAAAGTATGAACAGAGGAGTACTACTATTTTTAGGATTTGTCAGCAGATTTTTTTTCATGGTTAAAATCACATTGGGGTTAAAATTTAGCATGTTGGAATCTATGTTGCTTGAACTCTTTAAAAATGCTGATGGGTGCATGTCGGATTCTCCAAAAGTAGTGCACTTTTGAGAAGTGCGCATACCCAAAAGAACATGGATCAAAGTAAGCCCGGGGATAGTATGATACTTCAGGTTTAATTGGTTTATGTAATTCTATTTTTAATTTTTGCCCATATATACCTCCCTTCAGTAAAAAAAAAAAAAGGGCAGCTCGGTGCACTAAAGCTATCGCTATGCGCGGTGTCTGGGGAAGGGCCCCACCTCAAGGGTGTATTGTACGCAGCCTTACCTTGCAGCTATGCGCGGTGTCTGGGGAAGGGCCCCACCTCAAGGGTGTATTGTACGCAGCCTTACCTTGCATTTCTGCCAGAGGCTGTTTCCAAGGCTTGAACCCCTGACCTCCTGGTCACATGGCAGCAACTTTACCAGTTACTCCATGGCTCCCCTTCATATACCTCCCTTCAGTATAGAAGAGTAATGTTATTGTTCTATTTCTTTATTGTTCTATTTCTTCAGGAATTGATGCAAGAATTTCAGTTGTTACAGAAGTTACATATTCCAGGAGCATTAATCACCATCAGTGATTCTGAGAAGTTCAAGAAACAAAGGTGGCATCTACTCGTGCAATTCTTTTCACCCATTCTGAAGGTTAATATTTGTTAAATAACCACCAGAAATGTGAAGGTCACTGTTAAGAATCGATTATATATAATGCCTTAATTTTGCAGGCATTTTCAATTACCTTCTTTGGTGAATGGGGTGACGAGCCAGGTATACCAACTGATTATCAAGTTTAGTAGCGAAAATTTTCATTAACTTCTGACAAGAGTCAGGTATGCCAACTACTTGGTATTTGGCGCAGGGCATCCATAAGGCTGTTATAAGGTGCAACTGAATGGACGCAACACTAATTTTGAGATAAGCACATACAAAGGGGAATGAATTTCCAAGGCTGATAATGGAAGTAATATATTAAGGCTTTCCCACAAATTTGGACACCATTGTGATTGTTTCTCCTTTTAAGTCCTACAATTATCATGTTTAACAACATATTTTTTCCGTCCGCACGCAACTGGCATCCGTAATCTAATGAATAGAGTACATGTGTTTTGATTATCTACAGAAGTAGCCTATTTTTTTTTATTCCTAAAGTTGGAATTGGAGAGGTGTATTATGATCCTTGGGAATTTCAAATTTGTTTAAAGAAGTTTTCTTTCATTTTTCTTTCGTAACTCGACCATTCCTTCAACTTTTGGGTATTCATTTGTTATTGGCAGGAGTGGATGCAAAATATATTTATCTACAAATTTTAAGGACATGCCAGGTGATGTTCTAAGAGCCGCACCAGTTACAAGCCGTGAGGTCAGTTTCGTATTCCCAGCTAAAATCCTTCTTATTCTTACGATGCAACTGCTGGAAAATTCAGTTGACAACAAAGTCACATGGAACTGCATTATATAATTTCTCTGTTTGAGATGTGCTCTCATTTTACTATTCTTAACCCCAGTACTGTACAATCAAATGAAGAGTCTTTCACATTGCATAAAACTTTGCCACTCGGAATCGAAAAGTGGAATTGGAATGTCTTTTTCCTGCAGCACTGATCAAACAGAGGTACGCTATTTTTGTCTTCTTCTTCATCTTTTATTATTATTATTTTGCTTTACATGTTCTTTTGTTTCAAGATTTGATTTTTCAGTTGGAGAATAAAGAGAAACCAGGGGAAAGAAAATCTGAAACATATCCTTCTTGTGTTTTTTTCAAGCATTAATTTTTTTTATTCCCTGCGGTATACATCTTAATCTTCTTTATAATATTTCATGGAATATGCTTAGGTGCTTAAAATATTATGGATGCCCATCATATATTTGATTTAATTCATGTTTGATGTTTCAGATTCATTTTAAATAGTAAACAACTCTTTGGATAAGATATGGTCAAGCAGGGAGAAAATTTAGATTGCTATCTGTTACACTGCTGCCTAAGTACACTTATTCATGGAACATTTTCAATTTATTGCTCTGGATTTTGTACTTTTACTCATTGCCCATACCAATACGTTTTCTTCAACGAAGCAACAAAAATACTAAAAAATCCTTGGACTACCAAAATGGCTAGACGTTTGAAAAACCATCTGAAGAGTCTCGATGCCCCAAAGCATTGGATGCTTGATAAGCTTGGTGGATAATTTTCTCCAAAGCCGTCCACTGGTCCACTCCAACCAATGAAGGGAGTGCTTGCAATTGATCATTATCTTGCGAAACAGGCTGAAGTATTGTCACGCCTCAAACCCTATCGGGACGGATTGGCACTCGTAGCCGAAAAGGCCCGAGAGAACCAAGCTCTGCTTACATTCATTCATACGCATGCCATAAGAAACACCACCATCACATAAGAACATAATAGGCTAACATCGAAAATCATGGAACATGTAAGATATATATATAGACATATGAGAAACTTGGCCGACATAGACATCAAGTCAAACGACACACATCTCTTCTCTTCACACTACTTCACATACCCACGTACGTCTACAAAAGCCTCTAATAGAAGTACATACATGACCAACCTAAATTCGAGACAAGCCCCACTTTACTTAACATTTACAATACAAAAATACATGTACAACTGTGACACGGAAAGCCCCGAATCAACTGGAGCTCACCAAAAATCAGTAGAAGTCCTGCAGCTCACTGAGGAGGTCTACTAGTGCCTGCTCCTGCAGCAAGTAAGGTAAATCCCCAAAGAGGGGTCAGTACGAAGAAAGTACTGAGTATGTAAGGCTATACGAAACTATATGATACATAAAGACTCCAATGAAATCAAATATAAATGAGTACTCAGTAAGGATAAGTCACCATTCTGAATATAAAGAGATATGTACATTATGAATTTCTTTCATTACTTTTATACTCATTCGATCATTCACTCATGACTTTATCCATCACTCATTCATCCAATCATATAATGCCCGGGCCCAAGCTGATCAGTGGGTAATCAATAGTAATAGGGATCGACCCATGCTAGGCTTTTCCTTGCCCCTGGGATACCACCCGTAGCGGAATCGACCCATGATAGGTGTTCTTCTCACCCCTGGGATACCATCCGTAAATATTGGGATCGACCCATGCTAGGTTATTTAACCCCTGGGATACCACCCATGAAACATCTCTCCTCTTTACAACATTACTTCTTTAATCTTTGAATTAGCTCAATCAATGGTTACTTTATTTTGGGAACTTTTGAATATAACATTATTGGAACTTGGAACCATGCTCATGATCATGTGACACATGAATTATAATAGACCAAGAATGAGATATACGTGAATAACAATAACAAGAAATGATAACTCGAAATGAAATACCTTAGGACAGTTCGGGAATAAGTAAGTACCCTACCAAGGTGTACACTATATGCTGCAGAATAATACAGAAAGAGGGACCTTACATACCTTAATTCCTCAATATGGATACACAATCTTACTCGCGAATACAACACTTCAGATTCCCCTTTATGTCTACTCTACACACAAGTATATAACGAAGCTTGCATTAACCACTCACTTCAATTCAAGTGTATAACATGACACTAAGTTACATAGTTGTCACACAACATCATTTCACCTTCGTACAATATCATATACTGCTTCTCCATTACCAAAACAAGCCACATATCACCCATGGTATCACACATTACTAACATTCCCTACCAAAATCATGCTTTACACTTCCTCTTCGATACTAAGTTACATTTTACGTCATTTAGTCACCCAAACGTCTTTTACAACAACACATTAAAGTCAATTCATACTTAAAATAATACAACATGTCCCCATACGACACTTTAAAGTCATTACAACGACATCATAAGTTGATAACTACATCCAAAAAGGATATCGGGGTCTTCGGGGATCAACTAGATGCGAAAACTTACAAAACCAAAATCGGGGCCGACCTGTGCTGCCACCTGCGCCCGCAGATGGCTCTTGGTAGATTCCAGGAGCATCTACGTTGGCATCTGCGCCCGCAGATGCCTCCGTCTGTGGGGGCGGATGCCCGTTTTGGCCAAAATGGGTCCTTTTTGGGTCTTTTCATGCAATAAATGGTCCATGATCATAATCAAACATATTTGAACATATTTTTGATCATATTAAATACCAACATTCAGCCATAGTCTCACAACACACATAACAACACCCAAAAAACTCATTTCACGGCCAATACGGCACCAAAACCGTAACCAATTTCACAATAACAATTCCAAACGTTATACACAAGGATTAAACAAAGTAAGAATATAATAACTTCCTACATGTCAATATTTAATCCACCAAGTTCACTTTCTTCAAAACCACAAGTCCATATCCAAGTTTACAAGACAAAACCATTCTCCGATTGCAAAAATAGACAGTTTTACACATAGCACACCGTCCAAAACTTTGCCAACACCACCAACATAATTTATAGAACATATTAAACATATTATATAGTAAACCATGAGAAGAATACTTACCAAAGAGTGATATTGTTCCAAAGGAGATGAGAGCCTAGGGTTTGTATGTTGAGAGAAAAATGTGGAAAATGTAGAAAAGGGCATGTGTGTTGTTATGAATTAAAAATATGATTTATCTCATTATATAGCCCCTTTAGAATGATTCTTATCCACACACTTGGTGTGTTTACTTGGTCCATGGAAGAGTAGGCAAGAATGGGTCAAAAATCCCTTTAAGGCCATGTCTTTCTCTTGATTATTGGGCCTCATTTGGCCCAAATGACACAAGACCCATTAATGCCCACCATTTAATGCATAATTCACCAAATTTCTCATGTTTCATTACTTCCATCAACATTACGGTATTCGGCTAGACTCAGAAAAGTACGGGGTGTTACATTCTTCCCCCCTTAGAAACATTCGTCCTTGAATGTTAATGTTATTATTTGAAGTAAACAATTACAAGTAGAAGAACATTATTCATGTCATCATATAGATATACTCTCAAAGCTTATAAATACTTACTTGTCATTCTTCTCCTTGGAACAAATGAGGGTACTTGGATCTCATAATCTCCTCAGCTTCCCATGTGACCTCTTCTTTTTGTTGATTTCTCCAAAGTACCTTTATCGATGCTACGTCCTTATTTCTCAGTCTCTTCACTTGTCTATCCAAGATGGAAATAGGTACCTCCTCATAGGCAAGATCCTCTGTAACTTGGACATCTTCAATAGGAGTAAAATGAGATGGATCTCCTATGCACTTTCGAAGCATTGATACATGAAATACCGGGTGGACTGAGGAGAATTATTGGGGTAGTGACAACTCATAGGCAACTTGCCCAAATCTTCTGATAATTTCATATGGGCCTATATATTGTGGACTCAATTTCCCTTTCTTTCCAAACCGCATTACTCCTTTCATTGGTGACACCTTCAAGAATACCCAATCACCTATGGCGAATTCAAGTCCTCTTCTTCTAATATCAGCATAGGACTTGTGTCGACTCTGGGCCATTTGCAATCACTGCTGAATCACTTTAACTTTCTCCATAGCCTGATGCACCATATCCGGTCCAAGTAAAGCAGTTTCACCTGCTTCAAACCACCCAATTGGTGATCTACATTTCCTTTCGTACATAGCTTCATAAGGTGCCATTCTAATACTTGAATGATAGCTATTGTTATAAGAAAATTCAATAAGAGGCAAATGGTCATCCCAACTACCTTGAAAATATAATGCACATGCTCGCAACATATCTTCAAGTGTCTGAATAGTACGTTCTGCTTGCCCGTCTGTTTGTGGATGGAAAGCCGTACTCAAGTTCACCTGTGTGCCCAAACTCTGCTGAAAAGATCTCCAGAAATGTACAGTAAATTGTTCTCCTCTATCTGATATAATGGAGATCGGAATCCCATGTAACCGTACTATCTCTTTCACATACAATTTTACATAATCCTCTGCTGTATAAGTGGTCTTGACTGGTAGGAAATGTGCAGACTTGGTAAGCCTGTCCACTATAACCCATATAGAATCAAATTTTTGCAGCGTACGAGTCAAACCTGTGATGAAGTCCATATTAATCATATCTCATTTCCAGACTGGTTTCTGATGTTCTACCTTTATCTGTTGACAATTTGGGCATTAAGCAACAAATTCTGCAATGTTCTTCTTCATGTTTCTCCACCAATACACTTCCTTCAAATCGTGATACATTTTAGTAGCACCCGGATGAATAGAATAGCGCGAGTGATGCGCCTCTGTCATAATTCGTTTCCTCAGCTCATCTACATCTGGTACACATAACCTACCTTGGCATTGAATTACCCCGTCCTATGTAAGATCAAATGTCTTTGTCAAGTTTTGTTGTATATTTTCTTTTAACTGCAATAACATAGGATCGGTAAACTGCTTTTCTTTCACTTCAGCTATCAACAAAGATTCAGCTGCATTTTGTACGATAACTCCTTCCTTTGAGGATTCAAGAAGACGAACCCCCAAACTGGCTAATTGATAAAGATCTTTGGCTAGTTCTTTCTTTCCCCTTAATTGGCCACTAGTGACTCCCATTTCCTTGCAGCTCAATGCGTCAGCTACCATATTTGCTTTTCCTGGATGGTATTAAATGTCAACATCATAGTCTTTCAATAGCTCAAGCCACCTTCGTTGCCTCAAATTGAGTTCCTTTTGCTTGAAGATATATTGTAAGCTCTTGTGATCCGTATAGATATCAACATGAACCCCATACGAATAATGACGCCATATCTTCAAAGCAAAAACCACCGCTGCTAATTCAAGATCATGCGTGGGATAATTTTTCTTATGTGGCCGCAACTGTCGTGAAGCATATGTTATAACCTTACCATGTTTCATCAACACACATCCGAGGCCGATTCCGAAAGCATCACAATACACGGCATAACCTTTTGTGCCTTCAGGAAGTACTAAGACCGGTGTGGAAGTTAACTTATCTTTCAATTTTTGGAAACCTTTTTCATATGCATCATTCTGTTGAAACTTAATTGCCTTGTGAGTTAACTTCGTTAATGGTGCAGCAATAGAAGAAAACCCTTCCACAAATCTTCTATAATAACCGGCCAATCCAAGAAAACTACGAATCTCGGTAGGTGTCGTGGGTCTTGGCCAATTTTTCACGACTTCAATTTTCTGTGTATCAACCTGTATCCCTTCATCTGACACAATGTGACCCAAGAATTCTACTGATTTTAACCAAAACTCACATTTGGAAAACTTTGCATACAACTTACATTCACGGAGAATCTGCAACACCTGTCGTAAGTGATTAGCATGGTCCTCTGGTGATCTTGAGT
The DNA here is from genome assembly GCA_031232105.1 of Capsicum rhomboideum. Lineage (NCBI taxonomy): Eukaryota > Viridiplantae > Streptophyta > Magnoliopsida > Solanales > Solanaceae > Capsicum > Capsicum rhomboideum. The sequence goes on along the minus strand of CP124714.1, from coordinate 150,425,814 downwards.
AAACCAGCATGTCATTTATAAAAACCATCACGAACACGTCTAGAAATGGCTTAAACACCCTATTCATCAAATCCATAAACACGGCTGGTGCATTTGTTAGTCCAAATGACATAACTAAAAATTCATAATGGCCATACCGTGTTCGAAACGTGGTCTTGGGTACATCTTCTTCTCTAACCCTGACTTAGTGATACCCCGACCTCAATTCAATCTTTGAAAAACACTTGGCACCCTGTAACTGGTCAAACAAATCATCAATTCGAGGGAGGGGATATTTGTTCTTGATCGTTACCTTATTCAATTGCCGATAGTCGATGCTGTAACACCCCGTATCTTCCTAACCCTACTTGACGATATTAAATAATGGTTACTTAGGTGTCGAGAGCTATGAGTACGTATTTGGTAATGTTAATGAGGAGAAAATTGAAATTCGGCCTCGTACGGGTGGTTAGCCTTTCATAAGAGCTGTTTTGTGATTTTGTGGCGCATTTGTGGGGTGAAAAATGAGGCTAAGAGGACCTATAAACAAAGTATATTAAGGTTAAGAAGTAAGTTAAAGAATAGGACTTGAAGTATCTAACCAAACCCGCGAAGAAGAGTCGAAAAACAAAATTTTTGGAAAATTTAAGTGAGGGGCGCATTGGGGAGCGTGCCATGCTGCTTTGGGCAAAATTTTTGTGCCCATAGGCAGAAAGTTGGCTCGCCCAAGGACGTTCCACGCTTTTCCACTTTTTTCAAAAGTTGGAAATTTCTAAGTCCCAAGGGTATCCGGGGTCGTACCGAGCCGATTTTTGCCCCGTTTCTTATACAAACATGAGCATATACATGAAATTAGTAAAGTATTATATTGGTGTGATAAAATGACTCGAGAATGAATTTGGCATCAAAATGATTGTTTTACCCTTTTGGTCCAAATAGGTCATACGTGGATAGAATCACTTGTTTTTGGGGTTGAGGCTACGACTATGAATAGCGTGAGTGGGAATATTGTTGTAACAAGTATGAGATGATTTAAATACGAGAAATTATTGATTTTACTGGGTTAAGTGAATTGGGCCCAAAAAGGACCCAAAAATGAAAAGAACACATGGCCCAAAATGGGTCAAATGACCCATTCTTTCAAAGACCTTCTAGAAATAGCAATTAATGATAAAGAAGTGGCTAAGGATGGACTTGAGGGCCTATATAAAGGTCATAAAATCTGATTTTATTGATTACAAAGACTCATGCCTTTAGACAAATATCCAAGACATTTTCTCCAAACAATAAAGACTCAAAGACAACTTTTGGAGCAAAATCATCATTTCTCAAGCCTTGGTAAGTATTTATTCTCATGGATTAATATATTATATGCATGAAAGAGTATGTGGATCATGTTGGTTGTGCTTGGAAATGTTGGACATGGTACTTGGTGTTTTTGTATGAGATTTGTGATCCATGAGGTTCAAGCTTGAAATATGACTTGTGCCTTTGATGAAAGAGCATGGTATGGATAAAATATGAACATGTATGGTGTTATTTTGTTATTAAACTTGTTATTTTCCTATAAGTGTAAATTGTGGGATTTTGGCCGATATGTGTTATGAGGTGTATTAAGGTAAGTTGATGGATTATTTGTGATGTGGTGTGGATAAGAAAGTGTAAAGGAGAAGTGTTGTGGTGAAATGTATTGAATATCGTGTATTGGTCAATGTTGGGAATATTGTGGGATTTTTGGAATAATAATTTCTTCAATGGTTTTTCAAGGGGAAATGGCATGTTTAAAGGCAAACATGTAACTCATTAATGTTATATGCATTTGTAAAGTAGTTGGTGGTTAATGTTGGCTCCGTTATGTATTTGTGTTGTAGAGTGAAACATAAGGAAGGAGCGGTACTATTGTATGCGCATTTAAGATTGTGTATTGGTATTGAGAAGATCAGGTATGTAAGGTTACTCTGTCCGTATCTTTCTGCGGCAAATAATATTCACATTGACATTGCATTTGTACCATTCCAAAATGTGCTAAGGTATTCTATATCCGGTTAGAAATTGGTATTATCACATATTTCCTACGCATTGATCAATTGGGAATTGTATGTCTCATAATCTTTGGTCAATGCTCCAAAAGCCCAAAAAGGTTATGTTCCAAAGTGCCAATAGTGGTTATACACATACCTCTTGTTCATTGACTTGTGTCTAATGGTTTCAATAACGTTATCTATTGTTAAGTCACATATTCTTCATTCATTAATCATGGTTGTTCATGAGTTGCATAATTATGGGCATGCTTCAAAAGTCCCAATCATGTTGTGTTCTTGAGCTTCCAATAATATTGTGGCTATGTATATATACGTAAATCTCTCATAACTGATTGTATCAATCTCTCATAAGTGGATGAATCAATCTCTCAAAAGTAAGAAATATAATAATTCATATCTTTTAGTGGTCAATGATCAAGTATGGGTGGTAGCTTTGGGGGCAAAAAGCCTAGCTCAAGCCGATCCCGAGATTGTTGGATCAGGAGGCAGTCCTAGAGGCATAAGCCTAGGTCGGACCGATCTTGACAGGGGTAAGCTCTAGGGGTAATAACCCAGCTCGATACGAACCTGATATGTTGGTATGGGTGGCAGCTCTAGAGGCATAAGCCTAGCTCAAGCCGATCCCAATATATATTTACTTATGGGTGGCAGCTCTAGAGGCAAAGTCCTAGCTCGAGCCGATCCGAACATAACGTTATGTTATGTTAAGACCCACTGATCAGTTGGGGCCCGGGTACGTTATGATATGAGCGATGAGGAATAAACCATAAAGAGAAGAACTTAATTTACGTAAGCTACATGGTTCCACATATGCAAATCGATGGGTTATTCACATTGATTATCCTCTTACATTTTGATTCTATTGATATATTTATGACAGTTTCATATGGCCTTACATACTCAGTACATTATCCGTACGGACCCCTCCTGGGGTGATACCTTACTTGCTGCAGGCGCAGGTACTAGTATACCTCCACTGTAGGTTGCAGATCTTTTGCAGAATTTTTGTGAGCTCCAGTTGGTTCGGGGCTTTCTGAGTTGCTATGTACATGTATTTTGGTATTGTATATAAGTATAGAGCGGGGTGTTGTCCCGACTCTAGGTTTTTCATAGCTATGTATCTGTAGAGGCTTTTGTAGACTTATGTGGGAACAAAATGTAAGATATGTACACTCATTTTGGTTTGATAGCCCCAATGGCCAAGTTTGATATATATATATATATATATATATATATATATACATATGGCATATGTTTCCATATCCATGACTTCCGCATAATTGCATGAGGTATTATAAGGTCTATACGAGGAGAGGCATACGAGTGTTCATAAGCAAAGATTGGTTCTCTCAGGCCATATCGGCTTCGGGTGCCAGTCCGGCCCGAATGGGAGGTCGGGTTGTGACAAAAGTGGTATCAGAGCAGGTCGTTCTAAGGGTGTCTACAAAGCCGTGTCTGAGTAGAGTCTTACTTATTGATGTGTTGTGCACCACATTTATAAGTAGGAGGCTACGGTACATTTAGGGTATTGTTGCTTTTCTTCATTCCTAGATCGTGCAATAGAGCCAGTGTTGTAAGTTAGATCATATCTGACCATGGTGATTGGTTTTCTTTGATATAGAAACTGCCGATGACAAGAAGAGATAAAGGCAAGGGTAAGCAGGTTGACATGCTTGTCGAGGAAGGAGCGAGTAGATCATCACCTGACTCAGCTAGTCAAGGTGGTGCTGACACCGAATTTACATCACGGGTTTCTCCTACTTTTCCAGCTCCAGAAGAGCTGGGAAAGAGAGTAGTATTTTTGGGACTGCCCGACAATACCATTGAGCAGGATTTGATGAGTGTGGTGCAAATATTGACCCGTGTGGTTGCTACACAAGCTCAAAGACAAGCTTTTGTGCAGTAGAAGGAGGGACAGAGACAAAGGAGAAAAATGCAGGACTTGGAGGTGGGATCGTCAAAAAGAGCTAAACCCATAGGACAATATATATACATATGGCATATGTTTCCATATCCATGACTTCCGCATAATTGCATGAGGTATTATAAGGTCCATACGAGGAGAGGCATACGAGTGTTCATAAGCAAAGATTGGTTCTCTCGGGCCATATCGGCTTCGGGTGCCAGTCCGGCCCGAATGGGAGGTCGGGTCGTGACAGATGCACATTCTCAACGTGCCATCTTTCTTCCGTACAAATAATACCGGTGCACCCCACGGGGACATACTAGGCCTGATAAAGCCCTTGTCCAGCAAATATTTCAGTTGCTCCTTTAATTCACGCAATTCTGCTGGAGCCATTCTATAGGGAGGAATAGAGATAGGCTGAGTGCCTGGAATCACATCAATACCAAACTGTACTACCCGTTCTGGGGGTAAGGCTGGAAGATCCTCTGGAAATACATCAAGAAATTCATTGACCACTGGAACCGACTGCGGAGTTAGTGGTTCCACTTCATTATCTTTCACTCGTACCAAGTGACATATGTACCCCTTAGCAATAATTTTCCTTGATTTCAAATAGGAAATAAATCTTCCTCATGGTGCCCCCCTACATCCCCCTTACACTCAAGAACATTCATTTGTGGGAAATAAAAATGTACCTTCTTGGCCCGGCAATCTACCGTGGCATAACAAGAAGCCAACCAATCCATCCCCATTATCACATCAAAATCCACTATATTTAGTTCAATGAGGTCGGCCAGTGTATCATGACCACAAAAAGTTACCACGCAATTTTGATACACTCTCTTTGCAATAATATATTCACCCATCGGTGTAGACACTTCAATTGACTTAATTAATAATTCTGGTGCTTTTGCAAATTTCGCAGCAACTAACAGAGTAAAATAGGACAATGTAGAACCCGGGTCAATCAATGCATATACATTATATGAAAATATGGATAATGTACCTGTAATGACATCAAGAGAAGCCTCTGAATTTTGCCAGTCTACCAAGGTATAAGTACAATTCTGGACCCCACTAGTACTGCTGCTCCTCTATCACCTCTACCACGACCGACAGACTACATACCTCGGCCTAAAGAAGGATCCGATGATGATGACACAACAGTCGATCCTGCCGGTCGTGCCACATTACCCAAGCCTCTCCGTGGGCAATCTCTCATCATATGTCCCGGCATACCGCACCAGAAGCAAGCATTTTACCCAATTCGGCATTCACCTACATGAAATTGTCCACATTGCTGACATGGCGGACGAGAAAATCCAGCGGTCTGCGAACCTCAAATCCCACTACTCTGCCCAACATTGTTACCTCTGAACCCCCAGAATTGAGATTGTGCGCCTGCTATGGAATGTGAGAATGAAGGTCTAGGCCTGAACTCCGTTTGGGACGCCACAAACTGTCCCATGGGTCTAGCTCTTTTGTACTGTCCTCTATCAGATTCATGTACCCTTCTTCTCTGTCTTTGATCCTCCATCTTTTGCGCGAAGGCCTGAATTCGAGCTATATCCATATCTTTGTTCAAGGCGGCAATGGTGCAGTCCCTCACCAAATACGGCTCCAACCTGTCAACATATCGGTGTACCCTGTCCGTTATTGTGGCCACCATGTTCGGAGCATATCGATCCAAGGAATTAAACTGCAAGTTGTACTCCCTCATACTCAGATTCCCTTGACGGAGATTCAAGAATTAATCCGCACGAGCCTCTCAGATCTCATAAGGGAGGTAGTGGTCGAGGAAAGTCGTTTTAAATTCTTCCCAACTAGGTGGGTTTGCACTGTTATCACGAGACTTATTCCATTCTTCATACCATAATATCGCCTCCCCTTTCAATCTATACGCAACAAGTTTGACTGTTCCAACCCCTGTCACGTGCATAACTTCCAGAGCCCTCTGAATTTGATCTATAAAGTCTTGCGGATCTTCATTCAAATCTGATCCAGTGAATGTAGGAGGATCTAGTTTTAGAAAATCCTTCGTTCGTCGACTGGATGCCCTAGCTGCACTATCATCATTTATAACTGGACCACCCTGTCCCTGAACTTGTGCAGCAACAATTCTAGTCAACATTCGCACTGCATCCTTTAAGTCCTGATCAGTAGTAGTTACTGGTGGTTCTATAGGTACTTCTCTTCCTCTTGACTCTTCTGAAAATGGAAGAGTAGAAGAATCTTGTGATGCCATCTCTGGTTCAGTGCCGCGTTGATTAACTGGTTAAGGCGGAGCTCTACTAGTTCCTTTTTCCGCAATTCTGTCTATCCTCTTACTTTTACCTCATCCTATTCTTGCCATCAGCATTTTTCTATCATATACAAGAACAACAATACTTATGGTCAGGAACAATTTCACTTATAGCTTCGGCTCTACTGCACGATCTAGAAATGAAGAAAAGAAACAACATCCTAAATGTCCCGTAACCTCCTACTTATAAATGTGGTGCACAACACATCAATAAGTAAGACTCTACTCAGAAACGGCTTCGTAGACACCCTTAGAACGACCTGCTTTGATACCACTTTTGTCATGCCCCGAACCCTATCGGGACGGATTGGCACTTATGAGGCCCGAGAGAACCAAGCTCTGCTTACATTCATTCATACGCATTCCATAAGAAACACCACCATCACATAAGAACATAATAGGCTAACATCGAAAATCATGGAACATGTAAGATATATATATAGACATATGAGAAACTTGGCCGACATAGACATCAAGTCAAACGACACACATCTCTTCTCTTCACACTACTTCACATACCCACGTACGTCTACAAAAGCCTCTAATAGAAGTACATACATGACCAACCTAAATTCGAGACAAGCCCCACTTTACTTAACATTTACAATACAAAAATACATGTACAACTGTGACACGGAAAGCCCCGAATCAACTGGAGCTCACCAAAAGTCAGTAGAAGTCCTGCAGCTCACTGAGGAGGTCTACTAGTGCCTGCTCCTGCAGCAAGTAAGGTAAATCCCCAAAGAGGGGTCAGTACGAAGAAAGTACTGAGTATGTAAGGCTATACGAAACTATATGATACATAAAGACTCCAATGAAATCAAATATAAATGAGTACTCAGTAAGGATAAGTCACCATTCTGAATATAAAGAGATATGTACATTATGAATTTCTTTCATTACTTTTATACTCATTCGATCATTCACTCATGACTTTATCCATCACTCATTCATCCAATCATATAATGCCCGGGCCCAAGCTGATCAGTGGGTAATCAATAGTAATAGGGATCGACCCATGCTAGGCTTTTCCTTGCCCCTGGGATACCACCCGTAGCGGAATCGACCCATGATAGGTGTTCTTCTCACCCCTGGGATACCATCCGTAAATATTGGGATCGACCCATGCTAGGTTATTTAACCCCTGGGATACCACCCATGAAACATCTCTCCTCTTTACAACATTACTTCTTTAATCTTTGAATTAGCTCAATCAATGGTTACTTTATTTTGGGAACTTTTGAATATAACATTATTGGAACTTGGAACCATGCTCATGATCATGTGACACATGAATTATAATAGACCAAGAATGAGATATACGTGAATAACAATAACAAGAAATGATAACTCGAAATGAAATACCTTAGGACAGTTCGGGAATAAGTAAGTACCCTACCAAGGTGTACACTATATGTTGCAGAATAATACGGAAAGAGGGACCTTACATACCTTAATTCCTCAATATGGATACACAATCTTACTCGCGAATACAACACTTCAGATTCCCCTTTATGTCTACTCTACACACAAGTATATAACGAAGCTTGCATTAACCACTCACTTCAATTCAAGTGTATAACATGACACTAAGGTACATAGTTGTCACACAACGTCATTTAACCTTCGTACAATATCATATACTGCTTCACCATTACCAAAACAAGCCACATATCACCCATGGTATCACACATTACTAACATTCCCTACCAAAATCATGCTTTACACTTCCTCTTCGATACTAAGTTACATTTTACGTTATTTCGTCACCCAAACGTCTTTCACAATAACACATTAAAGTCAATCCATACTTAACATAATCCAAAATGTCCCCATACGACACTTTAAAGTCATTACAACGACATCACAAGTTGATAATTACATCCAAAAAGGGTATCGGGGTCTTCGGGGATCAACTCGATGCGAAAACATACAAAATCGGAACTGGGGCCGACCTGCGCTGCCACCTGCGCCTGCAGGTGGCTGAACTACACCTGCATATGTCTCCTGGCAGATTCCAGGAGCATCTGTGTTGGCATCTGCGCCAAAATGGGTCCTTTTTGGGTCTTTTCATGCAATGAATGGTCCATGATCATAATCAAACACATTTGAACATGTTTTTGATCATATTAAACACCAAAATTCAGCCATAGTCTCACAAAACACGTGACAACAACCAAAAATCACATTTCACGGCCAATACGGCACCAAAACCGTAACCAATTTCACAATAACAATTCCAAACGTTATACACAAGGATTAAACAAAGTAAGACTATAATCACTTATGACATGTCAATATTTACTCTACCAAGTTCACTTTCTTCAAAACCACAAGTCCATTGCCAAGTTTACAAGACAAAACCATTCTCCGATTGCAAAAATATACAGTTTTACACATAGCACACCGTCCAAAACTTAGACAACACCACCAACATACTTTATAGACCATATTAAACATATTATATAGTAAACCATGAGAATAATACTTACCAAAGAGAGATCTTGTTCCAAAGGAGATGAGAGCCTAGGGTTTGTATGTTGAGAGAAAAATGTGGAAAATGTAGAAAAGGGCATGTGTGTTGTTATGAATTAAAAATCTTATTTCTCTCATTATATAACCCCTTTAGAATGATTCTCATCCACACACTTGGTGTGTTTACTTGGTCCATGGAAGAGTAGTTAAGAATGGGTCAAAAATCCCTTTTGGGCCATGTCTTTCTCTTGATTATTGGGCCTCATTTGGCCCAAATGACACAAGACCCATTAATGCCCACCATTTAATGCATAATTCACCAAATTTCTCATGTTTCATTACTTCCATCAACATTACGGTAGTCGTCTAGACTCAAAAACTTACAGGGTGTTACAAGTATGCTTTCACATATCAAAAGGTGATCTCAATTTTGATGCAACAAGTTCTAGTTGATGGAAAAGTTAGGACGAACAAGAAATATCCACCTGATTTCAAGGATGTCGTTCAATTTTGAAGACTAATGAGAACTTCTGTATTCTTTATGACACCAAGGGTCGATTCCATATTCACTAAGTCAAGAATGAGGAAGCCAAGTTTATGCTTTGCAAGGTCCGCTCTGTGCAGTTGGTCAGAAGGGGATCCTATACCTGAATCCTCATGATGGAAGAACAATCCCATGATTGGATTATGAAAATTCAAAAGCAGTATAATGTAAAAACAAAATTTACTGCCACCATCAAAGAGTTGTTATGGAACATCTACGGGTGTTTATGTACAATATCATATAAAACAAAAGAAAATTTGCTACTAGAGGTTACAAAGAAAGTATAGTGTATGCTATCAAATTGAATATTTTACACTTTTTCATGTCACAAAATAGAGTAATGAAAGTAATGCAGAATTAATTCATGAATGATCGTTCAATATTGAGAAGCCATCTACGAACAAATGTTACAACTGAAACATATGTAGAGGAATAATGATGAGTAGGCTTCAGGAGGATCAAAAGACTGATTCTTGATCAAAGAGTAAAATTAAGTCTTCTAATTTATGTTGTGAATTTTTCTAATTGTCTTTAGTTTAAACAAGAATCTATCTTTTTGCTATTTTTAATAATTGGATATTAGGAAAAGATTGTTCGTAATCTTAATGAAGTCATATATACCCGCGTGGAGCGCGGGCAAGTTACCTAGTTAATATATATATGTATGATCTGTTAATCACCAAAGTGATCAAATATTACTAATAATTAATTCTAAAATAGTTATTGAACTAGTATTCAATTACCCATTAATCTTGATGCTTATAAATGACATAATTCTAATGGGTAAATTGAAGTTTTTAGTTATAAGATATTTATGAATCACCCAAAGATTGATTATTTGTTCTTATAGCCATTGAACATTTAAGAAGATAATTTAGATGTATTGTTTAGTTTATTTATTTCTCCAAATATAATAAATATTATTAGTAGATGTATTAAAGATTATCGAATTACGTTAAATTTACTTTTAAGTATCATTTTGTCTATAGTAATATTTTGATGTTTCACTCAAAGGAGGACATCAATATAAATTTAAGAGTACGTGAAACATTTTTTAATCTAATAATATGTTTAAACTTATAACTCAAAAATATTAACAAATGAACATGTTCTATTTGCAGCATTTTCTCTTCATTCGCACTTTGTCTCTGTTACGACGTTTAACGGTCTTAACTTCTCAGAATGGTGTGAACAGATCAAATTCCATCTTGGGATTTTAGATCTTGATGTTGCACTTTACACTGAGAAGCCAACTGCTATTACTGAAACTAGCAGTGATGAAGAAATGTCCTATTATAAGCACCATGATTGGTCTAACAGATCCAGCCTAATGTTTATGTGAATGAATATTGTGGGCAACATTAAGACTACTCTTTCCAAAATAGAAAATGCAAAAGAACTTCTGAAACTTGCAGAAGAATCCTCTCAAACTGCTGATAAGTCTCTTACTAGGACACTGATGGGTACTTTGACCACCATGAAGTTTGATGGCCCATGTACCATGCATGAACATGTTATTGAAATGACAAACATAGTTGTAAGACTTAAGTATTTGGGAATAGAAGTGGAACAAAATTTCCTTGTACAATTCATCATCAACTCATTACCATTTGAGTATGGTCCTTTCCAAATGAACTACAACAACATATAAGACAAATGGAATGTGCATGAATTACACGGTATGTTGGTTCAGGAGGAAACACGGTAAGTGTCATTTCTGTGAAAAATCTGGACACTTTCAGAAAGATTTCCTGAAATGTAAGGCATGGTTCGAGAACAAAGGTAAATGTACTGCTTTTACATGTTTCGAATCAAATTTAACTGAAGTTCCTTATAATACTTGGTGGCTTGACTCTGATTGTACTATTCATGTTTCTAATATGGTGTAGGGATTCCTTACAACCCAGACCATAAATAAGAATGAAAGATATGTGTATATGGGGAATAAAGTAAAGGCTCCAGTTGAAGCTGTCGAGACTTATCGATTGATCCTTGATACTGGGCATCACTTAGATTTATTTGAAACTTGTTATGTTCCTTTTTTTTCAAAAAATTTAGCTTCTTTGTCTAAGTTGGATAAGACTGGAAACTCATTTAATTTTGGTAATGGATATTTTAGTTTGTTTAAGAATAATTATCTTATTGTTGCTGGTACTCTTTGTGATAACTTATACAAACTGAATCTTGATAATTTGTTTGTCGAAACACTTTTAACTCTGAATCATAATGTTGAACCAATTGAAGTTTGGTGAATAAACAATCTGCTTATTTGTGGCATAAACATTTAGGTCACATATCTAAAGAAAGACTGGAAAGATTAGTTAAGAATGATTTTTTTTTTCAGATTTAGATTTTACTTACCTTAACATTTGTGTGGATTGTATTAAAGGAAAACAAACAAGACATATAAATAAAGGATCCACAAGAAGCACACAACTTCTTAAAATTATACACACTGATATATGTGATCCTTTTGATATAGGATCTTTCAATAAGGAAAAATATTTTATCACTTTTATTGATGATTTTTCATGTTATGAATATGTTTATTTGCTGAATAAAAAATCTCAAGCGATTAATGCCTTAGAGGTATTTATTACTGAGGTTGAAAGACAACTAGATAGAAAGATAAAAATAATCAAGTCTGATAAAGATGGTGAATATTATGGGAGATATGACGAAACTGGCCAACACCCAGGTCTATTTGCTCAATACACAATGTTTGGCATACCACAACAAAATGGTGTAGCAGAAAGGCGTAATCATACATTAATGGATATGGTTAGGAGTATTATGAGTAATTCATCTTTACCTCTTTCATTGTGGATGTATGCTTTAAGGACTTTTGTTTACTTGCTAAATAGGGTTCCTAGTAAAGCAGTTCCAGAGACATTTTTTGACTGTGGACTGGCAGAAAACCTAGTTTGAGGCACCTACCTATTTGGGGTTGCCCGACAGAAGTTAGATCTTATAACCCACATGAAAAAAAAAAATTGAATTCAAGAACAATCAGTGGTTTCTTCATTGGTTATCCAGAAAAATCAAAGAGGTATAGATTTTACTATTCTAATCATAGGACAAGAATAGTTGAAACTGAAAATGCCAGGTTTATTGAAAATGATAAAGTTAGGGAGAGTGAAGAACCACATAATATGGAAATTGAAGAAGTTAGGGTGTGAATCCCTCTACTCTGCACTTCTCCCCAAATTGTTGTTCCTGAAGTTGTTGTACAACCTAATAATCAACAAGAACAACAAATTAATGTTCTTGCTAATCTTAATGAAGCCATAATTAATCAACCTACATTAGATGAACCACAAGAAGTAACATTAAGAAAATCTCAAAGACAAAGGAGACCTGCTATTTCTGATGATTATTTGGTATATCTACACGAGTCAGAAATTGACTTAGGAATTGATAATGATCCAGTTTCATTTTCACAAGCCATTGAAAGTGATAATTCTGATAAATAGATAGATGCTATGAAAGATGAATTGAAATCTATGGAACACAATAAAGTTTGGGACCTTGTTGAATTACTTGAAGGTTACAAAAGAGTTGGGTGTAAATGCGTATTTAAGACCAAACACGATTCAACTGGCAACATCAAATGTCATAAGGCCAGACTTGTTGCCAAAGGATTCAATCAGAAAAATGGCATTGACTATAAAGAGACATTTTCAACCGTCTCTAGAAAATATTCACTCAAAATTATAACAGCTTTGGTAGCTCATTATGACTTAGAGCTATATCAGATTGATGTGAAAACAACCTTTATGAATGGAAATCTAGAAGTGGAAGTTTATATGAATCAAGATGAGAGATTTTCTATTAAATAAAAGGAACACATGGTGTGTAAACTTAAGAAGTCAATATACAGAATTAAACAAGCATCCCAACAATGGTATCTTAAGTTTAACGAAACTATTGTCACCTTTGGATTTAAGAAAAACACTGTTGATCGGTGTATATATCTAAATTTCAGTGGGAGTAAGTTTATTATGTTAGTCCTATATGTTGATTAGATCTTTCTTTCTACTAGTAATCTTGGTTTGTTGCATGATACTAAGAAATATCTCTCTAAGAACTTTGAAATGAAAGATATAGGAGAGGCATCCAATGTGATTGGGATAGAAATATTTTGAGATAGATCACAAAGATTGTTGGGGTTAACTCAGAAACCTATATTAATAAAGTGTTAGAGAGATTTAGAATGGAAAAATGCTCATCTAGTCCCGTTCCAATTTCGAAAAGAGATAAATTTAGTCTCAATCAATGTCCAAAGAATGAGTTAGAAAATAAGTAAATGAATGATATTCCTTATGCATCAATAGTTGGGAGCCTAATGTATGCCCAGACATGCACGAGACCAGACATCAGTTTTGTTGTTGGGATGCTGGGTCGGTATCAAAGTAATCTAGGAATGAACTACTGAAAGAATGCAAAGAAAATATTATGATACTTGTAAGGAATGAAAGATCGTGTGCTCACTTATAGAATATCTGATCATCTTGATATGGTTGGATATTCAGATTCAGATTATGTTGGTTGTGTGGATACAAGAAAATCCACATTTAGATATTTGTTTCTATTAACTAGAGGAGAAATATCATGGAAAAGTGTGAAGCACTCTGTTATAGCTGCATACACTATGGAAGCTGAGTTTGTGGCATGCTTTGAGGCCATAGTTCAGGCTAACTGGTTGCGGAACATTATTTCAGGACTTGGAATAATTGACAATATAGACAGGCTGCTAAAAATTTATTGTAATAATACTATAACAGTCTTCTTCTCTAAAAATGATAAGTATTCGAAGGGTGCTAAGCATATGAAATTAAAATACTTTTTTGTTAAAGAAGAAGTCCAGAAACATAAAGTGACAATTGAACATATTAGCACTAAGCTTATGATTGCTAATCCTTTGACGAAAGAATTACAACCAAAAATATTTGTTGATTATATGTTGTGAGAACGGGCAGATGGCAATGAATGACTTTGTGTAAACACTTTATTATTTTTATGCAACGGACACTTTGAGCTCAATTATATAAGTTTCCGTTATTACCTTTTTTATTTTGTATACATATTGTTGAGATTGATGATGAAAGTTTTTGACTTGGATAAAGATATTCTAAGCAAATGTCTAGGAGCTCGTGAAGATTCTTAGAAAGATGAGTATTATGTCGAAGAGACCAAATGGGTTGGTTCTAAGGCTAAAGATATGGACGGTTATAAATTGTGGTACTCGAGTAGTGTGAGGCATAGGAATGGGGTAGGTATCTTAGTATATAAAGAGCTTAGGGGGCAGGTGGTAGAGGTAAATAAGGTTACGGTTAGGTTGATGTCAATTAAGATGGTCGTTGAAGGGTCTACCTTGAACATTATTAGTGCATACGCATCGCAAGAGAGCTTGGACGAGGAGGTGAATAAAATCTTTTGGGAGGTGTTGGATGAGGCAGTGAGGGCCATTCCAAATATGGAAAAGCTTTTTGTAAGAGGGAATTTCAATAGGCACATCGGCTCTTTATGGAAAGGTTATGATGATGTGTATGGAGGCTTTGGTTTTGGGGAGAGAAATAAAGGAGGAGTCTCTCTTTTGGATTTTTCTAGGGCATTTGGGTTGGTGGTAGTGAATTCAAACTTTTCGAAGAAGAAGGAGCACCTTATTACCTTTCGTAGTTTAGTGGCCAAGACCCAGATAGACTTTTTGCTCCTTAGGAAGGGAATAGACCATTATGTAAAGACTGTAAAGTTATTCTTATTGAGAACTTGTCGATCCAGCATAAGTTTCTAGTGATGGACTTGGTAATCAAGAAGGGCAAAAAGAAGAGGGGGGTAGAGGATTGACCCAGAATTAAGTGGGGTAGCTTGACTTTGGCCAGTGCCCTGGAAATAGGGGAGAAGTTAATGACTATGAGGGATTGGGAGAGTAGAGGAGATGTGGATAGTATGAGGGAGTCGACTGCCAGTTGCATCAGGGAGACAACTAGAGAGGTTCTGGGTGTCTCGAGAGGCCGTACTGGCAAACATCGAGGGGACTGGTAGTAGAATGAAGAAGTGAAAATGAAGGTCAAGAACAAGAAGGTGGCTTATGCTAAGTTGGTTAATAGCAAGGATGAAAAGGAGAAATGGATGAATAGGGAGGAGTATAAGTTAGCCAGGAAAGAAGCTAAATTAGCGGTTACGGTGGCTGAAAAAGCAGCTTTTGAGAGCTTATATACGACATTAGAGGAGAAAGGCGGGGATAAGAAGTTTTATAGGCTTGCCAAGGATAGGGAGCAGAGGGCCCGTGACCTTGACCAAGCGAAGTGCATTAAGGAGGAGGATGGCGAAGTATTGATGGAGGAGACCCTCATTAGAAAGAGGTGGAAATCGTATTTCCATAACCTCTTGAATGACGGAGGACAAAGGCTTTGAGCTGGGGGACTTGGATCACTCAAAGAGGTGTCGTGACTATGGTTATTTTAGACATATAAGGGTTGAGAAGGTTAAGGGTGCTATTCTAGGATACGTAGAGGTAGGGCAACTGGGCCAGACGAGATTTCGGTGGATTTTTGGAAGAGCATTGGATGGGTAGGTATGGTGTGCCTAATCGAGTTGTTTAAAATCATTTTTAGGATGGAGAAAATGCCTGAGGCTTGGAGATAGAGTACGATGATCCCTTTATATAAAAATAAGGGTGACATTCAGAGTTGTAACAACTTAGAGGTATCAAGTTGTTGATTCACACTATGAAGGTTTAGGAAAGGGTGGTAGAGTTGAGGTTGAGGAGGATCATGACTATTTCTGAGAACCAGTTTGGTTTCATGCATGGTCGCTCGACTACTTAGGACATTCATCTCGTGAGGAGACTAGTGGAGCAGTATAAGGTGAGGAGGAAGGAATTGCATATGGTGTTTATCGATCTTGAGAAAGCGTATGACAGAGTCCCCAGAGGGGCTCTATGAAGGTGCTTGGAGGCAAGAGGTGTTCCCATGGAGTATATTAGGCCCATCCAGGACACGTACCACGGGGAGAAGACTTGTGTAAGGATTGTGGAAGGAGATTCGGAGCACTTTTCTATTTTGGTTGGGTTGTACCAAGGATCTACACTAAGTCTTTTTTTATTAGACTTGGTGATGGATGTTTTGACGCGGCATATTCAAGGGGAGGTACCTTGGTGTATGTTATTTGCTGATGATGTAGTTCTAATTGATGAGACCCGGGGAGGAGTTAATGATAAGTTGGAGGTTTGGATACAAACCTTAGAAGCTAAAGGGTTTTGGTTGAGCAGGACCAAGATGGAATACTTGGAGTGCAAGTTCAATGACTTGACGCATGAGGCTAAAGTGATAGTAGAGCTGGATTCCTAGTCCATTCGGATAATTCAGGGGAATGGAGAGATTGACGAGGATGTCACACACCGTATTAGTGTAGGGAAGTTGAAATGGAAACTCGCTTCAGGAGTTTTTTGTTATAAGAAGATGCCTCATAAATTGAAAGGTAAGTTCTACAGAGTGGCAGTTCGACAAGCTATGTTGTATGAAGCGGAGTGTTGGCCAGTCAAGGCATCCCACATCCAAAAGTTGAAGATGGTGGAGGTGAGAATGTTGTGAGGGATGTATGGACTTACTAAGAAATATAGGGTTCGAAATGAGAGTATTCGAGATAAGGTGAGAGTGGCCTCGATAGATAACAAGATGCAAAAAGTGTGGTTAAGGTGGTTCGGGCATCTGATGAGGTGGTGTACGGATACCTCAGTACGGAGGTGTGAGAGATTAGCTATAAATATCTTCATACTCGATAGAGATAGGCCAAAGAAATATTGAAAGGAGGTTGATTAGATATGACATGAAGCAGCTACATCTTACTTAGGACATGGCCCTAGATAGGAAAGTGTGGAGGGAGCGGGAGCAGATTAGGGTAGAGGGTTAGTGGGTAGGAGTGTATCCTAGATAGTAGGAAGGTGTGCTTTGTTTGATTATGTGCATGTAGTCGTAGTGTTATGCATATGTCTTGTAGTTCCTTGTTCGTGGTGTTGTGGGGATGTTTGGAATTTCTGGATAGATTGTATATAGCATTACTCTGTGGATGTCCCTTTTCTTATATTTTCTATTGGTGTGTTATCCCTTTTTGTTCATTGTTTTTATGTTTATCTTATACTATTACTTGTCCTGAGCTGGGGGTCTATCGAAAACAGCCTTGCTACTTCGTTCAAGGTAGTGGTATGGACTACGTAGATCTTATCCTCCCCAGACCCCACTTTATGGAAATACATTGGGTATGTTGTTGTTGTTGTTGTATTGTTGGACCCCTTATGTATTCCTAAAGATTGTGTTGGATAATAGACTAATATTGTAGTATATAGAAAGGACTATGTCGAATAGGGTGATATACAACCACCATGACTCATATTGGTTGATTTACTGGATCACAATGAATGACAATAAAATGAAGATTTGGCTTTAAATGTGTACATAATGATTGAAATATTTATTGAACCATTTAGTGAATGAACTATGCCAAGTGGGAGAATGTAAGTTACATTTGTGGCACACGTTATAAATTGGTTTAACAAATATTAAGTAGCTAAACTAATTGGCTATTAAAGAGAAGTTAATTTGGGTAACTCCTTTTGCTTATGTGATGGAGATGGTTAAAAGGAGTTGTAACTCCCCAATACATTTTTTTTCTTTTGGGTCCTCTCTCTCTCTACCTTTGAAAGGAGAATAGGTATACTAAATCTATACTATTTTTACAGAAAACCAGTAAAGGTAAAGAGAGAGGAAAGAGTTTATTGAGAATAATAAGAACAAACAATAAGAAGGCTTACTAGCTCTCAAGTGAAGAAGACATTATAATTGATTCAGGTATGTTATCTTGACTGAGTTATTGTAGATTCAAGTTTATGTGAAAATTATATAGTTCCACAATCCTGATTAATTGATAGGATTTCATATTAGATTGTTTATGTTTTACAATCTGTTAAATCCTTATAGTTTATTCATAGTGAAGAATTGGCACAAAATTTCTTTTGAGAGAAGCATGAGAATCGTGAACATTATCTACAATATATTAAAAGTGTGAAGACCCTTAGAAAAGTGATTCGAACTTTTTTCCCTTCATTAAAAGTCTCTTTTTTAGACAAAATTTTCTTTTCACCCTTTTTCTTCAATTATTATTTGACTATAATAAATATAAAAATAGTTTTTAAATATATGAAAAAAGAATAAATTTATGGGAAGTTTTATGTCGGCCGAATTCTTTGTAGGGTATAAAAGTGGGATATACTCAGTAAAAGCAAACAACATTGGTGTATTGTACTAAAACTGGTAATGTAAAAGGGAGATAGATCTCCACTCTTTATGTATATAAAGTTCAAAATTCCATTGCTGACCCATTGTAATTTTTTGGGTTTAGAAATTTTGGTTAATCGTATGTTCTAATATCTCGATTATCGTATTGTTCTGTTGTAGTTTCTTTTCTATAACTATTTATTGGTTTTTCTGCTTAATATAGGTGGTAGATGAGTGTTTGGTCAGACTTAAAGGTTAGGTCTAATCGTATTATTCTAATATCTCTATTATTGTATTGTTTTGGTGTAGTTTACAGGTGGTAGATGAGCTTTGAGAGATTTTTATGTAAAGTTTAGGTTTAATCATAATATTTTGATATCTCTATTATCATACAGTTTTGTTGTAGTTTACAAGTGGTAGATGAACTTTGAGGAATTTTTATGTAAAGGTTAGTTTTAATCGTATTGTTCTGATATCTCTATTACCCTTTTACTTTTTAATTTGTTGGGTTTAGAAATTTGGTTAATCATATGTTCTAATATCTCTATTATCTTATTGTTTTGTTGTAGTTTCTGTTCTATTACTATTTTTGACTTTTTTGCTTAATACAAGTGGTAGATGAGTGTTTGGTCGGACTTTGAGAAATTTTTATGTAAAGATTAGGTTTAATCGTATTATTCTAAAATCTCTATTATTGTATTGTTTTGGTGTAGTTTATAGGTGGTAAATGAGCTTTGAGAAATTTTTATGTAAAGGTTAGGTTTAGCTGTATTTTTCTGATATAGGTGGTAGATGAATGTTTGGTCGGGCTTTGAGGAATTTTTCTTATAAAGCTAGGTTTAATAGTATTGTTCTGATATCTCGAATATCATATTGTTTTGTTCTAATTTCAATTTTGTTGCTATTTGTTATTTTAGTTATTATCCGTTAAACTTCTCTTAACTGATCAGTTTCCTCTCCTTTCTACAAACAGAAATTCCACAAGAAAGCAGTAATGTTGGGCCACTGATCTCAAATTTGGGGACTTGTTGGTCATGAGCCTTATTATTGACTAACTTTTATGCATATGTATGTTTAATCTCTCTTTTGTCCTACTACTTAATAGTTGCTTTGTTTACCTTGATATACAACAGATTCGTGCGTGTATGAGAATAGGTTAATTCCAAAAAGATATCAGTTGTACCGAAGGAGTGACTCTGTTGGGAAAATATGAGTGTGCTAATATTGATTAATAATTTGATCTAGAGTTTTGTTCATATAGTTGTATATTCCTTTCGAAAATTATTCATTTTTTTGTATTGATAATGTATGCCTTTTGTTTAGCTGCCCGTTTTATGAATTCACATTGCCTTTTATGACTTGGAATTTCTATTGTATAGAATAAATGTATTGGGCAATGTCTGAGGGGCTTCAAAATTCAACTTAAGGTTCCAAGTTCAACTCCCAAGCACTAAATTTTTATTTTACGAATCCCCTTAGTAAAATGTAATGACCCTCCCGGTCATTTTCCTCATTTTTGTGTGTTCTCGGCATTTAGAGCTTTTCTATAACTGCCCCAATTTATTTATGACTTGCTGGGACTGACAGTTCGGTTTTCGGGCAGTTGGTTTGAGAATATTATTAACACCAAACGTGTTGTGAACCATTTAAATTAAATTAGAATTTTGTAAAAAGATATAGTTAATTACCTTTCTAAAATGTTTTTGACAATTCTAAGATTCTTTAGTTATGATATATTTATATTATTTTATATTATTTTATAACTTATTACTCCCTCCATTTCAAAAATAATGACCTACTTTCCTTTTTAGTCCGTTTCAAAAAGAATGACCCTTTCCTTTTTTGGCAACACTTTAATTTCAACTTTCCACGTGGCATGTTTAAGACCACAAGATTAAAAGGCATTTTGATACATTTGCCATAACTTTAATTTAGGACCACAAGATTCAAAAGTCTTCTTTTTTTTTCTTAAACTTCGTGCCAAGTCAAACTAGGTCATTCGTTTTGAAATGGAGGGAGTAATATTTTAAAGGGAGATAGTGAATCTAGATATGTTAAAATAATATTAGTATGTTATAGAGCCTTTATTCGAAATAATTTTCTATTAATTATGGTATATTCAAGATGTTGTATTTATTTTACCACGAACCTACGCACTACCCGAGTATGTATATAATGGGATTAAATTTATATAGTTTATATATATATATATATATATATATATATATATACACGTATCATGTATGCTCATTAATTAAAAAGTATGGTATTTTCCTTATTACATGTGTCTATTAAAGTGGTCAAATGTCAAGTAATAGTCCAAGTGTCCATCTTTGGTAATGAGTAATAACATAATGAGATTTTGTGGAAAATGCTAATGAATTTTTCTACCCAATTGCGGGCCAATGTCACCTAATAATTATCATATACACTTAGCCCACTATTGGCAGCCATTATATATAGGTTTGTACATTTATGTTAGAAAGGGTGTTGCATTACTATTCATTTAATATTATAGTTGGTCACTGACAAATAAATATATCAATTATCTTCGTCAAGTTATTAAAGCTCGGGGATCGCGTAATTGATAGTATAACGTCTTTATATCGTAAGTTTTTCGGTCAATTTTAGCTTAAAGTCGCGTATTTGAATTGTTATTTGGCAGGGTTGATGTTGGTGCTGTTTTAGAGCTATTTTGAGCTTGGATTTGGTAATATCTCTTGTGATGATTGGTCACTGAGCTATTTGGGACGCTGTGACGATTTTGTTTCTGCGATTCCGTAAATGGGCCCCACGCGGGATTTTCTATCAATTTTTGACCTGGGCAATATTGGTATCAATAGTCGTGTTGTGATGTATAGTTTACTGCTATTATGCTAGTGTTTGGGCTGGTAGTTGTAGTTTGTCGTTGGCTTACTATAATTAGGCATGCTGAGCCGGTTAAGGCCCTATTCGGGTATGTTCTAGGCCCACTATCCTTATGGTATGTCATAAATGCTTTTCTGAATTGGTTAATGTTGCAACTACTATTATTTGGGAATTGGGGAGTCTTATTCCAGACACGGATATATTTAGCCCAAACTTGGTTTTGGAACCCTGTAGCGGGCCCCGCTACCCTTCCCAGTTAGTATAGTTAGCTTTAAACATTGTTAGGCTTTGTTAAGACCTGAGATGATCTTTTAGGATAACATTTGGGTTGGTTTATTCCTGTTATGAGCTTTTAGCCTGTTTGGCTTTATTAGTCCCTGATAGCTTAGTACGTGACCAGGATTGGTAGCCTTGACCTAGTATCGAGACCCGCCTTATCGTGATACTTTCGAGATACCCGATTTGGCATGTATATTGCCTAGTGATAGTTTGTTTACCTCAGAGGATCCAGGGACTGTCCTGGTAGTGCCCTATGGGTTAGCTCTTTTATTTATGTTTCAGGTTCGGTATGAGGCCGGTATATCCCTGTTTACTTGTATTTGTGTGGATACTAGTACTATTCTAGGACTTGGTTATGATGACTCCGGGAGACTGATTATTGTGAGTTCCAGTTTGAGTCCGACCACTGATTCAGATAGGATGGTTACTGACTATTATGAGTTTTGGTTCGAGTCTGACCACTGATTCAGATATGATGGTTACTAATTATTATGAGTTTCGATTTGAGTTTGGCTACTGATTGTGATACTATTCGAGAGTTTTGGTACTAGGTACCATGGTTCTAATATTGTGATTCACTGAGTTTCGGTTCGAGTCCGGCATCTGGCTATGAGTTTTGAGATGTACTATATATGTCGCCTCTCGTTATTACCCGCTGTGACCGGTTTGATCCAGGCGTCTGGCCTCTTGTTATTACCTATTTATTTCGGTTCAATCCCGGTACACCCCCGGATGGTTACTATGGTTCCTGGATACTGGTTTAACCACAAGCTACTGAAGGTTCTGGATTTACTTTTCTTGTGTCTCCCACCAGCTTATGGGGGCACTGTAGGGTTATTGTTTCTTCAGTGTGCCTTCTAGGATTATGGGGCCCAGTTAGGTTATGTTTGACTTGTCTGTTTATTTCTGCATTACTTATTCTTCTGTATCACCTATACTTATTTCCTTATCGCATTTGCACAGCTCGGTCGCTATTTAGTTTCTGTCACTCTTACCCCGGACTAAGCATGCACCTTCGCATTTTAGTTATATTTATGTTATATTGAGCTCAGTCAGTCGATGATGCCTACTGAGTACCTATTACTCGGTACACATATTGCATTTCTGCATCTTTTTCCCAGATACAGATCCGGGTACCAGTCAACGTCAATGATATGATCCTCCTTCCTCAGCATTGATTCAAAGAAGGGTGAGCTTGTTGCCGTCCGAGGCTAATCCTACTTCATCTACTCCTGTAGAGTCTTTTGTAGTCGAGACTGTTATATTTGTTGTGTATATTTTGTTTCTGTCTAGTACTCTAGTTGTGTTAGTTGTGGCTCTAGTATCAACCTTACCAGGTCTTGGGAGGGGTTTATCTATATACAATTACCTCTTCCTCTTCTATCTCAGTATGTATATATTGTAGTTCCTGTGCTTTCTATTTTCATCTATTATTATTATCATGCTTTCTTCATCTCACTTTCTTCTGTTTTCTGCCTCTTAGCCCGTTGCTTACCGCTCTGGGCTATGGCTTAGCTTACCTATTGGTGGGTTATAGTAGGCGCCATCATGACTCAAAAATTTGGGTCGTGTCAGCTTGGTATCAGAGCCTAGGTATTACTGGTATTGTTGGTACTGTAGCCAATGTTTAGTAAAGTCTCACGGATCGGTATGAAGACGTCTGTATCCTATCTTCGGGAGGCTACAAAATATTTTTAGGAAAAGTCTCATCTTCTTAATTAATCTTCGTGCGTTGGGTCTGAGTTGGTCTCTAAACTTTATTTGGGTCATCCTTCACAGATGGATAGGACGCGAGGAGCGGCAGCCGAGGATCAGGACCCTACACCCACTGCAAGAGCTCTAGTTAGGGGTATGTTATGATTGTGGGTTATTGGTCACTTCGCCCGTGAGTTTCCCCGACATGGGATAATTGAGTCATCAGTGTAGATTGCACAACCGATCAAAGTAGTACCCCCTCCAGCTAGGAGTGGTGCACAGGGTTCCAGAAGTGGTCCTCAAGAAGGTAGGACAGGTGGTCAGGTAGGTACCCATTCCGGTAGCGGACAAGGCCATTTGTATGCTATATCGGGTAAGCCGGAGGCTGAGTCTTCGGATGCTGTGATCACAGGTACGATTTTTGTATGCCATCAGCCAGCTTCTATTTTTTTTGATCCCGAATCCACATTCTCTTATGATTCTGCTTATTATTCATTGTGGTTAGGTTTGTGTTCGGAGTCTTTATCTGTACCTTTGCATGTAGCTAGCCCTGTGGGTGATTTCTTAGTAGTAGATCGGGTATATAAATAATGTCTGGTGAATGTTTGGGATTTTTATACTCAAGTTGATCTCATTGTGTTAGACATGGTAGATTTCGGTGTGATTCTAGCCATAGACTGGTTATACCCTTACCACGCGATCTTGGATTGCTTTGTTAATACCGTTACCTTAGTCATGCCTGGTGTACCTCCAATGGTATGGCAGGGTTCTGTTAGCCACACGCCGACGGAGATTATTTCTTATGTTCGGGCTCGTGGATTGATGCCGAGGGGATGTGATTCATTCCTAGCTTATGTTCGGGATGTTAGTGTTGAGAGTCCGTCGGTTGACTTCGTCCCCATTGTTCATGAGTTTCCCGATGTTTTCCTACTGACCTACCTGATTTTCCTCCTAAGCGTGATATAGATTTTGTTATTGACCTCGAGCCGAGCATCCTACCTATTTTTTTAGCTCCTTATCACATGGCTCCTGCCGAGATAAAGGAGCTAAATAGTCAGCTTTAGGATCTTCTAGGTAAGGGTCCTATCAGACCGAGCGTGTTGTGCGGACCCAGTATCCCTACCTGATTTAGCCTTCAGGTACTTCCTTATCTTTTACTTTCATGGACGAAAGTCCTTTTAGTAGTAGATGATGTAATGACCCTCCCGGTCATTTTCCTCATTTTCGTGCATTCTCGGCTTTTAGAGTTTTCCTACAACTACCCCAAGTTATTTATGACTTGCCAGAACTGACAGTTTGATTTTCGGGAAGTTCGTTTGAGAATCTTATTAACACCGAACGTGTTGTGAAACATTTAAATTAAATTCGAATTTCGTAAAAAGATATAGTTAATTACCTTTCAAAAATGTTTTTGATATTTATAAAATTCATTAGTTATGATATATTTACATTACTTTATATTATTTTATAACTTATTAATATTTTAAGCGGAGACAGTGAATCTAGATATGTTAAAACAATATTATTATTTTATAGAGACTTTATTTGAAATAATTTTCTATTAATTATGGTATATTCAAAATGTTGTATTTATTTTACCACGAACCTACACAGTACCGAGTATGTACATAATGGGTTTAAATTTATATAGTGTGTATATATATATATATATATATATATATATACGTGTCATATATGCTGTATGGCATTTTCCTTATTACATGTGCCTAGTAAAGTGGTCAAATGTCAAGTAATAGTCCAAGTGTCCATCTTTGATATTGAGTAATAACATAATGAGATTTTGTGGCAAATGCTAATGAATTTTTCTACTTAATTGCTGGCCAATGTCACCTAATAATTATCATATACACTTAGCCCACTCTTGGCAGCCATTATATATAGGTTTTTACATTTATGTTTGAGAGGGTGTTGCAATAATATTCATTTAACATCATAGTTGATCACTAAGAAATAAATATATCAACTATCTTCGTCAAGTTATTTAAGCTCGGGGATCGCGTGGTTGATAGTATAGCGTCTAAGTTTTTTGGTCAATTTTAGCTTAAAGTCGTGTATTTTAATTGTTATTTGGCAGGGTTGATGTTGGTGCTATTTTAGAGCTATTTTGAGCTATTTTGAGCTTGAATTTGGGAATATCTCTTGTGACTATTGGTCACTGAGCTATTTGGGACGCTGTGATAGTTTCAATTTCGCGATTCAGCAAACGGGCCCCATACGGGATTTTAGGTCGATTTCCGACCTGGGAAATATTGGTGTCAATAGCCGTGTTTTGATGTATAATTTATTATTTTGGTAGCGTGGTATCAGTCGGAGGCCTTTCGAAAGGGGAAGGCTCCTATTTAAAAGGACTTGGCAGGCGTTCGGCGGCATCCAGGTAGGCTAGGCTTACCTTATACCTAGACTGAGTTTATTTATAATATTTGCATGCTATTAAGCTAGTGTTTGGGCTTGTAGTTATAGCTTATCGTTGGCTTGCTATAATTAGGCCTGTTGGGCTGGTTAAGGCCCTGTTCGGGTATGTTCCGGGCCCGTTATCCTTGTGTTATGTCATAAATGCCTTTCTGAATTGGTTAATGATGCGACTTCTATTATTTGGGAACTAGGGAATCTTAGTATAGACTTGGATAGCTTTAGCCTAGACTTGGTTACGGGCCCCTATAACGGGCCCCACTACCCTTCACAGTCGGTATAGTTAGCTTTAAACATTGTTAGGCTTAGTTAAGCCCTGAGATGAACTTTTAGGATAACACTTGGGTTAGTTTATCCCATTTATGCGCTTTTAGTCTATTTGGCCTTATTAGTCCCTGATAACTTAGTACTTGACCAGGATTGGTAGCCTTGACCTAGTTTCTGGACCCGCCTTGACGTGATACTTTCGAGATACCCGATTTGGCATATATATCGCCTAGTAATAGTTTGTTGACCTTGGAGGAACCAGGGACTGACGTAGTAATGCACTATGGGTTAGCTCTTTTATTTATGTTTTGGGTTCGATCTAGGGCTGGTATGTCCCTGTTTACTTGTATTTGTGTGGATACTGGCACTGTTCTGGCACATGGTTATGATGACTCTGGAGGCTGATTATTATGAGTTCCAATTTGAATTCGGCCACTGATTCAGATATGATGGTTACTGACCATTATGAGTTCTGGTTCGAGTCCGGCTACTGATTCATATATGATGGTTACTGATTATTATGAGTTTCGGTTTGTGTCCGGCTACTGATTGTGATACTATTTGAGATTTCTGGTACTGGGTAGCGTGGTTCTGATATTGTGATTCACTGAGTTCCGGTTCAAGTTTGGCATATGGCAATGAGTTCTGAGATGTACTATATATGTGGTATCTCGTTATTACCCATTGTGACCTGTTCAAACCCGGCGTCTGGCCTCTTACTATTACTCATTGGTGCCGGTTCAAGCCTGATACACCCCCGGATGGTTACTATGGTTCCTGGATACTGGTTCAGCCACATGTTACTGACGGTTCTGCATTTATTTTTCTTGTGTATCCCACAGGTTTATGGGGGCACGGTTGCGTTATTGTTTTCTTTAGTTTTCCTTCTGGGCTTATGGTGGGCCAGTTAGGCTATGTTTGACTTGTCTGTTTATTTCTGCATTTACTTATTATTCCGTATCGCCTCTATTTATTTCCTTATCGCATTTGCACAGCTCGGTAGCTATTTATCTTCTATTATTCTTACCCCGGACTTAGCATGCACCCTCACATTTTAGTTATGTTTCTGCTATATTGAGCTCAGTCGGCCGATGATGCCTACTGAGTACCTGTTGCCGGGTACTCATATTGTACTTCTTCATTTTTTTCTCCAATGTAGATCTGGGCACCAGTCGACGGTAGTGATGTGATCCTCCTTCCTCAGCACTGATCCGGAAAAAGGGTGAGCTTGTTTGCATCTGAGGCTGATCCTACTTCATCTACTCCTGTATAAGCTTTTGTACTCGAGACTGTTGTATATTTTGTTTCTGTCTAGTACTCTGGCTATGTTAGTTGTGGCTCTACTACCAACCTTACCAGGTCTTGGGAGGGTTTTATCTATATACACTGTCCTCTTCCTCTTCTGTCTCAGTATGTATAGATTGTATGTTAGTTCTTGTGCTTTTTGTTTTCATCTATTATTGTTGTTATGCCTTCTTCATCTCACTTTCTTCTGTTTTCTGCCTCTTAGCCAGTTGCTTGCCACTGCGGGCTGTGGTTTGGCTTACCTATTGGTGGGTTATGGTAGGCACCATCATGACTCGAAAAATAGGGTCATGACATGAAAATCCTGGATCAGCCACTGTCTGAGATTGTAGGAAGTCCATATTATATGGCACCAGAGGTGCTGAAACAGAAGATGAGAGGTTGATATTGGAATTGCTGGTTTCATCCTTTATGTTTTGTGATGGTGGGGTTCCTCTATTTTTGGCTGATATAATATTATTTTTTCAATTTCCTGTTAAGTTCTGATGGTTGCAATTCTCTCTACCGTTGCTGCAGTTTTTAGTTTGGCGCATAAACTTAAGCCAGCAATTATATTCATTTACTAAGTGCATGGCAAGTTTTACTGATATTCGATAGTTTTTACATGTAGCATTAACTTTTTTTAAGGTGACATCATATAATTATTATCATAGTGATTCCGGTTGATTCGGTTATTGTTCTTTTTCTCTTTATGAAAGGTTTTTTCCGACTTTTGTATTGTTAGATTTATTTTTTGTATGTACTTGGTATGAAAACTTTCCATGACGAAATGGATCAAATTGATTAGGAATATTTAGGTGTAATTATTGTTGTTATATGCTAAGTGGATGTGTTGAAAGTGAGTTTTTCATGTAGACAGAGGGCAACTAAGGCATTCACATCTGGTAAATGAATGTCTATGAATGGAGAATCAACTGAAAGTAAGCTGTCACTTTCTTTTTCAGGTGTGAATTCTGAATACAGGGCTATAAATGGATGAATCATATCATAGTGTCCACAAGATCAAGGTCTAGAAATTGATCCTGTTTTTACAACATAACGGAATCTTATGTAGTAGTATATGGTTTTTAGTACTTAGAGAACGTTTAGGGTTCAGGGTTCAGGGTTTAGGGTTTAGGGTTCAGGGTTCAGGGTTTAGGGTTTAGGATTTGTGGCATTGTGCAGAGTTCTTGATCACATTACCATGGACAACAAGGATGAAGATAGCATTGGGAGCATCAAAAGGTCTCACCTTCCTCTATGAAGGTGACAAACCAGTCATATACAAGGATTTTAAGGCCTCAAACATCTTAATAGATTTAGTAAGTTACTCCTTCCAGCTAGGTTGTTCACGGTTTGGGTAAAGACAAATTCAAATCAAAAGTTCGAACCAAATCAATTAATAAATCTATTTTTAGTTGGTTTGATATTACATTTTTAAAAATCAATAATATTTGATTTGGTTTTAACAATGAAATAATCGAAGCGAACCGATAAATTATACTCCCTCCGTTCCATTTTACTTGACCTCTTTTGACTTGGCACACCCATTAAGAGAACATTAATTAGAAGTGAATTTTACAAAATTAACCCTATTAATTATGTTTTGAAACACTAAATCTGACTATTACTATTTTCTTTAGTTATTTAATACTGAGGGTAATATGGGAAAGAAGTAATAAAACACTCTTGATTTGCGAAAATGGGCAACTAATTTGAAACAAACATATTTGGAAAGAAGGTCAAGTAAAATGGAATGGAGGGAGTATATATTTTCTTACAACAAAAAAAAATGATTCTATCGTTTTAAGTTTAATTTCTATTTTTCCGCTTAATTAGAGACTCTCCATGTTATTAAATATTCCGTTTGTCTCAAACAAACTGTTTAAAGTTGATTTTATTCATCCTGCGTGAATATTTCAATATCCACTTGACTTAATTATCTGTAAAAATTCCTTCTTTTTGCATTAGGAGATGACGAAGTTATTGAATTGACGTTTTTTTTAAGTTAGAGATTTACTTAGGAAACACTTATCAATTTCCTTAATATGGAGTAACTAATATGTTTACATATAATAGCAAATTAAATAAATTCATCAAATTACTACTACTACAACGTAACATCATCATTAATTGAAGTCCAATATGACTCTAGATATTGATTTTTCAAACTAAAAATAAAGCCACCTAGAATGAGAATCCAAATATAAGAACAAGTAGTACGACATAAACATAGTGCTCGTTGGGTCTTACAATAATTTTTTTAAAAAAATATCACCATTATGATAAAGTTAAAAGGGCATAATGGTGAAGATAGAAAAGGTTCGAGGAGGGTGAAGTGTACTTAATTAAAGTTACGGTCATTAGATTTTACTTATTTATAAGATGTAACAACTCGATCACAATACTGCAGATTTTATTTGTCATCTCAAAAGCAGATGTCTTCAAAAGCCCAAATTCTGAGACTTATGTCATATTTGGAGAGGATGTGAGCTCCCAGTTGCAGACACAGGCAGCTCAGCAGTTTAGGATGCCAGACATGGGATCTGCGATGGCCAAGCCGGATGTTTCTGCCTCTACTGCTGCTGCAGAGGCAGATGAGGAAGAAGAGGAGGTCGATGAGACTGGTGTTGAGCCCCGAGACATTGATTTGGTCTTGACACAAGCAGGAGTGTCCAGGAGCAAGGCAGTCAAGTAGGGATGGCAATGGGGCGGTGCGGGTGCGGGGCGGTGCAGGTTTTAGGCTATGCGGTGCGGTGCGGATTTTAGACTATGCGGGTACTGGGCGGGTGCGGGGTGGGTTGAAATAAGTTTTTCTTAAATAATGCGGGGCGGGGGGGTTGCGGGTTTATGCGGGTTTAAATTAAAAAAAATTAAAAGTTAGTATTATTCTCGTGAATTTACCTAAAATTATATGTATTCTTCACTTAAAATTATATGATACTTAAAATGACATGTATAACACTATAAATTAACAATTTTATAACTCAAAAATATCAAAACCCGCACCGCATCGCCCCATTGCCACCCCTACAGTCAAGGCTCTAAAGACTTACAATGGAGATATAGTCAGTGCCATCATGGAGCTGACCACTTAAGTATTTTTAAGTATTCACCTTTCAATTCGTGCTCTATGATGAATTTTGGAAGAACTCAAGCTCTCATTCTATTTTGTTGCCCTTGTTGATTGGCGAATGCCTTATTGAGTAGTAGTGCGTTGTAGAACCTCAATGACCAATATCAAGAAATGATCCAATACACGATTACCTAAAAATCATGACACATAATTAATGCATGTTCGTTTTTTCCTCTTTAAATTTTTTTAAAAAATCCCATTTAATTTTTGAGTAGAAATTCATTGTAGTCTGAATTAACATGATACTATCAATTTAAAAATAAATTAAACTAAAATTATACCACTATGCAAAATTGTTAAAGACTAATATTTGAAATTTTAGAGAACAAAGTGATCAAGAGGTGAACTTTCTCGAGATCAATTCGATATATCAAAGTGATGCTTGATATTCTTGACGATCAAATACATCACAGGAAGATTCAAAATCCTACATTCTGAAATCACACACACAAAAAAATTAGGAAAGAAGAATCAAAAGAATACTACAAAATTGTCTCACAATCTTGATAAATAAAATCACTTTCATTTATTTGTTTTTGTAGTTCATTTTTGACGAAATGATCTACTGAACCCTTGTACTTGTCCGAGTTTTTAATGTGAACACCTCTACTTAGTCCTTTGTCATCTGAACCCCTAAACTCAATGAATCACAATATTTTATACCCTTCTGACCATTGACTAAGCCTAGGTGGCAACTTAAAGGGTGAGTTGGAAAAAACGCGTAATTTCACGCATGTAGAACACGTATACATAAAAAATTTAATTAAAAATAATTAAAATAAATAAATAGATAATGTAATAAAAAAATCTCCTTTCTTCTTTGCACCCACCCACCCACTGTACCTCCACCCCCTCCATTTCCCCCATTTTCACCACCGCCACCGTACCCCTACCCCATATATATCAGAGATGAGAATATATGGCGATCTTATAATAATATTACGTATTAGTGACCCACATATTTTTGGTAATAAATTTACTTTGTCTCCCAAGAAAAGTAATAAATCAGTCAATTACTTTTTCTCCAAGTTATGCATATATGGTATTTCTTTGATGGCAAGAAATAACTATGAAAGTCCCTAGGGTTAAAGTTATTTGCCTAAGAGTCCCTAACCTACCTATAAATACGTCTGTGACTCCATCAGTCTAGCATACCTTTGATAGGTATAGGCTAGAAGACTCCATAGGTTTCTTCTTCTCTATCTCTTTATTCTTCTAGTTCTTGGCAAAGCGAACACGATTATCAACAACACTTGAACAATAATGACTGAAGTACGTTCCTATTTATTTTTTCGCTGCGTTTTGCTCTGTGTATGTGTTGAAATTCAACATGTGGTATCAAGAGCCATCCTTTAGTCGTATTGTTTGGTGTTTAGAATGGTATCAAATTATCTTAATTGTGTTCCATAATTGGATTTAAGATATCTTATTGGAACTGATATGGATTACACTGACATACCGATACTGATTTTAATTGTGTTTTGCTTTTCTGGTTCTTTAAAACAATAAGTAATCATGTAATTGATTAAAATAATTATTAAGGATATAAGACAGTGGCCTTGGATATTCCTTTGCACTTTGTTTACTTATTAATTAATATTTAAATACTCTTTATGTAGTATATGTAAGATTGTTAGTTAAAACTATTTCAGTAAATCTCGTGCTCAAATTCTATTTGATTTACTACTGTTTAAAATTGTTCTCGTAATAATTATAAGAAATAAGAATGGGAGATATGTAGGCTCAGCCTATTTCCTTATCATATGCAACTTATTATTACTATGGCTAAGGAATTATAGTCTTAACGAAGGATATGTAGGCTCTGCCTATTTCTTTGTTGTACGATTTTTCCTCGGTTAACATGAAATGTTTTATACACAGGATTGCTTTGATGTAGGCTATGCCTATACAATCTAGTTTTAGCATTGTGATTAATTAACGATATGTTTAAGTTAATTATTAAAGTTAAATGATTTGAGATGCTTTATACAACGGGTTGCTTTGATGTAGGCTCTGCCTATTCAATCCGTATTAGCATTTTAATAAGTTAACACTTTGTTTAAGTTAATTATTAAAGGTAACTATTGTGAGATGTCATTCTGAGTTCTTTTTATCATATGCTTGGGTTAGCCACAATATCCTGAGTATATGATATAAAGAAAAACTAAATTCTTTAATCACATAAAGTTAAGTGATTGACATCTAATAAAGTTCGATTATCTTTTCAAAATAGTAGCCTTACCCCATAGGGAGGTAACTAGTTTGGTTAGACTAGTAGCAATGAGATAGTAAACCTTTATGTTTAAAAAATTATACTATGCCCACAGGTATGGATTAACTTGTTTTATTTGGTTTACTAGTCCAATAAAGTTAAGTAATTCTATGCATGGGTTGGAACCTCTGCCACAGGAAGGTTTAGAATTTAATTAAGAATCGGTATCTACACGATTCACTTTGATGGTTATGTATTTCATAGCTTATGCATGTGTATCCTTTTTTTGCAGTTAACACAGCTTTTCCTACTGCTCTATTTAACGAAAATGCTCGAATTCCAATGTTGTCTGGTGACAACTTTACTGAATGGAAGGAGAAAGTCCTTCTCACTTTAGGGTGTTCGGATCTGGATCTGGCACTCCGTGTGAAAGAATCACCTAAGTCCACGAAATCAAGTACGCCAGAGGCTAACGCTTCTTATGAGCGGTGGGAGCGATTAGGTGTCCCATCCCTACCAATGACAATGTCAAAGCTTACATGAAGGCAATTGATGAACAATTTGTAAGCTCTGACAAGGCGTTGGCCAGCACCCTTATGAAGAGGAGCTCAAGTATGACATTTGATAGAAGTCGTACAGTGCGTGAGCACATTATGGAGATGAGAGATGTTGCTACTAAACTCAAGTCCGTTAAGGTTGATATGTCTGCACTATTTTCTTGTGCATTTTATTCTCAACTCTCTTCCTACAAAATATAGTTCGTTCAAGATATCTTACAGCACACATAAAGATAAATGGCCAATCAACAAACTCTTGACCATGTGTGTGTAAGAAGAGGAGAGGTTAAAGCATGAGACACCTAAAAGTACTAATTTGGTGACTCATGATAAGAAAAATGCAATGAAGTGCAAAAGTGTTCCTACGAAGAAGAAAGGCAGTCTTAACAAAGACACTTGCCGTTTCTTCAGAACGAAGGGACACTGGAAGAAATATTGCCTAAAATACAAGAAGTGAATTCAGAAGAAAGGTAATTTTACCTTTGTATGTTATGAATCTAATTTCATTGAAGTTTCTGATAATACATGGTGGATCGATTCTGGTTCCATAACTCATATTGCCAAAACCATGCAGGGTTTTCTAACTATAAGGAAGCCGACGCAAAGTGAACAAAATGTTTATTCTGGCAATAGGACGGCATCACATGTGGAAGGCGTGGGGACTTATAGGATCATTTTAAAATATGGTTTGCAATTAGATTTAGAAAATACATTTTATGTTCCATCGTATTCTAGGAATTTAATTTCTCTTTCTAGACTATTAATAGTTGGTTATGATTTCAATTTTCATTTGTCTACAATGAAACTTTTGAAAGGCAATAACGTTGTTGGTTTTGGAAATTTGTATGGAAAGTTATTTAAATTTGAGCTAGCCCCCACGACTGAATGTAATATCTTAACTCTGCATAATAAAGAAATTGGCACTAAGCGATGTATTATCAATGAGAACTCATGAAGTCTTTGGCACAAGAGATTGGTACATATCTCTATTGAAAGAATCAAAAGGTTAGTTAATGATGGAGTTCTTGAAGCTCTTGATTTTTCTGACTTTGGAACTTGTGTGGACTGCATAAAGGGTAAACAAACCAATAAATCCACTAAAGGTGTCAAAAGAAGTCCTCAATTGCTTGAGATCATACATACAGATATTTGTGGACCTTTTCCTACCTCTTGCTTGAATGGTGAGAGATACTTTATCTCATTTATTGATGACTACGCAAGATATATGTATCTCTATTTTCTGTTTAATAAATTGGAAGCACTTGATGCTTTTAATGTTTTTAAAACAGAAGTAGAGAAATAATTGGAGCTCAGATCCAAATTGTAAGATCTGATAGGGGTGGAGAATATTATGATAGCTACACAGAAAAGGGACAAGTTAA
Organism: Capsicum rhomboideum; assembly: GCA_031232105.1. NCBI lineage: Eukaryota > Viridiplantae > Streptophyta > Magnoliopsida > Solanales > Solanaceae > Capsicum > Capsicum rhomboideum. Next base: position 150,391,181 of record CP124714.1, on the reverse strand, counting down.
AGGTCCATTTGCTAAGTTCCTTGAAAAGGAAGGTATAATTGCTCAATATACCATTCCAGGAACACCACAACAAAATGGTGTGGCAAAAAGAAGGAACCGATCATTAATGGACATGGTAAGAAGCATGATTAGCAGATCAAGTTTATCTTTATGCTTATAGAGTGAAGCCTTAAAAACTGTTGTGTATATTTTAAATAAGGTTCCATCCAAGGTTGTCCTTAAGACACCTTTTGAATTATTTAAAGGATGGAAACCTAGTTTAAACCATTTACACGTTTGGGGATGTCCAACTGAAGTGAGGGTGTATAACCCACATTTAAAAAAGTTGGATGAACGAACAATAAGCGGTTTCTTTATAGGCTATGTGGTTAACTCTAAAGGATTTAGATTTTACTGTCCTTCTCATTCTCCTAAAATTGTTGAGGCTAGAAATGCTAAATTTCTTGAGGAACATGAAGTAAGTGGGAGTGGTTCAACTCAAGTGGTGGAACTAAAAGAGATAAGGGAACCACTTATGGTGCCTTTATCTACTGAAAACTTGAATGCAAATCAGTTAAATTCTTATGAATTACCTGAAGAGAAACAAGTTCAAGAGCCACCACCACTTGATGAGCCACAAGAAGAGCAACTCGCTTTACCTGAACCCATTGTTGAAAGAGCACCTGAACAAATGAAAGTAATGAAATACTCAAGAGCTCGTAAACCAGCAATTTCTAGTGACTATGTTGTATATCTCCAAGAGTCTGATTATGATATTGGACTAAAAGATGATCCATGTTCTTTTTCACAAGCCATGAGTGGAGAAAACTCCACACTTTGGTATGATGCCATGAAAGAAGAAATAGAATCTATGGCTAAAAATAAAGTCTGGAATCTCATTGAATTACTTAAAGGAGTCTCTACTATAAGATCTAAATGGGTTTATAAAACCAAAAGAGACTCATTTGGTAATGTTGAACGACATATAGCTAGACTTGTAGCCAAGGGTTTCACTCAAAAGGAAGGTATTGATTACCATGAAACTTTCTCTCCTGTATCAAAGAAGGATTCATTAAGGATAATCATGGCATTAGTAGCTCACTTTGATTTAGAGCTACATCAAATGGATGTAAAAATAGCTTTCTTGAATGGAGATCTTGAAAAAGAGGTATACACGCGTCACCCTAAAGGATTTAGTGATAAGGATGAAAGTCACCTTGTTTGCAAGTTGAATAAATCTATTTATGGACTAAAAAAGGCTTCCCGCCAATGGTATATTAAATTTCATGATGTTATTTCTTCATTCGGATTTACGGAGAACATCAGTGATCAATGTATATACCTTAAGATAAGTGGGAGCAAATATATTTTTCTAGTCCTATATGTGGATGACATTTTACTTGTGAGTAGTGATTTAGGGTTGTTGCATGAGACGAAACAGTTTCTTATCCAGAATTTTGAAATGAAGGATATGGGTGAAGCCTCATATGTCATTGGCATAGAGATTCATAGATATATATATCTCAATGACTGCTTGGACTATCTCAAAAAGCCTACATTGAAAGAGTTCTGGAAAGATATGGAATGAAAAATTGCTCACCTATAGCAACACCTATCATTAAAGGTGACAAATTCTCATTGAATCAATGTCCACAAAATGCATTGGAACAAGAGAAAATGAAAGTCATTTTATATGCTTCACTTGTTGGAAGCCTTATGTATGCACAGGTCTACACTAGACCTGATATTGCCTTTGTAGTAGGAATGCTTGGTAGATATCAAAGTAACCCTGGTCTTGATCATTGGAAAGCTGGTAAAAGGGTTTTGATATATTTGCAAGAAACCAAGGATCTTAAGCTTACATACAGATATTCTGACTCATTGAAAGTCATTGGCTATTCAGACTCCGATTTGGGTGGATGTAAAGATAGTGGTAAATCTACTTCTGGCTACGTTTTCCTTTTTGCTGGAGGTGCTGTGTCTTGGAGAAGTGTCAAGCAAACCATTGTTACAACATCCACGATGGAAGCTGAATTTATAGCATACTATGACGCTACATCACAGGCGTTATGGTTGAAGAATTTTACTTCAGGCCTTAAAATTTTCAATTCTATTGTGAGACCATTGAGAATGTTTTGTGATAATTCAGCTACGGTATTCTTTTCAAAGAATAATAAGAGTGGTAGCCGAAGTAAGCACATAGACATAAAGTATTTGATGGTTAGAGATAATGTCAAGAAGCAAGATGTGAGTTTTGAACATGTTAGTACTACTTTAATGATTGTTGATCCTATGACTAAAGGTTTATCAGCTAGTGTTTTCAAGGATCATGTAACCTGTATGGGACTTAATAACTCATTGTAGTCTTGCTCTATTCTCTAACAGTTTGTCTAGACATTATCATTTTTATTATACATGAACGTGCACTTTTTGATTTTCGTGTATTATAAAGTGATCATTGGATCAAATAAAGTTGGACTCTGAATGACTTATATTAAGCTTATTTATAAAGTTGTTGGACACTTTATTTAGAATGTATTGTACATTGTAATACATGGAAGGAAGTGTTTGATTAAGAGCATGACCGCCATGACTTTGTATTATGTATTCTTGATAAACTGATTATTGCATAACTATTAAGTTGAGTGAATATGCGTTTATGGCCATATCGTTTATTTTCACTCATAAAGGATTGTCTGATTTTAATATGTGGTTCAAGTGGGAGAATGTAAGAATATTAGTATAATATTACGTATTAGTGACTCACATATTTTTTTGGTAATAAATTTACCTTGTCTCCCAAGAAAAGTAATAAATCAGTCAATTATTTTTTCTCCAAGTTATGCATATATGGTATTTATTTAATGGCAAGAAATAACTATAAAAGTCTCTAGGGTTAAAGTTATTTGCCTAAGAGTCCCTAACCTACCTATAAATACGTCTGTGACTCCATCAGTCTGGCATATCTTTGACAAACATAGGCTAGAAGACTCTATAGATTTCTTCTTCTCTATGTCTTTCTTCTTCTAGTTCTTGGCAAAGCGAACACGATTATCAACAACACTTGAACAATAATGGCTGAAGGTACGTTCTTATTTATTTTTCCGCTGCGTTTTGGCTCTTTGTATGCGTTGAAATTCAACAGATCTTCTGTCAATTTCGCATTTAGGGTATCTATATTTATTCCCTACAAGTTAAATGGCTGCAGAGATTTTGGCCTTTTTTTTGGTAATCCCAGGAAAACCCGCAGCCGCTACAACCTCTGCCACAGCCTCTGCCCTTCGGGTGAGCACTCTGTGGTCCTTTTATAAGTGCTGAGATTTCGCCTTTTTGTTTTTTAATTTTGGGCTGGAAAACGGTTCTAAATTCTCCCATCTCTTTGACCTTTTTTTTACACTCTTTTTTCAGTACTAGTATTTTCCTTCGCTGTGGAGTTTAAAGAAATTGGCTTTTAGTGGTGTTCCGATGGTATGGTGGTGTTTCGGCAGTAATGAGATAAAGAAGAAAAAATGAATGTGAGATTACTTGATTTTGATTTTCTTGGTAAAAAAAAAGAAAATGGAGAGGGTGGAGGTGAAATTTTTTTACTTGGTAAATAGAGGTGCAATCAAATCCACCAAGTAATTGAAACGTATCTGCAATCAAATCTCCATGACTTGATTGAAAAAATGGGGGTGAAATTTAGACCAAGTAAAAGAGGAGGAGTTGGGGGGAGCTTATTTGATTTTATCTTTTTTAAAAAAAAAATTAATCTCCTATCTGTCGTTGAAAAATGACTTGAAATTCCACGTGCACTCGTTTGTATTACACACACATTAATCAGATGAGAAAAGAGTTTAAAATATTGTGATTCATTGAGTTTAAGGGTTCAAATGACAAAGGGCTAAGTAGAGGTTTTCACATTACAAACTCGGATAAGTACAAGGATTCAGTAGACCATTTCGCCTTAATTTTTTTATAAAGTTTATTTTAGATATATATATATATCTTTGTTTTTTTTATAAATTTGTGTCAAATTTCTCATTTAAATAAATACGTATTTGCACACTAAACTAGTAATAAAATAAAGCTTTCAATCATACTTGCATGTGAATTTTTTGTAGTCGGAAACAAGGAGAAATAAGTAATCAGATATACATCAACCTATCACAAACTTAATATTTCATTCTGAATATTTGGATGCTTTAGCGTACAACAGAATTTTGAGGTTTTAAACTTGAATAAAAAAATCAATTGGAGTAACCGAAATATTAAAGAAAGAACAAAAGACGTGACCTTGAAACTGAAGGCTAAGTAGTGGATTGTAAATTTCATCCCACCCAATTGCTGCCTAACTAAATAACAATTAGCTCTGTGATGTTCCAAATATAATCTGACTTTTGCATCACCATCAAATTATATATCTATTTCAGTTTGATGATTGAAATGAGGAAGAGGGGTAACAATAGTACATAAACTTCAAGATCTGAGAGTTCATCTTCACTATAAGATAGAGAAAATATTAAGAAACTAAAATCTGTAGCTTTCTGTAGCTTCGGTTATTTCAAAGAGAAAACCATTCCCAACAAAAAATCATGCAAATCATCTAAACACTGTACATAACGTTTTACTCCCAGCGCCGTAGTAAACACAAAAGTAGATTGTAAAAACTGAAGAAAAGCTTGAGTTTATCATAACTTATATTATTTGATTTGTTTGGCGAGAACTCTTAAGTAGTAGTACACTCTCAGAGCTGTAGTAAACACAAAAGTAGATTGTAAAGATAGATGAAAAGTTCAAAGTTATTATAACTTAAATTATTTGATTTGTTTGGTAAGAACTCTAAGCTACCATTTATACTTGAAGTTTACTTTCCTTTGTCCTGTCCCAAAAAGAGTCTTTCTATATTTAGTAAGTTTTTCAATTCCAACATGGCAAGTAAGACGACAAGATTTAAAGGGTTACACACATCTTTAATTAGACCATAGGATTCAAAAGTCTCCCTATGTTTCTTAAATTCAATGTCCATTCAAACTAAGACACTTAAATTGGGACGGAGGGAGTACAAAAATTCTAATGCAAGAGAATATTTTACATGGGGAAGGGTCAACCCTATTCTCCTGGAATAAATTACTAAATAATACTCATTATCAGGCTTGTCTTCCTCTTCTTGGCAATTTCTTTTGGCATTTATCTGCGCATTTTTGTTAGCAGCGGTTTCTCCATTTGAACAAATAACTTATGCACAAGTGTTATATGGACACCCAGGTACCTGATTCCATAGAGGCACTGCCTGAGAGGTATCAAACTGTTAAAGTAAGCTGTTGAAAATACTATACAAACCATTCTGTACTGAAGTTGATGCGTAAGCTGTTGAAACTTGAAGTTGATGACTCAACAACTTCAAGTTGTAATTTCTACTTTGAACTACTATGGTAGGTCATATGTTATGTTAGGTTCATATCTCCTCTGAATTCCTACATCATAGATAAAATATAGATAAACAAAAACTGACCTCACCATTGTCAAATGCATTTTGACGGACCAAACAGAGAATGCATACCTGCAAAGTATATATACTACTGGAAATTGGGGTTATGGAAACGGTTCATTTACCGTTGCCATAGACGTCATAACCTTTGCTGTACCTCTATGGGAACGGTTGTGCCACCCGCTACAACTGCTCGCGTTACATTAGCTCTAAGGCTACGATCAGGTGCGACGGTCGCCAAAACCGTAGCTATAAGACCCTCTATAGCGACGGGTTTAGTTGCTAGTTATATGCGATGGTTTATAGTCTATTGTGACAGTTACAAACCGTCCCTGTAGAGATTTATGCAACAATATTTAACCGTCGTTGTATATTCTATTGCAACGTTTACAAGCTCCGTGTAGAGATTTATGCAATAATATTTAACCGTTGCTGTAGATTCTATTGCAACGTTTATTTGTAATCCAACAAAATTTAAGTTTCTCTAATGCAACGGTTGTGACCGTTACTCCCCGGGCTAAAGCAACGGTTTTGTGAAGCTACTGCAACAGTTTTTTAAAGCTGCTGCAACAGTATATACATATCTACATATGTATATATATGTATATATATGCATATATATGCATATATGTATTATATAATCTTAATAAATAACTGTTGCAATAGCTTCAAAAAACTGTTGCAGCAGCTTTAAAAAACTGTTGCAGATTTATAGATACATGTATATATACATATATATATATATATATATCGATCACGAGTATTAAATATCACATAAATCGATCACACATAGCCACTTCATTACCAAAATTACAACCCAACAAGAACCAAATATTTCTTGACGATTCAAAAAGTGCAACACACACACACACACACACATATATATATATATATATATATATATATATAAATCCATCTAGTTGATCATTACCAAAAATTACAATTCAAGAACAAATTTCTTGACCATTCAAAAAAGTACAACACGTACTATCTGTCAATATTTCAAAATAGAAGATGTCAATGCTTCAAAATAGAAGATGTATAATTTTTTCAACAATGAGAACCTAATTTGATCAATCTCCTAGGTCAGGTCAAGTTCATCACTTTCATTTGCATCTTCAATGTGATCATCATCACCTACAATGTTAATAGAAAATAATTAATAAATGCTTCCGAGACATCATATATAAATATACTTATTTTAAGACCAGAACACACACACACACACACACACATATATATATAGGGCCTTACTAACATACTACATGGAGGTAGTATGTTAGCATTGTACCCACTTTTTGATTGTCCAAAATAGCCTTGCCACCTCATTAAAATATAGACTTTCAGGGCTTTTTTGGTCATTCACCTAAATTTTTTAATTTCCCCTCTTTTCTTGTAGAGGCAAATTCTCCTTTTCTCCCCCTTCTTTCTCGTTCATGTAAAATCAAAGAAAAAATAGATCTAGCTGATAAAATTGAATCAACTGATCTAATTCAAAAATGTTACATCCAAACTGTGACTGAAAATCAACTATAACTTGAGACCAATTTTGATTAGATTCAAAACGTCATTATTTTTTTTTAAAGTAAAAAATAAAAAATTAGATTCAAAACTAATTGTGTTTGAAAATTTTTATTTATGTTCCTCATTAAAGAAGTGCAAGTAAAAAAAATTTAACTTTGTTTTTGGAATGAAATTGCCTCCATGTTTGTACTTTGTACAAGTCATTCTAAAGAAAGAATGAAAGGGACGAGGCTGAGCAGTTGATTCAAAATTAAAATATAACCCAAAATCATCAAACAAAATACCAAATTGTAATTCCTTGTAGATCTTGGATGGAAGCAAAGGCGAAAGAGGCACTAAGAGGGAATGCGTAGAAATGGAAATCAGAAATTGTTAGAAAAGATAGGTTTAGTTCTTGAGAAGAAATGGGGGAACATTGGCTAAAGACAAAACAACCCCTTCTTTTAATGAGTTGGGAGTGAATAGTAAGGTTATTTTGGACAATCAAAAAATGGGTACAATGCTAACATACTACCTTCATGTAGTATGTTAGCAAGACCATATATATATGTACGCATCAACTAAATAATGTGTGATGCAAATACATTGGAAATACAGAAGCACCTGTTTGTAGAGTGCAGGTAGACTGCTGCTATTAAAGAAATGTTATGGTCTTGGCTAGGGGTCAAGGTACAGAATAGGGAATTGTTAGATGCATTTCAGTGGATCAAGAGAAGAAATTGGAAGTAGTTTTACAAAGAGGTTGTTGGAGTAGTGCTAGGGGCTATGGTCTACTACACATGGCAAGCAAGGAATACAATTTTTTTCAACAGCAGAGTTTAAATGCAGATTTCATTGTTGCACAGATAAAGAAAGAAATGATGAATAGAATAGAACTGGTAAAGGGTTCCAAGAGGGGTCAAAAATGTAATAGATGGATAGAGCAGATTTGGTTGTATTTTCTCTGTTTACTTGAGCTTTAGGTGTTTATTGCATCCATGTAGGGAGGCTAAACAACATCAGAGGTTCTTTTTCTAGTTTGTGATAATTCTTTTTGTTTGTTATGGTAATATTTCATAGATTTACCAAAAAAAAAAATTATTATACTACTGTTTCAACCAAATCAGAATCACGGCCAAAATTTATTAAGTACGGAATTTGAAATTTAATGGGCAATGAAACAATACAAATCAGAATCACGGTCAACAGTATGTTCAAGCTTGAGTCTAGCTACCTATGCACACTTTTTTTCTGTATAGAATCCACCCACCCCAGAAATACTACATGTCATGCATATATATGTATCAATCTTCTGATACCATAATGGTCAAATTCAGGCCTATGTACATACACACTCATACCAATATATACCAAGGTAATCGAGAAATATGTGAATTCCATTGTAGTTAGGGAAAAATGATGACAGGAATGCAAATCTCTAATGAAATCCCATATGAATTCAGTTGTTAGGTAACCTCCTTAATAAATTATGTTGTCTAACTATATTTAAAATTTTGAACATAATTCCTGTTTTCAAAAGTTGAAAAGGAAAGTTGTACCAATTAGATTATTAAGCAGATCCATGATTAAAAGGTACAACTAGATGAACTTAGAAATTGCTACACCAATTTTATACTACAAGCATGCAAACACATGTGCGACTTAACACAAGTGAACCAGAATATAACCATAAAACACCATAGTAGGCTACTACTTAGAAAATCAATGAACCAAACACATTTAAACTGTCCGTAGCTACCTTTGTCCATCCATATTGTAATACCTTAACAAGATCAAAATGTATGTAGAATGACAGACTATATTTGAGGGGATAAATGTCACGCCCCGACTTCCAACGAGGCGTGATTGGCACCCGAAGCCGATATGGCCCGAGAGAACCAATCTTTGCTTATGTTCGTTTATATGCGTGCCTTAAGAAATACCCTTACCACATAAGAACTTATCATGCTCATAACGGAAGTCCTGAAACATGTGATAAATATATACATAATATATACATATGTGAAACTTGGCCGACAGGGCCATCACGTCAAAACGGACATACACGTCTTACATTTGTCTTCCCACAACCGTCTACAAAGCCTCTACAGATACATGACCATGTCTATACAATATTTACATAATACCAAAACCTAGTGTACACATGTTACATGTAAAGCCCCGAAGCAATTGGAGCTCACCAAAGGGTTGCAAATATCTGATAATCTACTGCGGAGGTCTACTAGCACCTGCGCCTGTAGCAAGTAAAATAAATTCCCCAAGAGGGGTCAGTACGAAGAATGTACTGAGTATGTAAGGCCATATGAAACTGGTAAGATATGAAAACATGTCAAGAACTAAAGTTCAAATGCATAACCAATATAGATAAATCACAATGTAGATGAGTCACTATTATGTACTTTGGAACCCATGTATATTATATTCATTCTTTCTCTTGCCTTTACTTTACTTTAAATATGTGTTGTTTGGGCCCTCATCATGCAGGTGTTCTTTTCACCCCATGGATAACATATCATCGTCATGCAGGTGTTCTTTTCACCCCATGGATAAGATCATATTGTCATGCGGGTGTCCTTTGCACCCCATGGATAAAGTAACATCAGCATGCGGGTGTTCTTGCACCCCATGGATAGTATATCATCCTCATGCAGGTGTTTGCACCCCATGGATAAATGAACATAATCAATATGCATTACTTTTCTTACTTCATTTCTTTATTTTTGAGATTGATACCTTTACTTGTGAGAGATTGATACTTTTGCTTATGAGAGATCGATATAATGATAGTCACAACTTTATTTGAAGCTTTGGATCAATAATCAAGGAGTGAGAAACATGCAAATAAACATTATTGGAAACATAGCCTTCGTGGAAACATAACACTATTGGAACCCTTGGACAATAATCCATGAACAAGAGACATGAGTATAATCACTATTGGAACATTGGATCATAACCTTATTTGAGCTTTTGGAACATTAACCATGAATATGAGACATGAGATTCACCAATGATCAATGAGTAGGAAATATATGACAATGACCATGGATAACCGGATATGGGATACCTTAGCACATTTCGGGATAGGACAAGCGTAATGTCAATGTGAATACTATTTGCCGCAGAAAGATACGGACAGAGTAACCTTACATACCTTATCTCCCCAATTTAAGTACACAATCAAATATGTGAGCGCAACAATTCCGCTCCTTCTTTACGTTTCACTCTACATCACAAGTACATAATGGAACCAACATTAACCATCAACTTCCTTACAAATGCATACAATAACAACAAGTCACATGTTTGGCTTTACACTACTAAAAAAAGGCAAAAAAACGACGGACAAAAAAGCGACGGATTGCGTCGCTTCAGAAAAACGACGGAAAAAACGACGCTGTCCGTCGTTTTTTAATTTATTTTAAATTTTTATTTATTTTTTTATTAAAATCGACGGACAGCGTCTCAATTTCCGTCTCTTATTTTCGCGGATTATTGTGCCAAACAATTAATAAATAATTTATAATATTTTTTTTAATAAAAGCGACGGAATGCGTCGCTTTTAATTTTAAAAAAAGAAAATTAATTTTAGAAAAGCGACGCAGTCCGTCGCTTTTTTAATTTAAATTAAATTTTTATTTATTTTTACAAATATCGACTGACAGCGTCGCTATTATTTTTTTAAAAAAGAAAATTATTTTTTAGAAAAAATGACGCTGTCCGTCGCTTTTTAAATTAATTTTTAATTTTTCTTTATTTTTTATTAAAAACGACGGACAGAGTCGGTTTTTCTAAAAATGAGTTTATAAAAACGACACTGTCCGTCGATATTTGATATTTTTAATTTATTAATAAGTAAATAATTTTTATATTTTAAAAAATTAATTCATATATATTTTTTTTAAAAAAATCGACGCAAAAATCGACGGACAGCGACGATTTTTTCCGTCGATTTTTTAGTCAACTTTTTAGTCACCCGTATAATTAGGGCAAGACTCTATTCTTGCTCTTTCTCTTTCTCTTTCTCTTTCAAGACTCTCTTCTCTCTTCTCTCTATCTCTTTCTTTTTTTTCCTCTCTCAAATATTCATCAAATCTCTCTCTCTCACACACTAATCTACACCAACATTGCTCCCGACGGAAAGAAGCAGCCGACGACGAACCACTGCCCTTGCCCACCAGCCGCCGCCGCCGCCGCTGCCGCCGCCGCCGTCGTCGCCGTCGCCGCCGCCTCCTTCTGCCGCCAGCAGTAGCCAAAATCAGCAACATTCTCTCTCCGCTCCTTCTCTCACCAACGACAACAACAACAACCAAGTAAAGGTAAGTTGATTTCTCTATATTTTCTTATATTGAAGTCCCTAAATGTAGTGTTATGGTGAGATTATTTGCTGTAGAAGGCTTTGAAAGCCCTAGGTTTTGTGATGATTATATAGTGTGAGAGGGACATGCGACGCCTCTACTTATTCACTTTATTGAATTGTTTGACATATATTAGAATTGAAAATTTGAAGTAGTGACTTGAAAATGTTTAAATGTAGTGATTTGAAATTGTGAACTTATTTCTTGAAAATGGTTAAGTGTAGTTACTTGAAATGTGAATTAGTGACTTGAAAATGATTAAGTCTAGTTACTTGAAATGTTGATTAGTGACTTGAAAATGGTTAAGTTGAGTTACTTGAAATTTGAATTAGTGTCTTCAAAATGGTTAAGGTTAGTTACTTGAAATGAGAACTTGTGACTTGAAAATGATCAAGTGTAGTAACTTGAAATTGTGAACTTGTTTTTTGAGAATGGTTAAGTGTAGTGACTTGAAATGTGAATTAGTGAGTTGAAAATGGTTAAGTGTAGTGACTTGAAAATGGTTAAATGTAGTGAATTGAAATTGTGAACTTGTTTCTTGAAAATGGTTAAATATAGTGACTTGAAAATGGTTAAGTGTAGTGACTTGAAATGGTTAAGTGTAGTGAGTTGACATTGTTAAGTGTAGTGATTTGAAAATGTGAACTTGTTTTTTGAAAATGGTTAAGTGTAGTGACTTGAAATGTTAACTTGTGAGTTGAAAATGGTTAAGTGTAAGCATTGAAATTGTGAACTTATTTTTTGAAAATTGTTAAGTGTAGTGATTTGAAATTGTGAACTTGTGACTTGAAAATGGTTAAGTGTAGTGACTTGAAATGTGAACTTGTGAATTGAAATGGTTAAGTGTAGTGCATTGAAATTGTGAACTTATTTTTTGAAAATTGTTAAGTGTAGAGACTTGAAATGTGAATTAGTGAACTGAAAATGGTTAAGTGTAAGCATTGAAATTGTAAACTTGTGAGTTGAAAATGGTTAAGTGTATTGACTTGAAATGTGAACTTGTGACTTGTAAATGTTTAAGTGTAGTGACTTGAAATGTGAACTTGTGAATTGAAAATGGTTAAGTGTAGTGCATGGAAATTGTGAACTTATTTTTTGAAAATTGTTAAGTGTAGTGATTTGAAATTGTGAACTTGTTTTTGAAAATGGTTAAGTGTAGTGACTTGAAATTGTGAACTTGTGACTTGAAAATGGTTAAGTGTAGTGACTTGAAATGGTTAAGTGTAGTGACTTGAAAATTGTTAAGTTTTGTGATTTGATATTGTGAACTTGTGACTTGAAAATGTTTAAGTGTAGTGACTTGAAATGTGAACTTGTGAATTGAAAATGGTTAAGTGTAGTGCATGGAAATTGTGAACTTATTTTTTGAAAATTGTTAAGTGTAGTGATTTGAAATTGTGAACTTGTTTTTTTAAAATGGTAAGTGTAGTGACTTGAAATGTGAACTTGTGACTTGAAAATTGTCAAGTGTAGTGACTTCAAATTCTGAATTAGTGTTTTGAAAATGGTTAAGTGTATTGACTTGAAATGTGAACTTGTGACTTGAAAATGGTTAAGTGTAGTGACTTGAAATGTGAACTTGTGACTTGTAAATGTTTAAGTGTAGTGACTTGAAATGTGAACTTGTGAATTGAAAATGGTTAAGTGTAGTGCATGGAAATTGTGAACTTATTTTTTGAAAATTGTTAAGTGTAGTGATTTGAAATTGTGAACTTGTTTTTTGAAAATGGTTAAGTGTATTGACTTGAAATGTGAACTTGTGACTTGAAAATGGTTAAGTGTAGTGACTTGAAATGTGAACTTGTGAATTGAAAATGGTTAAGTGTAGTGACTTGAAATTGTGAATTAGTGTTTTGAAAATGGTTAAGTGTAGTGACTTGAAATGTGAACTTGTGACTTGAAAATGGTTAAGTGTAGTGACTTGAAATGTGAACTTGTGACTTGTAAATGTTTAAGTTTAGTGACTTGAAATGTTAACTTGTGAATTGAAAATGGTTAAGTGTAGTGCATGGAAACTGTGAACTTATTTTTGAAAATTGTTAAGTGTAGTGATTTGAAATTGTGAACTTTTTTTTTGAAAATGGTTAAGTGTAGTGACTTGAAATGTGAACTAGGGAGTTGAAAATGGTTAAGTGTAAGCATTGAAATTGTGAATTAGAGTTTTGAAAATGGTTAAGTGTATTGACTTGAAATGTGAACTTGTGACTTGAAAATGGTTAAGTGTAGTGACTTGAAATGTGAACTTGTGACTTGTAAATGTTTAAGTGTAGTGACTTGAAATGTGAACTTGTGAATTGAAAATGGTTAAGTGTAGTGCATGGAAATTGTGAACTTATTTTTTGAAAATTGTTAAGTGTAGTGATTTGAAATTGTGAACTTTTTTTTTGAAAATGGTTAAGTGTAGTGACTTGAAATTGTGAACTTGTGAATTGAAAATGGTTAAGTGTATTGACTTGAAATGTGAACTTGTGAATTGAAAATGGTTAAGTGTATTGACTTGAAATGTGAACTTGTGAATTGAAAATGGTTAAGTGTAGTGACTTGAAATGTGAACTTGTGACTTGTAAATGTTTAAGTTTAGTGACTTGAAATGTTAACTTGTGAATTGAAAATGGTTAAGTGTAGTGCATGGAAATTGTGAACTTATTTTTTGAAAATTGTTAAGTGTAGTGATTTGAAATTGTGAACTTGTTTTTTGAAAATGGTTAAGTGTAGTGACTTGAAATGTGAACTTGTGACTTGAAAATGGTTAAGTGTAGTGACTTGAAATGTGAACTTGTGAATTGAAAATGGTTAAGTGTAGTGACTTGAAATTGTGAATTAGTGTTTTGAAAATGGTTAAGTGTAGTGACTTGAAATGTGAACTTGTGACTTGAAAATGGTTAAGTGTAGTGACTTGAAATGTGAACTTGTGACTTGTAAATGTTTAAGTTTAGTGACTTGAAATGTTAACTTGTGAATTGAAAATGGTTAAGTGTAGTGCATGGAAACTGTGAACTTATTTTTGAAAATTGTTAAGTGTAGTGATTTGAAATTGTGAACTTTTTTTTTGAAAATGGTTAAGTGTAGTGACTTGAAATGTGAACTAGGGAGTTGAAAATGGTTAAGTGTAAGCATTGAAATTGTGAATTAGAGTTTTGAAAATGGTTAAGTGTATTGACTTGAAATGTGAACTTGTGACTTGAAAATGGTTAAGTGTAGTGACTTGAAATGTGAACTTGTGACTTGTAAATGTTTAAGTGTAGTGACTTGAAATGTGAACTTGTGAATTGAAAATGGTTAAGTGTAGTGCATGGAAATTGTGAACTTATTTTTTGAAAATTGTTAAGTGTAGTGATTTGAAATTGTGAACTTTTTTTTTGAAAATGGTTAAGTGTAGTGACTTGAAATTGTGAACTTGTGAATTGAAAATGGTTAAGTGTATTGACTTGAAATGTGAACTTGTGAATTGAAAATGGTTAAGTGTAGTGACTTGAAATGTGAACTTGTGAATTGAAAATAGTTAAGTGTAGTGACTTCAAATTGTGAATTAGTGTTTTGAAAATGGTTAAGTGTAGTGACTTGAAATGTGAACTTGTGACTTGAAAATGGTTAAGTGTAGTGACTTGAAATGTGAACTTGTGACTTGTAAATGTTTAAGTTTAGTGACTTGAAATGTTAACTTGTGAATTGAAAATGGTTAAGTGTAGTGCATGGAAATTGTGAACTTATTTTTTGAAAATTGTTAAGTGTAGTGATTTGAAATTGTGAACTTGTTTTTTGAAAATGGTTAAGTGTAGTGACTTGAAATGTGAACTTGTGACTTGAAAATGGTTAAGTGTAGTGACTTGAAATGTGAACTTGTGAATTGAAAATGGTTAAGTGTAGTGACTTGAAATTGTGAATTAGTGTTTTGAAAATGGTTAAGTGTAGTGACTTGAAATGTGAACTTGTGACTTGAAAATGGTTAAGTGTAGTGACTTGAAATGTGAACTTGTGACTTGTAAATGTTTAAGTTTAGTGACTTGAAATGTTAACTTGTGAATTGAAAATGGTTAAGTGTAGTGCATGGAAACTGTGAACTTATTTTTGAAAATTGTTAAGTGTAGTGATTTGAAATTGTGAACTTTTTTTTTGAAAATGGTTAAGTGTAGTGACTTGAAATGTGAACTAGGGAGTTGAAAATGGTTAAGTGTAAGCATTGAAATTGTGAATTAGAGTTTTGAAAATGGTTAAGTGTATTGACTTGAAATGTGAACTTGTGACTTGAAAATGGTTAAGTGTAGTGACTTGAAATGTGAACTTGTGACTTGTAAATGTTTAAGTGTAGTGACTTGAAATGTGAACTTGTGAATTGAAAATGGTTAAGTGTAGTGCATGGAAATTGTGAACTTATTTTTTGAAAATTGTTAAGTGTAGTGATTTGAAATTGTGAACTTTTTTTTTGAAAATGGTTAAGTGTAGTGACTTGAAATTGTGAACTTGTGAATTGAAAATGGTTAAGTGTATTGACTTGAAATGTGAACTTGTGAATTGAAAATGGTTAAGTGTAGTGACTTGAAATGTGAACTTGTGAATTGAAAATGGTTAAGTGTAGTGACTTCAAATTCTGAATTAGTGTTTTGAAAATGGTTAAGTGTAGTGACTTGAAATGTGAACTTGTGACTTGAAAATGGTTAAGTGTAGTGACTTGAAATGTGAACTTGTGACTTGTAAATGTTTAAGTTTAGTGACTTGAAATGTTAACTTGTGAATTGAAAATGGTTAAGTGTAGTGCATGGAAATTGTGAACTTATTTTTTGAAAATTGTTAAGTGTAGTGATTTGAAATTGTGAACTTGTTTTTTGAAAATGGTTAAGTGTAGTGACTTGAAATGTGAACTTGTGACTTGAAAATGGTTAAGTGTAGTGACTTGAAATGTGAACTTGTGAATTGAAAATGGTTAAGTGTAGTGACTTGAAATTGTGAATTAGTGTTTTGAAAATGGTTAAGTGTAGTGACTTGAAATGTGAACTTGTGACTTGAAAATGGTTAAGTGTAGTGACTTGAAATGTGAACTTGTGACTTGTAAATGTTTAAGTTTAGTGACTTGAAATGTTAACTTGTGAATTGAAAATGGTTAAGTGTAGTGCATGGAAACTGTGAACTTATTTTTGAAAATTGTTAAGTGTAGTGATTTGAAATTGTGAACTTTTTTTTTGAAAATGGTTAAGTGTAGTGACTTGAAATGTGAACTAGGGAGTTGAAAATGGTTAAGTGTAAGCATTGAAATTGTGAATTAGAGTTTTGAAAATGGTTAAGTGTATTGACTTGAAATGTGAACTTGTGACTTGAAAATGGTTAAGTGTAGTGACTTGAAATGTGAACTTGTGACTTGTAAATGTTTAAGTGTAGTGACTTGAAATGTGAACTTGTGAATTGAAAATGGTTAAGTGTAGTGCATGGAAATTGTGAACTTATTTTTTGAAAATTGTTAAGTGTAGTGATTTGAAATTGTGAACTTTTTTTTTGAAAATGGTTAAGTGTAGTGACTTGAAATTGTGAACTTGTGAATTGAAAATGGTTAAGTGTATTGACTTGAAATGTGAACTTGTGAATTGAAAATGGTTAAGTGTAGTGACTTGAAATGTGAACTTGTGAATTGAAAATGGTTAAGTGTAGTGACTTCAAATTCTGAATTAGTGTTTTGAAAATGGTTAAGTGTAGTGACTTGAAATGTGAACTTGTGACTTGAAAATGGTTAAGTGTAGTGACTTGAAATGTGAACTTGTGACTTGTAAATGTTTAAGTTTAGTGACTTGAAATGTTAACTTGTGAATTGAAAATGGTTAAGTGTAGTGCATGGAAATTGTGAACTTATTTTTTGAAAATTGTTAAGTGTAGTGATTTGAAATTGTGAACTTGTTTTTTGAAAATGGTTAAGTGTAGTGACTTGAAATGTGAACTTGTGACTTGAAAATGGTTAAGTGTAGTGACTTGAAATGTGAACTTGTGAATTGAAAATGGTTAAGTGTAGTGACTTGAAATGTGAACTTGTGAATTGAAAATGGTTAAGTGTAGTGACTTGAAATTGTGAATTAGTGTTTTGAAAATGGTTAAGTGTAGTGACTTGAAAATGGTTAAGTGTAGTGAAAATCGTGATATCATTCCGAGTTCGGTCCAACCGCGCCTTCACAAAAAGAAGCTACTCAAATTTGGACGAAAAAAGTAGCGGGGGGAAAACAAAAGCGGAGAGTCTATGGGATGGGCTCTCGAAATGAATTGGGGCGCATCCGGTCAGGATTGGAAGGTATTGGTTCCTCACGCCAGGCAGAGGCAATTGACAGTATTCAGCTTGCTGCTATGTCGCAGCAGATTGCACAGCTTACACATGCCTTGACACAGTCTGTTGCTCAAAATGATATCACGTGCAAGACTGTCGAGGAACTTAAAAAACAAATGGCTAGCATGGCTCGTCGTCGTCGTCAACGTTCTCCATCACCCGATTCAAGTAGCGAAGAAGACACAGAGAGTGACGAGGAGTTAGTTGGGGCTACTCCTTAGTGTTGTTGGATTTGATGCTTCTAGACACTTTTTAGACATTCTTGAACTTATATCTTTTTGAAAACCTTTACGATTCTTTAAGTGTTTTAGATGTTGTTGGATTAATTGTTTAAGTTTTGTTGACTAGTATTATTTGTTATATGCGTAATGTGTGTTGCTTGGGGCTGTACATATTAAATTGCATTTTCATTTGACAGGTGGGATGCAGAAAATGCAGTTTTCTGCATCCAAAAAATATGCAGAAAAGCGACGGAACGTGTCGCTTTTGTCCGTCGCTTTTCTGGAATTTTTTTAAAAAATATTCTAGAAATGCGACGGTGTCGGTCACTTTTCAGTTTATTTTTTTAAAAAAAAATAAAAATATTGACGCTGTCCGTCGCTTTTTTCCTTCATTTGAAGAACAAAAAGCGAAGAACAGCGTCGCATTTTCTGAAAAAAAATAATTTTTTTTTCTAAAAAAACGACCCTGTCCGTCGTTTTTTGTTCTTCAAATGAACAAAAAAACGACGGATAGCGTCGCATTTTCTGAAAAAAATTAATTCTTTTTTCTAAAAAAACGACGCTTTCCGTCGTTTTTTGTTCTTCAAATGAAGAAAAAAAGCGACGGACAGCGTCGCATTTTCTGAACTAAATTAAAATTATTGTTTTCTAAAAATCGACGCTGTCCGTCACTTTTTGTTCATCATGTGTTCTTCATATGAAGAACAAAAAACGACGGATAGCGTCGCTTTTTCTGGAAAAATTTGTAATTTTTTTTTTTCAAAAAAACGACGCTGTCCGTCGTTAAAAAAGCGACGTTGTTCGTCGTTTTTAAAAATCATCGAGCCTTTTAACGACGCAAGTGATTGGGTCGCTTTTCCGTCGATTTTGACCAAAAAAACGACGCGGTCCGTCGCTTTTTTCCGTCGTTTTTTGGTCTTTTTTTAGTAGTGTTAACATGTCATTTCCCCTTGACAATACCATTTATGAAATTATCTTACCAAAAATCCCACAATATTCACAACATTGACCAATACATGATAATCAATACATTTCACCACAACGCTTCTCCTTTACCCTTTCTTATCCACACCACATCACAAATAATCCATCAACTTACCATAATACACCTCATAGCACATATCGGCCAAAATTCCACAATTTACACTTATAGGAAAATAACAAGTTTCATAACAAAATCACAACATACATGTTCATATTTTATCCATACCATGCTCTTTCATCAAAGTCACAAGTCATAATTCAAGCTTGAAGCTCATGGATCACAAATCTTATATAAAAACACAAGGTACCATGTCCAACACTTCCAAGCATAACCAACATGATATACATAATTTCTCATGATTATAATATGTTAAAGTACAAGAATAATCACTTACCCAAGCTTGGAAGATGATGATCTTGTCCAAAAATTTCTAAGGGTTTGAAGAGAAATATCTTGCTTTGGCTTCCTGGAAAAGTCTAGAAATGCTTGTGCCTTTGGATGAATTAAAATCTGATTTTTCTTTGCCTTTTATAGACCCTTTAAGTCATCCTTAGCCACTTTTCTCAATCATTGACAAGTCAAGGCAAGAATGGGTCATTTGACCCATTTTTGGCCCATGACTTTTGCCTCATTTTTGGGCCTCTTTTGAGCCCAATTCACTTGATCCAACAAAATCAATAATTTCTCATGTTTAACTTATTTCATACACGTTACAACAATATTCCCCCTCATGCAATTCACATCCGTAGCCTCCATTCCAAAAACAAGCAATTCTAGCCACGTATGGCTTATTTTGGCTACAAGGGTAAAATCATCATTTTGATGCCAAATTCGTTCTCGAGTAATTTTATCATACCAATATAATATTTCACTCATTTCATGTATATTCTCGCGGTTGTAGAAGAAACGTATCAAAAATCGGCTCAATACGTCCCCGGGTACCCTTGGGACTTAAGAAAATTTCCAACTTTGAAAAAGTGGCAAAACCAGCATGGCACGCCCTTGGGCGCGCCAGCTTGCTGCCTCTGGACTAAAAATTTTAGCCAAGTCCCTTAGAATTTTCGAAAATTTTATTTTTCGACTTTTCTTCGCAAGTTTGGTTAGATACTTCAAGTCCTATTCTTTAACTTACTTCTTAGCCTTAATATACTTTGTTTAGAGGTCCTCTTAGCCTCATTTTGAACCCCACAAGTGCTCCACAAAAATCACAAAACATCTCCTATGAAAGGCTAATCACATGCACGAAGCCAAATTTCAATTTTTCTCATCATTCACATTACCAAATACATACTCATGGCATCTCGACACCTAAGTAACCATTGTTCAACGTCATCACATAGGGTTAGGAAGGTACGGGGTGTTACACTAAACCAATACCAAAGACCAATAAAATAAAAAGTTACTAAAGATGTTTTTAATTGGCTAGTTTTGTCACATTTCTTATTTAGAATAAGTTTTATATTTAAGAACACAAATGAAGTAAATTGTCTTAGAGACAAGTATTCATGGAAACTTAGCTACAAACCAAAACATATATTGATCATTTCCATGTTCACTCATGACTAAAGAACAAGAACAAAAGTATCATAGATGTATGAGACAAGAAAACAATGCAACTCTATCAACTGAACCCTTTTAGTTAACTAAAAAATCAATGCCAAATTTCCAATACCAACCATATCGGAAACAACTCTCATACCAATAAGTACTTTATGAAAAATTTAAAATATTCTCTGCAATTACAATATCAACTAAACACTTCCAGTTATCCAATGCATTTCTCTCTAGTACAAACCCTATCGGAACACATCAACTGAATACTTTCAGTTATCCAAAAAAAAAAAATTACAACTACAACAGTCCAACACCGTCCAATATATATTAGAATGCTATGTCTATTGCCACTTGGATATGCATTAATAGACAAGAAGAGAAAAAAATATAATAGAGTCACAAGAGAAACAGAAGAAGAGGAGAAGAGAAAAAGAAGAAGAACCAACACATGCAACAACTCGACAAGTACAAGAAAAACCAACCTGACTATTTTTTTTACACTACAATTAACCAACTAGTTACCTTTTCATTCCACATTCAAGTATTCTTGATTTTAGATTAAGTGCATCATATGTGTCACTCAAAATCAATAGCCAACAAAAAGGATAAAGTAGAAAACAGAACACTAGTACAAACTCGACAACTGAAAACTATCAAATACTCAACTAGTCCACTATTATCAGCTATCTCATGCCAACACAGGTAACAACTCCATGACTGATAAAAATTCCTCCCTAAATGTCATTTTTACAGTATAGTTCAAACTACCAATACACATTAGCACTTAACATTCATAGCTAACAAGAAGGATAAAAAAGAAAGAAGAACACTGATACACACTCAACAAGTTCAAACTATCAAAGAACTTACATTTGTATTATAACAACTCAATTAATCTACTATTATCAGCTATGTCACACCATCACAGGTATCAACTCCACAAGTGATAAAAAATACACACTATAGTTCAAACTACCAATACATATTAACTGTAGCACTCAAAATTCATAGCCAACCAGTAGAAAATAGTGACAAAAAAGTTGATTCATTAAACACATATAACAATTTTTTAGAAAATAAAGCACAAAAAACAGTGACACAAAAATAAATTTGTCAATCATCAGCTTCCATCAAATCCCAATCAGTACTATCAATGTCATCCTCCTCTTTAAATGATTCCACTGTAACATCTTTTACTGGTTGTGCAACAGAAGGTACATTAATGATATCCACAAGGAGATCTTCTCTCAACCATCTGACATCGACATCGACTATTCTTTCTGATATACTAATGTCATCACTAGCCTTCCTCTAAAATGTTTCTTCAATATTAGGATAACTCTCTTCCTCTAAATCATACAAATCAATCGAAACTTTATTTTTGGCATAGTAAACTTCTTTCTCAGTTGGATCTTCCACATAAAAAACTTGATGCATTTAAGATGCTATTACAAAAGAATCATCTGTGCTACATTTTTTGTTGAAGTATACCCTGGTCAATCCATATTCATCTACTTCATCATGAAACCAATCACATATAAACAATACAACACTAAAGCTACCCCAATAATCAACCTCAACGATATCCTGAGTTACTCTATAATAGATAGCCATTCCATTGACAGTATTCTGGTCCCTAGCATTAACAAAACTATTCGTTGTTACTAACAAAGTTACTCCACAGTTTTGAGTCTTGCATGGGGCATCCTGTATCATCGTATGAAATCAATACCCATTAATAAAATATGCAGTATACCTTTTAGCCACATAATTAGGCCCTTTAGGTAGCCATTTTAAATGACTTGGCACTTTCACATTTTTAATTTTTTTCCTAAATCATTCACCAAATTCTCGACTGTGAATTTGTGCTTTTATCCATGCATTTCCTCTTGTATGTTTATCAATTAAATTCTTTTGTTCCCTACAAGCATGTATTATAAACTAAATCAATAATGATACAGATAAATCAAATTTAAACAAATTAACAAGAACATATAAATAAAGTTAAAATACAAATATCTTACTTGATAAATGCCTCAAATTTTTCATCTCCAGTATTAAACAAAGCATATCGATGTACTTCAACCCATTAATGATTATCCATGTCAAAAGTTTTGCCTTTATTTTTCTTCTTACTTCCAATTGGGTGGCCCGTCTTTGGAATTATTTTTGAAACAACATCACCCTCTGTTTGACTGCCCTCATCATCCTTTGTGGGATACCTACTGAATTTTGTCTTCACCCTATCATGTAGGTATCTCGAACAAAAGTTCAAGCATTCTAAAGCCAAAAAAATCTTCTTCTATTGATGCTTCTACAATATTTCGATTACGAATAAGCCCCTTAAACTCACACAGATCCCTTTCAATAGGATACATCCAACACAAATGAGTCAGGCCCCCAAGCTTAATTTCATCTACTAAATGAATAGGCAGATGTGTCATTATATCAAAAAAAGTTGGAGGAAAAAAATTTTCAAGCTCATATTCTATATCTATGATTTCTTCCTTTAGTTTATAAAAATCAATTCTTCTTATAACCTTACTACATATGGCTCTAAAATAATTCCCCAACCTAATCAAGGCCATAGACACATTATTGGGTAAAACATTTCTAACTGCTATATGGAGCATGTAATGCAATATAAAATGAGCATCATGGCTTTTGTATCCTAGTACTTTCATCTCATCTACTTGCACACGATTTGATATATTAGAGGCCCACCCTTTTGGAAATTTGACATTTTTTAAAACTGTGCAAAACAGTTTTTTCTCCTCTAGTTTCATGTAGAAACAATCTCTAGCCAGATGAACTTTTCCACGATTAACATCTTCTACTGGTTGAAGCTCTTTGTGTATCCCCATCTCGTGCAAGTCACAGCGAGAATTTACATGATCTTTGGACTTTTCAAGTAGATCCAACAAAGTACCAAGCAAACTATCACACACATTCTTCTCTATGTACATCGGATTAAGATTGTGCCTCAATTTATTTGTTGGCCAATGCAATATCTTAAAAAATATGGAATTTTTTTTCATGGACCATTGTTGTTTCCTTTTCTTTTCTATTGGCTCTTTCCAAAAATATTATTGAATTCACGTAGTTCTTCAAGGACTTGTTCACCTGATAAGGAAGTAGGCATAGATCTGTGCTCCTCTTTACCATCAAATGATTTCTTATCTTTTTGATATGGATGATCAGGAGGCAAAAATCTTTGATGACCCAAGTATCACATCTTGTGACTGTGCTTGAGATATTGAGAGAAAGTGTCATGATTACAAGTGGGGCATGTACATCTTCCCTTGATGCTCCATTCATAAAGCATTGTGAGTGCTGAAAAGTCACTTATTGTCCACAACAAAGCTGCACGCATATTAAATACTTCTTTAGTTTCAGCATCATATATTTCCACTCCTACCTGCCATAGTTCGTTCAACTCTACAATTAGTGGTTTTACATCTATAACATTTACAGGATACGAGGGTTCTGAAATAATCATTGACAACATTACATACTATGGCTTCATGCATATCCATGGTGCTAAATTAAAATTCATTAACACAACAGGCCATGTGCTATGAGAAATTTTCTGTAACACCCCGTAAATTTTTGAATATATGCGACTAAGTGAAGGAATTACTTGAACTTGAAATAAAGGGTATATTATGCATGTAAGTTGTTGGGATACATTCATCTTATGCTAATGGACCCTATTAAGGCCCAAAAAAATTAATAAGAAAGACATGGCCCAAAAAGGGAAAATGACCCATTCACCTTTGACTTGATCAACTTGTCATTAATGAACAAGTGTATGGATAAGAGGGACTCTTGAGAGACTATATAAGGCTTCAAAAATTCAGATTTTAATCACACAAGACCCCTTGCACATTCTTGTAATTTCTAGACATTTCCAAGAGACAAAAAGAGGCCATTTAAACCCTAAGGCAACTACACTTCTTTTGAAAAGATCATCACCTTGTGAGTATTGGTAAGTGTTTATTCTTGTGGTTTAATATATTATATGAATAATAGGGTGTGTAAATAATGTTGGTTATGTTGGCAAAGTGTTGAGCAGTCCACTATCTTTAAAACAGTCCACTTTTGCTTTCGGCTAAAAGATTTACCTTTTTGGGGTTTAAACTTGAA
Source organism: Capsicum rhomboideum (assembly GCA_031232105.1). Taxonomy (NCBI): domain Eukaryota; kingdom Viridiplantae; phylum Streptophyta; class Magnoliopsida; order Solanales; family Solanaceae; genus Capsicum; species Capsicum rhomboideum. Next base: position 150,366,643 of record CP124714.1, on the reverse strand, counting down.
AAGGGGTTTAAGGCCTTGAAGGAATTGAATTGTATGGACTAAATTTCAGTATATTTAAGTGTGGTTCTGTCCCTAATTATTTACTTTTGTGTATGTCTTGATGGAAATGTTTTTACATAATTGTACATGGAACGTTTAGCGTAGTGAAAAAAGAATACTTTCTTGTTATGTTAAAGTGAATTCTAAAATTGTGTGGGCTGTTTTTGGTATATTGTTGTGGAATGTATTTATGTGAGTTGATGGAATAAATATGTGAAGTTGTATTTAGGCGGAAATGTAAAGTAGAAACTTGGTGTAAAATTCTATCGGTTTGCGATGTCTACGTTGATGTGTGGACTGATTTGGTGTTGTTGTTTTTCAAAAGCAGTAAGTTATAGTGTAATGTGGTGGAATAATTTTATTTGGTAGTATAATTAAGGGGGGAGTGATGCACCATGTGTTTTGGAGGTTGGACGGTTTTTACTTTCCGTTAAGCACCTACTTACCATCTTGTGATCTTGTAATGTAGCTAGCCGTTAATGTTCGCTCCATTATGTACTTGTGTTGTAGAGTAACACATAAGGAAGGAGTTGAATCATTGTAGTTACGTGTTGGGAAGATAAGGTATGTAAGGTTATTCTTTTCCGCATTCTTCTGCAGTTGTTCATATTATCATAACACTTGTCCTATCCCCAAAGGGTTGTAAAGTGTCTCCTTCCTCTAAATGGTTTCGAGTATCTCATTTCAGAGTTAGTAGTACTTGTTATTGACTTATCTATCATTCATTGAACATGGTTCTAACGTTCCAATAATGTTACGTTCTAAAGTTCCAATAAAGTACAGTTATCAATGTATCACTCTTATAGCTAAAGAATGAAGTAATGTGAGTAATTGTGTAATGGTTAATGTTGAGAATTGGTGGTATCTCATGGGATGAAAGGAACATCCGCATGAATGTCTATCCCAATTATTATAGCATGGGTGGTATCTCATGGAGTGAAAGAAACACTCCCATGAATGTCGATCCCATTATTACGGGTGGTATCCCAAGGGATGAAAGGAACATCCGCATGGATGACGATCCCCATTATTATGTTATTTCCCACTTATCAGTTGGGCCCGAGCATTATATGATTGATGATTGATGATGTAAAGTATAGTAAAGTAAAGTAAAGAAAGCAATGAACATAATTCCACACATATACCATATGGTAGTTTATTTATATTGTTAGTTCACTTGTACTTAATTCCATTAAAGTTCTTATATCTCATACAGTTACTTATAGCATGACATACTCAGTACATTCTTTGTACTGACGTGCCTTGGGGGACTTACCTTACTTGTTGCAGGCACAGGTACTAGTAGACCTCCACAGTAAGCTGTGGGTTATCTGCAAATTATTGGTGAGCTCCAGTTCATTCGGGGCTTTTCGAGTCGTATGTACATGTTGATTTTGGTATTGTATTACAGATGTATAAAGCGGGGACTCGTCCCGACTATAGGTTTGGTTATGTATCTGTTAGAGGCTTTGTAGACATTGTAAAGTTAAAGGAAGGGATGTTGTACCTTTTTGACCATATGGCCCTAACGGCCATGTCTCATGTTTATAAAATGTTCTTATTTGATTTCAATTATTGATATGTTGTGACAATAAGTGACTGAATTCTAGCCCATTGACGACAAGTATGTGATGTATAGATTGGTTCTCTCGGGCCTTAATGGCTTCGGGTTCCATGTCCGCCCCAATGGGATTTGAGGCGTGACAAAAAGTGGTATTAGAGCGGGTCGTCCTAGGGTGTCTACAAAGCCGTGTCTGAGAAGAATCCTACTTATCGATGTGTTGTGCACCACATTTATAAGTAGGAGGCTGCGTGACATTTAGGAGTTGTTTCATTCCTTCATTTCTAGATTGTGCATTAGAGCCGAAGTTATAGGTGGACTTATTTCTGACCATGAAAATTGTTGTTCTTGTATATTATAGCAAAATGCCGATCACAAGAAGAGGTCGAGGTAAAAGTAAGAGGCTAGAAAGAATTGCTGGAGAAGGAACTAGTAGAGCCCGGCCTGAACTAGTTAATCAAGGCGGCACCGAACAGGAGTTTACATCGCAGGCTTCATCTACTCTTCCTGTTCCAGAGGAACCAAGAGGAAGTGGAGTACCTGCAGAACCACAAGTAAATACTACTGACCAGGACTTAAAGAATGCAGTGCAAATGTTGAACCGAATAGTTGCTGCACAAGTTTAGGGACAAGGTGGTCCAACGACAAGTGATGATAGTGCAGCTAGAGTAGCTAGTCGACAGACACAGGATTTTCTGAAGTTAGATCCTCCCACATTCACTATATCAGATCCGAATAAAGACCCACAAGATTTTATTGATCTAATTCAAAGGGCTTTGGAGGTTATCCATGTATCCGGTACGGAAACAGTTGAGCTTGTGGCCTATAGATTGAAGGGTGAGTCTATACTATGGTATGAAGATTGGAAGCGGTCGAGGGGTATTGACGTACTCTCAGCTAGTTGGGAAGAATTTAAAATGGCATTCCTTGATCACTACCTCCCCTATGAGGTCTGAGAGGCTCGTGCGGACCAGTTCTTGAATCTGCGGTAGGGTAACATAAACGTCCGAGAGTATAGCCTTCGATTTAACTCTTTGGCTTGGTATGCTCCGAATGTGGTAGCTACGATGACCGATAGAGTTCATCGGTATGCAGACATACTGGAGCCATATTTGGTCTGAGATTACACTATTGCTGCATTGAACAGGGATATGGACATAGCTAGAATACAGGACTTTGCGCAGAAAATGGAAGATCAGAGGCAACGGAGAAGAATACAAGGGTTTAAAGAAGGGCCATCGAAGAGGGCTAGATCTACGGGACAGTCTATGGCGTCCCAAGGAGAGTTTAGGCCTCAGAGTTTTTATAGACCGCCTAGGCCATCATTTTCTTATTCCATGGTAGGCACTTCATCTCAATTTCGAGGGTTTAGAGGTAATCAAGCCGGGCAAAGTAGTGGGAGTCGTGGTTCACAGACAGCAGGATTTTCTCGGCCGCCGTGTCAGCATTGCAGACGATATCATTCAGGTGAATGTCGACTGGGGATGAATATTTGTTATTGGTGTGGCATGATGGGGCACATGATGAGGGAATGCCCACGAAGAGGCTCTGGAAGCATGGTACGACCTTCGGGATCCACTGTGGCATCATCATCATCGATGCCTTCCTTAGGTAGAGGAGTGCAGCCTATTGGACGCAGTAGAGGTGCTAGAGGAGCAGCTAGTTCCAGCAGAACTCAAAATTGTATTTATGCTCTAGCAGACCGTCAGAATTCGAAAGAATCTCCTGATGTAGTTACAGGTATCTTGTCCATATTCTCACAGAATATATATGCGTTGATTGATCCGGGTTCTAAATTATCATATGTTACTCCTTTGATTGCTGAAAAATTCAAAAGAACGCCGAAATTATTAGTTAAATCAATTGAAGTAGCTATACTGGTTGGTGAATCTATTATAGCAAAGAGAGTTCATCGTGATTGCATATTCACTGTTGGTGGTCATGATACGTTGGTTGATCTTGTTGAGCTAGACATGATAGATTTTGATGTTATAATGGGAATGGATTGGCTAGCTTCCTGTTATGCCGTGGTAGATTGTCGAGCCAAGAGGGTGCAATTCCATTTTCCACAAAAGGATGCTCTTGAATGGAAAGGTAATGTAGGAGCACCGAGAGGCAAAATTATTTCCTATCTTAAGGCTAGGAAAATGATATCCAAGGGATATATATGCCACTTAGTGAGAGTTCATGATATTGATGCGAAACCACCAACTCCTCAATAGGTTCCAGTGGTCAATGAATTTCTTGACGTATTTCCAGAGGATCTTCTAGGTTTGCCCCCAGAACGGGAAGTAGAGTTTGGTATCGATGTAAATCCAGATACTCAGCCTATCTCTATTCCCCGTATAGAATGGCTCCAGCAGAATTGCGTGAATTGAAGGAGCAATTGAAAGATTTGCTGGACAAGGGCTTCATCAGGCCTAGTATGTCCCCGTGGGGTGCACCGGTGTTATTTGTACGAAAGAAAGATGGCACATTGAGAATGTGCATTGACTATCGGCAATTGAATAAGGTAATGATCAAGAACAACGATCCCCTCCCCAGAATTGATGATTTTTTTGATCAGTTACAGGGCGCCAAGTGTTTTTCAAAGATTGACTTGAGGTCGAGTTACCATCAAGTCAAAGTTAGAGAAAAAGATGTACCTAAAACAGCTTTTCAAACACGGTATAGCCATAATGAATTTTTCGTTATGTCATTTGGACTAACAAATGCACCAGCTGTGTTCATGGATTTGATGAATAGGGTGTTTAAGCCATTTCTAGATGTGTTCGTGACGGTATTTATAGATAACATCCTGGTTTATTCAAGATCACAAGAGGACCATGCTAATCACTTGCGGCAAGTGTTACAAATCCTCCGTGAGCGTAAATTGTATGCAAAGTTCTCTAAATGTAAATTTTGGTTAAAGTCTGTGGCATTCTTGGGTCACATTGTATCAGATGAAGGGATAAGGGATGATACGCAAAAGATTGAAGTGGTGAAAAATTGGCCAAGGCCTACAACACCTACGGAAATTCGTAGCTTCCTTGGGTTGGCACGTTATTATCGAAGGTTTGTTGAAGGGTTTTCTTCCATTGCTGCACTATTAACGAAGCTTACACACAAGGCAGTCAAATTTCAGTGGAATGATGCATGTGAGAGAATTTTCCAAGAGCTGAAAGATAAATTGACTTCTACACCGGTATTGGTACTTTCGAAAGGCACAGAGGGGTATGCAGTATATTGTGATGCTTTCGGAGTTGGCCTAGGGTGTGTATTGATGCAGCACGGTAATGTCATAGCGTATGATTCACGACAGTTGCGGCCACACGAAAGAAACTATCCCACTCATGATCTTGAGTTAGCAGCTGTGGTATTTGCTTTAAAGATATGGCGTCATTATTTGTATGGAGTTCATGTTGATATCTATACTGATCACAAAAGTTTGCAATATATCTTTAAGCAGAAGGAGCTCAATTTGAGGCAACGAAGGTGGCTAGAGCTATTGAAAGATTATGACATTGATATCCTATATCATCCAGGAAAAGCAAATGTGGTAGCTGATGCGTTGAGCCGCAAGGCAATGGGAGGCACTAGTGGCCAGTTGACGAAAAAGCAAGATTTAGTCAAAGATCTACATCAATTAGCCATCTTGGGGGTTCGTCTTCTTGAATCCTCCGATGAAGGGGTTATTGTACAAAATGCGGCAGAATCTCTACTCATAGCTGAAGTGAAAGAGAAGCAGTTTGCGGATCCTATGTTATTTCAGTTAAAAGAAAATGTACAACAGTGTTTTACAAAGGCACTTGATCTTATGCAAGAAGGAGTACTTCAATGCCAAGGTAGATTATGTGTACCGGATATAGACGAGCTGAGGAAATGAATTATGATAGAGGCGCATCATTCACGATATTCTATTCATCCAGGAGCTACCAAAATGTACCATGATTTAAAAGAAGTGTATTGGTGGGGAAATATGAAGAAGGACATTGCCGAATTTGTAGCTCAATGCCCAAATTGTCAATAAGTTAAAGTGGAGCATCAGAAACCTGGAGGTTACATGCAATGTATCAATCTTCCAGTTTGGAAATGGGATATGATTAATATGGACTTCATCACAGGTTTGCCTCGTACACTGCGGAAATTTGATTCTATATGGGTCATAGTTGACAGGCTTACCAAGTCAGCGTATTTCCTACCAGTCAAGACCACCTATACAGCGGAAGATTATGCAAGATTGTATGTTAAAAAGATAGTGCGATTACATGGAATTCCGGTCTCCATTATATCAGACAGGGGAACACAATTTACTGCACATTTTTGGAGATTGTTTCAGAAAAGCTTGGGTACACAAGTAAATTTGAGTACGGCTTTCCATCCTCAGACATATGGACAAGCAGAACGTACTATCCAAACGCTTGAAGATATGCTACGAGCGTGCGCATTAGACTTTAAAGGCAATTGGGATGATCATTTACCTCTTGTTGAATTTGACTACAATAATAGCTATCATTCAAGTATCAAGATGTCTCCTTACAAAGCGTTATATGGGAGGAAGTTTAGATCACCTATCGGATGGTTTGAAGCAGGTGAAACTGCCTTATTTGGACCGCATCTCGTCCATCAAGCTATGGAGAAAGTTAAGGTTATACAACAGCGACTACAGACAACCCAAAGCCGCCATAAGTCATATGCTGATGTTAGAAGAAGAGGGCTCGAATTCGCCATAGGTGATTGGGTATTTTTTAAAGCGTCAACGATAAAAAGGGTAATGCGATTCAGAAAGAAAGTAAAATTAAGTCCATGTTATATAGGCCCAAATGAAATTATTAGAAGATTTGGGAACGTTACGTATGAGTTGGCACTACCCCAAGAACTCTCCACTGTTCATCTGGTATTTCATGTTTTGATGCTTCGAAAATGCATAGGATATCCATCTCATGTTACTCCCATTGAAGATATACAAGTTACGGAGGATCTTACCTATGAAGAGCTACCTATTGCCATTCTGGATAGACAGGTGAAGAGGTTAAGGAATAAATACGTCGCTTCCGTAAAAGTGCTTTGGAGGAATCAACAAGTAGAAGAAGTTACATGGGAAGCCGAAGAAAGAATGACAGTGCAGTACCCGTATTTGTTTCAAACCGAAGAGAAGGTTCAAGATGCCGAATTGAAGCAGTAACAAGTAAGTATATATCAACCTTATAAGTATGTGATGAAATTAAAGATGTATTTAGACTTGCACTTGTCTAGATTGGTTAGTGTTACTAACATTCGAGGACGAATGTTTCTAAGGGGGAAGGATGTAACACCTCGTAAATTTCTGAATATATGCGACTAAGTGAAGGAATTACTTGAACTTGAAATAAAGGGTATATTATTCATGTAAGGTTTTGGGATACATTCATCTTATGCGAATGGACCCAATTAAGGCCCAAAAAAATTAATAAGAAAGACATGGCCCAAAAAGGGAAAATGACCCATTCATCTTTGACTTGATCAACTTGTCATTAATGACCAAGTGTATGGATAAGAGGGACTCTTGAGACACTATATAAGGCTTCAAAAATTCAGATTTTAATCACACAAGACGCCTTGCACATTCTTGTAATTTCTAGACATTTCCAAGAGACCAAAAGAGGCCATTTAAACCCTAAGGCAACTACACTTCTTTTGACAAGATCATCACCTTGTGAGTATTGGTAAGTGTTTATTCTTGTGTTTTAATATATTATATGCATAATAGGGTGTGTAAATAATGTTGGTTATGTTGGCAAAGTGTTGAGCAGTCCACTATCTTTAAAACAGTCCACTTTTGCTTTTGGCTAAAAGATTTGCCTTTTGGGGGTTTAAACTTGAAAAGGGGTTTAAGGCCTTGAAGGAATTGAATTATATGGACTAAATTTCAGTATATTTAAGTGTGGTTCTGTCCCTAATTATTTACTTTTGTGTATGTCTTGATGGAAATGTTTTTACGTAATTGTACATGGAACGTTTAGCATAGTGAAAAAAGAATACTTTCTTGTTATGTTAAAGTGAATTCTAAAATTGTGTGGGCTGTTTTTGGTATATTTTTGTGGAAGGTATTTATGTGAGTTGATGTAATAAATATGTGGAGTTGTATTTAGGCGGAAATGTAAAGTAGAAACTTGGTGTAAAATTCTATCGGTTTGCGATGTCTACGTTGATGTATGGACTGTTTTGGTGGTGTGTGGACTGATTTGGTGGTGTGTGGACTGATTTGGTGGTGTTGTTTTGCAAACTAAGTAATTTATAGTGTAATGTGGTGGAATAATGTTATTTGGTAGTATAATGAAGGGGGGAGTGATGCACCATGTGTTTTGGAGGTTGGACGGTTTTTACTTTCCGTTAAGCACCTACTTACCGTCTTGTGAACTTGTAATGTAGCTAGCCGTTAATGTTCGCTCCATTATGTAATTGCATTGTTGAGTAACACATAAGGAAGGATCTAAATCATTGTAGTTACGTGTTGGGAAGATAAGGTATGCAAGGTTATTCTTTTCCGCATTCTTCTGCAGTTGTTCATATTATCATAACACTTGTCCTATCCCCAAAGGGTTGTACAGTGTCTCCTTCCTCTAAATGGTTTCGAGTATCTCATTTCAGAGTTAGTAGTACTTGTTATTCACTTATCTCCCATTCATTGAACATGGTTCTAACGTTCCAATAATTTTACGTTCTAAAGTTCCAATAAAGTATAGTTATCAATGTATCACTCTTATAGCTAAAGAATGAAGTAATGTGAGTAATTGTGTAATGGTTAATGTTGAGAATTGGTGGTATCTCATGGGATGAAAGGAACATCCGCATGAATGTCGATCCCGATTATTATAGCATGGGTGGTATCTCATGGAGTGAAAGAAACACTCCCATGAATGTCGATCCCATTATTACGGGTGGTATCCCAAGGGATGAAAGGAACATCCGCATGGATGACGATCCCGATTATTATGTTATTTCCCACTTATCAGTTGGGCCCGAGCATTATATGATTGATGATTGATGATGTAAAGTGTAGTAAAGTAAAGTAAAGAAAGCAATGAACATGATTCCACACATATACCATCTGGTAGTTTATTTATATTGTTAGTTCACTTGTACTTAATTCCATTAAAGTTCTTATATCTCATACAGTTACTTATAGCCTTACATACTTAGTACATTTTTCGTACTGACGTCCCTTGGGGGACTTACTTTACTTGCTGCAGGCACAGGTACTAGTAGACCTCTACAGTAAGCTACGGGTTATCTGCAAATTATTGGTGAGCTCCAGTTTGTTCGGGGCTTTTCGAGTCGTATGTACATGTTGATTTTGGTATTGTATTACAGATGTATAAAGAGGGGACTCGTCCTGACTGTAGGTTTGATTATGTATCTGTTAGAGGCTTTGTAGACATTGTACAGTTAAAGGAAGGGATGTTGTACCTTTTTGACCATATGGCCTTAACGGCCATGTCTCATGTTTATAAAATGTTCTTATTTGATTTCAATTATTGATATGTTATGACCATAAGTGACTGAATGCTATCCCATTGACGACAAGTATGTGACGTATATATTGGTTCTCTCGGGCCTTAACGGCTTCGGGTGCCATGTCGGCCCCAATGGGATTTGAGGCGTGTCATTTTCATAGTTCAGAATGGATTAAAACCATCGCTTGAAAGACCAATCTAACATTCCTTGCATCTTTAGAGAAGTCGGGGTGCAAGGAATCAAAATCTTTCCTAGCTTCACCATTGGCAGGATGTCTTAAATTTCCATCTTCAGGTCGTTCAGTAGCATGCCATCTCATAGTTACAGATATTTCAGAACACACAAATATCCTCTGAAGCATAGACTTTAAAGGGAAGTACCTTAATACCTTCACTGAAACTTTAGTGGTCTTGTTAGTCAACTCATCAGGAACATTCTTCCATCTAGAAGATCCACACACCGAGCAATTATCAAGTTTTGCATTGTCTTTCAAGAATAACATGCAATCGTTAGGGAATACATGGATTTATTCATAATTAAGATCCAAATCTTTAATCACCTTTCTTGCTTTGTGGAAAGACTCGGGAATCTGAGTAAATGGAAAAGCCTCTTTTAACAAGTCAAACAAGTCTGCAAAGTCAACATTACTCAACCCATGAATGCATTTAAACAAGTATAACCTGATGTTATAACTCAGCTTTGAAAAATTCTTACACCCCGGATACAACTCTTGTTTCCCTTCCTCCACTAATTTAAAAAAATTATTTACATCTTCAGATGCACCCTCTCTTACTCCTTCATTCCAGATCTATTCATCATGTACATTTCTAAAAGTGTCATAAAGTAGGTTATCAATATCATCAGGCATTTCGAAAGTTTATGCATCATTAGTTGGATGTACTACATTTGGATGTGGCATATTTCATGAGGAAAATCCTTCTCCATGGAAAATCCATTGGGTGTATTTAGGAACAAACCCATGACCAAACACCTCCACCACAGCTCGAGAATTCCAAGAACGATTAAAACACCTCCTACAAAGGCATAGTATTTCACGTTCTAGGGAAGCTCTTTCAAATGCCTTATTGATAAAATCCTCAACTCCACGTTCAAACTCATCAGTGGATCTTGGGAGATACATCCAACTTTTATTCCTAACGTCCATTGAATATCCTATGTTTCAAGAATAAAACACCAAATTCATAAAATCATGAGTACAGGCAGTGTCAACAGAACTTAATCAGTCATGAGAAAAGACAGTATCATTAGATAGGTTAAATCATTTGTATAACAAATATTTAATAGAGAATAAAACTAAGAAATGCTAGCCATACATTTAGTTACATATATTAGTTACAACAACATCAAACATAAAAACTATTTACTAACAGACTCCTAATAAACAGACAAAAGGAAAGTTTTTATGTGAATTTTATTTCAACTCAACTGTTAATTGAGGCATGCTACTATAAGCTATTTACTTGAGTGAAAATCAACAAAAGAGACACAAATGATGATCAAATTATTTTTAGAATGAAAAAACATACTTATCAAAATAAATATATACATCTAAAGATTTTTCTACTCTTTATCTCTTTCTCTCTTTCTCTCTTTCTCTCTACTAGTATGACATAGCAATAATGCTCATTTTCATGCAGCTACTGGCCAATGTTTAAAATTTTCATTTCCATCTTGTATAAGACAAATTCAAACCTCTACATTAATTAAAGACAAATTGTGGCAGTCTTAAGAGTAGAACCCAACAAACATTGAGAAATTAAGTGGTTTACCAACTTTTACCATTTTATAAGCTCTGAATAAATGAATGACAAAGAATCAAATTCAGAACTAATTAAAGAAAGCTCATATTAAAATATTCAACTAAATCAAAGAAAGCTTTGTAATCTAGTAAACTTTTGACTATCTACAAACAAACTGTATGAACAATACGTCTTGCCCGGCCATCATATTTACCACAGAAAAGAAAAAACACATCAATGCAACTTCAATTTTAATTTTCTTTAAAGTATAAAGGACATGATAACTTCACTCAGTATTTTTTACTTAATCTACATGATTAAAGATAAGGCAATACATATATATACACACACAATATGGAAGCATCACAGCTTCCAAATATTACACTCTTAGTAAATGTTTCAAAAGTACTATATCAAACAAGATGAGAGAACAGCAAGATGGGCTACACAAGGTTACGGATGCAAAACTTGATCAAACTAATTATGTAAAATCATATATTAATGAATGAGAAATATTACAGACATATATAAATGGATGCATTACCTGGTATCCAAGGCAGAGGTGTAGTATCAAAGTATTTCAATCAATAATGGATTTCAGTTCACATTCAAAGACATCTTGAGAGTGTCTTTATATCAGTAATCCACATCAAGCGTGAACTTGGAATTTTAGCAAAAAATCAGCTACAAGTTGCGACATCATGAATTACATAGAACTAGGTTCGACATAAGTTGGATGAAATGTTCTATTCACAAACAATAACTTCAAATTTTTAACCAACAATTCAGATTGACAGCTTAAACTTAAAATACAAATCAGATTTTTCAAAGCCAACAATGAATTTCAATACACATTGGCAGACCAAATTCAAATCACAAAACAGAATTCTCAAAGACAACGATGAATTTTAATACACTTTGACAGACCAAACCTAAATCAAAAAATAGAATTCTCAAAGCCAACAATGAATTCCAATTCACATTGACAGACCAAACTCAAAACACAAAATATAATTCTCAAAGCCAACGATGAATTTCAATTCACATTGACAGACCAAACTCAAACACACAAAACATAATTCTCAAAGCCAACGATGGATTTTAATTCACATTATATACTCCGACCAAACTCAAAGCACCAAAATAGAATTCTCAAAGCGAACGATAAATTTCAATTCACATTGACAGACCAAACTCAAAAACACAAAACAGAATTCTCAAAACTAACGATGAATTTCAATTCGCATTATATACATCGACCAAACTCAAAACACAAAACCATGTTCTCAAAGCCAAAAACGAATTCCAATTCACATTATATACTTCGGACAAAATTCAGAACACAAAATAGAATTCTTAATAGATGTAGATGAATTTCAATCCACATTATATACTCCGAACCAAACTCAAAACACAAAATAAAAATCTCAGAGCGAACGACGAATTTCAATTTACATTGTATACTCCGGACCAAACTCAAAACATAAAATAAAATTCTCTAAGCCAACAACGATTTTCAATACGAATTGTATACTCCGAACCAAACTAAAAACACAAAATAGAATTCTCTAAGGCTATGATGAATTCCAATTCATATTGTATACTCTGGACCAAACTCAAAAACATAAAATAGAATTATTTAAGCCAACAACAAATTTCAATTCACATTTTATACCCTTGACCAAAATCAAAAAACAAAAAAGAATTATGTAAGATGAATTTCAATTCACATTATATACTCTAGATAGAACTCAAAACACAAAACAGGTTCTCTAAGCCAACGATGAATTTCAATGCATATTATATACTCTGGACCAAACCCAAAACACAAAATAAATTCTATAAACCAATGATGAATTTCAATTCGCATTATATAGTCTGAACCAAACTCATAATACAAAATAGAATTCTCAAAATCAAATGATTCATAAACTTGAACTCTTAAATATTCACATGCATTGTTCAAATCAGCTCTAAACTTGAACTCTTACATCAGCTCTAACTAAGCACATAATCAATATAAATCACTACAACACTTATCAAATCCATCTAAAACCCAAATAAATGAGACCACAAAATCTCTCTAAAAACCTAACAAAACTTTTAAAATAGAGACCGCTAAATATCCACACGCATTGTTCAAATCATGTCAAACGCAGCCAAACAAATGAGACCACAAAATCACTCAAAAATCCTAACAAAATTCTCAAACAGTAAAAAAATGAACACATAGTTTTTTTTCTCTGAACCCATCTAATTTTTCAAACACACAATATCATAGAAACCCATTTGTGTAATCTTTAATTTTTTTTAAAAACCCATCTAATTTTTCAAAAAATAGCACATGCATGCCAAAAATAGACAGATGGTCCATGGATTCTTACATGCAAGGACTTTGATGGAGATCTCTTTCACCGTCGGAGAACCTTGAACCTGCCGGAGAACCTTCAACTGCCAGACAAAAAAAATCCTTTAACAAGAGATGCCTTTCACCGGAGAACCTTCAACTGCCGAAAAATTCCATTTTATGTGAGCTAAGATTAGAGTAAGAGAGTGAGAGAGTAAATGTGTCTGAGAGAGAGAGAGTATATGTGTATATGTTTATTTTTGTTTTATTTTTCAATGGGAAAATAATGTTTTCGAGTCGTCAAAATTAATTGGAGGAAAACATTTTCGGATAGCCATTAATTTCAACCGTAGCCATAGATACTTTGTAGTGATGGTTACAAAAACCATTACTATAGATAGACTTTAGACAACCGTTCTAAACATTATGCAATGATTTATTTTATTAAGTATGTTATTAGATTCGACAACATTAGGCGATGGTTATAACCGTCGCTATATGTTTTCTATCGTAAAGGTTGTAAAACCGTCACTACATAAGTGTTGTCATAGCCCCAATTTCCAGTAGTGAGTCCAACAAAAATTTAAACTAAATATGAAAATCAACCTTAAAAAATATGAGAAATAGAACTAAAATCAAGAAAAAAATATAGACGAACCAACTGAATAACTATAGTTTAGAGCAGTTCCACAAAAACAAGAAAGAAAATGTCCCCCAACTTAATTGTAAATTAAGCAAAATGTTCAAACTTCTCACCTACTGTAAAATCTTAATGTTGTAGAGTTCAGACTGAAATTAGTATCCAATCACATTAAAATAGATAATCGAAAAAGAATAAAACTTTAAGTCAAAGTCACGAAATCTATGAAATAGCTATAAATGAGTGCAAAATTAATACCCGAACAAACTGAATCACATGCATACTTGATTTTTACGAAACATTAGTTTTTTTTGCTAAACAAACTATAGATGAAAACTAAAGATCTCACCACAACTCAACAGAATAAAACTGAGGTATGGATACAAAGACTCAATTTGAAATCTCAAAAATATCAAACTGTTGTAAAGGATTTAGGGCTCAGATTATCACACTATTACAAACCCAAACCTTTGGGTAAATTTATACTAATAAGTAAGTGAAATTACAAACATTTGAGGAATCAAAAAATAACTACAAATGACCAAGAACAGATACCGATGCTGATAATAAATGAAAGATATAATGAAACAAAGTTCAAACTAAAAATCAGCAAACTCCTTGGACAGACGAAGCAAAACGATTGAGAAAGAGTGAAGAAAAAGCAGAAGTAAAAACAAAGAAGTAATTTTCAGAATGAAAAGTATAGTGGTACAACAAATAGGTAGAGGGAGAAGGAAAGAGTTGGAAGACGTATTTGTAATTTTGAGCATGAGGCAACACATGGAAAGGTTGATGTTACAAATGCAACACTAATTAAAACATATTTACAAAAATACCCCTCGGACGACCAAAATGTTTCACTTATTCATTAGTAGAATAGAAATATAAAAATAGGGTTCTTGGTAGTTTAATTATTTGTTCTACAAGATATAAGGTACTATATTCTTTCGTATAAAAAGGAAAATATCCAAGCTTAAACAACAAATGGAAGTAAATATAGTTGGTGCATAAGGATTTCAAATGCCCAATTTGCGAAGTATTCATACTATGACTTTTCTAATGTCGTCGTAAAAATATCAACCAACTGAATCATGAGTAGGAATGTAGCTAGGATTTTTTAAAGCCAATTATCCATGATTCCATCCCTGTGGTGTTAGGAGTTTGGCATGACCCCTACCTTTTTTCATAGATGAAATCAAAGTTACAAGAGGAAGGGGGAATAAGGCCTGACCTCCTAAACAAATTAAGAGTGGTAGAATGTTAGCACAAAACATTTTGTGCATGAAAAGTGACCATAGGCCTTGAGTATATTGTACTAAGAACTTTTGTGTTTAGAAGAAATTTTGAAAAAAAGAGTAAATAATCAAGAGTTACATTGCCTCAAGGCGGGTTAAAGGTCCAAGATGATTGTTTTGTGGCTCTTCTACTGAAAGAGGAAATTTGCATTTTATTCATTCTTAGAGGGCCAAGTGCTTCTTTTGGGAGCTCACTCTAAACCTAAAAGTTCTTTGGTTGATCAATAGTAGTGGCATGCTTTGCTAATGCATTGGCAACCTCATTGGCCTCCCTGAAGCAATGTTGTACTCTGATCTGCCTCTTGGGCCACCTTATTTTTGATGTCATGTATCGTATTCTTGAGATTACAGGGGTTTAATATCCCCTTGTATCATTTGGACTATAATCATACGAGTCTAGTTCAACTTTTAATTCGCTAAATTATTGTTCACAACACCATGTAATTCCAATCAATGCTGCCAGAGCTTTACTAAAATTGTTAATGAAGAAATGGGTTGGATAGGAAAAGGCCATGATCATCTCCTTCCATTTTCCCTAGTGCCATCTTTCTTCCATTTTATTTTTGCCCATAGAGACCTTACCTTGTGTAACTATCCGTTTCCTCGATACTAAAATTATTTACGGTAAAGGAATAAGAACCTCATTCATCATAAGTTATAGAAAAAATTCTTTAGTATGGGAGTGCATTGGATATGTACTAAGGCCATACAATATTCCTAGCACCAAGTTAAGTTGAAAGTGTTCTTACCGATTGAGTTTAGAGCTAAGTTTAAACTAGGATCAGCTTCAAATGAGCATATCTCCTAGAATATAAGGATTTATGGAGCTCAATACCCACCAAATGAAAGATCTCTGAGTCTTCTTTTCAATTCATCTGTCCATTTGTTAATCCACCTTTGGAGTAAGAAGTTATGGCCATTTTACTAAATATTGTCCGAGCTGAGAAACTAACCCCCACAGCAGTACTGCTGCTGCGGTAATCTAACCGCTGCAGCATTAACTGGGCAGTTTCCAAAGCCCTAGTAGGGCAATTTTCCAACTTATTGGGTGAAAATTCTTCGTTGAGGTAAGTTATTCCATCATCTTCTTCGTATTTCAATTATTTAACATCTTAGAATTATTAGAACTATCTTTAATGGTGGAATTCTTAGAGACTTGAATCCTAAGTTTATAAGATTTTGGAAAAAACCTATGGGTTGGATTAATATCACCTAGAATTACTTCTAAATTATTAATTAATAATTCCCAGAATGAATTAGTGATTCTAAAACATGAAATTGGTGGTTGGGGACCTTGAATTCTTAAAAATAGAATTTTTAGCCTTGAGACTTCATTAATGGAGATGGGTTGAATATAATAGAGCTAGTTAATGGGTAATTGACCCATGGTTATTGTTATACACCATGAATAAGGGTAGAATTAGTGAGTTTGAATTCCCAAAGTATTTATTTAAAGAGTAATTGATTAATTACTCTTATAACTACTTGTTTCTTAGATGATTGAGCATTCTAAGGCCGGAAGGAAGGGAAGGAGCATCCTTAGTGTGGCTTGCTTGTTCCAGGATCTTCAGTTGAGGTAGGTTATGATTTAATGTGTAGTGGACTGTGTTTAGTTGCATGTAATAACTGAACATAATGGGAGATTTCATGTCTAGGCCTGCCGACACGGAGTTAGGATGGATAAAATATGAAAATAGTATAATAATGATATATTTGTATGTTATTATGTTTTGTATGAATATCTTGATAGGTGTTTGTAATTGCATGACTTACTTGATGACTTATAGAGTTTAATATGTGAATGTGAATAATAATTGACGGATTAGGTGACCTAGTAATCTATAAAAATAGTCCTTAATACCTTTAAAAGGGTGAACCCGATACTTTGTATATTCAAAGTATAAGATATTCCTTCTAGAAGATAGTTAGGAGTATTGATCATGATAAGAGAAGGTGATGATATAACTTAAGAGCCTCAAGTCAAGTTGGCTCAGTGCTAGAAAGTAAGATGTATAAAGGTTGATGACTCTAGCTAGAATTATCAGTTGAATAGAGCAGAGTGGTTGAATAACCAGCTAAAGGGGATAGTATCTTGAACCTAGTGATGACTTGAGTGTAAGTATTACTAGTTAGTAACTGAAATTTCCTATTTCAATATGAACAGAGAAGGGTTAGATTGGTGAATAAAATAGGATGATGATTTATAGTGTAGATATCTTAGTGGAATGTGAACGCCTAAATAGATACTAGATTGATTGGTATTTAGACCTGTTGTGATTGATGATTGGATTGATAATGCTCAATTGAACTAGTGGTGAATTGGCCCTTGGGCATACTTGCAATTTCATGTGTTAGTGGATATTCGTTGTTATTTGAATGATTAACTTGTGATTATTGATTGCATTTACTTGGTTGTCATTATTTGTAAGTTCAATTTTGATCATTGTTGCTTGCATTTGATTTCAGTTGGGTGTTTGTGATTTGTCTTCAGGCATTACTTATTATTATTGACTACATCCTGCATTTACATATTCATACATAGTGGTGATGATGAGTTGATGATGGTGATGATGATATCGAGATCATGATATTTATGATATTATTGATAATATTGATAATGATGATGTTGATATTGAAATCATGATGTTGAGAATAATGTTGATGAGATTGAGAAGAGGAAGAGATGATGCACACATGATATTGAAATCATGATGTTGAGAATAATGTTGATGAGATTGAGAAGAGGAAGAGATGATGCACACATCTCGTATTCATACATTCATTCATATGCATTTGAATGTACATTTATATTTATATGTGTTTGATGGTTCCTTGAGTGGACCGAGTTATGTTGATGATATGTCATGGTTCCTTGTGTGGACCGGTAATTTGATGAGACACTATGGTTTCTTGAGTGGACCGGTTATGTTGATGGATGTGATTTGGAATTGTGGCAAAGTGTGAATATAAGGTACGTCCTGAATTATGTAAAAATATTATTCTCTTGTGTATATATTCATAAACTTGATGTATATTGTAGTGTTCCTTCTTGTAAAGTTGTTGAGGCTAGTAATTGTCTTGGTTGTTGCAATTCCAATGGTTAATGATAGTATAATAGGGAGCGAGGATTGTCACGAAAGAGGATTAGTGAGAGAGAGAGAGAGAGAGAAGTCTATAGAGTTGCTATAATAAGGTAAGTGTGTAAGAATTGAAGGTTAGATTAATTCATAGAATATAGTTAGTTAGTCATGCCTTAAGGATAAATTAATATTGCTTAAATAAAAGAAAGGCGATAAGGTTAAAAGTCGAATTAAGTGAAGTATGGTCAGTTATTAAACCTGTATGCTTGTCATGATCTTTCTTGTTTGTTATATGTTGTTATGTGTTTCTAACCCTGTTCAGTCGATGATACCTACCAGTACATGTGGTTGTACTGATACTACACTTACTATATCTCCATTTGGGTATATAACCATGTTGTAGGTCAATTGGAGTTTCTATAAGTACAACGGCGATTATTCTTCAGCAACTCCATTCATTCTACTCATACATGGATATTGTGTCTCGGGTCGTTCTTTCATTTATTTAGTGCTCTTGTACCGGTTTAGACTAGATTTTGAGAAGTTGTTTTAATTTACTTCTGTAATGTATTAATGTAATAACACTTCTAAATAAAGGCAAAAAAATGATGGAAAAAAAAAAGCGACGGATTGTGTCGCTCCAGAAAAGCGACCGAAAAAGTGACGCGGTCCATCATTTTTTTAATTTATTTTTAATTTTTATTTATTTATTATTAAAATCGACGGACAACGTCTCAATGTCCGTCGCTTATTTTCGAGGATTATTGTGCCAAATAATTAATAAATAATTTATATTTTTTTAATAAAAGTGACGGATAGAGTCGCTATTAACTTTTTAAAAAAGAAAATTAATTTTAGAAAAGCGACGTAGTCCGTCACTTTTTAAATTTAAATTAAGTTTTTATTTATTTTTACAAACATCGACGGACAGCGTCGCTATTATTCTTTAAAAAAGAAAATTAATTTTAGAAAAGACGACGTTGTCCGTCGCTTTCTTAATTTATTTTTAATTTTTCTTTATTTTTTAATAAAAGCGAAGGACAAAGTCGGTTTCGTTAAAAATAAATAAAAAATAATTTTATGAAAACGACACTGTCCGTCGATTTTTGATATTTTTAATTTATAAATAAATAAATAATTTTTATATTTAAAAAAATTAAATCATATATATATATATATTTTAGTCAAATTTTTAGTCCACCATATAATTAGGGCAAGACTCACATCTCTCTCTATCTCTTTTCTTTCTTTTCTTTTCCTTCTCTCATCTATCCAACAACTCTCTCTCACACACAATAATCTACGCCGGCAACGTCGCCGCCGAACAGCAGCAGCCGCCGGACCGCAACAGCTTGAAATTGTGAACTTGTTTCTTAAAAATGGTTAAGTGTAGTGAATTGAAATGTGAATTAGTGACTATAAAATGGTTAATTGTAGTGACTTGAAATTGTGAACTTGTTTCTTGAAATGGTTAAGTGTAGTGACTTGAAATGTGAACTTGTTTCTTGAAAATGGTTA
Organism: Capsicum rhomboideum; assembly: GCA_031232105.1. Classification (NCBI taxonomy): domain Eukaryota; kingdom Viridiplantae; phylum Streptophyta; class Magnoliopsida; order Solanales; family Solanaceae; genus Capsicum; species Capsicum rhomboideum. The sequence goes on along the minus strand of CP124714.1, from coordinate 150,346,927 downwards.
AGTGTAGTGACTTGAAATGTGAACTTGTGACTTGAAAATGGTTAAATGTAGTGACTTGAAAATGGTTAAGTGTACGTAGTGACTTGAAATGTGAATTAGTGACTTGAAAATGGTTAAGTGTAGTGACTTGAAATTGTGAACTTGTTTCTTGAAATGGTTAAGTATAGTGACATGAAATTGTGAACTTGTTTCTTGAAAATGGTTAAGTGTAGTGACTTGAAAATGGTTAAGTGTAGTGACTTGAAATTGTGAACTTGTTTCTTGAAATGGTTAAGTATAGTGACATAAAATTGTGAACTTGATTCTTGAAAATGGTTAAGTGTAGTGATTTGAAATTGTGAACTTATTTCTTGAAAATGGTTAAGTGTAGTAACTTGAAATGTGAACTTGTTTCTTGAAAATGGTTAAGTGTAGTAACTTGAGATGTGAATTAGTGACTTGAAAATGGTTAAGTGTAGTGATTTAAAATTGTGAACTTTTTTCTTAAAAATAGTTAAGTGTAGTGACTTGAAATGTGAACTTGTTTCTTGAAAATGGTTAAGTGTAGTGACTTGAAATGTGAATTAGTGACTTGAAAATGGTTAAGTGTAGTGACTTGAAATTGTGAACTTGTTTCTTGAAAATGGTTAAGTGTAGTGAATTGAAATTGTGAACTTGTTTCTTGAAAATGGTTAAATGTAGTAACTTGAAATGTGAATTAGTGACTTGAAAATGATTAAGTGTAGTGACTTGAAATCGTGAACTTGTTTCTTGAAATGGTTAAATGTAGTGACTTGAAATGTGAATTAGTGACTTGAAAATGGTTAAGTCTAGTGACTTGAAATTGTGAACTTGTTACTTGAAAATGGTTAAGTGTAGTGACTTGAAATTGTGAACTTGTTTCTTGAAAATGGTTAAATTTAGTGACTTGAAATGTGAATTAGTGACTTGAAAATGGTTAAGTGTACGTAGTGAATTGAAATGTGAATTAGTGACTTGAAAATGGTTAAGTGTAGTAACTTGAAATGTGAACTTGTTTCTTGAAAATGGTTAAGTGTAGTAACTTGAAATGTGAATTAATGACTTGAAAATGGTTAAGTGTAGTGAATTGAAATTGTAAACTTATTTTTTGAAAATGGTTAAGTGTAGTAACTTGAAATTGTGAACTTGTTTCTTGAAAATGGTTAAATGTAGTGACTTGAAATGTGAATTAGTGACTTGAAAATGGTTAAGTGTAGTGACTAGAAATTGTGAACTTATTTCTTGGAATGGTTAAGTATAGTGACATAAAATTGTGAACTTGATTCTTGAAAATGGTTAAGTGTAGTGATTTGAAATTGTGAACTTGTTTCTTGAAAATGGTTAAGTGTAGTAACTTGAAATGTGAACTTGTTTCTTGAAAATGGTTAAGTGTAGTAACTTGAGATGTGAATTAGTGACTTGAAAATGGTTGAGTGTAGTGATTTAAAATTGTGAACTTGTTTCTTAAAAATAGTTAAGTGTAGTGACTTGAAATGTGAACTTGTTTCTTGAATATGGTTAAGTGTAGTGACTTGAAATGTGAATTAGTGACTTGAAAATGGTTAAGTGTAGTGACTTGAAATTGTGAACTTGTTTCTTGAAAATGGTTACGTGTAGTAACATGAAATGTGAATTAGTGACTTGAAAATGATTAAGTGTTGTGACTTGAAATTGTGAACTTTTTTCTTGAAAATGGTTAAGTGTAGTGATTTGAAATTGTGAACTTGTTTCTTGAAAATGGTTAAGTGTAGTAACTTGAAATGTGAACTTGTTTCTTGAAAATGGTTTAAGTGCAGTAACTTGAAATGTGAATTAGTGACTTGAAAATGGTAAAGTGTTGTCACACCCCGAATCCCAACGAGGCGCGATTGGCACCCGAAGCCGATATGGCCCGAGAGAACCAACCTTTGCTCATGAACATTCGCATACATAACCTCATATGAATCTTATTACACCTTGTGCAACTATGCGAAAGTCATAGACATGAAAACATAAGTCATAGCTATGTATGTAAACCTTGGCCGTTTGAGCCATCAAGTCAAAACGACATGTACCTTCACATTTATACACCCACATCTGCCTACAAAAGCCTCTAACAAAATGCATTGACCAAAATGAACTAAAAGTCAGGACAAGTCCCTGCTTTATACAACATGTACAAAATCAAAACACATGCACAACAGTGACTCGGAGAAGCCCCGAACTAACTGGAGCTCACCAAAGATCTGCAACACTGACAATCTACTGTTGAGGCCTACTAGGACCTGCCCTGCAGCAAGTAAGGTAAATTCCCCAAAAGGGGTCAGTACGAAGAATGTACTGAGTATGTAAGGCTCAAATGAAACTGTAAGATATGAAAATATGTCAAGAACTCAAGTTCATATGCATAACCATTATAGTTAAATCACAATGTAGATGAGTCACTATTCAATACTTTTGGAATTCATGTACATTACGTTCTTTCTTTCTCTTGCCTTTACTTTACATTACTTTTACATCACTCATACACTTTCTGGGCCCACATCATACGGGTGTTCTTTTCACCCCATGGATAATATATCATCATCATGCAGGTATTCTTTCACCCCATGGATAAGATCATATGGTCATGCGGGTGTTCTTTCACCCCATGGATAATATATCATCGTCACGCAGGCGTTTGCACCCCGTGGATAAACTATCATCATCATGCGGGTATTTGTACCCCATGGATAACGCCCATGGACACAATCAACATGCATTACTTTATTCTTACTTCATTTCTTTACTTTTGAGATTGATACCTTTGCTTGTGGGAGATTGATACTTTTGATAGTCATAACATCATTTTGAACTTTGGAACATAACTTTGTTGGAAGCTTTGAATCATTAACCAATGAGTGAGGGACAAGGAAATAAACAGTGTGAGAAACATAGCATTATTAGCACCATAACACTATGGAACCATTGTACAATAATCCATGAACAAGAGACATGAGTATAATCACTATTGGAACATTGGAACACAACCTGGTTGAGCTTTTGGAACATTATTCATGAATATGAGACATGAGATTCACAAATGATCAATGAGTAGGAAATATATGACAATGACCGTTGATAACCAGATATGGGATACCTTAGCACATTTCGGGATAGGACTAGTGAAATGTCAATGTGAATACTATTTGCCGCAGAAAGATACGGACAAAGTAACCTTACATACCTTATCTTCCCAATGTAAGTACACAATCCAATATGTGAGCGCAACAATTCCGCTCCTTCTTTACGTTTCACTCTACATCACAAGTACATAATGGAACCAACATTAACCACCAACTACCTTACAAATGCATACAATAACAATAAGTCACATGTTTGGCTTTAACATGTTATTTCTTTCTCTACAATGCCATTTATGGCATGGTTATATCAATAATACCACAACATGCCCAACATTGACCAAAGTATCATAAACCACTAGTATGTCACACCAAGTTCATACTTTCCACTTTCCACCATCACAACATCAAAATTATACCATCAATTACGTTACAAATGCATATAAACATGTCATTTCCCCTTGACAAAACCATTGATGAAATTATTATTCCAAAAATCCCCCAATATTCCCAACATTGACCAATATATGAAAATCAATACATTTCACCACAACACTTCTCCTTTACAATTTCTTATCCATATCACATCACAAATAATCCATCAAATTGTCACGACCCAAATCCCATTCGGGCCGGACTGGCACCCGGAACCGATAAGGCCCGAGAGAACCAATCTTTGCTCATTTACTCTCATATGCATACTCGCGTTTGAATATCATTTTATCTCATGTAATTATGTGGAAGACATGAATATGGAAACATATGCCATAAATATATACCAAACATGGCCGTTAGGGCCATTTCGTCAAAATGAACGTACATCTTTTTCCTTCATGCTACCCCACATATGTCTACAAAGCCTCTAATAGATACATGACCATGTCTATACAATATTTACAAAATGCCAAAACCTAATGAACACATGTGACTTGGGAAGCCCCGAAACAACTGGAGCTCACCAACAATCTGCGGATATCTCGTCGCCTACTGCAGAGATCTACTAACACCTGGGCCTGCAGCATGTAAGGTAAGTCCCCCAAGAGGGGTCAGTACAAAGAAAATACTGAGTATGTAAGGCCATAATAAATAGCATCATACATGAGAATGTCAATAGAATAAAATATGAGAGAATAGTCAATATGTATAAACCATCATTTTATATAATATCGTTTATAACTACTCTCCTTCAAGGTAAATTACCTTCACTCAAGAGACTTGCCTCCAATAGATTCTTCTATACCCAAGAGATTCTTTCTTGCTTCTATGTTCATTACCACTATATTGATATACTCATGCAAGGGATATAGTCTCATCTCTTTTACAACTATCTGTATTATTATTCACCCAACTAGTTAGTGATTCATAGTACTTTATGGATCATCACCTTATAAGTAAGTATATAATACCGGGCCTCCACCTTTGGTGGGATATAATGTATATGTATATAGTACCGGGCCTCCATCTTGGTGGGATATATAGTACCGGGCCTCCACCTTTGATGGGATATAATAAATGAATATATAGTACCGGGCCTCCATCTTGGTGGGATATATAGTATCGGGCCTCCACCTTTGATGGGATATAATAAATGAATATATATATGTATAATACCGGACCTCCACCTTTGGTGGGCTATAATAAATAACATAGCATAGTATTGAGATTGTTCTATTTGGAACTTACACCCTTTAGATTGTGATCCATACTCAATGTAACATATAGTAACCATACGTACATTACTTCTCTACAAATCTTATACCCTTTACATAGTTACGCGAGTAACGCATTAAAGATCATGACCTTAATTGAAGAACACTCCTACATACACATCTTACTTCACTCCTTTACCCCATGAGATTGACATCTTCACTTATGATTATACTAACTTGCACATCACCCCTCTTATTAATCTTATGAGATTGGTACTTCTACTTGGGAAAGATTAACACATCCACTTATGAGAGATTGATACTTTAAGGATCATGCTAATATTGGAAACACACCTCTATACCTTACTTCACTTTCTTACTCTCAAGAGAGTGATACGCTCACTTGTGAGGAATAGATATATTAATTCGCACTTACCTTCTTCACTACTCTTATTTCCTTGACCTAGATATGAGAGTAATACATTAGAGATCATGACATTAAAGCTCACACTTATATACACATCTCATTTCACTTCACTTCATGCAATTCTCATGGTTGTAGAAGAATCGTGGCAAAAATTGGCTCGATACGTCTCCGGGCACCCTTGGGACTTAAGAAAAATTCCAACTATGAAAAGTGGCCAAAACCAGCGTGGCACGCTCTTGGGCGCGCCAGCTTGCTGCCTCTGGACTAAAAATTTTAGCCCAGAGCGGCGTGGCACGCTCTCTGGCACGCCCCTCCCTTATTTTTTTATTTTATTTTTTTTGTTTGTTTTACTTATTGCTCTCAAAACTAAGGTAAACATGTACGGGGTGTTACATTCTTCCCCCCTTAGAAACATTCGTCCTCGAATGTTAGCAACATTGTCTCATTGTAACACTTAAGTCGACGTGAATCCTTCAATTATCATATACACATAGAGTACTTGTAAAGACTTACTTATTCTGACTCCAATTCCATATCCTGCACTTTGCTTTCATGTCCAAAACTTACGATTACTTTAGATTTCAATATTTCTTTGGTCTCCCTTGTGACTTCTTCCAAGTGTTCGTTACTCCTATTGTGCTTTTACGGAAGCTCCTTCTTTATTTTTTAGTACTTTCGTTTATCAAGCTAGAATAGTAAGCCGTACTTCGTCACCTATTAGATTTTTTTTTTCCGTATCTGGTGGATTTCCACTGGGAGAAACACGGGATAATCTCCTAGACACTTTCAAAGCCTCTCATATGAGATACTGAAGGAACTATAAAGAGTTCTTGGGATACTTCAAAGTCATATATGACTTGACCACATCTTCGAACCATCTTAGAAGGTACACTATATAGAACTAACTTCTCATGCTTATACAGTACGGTTTGCTTGTTCCTCTGTTTGAAGACGAAACTATGCTTACATTCACTTGGGTTTCCAAAAACATTTCTACAACTGTGTTAATTTGGCAAGCCTATCAATTATTACCCATATGGCATCACATCTATTTCTTACTAAAAGAATCTCTACATAGCCTATAACCTTCAGATTCCAAGTACTTTACCTTTACTCGTCATCCCTTCGATTACTGAAGTATAACTTTCACAATAGTTTTTTCATATAATCCTGTCAATAAATCACTTCCAATCATGGTACTTATTGAGTACTCCCTACTAAATAGCATATCTTGAGTGATGTGCTTTACCATAATGCATTTCCTTAGCTCATATATATATCCGATACGTAAAATCTTCCTGACACTTCAATCTGTTGCCTATAATTAATGCACACTCTCGACGTGTCATCCTTCGATGATACAATTTACACTGGGACATCCTACGGGGGTAGACTAGTATCTTTCACATTAGTAGCTTTAACTTTAGTACCCTTCACTCTGACCAAGTGACATATGTACCCTTCCATTCAAGAAAATTCTTTGTGGAAAATGAAAATAAACTTTCTTTACTCGGCAATCTATTGTGGCCTAACAAGAAGCCAACCAAGTCATACCCATTGTAACATTAAAATCTATCATGTTCATCTCAGTAAGATTATTCAATGTAACGTGATCACAACATTTACTATACAATTGCGACATACTCTTCTAGCTATAATAAATTCACCAACTGGTGTGGACACCCCAATTGACTTGACTATTAACTCTAGTGTTCCTTCAAATTTTCCCGCAGTCAATAGAGTAATATCTGATAGGGTAGAACCTGGATCAATTGATGCATATTTATTAGGTAAACATATAGATAACGTACTTGTCACTATATCAATGAGAGCCTCTGAATTTTGCTGATCCCGTAGGTCGTGTTATACTATCCGTGGCCCTCTGTGGGCACTCTCTCTTCACGTGTCTTGGTTTTTACACCAAAAGCAAACGTCTATCTCAATCCAGCATTCACCTGAATGAAACTTGCCGCAGCGCTGGTACAATTGACGAGAAGATCCCACTGTCTGCGAACCCCGTATTCCACTAATCTGCCCAACCTGACTACCTCTAGATCCTCGAAATAGAGGTGGAGTACCCACTGCAGGGTAAGAAAATGATGGTCTAAGTGGTCTCGGGAGAACCCGAGGCCTAAATCCTCCTTGGGATGCCATAAACTGTCCCATGGGTCTAGCCCGCTTTGACGGCCCTGCTTCAGATTCTTGTATCCTTCCCCTTTGCCTTTGATCCTCCATCTTTTGCGTGAAGGCTTGTATTCTGGATATATCCATGTCTTTATTTAATGAAGCAATAGTACAGTCTTTTACCGAGTAGGGCTCCAATCTGTCTACATACCGATGAACTCTATCGGTCATAGTTGCTACCATGTGAGGAGCGTATCTAGCCAATGAATTAAACCGAAGACTGTACTCCCTGACGCTCATATTTCCTTGATGAAGATTTAAAAACTGATCCGCACGAGCCTCGCGGACCTCAGATGGGAGGTAATGATCAAGGAATGCCACCTTGAATTCCTCCCAACTAGATGGATTTGCACCGATACCTCTAGATCGTTTCCAATCTTCGTACCATAGTATAGCCTCTCCTTTCAGTCTATATGATGCAAGCTCCACTGTTTCTATACCCGTTACATGCATAACATCTAGAGTCCTTTGAATTTGATCTATAAAGTCTTGCGGATCTTCATTAAGATCGGACCCGGTAAATGTGGGAGGATCCAATTTCAGGAAATCATGTGTCCGTCGACTAGCTATCCTAGCTGCACCATCATCACTTGTCACTGGACCAACTCATCCTTGACTCTGGGCAACAACTATCTGAGTTAACATTTGCACCGCGTTTTTCAAATCTTGTAACTCTCGCCTAGTAACATTTACAGACGATTCTGGGGATAATTCCCTCCTTTGTGGTCTCCCTGGAGAAGGGGGAGGAGAAGGTGCCCGTGATGTAAACTCAGTTTCAACCCCATATTGACTAGCTGGGTTAGGTGGGGATTTACTAATTCCTTCTACCGCTTGCATATCTACTTGCTTATCTTTGCCCATACCTTGTCTTGTGATCGGCATTTTACAATATCAAAGAAAACCAGTTTCAATGGTCAGATGTAATCCCAACTATAACAATGGCTCTATTGCACGATCTAGAATGAAGAAATGAAACAACTCCTAAATGTCCCGTAACCTCCTACTTATAAATGTGGCGCGCAACACATCCATAAGCAAGACTCTACTCAGACACGGCTTTGTAGACACCCTTAGAACGACCTGCTCTGATACCACTTTTGTCAAGACCCAAATCCCATTCGGGCCGGACTGGCACCCGGAACCGATAAGGCTCGAGAGAACCAATCTTTGCTCATGTACTCTCGTATGCATACTCGAGTTTGAATATCATTTTATCTCATGTAATTATGTGGAAGACATGAATATGGAAACATATACCATAAATATATACCAAACTTGGCCGTTAGGGCCATTTCGTCAAAATGAAAGTACATATTTTCCCTTCATGCTACCCCACATATGTCTACAAAACCTCTAATAGATACATGACCATGTCTATACAATATTTACAAAATGCCAAAACCTAATGAACACATGTGACTTGGGAAGCCCCAAAGCAACTGGAGCTCACCAATAATTTGCGGATATCTCGTCGCCTACTGCAGAGATCTACTAACACCTGGGCCTGCAGCATGTAAGGTAAGTCCCCCGAGAGGGGTCAGTACGAAGAAAGTACTGAGTATGTAAGGCCATAATAAATAGCATCATATATTAGAATGTCAATAGAATAAAATATGAGAGAATAGTCAATGTGTATAAACCATCATTTTATATAATATCGTTTATAATTACTATCCTTCAAGGGAAATTACCTTCACTCAAGAGACTTGCCTCCAATAGATTCTTCTATACCCAAGAGATTCTTTCTTGCTTCTATGTTCATTACCACTATATTGATATACTCATGCAAGGGATATAGTCTCATCTCTTTTACAACTATCTGTATTATTATTCACCCAACTAGTTAGTGATTCATAGTACTTTATGGATCATCACCTTATAAGTAAGTATACAATACCGGGCCTCCATCTTTTGTGGGATATAATGTATATGTATATAGTACCGGGCCTCCATCTTGGTGGGATATATAGTACCGGGCCTCCACCTTTGATGGGATATAATAAATGAATATATAGTACCGGGCCTCCATCTTGGTGGGATATATAGTACCGGGCCTCCACCTTTGATGGGATATAATAAATGAATATATATATGTATAATACCGGACCTCCACCTTTGGTGGGCTATAATAAATAACATAGCATAGTATTGAGATTGTTCTATTTGGAACTTACACCCTTTAGATTGTGATCCATACTCAATGTAACATATAGTAACCATACGTACATTACTTCTCTACAAATCTTATACCCTTTACATAGTTACGCGAGTAACGCATTAAAGATCATAACCGTAATTGAAGAACACTCCTACATACACATCTTACTTCACTCCTTTACCCCATGAGATTGACATCTTCACTTATGATTATACTAACTTGCACATCACCCCTCTTATTATTCTTATGAGATTGGTACTTCTACTTGGGAAAGATTAACACATCCACTTATGAGAGATTGATACTTTAAGGATCATGCTAATATTGGAAACACACCTCTATACCTTACTTCACTTCCTTACTCTCAAGAGAGTGATACGCTCACTTGTGAGGAATAGATATATTAATTCGCACTTACCTTCTTCACTACTCTTATTTCCTTGACCTAGCTATGTGAGTAATACATTAGAGATCATGACATTAAATCTCACACTTATATACACATCTCATTTCACTTCACTTCATGCGATTCTCATGGTTGTAGAAGAATCGTGGCAAAAATTGGCTCGATACGTCCCCGGGCACCCTTGGGACTTAAGAAAAATTCCAACTATGAAAAGTGGCCAAAACCAGCGTGGTACGCTCTTGGACGCGCCAGCTTGCTGCATCTGGACTAAAAATTTTAGCCCAAAGCATCGTGGCACGCTCTCTGGCGCGCCCCTCCCTTAAAAATTTTTTTTTTTATTATTATTTTTTTTTTACTTATTGCTATCAAAACTAAGGTAAACATGTACGGGGTGTTACACAAATTACCTTAATACACCTCATAGCAAATATCGGCCAAAATCCCACAAGTTACACTTTTAGAAAAATAACATGTTTAATAACAAAATCACACCATACATGTTCATATTTTGTCCATACCATTCACTTTCATCAAGACATCAAGTCACCTTTTAAGTTTAATTCAAAAAAATGACACATCTTTACCAAAACACAAAAGTGCACCACTTACACTTTTAGGCATAACCATCATGATCTACATGCTCTCCCATGCATATAATATAGTAATCCATAAGCATAATTACTTACCCAAGCTTGCAAATGAGTGATCTTGCCCCAAGAAGTGCTTTAGGGTTCTTAGGGTTTGAGAGAAGTATTTTGGAAAATATCTAAAGAGGCATGAGAGATTTTGTGAATAATATCTGATTTCTTGGCATTTAATACAAGTTTTACTTGGTCAATATTGGAGGAATGGATCATTTTCCTTTGGGCCCATGTATTTTATTCCATTTTGGGCCTCAAATGGGGCCCAATAACACATCTCAACTTAGCCCATCAATTTTTCATGCATACTCCATCATATATCTCATGTTCAAATAATTCCATAATGTCACGACAATATTCTCTTACGAGATTCTCATTCATAGTCTCAATCGCTAAAATAGGAATTTTAGTCGTCCATGGCTTCCTTGAATATTTTTGGTAATTACTTGTGTTTCATGGTTTGATCATGTAGAAATATGTAGGAGTGTATTGAGGTATTTGAAGCTTTAACAACACTCAAAGAACTCCCAAGAACCAAAAGAAACCATCTAAGGATCGTCGTAGAATTGCGTTGCGAAACGAGCCTAGAAAGGCACATTATTTGTGCCCTGTGCCACTGCTGCAAAGAAAGGAAGTGGCGCAAGAAATCAGAGCCCTCTGAATCAGTGGCTTGGGCCACACCCCCTGAAACAGGGTAGTGGCGCAAGTTTTCCTACCTTGCTGAATTTTTTTCGGCCATGTCTTCAATACTTGCATATCGTCCAATACCTTATCAAAACACTTCAAAATACTTACTTAGTGATCTTAATCATCAAGTAAACATGACTCCAAGTCACCAAATAAGGTTAGAATGTATACGGGGTCTTACACAAACGCTCCACGAAATCACAAAACCCTTCCTATGAAAGTCTAATTGCATGTACGTGGCCAAATTTCAATTTTCTTGTCATTAGCGTTACCAATTACATACTTATATCTCTCGACACCTAAGCAAACATTATTCTTCATCATCAAGTAGGGTTGGGAAGGTACGGGGTGTTACATTCTTCCGCCCTTAGAAACATTCGTCCTCGAATGTTAGTAACATCGTCTCATGTACATCCCATGCATCTCTATACTCACATATATATACATATACACATATTACTTCCCGATACTTTCTTGTTATTGCTCCAATTTCGCACTTTGAATTTGCTCTTCCGTTTGAAACTATTACGGGTACTCCGACTTTATCATTTCTTTGGCTCTCCACGTGCCTTCTTCCATTTGTCACCTCCTATAACATACCTTTCCTAAAATTTTTACTTACCCCTCTAGCATAGCCATATATATCTCGTAATAAGTAAGATTCTCCATAATTTGTACATTTTCAATAAAAACAATGGATCTCGACATATGACTTGTATTAGCTTGTAGCTACTATTGTACCACCTTAATCTTCTCTCTAGTCTAGTGAACAAAATCCAACCCCCAAGCAAGGTAGTTCCATTTGCTTTAAACTTTCGTCCATATAAACCTTTGTAAGGTACCATTTTTGGATACTTGAATAATACATTCACTAGATACTATTGTAAGCACATCCAATGAGGGATGTGTAAGCTTAGTCACATATTTCAATTGTATAGATGATACGTTTTGTTTGTCCACCTGTTTATGGATGAAAAACTGTACCCAAATTCACTTGTATACCCAACCTTTTTGTATTTTATTTTGTTTGACTGTCACCTCATCCCGTTGCCGATAATGAATACGTATTCTCACTGTGCCATTTTTCTTTTGTATAAATAACACTGGTACATCCTACAGGGACATACTAAGTCTTACCAACTGACATGTATATACCTTTGACATAGCTTTCCTTACGTCAGGTTAGGAAACAAATTTACCTTTCCGTACAAGGACGGTCTTTTGTGGAAGAAAAATAGAAATATACTTTCGTAGCTTGACAATCTTCGTGACATACAAGAAGTCAACCATTTCATACCCATTACAACACTAAAACTCTTTGATTTCGATTTCCATAAGATCAATCATCGTAATATGATCAAAAACATCTACTATACCATTACGATAGGTTCTTTTACCTATACTATTTTCACCGACAGGTGGAGACATTTACTTTGATTTAACTAATAACTCCAGTGCCCATTATATTCGTATTATAGTAGCCCATGGAATAACATACGATAGAGTAGAGCTCAAATCAATCAATACATATACATCATGTAACAATATGGTAATATACCTAAATACTTGTATCGTCATCAGGAGATGTTCCCTCATTCTGCTGGTCCACTAAAGCATAAGTCCGATTCTTGACCCCACTAGTACTGGTTGCTCCTTTGGCGCCTCTGCCACGACCAACAGACTGCACACTTTGGTCTAAAGAAGGAACCGATATTGCTGATGCCCCAGTAGACCCCGCAGGTCGTACCATACTACCCAAGCCTCATCGTGGATAGTCTCTCATTAGGTGACCCGGCATACCACACCAATAACAAGCATCCGTCCCCCTCCGACATTCACCTTCATGAAATCGTCTGCAAAACTGGCACAGTGGACGAGAAAACCCTGTTGTCTGTAAATCTGGCATCCCACCACTCTTCCCAATATGACTTCCCCTGAATCCTCGAGAGTGAGATGGAGCACCTGTTGTGGAATAAGAGAATGAGGGTCTAGGAGGTAACATCCGAGATCCAGATCCTCCTGGGGACACTATAGACTGCCCCATGGGTCTTGCCCTTTTTACTAGCCCTTCTTCAGATTTTTGTATCCTCTTTCTTTGCCTTTGGTCTTTCATTTTCTGCGCGAAGGCCTGAATTCTCTCTATATCCATATCTCGATTTAAGGCAGCGATAGTACAGTCCCATACCAAATAAGGCTCCAATCTATCCACATATCTATGCACTCTATCTTCCATCGTGGCCACCACATTTGGAGCATATCGTGCCAAGGAATTAAACTGCAAACTATATTCTCTAACACTCATATTTCCTTGGCGTAAATTTAAAAACTGATCCGCATGAGCCTCATGGATCTCATAGGGAAGATAGTGATCCAGAAATACCGCTTTAAATTCTTCCTACGTAGGTGGGTTTGTACCAATACCTCGAGCTTTCTTACAGTCCTCATACCACAATATGGCCTCACCCTTCAATCTATAAGCTGCTAATTCAACTATTTCTACACCTGTTACGTGCATCACCTCTACTGCTCTTTGAACTTGGTCCACAAAATCCTGTGGATCCACTTTAAGGTCTGACCCCATAAATATAGGAGGGTCCAATTTTAGAAAGTCCTGCGTACGCCGACTAGCTGCCCTAGCCGAGTCATCTTCATTTACCATTGGGCCAGTTCGTCCTTGTGCTTGTGCAGCTACTAACTGAGTCAACATATGTACTGCATTTCGTAAATCCTGATCAGTGGTATTCATAGGTGGTTCCGTAGGTACTTCTCTACCTCTTGGCTCTTCTGGAGCTGGAAATGTAGAGGAAGACTGCGATGCAATCTCGGCGTCTGTTCCACCTTGACTAGCTTGGTCAGGTGGTAATCTACTCATTCCTTCTTCAGCAGGCACATTCACCTGCTTTCCTTTACCTCTACCTCCTCTCGTGTTCGGCATTGTTACTATATCACAGAGAAACATTTACCATGGTCAGACACAATTCAACTTATAGCACTGGCTCTATTGCACGATCTGGAAGTGAAGAAAAGAAACAACATCCTAAATGTCCCGTAGCCTCCTACTTATAAATGTGGTGCACAACACATTTGTCACACCCCAAGCCCCATTGAGGCGTGATTGGCACCCGAAGCCGACAAGGCCTGAGAGAACCAACCTTTGCTTCTATACATTCATATGTATGTCATAGGAAACACTACTATCACATAAGAACATGAAAGGCTAATATCGGAAACCATGGAACATGTGACATATACATATATATATATTTGAGATATTTGGTCGTTGAGGCCATCAAAACAAGACTCCATGAGTCACCTTATATACATATACCCACGTGCATCTACAAAAGCCTCTAACGGATGTATTGACCAATACAAACCAAAAGTCGGGACAAATCCCCGCTTTATACAACATGTACATCATCAAAACATATATACACTCCGACTCAGAGAAGCCTCGGATTAGCTGGAGCTCACCAATGAACCACTAATAGCTGGCAATCTACTGAGGAGGCCTACTGGTACCTGCGCCTGCAGTAAGTAAGGTAAATTCCCCAAAAGGGGTCAGTACGAAATAAGTACTGAGTATGTAAGGCTCAAATGAAACTGTACAACACATGAGTATTTCAATGAACTTCAAATGGGACTCAAATGCATATGAATAATCAACTGTATAAGTAACCATTCTGTATTTTGGAAACCATGTGTATTATTTTCGTTGCTTTCATTGCTTCTTTACTCAATGCTTACTTGTCATTACATGTGTCACAATGTACCCGAGCCCCGACTGATCAGTGGGTCTTTACATAACATATCGTGATGTTGGGATCGGGTCGAGCTAGGCTTATGCCCCTAGACCTGCCACCTATAAAGCAATGTATAAGGTTCGGCTCGAGCTAGGTTTTCACCCCTAGAGCTGCCCCTTGTCAGGTTCGGCTTGAGCTAGGCTTTCGCCCCTAAAGCTTCCCCCTGATCCAATAATATCGGGATCGGCTTGAGCTAGGCATTTTTTGCCCCCAAAGCTGCCACCCGTACTTGATCATTGACCACATTTGCATTACTTTGATCTTTACTTTGAGATTGATACTTTGATAGTCATAACATCACTTTGAACTTTGAAGCATACCATTGTTGGAAGCTTTGGATCATTAACCAATGAGTGAGAGACATGTGAATAGCGTTATTGGAAACATTACCTCATTGGAAACATAACACTGTTGGAACCATTAGACAATAATAAAGGAACAAGATGCATGAGTACTATCACTATTGGAACTTTGGAATTTTATCAATGCCTATGAAACATGTGGTTCACACTTGTTCCATGAGTAAGAGACATGTGACAATAACCTTTGGTAGCCGGAACTAAGATGCCATAGCGCATTTTGGAATAGGACAAGTGTAACATAAATATGAGTACTATAGGACAAGGTAACCTTACATACCTTCACTTCCACAAGTATGAATATACAAGCCTAAGTATGAATACAATGGTCCAGCTTCTTTCTTACGTCTCACTCTACAATAGAAGTTCATACCGGAACTTACATTAGCAACTATTTACTAGAAAGGCGTACAAGATGACAATGAACCATGTGACTACTATATAACGTCATGTCACCCCCTTACAATACAATCCAATGCATTTCCATATCAACAACACCATAACATTACACACATTGACCAAAATATCATATATCGATAGCATTTCACACCACACGTACCCTTTACGCTTTTTCCTTTATCATTCCGTCGCATTTACTCCTTTATAACAACATATGAACAACCTTATATACTTCATACAGTCCAACATACCTCCATACGATACTTTAAAGTCATTAAAACGACACCACAAGTTGATAATTATATCCAAAAAGGGTATCGGGGCTTTCGGGGATCACAGGAATATGAAAACAACCAAAACAAAATTCTGGGCTGACCTGCGCAGCCACCTGCGCCCACAGGTCAGCCACCTGCGCACGCAGATGGCCTTTGGCAGAAGCCAGTGCCATCTGCGTTGGCATCTGCGCCCGCAGATGCCTTCGTCTGCGTGGGCGGATGCCCGTTTTGGTCCGAAATGACTTTTTTTAGGTCTTTTAATGCCATGAATGGTTCATGATCACAATCAAACATATTTGAACATGTTTTTGATCCTCCTAAACACCAACATTCAGCAACAAAACCACATTTCACGGCCAATACGGCACCAAAACCATAACCGATTTTACAATATCAATTCCAAACGTTATGCACAAGAATAAAACAAAGTAAGACCATAATCACATCTCACATATCAATATTTACTTCACAAAGTTCACTTCCTTCACAACCACAAGTCCATCACCAAGTTTACAAGACAAACCAACCTCCGATTTAAGTAAACATGTAACCTTTCACTTACTGTGAACTTCTTAATATTCCACCAACATAACCAACATAATATACACCATCTATTATGCCTAAAATATATTAATCCATCACAATAAACACTTACCAAGTCTTACCAATTGATGATCTTGGCCAAAGGAGTGATTAGGGTTCTTGAGAGCAAAGGAGATATTGTTGGAAAATTCTAGAAATGAGATGAGAGTTCAAGTGAATAAAATTTGATTTTTTTCTCTTTATATAGTCCCTCATGTCTCTCTTATCCTTTCCTTAGCATTTAATTCTATGTTGATTGGTCAAATGGACCACATTTGGAAGAATGGATCAAAAATACCCCTTTTGGGCCATGTCTTTCTCACATATTTGGGCCTCATTTAGGGCCCAATTGTACAAGCCTTTATATGCCCACAATTAAATACAAAATTCATCAATTCTCCCATGTTCTCATCTTTCCATAAGTGTTACGATTGTTAGCTAGACTTAGAAACGTACGGGGTGTTACAACATTGATAAGTAAGACTCTACTCAGACACAGCTTTGTAGACACCCTTAGAATGACCTACTTTGATACCACTTTTGTCACGCCCCGAATCCCAATGAGGCGTGATTGGTCCGAAGCCGATATGGCCCGAGAGAACCAACCTTAGCTCATGAACATTCGCATACATAACCTCATATGAATCTTATTACACCTTGTGCAACTATGCGGAAGTCATAGACATGAAAACATAAGTCATAGCTATGTATGTAAACCTTGGCTGTTTGAGCCATCAAGTCAAAACGACATGTACCTTCACATTTATACACCCATATTTGTCTACAAAAGCCTCTAACAAAATGCATTGACCAAAATGAACTAAAAGTCGGGACAAGTCCCCGCTTTATAAAACATGTACAAAATCAAAACACATGTACAACGGTGACTCGGAGAAGCCCCGAACTAATTGGATCTCACAAAATATTTGCAACACTGACAATCTACTGTGGAGGCCTACTAGGACCTGCGCCTGCAGCAAGTAAGGTAAATTCCCCAAAAGGGGTCAGTACGAAGAATGTACTGAGTATGTAAGGCTCAAATGAAACTGTAAGATATGAAAATATGTCAAGAACTCAAGTTCAAATGCATAACCATTATAGGTAAATCACAATGTAGAGGAGTCACTATTTAATACTTTTGGAATTCATATACATTACGTTCTTTCTTTCTCTTGCCTTTACTTTACATTACTTTTACATCACTCATACACTTTCTGGGACCACATCATGCGGGTGTTCTTTTCACCCCATGGATAACAAATCATCATCATGCAGGTATTCTTTCACCCTATGGATAAGATCATATCGTCATGCGGGTGTTCTTGTACCTCATGGATAAATGGCCATCATCACGCGGGCGTTTGCACCCCGTGGATAAACTATCATCATCATGCGGGTATTTGTACCCCATGGATAACGCCCATGAACAAAATCAACATGCATTACTTTATTCTTACTTCATTTCTTTACTTTTGCGATTGATACCTTTACTTGTGGGAGATTGATACTTTTGATAGTCATAACATCATTTTGAACTTTGGAACATAACTTTGTTGGAAGCTTTGAATCATTAACCAATGAGTGATGGACAAGGAAATAAACATTGTGAGAAACATAGCATTATTAGCACCATAACACTATGGAACCATTGTACAATAATCCATGAACAAGAGACATGAGTATAATCACTATTGGAACATTGGAACACAACCTGGTTGAGCTTTTGGAACATTATTCATGAATATGAGACATGAGATTCACAAATGATCAATGAGTAGGAAATATATGACAATGACCGTTGATAACCAGATATGGGATACCTTAGCACATTTCGGGATAGGACTAGTGAAATGTCAATGTGAATACTATTTGCCGCAGAAAGATACGGACAAAGTAACCTTACATACCTTATCTTCCCAATGTAAGTACACAATCCAATATGTGAGCGCAACAATTCCGCTCCTTCTTTACGTTTCACTCTACATCACAAGTACATAATGGAACCAACATTAACCACCAACTACCTTACAAATGCATACAATAACAATAAGTCACATGTTTGGCTTTAACATGTTATCTCTTTCTCTACAATACCATTTACGGCATGGTTATATCAATAATACCACAACATGCCCAACATTGACTAAAGTATCATAAACCACTAGTATGTCACACCAAGTTCATACTTTCCACTCCCCACCATCACAACATCAAAATTATACCATCAATTACTTTACAAATGCATATAAACATGCCATTTCCCCTTGACAAAACCATTGATGAAATTATTATTCCAAAAATCCCCCAATATTCCCAACATTGACCAATACATGAAAATCAATACATTTCACCACAACACTTCTCCTTTGCACTTTCTTATCCATATCACATCACAAATAATCCATCAAATTACCTTAATACGCCTCATAGCACATATCGGCCAAAATCCCACAAGTTACACTTTTAGAAAAATAACATGTTTAATAACAAAATCACACCATACATGTTCATATTTTGTCCATACCATTCACTTTCATCAAGACATCAAGTCACCTTTTAAGTTTAATTCACAAAAATGACACATCTTTACCAAAACACAAAAGTGCACCACTTACACTTTTAGGCATAACCATGATGATCTACATGCTCTCCCATGCATATAATATAGTAATCCATAAGCATAATTACTTACCCAAGCTTGCAAATGAGTGATCTTGCCCCAAGAAGTGCTTTAGGGTTCTTAGGGTTTGAGAGAAATATTTGGGAAAATATCTAAAGAGGCATGATAGATTTTGTGAATAAAATCTGATTTTCCCCTTTATATAGGCATCTCATGTTGTCCTTAGCCAATTCTTCACATTTAATACAAGTTTTACTTGGTCAATATTGGAGGAATGGATCATTTTCCTTTGGGCCCATGTATTTTATTCCATTTTGGGCCTCAAATGGGGCCCAATAACACATCTCAACTTAGCCCATCAATTTTTCATGCATACTCTATCATATATCTCATGTTCAAATAATTCCATAATGTCACGACAATATTCTCTTACGAGATTCTCATTCGTAGTCTCAATCGCTAAAATAGGAATTCTAGTCTTCCATGGCTTCCTTGAATATTTTTGGTAATTACTTGTGTTTCATGGTTTGATCATGTAGAAATATGTAGGAGTGTATTGAGGTATTTGAAGCTTTAACAACACTCAAAGAACTCCCAAGAACCAAAAGAAACCATCAAAGGATCGTCGTAGAATTGCGTTGCGAAACGAGCCCGGAAAGGCACATTATTTGTGCCCTGCGCCACTGCTGCAAAGCAAAGCAGTGGCGCAAGAAATCAGAGCCCTCTGAATCAGTGGCTTGCGCCACACCCCCTGAAACAGGGTAGTGGCGCAAGTTTTCCTACCTTGCTGAATTTTTTTCGGCCATGTCTTCAATACTTGCATATCGTCCAATACCTTATCAAAACACTTCAAAATACTTACTTAGTGATCTTAATCATCAAGTAAACATGACTCCAAGTCACCAAATAAGGTTAGAATGTGTACGGGGTCTTACACAAACGCTCCACGAAATCACAAAACCCTTCCTATGAAAGTCTAATTGCATGTACGTGGCCAAATTTCAATTTTCTCGTCATTAGCGTTACCAAATACATACTTATATCTCTCGACACCTAAGCAAACATTATTATTCATCATCAAGTAGGGTTGGGAAGGTACGGGGTGTTACAAGTGTAGTGACTTGAAATTGTGAACTTGTTTCTTGAAAATGGTTAAGTGTATTGACTTAAAAAATGCTAACTAGCGACTTAATAAATATGAAGTGTTTAGTGAAATAAAAGTTGTGGACTAGTGACTTTGAACTATTAACTTGTGAATTTAAATTGTGAACTAGTGACTTAATGTTTAGTGAATTGAAGTTGTGAACTAGTGATTTGGAAATACAAATTAATAATTGAATATCTATATTTTTGTAGATGGATCATCATTTCTGGATGTATGATATGGATTATGAAACTTATGGGGGTTTAAAACCCCAATATCTTAATGGTGTTATAGGTATTATCGATCATGCAATGTCACTAGACTTGTTTCAAAAAAGTGGGGTGGTTAGGTGTCGTTGTAGTTAATGTAGGTGCATGAAGTTTTTTCAACCAGATATAGTTATGACTCATCTCTTTCGTAATGGATTTAAGCCAAGATATTTTGTGTGGGTTGATCACGGAGAGAGAGATGGTTTGAATGGTATATTTTATAATTCACTGCCTGAGGATGAATATGACATGATTGTACATAGTCGACATGCTAGGATTCAACATGCTAGAGTTCAATATAGGTTTCAACATGATAGGGTACAACATGATGATAGAGTTCATGAAATGGTCAATGATGCCTTTGGGATTGGGGATGCGATGGAACCCGAACAGAATTTAGAAGAAGCTCCCAATGAAGAAGCAAAACGCTTCTATCAACAATTAGAAGAGGCTAGTCGCCCACTATGTGAAGGGAGTCGTCATTCTGCTTTGTCTGTTACAGTTAGACTAATGAGTATCAAATCCGATTGGAATGTTGCTCAAGCTACTATGGACTCTATGGTTGGTCTTTTGGGTGAAGTAGTTAACCCGGAGTTGAACATACCTCAAAAATTATATCAGGCAAAGAAATTGGTTTCCAAGTTGGGATTGTCGTATAATAGAATCCATTGTTGTATGAATGGTTGCATGTTGTTCTATAAGAATGATGTTGAATTACACAATTGTAAGATTTGTGGACATGCTCGTTATAAGCGGACTCTCGATGGAAATATGGTTCCGATTAAGGCAATGCACTATTTACCTCTTATACCTAGGTTAAAGAGGTTGTATGCTTCAAAGAGTTCTGCCCCACATATGAGATGGCACGATGAAAATAGAAGGCCACTAGGTGTCTTGTCTCATCCATCAGATGGAGAGGCCGAATTATTTGTTTACATTATTATCTTGGGTTGGCCGATGACCCTACCAGTATATAGTGGCTTTGTACTAATACTACATGTGCTCTTCCTTTGTTGATTGTTGAGTGAAGAGTTTTTTCCAGCGACTACATCGAGACCTCAACTTTAGATCAGAGCGCGCATTTCGACTCAAGGGTGAGCTACATCTTTCGGGCAATCAGAGTCCTCTACTTAGTTATTGTCCATTTGTTTTAGACACGAATATTTTCATTTTGTTTTGGGTTGAACCCGTTTATTGACAATTGTAGTGTTTTGGTACAATGACATTCAGATTCTTGGGGTATTTAGACTTTTCTATTTTTATGCATTGATTTTGTTGTTAAACAATTCAAAATATTGAATTATTTAAAGGGATGGTTAGTTTTTCTTAAATTTGATGAAGTGTTGGTACTGAATAGTTTGCGTTAGAAGGTTCTCCCACCGGAGGGTTAATGTGGGTGCCACTCGCGATGGGTTGGGTCGTGAAACATTCGAATTGCCTCTTCAAGGGAATATGCTACCCTTTAAATAGGCGTGATTTAGGGCTTAGGGTAGAGTAGCCTCCAAGAACTCTACCAAAAATTGAATTCGTCTTATGAAGTCCCACAAAATTTCGATATCTACTAACACTATTTCCCCGCGATACTAATACAGATCAATATGAACATGTAAACTCATTTTAAGTTTGAATCCCTTATATCCTAATTAGGAAGAAACTAAAAAGAGAACAAAATGGAAAAAATGAACAAGACAATTGGGTAATTGATAACAAATTTAATAATAAAAAATAATACTAACTTTTATATGGGTCAAGTAGACGACAGAACAAATATGAATTTTAGTTGAATTCCGAATTATAAGTTGAGTTTTAATAATTTAGAGGTTGATCTAAAATAGACCAACAGAAAGATGTTACACAATTACTATATTTTTGAATATTATTTTTAGGGAAGTTGGGCAAAATTATGGGTCATGGGTGATTTTTTAAAATTTGGGCCAATCAAATTAGACCAGGTAAAAATGAATATATAATTATTTTAATAGATTTGAGCTTAAAGATTAATATTTGGGGCATTTTTGACTGGAAAGATTTTAACGTCGTGGGCATTTTTTGACCAAATAAGTGAACGGTGATAATATTATACCAAATTTTACATTCAGAATATTTTAGACCCTTTTTTTATTCAAGTTTTATGTCAAATGAAAGAGTTAATTCCTCAAATGATCATTGAACTTGTACAAATATTCCACTAAAGTAACTTTTGAATTTATTTTTTTGCACAATATTATCACTTAACTTGTAGAAATATCTCACTAAAGTAACTTTTGAATTTTTTTTTTTGGTCAATATGGTCATCAAATTACAGACATATTTTCAACAAGGTGAATACTAACCGAAAAGTTAAATTTTTAGTGGAAGTTCATTCATATATTTTGTAAGTTTTATTTTTAGATCAAATAGCCATTAATTCTATAAAATTTATTTAATCCATTTCAAATGTACAACAACAACAACAACATACCCAGTGTATTTCAAATGTACCTTTAATAAATTGAATTATATTCATTAACTAGAGCAAAACGGAGGTGCAAACTAAGACAACTTTTTTTATGAAAAATCATACCATCTTTCCCTAATTTTTTTCCTGCATATAAATCTCAAGTTTACAATTAAAAAAGTATTGATATTTAAAAAGGTTCATCTTAACTAAAAATAAAGATTAGTTAAAACAACATCGGAGATGCATAATTACTATTCATCTTTGCACATTTGAAATACAAATACATTCTATAATTAAATTGGATTTTAAACAAAAAAGTAAACTAAAATGATAAATGTATAAGCTTTCGTTAAAAATAAAAGATACATTTATACACTTTTAATGGAATATTGTATCTCCATTTTGCTCTAATTATATAAAAATAATTTATTTTATTAAAGACCCATTTGAAATGGATCAAATGAATTTTATATAATGGATTAATGAGTATTCTATCTAAAAAATAAATCCTAAAAAGTTATATTTATAAAATTCCGTTAACAATTTAACTTTTTCGCTAGTTTTTATTTTGTTGGAGATGTGTGCATAATTTGATAACTATGTTTTTCCAAAAAATTCAAAAGATACTTTAGTGAGATATTTCTAGAAGTTCAGTGACTATATTTTTCAAAACAATTCAAAAGTTACTTTAGTAGAATACTTCTACAACTTGAGTGACAATTTGAGGAATTGACTCCAAATTAAATGATGTCATATATATTAGGACAAAATGAGTAGTACTTCCTCTATCCCAATTTATATGACTCACTTGAGAAAATTTAACGAAAGGAGTCCCAAAAGTCTTGTTTTAACTTTTGGGACCCTTGACCAAGTGTAAGGGTCAAAGTAGTTTTAAAAATCAAATTAAGTTAATTGGGGACCAAATTAATATTTTTAAAACTTCTTAATCTTTTAAAAAATACAAAACAATCCACAATCATTTTAAATAAAAAACAAAAAGACAAAATCAGATTTTAATATCTCACAACTCCCTTCTCTCTCCTCTCAAACGTCTCACCCCTCTCTCTCTCTCTCAAACCCAACAACTGTTGGAACTGACAGACAACAGATCGACGCGACAGCAGCCTCCGGCGACTTTCAACCTCCGGCGACGACAGATTCGAGTTCTTCATCGTTGCTTTTTAACTTTCAACAGTCAATTTCTCTCTATTCACAGGTAAAGGCTTCTCTGTTTTTTTTGTTTTAAAAAAAAATTAGGGCTTTTTAGTTATGAAGAAAAAGAAGAACTTGAGTTAACTTCTCTTCTTAGTATGGGTTAACAATTCTAGTATTTGATGCTTAAAAACGAAATGGGAACACAACAAATGGTATTTCTTCTCTTACTGTGGTGGTTGATGTAAATGGTATTTTTTTTGAGTGAAATATGATTCTTTGTTGTTGTTGTAGTTCTTTTTCTCGAACATTGTTGTAAAAATAGTGAAACTTGAATTTTAAATTTTTTTTGGAGTTTATCTGTTGTGACCAAATCCAACAATTGTTGATTTTGTTGGTTTAAGTGAACACTTACTCAACAACTGTTGGTTTTGTTGGTGTTTGTTTTATTTCTGTTTCTTCTTGAAATTTGTTTGTTGTTATTATTGGGGTGTGTGTTGGTGTTGTTGGTGGTGGTGTATTTGTAAATGCTGGTAAATGTTCATGTTGTTGGTGTTGGTGTATTGATTGGATAAATGTTGGTGATGTTGGTTTATTTGTTTGTTGTTTGTGTTGTTGTTGGTGTTGGTGTATTGGTAAATGTTGGTGTTGATGTATTGATAAATGTTATTGTTGTTCTTGTTGATATATGTATTATGTGGTAAAAATGTTGCTACTGGTTTGATTTTTTCCAACAGATGACCTATCTGTTACAACTGATGAGTCATCTGTTGGAAAAAGCATAATAATTATTCCAACAGATTACTCATCTGTTACAACATATGGGTCATCTGTTGGATGAATGAAAATAGTTATTCCAACAGACGACTCATCTGTTGCAACAGATGGGTCATTTGTTGGAAGAAATAAAACCAGTGGCAAGACTGGTTTGATTCCTTCCAACAGATGACTCATCTGTTGCAACAGATAAGTAGTCTGTTGGAATAACTATTTTAATTTCATCCAACAGATGACCCATCTGTTGCAACAGATGATCCATCTGTTGGAAGAAATAAGCCAGTAGCCAAGATTGTTTTGATTTCTTCCAACAGATGACCCATCTATTACAACAGATAAGTCATCTGTTGGAATAACTGTTTTGATTTCATCCAACAGATGACCCATCTGTTGCAACAGATGAGTCATCTGTTGGAAGAAATAAGCCAGTAGCCAAGATTGTTTTGATTTCTTCCAACAGATGACCCATCTGTTTCAACAGATAAGTCATCTGTTGGAATAACTGCTTTGATTTCATTCAACAAATGGGTAAGTTGTTACAACAGATGAGTCATCTGTTTGAAAAAATAAAACCAGTAGCAAGATTGTTTTGATTTCTTTCAACAGATGACCCATCTGTTTCAACAGATTACTCATATGTTGCAACAGATGGGTCATCTGTTGGAAATATTTTGTATTGTGTTGTATTTATTAAATTTACTGTTACCCTTTTTTTAATGATGCACAAATCAATTGTAATATTTTTTGTTTTTATCTTGTTTGTAGATTAAATGGCTCCCAAAAGAAAAGAGAGTGGATCAACTTCTGACAACACAAGTAAAAAAGCTAAATTACAAACACCATTAGAAGAACTTGCTGAACAAGCCCTTTCACAAATAAATGAAGATGTACATAAAGAGAATGAAGATGTGGAAAGAGATAATGAAGAAGAAATTGAAGAAGAATCAGTTGAAAGTTCTAGAGCTGATGTAGAAAAGAAAGGGGAGGAAGAAGTTATAGAGGAGGAAGATGAAAATAAAAATGAGGAAGAAGATGGAGATGGTGGGAATAGAGATGATGAAGAAAAGAAAGTGATAAAAGAGATGAGCTAGAAGGTGAGGATGAAGGTGATGAGGAGGAGGAAAAAGAAAGTGAGGAAGAAGATGGAAGGCAAAGTAAGGAAAATGAAAGAGTTGATGATGATGCTGAGATATCGTTGATCTCTCATGAACGTAGATCGAAAGCCCAGCATGATCTTGTCAAAACTTTTAGTATTGACAAGTTCGAAGTTAAGATGCCTATAGATAACCCTACAGATTTGACTGGTGATTTTGTAGTTAAATCTGTTATGGGTAAAGGTTTTGATGAATTTAGGAAGATATTGAGGGATGAAAAATTGGAGGATTACTTTAAGTCCAGTTGTTTAGGACACTTTCTTGATCTACCGGAGGATAACAATGTACGCTTTCAAATGAACATGGCGTATGGTCTTCTCAAGCGCAAGATCAAGTATATGGGTGATGATACAACTTTGAAGGATGAGGAAAAGAAGATGGATGAGATTTGGATAAACTATTGTGGCATGCCAGTTTGTTTTGGCATGAAAGAATTTGCCATAGTGACTGGACTGAGATGCCATCCTCTATCTGAACCTCTTCCAATAGTTACACCCTTAAAAAAGCCAAAGGCAAGCAAGCCATCTAAATCAGCCAAGGCAGGAAAGAAAGGAAAGACACCCACCAAGACACCCACCAAAACCAACATAGGCAAAGACAAAATAAATGAGTTGTTGGCTGTTGTTGGACCTATCTATAAAGCCAAGCAATTGAAAGTTGATCTCCAAAACAAAAGGTTTTTGAAGAAGCACAAGGAGCCATTGTGGTTAGTTTGGTTTGTGCATTCCATTTAATGGGCCAGAGACACCAACAAAGTCATAGAACCTGAAATGTTGGTGCTTTCTTAGGATTTGGAGGCATTCAATAATTATCCATGGTGATATGAAAGTTATTTCTTGACTGTCAAATATTTGTTGACAAAGTTATCTTCAAAGACGATCAGCTTATACGGCTTTCCTTGGGCTTTCATGGTAAACTTCACTCCTAGTTCCTTAGTGTTTCATTTAGTTATATTATTGACTAATTATTCTGATTTTTTATTTGCATCATGTTTACATTTTTAGGCGTGGGCATTTGAAGCCATTCCTCACCTTCGACAGCAAGTTAAGGACTATTCGGAAAAGGTTTCTCATCCAAGGATCATTAGGTGGTTGTCTGCCAAGAATAACTCAAGGATGAATCCCCTTGATCTCTTCAACCCTCCTGATGATGCAGTAAGTATTTTTTAAAATAGAATAACTTTACTCATTTTAACAAGCATTGCAACAGATAACTCATCTGTTGCAACAGATGACTCATCTGTTGCAACAAATAGATTATCTGTTGAAAGAAATCAAAATAGTCTTGCTACTGGGTTAATTTCTTCCAACAGATGTGTAATTTGTTGCAACAGATGAGTTATCTGTTTGAAACATCATAAAAATTATTCCAACAGATGGGTCATCTGTTGCAACAGATGGGTCACCTGTTGTAGTTCTATGAAGCAGATGTCTTATCTGTTGCAACAGGTTACCCATCTATTGCAAATTATGGGTTGATTTTAATATTTCCACTTTTATTTATAAGTTGTGCATCCCTGGATAGTCCCCACTGAGCAAGAGTTGGAGATGCCTTCCTTTCTTACTCTAGGGATTGTTCAAACAAAACCAGACCCTAAGGTGGATTTGATAAAAAAAGAATTGGGTAGAGCAACAACCATCAAAAGGGAAGCACCTAAGGAAGGTCAGATTGTTCTTGCTGAGCCTGCTGTTGAGGCTTTTGGTGATACTGCAATAGATTTGGGTGTTGGTGTTAATGTTGTTGGTGGTAGTGGTGATGGTGATGGTGTTGGTGATGCTGGTGTCAGAGATGATGGTGATGAGCATGTTGATGATGCTGATGAAATTTTTTTTGAAAAAAGAGTTGACCATGATGATGGTCATACTGGTGGTGGATATGGTGGATTCACCCCTTTCAGTGGGCATACCACCTCTTTTGGCCCCTCTTCAAGCTCATGTTCTGCATGCAAATGCCAAGAATGCAAGGACATACATGACAACTTGATTAGTTCTATTGATGCTCTGATTTTTGGTGTTAAGGAATTGACATCTAAGAGGGGTGTCATTCCATCAAGGAATATTACAGAGCCATTCAGTCCATTGGAAGTTAAGAGGAGGAAAAGAGCAATTTCCAAGGTACTATCAGATATTAAATCAAGAAAAATTACAACTCCTCTTCCTTGCACTGTTGAGCAACTTCCAAGGGCCATAGGAGAATAGGGAGAGCTGAAGAAGGTGAATGTTTACAAGTTGGTGAATGCCACAAGAAAGGCTAAGCTGAATACCTTGATGAAATCAAAAAAGGCCCCAGAAGAGTACTCCATGCATCAATTTAGTGCAAAAGACTTTCAAAACATGACTAATATAAAGGTGTGGTACGAGGACTGGGTAAGTTACTTTTTCTAATCTTTTATTTATTTTAATTTCATTAGTATGTTCATTTAGATGATCCATCTGTTGCATTAGTTTGCAGTATATGGGTAATCTGTTAACAAATTTAGAGAATTTATACAACAAATGACTCATCTGTTGCAATAGATTGACCATCTGTTGCAATAAATAATTCATCTGTTGCAGCAGATTACCCATTTGTTGCATTAGTTTGCAGTAGATGGGTAATCTGTTAACAGATTCAGAGAACTTATACAACCAATAACTCATCTATTGCAACAGATAAATCATCTGTTGCAACAGATTACCCTTCTGTTGCATTAGTTTACAGTAGATAGGTAATCTACTAGCAGGTTTAGAGAACTTATGCAACAGATAAATCATCTGTTACAACAGATTACCCATCTGTTGCATTAGTTTGCAGTAGATGGGTAATCTACTAACAGGTTCAGAGAACTTATGTAACAGATGACTTATCTATTGCAACAGATTACCCATCTGTTGCATTAGTTTGCAGTAGATGGGTAATCTACTAACAGGTTCAGAGAACTTATGCACAGATGACTTATCTGTTGCAACAGATTATCCACCTGTTCCAACAGATAAATCATCTGTTGTAACAGATTACCCATTTATTGCATTAGTTTGCAGTAGATGGGTAATCTACAAATAGGTTCAGAGAACTTATGCAATAGATATCTTATCTGTTGCAACAGATTATCCATCTGTTGCAACAGATAAATCATCTGTTGCAACAGATTACCAATCTGTTGCATTAGTTTGCAGTAGATGGATAATCTACTAACAGGTTCAGAGAACTTATGCAACAGATGACTTATCTGTTGCAACAGATTACCCATCTGTTGTATCTTTTCAATTATTATTATATGTTACTAACTTATTTAAATTGTATTCTTATGTCAGTATGTTGATGAAATTCTTTGCTTGATGCGGGAGAGACATCTCAAATTCACTGGGTACTATGATCTCGGGGATAGGATCATGGACCTCAACTTCTACAGTTACTTTTTAAGTAGGTACAACAAACTCAGCGAAGAAGCGACAACTCCTGGTGGCAGAAAAATTGAGGAGTTACTTACTAAGTTTGAATGGGATGAGGACATGATGGATTACTATAGAGAAAAGAGGCCATATCCAGGTGCCATGGATTGGACGGAGGCAAAGAGGATTCTCGCAGTCCTGAACTTGGAGAAAAAACATTTTGTGACTGTTGAGATCCTTATGAATGAGGGAGTCATGAATGTTTACGACTGCAACATACCAGTTATTGAAGATTGGCAATTTTGGATTTGCATGGAGCCTTTGTTGGAGTTGTTCCCAAAATTGTTGAAGCAAAGTGGCATAATGAATCACTTGCCAGAAAAGTTGCTCAACGAACGATGGGTTTTTGATGGTCGAAAATAGAACATTCCCAAAAATGAGACTGGTGTCGCTTGCGGGTCTTACTCGCTTGCATTTATTGAGCTTTTGATAACCGGCACTTGTATTACAACTCCCAAGACTCTATTGAACGATAACGCAGTTTCAAGGATGCAAGAGGTTTGGGCTGCTGGGGTGGAATTTAAGAGTTTGGAGCCCTGATGTGGGTTGTAATTTCTATCATATCAGTGTAATTTCTAGACAACATAGCAATTTTTTTATTTTTAGTATCTTTAGTTAATTATATTATGTAATTGGCGATAACAATATTTTATGTTTGATAAATGTACAGTTTTTAATGTCATGAATTATATTTTTTACTTAGATTTGAAAATTTTGGATTATTAAGCAGATATGCTCATCTGTTGCAACAGGTTTGTCATCTGTTGCAACAGATGTCTAATATGTTTGATTATTTCCAACAATCATCACATATGTTGAAACAGATGAGTAATCTGTTGCAACAGATGATGCATCTGTTAGAAATAATCAAGCAGATATACTCATCTATTGCAACAAGTTTGTCATCTATTGCAGCAAATGTATAATATGTTGGATTGTTTCCTATAGTCATTACATATGTTGCAACAGATGAGTAATTTATTGCAACAGATGATGCATCTGTTGGAAATAATCAAGCAGATATGCTTATCTGTTGCAATAGGTTTGTCATCTGTTACAGCAGATGTCTAATATGTTTGATTATTTCCAACAGACTCTACACCTGTTACAACAGATGATCCATCTGTTGCAACAGATGATCCATCTATTGCAACAGATGATCCATCTGTTGCAACAGGTGACCCATTTGTTGGACACAATCAAACAGATATGACCATCTGTTGCAACAGATGTCTAATATATTTGATCATCTCCAACAGGTGACCCATTTGTTATACATAATCAAATAGATATGTCTATCTATTGCAACAGGTTTAGACATTTGTTACAATCTCAATGAATTTCATAGCATTTACATGTTCAACTAACTGTATTCGTCCTAAATAGAGTGATCAATCGACTAAATTGATGTGAATTGCTTCATTGAATCGTTATTGGTAATAAAAAAGGTTATTTAACCATAATTAGCTTTCAATTAACAAGTTCAATTACAATCTTAATGAATTTAATATCATTTACATGTTCAACTGACTGTATTCGTCCTAAATAGAGTGATCAATCGACTAAATTGATGTGAATTGCTTCATTGAATCATGATTGTCAATAAAAAAAGGTTATTTAACCATAATTAGCTTTCAATTAACAAGTTCAATTACAATCTTAATGAATTTAATATCATTTACATGTTCAACTAACTATATAACCTATTACAATAGATTATAACTGGCTGCAACAGATGATCATCTGTTGCAACAGGTGTAGAGTCTGTTGGAAATAATCAAACATATTAGACATCTGTTGCAACAGATGACAAACCTATTACAACAGATGGTCATATCTGTTTGATTGTGTCCAACAAATGGGTCACCTGTTGCAATAGGTGTAGAGTCTGTTGGAGTTGATCAAACATATTAGACATCTGTTGTAACAGATGGTCATATCTGTTTGATTGTGTCCAACAAATGGGTCATCTGTTGCAATAGGTGTAGAGTCCGTTGGAGCTGATCAAACATATTAGACATCTGTTGCAACAGATGATCATATCTGTTTGATTGTGTCCAATAAATGGGTCACCTGTTGTAACAGGTGTAGAGTCTGTTGGAGATGATCAAACATATTAGACATCTGTTGTAACAGATGACAAACCTGTTGCAACAGATGGTCATATCTGTTTGATTATGTCCAACAAATGGGTCACCTATTGCAACAGATGGGTCATCTGTTGCAATAGGTGTAGAGTCTGTTGGAAATAATCAAACATATTAGACATCAGTTGCAGTAGATGACAAACCTGTTGCAACAGATGGTCATATCTGTTTGATTGTGTCCAACAAATGGGTCACCTGTTGCTACAGATGAGTCATCTGTTACAACAGGTGTAGAGTCTGTTGGAGTTGATCAAACATATTAGACATCTGTCGCAACAAATGTCTAAATCTGTTGCAATAGATGGTCATATTTGCTTGATTGTGTCCAACAAATGGGTCACCTGTTGCAACAGGTATAGAGTCTGTTGGAGCTGATCAAACATATTAGACATCTATTGCAACAAATGTCTAAATCTGTTGCAACAGATGGTCATATCTGTTTGATTGTGTCCAATAAATAGGTCACCTGTTGCAACAAATGGGTCATCTGTTGCAACATATGGGTCATCTGTTGCAACAGGTGTAGAGTATGTTGGAGCTGATCAAACATATTAGACATCTCCTGCAACAGATGTCTAATATGTTACAACAAATGTGAATATCTGTTTGATAATGTTCATTGAAGGATAAATCTGTTACAACAGATGACTAATCTGTTGCAAGATATTTTATTATTTAAACTAATTTTCCATCTGTTGCAACAAAATATGAACACACACATACTACAGTAGTTGGATCATAAACAAAAATATATTTTATACAATAAATAACATACATTATATCACCAACTAAACTAAAATATGAGATAAAATTATCATGTCCACAAAACCAACAACAAGACTATACAATAATTATGGAGCATTTCGATTTGGACATGTAGTTCTTTTGTGGCCAATCGTCTTACATATGGAGCACTTATTTTTTCTAGTTAGAAATGATTCTCCGACTCCACGCCTCCTCTTCTTAGCCCTTCTTCCCGGTTTGCTTGGGTCAACATATGGAGGAGGTATTTCTCTCTGTAAAATCTCCAAAGAAATAATCCACGAATCTTCGGGAGGTATCGGATTAATTTCCTCACAATATGCAATTATGTACTTCTCCACCGAATAATATGGAGATGCGTACTCATAAATCTTGTTTCCAAAATCTGCACCATATTGGACTTGAAGCGCGGCCATATCATGTGGACAAGGTATTTTATCCAAGTCAAAAACTCTACATGTACAAGCTCTCTTTTGAAGATCGACCGTGGCAACATCACTATGACCGGTGATAGTGAACTTGTAGTTAGATATTTGATGAGCCAATAACTTGTTTCCCAAGTTTATGTACTTTGATATTTGTTTTTCCATTGTAGGAACAAGTCTGTTTGGCGAGTTGGTCAACTCCATACGCCTCTCGTGGAAAATTTTTGCAAACCTTAAGTTTATTTCGTCAAATAGAGCGACAATGGGAAATTCTCTTTCAACCTCAAACATTGCATTCACCGACTCAACAATGTTTGACGTCATAATATTATACCTATAGAAAAAAAAACCACTTAGTAAGACATAGAATTACAATAAACTCAAACAAGACAATTACACTCAATTTATAATATTGTACCTATTTCCCGGACAGAATGCCCTGCTCCATTTGTGAAATCCGACACGTTCGAGATGTTCGGCTTCCTTGGGTACCATATCCCTTATTTGATTGAAATGGTCATAGAACTCACCTCTATCGTACGCTTTCGCTGCTTTATAAAAATAAGACACGACCTTTGGATTGTGAAAGTTGTTTCAAATATTTTCTCCAAGGTGCCTCATGCAACAACCATAATGAGCTGAAGGGTAGACAATCGAAACCATCTTTCCTATACTTGGATGCCTATCAGAAATTATGCACAACTCATCCGTATCATCTACATAGTTTCTCATTTGTTCAAAAAAATATTGGTATGTGGCATCACATTCCTTGTCCACTACACAAAAAGCCACAGGAAAGATATGATTCTCCGCATCTTGTGCCACCGCCGATAGCAATACTCCTTCATACTTGCTCTTTAAGAATGTCCCGTCAACGGCTATGACTTTTCTCATTTGTTGAAAACCATGAATCCAAGCCGCATAGGCTACAAAAAAGTACTTGAACCTTCCATTTTCATCAACCTGCAATGTCGTCTTACTTCTTGGATTTGCGGACTAAAGCATATAACGGTACGCATCAAGCACTGCATACCCGTGCTCATGTGTTCCCCTAACCAAAGACTTTGCAATCTTCATGCCCTTATAAATCTTCCAATAACTCACCTTACAACCCAATTCTTTATGGAGTTGATTGGCCATATCTCTTGTAGACGGGCCTTTACCATTGGGGAAGCTATTTTTGAAGTATTTACCGATGACCTTTACCGTGGCGTGCGGATTATAGCTCGTAATATGCTCCGAACCACATGTGTGATATTTTTCATAAGTTCTAATACAGAATCTGTCAGAACTTATGAATTTCACAGCCCTCAACCACCATTTGCACTCCAGATGTGCACATCTAAAACAATACACACTACGCGAATTACTCACCTTCTTGAGTCTGAAATCTTTTTTCAAGCAAGCAATATGCAATGAAGTGACTAGTTCTTCCTTGTTCTTGAATGTCATTCCCTTGTAAAAACCTGTTTCATCATCTTGAAAATTGCTTGACTGTGTTGATTGAGAACTGCCCACTGTATTGCTCGCAACAACGGGTGTAGGTGTTTGGTTCTCCTCCTCTTCATCTCCACTCTCATCATCTGAAATATTCATGTCCGCACCATCCAATTCATCATTTAACATATCTTGTTGGTCTTGTTCTACACTCTGATTCTCTATCGATTTTTCAACCACGTACACCCTTAAAATGGGCCTAGCTGCATCACTTAGATAAGCACGCAAACGAACCTGATCGCTTATCTTAAAAGGAAGGACCTTCTGATTTTCAAAAGAGCTGTGCATGTAACTGATGACAAGATCTTTTGGTTGACAATTAAGTCCACAATTGCTGATGATTAAGTTCACAAAATCATCATACAATACATCTCTTTGGTCTGTCATCGCTATTGTCTCTAACATGTCACCATCATTCCAACGCCAAATAAATCGATTGTTCTTCTCTATCCACTCACCATGACAATCAAAACCTACTATTATTGAATCCTCCATTAATGGTACCTAAAGAAATTTGTTTAAAAAATTTAATAATGATAGTAATTTGAGTGGCTATGTACAACAACAAAATTAAATGCACTATCATTGTCCCAACAGATAAGCATCTGCTGCAATAGATGAGTCATCTGTTGCAATAGATAACTTATCTGTTGCAGCAGACACCTTATCTGTTGCAGCAGATGAATTTTCTGTTGGGTGCATGTTCAGATTCAGAAGCTCAATCCAACAGATAGAGCATCTGCTGCAATAGATAACTCATCTGTTGCAGCAGATGACCTATCTGTTGGGTGCATGTTCAGAACCAGTAGCTCAATCCAACAGGTAAGTCATTTGCTGCAACAAATGAGTTATCTGTTACAACAGATGAGTTATCTGTTACAGTAGATGCTCTATCTGTTGGATTGAGCTTCTGAATCTGAACCAGCTTTACCAGCTGATGTAAGATAAATCCAACAGATAGGTCATCTGTTGCAACAGATGAGTGATCTGCTGCAACAGATGATCAATCTGTTGCAGCAGATGACTTACCTGTTGGATTGAGCTACTGGTTCTGCAGCTCAATCCAACAGGTAGGTCATCTGCTGCAACAGATGAGTGATCTGTTGCAACAGATTACCCATTTTTTGCAACAGATAACTAACCTGTTGGATTGAGCTACTGTAACATGAATCCAACAGGTAGGTCATCTGCTGCGACAGATGAGTGATCTGTTGCAGCAGATTACCCATCTATTGCAGCAGATGACCTACCTGTTGGATTGAACTACTGTAACATGAATCCAACAGGTAGGCCATCTGTTGCAACAGATGACTGATCTGCTGCAACAAATGATCAATCTGTTGCAAAAGATGGCCTACCTGTTGGATTCATGTTACAGTAGCTCAATCCAACAGGTAGGTCATCTGCTGCAATAGATGAGTGATCTGTTATAACAGATTACCCATCTGTTACAGTAGATGACTAACCTGTTGGATTGAGTTGCTGTAACATAAATCCAACATGTAGGCCATCTGTTGCAACAGATTGATCATCTGTTGCAGCAGATCACTCATCTGTTGCAGGAGATGACCTACATGTTGGATTGAGCTGCTGTAACATGAATCCAACAGGTAGGTCATCTGCTGCAACAGATGATAAATCTGTTGCAATAGATGGCCTACCTGTTGGATTCATGTTACAGCAGCTCAATCCAACAGGTAGGTCATCTGTTGCAACAGATTACCCATCTATTGCAGCAGATGACCTACCTGTTGGATTGAGCTGCTGTAACATGAATGCAACAGGTAGGCCATCTGCTACAACAGCTAGGTCATCTGTTGCAACAGATGGTTCATCTGTTGCAGCAGATGACTAACATGTTGGAACTACTTTAACAGTAGTGGAAACAATCCAACAGCTGTTGTAAATGAATACAACAGCTGTTGGATACGCTACAGAAAATTATTGAAAAAACAGCAGATATACCCAGATGATAAATTGAACTAAAAATCATTATTTTTACTTAGCAAAATCACTAATGAAGTAATGTCAGTTATATACGAACAAAATTTGATCCAAAATTTCAAGCAAGAAGAAGAGGTAGTAG
Source organism: Capsicum rhomboideum (assembly GCA_031232105.1). NCBI lineage: Eukaryota > Viridiplantae > Streptophyta > Magnoliopsida > Solanales > Solanaceae > Capsicum > Capsicum rhomboideum. The sequence continues at coordinate 150,310,352 of CP124714.1, read as the reverse complement.
CAGCCACAACAACAATAACAATGGTGAAGAAGAAGAAGAAGAAGAAGAAGAAGCAGTAGCAGCAGCAATAACCACAACAATGGCGAGAAGAAAAGAAAGAACAACACCAAGAACAAGTAGAAGAAGAAGAAGCAGCACCAACGACAATGGAGAAAAAAAAAATCGCACAGGAGGAGGAGAGAGAAAATGGGAGAAGAGGTAATTATTTTCCCTCTTTTTTTAGTTATAATTAGGGTTTTATAAGTTGGACCAAAGTGTAAAAAAAAAAGGGCAACTCCCACACATACCTCAAACTCCTTAATCCTTAACCTAATATTTGTCACCCCTACTCAATAATTAAAACTTGAGTCACCACAATTTCATTCTCAAACTTTTTGGTCATCCTTAATTCAATGCCCCGACTCACTTTTCTTTTTAGTTTGTCCAAAAAAGAATGACACATTTCTATATTTAGTAACAATTTAAATTTAAAATATTCATTTTACACTTAATGAAATGATTTACAACAACACAAATATTTAAAACTTATTTTAGACTAAAAATTTCAAAAATTTTCCTTCATTTCTTAAACTTCTCAAATTAACTCACATAAATTGGGACAAATGAAATTGCAAGAAGAAGCAAGTTTGTAGTCTGGAAAGTGTAAAACATATTTGAAACTGGTCACATCTCACATGACTTACCTACAATGAAGAATGAAAATACAAGTATGTCCCACGTGCAGACATCCTCAAGTCGAATAAAGGTCAACCCCTGATGACACATGGACATGTACACTTGCCCTATCATAAAAGGCCCATGATCCACTTCACGTGAACTCCCCTCTCCTGCCTCTTGTTTTCTTGGCTCCACTATGTAGGGGACCTCTCTTTTTAATTTCTACTCTCCGTTTCATTTTATGCGGTATTTTTTTAAAGTCAATTTTTTTTAAAAAATTATAGTAATATGATACTTTTTTTGAAACGATTAAAAAGTAAAGTATGCTACAAAATAGAGGGAGTAATTTCTTATCCCTTAATTATAATTGGAAATCACTTTATATATATACTTTCTATTATTTGGATGAAGATGCATGTCTCTTCTTAGCATTATAATGTCCCAGATTTCGACGAGAGTCACTTTCAAAATTATATATACGTACATAGTTGAAGCTAACTGAGGTTAAAGAAGATCTCATGGTTTTCATAAAATAATATCTCTACATCTCAATTAATGTGGCATTTTTCAGATTTGGAGATTCAAACAAGTTATATTTGATCGTAATTTTTTTATATCTTTTAATATTTTGAATTGTCAACTATTGTGACTTATAGTACGTTTTACATAGTTTTCAAACATATAAATTTTATTTCAAAAAATTGAAGATATCGTGTCCAAATTTATGGTCAAACTAAAATTGTTTGACTCTCGATAAACAAAAAATGACACATAAATTGGGACAGAGGGAGTATTATAGTAATGATTATCATATATATAATAATGATCGCCATCATCACTATAACATTCGTTTGTTATATTTCCTTGTTTCAAATTGATTGACTTGTTTTAACTTGACACAGTGTTTATCAAAATAAGGAAATTTTTTGAATTTTGTGATCTTAAATTAAAAATATGTCAACTATACCAAAATGACCTAATCTTGTGGACATAAACATGCAATGTGAAAGTTAAAATTAAAGAGCTGCAGAAAAGGGAAAGGATCGTTCTTTGGGAAACGGACTAAATAGAAAAGTAAGTCAAATAAATTGAAACGAAGAGAGTAGTATAGTTTTTACGGTAAAAGTATAAATAGTAACTTGTAAGTAGATTTGTGTTATCCTTATAGTGGTATTGTTGAATTTACATACCTGGTATAAAGACATGCGAATTGAATTAATCGAATAATAGGGTTGTTAGAGTATAAATTAACTTGCTTAAAGAACATATATTATAGCTTTTGAACAGTGTAATCTCTTCTCACCATCCCCGTAGTATATGAGACACATATATGTATTTCGATTAGGTTGTATTCTATGGTTACGATTCTACTATACATGTCTTTTTCATTTCGTTGAAAATCGATTTTACGTTATATATGCTTATGACCTCCCCCTCCATGCCTTGCAGTAATGATTCCTCTGGCATTATGACATTTACCACAACGAAGCTGTCCATGATCAAATTATTTTGTGGATATGATTTCACTTGACTGTTTACGGTTTCATTGCGTGTGCTCGGGGTAGCGAGAAGTTTTGTATAAATGTATCAGCATGGTATTAAGCATTTTTATTTAAGTTATTTTCTTTCTAAGAGGTGGAATAGGATAATCCGGTTGAAGCGTAATGATCATACGTTTTTACGTGACGCTCTTACTTTAGTTCTCGGGTAAATATGTTTTTACTCGATCAAAGAAATAATTATCTTCTATATTACTACTTTCTTCGTTTTAATTTATGTGATGTAGTTTGACTGGGCACGAAGTTTAAGAAATATGAGAACACTTTTCTAATATTTCAAAACTATCCTTAAAGTAAATGATTTTTTTAAATAGAAGAGTATTGTGGTCTTTTTACCAAATAAGTGTCACCCAACATAGGTAAAATGTTGATAGTGTGATTAAATATTTAAAAAATAAGAAATTGTGTGTCGTTCTTCTATATATATAATATATATAATTGTGTGTGGGACTGAGGGAGTACTCCCTCCGTTTGCAATTTGTTTGACCAACTTTCCCTTTTAATCTGTTTCCAAATGAATGATCATTTTCCTTTTTAGTAACTCTTTGATTTCAACTTTCCACGTGACATGTTTATGATCACAAAATTAAAGGGCATTTCGGTACATTTGACATATCTTTAATTTAAGACCACAAAATTTAAAAATGTTCTTTATTTTCTTAAACTCTGTGTCAAGTTAAAATAAGTCAAATAAATTGAAATTGAGGGAGTACTATTTATAATTTAAATAAAAGAAAGATTATAAGTTAATAAAATTGATCTCGTCTGTTACATTGTGCTAGCTAAACATATATATCCATTTACTCTCTTGTTGGCCATTTAAAATTTCTTACTAAATTTTAGAAGAAAAGGTTGAGGATACTTCAATATAATATTAACTATAAAGAAATAACTGAGTGTTCCAAACCTTGTAAAGTTGTACTCATCAATGGATGTCTTATCCAACCTCAACACAAAGCTGTTGTTCAGCCACCTATATATGCATTCAACTCCCAAACATAAGTGACCCATTGCACACCCATATATAGTTCCATATTCTGATTCAATTTGAACAGCCAAAAAAGATCCTTTCCTCTCCATATATATATATATGTATATATAATTGAAATTTTTTGGAAATCTCTTAAGAAATGGGAATTTATAATAATCAGGCGGGAAGCCATTAAAAGTCATTACCAGCTAAAATTAAGGGAGAAAGCACATAGAAACAGAACTTATAACTTTTATTCCACAACCATTTGAGAACTATTTATTGAACCCTAAAGACATAAAATAACCAAACGAACTCAAACTACATATAGTAGTCATTTTTAACATTGCACTCACCAACACACACGAAGTAATAACCAACCCCAAGAAGGAAAGGGGAAAAAAAAGCAAAGTAAAAGCTAACCCTAGTTAGTTTTCCTATACAAATTAAAGATGACATCAGATCGATGAAATGGTTAGTTAAACATCCCTAACATGGAAAACGTTAGGGTTTTTAACCACGATATCATACATGTGAATGGAGTTGAACTTGGCGAAATCTGTAGGAAGTGAAATTAAGTCGATGGAAGAATGCTTGTGGAATTGGAAAAGTTCAGTGTCACCTCCATAGTACCTTTCCCATCCTAAACCATTGAGAATTCTTTCAAGAGAACAATAGGATGACACCACCTGCCCACTTGGTAAGTGTACCAAAACCTTCCTTCTTCTTTGAGCTTGATCTCCTGATCCATTTTCTACCAAACGGAAAACCCCATTCTTAAATACCCAAACTCCAGACATTTCAACTTCTCTTCTTTTTTTTTGGTGTGTGTGTGTATGTTCCTTTTCAGATATAAGCTAGAACTAGCTAGGTTAATGAAGAAGAGAGAAATGAGTTTGAGTTGGTGGAAAGGGGGAAAGATTTGGAGGGTATTTATACAAGTGAAGAGGTAGATAAAACAAGAGGAAAATACTCTTTGAAGTGGGCTGAAAAGATAGTTGACGATAGGTTTGTTTAGCTTTAGTATAGAATCTAGATATTGTGGGACCTTCCTTTGTTAGAATTCGAAGACACCCACGGGGTATTCATCTTGAACGCACGTACTATCCCATATATTTCATCCGTTTCAAAAAGAAATATTTTAACTTGACATGGATTTTAAGAAAATAAAAATATTCTTTGAATCTTGTGTTTATAAATTAAAGTTATATCAAATGTACCAAAATACTCTTTAATATTATGATTTTAAACATGTTACGTAAAAAGTTAAAATTAAAAGTATTGCAAAGAAAACAAGAGTATTCTTTTAAAAATAGACTAAAAATAAATTGTAAGTCATTTTTTTAAAACGGATGGAATATCCCCACCTAGCCCCTAGGTGGTATGGTTCAGCTGCGGAATGGAGAATCACGGCTTAAGAATAGCATCTTTTTCTTTTTTTCTCTCTAACCTTTACATGGGATTTTAATGCACTCTAATTTTCCTAAACTTTTAGTCTGTTTGATAGTATATTTTTATATTGATTAATTATTAAATTATTTTTTTTTTAGATGACTTATAACATCACTAATAATTATCACTTGTTTTACACTACCGAAAATACACCATCACATAAATTGTGATAGAGAGTATATTAACCATATACAATTATATAGTACTCCTTTCGTTTCAAAAAGAATGACTTACTTTCCTTTTTAGTCTGTTTAAAAAAAATGGCCCCTTTCCTTTTTGGCAACACTATAATTTTAACTTTCCACATGACATGTTTGAGATACAAGATTAAAGGGCATTTTGGTACATTTAACATAGCTTTAATTTAAAACCGCAAGATTCAAAAGTCTTTCTTATTTTCTTAAACTCCATGTCAAGTCAAAACAGGTCATTCTTTTTGAAACGAAGAGAGTAATTACATAGAAAATATATATACATACACACACATGTACTCTCTAGCTAGTAAAATTAATTAATTGTTGGTATCTCAGAACATAGGTTAATTTATATTGATAATGTAATCATTATACTAGCATTGCATATACTCCAACAATTACTTGTTCACTATTGATTTGACACACATATTAAATAATAGGGATAATTTTAGTAGATCATCCTTTGAATAAAATAAATTTAATGTCTTGAGAAATGCATTGAGTGATGAATAGTATTTAATAGCAAGGGTAAAATGGGTAGAAAAAGTAAATTATCCATTGGTTTTCAAATTGAACAAGTATTGTTGGACTTCTATTTTTAGTATAGTGTACAAATATTATTGGACGGAGAGAGTAATTTATTTTCAAGTATTAATGAGTTTTATCTACTTTATTCGCTTGGAGAAACGTTTACTTTTTCCATAAAAAGAAAGCAGGGAATCTTTGTTAGCATTAAGATTACAAGATGTCGCATTATATATGGATTTATTGTTAATCCTAATACTTCCTTTCCTCCGTTCACTTTTACTTGTCACATTTTGATTTACACATTCATTAAGAAAATAATAATTGATATGACATTTTACCATACTATTTCTATTAATTGATGTTTATATATTTTGAAAATGATTTGGAGAATAAACAATTAATGTTAAAATAAAATATAAAAGATTTTTTTTGTTTTTTCTTGATATGTCAAATATTATAAGTAAAACTGAAAATTTATTTTAAAAATAAATGACAAATAAAAATAAATAAAGTAAATATGCGTAAAGTAAATATTTAAGAAGGTCAAATTAACAGTGCCTACTTTATCACGTGTGGTACACGTAAAAATATTACTAGCACTATTTAGATAGAGAGAGATCTTAAGAAAAGCAAGCTTTTGAGTTTATGACTACTCATCATTGAGAATTATCATTCCTAGTTAGGAACAATTTTTATTTTTTTAATCAGTATGTTTCCATCACGTTAAACAATATATATTTCATTTATTTTTTATTTTTCCATCCGATGGGCACAATCATTTCTCATCATTATATATTTCATTTATTTTTGTGGAATAGTTACTGGGAATCATATTATTTCGTGCATTCAGTTTCTTTTTATTTTATAGAAGCTTCATAAACAATGTCGGTTGAATTATGATTATATCTTGGTGATAGAATTCATGGTGGTATATATACCTCTATAAACTTGATGAGTTTCAATGTGACATCATCAACCATGCAGAAACTTAACAAAGTAGTAGTATTAACAACAATCCTTAAGAACTGAATTTCAAGGTATCGGAACTCTAACTGTCAAGTTTATTACAACTAGAAAACCAACAATCAAAATAAATTATCTTTGTCCGAACAATAAGGACAAGGTCAAGAAGAGAATGATCCATGGCTGCCCGGAGAATAAATGTTCACTCTTGGATCAGAAATCACACTGTCGTCTACAAGTGAGGTCTCGTAGAAGCCACTGGAATATGCTCCGCACTCAACAAAAAGAAAAGCACAGGGTAGTATCAGTATAAAACACTATGTACTGGTAGGTATCATAGGCCGACTCAACTTAAAAGATATGAACACTTAACCAAAAGTTTGTAAAACAAGTAACAAGCATGAAAATTAAATCATGTATTCAAACAACTTACTACAACAGACCTTTGAATTCGACCGAGCCAATTAGGTATCAATAATCCCAGTTATATATGCAGGTTAATTCTCAATTCAGTGCCAACAACAAGAATAACTGATAACAAAATCAGTTGATCATTTACATCATGAAAATCTTAATATCTTGTCAAAACTCAGGAAATAGTTCATACCAGGAACAAATAAATAAAAATAAGTCAATGAAACCAATTCACACAAGGAACCTAAAGTTATATCAACAACCAATAGTCCACACAGGAAATTCAAATATAATTAAACATGACCCGGTCCACTCAAGGAACCGTCAAACTCTCCAAATCACAATGTACACACATGCTATGGGACTTATGATTTCCAACTAGCCATGACTTGCAGGGGTCGGTCCATGTACCAAATATACTAAACAACTGGTATCATGCCACCCTTATTCCAAACAAATGTTAGGCCACCCTAATCCACATCCGCTCTTATACTACCTTAAATTCATCAATTCAATAGAACCATTCATTTAGCATACACAACTCACAACAACAACCACATACTATGTACAAGTACAATAACAAAGCAAATTCAGAATCAACAACACCTGCATATCAATAAGGTCCTTTATCAATCATATTACAAGTTATCGATCCACAACATTTGTACTCAACATTTAACATGTTCATCACTTACTAGCATGTATTGCAACTAAATAGACACACATACAATCAAATTGAGTCTTAACTCCAGTTCAACCATAACCTACCTCGAACCATGCCTTGCAATGCCCTAAATCACTTGAGCCTTGTCCTTTCTTGCTGCCTCGACTTGATCTCTGTCTAAAAATTAACAATAAGAAACCATTCACCAATAATCTACCAATTCTAGGTATCATAAACCTAATTCCACTATTTTTAGTCATATTCATAATAATTTCCCCATCTTAGGGTTTTATACCCCTTGTTCCACTCGGAATCCCCATGAATCAAGATTAAAAGGAGAATTTCTAGTCTAGGAATCATAATTCAACAATCCTAAATCATTATTAAGTGATTCTAACCCATCAATAAAAAATTTACTCTAGATTTTTCAACCTAGGGTTACACTCTTAATTCCCACCATAAACAATCCCAAGAGATTTTAAGGATTAAACGAAGTAATTTACATTAGGATGGTGGAATTTACTTACCTTGGGAGTAGAAATTCGTCCAAAATCTCATAATTCTCCCGTTTTCACCCTAGTTAACACCTGGATATTTTTGGAATGAGAAATAACATTTTGGATTCGAAATCGGTGTTTTACTGACGTAGTCTCGCTACAGCAGCCCCGTTCCCACTATAGTGGTAGCATTATAGAGGGATCCGCTGGCTGTAGAGGCCTTGACCCAGATGGACTTCCGTTGTAGCGGTCCCAATCCCGCCATAGCAGAATCGCTGCAGCGGCCCCCCTACCTGTTATAGTGGCAGTGAGGCAGAAAATCGGGAAAAGTTTCCAGGTTTGGTCATTTTACAACACAGCGCTCAAACTTCGACATTACGAACTAACCTCTTAACGTCGAACGTTATAATCAGAGTTCTACGAACCCGATCTTCGTTCTAAAAGTTTCTATGAACTCTTTAATCTCTTGGTTAACACAATATCATTTCAAATCCATGAACCACTACACTACCAAACTCCAGAATTATCCAGATCATACAACACCTGAATTTCATTTGAATCCAGCCTAGTCTAAATTTTTTAAATTTTCATCCGAGGAAAACTTAGCTCGAATTTTCGCATGATAGACAGTACCGTAACGATGGGAAGGATTGTACATGCTCCCTAACCTTCAACTGATGGTAACCAGATTTGAGATTAATCTTTGAAAAGCAAATAGCACCCTGAAGCTGGTCAAACATATCATCAATAATTTTTGGGAATGGGATACTTATTCTTAATGGTTACCTTGTTCAACTAGCGATAATTGATATATATTCTAAGCGAACCATCTATTTTATGCCCGAAGAGAACTAGAGCACCCCATGGAGAAACACTAGACTTTTTACTTTGTACCAAAATGAAACATCCTTTCACTCAAGACAAGGGCAAAAGGAGTATCATGTGTATACTGTTTCACGTTGTTGCATCAAATGCGTACAACAAGACCATCTGACATATCGTAGTTGTTAGAAATATAAAAGTGCCCGAATCAGTAATTCAAAAAGTAAAGGGGAGGTACTGTCCCGATTTATATGACTCATTTTTCTTTTTAGTCAATCCCAAAAAGGACATATTTTTATATTTAGTAGCCGTTTGGCCATGAGAATTTCACTTTTTTTTTGAAAAATTATTTCACTTTAGTGATAATAGGTGAAAATAGTAGTGTTTGACCATAAGAATTTCAAATGCAATTTGGAATTCTATTTGGAAAAGTGAAAACAAGTAAAAGTTGTTACTTCCATTTCTCTCACAAAAAGTCAAAAACAACTCCAATATATATTCATGTTTAAACACAACTCCAACTCCAACTCCAACTCCAACTCTAAAAAATTATGATTTTCATGGCCAAACGGTGCCTCAGTAGTAATAAATTGGTTAACTTTTCTTTAAAAAAAAAAAAAAAAAAAAAAAAAAGAAAGAAAGAAAAAGTTGAGACATAAAGGAAGGTGAAATGAGGCAAGTCCGCGTGCAGTGCCACGCTGAATTGACAGTAAGTATATGGTAGAGGGGAAAATATAAAATCAAAAAGTTCATTGGCTGTTGCAATGGGTAGCTAATGATTGAATGGACAAGACAGTTCTTAGAAGTGTCTCCCCTAAATTGGGTCATTCAAGAATTAGGACCATTTTGCCATGTGATAACATGTGGGAGCATCGTATATACTTGATATTGAAAAAAAAAAACAGTTAAGGAAGAAGTAACAGCAGAAGCAGCTGAAGAAGATAAAAAGTGACAACAAAATTAAAGACCACAAAAGGAGCTGGACTTGTGGTCCTTTTGATTTGAACTAAAATGACTACTTCAACGATTGTGATGCTTTAATTTAGCCTCAATTTTTACATGCAAGTTTAAGCCCCGTATGGCCATAAGAATTATTTACTTTTTTTCCGAATTTTTTTTTACTTTATTTCAAAAATGGTGTTTGGTCATAGAAATTTGATATACAACTTGGAGTTGTATTTGAAAAAGTGAAAACAAGTTTCACTTGTTTTCACTTTTTTCATTGCACTCCTCTCCCGAAAATTCAAACACAACTCCAAATTATATTACGGTCAAACATAACTCCAACTCCATCTTCAACTCCAACTCCAACTCCGACCCAATTTATATTATGGACAAACACAACTCCGACCTACCATCTTCAACTCCAACTCCAAAACATTTTGGTTTTCATGGCCAAACGCGTACTACTAAGTATATAATCCCCCCCCCCCCCCCCCCCCTCTTTACTTTTTGAAGTACTGCTTCGGGAACTTTAATATTTCTAACAACGATGATATGTTAGATGGTCTTGTTGTACGCTATTGATGCAACAAAGTGAAACAGTATACTCCTTTTGCCCTTGTCTTGAGTAAAAGGATGTTTCTTTTTGGTATAAAGTAAAAAGATGTTGATAGAATATTCAAAAGAATGGGAGTAACTTTTAGGGGGCTTATGTTTCGACTAAAAATTATATGTATGATCATATACTTTGGCAAATCATGTGTTGATACCATATTTATAAATCACAATAAAAAGCATTTTTTGAAATGTTGTAAATTTATTTTCAACAACTTTGTGAATTATTTTTAACACATTATTGTGTCCGTTGCAGTAATTTGTAGGACAGTCGATATTCCACAGACTATTAAAGTATCTAGCCTTATTTTCATGTCCAAACTTTATTATCATGGTTAGAAGTTAGATACTTTATAGAGATGTATCATAAATTACAAAACAATAATTATGATGTACTCCCTTCGTTCCTATTTACTTGTCACATTTTTAAGTTGCACACCCCTTTAGAAAAGCATTAACTAGAAGGTAATTTGACTAAATTACCCTTATTTATTACTCATCTTTATTTAATGCTTTTCTTTTTTTGCACTATATTAATATCTCTCCATATTTATTACTAAGGATAAAAGTGAAAAGAAACAACTAATTATGCTTTGGTTTTGTGAAATGACAAGTATCAAGGAACATCTATTTTTAGTAAGGACGACAAGTAAATAGGAACGGAGGGAGTAATTTTTATTAACCTACTAACCTTTTTAGTCGGTTTCAAAAAGTATGATTCCTTCTATTTTTGGTAACTCCTTGATTTCAATTTTCCACCTGACATGTTTTGAGACCACAAGATTAAAGAACATTTTGATACATTTGACATAGCTTTAGTTTAAAACCACAAAATCAAAAGTCTTCTTTATTTTTTTAAACTCCATACCAAGTCAAAATAGGTCAAGTAAATTGAAACTGAGAAAATACTAAGTTTGTGGAATATATGTTTATCAAAGGGTCTATGATCATCATCATTTTAGCACAGCTTATTACAAGACTTTGTATTTAATGAAGCCTTGTTTATTCGGAAAACGATGTCTATTTTATCAAGTGTGACCTGAAATTGGCACATTTTATTTCTGTCTTTAAAACTGGTAGTAAATTGTAATGTTCTAAAAAAAATTCTTCTAACCAATAGGAAAAAAGAAAAACATGATAGAGACTGGAAAGGTTATGAGATCCCATATAAAATGCTTGCATGGTTGCACCTAGTGCGTGGTGGTCCTTATCTCTCTATCTCTCTATCTATCTATATATACTAGATATAGGAGCTCGTATAATGTTACTCCTCCTATTTTTATTTATGTGACACAACTGGAATTTTAAAAATCAACCAAATTTTTTTTATATATATATTTTTAATATGATAAATTTTTAATTATTGTGATTTGTAGTACTTTTTATGTCATTTTCAAATAATATATGTTAGTTTTTTTGTCTCAATTTATGTGACACAAATGGAATTTGGACAGTAAAAGAAATTTCTCATAAGGGATTTAAATGCTTTATTTTTTAGATTATTATGATTTATAATATTTTTACGTAATTTTCAAATAATGTATGTTACTCCTTCTGTCACAATTATGTGGCACTAATAAAATTTTGAAAGTCAATCAAATTTTTTTATATACTTTTTAAATATTGTAAGTTCGTTATTTATTGATAACAAGATAGTTTTTTAGTTGTTGATTATTGTTATTAATTATACGTTTAACGTAACTGAAGAAAGCTAGTGCCAACAACTTTTCTTAGGAACCAGGTTCTTAGCACATATCACTTGAGAAATAAGTAAATTCACAATCAATTTACGTGGAAAAACCTCCTTTCTCAAGGAGTACTAACCACCACGAACTCAAATCCACTACCTCCAAACAAGTTTTATGATTTACAACTCAATAATATAATCAAAGGAACTAATTCTAGTACCTAGACTTAAACTGTTAGCTATAACCGTTTCTAAAAAGAACTCTCCTAAGAAGTCAAACCTACTTCTTGTTACAAATCTCACCAACTAAATCACAACAATTATCGCAATAGAATAGCTATAATTAAATAGCTAGACTCTAGCACTATTCAGCAATAACAAACTACTTTTAACAGTAAACAAGAACTCAACTATGATTTACCTTCAATGGATGTATTCGTCTTTGCTTGCTATAATCTCCTACTGCTTGAAAATATTAGTTTCTCCGCGTATATAATAAGTGGTCTAAAACTGTCTTGTTTTCCTCTTTTTATAGATGCATCATGATGTCATCTTTTAGTAGGGATACAGACTCCAAAGCCTTTCCTTGTTAGTTAAGGACACAACTTTTTCTTGTATAACATGGACACAATTAGTACCATAAATAGGATAACTTCCATAAATAGAATCATACTAAAAATAGAATTTGCCTATCATCAAAACTTATACTACAAGGAGTCTTCAGTTTCCCTCTTTTTGATGATGGCAAACCTATATCCATTTTGTGTACAGTCTTTCCAACTATGCACTTGATCCCTATTCTTTTCAATGCAAATCCTCCTATTTGTACACATGACAACTATACAATTCATTAACACTCACCATAAGACTGCACAACTAAATAAGCACATAGAACAAGAACAAGACTTATTCTCCCTTTCGATATTATTAAAAAATAAGATCAAGAGAATTCATGAAACATATAGAGTGCAATTTGTAATAACTCATGGCCATTGAGGCAACAGAGCCACATGCCAAAGAACCACCATATAGAAAGACTAAGAGCATTATCCATTTCAAACACTAAACAGTCAATTATAAGTAGATAAAAACAGTTTTAAAATAAGGCATGCACAAATTAAGCCACCTAGTGGACCAAAACAAAGTTGTCAAAATATTTAGTCACATCAGGAAAAAGAATTATTTGTATTAAAAACTAGGAACCAAGAGATCAAAAAGAGGCAAAACATCAGGAATAAAGTTAACAGGGGCTTAAAAAGATGAAGAGAGAGGCTTGGATTTGGGAATGAGCTCCATAGGGGACTGCATGCTCTCAATATGCTTGCACTGATGCTCTAGCATGTTGTCCTTTAAGGTGTGTGCTTGAGCTTGGGAATCTGCTAGTTTTGCCTTCAAGCTAATAATCTCCTCTCTCAGCTTGAGATTTTTCTCATTTGCAGAATCAAGATCCTCCAAAAGTTGAGTTGCAGGACTTTATTTTTTCTTTCCAATAGGCTTATCTGGTAGGCAGTTGTATTTATCCAAGGTTTTGTTTGTGATCTTGTCAGTCCTAATGGGAACCACCCCTTTTCTTAAAGGCACACCAAAGCTCTTGGACACAATGGAGAGCAAATACCAATAGGAAAGACCATGAGGACCAATTTTTTGAGATACTACTCTATTCATGTTTTGATAATAGAGCAGGAAGATTTACTTTTTCATCCAACTCTAGGACATTCATGATCCCAATATATCTGAAGCAAACCTCATGTCTTCTCCCATATCTAGGTAGCACTACCTTGTTGACAATCTCAAATAAGAGCTTGTGATTAGGTATCAGTTCTCCCTTCAACTCCTTTAGTCACCTTCACCCTCTCCTCAGTAAACTTCCTAGTCAATAGGTATCCCACATTAGTCTTCCAAAAATACTCCTCTAGTCCCTTTGTAGGAACCTTAAGAATTTCACCAAGTTTCATTGCATCAAACACCAATTCTACCCCTCCCACAACATGACTAACTATCCCACCTTCTAAGACACTCAAATTTACATAGAACTTTATCACCTCATTCTCATATACGATAGGGTTTGACATTGTAAGAAAATGGTCCCATACTTAAAAAATAAGCCTACTAAGTAAAGATCTTACAAAAGGATTGTCAAATACCTCTTCATCAAGCACTCTTCCTTTTAAGATGGACTTTGAGCCATGGTAAGCCTCCTTTCCCAAATTCAATAATTTTGGGTAATTCTTGTTTCTCTTATCTTTCTTGGCTAGAGAAGTAGCAGTCTCTTCACTAGCCTCATCTTCTTCCTCTACATCAATGGTTTCATTATCTTCTCCAATTTTCTTCTTCCTTCTAGCAACTCTAGCCCTTTTACTTGCTTCAGTTTCTCTTACCTCTTCAACTCTTTTTTATGTATTAGGGATTCTTGGTGGTAAAGAGGATAAGGGTTTAGACTTGAATTTGGGTTTGGAATTAGGCTTGTGCGAGGCTCTCTTCTTGTACCCTAGAATGGCGGATGACACTTTTTTCTGCATTTAGAAGTAAGAAGAATATCCCATCACTGTCAATCTCTTCTTCATCAGGAGAAGATTATTTACGGACTTCAGAAGGGAGTGTAATGTATGTTCCATCGTTAGAAGTCCAGGAAAAGTTTATAGAATCAAATTTTTGGCTTTGAGGAGATGAGGGTTTTGGAGATGATACAGAAAGAATAATGGAAGATGGTGATCTTAGAGGAGCAAAGGGAAAAAAGGGTGAGGACGAATGAGACCTTGACCCCTCTGAGTTTGTGCACCTGTAAATAAAGAGAAATCTTTATTGTCAGAGTAGTCCACTAGAGAGTGGAATGAAGAGGAAGTAGGCTTAGCATATGAGGAAGAAGGTTGTGAGGATACCATTTGTAAGTTGATTTTGTGATGATTTCTCAAGGATGTGGTAGAGAAAAATCAGAGATTTTGGTTAAGAAATATTTGAAGGAGATGGATAGTTTTGAGAGAGATAGGGTATTTTTGAAGTGTTGAGATGGTTGAGGTAACGGTTGTCAGTTTTGGGAAGAGAGAAATGATTAAAAGACACATTTTTTTGATTTTCCCCCTTAGGATTTGTCTTATTTAGAGTGAGAGATTGAGTACTAAGGATCATGTTCTTATGAAAAAACACCAATCCTTTTAATAAAGTGCACATTATATTTGAAAGTTTTGTAAGGATGTGTGTACCTGACTTAAGGACCCAGTCCTTGTAATTTTCCTTGCTTTACAGAAAACTGTATTTTTACATCAGAAGTAGGATAATAGCATCAGATACTAGTGGTGATTCCTCAAGCTGTGGTTGTGCCACGACCCAAATGAGAATGATTGACACCCACCCTTACATATGGCAGGAGAACAATACTAATCTCAATTTTACTCACTTAAATGTCATCTCCATATTCATTATAGTATTAGCTTACGTGCTTTTCAAAAAATTCCAAAACTGTCTCATTCAATAACTAATAATTATTCAGAAACATCATCATCCATAATTGAAATAGGTTCGAAAACATCATCATCTATTATAATCCCCGGGACCTGAAGTCACAGTACAAGAACATCTAAAAAGATCAACTATGTCTGAAAATAGAGAGAATATCCTAAGGCATAACCGAATGGAAATCGTCTTAGTCCCGAAACAAAGGACATAAACATCATAAAAAGATCCAAAGGTTTCCCGAACATGGTGCTCACCTTCAAAATCAAGTCTGGATCATAATCTAGAGCCTAGCTTGTGCGTCAACCACTGGAAGATGTACTGCACTAAATAAATAGAAGAGTACTGTAGCATCAGTACATCAACAAGTACTGTTAACCATCATAGGTCGACTAATTTAATCATGTACAAGAAAGCAAGACAAACAAATATAAAAGAGATCATAAAAAAACCCATAACCAATGATATCGTTCAACACAACACATCATATATCATCACATAATTATAACTCACAGGTTTACTTTCACATACTATTACACTTAAGCATTTTCATCAATAACTCATCATCATGTATAATCATTTATAGGCACTCAATGTAAATGTATGAGTGCATGTATGCAAGATGTGCGCATCATTTATTACCCTTCTCAACCTCATCATCAATATAACATCGTACCGGTGTGGTACCCAACCCATTATCATCGTACCGATGTGGTACTCGACCCATTATCATATTCGTACCGGCATGGTACCCGACTCATAATTGTAACACATCAATGTAGTTCAAATGAAATACAATGTAGTCATTAAATCACAAGTCACATTAGAAGGCAATCATAGATGTTTAAATCACAAACAAGTACAAAGCCAAGAAACTCTAAGTGCTACACAAAACCATATCCTACCTCAACTCCTTTCTTCAAAGTCACCTTTATGCCACACTTTTCCATTTTTTTTTCTCATTCAAGTCATTCTTGATCTATATAACACAAAATATACGCATATTTCAATAATTCATTCCCTTTTTAGCTACTAGGGATCAATAGTCACTGATTTTAGCCATAACTTACCCTATTTCATGATTTTAGGGTTTTCTTATCATTTAAATCTCATGAACGCTACTTGAATTAGCATAAATAGTCAAAATTCTAGTTCTAATAGTGTTTTCTAATACTCTAGAATCATCATATGCTGAATTTATACTCATTCCCACCATTTTTCACAAATCTCCATGAACTAGTGTTAAACTTCAATTTCCACCATTAATTCATTTCTAGTGATTTTCTAAGGTTAAACGAAGTAAATTCAAGTCTAGAACGTAATTACTTAACTCGAAAGATGAAAAACTTCAAAATTCCTTTGAAAATTGCCTTTCTCCAGAGCTTTATCATGTTTTTCAAAAAGTGGGAAATGAAAATAATTTTTGGGTTTTTAAAACTAACAATTTACTGTGCATTAGCGCTGTAGCGGATAATTACCACTGCAGCGATTAATTTTCTATGCGCCCGTTTTACTAGAAGCCGACTGTAGCAGTTTCTTTTCTACTGCAGTGGTCCAAGGCAGAAACTTGGGACCTCTCCTCAGTTTTCCTCATTTTACAACACACACCATGAATTTTGATAATGCAAGCTAACCCCTTCATGATAAAGGCTATAACTGGAGTTTTATAACTCCGTTTCAGGTGTCGAAAGTTGCTACGACTTTCTATACTCATTGGATATCCAACTATTATATCAAATCCCTCTATAACAAACCATATCAACACAAAATTTCATTCAACTACCACATCCTCAAATATAAGCCACAGCTAGACTAGTCCTGAACTCTTCAAAATTTAGATAAGGGGAGTCTAGGTGCAACTTTTACCTCATAATTCAGTGTAACAACATTTTGGATTGTTACATTAGACACCAATTTACCAGTCATTCATCCTCGAATGGCAGCTAGCCTGAAAACATAACCTGTGGAATAGAATGTACCTGAATCAATGAACAAGTGCGGATACCGCTTACGCATGTCCGCTTCTGTTTTTCATGTAGCTTTCTCAATAGTATGATTCCTCCACTGATCCTTCACACAAGGAATAACTCATGTCCTCGACTTTCTTACATCTTTAGCTAGGATAGCAATCAATTCCTCTTCATAGTATAGTTCCTTATCAAACAGTTCCGGATCCCATTGAATAATATAGTCATCATCTCCATGGTACTTGTTTAACATTGACACATGAAATATGGGGTGAACCCCAAACATACTAGGGGGTAAGGCCAGCCTATATACTATCGACCCCACTTCCTTCAACACCTCAAAGGGTACTATGTACCTTGGGCTCAACTTGCCCTTCTTGCCGAATTGCATTACACCCTTCATGGGTGATACCTTTAAAAGTAACTTCTCCCCTTTCTCAAATTTCATATCTCTCAACTTTTTGTCAGCATATTCCTTCTGCCGTCTTTAAGCCGCTATGATCTTCTCCTGTATGAATCTCACTTTCTCTATAGAGTCCTTGAGCATATCAGTTCCCCAAGACATCATCTCAAATACATCAAACCACTCAATTGGAGACCTATATTATCTACCATATAAGGCCACAAAAGGATCCATGACAATACTAGAGTGGTAGCTATTGTTGTAGGCAAATTCACGTAATGGTAAGTATTGGTCCCACTGCCCCCCAAAATCCATAACACAAGCCCGAAGCATGTTTTCAAGCACTTGGATAGTCCATTCCAATTGACCATTGGTCTGAGGGTGAAAAGTCGTGCTTACGTCCAATCTAGAACCCAACTCGGACTAAAACCTTTCCTAAAAATTAAAAGTGAACTGAGTACCCCGGTCTGACACAATGAACACCTGTACCCTATGTAGTTTTATAATTTTCTTCACATAAATCTTGGCCAACTTGGCCACATTATAGTCAACTCTTACTAGGATAAAGTAAGTTGACTTAGTCAACCGATCAATAATAACCCAAATAGAGTCACATTTCCTTAAGGTTTTAGGAAGACCTACCACGAAATCCATCATTATCCATTCCCACTTCCATTTTAGAATAGGCATCCACTGAAAAGTGCCACTAGGCTTCCTATATTCATATTTGACTTGCTGGCAGTTTTGACATTTAACCATAAAATCAACAATATCACACATCATCTTTTGCCTCTAATAGTGTTGCCTCAAGTCTCTATACATCTTGTTGGCACCCGAATGTGTGGAGTACTTGGAATTATGATCCTCTGCCAGAATGGTTGGAATCAAGTTATCTACCCGAGGTACACACAACCGAGCTCTAATTCTCTGGGGCCTTTCGTCATCTAGAATGGCCTCCTTCTCCTTCCCTTGTAACACTTTTTCTCTGAATTTGTTCAACTTCTTATATTTAAATTGTCGACTCTTAATCTAATCATAAAAAGTGGACCTAGCCTCCACGTGTGCCAGCACTTTTCCTTCGCTAGTTTTCTGCAATCTCAAAAAACCGTTAGCCAAAGACCATACCTCTCTTGCCAATGGGTGCCTGGATACCTCCAAAAATGCTAAACTCCCTATGCTCATTGGTTTTCTGCTTAGTGCATCCGCCACCACATTAGCCTTACCTGGGTGATACAGAATTTAGATGTCATAGTTTTTAATCAACTCTATCTATCTGTTCTATCTCCTAATCAAATCCGTCTAGGTAAACACGGGATGAAAACTATGGTAGTCTGTGAGGACCTCACACTTTACCCCGTATAGATAGTGTCTTCAAATTTTTAAAGCAAACACCACGGTTGCCAATTCCAATTCATGTGTGGGGTAATTTTTCTCATAGGGTTGTAGTTGTCTCGAAGTATAAGCAATCACATTTTTATCCTGCATCAACACAGCACCTAAACCCAAACTTGAGGCATCACAAAATATAGTAAAATCTTTACCCTTGACCGGCAGGGTTGGTACTGGAGCCGAATTCAACAAATTTTTGAGCTTTTGAAAGCTCTTCTCACACTTGTCATCCCATACAAACGAAACTTCCTTCTGAGTCATGCGGGTCATGTTCGAAGAAATGGCAGCAAAACCCTTAACAAATCGCCGATAGTAACTGGCCAATCCTACAAAACTACAGATCTCTATCACATTCATCGGTCTGGCCTAATTTTTAACCGCCTCAACCTTTTATGGGTCCACTATAACCCCCTCTTTAGAAATCATGTGCACCAAGAAAGACACCGAAGAAAACTAGAATTCACACTTAGAGTACTTAGCATACAACTGCTTCTACTTTGACAACTTCAACATAGTACGCAAATGAGCTTCATGCTCTGTCTCACTTTTAGAATAAACAAGTATATCATCAATAAACACAATAATGAACAAATCCAGGAAGGACTTAAACACTCAATTCATCAAGCTCATCAAGGCAGTTAGGGCATTGGTCAAATCAAAAGACATAACCAAGAACTCATAGTGTCCATAACAAGTTCGGAAGGTAGTCTTAGGGATATCCTAAGCCCTGATCTTAAGCAGATGATAGCCTGACCTTAATAAACCTTAGAAAACACAACAGCTCCTTGTAAATGGTCAAATAGATCATCTATTCTAGGCAAAGGATATTTGTTACTAATGGTCACCTTATTCAACTAGCGGTAATCTATAAACATCCTCATACTACTATCTTTCTTCTTCACAAACAATACCGATGCAATATACCCCAAAGAGAGACACTTGGGCAAATAAAGCCTTTTTCTAACTCTTGCTATTAGGATTTCAACTATTTCAACTCTGTATGTGCCATACAGTATAGAGGAATAGAATTGGGTCTAGATCCTGGCTCTAGGTCTATACAAAAGTCAATTTCCCAATCTGGAGGCATACCCGGAAGGTCACCCGAAAACACTTCTAGGAATTCACATACCACTGGAACTGATGTTATAGGAGGGAGTATAGATTTATTTTCCCAACGATGGGCTAAAAACACCCTACACCCCCTCCATACTAACTTCTGGGCACGAATTGTAGACACAACCCTCAGAGGATTAGGCTTAAAGGTACCCTCCCACTCTAACTTCTCTCTCCCAGGCATTGCTACAGTAGTGGTTTTGGCATAACAATCAAGAACAACATGGTAAGGGGACAACCAACTCATCCCCAAAATAACATCAAACTCATCCATGTCTAGAATAACTAAGTCTGCTAGGGTCTCTTAAACCCCATAAACATCATAGGACATGCATGATATGCCTGATCAACACATACAGACACCCTAATCGGTGTAGACACATACATAGGAGTATTAAGATATTTATAGTCTAAGTCCCAACCCATAAAAAATTTCATAGACACATAAGAAAAGGTGGAACCGGGATCAAACAATACAAAAGCCATAGGATCACAGATAAGAATGGTACCTGTTATCACCACATTAGATGCTTTCGTCTCAAGACAGGCCAGAACTGCATAAAGATGTGTGTTATCACCAACATGACCGTCACCTATACCACCCTGCGCTCCATTTCTACCAACTTGTCCTCCTCCTCAGTTGGCCTAGTTGCCACCCCTAGCTTGGCCATAACGCCTATCTTGTGGATGGCCCCTACATTTCTTCCTCCACTACGACCTACCAAAACTAGTGCAATAGAAGTTTGTTGCTGTGTCAACTAACCTAAAGAAAAAAAATTAGGACAATACCTCCTGACATGTTCCATACCCCCACACTTAAAGCATTTGGGTCCCAAAGTAGGCCTCTGAACTGAAGAGGAAGAAGGTGTGTAGTTGCTGGCTTAGGAAAGCTGATAACTGACCCCAGATGGGCCTCTGCTGGTACTGGCATAGCTGAATGGTAGGGATTAGATGAACCACGCCCCTTTGAGAAAGTACTACTGAATTGGCCCTAGGTCCAAGCCTTTTTCTCTTCTATTTTCACTTCTCTTTGTTTCTCAAGTGCTTCAGCCTTCTTGGTAAATTCAACAATATCCTGAAAGACTTACCAGACACAGCCACAGATAAAGTAGCCAACTGAATCCCCGAGTTTAGACCCTTAATAAAATACCTGATCCGCTCCTCTTTTGAGGTAATCTACTGTAGTGCATAGCGAGACAGGGCATGAAACTTAGCCTCATAGGCCACCACAGACATGTTACCCTACTCCAACCTCAGAAATTCATCCTTTTTCTGGTCACAATAAGTGCGGGGAACATATTTCTCAAGGAATATATTCTGAAACTAAGCCAAGTAAGTGGACGTAAGGCAGCTCTACACTCCACGAATGACCTCTAACATTGTTTGGCTTTGTTTTGCAGCTGAAAGGAAATAAACTCTATGCCATACCTTTCACTAATACCCATCTTGTGTAGACGTTCATGACAATCTATTAAGAATTCAAAAGCATCCTTGAATTTTTTGCCTTGGAATACTAGGGGCTTTATCTTCGTGAACTTGCAATACAACCCATGCTCATCATCAGTTATCACCGATCCAAGTACCTTTTGGGGATACATCCCAGTTTTAAAACCCGTATCTATTTTGGGTGCTACAGCAGCGATATGTTGCAAGGCTATGGACAGCACAGTCGGGATCACTAGAGTGTAGCTAGTGCCAGCCAAGCTACCCAAGAATCCCAACACTTGTTGAATCACCTCTGCAGAGAAAGGCATCTAAGCTTCACCATTTGGTGTTGGCAATATATTCTCTAGAGCCATCATCTCTTCTTCCTCAACTACCTCCTCTACATCCTAAGCATTCCTGGAGCATCCTACTGTGGGGGAGGGGACGGTGATCTCTGCTTTGCCTATCTCTCGACTGCTTGTGCTCCACCACTAACGTGTGTTGCTCCACATACTCCCCTTCTTGCTCTGTCTCTAACTTCAGGTCTTTCCCGAAATGCGGTTTCAATAGCCAATGCGAGTGCTACTGCAAATGCTATCACGGGTGCTGCTGCTACTGCTCTGGTGGAATGAGTATTCACCATCTGTAAAAAAGAGTGAAATGATTAGATACCAATTTGGACAGTCAGATATCAATTGGAATCAAGTAATAGCATAAAAGAAAGAAAGAAAACAAATGGAATTCGTTTTTTAAAGCCCTGTAGCATCCCGAAGAAAAGTATATACGTCTCCATATCGTTCCGCAGGACTCTGTCAGACCTATTTTTGTACAATAAGATCTACGAACCCAGTGCTCTGATACCATCTTTGTCGTGACTTAAATGGTCATGATTGACACCCGCCCCAACCTATGGCAGGAGAACCATACTAACCTACCTTTACTCACATAAATTTCATCTCAACATTCATTATAGTATTAGCTTACTTGATTTTCAACAAGTTCCAAAACTGTCTCATTCATTAACTAATAATCATTCAGAAACATCATCATCCATAAATGAAATACAGTGCAGAAACCTCTATTTATTACAATCCTCCGGACCTGAAGTCACCATACAGGAACATTTAAAAAAATCAATTAAGTCTGAAAATAGATAGAATATCCCAAGACATAACGAAATGAAAATCGTTTTAGTCCCAAAACAAAGGACATAAACATCATAAAAAGATCCAAAGGTTGCCCGAACATGGTTCTCACCCTTGAAATCAAGTCTGGATCACTTTCTAGAGCCTAGGTCGTATGTCAATGGCTGGAAGATGAGTTGAACTTAACAAAAAGAAGAGTACATATAGCATCAGTACATCAACAAGTACTGGTAAGCATCATAGGTCCACTAAATTAACCATGTACAAGTAAGCAAGCAAAACAAATATAAAATCATTCATAACAAAATCCATAACCAATGATATTGTTCAACATAACACATCATATTTCATCACATAATTACAACTCACCAGTTTACTTTCACATACTTTTACACTTAAGAATTTTCATCAACAACTCATTATTATATATAATCATCAATATGCCCTCAATGTAAATGTATGAGTGCATGTATGAAAGATGTGAGCATTATCTCTTACCCTTCACAACCTCATCATCAACAAAACATTATACCGATGCGGTACCCGACCCATTATCATTATACCGGTGCGGTACTCGACCCATTATCACATTCGTACTGGCGTGGTACCGACCCATAATCATAACACATCAATGCAGTGCAAATGAAATGCAATGCAGTCATTAAGTTACAAGTCATGCTAGAAGGAAATCATAGATGTTTAAATCACAAACAAGTAAAGAGCATTTTTTTGGATTTTTTAAAACTGAAAAATTACTGTGCGTTACCGCTGCAGTGGTTAATTTTCCACTGCAGCGGTTCACGCCTATTTTATTGTAGGTCGCCGCTGCAGTTCACGTGACCGCTGCAACAGTTAATTTTCCGCTAGAGTTGTCTGAGTTAGAAACTCAGGACCTCTCCTCAGTTTTCTATATTTTACAAAACGTACCACGAATTTCGACAACTTGAACCAACTACTCCATGATAAATGCTACAACTAGAGTTCTATAACTCCGTTTCAAGTGCCAAAAGTTGCTATGACTTCCTATACTCACTGGCTATCCAACTATCATATCAAATCCCTCTATTACCAACCATATCATCATTATATTTCATTCAACTACCACATTCTCAAAAATTAGCCAAAACTAAACTAGCTTTGAACTCTTCAAAATTTAGCTAAGGGGAGTTAAGGAGGAACTTTTACCTCATAATTCAGCGTAATGATATTTTGGGTCATTACAGGTTATAACCCTATGAAGGATAAAAATTGATTTAAGTACAATAGCTACCACTCATCAACCATCCTCTTATATCTTAACTTTCTAGTCAATCATTGAGGGAAGCTTGATATTCTTCTTGGTAGAGTTGATTGATCAGCCTAAGGGCTAATCCATTCTTCTCGAAATGTTCCCTTCTAAAGATTTAGTGAAAATGTCAGCAATTTGTTCATCAGTTCCACAAGGCACCATTTTAATCAACCCTTTTTATACATAGTCTCTGAGAAAATTATGCCTATTATTAATATGTTTTGTTCTTTTGTGTTGGACTAGGTTCTGTGCCATGTCAACTACACTTGTATTATCACACAAGATTAGAATACACCCTAAATTTATACCCTAGTCACTAAGTTATTGCTTTATCTAGAGTATTTGTGAGCAACATGAAGTAGCCGCCACATATTCAGCTTCAGCAGTTGAAAGTACCACTGAGTTCTGCTTCTTTGTTGTCCAAGAGACAAGACAAGATCTCAAAAAATGAGTCATTCCAGAAGTACATTTTCTATCCATCAAGTATCCAGCATAATCAACATCAGCATAAATAATAAGATCAAATAAATCACCAGCAGGGTACCAAAAAATAAAACCCTGAGTACCTTTAAGATACCTTAGGATCCTTTTCACAGCTTTTAAGTGGGATTCCTTGAGAGAAATTGAAACCTGGTGCATAATCCTATACTGTACATAATATCAGGCTTGCTTGCAGTAAGGTGCAACAAGGAGCCTATCATTCCTCTATATTTGGTCTCAGTAATAGATAAACCTGATTCATCTTGATCAAGTTTAGTAGTGGTAGCAATGGGAGTATTATTTTTTTTGGCCCCTTCCATCTCTAACCTCTTTACCAATTCCTTGATATACTTATGTTAATGTATGAATGTTCCAGCCTTAGACTATTTTATCTGCAATCCTAGGAAGAAAGTTAGTTCTCCCATCATACTCATTTTAAATTCACTGCTCATCAAGAAAGAAAACTTATTGTACAACACATTATCACTAGCTCCAAAAATTATTTCATCCACATATATTTGAACAATGAGGAGCTTAACTCATTCTCTCTTTATAAATAAGGTGTTATCAATTTTCTCTTTTATTTCCATGCTCCAAAAGAAAAGAGGACAGTCTATCATACCAAGCTCTTGGAGCTTGTTTAAGTCCATAAAGATCCTTGTCAAGCTCATACACAAGATCAGGGAATCCAAAGCTTTCAAAACCAGGAGGATGCTCTACATTGAATTCTTCCATTAGATTACCATTCAAAAAGGCACTCTTGACATCCATTTGATATTACTTAAACTCCTTGTGAAAGGCAAAGACAATCAACATTCTTATGGCTTTTATTCTAGCTACTGTGGAAAAGTCTCATCATAGTCAATTCCTTCTTTCTGATTATATCCCTATACCACAAGTTTGGCTTTATTTCTATCCACCACTCCTTGATCATCTTTCTTGTTTCTGAACACCCATCTAGTTCCAATAATGGTTTTTTCTATATACTTAGGAACTAAGTGTCACACCTTACTTCTTTCAAATTGGTTCAACTATTCTTGCATTACCATAATCCAATCTACATCCAACGAGGCTTCCTTGATATTTTTGGGCTCTATTAATAATAAGTATCCTTGGTAGGCACACATGTTTCTCAACGGTTCCTAGTCTACATTCCTGAGTCCATAGGGGAAATAATATTTTCAATTGGATGTGATCTTTTATGCATCTAGTTCTTTCCAACAACATGTTGAGAGGGTCCTGGTTCATCTAGATGATAGGAAGAGTTTTTTTCATGAGCAGTTCCCCCTAAGGCTAGCAATTCTCCCTGCAGTTGAAGTTACATCTTTGTGTACTCTTCATCTTGACCATCTTCTGAATCTTGAACCAAACTAATCCCTTTATCATCATCATGAGTGCCACTTTCCTTAATATCATTATTTTGTTCATCAAATATGGCATGGATGCTCTCTTTAACATAACTTTTTCTTTTGTTGAAGACTTTGTATGCTTTACTTTGTGAAGAGTACCCCAAAAAGATGCCTTCATAACGTTTTGCATCAAACTTTCCTAATGCCTCTTTTCCATTGTTATGAACAAAACCCTTGCAACCAAATGGTCCTAGATAAGTGAGATTTGGCTTCCTTTCATTAAGAAACTCATAAGGAGTTTTATCTAACAGTGGGTTAATCATACATTTGTTTATGTGATAACAGGCTGTATTTACAACTTCAACCCAGAAATTTTGGGAAGACCACTAGCTATCAATATGGTTCTAGCCATATATTCTAGAGATCTGCTCTTCCTTTCAACCACACCATTTTACTGAGGAGTTCTTGGTGTAGAGAAGTTGTGACCAATACTATTTTCAGCACAAAAGGTTAAGAAATTTGCACTCTCAAATTCAGTACCACAATCAGACCTTATTCCAACCAACTTAGTATTCAACTTCTTTTGAACCAATTTAACAAATATTTGAAATATATCAAAGGTTTCATTCTTGGAGCTTAAGAAGAGTGTCCATGTAAACCTTCAGTAACCATTAACAATCACAAACACATACCTCTTTCCACCCATGCTAAGAACTCTTATAGGACCACATAGATCCATGTGTAGTAGTTGCAGAGGCTTAGTAGTACTCACCATCCTTTTGGTATTAAAAGAGGACCTTATATGTTTTACTTTAGCACAAGCATCACACACCAGGGATTCATCCATTTTATTCTTAGGCAAAACTACCACCAAATCCTTTGACACCAACTTATTTATAATGGAGAAATTTGCATGTCCCAACCTGTTATGCCATAATAATGAGATGCTTGTTATGGCACTAAGGAAAGTTAATTTAGATTTCAAGGAGTCTATGATGTCTACTTTGTACACATTCTTGTGTCTCCTTTTCTTAAGTACTAAACTTTTTCTAATTGCATTAGTCACAGTACAATCAACTGCAGTAAATAAGACATTATTTCCCTTGTCATACATCTGTGATATACTCTGTAGATTATATTTCAGACCAAGCACATAATATACATTCTCTACAGCATGAGAAGCAGACTTTCATACCTTTAATTTGCCAATAATTTCTACAATTTTTCCATTTCTAAATGCAACACTTCTGCCTTGAAAATTTGTGTGAGAGAAGAAGTTTTATTTATTTCTCGTTATGTGTATAGAGCTAGCACTCTCAAGGTAACAAGGTTTGCTCCTTCCTCCTCAGCTTCTCCTATAAAAGATAGATCATAAGTTAGATTTGGCTACCTAAATCAACTTAGGTCCCTTTTGTAAGTAAAGGATGAATTAAATCTCTTTTAGCCCAGTGAGGAAGACTTTTTACTATAGAGAGGTCTTTTCTCAGTTCTTTAGTCCTGTACTTATTAACGAAATTAAAGTTTTTTTATTCATCTCTTATCTGTGTAGGACACTATCTTTAAAGATGCTCTTCCTTTCACAAGTAATACACATCATATTCATGGAATGATTTGCTTTGCAAGACATAGTTCTAAATCCTGGCTCATGTTTAGAGGTGGATTGACTGTTTTGACTGTAAGTAAGTAGAGCTGAGTATTTGGTCCATTTTTTATTATTCTCTAACTCAAGCTTGGATTTATTCAGATCTTCTATCAGTGAGTTGTTTTTCTCAAACAATTCTAAAAGACTGACATTGAGCTTTTTAATGTCTTCTTCTAAGTTTTGTTGAATAACAGTGGCCTAATTTTTTACTTTGTTTGAGAATTCTTTAGAGATGCATTTTTTTCCTCAAGACTTTCATACCCTAATCTTAGAGATGCATAGTCACTCATTAGATTTTCTTTATCAGAATATGAAGAATACTATGCATCTATAAGAACAACTGAAAGAGATTTAAGTTTCTTTTTAGAGTATTTTTACAGATAGGATTTAAGGTCAAAAAAAACATACCTTGGTCTCTTTTTGTTCAATGTCAATTATCATAATAAGAGCCAACCATGAGAGCAAGAATTGTGAGTCATATTCTCTAAGATCATCTTCAATATCACTCATATCTAGAAGAGCTAGAGTGTCTCCTTTCTTTGCTTCCACCATAGCCAACAAAGATTGATTGTTGGGATCATCTTAATCAGACTCATCAGTAAATTCTCACATATCAGCTAGGGTCTTCTGAACAACTATGTTAGCTTCTTGTGATGTCATATTCCTATGTGAAGAGAGAGTGAACTCCTTTCTTTGATCTCTTGGATTTTCAGTGATAGCCTTTTTGTGTTCTACTTTCCATAAAGAATAGAACTTGATAAAGTGATCTAGTTTTTCACATTTGTAACACAACTAGCATCCTTTTCCTGGAATTTGGGAGCTTTCCTCTAAAAGTGTTGACATTTTTTGAACATACATTGGAACTTTCTAGTAACCAAGGCTAGATTTTCTTCTTCATAATCAACAGTTTCAGTAGCATTGAGAGAAATAGTTTTATCCTTCCTTTTGGTTCCAATATCTTTTTCCTAATTTTTCTTTGGTTCGTAAGTTGTCAGATTTTCTATGAGTTCATCCATTGCTAGAGTGTCTAGATCTCTAAATTTAGTGATTGCTTCTACTTTGCTTTCCCAAGATTCAGGTAGTATGCTAAAAAGTTTTGTAACAACTTTTCCAATAGGAATAAGTTCTCCCAAGGAGTAGATTTCATAAAAAATTGCAGTGAACCTTGTATGTATATCTTGTATAGTTCTCCTTCCTTCATCCTAAATAATTCATATTACCTATTTAGATTGTCTATCTTAGACTTTTTCTCAGCAAAAGTACCTTTATGAGCAATTTGAAGAGTATCCCATATTTATTTTTCATCTTGATAGAAGGAGATTCTATTATATTCATCAGGTCCAATTCCACAGATCAAAATCTTCCTAGCCTTGGCATTGTTTTGAATAGATATCTTGTCAGCAGCAATCCATTATTTCCCATCCTTGGGAACTTGTTCCTTTCCATCAGCAGACTCCTTCATAGGACTAGTAGGGCCATCTAATATGACATTCCACAGATCAATACTTTCACCAATGAAATGGTCCATCATCTTATTTTTCCACCAACCCAAGTATTTACCATTAAAAGTGGTGGTCTTGTTTGAAAGGAATCTTCTTGATCAGTTAGAGGAGCAGCCATAGAATCTTTTTCAGGTGTTAACCCTTAATGAAAAGATCTGCTCTGATACCAATTGAAGAAATCTAGTGCCAACTACTTTTCTTAGGAATCAGGTTCTTAGCACATATCACTTAAGCAATAAGTAAATTCACAATCTATTTACATGGAAAAACCTCCTTTCTCGAGGAGTAACCACCACAAACTCAAATCCACTAAGACCAAACAAGTTTTATGTTTACAACTCAATAATCAAAGGAACTAACTCTAGCACCTAGACTAAAACAGTTAGTTATAACTGTTTCTAACAAGAACTCTCTCAAGAAGCCAAACCTACTTCTTGTTACAAACCTCACCAACTAAATCACGGTAACTATCACAATAGAATAGCTATAACTAAATAGCTAGACTCTAGCACTATTCAACAATAACAAAACTATTTTTAACAGTAAACAAGAACTCAACTATGATTTGCCTTCAATGGATGTATTCTTCTTTGCTTGCTATGATCTCCTACTGCTTGAGAATATTACTTTCTTTGCGTATACAATAGGTGGTCCAAAAGTGTCTTTTTCTTCTCCTTTTATAGATGCATCACGATGTCCTCTTTTAGTAGGGAAACCGATTCAAAAGTCTTTCCTTCTTAGTCGAGGACACAACTTTTCCTTGTCTTACATGGACACAATTAATACCATAAATAGAATCATACTAAAAATAGAATTTGTCTTTCATGAAAACCTATACTACAAGGAGTTTTCAGTAACTTTCAAATATTAACATATTTAAAAATAAAGTAAGACGAATAAATTAAAATAGAGAAAATAGTAAATTTTACAGTTTTATTTTTTTTTACGTTTCAAGAAATGATAAATGAACTAATGAAACAAAAATCCAATTTCATTTTCCAAGATAACTCTTGGAAGAGTAAATAGTCGTGTGGCTATGGAAGAGAAAAGTAAAAGGAGTGTGGGTAACGAACTAGTAATTGTTATTAGGCTTCACATTTTATCTTTCCATATTGCCCTATCCTTGTAGCTAGACAAGAAAGAACCTTTGGATAGAGATTCATAACAATGCATCATAACTATGAATTCATTATCAAAAGGGTAATTTTGTCAAGAAATTGCAATATAGCTACAGTAAAATATTTCTTTTGACCAGTCACATTTTTTTCATTTCAGCTGAAATGACAAAACAATCCTCCAATTGCAACAACGAGCATATTGACCTGGATGTGTGCTTATCCTCTTTGACCACACATTTTTTCATTGCAGTGGAAATGACAAAAAAAACCCTCCAAATTCCATACCGAGCATGTCGATCTGCTTGGTGCTTATCCCCACTTATTAGATAGATAGTAGAATTGAATAGAAAAAAGGTCAACCAACATATCCAATTTTTTTGTTCCCCGCTGGCATTTTTTAATTAAAAAAATATATAGGAAAACACTTGTTTATTGTTATGGTCTTTTGATTTTTTTACCTTTTTTCCTTTTTCTCATTAGAGGAAGCTCAAATTTAAGCAAGCCTATACCACAAGACA
Source organism: Capsicum rhomboideum (assembly GCA_031232105.1). Taxonomy (NCBI): domain Eukaryota; kingdom Viridiplantae; phylum Streptophyta; class Magnoliopsida; order Solanales; family Solanaceae; genus Capsicum; species Capsicum rhomboideum. Next base: position 150,279,599 of record CP124714.1, on the reverse strand, counting down.
CTTTACCCAAGTTCTTATATGTAAAGCCACGTAATTAATACACAATTGTGCCAAATTATTAATTTAGAGCCGATTTGGAAATTGAATTTGAGTGTAATTACTTAGGGGTGAAAATGTCACGACCCAATTTCTCAGGTCATGAAGGCACCTACCTTAATCCACTAGTAGGTAAGCCAAACCATAGCCTAGAACGACGAGTAACGGGTTAATAAGCAAAAAAGAGAGAAATAAGAATAGAAGTAATAATAATAAGAGACAAGCAGAAAATATATATACATAAGTATGCCATACAAGAGAGGGGTGAGGAAAAAATATACCAAAATGAATCGCTCAAGACCTAGTAAGGTCATTACAAGAGCCACTATACCCAAAAAGAGTACTAGACAGTGCCAAAATATACAAAAGAGTCTCAGGATATACAAAATAAGACTATCACAAAGGCAGAAGGAGACAGATCAACTCTAGATTCTGAAAGCTCACCCAAATCTGAGGTGAGCGTCAACATCGATGACTCATACTAGAATCTGCATCAGGGAAAATGATGTGGAAGTGTAGTATGAGTACCAAAATATGAGGTACTCTATAGGCATCATAGGCTGACTGAGCCCAATTAATGTAAAAGCATAATAAAGTGCGAATCTAAATTAAAAACAATTAGTGAGGGCCTGTCAGGACCCAAATCAGGGATCATGCGGGTACCTACCTAAGTCTATCCTAGATAGGAGAACCCTTACCACCCAACCATTCAAATAATACAGAAGATAAAAATACATTCCTTATTAAGTCAAACCATTCTTTTAGCTCATAAATAACTCTTGTTTCAATACATTTGGTAAGTAAAAACAATGCGGAAAATAATAAGCAGTGAATCCCCAGAACTTAATCTAAAGTGGTACAAGAGCACTAGACAAGGAATAGGAGAATCCAAGACACAACATCCATATAAGATTGAGAGGACAAGAGTTGTTGCAAAGTGATCACCAGCGCTGCTATAGAAACCCCAACTGACTTTCATAATGGCTATACCCCTGAATGGAAGTATAGTAAGTGTAGCATCAGTACAACCACATGTACTGGTAGGTATCATCGATCGGCCATGGTTAGAAATAGATAACAAAAATAGCAAATAGGAAGAAATCATGGCAGCAAGTAAGGTTCCGGTTACTAACCCCCATTTATGAAATTATTAACATATTACCCATAGCATATCTGTGACCTACTTGTCATTTAACCTTTTTGTGTATCTTTGTCCTTTGACAAGTCATTTTTACTTACTACTTCTAAGTCCTATCATATCTTGTCGTTCTAACTCTGGGATTATACTTCTAAACTATTCAGAACGTCCTATATCAATACTCTGATTTCACTAAACTAGTTAGCCTAATTCCTTATCATTTATAAAGTACCATATAACCAATGACGACCAAGCACAAGTATGGTAATCCAATTTAGGTAGAACACGAGTTCATAATTATACCTTTCACACTTAGTCAAACACATCAACAAATTTAGTGACAACATATAAGTAGTAATGTACATCCGAATGCATATGATGAATATATCTATGTAATATGCACATATCATCTCATCATCACCTCTTCATTATATCATCATCATCATCAACATCATAACAACGTAATCACATCATCATCATCATGATTTCAATACCATTATCATCAACATGTATCAATATGCAAATGCAGTCAAAATCACAAGTAGTGCCCAACGGCAATTATAAACACTCAATTTACATATAAGCCCAGAGCCAAACAAGTCTAATTACTACAAATAAACCATTCACACAATGTCAGGATGTTAATCTACACCTAAGCTTATACTCCCACCGGTCTGGGGTTCATAAGAACATACATTCTACAGAACTCATAGGGTGCCCATGTTGACAACACTAACAAGCCTCTCCTACCGACATACACTCATACCCTTAGGTTGTTTTCTTATACCTTAACTAACCACAACTCAAAATTACTAAATGAGACCTTATCACTGTTACACCTTCAGTATTTTAATGACTCTTATCTAATTTCCTTACACCTATACAGAGATTATCCATAGGCTACCATCCAATACATCTTCTCTACTTAAGTAAGCTCTTCTATGACTCTTTAACTCCATTCATTCTACTAATTTACTCTTGACCCGCACTTATGCCCTCTTCTTATTCCCCAATTCAATTTCATAGAGTTTTCTTGAGCCTCACAAGTAACCTATCTTAACCCTAATTTACTCCTATCACATTCGACAGTCGTAATTACTCTCACCCTATACTCTTAATACCCTTATACTCTCCCAACATATTTTATTCTTCACAAAAACTATCAATGCAAGTCACGAAGGTCATACCATCTCAAAATAATAACAAGTCATCACATATTTATAGCCTATACCAATTATTAACATTCCGTCCATTCAAACACCATGCCCGAAGGCCTAAGGCATGGAAACTCCCGACATTACTATAATTATTACATGCATATAGCTTGAGTCTACTATATGTTAAACCATAGCCTACCTCATATATGAATTATGTTGCTACTGAGAGGAGGGAGTTATCTCGCACGTGTCAGGTTTCTTTCCACTTCAGATTCTCATCGGCTATACCTCAAAATCACCCTCATGAAGCATGGACTTTGAAACCTCATAGCTCTGGGTGTTGAGTTTATTCTGGGTGTTTTTGGAGAAAGGAAATGACCTAAAGAGGCTAGAATAAAAGGAAGGGTTTTAAAATATTTTGGGCTAGCTACTGCCTGAGTACCGTTGCAGTGGTAGATTTATCGCTGCAGCGGTAGGCAGCAGGACGACCTATTTCTTTATTTTTTGGCCGAATTTTCATTAGGCCCCACTTTTCTGCATAAAATAATTTCTCTCAAGTAGGAAAAAAGGTTTTCTTTCATTGTAAAATTTTTCCTGAATGGTTTTTAACATAACAATGTTTTGGTCATTACAGGGTTAGAGGTGGAAATATAGGCTATGCTAATCAGATACGGTAAATCAAATATAGGCAACTTAAAAGTGAAAGTAAATGCCTAGCTATAACCTAGCTGGACCCTCATAAACCCAGAAGGTACATACAAGGAGAAATAAACCCAATTAAGCCTCCATCAGCGCGGTGGGTATAAGCAAAAAATACTACTGATATAAGGCAAGATATAACAGTAATGAAAGTAAAATGAGCCAAGATGTGTGATATGCGTATCGTATATTCTTTTTCTAGTCATAACAATAATCTTACTGGTTTCAAACCAGAATTTCCAACGAAGGAATAATAGTGAATACCAAACTTGAATCGTAACTAATAAAATATAACCAATACACCAGATGTCAGACTCAAATCGGAACTAATAGAATATAACCAATATGCCAGATGTTGGACTCGAATCGAAACTCATAAGTAAGCAATACGTAGTAATATCCCAGAGTTATAATTCATCTCAAGTCCATCTAGTCATTATTCCTATTTTAGAAAGCCAAATCACTAGAGAAGTGCCAAATTCCATTTTTAAGGTCAAAATGCTAACTTGTCTAGGGCTAGCTTGTCTAGGGCACTGAAACTAACAAGAATACCATAGAGATTAAGGCAACCCAATCCTAGGTGACAGTGTAACGAAGCGTATCTATAATTATTTAGGTCAAAAAGGAATGTTATTCTGAAGCAACCTATTCTAGAAAGGGCGATAAGGCTAGCTACAAGTCTCGAGAATCCAACCTAAGGCAAGCACCTACCTGAACTTAGGTTAAGGCTTCCAAATCAAGTCCAAATGCTGTAAATATGCTAAGACGAGCTGGAGAAAGGGAAACTACCAACTTAAGGGAAACAAAGGCCGAAATCTATTCTACAACCTCCTAATCAGCTAAAATAATAAGAAACTTACTACAACAAATATCCAAACCAGAAAATCCCAACTATAATTTACACAATACCATACTAATACCATAACAGAGCAAAGTCTACCGAAAGGTAAGCCTAGCCTACTTGGACGCTGCTGAAAGCACGAAAAATCCTCTATATCGGAGCTTTTCCCTTTCGAGAGTCTCCGACGGCCGCTACAATATAAAAATAATATTATAGGCATCAAGATGAGAATAACAATACCCATATTGTGAATTTACGCTCCAGGTCAGAAATTGGGCTAAAAATTGAATAGTAGGGCCCACTGACGAAATTGAGAATTGAGTCTGTCACTAGGTCCCTCTCAGCTCAAGGATCACTTGTCCCAAAATTGAGCATAATTCGATCCCAAAAACAGCCCCAAATCAAACCAAACATTAGACAAAAAATCAAGGATAAAGTAGAGAAAAAAACAGAGAATTTGACCGAGAACTTATGAGAAAGTGATGGGATAAGGATCACTTTAACATCCCTACTCAATCCCAGCTTCAATTTTTAATTCCTCACTAATTTTAGATCTCCCAATATCAACTATGGATGAAAAACATTTACAAAATGGGCAGAAAACAAAGGAAAACACATTTATATACAATACAGTGCTAAGCGGCCACTTGACCGCTTAAGCGGTCATCACTTAAGCGGTAAAGGGTCGCTTAAGAGACCAATGCCATGCTGGTTTCTTAGCAGCTATCGCTTAAGCGTCTGCACCAGCTACTTGGCACCAACAATTTTTGCTCAGTCCAAAAGGACTCTGATTTGGTGCTCGAGATTCGTTTGGAACCCCGTGTACGCAAATAAACTATTCTACCCTACCAAATTTGGCATTCCGAAATCAATGGAATCATCAAAATTTCTATCAGAAGTTATTTTGATCAAAAAGTGGGTCCCACACCCAAGATTCTATTTTTACCAAATTCCAACCAATAGCTCAAAACGAGCCCAGAAGCCTCGGGACCTAGACCAAGGGTTCCCCCTAACCTAAAATCAGTATTTCGGAGCTAACAAAACTATCAGAATTTCCATACGAGGCTGTTTACCTGAAGTTTTGGCCCGAGTACATTTTTTCAATTTCAAAAGCTCCAAAACAGGAAAACGACTATAAAAACCAAATGAACTACCCGTGAACCAAACTTTCAGTCCCAGGAAGTCATAAATGACTTGGGTCAGCTATATATTGGAAAGCTCAAAATGCAGAAAATACACAAAAAAGCGAATAATGACCTGGAGGGTCATTACAACTCATTTACCCCTTTAAATTTTGTTTGAAAACCAAACTTCCCCTGATCTTTGAACAATAGACCTTCTCCCCTTTTATCATATTTATCTTTTTAATGTTTATTTTACCCTTACACTATTAATCGTTAATTTTCTTTACTTCTTAAAAATCATGATATGTTTTTATTTTTAATATATATAGTACATCTTCTTTAGAAAAATAAACATTATTTTCTTGAAGGAAAAAAATGTGAGAAGCATTAATTTAGTATATAAGTTAATGAAGCTCTAATAATAAATGAGTAGAATAAGAAAATTATTTTTTTAATAATAATCAAAACTTTAATATCTATTTATACATGTGAAAATAACATATTATAATAACTTTAAAAACATATTCCAATGCAGGTAATACAAAAATAATTAATAAATATAGAGATATATTTTATAACAAATTAATTCCTAAAATTTACTTATACTGTAAATAAATTTTAATTTATAATTTAGAATATTTCCTTAATAACAATCAAAGCTCGTTTATCTATATAAACAGTAGAAAACAAGGGAGAAGTAAAACTTAAATATGCACACACATACATGTATACATACTTAATGCACGCGACAAAATAACATTAAGCTTTTGTGACGTATTCATAAAAGCATTATTTTGCTTATAAAATTAATGAATTTAAGTTAAAAGTATATATATAAATACTTGAGTAAAATAAATAAATAGTACATAAAAAAAAAAGATATCATATTGATGGGGGATTGCAAATGTCAAAGAAAAAATAGACATTGCATAGAATAAAATGGAAGAATGATTATTATTCATAGTTGAAGGAAGAGATTGATTTTTAAAGCAATGTGTGGAGCTATAAATGACACGATCCAAAATCAGGCCATGATAATACTTACCGTAACCCTCTAGTAGGTAAGCCTAACCAAATAGCTGAAAACAAAGTAACGAGCTAATGAAACAGTAAAGGAAAAAAGACAAGGAGAACACAACCATTATATATATAGACAAGTACAAAATATAAAATACCACGAGAAATAAGGAAAGACAAAATATATAGAAATACCATCCCAAAATTCGGTGTAACAGATACAAGATCTACTAAATTTACCAAAATATACAAAATAAAGATAGAAAGGTACAAAAGTAAAATAGATAAGTGTCTGAACGCCAAGAGATTACCCCAAATCTGATCAAGCCCACATTCGGACGAGTGGAAATCAACAAAATCACTCAAGCTAGAATCTGTATCAGAAGTAAGCTGAAGAAGTCTAGCATGAGTACCAAAATACGGAGTATTTATTAGGCATCCTAGGCCAACTGAGCTTAGAAGATAATATATAATATAAATAACAAGAAAAGAAACACCTATACACAGAAGGATCCCAACGGTCTAAAACACAACATGAATAAAAGAAAAATAGTAATATCAATACACGCAATACATACACACAGACACACACACATGCATACATGGAAGATATCGTTCAATATGAAATGATGTAATGTAATATGTGGCCAAATCCAGAAAAGTAAAACCCAGAACTATCTCTTGGACATCCCAGAAATCCCTCGAACTCATCAACAAATACAGAGCCCAGAATTGTGTCTCGAACTCGTCAAAAGAAAAGTAAATGGAGAAATGAACCAAAAACGTCCTTCGGCCCGAATTTAAAGGTAGTACAATCTTTCCAAAACCAGAAATCAATGATAAAAATAGTACACTCCTCTCAAAAAGCCAAAGATCGATCAATAATGAATGTGGGACAGTTCTTTGAAAAGCCGAAACCAATAATAAGGGAAGTACGAGTCCTTTTAAAACCCAAAAATTGATATTTCTCTTTCGAATCGTACCCTAATCTATATATAATAATAAAGCAAAATGTAGATAAGCTGATGTGGCACCTTCCAATGGCCTTCATTTCCATTTTTCTTTTTTCTCCTTTTTTTGGCATTTCTCACCTATTTTAATTCATTTTGTTGTAACAAAAAATATGAAAGTTTTAACATAGACAATAATGATGAATTTTTCTTCCGTTTTATGAATTTATACCTTTTTAATTTTGAGTCTTTACTTACCTTAAACTTTCATTACTTATAAGTTATAGAAACTCATAAGTCAACCTTCTAAATGTGAGCTTCCTCTTCAAGAAAATGAAGAATTATAGTAGACAATGAAGGGTCACCTTAGGCTTACAAATATAATAAGAATTTGTTCTGTGCATTTTTGGGTATCATTTTCCTTTTCGTTCAAGATGATAGAGCCATTGCAGTAAGCTTCTTCCTTAAGTTTCCTTGTTTCATTTAATTACTTTATGTTTCAACTTTTAGTAATTATTGCTACTATCTGTTTACTTAGTTTTTGACTGAATTTAGATTGAAATATAAATTTTAAATGTGTTGTTGCAAATCACGAGCCAACAACAATGATGTTAGCAAATATACCTAACACAAGAGGCGAATTATGTTCTAATTTATTATACACGTGAATTCATGATATTTCAGAAACAATATATACCTTATGTATATACTATATATTTCATAAAAGTAATCTAATATTATTTGTTGGTATCATGTTCCAATTAATAAGGTTGAATAATGCACATGTTGAGTCATTTATCCAAAGTAACAGGGGATCAATTCCCACATGACACACTATTTTTCTTTCTTTCTTTTGCGGTGTACCTATGTTCTAAAAATTTTAAATCTGCCTACCAGTATGGAAATTAATAGAAATCTTGAAGATTATAATAAATCTATCAGTATTTCTGATTTTCTCATTTTATTTATTGGAGCTCCAAATGACTTTGTGAATGCAATTTATCTTGAAGAAAAGTTCGATTGCATAACCTTCTACTTCATCGCTTTAGACGCATATGGAGGAGGAAGTTGATTATTTTTATGTTAAACTTACCATACTACTTGTGTGTCCATGAATGCACCAAGGTGGTATTAATCCTTTCTTTGACATTTTAATCATCTTATTTTTTAATAAAATATTGTTCATAAATTACTATAATGACATCATATTAGAAAGTGTATAATGGTAAAAAGTGTAGAAATTTGTATTTAATTTAATATTTTTTTTTTTTTGCATAAGTTGAATTTCATATAATATCCTAGCATAAGCTTAGAAGATGTAGTCATTCAAGTAATTTTTCTCAACATGTGAGGTACGACAAAGTTAAGTAGATTTCTTTGTAGCACGAATGCCATATTTATTCTAAGAAGTGATTTAGCACTTTTTTGGGTCAAGAAATACATTCTTTTTTAAAAAAAACTAAATAAATAATCATTTATCATATAATTAAAAACTCACAACTTTTTATCTTTATAACTCTATTTTTTTAATAATCTAAATCATGCTTGTGCCTTTACTCTTCCATAACCCTCAAATGTTAATGTATGAATTTATAACAATCTAATGCATTCATAAATATATGTATAAGTTTATATATGTAAGGTAACCACTACAAGAAATGTCGTATTTAGTGAGACTTTTTCTGACGACTACTCATTTGTATTATTATTGTTACAACTTACAAGATCAATATATTATCTCAAATCACCTCTCTAAGTAAATATTCAATTTCCTTTTAAGAATGCAATTCAAAGCCATATTCAATTAAATTGCGTAAAAAGACTATCTTTAGGACACAAGTCATCAAGTTCTCATATTCGTTGATCAATAATCACAATAATGCACACTCCTTAAGAAAAATACTCATTCCTAAAAGAAAAAAAATGTTTTTCTAACTTACCCTTGATAAATACCTTAAAAAAGATGGAACTCTTTAGTAGTTTCTTGGTTATGTAAAATCATCTTTATTTAAAGAATGGTAAAATTGAAAGAACACCAGTAATGTCTTCTTGATTATCTAAATGCTCACTTATTTAGTAACAAAATAGAAAGGCTAAAAGAGTACTTATTTAGAAACGGAGGAAGTATTAGTATTTAATATATTAGTTATTCTTACCTTAAATGATCTTTTGAATTTGAGCTAATGTCTATTTTTGTCCTTATCTTAATAGTTTGAGCACACATGAGATTTACGTATCAAGAGTAAATATGAACTAAAATGACAAGGATAAATATGTTGAAAAAGTATAATAAAAGGCAAATATATACAACTTTCTTTTAAGAATACAAGGACAGACATGATCCTTTTCAATTGTAAAATTGCACACATCTAACACAATTAATAAAATATTCAAACTTAAGTATTTCATTTTGGCAAAAAAACATTTCGATTAAAGTTATATATTGGTATGTTTAGATTATCATTTGAAAGAAAAACTAACAATAACTTTATATGTTACAAAATATACTTTATGGTTATTTTAGAATTTAGACAATTGAAAAAATTTAAATCATAAATTTTAAAAAGTCTTTTATGATTGCGCGTAGCACGGACAAGTTCACTAGTACTTGTATATGAGTGCATGAATTTATGTGTGCCAATACAAGTATATATATATGTGTGTGTGTATGTGTGTGTGTGTGTGTATGTATATGTATATATACACATAAAAATAGGATAAAACCACCCTCCATGCCACGATCACAACTAACATGGATTCCAGCCAAAACAAGTTCTAGGCCTCAGGCCCACAATCTTATAACATTGGGGAAGAAATACAAAAATAATTACAATTTAGAAGGAAATTGATCGAGGTAAAACCCGCTCTACCATGAAATCTTACCCCAACCTATACTAAGGATCCCTAATCTAAGCCTAGACTAAGCAAGTAACCTAAACTAAGGCTACGGCGAGAATATTATTCTACAATACCCCTCCCCCCCCCCCCCCCCAAAGGAAAATTCAGAATTATCAAATTAAACCTAAGCCTACCCTACAAATTCCCTGACCATCATACAATTTATAAAATATACCGTCTAACAAGGCCAAGTTTTAAAAAATGGAAGTCGTAACCTACCTCAAGGTCAAACAACTGTCCACAAACAGTCACACAGAAGCTTTTACCTTCCACAAAGCCTCTAAATAGTATCGCTCTATCAAATAAATAACCTACTCATTCAGACAAAAAAAAAATAACACCTAAATTAAAAATTTACAATTTGTGTCAGAAATTGATCCTCGGCCCGTCAATGAAAATAGAAATTAATTTTAAAATCCAATTTCTTTTGTGCATGCCAAGAATTTTTTAATTAAAAAAATATAGAAAAAGCACTCGTTTATTGTTTTGGTCTTTCAATTAATTGACCTTGTTCCTTTTTCTCATTAGAGGATGTTCAACGTTTAGCAAGCTTATACCACAAGACACTTTACCCAAGTCCCCATATGTAAAGCCCCATAATTAATTATCACGACATGAGTCTACACCTAGGACCCGACAAGGCACTTAGAAAAAAACAAGTGATCCCAAGTGGACCCTTGGTACTGGCATGCTATTGACTAAATTAAACAAACTGAGTGGAAGTTTTAACATAAATGAAATGGGAACACCTTAAAACTGTTCAACTAATATAACTAAAAACCCAATCATGTTTGAAAGCCTCTACTGATAAAGATGAGTTGCTGGGACAAGACCCCCAGCTAACTCTAAAACAACTGAAATATAAGGATAAAATTACTAAACAATCTGACCTACTCAAAATGTCCTAAAATGATGAGGACTCACAAAAGATGGAATGGAATATCTACAAGTCTAATCTGGCCACGAGTCTGAGAAAGGACACCTGTATGCCTATTAATAATAGGATATAGTGCAAAAAAAGGTATGCAATCATTTTACTGAATGTACTGAATATGTGAGATCATGCTAATAACTTAAAATCATGAGATTAACAATAATCTGTAAATATAGCTAAAATTTGAAAATATATATGTCCAAACTATAAAGCATAAATCATTTCAGAGATGAGAACTAAAACATGTCTGAACTGTAAACCTGAGATATCATAAATAGTTAATGCACTAAAAATTGATACTAAGGAGTTTCTTACAATCGGCATACATCACGTGAACACATGAAGTCTAATGTATAATCTCAATTAGGAGGGTACCATATACCTTGCCAAGAGTATATAACTTATCTAATGTGGATCCACTACTGGATCTTGTGGGGCATAGAGTTGACCTAACTAGTAGAGCAACTCTAATCCTACGATGGCAACATAGTTCTGGGACTTGGGTTGTTTAAATCCTTGTCATCTCGGTGCTAAATACTACTCCCAAAATAATACTATATTTACTATTTTCTCAAAGCTAGATATAACTGCATGCCTAAAAATAAAGCATGACACTTAGTTCAAATAACGGTTTTTACTAAATTCCGAGATCATGGAACTATTCATGCTAAATTTTGAGTCTATAAAGCTAAATCTTAACAAATCACATGAACTCATGGTTCGAGCATATGAATTGAAATGATGATATTAAAATCATGCATACTTGTTAAAAAGAGAACTTTCTCAATAGAATAGCTTACTAAAACTAAAATCACAACAATTTGGATAACTGGGGGCTTAACCCTAAATTTGAAATTCATGAAATTGATAGTAAGGTTTCTGAAAATAGAACATGAGACCAAAAAAACTCTCATTGAAGATCCTGCATACCTAATTTTTTGAAGAATTGAACTAGAACTTGGAATTCTGGAGACTTGAAGGTAAACCCTAAGCTTGTTTCTTGAGAGTGTTTGTTTCTAATTTGGGAGTTAGAGCATGAGAATGAGGGATAAGTCGACTGATTACCTCTTAATTACCCTTTAAAAACCTTGAAATGACTTAGCATAGAGCTTAAAAGATAGAGAAAAGATGCCCTCAATAAAATGTTGCTGAAAATTGACTGGGTGGCATACCACGAGTCAATCTATGACTCGTAGATACAAACTACGACCCGTACTATGGGTCGTGGTCACTAAAAAGGTTTTCACTTCTCTAAACCAACTCAGTATGAGTTAATGTACGACTCGTACATCAACCCGCGACTCGTGCATTATCCCACAATTCATACCATGGAGTCGTGGTGACTGGAAACTAGGAAACAATTTGGGCAGGATACCATGATTCATGGTATGAATCGTGGTCTCATTGTACGACTCGAAAAATGAGTCATACTGGTCTAGGAATTCAAGTCTCAAACTTTTGGTTTTCATACTAGACATTGAGTATTCATAGATTCGAAATCTGATGTGTTAAATTATTAAATAATTCTGACTAATTATTTACAAAGAGTCGATTTGGTAATTGAATTTGAGTGTAATTACATAGAAGTGAAAATTATTTAACCTCTCAAATTTGCTTTTAAAATCAAACTTCCTCCTCAACTTTGAACTGTAGACATTCTCCTTGTCACGACCCAAAAGCTAGGTCATGATGGCACTTGTCACGGTCCAGCCTTGACATGTAAGCCGATCACCTAAACTGATAAAGTAAAACAGAATTCAACACTTACATAATTAAGGCGAGACTTCTAGAATGAAGTCAGACCAACGCAAGTACAAAAATAATAGAAGTCTGAAATAAAAGTCATAACGAATCTCAAGAAATAGTGTCAAAGAGCAAGAGCATCTAATACAATTTGAATACTGAAATACAACTCTGTCTCAAAAAATAAGTAAAGACATAAAAAGACAAAATGATGTCCGAAAGTTAGCCCCGAACTCTGGAGCATATCAGTACCTCAAAGATCTACTCAACCTCGCACGAACTTAACCGCCACGTGTCGAACTTGGACCTGGATCTTTACCAAAAGGGCACAGTAGGGATGAGTACGGGTCCACTTGTACCTAGTAGGTATCATAGGCCGACTGAGCAAAGTAGAAAATAACATAGGTAAAGGTAGTCTATGAGCACGCAATCCTACAAGCAGAAAAATTTCCAAACGGTAGCTCACACCGTCTCTACTAACAGTTCTAATATAATAAAGAGAGAAACAAAACGAGTAAACATAGATATACAAGAAAGCAAGTCAAGAATAAAGAAACCATAGAATATGTGAATGGAATGCAATGCAATGTAGTGGTAATGATAGGGTGGAACGGTGAAAGTCATCGCATGACTTTCAGTATATACCTACTGAGTTCGCAACTCCGCAATGGGATCCATAGGGGGTTCGCAACCCATATACTTTATCTCATATCTCAATCCCAATCTCAATCTCAAGACAACACCTTTTTGGATCATGTTCACGGAGAGGGGTTTTATGAAAATATCACATTTTCTTTCAAAAATAGTGTTCCTTAATGGTACCAGTATCTCGTGAATGTATATGTATGGAATGAGGATATAATGCTCAAAATCAGATCAGTATAAAGATATCCAATCAATTCAATACGATGTATATATGTAGGTGAGCTCAAAAATCAACTCAATATGTCCATAATTCATGATTCATCAACTATAAATGGGCACCATTGGAATAAATATGCATGCAAAACATCATAAATATCATATCAACCCATAACTTGGGTATTTCAATCATTATAAAGCAATCAATGCTTAATAAGGCCTATAATAACAATTTGAGCCCCCACACGGGCATCATATCTAAAATAAGGCATCTCAATGCACAGATAAGTCCCTCACGTGGGCTATACGCCACTATCATATATCTCCAGTCAATATGCACACAAAATAAACCCCCCACCCGGACACACAACAATAAATAAAATCTCAAAATATTAACCTCATTGCCATTATCCCTAACCCATAGAATGTTTTACCTATATATTAACTACCCAGCTTAATCTGAAAGAAATTAAGCCATAACCTACCTCAAAATGACAAAATTTGAGACTAAAGTGCTTTAACACGGAGCCTTTCCTTTTCGAACGGACTCAGAATCAACTAAAACACACAAATATAACATCTATACGTTAATAGAAATCCAACAATACCCATATTGGCCATATCCAAATTGGGTCCAAAACGAACCTCGGAAATGGGTTTTGAAAACAGAAGGTAAAACCAGAATTTTTGTTTAGAAAACCATTCCCATGATCAAAGGAACCCATATAAGAAAACCCAAGTGAAATCGGATTAAAAACGAGTGATTAATTGATGAAAACCCCTTTTTAAACCTTTCAGGCAAAAACCCTCAAAATCCATTTCGAAATCACAATTTATAGGGAGTTTAGAAGCTATAAACAAAGTAAAATGATGGAAGAAGGATTATGGAGCTTACCCAAGCTTGAGAAGAGAAGAAATCACCCAAAACACTCAAACCCTAAGCTCCAATGCTGATGTCGCCCAAAATATGCCTCCTAAAAAGTATAATGCGGTCGCTGAATCAAATATAGAAACCAACTAGGTTGGGGTCGATCCCACAGGGAATAGGTCAAAGTATGAGTAGACTACCAGATGGAATAATTGGAACGTAAATAAAACTGGGGTTTTTTGCTAGTGATTAGTAACAATAACGATTGCTGGTTGTATTAAGTTTGTAACCAATAAGAGAAATTCACTAGGACTGTGATCCCCAATGATTCCTCAACTCCACCGGTTACTTGTGCTTAACAAGATTGCCCCGCTGCGCTGCATGCAAAATCTAACAAGTTAGGTTCATCTAACTGTTTCTCGACCTTCATTAGACGAATTTCACTTTTCTCTTCTCGGACTCCGAGTATCGCACTACTAACCTTTGTCCTGGATCTCAGATAACCTTTCCCGCTAAGGCTCCGGTTATTAGATGAAGGTTGATAGCTTCAAATCTCTGTTGTTATCTCCTTTTCCCAATCTCTACCTCTCTCTCGAGTAAGTCTAGAATACAGGCGAGTTTCTAATGTTTGCAACCTTTAGAAAAGCAATCATAACGAAGAGAACAACAATACATGCATACACAGTAGTACAAAGTTGCTTTGCACTTAACCGGTTTCGTTAATTCCTCATGGTTCACACAACCCTAGTTAATGGGTTTAGCTGCTCATGATTGCAAGAACACAAGAATAATCCAAAGATAAAAGCATAATTATGATCTCACAAGAATGAAGGAAAACCGAAATTTCAATTATCAGTAAAACTCAAATTAGGGTTTGTGAATACAAAACCAAATATATGTCTGAAACAGTATGAAATAACTCTCCAAGTAGTAAATTGTCCAACTCCCGCACTTAGGACTACATAGGGGTATTTATAGATACAAAACTAGTCCTATCCAAAACCAAAGAGGAGAACAGAGTCAGCAACTTCCACGGTATCGTGACTTGGTGTCGTGGAACCAAGTCACGCCACGTAGGTTAATGTCATGGGAATCAGGCTTAACTTGTGGTCTTTAGAAGTTGGATCACGGCAGGCTTCCACATCACGTGGATGTCAGTCACGCCACGTGACCCCTGCCGTGGAAATCAGGCCCTGTTTCTTCACTCTGATGTTGAGTCACAATAGCCACTCATGTGGCGTGAGTGGCTTCCACGCCACGTGACTTGTGGCGTGAGTGGCTCTCTTCTGCAGCCTCTTGTTCTTTCTTCGTCCGACACTTCGTTCTCGGGCTTGATTCTTCCTCTTTTGCTCATTTTTCCTTTAAAACCTGTTTTCCTGCAAATTAGGACAGAAACCACATCATACCAACAAAACACACCTAAGTTATTGCATATTTTCCTTGTTTTAAGCATCAACAGTGCCATGTAACCATGACACATCAAATACTCAAAAATAGAAGGAGAATTAAGAAACTGAAATTATATACTGTCTAGGTAAATAGTGCCTCGCGGTCGCAAAACCCACCTCGCGATCGCGAGAGTCAACGTTGATCATAATGTAAGTTTGGTCAGCACAATCGCGAGAGAAGAGCCTCTGTGACCGCGATGGTTTAAACCTGACCTGGCTTGTCCGATTACTCAGCGTGATCGCGGTACTCACCCACCATGCGATCGTGATAAAGCGTGTCATCGAGGCTCGCAATCGTGACACATGGCCATACAATCACGATGGAGGCCATGATGCACCAGAAAATGTTGCATCAGTGGCTAAGGCCAAGTCCCAAAGTCTCCGAACGGACCCTCGAGATTCGTTCGGGATCCGACTGAAACAACCCATATATGCTACTAGGCTATTTTCAATGTTTCGAACTCAATGACGATGTTGGATTTCCAAAAAAAGGATTTTTTTCAACAAATTAGCCCCAGGACTTTATTTTACTATTTTTCAAACTAAGGGTCGAAAAGAGATATAAAAGTCACGAAATTGAACCAACCCCACTACTATCCCAAAATCAACGCTCCGAATCTGTTGACGCAGTCTGTTTTGCCATCTGGCAATCGGATCAAGAAATGTTGTCTGAAGTCAACCATGAGGCTTTACAAACCTCTAAAAACCACAAACTGGCACAAAACTTTCTCGATTGCATTAGGAACTATGCAACCTATCCCCGAACTCCAAAATCAACATGAAGCGACTGTGGGGAAGGGTAAAATGGTCAAAACACATAAAATGGAAATCACAAATGCAGGTCTTTACAATATCCACCACTAAGACTCTAGTTCATCCTCGAATTAAAAAGGCAAAGAGGTACCTGAGTCGGTGAATAGCTGAGGATAACTACTATGATTATCGGACTTGACCTACCAAGAAGCCTCCTCAACTGAACGGTGCCTCCACTGAACCTTAACTATAGGGATATCTCTAGAACATAATCGTCTAACATCCCTAGCTATAATGGACATTACCTCCTCGACGAAGGTCAACCTCTCATCCAACTGAACCGAATCCCAACTAAGCACGTGAGACTCATCAAAAATATATCATCAAAGCATTGAAATGTGGAAGACTGGATGAACGACTAAAAAATCTGGAGGTAAGGCCAACTCATACGCAACCTCCCCAACAGTCTAAAGAATCTCAAAAGATCCGATATACCTTGGGCTAAGCTTGCCCCTCTTCGCAAACCTCATCACACCTTTTATAGGTGACACACAAAGGAAAACCCGTCACTAATACTAAACTTCAAGGCACAAAGTCTACGGTTTGCATAGCTCTTCTGCCTACTCTGGGCTGCTTGAAGCCTAACTTGAAACACACGAACTCTATCCAAAGACTCGAGAAGCAAGTGAGTACCATGGGGTCTAATCTCTGAAGTCTCAAACCAATAGGAGATCGACAACGCCTACCATATAATGCCTCAAAAGGTGCTATCTCAATACTCGAATGGTAGCTATTATTATAGAAAAACTCCGCTAGGGCTAAATGCTACTCCTACTGACCTCCAAAGTCCATAACACAAGTGCAGAGCATATCCTCCAAAACCTAAATAGTTCGCTCCGACTAACCATCGATTTGAGGGTGGAAACTTGTACCGAGATCAACCTGAGTGCCCCACTCCTCCTAAAATGCCCTCCAAAATCTAGAAGTGAACACAAAACCTCTATCTGAAATAATAAAAATGGGCACCCCATGAAGATGAAAAATGGCACTCACATAGATTCGAGCTAACCTCTCAGCACTAAAATAAGTCTGAATAGGGATGAAATGGGATGATTTGGTCAATTGATCCAATCCACAATGACCCAAATACTGTTAGAACCATGAGAAGAACGAGGTAATCCATTCATGAAGTTCATAGTGATCCGCTCTCACTTCCACTCCAGAATAGGTAATCCCTAAAGTAAACCACCCGGTCTCTGATGCTCGGCCTTCTCCTGCTGACAACATAAGAAACGAGCTGTGAAATCTGCCACATCCTTTTTCATACCCATCCACCAGTAAATCTGCCTCAAATACTGGTACATCTTGGTCACTCCAGGATGAATGGAATATCTAGAGCAATGCGTCTCCTCCAAAATCTTCGTTTCGTCCAAAATCGATCTCACCCAACCACCAACTCTCGATACACAGACTCGCCCGCCAATCCTTAACATATCATCAAAATCAAGAGAGGCTTCCTTAGCCTCACCACTCAACACCTTAGCTAGAATCACTCTCAAGCAATCATCATCAAGCTGGTGAGTACGAATCTGCTCCATGAAGGAATATCTAGCATCAATGAAGGCTAAAGCACATCCAGGTGTCGAAATATCAAGACTAATCATCTGGTTGGCCAAAGACTTAACCTTTAAGGCTAAAGGCCTCTCTTGAGTCAAAAGATGAGCCAAACTTCCCATACTAGTCGACTTACGACTTAAAGCATCCGCTACCACATTAACCCTACCCGGATGATACAAAATAGTGATGGCATAATCTTTTAGCAACTTGAGCTAATGACACTGCCTCATATTAAGCTCCCTCTAGGTGAAGAAATACTAAAGACTATAATGATTTGAGAAAATCTCACAACAGACTCCATACAAGTAGTGTCTCCACGACTTAAACACAAAAACAACCATGGCTAACTCCAAATCATAGGTAGGGTAATTCTTCTCATGAGGCTTCAACTGATGAGAGGCATAAGAAATCACCTTACCCTCCTACATCAACACCGCACCCAAACCAATACCTGAAGCATCACAAAAAATGGTAAAACCCACGCCCTCCTTGGGTAAGGTCAAGATCAGAGCTGAAGTCAACAACTCCTCAAGCTTTTGGAAGCTCTTCTCATACGCTTCCGACCACTAAAAGGTAATCTTCTTCTGAGTCAACTTGGTCAAAGGAGATGCAACCGAAGAGAAACCCTAAACAAAATGCCAATAGTAACTTGCCAAGCCAACAAAACTCTGAATCTCAGTAGGACTAGTGGGCCTAGCCCAATCATAAATCACTATAATCTTGGCCGGATCGACCCTAATACCACCCTTGGTTACCACATGACCCAAGAAAGAGATAGAATCCAACCAAAACTCACACTTAGAGATCTTATCAAGTTAGCATACAACTTCTCATCTCGCAACTTCTGAAGTACAGTCCTCAAATGTCTCACATAATCGAACTCATTCTTGGAATAAACCAAGATATCATCTATAAATACAATCACAAAGGAGTAGAGATACGGTCTAAACACCCGGTTCATCAGCTCTATGAACATTGCTGGGGCATTGGTCAACCCAAAAGACATGACCAAGAACTCATAATGACCATACTGAGTCTGAAAAGGTGTCTTTGAAACATCCGAAGCTCTAATCCTCAACTGGTGATACTCGAATCTCAAATCAATCTTAAAAAACATAGAAGCACCCTAAAGCTGATCAAACAAATCATCAATGCGAGAAAGAGGATACTTGTTCTTAATCGTCACCTAGTTCAATTGCCGATAATCGATACACAAAAGCATAGAACCATCCTTCTTCTTCACAAACAAGACAAGCGCACCCTAAGGAGAAACACTAGGTCTAATAAAGCCTTTACTCAACAAATCTTGTAACTACTCATTCAAGCCTTTCAACTTAGCCAGGGCCATCCTATAAGGAGGAATGAAAATGGGCTTGGTGCCCGGCTCAACATTAATAGCAAAGTCAATATCATGGTCCCGAGGCATACCCGACAAATTCGTAGGAAACACATCCATAAACTCACAAACTACTCGAATAAAATCCCTGGCAGAAAATATATAACCCTCTTCGAACCCGAATTAAGCATACCCTTCCAAGCTAGTCTTGGCACACCTGGTGTAGCTAAGGTCACGTTCTTGGCATAACAATCCAAAATAGCATGATAAGAGGCTAACCAATCCATACCCAAGATAATATCAAAGTCAACCATATCTAGGCGAATCAAGTATACCTAAGTCTCACACCCCGCAAAGGTAACCATACAAGATCGGTACACCCGATCCACCACTAAAAAATCTCCTACGGGGGTAGATACATGAAGAGGCATAGCAAGAGGCTCACATGCAACATCAAGTTCAGAAGCAAAATATGTAGACACATAGGAGAATGTAGATCTAGGGAAAAATAACATGGAAGCAGATCTGTAGCAAACTGGGATGATACCTGTAATAGATGCATTAGAAGCCTCTGCCTCAGGTCTCCTAGTGATAGCATAGCATTATCTACATCCACTCCCAGACTGAGTAACCCCACCCATTGCCACGAGCTTCCCTACCTCTACCACGACCACCTCTAGCAGCACCTCTACCACTCTGAGAACTATTTCTCACTGCAGATATAAAAGTAGGTCTGAAAATATGCCAGGAACAATCCTTGGCCACATGGACAAAGTCATCACATTTGTAACACACTCTACGGCCTGACTCAATATGAGAAGTTTCAGTTGAACCAGAACGACCACCTTGGCTCGAAGTCTTGCTACCTATAGTCATAGAATCAGAAGGTCTACCACCTGATCCCTGTAACACGGCATGAACTAGCCTACCATGATAACCACAAAAACCTCTACTGGAGAAATCTCTACCTCAGAAGGCGTGTCCATTGAACTCACCCTGACAATGCACTTTCTTAGTGCCTCCCTGAGTAGCCTGGATAATAGACTCGTTCAACTTGGCATGCTCAATAATACTCTTAAAAAAAGCTCCTGAAATAATCATCCAAGCTGTAGCCAATTTATACGAACCATTCAACCCCTTCAAGAACTTCTGAATCCTCTCAAACTCGATGGAGATGCTAGCGGCAGAATATCTAAATAAGGTATGGAAACGTGCCTCATACTCAGCAATGGACATTGAGCCCTACTTCAAATGATCAAACCCATCTCTTATCTGATCTCTCAAGCTAAATGACATAAACCTCTCTATGAAAGCCTCAAAAAACTAATTCCAAGTCACAACAGGCGAACCCAATGGCCTACAACTAGCATACGACCTCAACCAATCCCTAGCCACATCCGTCAACTGATAAATAGTATAAGCAACTCCATGAGACTCAAGAGATCCAAGATTGTTCAACTTCTCCTGAGAATCAATCAAAAACTCGTAGGCATCCTCGCCTATAGCTCCACTAAACTTGGAAAAACCCAAGCGAATGAACCTCTCAACTCTCTTCTGATCCTCAGAAAACATAACTATACCCGAAGCAACCAGAGAGATAGAAAGTCTGGAAAGCTGTAAATCCACCCATGGGGGTACCATAGATGATGGATGTACCTCTGAACTTGAAATACCATAATTAGATAATGGCACAGAAGGTGGAGCACCTATCGAAGTTTGCGTAATACCATAGGTAGATGCCGGTACCGATAGAGGAATCATACTTAGAGTCAAAGGAATACCATAAGCAGACGCTGGCACTGACGGCGGTATAATACTCAAAACTAAAGAAACACCCGGTGCACTCAAAGAAACACCCTCCAAATGGGTCAACAAATTAATCAATAAGCCCTCAAATACCAGGGTAGTAGTACCCTGTAGAACTTGAGCCAACCCCATACTCTCTGCAAACCCAACCTCGGGGTTAGGGGAGATCCCTCTAGCACTACCTCTGACCGGGGCAGCTTCTCGTGTTCGTCCTTTACCTCAAGGTTGTCCATAACCCCTACCTCGCCCCCTAGTCTGGGATCCATCCTCGGGTGCTGGCTCAGCATCTATAAACTTTCAAGATCTAATCCTCACCATCTATGCAAAAAAAAATGGAACATAACTTAGAACATTGGGTAAGAACAACCCGCACGTTATGGAATCAAATTAGAGAAGTTTTTCTAAATATATCTCATAGCCTCTAGAAGATAGATATGGACGTCTACGTACCGATCCGTGAGACTCTACTAGTCATCCTGCTCTTACACTTATGAGATCGGTAAATAGAATGCTCGGATACCAATTTTTCACGATCCAAAAACTAAGTATGATGGCACTTGTCATGGCCAAGCCTTCACAAGTAAGCCGATCAACTAAACTGATAAAGTAAAATAGAACTCAACACTTATAAAATTAAGGTGAGACTTCTAGAACGAAGTCAGACCAACACAAGCATAATAATAGCGAAAGCCTGAAATAAAAGTCAAAACAAATCCCAAGAAATGGTGTCAAAGGGAAAGAGCATCTAACACAATCCGAATACTTAAATACAACTCTGTCTCAGAAAATAAGTAAAGACATAAAAGGAAAAGATGAGGTCCAAAAGTTATCCCCGAACTCTGGAGCATATTTGTACCTCGAAGATCTACTCAACCTCGCACGAACTCAACCGCCATGTGTTGTACTCGGACCTGAATCTGCATCGAAAGGGCACAGTAGGGATGAATACGGGTCCACTTGTACTAGGCTGGTATATTAAGCCGACTGAGCAAAGTAGAAAATAACATAGATAAAAATAGACTATGAGTAGGCAATCCTGTAAGCAGAAAAATTCTGAAAGGTAGCTCACACCATCTTCACTAACAGTTATAATATAATAACGAGATAAATAACACGAGTAAACACGGTTATACAAGAAAGCAAGTCAAGAACAAAGAAACCACAGAATATGCCAATGGAACGCAGTGGTAATGATGGGGTGGAACGGTGAAATACCTACCGAGTTTGTAACTCCGCAATAGAACCCATGGGGGGTCGCAACCCATATACTTTATCTCATATCTCATATCTCAATCTCAATCTAAATCTCAACACAACTCACCTCTCCGGCTCATGTTCACGGAGTAGGTTTTTATGAAAATGTCTTATTTTCTTTCAAAAATAGTATTTCTCAATGGTACTAGTATCTCATGAATGTATATGTATGGAATGAGGATATAATGCTCACACTAAGATTAGTATGAAGATATCCAATGTATTCTATTCGATGTATATATTTAGGTAAGCTCAAAAATCAACTCAATATATCCATAATTCATGATTCATCACCTATAAATGGGCACAGTTAGAATAAATATGCATGTAAGACATCATAAATATCATATCAACCCCTAACTTGGGTATTTCAATCATGATAAAGCAATCAATGCTTAATAAGGCCTATAATAACAATTTGAACCCCCGCACGGGCATCATATCTAAAATAAGACATCTCAATACATAGATAAGGCTAGAAGATGTCAAATAAAGCCCCCATATAAGCTACACGCAATATCAAATATCTCCAGTCAATATCCACACAAAATAAGCCCCCACCTAGACACATAACAATAAATAAAATCTCGAAATATAAACCCCATAGCCATTATCCCCAACCCATAGCATTCTTTACCTATATATTATCTACCCAGCTCAATCTGAAAGAATTTAAGCCATAACCTACCTCAAAACGATGAAATTCGGGCCTAAAGTGCTTCAACACGGAGTCTTCCCTTTTCGAACGACCTCAGAATTAACTAAAACACACAAATATAGCATTTATGCGTTAAAAGAAAGCCAGCAATACTCATAGTTCCAATATCCAAACAGGACCTCAAAAATAGGTTTTGAAAACGAAGGGGTAAAACAGAAATTTTTGTTTAGAAAATCATTACCCATGATCAAAGGAACCCATAGAAGAAAACCCAAGTGAAATTGGAATAAAAATGAGTGATTAATTGATGAAAAACCCTTTTTAAACTTTTCGGGCAAACCCCCCAAAAATCCATTTTGAAATCACAATTTAAAGGGAGTTTAGAAGCTATAATGAAAGTAAAATGATGGAAGAAGGATTATGGAGCTTACCCAAGCTTGAGAAAAGGAGAAATAGTCCAAAAACTCTCAAACCCTAAGCTTCAATACTCAAAAATGGAAGGAGAATAGAGAAATGGGACTTATATATTGCCCAGGTGAAGGGCCTCACGATCGTGATGGTTTAAACCCGACCTGGCCTATTCGATTACTCAGCACGATCGCGGTCCTCCCACCACGCGATCCTGATGAAACGATTCATCGAGGCTCATGATTGTGACACGTGGCCACGCGATCGTGATGGAGGCCATGATGCACCAGAAAATGTTGCATCAGTAGCTAAGGCCAAGTCCTAAAGTCTTCGAATGGACCCTCGGGATTCATTTGGGATCCGACAGAAACAACCCATAAATGCTACTAGGCTATTTTCAATGTTCCAGACTCAATGGGGATGTTGGATTTCCAAAAATAAAGGATTGTTTTCAATAAATTAGCCCCCAGGACCCTATTTCACTATTTTCCAAAGAAAGGGTCGAAAATAAATACAAACGCCACTAAACTAAACCAACCCCGCTACTAACCTAAAATCGATGCTTCGGATCTGCTGGTACAGTCTGTTTTTCCATCTGTCACTTGGATCAAGAAATCTATGAGGCTTTTCAAACTTCTAAAAATCACAAACTCACACAAAACTTTCCCGATCGCATTGGGAACCGTGCCAACTATTCCCGAACCCCAAAATCAACATGAAGCAACTTCAAAGAAGGGTAAAATGGTCAACATACATAAAAATAGAAAATCACAAAATCAGGTCTTCACACTCCCCCTTTATCCTATTTGTTTTTTAAAAATATCTATTACCCTTACACTATTAATCTTTAATTTCTGTACTTGTTAAAAATCATGATATATTTTTATTTTCAATCTATAGGAGGGAAGAATTTCTATTATTCATAATTGTGGGGTGGGGGAGGGGGGGAGGTGAGTTTTTCATTTTAAAGAAAAGTTGGGGGTGTAAACGATTTTCACACATTACAAAGTATGAGTTATTTGTTTGGCCAAGTAATTACTTGCTTAGTAAGGAATTTGGTGTAACTAGAAAGAAGTATTTGTTGGGTTCGAAATCGAGAGGGCGTCATGCGGAAGCTATTAGTTGCAAACCATCACATCGATAATTCAGATGACAAAGAAGACTATAATAAAAAAATATATTATTTGATATGATTGACCAACAGGCCTACATATTGAAAACTAAATCAAAAAGCTTAAAACCTATTGGGAGAAATCTCTCCCTAAACAAAACTCTTTAAGGACTACATTGTGGATTCTATTGTGTTGTGATATGAGAAGGGGGGTCTTCTATTTATAGAGTTCCAAAACCTTTCCTACAAGAAAAAGGTTAACCAAATATGGAAGAGTTTTATATTTTCCTTTTAGGAAAAGTAAAAGTAATTATGGTATTACTTTTATTTTCCTTCAATAGAAAATTAATACTCAATTTTGGTAAGAAAATCAGGGCAAAACCCCTAACAAATCTCCCCTTTTTGGCTTGATTTTCTTGACCAAATTTGATCCGCCTTCTTCACTTGCATATATGATCTGTGTTCTTCACATAATCTTCATTACTGCTGTTTGCCATGGTTAAAAATAAGGTTTAAAATATCATGGTTAAAAATGAATTAAAAATTAATATTTTGTTTTTATTTTTAAAAATGCAGCAGCAGGTATGTTGAAAATATGGTTGAAACTTCTTCTCTACATGTAGTTTGACAAAAATCTTCATCATCATCAAATTGGTTTCAGCTTGATTTGAAACCGCTTTGAACCTGTTTTTAATCTCGTTTCACCAAACCATTGGACCTTTGAACCGTAGGCTCTGATACCACTTATTGGGTTCGAAATCGAGAGGGCGTCATGCGGAAGCTATTAGTTGCAAACCATCACAGCGATAATTCAGATGACTAAGAAGACTATAATAAAAAAATATATTATTTGATATGATTGACCAACAGGCCTACATATTGAAAACTAAATCAAAAAGCTTAAAACCTATTGGGAGAAATCTCTCCCTAAACAAAACTCTTTAAGGACTACATTGTGGATTCTATTGTGTTGTGATATGAGAAGGGGGGTCTTCTATTTATAGAGTTCCAAAACCTTTCCTACAAGAAAAAGGTTAACCAAATATGGAAGAGTTTTATATTTTCCTTTTAGGAAAAGTAAAAGTAATTATGGTATTACTTTTATTTTCCTTCAATAGAAAATTAATACTCAATTTTGGTAAGAAAATCAGGGCAAAAACCCTAACAGTATTACACTCTCTAATTATATATATATTATATTGGGGGAGTGGGGGGAGGAATTATTGGTGTTTAGTTACTTTTTAATTCTTCCCTTTTGTTTTTATTTTAATTTTCCTAAAAAATTTATTATTTATTTCTGTAATTTTAATTTCTTTTTTTTTTCCTACTTTTTAAGTTCCTAAAATATATTTTTCATTTTTACACTATGTATATTTGTTGAAAATTGCTTTTAGTTACATCACTAGTTTTTAGCAAAATAAGTTATTTAATTTAGGATGAATTTGGATTTTGAATTTAAGTTAGGTTGTTTGTTTTGTTGAGACATTTTAGGTATTTTGAATTTTAAATATTGCTGATTTTTCTATTGTAAGATGGATATTTAAAGCCCCCCGATGCTTAGTAAAATTATTGAAAGCTATTGAAAGTCATTTCAATCCAAAGAGAGTCATTTTAACCCTTTTTTGCTGCCCCATCTTTTTTAAAAACCAACAATATTTCATCTCCTTTCTTCTTATTTTTCAAACTTTATTTCTTGTAATTCTATGTAACTGCTAGTATTTTTTATTTCTTAGACAGTTTTCCTTATTTTCGTCATTGAACATAATTGTGTTACTATTCTGGTTTTTGAATTTAAGTAGAATTTAATTGGGATAAGGTTAGAAACTTCTGTTACTTTATTTTTTTGAATTATATTTACTTAATTTATGTTGGAACTTATTTTATGGTATGTTGGAATTTCATGCAAGAGTATTATGTTAATTTTTTCTAATTTTGAATTTATAATATATTTTCAATTTCAAATTTATTTTCGTTAGCAATATTAATTTGTTATTTTACATTGCATGTTATTCATTCTTCAATTAGAATTGATAGATTATGTAACACCCCATATTTTATTACATATATTAGTTCTATTTTTATGAAACTTGAGGTAGTCTCTTTTTATAGGTAAGGAACCAAATTTCTTAAGTGATTAGTGATGGTTTAAAATAGATTTGAAGAATACTACAATACCCATATATTCAACATGTATAGGACCAATTTACCCTCGACAGAAGTATTTAAACTCAAGATAGTAAGGTGGTATTCTAGTTTAAGGTTCAAAGGGGCCAAGTGTATATAAGTGTTGAGTTAAAGTAAATAGACTAATATTTAGAAAATGAAATAAAATACGTGAGTTTCTTGCTTGACTTAATTAAGCTAGTAAGTTACTAGTTGGTGCATCACCTACTTAAAGTTAAATGGGTTAAGTTGTCTACTTAGACTAATGGACCAGATTGAGGTCTGTATTAAGTGATTAATTTGAGGCCCATATTAAGTGGAGGAAAAAGGAAAAGAAAATAAAAGGTTGGGAAACCCAAAACTCCAATCTTCCCAAGGCCAAATATGAT
Source organism: Capsicum rhomboideum (assembly GCA_031232105.1). NCBI lineage: Eukaryota > Viridiplantae > Streptophyta > Magnoliopsida > Solanales > Solanaceae > Capsicum > Capsicum rhomboideum. The sequence goes on along the minus strand of CP124714.1, from coordinate 150,252,390 downwards.
TAAGTCCATATGAGGGAGCAACTTAAAATAAACCAAGCAGGTGCATTACCTACTTGGACTTTTGACTAGCTTAAAATGGCCAAGCAAGTGAATCACGTACTTGACCAAATTCTGGTCCAAAATGGACATCAAGAGGTGGCCATTATAAGATTAAGGTAGCTGATTTTTTTTTGCCTCATTTTAACTTACAAATATCCAGCTTCTATTAAGTTCTCTCTTTGCTTTCAGCCAGTAGACCCTCTATTCTTCTAGGGTTCTTGAAGTTCTCATTCTTTTTTCATGCCAAGGTAAGTAAACTAATTTAGTTGTTTAACTTAATTCTACCATGAAAGGTTTTTGGAAAGAATGTTATTTATGTTTAAAGTATAGGATAACTCTTTCCAAGTTTGGCAGTCCAACTTCCCCTTAAATTCTAAGAAATTTCTCCTCCTCTTTGGTTCAAGTTGAAGGAAAGTTTAAGTTCTTGAAAGAGTACATAATAAGGGATTAAATTTTAGAGATATAGGTATGATTCTGTCCCATTTTATACCTCTTTATATATGAGATTCGGTGAGGGATTCTGAATTTATTTTTAATAAAAATTAACAGGACAAGCTGTAAATTAGAGTTTGCCTTGTGTAATGGAATTTTGGGACTGTTTTATACATATTGTTGTTTGGGAGGCAGTTAGAAACTTTATAAGATGGTTGTGTGGAGTTGTATCGAATTACTGAAGAAAGGTGTAATGAGATGCCGAGTATTTGGGGATGGATATGCTTGCTGCCCGTCAAAGTGTTTACCTACTATTTCTATAAGGCCTATATTATAATTAGCTTCTATTAGTAGTTTATTATGTACTTAAATTATAGATTAACACATTAAAAGGGAGGATGAATCGTGGTAGTCGTATTGGACTGGAAACATATACAAGGTATGTAAGGCTATTTGATTCCATATTCTTTGACAAAAATCACATACTTGTGTTGCTCCCAACAAAGTGAGCTTCCTAGTAATAGACACATAGTGACAATGTATGATCCCTAATGTAGCTAACGATATTATCCCTCTCCTTAGTATGTCAAATTACTTCCATATGTGTTCTTTACTCTACATTTATGTGTTTGTTCTCCTAAGTGCTAGTATGAAAAAGGTATTTTCAATAACAAATTTCATGAGTTCTCCTCTAAGTCAAATAAGGTTCATTGAGTTATTTAAGTTCCTAAGTGTTACATTGATGTTACATTGGTTTATATGTCACCGCTACTACCTCAACTATAGCGTTCACATATCTATACTATTGGTCTATAGTCCTAAAGCTCAATAATGTTATGACCGCCAAAATAACAATTTCAAAGATTAAAGAAATAAGATAAAATAAATCTATAAGTATATGAGTTGTATCCCAGGGGCCAAGACCTAGCATGGGTCAATCCTAAAAGTGAATTCATGTATTCATGGATGGTATCCCAAGGGTAAAAGCCTAGCATGGCTTGATCCTAGTTTTTGTATTTATAAGGACAACATCCTAGGGTTTAAAATGCCTAGCTTGGGTCATCTTATTTTATCAATGATCAATTGGTCATTTGTATCATATGCCTTACAAACTTTATTAAGAAAAGAAGAGTAAAGAAAAGAATGTAATGTACAGGTGTAACACCTCAAATTCTAAACCTATGGATATTCAGCACTTAGTATGGAAAGAAAAAATATGAAACTTGAAGTCCTAGGTTAGCACAAGAGGCTTCACGAAGGTTCACAAGTCGAGAACACACTCCACAAATCATAGACCAACTTGTGGAACTAATCAATTTATGTTCTAATTTCCCAAGCTAGCATGACTCATAGCATAAGTCATGGAGTATTTCATGAGTTGTGGTATGACTCATGGAACCCTACCTGAGAGTTGACAAAATGCCATCTAATCCACCAATCAAAGTACGAATCGTGAAATGAGTTCACGAGTCATACTGAGAAGTCATGAATGTGATCCAAGAGTTTGACAAAACTTTCAGGAAACCACAATCAAGATCATGAGTCATGGTGTGGTCCACGAGTGTTTATGTGACTCGTGGAGCCCTGTCCCAAAAATTTCAATAATATTTTTAAAAGGGTAATTTTGACTTTTCCTTACCCTACTACCCTAACCCACGATATTTTGGCTACCAAAAGATATATATATATATATGCTTTTAGATATGCTTTTAGATACATGATTTTCTACTTATAATTTATGACATAAAATTGAGCATGGGCTCACAACAGTGCAATTTGTAGATATGTTTAGCACAGACTCAAAATATGATTCAAGTTATGTTACAAAGTACTAGTATATTTTAGAAGGACTATTTAGCCATAGAGGACAAAGGTTCAGATAACCCAATTCCCATAACTATGTTTCCACCATAGGTTTTGCCTAAGAGACATGATTATAAGATCCTTATATACATGGTTCTATATCTTGACCGGTCAGAACAACCTTTTCCAGTGTGAGTGTATGACACTAGGAATCAGGAGCTCGTATGGTGTTTATCATTTAGGAGAAACTCTCCACATTTACAGACTATATGAAATCTATTCTTTATACCCATGAAACACTTTTATGAAAACTTATTCATCATGATTTTCATCTTAGGTTTTTATTTATTTTAAGCTACTCTCTACATATTTTCATGATCATTTATTTAGTTTATATTATATATATGTATATACATGTGTATCAATACATTCCATTGTATTGACTGCGTCTTGCACTATATTTTTATGTGATGTAGATTTAGGTACTCGAGCTTAAGGTTTGCAGCTAGACATTCAGTAGCACTTAACTTTCAACCGATTGGTGAGTGCTCCTATTATTCAGGAGGATTAGATTTGCACTTAGTTTTCTTCTCAGTTGGTTTAGATTTTTTATTCAATAAAGTTTATGGGACCTTCTCTTGGTTAACTCTTATGTTAGTAGTAGAGTCTTCACTAGACATATAATTATTTAGTAGTTGACATTCTTTCATTCATTCTAGTTATGTCTTAATCAAGATTGTCTCTTTTCAGATTTAGCCTATTACTGTTTATATTTCTGTATTAGTTTTATTTGTTATATTACTCTAAAGATATGCTATCCTAAGGGTCCCTCACTAGTGAGCAACTAGTTAAGGCTCACAGTTGGGCTGTAGACTCAAGTCATGACAAACTTAGTATTAGAGCAATAGGTTCAAGTGTCCTAGGATATTTGTGAAGCCGTGTCTAGTAGAGTCCTACTCATGGGTGTGAAGCATGCCACATTTATAATTGGGAGGCTACAGGGCATTTTAGAATATTTCCTTTCTTTCATGATCTATTTCATGCGATAGAGTTTAACTCTATGTATCACTTCTAACTTGTGATTATGCGTATTTTAGAGTATGCCTCTAAAGAGAACTGCTAGTCATAAGGATGCTTCTAATGCTAGAGTTAAGTCCACTCCGGTACCTCATCGACACATTGTTCAGACCAGGAATGGAGCCCATTTCTCTGATCAAAATCTAATACCAAGACTCCATCTGTGCCATTAATTACACATAGGGTTTTGCTTTATCTGTTGTTCAGGCACCAACTATTGATCCCAATGTTGAATTTAGGATTGCTATTCAGATGTTGACATAGATAGTAACTGCTGAAACTAACCATTCAGTCCTAACCATTTCTTGTTCTCAGGTCACCTCTACGGTCTGTGACTTTCTTAGAATGAACCCTATAGAGTTCACAAGATCAAAGTTTGGTGAGTATCCCTAAAACTTTTTTAATGAGGTTCAGAAGATTCTTTGGGTTATGTATGTTACAAACATAGAAAATGTTAAGCTTGTTTCTTATTAGTTTCAGGATGTTGCAAGTATATGATTTAAGCAGTGGAAAGATGTCTAAGGAGAAGATGTTGTACCTGTAGAGTGGGATGAGTTTGAGGTTGCTTTCTTCAGACACTTCTTTCCCGGGGAGTTGAGAGAGGAAAGTGTTAAAGAGTTCCAAAATCTGGAGAAGGGTTCTATGAGTGCAAATTAGTAAAGTCTTATGTTCATCCAACTATCTTGCTATGCTCCAGGTATGGTGTCCGATATAAGGAATCAGATGAGCTTGTTTGTGCCGGAGGTTTCCAAACTTTTGAGTAAATAAGGTAAGACAACAATGTTGATTAGAGACATAGACATAACTCATCTTATGATTCATATTAAGCAATTAGAATTGGACGAAAGGGAAGAGAATCAGTGTAAGAGAGCCAAGAAGGCCAACCATGCATACAATTATATAGGGCCAAAAATGGGAACCAGTCTTCCCTCCTTAATATTTCATTTTGGTATGCCCCATCCTCATCTTATAAACCAACTGCCAGGTTCAGAAATGATAAAAAAATTTAGGCTCTCAGTCTTAGGGCAATATTGCAAAGGGTTCATACCTTTTTTACATCCAGTATGGGAAACACCATCAGAATGAGTGTCTACACAATAGGGATATGCAATGTGGTAAAGGATTGTCCTTTAGCTAGACAAGAAAATGATAGTAATAGACCCAGACTACCCCATCAACCCCACTAGGTCGTGGTACTCAAAAAGGTAATGCTTTAGGTTCTGGTAGTAGTCAAAACTACTTCGACGCTTTATCCGACCGTTACAATCATGAGAGTTCCCCCGATGTTGTTATCAGTAAGTTAAAAATTTTCTTTATTAATGTTTATGCTTTGTTATATATGGGATATACCTTATGATTGATGACTCCTTATGTTGCTATGAAATTTAGAGTTAGTCCCAAACAACTGCTAGAGCCTTTCTTTGTTTCTACCACTATTGGAGAGCCTATCTTAGTTAGATTAATCTATATAAATTGCATCGTGTCAATTCTTCAACCGATCTAGTAGAGTTAGACAAGGTAGATTTTGAAGTCATCTTAGGCGTGGACTGTTTATATTCTAATTATGCTTCAGTTGATTATATAACTCGAAATATGAAATTTCAATTTCTTAATGAACCTTTAGTAGAATAGAAAGGTAGTCAAGTCGTGTCAAAAGGTCATTTCATCTCTCATCTTAAGGACAAGAAAATGATTTCCAAAGGTTGTATCTACCATCTAGTTCAGGTTAAAGATTCTAGTATTGAGACCCCTTCTCTTCAGTCAGTCCCCGTAGTAAATGAGTTTCCTAAAGTCTTTCCCGATGATCTTTTTGGAGTCCCTCCCGGAAAGGAGATAGACTTTAGAATAGACATTCTTCCTAATATCCAACCTATCTCTATTCCGATATATAAAATTACTCCAACTGAATTGAAAAAATAGTTAAAAGATCTTCTAAATAAGAGATTCATCAAGCGTAATGTTTCTCCATGAGGTGACCCAATTTTCTTCGTGTATAAGAAAGATGGTTCCCCTAGAATATGCATCAATTAATGCCAATTGATTAAGGTCACCATTAAGAACAAGTATCTCATTTCCAGAATTGATGACCTATTCGACCAGCTTCAGGGTGCTATTTGGTTTTCTAAGATTAATCTCAGATTCGATTACCATCAGTTTAAAGTTAGGTAGCGTGATATTCCAAAGATAGTTTTTTGTACTCGATATGGTCACTATGAGCTTCTTATCATTTCCTTTGGGCTAACCAATGCTCCTGCGACCTTTATGGATCTTATGAATAGGGTGCTTAAGTCATGCCTTAACATGTTTGTGATTAAGTTCATAAATGATATTTTGATTTACTCCCGTAGTGAGAAAAAGCATGTCGACTACCTCAAAATTATTTTTCTAACTCTCAAAGATAAACAGTACATGAAATTTTTTTAAATGTGAGTTTTGGTTGAAGTCCATAGCTTTTCTTGGGCATATTATTTCTAGTAAGGGTATTGATGTATAGTGGACTTACGAAACTTTTGATGCTTAAAACAAAGGAAAGTGCTAGTTTAAAGGCATTTTATTATAGGTATGATGTGTTTTTATGGTATTTGTAGTTTAACCAGGTTCGACAAAGTAAAGTGCAGGAATTAGGACTCAAAGGCATAAGCCGAGCCAACCAACAACCACTGGATCTAATAATGGCCGTCCCTTGTTATTGTTGGATGAACTTGAGAATATGACATATGAAGGAGAATAGATGAGAGATCTAACAATCGTCTCTTGAAACAACGAGTTCATTCTAAAGATCGTAGGAGGAGTATCCTACAAAAGTGAAAATCAAAGATGGATGTAACAAGAGAAAGTAACGATCGTTGGATAAAAGGACGAGTTCGACCTGAAGATTGTTCCAGCAACATCTGCAGGTGTTCAAAAGTCATCCATCAACCAACATGCATAAAGGATGATCATGGTATCTACTAATGATCGTCCCTTCCTTCGTTTGAGGCGCCGACTTAGCAACTCCCAGTGTGTTAGGGATAGGTTTTGTTTTTGTCTATAAATACTCCTATTAGGTTTATTGTATAGTTTACATCTCTTGATACTTTTTAGGCATATTATTGGTCTTTGAAGTACAAACATTGATTTTGACGGTTTTAATTCAAAGTGAGACTTGTGTTTTTCATCTTATTCCTCATAAGTTCATAATTTTGCTTTCTTCTCAGAATTAATATTGTGCTCTTACGATTATGAGTAGCTACACACCACAACTAGGGTTGTGGAAACCATGATAGATTGACAAAGTAGTATTCAAAGTACAATAAGATTTTCAAAGGGTGTTTGTGCATGTATTGTTATTCTCTTTGGTGTTATTGCTTTTTAGTGGTGTGCAATATTAGAACTCGCCTTATCCTTACTCGCAATGAAAAAAGGTGTAACAGATGGGAAAAGGGAATTAACAATGAGACTTGGGGCTATCCTCCACTGAATCACTTAAGACGATAAATATGATAACTAATATGGGATCCATGATAGGGGTTAGTAGTGCAAAACTCATGAAACGATAATACGTTATTGAGGATAGTCATCTAATAGGGGCGTAAAGTTGTTTAGATGAACATAACCTATCGATTCTGCATGCAAACCACCGAGAGAGATCACTACTACAGAGAACCTATGGAGTTATAAAGTTATGATGAACACATTCCAAGTACCTTTCTCACATTAATTACAAACCAGTTAAAATCAATAAGTGTTACTATTGGAATTCAGAATTACAAAATCCCCCATTTATAGGAAATCACTTATTGACTGTTTAGATAGACACATTGATATAGATTTTAGTCTATTCTTCGTAGGATCGACCCCACCTAATTGGGTTCTATATTTGATCACCGACCACTTTATAGTTTTATTAGAGGTGTAATTTGGGTGACATCAAATTTTGGCATCGTTGTCGGAGAATAAAGTTATAGAGTTGATAGATTGTGTTTGTCTGGCTGTTGGTTTCTATTTACTGAGTTTACTTTTTCTATTATTTCTAAGGAGCACATTAGTTCAGTACCAACACTCAGAGTCAAGGCAATCCCCTGGTTCCACTTGATCTAGAAATTGAAAGAACTCTGAGAGCTAGAAAAATAATGGTTAATGAAGAAGTTCATGTCGAGGAAGTTTTGGACCAAGGGGTGCAAAACCCAGGACTTCACGAGACTGCGGAACAAACCACCGCCCATTTGATTTCTGAAGAAAATGCAAAACAAAAAGCTGTCAGGCAGGCAGCACTGGAAGAAAGGGCTAGACAAGCAGAAGCAGGTCGTTTCGCCACGCTTGAGGAACAGAATAGGCAAAGAAGGAATAGGGGGAAATAACCTCCCCAATGTTATGTTCCTCATTGTGATGATGTAGAGGATCATTTATACTTTATAGAAGTGACTGAAATAGGTGCTATTGTTCCACCTTCATTGCTACCTAAAACAAAGTTCGACATCACTAGTGTTATGATATAGTTGCTAAACTTAAGGGAAGTGATCATGGGCCTTACTACTGATGTTGCAAATCTTCATATGATGAATATTGTAGGGATTTACACTTCCGACAACCTACCTGGTGTGAGTTAGGATGCTATTAGACTGTGGTTATTTCCCTTCTCTCTGAAGAGAGAAGCCACTCTATGGTTGATCGAGATGCAACAAGGATTGATCACAAATTGGCAAGAGCTGAAGACATAATTTTTAGAGAGGTTTTTCCTACCTTCCAGAATGTTGCAGTTGAAAGATGAGAATTATAATTTTAGGCAGTTACATTCGAAAGCGTTGTACGAAACTTGGTTGAGGTTTAAGAAGAAGTTGCAGAATGTCCCAAATCACAGGATACCAGGCTGTACTTTGCTTAAGATATTCTATTTAGGTTTGAATACAAATAATAAAGCTGTAGCAGACACTGTTACTGGTGGAGTGATTATGAGTTTAACTTGGGAGCAGGCTCCTAAAATCCTAGACAAGATTGCTAAAATCAACCGGGGTTGGAACACTCGAGAGGCAGACATGCCCATAGGTACTTATATGATAGGAGCCTCTACAGAACATCAAATGGTTGATGATTTAGTTGCCCATAAGTTAGCACAATTGAGGACTGAATTCAGTGTGTTCAAAAATTATTTACATCAGCAGTAGTAGAAAAAGTAAATACGGTTGGTTCACAAAGTAAAACACCTAGATATGATAACTCTAATTCTGAGGTGGAGGCTAAGTATCTAGATGATTAGGTGGAGGGTTTCCAAGCCAAAGGCCAAGGGTCTAATCAAGAGAATTGGTGCTCTGGTCAAGGGAACCAAGGTCATAACTACTACAAAGACAATAACTATAATAGGTCTGGGTATAGAGATAGTAGTTATAGAAGAAATGGTGATTAGAAGAGAAAGGATGATTACAAAGACCGAAGTGGTCTCTATGTTCTATAAGGGAACCGTGATGTTGATTCGAGTAATTCAAGAATGGAAGACATGCTTATGAAAGTGGTAAAAGAGGTAGAGAAAACTAAATACTGCTCAAAGAGCTTAGAATAAATATTTTGAGGATGAGTCAAAAAGTAAGTCACATGCTACCGCTATTAAGAAGCTTGAGCAGCAGTTTGGTCAGATTTCAGTCGTAATGAATCAGCATTAATAAGGTACACTTCTAAGGAACACCATCTAAAATTTACAAAATGATGGTCATTGCATGACGATTACCACTAGGAGTGGTAAGATGATTGCTAATCCATCTATGCCCATAGTTATTGTGAATGATGGGGAGCCAGTAATTGTCGATGATTAGAAAGTAGCTAAATTCAAAAACATAGCCAATGATATGAATGGATCTGAAAAGCCTCTAGTGGCTGAAAAAGAGGCTAAGGCTAAAAAGGGGAAGAATAAGAGGGTCCCATAAGTATTGACTCCCATTCCATGACCTCCTCCTCTTTTTTCACAAAGAATGACGAAGAGAGCTAAAGAGGGAAAGTATCACAACTTCATCTCAATATTGAAAGAATTATCGGTGAATATTTCTCTGGTTGAGGTACTTGAGCAAATACCGGGTTACACAAAGTTCATGAAGGATTTGGTGATAAAGAAGAGGATTGTGAGTTTTGAGCCTATTGAAAATATGCACCATTGTAGTGTAATAACTTTCCGATCTCTAGTTGAGAAGAAAGAGGATCCTCAAACTTTCACGATTTCGTGTTCCATTGGGTCTTTCAACTTTGCTAAAGCTTTATGTGACTTTGGTGCTAGCATTAAACTGATGTCGCTAGCAGTTTATACATAGTTGGGGTTGGGGTCGACTTTGATGAGGATCCTTATGGAGGATCACACTGTGAAGAAGCTTGTGGAAATTTTATGTGATAATTTGGTAAGGGTTGCATCCTTTATTTCTCCAACTGATTTCATCATCCTTGACTGTGAGGTTGATTTTGAGGATCCCATTATCTTGGAGAGACCATTCCTTATGACTGGACGAGCATTGGTTGATATGAAGACTGAGCAGATGAAGTTTTGATTAAATCAAGAGGAAGTAAAATCTAATGTATGCCAATCCATGACCATCCAAAGGATATGTGCGTGATTTCTGTGATTGATATAGTTGATGAGGATGCATTGATAGCTCCTATTGAAGAGAGACTTGTATTGAAGCCCTTGCAGCAGCTATTATGAATTTTGAGGGTGATGATATTAATGGTTATGATGAGATGGTGAACGCACTTGTTGGTTCGAGTTCCTACACTTTTGCACCAAAAAAGTTAGAGGGTGATGATATTTGGTTGAGTAGCAGGTTGAGGCTCCAGTCTCTATTTTGCAGAAGTTCAAAAGGGCCATTGGATGGTCCATTGTTGATATCATTAGAATTCTGCCTAGAATTTTCGTACACTAAATCCAACTTGAGCTAGATTATGTTCCTAGTATTGAGAATCAACGAAAACTTAATATGCCTATTCAAGAGGTAGTTAAGAAGGAGATTATCAAGTGGTTGGATGTTGGTGTGGTTTGCCCTATTCCCGATAGCAAATAGGTGAGCCCAGTTTAATGTATGCCAAAAAAAGGTGAAATCATTGTGGTTCCAAATGAGAAGAATGACATTATTCCTATGAGGCCAGTCACTGGTTAGAAAGTATGCATGGACTATAGAAAACTGACTGCAGGGACTAAAAAGGATCACTTTCTGATGTCTTTTATGGACCAGATGTTAGACCGTCTTGCTGGTAAAGAATGGTATTATTTTCTTGATGGTTATTAGATTTTGATAGAACCCAAAGACCAAGAAAAGACCATTTTCACTTGTCCATATAGGACGTTCACATTCAAGAGAATGTCTTTCGATTTGTGTAATGTGCCAGCAAATTTTTAGCGTTGCATGATGTCCATCTTTTTTGATATGGTGGAGGACACTATTGAGGTATTTATGGATGAATTCTCAGTGGTTGGTGATTCATTTGAAGATTACTTGGCTCATCTACCTAGTGTCTTGAGGAGATGTGAAGATTGCAACTTAGTGTTGAATTAGGAAAAATATCACTTCATGGTCAAAGAAGGAATAGTGCTTGGTCACAAGATTTTGAAGAAAGGTATTAAGGTTGACAAGGTGAAGATTAAGGTGATTGAAAAATTACCCCCACCAATTTCAGTGAAACATATTCAGAGCTTTTTGGGGCATGCTGGGTTCTATCGTAGATTCATCAAGGACTTCTCTAAAATTGCACATCCCTTGTGTAAATTGTTGGAGAAGGAGGTGAAGTTTGTTTTTGATGATGCGTGTCTTAAAGAATTTGAGTGTATGAAAGAGAATTTTATTTCATCCCTTATTATTATGTCACTTGATTGGTCTACGCGATTTGAGGTTATGCGTGATGCTAGTGGTGTGACGCTAGGAGCAGTCCTTGGCCAAAGGCGAGAGAAAATGCTAAATCATATCTATTATTCTAGCAAGGCATTTAATCCTACTCAGAAAAATTATGTTGTGAATGAACAAGAGTTTCTTGTTATGGTGTTTGCTTTTGAGAAATTTCGATCATATTTGCTTGGCACGAAAGTGATTGTGCATATTGATCATGCAGCTCTCAGATACCTTATGACGAAGAAGGATTCCAAGCTAAGGTTGATTCGTTGAGTACTTTTATTACAGAACTTTGACCTTAAGTTCAAGAATCGAAAGGGGACTGAAAATAAGTGGCTAACAATTTATGCTTGAAGAAGAAGCAATGCTGAAATTGAAGGATGAGTTTGAGATTGATGATACTTTTCCAGACAATCGGGTATTGGCCGCATCCCAAGACTTAATTTCATGGTTTGCAGATTTTGCTAATTATTTGGTAAGCAATGTGGTGCCCGAGGATCTATCATTTTAGCAGTTAAAGAATTTTATGCATGATGTGCGGAAATTCTTCTAGGATGAGTCACACTTGTTTCGAATTTGTGTAGATGGACTGATTCGTAGATGTGCTCCTGAGGTAGAGATGATGATCATTCTATAGGTATCTTACTTGTCACCAGGGGTCATCATAGTGGTGTACAGATTACCTATAAGATCTAGCAATGTGGGTATTACCAGCCCACCATTCGAAGAGACACACATGACTATTCAAGGGCTTGTGATTAATGCCAAAGACAAGGAAACATCTTGAGAAAGCAAGAGCTTCCAATAACCGTAATACTAGAGATTGAGCTATTTGATGTATGGGGCATTGATTTCATGGTATCCTTTGTGAGCTCATACAGCATGAAGTATATCTTGGTAGCGATATATTTATGTTTCAAAGTGGGTGGAAGCAGTTGCGCTTCTAAACAATAAAGGGAAGACTGTGACCGCCTTTTTGATGAAGAACATATTTTCTAAATTTAGTACTCTAAAGGAAATCACTAGTGATGGAGGCTCACATTTTTACAATCGTCTACTCAGATCCCTGCTTGAAAAATATAGTGTGAAACATAGGTTGGCAACACCCTAACATCCTTAGATAAGTGGTCAAGTTGAGGTCTCCAATCGTGAGATAAAGTCCATTTTGGCAAAAACTGTGAGTGCCAACAGAATGGAATGGGATAGAATATTGGATAATACATTATGAGCTTATCGTATAGCATTCAAGACCCTTATTAGAGATTCTCCATATCAGCTTATGTATGGCAAGGCTTGCCACTTTCTTGTTGAACTTGAGCATAAGGCATTGAAAAGACTAAATTTGGAGTGGAATGATGCGGCAAAGCTGAGACTTGAGCAGCTGAACGAGATGGATGAATTTCATCTTAAAGCATATGAAAGTTCATCTTTGTACAAAGAAAAGATGAATTCGTACCACGACCAAAAGATCAAAAAAAAAGTTCACCATTGGTAATATGGTTCTGTTGTTCGAGTCCAAGCTTCACTTATTTCCTAGTAAGTTGAAGTCAAATTAGAGGGGGCCATATTGAGTGGTGACAGTGTTTCCATATAGTGCAACTGATCTTGAAAATAGTGAGGGCCTGAAATTTAAAGTAAATGGACAAAGGGTGAAACACTATCTCGATGATGTTGAACAGGTCAAGGTGGTATGTGATGTGGATCTTGATAGTGCCTGAGTAATCAGGCATACCTAAGTCATGCCGCAATGTTAAATTAGGTACTTCATGGTAGGCAACCCATGGGTTAGTTTGGTGAAGTCTGAGTGGCCAAACTAGCCAAGTCGTGCTGCAACGTTAAACCAGGCATTGCTTGGAAGGCAAACCAAGGATTTTGTACTGGTTTTTCTTTTATTTGTGATATAAGGTAACGTGTGTTAAGTGTGTAGGGACAATGCAGAAAAGAACTTAGGACCTAGAAAAAAAAACAGAAACCACAAAAGCATTGAACAATCATTGGAAGTTCTAATGATCGTTGTTTTGTATCGTCTGTAGGAAGTCCAGAGAATTGATTTCTAGGAGTTGGTCCAACGATTGATCATCAACAATCGTTCCTAGATAGAATAATTGTGGAATCCATCGTTTCACTAAACTCCTGTAAATCAACTTTCAGTTATTGGAACTAATGAGTTTAAAGAACGATCGTTGCAAGATACAACGATCGTCCTTATGTTTTGTTGGTTCCCAGGTAGGTTTTATTCTCCTCCTAGGAACAGGGACATACAACGATTGTTGTATGATCCCACGACTTGAATAACGAGCCGTCTGTTGGGTCTCGCCATAAATTTTAAAAGTATACCCGACCCGACCCGACCCAGCTTGATATAAAAGCCCTAATTCTTATATCCAAAGACCAGATTTGCATATATTCTCATTCATACATATAACCACATCCTCACTTAATCGATTTCAATTCTTAACAAAGCAAAAAATCAATTTCTTCCAAAAATTTGGGAAAGTACTCACTGATTTGGGCTAGACTCCTTACCTCTCAAGAACACAAGAGCATCCCACTTGCATTCACACACAAAGTAAGTTATCCACTGAGTTAAATGTGATCTTTCTTAGTAATTGATCAAATAGATAGTGATAGAGCTTCGTGATCTTTCTTAGTAATTGATCAAATAGATAGTGATAGAGCTTTCTTTAACTGAGGTCTGCCTATCATTACTCTCATTGAGTTTGGAAGGAGTTTAAATTACACCCACATGAGTATTTGTTTTTGTTTAGACAGTTATAAGTGAAGGATGTGGTAGGGGTGAAGTCTGAGTAACCCCTATCAAAATAGGGTCAATGTTTTGAATTTAAACTGACTAAAGGTAGTGCACACTCAACTACACAACCAACGATCATTGTATCTACGAACAATCATTGGTTGGATCATTGTAGATGTCAACTTGTAAGGTTACAGGAAGTCCATCAAATGATAGCTTCCAACAATCATTCTATCTAAGAACGATCCTTATTAGTTGTCATCTGATGGGAACAACTCTCAAGAAATCTGAGAGGGACTTCCAACGATTGTCATATAGGTTGTTTGTACAAAGTACTATGTACTTGTTTCTATTTTACTCTGAAACTAATGATTTTTCTTATAGGTACTATGGAGCCTAAGTTGAACAAGAAGCAGTAAGATGAGGTATCTCACAAAAAATAGCCAAAAAGCAGGGACTAAAGGACCAACCTAAGGACTCGAAGTATGAATCTGTAGAATCTAGTGATTCAGAGGTTAAATACTCCACCACTGATGTTGATGAACAACATGAGCCTCAAACCACTAGATCCAAATTTTCTAAGGCTAATGCTACGATATCCGCAACATTACTGCCCACAGCCACTCCTATTGAGCCTCCATAATCTAAAGAGAGAGGGCAAGCCTCAAAATAGGGGTGAGCCAGAGTCTGCTAGGGCTAAAGATTAGATGAGTTCATTTGAGGAGTGAAGTAAAGGGTGAGATTGATGTTGCTGCTACTGGAGTTGAGAGTGGAGGGGGGAAAGAGATAGCCCTCACGATATTGTCTTTGAGTACACCAACCACCATCGGTGCCAACCTGAGTAAGCCATTGGAGTTGGAAAGCTTGGAGGGGTTGCATCTATGACCCTAACTGATTAGTCCAAGACAGGCGTCTAGTGCGCCACAAGTATGTCTCTACCCTAGTTTTGTATTTTTTTTACTGCTTTTATGCATTGGGGATATTGCATAGTCTCTTAGTTAGGGTGGGGGTATATTGACATCTAAGGGTTTTTGTTGTCGTGTTTCTTTTCCCTCGGATGCGCTATCTAGTTAGAATCGATATGTGTAGGAGTTTAAATTCATGTTTTATTATGTTTTGTGTCATTTTTGTGTTGTTTGTGTAATCAAGAGAGAAATAGGAGAACTTGGCGCAGTCAGAACAAAATAAACATGCAACTTGTGTTTTTGAATGTTATGTTTAAATGATACCCTTCCCTAAAAATTTTAAGTCGTGTTGTGTGTTTACTATAAACTGTGACCAATATGGGTCTCGTCATGGCATTAATATTATTAGTGTGATAACTGTAGCCTAACTATGTATGAACCAGATAGGTAGTAACTATGTGTGTAGCCCAGAGCCATGTGTGTTGTGAGGTACTTACCTATTCGGAGTGTGTGCGCGATCTAGAACTTACTCAGTTAGTCTCGCCAAAATTGTAGGATAAGAGGTTAGAAAAGGATCGTAGGTCATTCTTGTATAGTCTACTATAAGCCTAAAAGCCTACCAAATGAAATATAATATCCCTTGATCTCAAACTTTTATGCCTAAATATTCCTTTTCCTTGAACTAGCTTATTCACCTTCCCGATTCTATTACAATGAACCTGTTTTGGCCCTGGTCCCTCCTTGGACATTGTGCACCTCAACTCAGTCAAATCACCTAAGTTAAGGGTGGCTATCGTAGGGGTGCATAAAAGAAATTGGGTGAGTAGAAAAAGTGGATAAAGGAAAAGGGAGTCGGGTGCGGTAAAATCTAAAAAGAAGTGAATGAAGAAGAAAAAGAAAAGAAGAAAAATATTTTTAAAAATTGCAAAAAAGAAACTGCACCTGAAGTTAAAAAAAAAAGTCAAAAAGGGGAGAAATATATAAATGGGATTGAAAAGTGGAGCCAAAAGTAGTGTAGTGCCAAGGAGGGTTGAGTCACTTAATCTAAATTTTTCTTACCCATCCCCAAGCCTACATTACAAGTCAATAAAAGTCTGATAGTGATCCTAATCCAACTGTCCAAAAGACTAAGGCATAGAAAATAAGGGCAAGCCTATTGTATCTCACGCACACAACCTGGACTTCTATGTGAGAGTGAGTGTTTAGATTCAATATCCATTCTGATATCCATTATATATTGTGAGTGTGGGGGACTTCTTTGATGTGAGGGAATAGGGGTTGCATCATGGTTATTATTTGTTCAGGTAGTGTCGTTGGTTTGCGTGCTAAGTTATTTGTTGCTAATGTAATGTCATTGTTTGATCCCATTGTGTCATGGTAAGGAGTTTTTATGCACACAATGATTTTGGTTTTGATAATATTGGAGGGGGTTGAAATTGTGTTTTGATTTATGCGTGCTAAAGCTGATTTCTGCAAATAAGACAGTCGTAGGACTCCTGAATTTCTCTTGGTTAAGTGTAATGTATTTTGTTGTTTTGTTTGTTGTGTTTAGTTCGCTTGAGGACATGCAAGCGTTTTAAGTTAAGGGTGTTAATGTGTCGTGGACTTACGACACTTTCGATGCTTAAAACAAAGGAAATTGCTAGTTTAAAGGCATATTTTTATAGGTATGATGTATTTTTAGGGTATTTGCAGGTTAAACAGATTTGGTGAAGTAAAGTACAGAAATTGAACTCAAAGGAATCAGACGAGCCAACCAATGACCGTTGGATCTGACAACAGTCATCTCTTGCTATCGTTGGATGAATCTGAGAAGGAGAACAGATAAGATATCTAACAATTGTCGCTTGAAACAACAAGTTCGTTCTGAAGATCGTGGGAGGAGTATCCTACAAAAGTGAAAAATCAAAGGTGGATGTAACATGAGGAAGTAAAGATCGTTGGATGAAAGGACGAGTTCATCCTGAAGATCGTTCCAGCAACATCTGCAAGTGTGCAAAAAGTCATCCATCAACTAACAAGCATAAAGGACGATTGTGGTATCTAACAACGATCGTCCTTTCCTTCATCCGAGGCGCCGACTTAGAAAATCCCAGTATGTTTAGGATAGGTTCTGTTTTTGTCTATAAATACTCCTATTAGGTTTATTGTATTAGTTTACATCTCTTGATACTTTTGAGGCGGCATATATTGTTCTTTGAAGTATAAATATCGATTTTGAGGATTTTAATTCAAAGTGAAATTTGTGGTTTTCATCTTATTCTTCGTAAATTCATAATTATGCTTTCTTCTAAGAATTATTATTGAGTTCTTACTATTATGAGTAGTTAAACACCACAACTAGGGTTGTGGGAACCATGATGGATTAGCAAAGTACGACGTGATTCTCAAAGGGTGTTTGTGCATGTTGTTATTCTCTTTGGTTTGATTGCTTTTTAACGGTGCGTAATGTTAGAACTCGCCTTATCCTTACTCACAACGAAAGAAGTGTAATGGATGGAAAAAAAGGGAATTAACAACGATACTTGGGGCTATCAACCTTCACTTAATAGCTTAAGCCGGTAAACGGGATAGCTAATCTGGGATTCATGATTGGGGTTAGTAGTGCAAAAAACTCATGAGACAATAATACGTGATTGAGGATAGTCATCTAATAGGGGCGTAAAATCGTTTAGATGAACATAACCTATCGATTTTGCATGCCAAGCATCGAGAAAGATCACTAGTGCAAAGAACCTATGGAGTTATGAAGTGATGGGGAACACAGTCCTAGTACCTTTCTCGTATTGATTACAAACCAGTTAAAATCAGTAAGTGTTACTATTAGAATTTGGAATTACAAAACTCCCCTTTTATAGGAAATTACTTATTGACTGTTTAGATAGACACATTAATATAGATTTTGGTCTATTCCTCGTGGGATCAATCCCAACCTAGTTGGGTTCTATATTTAATTAGCGATCGCTTTATACTTTTATTAGAGGTGTAATTTGGGTGACATCAGATATTTTAGTTGATTCTCAGAAGATTGAGGCAGTTAAGAATTGGCCTAGACCTACATCCTCGTCAGACATCAGGAGTTTCTTGGGTTTAGCCGGTTACTATAGAAGGTTTGTAGAGGGTTTCTCGTCTATTTTTTCTCCATTGACCAAGTTGACTCAGAAAACAGCAAAATTTTAGTGGTCTGATGCATGCGAGAAGAGTTTTCAGTAGTTGAAAGCTTGATTAACTTCAGCTCCAGTTTTGACTTTGGTAGTGGGTACAAACGGTTTCGTGGTTTATTATGATGCTTCCAGAATCGGCGTTGCTTGTCTATTGATGCAAACTGGTAAGGTTATTACTAATACTTCACAATTTAAAATTCATGAGAGGATATGTACTCTTCACCGAGGTTTATGTGAATGCATGCAACTCAAATTTGGTTGAAAAATTGATTTAAAGATATTTGAAGCCACTAATCTGGAACTTTCGCAAAGAGTAGATTTTGTAGGGAAAAGGACAGATGCTATTCTTAAGCCGTGATTCTCCATCCCTAGGCAGAGGTTCACAGTTTCATAAAAGGGAAAAGGACACCACATGGTTCATGTTTGGGCTATTGGACATGGAGTGGCCAGTTGGCCCAAACTAATTCCAAAAATGGTCAGTTGAAACTGTATCAATATGGTATATGGAGTGTATTAATATGGTACAGGAATTGTATCAATATGGTATAAGAATTGTATCAATATGGTATAGAGACTGTACAATATGGTATATGAACTATATATACATATGTTTTTCTATATAAACTATATGAATGTGGCATGGGGACTGTATCATTATGGTATATGAAGAAAAAAATATGAAGAGTATAATATGTATAGAAATTGTATAATTCTTATATAGAGTATATATTTTTGTATATGATATGTATAAAAATTGTATCATTGTTGTATATAATATGTATCTATATAGGATATGTATAGAAATTGTATCATTGTTGTTTAAAATTGTATCTATCACAATTGTATATGTAAAAAAAATATATCATTGTTATATAAAATGTATCATAGTGTTAATTATAGTGTCTGTAAGGATAATTATAGTGCTACGTGCTAAAATAATTGACATTAGAAATTAAACAATAAAATAAGAAAAAGACAAAAAGAAGAAGAAGAAGAAGAAGGCAGCCGCAGCGACATAAAGGCCTAAAATGGCTATCTTTTGGAATTGCAAAATCAATGGCTATTTCAGTGGAAATAGTTTTAGGCGAAGTGACATTTATGTCCTTTCTCTTTGATAAAAATCGACTGAAACCCAAAATCTAATCAAATCGATTAAAGAAATTGATTTTTATTTGGTTTGATTTTATATTTTTAAAAAATTGATAATATTTGATTTGGTTTTGGTTTTGTTCAAAAAAACCATAGAAATAACCGAACTGAACCGACAAATTATATGTATATTTTTTTTTTAATAATTATATATACATAATAAATTATCTTTTATGAATAATTTTAAATATCTTATATATGTTTTCATCGAAATTTATTTATAATTTAAATATATTGTATTAGATGTAGGCCATCTTACTGCTTTATGGGGTAATCTCATGATTTATTTTTTCTTTTTCAATGAATTATCCTTTGAAACAAAATCAAGATAAAGAAAAGATGTCATCTTATTTTTCTTGATATTCTTGGCTCGGGGCACAACCAATCTATTTTCAAAGTCCCTTTACTAGTAGGAGTTGTTGTCTTTTGGATGAATCGTTTCTTTTATTTTGTATATAGTTAATAATCGAATAATCGAACCAAATCAAACCCAAACCGATAACAACCAAATTGATAAATATATACTTTCTCCGTCCCATTTTATGTGGCCTACTTTGATCGGGCACGGAGTTTAAGAAAAAATAAGGGAAGAATTGGCAATTTTTACCAAATTGACCTTTATTAAAAATGTAGTATTACTATCTTTAATTAAGTGGGACCATCTAAGTGGGATCAATAAGGGTAAAAGTGTAATTGTGCTTTTAAAAAGTTACCAAATACTCCCTCTGTCCCAATTTATATGACACACTTTCCTTTTTAGTCAGTCCCAAAAAGAATGACACATTTCTATATTTGGTAAAAATTTAACTTTAAAATACCCACTTTACCCTTAATGAAATGATTTACAACCACACAAATATCTATAACTCATTTTAGACCACAAGTTTCAAAAGTCTTCCTTTATTTCTTAAACTCCTTGCCAAGTCAAAGTACATCACATAAATTGGGACGGAGGGAGTAAGAAAATGTGACATTTTTTTTGAAACGGACAAGAAAGAAAAGTAGGTCAAATAAAATGGGACGAAGAAAATATTATATTTGATTTGGTTTAATTTTAATAATATAATTTAACAACTAATTATATTAGTACGTGCTCTCAAAATGAATACCCCGTGGTTGTCTTCGAATTTTAATAAAGGAAGGTCCCACAATATCTAGATTCTACACTAAAGCTAAGCAAACCTACCATCACCTATCTTTTCAGCCCACTTCAAAGAGTATTTTCCCTTTGTTTTATCAACCTTTTAACTTGTATAAATACCCTCCAAATCTTTCCCCTTTCCACCAACTCAAACTCATTTCTCTCTTCTTCATTAACCTAGCTAGTTCTAGCTTATATCTGAAAAGGAACACACACACACACACACACAAGTGAACTTGAAATGTCTGGAGTTTGGGTATTTAAGAATGGGGTTTTCCGTTTGGTAGAAAATGGATCAGGAGATCAAGCTCAAAGAAGGAAGGAAGGTTTTGGTACACTTACCAAGTGGGCAAATGGTGTCATCCTATTGTTATCTTGAAAGAATTCTCAATGGTTTAGGATGGGAAAGGTACTATGGAGGTGACACTGAACTTTTTCAATTCCACAAACATTCTTCCATCGACTTAATTTCACTTCCCAAGGATTTCGCCAAGTTCAACTCCATTCACATGTATGATATCGTGGTTAAAAACCCTAACGCTTTCCATGTCAGGGATGTTTAACTAACCATCTCATCTCATGTCATCTTTAATTTGTATAGGAAAACTAACTAGGGTTAGCTTTTAATTTGCTTTTTCACCCCTTTCCTTCTTGGGGTTGGTTATTACTTCGTGTGTGCTTTAGCACTGGTTGCCATGCCATCGTTGGTGAGTGAAATGTCAAAAAGGACTACTTCTATATGTAGTTTGAGTTCATTTGGTTATTTTATGTCTTTAGGGTTCAATAAATAGTTCTCAAATGGTTGTGGAGTAAAAGTTATAAGTTTTTTTTCTATGTGTTTTCTCCCTTCATTTTAGCAGGTAATGACTTTTTCGTTAGTGACTATGGAGAGGAAAGGATCGTTTTTGGCTGTTCGAATTGAATCAGAATCTGAAACTATATATGGATGTGCAGTAGGTCTTTTGACAAATAAACTAACAAAACAAAATTCAATCGCTATATATGAGAAAAATTCGTTATAATATGTAATAGCGCTACTTAATTATTTCACTTCCTTACTCTTTTTTGTGGGCAATTAGTGAATAAGGTTATACATACAAAGGGTCACTTATGTTTGGGAGTTGAATGTATATATAGGTGGCTAAACAGAAGCTTTGTGTTGACGTTGGATAAGACATTCAATGATGAGTACAACGTTACAAGGTTGTCCCATCCATGATAGAATTTCTTATGATCTGCAAGGAACACTCAAATATTTCTTTCTAGTTAATTACTTATATTGAAGTATCCTCAACCTCTGCTTCTAAAATTTAGTAAGAAATTTTAAATGGCCAACAAGAGAGGAAATGAATATATATGTTTAGCGAGGGTGCACAATGTAACACACGAGATCAATTTTATTAACTTATAATCTTTCTTTTATTTAAATTATAAATAATACTTCCTCAGTTTCAATTTGTTTGACCTATTTTGACTTGACACTAAGTTTAAGAAAAAAGAAAGAGCATTTTTGAATTTTATGGTCTTAAATTAAAGATGTCAAAAATAAATTTTGTGGTCTCATATGAAAATAAAATCTCATTTGACATTTCTCATTTCTTAAAATGTTCTTTATTTTACATTTAAACTACCCTGGGAAAGTAAGAGCTTCTCTTAAAATCTCATTTAGTTTGTGATTTTATATTGTGATTTATGAACAGGTTTTAGGATTGTATTTTTATCTGGACAACTAATTAGCAGACAAAGCTACAGGCCCTATCAAAATCTTGAGCTCTTTCCGTGTGACCTTTGGATACAACAGGCTATAAAAGAAAATACTTATTCACACACGAAGTTTATATATGTCAAATTCAACAATTTAATTTTGAGTCAAATATTAGTGGTAATACATGATGACATTTAACAATGATATATAGTATTGATAAAGGTTTATGTCCAAGCTAAGTACATACATTGCATTTATAAAATCTGCGTAATTCATCATGTTGGGGGAACTCTTTTCTAACAATAAATTCAGTAAATTAAAGGTAAAGATTCTAGAGTTAGTTTTCACAAACTATATTTAATTTACAAGAGTAATGAAGTGTCAACCACCTATCTATATATGAGTGAACTAGTCAAGTGTACGTGTTTTGCACGTGTGTCTGGCGTTAATAAATAGTAAATACATATGAACAAAACAAATTATTTCATACATAATTCAAAATAGAAAAAGATTTATGCAATGTAAATTGTGTATAAAATTTAAATACATAAAAAGAATAATTAATAAAAAAAGCAAATGAAAGTAGCTAAACTTTCTTGATATGAATTTTGAAAGTATATAAAATTTAGCACTGTTAAATCCAAATAGAGTTGAAAGTGAAATTTTTATATTTTAAAATAATCACACAGATATAAAAAAAGAAACTGTAAATAGAACTCTATATCCATTAGTTATTATATTTAACTAAAAATAATTCTAGTAAATTGTCAAAGATAAAGTATTGTGCTACAATCAATAATAACAAAAACAACAGATAGTAACAGAACAGAAACTACAACAAAATAAGATGATAATCGAGATATCAGAATAATAGGGTTAAACCTAACCTTTACACAAGAATTCCTCAAAGCTCGACCAAACATTCATCTACCACCTGTAAACTACAAAAATATAATACGATAAACGAGATATCATAACAATACAATTAAACCTAATCTTTACTCAAAAATTTCTCAAAACCCGATGAACATTCATTTACCACATGCAGTGGCGGACCCAGGATTTTCATTGAGGGGGTTCAGAAGTGCACACACGAACTAGCCGAAGGGGGTTCAACATCTACTATATATACATAAAAAATAATTTTAATCATGTATAAATAGTATAATTTTCCGTCGAAGGGGGTTCGGATGAACCCACTCATTATATGCTAGGTCCGCCACTGACCACATGTATTAAGCAAAAAAAATTAAGAGATATTAGAACAATATAATAAAACAATAGGATAATCGAGATATTAGAACAATATGACTAACCTAGCCTTTACATAAAAAAAATTCTCAAAGTCAAACCAAAGATTCATATATAATGTAGAGTTGAAATTGATGAAACTATTATAGACCGCACCTACAAAGCTCATCGAAAAAGCAATTATAAGAATATCTCCGCTACCCAAAATTTCTAGACCAACAAAAATATAGCAAAAGCATCGTGACAATTGAATTGGAGTTGTAAGTAGCAATTATATCATATTGAATTCAAAAAAAGATTAAGGAACGGACAATGGACATAACAAATTACGAATTTTGTATAAACTTAAAGGAAAAGAGAGAAAAATTTCAGAGGGAGTTCGGTTGTACCAAAGAACACCGAACAATTTACTTTAATAGAATTAATTGTAGATTTTTTTTATTTAAGATAAAATTTTAATTAATTTAGAAGTATTAAATATTATAATTTCATACCTAGAATAAATAATCAAACCTAAAGAAGTTATGAATCAAATTAATTGTGAAGTTTTTTTTACCTAATGTGAGAGAATTTTTTGAGCCCAACTATTATTCCCTTTTCCTTATGTAGGTAGGCCTTTTAGGATTTAATTTTGTTTACCCCAACGTGAGAATTTTTTCCCCCCAACTATTATTCTATTTTCCTTACTTCGGCCTTTAACTACTTATTACTTCTATTAGAATTTTACTACTTACTACTACTACAAATTCCTAGAAGAAAAAAGAGGACTCCTAATTTAGTTGGTAACAAATAATAAAAATCTATAATTTTAATTAAGTTAAAAATCTTAAATATTATATAATAATTAAATATCAGTTATTTGGAAAAAAAATAGTAAAAGACAATTTTGTCTATTGCGGAGTCTCTTAATGAAGGACAAAAAGTTCGAATCACATTTTAAATTGATTTAGAAGTGTTAAATATAATTATTTCTTACCTATATCAAAAAAGGACTTTAATTAATTTCAAAGTCCTAAACAATGTACAATTTGACTACTTTTATAAAAGTATTAGCTCCTTTAATTGGGATTTTTTTTTGGTTTTAAAATTTCTACATAAATAATAATATAATTTGGTGAACTTAAATCAACTTTGGTTAAAAAAAAATTAAAAAAAATCTGTAAAAATTTAAATAATAAACTACACGTACTATACCTATATTTGACAACTTTTGCTTTATCATATTTGGGTTGGTTTTAATGTCCTTAATTAAACTTACTAATTTCTTCAATTTAAAGTAGAAAAGGAAATATCTAGCTGAATACTTTTTGCTTAAGAATAAGAATATTTTTTCATATATTAATTAATTGGAAGAAAAGGTGAAAAGACGATTTTGTCTATTACAGAATCTTTTAATGAAGGACAAAAAGTTCAAATCACTTTTCTAATGGTCTTCACACGTTTAATATATTGTAAATGTAAATGTAAATTAGGAAGGGATTAATGGCAAATAGGACAAGTCAGGTATTTACTCATAAGCCGTACGGACTAAGTAGACGTCGGACAACTTTCTTAAACATGGTCGGAAGAAGCAACTGTGTTTGCAGAATCACATAACCAAACACCAGGCTGCAATCGATCCGGATAAGGTCAGAATTCAATGCATCACAAACGTATGATCATTACGCTTCAAACGGGTTATTCTATTCCATCTCTTAGAAAGAAAAGAATTTAAATAAAAATATTTAATAGCACGACGATACATTTATACAAAACTTCTATCCCGAGCACACGCAATAGAATAGTAGACAATTAAGTGAAATTCAACCCACGAAATAATTTGATCTATGGATAGCATCGTTGTGATAAAGATCGTAATGCCAGATGAATCATTACCTCAACACATAGAGGGGGCGGCGATAAGCGTCTATACCGTAAATTGATTTTCAACGAAATTAAAAAGACATGTATGATAGAATTGTGACCATAGAATACAACCCTAATCAAAATGCATACATTTATCTCATATACTATGGGATGGTGAAAAGAGATTACACTGTTCTTAAGCGATAATATTTTTTAAGCAAGTTAATTTATAACAATCCTATTATTTGATTAACTCAATTCGCATGTCTTTATACCAGGTATGTAAATTCAACAATACCGCTATAAGGATAACCATAAATCTACTTACGAGTTACTATTTACAACCACACAAATATCTATGACTTATTTTAGACCACAAGTTTCAAAAGTCTTCCTTTCTTTCTTATACTCGTGTCAAGTCAAACTACATCACATAAATTGGAACGGAAGGAGTAACTATTTAAAAGCACAATTCAATTTTTACTCTTATTGATCCCATTTAATTTAAAGATAATACTCCTTCTTTTTTTTTACTTTTAAAAAAAATAATTTAATAAATTTCACAAAATCTTTACTTATTTTTTAAATTCCATATCTGATTAAAAGATAACACATAAAATGAGATTAAGGGAGTATAATTAAGGAATAAGAAATTAGAAATTAAAAGAGAGAGGTCCCCTACATAGTGGAGCCAAGAAAACAAGAGGGGTTATTCTTTGTTCTGATTTTGTTAATATATGAACTGTTTTTAGCCCCCCGCCCCCGAAAAAACAAACAAGAGCTGAGTTTACGTGAATTAGATCATGGGCCTTTATCATAGGGCAAGTGTACATGTCCACATGTCATCAGGGGTTGACTTTTGAAGCATTTACATAAATAATATAAATATATAGTCTTATTTATCAAATATAGAATATTTTTATGGAAAAAATATATAAATTAGCAAATTTAAGTCTATAATTAAGCTATATAGCAACACTTTAAAAAAATTAAGTGAATAGCAAAATAATAATATTTTAATAGCTCCTCATCTTTCCTTATTTTTATCTATTTCTCTCACTTATATCTCTAACTTTTTTTTCTCTTTTATTTTTTTCTTTTTGATTTTTTTTCTTTTTCGTTCTTCCGAGAAAAAATGGAATAGAAAGACGTGTTTTCAGAACGAACAAGATACTGGTTGAGAAGGGGGAGCAAGCAAAGTTAGACAAGATTGAAACTTTTTTATCTCTCTTCTATTTCTCTTTCATTTTTATTTTCCTTTTTCTTTTTTTTTTTTTTTTTTTCTTTTTCTTTTTCTATTTCATTTTTTTTTCTATTTTTTTTGTTTCTTTCTGCTTTTTTTTTACTCTTCTATCTCTAGTTTCTAAATCTCTTTCTTTGTTTTTTTTTTCTTTTTCATTTTTTTGTTCTTTTCTTTTCCTATTTTCATTTTTTTTTCTATTTTTATTTTTTTTGTTTCTTTCTTTTCGTTTTTTTCAATCTTCTATTTTTAGCTTCTATTTCTCTTTTTTTTTCCTTTTCCTTTTTTTTGGGTTTTTTCTTTTTTCTTTATTTTTTCTTTTTTGTTTTTTAATCCTATTTTTATTTATTTCTTTTCGCTTTTTTTTTACTCTTCTATCTCAAGTTTCTATTTCTCTTTCTTTTTTTTTTCTTTTTTTTTTTTTTTCTTTTTTTTTTATTTCTTGTTTTTTTGGGTTCTATTTTATATTTTTTTTGTATTTTTGTAAAATATCACTACGTCGAGCATAAGTCATGGATAATAATAAAAATACTACAATCATTTATTGTATTTATATTCGCACTATCATTCATATTTTTGTATTCGTTGATACAATTGTATTTGTATTTTATAGTTCACACTTGTATCTGTATGTATTTTATAGTTCGCACTTATATTTGTATGTATTTTATAGTTCACACTTGTATTTGTATGTATTTTATAATTCGCACTTGTAATTGTATGTATTTTAAGTTCACATTTGTATATGTATATCTTTTAAATTCGTAGTTGTATTAGTATTTTATATATTTTATGCAATTCGCACTTGTATTTTAAATAATTATTTTGTATTTGTATTTTTGTGGTTTTATTTTATTTGTATTTGTATTCTATTTTTGTCGATACACTTACATTTTTAAATAACTATTTTGTATTTATATTCTTAAGTTGACCGCATATTGTATTTGTATTTGTAATTTCATTTATTCATAATTGAATTTGTAGTTGACTGCATCATTTGTATTTTTAAACAAGTGAAAAAGAATTGTTATTTTTCTTTCTAAGAACACTTGTGTTTATATTCATTGATACGAATTGTATTTTATTGATACAAATTGAACAATACAAATGATAAATTACACAAATACAAATGTTACAATTGTATCAAATGATACATATTTATCCAACTTGAATCATACGTATACAAATGATACATGATTATATACAAATACAAATGCTAAATTTGACATACAAATACTGACGATATATTTGTATTAAATGATACATTGCATATTTGTATATTTTAGACTCAAGCAAATACAATTAATACATATACTTATTTTTATACAAATACAAATGATAAATTGTACATATTCACAGCTAAATTATTCATATACTAATAATAAATTTATTTAAAATATATAATTTGATACAAATAAATATAAAATATATAAATATAAAATACAACAACAACTAAAAATACAAAAAAAAAAAAAAATAAAAAAAAATGAAACAATAAAGAAAAAAAGAAAATACAAAAAAAAAAAAAAGAAACAGTAAGAAAACAAAAAAAGAAAAAAAATGAAAAAAAAAAACAAAGGAAAAAACTGAAAAAGAAAAAAAGAAACAATAAAAAAATAAAAAAAATGAAAGAAAAACCTGAAAAAAGAAAAAAAATACAAAGAAAAAAAGAAACAATACAAAAACGAAAAAAAAAAAAAAAAAAAGAAGAGAGAGAAAATAGAAAAAGATTTATTTTTATCATTCAAACCTATTTTGAGTTTTGAAACTCATTAAAAAAAATTCATATTTTTAGAAATACCATCTTCAATTAATCTTTAATTAATTGGGTGAACGTGATTTAAGGAAGCTGAAATTCTTTTGTCTTTTCAACTCAAGTTTTTACCCAAAAATAAGGTAACTAACTGTATTTATATATGTATTTGATGTTGTCTTTTGCATCAAATACGTTTACATGTTTCTATTTAGGGTAATTAGCAAAAGGTTGCTATGTGCCTTCTAATTAATGGGACATAGTTTGCTATTTCTGAACTTTTTTCTATTTTTATTCTTAGAGTTGATAGCATAACTTTTTTTTTTACGAAAAATAGCAAAATACATGTATAATACATTTTTAGACACAATTTTAATATAGTAACACATAAACTAACTTGAATAACATTTAAATGTTTCAAATTTAATTATAATACATTTTAACATTATTAATAAGAGAAAAAAGTTAAACAACAAATTTAATACATTTTGAATTCAATATATTATACGTCTTAAAGCCGTATTTCAATATGCGTCTTGAATATATATAACTAAAATATTAATACAAATGTATTATAAGTATTATACATGAATTTCAAACATTCCGAATTCATAAAAATGTATAATATTGAATTTGAATTGTATTGCAACGATCCTTTACGTTTAATACAATTTTAATACATCTTTAATACAACATTCCGAATTCATAAAAATGTATAATATTGAATTTGAATTGTATTTCAACGATCCTTTACGTTTAATACAATTTTAACACATCTTTAATACAACATTCCGAATTCATAAAAATGTATAATATTGAATTCGAATGGTATTACAACAATCCTTTATGTTTAATAATATAATTTTAATACAACTTCAATACAACTTTTAAAAGCTTCACCTCTTCTTCTCTGGTGAATCACCGCCACCATACCACCGAGAAAACACTGTCCAACAAACAACATCACTGCCTTCATCGGAAAATTTAACTCCAGCGAACGAAAAACTACCACCAAAATAGCCCCTTCACCTTTTCTCTTCTCCTCCCGTAGTGGTGCCACTCCGGCCAAACCAACTAAACCCACGACTAGTCACCAACTCTGGTGAAGCAACAGTTCACTACCAAACAAGCCACTACCTCCCTTCACCCCATTATTCTCCACCACCAGTCAAACAAATGACCTTTATCACAAACACCACTGTCCAGGCCACCAGAAACCACCCGCCACCACAAACCTCCCTCACACAACCACAAACCACAACCCACCACCACAATCAAAAATTCCGGCGAACCATAAAAAGAGCTTCAAGCTCCGGGAATCAACCATATTTTTCATCACCTTCCTAATAAATTAAGCAAAATTAAACAAAATCAAGCAAAATTGAATGGAAAATACATTTAACAAACTAAAAGAGATCTGAATTGAATGAAAAAATAGAGAAATTCAACATGAGAATAGTAGAATATCATTTTTGAATTTGATTGTTGTGAAACTTTTCTATCGATTTCAATATGATTTTCTTGTGTAAATTGCTGAAGTATTGTCGGATTCCGGCGTTGGATGACAAGTGAGAGAAGACCTGGAGGATAATTATGATGGAGCAAAGGGGTTGAAGCTTGGTTGGAGAAGAAGGGAGCAACAGGGTGATTTTAGTTATTAAGGGTAGAAATAAGCTATAATCCGTAATAAAATAAAAATTATACCATTTATGATAATAATACATTTATATTATATTCTTTATGTAATTATTCCTTGACTTTTGTTGGACTTGAGGGTGTCTCCACGTGGGACATATTAGTATTTTCTCGTTCCTTATTGTAGGTAAGGCATGTGAGATGTGATCACTTTCAAATATGTTTTACACTTTCCAGTCTAGAAACCTGCTTCTTCTTGGTATACTATTCCTCCGTTTGAAAAAGAATGATCTATTTTGATACGATATAATAAAAAATAAAGAAAACTTTTGAATCTTATGATATTAAATTAAAGTTAAGTTAAATGAACTAAAATGTCCTTGAATCTTGTGGTCTTAAACATATCACATGAAAAATTGAAATTAAAGAATTGCTAAAAAAGAAAAAGGGACATTCTTTTTAAAACGCAGGGAGTACTCATTTTGTTCTAATTTATATGACATCATTTAATTAGGAGTCAATTTCTTAAATTGTTACTCAATTTATAGAAATATCACACTAAAGTAACTTTTGAATTGTTTTGAAAAATATGATCACTGAACTTGTAGAAATATCTCACTAAATTAAAATTTTAATTTTTGGGAAAACATAGTCATCAAACTATGCGTATATCTCCAACAAGATAAACACTAACGGAAAATTTAAATTCTTAACGGAATTTTATAAATATAATTTTTTTAGGATTTATTTTTTTAGACGCAATACTCATTAATCCGTTATATAAAATGCATTTGATCCATTTCAAATGGATCTTTAATAAAATAAATTATTTTTATGTAATTAGAGTAAAATGGAGGTGCAGTAATCTTCCATTAAAAGTGTATAAATGTATCTTTTATTTTTAACGAAAGCTTATATATTTATCATTTTAGTTTGATTTTTTGTTTAAAATCCAATCTAATTATAGAATTTATTTGTATTCCAGATGTGCAAAGATGGATAGTAATTATGCATCTCCGATGTTTTTTTTTTTTGGTTTCCCACCCGATGTCCGTTACCCACATTGGAGCCCCGACTAATTTGGATAGTGCACTGCAGGGCCCATTCTGGGGGTGACGCTCTCGATAGGATTTTCTCCATTCCCAGGGCTCGAACCCGAGACCTCTGATTAAGGGTGGAGCAGTCCCACAACTGCACCACAACCCATTTGGTCTCCGGTGTTGCTTTAGCTAATCTTTATTTTTAGTTAAGAGGAACTTTTTAAATGTCAATTTTTTTAAATTGATGACTTGAGATTAATATGTAGGCAAAAGAAAAAAGGAGAAGAAGGTATGATTTTTCGTGAAAAATGCCTTAGATTGCACCTCCGTTTTGCTCTTGTTAATGAATATGATTTAATTTATTAAAAACATATTTGAAACGGGTTAAATAAATTTTATATAATTAATGGGTATTTGATCTAAAAATAAAACTTTAAAAATATATGAATAAACTTTTGTTAAAAATTTAACTTTTTCGTTAGTATTCACCTTGTTGAAAATATGTGTGTAGTTTGATGGCCATATTGATAAAAAAATTCAAAAGTTACTTCAGTGAGATGTTTCTACAAGTTAAGTGGCAATATTGTCCAAAAAAAAATCAAAAATTACTTTAATAAAATATTTGTATAAGTTCGATGACCACTTGAGAAATTGACTCTTTAATTAGACATAAAGCTTAAATAAAAAAAGGTCTAAAATATCCTGAATGTAGAATTTGGTATAATATTATCATCCGTTCACTTATTCAGTCAAAACTGTTCTCGACGTTAATCTTTCGAGTAAAAAATGCCCCACATATTAATTTTTATGCTCAAATCTATTCTTATTTTTAACTGTCCTCTTAAAACAAAATAATTAGATATTCATTTATTACGTCATCTAATTTGATTGACCCAAATTTTAAAAAATCACCCATGACCCATATTTTTACCCGACTTTCCTAAAAATAATATTAAAAAATATATTAATTGTGTGACATCTTTCTGTTGGTCTATTTTAAATCAACCTCTTAGTTATTAAAACTCAACTTATAATTCAAAATTCAACTAAAATTCATAACTGTTCTGTCGTCTACTTGACCCATCTAAAAGTTAGTATTATTTTTTATCGTAAAATTTGTTATCAATTACCCAATTGTCTTGTTCATTTTTTAGTTTCTTCCTATTTAGGATATAAGGGATACAAACTTAAAATGAGTTTACATATTCATATTGATCTGTATTATTATCACGGGAATAGTGTTGTAAACAACAAAATTTTGTGAGACTCTACAAGACGAATAATTTATGATAGAGTTTTTGGAGGCTACTTTACCCTAAACCTAGCTTTGAGGATAATCTACCCTAAATCATGCCTATTTAAAGGGTGACATTTTCCATTGGAGCGGCATCTCGAATGTCACAAAACTCTTGGGATCACTAAAAAAAAAGGGTAAATTGTGGAGGTTAAAGCTGCAATCTGTGGAGGTTGAAAACCTCTGCTAATTGCTGACAGAAAATAGCAAAGGCTTATAACCTCCGCGAATTGAAGTTTCAACCTCCCACATTTACCTTTTTTTTTTGTAGTGGATATCGATAAAGAGATCAAGGTATCAAAGACTGCCTTTGCGAAAACTAATCATCCTCCATTTGAGAAACATGCCAGTAACGGTCATCGAATTACAGAGATAATCTGTAACATCCCCAAAGTTCGTACATGTTCGTAGTAGCTTTCCTACTAGTTTTGACCCATAAAATAAAGTTATTTGACCCTT
Source organism: Capsicum rhomboideum (assembly GCA_031232105.1). Lineage (NCBI taxonomy): Eukaryota > Viridiplantae > Streptophyta > Magnoliopsida > Solanales > Solanaceae > Capsicum > Capsicum rhomboideum. Next base: position 150,219,868 of record CP124714.1, on the reverse strand, counting down.
GGAAGAGTAAGAAATCGATTAGGGAATGTCTCGGGGTCTTTTGTAAGAGTTTAAAATGTTAAAAATTTGCCTCCTTATCACCTTGGGGAATAGGGCACGTTGGGGTGTCATGATCCAAATTACGGATCATGTGGGTACCTACCCAACTCCATCCTAGATAGGAGAACTCTTACCACCCAACCATTCAATTAAGTGTGGAAATTAGATGAAACAGTTTTTAAAGGAAATAATCCCTTAATCAAAACAAAACTCTTATCCAAATATATTTGTTAACTAATTACATTGCGGAAGAAAAATATTATTTTCCCAGAACTTAATCTAAATCGATACAAGAGTACTATACAATTGGAAGGATGACCCGAGACACAACATCCATGTATGAATAGGATGGCAGGAGCTACTGAAGAATAACCGCCGCTGTGCCTATAGAAACTCCAACTAACCTGCAACATGGTTATATCCCCAAATGGAGATATAGTAACTATAGTATCAGTACAACCACACATATTGGTAGGTATCATCGTCCAATCAAGGTTAGAATCATAGAATAACATATAGCAAACAAGATGAAATCAAGACAATTATAGCATTATTAATTTACCCTTACGGTGTGACTAACTAACTATATTCCATGAATTAATCTAACCCACAATTCTTATGCACTTACCTACAACAACTCTATATACTTCTCTCTCTCTCTCTCTCTCTCTCTCTCACACACACACACACACACATTAGTCCTCTTTTATGACAACCCTCGCTCCTACTATACTACCATTAACTATTGGGATTGCAAAAACCAAGATAATTATTAACATCAACAACACAACCATAAGGGGAGCTATGATATACATCATGTATCTAACTAAATATACAGGAGAATAATAATTATATATGATCCAGGATGTACCTTACATTCCCACCTTGTTAAAATGCACAATCACAACCATCAACACAATCAGTCCACTCAAGGAACCATAATATCTTATCAAATAACTGGTACACATAAGGGACCATGATATATAATCAACATAACTCGATCCACTCAAGGAACCATCAACAACATATAAAGATAAATGTACATTCAAATGATATGATGAACGCATGAATGCAAGATGTACGTATCATCTCATTCTTATCTTAACATCATAATTACTATCATGTAACACCCCGTACTTTATAACCTCACTTGATACCTTGGGATCATATCTACATATGTGTTGAGATGCCATGCATATGTGTTTTATAGTTTCATTGGTGAAACATTTGATATCGGACTTAACATGTGCGATTAGATCGTCGTAGGAGGTGTGTTGTGATTTCGTGGAGCATTTGGGTAAGAACTCGTACACATTCTAAACTCATTTGGTGACTTTAAGTCATGTTTAATTGATGGTTAAGATCACTAAGTAAGTATTTTGTAGTGTTTTGATAAGGGATTGGACGATACGTAAACATTGGATAAGTGGCCGAAAATTTCAGCACTTTGCTGAAACTTGCGCCACTACCCTATTTCAGGGGTGTGGCACAAGCCACCAGCCTGAAGAAACTTCAGAGAAGGCCAGATTCTTGCGCCACTACCCTGTTTCAGGGGGTGTGGCGCAAGGCACAACACTTATGCCCTTTCCGGCGTCGTTTCGTAACGCAATTCTACGACGATTTCTAGATGGTTTCTTTTGGTTCTTTGGAGTTATTTGAGCATTGTTAACACTTACAAAACTTCAATACACTCCTAAATACTCCTACATGATCAAATCATGAAGTGTGAATAGTGATCCAACATGTCCAATGAAACCAAGGGCGACTAGAATGCCTATTTTTGCGATCGAAAGGACGAATGAGAATCTTTTAAGAGCATATTGTCGTGACATTGTGGAATTATGTAAACATGAGATATAAGGTGAATAATACATGAAATTTGGTGGGTTACATGGATATGTGTTATTGGGCCCAAAATTAGGGCCCAAAATGGAACAAAAGATAAGGCCCAAAGGCAAAAATGACCCATTCTTCCAATATTTGACCAAGTGAACATATCATTTAGTGCCAAGTGTGGATAAGGCTGACTTGAAGTCCATAAAAGCCACCAAAATCAGATTTTTAATCATACAAGGCTCTCACACCTTTTGGATATTTTTCACAAACATTTCTTTACTCTTCCAAACCCTAAAGCAAATATTCCTTTGGACTCTTTGGAAAAGATCATCCTATTCCAAGATTTGGTAAGTGTTTATTTTCATGGATTAACATATTATATGCATGGGAGATTATGTATATTATGCTAGTTGTGTTGGCAAGATGATGAATAGTGTATTTTGCCTTTGGTGAAAGATGTGTCATCTTGGTAAATTGAACTTGAATTAGGCCTTGTTCCTTTGATGAAAAAGCATGGTATGGACAAAATATGAACATGTATGGTGTTATTTTTGGCATTAAACTTGTTCTTGTATAAAAATGAAAATTATGGGATTTTGGCCGATATGTGTTATGAGTTGTATTAAGGTACTTTGATGGATTATTTGTGATGTGTTATGGATAAGAAAGTGTAAAGGAGAAGTATTGTGGTGAAATGTATTGATTTTCATGTATTGGTCAATGTTGGGAATATTATGGAATTTTTGGAATAATTGTAGGAACAATGGTTTTGTCAAGGGGAAGTGGCATGTTTAAGGACACATGTATGACTCATTGATGTTACATGCATTTGAAGAGTAATTGGTGGTTAATGTGAATTCCGTATTGTATTTATGTTGTAGAGTGACACATAAAGAAGGAGCGGGCTTATTGTATACACATCAAAGGTTGTATATTCGTATTGTGAATCCAAGGTATGTAAGGTTACTTTGTCCGTATCTTTCTACGGCCAATAGTGTTCACATTGACATTTCTCTAGTTCTATTCCGAAATGTACTAAGGTATCCCATATGCACTTATCCATGGTCATTGTCATATATTTTCTATTCATTGGTCAATTGTGAATCTCATTTCTCATATTCATAGTTAATGTTCCGAAAGTTCAAATAAAGTTACGTTCCAATATTCCAATAGTGCCATACTTGTGTCTCTTGTTCATGGATTATTGTCCAATGGTTCCAATGGTATCATGGTGCTAGTTATGTTATATTTCTCGTTGATATTTATTCACATGTCCTTCACTTATTGGTCAATGATTCAAAGTTTCCAACAATGTTGTGTTCCAAAGTTCCACAGTGATGTTATGACTATCAAAGTATCAATCTCAAAGTAATGAACAAAGTAATGCAAATGTGGTCAATGATCAAGTACGGGTGGCAAGTCTAGGGGCGTAAGCCTAGCTCGACTCAATCCCGAGGTTTGGATTTATGGGTGGCAAGTCTAGGGGCGTAAGCCTAGCTCGACTCAATCCCGATGCATTGATGTATGGGTGGCAAGTCTAGGGGCATAAGCCTAGCTCGACTCGATCCCTACACAATGATATGATATGAAAGACCCACTGATCAGTCGGGGCCCGGGTACATTGTGACATATGTGATAACAAGTGAGTATTGTGATAAAGAAAGTAATGAAAGCAATGAAAGCAATCCACATGGTTTCCAAAATGCAACATGGTGACTTATTCACATTGAGTATTCATATGTTTTGAGTTCATTGACATATTCATTGAAATATTCATGTGTTGTATAGTTTCATCTGAGCCTTGCATACTCAGTACTTATTTCGTACTGACCCCTCTCGGGGAATTTACCTTACTTGCTGCAGGCGCAGGTCCCAGTAGGACTCCCCAGTAGATTGCCAGTGTTAGCAGTTCCTTGGTGAGCTCCAGTTAATTCGGGGTTTCTCCGAGTCATAGTAGATATATGTTTTGATGATGTACATGTTGTATAAAGCGGGGACTCATCCCGACTTTTGGTTTGTTTTGGTCAATGCTCTTGTTAGAGGCTTTTGTAGACGGATGTGGGTGTATCAGTGTAAAGGACATATGTTGGTTCGACTGAATGGCCTCAACGGCCAAGTTTCATATGTATATCTAAAGATGGCCCATGTTCTCCTTTATTCGTCTTTCACGTTTTTATGTAATGGTGATTATTAAATGTATATGATTGAGCATAGGCAAAGGTTGGTTCTCTCGGGCCTTATCGGCTACGGGTGCCAATCACGTCTCGATGGGATTCGGGGCGTGACATATCATCTCATCATGATCTTAATATCATCATCAATATCATCACATCATCATTTCAATATCATCATCTCAACATGGTCTCAATACCATTATCAATATCATTATATCATCATTTTAATATCATTATCTCAATATGGTCTTAATATCATCATCAATATCATCTCATCATTATTTTCACAATATCTCAATATCATCATTAATATCAATGCAAATGAAAGATACAGTCAATAATCATAAGTAGTGCCCGACAACAATCACAAACATCCAATTCAAATCTGATGCAAGTAATAGCGATCAAAACAGAACTTACAATTAATGACAACCAAGTACATGTATAACACTTCTCAACATCCGGGATACAAGTGCACAATAACACCAATTGCACTTAGGAAGATTCTTCAACAATAATCAAAGATAACCATATTTAACAGTTAAACCCAATCATCAATCACAACATGTTTGGAGACGAGTCTATCAAGTTTCTATTTTAGGAGTGCATATTCCATCGGGATTGATATCTACACTCTAATCCATCATCCTATTTCATTCTCCAATCTAACTCTATTTTATTCATATTTAAAACCGATAAATTCAGTTATTAACTAATAATCCTTATACTCAAGTCATCACTAAGTTCAAAACACTATCCGTTTTTGTCGATCATTCAACCACTCGGCTCTATTCAACTTACAATTCTAGCTAGAGTCATACACCTTTACACATTTTATTTTCTAGAACTTGCCAAAACTTGACTTTAGGTTCTCAAGTCATATCATAACCTCCTCTTATTACAATCAATCCTCCTAACTATCTTCTGAAAAGAATATCTCATATTTCAAATTTACACGATATCGGATTCACCCTTTTTAAGGTATTAAAGACCAACTCTACAGATTAGAAGGTCACCTAATTCTTCTATCATTATTCATATTGACATATTAAACTCTATAAACCATCAAGTAAGTCATACAAATACAACCACCCATCAAGGGATCCTACATAAAACACAATAACACACACTTATATCATTATTATGTTAATTTCATGTTTTATCCATTCAATCTCCATGCCCGCAGGCCTAGACATGAAATCTTCCATTAAATAGTTATTACATGCAACTAATCGAAGCCTGCTACACATTAAACAATAACTTATCTCGGCCAAAGATATTGAAACAAGCAAGTCACTCCAAGGTTGCTTTTTACTTTCCTTCATTCTTCCATTATCTCAATAATCCAGAAATCAAATAATTATAAGAGTAATTAATCAATTACTCTTAGAATAACTACTTTGGGAATTCAACCTACTAATTCTATCCTTATTCATAGTCTAAATTATTACCCAAGGTCTATTAACCATTAACTAGTTCTGTCATACTCAACCCATCTCCATTAATGGAGTTTCAAAGCTAAAGGTTCCATTTTTAAAGAATTCAAGGTTCTCAAGACTCAAATTTCATGTTTTAGAATCACTAATTCATTCTTGGAATTGATAATTAACAATCTAGAAGTAATTCTAGGTGATATTACCCCAACCCATACATTTTCCCCAAAATATAATGAACTTAGGGTTCAAATTCCTAAGAATTCCACCATTAAAAATTGTTCTAATGATTCTAAGATGTTATTGGATTGAAAGACGAAGAGTATCATGAAAAAACTTAACTCAACGGAGAATTTTCATCCAAGGACTTGGAAAATTTCCTCCTAGGGCTTTGGGACGAAGTTTTTTAGTTAAAACCCAAAAACCCATCAAAACAAGCCTTAAGTACTATCCAGTTACTGCTGCAGTGGCACTTGTACCGCTGCGATGGTCAGCTTTCTAGGTCGGACAGTGTTAAGTAAAACGGCGATAACCTTTTATTCCAATGACGGATTGATAAACGGTTGGATGCATTGGAAAGAAGACTCAAAGATATTTCATTTGGTTGGTATTAGGCCCTATAATTCTTTATATTTTAGGAGATATGCTCATTTGAAGTTGAACCTAGTTTAAACTTAGCTCAAAACTTAATAGGTAAGAATACTTCTAACTTAACTTTGTGCTAGGGGTATTATATGTCCTTAGTTCATGTCTAATGCAATCTCATACTAAAGAATTAGTCCTATTGCTTTTGATGAAAGGGTTTATTATACTTTTACCGCAGATATTTTTAGTAACGACGAAATGGATGGTTATATTAAATAACAATTTACCCACTATTCATCCCCAAACGGTCATTGGTGAAGAGGAGAATTTTTAGCATGATTCTCGGAATTCAGCATACACAAATGTTAAGAAATTAATGCTACCTCCCATCCAATTCTAAAACAAATTAGTAACACTTACCAAACCGGTATCCCATAGGTAACGCCAACAACTACTTAACCAGCCTACCCACCACAGACCACTAAGATCTAGGCACAAAGTATGATCACTATAACCCAAGGAATACGATTCATAATGAAATTTATGTAACGGGTCATCTACAATACTTGAAACACCACATGATATTATGATGCATAAACATTCATGAAGACAATGAAAATAATGGGGAATGAAAAGCTGAAACCTGCATTTTACCGCTATGACGGTAAAGTTACCACTACAGCAGTACCGCTGTGGTGGTAAAGTTACCGCTACAGCATCTCGCAGGACTATTAAGGTCACCACTACGGTAGTCCTGAGGAAGTAACATAGGACCTCATCCCAATTAAGGCTATTTTACAACACACCCCTAAAAACTCGACACCACAAACTAACCCTTTCATGGTAATCTCTACAGTTAAAGTTCTACCAACCTATTTTATGCACCAGACATTTCTATGACTTCCTGAACTCGTCCTCTAATACATTAACTATTAAAATCCATCAACCAACACACCATGATCCACCATGCAACACTAATTCGTATAATGCCATATTTTTAACCAAAACCACACTACTCCGAGGTTGTCATCCCTATACTAGGAAAAAGTTTAGTGGGGTTACTTACACCCTAACCAATGCTATAACATCACACCACCACCAATCACACCACTATGGATTTTCATTAACACATAAATTCTTCACTACAACTCACATTAGTTTATTTGACCCCCAACATACCTCAACCACTCAAGGAGAAATATCAATCAAGTATTATCATGTGTCAACTTGAGGGATATGAATATGGATAAACACAACTAATAAATCTACTCCCTCAGTCGCCCCTACAACTAACGATCATCAACCATAGCCAATCTAACTTATATCACTAACTTTATCAACTCAATTACCCCACAATCAATGGATTCTATTAGCCAATATTTATTCTATACAATAAGCATATATGCAATATCAAGTCTTAATGAGCCAACTACAAGGTCTGTCTAGTAGACCTACCTCCTCACTAAGCCTATGAACATTATCCTACTATCACTTTATTCACATCCTTAAAACTTAACCTATTATATTCATTCATAGCCACCATGGGTTTTGTACAACCCGTTAGTCTACCTTTAGGACATGAACGCCCTTACCCTCATAAGATCATTCAAGTCATCTAACCAAATAAGCAACATCATAGTCATTCACACAATTAAGGTTCAACTTACCAATTCTATATACCTATTCAATTACCTTGAGGACCATATATAATCATCAAAGATCGAACCACACAAGTATCCCAATTATAATCATCAAAGGTTCGGACCACACAAGGATCCCAATTATAATTATTAAATATTAGGACCACACAAGGGGCCTAATTATAATTATCAAAGGTTCAAACCACACGAGGATCCTAAGTATATCGTCAAAGACCAAATAGAAATTAAGACATACCTCAAATCACACTCAGCTTTTTCGATTCACATATATTCTTTTGTAAGAACTCATCTCATATCACTCATAATGATCACTTACACTTAAGGAAATCAATCATCAAATGTTAAAGCAATTATATAGTCAATGCAATAATAATCCCTATAAGGAATATAAGTAGCACCTATCATAACACAACACAACATTTAAGGCACAAGTATTTTTCTAGTAAGCATAAACGATCAATTAATGAAAGAGTTACGTTTACCAAATGCACTGACAACTAAATATTTACTACATCAAACAACATAACAACCTAAGGGTGCACGTATCACTCATGCAAAACATAATTCACAATATTAGAATGCAAGTCCTACGCCTATTATTGACCTCTACCAATTAGAATAACACTATTCCAACCTTCCAAACTTTATTGAGATACCAATTGGGATAAACTAATCCCAGTTGTGATGATTGAGATGCCAATTGGAATCTACCAGTTACCAATTGGACTAAACTCGGGGATACTGCACTGAATTAGTACGATCAGAGAGAAAAAAGTAAAACTGATTTCCTATATGCCTCATAGATTCCTAAGGATTTGATATGGACGTCTACACTTCAATCCGTAGGACTCTACTTAACAATTGCTCTTGTACTGAGAGGCCAACTCTACCCTAGATAGAAGAACCCTCACAATCCAACCATTCAATTAAGTGTGGAAATTAGATGATTTAAAGGAAATAATCCCTTAATCAAAACAAAACTCTTATCCAATACATTTGTTAACTAATTACATTGCGGTGGAAAAATAATATCTCCCCAGAACCTAATCTAAATCAGTATAAGAGCACTAAATAATTGGAAGGATGACTCGAGACACAACATCCGTGTATGAGTAGGATGGCAAGAGCTACTGCAGAATAATCACTGCTATACCTAAAGAAACTCCAACTGACCTACAACATGGCTATATCCCCAAATAGAGATATAGTAAGTGTAGTATCAGTACAACCAGACGTATTAGTAGGTATCATCTGACTAGAGTTAGAAACATATAATAACATATAGCAAACAAGATGAAATCATGACAAGCATACATGTTTAATAGCTGAACATACTTAATCTACTTTAACCTTCAATCTTACCGCCTTTTCTTTATCCTAGTATTATTAATTTACCCTTAGGAGGTGACTAACTAACTATATTCCATAAATTAATCTAACCCACAATTCTTATGCACTTACCTTATTAAAACAACTCTATATACTTCTCTCTCTCTCTCTCTCTCTTTCTCATTAATCCTCTTTTATGACAACCCTCGCCACCTATTATACTACCATTAACCATTGGGATTGCAACAACTAAGACAATTATTAACATCAACAACATAACTATAGGGGATGCTACAATATACAATACGTATATAACTAAATACACTGGAGAATAATAATTATACATGATCCAGGACGTTCTTTATAGTCACACCTTACTGTAATGCATAATCACAACCATACCCATAATCGATCCACTCAAGGAACTATAATATCTCATCAAATAATTAGTCCACACAAGGGACCATGATATATCATGAACATAAATCGGTTCACTCAAGTTACCATCAACAATATATAAATAGAAATGTACATTCAAATGAATATGATGAATGCATGCATGCAAGATGTACGTATCATCTCATTCTCATCTTAACATCATCATCACTATCATCTAATCATGATCTCAATATCTTATTATTAATATCTCACATCATCATTTCAATATCATCATCTGAATATAGTCTTAATACCATCATCAATATCATTACATCATCATCTCAACATGGTCTCAATACCATCATCAATATCATCTCATTATTATTTTCACAATATCTCAATATCATCATCAATATCAATACAAATGCAACATGCAGTCAATAATCACAAGTAGTGCCCGACAACAATCACGAATATCCAGTGCAAATCAGATGCAAGTAATAGCGATCAAAACAAAACTTACAATTAATGAAAACCAATTACAAGAATAACACTTCATAGCATTAGGAATACAAGTGCACAATTACACCAATTACACTTAGGCAGATTCTTCAACAATAGTCAAAGATAACCATATTCAACAGTTAAACCCAATCATCAATCATAACATGTATGGAGATGAGTATATCAAGTTTCTATTTTAGGAGTACATATTCCATTGGGATTGATATCTACACTTTAATTCATCATCCTATTTCATTCTCCAATCTAACTCTATTTTATTCATATTTTAAACTGATAAATTCAGTTACAAACTAGTAACTCTTACACTCAAGTCATCACTACGTTCAAGACACTATCTCTTTTTGTCGACCATTCAACCATTCATCCCTATTCAACTTACAATTCTAGCTAGAGTGATACACCTTACAAATCTTACTTTCTAGCACTCAGCAAAACTTGGCTTTAGGTTCTTAAGTTATATCATCACTTCCTCTTATCATAATCAATCCTCCTAACTATCTTTTAGCAAGAATATCTCATATTTCAAATATACACGATATCAGATTCATCTTTTTAAGGTATTAAGGACCAACTCTTTAGATTAGAAGGTCACCTAATTGTACTATCATTATTCATATTCATATATTAAACTCTATAAGTCATCAAGCAAGTCATACAAATACAACCACCCATCAAGTGATCCTACACAAAACACAATAACACACAATTATATTATTATTATATTAATTTCATATTTTATCCATCCAAACTCCATGCCCACAGGACTTGACATGAAATCTCCCATCAACTATAGTTATTACATTCAACTAATCCAAGTCTACTACAAATTAAACCATAACCTACCTCGACCGAAGATATTGGAACAAGCAAGCCGTACCAAGGTTTCTCTTTCCTTTCCTTCATTCTTCCATTAGCCCAATAATCTAGAAATCAAACTATTATAAGAGTAATTAATCAATTACTCTTCAAATAACTACTTTGGAAATTCAACCCACTAATTCTATCCTTATTCATGATGTAAATCATTACCCAAGGTCAATTAACTCTTAACTAGTTCTATCATACTCAACCCATCTCTATTAATGGAGTTTCAAAGATAAATATTTCATTTTTAAAGAATTCAAGGTTCTTAAGAATCAATTTTTATATTTTTGAATCACTAATTCATTCTAAGAATTGTTAATTAATAATCTAGAAGTAATTGTAGGTGATATTACCCCAACCCATACATTTTCTCCAAAATATCATGAACTTAGGTTCAAATTCCTAAAAATTCCACCATTAAAGATTGTTCTAATGATTCTAAGATGTTATTGGATTGAAAGACAAAGAAGATGATGGAAAAACTTACCTCAATGTAGAATTTTCACCCAAGGACTTGGAAAATCACCTCTAGGGCTTTGGTACAAAGTTTTTGAGTTAAAATCCAAAAACCCATAAAAACTACCCTTAATTACTGTTCAGTTACCGCTGCAGTGGCAATGTTCAGTGAAATTACCATAACTTCTTACTCCGAAGGCGGATTGACATACGGTCATATGAGTTGGAAAGAAGACTCAAAGATATTTCATTTGGTGGGTATTGAGCCCCATAACTCTTTATATTCTAGGAGATATTCTTTTCTGAAGTTGACCCAAATTTAAACCTAGCTCGAAACTCAATCGATAAGAATACTTCTAACTTAACTTTGTGCTAGGGGGATTATATTACCTCAGTTCATATCTAATGCACTTCCTAAATAATTGGTTATATAACTTATGATGAAAGAATATTATGCTTTTCCTATAGATATTTTTAGTAATGATAGAATAGGTCATTACATCGGATTCATGCCACGGAGTAGTGGCACAAGCTGAGGACCCCAACACAAAAGGGGTCTATGCTGGAAACATGCCACACTATGCACTATGGAAAGTTGGCTCCATGCCACACTGCCTATAGTGGCGTGTTGGTATTGTGCCACACTGGTGGTGCCCCGGTGTTAGAAATCCCTTTTTCTTTCATTTTTGTAAGGGCAATTAGGTCCTTTGACCCTCAAATAACCCTTAAACTGATATGTAAACCCAAATTTCTACCAAAAACTAAAAAAATCTCATATTTTCCTCTCTTTCTAAAGTTTAAGAACACAATAGCAAGGTCTTCCTAAAGTCAACTCTAAGGTCCAAAATCAAGGTTTCATCCCAAGAATTTTCTAATTTCAGGTATGTAGGGCTTCAATGAGGATTTTATTTCATCATCATATCCAAAACTATGTTAATTTAATGAATTTAATATTATTGTTGGGTTTACAAATTAACTTTTAATTTCCACTTTATTTGGGCAAGGTTCTTGATTTTCTTGATGTAGTTGTTTATGATCATGGGAATTATGAACATTGCTTTGGTTTTTACATCTAGTAAGGTTATATTTATCATATTTCTTCATTATTGAAAATATTTAATATATGATTCTTTAAACTTTGTCTTAAAAGTATGATTTTGAAACTGCTATATTATTATGAATATCCAAGAAGGTAGAATGACCCCTTTTAAGGGTGAAATTTATGATGGTTCTGAAATATGGATTTTTGATAAAGATTCAAGCTTTACATATGAATAAACATGATTTATTATATGATCTGAGCATATGGTATGAACTGTTTTGGGAGTATTATTTAGCACATAAAGAACAAGGGTTCAATTAAACCCAAGTTTCATAACTATGTGCCACTATAGATTATATGTTCATCCAATAGGCATGATTTCAGGATCCTTACATATATGGTTCTAACTTTGCCTGGTTAGAATAATTTTTTTCAGTGTAGGTTTATGACACCAAACTCCATCATACTCACATGGTTTATGTAGGTTATAAAAAACTCCTATCTAAAAAACTTAACTTCACTATTATAGTTTACATGACATAATCCTTCTATGATTTCATATGATATGATTTTCTTATATGCATTGTTTACAAGAAATACCTAATTTTAGTTTTGAACTATTTTTACCTTCAGTTGATACAAATCTTTATGAAATCTATATTTTGTCATTTTTTAAATCATGCAAAGATTATATTTTCTCTTATTTGGCTAAATCCCCACATACTCAGTACATTCAGACGTATTGATCACATACTTCTTCTGGCTACATTTTTTATGAGTTGTAGATACATGTGATCATTCTTAAGCACGTGGCTCGTTGTTACTAGCTCAAAGTTTAATAGTTTGGTGAGTCCTCCTCATTTGGGGACCTAGTTTAGTATTTTCTTTCTTTTATTTTAGACATTATTTTATGGGTATCTGGGGATCTTATCCAGGAGTATTTTTATTCAGACTTTGAGGCTTGAAAGGCATTATAGTATGATTTATATTATCCCTTAGGGCCCAGTATTTTGTTTTATTAGAACCGTAAGTATGTTTCAAAACCTATGATTTAAGATCTATTTACAGCTTCCACTTTAGTTCCATATGATATGACTAGATATGCTATGACAAAGGTTAGCTTGGGATCTCTTATGGTCCCAAGCAGCGTGTTTCGACTAGGATGTAGACTCGAGTCATGAAAAACTTGGTATCAGAGTACTAGGTTCAAGTGTCCTAGGATATCTAAAAAGTTGCATTTAGTAGAGTCCTTTTTATGGGTGTAAAGCGTTCCACACTTTTAACGAAGAGGCTACAGAATATTTAGGAAGTATTTTCTCTTCTTTCAATCTTCAAGTTCATATGATAGAGTTTAGGTCAATGAATCTTTCCTAACTCCAACTTTAAGCATGTTTCAAATTATGCCACGCAAAGCCACCGGACACCCTAGAAATGCTAGGAATGAGAATCCAGCAGTGCCACCTAAGATCGATGTTACAAATGTAGAGTTTAGGAATGCTATTCAGATGCATGCCCGGGCTATGACAACCCAAGTTGATTGTCAGAGAGCAGCACCTACATGTCCTTAGGGTGTTCTAGACACTACTAAGTTTTATGAGTTTATCAGGATGATTCCACTAGAATTCTTTGGTCCAATATTGGGAGAGCACCCAGAGAACTTTATTGATGAGGTTCAAAGGATTTTTCATGTTATATAGGTGAATGAAGTTAAAAGTGTTGATCTTACTGCTTATCAACTTAAGGATGTTGCTAGAACTTGGTTTGACTAGTGGAAGAAAAACATGGGTATGGGAGTTGCACCTCCAGATTTAACTATGTTTGAGAAAGCTTTCTTGGGATGTTTCTTTCCCCAACAGTTGTGGGAGTTTAAAACCTGAGAGTTCTTAACTTAGAATAGGGCTCTATGAGTGTAGATGAGTACAAACTCAAGTTCCCTCAACTTTTTTTTTGTGCTTTGAATATGGTAGCTAATATGAGAAATATAATGAGTTTGTTTGTTTTTTGGACTTTCCCGCCTTACTGTGAAGGAGGTTAGAACAACAACGCTGATTAGGGACATGGATATTAAAAGTCTTATGGTACATATGGAGAAGGTTGAGGGAGACAAGCTAAAAAAGAGGGAGGAATTTTATATTAAGATGGCCCAAACATCCAGTCATGAGTTTAGTCAGCAGAGGACCAATAATTGGAATCTGTCATCTCTTCAGAAAATGCAATCTGGGCAAGCTCTATCTTCAACTAGCGCACCTACGCCTAGATCCATGTATGATCAAGAAGTCTAGATATAGGGTTCTTATTTGCAAGATAGTGTTGCAAAGGGGTTCATACCTTACCCTACTTGTAAAACTTATGGAAAGTACCATCCCGATGAGTCCTCCTATAGAAGAGATGATTGCTTTAGGTATGGTTAGATAGGTCATAAGCTTAAGGATTTCCCCTCTGCTAGGTAGGTAAATGGGGGTAACAGACCCTAGGATACTTCATCATCAGCTCCTGTAGGCTGAAATTTTCAAAAAGGCACCGCTTCAGGGCAAGCGGTAGTCAGAATTGCTTTTCTTCTTTGTACTCTTATCAGGATTAGGAGACTTCTTCGATGTCATTTCTAGTAGTTAAAAGTATTCTCTGTTGACATTTATGCCTTATTATATCCTGGAGATACTCTCTCCTTTTTCACTCCTTATGTTGCTGTGAATTTTGGAGTCAGTATCGAACAACTCCTATCACTTCTTTGTTTTCACTCTAGTCGGAGAATCTATTGTAGCTAGAAAATTCAATCAAAGTTGTCCTATTTGTGTCCACTATAGGACACCAAAGCTAACTTAGTAGAATTAGATGATATAGACTTTAATTTTATTCTAGGTATGGACTGGTTGTACTGATGTTGTGTCTCAGTTGATTGTAGAACCAGAGTTGTGAAGTTCCAATTCCCAAATGAACCAGTCTTAGAATGAAAGGATAGTCCTGCAGTGCCTAAGGATAGTTTCATTTCCTATCTCAAAGCCATAAAAATGATCTCTAAGGGCTATATATTTCATTTAGTGAGGGTTAAGGATTCTACTTCCAAAACCCCAACTCTTCAGTCAGTTCCTATAGTCATTGAGTTTCTAGAAGACTTTCCCAAAGATCTTCCTAAAATTTTTCACAAAGTTCCTCCAAATATGGAAATATACTTTCGTATCTCTATTCTACCATATAAAATGGTCCCAGCCGAGTTGAAAGAGTTTAAAAAATAATTGAAAGACTTGTTAGATAAGTGGTTTATCAGACCTAGTGTTTTCCCGTAGGGGTACACATTCTCTTTGTTCTTAAGAAAGATAGTTCCGTTAGAATATGCATTGATAGAGCCGGTTGAAAAAGGCACAATAAAAAATAAGTATCTCATTCCAAGGATTCATGACTTGCTCGACCAACTTTAAGGTGCCACTTGTTTCTCTAAGATTGACCTCAGGTTGGGTTATAATCAGTTGAAAGTTAGAGAATGTGACATCCCGAAGACAACTTTATGAACTTGGTATGGTCACTATGAGTTTCTTATATGTCTTCTAGACTAACCAATGCTCCTATAACTTTTATGCATCTCCTGAATAGGGTGTCCAAACAGTATCTTGACATGTTCGTTATTGTGTTCATAAATGACATTCTGATTTACTCCCAGAGAGAGGATAAACATGTTGACCATCTTAGAATTGTTCTTCAGACCCTCAGAGATAGACAACTATTCATTAAGTATATACAACCCGTAGGAATTGCTCTTCTCATAAACCTTAAGTTGTTTAGAAGCATAGATAATAACCTTACAAAATTAGAGCAGAAGTAAGTCGAGCCTTCAACTCTTAAAAGCCCTTCTCACATGCCTTGTACTACTGAAAGTTAACCTTCTTCTGAGTCATCCTAGTCAATGGGGCTGAAATAGATAAAAAAAAACCTCTACAAACCTCCTAACTAACCATTCTAAACCCAAGAAACTCCTAAATTCAGATAGAGTTGTCGGTCTATGACAACGTTTGTCTGCCTCAATCTTATGACAGCCAATCTGTATTCCCTTACTAGAAATAATATGACCAAGGAAAGCAACTGACCTCAACCATAATTCAAAAGAACAATTGTTCTTAAGAATTATCTAGAGTTGGTCTTGGTTGTGTTTTAATACAAAATGGTAAGGTGATTATCTATGCTTCTAGAGAGCTCAAGGTTCAAGAAAAAAAACTATCTGACTCATAATGTTAAGTTAGCAGTTGTAGTATTTACTTTAAAAATTTGGTGTCATTCTCTCTATGGTGTGCATATTGATGTGTTTACAGATCATAAGAGCCTACAGTATATCTTTATTCAGAAGGATTTGAATCTTCGGCAAAGGAGATGGCTTGAACTCCTCAAGGATTATGATATGAGTGTGCTATACCATCCGAGTAAGGCTAATGTAGTTGCTAATGCTCTTAGAAGGTTATCTATGGTGAGTGTTGCTCATGCAGGAGAGGGGAAGAAAGAGCTTATAGAGGTGCATAAAATAGCTTGTTTGGGAGTCTGACTTGTGGATTAAATGAAAGAGAAGTAGGATAGTGTTTTCTTATTACTTCAGTTGAATGATGCAGTCCATAAGTACAAAGTTGAAGTATTTTCTTATGAGGAAGGTGGTATTCTTCCGTACCAACATAGGTTGTGTGTGCCCAATGTAGATGGGTTGAGGGCATGGATTTTGTCTGAGGCTCATAGTTCTAGATATTCCATTCATTCAGGTTCCACTAAAACATATCATGATTTAAGAGAGGTCTTTTAGTGGAGTGGTATGAAAAAGTACATTGCATACTTTGTAGTAAAATATCCTAATAACCAACAAGTGAAGGTAGAACACCAAAGGCCTGATGGTAAGGCCCAAGATATTAGTATTCCTACATAGAAATTGGAGATGATAAATATGGATTTTATCACAGGCTTTCCTCGTACACATCGTCAACATGATTTGATTTGGGTGATAGCAGACAGGCTGACCAAATCTGCTAACTTCTTGCTTGTCAAAACTATAGATTCAATAGAAGATTATGCTATATCTCAGATAGGGGAACTCTATTTATATCTCAGTTTAGGAAGTCATTTCAGAAAGACTTAGGAACCAGAGTAGACCTTAGTGCAACTTTTTGTCCATAGACTGATGGGAAGGTAGAGCACACCATTCAGACTCTTGAGGATATGTTGAGGGCATGTGTTATTGATTTTAAAGGTAATTGGGATGATCACTTGACTCTTATTGAGTTTTCTTACAATAATAGTTATCATTCTAGTAACGAGATGGCTCCGTTTGAGGCACTCATGGAATGAGATATAGGTCTCCGATTGGTTGGTTTGAGGTAGGTGAGTCTGCTTTGATAGGGCTGGATTTAGTTCACCAGGCCATGGAGAAAGTTATGTTGATTAGAGAGGGTTGAAGATGGCTCAAAGCTGGGAGAAGTCATATTGTGATGTGAGCCGTAGAGACTTGGACTTTCAGGTTGATGATTGGTTATCCTAAAGGTTTCACCTATGAAAGAGGTGATGCAATTCGGCAAGAAAGGAAAACTTAGTCCTGGTTACATAGTACCCTACTGAGTTTTGAGTAAGATTGGGAAGGTAGCTTATGAGTTAGAGTTGCCTACAAAATTAGCAGCAGTACATCCAGTGTTTTATGTATCTATGCTTAAGAAATGTATTGGGGATCTGTCGCTTGTAGTTCCTTTAGAGAAGTTTGGGATTAAGGATAGCATTTTATATGAAGAGGTTTCGATTGAAATTTTAGATTGTCAGGTTTGTAAATTGAGGACAAAAGAGGTAGCATCAGTTAAAGTATTATGGAGAAATAAAGAGGTTGAGGAAGCTACAAGGGAGGTCGAAGAGTTATAGAGTCTAAGTACCCGCACCTATTTGCTTTTCATAATGATAGCATTTCAGGTAATGACCTCCTCCCACAGAAATTCATAGTAGCTTTCATGTTTAAGATTCTTGTCTTGTTGTTCTATGTTTATGTTCATGTTGTGTATGCTTCACTCTAGTCTAATCTGGATATGGCTAAGTTCATATTATGATTAGTGAGAAAGGCTGGACAGTTAAACCAATAATAGTCTCATTCATTTCATTCCTTATGACTGTAACTTTCATTTGAGGACAAATGATCCCAACGGGGGGATATTGTAACATCCCTAAAGTTCATACATGTTCGTAGTAGCTTTCCTACGTGTTTAGACCCATAAAATAAAGTTTATTAATGCTTGGAAGAGCTAGATTGGGAAATGTCTTGGGGCCTTTTGTAAGAGGTTTGAATGTTAAAAGGTCGCCTTCGTGTCACATTGGGGGATAGGTCACATTGGGGTCTGTGCCACGGAGTAGTGGCACAAGCTTAGGACCCTAAAATAGAAGGAGTCCATGATGGTGCCATGCTGCCTACTATGGCACATTGGCTCCGTGCCATGAGAGAAACACTATCCCACTAAAACCTTATGATAACAATAGTCGATCTCAATCTTACAATCTATCTAATTACAATCCATTATCATATCTTCCTTTCACACATCACTACAACATAGCCATACGTCTAATCTACATTCACTATAAGCATCAAGTGGTTTCCTTTTAAAAATCATAAAGTGCAGCCTAAATATATTAATCCTTAAACACTTTATACTTTCATTAATGACCTACACTTTTCTAACACAATGGCACGCCATCATAAACTCCATTCCCAATTCAAGCATACTCTAAGTCATCTTAACCAATAACTCCTACAATGTAATCTGTACCACATTTACTACCCATTAGTTAACACCCAAAGATATATCACCTCAATTCTAAATTAATGGATATATAACTCTATCTATATATCTATATACTATACTTTAACTAATTACAATCCCCATCTTTCTGGGTACTACCTTTCTATATTCACACTTCAAATTCTTGGGTCATTCTACTACTGATAAATCATAATATCCCAAATCACACTATCTCTTGGGTGATAAT
This sequence comes from Capsicum rhomboideum, assembly GCA_031232105.1. Classification (NCBI taxonomy): domain Eukaryota; kingdom Viridiplantae; phylum Streptophyta; class Magnoliopsida; order Solanales; family Solanaceae; genus Capsicum; species Capsicum rhomboideum. Next base: position 150,200,559 of record CP124714.1, on the reverse strand, counting down.
ACTACCCAAGAATCCGGACACACACTTTCTCCTTTCATGGCATGCCATCATAACTTTGATCCTCTTCCTGTTCATTATCAACCTGGGCATCTGCGTCAAGTTGCTGAGATTTATTCTTGTATATGATTGCTTTGTGCCCAAAGTAATTGCAGTTACTAAACTTAGCTTTCCAACACTTGTACGGTGCGTATCCATTATTTCCACAATGCTTACAAGGAGGGTAGTTTCCTTTGGAGCTACCTCCTTTGATTTTGTAGTTGTAGTAGTTTCTCTTCCAATTGTTGCCTGGTTCTTCTTATTGTTGTTCTTTTTGTATCTTCCACTATCTTCATGTTTCGATAGTAATGCTCCCTCTCTAATTCCTTCTTCTCTCATTGTCATGACCCAACTAACCAAATTGTGAGGGTACCTACTCTAATCCACCTAGATATGAGAATCCTTACCACCTATTTGAATCATGGGGAAGTCATAAAGAAAATCACTAACTCTTTATAATACTTATAAACTTATTATAATTTCATTTATAAAGATACAACAAGAAAATCCTTTACCCTGAAGATCTAGTGTAAACAGGTACAAGAGCTACTAAAAGACAAGGATAATAAATACAAGACTCCGCTTCCATCATAGGAATAAGAAGATATAAGCTGGGGAAGATCTCTATCCGCATCAAGTAATAAAACCTCAACTGATCCTGCAACAGGCTATATCCCAAAAATGATATAACAAGTGTAGTATCAGTGCAACTACATGTACTGTAAGCATCATCGGCCGACCCAAGTTTGTCACCTCCTAGAATGGAAGGGGATGACAAGGGATCGTATGAACACCTGCTATACAAATGGCCTATGTTAAGAGGATGAGCCACTATTTATGAGGCAGTTAAAAGAGTGGTACATAAGTAGAACGGGCCAACTAGTCACACTAATGTAGTGGTCAACTGAAATCATAATTACACAAAATAACTTTACATTGTCTAGGAAGCCTCTAATACAACTTGTTGCTATACAACTGCAGATGGTTGGGACAGGACCCTGACATATCCATGTTATAACTATAATATGATTAAAGAGTACCAGATATCTATTAGCTCAAAATGAAAGAAGAGCTCACCAACTGCTTTGTCAAATATATGATGAGTGCCTAATATTGAAGTCTGCTAACTGGTACACCTGATCCTGCATATACAAATATAAAGCGCACCCGAACATAGGGAAGTTAGTACATATACAATATGTATTGGTATGCAAAGCAGAAAGAATAATAGGTAGACATATAAGGATGCTCATGGAAACAAATAACAAAATGAGCAACTGCAAATGATTGAATACTAGAAACTCTTGTGTGGAACTATAACTTATGAGCATGTAAGTGAAAGATGCTATCACGACCCAATTTACCCGATCATGAGGGCACCTATTCTAAACCACCTAGATAGGAGAACCCTTTGCCACCCAACCAACATACACTCAAAAGTCTTTAATCATTGGAAATAATAAGCTTTTATTACAACAATGTTAAAGGAATAAAAATACGAAAATAGAAACTACTCTAGGACCTAGTCTAAATGGGTACAAGAGTTGCTAAAGAGGAAATAGCCAAGACACTACTTCCACCAAGAATGAGAGAGTGGGAGATTTCGAATAATCAATACCGCGACAGTTAAGAAACAACACAAAATCCTGCAAAAGACTATACCCCAAAAAGGGTATAACAAGAGTAGCATCAGTACAAACCACACGTAATGGTAAGCCTCATCGGTTAACCCAAATTGGATTACACAAATACAACATAAATATCCTAAAGAAACATCCATTCTTTTAATCTCATTTTTGAACCTTTAGGACTACCCTATTCCCATTACTAAACTCTAGTCATGAACTCCAAAGTACAATACCTCCTTTTACGACTCTACCACCCCTGAAACACTAAGTCCGACCCCACACCAGAAATTACCCTAACTTTGGAAGAAAACTATGACAAGGAAATCCAAGGCCTGAATCCTTAAATCTAGTAAGTCTCATAGCACGCCTGGAGAAGACTCGCCTGGACATGTAACCTCTCCTTCCGACCTGAATTCTAGATCAGAATTAATCCTTAACCCACACCCGATCTTCTCCCTATCCTATTAACATAGGATTCCCTAACAAACCCCCCTCCTCCTTGATCATTCCACTACCCGATGTAATATAATGAGCCAAGATAGTATAAGAAATAAGAATTTCACTATAGATTGACCACCCTTAACTATATTACAGAACAACAAGTTAATCCAAACTCGAAACCAACACATATTCTGCATAATAGGCAACAAAAGGCATTTAGGGGATCGTACCAACAAGCCAACACCTTAGCACCAAGTCAAGTTCAGACAGGCTATACAGGCAATTTCCAGAGATGATTAGTTAAATCAAACCATAATCAAGTCAACACAACATCTAGGGCATTCCAATACAACTTAGGAATCCATTCCATAAATGCCAGTTGAAGGATTATATTTAATTCCAAGATCAATGTCAACATACCATGACTCCGTTACCCAAAAATCTCTAAAATATATGACAAGAACTGGACCATGCAAGAAGCCCAAACATAAAACAACATATAAATGTATTCACCGGTCCACTCATGGAATCCTCAAATTCACCTGGCCCTCGTACATATATGCTATGGGTGATGCATCCACCCTCTAGACATGACCTGTAGGGGACAAATTCCATCCATGTACTAAACCCCAGAAAGAAATATCTGCCAACCTTATTTCACAAATAACCCGTGAAAATACCCCAAATATCGAAACATTCCATATTTTTATAAAATAAGACTAGTCAAATCAATAAGCAAGTAAAATCTTTGCATTGACCATACCAAACAAAATGCATTAACGCACTGCCCTAAAAGTAGGAAACATGCTCACATAATACAAGTGGGATTAAACTATGATACCATCACCAACACTACCAGCTAGGGCCTTAGCCATGACACACCCATTGCTATGCTCCTAAGACCACCCCAAGGACTTCTACCTTAGAATTTTCAGAAGTTCACAATTACCTTACTTGGTGTAATTAATTACCTTAAGGATCAATTAACAACCAGTAAATCATCATTTCACTACCCCAATGATAAGTATACAACCATGAACCATCCAATTTATAACACATATAGCATAAACATGATAAGGTATATGGACAGCCCTAGTATAATACTTTACCCAAACTTTTAACCAAATTTTCCATCCCAACTCAGTGCCCGAAGGCCTAGACATGAAATATCCCGTCCATCTATGTTATAAACATGCTCTCTATCCCAGGTCTAAGCTACTCAATTAACCTTAGCTTACCTAGATGTCAACCAACTGGAGGAAGGAAGAACCAATGCAATTCCAGCCTGAAGTCAAGATCACGGATGCGCTAATCCTAAAAAATCCATGGGTTTGCATCGATCTGCACCCCCTTCTCCTTCTCTTCATGGATTCAAGATATGGTAGGCAACCCTTAGGATTTTTGAAGCCTCCCACATTGTTTATTTCAGCCAAAATAGAGAAATAAATCCCGCTTAAGTGGGATTCTGGACTGCGTCACCCCGCTATAGTGGCAGGCTCACCTCTATAACAGAATAAATCTCGCTATAGTGGACTGATGTCAGCCCAACTCAAATGTTTGAGTCCCTAAATTTTAAATAGTCATGGTCCCATGTAAGCTTTCAAATAACATTTTGATAATTTCTGAAATCTGCACTAATATCAAGGTGTTTCCTAATAACGATAGATTCAGTCGTTACAACAGATATCAATTTACCCATCGTTAGTCCCAAAAAAAAAGAAGGAACGACCCGAGTCTGGATACTTTTTTGACTTAACACCCTCCCCATGAGATCGTAAGCCACTAATTACCACTACCTGGATCCTAACTCAAAATTTGAAATGCCCGACGAATTTTATCAAAACATAACCGCCCAAACCCCAAATCACTAATTGCAAATTGAGACCCTGCGATCGATCAATCTAGAAAAGGTCCTTCGTGCCCACATAAGCATGATATAAATAAGGAATTACCCTCTAAAGGCCAAAAATACCCAAAACTAGTTGAACTACGAATAACGAACGGGGTGTTAAAGGATTGAAACTCAAAAATTTGTAGAGCCCGAGGCAGGACCCTGTTATAGAGGCCATTACCCCACTATAGTGACACTGCTATAGCGATCTAAAGCAGAATATAGAGGAGAAAGTGGGTTCATTTCCCATTTTCCCTTCTTTACTTGAAAATTTACTCTCCCTCTCTCCCGATCGCTTTACCTCGTCAATGAAAAAGGTACATATTTGATTCTTTTATTCCCCATTACTTTGTTACTTGTGAAATGACATGCATTAGGCTATAATTTACGTTGGAAAAGAGAATTTGAGTGAGAATTTTTTGGATCTTTTGGGCTTGGTAGCATTGAAAATTCGAAGCACGGTTGCTTTCCTTACGTTCACAATGCTTCCATTGCATTCTGAGCGTAAGAAGATCAATGTTTATGGCCTAAATGGGCCTAAAACATAAGAGAATTTGAAGGGTCCTTTTTAGGTTTGAAATGGCGATTTGGGAATGATTTAGGAGTTATCAGGCCTGAATTTTTATATGAACTAGTTCTAGGACATTGCTAGAACAGTAATCTGAGTCTAAAATTTGAAAATGGGAAAATTTGAGTCAAGGGGTGCCGTTGATGCATCACTTGACTGTTGGGGACAATGAAGACCGCTATCTTTGTCACTATAGCGGAGAAATTCCCGCTATAGCACCAGACCTACCACTATAGCAGGAGGCCGCAGGCTACCTTCCAGTTGAAGTTCGAAATTTTAAACTTTTTGATCCAATCTTTCCTTGACACTTGATTAATGCCAACTATTTTCTTTTGTCAAATTTTGCAGGTTAACATATAGAATGGCCAAAAAATAAGAGTTTTACAGGTTAACATATAGAATGTCTGAAAAACAAGCTAACGCCCCTGCCTATGAAAGATTTACCAGCGAGGCTTGTCAGGAATACTTTCGAGAGTACCGGTGAATGGGGCTTTTCTTCGAAAGAGGCTTTGACATGAAGAAGGTGGAGTAGAAAGCTCCAAAATTCTATAACTAGTTGCAGGAGTTTGAGTGGGGCCTACTAATTGTAGCTCTCCTCTATGGGGTCGCGACTTAGACAAGGGAGTTATTTTCCATACTCCTTAGTGTGCTTTGGGATTCACCCAACCCCATTATCAGCATTCGGGGAGTGGACGTCGCCATTGACTCTCGAACCATTAATGAGGTGCTTGGGGTACCCTATATCTCCAATGCCGAGTACATACCAATGTTTGGGAGATGGATATGTGATGGCTGAGAAATCCTCTAATTCTGGAGAAGTTCAGGGATTGAGTTACTAGCCCTCGACTGAAGGCATCACCGGTACCTATTTTTCAGTTTCTGCTAGGAGGTGGCTGAACTTGGTGACCCAGAGGATTCGTCTATCTAACAATACTACTGGCGTGACCTTTCCTCGGGCCTTGGTGGTGGCTTTTGCTATTAGGGGCGTTCATTTGAACGAGGTTGAGAAGATTGTGATGAAGTTGAAGAACTTCTATCGGGACCCTAGGAGGGGTCTCTTCCTTCCTGGGCTGGTGTCAGAGTTATGCAGACGGGCGGGGGTACCGGAGGAGTCCAATGATACGATAGGAGAGAACATTCCCTTTCACCCCCTCTGGGTGAGAGCACCCTTGTCCTAGAAGAGCAAGAAGAGGAGGGCTGATAGGGCGGAGAGTAGTAGAGTGGCGGAGGAGGTCCTTGAGGTAGATGAAGATGATGATCATGATGCCCCTCCCTCCCAGTCCCAACCCCTGATCTCTAGCAGTCAGCTAAAGTTAGACCTGGCCGCTATTAGGAGGTATATAGAGCAACACCCCTCAAGCTCTACAGCCCTATCCACTGCCCAATATATCGCAGCGCTCCGCCTAGAGCTTGACTAGGAGAGGCAAAAGAGGTACTCCCTAGATCGGCTACTTGTCGGTATATGGAAGACTATGAGGGTGATGTTTGGGTGCGTAGCACCCAACTAGGAGCTCCCTGAGCTGGAGCTGGAGGATTTGAGGGAGTTTCCATTCCAGAGTGATGCGGAAGGAGACGACCCTGCCCCAGCATCCCATGACTGATAGGGCATCCAGCTTGGTCCCTTTTCCCCTCCCCCTATATTATGATTGATTTGGGTTGCTCCCGTTTGGGGTATGTACTAGACATTTCACCTTTCTCTCTTTTATTTTCTGCACATGGATGCTATTTTTATTCCTACATTAATAAATAATAAACCTACTTATATGGCATTTATGCAATTTTTATATTAATGCACTGTTTCGCACCCTGAAAGTTGAAATAATCAAGCAAACATGAAAGTCAAAAATAGGGGAAAACAGGGCAGGGCTACTGTCCCACCTATGCCACTATAGCGGCGTGCCTTCAGCTATAGCGGTACCGCTATAGTGGAGACATTCCCGATATAGCAGCGTTACTGCTATAGCGGTGCTTCACGCTGCTGTGGGCCGCCCATATTTTAAACAAAATTTCCCTATGTTTTCTTCCCCATCTCCTTAATACCCATAATGTAACTTGGAAAATGCTGAGACCTTGTTAATTTTCCTGAAAACAAGTTTAAATCAATTACAAATAGACAATGACCTTGCATTATAACACTTAATGTTTCACGAAGTCAAAAGTACACGAGATAATCCTTTATAAACTAACCCTGCTATTGCAAATTCCAAACCCTGCTTTTCATTTCAAGAAATTTAACCTTGTCAACAATGAACAACCACGCAAATTCCATGGTTTAACTAGGCTTAGCACAGGTTTTCCGGTGTTCAACAACAACAAGTTAGACTCCGTATAATGACACCTTCTCCCCTATCTCAAACAGGTATGACTTTTGTATAAGCACCTCAATTCCTTATCCTTAGGCACCAATTTAAACTCTTATAACACTATCAACCAACATTACAATCATAGTCTAAGATTACCTACCACCACACAACACATAAAAATTCACAGCATTCACATAACATAGACTCAAGCAAATCAAGCAACTACAATCACCATATATAAAATCAGGGAAAGCCAGAATCAAACATCACTAGCCTAAGTCTTAATAATACAATACCTAACTGTGCATGTGACGACCCCAAGTGGGTTGTCTAATAAATTACAGGGCCCAAAGGGCCAGATACCAATTGGAACCTTCTCAGTTCTAATTCATATCGCTTATATCCCTTCAAACAGAGTCAAGTGACATCCACTTTCTTAGTTGAGAGACAAACTGGAATCTCGAGATACCAATGGGACTCAACCCATACATCAACTAAACAATCGCATGAAAGGAAAGAAGGAAGTGAAATAGTTTCCTATAATGCCCCATAGCTTCCCGAAGATTAGATGTGGACGTCAACACACCATTCCGCAGGACTCTACTCAATATTTGCTCTTATACTAGGAGACCGGTAACCTAGGCTATGATACTAAATTGCCACAACCTAATTTAGCGAATTGTGAGGGCACCTATTCTAAACCACCTAAATAGGAGAACCCCTTGCCACCCAACCAACATACATTCGGAAGTCTTTAGTCACTAGAAATAATCAGCTTTTATTACAACAGTGTTAAAGGAATAAAAATATAGAAATAAAAACTACCCTAGGACCTAGTCTAAATAGGTACAAGAGCTGCTAAGAGGAAATAGACAAGACACAGTTTCCACTATGAATGAGAGAGTGGGAGCTGCTGAATGATCACTACCATGGCAGTCAACAAACCAAAGATGAATTCTATAAAAGACAATACCCCAAAAAGGGTATAGCAAGAGTAGCATCAGTACAAACCACAAGTACTGGTAAGCCTCATCGATTGACCTGAATTGGATTACACGAATATGGCATAAATATCTAAAAGAAACATGCATTCTTTTACTCTCATTTTTGAACCCTTAGGACTACCCCATTCCCATTACTAAACTCTAGTCATGAACTCTGAAGTACGACACCTCCCCTTACTACTCTACCACCCTTGAACCACTAAGTGTGACCCCACACCGGGGATTACCCTAACTTCAGAAGACAACTACGACAAGGAAATTCTAGGCCTGAATCCTTAAATCTAGTAATTTGCATAACATGCCTGGAGAAGACTCGCCCAGACATGTAACCTGTCCTTCTGGCCTGAATACTAGATCAGAATTAATATTTAACCCGTACCCGGTCTTCTCCCTATCCGGCTAGCATAGGATTCCCTACCCAACCCCCACTTCCTTGGTCATTTCACTACCCGATGCAGTATAATGAGCTAAGACAATATAAGAAATAAGAATTACACTATAGATTGACCACCCTTAACTATATTACAGAACAACAAGTTAATCTAAACTCGAAACCAACACACATTTAGCATAACATGCAACAAAGGAATTTATGGGATTATACCAACAAGCCAACACCTTAGCACCAAGTCAAGTTCAGATAGGCTATATAGGCAATTTCTAGAGACAATTAATTAAATCAAACCATAATCAAGTCAACACAACATCCAGGAAATTCCAATACAACATAGGAATCCATTCCATAAATACCAGTTGAAGGGTCATATTTAATTCCAAGATCAATGTTAACAAACCATGACTCCATTACCCAAAAATCCCCAAAATATATGACCAGAATCAGACTATCCAAGAAGCCCAAACATATAACAACATATAAATGTATTTCCTGTTCCACTCATGGAACCCTCAAACTCACATGGCCCTCGTACATACACCCTATAGGTGATGCATCCACCCTCCAGACATGACCTGCAAGGGATAAATTTTGTCAATGTACTAAACCCCAGACATAAGTTTCTGCCAACCTTATTTCACCAATAACCCGTGAGAATACCCTAAATACTGAAACATTCCACATTTTTATGAAATAAGATAGGTCAATAAGCAAGTAAAATAATTGCATTGACCACACCAAACAACATGCATTAACCCATCACCCTATAAGTAGGAAACATGCACAAATAATATAAGTGGAATTAAACTATGATACTATCACCAACACTACCGGTTAGAGCCTTAGCCATGACACACCTATACTGCTATGCTCCTAAGACCACCCCGAGGACTTCCATCTTAGAATCTTCGAAGGTTCACTATTACCTTACTTGGTGTAATTAATTACCTTAAGGATTAACTAACAACTGGTAAATCGTCATTTCACTACCCCAATGACAAGTATGCAACCATGAACCATCTAATTTATAACACATATAGCATAAATCTGATAAGGTATATAGACAACCCCAATATAATACTTTACCCAAACTTTTAACCAATTTTAGCCATACCAACTCTGTACCCGAAGGCTTAGACATGAAATCTCCCATCCATCTACTTTATAAACTTACTCTCTAACCTGGGTCTAAGCTACTCAATTAACTGCAGTTTACTTTGATGTCAACCAGCTGTAAGAAGGATAAACCAATGCAATTCTCTCCTGAAGTCAAGATCACAGATGCACTAATCCTAAAAATCCATGGGTTTGCATCCACCCGCACCCCTTTCTCCATCTCTCTATGTTTTCAAGATATGGGAAGCAGTCCTAAGGGTTTTTCGAGTCTCCCATGTTGTTTATTTCAACAAAAATGGATAAGGGAAATGAATATCGCTTAAGTGGGATTCTGGAACTATGTCGCTCTGCTATAGCGGCATGCTTACCGCTATAGCGACACGCTTACCGCTATAGCAGAATAAATCTCGCTATAGTAGGCTGTCGTCAGCCCAACCCAAATATTTAAGTCTCTAAATTTGAAATACTCGTGGTCCATATATATATATATATATATATATATATATATTCAAATAACATCCTGATAGTTTCTGAACTCCGCACTAATATCATGGTGTTTCCTAATAATGATGGACTTGGTCGTTACAGATGCACAATATAAAACTGTCTGTTAACTTATCATATAATGTCTTATGAGTTATTCATTATTTTGAAGCGCCTAGTAATTTGCCTAGGTGATGTCCTATGCCTGACTTTACCATAAATAATCATATGATGGCCTATCAAAGGTGATCTGTGTCAAGTGTAAGGCATATATTGCTCAAATACCCATTGTTATAATTTGTACATGTAACTGTAATCGCGGTCGCATACAGGGTACGCCCCTATGGGCCCACTTTGAGAGTCTGCCCCTAGGCCATATATACTGTATATCAGTTCGAGTCAAGGGAATTAGTGAATGATCTTCCAGCTTACTCAAAATGCAAATAACACCACAAGGGTGGGTACGCTACAATATTTGGGCTTATTATAAAGGTCTGATTCCAATCCTGTGCACAAAATTATGTCACGCATGTGTGTCAAGCCAAACTTATGAATACCCTTCCATTGTTAACTTTTATCAAGTAGTGCCTTATGTGCCTATGCAAGTATATTATGACAAATACTGTTTAGCCATTCAATTAGTGCTTTTCATATACGACTAACTTCTTTAATAGTATCAAGCTATTTAAATGCTAGTTTTTCATATCATCATATAACTATGTCGCTATGTGATCCTATATACTAGTGCAACTCTACTATGGCCATTTATTCTAATATATAACATGTGATATATGTACCAAATGAATTCTAAGAGTTTCTAATAAACACGAATACAATCATGTATAACTCTATAAATACTTGACTTGACAAGAGTAATATGAATTGTGTTACTTCATCAAATAAGTGTATGAACTGTGAAAATAAGTAATTTCAAATAAGAGGGAATATAGACACTATGGCCATTTATTTGCATTTATAAGATGTGACAGACATACCATGTTGCTTAAGAATTTCAAGATGTGAAAGAATTCTAAATCATGTACACCAGAAGGGCTAAGTGTTCAACAAATAATGCATGAAATCCTAAATCATTGGGTGTTCATAACCCTCCATCTCTGAAGAATTCAACTATTGATCATGACAATTATAAAATCTGAGTAAAATGTGAAATTCCATAACTCGAGTCCAAAATCAAGAATTATTCAATATATTGAGGGCCCATGAATCACACGTCTTTAAAGATAACAAATTTCATGGGAAACATGTCATGTCAAACTAATATAGATTGAAATCCATCAAATAATGATAAATAATGCTTAATATAGCCATAAGAAATCATAAATAATCATTAAGACATGCTCATGGATGAAAACTATATCATGGAGAATTGAGTTTAAGGTTGGAAACATAATTGGGTAGAAACCCTAGTTCATGGGAATCATAGAATTCATGAATGAAAAACCATAATTTGGGTATGAGGATGAAAGGAGATACTAATTGAATACCCACATACCTGATTACTTTTGATTCTTGAACTAAATCTTGGAGGATTTGAGCTTGAAGATGAAAAACCCTAATTTCTTGTTATGGAGAAGAAAAGTCATATGTTTCTCATGTTTCTCTAAGTAATTTCATTTGTTGTGAAATGAATGAGGTATTAGGAGTAGTTTAGGCTTAACATTCATCTTTAGGATGGTTAAAAAAATGTAGTTTATGAGGTTAAAAAATGGGTAAAGACCGGAATACCCCTCTTAAAATGTTGTAGAAAAATCTAATTTTTGATGTCAAACGGAACCTCCCACGATCATGGGACCTAAATATGACCGTGGTATTGAATCTTGGGTTCTATGGGGCCTTTTCAATCCTCTGAACTTCATCAGGCAAGCACATCCCACAATCTTGGGTTCTACCCACGATCGTGGGTTCCGGTCGTGGTATTGAATGTCAAATCTGACAGCTTGTAAGTGCTTCTGTAAAATAGCCATAATGTTGTACTCCAATATCATATTAAGGAAAAACTAGATGTATTGGAAATATAATTCAAATATATATCATTTGGTGGTGGTTGAGCTCAAAAATACTTTCAAATCTAGGAGTTATGCTGTTTTGAAGTTGACAATAGCAAGATTCTTCACAAGAAAAATAACTTGTAAGGGATGTTTAAACTTGGCCATGATCTAGGAGTTACTTGTGGCCTTAATACATGTATAAATCACTTCTCATACTAACAAAACATGAAGTTTGATTCTACATGTACTTGAAGCATTGTTCTAATCTTAGCTCAATTTTTTGGGGTGTTACAGATGATCATGGTGTGAACCCACGATCGTTTGTTGTACTCGCTGTTGGATAGATGCTTCTTGGTCAGCTTTCAAATGTCTTCTGGGATGATACCCATAATGAGTTTGTTGTTTCAAATGAAGATCATTGGTTTTGATCGTTGTTTGCACCTTGAGTTTTTCACTTTGCAGGAACACCTTCCAACGATCTTCAGAAGGAGGTCGTTGTTTCTTCCAACGATCGTGTGATCTATTAACTGTTATTCTTCATATTTAACTCTCTCTACTTCATACAACGGTTGCATGGGACGACCATTTTTAGCTTCAACTGTCATTGGATGGTTCGTCGGATGCCTTTAAGTTCAATTTTCTACATTTTACTTCTCCGGACTTGTTTAACCTACAAATACATCATATCCACAAAAACTTGCCTTTGAACTAGCATATTTCCCTTATTTAAGCATCGAAATTGCTGTAAGTCCACGACACATCAACTCCCTCAACTTAGAACATATTTATGTCCTCAGGTGAACAAACCAAAACTAAACAAAACAACAAACACACAATGCTTAACTAAGAGAAACCTAGGAGTCCCACGATAGTCACTTTGTCAAAAATCAAATTTAGCATGCGTGTACCTTAATCCTTTTCAACCCATCCAATAAAATCAAAATAAACATCATTGTATGCATAAAAACTACTAACCTTGATAGAAAGGGATCAAGAAATGACATTACATTATCAATAGACAACCTAGCACATATACCAATGACACTACCCGAACAGATATCAACCATGATGCAACCCCTATTCCCTCATATTAATGAAGTCCCGCACACTCAATATACACCATGAATCTCAGAATTGGGACTAAATCAAAGCACTCACTCTTACAAAGACGTTCAAACAGTGCGCGTGAAATACCATAGGCTTGCCCTTATTTTATATACCTTAGTTTTTTTTTTGGGCAGTTGGATTAAGATCTCTATAGGGCTTTGTTGTCTTGTAATGTTGGCTTGGGACGAGTATAGTAAATATAGATTAAGTGACTCATTCCTTTTTGGAACTAAACCACTTTTGGCTCCACTTCTCAGCCCTATTTATTTCTTTTTTCTCCCTTTTGTCTTTCAGACTTTAGGTGAGGTTTATTTTTGCAATTTTCCCTTTTCTTTTTGTCCTCTTTTTTCCTTTTTTTTTTTCAAACTTTATTCATTTTTTCTTCTTTTCACACAATACCGCACCCAAATCCTTTTTCACTTACTAACATCTTCTACACACCCGATTTCCTTTATGCACCCTTACAATAGCCACTCTCAACTTAGGAAATTTGCATGAGTTCACGTGCATAGTGTCCAAGGAGGGACCAGGGCTAAAGCAAGCTCATTGTAATAGAATCGGGAAGGTGAATGGGTTAGTTAAAGTAAAATGTTTACTTTGGCTCAAAATTCGGATCAGGGGATATCACATTATGTTTACTAGTGATTTTAGTCTCAGAGTGGACTATTTGAAGAATGGCCTTTGATCCTTTCCTTACCAACTATTTTATAATCTAGGCAAGATGAATCGCACAAGTTCTAGATCGTACACACACTGCAGAACTAAGTAAGTATCTCACACACATATGAATCAGGGTTATTTTAGCAGTTCCTACCTATTCGGTTCATGCTCACTTAGTCTATGGTATTCACGCCCATAATCCTAATTCCATAACGAGATCCATACTTGGTCATAGTTCATAGTAAACACACAACACAACTTAAAAATTAAAGGAGAGGTATCATTAAAACATTTCTTTTTCAAAAACACAGGTTGTATGCTCTTTTTATTTTGACTACGCCAAGTTCTCCTAGTTGTTTCTTAATTACACAAACAACCAAAAAAAACTAGAAAAACATAAATAAACTCCTAAACATGTCAGTTCTCACTAGATAGTGCATCCAAGGAAAATAAACACGAAAACAAAATCCTCGCGTGGTGGTATACCCCCACCCCCATCTAGGAAATCATACAATATCCTAATGTACAAAACAGTTAAAAATGAAAAACTAGGGTAGGCACATACCTGTGGAGAACTAGGAACCTGTATCAAACTGGTCAGCGGGGGTCACAGATGAAACCCCTCTATTCTCTCCACCCGTGGCCTCGATAGTGTCCATGGCACTCAAAACCAAGTAAGCACTAGTGGTGGCCGGTGCACTCAAAGGTATAGAAATGGTGGAGGCAATTGTCGTACCCCCACCTCCAATCGTAGCATCAACGTTATCAACTCTTAGGGACATTGACTCTTCAGGACCCCCATCTCCTCAGCCCCTCTCATATATATCTGATATGTGATCCCCGAAGGACTGCTTGCTCTTACTCACCACCTTCTTCATCGCATTCTTATCTTTTCTTTTTCTCTTCTTTCAAGGTTGCTCATCTTCTGCCGTCACATCTATTTCTTTACCCTTGCCCCCATCTGCCAGGGACGTGGTGTAGAAATTTGGCACCTCAATATAAAACTCCTCCTCAATAACAGGCATGGATGGAGGTGGCACAATATGAAACTGTCGCTCAGTAAGCTCCTTCATAGCTATCTTAAGTGAGGCAAGCTCAGCTTTGACAACACTTAAATTCGAGGCCTGAACACTCTCCAATCGATCTATCATCCGAACCTCAAAGCTACCAAATCCCATTTGCGTTCCCCGCACAACTATTTTAATCTCATCCTCCATAAAAGGTTTGACCTCTTTCTCTAATTTTTCAATTCTTGCTTCAGATATGGCCAACTATTTTAGTGTTTTCTCCAGGAACTCTTTAGACACTAAATCATAGACTCTGGGAAAAGGCTGAAGTGCACCAAGATGCACTGCAGACGACTACAAAGATAAGGATATGGCACCAACCTCAGTAACCAGTATATCTATAGTGTGAGTAGTAAGCTGCCTATGGGGCTAAATATGGTACTAGACCTCTAGCTTGGAAAATTAGATTTAGATAATCTTTGATCAAGGAAATATCAGTGGTCTTTGTTGGCCTGAGATATTACTTGACAGTAGGAAAGGTCGGCATACTAGGACTTCCAACATAGCTTAGTCAGGAGACTAGGGAATGTGAGAGTAGTGTGATGCATAAGAACTCCCTCCCTAATCTCATCAATGATGATCTATGGAATATTCATCCCCATCTCTGCTAAAATAACTACCACCATCCTAGCTTTATCAGCACTCCACACATTATCATTACCCATCGGTGCTATCTGATGCCTGACTGTGGACTACCAGGACTTAGCAAGGAAATTCAGTGTGTGCTTGTAGATTAGGGTGCCATTAGCAAACCATTCAGCTTCTTCTTTTACTTTGGCTAAGTGGCGTGCCAACCAATTGAAGTGCATTAACTTGTCTTTTGAACTCAACTATTTCACTTTTTTCGAGTCCGTTATTCGGTGATCAAATTTTGGTGTTTTTGCTAGCGGCTCAAACTCATCACTAAATAGAACATTAGAAATGGCCTTCTCAGATATGTCAATCTCTACACCTCGCACTAGCACTGTGTCCAACCAAGGCTTCTTTATTATGTTTTTCTACTTCCTCTAAGAAGTTATATTCTAACAAGTCACAACATAGTTGGCATAAAACTCACTTACCATTTCAACACTATACATGAGTAGAGGCTTTGTCATCCAACTCAAACCACACTTCTCAAAACAACCGGTGCAGTTCAGGAACTTTTTGCAAGGACCCGGGGAGCATGCGGGACTCCTCTTGGATACTTCTTTTGATGTTCCCTATGCTGTTTAGGGACACATCGTCATTGTAATAAGCCTGGGACTCTGTAACACCCTATCACCTTGAATCTGCCCATTTGGAGGCATAACCTCAGCAGCAGCTCTGTCGGAAGCTTCCAAATTAGCACTACCAGATCCGTCTGCCGACTCATAATTCTCAAATTCTCATTCATCATCAACTTTATCGGCCTCAATCTCACTCCCATTTGGATTTGAAGTGTGGCCTCCCTTGTCACATTAGGGAGGTACTGTAGGAGTACTTGACCTCTGAACCACTAGATACCTCTAATTTAGTCTCCGAGGCTGAAAGTTAGTCCTTTTTACCAACTATTTCTTTATGGGCTACCTTTTTTTTTTGTTTTTTTCTCACTTTAGTTCCATTGTACCTGTGGAAGGAACCATTAGTCTTCAGTTTAATCACAAACCAAGTACTAAATAGTATCTACAGACAACCTATATGACAGTCGTTGTATAAAAGAACAGTCGTCCTTTGGGTCGTTGGGAAACCCTCTCAAATTTCCTGAGGGTGTTCACATGATACGAAGACTACCAATGACTCATTGGTAGAAACAACTATCGTTGGTAGTCTCTTCTAATAGACTTTCTAGAACCTTACATTTTGGCATCCACAATAATCCAACCAACGACCGTTCATAGAAATAATGGTCGTTAGTTGCACCGTTGAGTGTGCACCTAATTCTATTTAGTTTATTAATTAAGCATGATTAAAGCATGAGTATGAAGCATGGCTTAATTGTATCTGAGATTACAAATGCTTAGAGATACAAGGTGAGTTCAGATTTCATGAATTGGAGAGTGCATGCACTAACTTTTAATTAAAATCACTCTAAATAAGGTAGAAAATGAGTTGTTGCTTTGTTTTGTACTGTAATCGTGCAAATGTGGGTGTATCATTGTGTTTTAATAGGAGTATAATGGTATAGGGTTGTTTGGGTAGAAGAATTAGGGATTTTAAGGATAGTCGGGTCGAGTATGATTTTAAAAGAAATTTTGAATCCCAATGAACGGATCAACCTTAGTATAATTGGTTCATGCAATGATTGTTGCATTGTATTATTCCTTAGAGTCTTATGAAACTTACCTGGGAACTGACGAAGCTTAAGGATGATCCTTATATGATGCAACAATCATTCCTTAAACTCGTCAGGTCTATATCCTGAAAGTTGGTTTTCAGGAGTTTAATTAGATGATGGATTCCACAACCGTTGTTTCTTGGAACAGTCGTTGGTAGACAACCTCCTAAAAAATCATCTCTGGATTTCATGTAGATGATAGAAACCACAATCATTGGATCTTCCAATGGTCGTTCATTGCTTTTGTGGTTTCTGTTGTTGTTCATATTCCCAAGTCCTTTTCTGAATTGTCCCTGCACACTTCAGCACATGTAACCCTATAAATAAAAAGTAAAAATAAGTACAAAATCCTTGGATTGCCTCCCAAGCAGTGCTTAATTTAACGTCGTGACACGATGCAGCTAATTTGTCTACTTAGAATTCACCAAACTAACCCATAGGTTGCCACCCATGCATCGCCTGATTTAACATCGTAGTATGACTCAAGTGTTCTTTATCACTCAAATTTCACCAAGAACCACCTCGCATATTATCTTTACCTCATCAACATCACCGAGGTAATGCTTTACCCTTTGTCCATTCACTTTAAACTTCAGGCCCCCATCATATTCAAGCTCAATAGCACCATAAGGAAACACCGTCACCACTCGGTAAGGTCCCCTCCATCGTGACCTCAACTTGACAGGAAACAACTTCAACTTGGAATCAAAAAACAAAACTATATCGCCAACGGTGAAATCTCTCTTCTCAATCTTACAATCAAGGTATAATTTCATATTCTCCTTGTACATGGCTAAACTCTCATATGCTTTGAGACATAATTCATCCATCTCATTCAAGTGCTCAAGTCTCAGCTTCACCGCATCACTCCATTCTAGATTTAACCTTATGCTCAAGTTCGACATGCATGTGGCATGCTTTTCCAAACACAAGTTGATATAGGGGAGCACCGATAGGAGTCTTAAACTCTATCTGGTAGGCCCATAATGCATCATCCAACTTTCTAGCTCAATCCATTCTATTTGCATTCACAGTCTTCGCCAAAATAGACTTGATCTCTCGATTGGAGACCTTGACTTGCCCACTTGATTGCAGATGGTAAGGTGTTTCCTTATTATGCTTCGCACCATATTTCTCAAGAAAGGGTTTGAATAGATTATTGTAAAAATGAGAACCTCCATCACTGATGGTTGCCCTTGGAGTACCAAATCTAGAAAATATTTCTTTCTAAAAAATGTTTTCATACTCTTCCCTACATTGTTTGGAAGTACGACCACCTCCACCCACTTCAAGATATAATCAATAGCAACCAAGATATACTTCATACCATATGAGCTCACAAATGGACCCATAAAATCAATGCCCCATAAATCAACCAGCTCAAGCTCTAGGATTGGAGTTATTGGGAGCTCTTGTCTTCGTGAGATGTTCCCTTGTCTTTGGCATTGGTCGCAAAATCTTGCGTAGTCATGTGCGTCTTTATGAATGGTGGGCTAGTAGTACCCACATTACAAAAATTTATGAGTAGTTCATGCACCATTATGATGACCCCCAACTGGGGATGAATGACATACCTCTAAAATACTCATCATCTCAATTTTCGAAACACATCTATGAATCACCCCATCAGCAAAAATCTAAAACAAGTATGGCTCATCCCAGAAATTTTTTTCGTACATCATACATAAAATTATTTTGCTGTTAAAATGATAGCTCCTTGGGCACAACATCACTTACCAAATAATTGGCAAAATATGAAAACCATGGAATCAAGTCTTGTGATGCAGCCAATACCTGTTCTCCTAGAAAAGTATCATCAATCTCAAGCTCATCCTTTTATTTCAGCATTGACTCTTCTTCAAGTCGTGATAAATGGTCAGCCACTTGATTTTCAGTCCCCTTTCAATCCTTGACCTCAAAGTCAAATTCCTGTATTAGAAGTACCCAATGAATCAACCTCGGCTTCCCATTCTTCTTTGCCATAAGGTACCTAAGAGCTACATGGTCAATATGCACAATCACTTTCGTGCCAAGCAAATAAGATCAAAATTTCTCAAATGCAAAAACCATAACAAGCAGCTCTTGTTAAGTCACAGTATAATTCTTCTGAGCTGGATTAAGTGCCTTGCTAGCATAATAGATCGGATGAAGAATCGTCTCTCGCCTTTGGCCTAGGACTATTTCTAGCACCAAAATGCTAGCATCACACATAACCTCAAAAGGCATGGACCAATAAGGTGAACTAATAATAGGGGATGAAATCAACTTCTCGTTTAGACACTCAAACGCCTTAGGCACGCATCATAAAAACAAACTTCACCTCCTTCTCCAACAACTTACATAAGGGATGTGCAATTTTAGAGAAATCCTTGATGAATCTATGATAAATCCCAGCATGCCCTAAAAAACATCGAATACCTTTGACAGAAATAGGTGGAGGCAACTTTTCAATCACCCCAAAATGCTAGCATCGCACATAACCTCAAAAGGAATGGACTAATCAAGTGAACTAATAATAGGGGATGAAATCAACTTCTCGTTCATACACTCAAACGCCTTAGGAACGCATCATAAAAACAAACTTCACCTCCTTCTCCAACAACTTACATAAGGGATGTGCAATTTTAGAGAAATCCACATCTTGTCTGGTGGTGCATGTTATGGTGCAGTAATGAAACCTACTGCGCCTTTTGGTCAAGAAATTGTTAGTTGGACATGGAATAACCACTGGGTCTAATGGCTCGGTACATTCATCAGTGCAGCCACAGCTCCTTTGGTCTATGAAACCATTTTCATTACCAACAAAACTGATGACGCATGGCTTCTCCCTAATAGCATTCGCGGAACCAACTCCATTGAGGAAATTCAATTGAATCCCTTCGTCAAAAACTTCTACCAAGCTACAAAGTCAAAAAATATTTTCTTGTACATATATAAGTTGTTGAATCTCCCTGACACGTGAGAGTTGGGATTTAGAATTCTTTAGATCATAGGCTTTTAACCCTAGATAATATGACATTCTTTTATTCTTTCAATCCACTTGTTAGAATTTCTTCTTATGTGATAATCCTTGTAAATGAGAATTATAACTTTCGTAGATGATATAGTCAGATCATATTTTCACTCTCAAAAGAAAAAAGAACTATTGCCTTTTTACTTCTCTCTTGATATATATCTACGAAAGTTACTTCTTGGAATCTGATTAATTTGGTATATTCGGATACAATTGATTGATATCTTTTACATACAACTCTTATTTATACCAAAACTATATAGCTAAGCTTTAAACAACAAACAGAAGTAAATGCAATTTCTCGTGAATGCTCTCAATTGTGATACATGATACATTAACACTTTACATTTAATTCAAAAATTGCTCCAAGGAGAAAGCACAAAGAAGAATTTGTCACCAATCAGGAAAAACCCAAAATGGTGGGGGTTCAATTTTCTGCAAAATTATGTAACACATCCATCTTCCATGCTGAACACACCCATATCATGACCCCCATACATGTAATCTTTTTACTCGATCCAAGTAATCATTCATGAAGTAAATAGAATTCTCCTTGTAGCCCGGATGATCCTCAGCCAACACTGAAAAAGACTGATTTCCACCAAGAAATAGTATGTGATCGATCAAAGAATCCACTTCTAACCATTTTTCCCAATTCATATCCATTTTATAAACATCGAAGTTAACAGTTCTATAAGAACAAACAGAGTCACATTCTCCCTCATACATAGCTCTTCCATCCTTTGTAACAAATTCACCAATGTACTTGACAACTAAAAAAATATCCTCAGATGATAAACCAAGTGAAGGTTATTAGAAAATAGGTCAATTGGGTAGTATCTCTTAAGAGTGTGTGAAATTTGTTGGACCTGATGGTTGGATACTCATATGTTTCTTAGGAAAAGATCAATCTAGATGAAAATCTCAAGATTTATAAAACTCTGAGGTACTAACAAAAAAATAGATCCCCAAAAATTCTTTAAAGCAAAAATCGCAGAGTTCACCACCTGCAGTCTTCCAGTATAAGATAAGTGCCTTGTTGAGGTAGCTCTCAACTTTTCTGTAATCTTCATGCTTAATTGGTAACAATCAAGTTTTGACCATTTCTTGTGTGTTAAGGGCAGACCAAGATATCTGATGGGAAGTGTATCTAAAAAGAAACTAATAAGCCTCAACAAATTGTTCTTGACATCCTTATATACCACTGCTAAGAAAATATTGGACTTATTAGTATTTGTGGTTAAGCATGTGGTCTCTAAGAAATAATGGATAACCTTCATAATTCTTCTCACTGATTGTTCAGTACCTTTGCGGAATAGCATGAGATCATCTACAAATGTTAAGTAAGTGAGCTGATGCTTCTTGCACATGGGATTTAATCTAAAGTCAGGAAATTGGATCACTCTTTTCATAACCCTTGATAAATACTCCATGACCATTACAAACCATAAAGGGGATATGGGATCCCCTTGCCACAATTCTCTTTTCCCTTTGAATAAACCACATCCTTTACCGTTCACCTTTATAATGAAACTAGTTGTTGTCACACATATCATCACAAGCTGTATAAATCTAGGTGGAAATCCACAACCTTCTAGCATCTCTTGCACAAACTCTCACTTGACCTTATCTTAAGCCTTCCTCAAATCAATCTTCATTAGGCATCTTGGAGTAGTCTTCCTATTATACTGCCTTAACATATCATGTCAAACGAGCACATTCTAAAAAAGGGGGAAGCCCTATTTGACGACATTAAATAATGTTTACTTAGGTGTCGAGAGCTATAAGTATGTATTTGGTAATGTTAGTGATGGAAACATTGAAATTTGGCCTTGTACATGTGATTAACCTTGCATAGGAGGTGTTTTGCGATTTTCATGGAGCATTTGTGGGGTTCAAAATGAGGCTAAGAGGACCTCTAAACAAAGGATATTAAGTGTAAGAAGTAAGTTAAAGAATAGGATTTGAAGTATCTAACCAAACCCGCGAAGAAAAGTCGAAAAATAAAATTTTCAAAAATGTGAAGTCTGGGGCGCGCTGGAGGTCGTGCCATGATGCTCTGGGCTAAAATTATTAGTCCATAGGCAGCAAGATGGCGCGCCCAAGGGTGTGCCACGCTGGTTTTGGCCACTTTTCAAAGTTGGAATTTTTCTTAAGTCCTAAGGGTGCCCGGGGACGTATTGAGCCAATTTTTGCCACGATTCTTCTACAACCATGAGAATATACATGAAATGAGTAAAAATATTATATTGGTACGATAAAATTACTCGAGAACGAATTTGGCATCAAAATGACGATTTTACCCTTGTAGTCAAAATAAGCCATACATGGCTAGAATTGCTTATTTTTTGGGATTGAGGCTACGAATATAAATTCCGTGAGTGGGAATATTGTTGTAACGCGTATGAAATGAATTCAACATGAGAAATTTTTGATTTGTTGGATCAAGTGAATTGGGCTCAAAAGAGACCCAAAAATGAGGCAAAAGTCATGAGCCAAAAATGGGTCAAATGACCCATTCTTGCCTTGACTTGTCAATGATTGAGAAGAGTGGATAAGGATGACTTAAAGGGTCTATAAAAGGAAAATAAAAATCATATTTTAATTCATCCAAAGACACAAGCATTTCTAGACTTTTCCAAGAAGCCAAAGCAAGATATTTCTCGTCAAACCCTAAGGAATATGTGGACAAGATCATCATTTGGTAAGTCTTGGTAAGTGTATATTCTTATGATTTAATATCTTATATGTATGAGATACTATGTAGATCATGTTGGTTATGCTTGGAAGTGTTGGATATGGCACTTGGGGTTTTTGCAAAAAGATGTGCATCCTTGTGAATTAAACTTGAAATATGACTTGTGGGTTTGATGAAAAGGCATGGTATGGAGGAAATACTAACATGTATGGTGTGATTATGTAATTAAACTTATTATTTTTCTATAAGTGTAAATTATGAGATTTTGGCCGATTTGTTGTTGTGAGGTGTATTGGAGCAATTTAATGGAATAATTGTGATATGCTGCTTATGAGAAAGTGTAGAGGAGAAACCTTGTGGTGAAATGCTATTGGTATGTGATGTTGTGGTCAATGTATAAAATGTTATGGTATTGTTGGCATGAAAGGGGCCATGAATGGTATTGTAAAGGGTGAATAGGGAACTCAGTAACTTATGGTTGTCTTATACACTTGAAATGTAGCTTGTGGTCAATGTAAGGCATGAATGGGACATTGTTGGTATGTTAATGCCGTAAATGGTATTGTAGAGAAGGAAATGCCATTTTAAAGATAAACATGTAACTCATTGTTGCCATATGCATTTGTAAGGTAGTTGGTTGTTAATGTTGGTTCCGTTATGTATTTGTGATGTAGAGTGAAACGTAAGGAAGGAGCGGAATTGTTGTGCTCACATATTGGATTGTGTACTTACATTGGGAAGATAAGGTATGTAAGGTTACTCTGTCTATATCCTTCTGTAGCTCATCATGTTCATAATGACATTTCACTTGTCCTATTCCAAAATATGCTATGATATCTCATTCAGGTTTGATGTATATTGCTATCCACACGTCTCTTATTCATTGACCGATTGGTATTCATACGTCTCCTATCCATGGACTGAAATGCCTAAGCTCTCATAATGTTGTTGTAACTACTAAAAGAAACTATTACAAGGAAAGTGAGGACGTAAGGAGAACCTATGCATTCCTAAGTCACGTATCCCTCATTCATTAGTCATGGTTGTTCATGAGTTACCTAACTATGGACATGGGTCCAAAGTCCTCATATAGTATGTTCCAACGGAGTCATAACGTTGTGATTCTAGAATAATTATCTCAAGTAGAGTAAGAGGTAAAGAGAAGCTAGTTATTCTTGAAAAGCATTCTCCAATCATGTCATGTTCCAAAGTCCAATATTATTATGACTATCTTTGTACCAATCTCATAAGAGTAGTGAAGGAGATAAAGTGAGAACTAATATATCTATTCCTCACAAGTGAGCGTATCACTCTCTTGAGAGTAAGGAAGTGAAGTAAGGTATAGAGGTGTGTCTCTCATAAGTGGATGTGTTAATCTCTCACAAGTTGAAGTATCAATCTCATAAGAGTATTAAGAGAGGTGATGTGCAAGTTAATATAATTACTTCTCATAAATGAAGATGTCAATCTCACGAAGTAAAGGAGTGAGGTAATATATATATAAGAGGGTGCTTAATATATATAAGAGTGTGCTTCAAGTAATGTCATGATCTTTAATGTGTTACTCTCATAATTATGGAAAGGGTATAAGATTTGTAGAGAAGTAATGTACGTATGGTTATTAGATGTTACATTGAGCATGGATCACAACCAGATAGAATAATCTCAATACTATGCTATGTTATTTATTATAGCCCACCAAAGGTGGAGGTCCGGTATTATACATAGATATATATATATTATAGCCCATCGAAGGTGGAGGCCCGGTACTATATATATCCCACCAAGATGGAGGTCTGGTACTATATACTCATTTATTATATCCCATCAAAGGTGGAGGCCCGGTACTATATATCCCACCAATATGGAGGCCCGGTACTATATACATATACATTATATCCCACCAAAGGTGGAGGCCCGGTACTACATACTTACTTATAAGGTGATGATCCATAAGGTACTATGAATCACTAACTAGTTGAGTGAATAATAATAAAGATAGTTGTAAAAGAGATGAGACTATATCCCTTTCATGAGTATATCAATATAGAGGTAATGAACATGGTTCCACACATTCAGGTTGGAGGTCTATTCACATTGATTATTCTCTTACGTTTAATTTCTTGAAAGTACTTATGTATTACTATAGTTTTATATGGCCTTACATACTCAGTACTTTCTTCGTACTGACCCCTCTCGGGGGACTTACCTTACATACTGCAGGCCCAGGTGTTAGTAAATCTCCGCAGTAGGCGACGAGATATTCGCAGATTGTTGGTGAGCTCCAGTTGCTTCGGGGCTTCCCAAGTCACATGTGTTCGTTAGTTTTGGCATTTTGTAAATATTGTATAGACATGGTCATGTATCTATTAGAGGCTTTGTATACATATGTGGGGTATCATGAAAGTAAAAGATGTACGTTTATTTTGACGAAATATCCCTAACGGCCAAGTTTCATATATTGCACATGTTGTCATGCCTTCCGCTATTGATATTTAATTACATGAGATAGATGAGATAAGATGATATTCATACGCTAACATACATATCAGAGTACATGAGCAAAGATTGGTTCTCTCGGGCCTTATCGGCTCCGGGTGCCAGTTCGGCCCGAATGGGATTTGGGTCGTGACAAAGTGGTATCAGAGCAGGTCGTTCTATGGGTGTCTACAAAGCCGTGTCTGAGTAGAATCTTGCTTATGGATGTGTTGCGTGCCACATTTATAAGTAGGAGGCTACGGGACATTTAGGAGTTATTTCATTTCTTCATTCTAGATCGTGCAATAGAGCTATTGCCATACGTGGGATTACATCTGACCATTGAAATTGGTTTTCTTTGATATAGTAAAATGCCGATTACAAGACAAGGTATGGGCAAAGATAAGCAGGTAGATATGCAAGCGGGAGAAGGAATTAGTAAATCCCCACCTAACCCAGCTAGTCAATATGGTGTTGAAACTGAGTTTACATCACGGGCACCTTCTCCTCCCCCTTCTCCAGGGAGGCCACAAAGGAGGGAAGTATCCCCAGAGTCGCCTACTAATGTTACTAGGCAGGAGTTACAGGATTTGAAAAATGCGGTACAAATGTTGACTCAGATAGTTGTTGTACAGATTCAAGGACGAGTTGGTCCAGTGACAAGTGATGATGGTGCGGCTAGGATAGCTAGTCGACGGATACAGGATTTCCTGAAATTGGATCCTCCCATATTTATCGGGTCCGATCTTAATGAAGATCCGCAAGACTTTATAGATCAAATCCAAAGGGCTCTAGATGTTATGCATGTGACTGGTGTAGAAATAGTAGAGCTTGCAGCATATAGACTAAAAGGAGAGGCTATATTATGGTACGAAGATTGGAAACGATCCAGAGGTATCGGTGCAAATCCATCTAGTTGGGAGGAATTCAAGGTGTCATTCCTTGATCATTACCTCCCATATGAGGTCCGCGAGGCTCGTGCGGATCAGTTTTTAAATCTTTGTCAAGGAAATATGAGCGTCAGGGAGTACAGTCTTCGGTTTAATTCGTTGGCTAGATACGCTCCTCACATGGTAGCAATTATGGCCGATAGAGTTCATCGGTATGTAGACAGATTGGAGCCCTACTTGGTAAGAGACTGTACTATTGCTGCATTAAATAAAGACATGGATATAGCCAGAATACAAGCCTTCGCGCAAAAGATGGAGGATCAAAGGCAAAGGAGAAGGATACAAGAATCTGAGGCAGGGCCGTCAAAGCGGGCTCGACCCATGGGACAGTTCATGGCATCCCAAGGAGGATTTAGGCCTCAGGTTTTCCCAAGACCACCTAGACCATCATTTTCTCACCCTACAACGGGTACTCCACCTCCATTTCGAGGGTCTAGAGGAACTCCGGTTGGGCAGAGTAGTGGAATACGGGGTTCGCAGACAGCGAGATATTCTCGTCAACTGTGTCAGCGCTGCGGAAAGTTTCATTCAGGTGAATGCTAGTTTGAGATGGATGTTTTCTTTTGGTGTAAAAAGCCAGGACACGTGAATCGAGAGTATCCATAGAGGGCCACGGGTAGTATAACACGACCTACGGGATCAGCAGAATTCAGAGGCTCTCCTTGATATAGTGATAGGTACGTTATCTATATGTTTACCTAATGAATATGCATCAATTGATCCGGGTTCTACCCTATCATATGTTACTCTATTTGCCTGCGGAAGAGACACTAGAGTTAATAGTCAAGTTAGTTGGGGTGTCCGCACCAGTTGGTGAATTTATTATAGCTAAAAGGAATATGTCGCAATTGTATAGTAAATGTTGTGATCACGTTACATCGACTAATTTTATTGAGATGGACAGGATAGATTTTAATGTTACAGTGGGTATGACTTGGTTGGCTTTTTGTTAGGCCACAATAGATTGCCGAGCAAAGAAATTACATTTTCAGTTTCCACAAAGAATTTTCTTGAATGGAAGGGTACATAAGTCGCTTAGTCAGACACCAAAGTTAAGGCTACTAATGTGAAAGATACTAGTCTATCCCCATAGGGTGTACTAGTGTAAATTGTATCGACGAGGGATGACACGTCGAGAATGTGCATTAATTATAGGCAACGGATTGAAGTGTCAGGAAGATTTTATGTATCGGATATATATATATATGAGCTAAAGAAATGCATTATGGTAAAGTGCACCATTCACGATATGCTATTTAGTAGGGAGTAATCAATATGTACCATGATTTGGAAGTGACTTTTTGACAGGAGTACATGAAGAAAAACAAATATTGCGAAATTTATACTTTAGTAATCGAAGTGATAACAAGTAAAGGTAAAGTGTTTGGAATCTGAAGGTTATAGGTTATGTGGAGATGCTTTTGAGTTAGAAATAGATGTGATGCCATATGGGTAATAATTGATCGGCTTACCAAGTTAAAACAGTTGTAGAAATGTTTTTGGGAACCCAAGTGAATGTAAGCATGGTTTTCGTCTTCAGACAGAGGAACAAGTAAACCGTACTGTTTAAGCATGAGAAGTTAGTTCTATATAGCATACCTTCTAAGATGGTTTGAAGATGTGGTCAAGTCGTATATGACTTTAAAGTATCCCAAAAAAAAATAAAATCTCTAGAGTTCATTTAGCATCTCCTATGCGATGCTTTGAAAGTATATAGGAGATTATCCCATGTTGCTCCGAGTGGAAATCCATCAGTTACGGAAAAATCTCATATGTGAAGAAGTACGGCTTACTATTCTAGCTCGATAAGCGAAAGTAATAAGAAGTAAAGAAGGATCTTTCGTAAAAGCACAATAAGACAAACGAACACGTGGAAGAAGTCACAACGGAGACTAGAGAAATAATGAAATCTAAAGTAATCGTAAGTTTTGGACACGAAATAAAAGTTCAAGATATGGAAGTGGAGTCATAATAAATAAGTCTTTACAAGTACTC
Organism: Capsicum rhomboideum; assembly: GCA_031232105.1. NCBI lineage: Eukaryota > Viridiplantae > Streptophyta > Magnoliopsida > Solanales > Solanaceae > Capsicum > Capsicum rhomboideum. The sequence continues at coordinate 150,172,422 of CP124714.1, read as the reverse complement.
TATGTGTATATGATAATTGAATGATCCACTTCGGCTTAAGTTATTACGATGAGACAATGTTACTAACATTCGAGGATGAATGTTTCTAATGGGGTAAGAATGTAACACCTCGTACCTTCCCAACCCTATTTGACGACATTAAATAATGTTTACTTAGGTGTCGAGAGCTATAAGTATGTATTTGGTAATGTTAGTGATGGAAACATTGAAATTTGGCCTTGTACATGTGATTAACCTTGCATAGGAGGTGTTTTGCGATTTTCATGGAGCATTTGTGGGGTTCAAAATGAGGCTAAGAGGACCTCTAAACAAAGGATATTAAGTGTAAGAAGTAAGTTAAAGAATAGGATTTGAAGTATCTAACCAAACCCGCGAAGAAAAGTCGAAAAATAAAATTTTCAAAAATGTGAAGTCTGGGGCGCGCTGGAGGTCGTGCCATGATGCTCTGGGCTAAAATTATTAGTCCATAGGCAGCAAGATGGCGCGCCCAAGGGTGTGCCACGCTGGTTTTGGCCACTTTTCAAAGTTGGAATTTTTCTTAAGTCCTAAGGGTGCCCGGGGACGTATTGAGCCAATTTTTGCCACGATTCTTCTACAACCATGAGAATATACATGAAATGAGTCAAAATATTATATTGGTATGATAAAATTACTCGAGAACGAATTTGGCATCAAAATGACGATTTTACCCTTGTAGTCAAAATAAGCCATACGTGGCTAGAATTGCTTGTTTTTGGGATTGAGGCTACGAATATAAATTCCGTGAGTGGGAATATTGTTGTAACGCGTATGAAATGAATTAAACATGAGAAATTATTGATTTTGTTGGATCAAGTGAATTGGGCTCAAAAGAGGCCCAAAAATGAGGCAAAAGTCATGGGCCAAAAATGGGTCAAATGACCCATTCTTGCCTTGACTTGTCAATGATTGAGAAGAGTGGATAAGGATGAATTAATGGGTCTATAAAAGGAAAAGAAAAATCAGCTTGTAATTCATCCAAAGACACAAGCATTTCTAGACTTTTCCAAGAAGCCAAAGCAAGATATGTCTCGTCAAACCCTAAGGAATATGTGGACAAGATCATCAGTTGGTAAGTCTTGGTAAGTGTATATTCTTATGATTTAATATATTATATGCATGAGAGAATATGTAGATCATGTTGGTTAGGCTTGGAAGTGTTGGATATGGCACTTGGGGTTTTTGCAAAAAGATGTGCATCCTTGTGCATTAAACTTGAAATATGACTTGTGGGTTTGATGAAAAGGCATGGTATGGAGGAAATAATAACATGTATGGTGTGATTATGTTATTAAACTTATTATTTTTTCATAAGTGTAAATTATGAGATTTTGGCCGATTTTTTGTTGTGAGGTGTATTGAAGAAATTTAATGGAATAATTGTGATATGCTGCTTATGAGAAAGTGTAGAGGAGAAACCTTGTGGTGAAATGCTATTGGTATGTGATGTTGTGGTCAATGTATAAAATGTTATGGTATTGTTGGCATGAAAAGGACCATGAATGGTATTGTAAAGGGTGAATAGGGAACTCATGTAACTTATGGTTGTCTTATACACTTGAAATGTAGCTTGTGGTCAATGTAAGGCATAAATGGGACATTGTTGGTATGTTAATGCCGTAAATGGTATTGTAGAGAAGGAAATGCCATTTTAAAGATAAACATGTAACTCATTGTTGTCATATGCATTTGTAAGGTAGTTGGTTGTTAATGTTGGTTCCGTTATGTATTTGTGAGGTAGAGTGAAACGTAAGGAAGGAGCGGAATTGTTGTGCTCACATATTGGATTGTGTACTTACATTGGGAAGATAAGGTATATAAGGTTACTCTGTCCGTATCCTTCTGCAGCTCATCATGTTCATAATGACATTTCACTTGTCCTATTCCAAAATATGCTAAGATATCTCATTCAGGTTTGATGTATATTTCTATCCACACGTTTCTTATTCATTGACCGATTGGTATTCATACGTCTCCTATCCATGGACTGAAATTCTTAAGCTCTCATAATGTTGTTGTAACTACTAAAAGAAACTATTACAAGGAAAGTGACGACGTAAAGAGAACCTATGCATTCCTGAGTCACGTATCCCTCATTCATTAGTCGTGGTTGTTCATGAGTTACCTAACTATGGACATGGGTCCAAAGTCCTCATATAGTATGTTCCAACGGAGTCATAACGTTGTGATTCTAGAATAATTATCTCAAGGAGAGTAAGAGGTAAAGAGAAGCTGGTTATTCTTGAAAAGCATTCTCCAATCATGTCATGTTCCAAAGTCCAATATTATTATGACTATCTTTGTACCAATCTCATAAGAGTAGTGAAGGAGATAAAGTGCGAACTAAAATATCTATTCCTCACAAGTGAGCATATCACTCTCTTGAGAGTAAGGAAGTGAAGTAAGGTATAGAGGTATGTCTCTCATAAGTGGGTGTGTTAATCTCTCACAAGTTGAAGTATCAATCTCATAAGAGTATTAAGAGAGGTGATGTGCAAGTTAATATAATTACTTCTCATAAGTGAAGATGTCAATCTCACGAAGTAAAGGTGTGAAGTAATATATATATATATGAGGGTGCTTAGTATATATAAGAGTGTGCTTCAAGTAATGTCATGATCTTTAATGTGTTACTCTCATAATTATGGAAAGGGTATAAGATTTGTAGAGAAGTAATGTACGTATGGTTATTAGATGTTACATTGAGCATGGATCACAACCAGATAGAATAATCTCAATACTATGCTATGTTATTTATTATAGCCCACCAAAGGTGGAGGTCCGGTATTATACATAGATATATATATTATAGCCCATCGAAGGTGGAGGCCCGGTACTATATATATCCCACCAAGATGGAGGTCCGGTACTATATACTCATTTATTATATCCCATCAAAGGTGGAGGCCCGGTACTATATATCCCACCAAGATGGAGGCCCGGTACTATATACATATACATTATATCCCACCAAAGGTGGAGGCCCGGTACTACATACTTACTTATAAGGTGATGATCCATAAGGTACTATGAATCACTAACTAGTTGAGTGAATAATAATAAAGATAGTTGTAAAAGAGATGAGACTATATCCCTTTCATGAGTATATCAATATAGAGGTAATGAACATGGTTCCACACATTCAGGTTGGAAGTCTATTCACATTGATTAGTCTCTTACGCTTAATTTCTTGAAAGTACTTATTTATTACTATAGTTTCATATGGCCTTACATACTCAGTACTTTCTTCGTACTGACCCCTCTCGGGGGACTTACCTTACATGCTGCAGGCCCAGGTGTTAGTAAATCTCCGCAGTAGGCGACGAGATATTCGCAGATTGTTGGTGAGCTCCAGTTGCTTCGGGGCTTCCCAAGTCACATGTGTTCGTTAGGTTTTGGCATTTTGTAAATATTGTATAGACATGTTCATGTATTCATTAGAGGCTTTGTATACATATGTGGGGTATCATGAAAGTAAAAGATGTACGTTCATTTTGACGAAATGGCCCTAACGACCAAGTTTCATATATTGCACATGTTGCCATGTCTTCCGCTATTGATATTTAATTACATGAGATAGATGAGATAAGATGATATTCATACGCGAACATACATATGAGAGTACACGAGCAAAGATTGGTTCTCTTGGGCCTTATCGGCTCCGGGTGCCAGTCCGGCCCGAATGGGATTTGGGTCGTGATAAGAGCTTCCCCGGACATAGGCTGGTTGGGTAGAATTTACTAGGCTAAGTAACACATATTTCAATTTGCTACACAAAATCATAGAAATACACTTATATAAATTATTACAGCGGGAAATAGTCCTGAATTGGCTAGCATTTCTAGGTCTACTATTTTAAGAATAAGTACAATCATTGTAGTGTTCAGTTGTTTCAACAACATACCATTTTGAAAAAGGTCTTGTATAACATCACAAACAACAGACCCTATTACATCCTATGTTTCTCTAAAAAATCCCCTCCATACCCATCAGGACCAGGGATTTTGTTTATATTAATGCACCATAATACCTTCTTTATCTCTGTGTAGTAACTTGGAGCAAGGGTTGCATTTTCTGATCATCATGCAACCTTCCACGACCCAAAAATTGGGTCATGACAGCCTTGATAAGTAGTCCGATCATGCAAAATGGAAAGACGTTCCCACATTCAACAATAACAACAAGACGAGACATCTAGAACTAAGTCAGGCCAAATATCGGATATAAATAAGTGGAAGACAGAAATAAGTATCATACAATCCCCAAAATTTGGTGTCATAGTGTAAGAGCATCTAGTACAATATTTGAAAAACTAAAAATACACATCTATCTCTTAATCATAACTAAAGACAAGTAAGAACCTCGAAAATAGAGGCTCCGCACAAAGCAGTAGCCATGCGCGGTGCTCGAACTGGGATCTGCATCGAAAGGGCACAATAGGGGTGATTATGGTCCACATGTACTCAGTAGGAATCATAGACTGACTGAGCAACGTAGATAATAATATAACTAAAGAAAACTATGAGCACGTCACCTGAAAATAGAAAAGTTCCCAAACGGTAGCTCATACCGTCTCTACTAACAGTTCTAATAAAATACAGAATTGAAACAACGCAGACATACACGAAAAACATACGGAAACTAAGCACAATTCAAGGAAAAACTAAAGAAATCACAAAAGATGCATATGCAATGCAATGATGATGATAGGGTGGAATAGTGAAAATCATCGCATGACTTTCTGTATACACCTACTGAGCTCGCAGCTCCGTAATATGACCCATGGAGGGTTCTCAACCCATATACTACAACTCATATCTCAATCTCAACCCACCTGTCCTGCTCGTATTCACGGAGAGAGTTTATAAAAATATCTAATTTTGTTTCAAAACAATATTTCTCAATGGTACCAGCATCTCATGAATCTATATGTGGAATGAGGATGTAATGGTCTTAACCAAATAAGTATAAAGATATCTAATCAATTCAATATATGTATATAAGTGAGCCCAGAATCAACTCAATAGGTACACAATTCATGATTATCAAGTCTAATTAGGCACCATCGGAATAAATATGCATGTAAGACATCATTAATATCATATCAACCCCTAACTCGGGTTTTTCTATCATGATAAAGGCAATTAATGCTCAATAAGGCCTATAATAACAATTTAAGCCCCCGCACTAGCATTATATCTAGAATAAGGCATATAAATGCACAAATAAGGCCAATGATGTCAATTAAGGCCCCCACTCGAGCAACACGCAATATCAGATATCACAAATCAACAACCACCGAATATAAGCCCCCACACTGGCATACAACAGTAATAATAATCTCAAAATATCAAACCCACAGTTATTTTCACAAAACCATAACATGCTTTACTTATTTATTAACTACCCAACTCAATCTGAAAGAAGTTAAGCCGTAACTTACCTCGAAATGACAAAATTCGAGCCTAAAATCCTTCAACATAGAGTTTTCCCTTTTCGAACGGCCTCAGAATAAACTAAAATATGCCAATATAGAATTTACACGTTAAAATAAAGCTAACAATACTCATATTGCCCATATTTAAATCGTATCTAAAACGGACTTGAAAAATAAGTTCAAAAATGAGAGGGGAAAAATTGGAATTTTCCTTTAGAAACACATTCCCCAAGGTTAGGATTCAAAGGTGCTTTCAAAGATAAAATCAATGGGAACTAGTGGGATTATGAGTTTAGAAGTTAACCACACAAAACTTGATGAAGAAACCCTCAAAAATTGCCTTTTTCGAAGCTTGGAGGTCCAAAAATGGAGTAAAATCACGAAAATCATTAATTTATACTATTTAGTTAACAATGCCTTGTTATCGCGAACCCCACCTCACTATCGCGGGGGTCAATGTTGACCGTCCATAAAATGGCCTTCGCGTTCACGGCAAAGGCTTCGCATTCGCGAAGGCTGATGACTCAGGCCTTCACATTCGCGAAGAAGAAACTTGACCCTACCCCGAATACCCTTCGCTATTGCGGCCACCACCTCGCGATTGTGATTAAGAGAAATTTCCTTCTCCGTGATTGCATACAGGGGACCATATTCATGAAGAAGGATCTGGCATGCACTAGCTATCAGTAAAAATGCTGATTTTGCATGCTTTTGAAATCTCTGAATGGACCCTCGGGATTCATTCAAGACCCGACTAAAGTAAACCATATATGCTACTAGGCTAATTTCAACGTTCCGAACTCAATGGTGATGTCAAAATTTTGAAAAAAGATTGTTTTAAATAAATTAACTCCTAGGGTACTATTTTCCAAACGAAGTGTCGAAATGATATATAAAGGTCTCGAACCCAAAAAGCCTCACTACTAACCCAAATTCGACATTTCGGATCTGCTGGTGCAGTCCAAATTGTCATCTGAGACTCAAAACATGAAATGTTAACGTAAGTCAATTATTGGCTCATAAAGCCTCAAAACAAACTCAAACTCGCTCAAATCACTCCCGATCACATCGGGAATCGTGCAAACCATCCCCATACCCCAAAACCAACATGTAAAAATTATGAGAAAGGGCAAAATGGTCAAAATACAAAAATAGCAAGTTTTCATAAAACAAGTCTTTACAATATCCACCACTAAGACTCTAGTTCGTCTCCAAACTAAAAAGCAAAGAAATACTTGAATCAGTGAAAAGCTAAGGGTAACTACTACACATATCGGACTCAATCTCCCAAGAAGCCTCCTTAATGGAATGATGTATCCACTGAACCATAACTACAGGAATATCTCTAGATCGCAATCATCTAACATCCCTGGCTAAAATAGAGACTGGCTCCTCAACAAAGGTCAACCTCTCATCCAACTGGATCGAATCCCAATGAAGCACATCTGACTCATTTGGAATATAGCGTCGGAGCATAGAAACATGAAAAAATGGATGAACGACTAAAAAATCTTGAGGTAGAGCCAACTCATAAGCAACCTCCCCAAATTTTTGAAGAATCCCAAAAGGTTTGGTGTACCTCAGGCTATGCTTGCCCCTCTTTTCGAACCTCATCATGCCCTTCATGGGTGACACACGAAGGAAAACACAATCTCTAATACCAAACATCAAGGCACGAAGTCTGCATCTGCATAACTTTTTTGCCTACTATGAGCTGCCCGAAGCCTATCCTAAATCACTCAGACACTATCCAAAGACTTATGAAGCAAGTCAGTACCACGGGGTATAACCTCGGAAGTCTCAAACGAACCAATCGGAGAACTACAATGCCTACCATATAATGCCTCAAAAGGTGTCATCTCAATACTCGAATGGTAGCTATTATAATAAGCAAACTCTACCAAGGCTAAATGTTTCTCCCACTAACCTCTAAAGTCCATAACACACACGCAGAGCATATCCTTTAAAACCTGAATAGTCCGCTCCGACTAACCATTGGTCTGGGGGTGAACAATTGTACTGAGGTCAACCTAAGTACCCAAATCCTGCTGAAATGTCCTCCAAAAGCTAGAAGTAAACACTGAACCACTGTCTGAAATAATAGATACGGGCTAACATCTCGGTACTGGCTGAAATCTTAATAGGGATGAAATGGGCTGATTTGGTCAATCAATCCATGATGACCCAAATACTATCATAACCATAGGAAGTATCCACTCACAAAATCCATAGTGATCCGCTCCAACTTCTACTTCGGAATGGGTAATGTTTGAAGCAAACCACCGGTCTCTGATGCTCGGCCTTCACCTGCTGCGAGCACAAGAAACGAGCTCCAAAATCCGCTACATACTTCTTCATACCACAACACCAATAAAGCTGTCCCAAATCATGATACAATGGAATACTTGGAACAATGTGCCTCCTCCAAATCAATATCACCCATCCACCATATCTGGCACACAAATTCGGCCACCAATTCTCAATACACCATCAGAATCAAGCGAAGCCTCCTTGACCTCACCACTCAACAACTTATCCCGAATATACCTCAAACCATTAAAATCAAACTAGTGAGCTCGGATCTACTCAATCAAAGAACATCTAGCATCAACAAAGGCTAAAACATGTCCAGGTGTCGAAATATCAAGCCTAACTATCTAGTTAGCTAAAGACTGAACCTCTAAGGCAAAAGTTTGCTCCTAAGTCAAGAGATAAGCTAAACTCCCTATACTAGTCGACTTCCGACTTAGGGCACCCGCAACCACGTTAGCCTTACCCGGATGATACATAATAGTGAAGTCATAATCCTTAACCAACTCAAGCCAACACTGTGTCTCATATTAAGCTCTCACTATTTGAAGAAGTACTGAAGACTACGATGATTCGAGAAAATCTCTCAACGAACTCCATACAAGTAATGCCTCCACAACGTCAACACAAACACAACTGCGGTCAACTCTAAATCATGGGTAGGGTAATTTTTCTCATGATACTTCAACTGACGAGAAACATAAGTAATCACCTTACCCTTCTTCATAAAAACTGCTCCCAAACCAACACCAGAAGCATCACAAAACATGGTAAAACCCAAGCCCTCCTTAGGCAAAGTAAAGATAGGAACTGAAGTCAACAACTTATTGAGCTTTTAGAAGCTCTTCTTACACGCTTCCGACCACTGAAAGGTAATTTTCTTCTGAGTAACTTGGTCAAAGAAGTCGCAATATAAGAGAAACCCTCAACAAAACACTGATAATAACCCGCCAAACCAAAAAAACTCTGAATCTCGATAGGACTAGTGGGCCTAGCCCAATTATGAATCATCATGTCGTAATCTTGGCCAGGTCGACCATAATATCATTCTTGGTCACCACATGACCCAAGAAAGGGATAGAATCCAACCGAAACTCACACTTGGAGAACTTTGCATACAACTTCTGATCATGCAATCTCTAAAGTACAGTCCTCAAGTGTCTCCCATGATCGGCCTCATTCTTCGAATAAACAAAGATGTCATCTATTAATATAATCACAAAGGAATCGAGATACGATCGAAACACCCGATTCATCAACTCTATGAACGTTGTTGGGGCATTGGTCAACCCAAAAGACATGACCAAGAACTCATAATGACTATATCGAGTCTGAAAAGTTGTCTTTGGAACATCCGAAGCTCTAATCCTCAACTGGTGATACCCGAACCTCAAATCAATCTTAGAAAACACGAAAGCACCCTGTAACTGGTCAAATAAATCATTAATACGAGGAAGTAGATACTGGTTCTTAACTGTCACCTTTTTCAACTATCGATAATCAATACACATGCGCATAGAACCATCCTTCTTCTTCACAAACAATACAAGCGCACCCCAAGGAGATACACTAGGTCTAATGAAACCCTTACTCAACAAATCTTGCAATTGCTTCTTCAATTCCTTCAAATCAGCTGGGGCCATCCCATAAGAAGAAATAGAAATAGGCTTGGTTCCCTGCTCCACATCAATAGCAAAATCAATATCACAATCTGGAGGCATACCAGGTAAATCGATAAATAACACATCCATGAACTCATGAAAAACCAGAATAGAATCCATAGGAGGTGGTAATGCAATGCTAGTATCACAAACATAAGGTAAATAAGACAACAACCTCTTTTTACCATGCGACGATCACGTAGAAAAGATATAACTCCTTTCAGACCCAAATTAAGCGTACCCTTCCAAGCTAACCTTGGCATGCCTGGCGTAGCTAAGGTTATGGACTTGGTATAACAGTCTAAAATAGCATGATAGGGAGCTAATCAGTCCATATCCAAGATAATATCTAAGTCAACATATCTAGGAGGATCAAATCTACCCAAGTCTTACATCCCGCAAAAGTAACCACACAAGATCAGTACACCCGATCCACAAATAAAGAATCTCCTATAGTGGTAGATATATGAAGAGGCATAAAATGGGGCTCACATGCAGCATCAAAACTATAAGTAAAATATGTAGACACATAGGAGAATGTAGATCTAGGGTCAAATAACACGGAAGTAGATCTGAAGCAAATCGGGATGATACCTATAATGGCTGCATCAGAGGCTTTCACCTCAGGTGTCCCAGGTATAGAAAAATACTGACCACGTCCACTCCTAAACTAAACAACCCATGACCACTACCACGAGTTTCCCTACCTCTACCTCAAGCACCTTTAGCACTACCCCTACCACTCTATGAACCACTTCTGACTGTAAAAATAGGAGTAGGGTAAAGCTAAAGCTGAGATCCCTGCTGAGGAGGTCCAAACATACTTCGAGGGCAATCCTAGGCCACATGGCCAAACTCATCACAAACAAAACATCCTCTACTACCCGACTCAATCTGAAGAGGTGTGGATGAAGCAGAACAAATACCCTTGCCGAAAAACCAAACCTAGAACCTCCACTCGCATGACCTGATACCTGGATACTAGACTACAGAACCTGAAGGTATACCACCTAATCCCTACAACATGACCTGAACTGTCCTACCACGATAACTATGGGAACCTCGACTAGAGAAGTCTCTACCTCAGGAGGCATTTCCACTAAACTCACCCAGATGATGCACCTTCTTGGTGCCTCCCTGAGTAGCCTGGATAATAGACTCGATCATCTTGGCATGCTTAATAATACTTTGCAAAGAAGCCCCTGAAACTACCATATGGGTTGTAGCCAACTGATATGAACCATCTAATCCCTTTATAAACTTTTGAATCCTCTTAGACTCGGTAGAGATGCTAGCGGCTGAATATCTGGATAGAGCATGGAAACACATCTCATACTTAGCAATAGACATCGAGCCCTGCTCCAAAGGATCAAACTCATCTCTCATCTGATCACTTGATCCATAAGGCACAAACCTCTCAAAGAATACCTCAAAAATTGAGTCCAAGTCATAACAGGCGAACCCAAAGGTCTACAACTAGAAAGTGACCTCCACCAATCCCTAGCTGCATCCGTTAACTAATAGGTAGTATAAGAACCTCCATTAGACTCAAGGGATCCAAGATTATGTAACTTCTCTTGGAAATCAATCAGAAACTTATGGGCATCCTAGCTAATAGCACCACTAAACTTGGGCAGACCCAAGAATAAACCTCTCAAACTTTTTCTGATCATTAGAAGACATCACTGTACCCGAAGAAACTGGAGAAATAGTAAGTCTAGTAGGCAAAGAGTCCATACATGGGGGTACTATAGATGATGGTTACACCCCAGAAGCAGGAATACCATAAGCAGATGTTGATATAAATGGTGTAACACCACTTGAAGTCTGAGGAACACCCGGTACACTCAAAGGAACACCACCTAATTGACTCAAAAGGAGAATTAAAAAATCCTGAAGCATTGGGTTGTCAACTGAACCCTGTGTGACCTGAGAGTGCCATGCACCCCCTTTCTTATAATCATATCTGGTATACTCAACCTTGGGCTTGGGAGAGGTCTCTCTAGTACGTCTTCTAACTAGGGAAGTTCCTCATTCCCGTCCTCTACCTCTAGGCCGTCCATGGCCCCTGCCTCATCCACGAATCGGGGCTCCTATATCGGGTGCCGGCTCAACATCCCTAGTATCTCTGGACCTAGTCCTCACCATCTGTGTAGAAAGAATGGAATACAAGTTTAGAATATTAGGTATGAACATCCCGCACGATAAGAAATCAAATTAGAGAAGTTTTTTCCTAAACACATCTTATAGCCTCTCGAAGATAAATATTTTCACGACCTGAAATCCCATTCTGGCCGAACTGGCACCCGAAGCCGATATGGCCCGAGAGAACCAATCTTTGCTTATGCCCAATCGTATGCATATCGTAAGAATCATCACCAACTCGCAAAGACATAAGATACGAAGTGCGGAAATCATGGATCATTATGTATATAAGCGACTTGGCCGTTAGGGCCATCAAACCAAAATGAGTATACATATCTTACATTCTGCTCTCACATAAGTCTACAAAAGCCTCTACAGATACATAGCTATGACAAACCTAGAGTCGGGACAACACCCCGCTCTATACTCATATACAATACCAAAATACATGTACATAGCAACTCAGAAAGCCCCGAACCAACTGGAGCTCACCAAAAGTCTGCAAAAGATCTGCAACCTACGGTGGAGGTCTACTAGTACCTGCGCCTGCAGCAAGTAAGGTAAGCCCCTAGGAGGGGTCAGTACGGATAATGTACTGAGTATGTAAGGCCATATGAAACTGCCATGAATACACCAATGGAATCAAAATGTAAGAGGATAATCAATATGAATAACCCATCAATTTGCATATGTGGAACCATGTAGCTTACATAAATTAAGTTCTTCTCTTTATGCTTTATTCCTCATCGCTCATATCATAAGGTACCCGGGCCCCAACTGATCAATGGGTCTTAACATAACATAACATTATGTTGGGATCGGCTCAAGCTAGGACTTTGCCTCTAGAGCTGCCACCCATAAATAAATATATATTGGGATCGGTTCGAGCTAGGCTTATGCCTCTAGAGCTGCCACCCATACCAACATCGCAGGTTCGGCTCGATCTAGGTTATTACCCCTCGAGCTGCCCCCTGTCAGGATCAGTCTGAGCTAGGCTTATGCCTCTAGGACTGCCCCCTGATCCAACAATCTAGGGATCGGCTTGAGCTAGGCTTCTTGCCCCCAAAGCTACCACACATTCTTGATCATTGACCACCAACAGATATGAATTACTTTATTTCTTACTTTTGAGAGAAGTACTTGCAAGAGATTTATTCATCATCTTATGAGAGATTGATACAATCAGTTATGAGAGGTTATCGTATAAATACATAGCCACAACATTATTGGAAACTTAAGAACACAAGGTTATTGGAACTTTTGGAACATGTCCATAATTATGTAACTTATGAACAACAACGACTAATGAATAAGAAATTTGTGACTTAAGAATGAATAGATTCTCCTTATGCCGTCACTTCCCTTGAAACAGTTTCTTTTGGTAACTACAACATTATGGGAACTTTTGACTTGTGAGAGATTAGTACAAAGATAATCACAATAACATGAGACCTTGGAACATGACATGATTGGGAAAATACTTCTCAAGAATGAATAGATTTTTCTTCCATCCAACTCTCTTTGAGATAGTTCTTTTAGAATCGACAACATTATAACCACTTTGGAACTTCAATCAAGGAATAAGAGATACGCAAATCATAAGTCATCTAAGAATAGGACACATATGAATGACAACATATGTCAACCTGAATTGATATACTTCAAGCCTCTTGGAATAGGACAAGCCTAACATCAATGCGAACAATATGGTGTAGAATAATATGGAAAGAGTAACCTTACATACCTTGTATTCTCAATACGATTATACAATCTTAAATGTGCATATAATAGGTCCTGCTCCTTCTTTACGTGTCACTCTACAACACAAATACATAACGGAACCAACATTAACCATCAACTACTTTACAAATGCATACAATGTCAATGAGTTACATGTTTGCCTTTAAACATGTCATTTCCCCTTGACAAAACCATTGATGAACTTATTATTCCAAAAATCCCATAATATTCCCAACATTGACCAATACATGATAATCAATACATTTCACCACAACACTTCTCCTTTACACTTTCTTATCCATATCACATCACAAATAATCCATCAAATTACCTTAATACACCTCATAGCACATATCGGCTAAAATCCCACAATTTAGACTTATAGAAAAATAACAAGTTTAATAGCAAAATAACGCCGTACATGTTCATATTTTATCCATACCATTCTCTTTCATCAAAGGCACAAGTCCTAATTCAAGCTTGAATCTCATGGATCACAAATCTTATACAAAAACCCAAAGTACCATGTCCAACATTTCCAAGAGCAACCAACATGATTTACATAATCTTCCATGCATAATAAATGTTAATACATGAGAAGAAATACTTACCAAGGCTTGGAATAGGATGATCTTGCTCCAAAAGTTGTCTTTGAGCTTTTAGGGTTTGGAACTAGAGAAATGTTTGGAGAAATATCTAAAAAGGCATGAGACTTTCAAATGAATAAAAATCAGCCCTTTTGCCCTTTATATAGGCCCTTAATTTTCATCCTTAGCCACTCTTGGCATTTAATGTGGTGTTCTAGAATGTCAATGCAAGAATGGGTCTTTTGACCCACTTTTGGGCCATGTCTTCTTTTCATTTTTGGGTCCTTTTTGGGCCCAATTCTCTTAACCCAATAAAATCAATAATTTCTCGTGTTTAATTCATTCCATACGCGTTACGACAATATTCCCACTCATGCCATTCATACTCGTTGTAACACCCCGTACCTTCCCAACCCTACTTGATGACATTGAATAATATTTACTTAGGTGTCGAGAGCTATAAGTATGTATTTGGAAATGTTAAAGATGAGAAAAATTGAAATTTGGCCTTGTACATGAGACTATCCTTTCATAGGAAGGGTTTTGTGATTTCGTGGAGCATTTGTGTAATACCCCGTGCACATTCTAACCCCATTTGGTGACTTGGAGTCATGTTTACTTGATGATTAAGATCACTAAGTAAGTATTTTGTAGTGTTTTGATAAGGTATTGGACGATATGCAAGTATTGAGGAAGTGGCCGAAAAATTCAGCAAGGTGCTGAAACTTGCGCCACTACCCTGTTTCAAGGGGTGTGGCGCAAGCCCCTGATTAAGAGGACAAGGAAAACTTGCGCTACTGCCTTGCTTTGCAGCAGTGACGCAAGGCACAAATATTTTGCCTTCCCAGGCTCATTTCGCAACGCAATTCTACGACGATTCTTAGATGGTTTATTTTGGTTCTTGGGAGTTCTTTGAGTATTGTTAAAGCTTCAAATACTTCAATACACTCCTACATACTCCTACATTATCAAATCATGAAATATAAATAAGTATCCAAAATGTTCAATGAAGCCATGGACGACTAGAATTCCTATTTTTGCGATCGAGACGACGAATGAGAATCTCGTAAGAGAATATTGTCATGACATTATGGAATTATTTAAACATGAGATATTTGGTGAATTATACATGAAAGTTAATGGGTTAAATGGATATGTGTTATTGGGCCCAAATTTAGGCCCAAAAATGGAATAAAAGACTTGGCCCAAATGGGTCAAATAACCCATTCTTGCCATGACTACTCAATTATTTCTCCCAAATGGATAAGGATGAATTCAAGGGCCTATAAAAGGCACCAAAAATCAGAATTTATTCATTCAAACACACATGTATTTCTAAGTTTTTCCAAGAACCCAAAAACAAGAGATATTTTCTCTTAACTCTCAAACCCAAACCCTAAGCCTCTTTGGACAAGACCATCATCTTTCAAGCCTTGGTAAGTAGTTATTCTCATGGATTAACATATTATATGCATGGTAGATTATGTATATTATGATAGTTATGTTGGCAAGGTGGTGAATAGTGTATTTTTGCTTTTGGTGAAAGATGTGCTATCTTGGTGATTTGAACTTGAAAAGAGACTTGATGTCTTAATGAAATAGCATGGTATGGATAAAATATGAACATGTATGGTGTGATTTTGTTATTAAACTTGTTATTTTTCTAAAAGTGTAAATTGTGGGATTTTGGCCGATATGTGCTATGAGGTGTATTAAGGTGGTTTGATGGATTCTTTGTGATGTGATATGGATAAGAAAGTGTAAAGGAGAAGTGTTGTGGTGAAATGTATTGATTTTCATGTATTGGTCAATGTATGGAATATCGTGGGATTTTTGGTAAGATAATTTCATAAATGGTATTGTCAAGGGGAAATGGCATGTTTAAAGGCAAACATGTAACTCATTGATATTATATCCATTTGTAAAGTAATTGATGGTGTAATTATGATGTTGTAATGATGGAAAGTGGAAAGTATGAACTTGGTGTGACATCCTAGGGGCTTATGATACTTTGGTCAATGTTGGGCATGTTGTGGTATTATTGATATGACCATGCCGTAAATGGTATTGTAGAGAAAGAAATAACATGTTAAAGCCAAACATGTGACTTATTGTTATTGTATGCATTTGTAAGGTAGTTGGTGGTTAATGTTGGTTCCATTATGTACTTGTGATGTAGAGTGAAACGTAAAGAAGGAGAGGAATTGTTGCGCTCACATATTTGATTGTGTACTTACATTGGGAAGATAAGGTATGTAAGGTTACTTTGTCCGTATCTTTCTGCGGCAAATAGTAGTCACATTGACATTACGCTTGTTTCATCCCGAAATGTGCTAAGGTATTCCATACCCGGTTATCCATGGTCATTGTCATATATTTCCTACTCATGGATCATTGGTGAATCTCATGTCTTATATTCATGGTTAATGTTCCAAAAGCTCAAATAAGGTTATGTTCCAATGTCTCAATAGTGATTATACTCATGTCTCTTGTTCATTGATTATGGTTCAATGGTTCCAATAGTGTTATGTTTCCACGAAGGCTATGCTTCCAATAATGTTTATTTGCATGTTTCTCACTCATTGACTATTGATCCAAAGTTTCAAATAAAGTTGTGACTATCATTGTATCGATCTCTCATAAGCAAAAGTATCAATCGCTCACTCGTAAAGATATCAATCTCAAAAGTAAAGAAGTGAAGTAAGAAAAAGTAATGCATATTGATTATGTTCAATTATCCATGGGGTGCAAACACTTGCATGAGGATGATATTCTATCCATGGGGTACAAGAACACCCGCATGCTGATGTTACTTTATCCATGGGGTGCAAAGGACACCCGCATGACGATATGATCTTATCCATGGGGTGAAAAGAATACCTGCATGACGATGACATGTTATCCATGGGGTGAAAATAACACCCGCATGACGAGGGCCCAGACAACATATGTAAAGTAAAGTAAAGGCAAGAGAAAGAATGAATGTAATATACATGGTTTCCAAAGTACAGAAAAGTGACTCATCTACACTGTGACTTATCTATATTGGTTATGCATTTGAACTTGAGTTCTTGACATGTTTTCATATCTTACCAGTTTCATATGGCCTTACATACTCAGTACATTCTTCGTACTGACCCCTCTTGGGGGATTTCCTTTACTTGTTGCAGGCGCAGGTGCTAGTAGACCTCCGCAGTAGATTGTCAGTGTTGCAAATCATTGGTGAGCTCCAGTTAGTTCAGGGCTTCTCCGAGTCACTGTTGTACATGTGTTTTGATTTTGTACATGTTGTATAAAGCGGGGACTTGTCCCGACTTTTGGTTCATTTTGGTCAATGCATTTTGTTAGAGGTTTTTGTAGACGGATGTGGGTGTATAAATGTGAAGGTACATGTCGTTTTGACTTGATGGCTCAAACGACCAAGTTTTACATATATAGCTATGACCTATGTTTCTATGTCTATGACTTCCGCATAGTTGCATAAGGTGTAATAAGATTCATATGAGGTTATGCATGCGAATGTTCATGAACAAAGATTGGTTCTCTTGGGCCTTATCGGCTTCGGGTGCCAATCACGCCTCGTTGGGAATTGGGGCGTGACACTCGTGCCTCACTTCCAAAAACAAGCGATTCTAGCCACGTATGGCCTATTTTGACCAAAAGGGTAAAATCGTCATTTTGCTGCCAAATTCGTTCTTGAGTAATTTTATCACACCAATATAATACTTTACTCATTTCATGTATATGCTCATGGTTGTAGAAGAAACGGGGCAAAAATCGGCTCGGTACGACCCCGGATACCCTTGGGACTTAGAAATTTCCAACTTTCAAAAAAGTGGAAAAACCAGCGTGGCAAGCCCTTGGGCGATCCAGCTTGCTGCCTATGGGCACAAAAATTTGGCCCAAAGCGGCGTGGCACGCTCCCCAATGCGCCCCTCACTTAAATTTTTGGAAAATTTTGTTTTTCGACTTTTCTTCGCGGGTTTGGTTAAGTACTTCAAGTCCCATTCTTTAACTTACTTCTTAACCTTAACATACTTTATTTAGAGGTCCTCTTAGCCTGGTTTTGAACCCCACAACTGCTCCACGAAAATCACAAAACACCTCCTACGAAAGGCTAAGCACATGTACGAGGCCAAATTTCAATTTTCTCATCATTAACATTACCAAATACATACTTATAGGTCTCGACACCTACGTAACCCTTATTAAATGTCGTCAAGTAAGGTTGGGAAGGTACGGGGTGTTACAAATATGGACGTCTACGTACTGATCCATGAGACTGTACTAGGCATCCTGCTTTTACACTTATGAGACTGGTGAACCTGATGCTCTGATTCCAATTTGTCACCACCCAAAAACTAGGTCATGATGGCACTTATCATGGAACAGCCTTGATAAGTAAGTTGATTACCCAAACTGGATAGATATTCCCATATTCAAAAATAGCAACAAGATGAGACTTCTAGAATGAAGTCAGGCTAAATACAGGATATAAATAAGTGGAAGACTGAAAGAAATATCATACAATACCCAAAATCTGGTGTCATAGTATAAGAGCATATAGTATAATATCCGAAAAACTAAAAATACACATATGTTTGTTAATCATAACTAAAGACAAGTAAGGATAGTTGAGGTTTGAATCATCCCCGAACTCTGTAGCGAATTAGTACCTCAAAAATAGAGGCTCTGCACAAATCAACCGCAATGCGTGGTGCTCGATATGGGATCTAACACTGAAAGGGCACAGTAGGGGTGAGTATGGTCCACATGTACTCAATAGGAATCATAGGCCAACTGAGCAAAGTAGACAATAATATAAGTAAAAAAACTATGAGCACATCACCTACAAATAGAAAAGTTCTCAACAAACTGTAGCTCACACCATCTCCACCAACAGTTCTAATAAAATAAAAAATTGAAACAACACAAAAATTAAACAAAAAACATACGAAAATTAAGCACAAGTCAAAGAAAAACTAAAGAAATCACAAAAGATGCATATGCAATGCAATGATGATGATGGTGTGGAATAGTGAAAGTCATCGCATGACTTTCTGTATGCACCTACCGAGCTCTCAAATCCACAACAGAACCCATGGGGGGTTCGCAACCCGTATACTATAACTCATATCTTAATCTCAACCCACCTCTCTGGCTCGTATTCAAAGAGAGGGTTTATAAAAATGTCTCATTTTCTTTCAAAATAATGTTCCTCGATGGTATTAGAATCTCATGAATATATATATATGGAATTAGGATGCAATGCTCTCAACCAAATCAGTATGAAGATATCCAATCAATTCAATACATGTATATAAGTGAGCCCAGAATCAACTCAATATGTCCACAATTCATGATTATGAACTCTAATTAAGCACCATCGAAATAAATATGCATGTAAGACATCATTAATATCATAACAACCCCTAACTCGAGTTTTTCTATCATGATAAAGGCAATCAATGCTTAATAAGGCTTATAATAACAATTTAAGCCCCCGCACGAGCATCATATCTAGAATAAGGCATATAAATGCACAAATAAGGCCAATGATGTCAATTAAGGCCCCCACTCAAGTAACACGCAATATCAGATATCATTAATCAACAACCATAGAATATAAACCCCCACACGTGCACACAACATTAATAATAATCTCAAAATATAAAATCCATAGTTATTTTCCCCAACCCATAGCATGCATTACTTATTTATTAACTACCCAGCTCAATCTGAAAGAAGTTAAGTCATAACCTACCTCGAAATGATGAAATCTGAGCCTAAAGCCCTTCAATAAGAAGCTTTCCCCTTTCCAATGGCCTGGGAATCAACTAAGACATACTAATATAGCATCTACGCTTTAAAAGAAAGCTAATAATATTCATATTGCCTATATTTAAACAGACAAAACGGACTTGAAAAATGAGTTCAAAAATGAGAGAAGTAAAATTGGAATTTTTATTTCGAAACACATTCCCCAAAGTTATAGGATTCTATAGAAGAAAACCCAAGCTAAAACAAACTTAAAATGAAGTCCAAATCAAAGAAAACCCATTTTCAAGCTTAACTGGTAAAAACCCCAAAAATCCATTTCAAAATCATGATTCAAAGGTTTTTTCGAAGATAAAATCAATGGGAAATAGTGGGATTATGATTTTAGAAGTTACCCACACAAAACTCAATGAAGAAACTCTCAAAAATCATCTTTTTCGAAGCTTGGGGGTCCAACAATTGAGTAAACTCGCGAAAATGATGAATTTATATTGTTCAGTAAACAGTGCCTCACTATTATGGACCCCACCTCTCAATCGCTAGGGTCAACATTAATCGGCTATAAAATGGCATTCGCATTCGCGTCCAAGGCTTTACGTTTGTGAAGGCTAATGACTTGGGTCTTTGAGCTCGCGATTGCCTCTTCGTGTTCACGAAGAAGAAACTCGACCCAAACACAAATACCCTTCGCGTTCGCAGCCACCACCTTATGATCATGATGAAGGGAAATTTTCTTCTCCGTGATCCGGCCAAGGGCCCATATTTGCGAAGAAGGATCTGGAATGCACCAGATATCAGCAAAAATACTGATTTTGCGTTCTTTCAAAATCTCTGAACGGATCCTCTGGATTCTTTTGGTACCCAATAGAAGTATACCAGATATTCTACAAGGTTAATTTCAACGTTACAAACTCAATGGCAATGTTGGATGACACGCCCCAACTCCCATCGAGGCGTGATTGGCACCCAAGGCCATTATGGCCCGAGAGAACCAATCGTTGTCCATGCACTCTCATATGTATGTCCGCCTATGCCTATCATTTTATTTCATGTAATTAAATATCAATGGCGGAAGTCATGGCAATAAGGGCAATATATGAAACTTGGCCGTTAGGGCCATTACGTCAAAATGAATGTATATCTTTTACTTTCATCTTCCCACATATGTCTACAAAGCCTCTACTAGATACATGACCATGTCTATACAATGTTTACAAAATACCAAAACCTAGTATGCACGTGTGACTTTGGAAGCCCCGAAGCAACTGGAGCTCACCAAGGACCTGTATGTGATCCGCAGCCCACTGACGAGGTCTACTAATACCTGCACCTACACATGTAAGGTAAGTCCCCAAGAGGGGTCAGTACGAAGAATGTACTGAGTATGTAAGGCCCTAAGAAAATGACATCAATGCATCAATACATAAGAACTTCAATGGAAGTAACTATAAGAAAAACTCTATATGTGGAATTATGTACCTTTCTTTCTTTATGATGAGCTCCAATGATTCGTACATAATAACAACAACCCTGAAATCAATATAAGAGAAGTATCAATGTGAATAAACTCTCTTTCTGTATGTGGGAAACCATGTACATTACGTTTAGGATATTCCTTACTTACCTTCATCATTTTTATTAGTCATCCACCTTATTGGTGGGTTATTATGATCATCCACCTTTTGGGGGGTATCCACTTTGTTGTGGGTAGTCATCCACTCTTTGGTAGGCATCCACTTTATTGTGGGTAGTCATCCACTCTTGGTGGGCATCCACTTTGTTGTGGGTAGTCATCCACTCTTTGGTGGGCATCCACTTTGTTGTGGGTAGTCATCCACTCTTGGTGGGCATCCACTTTATTGTGGGTAAACAATACATAACATTGCTTCCTTTACTTCATTACTTCATTTCTCTTTCTTTCATACTTTGAGATTAGTACATTTGCTTGTGAGAGATTGATTCATTCTCTTGAGAGAAATTGATACTCTTGTTTATGAGAGATTAATACAATGATAATCACAACTTTATTTGAAGCTTTGGATCAATAATCAATGAGTGAGAAACATGTGAATAAGCATTATTGGAAACATAGCCTTCATGGAAACATAACACTGTTGGAACTATTGGACAATGATCATTGAACAAGATACATGAGTTTAACCACTATTGAAACCTTGGAACATAACCTCATTGGACTTTTGGAACATTACTAATGAATATGAGACATGTGTATAACTCTATCGGAACTTTGGAACATAAAACGATTGGACCAATGCTATTCAACTAAACAAGCTCTCTTGACCTCATTACTCTTGTTGCGATAGTTCTCTTAGACTTTACAGCATGTGACAACTTCAGAACTTCCATCGTAACTAAGAACTAAGTGGGTCATGATTCGTCTAGGAGTAAAACACATATGAATAACAATATATCAACCTTAGTTGGAATACTATAGAACCCCTTCGAAATAGAACACTTTTGAAATCTTAGGATAATGATCACTAAATACGACACACGAACATAACCACTATTGATCTTTTGGAACATTATCAAGGAATATGATACATGTGATTCACAAGTGATCAATGAGGAATAAATATGGGACCATTGCCCTTGGTAAACGGAAATAGGATACCTTAGAACATTTGGAACTTTTGACATGTAGTGAACACAATTCAACCAATGGACCCGAGTCATATGATTCACCATTGACCAATAAATAAGGAACATGTGAGTAACTCTAGCCAATTATCGGATACGGGATACCTTAGAGTATTTCGAAATCAGGTGAATACTATGACAATGTGAGCACCATACGTTGCAGAAGGAAAGAGAAGAGTAACCTTACATACCTTTACTTCCAAGTACTAGTACACAAGTCTATATATGAACACAACATTCCAACTCCTTCCTTATGTTTCACTCTATAATACAAGTACACAATGAAACTCTTGTTAACGATCATTTACCGTACAAAAGTACAAAAACGACAATGAACTATATGACTACCATACAACATCATGTCACCCCCTTACCATATAATCCAATGCATTTCCATATCAATAACACCATAACATTACACACATTGACCAAAAATCATACATCGATAGTATTTCACACCACACTTACCCTTGCGCTTTTCTCCTTATCATTCCGTCACATTTACTCCTTTATCACAACATATGAAAAACCTTCCATAATTCATACAGTCCAACACACCTCCATACAATACTTTAAAGTCATTTAAACGACATCACAAATTGATAATTACATCCAAAAAGGGTACGGGGGCTTCGGGGGATCAACGGGAGACGAAAACATAAAAACGAAACTCTGGGCTGACCTGCGCTGCCACCTGCGCACGCAGGTGGCTGAGGTGCGAGCACAGGTTCCCTCTGGCAGCAGCCAGAGGCATCTACATTGGCATCTGTGCCCGCAGGTGCCTCCGTCTGCGGGGGCGGATGCCTGTTTTGTCCAAAATGGCTCCGTTTTGGGTCTTTTAATGCCATGAATGGTCCATGATCATAACCAAACTCATTTTAACATATTTTTGATCATTTAACCTGACAACTACCATCCATGGTCTCACGACACACATACAACACCCAAAACCACACTTTACGGCCAATATGCCACAAAAACCATAACCAATTTTGCAATAGAAATTCCAAACACTATACACAAGTAAAAAGAAAGTCAAGACTATAATCACATATCATATCTCACTATTGAATCCATCAATTTCATTTTCTTCAAGATCACAAACCCATGTTCAAGTTTACAAGGCAACACCACTCTCCGATTTAGCAAACATGTACACTTACACATAGTGAATTATATTCCACCAACATACCCAACACCATATACACCATCTCCCATGCATAAAATATATTATATCATAACAATAAACACTTACCAATACTCACCAAGTGATGATCTTTGACCAAAAGGAATGAAGGCCTAGGATTTGTATGAGAGAAGACAATGTTTGGAAATTTCTAGAAAAGCATGGGTGTCCAAAAATGAATAAAAATCTGATTGCTTCTCATATATATAAGCCCCTTGAAGTCTCCCTTATCCCATTTTGTCATTAATGCATGGTTTGATTGGTCAAGGGTCAAATATTGAAAGATTGGGTCAAATGGATCACATTGGAAGAATGGGTCAAAAATTCCCTTATTGGGCCATGTCTTCTTTGTTATTTTTGGGCCTCATTTAAGGGTCCAAGTGTATAAGACTTTTAATGCCCACATTTTAATACAAAAGTCATCAATTCTCTCATGTTTTCATTTTTCCTTAACTATTTCGGTTATCAACTCAACTCAGACACGTACGGGGTGTTACATTCTTCCCCCGTTAGGAACATTCGTCCTCGAATGTTCACAATGTCGTCTTATGTGTAGCAACTGTATTTATTTATAGCTACTTATTTAGTCTCTCTCCACTTTTGCAATTTGCACTTTTGCACCTTTCCCTTTCGTTTAGAGCAACTATAAGTACTGTAGTCTCATCACTTTATTTCCAGCTTCTCATCATTTATTGACTAACCCTTGCACTTGTCGGTCTAGAATAGCCATAGGCATCTCTTCTTTGTGGGATCCTCCATAACTTGTACATTTTCAATAAGCGCAATGGATCTCGGCTCATGACTGGTGTTGACTTGTATCTACTATCGCACCACCTAAATCTTCTCTCTATAACTTAGTGAACAAAATCGAGCCCCAAGTAAGACAGTTCCACTTGCACCAAATCAATTGATGCTTTAAACTTTCTTCTATATACACCCTAGTAAGACACTATGGTGATACTTGACTAATACCATTATTACAAGTACATTCCGAAAAGGGTAGATGGTCACCCCAACTACCTTTGTAATACAACGTATAAGCTGGTAACATAATTTCAAGTGTTTGGATGATACGTTTTGCTTGTCCACCTATTTAGGGATGAAAAACTGTACCCAACTTCACTTGTATATTTCTAACTGTTACCTCATATAGTTGCCGATAATCAATACGTAGTCGCAATGTTCCATTTCTCTTTTGTGTACCTCAACACTGGTTCATCCTACAAGGACATACTAAGTCTTACCACTCACATGTATATACCTTTGGCATAACTTCCCTTACGTCAGGATAAGAACAAATTTACCTTTCCGTTCAAAGACGGTCATTTATGGAAGAAAAATAGAAATGTACTTTCTTAGCTTGGAAATCGTCGTGTCATACAAGAAGACAACCACTTCATACCCATTACAACATCTCCATAATATTAACCATCATAACATGATCAAAACATCTACTATACCATTCCGATATGCCCTTTCAACTATAACAAAATCACCGACAGGTGGAAATACTTCAATTAGCTTTTCACACTACCAGATGGAGTATCAATCAGTATATATACATCATGTAAAAATATGGTAATGTACCTGTACCTGCATCAGGGGGTGCCTCCTCGTTCTGCGCGTTTAAGAGAGAGTCGGTGCGATTCTGAGTTCCCCTGGAACGAGCTGCTCCTCTAGCACCTCTACCTTGACCAGCAGGTCGTACACCATACGACGATGCCCCAACGGTTAACCCCGTAGGTCGCGCCATACTACCCGTGTCCTCTTGTTGACACTCTCTCGTCAGATGTCCCGATATACCACACCATAAACAAACATTCGATCCATACCAGCATTCACCTGAATGAAACTTCCCGCAGTGCTGGCACAGTTGACGAGAAAATCTTTCTATCTGTGAACCTCAACCCAAACTGCTTTGCCTTATATGACTACCTCTAGCCTCTCGAAAGTGTAACGGAATATCTACTGTAGGGGAAGAATATGATGGCCTAGGCGGTCGATGAGAACTCCGAGGCCTAGGTCTTCCTTGGGAACCCATAGACTATCCCATAGGTCTAGCCCTCTTTGAAGGCCCCCCTTCAGATTCATGTAACCTCCTTCGTTGCTTTTGATCTTCCATCTTTTGTGCAAAGGCCTGAATTCTGGCAATGTCCATATCTCTGTTCAAGGAAGCAATAGTGCAGTCCCTTACCAAGTATGGCTCCAGTCTTTCCACATATCGGTGGATTCTATCTTCCATTGTGGCCACTACATGTGGGGCATATCGAGCCAAGGAATTAAACTGAAGACTGTATTCTCTAACACTCATATTTCCCTGACGGAGATTTAGAAATTGGTCCGCACGTGCTTGTCGGATCTCATATGGGAGGTAGTGATCAAGAAAAGCCATTTTAAATTCCTGCCAACTAGCTGGAAGTCCATCTATACCCCTCGATCTTTTCCAGTCGTCATACCATAATATAGCTTCACCTTTCAATCTATAGGCCGCAAGTTCAACTGTTTCTATACCAGTTACATGCATGACTTCTAGGGCCCTTTGAATTTGATCTATAAAGTCTTGTGGATCTTCATTAAGATCGAACCCGGTAAATGTGGGGGGATCCAATTTCAGGAAATCCTGTGTCCGCCGACTAGCTATCCTAGCCGCACCATCATCACTTGTCACTTGACCAACTCGGCCTTGACTCTGGGCAACAACTATCTGAGTCAACATTTGCACTGCCTTTCTCAAATCCTGTAACTTCTGCCTAGTAACATGAGCAGGAGATTCTGGGGATACTTTCCTCCTTTGTGGCCTCCCTGGAGAAGGGGGAGGAGAAGATGCCCGTGATGTAAGCTCAGTTTCAATCCCATATTGACTGGCTGGGTTAGGTGGTGATTTACTACTCCCTTCTCCTGCCAGCATGTCTACCTGCTTATTTTTGCTCTTATCTTGTCTTGTAATCGGCATTTTACTATATCAAAGAAAACCAAGAACAATGGTCAGATGTAATCTCACCTATGACAATGGCTCTATTGACCGATCTAGAATGAAGAAAAAGAAACAACTCCTAAATGTCTCGTAGCCTCCTACTTATAAATGTGGCGCGCTACACATCCATAAGTAAGACTCTACGCAGATACGGCTTTGCAGACATCCTTAGGACGAACCTTGCTCTGATACCACTTTTGTCACGCCCCAACTCCCATCGAGGCGTGATTGGTACCCGAGGCCGTTATGGCCCGAGAGAACCAATCGTTGTCCAGGCACTCTCATATGTATGTCCGCGTATGCCTATCATTTTATTTCATGTAATTAAATATCAATGGCGGAAGTCATGGCAATAAGGGCAATATATGAAACTTGGCCGTTAGGGCCATTACGTCAAAATGAATGTACATCTTTTACTTTCATCTTCCCACATATGTCTACAAAGCCTCTACTAGATACATGACCATGTCTATACAATGATTACAAAATACCAAAACCTAGTATGCACGTGTGACTTTGGAAGCCCCGAAGCAACTGGAGCTCACCAAGGACCTGTATGTGATCCGCAGCCTACTGACGAGGTCTACTAATACCTGCACCTGCACATGTAAGGTAAGTCCCCAAGAGGGGTCAGTACGAAGAATGTACTGAGTATGTAAGGCCCTAAGAAAACGACATCAATGCATCAATACATAAGAACTTCAATGGAAGTAACTATAAGAAAAACTCTATATGTGGAATTATGTACCTTTCTTTCTTTATGATGAGCTCCAATGATTCGTACATAATAACAACAACCATGAAATCAATATAAGAGAAGTATCAATGTGAATAAACTCTCTTTCTGTAAGTGGGAAACCATGTACATTATGTTTAGGATATTCCTTACTTACCTTCGTCATTTTTATTAGTCATCCACCTTATTGGTGGGTTATTATGATCATCCACCTTTTGGTGGCCATCCACTCTGTTGTGGGTAGTCATCCACTCTTTGGTGGGCATCCACTTTATTGTGGGTAGTCATCCACTCTTGGTGGGCATCCACTTTGTTGTGGGTAGTCATCCACTCTTTGGTGGGCATCCACTTTGTTGTGGGTAGTCATCCACTCTTGGTGGGCATCCACTTTATTGTGGGTAAACATTACATAACATTGCTTCCTTTACTTCATTACTTCATTTCTCTTTCTTTCATACTTTGAGATTAGTACATTTGCTTATGAGAGATTGATTCATTCTCTTGAGAGAAATTGATACTCTTGTTTATGAGAGATTAATACAATGATAATCACAACTTTATTTGAAGCTTTGGATCAATAATCAATGAGTGAGAAACATGTGAATAAGCATTATTGGAAACATAGCCTTCATGGAAATATAACACTGTTGGAACTATTGGACAATGATCATTGAACAAGATACATGAGTTTAACCACTATTGAAACCTTGGAACATAACCTCATTGGACTTTTGGAACATTACTAATGAATATGAGACATGTGTATAACTCTATTGGAACTTTGGAACATAAAATGATTGGAACAATGCTATTCGACTAAACAAGCTCTCTTGACCTCATTACTCTTGTTGCGATAGTTCTCTTAGACTTTACAACATGTGACAACTTAAGAACTTCCATCGTAACTAAGAACTAAGTGGGTCATGATTCGTCTAGGAGTAAAACACATATGAATAACAATATATCAACCTTAGTTGGAATACTATAGAACCCCTTCGGAATAGAACACTTTTGAAATCTTAGGATAATGATCACTAAATACGACACACGAACATAACCACTATTGAGCTTTCGGAACATTATCAAGCCATATGATACATGTGATTCACAAGTGATCAATGAGGAATAAATATGGGACCATTGCCCTTGGTAAACGGAAATAGGATACCTTAGAACATTCGGAACTTTTGACATGTAGTGAACACAATTCAACCAATGAACCCGAGTCATATGATTCACCATTGACCAATAAATAAGGAACATGTGAGTAACTCTAGCCAATTATCGGATACGGGATACCTTAGAGTATTTCGGAATCGGGTGAATACTATGACAATGTGAGCACCATACGTTGCAGAAGGAAAGAGAAGAGTAACCTTACATACCTTTACTTCCAAGTACTAGTACACAAGTCTATATATGAACACAACAGTCCAGCTCCTTCCTTATGTTTCACTCTACAATACAAGTACACAATGAAACTCTTGTTAACGATCATTTACCGTACAAACGTACAAAAATGACAATGAACTATATGAATACCATACAACATCATGTCACCCCCTTAACATAAAATCCAATGCATTTCCATATCAACAGCACCATAACATTACACACATTGACCAAAAATCATACATCGATAGTATTTCACACCACACTTACCCTTGCGCTTTTCTCTTTATCATTCCGTCACATTTACTCCTTTATCACAACATATGAAAAACCTTCCATAATTCATACAGTCCAACACACCTCCATACAATACTTTAAAGTCATTTAAACGACATCACAAATTGATAATTACATCCAAAAAGGGTACGGGGGCTTCGGGGGATCAACGGGAGACGAAAACATAAAAACGAAACTCTGGGCTGACCTGCGCTGCCACCTGCGCATGCAGGTGGCTGAGGTGCGCGCGCAGGTTCCCTATGGCAGCAGCCAGAGGCATCTACATTGGCATCTGCACCCGCAGGTGCCTCCGTCTGCGGGGGCGGATGCCCGTTTTGTCCAAAATGGCTCCGTTTTGGGTCTTTTAATGCCATGAATGGTCCATGATCATAACCAAACTCATTTTAACATATTTTTGATCATTTAACATGACAACTACCGGCCATGGTCTCACGACACACATACAACACCCAAAACCATACTTTACGGCCAATATGACACCAAAACCATAACCAATTTCGCAATAGAAATTCCAAACACTATACACAAGTATAAAGAAAGTCAAGACTATAATCACATATCATATCACACTATTGCATATCATATCACACTATTGAATCCATCAAGTTCATTTTCTTCAAGATCACAAACCCATGTTCAAGTTTACAAGGCAACACCACTCTCCGATTTAGCAAACATGTACACTTACACATAGTGAACTTATATTCCACCAACATACCCAACACCATATACACCATCTCCCATGCATAAAATATATTATATCATAACAATAAACACTTACCAATACTCACCAAGTGATGATCTTTGACCAAAAGGAATGAAGGCCTAGGATTTGTATGAGAGAAGACAATGTTTGGAAATTTCTAGAAAAGCATGGGTGTCCAAAAATGAATAAAAATCTGATTGCTTCTCATATATATAAGCCCCTTGAAGTCTCCCTTATCCCATTTTGTCATTAATGCATGGTTTGATTGGTCAAGGGTCAAATATTGAAAGATTGGGTCAAATGGATCACATTGGAAGAATGGGTCAAAAATTCCCTTATTGGGCCATGTCTTCTTTGTTATTTTTGGGCCTCATTTAAGGGTCCAAGTGTATAAGACTTTTAATTCCCACATTTTAATACAAAAGTCATCAACTCTCTCATGTTTTCATTTTTCCTTAACTGTTTCGGTTATCAACTCAACTCAGGCACGTACGGGGTGTTACATTGGATTTTTGAAAAAAGATTCTTTTCAATAAATTAACTCCCGGGACCCTATTTTCAATATTTTTCGAACGAAGAATTGAAATGAGATATAAAGGTCCGAAACAATCTAGCTAATAAGCCAAATTCAACATGTTGGATTTGCTGGCACAGTCCAAATCGTCATCGAAGATTCAAAACATAAAATGTTGACCGAAGTTAAATATTGGCTCATAAAGCCTCAAAACAAACTCAAACTCGCTCAAATCACTCCCGATCACATCGGAAATAGTGCCAACCATCCCCACACTTCAAAACCAACATGTAAAAACAATGGAGATGGTTAAAATTGTCAAACATAAAAAAGGTAATTTTTCATAAAACAGGTCTTTACATAACCTATCCCCTTGCTCAAAAACCAGCTTATCTGCCTTCGTTATTGGACCGTACCACCTGCAGCTCCCAGTAAGTCCTGATAATACTTTACAAAAACATCTGAAATGTGAGCTTGATCATGTTGCAACTGCACATGTTCATCTCTGATTTGGGATGTTGATTGAGCTAGCCTTTTTCCTCTTTAACAATGAGAAAAAATATCTTGTATTGCCATGCCCTAGTCTATTCCAAGTGGCTTTACTCTTCTGCAATAAAACTGCCTCAGCCATGTATGAAAATCTTTGAAACTGTTGCCTCAACCTCCTTTCTTCAAGTTGTAAGTCCCTATCCAATGGTATGATTTGAAGTTGGCTTTGAATGCTTTGCAGGGTATTTCTATCCTCCTACAACTGTCCTATCATATTACTAAAGTGTCATGTATGTAACTTATTTAGCTTAGGCTTTAACAATTTAAATTTCCTCACCACCTTGAACATATTGCAGTCTGAAACTGGGGATATCCCAGATATCTCTGACAATCTCATTGAAAGAACTATGTGTACTCCAAACATTACAGAATTTGAAAACTTTCTTAATTCTTCTTGGTTCTTGCATTGGTTTGATCAACACTGGGTAGTGATCACTCACTCCTTCTCGAAGAACTTGACTCCTTATAGCGAGCATAGTGTCAATCAATTCACCATTCATAAAAGCTCAGTCAATTTTAGAGTAATTTTTATCAACTTGTCTATCATTCCATGTATATTTAGCACCTGAACTGGGCATTTCCTCTAATTGACAGTCCACTAGGCACTGGTGCAAGTTTGTAACCTCAGTCATTCCCCCTAGTCTATCTTTTGTGTGCAACACTGCATTGAAGAGAATCATCCAAGGACTTATACAAGTCTGGTGTATACTCCTCAGGTTGTCCCACAGTTCCACCCTCTCCTCCTTTAAATTGAAAGAATAAACAAAAGTAACATCAAGCTCCAACTGTTTTGGCATGAACCTCACTGCACAAGTGACCGCTTGTGCACATACAGATACCACGTTCACATCAAACCAATCTGGCCTCCACACAATCCATATTCTCCCATTATAATGGAAAATATGATTGTTGTGGTCGGACAAACCTCCAAATATTACTTCAGCTACATCTCCCAATTTATTCATCTTTATTCTTGTCTATAAGAAACTAATTAAACCAACATCTAGACTACTATAGAGGAGCATCACCTCCTTCTGTTTATTGAGGCCATTAAGACCTCTAGTGTTCCAACTAAGAACTCTAACCATTTCCACTTGGACGAAGAGACTTCCCCCCATTACCAGCTTTAGTGGTTTGGTTTTCCATGTGTGAACTACTGTCACCCAATTCCTGAAAACTGTTTGAAGTGTGAATGGCCTGCTGCCTCCACATTGGTTGAACTCTACCTTTGACAGCTTGCCCTCTCTCCTGCCTTTTTCCAACCTTTTGTTCTCTTCTAAAAAAATGTGCCTAGTTAACCAGTACCACATATTGGAACGGCGGAATAATATAAAAAAGCTTTTCATATGATATACATACGTATATAATTTTTTCTTTACCAAAAAAGCTTAAAGCCTCTCCATGAAATTTTGCTTTAGGCCACCATGTTGATTGAGCTGGCCCTGAGAATCAAGTAAATACAGTTTATCATAAATGCTCTATAATTGAGATACATAATACATTAACACTTTATACTCCCTCTGTTTTATTTTACTTGACTCTCTTACAAAAAATGGTTGTTCCAATTTACTTGTATAATTTATGAAAGCAAGAGATGTTTATTGTTTTTTTCCAATAATACCTCTATCATTAAATTACTACATAAAGTGTAAAGTACTCAAATCTATATTTTCAAAGTATAATTAATAAGGCTAACTTTGTAAAATAAATCCCAAGTAAATATTTTCTTAAGGAAACTGCCAAGTCAAGGGCCAATTTAAATAAAACGGATGGAGTATTTCATTCAAAATTTGTTCATAAAAGAAGCACAAGGAACAACTTGTCACCAATCATGAAATTCCCAAAATGAAGAGGGGGAGAGGGGCAGAGGGGGGGGGGCAATTTTCTGCAAACCAATCTCACAAAATTGTTTGACACATTCATCTTCCAACCTGAACACACACATATCATAACCCCCATACATGTAATCTTCGTTTATTCAATCCCAATAATCATCAGGGAAGAAAAAAGAATTCCCCTTGTAGCCCCGATGATCCTTGGCCAACACTGAAATTAAAGGACTGATTTCTACCAAGATATAATGTAATCGTTCAACAAATTCACTTCTAATCATTTTTCGCGATTCATATCCGTTTTATAAACGTCAAATTTATATTAGTTGTTTTATTGGGACAAACAGAGTCACATTCTCCCTCATGTATAGCTCTGCCATCCTCCTAAAACAGAACCATTTATGTAAATCACTCCTAAAATGCATTCTGAATTTGTTGGAATTATCAAATCATCAATTCGAGTAAACTTGATCGAATGTTGACCGTTATCAAATCCAATTTTGAAATTCAACTAGTAACCAAACAAATAGCCAAAACAATACTCCTGACTCCCTCGAGATCCATGCAAAATATATTACAAAATTGTAAATCACCCTCCAGACCTAATGGAACCATCAAAACTCAATTGTATACTCATTAATCTAAAATGTTGAATTTGATAAAACTTTTAATTTTCAAGCATATAAAATATAATTTCTTTTGAATCACAGTCAATCACCTTTAAAATTGTGTCACCCATTCTCACAAGTCAAAAATCACATAATAAAGGTACGAGAAGGATATTTTAGGAGAAAGGAGCTCAAAACTCAAAACGACAATACGAGTAGTTACATCTCCAAGTCAATGGTTGAATCAGACACATCTAGTTTATTACGGTTATCATGTTTTGTTTACACGAGTTACTTGTATTTGTAACTTCAGTTTGGTTGCTAATTAACTTGAACATCATTATTATATATGTACTGCTTTGTTTATGCCTTTATGCATTAATTACCAGTGATTTTTTAAGACTACATATATTGTATAATGAAATACATGTGCAGCATTTGTTTAATGACGTAGTAGTTGATTACTATAATTTTGATATATTATACAAAATTCATTATTTTTTTAAAAGCACGTGGAATGAATGCATGTGCAGCACTACTAGTACTATTAAGTCAACCATATTGGAATGTTGCCTTTTTTATTCGTCAGAAATGGAGTGCTGTCTTAGAAAATGTGAAGGCTATTTCTAACAGGATTGTTCATTCATGCTCTTATATATATCCATAAAGAGGCCTAGCTATTTAGAAAGAACTATAACGAAATTTAGTACAACTTTGCAGCAACTAATAACTCATAAACATTAATTTTCATCTTTCAGAGAAACAAAAATGCCAATTGTCTTTGGAAATTTGAAAGAGGCTACCCATCCTGATACCCTCAAGGCTGCCGTATCTGAATTCATTTCCATGCTTATTTATATTTTTGCCGCTGAAGGCTTTGCATCATCATCTAGGTTGACGAGCGGTGAATCAACCTCGCAACCCGGGCTGATTGCGGTCGTGATAAACCATACATTTGCTCTTTTTGTAGCAGTTTTAATGGCAACAAACATATCTGGAGGTCATGTAAACCCTGCTGTCACGTTTGGCGCCTTGTTCGGAAGTCTCATTACCTTATGTAGGAGTGTTTTGTATTTGGATTGCTCAGTTGCTTGATTCTGTTTTGGCTTGCTTGCTCCTCAAGTATTCCGTTGTAGGTGGGGAATTATCACCATTCCCTTCAACACCACGCAATGCAGTTATTTTTGATATAGTGACAACATTTGGTCTTGTTTACACTTTTTATGCAACTTCTATTGACCCCAAGAGAAGTAACTCACGTGTGATCATTGCCCCAATTGCAATTGGTTTCATTATTGGTGCCAACATCTTTTCTGGTGGTACCCTTTTTGGTGCAGCAATGAACCCTGCTGCGCCCTTTGGTCAAGCAATTGTTAGTTGGACATGGAATAACCATTGGTTCTACTGGCTCAGTACATTCGTCGGTGCTTTCATTGCTTCCTTGGTCTATGAAACCATCTTCACTACCAACAAAACTGATGACAACTGGCTGCTCCCTATTAGCACCAACTTCATTGAAGGAAATTCAATTGAATCCCTTAGTCGGAAACTGCTAACATGCTATAAAGTTAAAAATATTGTTTTGTAGCTAGATAAGTTGTTGAATCTCCCCGACACATGAGAGGTGGGGGTTCACAATTTTTTTAGGTCATAGGCTTTTAATCCTAGGCATTGACATTTTTTTATTCTTTCAATACACTTGCTAGTATTTCTTACGATCCTATTAGGTTTCATATATGATAATTTTTCTAAATGAGAATTATAACTCTTGTATATAATATCTTCCGATCATATTCTCCATTTTAAAAGAAAACCGAAACTATTGCCTTGTTACTTTTCTGGATATATAGCTATGAAAGTTTTTTTTTTTTCCAAAATCGCTAGACGGTGTGCCTGTGCTTAGTTTTTTTATTATGTAATAAATAAAAGTGAATCTCAAAGAGAAAAATAGGGGGGGGGGGGGGGGGGGTTTAGGTTTTACCTTACTAATCCTAATAAGGTAATGTACCTGTACTATTAACAAGGCAGGAAGAAAATAAGATTGACTTATGAAGGTTACTTTGTGGCATCTGATTAATTTTAACTCTTTTTCATCCATAACTACAAGATTGTTATAGACACTGCGATGTTCGTAGAATAGTTAGCTCTTTCTTCTTCTTATTCTTTACATGCAGGTTAATTAGAAGAGGTTTTGTTACGCCTCAATAGGATTAGTAAGGTTAGGCATACGCCCCCTTGCTTGTACTTTTTCTTTTGAGTTTCGCTTTTATTATATGTAAAAAAGACTATCCCTACGCACCTTGCCTAGTGGATTTGCTTTTAAAAAAAACTTCTTTTACATTAAGGATTCTTGGTAGTTTAATGATTTGTTGTACAAGAACTAAGATACTACTTTCATTATGAAAAGGAAAGCTCTAAACAACAAACAAAAGTATTATACAGTTTCTCGTAAATGCACTATATTGTGATAATTGTACATTAATACTTCACATTTAATTCAAAATTTACTTCAAAAAGAAAGCCCAAAGAACAATTTGTCGATCACTAATCAGGAAAAACCCAAAATGGTGGCGGTTTAATTTTCTGCAAACGAATGTGACAAAATTGTTTGACACATCCATCTTCCATGCTAAACACACCCATATCATGACCCCCATACATGTAATCTTCGTTTACCCGATCCCAGTAATCATCGATGAAGTAAATAGAATTCTCCTTGTGGACCAGATGATCCTTAGCCAACACTGAAAAGGACTGATTTCCACCAAGAAATAGAATGTGGTCGTTCAAGGAATCCTCTTCTAACCATTTTTCGCCATCCATATCCATTTTATAAACGTCGAATTTAACTGTTCTATAGGGACAAACATCATCACATTCTCCCTCATATATAACTCTGCCATCCTCTGTAACAAATTCACCAATGTGCCTTACAACTAACAAAATATCATCACATGATAAAACTAAGTAAAGGTTATCAGAAAATAGTTCAATTGGGTAATATCTCTTAGAGTGTGTAATTTTTGTTGGACCAGATGGTTCGATACTCATATGTTTCTTAGGAAATGAATAATATTGATTAAAATACCAAATATCAACACTGTTTTCCCCTAACACATATTTTTTTTTGGTCATGGGAAATAATGCAATAGCCAAGGTTGAAGGAGGTGGGAAGATATTCCTAAAAATGACTTCTGGCAAGGTGTTGACTCTCACCAATGTTCTTCATGTTCCTACTATTAGGAAGAACTTAGTGTCAACAACAATTCTCATTAAAAACAGGTTTAAATGTGTGTTTGTTTTGAAAAAAGTTGAAATAAGCAAGAATGAAATGTATGTAGGAAAGGGTTACCTCATTGAGGGTTTTTTCAAGCTTGATATAATGGTTGTTGAAAAGAATAAAGTTGAGACTTCTTCTTACTTGCTTGAGTCAAATGAATTATGGCATGAACGTTTAGGACATGTCAATTACAAAACCTTGCAAAAACTGATTAGTTTGAAATTTTTCCTAACTTTGAGTGCAGTAAATCAAAGTGTCAAACATGTGTTGAATCTAAGTATGCTATGCATCCATATAAGTCTGTTGAAAGAAATTACAATCTCTTAGTCTTAATTCACACAGACATTTGCGATATGAAGTCGACACCATCTCGTGGTGAGAAAAAGTATTTTATAACTTTTATTGATGATTGCACTAGATTTTGTTATGCTTATTTGCTGAATAGTAAGGATGAAGCAATAGAAGCATTTAGACAATATAAAATTGAAGTTGAAAATCAGTTGGATAAAAAGATTAAAATGATAAGAAGTGATAGAGGTGGAGAGTATGCATCTGCTTTTACAGAGATATGTTAGGAAAATGGAATTGACTATCAAACTACAGCACCATACTCACCTCAATCAAATGGAATTACGGAAAGAAAAAACCAAACGTTGAAGGAAATGATGAATGTCTTACTTATAAGTTCATGTTTACTGCAAAACTCGTGGGGGAAGCTATCCTTGTAGCAAACCGAGTATTCAATCGAGTGCCCCAAAGTATGACGCAATCTATTCCATATGAGAAATGAAAGAAAGAAAACCCAACTTGAAATATTTCAAAGTGTAGGGGTGTCTAGCGAAAGTCCAAGTTCCTATACCCAAAAGGGTGAAAACAGGACCAAAGACTGTGGACTGTGTTTTCATTGAAAATGCTACAAACAGTAAAGCATGTCAGTTTTTAGTTCATAAATCTAAACATCCAAATATCCATGATAATACGATAATTGAATCGGATAATGCTGAGCTCTTTGCACATTTATCCGTATAACACTAGACATGAGCTGTCTAGTGAAGGGTCTAAACGACCTAAGGATGAACCAAGGGAGAATATACTTAATGATGAGAATCCAAGGTGTAGTAAGTGACAAAGAATGTTGACTTCCTTTGGATCAGATTTTGTAACATTTCTTCTCAAAAATGAACCTCAATCATTCAAAAAAACAATGTCTTCTGCAAACTCATTCTTTTAGAAAGAGGCTATCAATAGTGAGATAGATTTAATCATTAGCAACCATACTTGGAGTTTGTTGATCTTCCTAAAGGAAATAAACCATTAGGTTCTAAATGGATCTTCAAAAGAAAAATGAAAGTTGATGGTACTATTGACAAATACAAGGCAAGACTTGTTGTGAAAGGCTTTAGACAAAAAGAAGGTCTTGATTATTTCGACACATACTCGTCAATAACAAGGGTAACATTCATACGAATGTTGGTTGCATTAGCTGCAGTATATGATCTTGAAATTCATCAAATGGATATGAAAACTGCACTCTTAAATGGAGAATTGGAGGAAGAAATTTAAATGGAACAACCCGAGGATTTTGTGGTTCCTGGTAAAGAAAGAAAAGTGTGCAAACTTGTTAAGTCACTTTATGGACTGAAGAAAGCACCCAAATAGTGGCATGTGAAGTTTGACCAAACCATGTTGGCAAATGAATTCAAGATAAATGAATGTGATAAATGTGTCTACATTAAAGACACTCCAAATCACAAAGTCATTGTTTATTTGTATATGGATGACATGTTGATCATCAGTAGAGACATTTCATACATAAATACTACGAAACGAATACTTGAGAGAAAATTTGATATGAAAGACCTTGGAGTTGTTGATGCGATCATAGGAATAAGAATTCATAAAACTCCACAAGGATTGACATTGTCACATTCTCATTACATTGAAAAGGTACTTGATAAGTTCAAGTATTTGGATTTCAATATTGCCAAGACTCCATTAGACGTGAGTTTTCCACTTCAAAAGAATGAAGCTGAAAGTGACTCACAATTGGACTATGCAAGAGTGTTGGGAAGTTTGATGTATATCATGAATTGTACGCGACCAGATATAGCATGTGCTATTAGCAAATTGAGTCGGTACACGAGTAATCGGAATCAAACTCATTGGATGACAATGAAAAGAGTTTTGGGGTATCTAAAACATACTCAAGACTATGCTTTACGTTATCACAAATATTCCGAGGTAATTGAAGAATATAGTGATGCAAATTAGATCACCGGATCAAATGAAGTAAAATTCACGAGTGGATATGTGTTTACTCTTGGTGGAGGAGCAGTCTCTTGGAAATTATCCAAACAGACATATATTGCCCGCTCTAAAATGAAATCTGAATTTATCGCATTAGATAAAGCCGGTGAAGAAGCTGATTGGCTTCAGAATTTTTCGAAAGATATTCCTTATTGGCCCAAACCTTTGGCACCAGTATGTATACACTGTGAGAGTCAAGCTGCGATAGGTAGGGCAAGGAGAATGATGTACAACGATAAATCTCATCATATAAGATGGAGACATAATACCGTTAGAGAACTACTCTCTAGTGGAATTATCACGATTCACTATACAAAGTCAAAAGATAATGTGTCGGATCCACTTACAAAAGGCTTATCTAGAGAGGGAGTTGAGAGATCATAGAAGGGAATGGGTTTACGGCCTAGGACAAGTCATCACGGTGGTAACTCTACCTATCAGACTGGAGATCGTAAGAGCTAGGTTCAAGGAGATAAAATAAAGTTGTGACTGACGGTTCAACATTATCAATTAAATCAACCAATTCTCATGATGAAGAAAATGTTCAGGAAACAAGGATAAGGCATATGGTTTGTAGCTTTTTAATGGTTTCTAAGTTTGGAAGATATGACCAAATAGTTTGATCTAGAGGATTAAATGTTTAGGAATCACCTATGTGAGGGTGAAGTGGAAGCCGCTTCAAGGAGAATGATAGTAAATGCCTATTCTCTACGCTCTCATGAAACCAGGTAGTGTTCATGGATGAAACGAACAAAATTGTGAGAACCATAAATTATAAAAGGCTGGTTGCGTGACTTGTGTTATCTAGGTGTACACTAAAGTTCGACGGTTCAATGATATCACATCTACCGATTGACTGAGTGCATCCGATGCAAGTTCACTATAGAAAGTTCAAAGGAAAACCTACTTATCCAGATGCAATTAGTCTTTGCTTGTAGATCACACACTTGTCCGTAAATTCTTTATGAAATAGTCATTCCCCATTCATGTGGGAGATTGTTGGGTTCTAAGTGAAAATGTGAACGAAAAAGTGAGGGAAAAGGAGTGAATTATGATTTCACTTTAAAGAAGAGTGTTTCTCCCACATTGGTGGGAGAAAGCAACTTTCTTATGCTTATATTGAGAAGTATTCCTTCATGTAGATAGTGAGGCAAGAACAAGACAAGCCTCGCGCCATCGTCGTCGTCACTCGCTTGACTCGGCTTCAAATTCGAATTTGGATTCGAATTTTGATTCAGATTTGTCAAATGATCAATCGAGAGATTATATTTTTAGACAAAACTCATTTGAAACTTGAGAGTTAATGAAGTTTTAATCTAAAAATCAGATATGAAAATATTCTCCATTTGTGGACGCACATGAGAAAGTGTAGACGCATGTCACAACGCACCTCGAAGAGCCGTGACCCTTTGAGGCACTATTTGGTAACGGAAAACTGACCTGCATGCGCACCTAGCGACCTGATGTCATAACTCACCTCGAAGGGATGTGACCCTTTGAGGCACTGTTTGGTAATGGAAAACTGACCTGCGAACGCAGGTGCCATGCAGGTCCACACAGGAGTTTCTTGTTTTGGCCGAAGCACGACTGGCGGACGCAAGAGGGCCACCTGCGGGCATAGGTGGTTCCATCGGTCCAAAACAGTGCAATTTTTCAGAACCAATACTTCCTTTCTGAAGCACCACCTTTTGTCTATAAATAGATGAATTTTTCCTCAGGTATAGGCATGAAATTTTGAAGTGAAAAAGATCTTCTTCTTCCTAAACACTCAAATGTGATTTACGAATGGTTGAGTTCGTTCGTAGTTCAACAGAATTTGAGGTACCATCATTCTGTCGAAGTAATTCATTTTATCCTGGGAGGATATATTCCATAACCTCGGGTACTTGAGGGGAATAATTTCCTTAAGGACACATGGTGAATTCGGTGGACTTGAATCTTCTAATCTTCATCTCTTTCTAAATGTTTGGTTTTGCTATTTTCCAGAAAATAGTTTGAACTTCATTTTGTTGATGTTCATAAGTTGGGTTGAACTTATTGTTGAAGTTCAAGTTGTGAATACAGAGTTGCAACTTCATTTTTCTTGTTCATATGTGTTTGAACATGTATTTGAAGTTATTGTTGAAAAATACAGATTTTACTAAACCCCAAAAGCAACAACACATAATTAAAATTATCAGAGAAAACAACATCAAAATACATCTTAGGAAAATTCTCATTCTTGATTTTTGTCCATTCTTGATTTCCATGCCTAAAAAATGAAAGACAATATGAAGTGTTGTGTATGGTCACAACTATATAGTTCTTGTTGCGAGATGATTAGCAGATAACACGATTTCGTAATAGTGGAACAATTGGGAAGTTGAATTTGGATTCGAGCAAGGAGATTTAGCAGAAAAAGATTGAAACTTTTATCCTAGAAAATTAGCCATACATGAGAGGATCCAACACAAACATGATTTTCTTGAAGTTTATAAGGCACATTCTTGATATCTTGAATTATGTTGTTGTTTGGACTCAAAAAAGC
This sequence comes from Capsicum rhomboideum, assembly GCA_031232105.1. NCBI lineage: Eukaryota > Viridiplantae > Streptophyta > Magnoliopsida > Solanales > Solanaceae > Capsicum > Capsicum rhomboideum. Next base: position 150,131,177 of record CP124714.1, on the reverse strand, counting down.
AATGCTTTTATCGTCATTTTTTGGAGAGGGAAGTTTAAGAAGTGGAGATAGTTTATGATTCTTTGAAGCTAAACGCCATGACGAACAAACTGCTCTGAATTGAAACATGTCCATGCAAGAAGAAATATTTGAATAAATAAACTCTAGAAGATCAATTGATAGTTCTGATATTTTTGGTTGGACTAATTTCTTCTTGTGACCCATGAGAAAACGACTATCGTTTCCTACTCACAGGACGAGAATCTATCAGAAATAACGAGGGTCTATCAGAAATAACTCTTCTATCTCACTTGTGAGATCACACTGCTGCTATGTTGCCTTTTTATTGACAGAATCGGATTATTATTTTTTTTAACACAAAATACGCGTGCTAGCACTTGACCATGAATTTTGAATTAGATTTTGAAAATTTATCTTTAAGTATCTGTTTAGTCATAGATTTTGAATCAATTTTGACAATCTGACTTCAAAAATAAATTTAAGTTTCAAAAATTGGTTCAAACCAATGTTTGGATTTTGGGATTTTCACTCACAAAACTTCAAAAAATTTCCAAGTAAAATATATGTCCAAACACAACTTCAAGTTTCAAAAACACAACTTCAAAAACTCAAGTTTTCAAGTTTCAACTTCAAAATCTATGTTCAAATAATAGCAGACACTATTGTTATTTGTAAGTGCATCTCTTGTTGTAAAAAATTGAAAGTACAGTTAATAATTAAAAGTTCCCTTGTGTTTTTTTGGGTTCATTATTTGTTGATTTTTTTTTTCTTTTAAAATATAAATTTACTTGGTGACATTAGTAAAAATGTCATTTCTAAATTTTAAAATTGATTTCTCAAGTTGCAACTAATGTTTTAGTTTTCCTATATATAGAGACCTTTGTATTTATGTCACAATTAAATTAATCACATTAATATTAAATAATTAAAGTGAAGTGGATACCACTTATTCAAATTCCACGTGTTTATTAATCAAAGACACAACAAAATGAAAAAGATGTTGTGCTCATACAAATACCCACAGCCCAAAAATACCTTGACACTATTTATAGAGCCATTATGACACTTTGGGAGTTAATAAATATTAAGATATGAGATTAAACCCGATATAAAGAGTAGAAAACTCTAAGGTGCTCTCACCATCCAGATGGGCTCTCCAATAGATATAGAGGTTGTGCGACGTGATCTTATAATTCAGTTACTCTCTACAAAAGATCAAGTAGCAGACATATCTACTACTCCCTTCATTTCTTTTTATTTGCTCCCTTCACTTACGTGAGCCAATTTGACTAAGTTTCAAAGCTAAATTAGATTAGATTACTTTAATTTTTTAAAATAAAAATTTATATATTCAGAAACTATATGAAAAGTACTATAAATTGTAATTTTTGTTTTGTCAATTTGATTAAGAAATACATCTTAAAATATTGGTTAAAGTTTGTATGGTTTGAATCTAAAAAAGAAAAGGGAGCAAATATAAAGGAATGGAGGAAGTAACACTACACCAAAAAGATATTTAGCTGCAATTAGTTAACGACAATAGTTTAATAACCTTTAAATTTTATTTTAGAGGCAATTATTGCTGGCAATTACATATTTAGCATTCTTTATAAATTAGGTAAAGTCTATAGCAGTATTAGATTCAATGAAAATTAACCAATGCGCATTCTTTATCAAAGTAAATATTTATTGTCACTAAAAATCTTTATTGTTGTAGTGTAAAGCCTCTTTCAAAGGCTAATTTTCAGTTTTGGAGAGACAAATTCAATGTGCGTGATCCACCTTCAGTTTGCAAGGGGGTATCAGCGCATCACAATCCTCACAGTGACTTACACTACAAGAAAATGGTGATACGACGACATTTGTTTAGTGACATATGAAATAAATATCCGAAAAAAAGGAATTTCTCGACATTTATAAAATAATATCGTAAAATAACGACATGTGATGCAACATGTCATAAAAATAGTGACATTTGGCGCCAAATGTCATTAAAACAATGACATTCGGTGTAAAATGTCGTTAAAACAACAACATTTGATCTCTACAAATGTAAAAAATATTTTACATTTATTTCAAATTTTCTTAATATTTAAATTTGGATAAAAAATTATTGAATGCATTAATTAGTAATTATATATATAGTAATATATAACAAATGGAGTACTAGTTACTATTGCTACGAATAACCGATAAAAATAAAATACATTACGTCTTATGATAGAAGCATTTTTTTGGGTTCTATATTACTTTAATACTACTACTAAAGTTTCTTTTCCACGTGGACCAGCCTTTCCCCCCAAAAAAATTAAAAACCCCCAAAACTAAAATCTAAATCTTCCCCCCAAAAGTTTAAACCCAACAAAATATCAACTCCCCAGCCCCACGAATAAAACTAAAATCCTAAAAGCCCTTTCCCCTAATTTTCTTTACCCGCCTATCTTCATTTTTTACCCCTTTTCACTTTTTCTCTCTTTCTGCTCGAATATTGTGTGTTCCATTTATTTATTTTGATTTACTTTTTTTTTGCAGGTTTCTACAAAGTGGACATCTGAAAGAAATGAATTGTATAATATAATTATTGCATTGAATCATACTTTTGTAGATGTTGAGGAAATTCTCTATCGCGTGGTCTTTAGATTTTACATTGAATTTTGAGATCTATATTTTGAAGTTGCCTGCTAATTTATTTTGACCATATTTATCTGACTTTTAATATTTATACCTTTATATTTGAGTTGTTTTCAGGGCCCTCTTTCTCATGAAGTTGAGATGCAAACACTAGAGTCGTCAAGAAGAGAAATCTTGTGAAGAGGGTGTCATAGAGATTTCAATTGCTGCTTTGTATGAAGGTTCACCAAGTGACCATCAATGAACTAGTGTTTTTGTAGTCACTAGCATACATTAGAGTTTATTTATAATTAGCATTCTTAGCTTGAGAGAAAAAATATTGTATTCTTTAAGAACCATTATTTGATGGTGTTGTGAGATTTTAAACATTATAGTTTGTCGAAGTGACTCTTTTATTTTAATTCAAAATCAGTCTGTATGACCTGTGTTTCATAATTATATGAATGAGTTAAAACTCAAAACATATGATATTTAATAAAAGTCAGTAAATAAATGTCACTAACTCTTTTACTGACATTAATCTAAATGTTGGAAGTTAGCTATAGAGTTAGAAAAATTAAAAGAACAAATACACTTAGAAGAGTTAACCCAAATTATTCAGTAGCAATAAAAGACAAAAATATAGATAAATCATTAGTATTATATTGGAAATTATCAGGAATAGAATTAATTCCAGGTAGTAAAATATTTACCGCAAGATGTAAAAACCTATATATCTTAACTACTAAACACATGGTACAAGCAACTAGTAAAATTGATAAGATTAAGATAGAATCCCCAGGATAAGTACATCTAGAAGATTAGAATATGAACAACCTACCGAAATAATAGAAATACCATTACATCCCTATTATATAACAGGAATACTAAACCAACGAAAATATTTAATCCTTATAAATACAGGAGAACAAGATAATTGGATAACCCAGGAATTAATAACAGAAAACGATATTATACTACAAGAACAAGAAATACCTGGCTTACCAAAAGAGTTAAAACAGACAAAAGAAATAACTATTCAAGAATTAATCATAGGAGGAATACCTATAAATATACAATTTACAATAGGACAAATAAATCCAAATATTGTATTAGGCTTAAATTGGCTAGAACAAGTAAAACCATATAAAATCGAAGATACAAGATTAATAATACATTACCAAAACAAGAATGTAATTATAAGTAGAACAAGAACAACAATCTAAAACAACTTTGACATGACAAAAGTATATATACTAGCAAAAATAATAGTAGAAGGATATAATAGTAGATACTACACACCAATGATAGATACAGGCTCAGAAGCAAATCTATGTAGATATAATTGTTTACCAGAATCTAAATGGAAACAAATAACACATCCAACAGTATTCACAGGAATGGAATATCTTACCATTTGGATATAAAAATGCACCAGGAAGATTTCAACATTTTATGGATACACATTTTACACAACTAGAAAATTGCATCATATATATTGATGATATCTTATTATACTCAAGAACAGAAAATGAACATATTCAATTACTAAATAAATTCATAAACATTGTAGAAACAGCAGGAATTAGTTTAAGCAAAAGTAAGGCAGAAATAATGAAAAACCAAATAGAATTTTTAGGCATACAAATAGATAAAGATGGAATAAAAATGCAAACACATATAGTACAAAAAATTATAAAGTCAGAAGAGATATTAGACACAAAGAAAAAATTACAATCTTTTTTAGGATTAGTAAATCAAGTACGAGAGTATATACCCAAATTAGCAGAACACCTAAAACCATTACATAAAAAATTAAAAAAGAATATTGAATATCATTTTGATCAGACAGATAAAAAACATATACAAAAAATAAAAGAATTATGTCAAAAGTTACCAAAATTATATTTTCCAGACACTACAAAAGAGTTTATATATATAGTAGAATCAGATGCAAGTAATCATAGTTATGGTGGAATTTTAAAATATAAATATGTAGATACAAACATAGAACACCACTGTAGATACTATTCAGGATCATATACGGAACCTCAAGCAAAATGGGAAATAAATAGAAAAGAATTATTTGCTTTATATAAATGTTTATTAGCATTTGAACCATATATTGTATATAATAAATTCATAGTTAGAACAGATAATACACAGGTAAAATGGTGGCTAACACGAAATTTAGAAAACTCAGTTACAACAAAGGAAATACGAAGGCTTGTATTAAATATACAAAATTTTACTTTTACAATAGAAGTTATTAGTACTAACAAGAACATTGTTGCAAACTACTTATCAAGACAAAGCTACACAGACAGATCAGGATAGTCCAATGGACGAATTATTAAAAGCTATGACTACACTTTGTCTCAAAGTGGACAGTTTTGAGCTAGAACTAAAACAACTAAAGAAGGAAAAAGCTACAAGTCAGCCGCATGACTCAAAATATGCTGATCTACGTCAATCGAAAGACGTTAAACATCCAGAACTAGAAGGAGACGTTGAGAAACTCCTAAAAACTCATAACAAAGTTATTTATACAGCTGCAGGAGCAGAAACTAGTGCAGGATCAGGAACTAGCACAGGAACTAAAACAGGAGCAAACAGTTCAGCTACCCCACCTACAAAAAGACCAAATACCAATTTAAATAGCTATTTCACAAAACCATTTATACAAAAATTCCAAACAACAAATTATACAAGTCCCCAGACATCATCATACGCAGCCAGTTTAAATAATACCAAAAACATTTATGACCATATATCCACAGCTTATATCCATAACATCCACAAAACCCAAACACACCTAAACCAAAATCCAAGATCTACAATAACTACTGATCCAAAAAGAGATTATTTAACCCAAAAACTGCAAGGATATAACAAGCTTATTGCCCAACCAGGAACAAATGCAAATCTAGTACGAACATGCTATGACTTTGGACTATTATCAACCGTATATACAGCAGATGGACAAGAACTCCAAAAAATACCAGAACTATATACCGCATTTTCAACATACCAAAGAATTACTAAAGGAACTTTCTTTTATATCAGATTTTATGCAGCCCCAGCAGAAATACTTTTCAACGAAATAAAACCTATCATACAAGTGATAAAAATAGGACTGACACGAGATATGTTAATACCCGATGACATAGGACCTCAACCAGAAATACCCAGAGAAGGCATACCAGCATTTTATGCAAACAAAAGAATAATAGGACTACAAGTTATCTTACAAGAACTAGAACATAATTATACTACTGGACAAGCACTATGGTGTTACCACTGTAGAAATCAAAATATGATCTATGCAAACTCAAGAGAATTAAGACCAGGAGATATGGAAGAAATACGACAATGGATACTCTCTTTACTTAAACCAGAAGATAATTGAGTTCAATGAATTTGATGTTTGATATGGCTACCTGTGCCTCTTCAATACATCCTGCACCCTTTCCCTCTCTGTTTCATCACTTTCTTCTTTACTTTCCTCCTTAGAACTTAAAAAGCAAATATGCCACCTGGCTCATCTAGAACAAACATTAGTGCTGGCTCATTTGAGGCTTTTCTTCAAGGCTGGCTACGTCGCCAAGAACAATTCTTGAATGAACTTACCACAACCCAAAACACACTTGACGAATCATCACAAGAAGATGTTATGAGAAACCTCGTTGCGCGTGTTCTAGCACATTATCAAGAATACTTTGAGGAAAAATCTAGAATATTTTAAAGGGTTTGGCATTATATTTTAAAGTATAATATCTTCTAATTTAGCTGATGTCGGATCTGGCATTAAGTATAGTTTTGTACCTATTTTCCTATATCTCCTTCCTAGATTTGAATGTATTATCATTATCTGTGTTCCTTCTGTACTAATAAAAGTTTTTTCTTCTACGGGGTATTCTTCTTTATTCATCTGTATACTTTTGTTTTAAGTCATAATGTTTTAATTTTAATTTGGTTATTACATGTTTTTGAGCTTCTAGTGATTGTTTACATACTCCTGCAAATATATTATGAGTTAGTCTTTCTTGCCTATAGTTAATTTCTTCTTGTAGATTTATTATTTCTTTAAATAATTCTACCTTTTTAAGGATTTTTTCTGTTTTCGGATATATATATATTGGGTTACTTGATTCTGGTTTATCCATGAATGGTTTGTGTTATTGCTATAGTTAGTTTATCTAATGCTATAGCTAAGTTAGTCATTGCTTTATTTAAGTTATGTATTTCTTTTATTATCTGGATAATTTCTTTAAGTTTTTGTTTTCTTTTGATTTTACGTTTATATTTTTTCTGAATCTTTGTTGTTAAGTAGTTTAATCTAATTAGTTTTATCATTCTTATAGGTGTCTGTTTATGTGTCATATTTTTGTTTTCGCAAAGTCTTAATGTACTTATATTCTATATAAGAAATTACATCTATTTTGGTAGGTTCATAATTATTATATAATTTGCTTAATTCTTTTCTGAGTTTCTGTATTTTTTCATTTCTATTTATTTGTGTCATAATTTTTTGATATCGTGGATCATCATAAGTTACATCTTCGCCATATTCAAGTGGTGTATTTAGTAGTTTAGCCCTTTTTCTATGGTAATTGTCTACTGTTAGTTTATCTCTATGTTCTATGATTCTTTGCTTATGCTCATTATTTGTATGCTCATTTTTGTTACTGTGTTCTATTTCAGTCATGTTTCTTTTCATCCTATGCTCTATTTTGTTACTGTGTTCTATAGTCATGTTTCTTTTCATCCTATGCTCTGATACCATTTTTCGGGGGGTCCCTTGATCTTTCTCTTCTTTGTTCATTATCTAAATGCGGAATTATAATAAGTATCTCTTTGTCTAATTAATCTAAGTATTTGGTTAATATCTTGGACTATTAAGTCTAGATAGTCAGGATTTTGAGTCTGTATATATTTATCTAAATTATATTGAATAAGTGTTTCTCTTTCTCTTAGTTCATCTATAGTTTGTTGCCATCGTTCTAGATTTTGTTGGTCCATATTTAGTTAAAATCTAAGTATCCATCGGAATCTATGTCGTAGTATATATCATTATTTTTATAATCGTCTTCTTCTGTGCTATTAAGTATATTTTCTAACCATGATTCTTTCATTAGATCTATAATTTCATGGGTTAGTAATAGGTTATATATTATTTGTATTGAATCTTTATTTAATTTTCTGAGTGTATATAAGAGTAATATTTTATAGTTGTTGTCTTCATTGATTAGATATTTAGGTGTTTTAATTTTGTATTGTTCTATATTTTCACTGGATTGAGGTATATTTATGGAAATTTCTTTAGATTCTGTCATTCTCATTTGTGTGTTTAATCATTATTCCCTCTAACCTCTACTTGTATTATTAATTTTTATCACCTAGTAATTCAGTATGTTTAATTATCCGTTTGGTCATTACTATGGGTTTCAGCGCTAATCAGTTTACCCTAACACTGCTTTCTTCACTTGGTTTACTACCCTATTCACGGCATTCCTCGCCTTTTCTGGGTTCAACCATTTTGGTCAGCTTAGTCTGGGTTTAACTTACTCTTAGCTTATTAACCATAGCAAACTAATAAGGATAATATAACATAATCAAATTACTACATGATAAATAACAATAATATACTAGAGATTATTGGGAACTAAAAGATTAGTTACACATAGTTGAATGAAAGTGTACCGTCGTTGTTATTTCCTCCGTTGTATGTGAAATAGATGCTGTTATGTTGGATTCCTCCATAGCTATATGAAACTTATATTATTTTCAAACTATTTTATTTATGGTTCTCAACACATGAGAGTTATAGGTAAGCAAGATTGCTTGCCTCTTCCTCTCTTGCCTTGATCTATTTATAATAGATTACAAACGCGTCCAAACAGTGGAAAACGCGTTAAAAGAAAAGTAAAACGCGTGAACAGTGCTAGTCACTGTGCACTTTACGACTTTTGTACATCTTTTTACAATTTTTCAAAAAGTAAACAGTATTGCTACTGTGCACTTTCTGACTTATTCTAAAAGAAAGAAAAGATAGAAAACGTGTGGGGTTATACTACTCCCACTTTAATAAAAACAATGCTGCTAATAATTTACATTATGATGTAAAATATGTGGGTCTTCAGTATCTTGTCTTGTCCATAGCTTGTCTGATGTGCTGCTGCTATTCTAATTGAACTTCTGGTATATGAGTGATATTTCCTCCATTACACTGTGAACAGTGATGATCTGGATATTTCTGTCCTATGAGCTGACAATATCTTGTTAATAGATTTGCTGAAATAAAATCCTTCTTGAGTGCCTTTGTAGTTGGTATATCTTCTGGTTTAAGTAAAGAGAGTATCCATTGTCGTATTTCTTCCATATCTCCTGGTCTTAATTCTCTTGAGTTTGCATAGATCATATTTTGATTTCTACAGTGGTAACACCATAGTGCTTGTCTAGTAGTATAATTATGTTCTAGTTCTTGTAAGATAACTTGTAGTCCTATTATTCTTTTGTTTGCATAAAATGCTGGTATGCCTTCTCTGGGTATTTCTGGTTGAGGTCCTATGTCATCGGGTATTAACATATCTCGTGTCAGTCCTATTTTTATCACTTGTATGATAGGTTTTATTTCGTTGAAAAGTATTTCTGCTGGGGCTGCATAAAATCTGATATAAAAGAAAGTTCCTTTAGTAATTCTTTGGTATGTTGAAAATGCGGTATATAGTTCTGGTATTTTTTGGAGTTCTTGTCCATCTGCTGTATATACGGTTGATAATAGTCCAAAGTCATAGCATGTTCGTACTAGATTTGCATTTGTTCCTGGTTGGGCAATAAGCTTGTTATATCCTTGCAGTTTTTGGGTTAAATAATCTCTTTTTGGATCAGTAGTTATTGTAGATCTTGGATTTTGGTTTAGGTGTGTTTGGGTTTTGTGGATGTTATGGATATAAGCTGTGGATATATGGTCATAAATGTTTTTGGTATTATTTAAACTGGCTGCGTATGATGATGTCTGGGGACTTGTATAATTTGTTGTTTGGAATTTTTGTATAAATGGTTTTGTGAAATAGCTATTTAAATTGGTATTTGGTCTTTTTGTAGGTGGGGTAGCTGAACTGTTTGCTCCTGTTTTAGTTCCTGTGCTAGTTCCTGATCCTGCACTAGTTTCTGCTCCTGCAGCTGTATAAATAACTTTGTTATGAGTTTTTAGGAGTTTCTCAACGTCTCCTTCTAGTTCTGGATGTTTAACGTCTTTCGATTGATGTAGATCAGCATATTTTGAGTCATGCGGCTGACTTGTAGCTTTTTCCTTCTTTAGTTGTTTTAGTTCTAGCTCAAAACTGTCCACTTTGAGACAAAGTGTAGTCATAGCTTTTAATAATTCGTCCATTGGACTATCCTGATCTGTCTGTGTAGCTTTGTCTTGATAAGTAGTTTGCAACAATGTTCTTGTTAGTACTAATAACTTCTATTGTAAAAGTAAAATTTTGTATATTTAATACAAGCCTTCGTATTTCCTTTGTTGTAACTGAGTTTTCTAAATTTCGTGTTAGCCACCATTTTACCTGTGTATTATCTGTTCTAACTATGAATTTATTATATACAATATATGGTTCAAATGCTAATAAACATTTATATAAAGCAAATAATTCTTTTCTATTTATTTCCCATTTTGCTTGAGGTTCCGTATATGATCCTGAATAGTATCTACAGTGGTGTTCTATGTTTGTATCTACATATTTATATTTTAAAATTCCACCATAACTATGATTACTTGCATCTGATTCTACTATATATATAAACTCTTTTGTAGTGTCTGGAAAATATAATTTTGGTAACTTTTGACATAATTCTTTTATTTTTTGTATATGTTTTTTATCTGTCTGATCAAAATGATATTCAATATTCTTTTTTAATTTTTTATGTAATGGTTTTAGGTGTTCTGCTAATTTGGGTATATACTCTCGTACTTGATTTACTAATCCTAAAAAAGATTGTAATTTTTTCTTTGTGTCTAATATCTCTTCTGACTTTATAATTTTTTGTACTATATGTGTTTGCATTTTTATTCCATCTTTATCTATTTGTATGCCTAAAAATTCTATTTGATTTTTCATTATTTCTGCCTTACTTTTGCTTAAACTAATTCCTGCTGTTTCTACAATGTTTATGAATTTATTTAGTAATTGAATATGTTCATTTTCTGTTCTTGAGTATAATAAGATATCATCAATATATATGATGCAATTTTCTAGTTGTGTAAAATGTGTATCCATAAAATGTTGAAATCTTCCTGGTGCATTTTTATATCCAAATGGTAAGATATTCCATTCATAAAATCCTTGGGGTACTGTGAATGTTGTTAGTTTTTTAGAGTTATTTTCTAGTTTTAAATGATAAAAGCCTGATTTGCAGTCAAATTTACTAAAGTAATTATATCCTTGGATTTGTCTAATTTTTAGTATTTTGTTTGGTATTGGGTAATTATAAGTTTTAGTTTTGGCATTTAGATTTCTATAATCAATAACCATCCTACTTTTCCCTCGTTTTTGTTCACTATGTTTATTGACAATAAAAGCTGGGCTGGTGTGTTTACTATTACTTTCTTGGATGTAGTTGTTAGTGCGTAATTCATTGATGTGCAAACTAAATTCTTTTAAATCGTCAAAGTTATATTTTAATGGTTTTTGGGTGATGATACTATTTTCGTCTATAAGTTCTATAGTAATTGTTGTTTTATGTTTATGCCATCCTTTAAGTGGATCATCGCTATATAAGTGTTCTAACTTGTCGTAAATTGGTTTTAATATGTTTATATTAAAAGTTATTATTTCTATCGATTTTTCTGTACTAGGTTGAGTTTCTACTTTTTGTGTTATGTTTTCTGGTCCTGTTATCCATGGTGTTGTTTTTCTCGGTTTATTGGGTACTCTTTTTGTTCCTACTTTTTGTTTACAAGGTGTTGTAAACCAGCAATGTGTTTTTGTTAATATATGTGGGTATAGATTATCTATAAAAGGCATTCCTAATATTATATCTCTCGTTGTGAATTTATATTATGTAGCCATAGTTTTACTGTTCCTATTAATGTTCTTTCTATATATCCTGGTGTATCTGCTACTGATATTTTATTATCTACTAGTTGTTTAGCAAGTTGTCCTATCCATACTTTTATTGTTTTATTTACATCTGTGGTACAATCTAGATCTAAGAATAGTGAGGATTCTGGGGGTTTATTTGGTGTCCATTTATTTAATCTACTTTGCCATAATGCTTCATATCTATTATCATCTATAACTGTGTAATAAGATGGTCTTGATGTTCTAGGATTTTCATATCTTCTTTTATCATATGAGGTTCTGCTTGTGCTAGGTTGTTCATTTTTAATTGTATTTACATTTGGTTTAGCATTTGTTGTATTTATATTTAAATCTGTTATTTGGTTCATAATCTGTTATTTGCGCATATATTTGTTTTAGTAGTGCTAACTCTTTTTCCATTTCTTGTATTTTTGTAGATGATTCGGATTTAATCTAATTAGTTTTATCATTCTTATAGGTGTCTGTTTATGTGTCATATTTATTTTTTCAATTTCTAATTTTTGGTCTATTTCTACATTTTCTTTTTGTAATCGTATCATTTCTGTTATACTATCTTCTAATTTAGCTGATGTCGGATCTGGCATTAAGTATAATTTTGTACCTATTTTCCTATATCTCCTTCCTAGATTTGAATGTATTATCATTATCTGTGTTCCTTCTGTACTAATAAAAGTTTTTTCTTCTACGGGGTATTCTTCTTTATTCATCTGTATACTTTTGTTTTAAGTCATAATGTTTTAATTTTAATTTGGTTATTACATGTTTTTGAGCTTCTAGTGATTGTTTACATACTCCTGCAAATATATTATGAGTTAGTCTTTCTTGCCTATAGTTAATTTCTTCTTGTAGATTTATTATTTCTTTAAATAATTCTACCTTTTTAAGGATTTTTTCTGTTTCCGGATATATATATATTGGGTTACTTGATTCTGGTTTATCCATGAATGGTTTGTGTTATTGCTATAGTTAGTTTATCTAATGCTATAGCTAAGTTAGTCATTGCTTTATTTAAGTTATGTATTTCTTTTATTATCTGGATAATTTCTTTAAGTTTTTGTTTTCTTTTGATTTTACGTTTATATTTTTTCTGAATCTTTGTTGTTAAGTAGTTTAATCTAATTAGTTTTATCATTCTTATAGGTGTCTGTTTATGTGTCATATTTTTGTTTTCGCAAAGTCTTAATGTACTTATATTCTATATAAGAAATTACATCTATTTTGGTAGGTTCATAATTATTATATAATTTGCTTAATTCTTTTCTGAGTTTTTATTAGTACAGAAGGAACACAGATAATGATAATACATTCAACTCTAGGAAGGAGATATAGGAAAATAGGTACAAAATTATACTTAATGCCAGATCCGACATCAGCTAAATTAGAAGATAGTATAACAGAAATGATACGATTACAAAAAGAAAATGTAGAAATAGACCAAAAATTAGAAATTGAAAAAATAAGATTAGAAGCCAAAAAAGATCAATTACTAAATAAATTCATAAACATTGTAGAAACAGCAGGAATTAGTTTAAGCAAAAGTAAGGCAGAAATAATGAAAAACCAAATAGAATTTTTAGGCATACAAATAGATAAAGATGGAATAAAAATGCAAACACATATAGTACAAAAAATTATAAAGTCAGAAGAGATATTAGACACAAAGAAAAAATTACAATCTTTTTTTGGATTAGTAAATCAAGTACGAGAGTATATACCAAAATTAGCAGAACATTTCTTTTATAATTTTTAATATAATATCTTTTTCTTGGGTTTTTGTTCTTATATTTTGCTTTAAAGGGTTTGTATTTCTTAAAGCGTTTTTTATATCTATACTTAGTTTTCTTCTTTTTGCAACCAAATTGTGGTGCTGTCTTTTGTGTACAACAAGACATGTTTTTATTTAATACTTTATTGAATTTTTGTTTATCTTTATATTCATCACATAATGGGGTATTCTTCTTTATTCATCTGTATACTTTTGTTTTAAGTCATAATGTTTTAATTTTAATTTGGTTATTACATGTTTTTGAGCTTCTAGTGATTGTTTACATACTCCTGCAAATATATTATGAGTTAGTCTTTCTTGCCTATAGTTAATTTCTTCTTGTAGATTTATTATTTCTTTAAATAATTCTACCTTTTTAAGGATTTTTTCTGTTTCCGTATATATATATAGGGTAGTAAACCAAGTGAAGAAAGCAGTGTTAGGGTAAACTGATTAGCGCTGAAACCCATAGTAATGACCAAACGGATAATTAAACATACTGAATTACTAGGTGATAAAAATTAATAATACAAGTAGAGGTTAGAGGGAATAATGACAAAATCCAAGATCTACAATAACTACTGATCCAAAAAGAGATTATTTAACCAAATACCAATTTAAATAGCTATTTCACAAAACCATTTATACAAAAATTCCAGACAACAAATTATACAAGTCCCCAGACATCATCATACGCAGCCAGTTTAAATAATACCAAAAACATTTATGACCATATATCCACAGCTTATATCCATAACATCCACAAAACCCAAACACACCTAAACCTAGTACAGAAAAATCGATAGAAATAATAACAGTGGTGTATTTAGTAGTTTAGCCCTTTTTCTATGGTAATTGTCTACTGTTAGTTTATCTCTATGTTCTATGATTCTTTGCTTATGCTCATTATTTGTATGCTCATTTTTGTTACTGTGTTCTATTTCAGTCATGTTTCTTTTCATCCTATGCTCTATTTTGTTACTGTGTTCTATAGTCATGTTTCTTTTCATCCTATGCTTTGATACCATTTTTGGGGGGGTCCCTTGATCTTTCTCTTCTTTGTTCATTATCTAAATGCGGAATTATAATAAGTATCTCTTTGTCTAATTAATCTAAGTATTTGGTTAATATCTTGGACGTTCTTTGTTCATTATCTAAATGCGGAATAATAAGTATCTCTTTGTCTAATTAATCTAAGTATTTGGTTAATATCTTGGACTATTAAGTCTAGATAGTCAGGATTTTGAGTCTGTATATATTTATCTAAATTATATTGAATAAGTGTTTCTCTTTCTCTTAGTTCATCTATAGTTTGTTGCCATCGTTCTAGATTTTGTTGGTCCATGTAATAACCAAATTAAAATTAAAACATTATGACTTAATTTCTTATATAGAATATAAGTACATTAAGACTTTGCGAAAACCCAATACCAAACAAAATACTAAAAATTAGACAAATCCAAGGATATAATTACTTTAGTAAATTTGACTGCAAATCAGGCTTTTATCATTTAAAACTAGAAAATAACTCTAAAAAACTAACAGCATTCATAGTACCCCAAGGATTTTATGAATGGAATATCTTACCATTTGGATATAAAAATGCACCAGGATTTGTAACCATCCTAGTTTCTGGTAAGATATTCCATTCATAAAATCCTTGGGGTACTGTGAATGCTATTAGTTTTTTAGAGTTATTTTCTAGTTTTAAATGATAAAAGCCTGATTTGCAGTCAAATTTACTAAAGTAATTATATCCTTGGATTTGTCTAATTTTTAGTATTTTGTTTGGTATTGGGTAATTATAAGTTTTAGTTTTGGCATTTAGATTTCTATAATCAATAACCATCCTACTTTTCCCTCGTTTTTGTTCACTATGTTTATTGACAATAAAAGCTGGGCTGGTATTTGTTCTTTTAATTTTTCTAACTCTATAGCTAACTGTTTTTCTTTTTCTTTTTTGATTTTTTCTTTTTGTTTTGCTAATCGTTCCTTTACCTTTTGCGCATATATTTGTTTTAGTAGTGCTAACTCTTTTTCCATTTCTTGTATTTTTGTAGATGATTCGAATGTTTCAGGTTTGGTCATTACTATGGGTTTCAGCGCTAATCAGTTTACCCTAACACTGCTTTCTTCACTTGGTTTACTACCCTATTCACGGCATTCCTTGCCTTTTCTGGGTTCAACCATTTTGGTCAGCTTAGTCTGGGTTTTATGTGACATTTCAAAAAAAGTCGTAAATTATTTAGCGACATTAATATAAATGTCGGAAAATTTACGACACTCAAATTTACGACATTTATACTAAGTGTAAAGTAAATGTCACTAAGTGATTTTGCGACACTTATAACACTTAATACGACATTTATAAAATGTCGTCGTAGGCCTAATTTCTTGTAGTGTTAGGACTCCACTCCTAATTGTTCGATTAAAGTTTTATTTTCTATATATGTTGGTGGAATATACTACAAATAAAGTAAATTATAGTTAAAAAATAAAATGAACAAAATGAATAAAAAATATCTTCAGGCTGAGGTGCGAATATTTCGCTCTCTTTAAGGAGATTCAAGCTCATTGCGGCATATCTACACCATCCAGCAGTATGACTCTTGACTTGTCCCCTTCAGGATACAACAAACCAACAACGTCGTACAACTCAAACAACTCCAAATTAGTTGAAGAGTCCAAAGCTCTACCAAAAGAACATCTTCCTTCAACATATAATAACTCTCTTTTGTATAGTAAATATAGTTAAAGACTTAGAATATTTTCTTTGTCTCAACTCTCTATTTCACTATACTAACTCAAAATATTAACACAATATATTTCTTATTGTATTTCACATCTCACAATAACAACTTCACCTCTCTCCTAAACACAAGTAAGAAAACATTTTTTATATAAGTGTAGTATTTCTTCCATCTAGTAAATGAGGTAGATGAATGACCTATAGCCTATAGGTTACACAAGTTACAAGAGTTACAAGGTATTAAGAGGTAGAATAATAAGTTAGAGGTTATAAGAGTTTCAATAGAGATAAAGACCATTATCTACCACAAAGAAACTAATGCATGAGAGTTACAAGAAACTCTCCACATACTCCAGTAACGTAAGGAATTAAAGTGCTAAGTAATGTACAACAATTGACACTCCATTATGAGCCATATCAATATTGCATTTGTAATATTCAAATGCACCTACAATCTCCCACTCATTTTAATATTAGATTAAGAGAGTATTTCACCAATTTAGTTGAAGGGAGACTATTATGCATAATGAATGTGTGATCTGGATTGAACCTTCACTTAATAAAGTAGTAACAATTACTCCAGAGTCAATAGTGGTCTCAGACTTGAACTATGACTGCTTAAGGGAAATAAAGTATCACTGCTTACACATAATAATTAAGGTGTTGACATAATCTTTAATAGCCAGCACATTACGGCATTGTGTTGTCCCAATTTTTATAATTGTTTTTGAGAATAAGCCCAATCCTCATACTTCCACACTCACATAGGGGAAATCTGTCAAGGGTGCCCTATAATTTCGACACCCCACTCAAACGAGGTACAAAATTTTATTAAGACTTTTTAAAAACTCAACCTTCACAAATCATTACAGAAAAATGCACTCACATCATAGGGACGGATTAAATAATAGTGCATTTCGCAACAAGTCATCATATGATTCTTTTTTTTCATTGAACCTAGTTGTAGGATCTCTAGTCCCAGATTGAATTTCTTCCTATATGACTCAGAAATTTTTGAGCTTCAACTCCTTTCCCCTCAATGTGTTTCAGACCCTTTATATTGCCAAGGTCTTGATCTAATCTGCAAGATTATCACAAGATTAATACAATTAACATCAATATGATCTCACAACATTGTGTTTTCTCCTTAAGGATCTGAATTTATCGTTATAATAATGATTTTGTACTCTACCAAAAATTTTGGTGCTATCACAATTAATCAAAATTAGTGAAATTAATTTCTCAAAATAAAGTGATTGATATAATAAATCTCTAAGTCAATTCACTTTTTTACTAGCTGAAGTTAAAACATTAAACTCAGAGTCATAATAAATTTTTGTTTCCAACAATTAGCACCAAAGTTTTCATTTGCATCACAAAGTACTTTTAAGTGTAGCAGAATATGTTTTCTTTTGTAAAACAAGCCTCAACTTTCGTACCGAGTAAGTATATCTGGTTTGCTTGTATCTATTAAGTAATTATTTAGCATATAGATTATCAAGCCAAGTGCGATTAGCTACATATCTCATTTTTTTAATTATTTTAGCAAACTCCTTTTTTATTTGTCACACCACTTTGAATCATAACAAGTTGCATGGCTCATACAATCAAAAAAATTGTATTTCACAATTTTTTTCAACATAGTGTGACTTGCCAAGGAAAATCTCATCACATGATTTATGGTATTTTTCATTCCAAGAATAAAATTTATCTCACCAAATATTTCATGTCAAAATGGCTACTCAACATATTTTTATCCTTTCTTTGACAACATTCATGTTAAAGCCAAAGACATCAAATCATATGCTAATAAAACATGTTATTTTTTTTCAAGACGAATATATGCACTTGTAACAAATTTTTTAAAGCATCCTGATGTGAGGCTAAAAACCACCTAATTTTACCATCTTTTGCCTCATATTTGTTCTCTTTTTGATGTTGTCTTGCGCTTAAAAGATGTGATTTACACTTTATTTCATGATTTGCTTATATAGGAGTGTATTGAGGTATTTGGAGCTTAAAAGAGAAGAAAAAGAGCACCGAAGAACCAAAACGAACCAAGGAAGAATCAATGTCGCAACACATTGCAAAACGAGCGGAAAAACAACTAATTGAAGTTTTCTTGTGTCACTGCTGCAAAGCAAGCTAGTGGCGCAACTTTGTGATGTTCTCTGAAAATTTGTAGGCTTGTGCCACTCACCCAAAGGAAGGAGTGGCGCAAGTTTAGCTACTGCTCTGAATTTTTAAGTGTTCCTTGCGCCACAGCTCCGCTTTTGGACTGTAGTGCGAGTCGGGGTTAATCTAACCCGAATGGGATTGGTTTTAGACATTCTAAGGGTTCCTAAACTCTGTATAAACCCCCTCTCCCACATTTTTAATCATATACAACTGATTTGGGGAAGCCAAAAGCTAGGGCAAAGCTCAAGAACAAGGTTTAGTTTATTTCTTTTATTTTATTTTTTATTTTTGCCTTGTAAACTCATGAAATCTCTTCTTCCAAAGAGATTTATGTGTAGCTAAACCTCTTAATTTCTAGGGTTGTGGTTGACCATGAAAGTTGTGTCTTGAACATCATATTGTCTATTTAGATTTCCATCTATTGAGTTATTTATTTCTTCTTGCTTTTAATTATTCGTTTGATTGATCACCTTGCGGATATTATCTAGGGCTTGTTAGTTGGACTTGAAAAAAGGAATGACAAGTGTAAAAGGAGGAAATAGGGCTAGATTGTGAACCTTATAGGGAAAGGGAGTCGATTCGTCACTGAGGATAGACATATACCCTGTGACCTAGCTTAGTTGATACAGATGATATCTTTCTACAATTCACTATTAACCGACGACCATAGAAATACAGGCATTAGGGATAGTTGAGTAGGCTTAGAGTTGTTGGAAAAAGACTCAATATAGCTATAATTAACCTGCAACTAGTAACTCAGGAAAGCAAATTAGACGAATGATTGGATAGCGCAACTGGATTGTCGAAACACTGCAACCCTAAATCTTTTCTCAAATTTGAATTACAACACAATGAATCTACAACTTGTTTACAATTGTTTTTATTTACTTTCAAAACACATATATCACTCTTACTAATGGTTACCGACTGAATAACTCATATAAGAATTCAAACTAGAAATCATTTCATCAAATCCCTGTGGGTACGATATTTGGACTTACATCCTTTATTACTTGAACAACCACGCACACTTGTGTGTGCAAAAGGACGCAACAAGTTTTTGGCGCCATTGCTGGGGATTTGATTTGAACTGATACTATTTTGAGGTTTTATTGAATTTTTCAGATTTCACTTTTGTTTGTTGTTTTTGTTTCTGTCACGACCCGAAATCCCATTCTGGCCGGACTGGCACCCGAAGCCGATATGGCCCGAGAGAACCAATATTTGCTTCTATACACTCGCAAGCATATTTTAGTATGCATCTTATTAGACTTCGTACAACTAGGCGGAAGTCATGGAAAACTTAACAGTCTATTAAACTTGGCCGTTAGGGCCGTCAAGTCAAACAGAATACACATCTCTTACATTAACCTTCCCACATATATCTACAAAGCCTCTAGTCGATACATGAACACAACCACCTGTAGTCGGGACAAGTCCCCGCTTTATACAATAATTACAAAACCAAAATAATATACACATGTGACTCGGAAAGCCCCGAACCAACTGGGAGCTCACCAATGATCCACGGATGACCCGTAGCCTATTGTGGAGGTCTACTAACACCTGTGCCTGCAGCAAATAAAGTAAGTTCCCCAAAGGGGTCAGTACGAAGAATGTACTGAGTATGCAAGGCTATAAGAAACTTCATGAAACTTAAACACTTCAAGAAACTTGATTTCAAGAGAATAGTCAATGTGGATCAATCATCTTTTAGTATGTGTGGGATTATGTACCTTACGTTCATTGCCTTTATTCTTCCTTTATGTCCATTACCATCAATATTTATAACCATCAATAGATAATCATCAATAATGTATAACCGTTAATATGCAACCGTCAATATGCAACCGTCAATATGCAATGCATCCGTCAATATGAAACCGTCAATATGCAATGCATCCGTCAATATGCAACCGTCAATAATATAACCGTCTCAAGTTCGGCATCAAGCTAGGCTTTTGCCCCACTGAGCTTCCCCCCTGCTACCACCCGGAAAACAAGGAAGCAGGTTCGGCATCAAGTTTGGCTTTTACCTCACTGAGCTTCCCCCTTGATCCAGTGAATATAATAAAGTTCGGCGTCAAGCTTGGATTTTACCCCACTGAGCTTTCCCCCTACTACCACCCGAAAAACAAGGAAGCAGGTTCGGCATCAAGTTTGGCTTTTTCCCCCAAAGCTATCACCCACACTCAAAGAACCATAAAGTAATGATAAAGTAATTATAAAGAACTTATAAAGTAATTATAAAATAATGTTAAAGTAACCATAGGGAAAGTTATAAAGTAACCATCAGGGAAAATATAAAGTAACCATGAGGGAATATATAAAGTAACCATGAGGGAATTACTTCTTCCATTACTTCATTGCATTACTTCTCTCTTTTACTTTTATGAGATTGATACACTGGGGATCATAGCCTTATTGGAATTACTCTATTCTTTTATGTTCATGAGATTGGTACTTGGTAGTAATTATAACATTATGGAAGCTTTGGAATCTCGATCAATGATTAAGAGACATTTGAGTCATGATTGGTCCATGATTTAGAAACATGAGAGTAATAATGTATGACTACCTGAAATGAGATACCTTTTAACATTTCGGAATGGAACAAGGACAATGACAACATGAGCAATAGGCTGCAGGAGGATACGAAAAGAGTAACCTTACATACCTTATCGTCTCAATATGAACACTCAATTCTATACGTGAATACAATTGTCCCGCTCCTTCCTTATGTTTCACTCTACAACACAAATATACAATGGAGTTTACATTAACCACCAACTACCTTACAAATGCATACAACGACAACGAGTTACATGTTTGGCTTTAACATGTCATTTCCCTCTTGATTATACCATGTGTGAAACTAACACACCAATAATACCATTTACAAAGCAATCATACCAAGAATCCCACAATGTTCTCAACAATGACCAATATCATAAACCACTAGCATGTCACACCAAATTCATACTTTACACTTCTACATCACCACAATATCACAATGGTTCCATCAATTCACTTCAATACACCTCACAACAACAAATCGGCCAAAATCCCATAATTTACACTTATGGAAAAATAACAAGTTTAGGACCATAATCACACCATACATGTTGATATTTTATCCATATCATGCTCTTTCATCAAAACCACGTCATATTCCAAGTTTAAATTCCATAGATGGCACATCTTTTACAAAAACACAAAGTGCCATATTCAACACTTCCAAGCATAACCAACATGATCTAAATAATCTCCCATGCATATAATATGTTAATCCATAAGCATAAACACTTAACTAATCTTGGAAAATGATGATCTTGCTCCAAAGATGACTTAGGGTTTGAGAGCCCCAAAGAAACTTTCTTGAGAATTCTAGCAAAAAAAAGAGAAAAAGCATGTGTGTTTGTATGTATTAAAAATCAGATTTTGTGCCCCTTTTATAGGCCTTGGAGTCCTTTTCTCAATTATTGCTTGGTCAAAAGGCCTTGGCCCATGTTTTTCTTCTTCATTTTTGGGCTTTATTGAGGCCAAATTACTTAATCCAATAAAATTAATAATTTCTCATGGTTAATTCATTTCATACACATTACAATGACATTCCCACTCACGAAATTCATATCCGTAGCCTCAATCCCAAAAACAAGTGATTCTAGCCACGTATGGCCTATTTTGACCAAAAGGGTAAAATCATCATTTTGACGCCAAATTCGTTCACGAGTAATTTTACCACACCAATATAATAATTCACTCATTTCATGTATATTCTCATGGTTGTAGAAGAAACGTGGCAAAAATCGGCTCGGTACGTCCCCGGGCACCCTTGGGACTTAGACAATTTCCAACTTTAAAAAAAATGGCCAAACCAGCCTGACGCGCCATCTTGCTGCCTCTGGGCTAAAAAATTTGCCCATAGCGGCCTGGCAAGCCCTCTGGTGCGCTCCACCCTCAATTTTTTTTGAAAATTTTATTTTTCGACTTTTCTTCGCGGGTTTGGTTAGATACTTCAAGTCCTATTCTTTAACTTACTTCTTACCCTTAATATACTTTGTTTGGAGGTCCTCTTAGCCTCATTTTGAACCCCACAAATGCTCCACAAAAATCACAAAACACCTCCTACGAAGGGCTAACCACATGTACAAGTCCAAATTTCAATTTTTCTCATCATTAACATTACCAAATACATACTCATAGCATCTCGACACCTAAGTAACCATTATTCAATGTCGTCACATAGGGTTAGGAAGGTACGGGGTGTTACAGTTTCCTTCTGTGTACAGGTTAGTTTATGTTAAATACCCGAAGTCAAGGCAATCCCTTGATTCCAATTGACCATGAGCTTGAACGTACTCTTAGAGGATTGAGAGTGATGGGTGATAACTTGAACAATCCAATTCTTCAAGACCCACTAAATGATACGGAGGATAGAGCTGCAGCCCAGCTCCCTCCTGCACCACATGTTTTGGTGTTGAATTTTGCGAGGCCGAATCAGCAAAATGCCTCCAGAGCTATTGTGAAGGCATATATCATCAAAAATTTTGAGCTTAAAGAGGGCACGGTGCGACTAGTACAGATCACTTGTCAATATGAGGGTAAACCACATGTAGACCCACACAATCACCTGCTAGAGTTTACTGAGTTGAGTGACAACTTCCATTACCAAAATATTTCAGATGAATAAGTGAAGTTGACACTATTCCCCTTCTTACTGATTAGGAAAGTGAAGCAATGGTTGCAGAATGAACCAAAAGGATCTATCACGTCTTGGGATGCTTTGTCTGAAAAGTTTCTCAATAGGTTCTTCTCAGCTAGGAGAACAAAAGAGCTTAGAGGTAAAATTTCTGGATTTATTCAAAAAGATTCTGAATCCCTTCCCCAAGCTTGGGAGAGATACAAGGGATACTTGAGAGATTGCTCGCACCACCATCAACCCAAGGAGATTATTGGGCATAATTTTATTGAAGGATTGAGGCTAGACTCTAAGTCTTTATTAGATTCTACAGCTCAAGGGAAAATTTTGTCCAAGAGCTATGATGAAATAGAGGCGATGCTCAATCTTATGTCTACAGGTCACCGAGACTATTCAGAGCCCAGCCGAGTGTTCACTTCTACACAAAAAACACCGGGTAAGTGAGCTAGGTGATGTGTCAGCTATTCAGGTTGATATTAGGAAATTGTGTGCCTTAATGAAGCAGAGTTTATTAGCTCCAAGTGCAAGTCATGTTCAACAGGTACAACAGGTTCAGGTGGCTACATTATTTTGTGAGAAGTGTGGTGAAAATTATACCTACTCTAGATGTCCTTTGAATCCAGAATCTATATATTATGTGGGGCAGCAAAATTACAGAAACCACCCAAATTTCTCTTGGGGTGGAAATCAATAGGTTCAAAGACAACAGTATACACCGCAAGCTCCACAAGTAAGAAATTCTTTGGAGGAGACAATGAAGCAGTTTATGGGGCAACAGACTCAGATTGTGAACGAAATGCAAAAATCCATTCATGAACTTGAGCGTCAAGTGGGCCAACTAACTTCATCAAAACATGTAAGACCAACAGGTGCACTACCAAGTGATACAGAGAGTAATACTAATCAGGTAATGGCAGTCTCACTCAAGAATGGAAGAGAGTTGGTTGAAGCTCCTCCTAAACTGTAACACCCCGTAAACTTGAGATAGTTGGTGTATTACCCACTAAATTTATTGGGATGAATTAATATTATATTTATGGACCAAATTGAGACCCAAAATTAAGTAAAAAGACTTGGGCCCAAAAAGGGAGATGATCCATTAAAAATGGACCAAGTCTACATATCATTATACTTGGACTTTTTGACCAAATAATTGGCTAAGATTGTCCATGAGAGAGGATGTTTAGAAGGGACAATTTAAGCTGAAATTCAGCTCATTTTCAACACAATACACTTGCCAAAAATCAGATTTTCAATCAACATTTCTCCTCTCTCAAAAACCCTAGCCACCCTAATTTTCTTTAAGGATTTTTGGACAAATCTTCCACTTGCAAGCCTTGGTAAGTGTTTAACCTTATAGATTAATATATTATATACATAATAGGTTATGTATATCATGTTGGTTATGTTTAAAAGTGTTGAGCAGTCCACTTTATTTGTAGCAGTCCACTTTTGCTAAATCGGTAAAGGATTTGCCTTCTATGTGGTTTAAACTTGAAAGGAGACTTAAGGTCTTGAAGGAATTGAATTAGATGGAATAAATTTCAGTATGTTTAAGTGTGGTGCTGTACCTAATTCATTACTCCTTGTGTATGAATTGTTGAAATGTTTATACGTAATTGTGCATGGAACGTTTGGCGTAGTGAAAGGAGAATACTTTCTTGTTGTGTTAAAGTGAATTCTGAAACTGTGTGGAATGTTTTGGTATATTTTTGTTGAAGGTATTTATGTTAATTTATGGAATAAATATGTGGAGTTGCATTGAGGTAAAAATGTGAAGTATGCACTTGGTGGGAAATCTTGTCAGTTTGTGACGTCTATGTTGATGTGTGGACTGTTTTGGTATTGTTGGTGTTGTGAGGAAGTAAATTGTATTGTAGGATGGTGTAATGAAGTTATATGGCATTATAAAGGAAGGTGGAATGATATACCATGTGTTTGGGATGTTGGATAGTTTTTACTTCCCGTCAAGTAGCTAATTATCGCCTTGTGAACTTGTAATGTAATTAGCTTTTAATGTTAGCTTCATTACATACTTGTGTTGTAGAGTAATGCTTTAAGGAAGATCTGAATTGGTTTGGTCACTTGTTGGAAAGATAAGGTATGTAAGGTTACTCTTTTCTGTATCCTTTGGCCGCACCTATTGTTCACATCGTTATCAAATTTGTTTTCACTCTGAAATGTTTTAAAGTATCTCATTTCAGGCTTGTTAGAAATTGTTATTCACGTGTATCTTATTTCTTGACTATTTTTCCAAAGCTCCAATAATGTTATGACCACCGATGTAACAATCTCACAAAAATTAAAGAAATGAAGTCATGCATATTTGGTTGAGTACGGGTTGTATCTCTGGGGGCGAAAGTCTAGCTCGAGACGATCCCGATTTATTATTGGATGCAGGGGGTAGCTCTGGGGGTGAAAACCTAGCTTGAGCTGAACCTGATTTATTGATTTATGGGTGGTAGCTCTGGGGGCATAACCCTAGCTCGAGCCGATCCCAATGTTATTTACCACTAATTAGTTGGTCCCGGGCATTGTATGATGTATATTGATATAAAGGTAAAAGGAAAGAGATGAATGTAATGTACATGGTTCCATATATACAGTACAGTGGTATATCAGTGTTAATTATTCACTTTTATTTGATTCCATTTGAGTTCCTATATTTCATACAGTTAGTTATAGCCTTACATACTCAGTACATTCTTTCGTACTGACGTCCCTTGGGGGACCTACCTTACCTGCTGCAGGTACAAGAGCTAGTAGACCTTCACAGTAGGGTTTGGGTCATCTGCAGGCTATTGGTGAGCTCCAGGTTGATTCGGGGCTTTCCGAGTCATTGTATATATTTTTGGTATTGTGTAGTAATTGTATAAGGCGGGGACTTATCCCGACCTTAGTCATGGTTGTATATCTTTTAGAGGCTTTGTAGACCTTGTAAAGTCAAACATAGAAGTGTCTTACCTTTTTAGACATTGTGGCCCTAATGGCCAAGTCTCGTATCTGTTTTGAACATCTTTACATGACTTTTGTCATTGATATATTATATCTGCATATGGTAGAATTTTTGTTCACTTAATGGCATGTATATGAATGTACTCGGTCATAGGTTGGTTCTCTCGGGCCTTTACGGCTATGGGTGCCTATCCTCCCCAATGGTATTTGAGGCGTGACATAAACAGAGAAGTCAAGATGCAAGTGTAGAGTTGCCAGATGCAGAGCCTCCAAAGAGGAGAGTAATTAACTGGGACAAATACAAACATCCACCTCCTTTCCTACAAAGGTTAATTCCATCACCAACTTCACAGATAGAGTCTGTGCAAGAAAAAAAAAGAGATAAAGAGGTTGTAGAGTAGACTGAGATTGCGGTTGAGAGACCTCCACCACCATTTCCATAGAGATTCCAGAAAAGCAAAGAGGATGCAAATTTTAAGAAGTTTCTTGATATATTCAAGCAACTTCACATCAATATTCCCTTGATTGATGCATTGAGGGACATGCCCAAATATGTCAAATACTTGAGAGAGGTGGTGGCTGGAAAGAGAAGACATGTAGAGTTTGAGACAGTTGCACTCACTGAAGAGTGTAGTTCGAGGTTATTGAGCAAGCTTCCTAAAAAGATCAGAGATCCTGGGAGTTTCACCCTCCCCATACAAATTGGTGAAGATGAGGTTGGGCATGCTTTGTGTGATCTTGGGGAAAGTATAAACTTAATGCCTTAATCTGTGTTTTAGACACTTGGTTTGTGAGAGCCACGCCCAACTACTATCACTCTACAATTAGCAGACCACTCTTGTGTGCAACCGAAAGGAGTAATTGAAGATGTGCTCATCAAGGTAGGTAAGTTTGTGATTCTAGGTAAGTTTGTGATTCCTGCTGACTTTATTATTTTAGATTTTGAAGAAGATGAGCAGGTACCAATTATTTTGGGATGCCCATTCTTGGCCATAGGTGGAGCTTTAATTGATGTGCGAAAAGGAGAACTTAAGATGAGGTTCCATGATGAGGAGGCAATATTTAAAGTTTATAAGTACCTCTCCACTCCTTCACACTACAGAGACTTATGTATGATCACAGAGGCGGTCAACGATAAGTGCGGGATGGAAGAGTGTGGGCCCAAAAAAGTGAAAGATCTGAAAACAAAGAGAGTAAATGATAATTGTGATCCTCCTAGAGTGAAAAAGAGGCAAAAATTGCATCATATAGGGAGGAAAAGATTGAGAGAATTCGATTAATCTATGACTTGCGTTATACCGCGACGTTAAATTAGGCGCTGCTTGGGAGGCAACCCAAATTGTAATAGCGTAATTTTATTTTTATAGTATCACTTTTTGTTTTTGTTTTTTGTTTTTGGTTCATACAGATTTGGGGAAGTCTGAGTACCAGGATTTTGAAACTACAAAGCATAGATGAAGTATAAGTGTAGGGTCATTCACCCCTTTTGATGAAATATTGAGAGAAGACATGCTACTAGCTAGGCACTAGAGGGCCTCAGGAAGTATTTCTAACCACTGTTTGATTTTGTTTAATGCTTTGGAGAAAAAACATGACTTTAAGTGTGGGGGGAGATTCTTCCGATATTGGTTAAGGGTGAAGTATGTTATAGGAGTTGCTTTATTTTTAGTTGGAAAAATTGTGAAAAAAAATAATTTAAAAATCCAAAAACACTAAAAGATTTACTTTAGTTTTCTAGATTAGAATAGTTTGCGTTAGTATTTAGCTTTTTAGTTCTTTAGTATAGCATACTTCACCCACCCCTTGGTTTTTCTTTTCGGTTCTTTTCCTAGGGGAGGCCCTTTGAACCGATTATCCTTTTAATTTTTAGAATAGTTTTTAGGGAAAAGGCTCAAATATGCCATTGAACTATTAGAAATGGCTCATCTATGCCATCCGTTATAAGTTTGGCTCATCTATGCCACTGTCATTGAAAGTTTGGCTCATCTATTCCACTGCCATTATAGAAAGGTTCATTCGTGCCATTATTTTGTAACGGTGAATTTTGCAAAACCATTTTTGTCACGTGGCCTCTTATTAGAGGTCCATATTACTAAATTCAAATCAACCAATATTACTTAAAATAAAAAATTAATAATCGGTCCCATTAAAATAAAATTTGATTCACACAGTTAGAATAAAATTGGACTTATTAAAAATAAAAATCGGACTAATTAAAAATAAAAATCAAACCCATTAATTGTGTTGGGTTTTATTTTAATTGGTATTATTTTTTATTTTGATTTAAGTAATATTGGTTTATTTTGGATTTGGTGACGTGGACTTCTAATAAGAGGTCATGTGGTAAAAATAGTTTCGCAAAATCACCATTGCAAAATAATGGCACAAATGAACTTTTCTGTAACGACAGTGGCATAGATGAGACAAACTTTTAAAGGCGATGGCATAAATAAGTCAAACTTATAACGGATGGCATAGATGAGCCATTTTCAATTGTTCAATGGCATATTTGAGCCTTTTTCCTAGTTTTTATTTTATCTTGAGGGAAGAGTTAGTCATTATGAGTTAGAGAGTCTTTAGGACCAATTGTGAGGTGCTCTTGTTAGCTGCTACATATGAACTGAATGATGCAAGTTGGTTTTAAATTCAAGCATGCTATGAAGAAAAATGAATGACTTCTTTTAAGACACCTAGGCTCTTTTACTTGACTCGTATGTGATTTTTAGCTTAAATTTGAACTCTTGTTGTTTTCTTGATTGAGAGTCTGTATGGATCCTTCTTGAGTTGAACATGTGCCATGTGTGTTAGGTGTTTGTTGATATTCAATGCTTTTAGATTGATGTCTAGAACTTTCCCGGTGTGTTTGTGCTTAGGAGATGAAAAAGGCGTTTCTTTGATTAACCTATTTTCTTATCCTTTGCTTTACCTACCTACAGTGGATGATCCTTGTTAGCCCTGTTGAGCCTTTAGCCTATTATTTTGGTAGCCATATTTAAAGCTAAATCCTTTTCTTTCAATGGACCTTTAATTTGATCCAAAACTCTTAAGCGCTTTAATTGAAAAATGAAAGTTAAAAGGAGTGAGAAATGAGAAAAGGGAGATAGTTGAGATGGAAAGTATGTTGACAAAGCTAATGGTGCAAGAGATTAAAATAAAGAATCTATATGTTGTTGGTAGGGAGTAGAGAAAAAACAAAAGAAAAGTGGAAAAAAAAATGTGTTTGATAATTGAGTACTCCTTACTGGTGGCATGTGAACTTGCTTAAAGAGATGGAAAAAACAAAGAAATCTATGGGAGAAAAGAGTAGAAGAAAGAGTTGGTTTATTGAAGAGTGTGCGAATGATGAAGAATTTGTGATGTATTAAAGCGCTTAGGAAATTTAGTCACTATTTGAGCCAAAAAAGTTCCTACCCATCACTTAGCCTACGTTACAACCCAGAAAGTCCTACTTGATCTTAGATTTAACGTTCTTATATTAGTGGAGTAGTACACTAAGGGAAAGCCTATGGTTCATCATATATTGCATGTGAAATTATTTTTGAGAGTGAGAGAAATCGTAGGTGTAACACCCCGTACTTTCCCAACCTTACTTGATGATAGTGAATAATGTTTACTTAGGTGTCGAGAATCATAAGTATGTACTTGGTAATGGTCAAGATGAGAAAAAAATGAAATTTGGCCTTGTACATATGCCGAGCTTTTTTTTAGAAAGTGTTTTGTGATTTCGTGGAGCATTGGGGCAATACCTCGTACACATTTTAACCTCATTTGGTGACTTGGAGTCATGTTTACTTGATGATTAAGGTCACTAAGTAAGTATTTTATAGTGCTTTGATAAGGTATTGGACGATACGCAAGTGTTGGAAACAATTGCCGAAAAATTCAGCAACACATGGAAACTTGCGCCACTGCCCTGTTTCAGGGGGTGTGGCGCAAGCCTCTGAGATCAGAGAGGGTGCATTTCTTGCGCCACTGGCTTGTTTTGCAGCAGTGGCGCAAGGAACAAATTTTTGACCCTTCCGGAATCGTTTCGTAACGCAATTCTACGACGCTTTCTAGATGGTTTCTTTTGGTTCTTTGGAGTTATTTGAGCATTTTTAAAGGTTCAAACACTTCAATATACTCCTACATACTTTCTACATGATCAAATCATGAAATGTGAATAGTGATCCAAAATGTCCAATGAAACCAAGGGCGACTAGAATGTCTAGTTTTGCGATCGAAAGGACGAATGAGAATTGTTTAAGAGAATATTGTCGTGATATTATGGAATTATGTAAACATGTGATGTATGGTGAATTTTTGCATGAAAGTTGATGGGTTAAGCTACATGTGCAATTGGGCCCAAAATTAGGGCCCAAAATGGAACAAAAGATAAGGCCCAAAGGCAAAAATGACCCATTCTTTCAAAAATTGACCAAGTGAACATATCATGTAATGCCAAGTGTGGCTAAGGATTCCTTGAGGTCTATATAAAGTCCCCCAAAATCAGATTTTTATTTCCCAAAGTCTCTCATCACTTTTGGAGAATATCACAAATATTTCCTTTATTTCCAAACCCTAAAGCAAATAAACCCTAAGGCATATTTGGACAAGATCATCCTATTCCAAGCTTTGGTAAGTGTTTATTTTCATGGATTAACATATTATATGCATAAAAGAATATGTATATCATGTTGGTTGTGCTTGGAAAAGTTGGTCATGGTACTTGGTGAGTTTGTATGAGATTTGTGGTATATGGAATTCAAGTGTGAATTAGGCCTTGTGCCTTTGATGAAAAAGCATGGTATGGACAAAATATGAACATGTATGGTGTTATTTTTGGCCTTAAACTTGTTCTTGTCTAAAAGTGGAAATTATGGGATTTTGGCCGATATGTGTTATGAGTTGTATTAAGGTGCTTTGATGGTTTATTTGTGATGTGTTATGGATAAGAAAGTGTAAAGGAGAAGTATTGTGGTGAAATGTATTGATTTTCATGTATTGGTCAATGTTGGGAATATTATGGAATTTTTGGAATAATAGTATGATCAATGGTTTTGTCAAAGGGAAATGACATGTTGAAAGCCAAACATGTAATTCATTGACATGGTATGCATTTGTAAAGTAATTGGTGGTTAATGTGAATTTCGTTATGTATTTGTAGACACATAAAGAAGGAGTGGGATTATTGTCTACGCATCTAAGGTTGTAGATTCGTATTGCGAATCCAAGGTATGCAAGGTTACTTTGTCCGTATCTTTCTACGGCCAATAGTGTTCACATTGACATTTCTCTAGTTCTATTCCGAAATGTACTAAGGTATCCCATATGCACTTATCTATGGTCATTGTCATATATTTCCTACTCATTGATCAATTGTGAATCTCATTTCTCATATTCATGGTTAATGTTCCGAAAGTTCAAATAAGGCTATGTTCCAATATTCCAATAGTGCCTATACTTGTGTCTCTTGTTCATGGATTATTGTCCAATGGTTCCAATGGTATCATGGTGCTAGTTATATTATATTTCTCATTGATATTTATTCACATGTTCTTCACTTATTGGTCAATGATTCAAAGTTTCCAACAATGTTGTGTTCCAAAGTTCCAAAGTGATGTTATGATTATCAAAGTATCAATCTCAAAGTAATGATCAAAGTAATGCAAATGTGGTCAATGATCAAGTACGGGTGGCAAGTCTAGGGGCGTAAGCCTAGCTCGACTCGATCCCGAGATATGGATTTATGGGTGGCAAGTCTAGGGGCGTAAGCCTAGCTCGACTCGATCCCAAGGGTGGCAAGTCTAGGGGCATAAGCCTAGCTCGACTCGATCCCTATATGATGATATGAAAGACCCACTGATCAGTCGGGGCCCGGGTACATTGTGTTATGTAATGACATGTGAGCTTTGAGATAAAGAAAGTAATGAAAAGAATGAAAGCAATCCACATGGTTTCCAAAGAATAACATGGTGACTTATTCACATCGAGTATTCATATGTTTTGAGTTCATTGACATATTCATTAAAATATTCATGTGTTGTATAGTTTCATCTGAGCCTTGCATACTCAGTACTTATTTCGTACTGACCCCTCTCGGGGAATTTACCTTACTTGCTGCAGGTGCAGGCACTAGTAGGCCTCCACAGTAGGTTGCCAGCTGTTTGCAGTTCATTGGTGAGCTCCAGTTAGTTCGGGGCTTCTCCGAGTCACTGTTGTACATGTGTTTTGCTTCTGTACATGTTATATAAAGCGGGGACTTGTCCCGACTTTTTGTTAATTTTGGTCAATGCACTTGTTAGAGGCTTTTGTAGACGGATGTGGGTGTATAAGTATGTAAGTACATGTTGTTTTGACTTAATGGCTCAAACGGCCAAGTTTTACATACATAGCTATGGCTCATGTTTTCATGTCTATGACGTCCGCATAGTTGCACAAGGAATAATAAGATTCATAGGAGATTATGTACGCGAATGTTCATAAGCAAAGGTTGGTTCTCTCGGGCCATATCGGCTTCGGGTGCCAATCATGTCCCGATCGGATTCGGGGTGTGACAAAAGTGGTATCAGAGCAGTCGGTCTAAGGATGTCTACAAAGCCGTGTCTGAGTAGAGTCTTACGTATCGATGTGTTGTGCACCACATTTATACGTAGGAGGCTACAGGACATTTAGGATGTTGTTTCTTTTCTTCATTCTAGATCGTGCAATAGAGCCAATGTTGTAAGTTGCATTGTATCTGATCTTGGTCATTGTTTTTCTTTGGTATAGTCAAAAATGCCGAACACTAGAAGAGGAAAAGGAAAAAGTAAGCTGATAGATAGAATTGTTGGTGGAGGAACCAGTATACCACCACCTGACCAAGTTCATCAAGCTGATATTGAGCCGGAATTTGTGTCACGAGCTTCCTCCACTCCCTCTGTACCAGAAGAGTCGAGTAGGAGAAGCGTACCTGTAGAACCACCAGTCAATACTACAGACCAAGATTTGAAAAATGCAGTTCAGCTGTTAACACAGTTAGTGGCAGCCCAGAGTCAAGGACGAGCTGGTCCAATGACACATGATGAGGATGCGGTTAGAGTGGCAAGCCGCAGAACACAGGACTTTCTAAAATTGGACCCTCCTATATTCACTGGGTCAGACGTGCAAGCAGATCCACAGGACTTCGTGGATCAAATCCAGAGAGCTTTGGAGGTAATGCATGTAACCGGAGTAGAAACGGTTGAGCTAGCAGCTTATAGGTTGAAGGGAGAGGCTATATTGTGGTATGAGGACTGGAAGAAAGTTTGAGGTATTGGTGCAAACCCACCTACGTGGGAAGAATTTAAAGCGGCATTTCTGGATCACTATCTTCCCTATGAGATCCGTGAGGCTCGTGCGGATCAGTTTTTAAATTTACGTCAAGGAAATATGAGTGTGAGAGAGTACAGTTTGCAGTTTAATTCCTTGGCACGATATGCACCAAATGTGGTGGCCACGATGGAAGATAGAGTACATAGATATGTGGACAGATTGGAGCCTTATTTGGTACGGGACTGTACTATCGCTGCCTTAAATCGAGATATGGATATAGCGAGAATCCAGGCCTTCGCGCAGAAAATGGAAGACCAAAGGCAAAGAAAGAGGGTACAAAAATCGGAGGAAGGGCCAGTAAAACGGGCAAGATCCATGGGGCAGTCTATAGTGTCCCCAGGAGGATCTGGATCTCAAATGTTACCACCTAGACCCTCATTCTCTTATGCTACACCAGGCGCTCCATATCACTCTCGAGGATTCAGGGACAGTCATATTGGGCAGAGTGGTAGGATGCCAGAGTCACAGACAGCAGGGTCTTCTCGCCCACTGTGCCAGTTTTGCAGACGTTTTCATGAAGGGGAATGTCGAAGGGGAACGAATGCTTGTTATTGGTGTGGTATGCCGGGTCACCTAATGAGAGACTGTCCACAACGAGGCTTGGGTAGTATGGTATGACCTACGGGATCTACTGCGGCATCATCAGCATCGGTTCCTTCTTTAGGTCGAGGTGTGCAATCTGTTAGCCGTGGCAGAGGTGCCGGAGGAGCAGCTAGTACTAGTGGGGTCCAGAATCGCATTTATGCTTTAGTGGACCGACAGAATGAGGGAACATCTCCTGACGACGATACAGGTATTTAGGTATATTACCATGATGTATATGCATTGAATGACCCGTATTCTCCCTTATGATATATCATACCATTGATTGTGGAACGAATTTGAAAGAAACCAGATTTACTAGTTATGTTAATTGGAGTCTAGACACACTCTTAAAAGTGTTACTTATGAAAGGTACAATGGAATTCAGAAAGAAGGGAAAAGTGAACCTATTATAACATGTCATGTGAAATTGTTGAAAGTTTAGAGGAGTTTCCTCACATAGTCGTTCCATAGAAATATACAAAGTTTGGAGGACCTCACTAGGGAAGACAAGTATGAAGGTTAAGACATAAAGACTACGAAAGTATCCATGAGCCTTAAGTGGTTATGTGTGTGTACTCGGGATGCATGCGCATCTGAGCGACATCGTTAACATTCGAGGACTAATGTTTCTAAGGGGGGAAGAATGTAACACCCCGTACTTTCCCAACCTTACTTGATGATAGTGAATAATGTTTACTTAGGTGTCGAGAATCATAAGTATGTACTTGGTAATGGTCAAGATGAGAAAAAAATGAAATTTGGCCTTGTACATATGCCGAGCTTTTTTTTAGAAAGTGTTTTGTGATTTCGTGGAGCATTGGGGCAATACCTCGTACACATTTTAACCTCATTTGGTGACTTGGAGTCATGTTTACTTGATGATTAAGGTCACTAAGTAAGTATTTTATAGTGCTTTGATAAGGTATTGGACGATACGCAAGTGTTGGAAACAATTGCCGAAAAATTCAGCAACACATGGAAACTTGCGCCACTGCCCTGTTTCAGGGGGTGTGGCGCAAGCCTCTGAGATCAGAGAGGGTGCATTTCTTGCGCCACTGGCTTGTTTTGCAGCAGTGGCGCAAGGAACAAATTTTTGACCCTTCCGGAATCGTTTCGTAACGCAATTCTACGACGCTTTCTAGATGGTTTCTTTTGGTTCTTTGGAGTTATTTGAGCATTTTTAAAGGTTCAAACACTTCAATATACTCCTACATACTTTCTACATGATCAAATCATGAAATGTGAATAGTGATCCAAAATGTCCAATGAAACCAAGGGCGACTAGAATGTCTAGTTTTGCGATCGAAAGGACGAATGAGAATTGTTTAAGAGAATATTGTCGTGATATTATGGAATTATGTAAACATGTGATGTATTGTGAATTTTTGCATGAAAGTTGATGGGTTAAGCTACATGTGCAATTGGGCCCAAAATTAGGGCCCAAAATGGAACAAAAGATAAGGCCCAAAGGCAAAAATGACCCATTCTTTCAAAAATTGACCAAGTGAACATATCATGTAATGCCAAGTGTGGCTAAGGATTCCTTGAGGTCTATATAAAGTCCCCCAAAATCAGATTTTTATTTCCCAAAGTCTCTCATCACTTTTGGAGAATATCACAAATATTTCCTTTATTTCCAAACCCTAAAGCAAATAAACCCTAAGGCATATTTGGACAAGATCATCCTATTCCAAGCTTTGGTAAGTGTTTATTTTCATGGATTAACATATTATATGCATAAAAGAATATGTATATCATGTTGGTTGTGCTTGGAAAAGTTGGTCATGGTACTTGGTGAGTTTGTATGAGATTTGTGGTATATGGAATTCAAGTGTGAATTAGGCCTTGTGCCTTTGATGAAAAAGCATGGTATGGACAAAATATGAACATGTATGGTGTTATTTTTGGCCTTAAACTTGTTCTTGTCTAAAAGTGGAAATTATGGGATTTTGGCCGATATGTGTTATGAGTTGTATTAAGGTGCTTTGATGGTTTATTTGTGATGTGTTATGGATAAGAAAGTGTAAAGGAGAAGTATTGTGGTGAAATGTATTGATTTTCATGTATTGGTCAATGTTGGGAATATTATGGAATTTTTGGAATAATAGTATGATCAATGGTTTTGTCAAAGGGAAATGACATGTTGAAAGCCAAACATGTAATTCATTGACATGGTATGCATTTGTAAAGTAATTGGTGGTTAATGTGAATTTCGTTATGTATTTGTAGACACATAAAGAAGGAGTGGGATTATTGTCTACGCATCTAAGGTTGTAGATTCGTATTGCGAATTCAAGGTATGCAAGGTTACTTTGTCCGTATCTTTCTACGGCCAATAGTGTTCACATTGACATTTCTCTAGTTCTATTCCGAAATGTACTAAGGTATCCCATATGCACTTATCTATGGTCATTGTCATATATTTCCTACTCATTGATCAATTGTGAATCTCATTTCTCATATTCATGGTTAATGTTCCGAAAGTTCAAATAAGGCTATGTTCCAATATTCCAATAGTGCCTATACTTGTGTCTCTTGTTCATGGATTATTGTCCAATGGTTCCAATGGTATCATGGTGCTAGTTATATTATATTTCTCATTGATATTTATTCACATGTTCTTCACTTATTGGTCAATGATTCAAAGTTTCCAACAATGTTGTGTTCCAAAGTTCCAAAGTGATGTTATGATTATCAAAGTATCAATCTCAAAGTAATGATCAAAGTAATGCAAATGTGGTCAATGATCAAGTACGGGTGGCAAGTCTAGGGGTGTAAGCCTAGCTCGACTCGATCCCGAGATATGGATTTATGGGTGGCAAGTCTAGGGGCGTAAGCCTAGCTCGACTCGATCCCAAGGGTGGCAAGTCTAGGGGCATAAGCCTAGCTCGACTCGATCCCTATATGATGATATGAAAGACCCACTGATCAGTCGGGGCCCGGGTACATTGTGTTATGTAATGACATGTGAGCTTTGAGATAAAGAAAGTAATGAAAAGAATGAAAGCAATCCACATGGTTTCCAAAGAATAACATGGTGACTTATTCACATCGAGTATTCATATGTTTTGAGTTCATTGACATATTCATTGAAATATTCATGTGTTGTATAGTTTCATCTGAGCCTTGCATACTCAGTACTTATTTCGTACTGACCCCTCTCGGGGAATTTACCTTACTTGCTGCAGGTGCAGGCACTAGTAGGCCTCCACAGTAGGTTGCCAGCTGTTTGCAGTTCATTGGTGAGCTCCAGTTAGTTCGGGGCTTCTCCGAGTCACTGTTGTACATGTGTTTTGCTTCTGTACATGTTATATAAAGCGGGGACTTGTCCCGACTTTTTGTTAATTTTGGTCAATGCACTTGTTAGAGGCTTTTGTAGACGGATGTGGGTGTATAAGTATGTAAGTACATGTTGTTTTGACTTAATGGCTCAAACGGCCAAGTTTTACATACATAGCTATGGCTCATGTTTTCATGTCTATGACGTCCGCATAGTTGCACAAGGAATAATAAGATTCATAGGAGATTATGTACGCGAATGTTCATAAGCAAAGGTTGGTTCTCTCGGGCCATATCGGCTTCGGGTGCCAATCATGTCCCGATCGGATTCGGGGTGTGACAGTAGGTTCTTGAGGCTAGGAGGTCTTGGAGTAGTTGTTTAAATGTGTTGAACAATTAATGCTTGCTTAATAAGAACTTGTCGCCTATTGTAGTCATTGTAATCTTAACTTGAGTAATCTTATTTCAATTGATTTAGTTATAGTAAATTTTATGTCATGTGTGTATAGCTTACTCAAGGACGAGCAAGGTTTTAAGTGTGGGTGTTGATACGAGGCTAAAAACCACCTAATTTTACCATCTTTTGCCTCACATTTATTCTCTTTTTGATGTTTTCTTGAGATTAAATGATGTGTTTTACACTTGTGTTTCATGATTTGATTATATAGGAGTGTATTGAGGTACTTGGAGCTTAAAAGATAAGAAAAAGCACCAAAGAACCAAAAGGAACCAAGGAAGAAGCAACGTCGTAATGCATTGTAAAACAAGCGAAAAAATAGCAAATTGAAGCTTCCTTGCGCCACTGCTACAAAGCAAGCTAGTGGCGCAAGTTTGTGATGTTCTCTGAAAATTTGAAGGCTTGCGCCACTCATCCAAAGCAAGGAGTGGCGCAAGTTTAGCTACTGCTCTGAATTTTTAAGTTTTCCTTGCGCGACAGCTCCGCTTTTGGGTTGTGGCGCGAGTCGGGGTCAATCCTAACCCGAATGGGATTGGTTGTAGACATTCTAAGGGTTCCTAAACTCTATATAAACCCCCCTCCCAAGTTTTTAATCATATACAACTGATTTGGGGAAGCCAAAAGCTAGGGCAAAGCTCAAGAACAAGGTTTAGTTTATTTCTTTTATTTTATTTTTTATTTTTGCCTTGTAAACTCATGAAATCTCTTCTTCCAAAGAGATTTATGAGTAGCTAAACCTCTTAATTTCTAGGGTTGTGGTTGAACATGAAAGTTGTGGCTTGAACATCATATTGTCTATTTTGATTTCCATCTATTGAGTTATTTATTTCTTCTTGTTTTTAATTATTCGTTTGATTGATCACCTTGCGAATATTATCTAGGGCTTGTTAGTTGGACTTGAAAAAGGGAACGACAAGTGTAAAAAGAGAAAATAGGGCTAGATTGTGAACCTTATAGGGAAAGGGAATCGGTTCGTCACTGAGGATAGAAATATACCCTGTGACCTAGCGTAGTTGATGCAGATGATATCTTTATGCACTTCACTATTAACCGACGACCATAGAAATATAGGCGTTAGGGATAGTTGAGTAGGCTTAGAGTTGTTGGAAAAAGGCTCAATATAGCTACAATTAATGTCACGCCCCGAACCCCGTCGGGATTGATTGGCACTCGTAGCCGACAAGGCCCGAGAAAACCGAGCTTCACTTACATTCATTCATACACATGCCATAGGAAACACCAGCATCACGTAAGAACATAATAGGCTAACATCGAAAATCATGGAACATGTAGGATATATATATATAGACATATGAGAAACTTGGCCGACATAGCCATCAAGTCAAACGACACACATCTCTTTTCTTCATATCACTTCACATACCCACGTACGTCTACAAAAGCCTCTAACAGAAGTACATACATGACCAATCTAAATTCGGGACAAGCCCCGCTTTACATAACATTTACAATACCAAAATACATGTACAACTGTGACACGGAAAGCCCCGAATCGACTGGAGCTCACCAAAAGTCAGTAGAAGTCCTGCGGCTCACTGGGGAGGTCTACTAATACCTGCGCCTGCAGCAAGTAAGGTAAATCCCCCAAGAGGGGTCCGTACGAAGAATGTACTGAGTATGTAAGGCTGCATGAAACTATATAATACGTAAAGACTTCAATGAAATCAAATATAAATGAGTACTCAGTAAGGATAAGTCACCATTTGGTATATGAAGAGATATGTACATTATGAATTACTTTCTTTACTTTTATACTCCTTCGATCATTCACTCATTCCTTTATCCATCACTCATTCATCCATTCGTATAATGCCCGGGCCCTAAGCGGATCAGTGGGTACTCAATAGTAATCGGGATCGACCCATGCTAGGCTTTTCCTTGCCCCTGGGATACCACCCGTAGCGGAATCGACCCATGCTAGGTGTTCTTCTCACCCCTGGGATACCATCCGTAAATATTGGGATCGACCCATGCTAGGTTATTTAACCCCTGGGATACCACCCATGAAACATCTCTCCTCTTTACAACATTACTTCTTTAATCTTTGAAATAGCTCAATCAATGGCTACTTCATTTTGGGAACTTTGAACATAATATTATTGGAACTTGAAACCATGTTCATAATTATGTGACTCATGAATGATAATAAACCAAGAATGAAATATACATGATTAACAATAGATGATAACTTGAGATAAGATACCTTAGGACATTTCGGAAAGGAGTAAATACCATGACAAGGTGAATATTATATGTTGCAGAAGGATACGGAAAGAGTAACCTTACATACCTTAGCTTCTCAATAAGAATTCACAATCCTAATGAATATAATGCTCCATACCTTTACTCTACAATACAAGTACATAACGGAGTTTACGTCAACATCTAACCACCTTACAAGTGCAAAAGACGACAAAAGTTACATAATTGCCTATAACGTCATTTCCCCCTTTACAATGAAATTTCGGCATGACCATACCAAAAATAACACAACATGCCATACATTGACCAAACATTATAACCAATAGCATTTCGCAACAAAGCTTCTTCTTTACCCTTTCTCATTCACACCATATCACAAATAATCCATCAAGTCACCTTAATACACCTCATAGCACATATCGGCCAAAATCCCATAATTTACACTTATAGAAAATAACAAGTTTAGTAACATAATCACACCATACATGTTGATATTTCATCCATACCATGCTCTTTCATCAAAACCACAAGTCACCTATCAAGTTTAATTCGCAAAATGGCACATCTTTTACCAAAGGGCAAAAGTGTCCTATTCAAACTTTCCAACACAACCATCATGATCTACACAATACCTCATGCATATAATATTTTAAATCACAAGAATAAATACTTATCCAAGCTTGCAAATGGATGATCTTGTCCAAAGTGTCCAAAGGAAATGGTTGCCTTAGGGTTTGGAAAAAGAGAGAAATGTTTGCGAAAATATCCAAAAAGGCATGAGACTTGTGATGAATTAAAAATCTGATTTGTGTTCCTTTATATAGACTCTCAATTCAATCCTTAGCCACTTTTTTTTGGCATTAAATGTCATGGTCCCTTAATTAATATAAGAATGGGTCATTTTCCTTTGGGCCTTTCCATTTTGGCCTTGTTTTGGGCCTCAATTTGGGCCCAATAACACTTATTAGCTTAGCCCATCAAAATCCATGTATAATCCATTATATATCTCGTGTTTAGATAATTCCATGACGTCACGACAATATTCTCTTATGAGATTCTCGTTCGTAACCTCAATCGCAAAACTAGACATTCTAGCCGTCCATGGCTTAATTGAACATAAGTTGGTAAATACTTGTGTTGCATGGTTTGATAATGTAGGAGTGTGTCGAGGTATTTGAAACCTTAAAAATAAGAAAAGGAACACCAAAGAACCAAAAGAAACCATGGAAGAATCGACATTGCATTACGTCGCAAAACAAGCCCGGAAAGACCAAAATCCTTGTGCCTTGCGCCACTGCTGCAAAGCAGGGCAGTGGCGCAAGAATTGCAGCCCCTCTGAATCCTGAGGCTTGCGCCACACACCCTGAAACAGGGAGTGGTGCAAGTTTCACTAGTTCTCTGAATTTTTTTTTCGGTCTTTGCAAATACTAGCCTACCATCTCCGATACCATCCAAGATACGTACTTTTTGTCCTCAATACTAAGGTAAACATGTCTTAAAGTCACCAAATAAGGTCGGAAATGTACGGGATATTACAATTAACCTGCAACTAGTAACTCAGGAAAGCAAATTAGACGAATGATTGGATAGCGCAACTGGATTGTCAAAACACCACAACCCTAGATCTTTTCTCAAATCCGAATTACAACACAACGAATCTACGACTTGTTTACAATTGTTTTTATTTATTTTCAAAACACACATATCACTCTTACTATTGGTTACCGACTGAATAACTCATATAAGAATTCAAACTAGAAATCATTTCATCAAATCCCTGTGGGTACGATATCTGGACTTACATCCTTTATTACTTGAACAACCACATACACTTGCGTGTGCGAAAGGACGCAACACATCCTCAATGATGCAAAAATCATATTTTTTCATGATGAATATTTTTCTCATTTCATCAACCCCCACTATTTCAAGAATTTGAATACCACTTCAAGTTCATGAAAAGTAGTATCCCATATTCTTGAAAATATTAGGTAGAAAGATTATTTTTTTTTAACCTTTCCTCCGTAACAAGTAGAATTTTTATTTTCTTTCCACCGCTTGAGTTGAGCACGAAGAAAAATACTTTACTTGTCTATCTCTTTCTTCCATCTCTTGAAGAGATCATCTAATGATG
Organism: Capsicum rhomboideum; assembly: GCA_031232105.1. Classification (NCBI taxonomy): domain Eukaryota; kingdom Viridiplantae; phylum Streptophyta; class Magnoliopsida; order Solanales; family Solanaceae; genus Capsicum; species Capsicum rhomboideum. The sequence goes on along the minus strand of CP124714.1, from coordinate 150,089,101 downwards.
TTGAATGTTGGGATCTCCTATTTGGTATCCGTAATTTTTCAAACTGTAACAAAATATTGAATAGGAAGAAGGTGGATCGTAAAGTTGGTAGATAAATTGCCTATAGATTACAAGAAACTAATGTCATGAGAGTTACAAGAAATTAATGGTCATATAAGTTACAAGAAAGTAGTGACCATGACGCACTACACCAAAAATGATCTTTAGCGGCAATTAACTAACAACAATAGCTTGATTGCTGCTAAATATGTGTTTTAGTGACATTTACTAGTGACAATTACATTGTAGCTTTCTTTGTAAATGCCCCTAAAGCCTATAGGGACATTGGATGCAATGGCATTTAACTAATGTTGGTAAAAAATTTAACACTCTTGTTAAAGTGAATATTTATTGTCGCTAAAGGTTGTTTTTGTTGTAGTGAAAGTTACAAAAACTAATGGCTATATGAGTTTCAAGAATGTTAAGTCATTTTGTCCATTTTATGTCTACTAATTATCATGCGCCTTAATATAATAATTTTGATATTAAAATGCATCAACAATATATATTTTATGTTTGTCTATCAGTCTAGGACTCCAATGTGTATAAATATACCCATTGTTGTGTAAAGTAAAACAAGAAAGTGTTTGCATGTATAATCTGGCCAAGAAGATGTTTTGCTTTGGAAACTAATTAAATGCATTGAACATAAACTAATAAAGGCTTAAACTCCATGAGTTATTCCTAGAGCTTGAGCTACAAATCTTGAACTTCGATCAAGGCACAATCCATGGCGTTTGAATTGATAAAAGTTCAAACTCCAGCAATCGTTCCTATAATTCTTCCGCATTTTAGTTAGGGATATTTTTACCCAAATATTTTGTCTGTGTTAAAAATGGTTGTTCCCTTATTACCTTACAAATAGTGAATAAATATTGATAAGCGTTCCGAAAAATGGCCAATTATTTCAAAGTGATTGCATATCTTTCATCACACCAGCAATCACACTTGTTGATAATATAAATAGGCTTATCGTTACAGAATTATTTGTTCTAGTATATATCTTGTGTTGCTTTAGTGAAGATCTCAAGAGTCGAGTGTGTCGTGTTTTCAAAATAATTGTCGTAATAGAGCAACTTATGACAAAGTAGTTGACAAGTGAGGCTTGGTGAAGTGGTTGAGCACCTCCATCATCAATCAAAGGGTAAGTGGGAATATTATTGATAGAATAAATGATATAATCCACGACGTAAATTCCACTATGCATGAAATGCTGAACTTTTCAAGAATATTTTTCTTCCTTTCAGTATCAAAGAAAAATTAAATATATGGTATTGTATAATGAAATACATGTTCAACATTTGTTTAATGAAGTAGTAGTTGATTACTACAATTTAGATATATTATACAAAATTCATTGTTTTTTGTACGAGAGAAGACATCATTTCACCCTTATACTTATCCGCTCAATTTACTTTAGACCTTTAACTTAATGAATATATATTTATCCCCCTTAACAACTTTAAAGTGAATTAATATCACCCATAATGCTGACTTGGTCTAAAAAAAAAAAAAAAGTGCGTATTTTTTTTTAAAAAAGGGAGATGATTCCACTAATATATATATATAATAACAAGAAAAAACAAATCCCACCCCTTTCTTCTTCATGCCCCACTCCTCACCCTATTCTTCTGTTCTTTCTTCCAACACCCCCACCCCCACCCCAATTCCCTTTCTCCTTCTTCTATTTCCCCACCTTCACTTCTATTACACTTCATCAATTTCTCCAGGAAATAAAAAAAAGATGTGTATGAAAAAATTGTGAATTTTAACACACTTTTTTCAAAATCCATTATTGAGAAGAAGAAGAAGAAAGAAGAAGAAGAAAGAAGAAGAAGAAGAAGAAGAAGAAGAAGAAGAAGAAGAAGAAGAAGAAGAAGAAGAAGAAGAAGAAGAAGAAGAAGAAGAAGAAAGAAGAAGAAGAAGAAGAAGAAGAAGAAGAAGAAGAAGAAGAAGAAGAAGAAGAAGAAGAAGAAGAAGAAGAAGAAGAAGAAGAAGAAGAAGAAGAAGAAGAAGAAGAAGAAGAAGAAGAAGAAGAAGAAGAAGAAGAAGAAAGAAGAAGAAGAAGAAGAAGAAGAAGAAGAAGAAGAAGAAGAAGAAGAAGAAGAAGAAGACACCTTCACTTCTATTACACTTCATCAATTTCTCCAGGAAATAAAAAAAAGATGTGTATGAAAAAATTGTGAATTTTAACACACTTTTTTCAAAATCCATTATTGAGAAGAAGAAGAAGAAAGAAGAAGAAGAAGAAGAAGAAGAAGAAGAAGAAGAAGAAGAAGAAGAAGAAGAAGAAGAAGAAGAAGAAGAAGAAGAAGAAGAAGAAGAAGAAGAAGAAGAAGAAGAAGAAGAAGAAGAAGAAGAAGAAGTGTATACCAAATTCACTTTTTCACAAGTCAAATGATTTCCTTAATTTTGTAATCTCCAAGGCTTAATTTTTTTTATATCTTTTTTATATCTTCAAATACGATGTTGTTTTTTGTCTGTTCTGCTTGTGGTTGCACAACCTGTGGTTCTATTTGTTGATTTTGGAATGGTTCTATTTGTTAATTTTTTCCAAATTTTTGACTAATATAAGTTGTGTTAGCTAGATTTTGCAGATTTTTGAATTGTAAATAAGGGGTGTACGTAGAAGGAAAAAGAGGATGGATGGGTTTGAAGAAGAAAGAGAGTCAGGGTAGAGGGGGTGAAGTGGGGGGTTTTGCAGAACAAGAAACGGGAGTGGTGGGTGTCGAAGAAGAAAGGGTAGGGGGGTTTCCTTTTTTAAATTTTTTTTATTATCTAATATACAAATTAGTGGGGTCATTTTTTTAAAAAAATAATAATTTTAGACGTCGCTCTGATGTGGCAACGACGTGGCACTGGTATGTCAATTATATGACGCGTGTGTTATTCACTTTCTGTTGTGCGACTGGTATGAGCTACGAAAGGGTGATATTAATTCACTTTAAAGTTGTTAAGGAGGGTAAATAAATGTTCATTAAGTTAATGGTCTAAAGTAAATTGTACGGACAAGTTTAGAGGTGAAATGATGTCTTTTCTCTTTTTTTAAAAGCACGTGGAATGAATGCATGTGTAGCACTAATCTATATCTATAATCTATGATCTATAATAATTAAAAGTGTGAAGACCCTTAGAAAAGTGATTCGAACTTTTTCCCCTTCATTAAAAGCCTCCACTTTAGATAAAATAGTCTTTTCACCTATTTCCTACAATTAAATTTCTCAAAACAAAAATTTATTCAAGCTGAAATAATTCAGCCGACAGTTTCTTGTCCAAGTTTGTGTCCTATTTGGTTTTTTCCAAAAAAAATTTCTACTTGGTTTATGTTCCAAAAAAATTGCCTACATGACTATTTTTCTCAATTTTTGTCTCCTATTTGGGTTGTGTCACAATTTTTCTTACTACGTGACTTTTCCCCATATCGTCCCCTCTTTGGTTTGTGAATATTCTCCGTTTACCCCAAATTTCGTGACTTTTCCCAAGTTCTTCCCACAAATATTATTTGGTCTTCTATTTGGTTTGTGCATTCTATACTTCTATATGAACACTTGTATATCCTAACTCGAGACACTTTCTAATTTATCAACATTCTTTAAGGAATTATGCTTTGATTTTGTATCTGAGCCTTGCTTCTGGATTTCAAATAATTTTGAGGGGGAAAGAAGTTGAACATTATAATTTGATAAATGACATGATGTTGTCGGAGGAGATTACATATAGACCACAATCTGTTGGTTATGAAACATCTGTAGCTGAAGGAACTATTGGTTTTGTGAAAGATGTAGAACATTATATTGATATTCAAGGTTACAACGCTTATCACAAGAATAGGCTCATTAAGCCTTTTTGGAGAGTGTGGAATGTTGTTGGAAGCGATGGTCGCGGTGTGATAGGCGTCTTAGAGGCTAATTTTGTTGAACCAGCTCATGATAAACAGGACTTTAAGCGCAAGATTGTCCTTGCTAGACTTGAGGCCCGCCTACCCGTTATGCAGAAGAAGTATTGGTCTTTAGACTTCTATTTCATTGGTTATTCTAAGCATCGCAATGTAAATAATACTACTGTCTCTCCTGATCAGGAAGAACCAAACTCATGTTCTACACCTCTAAGCAAATCCTATTCCTCGTTCAGCTCCAATGTTGGGAATACAACCTGTCATGATGAATGAATCATCTACTTCTATAAAAGGTGGGTAAGTTGTCTAGATAGCCACTCTCCAAACTTAATTAGGTTTTTAGACATAAGTTTCAAAATATTAGGCATATAGTCACTATTATGACATCACCCTACCCCACGCTCTCCTTATAATTCTTTTGATCCCCAAGTTTACAATAATAAAAATAAGTTCCTTCCCAATCATCATCCATTTAATACCCTACATTTAATACCCATTTAAAAATAATCAAAATCAAAATCCAAAAAATATCCGATCAAAAATTAGCTCCAGCAGCTCTACTGCCAAAAGTCATTCCAGCACCAAAAAAATTCTGATCAACCTTGATTTTCCAACAAAAGTCTGGTGTTTCTTTGTCAAATCTGGTTTTTGGAAGCCATTTTCATCCCAAGCTTTCAATATTTTTCGCAATAGAGCTCGTTTCACCCCAAAATTATGTTTTCAAGCCATTTTTTGCAAAAGCTTCATCTTTTTGAGTTTCTTCCACAATAGGTAAATCCTACAACTTCTAAACTATTCCATTTATACTTGATGCTCCATTGTTTCAGTGGAGGTCACGTTTTGTAAGCCATTGCTTTGTTTGTCCTTATTTTTGAACTGTCATCGACCCATTAGGAGTTAATAGACCTAGGAATCGACCAACGTTTTCATTATGGCTCTATTTGAAATGGTTGTAGTTGGTGATGATTTCATGGGTGAGTGGGAGGAGACTCCAAAATATTGGAATTGAAAGTCTTGGTCCAAGCAATCCGTATCTATTGCCCTACGTTGCAATAGTTCGTACGACGATTTGATTGATAGTGTAATTGAATACGGTGAATTGTCTTGTGATTGTACGGACATTGTAATTATTTATTTGATGAATGAAAGGGGAAAAGTACATCCCACATTCTTAAATAATGACAGACAAGTGGCAATATACATGCTTGATGTTGGCGTAGGCGATTCCAGAAACTTTTCTAAGGATAAATGTTAAGGAGAGGTGTGAAGGAGAAGTTTCGACATCAACCGCACCTCCACCTCAATCTTCAATCCTTGATGATTCATTGTGAGATGAGTTGGTAGATGACTTGGTCGATGATGGAGATGGAGATGATTCTGGAAGTTCGAAAGAAGAGGGTGAATGTAGTGGTGTTGAGCAACAACCCCTCTACTCCTTTCCTAATGGAACTTGATTTAACCTTCTTCAAACATATGATGACAAGGCACGGTTGAAATTACTCATCACTAAAGTTTCGGTAAAGAAGTCCTTCTATTTTGAAATGCTTAAAAGTTGTTCAAATTTCTACGTCTTGAGGTGTAAGAGTCCTACCTGTGGATGGAGGTTGCGTGCTAGAAAGCATGAGACCTCGGATAGGTTTCGCATCTACAATTACGTAGATGATCAAACTTGTGGTATTGAAAACGTCACGGGCAAGCAAAAAAACATCCTATCGACTCTAATTGCCTCACTCTTGACCAAGCATTATATCGACGGCAAAGGGTCAACCCCACAGGAAATAGCGAGGATCGTCTTCAGAGAGTTCCAAAGTAATAAAAGCTATTATAAGTGCTGGTATGCAGGTGTATTGGCCAAGAACATGGCTAGGGGTACAATACCGAAGATGGCAGGTTCATGTACTACTTCATCGCTTATGGATCTTACATTCAAGGATATTACCACATGCAAAAAGTAATTGCCGTTGACGACATGCATTTGACTGGTAAATATGAAGGTATGTTGCTGAGTGTTGTTGCTCAGGATACAGAGAAACACATTTTTTCAATTGCTTTTTGCATTGTTGAAAAGGAATACGATGATTCGTGGACATTCTTTTTTGAGAAGCTGTAGGCTATTGTTGTCGATGAACCAGAGCTGCGTATCATCTCCGACAAGCATGCGAGCATAGCCAATGGCTTTTCCAAGGTATATAGGCAGGCTCACCATGGACTTTCCATCAGACATCTTGGGGAAAACCTCAGAAAGAATTTTCATTGCGGGGAACATTTATATTTGTACTACTATGCGGCAAAGGCATTTAACTATAGGGAATTTGCCGAACATTTTTTGGAATTCAAGAGAAAATGCCCCGCAACAGCCGAGTTCCTTGAGGTTACTATTAGTTTTCCAAGGTGGAGCAGGGCTTACTTTTCGGGGAACAGGTTTGATGTGATGACCACAAATATCATAGAGTCACTCAACGCGGTGTTGACGGATGAAAGGGAGTTTCCCGTGGCTGCCATATTCAATTCCATAGCCAAGAAGTTTGCTGAAAAATTCAGGGAGAGGCATTCAGAGATGCTAAAAACCACCACTAAATTTTTTCCCAAGGTGGATTAGATCATACTGGCAAATATGGATGCCGGAGATAAATTACATGTGAGTAACATAAACGGGGATGCGTATGAGCACATCCTAATCGAAAGTGGTGCTACCGCCAAGGTCAATCTGCTAGAATATACATGTTCTTGTAGAAAGTGTGACTTGATGAAAATTCCATGTGATCATGCTATGGCATCCATGAGGTTGAAGTTCGGAGATGATTACGGGAAAAGCATTTATGAATATACTTTCCACGTCTATCTTGTTAAGCATAATTTAAGTGCATATAGTGACACTCTCTATGTAGTTCCTTCGGAGACGAAATGGGTTGTTGCTGAGAATTTAAAAAATATTAATCTGTTGCCACCCTATTACATGCCCTTGCCCAAAAGAAAGAAAGTAAAACGTGCTCTTGGTGTTTTGGAACTGCCTAGGAAGCCAAGGAGAAGAAACAAGTTCTCATTATGCAAGAAAAGTGACCACAAAAGAACAACTTGCAGCTTGAATAGATGTTAATGATTTTTATTTTTCATTTCAAAGTACATTGTAATTTCTCAAAGGCAATGTAATTAAATTTTGCACATTACTATTAGTTTTTGTTTGTCTTTGTGTTTTAACTTTTAAGTTCAAAGTAATTTAAAATCCCTCAAACAATGATGGTAATTAAAATTTTCTAGTATAAAATAATAAAATTATGCTAGCATAAAATTAAGTTATAACAATATAATGATAGTGGTAAAAATAAGAAAATCAAACTGTACAATTCGATTATAGTATATTTGGTTTATAATCCAAACAATTGATGTACAAATGTAAAAGGGCTTAAATTAACCAACGGTAAAAAGTTGTATATTCATCGTACTGAGGTTATTATGACGACTCGATAATAGTGCTCCGCTTTCCAAGAGACACAATCCACCAACCACGTGTCTATTATTTATTGGTGGGCGGTTTAAATCACCCCATTTCAGTCTATAAAGTCTACTAGTTTACTCTACCATCGATTTCATTAGTTTACTCTACCATCGATTTCATCTTACTCAACACTCCAAGTACTCTCAACTACTTCATCCTCTCCATCTTCTTTGTCTTCTACAGTCTAAATGGCTCGAAGAATCAACTCCGTTGTCTACCGTACCCACAACCACCAATGCCGCCCCCGAAGCAATAAGAACTACGACGTCCTCATTATGAGGAATGATCTGAACTGGCTCTTCAGAGGTATTGCCCAAGAGCAGGAGAGAAGTGAGAGAGACATAAGAAGGATTATCCGATGTTTGAGGGCAATCTTGGTCCGACTGGACATACCAGTTGATGAAATCATCATCCCCCCCCCCCATCATCCCCGCAGTTATTTTTTTCATGGATGTATTTTGTTCATTGCCACCTCTTTTGGTGGTATTAAAACGTCTATAAGTGGCAATGAACATTTGAATATATGAAAAAGTTTCTTTTTATATATTTTGTTAAATTTTGTAGTTTCAATTTCATTTATTAAACCTTTAAGCCCTTTGAATTTTCAATCGACTGCTTTTGTACTATTGAGTATATTGAGAATGCACTGTTACAACTAAAAGGATTTAAAAAAAAAAAAAAAAGAAGGTAAAAATACTTATAAATAAATTATTAGACATTTAACGATCAATTACAAGTAAAAGGATATAAATACTTATAAATAAATAAATAAATAATTAAACATTTAATGATCAATTACAAGTAAAAGGATATAAATACTTATAAATAAATAAATAAATAATTATACATTTAATGACCAACTACAACTCAAAGGGTAAAAATACTTTTAAATAAATAAATAAATAATTAGAAATCTAATGACCAATTACAACAAAAAGTGTAAAAGTACTTTTAAAAATAAATAATTATTTATGACCAACTACAAGTAAAAGGATTAAAAAAATAGAGCTTGGGGCTATTGAACAATTATAGTAAAAGGTTAAAAAGGAAATAGGCAATACTTATAAATTAAAAAAATGAAGACATGTAATTGATCAACTCCCGAAATCATTATATCATAGATCGCAATCAAACGTAGACTACAATCGATAAGTAGGGTATATGGTTAAAAAGAAGATTAATTAAATAAATAAATAAATAAATGCTTAAAAATCACTTCAAACACTTTGGTACAACTTATTACAACATATTACAGTCCACATAAATTGGTTAGGGTGATCAAAGTTACATTTGTATGAGCAATGGTGATTGAAGCCCCGTAAAATGACAAAAAAGGGGATTAATTAAATAAATAAATAAAATAAATGGGTAAAAATCACCTCAAACACTTTAATACAACTTATTACAATATATTATAGTCCACATAAATTGTTTAGGGTGATCAAAGGTGTTTTTGGATGAGCAATGGCGTTACTAACCATAACATTGGTCAGAGAATGCTCTCAAAGCATAACATTGTTATAAGGAAGTGGTAAGTAATGCCATTGCTCATCCAAAAGTACCTTTGATCACCCTATACAATTTATGTGGACTAAAATATATTGTAATAATTTTTATTAAAGTGTTTGAGGTGATTTTTACCTATTCATTTTTTTTATTTATTTAATTGATCCCTTTTTTAGCCATTTTACGGGGCTTAGATCACCATTGCACATTCAAAAGCACCATTGATCACCCTAACCAATTTATGTGGAGTGTAATATGTTGTAATAAGTTGTACCAACGTGTTTGAGGTGATTTTTACTCATTTATATATTTATTTATTTAATTAATCTCCCTTTTTGCCATTTTACGGGGCTTAGGTCACCATTGCTCATCCAAATGCAATTTTGATCACCCTAACGAATATATGTGGACTGTAATATGTTGTAATAACTTGTACCAAAGTTTTTGAAGTGATTTTTAATCATTTATTTTTTTATTCATTTAATTAGTCCCCTTTTTAACAATATACAATTATTATCGATTAGAGTCTATACAGTATCATCAACCCGGTTGTCTATTATTAATATTTTAAAAAATTCCAACGGTAAAATTTGAACTCTCTACCATTTTCAATGGTAACATTAGTAATTTTGAAAATTACGACAGTAACAATAGAATTTTCATGTATAAAAGAGCCATATTTGTTTCCCTATGTTTTGCACTTCTACATTCCCCTTTCTTGCTCAACTACTCTATTTTTTTTCTATTTTGAACTTCAATAATGTCTCAATCATCTGAAACTTCCAAAGTCTCGCCATCTAACGTTTATTTTTGTGGTAAGTCAACCGTCTTGAAGACATCACGTACCAAAAAAAATTCGGGTCGTAGGTTCTATAATTGCACGATTGGAGGGTGAGTTTTCTTTTAATTAGTAGTGTTAAACTTTAAATGTGGTTTCACTTTTAAAAATAACTAATAATCATTTTTTTTATAGGAAAATGGCGGATGCGATTATTTTAGGTGGATTGAGCCGTACAACAAGGCAGGAGGAAATGTTGAAAATAAATCAACATCAACTCTAGGACCTAGAAGCAGCCCTTCCACATTGAGTCCGGGATAGGAGACGCCAACATTTCAAGGTGTAGCCAAGTTTCAAATACTGGAAACGCTCGGAGAATCTAAAGAAAGTAAGGACTTGCTTATGACATTATTTAAGGAATCTAAATACACAAGGGATCACTTGAAAGTTTTATTGAGAGACACAGAAATAGAAAGGAATCAACTAAAACAGAGGTTGATTGTAGCTGAAGAAGAAGTGAATAGACTAAGGATGGTGATGTATGGTATATTTCTAGTATTTGCTGTTTGGAAATATGTAACAGGACAATAGGGGGGAAATATGTAATGGGACAGTAGGGGTATTGTATTTATTTTTATTCTGGTCAATGTCGTTTATTTGATCTTTGGTATATTACTAGTACTTTTTTAAAAACAATGAGAGATGTAACTACAGTGAAAACTACTTTCATTTCAAATATAGAGAAATATTTAAAAAAGAATTGAAATCATAAAAACATTCAAATCAAATATATAAAATCATAAAAATAAAATTATCTAAATCGAGCACCGAAATCATAAGAATTAATTATCTAAAATTCTACATCTGTATAAAAAAGAAAATTGTCTTAAACGGACCCCGAAACCATAAGTAGAATTGTCTTAAGATCCCATATCAAATCATAAAAAGGATTGTCTTAACCGAGCACCATAATGATAAAAAAAATTGTCTTAAAATCCCACATGTCAATCAGGAATCATTTGTCTTCTCCATTGTTGATATCATTAACAATAGACATCACACCAGTTGGAGAATCACCAAAGCAAACTTCCAATGGCTCATATTCAAAGGATCCTACATAAGGAACCACTTCGGAGCCTGTTAATATCACATCTTCTGCCTCATAAACCACATCAACTCCATCAACTGCCTGGGCCTTGGTGTGCTCCTCTTGTTCAGCTGCTGCATTATAGACCCCATCAATTGGCTAGGTCCTGGTCTTCTCCTCCTTTTCTTCAGCAGCTTTAGCAGAGACACCATCACCTGTCTTGTCCTTGGTCAGCTCCTCCTCTTCTTCAGCAACAGCAGCTTCATCAAGCTCCTTGGTCTTGGTAAGCTCATCATCTTTATTAGGAGCATTATCAGCATAGACCCCATCAACTTCCATTTCCTTTATCGGCTCCTCATCAAAGACATAATCATTTTAAGGAAATAGTTCAGTAGAAAACTGCTAATTTTGTCTTTCAAGGCAAGCATCTGCTGCTTCAAAGGCTCCGACAGCATCTCTTAGGGTCCCTTCATCTTCCAAATGTGCATTTCCTGTAATTTTTTGGACGTGATTAGTAAAATTGCATAGTTCATAAATCAATTAAAATTAAAAAAAAGTCAACTTTATTCACCTTTTTATTCTTCCTTCTTCGTATTCTTGTCACTCCTCCTTTTTTTCTCCCCATTCACATAATCCACAACAACCGTCAATTTGTCTTCCATACTCGACACACACTTTTCAAGACATCTCAAAATCTCCTCAATCCTCGACACACGATCAAATATATTAATAGAATATCTCTCCACTTCACCAGTCTCTTGAGCCAGCCTACTTTGTCCACCACCAAGATCCACATCTTCAGCTGTCACGCCCCGTATCCCAACGGGGTGGACTGGCACCCGAAGCCGATATGGCCCGAGAGAACCAATCTTTGCTCATGAACCCTCCTATGCATATCCTCGTATGAATTTTATTATGCCTCATGCAACTATGCGGAAGATATGAACATGGAAACATATGCTATATATATATTTAGGAAACTTGGTCGTTGGGTCCATCAAGTCAAAACGGACATTCGTCTCTTACATCCATATACCCACATATGTCTATAAAAGCCTTTAACAGATGCATCTACAAGACCAACTTACAGTCGGGACAAAGTCCCGCTTTATATAACATTTACCACATCAAAACAAACATACAACTATGACTCAGAAAGCTTCGAACCAAGTGGAGCTCACCAAAACTCTGCAAATGATCCCCAGTCTACAAAGGAGGTCTACTAATGCCTGCACCTGCAACGTGTAAGGTAAGTCCTCTGAGGGGGTCAGTACGAAGAATGTACTGAGTATGTAAGGCTCATAAGAAATTCATCATACATAGTAACAACAACAATGGAGTCAATATAAGAGAAATAGTAAATGTGAATAAACTTTCTTTCTATATGTGAGGAACCATGAACATTTCTTCTGTTATTGCCATTTACCATCCTTTATATACTCCCTTATTCAAGAGAGAGTTACTTTTACTCAAGAGACTTGCCTCCAAGAGATTTTTTATATGCAATAGATTCTTTCTTTGCTTTTACGCTCATCATCATTATTATTCATTTACTTGGTTAGCATATATCCACTCTATCGGTGGGTTAATAACATACATCCACTCTTTGGTGGGTTAATAACATACATCCACTCTTTGGTGGGTTAATAACTACATCCACTCTCTGGTGGGTTAATAACTACATCCACTCTTTGGTGGGTTAATAACTACATCCACTCTATTGGTGGGTTAATAACTACATCCACTCTTTGGTGGGTTAATAACTACATCCACTCTTTGGTGGGTTAATAACTACATCCACTCTTTGGTGGGTTATAATACTTGGGAGAGATTGATTTATTCAAGCTTGGAACATAACATTCTCGGAACTTGGAGTGATAATATATATACACTTTTCTTCATTTCTTACTCGGGAGGGATTGATACTTTTATGATACATTGAGGATCGCGATACTATTGGAAACACACATATATGCTTTACCTCGTTTCTTTACTTTCAAGAGATTGATACCTTTACTAGTGAGGGATAGATATACTAACTCATACATTACCTCTTCATCATTCTTATGAGATCTTATGAGATTGGTACCTTTACATTTGTGAGAGATTGATATAATGATAGTCATAACATTATTAAAACTTAGAGCGTAACATTCTAGAAACTTTAGAGTTATAATATTGTTGGAACTTTGGAATCGTGTCCACCCCACATCTATGATTTTCCTGCACTTTTGCACCCAACAAACATACGTAACTTAATCTCTTTCTTTTGAGGGATTGGTATATTAGCTTGCACATTACTTCCTTTATTACCCATATGAGATTGGTACAAAGATAATCAAAATAATATTAGACTTTGGAACATGACATGATTGGAAAAATGCTTTTCAAGAATAAATAGGTTCTCTTTCTGTCTTACTCTCTTTGAGATAGTCCTTTTAGAATTTACAAGGTTATGACATCCTTGGAACCTCAGTCAATGAATAAGAGATAAGTCAATCATCATTCATCTAAGAATAGGACACATCTGAATAACAATATACGTCACCCTGAATTGATATACTTCAAGCCTCTCGGAATTGAAACAAGCCCAATGTCAACGTGAACATTATGTTAATGAAACTTGAGTTCTCTTGTGTGTTTTACTGAGATGTGAGTTGATTTGTATTCCCTATTTGATTGTATCCTTGAGATTAATTATGTGACATGTACGTGGAAAAGTGAAACTCTGTGCTTACTTGCTATATGTTGGTCGACTTACTTTATTTATACTTGTGTAATCGTGGCTTATCCGATTGGCTAGTTATTATTCTTTAATATTATAAGAGAGTGTTTGGTTGTTAGCCCGAGAGTTTAGTCTGAGTTGTCTATGATTACTGGGTTGATCCTATAGATGTGGGTAATGAAAGCGAAAATGCGAATAAAAGGGTGATAGTGATGGTTTAGTGTTGGATTGTGGTGGATGGTATGAATTAATGAGGTTAGACTATGCTAGTGGTGAATATAATCTCGTTAATAGAGTTGGAGAATTGTAAATTCTATAGGCAAAGTGTTATAATGATATTACAGCCTTAGTTGAATTATACTCTATTTAAGATGTCATGATTTCTTTTCTTTGATTCTACTTTATGATTATGTGGACTAACACTGGTCGACCGATGATGCCTACCAGTACGTGTGTTTGTACTGACCCTACTCTTCTACATTCCTTCTTGGGGTGTAGACTGGATGCAGGTTAGTTTGAAGTTACTAGATGGATGGCATTATTCAGCACTAACTTCTGCACTTCCTTCCTGGCAGATGTTGGAGTCTTTGTGTTATTTATTTTACTGTCAGTCTATTCTATAATAGCTAGCTCTTGTACATGTCTGACCAGGTCTTGGGGTAGTGAAGGACAGTTGTAAGAAGTTTTTGAAAAGTTTATTTATTGGTATTTAATTTACTTTTTTATATTTAATTCAGTATTCTCTTAAAAACAGAAGTCTTGCGCATATTTTTGGTTGGGTAATAAGGGTTCTCCTAGCTACTTAGGATAGCGTAGGTGCCCGTACGGTCCGTTAGTTTGGGTCGTGATTGTTGGTATCAGAGCATTAGGTTCACCGGTCCCACAAGTACAAGGGCAATGTCAAGTAGAGTTCCACAGATTGGTGTTTAGGGCCCCACACCCAATCTTTGGAAGGCTATAAGGCATGTAGAAGTCGTTTCCCTTTTTTTTCCTCTCCATCGTGGCGTACTATTCTTTGACTACTAGCTTGGATCCAATTGGTATCTAGATGATTCCAATTGGTATCTCAACAAAGATCAATTAGAATCCAGTTGATTCCAATTGGTATCTTAGTGAGTTCGCTTTGGAATCTAGGAGATTTCAATTGGTATCTGTTAATAATGGCTAAGAATTAATATCATAATATGAAGATGTATGAAAGTTGTGAATTTATTTGGTTGCCTGTTGTTTGATATTTGGTTGAACTTGGATTGTAAAACTGTATGATTGTTGTGAATTATTTTTGTTTGAATTGTGGTGAAATAAATTGACTAAGTTTCTTTTGTTAAAAATTGTAATGGAATTATATGATCTTGTTATTTTGAAATTAATAAATTCTTTGGTGCTTCATTGTTCTTGATACTATTGTTATGCTGATGAAATTGATGCTATGAGAATTAAAAGGATGATATCAGGACATGATGTCAAGGGAAGATAATAAAAAAGACATGAACAAAAGACTGAGTGATATGTGTTTCCCTTAATGACGGGCTCTTGCAATTGATATTGTGGGTGACTTCTTGTGTGGTTCAGTTATTTGATATTGTGAATGGATCCTTGTGTGGTCCAGTTATTTGATATTATATGTGGATCCTTATGTTGTCCGGTTATTGAGACTTTATTTGAATTCTTTTGCAGTCCTATTATTTGAAATTTTAATTAGTTCCTTGTGAGATATAACTAAGTGATATTATCTTGAGTTTCTTGTATGAATTGACTTTTAAGGTTTGACAAAATAATGAGTTTAAATAAAAGTGGCAAAAATTAGTGGAGGTTGTTGATACCTAAGGAATTTGATTGATAACTTGTCTGGAATGTGATATTGGTAATGAGACTGTTAATGACCTGTAATCGGCGATGTTGTTTCACCTTTCTCGCATACTTATTCTATAGGGATCAATCTGGAAGTGGTTAAAGTTAGTGAAGCCTGTACTAAAAATGTTGTAAGGTAGAAATAAGAATGACATTGTATACCTTAGCTTGGTGTTTGTGATGGAAGGGTAATTAGGCTTGTCAATGAAGGTTTTGTCATGTGATAGGTATTGAAGTTAGTGATTACCTGAGCATAAGTTTTAGTTATGGATTGGTGTATTAAGGGAGGCCTTCAGAAGATAAGTTGATTATTGACTTGGTCTTGCGATTGAATTGTGTGATTAGCATCCTATAGAATTGATTGATAGATGGCAATTTTAGAGGGTAGTAATCCCCATGACGGTGTTAATGCAGAATTAAATGGCGTAGTTACACCCATAGAATAATTAAGAATGGTCCTAAATGGGAGAATATAAGTGAATTATTTAATGGCATGATTGATCTTTCCTTGGGTAATACTTGTTGGATATTGCTTATTGAGCGATTAAGGTATGATGATTAGATGAGTATTAGCGATGTTGTGGAGGAGAATGTGTTGTAGTCTCTAATTCTGTAGGATCTCTATGGCTAATAGTTGTAAGTCTGTGTAATGAGTGAGAGGTTGTGTTGTTACCTATGTATAGTAGTAAACCATTAGCTTGAACCGTGGGTGATCTTGAGATGAAAAGAATAGTGGTTGTGAGATGTAGAAGCTAGCTTTATAGAATGAGTCCAGTAGTCTTGATTAGGCGCATACGAGTATCTAAGTTATGTGACTTGTAAATGGAGTGGTGACTTAAATATGATCAAGATGTAGATTTTCCAGGGGGTAGTCTTGGCTAGAAACTTACTCAGATGTCTCAGGGTGAGCCTGTGTATTGGGTGGATTAGATGTGACTTGTTTGGTATTGAAATTCGAGTAGTAGACTCATGTAGCATCCCGTAGCACTTTTCGTAATTGAATTCGAGGCTCTAGACCCCCGATAATGATAATTATCATGATAGGCTTGTAATTTTATGTCCAAATATTGATTTTGTGTTGTAAAATAGAAGCATCTGTGAGCTAGGCGGAGCTCACTGGTTTGGTCAAGGGAATTAGCACTGTGGTTCCGCTGTGGCGGTTAGCACTGCAATGACAATTGCGCCGCAGCAGCGGTAAAGAATGTAGTTTTTCAGTTTTTATTTCGTTCTTAGGAGTTCATTCCCCATTCTTCCATTGTAAGAAGAGAGAACGAACCTAGGGTGAAAAAGAGGTGATTTGGGGTGATTGCCTTCTTTAAGGTGAATCTTTTAACCCTCTTTATCTTGCTTGACTCATAACACTCAAGTTTGAGACTTGGACCGTTGTAAGGAGAATAAGTGATTCGTGCGTAAATGTTTGGCTCGGCCTCTTCGTGTTTTGAAAAGCCTTGATAGAACGGTTGAGTATAGAATGTAGGTTAATTATTGATGATATCAAGTGAGTGAGATATGGTGCAATATAAGAAACTTTGTTAGTAATGTCTCTCTAATTTCAATAGCGTGCTTATCTACATCGAATGCCCATTTGGGGACGAACGGATGGTAAATTGGTATCTAATTGTAACGACCCATTTTGTTGTTACTAAATTATCCATTCCTCAATATTAACTTGAGTCCAAAATAGCCATCATTTTGTTCATTGTGTCACCTCAAGTTTTTCGGCGAAGATTTTAGCCTTTCGATGTGTCTAGATAGACTCAAGCCGGATGAATTTAATTATTCATGAGTACTAATATAAATCCTTTAATTTGGAAGTTCTTTAGATATGAATTAAGGTCGTACAATATCCCTAGCACAAAGTTAAGTTGAAAACATTTTTAACCGATAGAGTTTCGATATGGGTTTCTATTAGGGCCAACTTCAAACGATCATATCTCCTAGAATATAATGAATTATGGGGCCCAATACCCACCAAATCAAAGATATCTGAGTCTTCTTTCCAACGCAATAAACCATTTGTCAATCCGAATTCAGTGTAAAACGTTATGATCGTTTTACCAAACACTGTCTGGGCTGAAACGGGAATTTCGCTGTAGCGAAAAATCTGGTGATATTTAAATCATATTTAGCCGATTTTCAGATCCAAAACCCCAAAACTTCATTCCCCAACCCTATACAGGTGATTTCCCAAGGTTTAGAGTGAAATTTCTTCATTGAGGTAAGTTTTTCCAACATTTTCTTCGTCTTTTAATCCATTAACATCTTAGAATCCTTAGGAAGATCCTTAATGGTGGATTTTTGGGAAAAACTTATGGGTGTTCTTAATATCACCTAGAACTAATTCTAGATTATAAATTAATGATTCCTACCATGAACTTGGTAAACTAGATTATGTATTTTGTTGGTTGGAAATCTTGAATTCCATAAAGATGAGACCTTTAGCTTAAAAAACTCCATTAATGGAGATGGGTTAATCTTGAAAGAACTAGTTAATGGTTAATTGACCTTGGAGAATGATATAGACCTTGAATTAGGGTAGAATTAGTGGCTTTGAATTTCCAAAGATATTTATTTGAAGAGTAATTGATTAATTACTCTTATGATTGTTTGATATTTAGATGATTGATCATTCCGAAGCATGAAGAAAGGGAAGGAGCATCCTTAATATGACTTGTTGCTTCAAAAAGCTTGGCGTCCAGGTAGGCTAGGTTAATGAGTAGAAGACTGTGTTATTTCATATTTTTATAATTTATAATTAATGGGAGAAAGCATGTCTAGGCCTGCAGACATGGAGTTGAGGTGGATAAAGACATAAGAACTTTACTTTAATCCCGAAAACTATGTTATTGATTGATTATGTGATATTTATGATATTATGTGTTATGTGTCCGAAAGGGGATTGTTGTGAATGAAGTTTGTGGACATGATATTTCTTAGTTGTTCTAGTGATGAACCTAATTGAGTTATAAAGGTATAGATTACTTGAATCATTGTGTTCATTGTATTATGCGGAGAGAGGTAAAGAATAATGATAAGGTTGAATGTGCTCGTTATGGGTGGTGATGTTAGAACCCAAGTTATGGTATTTGAGTAGGTTATGGTTTAATTAGAGTTTAGACTCAATTTAATTGAGTGTATGCTCCTAAATTGGATGCTTGCTGATTGGTCTTCGGGCATACTTGAATTGATGATATTTGGATTGTTGATACTTGCATGAATAATTATGAAAAATCCAACTTGATCGAATTGTCTGATGATAATAAGTGTACTTGTGAATTTAGTACGTCGTGTTGTATCCTGAGAGATAGTATGAAGTTGATAAAATATACATAATATGGTTATGGAGGATCGGGTACCACGCCGGTACGGATATGGATATTGATATTACTTATTTATGGAGGATCGGGTACCACGCCGGTACGGTACATGGACTTAGATTGTCCACTGCAGGTCATGACTAGTTGGGCAGAAATAAGTCCCTTAGCATGTGTGTACAGACTATTGTTGATAAATGACAAATCTTGATTCATAATGATAATGTGATTGAAAAGAATGCCTTGAGTAAAGAAGGCGTGTGATATACCTTCATACAGGTTGAAAAGTGAATGATGAATATTTATTAAGAATAAAAAAAGTGGAAAGATTGTTAGTAGTAATGTGGCCGACATTAAAGTTCGGTATTGCCGTAAGACGTGATTGGATCGGGTGCCACGAGCCGGCATGATAATATTAATAATAAAGGAATTGATAATGAAGTGATCTAAAGTGATGAATCCAATGAATAATATCAAAGAAACGATCCCAAAGTTTCAATAATTGAATTAATCCTTCTCCAAGAGTATCTATAAGGTTTGTTAATGAAACTTGAGTTCTCTTGTGTGTTTTACTGAGATGTGAGTTGATTTGTATTCCCTATTTGATTGTATCCTTGAGATTAATTATGTGACATGTACGTGGAAAAGTGAAACTCTGTGCTTACTTGCTATATGTTGGTCGACTTACTTTATTTATACTTGTGTAATCGTGGCTTATCCGATTGGCTAGTTATTATTCTTTAATATTATAAGAGAGTGTTTGGTTGTTAGCCCGAGAGTTTAGTCTGAGTTGTCTATGATTACTGGGTTGATCCTATAGATGTGGGTAATGAAAGCGAAAATGCGAATAAAAGGGTGATAGTGATGGTTTAGTGTTGGATTGTGGTGGATGGTATAAATTAATGAGGTTAGACTATGCTAGTGGTGAATATAATCTCGTTAATAGAGTTGGAGAATTGTAAATTATATAGGCAAAGTGTTACAATGATATTACAGCCTTAGTTGAATTATACTCTATTTAAGATGTCATGATTTCTTTTCTTTGATTCTACTTTATGATTATGTGGACTAACACTGGTCGACCGATGATGCCTACCAGTACGTGTGTTTGTACTGACCCTACTCTTCTATATTCCTTCTTGGGGTGTAGACTAGATGCAGGTTAGTTTGAAGTTACTAGATGGATGGCATTATTCAGCACTAACTTCTGCACTTCCTTCTTGGCAGATGTTGGAGTCTTTGTGTTATTTATTTTACTGTCAGTCTATTCTATAATAGGTAGCTTTTATACATGTCTGACCAGGTCTTGGGGTAGTGAAGGATAGCTGTAAGAGGTTTTTGAAAAGTTTATTTATTGGTATTTAATTTACTTTGTTATATTTAATTCAGTATTCTCTTAAAAACAGAAGTCTTGCGCATATTTTTGGTTGGGTAATAAGGGTTCTCCTAGCTACTTAGGATAGCGTAGGTGCCCGCACGGTCCGTTAGTTTGGGTCGTGAAACTGGCCCTTCCTATGGCACTGAAATTTTTTTTTTGAAAATTTTCGTTCTTCGACTTTTCTTTGCGGGTTTGGTTATATACTTCAAGTTCTATTCTTTAACTTACTTCTTAACTTTAGTGTCCCTTGTTTGGAGGTCCTCCAAGCCTCATTTTTAACCCCACAAATGCTCCACAAAGTCATAAAACACCTCCTACGCAAGTCTAATCACATGTACGAGGCCAAATTTCAATTTTCTCATCACTAACATTACAAAATACATACTCATGGCATCTCGACACCTAAGTAACCATTATTCACCGTCGGCACATAGGGTTGGGAAGGTACGGGGTGTTACATCAGCATCATCAGCAGCAGGTGACTCGAGGACAGTGACAACACTCAATTCAGCCTTCAATCCATCAATGGAGACATCCTTCATCTCATCCTTATATGGGACTAGAGTTTCCATGTAACTCTGTTCCATCTCTCATAAAGTAGGTGTGAGTTAGTGGTGCACAATCTACCAAACAAGGAAAAATAACTATTACCTACTATATATAGTTTTAAAAGAAAATTAATAAAAATACGATAATTTTTACCTTTGGAGATTGTCCCGGATGTCTATATGGATCTCCTTCGGCAAATGTGGCAATGTTTCTGGTGTGCCATCTGAGAAATCTGGGCAGGGAAAAAGAAACCTCTTTTGACTTACCAGTATGTCTCCCAACATCAGGAAGGCTTCGTAGATCCAAACCTGTAATCACCAAAAAAAAAAGAGCAACAATTAATCAACTACGGTTGTCAAAAAAAGTCTACAATCAAATAAACTGGAAGGTCAATGATATACCATGAATCCCCAGGGGAATCCAAACAGAGCATAAAATGCACCATTCTACTTCTCAAGATGTGCTTTCTTCTGCTTCTTCAGGTCTGTCTTTTTCTTCAAGTAGTCCAATGTCAATGCAAAGGACTCCTTTTTCCATGGGTATTCCTCAAAAAAATCACGAGAATAGACCAATTTTATGAAGTTTGGATCAACGTCCTTGGAAACATCTCTTGCTAGCAACATCACATGCAGGAACCAAACCAAACAACACTTCAACTTGTCCTTCTGCTTCAGCCTATTGCCTTTAACCAAATCCAAAAGGCTTGCTGCAGTTTCCTTTTTATTGCGGCTAATCTGATAGTAAAATTTCTCCTCAGCCCTATAAACCTTTAACAATTTTGATTCACGAGGATATGTTGAACGCCATAATCCCGTGATCAAAGCAAACTCGGTCAGGCCAAAGCAAGTTGGCTTATCATTAACGTAAAACAACATCTCATGAAGTTTTGAGTCAAATTTGACACGACGAAGAAGCATGTGATGGACCAACTATCCATGGAATTTTAAATGATTTGACATTGCTTCAAACTGACCAAAACAAGAGTTTTGGAATCTACAAATGAGTTTCTGCTCGACTAGAACTTTCTTAAATTGGTAAAAAAGCTGCACCCTAGACCTGATGAAAATTTTCACCGGGAATGATCCAAGTTCATCTATATAGGTAGCAGGATCATATTTTTCAACATCAAGGACTAGTGAACACTCTAGAACACTCAGAGGATCGTCATCCTTATTTGCAGACCCACAGCTGTCGGGTACGTTATCCCCTCCTCCACTATCACTACCACCATCACTACCACTAACCCCAGTACTATCTCCACTAGCTCCACTACCTCTGTCTAATTCAGCCCCACTAACCTCACCACTTGGTTTGTCGACATACTTTTCGATTTCTTCCATTGTTTCTGAAATCTACTCATGTTCTGAAGGTGAAGATTTTTTCTTTTTGGCATCTCGTTTTAGTTCAACAACACTTCTTTTCCTACTAGCAGGGGTAGAAACTTTCTTTTAACCCTTTACTATTGTTCTAGCCATTTTTTATGATCTACAAGAAATTGAATACCAGTAAGATTAACAGTAATCAACATTAATCAACCACGATGTCAAGAACAGAAATTGAAAAATTACCCAACATTAGATAGAAAATCTCATTATCCACATCAACCGACATTCAAATATGCTATATAACACAAATCTGTTTTGAAAAAAACCTGAACAGTCATTCAATTGAAAAATCTTCACTTAAAACCTCATTACATTCAAAAAACTAAAAAAACAAAAAAGAAAACAGAACCACCGTATTAAGCACCAAAAACTGATTGGAAGAGGATGATAACTTACCTGGTAACGACAATTTTGAAGATGCAACCTTGGGTGAGAAGAGATAATCAAAAATGACAGTTGAGCAGTTGGGTGAGAGAGAATGGAGAAGCGGAAGTTGTGTAAGTGTAAAGAAGAAGAGTTGGGGGTTGTGTAAATATTAGGAAGGAGTAAATGGACCTAGGTAAATTAAAAATGACTTTTATGGGACCAAGATAGCATTTACTAAACTGATGACCCCACCACTTTTTCACCCTTTTTACCAAAACCTTAAAAAATAATGAAAAAAGAAAATAGGTGGTATATCCTTAATTAAGTTTGAAAAATGGGTGTCATTCCAATTTTTCTCAAAAAGCCTCATAATGTCAGATTCTTCATTGGTCACTTTTGCTACGACATGGGTTCACTTTTGGATTAGAATGTTCGTTCAAGAACGTTATTTCTAGATGAGCTCATAAGGAGGGTGGTAGATTAATATTCGGTCGGGCTTTGAGGAAATTTTTGTGTAAATGTTAGGTTTAATTGTATTATTTTGATATCTCTATTATTATATTATTTTGTATAGTTTGCAGGTGGTGGCAGAATGTTGGTTGGTTTATTGTGTTGTTTTAATATCTCTATTATCGTATTGTTTTGCTATAGTTTACAGGTGGTAGATGAATATTGATCGATTTTGAGGTAATATCAAGTAAAAAGTGAAAGCTAAATCGTAGAATTAGTTGAAGTGCGCGCAAGTTACGTGTGTTGGAATTTCTCCATAGAAAAAAATTGTTTCCATGCATATGGTTGAATTGTAGTACTGCAGAAACAAAAATGAATTTTCATCTGGCTCATACAAATGTCAGAGTTATGTTATTAGTTGGTATTGATCACAGAATCTACAGGATGATTTCTAACTAAATTACGTATGGGGTACAGAAGTGATGGTGCGTCAAAGATTAATGACGGAAGAAAGTGCATAAGAAGGCTAGCTGAAAGACAATTTTTTGGTTTCGATTACTTTAACAATCTTTTATTTTTTCTTCTTTTTTTCCCTCAAATTAGGTATCACGTGTGGAATTGCGTGCATAATAGAATTATAGAGAGGTTGTGGCTTTATCAAATTATCCAGATTCAAGAACATACTCGATAAGGATTTATATTGGAATTAACTTGGAAGGCTAGATGTGTGTCAAAATTTATTTCTGACGTAAATGTCCATGTTCCTACTAAACGGTCTAAACCTAAGCCCTTCTAACTATCCTTTTTAAAAAAATAGAAAAAGAAGAAGGCTAACTGGGAAAGTTAAATAATGATGTAGGTTAAAAGAGAAAAAAGAATAAGAAATAAGAAGAAACTAATAATAATAATAATAATAATAATAATAATAATAATAATGTTGTTGTTGTTGTTGCTGCCGCCCTTGCTGCTTAATATACCTCTTACAGAGTGAAACAATCAGTTAATCTCCCGAATTTTATTATTGTTGCTTAATAACGACAAACATTTTTAATTTTATCGTAACAAAGAGTGTTTAAAGTTTTCATTTCGAAAAAAAAAAAGGAAAAAAGAAGAAGGGAACAACCATAGAACTCCTTCAATTAATCTTAACAAAGATGCATGAAGGCCCTTACTGATATTGATTGAATTTTTTACCCTTAATTAAAAGACTTTATAATACACAAAAGTCGATAATTATTTAAATTAATCACTCGAGACTCATAGAAGTTGATATCTCATAATGCGCTACTCTCTCAGTTTTCATTTTGTTTGATTGATTTTGATTTGTGCGAAGTTTAAGAAAGTAAAAAGGACTTTGAATCATGGAGTCTTAAACAAATAGGTACTAGAAAAATTAATATTAAAGAATCGTAAAATATATGATAAAGGAAAAATATATTTTTAAAATTAAGGGGTCCTAAAACATATGGTAAAAAGAAAATATATGGTACATGTATTAGAAGAATTAATAATTAAGAAGTCTTAAAATATATGGTAAGAGAAAAAAAAAATTAAGAATTAAAAAATCCTAAAATATATTGTAAAAAGAAAGTATATCGTAAAAGTTTTAAGATTTTCTCTTATTGACATGTACGTATAAAAACATTAACTAAAAGACTCAGCAAGGAAAAAATATTATGCCCCAAAGTCAAGGAAAAAATCTTATGCCCCAAAGTCACGTCTTTAAGGGTCTCAATATAGCTGCCCTCGGCAAAGAGTTGCACTGATTAGTTTCATTTTCTTTTTTACTTACTACTTATATACTTATCTGTCAAACTTTGAATAATGATCTAAGAATAAGATGTCAACTATTTAAATTAATCACTCAAGACTCATAGACTTGATATCTTATAATGTGCTACTCTCCCCGTTTCCATTTTGTTTATGGTTTTGATTTGTACAGAGTTTAATAAAGTAAAAAAGACTTTTGAATTTTGAGATCTTAACCAAACAACTCAGATCTCTATAATAAGTATTATAATTTTTTTGAAAAAATATACTTCTACTTCACAACACTTGGACAATAGACTATTATTCTTAAGAAATTGAAATGCTAACCTTTTCATTCTTATATTTCTGAAAAATCAAAGCGCCAAAAGTTTCAATTCATACTATCTGACAATTTATTTTTTTTTTGAAGAATTGTAAAAAATTATTTTTTAAAAAATATTTAATGAAATATAGTTTTCCAAATTTACATGTTTAAACAAAATACGACCATTTTGATTTAGATTGAAATCAATGGAGCTATAATAATTTTCAAAAAGTGTACTCTTTTATTTTTATTTTATTAAAAAAAATTAGTTGTAGGGGAAGGGGATTACAATGTGGGGAATTGAACCCTCACCAACAAGGTGTGAGTTCCTTGGTAGGGAGGAACTCCAAAAAGTGTACTTTTTAAATTTAAATGAAATGTATTTTTGGGTCATTCATTATTGGTCCATCTACTTAGAATTGGTAGGGAGTGCTACCCCCGATGAGCTCTACTTGGCGAGAATCTGAATTAATCGGGCTTCAACGTGAGTTTCAGACAGCAGTTGGAAAACCAAAAGTAAATAAAATTGTGTAGACTTACAATAATATTCAGGATTTTCTAATATTTATAGTATCCAAATTAATAATGTTGACGTAATACACACGTGCAAAGCACGTACCCTAAACTAGTAGTACTAATAAGTCAAACCATATTGGAATGTTGCCTTTTTTATTCGTCAGAAATGGTGTGCTGACTTAGAAAATGTGAAAGTTACGTTGTTTTCAGTTATTCATTCATGCTCTTATATATATATCCATAAAGAAGCCTAGCTACTTCGAAAGAAAGCAACAAGAACTAGAACGAAATTGACTACTAATTAAGTTGAAGCAGCTAATAACTCATAAACATTAATTTTCATCTTCCAAAGAAAGAAAAATGTCAATTATCATGGGAAATTTGAAAGAGGCTACTCATCCTGATACCCTCAAGGCTGTCGTAGCTGAATTCATCTTCATGCTTATTTATATTTTTTTCGTTGATGGCTTTGTCGCATCATTCAAGTTGACGAGCGGCGAATCAACCTTGCAATCCGGGCTGATTGCTGCCGCGACAAACCATATATTTGCTCTTTTTGTAGCAGTTTTAATGGCAACAAACATATCTGGAGGACATGTAAACCCTGATGTCACGCCTGGTGCCTTGGTCGGAGATCACATTACCTTATGTAGGAGTGTTTTGTATTGGATTGCTCAGTTGCTTGGTTCTATCGTGGCTTGTTGTCTCCTCAAGTATTCCGTTGTAAGTGGGGAAGTATCATCATTCCCTCCAACACCACGCAATGTAGTTGTTTTTGAGATAGTGACGACATTTGGTCTCGTTTACACTGTTTATGCAACTTCTATCGACCCTAGGAGAAGTAATGCACGTGGGATCATTGCCCCAATTGTAATTGGTTTCATTGTTGGTGCCTACATCTTGTCTGGTGGTGCCCTTTTAGGTGCAGCAATAAACCGTGTCGCGCCTTTTGGTCAAGCAATAGTTAGTTGGAAATGGAATAGCCATTGGGTCTATTGGCTCGGTACATTCGTCGGTGCTTCCATTGCTTCCTTGGTCTATAAAACCATCTTCATTACCAACAAAATTGGTGATGATTGGCCACTCCCTATTAGCATTTGTGGAGCCAACTCCATTGAAGGAAATTCAATTGAATCCCTTCGTCGGAAACTGCTACCATGCTAAAAAGCTAAAAATAATTTTTTTGTACTTATATAAGTCGTTGAATCTAGTCGTTGAATCTCCCTGACACATGGGAGGTTGGGGTTCAAAATTCTTTTAGGTCATAGGCTTTTATTCCTAGATATGACATTCTTTTATTCTTTCAATCCACTAGTTAGAATTTCTTCTTATGTGATAATCCTTGTAAATGAGAATTATAACTTTCGTAGATGATATAGTCAGAACATATTTTCACTCTCAAAAGAAAAAAGAAACGATTGCCAAAAGAACTATTGCCTTGTTACTTCTCTAGATATAGCTACGAAGGTTACTTTGGGGAATCTGATTAATGTGGTAGATTCGGACACAATTGATTGGTATCTTTCACATGCAACTCTTATTTATCCCAAAACTATATGATTGGCTTTTTTTTTTTTCACTGAGGTTTCTTGCTAGCTTAATGATATATTTTACAAGATCTAAGCTACTCAATACTTTAATTTTGAAAAGGGAAAATATCTAAGCTTTAAACAACAAACAGATGTACATACAGTTTCTCATAAATGCTCTCTATCGTGATACATAATACATTACTAATACTCGACATTTAATTCAAAAATTGCTTCTAGGAAGAAGCACAAAGAACAATTTATCACCAATCAGGATAAACCCAAAATGGTGGCGGTTCAATTTTCTACAAACCAATCTCACAAAATTGTATGACACATCCATCTTCCATGTTGAACACACCCATATCATGACCCCCATACATGTAATCTTCGTTTACTCGATCCCAGTAATCATCGGTGAAGTAAATAGAATTCGCTTTGTAGCCTGGATGATTCTTAGCCAACACTGAAAAGGACTGATTTCCACCAAGAAATAGAATATGATCATTCAGGGAATCCACTTCTATCCATTTTTTGAGATTCATATCCATTTTATAAACGTCGAATTTAACGGTTCTATAGGGACAAACATCGTCACACTCTCCCTCATTTATAGCTTTGCCATCCTCTGTAACAAATTCACCAATGTGCCTTACAACTAACAAAATATCATCACATGATAAAACTAAGTAAAGGTTATCAGAAAATAGGTCAATTGGGTAGTATCTCTTAGAGTGTGTGAATTTTGTTGGACCAGATGTTTGAATACTCATATGTTTCTTTTCAAAAGAAACATCTTGATTAAAATCCCAAATATCAACTGAACCCTTTTCCCCTAACACATAAAGAAAATTATCAGAGAACACAACATCAAAATACCTCTTAGGAAAATAATTTCCATTATTCATTTTTGTCCATTCTTGATTTCCATGCCTAAAAAATGAAAGACAATATGAATTGTTGTGTATGCTCACAACTATGTAGTTCTTGTTATGAGATGGATTAGCAGATAACATGGATTTCGTAATATTGGAACAACTGGGAAGTGGAATTTGGGTTCGAGCAAAGAGATTTAGCATAAAAAGTTTGGAATTTTTATCCAAGAAAATTAACCATCCATGTGAGGATCCAACACAAACGTGACTTTCTTGAAGTTTATAAGGCACATTCTTGAATTCTTGAATGCTGTTGCCTTTTGGACTCAAAAAAGCAATGCCTTTATCATCGTTTTTTGGAGAGGGAAGTTTAAGAATTGGAGATAATTTACGATTTTTTGAAGCTAAACGCCATGACAAACACACTACTCTGAATTGAAACATGTCCATGTAAGAAGAAAGATTTGAATAAATAAGCTCTAGCAGATCAGTTGAGAGTTCTGATATTTTTGGTTGGACTAATTTCCTCTTGCGTCTCATGAGAAAATGACTATTGTTTCCTACTTACAAGAGGAGAATCTATCAGAAATAACGTCTCCACGACTCCACCCCACTTGTGGGATAACACTGCATGTGTTGTTATGGTGTTTTCTATACACAGGAGTAATGGTTCGAATTAAATATATATACTGTACTCTTTTGGAGCCCATTCCTTCTTGAAAAAGGAATAGGGCCCATTGTCCAATCCTTCTTGAAAAAGGAATAGTAGACAAACTTCGTTGCTTCTTCAATGAAAGTGTTTTTCATGTATTTTCTTTTTTATTTATTTTAGGAATTCTATTTTTTAATAGTTTGAACACAATTTAATTTCTTGTTCAAAAAGTTTCGGGTTCATCTAATTTCATGTATTAGAACATAGAAGAACTGCCATTGCTTCTTTATAGAAACTTTTTTTATCATGAATTTGCCTTTAAATTTCAAAAAATAACTCATCTTTTTTATGTGCAATTCCATATTAAAACTTCAATATTACAAGAAGGCTGCCTTTGTAAAAAATCACACATTTTTTTTACATAGTGTCGTATAATTCTTTAACAATTTTATCTTCTTTGTTTTGGGATTAATTTTAACACAAAATAATGTAGACTATTTTTATTTGTAAATGCATCTCGTGTTGGATAAAATTATAATTGCAATTAATCATTAGATTCTATTTGAAAAGTCACCTGTTAATTGAAATTGGTGTAATTACCTAGTAATTAAATTGAAAAGTAATAACCATGACCTGTTTGTCAACTACAATGTGATTATAGTTTAATTACAAGTATACTGTTTGGTTGCACAAATTATATTAAAATTTTAAAATAAATGTTAATTATCAAAAATCAAAAAATAATATTTGAGAAATATAGATCTTTATTATAAGTAAAATTAAATTAGATATTTAAGATATATGTTGTCTATTAAAATATATTAATTTATAAACATATATTTTAACTAATATCATAAAAATAATTGATATATATTTTTTAAATTAGTATATTTTAATTTAGTTAATCATTAAAACTAGAAGTACATGATTTTTAAGAACATCATGAAATGCATATTTGACAAAAAGATTCATATTATAAATATTATGTAATAAAATCATTCAAACATTTGACAAAAGATAATCTATCAATTCTAACCGAAAAATGAATGACATGCAATATGAAATAACAAATCAATACTACTAAAGCAAATGAATTGGAATAAAAAATATGACATAATATTCCTATGTCAGATGTAATGACCCTCCAGGTCATTTTCTTTATTTTGTGCATTTTTCATGTTTCGAGCTTTCCTATAGCCACTCCAAGTCATTTATGATTTGCTGGGATTGGTGGTTCGGTTTTCGGACAGTTCGTTTGGATTTTAAGCTAATTTCTCTGTTTTGGAACTTTTGAAGTTGAGAAAATGATCTTTAGCCAAAACTTCTAGTAAACGGCATTAGATGAAAATTCTGAAAATTTTGTTAGCTACAAAACGTGGATTTTAGGCTAAGGGGACATTGGGTTCGGGTCCCGAGGCTTTCGGTCTCGTTTTGGGCTATTGGGTTGGTTAAAACTGAATAATGGGTGTAGGACCCATATTTCATCGAAACAATCTCCATTAAGTATTTCAATGATTCCATCGAGTCCAGAATATCCTTTCTAGTAGGGTAGCATACCTCATTTTCATTCACAGGGTTCTGAACTAATCTCGAGTAACCGTTCGGAGAATTTTCAACTTGGTAAAATTTGTTGGTGCATCTGGTGTCTAGGGTACCGCTTTAGCAGCATTTTGGAACGCTTTAGTGGTTATCTACTGGGAGCTATATATATGTTCTTCTCCGAAGTTTTAACCCTTTTCTCTCAAAGTTCCTTCATTGTTGGCCTCTTTAGCTTGACAAAATCCAGAATTTCATCCTAGCAAGTTGAGGTATGGGTGTTGAACCTCTCTTGACCTTTCCCCATCATTTTCTCATTTTATTTTGTTCGAATTTTCGGTAAATTCTAGTTTTGAGAATTTTTGATTTCTTTGTCTATAGGAGCTGAATAGAGCTCCATTTTTGTCACGATCCGAGTCTATATCCTAAATGTAATACGATGCTTAGAGTCACGAGCGACCCCAAACTAACGTATGATCTGATATAATACTATATACTGAATGTAACTACTTAACTAGTGTAGAAACTATCTGTATTTGATAACAAATATCTGAAATAAGCTGAAATAAAAACTGTCTAAAACAACCCTCATAGCAGCTGCATCCCCATTTGGATTAGTAGGTGCAACAGCTTGCTGATTGACCTTGTTGGTCATGGCCTAAGCAAGCACTTGGAAGGCAGGCCTGAATTAGGCATGAGTGACTTGCTCATTCGTGGGATCTGCTGGAGCTGGTGGGGCTTGCTGGTTACCGTTACCATTCCTTCGTTTGTTTGCTCTTCTGGAAGGCATTTTCTGTAAATGCATAGAGCACTAATTAAAAGCAGATTGAATAGAGTTCACACTTTATCACATGATATAAACACGAAATAAGTGAGATTTTTCCTAAAACGTTTCGTAGCCTCTCCCTCATAAGTGGGGTGCGCTTCACACCCATGAACGAGACTCTACTTACGCAACTTCTAGACACTCTAGGACACTTTAAACCTGATGCTCTAATAACAAGTTTTTCATGACCCGAGTCTATACCCTGGGTGTAACACGGTGCTTAGAGACGCAAGTGACTCCAAGTTAACCCATGGTCTGGCATAATACTATATACTGAATGTAACTACTTAACTGGTGCGGAAGCTAACTGGATTTGATAACAAATAGCTTAAATAAGCTGAAATAAAAACTATGTCTGAAACAAACTATAAAGTTGAAATGTCTACTGTCTGAAAGCCTCTACTACATGTTGAGTTGCTGGGATAAGTCTCCAACTAACTCTAAACTGTCTGAAACTGAAATGACAAACTAAAATAAAAGAATACTGAAGTCTTGTCCTCAGATGATGAGGACTCACCACTGTCTGCTACTGAGAGGGGGGTACTGGATCCTACTAACCGTGAGCCTGATGTTGAGTATCGAAATATATCCTAAGATGATATAGCATAAAAGAAAGTATGTGATCAGTACTTTGAATGTACTACGCATGTGAGATATGCAACTGTAAAATAACTTAGCATGATGGAAAATACTGATATGTTGAACTAAAATGCAAGACTGAATGCATAAGCTAAACTGAAGTACCATGACCATATTATAAATGCATATAAACTAATCTGAAAGGATAAATCTGAAAATTCATAGTTTAAAGTAAATAAACTAAACCGATAGTCATGTACAAATGCTAAGTCTGAATCTATGGGAGAGCCTGTTAACCAACATAAACCACGTGAACTAAACGTGAAGTTCGATGGATATACCCCATCAAAGGGCTCAATATACCTTGTCAGGGTATAAAGGCATGACTGGCGTGATCACTAAACTGATGCCGAACTGAGAAGGCTAAAATAACCTATGGTGGCACGTAGTTCTTGGACTTGGGTGAGCTGAACCCCAGTCCAACTCGGTGCTAAGTACTACTCCTATGCGTTTATATTGTTAGCTCATAAATCTGATATACTAAAAACTGAATCAGAATATACTTTATCTGAAAGTATCCTGAGGTTTGTATAACTGAGAATATGTTGTAAGTCTGTAAACTAAAACTAATTGTATTTGTTCATGCTAAAATCATTTACTATTAGGATCATATGTTCATAACACACCAAACTTTATGACTGAAAATCAATTCATCTGAAAGTACTGTGAAATAGATTTAAGTATCCATTTACAAAATATTAGGTTGTGCAAGATACCAAAATCATTAAAATACATAATTGTGTTATAGGAATCATGACAGAACTAAAATAATAGGGAAATCATAAACTGAATGAAAACCCTAACTTTACTATGTGAGGAAGCTGAAAAATTCTGAGTTATTTAGGACTCAATGGGTGAAAGGGTACCCATTGATGAAATCCCATATACCTGGAAGGAGAGTTCTTGATAAGTACTTGAGAGATTTTGAACTTGAGAAGGAACCCTGGCTTTTTGGGAGTTGAGAGAGTTGAATCACTCTTTTGTTATTTTTTTTAAGTGTTTAGGATAGACTGAATGTAAAGTTTCATCTAATCCCTCTTAATCCATCTCTAAAAGAACCTAAACGATATAGTATAGGGAGTTAGGAAATAAGAAAGTACTAAAATACCCCTGGGAAACTGTTTTAAAATGGCTGATGAACGCGGTGGATAAGTCTCAAGATGACTCATCGTCTGAGTCATTGTGTAGGGTATGTTTTTACGCCCCTTGATGATGGGTCATCACCACGGCTCATAGTGAAACCCAACGACTCATTGTCAGAGGTCATCGCCACTAGGCAAAATTTTCAACTTTCGAAACTTTTACTAGATATCTCAGGATGGGTACACATGATGACTCATTGTGCATGACGACTCATCATCGTCACTGAGTCATTATCACTGGGTAGAAAATAAACCTTCAGGACTTTTTGGCTAAACACTCAAGACAGTTCACCCAAAGAGTCATTGGTACTAACCACGACTCCTTGTGTGAGTCGTTTTGTGAAGTTTTCTATTGGTTTCTGCTCTAAGTTTGAGATATGATCTTAGGGACTTTTGGGGTGTTACAGTTTTGGACTCCGATCATGCTCAATTTCTGAGCATGTGGTCCTTGTCTTATGAGGGACCTAGTGATGGGTTTAATTTTTAAATTCTGTAAGTGGGTTCCATAGGACTATTTTTTACCCAATTTTTAGTTAGAAGTTTATTATTGCTATATGCGTATTGTCATACTCATATTGAAATGTATATTATGTTTATGATAGTGGTGCAGTGCTCAGGGGTCGTTCTGAGGGGACGACCAGCTCGTGGTTGGTTCGAGGTTGTTTTTTAGCATCCAGATAGGCTATGGTCTACTCTTTTATAGACTTTGCTCTACAAGATTGTGTATAGTATATTTTGTATGTGAGTAGAGATTTATGGAGTAATTTTATGACCGATTTACCCTTTTTCCCTTCGCTTCTGACCCTATTGTAGACTTAGAGTAGAACTTTAGCCTTAGCCTTAGCGTAAGATGCTTGCCTTAGTATTAGGATTAATTTAGAAATGCTTATAGGTCCTCCATACTAGCCTAGAAATACTTACTGTAGGTTGAGAATAGTGTTTTGTATTAGGGTTGGTACTACCGTAGTTGATTACTATTTATTATCGTGGAACTCTAGGTGGGGGATGGTATTTCGTCATTCGTTGTTATTTATTACCATGAATATCCTCGTTACTCTATTTCCCCTCGATTGGTGTATTTGCATACATTATACATTACATTGTTTGGTCTTGGGCCTTGGATATGAACCAGTTGGGTATAAGGTTAGTACTCCCTGCTCTTGGATAGCGGTAATTTCTGTTTACGGATTCCTAACTGATTATGCTTATATTATTTGTATACTAGTGATGGTATCCATTCCTTCATATAGGCACACTCATGCATTATGGTACGGTTCCAAGGAAAGACATGGAATATTACTATGGTTTTCAAAAAGAGCTTTATTCTCATTTTTTTCACTCACAAACTATTTTAAAATAGAGACTGTACCACCCTTACTGTTGGTCGACTTTTGGAGCCCTGAGGCATCATTTATACCTTGGTCAAGTCCAGGCACTGGTTATCTTTGCACTTTACTATGAATTTTCTTTATCACTTTTCGAAAGGTGATTTGGTCTGACTTTTCCATCATTATTTCCAACTTGGGATACGACCTATTTTGGTCCATCATTTTAGTCCTAGTTTGCTCCCGGGCACTTGTCATATACATGCTTATCACTGATGGTTATTTTGAAGTCCCGATTTGAGATGGGTAGTTTATACAAATATCCCGAGCCCTCTATAGGCCCCTCCATCTTTGAGCCATAGTACCGGGGTAGTGTGGTCACCATGGGTCCTACCTTTACGAGCTTTAGGTGCTGGAGGAGGCTTAAACGCTGGTGTTGGATTTGGTACTCACTGTATATTACATCACTTGATTTTCCATGGCACTCATTCCTACATATGGATTGTTTGTCGCCAGTATATTTGTTGTTTGATGCTTGTCGTGCTTATGGGGGCAGGTTGGGTGATGTTTGTTAGTTGCCACCTGTCATGCTTTTGAGGAGGGGGGGGGGGGAAATTGGGTTATTTTCTATTGTGTGAACCTTCTGTGCTTATGGTAGCCTTGATAGGTCATTATTGATTATTACTGCTTAGCTTGTGACAAGTTTGTTATTGGTATGTACTCGCGATAGAGGTGCACTATGTAGACTCTCCTTTTTAGCATTTTTAGCTCTAGTGTGGGACTGTCATATTGATTCACTTGCCTTGGGTGGACGTTATTAGTAGGCTGCTATTGATACTCTTCTTTACTGTATTAGGCTAGCTGCTACAGGTAAGTTCACCGATTCTCTTTAGTTAGATTGTGCATCATTTCTTGCTAGTAAGTAGCTTCCTTTATACTACTTATAATGCATTTATTTTCCATTCATTCTACTTATACTTGCATTATCTTTAGAGCTCAGTCGGACTACGCCTACTGAGTACCGCGTGTTTGGTACTCATACTACACTTCTGCACTTTATAGATCCTTATACGAGTTCTCGCAGCTGATGTGTACTTCATGCGGAGTTATCTTGGATCAGAGACTTGGGGTGAGCTCCTAACGTCCGGAGTTGTTCCTTCTCTCTCTATTTTACTGGACTGGTCTTTATTTGTTATTTGGAAGATCATTTTGTATATATTGTATTTGCTTAGTACTTCTGTCATGCTTAGTAGCTCCTGTACCAACTAATACTAGGTCTTAGGGTATTTTTGTATATTTTGGTTCTACTCTCCCTTTATTTGTGTATATTTGAGTCTTATTTCTTACATTAGTGATAAGAATCAAAGGCAAGGAAAGGAAATAAGAGAAAAAAGCATTGTGGGTTAATACTCAAGTTATTGAGATTATGGGCAACAAGGGTCTAAAACCCTCACCTCGCAATTGATTTCAACAACTCAAAAATTAACCCTAGTTAAGAAATCAAAGGAAACCAAAATAACCACAAAGATGCAACCTTCAATTAATCAACCAAGAAGTTCACCAACAATTCCAAGACTCCAATACTAATTACTCACTAAATTCCTTAAGGGAATTCACTAAGAAGAAACTACAAGTTTAAGTGTTTAATATCCAATATAATCTAAGTCTTGTAAAATGAAAAGACTTATATTTATACTAACACAATAAAGAAGACATTGACTTTCTACAATATTTCCCTAAATGGGACAAGGTCCTTGTTTGGTTGCCTTCTTTGTAAATTCTTGAATTTAAAAGATAGGCACAAATGGCCTATATTCTTCCTCCTCTTCACCTTGATTGACCTTCCACACATTGTATGTATTTCTTTGGTATTCTTCAAGCTCCTTCAAAGCTTCATTTCTCATGAACATCTCTTGTAGTTATTGAATCTCTTTTGCTTGATTGCGTGTGAATGGTCTTGAAGGGTAATCCATGCCATCCATGCTAGTATCATCCTCCCCTTCTTGAAAAGGATTCGTCCTCGAATCCAAAGGCATACCTACAACATAAGGAGATAGATCACTAACATTGAAAACATTATGAACATTATACTCACTTGGAAAGTTGATCATGTATACATTTTCATTGATCCGCTTGAATACTTTGAAGGGTCCATCTCCCCTCGGGCTTAGCTTCCTTTTTCAAACTTGTGGGAACCTCTTCTTTTGGAAATAAACCCACATCCAATCATCCGACTTGAAGATCACTTCCTTTCCCCAATGATTTTTTCCAAATGGCCACCTTTGTATTATTCTTTTCAATGGCCTTTTTTACCTTGGAATGAATGTTCATCATCTCCCTTGCCCTTTGCTTAGCAACTAAACTCACAAAAATATGGCTAGATAAAAGAGTCACGGTTAATGGAAACAAAGGCTTAAAGCCATAACATGATTCAAATGGTGACATTCCAATAGAAGAGTGGAAAGACCGATTATATGCAAATTTAATAAAGGGTAAATGGTCTTCCCAAGTAGTTTTGGTTCCCCTAATCATACATCTAAGTGTGCTTCCAAGAGTCCAGTTGACTATTTTGGTTTTCCCATCCATTTGAGGGTGGCAAGAAGTAGAGAACGTAAGCTTGGTACCTAGTTTACCCCAAAGACTCTTCCAAAAATGGCTAAGAAATTTAGAATCCCTATCACTCACAATAGTTTGAGAGACTCCATGCAATTTAATCACATTGATGACAAACAAGGATGCAACATGGGATACATCATCACACTTATGGCATGGAATAAAATGATTCATTTTAGAAAATCTATCCACGACCACAAATATACTATCATGTCCTCTCTTAGTCCTAGGAAGGCCTAACACAAAATCCATAGAAATGTCCATCCATGGACCACTAGGAGTAGGAAGAGAAGTATATTTACCTTGAGGTCGAGTCATGGATTTGGCTTGCTTGCATTCAAGGCATTGTCCACAAATCTAATCTACATCATGCTTTATCTTGGGCCAATAGAATTGCTCTATGAGAATGTCAAGTGTCTTGGGTACCCCAAAGTGCCCCACCAAACCACCACTATAAGCCATCTTGACAAACAACTCTCTCCATGAATTCATGGGCACACAAACCCCCCTATTCTTAAACAAAAATTCATCAACCAATTGAAACCTATCAACCCGCTTTCCTTGACTAAGACTTTCAAAAGTCTCTTTGAAATCAGGATCCATAGAATAGAATCCCTTCTAGCTTTAAAAACCCGTCATCTTAGAAGATAAAGCATTCAACAACACATACTTTCTTAATAGAGCATCAACCACCATATTCTCCTTGCCTTGCTTATAGTTGATCACATATGGAAAGGTTTTAATAAACTAAACCCATTCAGTATGTCGCTTGTTCAACTTAGATTGCCCCTTACGATGTTTCAAGGACTCATGATCGGTCCTTATAACAAACACCTTGTGCCATAAGTAGTGTAGCGAATGAGCCAACACCCACACAAGTGCATACAACTCCTTGTCATAAGTTGAGTACCTAAGAGTAGCTCACTTTAGCTTTTCACTAAAGTAAGCTAATGGTTTCCCTTCTTGCATCAATACACCACTTATACCAACACCCGAAGCATCACATTCAATCTCAAAAGCTTTATCAAAGTTGAGTAGTTGAAGTAATAGTGAGGAACTCAACATTGATTTTAAGGCTTGAAAAGACTTCTCTTGTTCATCACTCCACACAAAAGGTACATCTTTCTTGATCAATTTGGTTAAAGGAGAAGTAATTGAACTAAAGATCTTCACGAATCACTAGTAAAAGCTTGCCAACCCATGAAAACTTCTTACCTTGGTTGCATTGGTTGGAGTTGGCCAAGACTTGATGGATTCCACCTTCTCTTCATCAACCTTTATACCATTCACACTAACCACAAAACCCAAGAAGACAACCTTCTCAACACAAAATGATCACTTCTTGAGATTAGCAAAAAGCCTCTCTTGTAGCAAGACATCAAACACTTATTTTAAATGGATCATATGCTTTTCAGTTGTCTTCCTATACACAAGTATGTCATCAAAATAAACCACCACAAACTTGTTGATGAAAGTCTTGAGAACATGCTTCATCATCCTCCTGAAAGAGCTTGGGGTATTCGTCAACCCAAATGGCATTACAAGCCACTCATACAATCCAAACTTTATCTTGAAAGTCGTTTTCTATTCATCACAGGATTTCATGTGAATTTGATGGTATTCACTTTGGAGGTCACTCTTTGAAAGGACACTTGAGCCACACAGTTCATCCAACATGTCATCAAGTCTAGGAATTGGATGCCTATACTTGATGGTAATCTTATTCACGGCTTAACAATTAATGCATATCCTCCAGGTGCCATCCTTTTTGGGAACAAGAATTATCGGTATGGAACAAGGACTTAGGCTCTCTTTCATCAACCTTTTTTCAAGAAGTTCTTTCACTTGCCTTTGTAGCTCCTGGTCTCTTTTAGATTGCTCCTATAGGCCGTCGGTTGGGAATTTGTGAACCCAATACAAAATTAATTTAGTGCTCAATTCACCTCAAAGGTGGTAATACCTTGGGCATGACCTACGAAAATAGATCAGCATATTCCTTCAAATAGAAGAAATAATACTAGGCAAAGTGCTAGTATCTTGGTTAGCATGTAATAAAAGATTGGTGTTGACAAGGTACACTAGAAAGCATTCCTTATCCATACCCTTTAGACACTTTCTTGGCTTTGTTATGATGCACATGTTCTTCTTAATTTTAGCTAATTCATTTCCCTCCTTTGGAATATTGGTGGAACTTTCACCTTCACTCTTCGCCTCATCCACCCGTATCCTCTCTTGAAGCTTCTTCATAGCCCTATAGTCCTCACTCACTTGGTATGGAGTGTGAGGTGCAAGCACATAATTCTTACCTTCAATCACAAAAGTATATTTGTTGGACCTCCCACGGTGCATAACATCTCTATCAAATTACCACGGTATCCCTAATAATACATGATAAGCCAACATAGGTACAACATCACAAATCAATTCTTCATTGTACTTGCCCACACTAAACCAGATACTAACTTGCTTGGGGACTTTCATCTCTCACTCTCATTGAGCCATTGTAGCTTGTAAGGGTTGGAATGTTTTTTTATTGGTATTTACATACGCTCTAACAAAGAACTACTCACCACATTGGTGCAACTTCCACTATTAATAATCAAAGAAAACATCTTATCTTGGATCTTGCACCTAGCATGAAATAGATTCTCTCTTTGATCAAGTTCTTCTTTGGAAAGGTCTCCCATAATTTGCCTCACAACATATGAAAGATTGGTATTCACCTTCAAATCTTCACCATCATTAAGAAAGGTTTCCTTTTTTCAATGAAGCAAGAAAAATTCACCCTCTTATCCAACCTTTCTTCTTCATCCCCTAAAGCATCCCCATCTTCCTTACTTTTATCTCTCTCTCTCTCACTCTTTTGATCACCCTCTTCTTCTTTCTCGATTATATACCCATCCCAAAGTGCAATAATTGTCCTCCTTATTAGGATACTCACTAGCAACGTGTCCCTTTCCTTGACATTTAAAGTATTAAATGGTAGAAGGTCAAGGAAATTTAAGTTTAGTATAGTTACCTCATTGTGGCTTCTCATTTGCTTTGGATTTGTAATCAAACTTGACTTGGGTGTCTTGACCACCACCCTTAGGTTGCCCCTTAGAGGATGTCATCTTTCAATTATCTCTACTCTTGTCATGTGTGGAAGTTGAACAACTCTTGGCTTTGTATGACTTTTCATCTTTCAAATTTGCCTCTACCTTTGAGGCATCATGGAAAGCCACTTCAAGAGTATCATAGCGTTTAAGCTTCAAAGGTTTCAAGATATAATACCTCAAGTTTTCCATGAATTGAATAACCGTACATTCCATGTTTTGTTCAAGCTTTAGGACTTGGTTTCATCAGCGGTATTCTCCCTTCTATCTAGAAATAATTCCATTATGTTCAATTTGTTCTTTAGAAGAGCGCTCTCTTTTATAACAATCTTTATTGGGCATTTTGCTGTTAGAGTAATGCCAATTCTGGTAAGTGTATCATTCTCTTCCTTTTAGTGATTCTGGGCTTGATCCTGATTTGGAGATTTTTTTGGTTTTCATTCATAAGGAAAATATCGGTTTATTAATCTATTTATTTAGATTATGATTTTATTTAGTATCTATTTATTTCTCTTTTTTCTATGGAACTCTTTGCTATTAGACTCCATTCTCAAGTTTCCAAACTCATCGTAATATTCTTCCACACTTTTGGAACCCTGCCTCAACATATACACCTTCTTGATCACTTCTTGGTATTAGCTTGGATTTAAATACCTCAACTCAATAAGCAAAATCAACTCTTGCCAAGTAGGTAACTCATAGTTGTGATGACTCTCCCTTTCCCGCCTCTTGGACTCCCACCAAGTGGACACATACCCTTCGAATTATGTTAGAGCATACTTCGCCTTCAAAGTTTTGAGATATTATTTGTGAGAAAGATCCACTCACTTTTGATTTTCCATTCTAAGAACCCGTCGGGATCACTACTTCCTTTGAACTTTGGAAGTGTAACCTTGATAGTGTTTAAGCCTCGATCTTGATCATTCCTCTCCCCAAACCTATCTCCTTTATTTCCCATCCTATCACCTCTATATCCCATCATATCTCCTCTATTTCCCATCCTATCTCCTCTATTCCCATATTCTTGACCTCCCATGCCTTGGTCCCACCTCAATTCTTAAGGCTGGACTCTTTTTCTTAGCACTCTATAACCACCCCTACCTCCATGCTCCCAAAACTAATCGTTGTTGATCTCATCATTCATTTCATCATAGAGAGGATTTTAGAATTAGTAGTCCTGGTAGGCCATTTGTGGTGCATTTTGTGGAGGTGATATGTGGGATTCATGCAAGGATGCACTTGATGCATTTTGGATTGGGGTTTGGTATTAAATTGTTGTTCCACAAAACGATGATTCTCTTATGGAGGATGATAAGGTTGTGTACGAGGATGGGGTGTAGATTGTCTTGGTTGGTTTGGAGAATTATTCGTTTGGAAGGTAGGTTGTTGGAAGTTTGGGTTTGGGTTTGGTTTTGTGGAGGGCAATATAATTCGTGAGCTTGTCCCGGAGTATGGTGGTGGATTGCACCGACGCCCTCCTTACCTTCTCATTTTCTAGTTGAAGTTATTTCCCTCTCTCCACCCGTACCAACCTTTTCTACATACCTCCCATCCTTCCATTCATTTCCTCTCTCATTGCATTCATTTTCAAACTCATTTCCACCATTTGTTTGAAGAGGTGGGTAGTAGCCTCCATAATGTGATCCGAGCCCTCACCAATTGAACTTGTATTCGATATGGTACCTATAAAACTTAACAAACAATATTAGTAGTAAAGCCTTACGTCATGCGTATGTAAACTCCCAACTCACCTCCTATAGAGTCTGTAACACCCTGTACGTTCCCAACCCTACTTGACGACATTAAATAATATGTATGTAGGTATCGAGAGCTATGAGTATGCATTTGGTAAGGCTATTGATGAGATAATTGAATTTTGGCTCTTGTTATGTGGTTAAACTTGCATGGAAGGTGTTTTGAAATTTTCATTGCGCATTTGTGGAGTTCAAAATGAGGCTAAGAAGACCTCTAAACAAAGTATAATAAGGTTAAGAAGTGAGTTAAATAATAGGACTTGAAGTATTTAACCAAACCCGCGAAGAGAAGTCGAAAAATGGAATTTTTGGAAAAAATGAAAGAGGGGCGCGTTTGGCACCGTGCCACGCTGCTCTGGGCTAAAATTTTTAGCCCAGAGGCAGCAAGTTGGCGCGCCCAGGAGCGTGCCACCTTGGGTTTTCCACTTTTTCGAAAGTTGGAAATTTCTAAGTCCCAAGGGTATCCGGGGACGTACCGAGCCAATTTTTGATACGTTTATTCTACAAACAAGAGTATATACATGAAATGAATGACATATTACATTGGTATGATAAAATTACTCGAGAACGAATTTGGGGTCAAAATGACCGTTTTGCCCCTAAGGTCAAAATAAGCCAAACATGGCTAGAATCACTTGTTTTTGGGACTGAAGCTACGGATATGAATATTATGAGTGGGAATATTATTGTAATACGTCTAAAGACGAGAAATTATTGATTTTATTGGGTTAAGTGATTTGGGCTCAATAAAAGCCCAAAAATGTGATAAAAGGCATGGGTCACATGACCCAATCTTCTATTGACTTGGTCAATTAAGGCATTAAATATCAAGAAAGGATAAGGATGACCCAAGGACTATAAATAGACCCACAAAATCAGATTTTTATTCATTCTAACCTCTCATGCTTTCTAGACCTTTTCTCAAATATTCTACACTATTCTCTCAAGAACCCTAAAGACTCAAAAGGCAATTTGGGAGCAAAATCATCCCTTTACAAGTTTGGGTAAGTGAATATTATTATGGATTCATATATTATATGCATGAAAGAGTATGTAAATCATGTTGGTTGTGCTTGGAAATGTTGGATATGGTATTTTGTACTTTTGTATAAGATGTGTGATCCATGGGGTTTGAACTTGAATTAGGACTTGTGCCTTTGATGAAAAATCATGGTATGGATAAAATATGAACATCTATGGAGTTATTTTTGTTGTTAAACTTGTTCTTGTCTATAAGTGTAAATTGTGGGAATTTGGCCGATATGTGCTATGAAGTGTATTAAGGTGAATTGATGGATTGTTTGTGATGTGGTATGGATAAGGAGGTGTAAAAGAGATTTGTTATGGTGAAATGCAATGATTATTATG
This sequence comes from Capsicum rhomboideum, assembly GCA_031232105.1. Classification (NCBI taxonomy): domain Eukaryota; kingdom Viridiplantae; phylum Streptophyta; class Magnoliopsida; order Solanales; family Solanaceae; genus Capsicum; species Capsicum rhomboideum. Next base: position 150,046,338 of record CP124714.1, on the reverse strand, counting down.
TATTGGTCAATGTTGAGAATATTGGAGGATTTTTGGAATAATGATGCTATCAATGGTTTTGTCAAGGGGAAATGACATGTTTTAAAGCAAACATGTACCCCATTGACGTTACATGCATTTATGAAGTAGGTGTGGTTAATGTGAATTCCGTTATGTATTTGTGTTGTAGAGTGACACATAAAGAAGGAGCGGGACTATTGTATGCACATCTAGGATTGTATATCCGTATTGAGAGTACAAGGTATGTAAGGTTACTCTGTCCATATCTTTTTGAGGCCAAACGTACACACATTGCGATTTCACTAGTCTTACCTCAAAATGTGCTAAGGTATCCTATATCCGTTTACCAATAGTCATTGTCATATATTTCCTACTCATGGAACATTTGTGAGTCTCATGTCTCATAATCATGGTTAATATTCCAAAAGCTCAAATAAGTATATGTTCCAATGTTTCACTAGTGATGTTACTTATGTCTCTTGTTCATAGTTTATTGTCCAATAGTTCCCATGGTGTTATGATTCTAATAATGTTGTGTTGCCAAGTTATTCACATGTCTCTTACTCATTGATTAATGGTTCAAAGTTTCCAATAATGTTATGTTCCAAAGTTCAAGTGATGTTATGACTATCAAATAGCAATCTCAAAGTAAAGATCAAAGTAATGCAAATGTGGTCAATGATCAAGTATGGGTGGCAAGTCTAGGGGCGTAAGCCTAGCTCGACTCGATCCCGATGTATTGATTTATGGGTGGCAAGTCTAGGGGCATAAGTGTAACACCCCGTACCTTCCCAACCCTACTTGATGATGCTGAATAATGTTTGCTTAGGTGTCGAGAGATATAAGTATGTATTTGGCAATGCTAATGACGAGAAAATTTAAATTTGGCCACGCACATGCGAGTAGACCTTCGTAGGAGGTGTTTTGTGCTTTCGTGGAGCATTTGGGTAATACCCCGTACACATACTAACCTCATTTGGTGACTTGAAGTCATGTTTACTTGATGATAAAGCTCACTAAGTAAGTATTTTGTAGTGTTTTGATAGGGTATTGGACGATATGCAAGTGTTGGAAAAAGTGGCCGAAAAATTCAGCAAAGTACCAAGACTTGCGCCACTCCCTGTTTCAGGGTGTGTGGCGCAAGCCACCTGATTCAGAGGGCAGCAGGATCTCGCGCCACTGCTTGCTTTGCAGCAAGTGGCGCAAGGCACAACATATTGTGCCCTTCCGCGCTCATTTTGTAACGCGATTCTACGTCGATTCTTAGATGGTTTCTTTTGGTTCTTTGGAGTTCTTTGAGCATTGTTAAAGCTTCAAATACTTCAATACACTCCTACATACTCCTACATGATCAAAGCATGAAAGATAAATAGTTATTCAAGATGTTCAATAAAGCCATGGGCGACTAGAATTCCTATTTTTGCGAATGAGACTACGAATGAGAAACTCGTAAGAGAATATTGTCGTGAGATTATGGAATTATTGAAACATGATATATATGGTTGATTATACATGGAATTTGGTGGGCTAAGTTGAGATAAGTATTGGGCCCAATTTGAGGCCCAAAGTGAGCCAAAATGAGAAGAAAAGCATGGGCCAAAATGGGTCAAAAGACCCATTCTTCCATTGACCTTCTAGACAAAATATTAAATGCATTATTAGTGGCTAAGGATGGCCAAGAGGGTCTATATAAAGTCCCCAAAAATCAGATTTTTAATACACACAACACACATGCTTTTCTATCTTTTTTTCTAGAATTCTCAAGAAAGCTTCTTTTGGACTCTCAAACCCTAAGTCCACTTCTTGGGCAAGAGCATCATCCTACAAGTATTGGTAAGTGTTTATTCTTGTAATTTAATATATTATGTACATGAGAGGTTATGTATATCATGGTAGTTATGGTGGCAAGGTGTTGAATAGTGCACTTTTGGTTTTTGATAAAAGATGTGCATTCTTGTGAATTAAACTTGAAATATGACTTGTGGGTTTGATGAAAAGGCATGGTATGGATGAAGTACCAACATGTATGGTGTGATTACATTAAGAAACTTGTTATTTCCATAAAAGTGTAAATTATGGGATTTTGGCCGATTTGTTGTTGTGAGGTGTATTGAAGTAATTTGATGGCATAATTGTGATGTTGTGGTGATGGAGAAGTGTAAAATATGAACTTGGTGTGACATGATCTTGGCTATCATGTATTGGTCAATGTATGGAATATTGTGGGATTATTGGAATAATAAATTCATAAATGATATTTTGGTCAATGTTGGGCATGTTGTGGTATTATTGATATGACCATGCCGAAAAGGATATTATCAAGGGGAAATGACATGTTAAAGCCAAACATGTGACTTGTTGTTATTGTATGCATTTGTAAGGTAGTTGGTGGTTAATGTTGGTTCCATTATGTATTTGTGATGTAGAGTGAAACGTAAAGAAGGAGCGGAATTGTTGCTCTCACATATTTGATTGTGTACTTACATTGGGAAGACAAGGTATGCAAGGTTACTTTGTCCGTATCTTTCTACGGCCAATAGTGTTCACATTGACATTTCACTAGTTCTATTCCGAAATGTACTAAGGTATCCCATATGCACTTATCTATGGTCATTGTCATATATATTTCCTACTCATTGATCAATTGTGAATCTCATTTCTCATATTCATGGTTAATGTTCCGAAAGCTCAAATAAAGTTATGATCCAATGTTTCAATAGTGACTATACTTGTGTCTCTTGTTCATGGATTATTGTCCAATGGTTCTAATGGTATCATGGTGCTAGTAATGTTATATTTCTCATTGATATTTATTCACATGTTCTTCACTCATTGGTCAATGATTCAAAGTTTCCAACAATGTTATGTTCCAAAGTTCCAAAGTGATGGTATGACTATCAAAGTATCAATCTCAAAGTAATGAACAAAGTAATGCAAATGTGGTCAATGATCAAGTACGGGTGGCAAGTCTAGGGGCGTAAGCCTAGCTCGACTCGATCCCGAGGTTTGGATTTATGGGTGGCAAGTCTAGGGGCGTAAGCCTAGCTCGACTCGATCCCGATGCATTGATGTATGGGTGGCAAGTCTAGGGGCATAAGCCTAGCTCGACTCAATCCCTACACAATGATATGATATGAAAGACCCACTGATCAGTAGGGGCCCGGGTACATTGTTATCAGTGAGCATTGAGATAAAGAAAGTAATGAAAGTAATGAAAGCAATCCACATGGTTTCCAAAATGTAACATGGTGACTTACCCACATTGATTATTCATATGTTTTGAGTTCATTGACATATTCTTGTATTGTACAGTTTCATCTGAGCCTTGCATATTCAGTACTTATTTCGTACTGACCCCTCTCGGGGAATTTACCTTACTTGCTGCAGGCGCAGGTACTAGTAGGCCGCCACAGTAGGTTGCCAGCTGTTTGCGGTTTATTGGTGAGCTCCAGTTAGTTCGGGGCTTCTCCGAGTCACAGTGGTTCATATGCTTTGATATTGTACATTGTGTATAAAGCGGGGACTTGTCCCGACTTTCAGTTGGTTTTGGTCAATACATCTGTTAGAGGCTTTTGTAGACGTATGTGGGTGTATGTGTATAAGATGATAGATGAAATCTTGACTTGATGGCCTCAACGGCCAAGTTTCTCATATGTATATACGTCAAATGTTCTATGCTTTCCAATTTTAGCCCCTCATGTTTCTATGTGATAGTAGTGTTTCCTATGACATGTATATGAATGAATAGAAGCAAAGATTGGTTCTCTCGGGCCTTGTCGGCTTCGGGTGCCAATCACGCCTCGTGGGAGTTCGGGGCGTGACAAAAGTGGTATCAGAGCAGGTCGTTCTAAGGGTGTCTACAAAGCCGTGTCTGAGTAGAGTCTTGCTTATGGATGTGTTGCGCGCCACATTGATAAGCAGGAGGCTACGGGACATTTAGGAGTTGTTTCTTTCCTTCACCTCTAGATCGTGCAATAGAGCCAAAGTTGTAGGTGGGCACATATGGACGTATTGACATTGGTTTTATTTTGTATAGTCAAATGCGGTGTATCAGACAAGATAAAGACAAAGGTGAGCAGGTTGATATGCCTGCCAAAGTAGAAATGAGTAAATCACCACGTGACCAAGTTAGTCAAGGTGGAGCTGACATGAAATTTGTTATACGGGTCTCTTTATCCAAAAGATAGAGAAGTATCCGCAGAACCATCTATAAATGCCACTGAACGGGATGTAAGAAATGTAGGGGATATGTTGACTCAGATAGTTGTTGTATAATGTCATGGGCAAGCTGGCCCAATAACGAGTGATGATGGCGCGGCTCGGGAAGCTAGTCGCCGCACATAAGATTTTCTGAAAAATTAAACTCCCCTCCCATGTCCACCGAGTTGGATATGAATGAAGACCCACAGGACCTTAGAAGATCACACTAAAAGAGATGTTATGCATGTGACACGTGCAGTGATGTACTTTCAGCTAGTTGGGAGGAACTTTAAACGAGAATCTTTGACTAGTGTCTTCCATATGGGGTCCGAAAAGCTTATGCGGACCAATCGCTAAATCTTTGCTAACGGATTATGAGTATCAGAAAGTACAGTCTTCGATTTAAGTCTTTGGCTAGGTATTCCCCAAAAGTGATAACCATTATGATCGATAGAATGCATCGGTATATACACAAATGGATTGCACCATTGCGACCTTGAAAAGAGATATGGATATAGTCCGAATATAGGCATTTTGCACAGATAATAAAAGAACAGAGGCAACAGAAAAGGACACAACTATTTGAAGAAGGGTCGCCAAAGAGAGAGGGCTAGACCTATGGGACAGTTTACGGCGTCCCAGGGAGAAGTTAGGTCTCGAGTGTTTAACAGACCGCCTAGATCACCATTCCCTTAGTCGATAGTAAATGTTTTACCTCGATTCTAAGGGTTTAGAGACAATCGAATTGGTACAGAAGTGAGATTCAGGATTCATTAAGGACAAGCACGTAGGAAGTATGAACCAACAAAAGTCTCTTTGTCAGCCGTGTTAGTGCTGCGGACGTTATCATCGAGGTGAAATGTTGGTTGAGGTCAAATGTTGGTATTGGTGTGATATGTCGGGCCATAAAAATTAGGCTTATCCTGATGAAGCTGCAGGTACCGTATATGTATTGATTAACCCATATTTGACAATTGCATATGTTATTTCATTAAGGGTTGAAAATTCAAACGAGCACCAGAATTACTAGATATGTCATATGAGGTCTATACATTAGTCGGAGAATCTATTGAAGTTAAAAGAGTATATCATAAGTGCATAGTAATTGTTTGTGGTCATAAGACACCGGTTGATCTTATTGAGCTGGAAATAGTGGATTGTAATGTTATAAAGGGGTTGTGCCATAGTAGATTGCCGAACTAAGAAGTTATATTGTCGTTTTCCCCAAAAGAAGAAATGTTGGGGCACTAAGAGGAAAAAAATTGTTCCCCATAGTAACGCACGTAAAAGGATACTCTAAGGCATACACATGTCACTTGGTAAAAGTGAAAGATACTAATGTGAAGCCACCAACTCTTCAATCAGTTCTGGTGGTAAATGAATTCCTCGATGTATGAGCTAGTATTACTGTGATGTCAGGTACTTGACCTATTTTTACTTCTTCATATAGTATGGCCCCGGCAAAGTTATGGGAATGGAAAAAAAAAATAGAAAACGTTAAAAGACGTGATGAACAAGGGATTCATAAGACCTAGTATGTTCCCTTGGGGTGCACTAGTGATAATTGTACAAAAGAAAGACAGTACGTTGAGAATATGTGTCGATTATCGGCAACTGAATAAGATGACAATTACGAATAAATATTCCCTCCCCAGAGTGGATGATTTGTTTGGTTAGTTATGGGGTTAAGAAAATGATGAAATGCTGAAACGAATGACGATAAAAATAAAACTGATGATGATATACCACAGACAACATTACAAACATGGTATGGTTATTATGAATTCCTAGTATGTCAATTGGGTTAGCGAATGCACCTGTAGTTGTTATGGGTTAATGAATAGGGTGTTCAAGACACTTTTCAATATGTGTGTGACCATATTCGGTGATGGTATTCAAAAAAAAATCACAAGAGGACCATGCATTGTATAGGATGAAGAGATGAAAGTTGTTACACAAAAGATAGAAATGGTGAACAATTGGTTAAGGCCTACGATGCTTACAGAGAGCCATCATTTTCTTGGGTTGGCTGACCATTACGAGACTTGTTAAAGGATTTTATGCTATCCCTATACCCTTAACAAAGCTTATACACAAGTCAATCAAGTTCCAATAAAATGATGCATGTGAGAAAAGTGTCCAAGAGTAGAAAGATAAAGTAACTTTCACACCAATTGTAAGTGCCTTCCGAAGACATCAGAACGTTAGGCAATGTATGGTAATACTTCCGGGGTTGGCCTCGGAGGTATATTGTGGTAGCATGGTAAAGTAATAGCATATGCGTCACGACAATGACGGCCACATGAGAACACAAATGATTACCAAACATATGACCCTAAACTAGCGGCTGCGCTATTTGCTTAAAGTTATGGTGTCACTATTTGTAAGGGATTCGTGTTGACATATACTGGTCATAAGAAAATGGAATATATTTCTACGCCAACGGACTTAAGTCCGAGGTAGCGAAGGTGGCCTGAACTATTGAAAGATTAGGACATTGCTATCTTGTATCATTCGGGAAAAGTAGATGGGGTAGTTGATACATTAAGCTGCAAGGCAGTAGAGAGTATGAATGGCCAGCTCACAGAAAAGAAAGATATAGTCAGGAAATCTATATTAATGAGGAAATATGGGGTTTTGTTTCTTGAAACTCCAGATGAAAGAATTATAGTGTCAAATGTGGTAGGATTTTCATTGATATTGGAGATAAAGGAAAAAGCAATAGGTAAATGCCATTTTTAGTTCACTTGGAAAAATAAAATAAAAATATATATATGTGTACAGCAAAGTCGACGAGAGTATTTGAACAAATACAAGGGGGGAGTACTTTAACACCAATGCAGATTGTGTGTACTGGGTATAAACGAGTTAAGAAAATGAATTACGACAGAGGAACATCACAGTATTTCATTTACTCAGAAGAGAGGTCTTGGGAAGGATACTTGAGAAGCACATTGTAGAACTTGTAGCTCAAGGTCCACGCGGTCACTAATTGACAATATAGCATAGAAGTCTGTATGGTTTATGCTATATTATCCTTCCAGTTTGGAAGTGGAACATGAATAATATGGATTTGATCACAGGTTTGTCTCATACACTGCGAAGGTTGATTCCATATCAGTGATAGTTAACAGACTTACCGAGTCAGTGTATTTCCTACCAGTTAAGACCACCGATACAGCTGAACATTATGTAACGTTGTATGTTACGGAGATAGTACGATTACATGGGATTCTACTCACTACTATATCAAAGGGGAGAGCTTACTTTATTGCATAGTATTGAAAGTCCTTTCAGTAAAGCATGGGTACACAGGTAGATGTAAGTGCGGCTTGTCATCCTCAGATGGATGGACAAACAGAACACATTATACTAACATTTGCAGATATGTCACGAGTTTGTACATTGGACTTTACAGGTAGTTGGGATGAACATCTATGGTTTATTGAAATTGCTTACAATAAAAGTATCAAAAGGCATCTACGAAGCTTTATGTGAAAGAGAATATAGATCATCAATTGGATGGGTTACAGTTGACGGAATTTGCTTCGCTTGGGTATCGAGAAAGTGAAGGTGATATAACAACAGTTACAATGGCCCAAAGTCAATACAAATTAGATGCCGATATTAAAGATGAAAAGGAAAGAAATAATGAGAATCGGAAAGAAAGGGAAATTGTCCAAAGATTTGGGCAAATTGAGTGTCTATTAGCACTAGTCCAGGAACTTTTCACAGTTCATTCAGTATCTAATATGCGATGCTTTGAAAGTGTATAGGCGATTATCTTATATCGTTGCCAGTGGAAATGTACAAATTACAGGGGATTTCACATGTGAAAAAGGTACTTATTGTTACGTATTGTTATGATAAAAATTGTTATGATAAATCGATAAGTGAAAGAATTAAGAGATGCGGGAGTAGTTTCCGTAAAGGCCCTATTGGAAAAGTTAGCACGTAGAAGGAGTCACAAGGGAGACCCATGAAATAATGAACTGTAAAGTACTTATAATTGCTATGCACGGAAGAAAAAGATCAAGATACGGAAGTGGAGTCATAATAAGTAAGTCTTTACAAGTGATACATGTGTATATGATGATATGAAGAATTCACTTTGACTTATGTTGTTACATTGAGACAATGTTACTAACATTCGAGGACGAATGTTTCTAAGGGGGGAAGAATGTAACACCCCGTAACTTCCCAACCCTACTTGATGATGCTGAATAATGTTTGCTTAGGTGTCGAGAGATATAAGTATGTATTTGGCAATGCTAATGACGAGAAAATTTAAATTTGGCCACGCACATGCGAGTAGACCTTCGTAGGAGGTGTTTTGTGCTTTTGTGGAGCATTTGGGTAATACCCCGTACACATACTAACCTCATTTGGTGACTTGAAGTCATGTTTACTTGATGATAAAGCTCACTAAGTAAGTATTTTGTAGTGTTTTGATAGGGTATTGGACGATATGCAAGTGTTGGAAAAAGTGGCCGAAAAATTCAGCAAAGTACCAAGACTTGCACCACTCCCTGTTTCAGGGTGTGTGGCGCAAGCCACCTGATTCAGAGGGCAGCAGGATCTCGCGCCACTGCTTGCTTTGCAGCAAGTGGCGCAAGGCACAACATATTGTGCCCTTCCGCGCTCATTTTGTAACGCGATTCTACGTCGATTCTTAGATGGTTTCTTTTGGTTCTTTGGAGTTCTTTGAGCATTGTTAAAGCTTCAAATACTTCAATACACTCCTACATACTCCTACATGATCAAAGCATGAAAGATAAATAGTTATTCAAGATGTTCAATAAAGCCATGGGCGACTAGAATTCCTATTTTTGCGAATGAGACTACGAATGAGAAACTCGTAAGAGAATATTGTCGTGAGATTATGGAATTATTGAAACATGATATATATGGTTGATTATACATGGAATTTGGTGGGCTAAGTTGAGATAAGTATTGGGCCCAATTTGAGGCCCAAAGTGAGCCAAAATGAGAAGAAAAGCATGGGCCAAAATGGGTCAAAAGACCCATTCTTCCATTGACCTTCTAGACAAAATATTAAATGCATTATTAGTGGCTAAGGATGGCCAAGAGGGTCTATATAAAGTCCCCAAAAATCAGATTTTTAATACACACAACACACATGCTTTTCTATCTTTTTTTCTAGAATTCTCAAGAAAGCTTCTTTTGGACTCTCAAACCCTAAGTCCACTTCTTGGGCAAGAGCATCATCCTACAAGTATTGGTAAGTGTTTATTCTTGTAATTTAATATATTATGTACATGAGAGGTTATGTATATCATGGTAGTTATGGTGGCAAGGTGTTGAATAGTGCACTTTTGGTTTTTGATAAAAGATGTGCATTCTTGTGAATTAAACTTGAAATATGACTTGTGGGTTTGATGAAAAGGCATGGTATGGATGAAGTACCAACATGTATGGTGTGATTACATTAAGAAACTTGTTATTTCCATAAAAGTGTAAATTATGGGATTTTGGCCGATTTGTTGTTGTGAGGTGTATTGAAGTAATTTGATGGCATAATTGTGATGTTGTGGTGATGGAGAAGTGTAAAATATGAACTTGGTGTGACATGATCTTGGCTATCATGTATTGGTCAATGTATGGAATATTGTGGGATTATTGGAATAATAAATTCATAAATGATATTTTGGTCAATGTTGGGCATGTTGTGGTATTATTGATATGACCATGCCGAAAAGGATATTATCAAGGGGAAATGACATGTTAAAGCCAAACATGTGACTTGTTGTTATTGTATGCATTTGTAAGGTAGTTGGTGGTTAATGTTGGTTCCATTATGTATTTGTGATGTAGAGTGAAACGTAAAGAAGGAGCGGAATTGTTGCTCTCACATATTTGATTGTGTACTTACATTGGGAAGACAAGGTATGCAAGGTTACTTTGTCCGTATCTTTCTACGGCCAATAGTGTTCACATTGACATTTCACTAGTTCTATTCCGAAATGTACTAAGGTATCCCATATGCACTTATCTATGGTCATTGTCATATATATTTCCTACTCATTGATCAATTGTGAATCTCATTTCTCATATTCATGGTTAATGTTCCGAAAGCTCAAATAAAGTTATGATCCAATGTTTCAATAGTGACTATACTTGTGTCTCTTGTTCATGGATTATTGTCCAATGGTTCTAATGGTATCATGGTGCTAGTAATGTTATATTTCTCATTGATATTTATTCACATGTTCTTCACTCATTGGTCAATGATTCAAAGTTTCCAACAATGTTATGTTCCAAAGTTCCAAAGTGATGGTATGACTATCAAAGTATCAATCTCAAAGTAATGAACAAAGTAATGCAAATGTGGTCAATGATCAAGTACGGGTGGCAAGTCTAGGGGCGTAAGCCTAGCTCGACTCGATCCCGAGGTTTGGATTTATGGGTGGCAAGTCTAGGGGCGTAAGCCTAGCTCGACTCGATCCCGATGCATTGATGTATGGGTGGCAAGTCTAGGGGCATAAGCCTAGCTCGACTCAATCCCTACACAATGATATGATATGAAAGACCCACTGATCAGTAGGGGCCCGGGTACATTGTTATCAGTGAGCATTGAGATAAAGAAAGTAATGAAAGTAATGAAAGCAATCCACATGGTTTCCAAAATGTAACATGGTGACTTACCCACATTGATTATTCATATGTTTTGAGTTCATTGACATATTCTTGTATTGTACAGTTTCATCTGAGCCTTGCATATTCAGTACTTATTTCGTACTGACCCCTCTCGGGGAATTTACCTTACTTGCTGCAGGCGCAGGTACTAGTAGGCCGCCACAGTAGGTTGCCAGCTGTTTGCGGTTTATTGGTGAGCTCCAGTTAGTTCGGGGCTTCTCCGAGTCACAGTGGTTCATATGCTTTGATATTGTACATTGTGTATAAAGCGGGGACTTGTCCCGACTTTCAGTTGGTTTTGGTCAATACATCTGTTAGAGGCTTTTGTAGACGTATGTGGGTGTATGTGTATAAGATGATAGATGAAATCTTGACTTGATGGCCTCAACGGCCAAGTTTCTCATATGTATATACGTCAAATGTTCTATGCTTTCCAATTTTAGCCCCTCATGTTTCTATGTGATAGTAGTGTTTCCTATGACATGTATATGAATGAATAGAAGCAAAGATTGGTTCTCTCGGGCCTTGTCGGCTTCGGGTGCCAATCACGCCTCGTGGGAGTTCGGGGCGTGACAAAAGTGGTATCAGAGCAGGTCGTTCTAAGGGTGTCTACAAAGCCGTGTCTGAGTAGAGTCTTGCTTATGGATGTGTTGCGCGCCACATTGATAAGCAGGAGGCTACGGGACATTTAGGAGTTGTTTCTTTCCTTCACCTCTAGATCGTGCAATAGAGCCAAAGTTGTAGGTGGGCACATATGGACGTATTGACATTGGTTTTATTTTGTATAGTCAAATGCGGTGTATCAGACAAGATAAAGACAAAGGTGAGCAGGTTGATATGCCTGCCAAAGTAGAAATGAGTAAATCACCACGTGACCAAGTTAGTCAAGGTGGAGCTGACATGAAATTTGTTATACGGGTCTCTTTATCCAAAAGATAGAGAAGTATCCGCAGAACCATCTATAAATGCCACTGAACGGGATGTAAGAAATGTAGGGGATATGTTGACTCAGATAGTTGTTGTATAATGTCATGGGCAAGCTGGCCCAATAACGAGTGATGATGGCGCGGCTCGGGAAGCTAGTCGCCGCACATAAGATTTTCTGAAAAATTAAACTCCCCTCCCATGTCCACCGAGTTGGATATGAATGAAGACCCACAGGACCTTAGAAGATCACACTAAAAGAGATGTTATGCATGTGACACGTGCAGTGATGTACTTTCAGCTAGTTGGGAGGAACTTTAAACGAGAATCTTTGACTAGTGTCTTCCATATGGGGTCCGAAAAGCTTATGCGGACCAATCGCTAAATCTTTGCTAACGGATTATGAGTATCAGAAAGTACAGTCTTCGATTTAAGTCTTTGGCTAGGTATTCCCCAAAAGTGATAACCATTATGATCGATAGAATGCATCGGTATATACACAAATGGATTGCACCATTGCGACCTTGAAAAGAGATATGGATATAGTCCGAATATAGGCATTTTGCACAGATAATAAAAGAACAGAGGCAACAGAAAAGGACACAACTATTTGAAGAAGGGTCGCCAAAGAGAGAGGGCTAGACCTATGGGACAGTTTACGGCGTCCCAGGGAGAAGTTAGGTCTCGAGTGTTTAACAGACCGCCTAGATCACCATTCCCTTAGTCGATAGTAAATGTTTTACCTCGATTCTAAGGGTTTAGAGACAATCGAATTGGTACAGAAGTGAGATTCAGGATTCATTAAGGACAAGCACGTAGGAAGTATGAACCAACAAAAGTCTCTTTGTCAGCCGTGTTAGTGCTGCGGACGTTATCATCGAGGTGAAATGTTGGTTGAGGTCAAATGTTGGTATTGGTGTGATATGTCGGGCCATAAAAATTAGGCTTATCCTGATGAAGCTGCAGGTACCGTATATGTATTGATTAACCCATATTTGACAATTGCATATGTTATTTCATTAAGGGTTGAAAATTCAAACGAGCACCAGAATTACTAGATATGTCATATGAGGTCTATACATTAGTCGGAGAATCTATTGAAGTTAAAAGAGTATATCATAAGTGCATAGTAATTGTTTGTGGTCATAAGACACCGGTTGATCTTATTGAGCTGGAAATAGTGGATTGTAATGTTATAAAGGGGTTGTGCCATAGTAGATTGCCGAACTAAGAAGTTATATTGTCGTTTTCCCCAAAAGAAGAAATGTTGGGGCACTAAGAGGAAAAAAATTGTTCCCCATAGTAACGCACGTAAAAGGATACTCTAAGGCATACACATGTCACTTGGTAAAAGTGAAAGATACTAATGTGAAGCCACCAACTCTTCAATCAGTTCTGGTGGTAAATGAATTCCTCGATGTATGAGCTAGTATTACTGTGATGTCAGGTACTTGACCTATTTTTACTTCTTCATATAGTATGGCCCCGGCAAAGTTATGGGAATGGAAAAAAAAAATAGAAAACGTTAAAAGACGTGATGAACAAGGGATTCATAAGACCTAGTATGTTCCCTTGGGGTGCACTAGTGATAATTGTACAAAAGAAAGACAGTACGTTGAGAATATGTGTCGATTATCGGCAACTGAATAAGATGACAATTACGAATAAATATTCCCTCCCCAGAGTGGATGATTTGTTTGGTTAGTTATGGGGTTAAGAAAATGATGAAATGCTGAAACGAATGACGATAAAAATAAAACTGATGATGATATACCACAGACAACATTACAAACATGGTATGGTTATTATGAATTCCTAGTATGTCAATTGGGTTAGCGAATGCACCTGTAGTTGTTATGGGTTAATGAATAGGGTGTTCAAGACACTTTTCAATATGTGTGTGACCATATTCGGTGATGGTATTCAAAAAAAAATCACAAGAGGACCATGCATTGTATAGGATGAAGAGATGAAAGTTGTTACACAAAAGATAGAAATGGTGAACAATTGGTTAAGGCCTACGATGCTTACAGAGAGCCATCATTTTCTTGGGTTGGCTGACCATTACGAGACTTGTTAAAGGATTTTATGCTATCCCTATACCCTTAACAAAGCTTATACACAAGTCAATCAAGTTCCAATAAAATGATGCATGTGAGAAAAGTGTCCAAGAGTAGAAAGATAAAGTAACTTTCACACCAATTGTAAGTGCCTTCCGAAGACATCAGAACGTTAGGCAATGTATGGTAATACTTCCGGGGTTGGCCTCGGAGGTATATTGTGGTAGCATGGTAAAGTAATAGCATATGCGTCACGACAATGACGGCCACATGAGAACACAAATGATTACCAAACATATGACCCTAAACTAGCGGCTGCGCTATTTGCTTAAAGTTATGGTGTCACTATTTGTAAGGGATTCGTGTTGACATATACTGGTCATAAGAAAATGGAATATATTTCTACGCCAACGGACTTAAGTCCGAGGTAGCGAAGGTGGCCTGAACTATTGAAAGATTAGGACATTGCTATCTTGTATCATTCGGGAAAAGTAGATGGGGTAGTTGATACATTAAGCTGCAAGGCAGTAGAGAGTATGAATGGCCAGCTCACAGAAAAGAAAGATATAGTCAGGAAATCTATATTAATGAGGAAATATGGGGTTTTGTTTCTTGAAACTCCAGATGAAAGAATTATAGTGTCAAATGTGGTAGGATTTTCATTGATATTGGAGATAAAGGAAAAAGCAATAGGTAAATGCCATTTTTAGTTCACTTGGAAAAATAAAATAAAAATATATATATGTGTACAGCAAAGTCGACGAGAGTATTTGAACAAATACAAGGGGGGAGTACTTTAACACCAATGCAGATTGTGTGTACTGGGTATAAACGAGTTAAGAAAATGAATTACGACAGAGGAACATCACAGTATTTCATTTACTCAGAAGAGAGGTCTTGGGAAGGATACTTGAGAAGCACATTGTAGAACTTGTAGCTCAAGGTCCACGCGGTCACTAATTGACAATATAGCATAGAAGTCTGTATGGTTTATGCTATATTATCCTTCCAGTTTGGAAGTGGAACATGAATAATATGGATTTGATCACAGGTTTGTCTCATACACTGCGAAGGTTGATTCCATATCAGTGATAGTTAACAGACTTACCGAGTCAGTGTATTTCCTACCAGTTAAGACCACCGATACAGCTGAACATTATGTAACGTTGTATGTTACGGAGATAGTACGATTACATGGGATTCTACTCACTACTATATCAAAGGGGAGAGCTTACTTTATTGCATAGTATTGAAAGTCCTTTCAGTAAAGCATGGGTACACAGGTAGATGTAAGTGCGGCTTGTCATCCTCAGATGGATGGACAAACAGAACACATTATACTAACATTTGCAGATATGTCACGAGTTTGTACATTGGACTTTACAGGTAGTTGGGATGAACATCTATGGTTTATTGAAATTGCTTACAATAAAAGTATCAAAAGGCATCTACGAAGCTTTATGTGAAAGAGAATATAGATCATCAATTGGATGGGTTACAGTTGACGGAATTTGCTTCGCTTGGGTATCGAGAAAGTGAAGGTGATATAACAACAGTTACAATGGCCCAAAGTCAATACAAATTAGATGCCGATATTAAAGATGAAAAGGAAAGAAATAATGAGAATCGGAAAGAAAGGGAAATTGTCCAAAGATTTGGGCAAATTGAGTGTCTATTAGCACTAGTCCAGGAACTTTTCACAGTTCATTCAGTATCTAATATGCGATGCTTTGAAAGTGTATAGGCGATTATCTTATATCGTTGCCAGTGGAAATGTACAAATTACAGGGGATTTCACATGTGAAAAAGGTACTTATTGTTACGTATTGTTATGATAAAAATTGTTATGATAAATCGATAAGTGAAAGAATTAAGAGATGCGGGAGTAGTTTCCGTAAAGGCCCTATTGGAAAAGTTAGCACGTAGAAGGAGTCACAAGGGAGACCCATGAAATAATGAACTGTAAAGTACTTATAATTGCTATGCACGGAAGAAAAAGATCAAGATACGGAAGTGGAGTCATAATAAGTAAGTCTTTACAAGTGATACATGTGTATATGATGATATGAAGAATTCACTTTGACTTATGTTGTTACATTGAGACAATGTTACTAACATTCGAGGACGAATGTTTCTAAGGGGGGAAGAATGTAACACCCCGTAACTTCCCAACCCTACTTGATGATGCTGAATAATGTTTGCTTAGGTGTCGAGAGATATAAGTATGTATTTGGCAATGCTAATGACGAGAAAATTTAAATTTGGCCACGCACATGCGAGTAGACCTTCGTAGGAGGTGTTTTGTGCTTTCGTGGAGCATTTGGGTAATACCCCGTACACATACTAACCTCATTTGGTGACTTGAAGTCATGTTTACTTGATGATAAAGCTCACTAAGTAAGTATTTTGTAGTGTTTTGATAGGGTATTGGACGATATGCAAGTGTTGGAAAAAGTGGCCGAAAAATTCAGCAAAGTACCAAGACTTGCACCACTCCCTGTTTCAGGGTGTGTGGCGCAAGCCACCTGATTCAGAGGGCAGCAGGATCTCGCGCCACTGCTTGCTTTGCAGCAAGTGGCGCAAGGCACAACATATTGTGCCCTTCCGCGCTCATTTTGTAACGCGATTCTACGTCGATTCTTAGATGGTTTCTTTTGGTTCTTTGGAGTTCTTTGAGCATTGTTAAAGCTTCAAATACTTCAATACACTCCTACATACTCCTACATGATCAAAGCATGAAAGATAAATAGTTATTCAAGATGTTCAATAAAGCCATGGGCGACTAGAATTCCTATTTTTGCGAATGAGACTACGAATGAGAAACTCGTAAGAGAATATTGTCGTGAGATTATGGAATTATTGAAACATGATATATATGGTTGATTATACATGGAATTTGGTGGGCTAAGTTGAGATAAGTATTGGGCCCAATTTGAGGCCCAAAGTGAGCCAAAATGAGAAGAAAAGCATGGGCCAAAATGGGTCAAAAGACCCATTCTTCCATTGACCTTCTAGACAAAATATTAAATGCATTATTAGTGGCTAAGGATGGCCAAGAGGGTCTATATAAAGTCCCCAAAAATCAGATTTTTAATACACACAACACACATGCTTTTCTATCTTTTTTTCTAGAATTCTCAAGAAAGCTTCTTTTGGACTCTCAAACCCTAAGTCCACTTCTTGGGCAAGAGCATCATCCTACAAGTATTGGTAAGTGTTTATTCTTGTAATTTAATATATTATGTACATGAGAGGTTATGTATATCATGGTAGTTATGGTGGCAAGGTGTTGAATAGTGCACTTTTGGTTTTTGATAAAAGATGTGCATTCTTGTGAATTAAACTTGAAATATGACTTGTGGGTTTGATGAAAAGGCATGGTATGGATGAAGTACCAACATGTATGGTGTGATTACATTAAGAAACTTGTTATTTCCATAAAAGTGTAAATTATGGGATTTTGGCCGATTTGTTGTTGTGAGGTGTATTGAAGTAATTTGATGGCATAATTGTGATGTTGTGGTGATGGAGAAGTGTAAAATATGAACTTGGTGTGACATGATCTTGGCTATCATGTATTGGTCAATGTATGGAATATTGTGGGATTATTGGAATAATAAATTCATAAATGATATTTTGGTCAATGTTGGGCATGTTGTGGTATTATTGATATGACCATGCCGAAAAGGATATTATCAAGGGGAAATGACATGTTAAAGCCAAACATGTGACTTGTTGTTATTGTATGCATTTGTAAGGTAGTTGGTGGTTAATGTTGGTTCCATTATGTATTTGTGATGTAGAGTGAAACGTAAAGAAGGAGCGGAATTGTTGCTCTCACATATTTGATTGTGTACTTACATTGGGAAGACAAGGTATGCAAGGTTACTTTGTCCGTATCTTTCTACGGCCAATAGTGTTCACATTGACATTTCACTAGTTCTATTCCGAAATGTACTAAGGTATCCCATATGCACTTATCTATGGTCATTGTCATATATATTTCCTACTCATTGATCAATTGTGAATCTCATTTCTCATATTCATGGTTAATGTTCCGAAAGCTCAAATAAAGTTATGATCCAATGTTTCAATAGTGACTATACTTGTGTCTCTTGTTCATGGATTATTGTCCAATGGTTCTAATGGTATCATGGTGCTAGTAATGTTATATTTCTCATTGATATTTATTCACATGTTCTTCACTCATTGGTCAATGATTCAAAGTTTCCAACAATGTTATGTTCCAAAGTTCCAAAGTGATGGTATGACTATCAAAGTATCAATCTCAAAGTAATGAACAAAGTAATGCAAATGTGGTCAATGATCAAGTACGGGTGGCAAGTCTAGGGGCGTAAGCCTAGCTCGACTCGATCCCGAGGTTTGGATTTATGGGTGGCAAGTCTAGGGGCGTAAGCCTAGCTCGACTCGATCCCGATGCATTGATGTATGGGTGGCAAGTCTAGGGGCATAAGCCTAGCTCGACTCAATCCCTACACAATGATATGATATGAAAGACCCACTGATCAGTAGGGGCCCGGGTACATTGTTATCAGTGAGCATTGAGATAAAGAAAGTAATGAAAGTAATGAAAGCAATCCACATGGTTTCCAAAATGTAACATGGTGACTTACCCACATTGATTATTCATATGTTTTGAGTTCATTGACATATTCTTGTATTGTACAGTTTCATCTGAGCCTTGCATATTCAGTACTTATTTCGTACTGACCCCTCTCGGGGAATTTACCTTACTTGCTGCAGGCGCAGGTACTAGTAGGCCGCCACAGTAGGTTGCCAGCTGTTTGCGGTTTATTGGTGAGCTCCAGTTAGTTCGGGGCTTCTCCGAGTCACAGTGGTTCATATGCTTTGATATTGTACATTGTGTATAAAGCGGGGACTTGTCCCGACTTTCAGTTGGTTTTGGTCAATACATCTGTTAGAGGCTTTTGTAGACGTATGTGGGTGTATGTGTATAAGATGATAGATGAAATCTTGACTTGATGGCCTCAACGACCAAGTTTCTCATATGTATATACGTCAAATGTTCTATGCTTTCCAATTTTAGCCCCTCATGTTTCTATGTGATAGTAGTGTTTCCTATGACATATATATGAATGAATAGAAGCAAAGATTGGTTCTCTCGGGCCTTGTCGGCTTCGGGTGCCAATCACGCCTCGTGGGAGTTCGGTGCGTGACAATAAGCCTAGCTCGACTCGATCCCGATGCATTGATATATGGGTGGCAGGTCTTAGGGGCATAAGCCTAGCTCGACCCGATCCTAACATGACGATAAGTCATGGAAAGACCCACTGATCAGTAGGGGCCCGGGTACATTGTGACACATGTATTGACAAGCAAGTATTAAATGTAAAGAAAGTAATGAAAGTAATGGAAGCAAATTCTCATGGTTCCCAAAATGTAACATGGTGACTTACTCACATTGTCTAGTCATTTGTATTGAGTTCATTAGTATGTTCATGTGTTTCAAAGTTTCATTTGAGCCTTACATACTCAGTACTTATTTCGTACTGACCCCTCTCGGGGAATTTACCTTACTTGCTGCAGGCGCAGGTCCCAGTAGGCCTCCTCAGTAGATTGCCAGTGTTAGCGGTTCCTCGGTGAGCTCCAGTTAATTTGGGGTTTCTCCGAGTCAGAGTAGCTATATGTTTTGATGATGTACATGTTGTATAAAGCGGGGACTTGTCCCGACTTTTGGTTTGTATTGGTCAATGCTCTTGTTAGAGGCTTTTGTAGACGTATGTGGGTGTATTAGTGTAAAATACATATGTTATTTTGACTGGATGGCCTCAACGGCCAAGTTTCATGTACATGTATAACTATGTCCCATGTTATCCTTTATTCGTCTTGCATGTTCTTACACAGTGGTGGTTATGATTATGATATGCATTTGATTGAACATAGGCAAAGGTTGGTTCTCTCGGGCCTTATCGGCTACGGGTGCCAATCATGTCTCGATGGGATTCGGGGCGTGACAAATGTGGTATCAGAGCAGTCGTTCTAAGGGTGTCTACAAAGCCGTGTCTGAGTAGAGTCTTACTTATCGATGTGTTGTGCACCACATTTATAAGTAGGAGGCTATGGGACATTTAGGATGTTGTTTCTGTTCTTCACTTCTAGATCGTGCAATAGAGCCAGTGTTGTCAGTTGAAGTGTGTCTAATCATGGTATTTTGTTTTTCTCTGGTATAGTCAAAATGCCAATCACGAGAGGTAGAGGTAAAGGGAAGCAGGTAGATGCGCCTGCTGGAGAAGGAATGAGCAGATTACCACCTGACCAAGCTAGTCAAGGTGGGGCAAATGCTGAAATATCATCGCGGTCTTCATCTACCCTCCCAGTTTCGGAAGGGCCAATTGGTACAGAAGTACCTGTAGAGCCGCCGATGAATATGAATGCCACGGATCAGGATCTTAGGAATGCTGTACATATGTTGACACAGTTAGTGGCGGCACAAAGCCAGGGATGAGCTGGTGTAGTGACACATGATGATGATGCGGCTAGAATGGCGAGTCGCAGGACACAGGATTTCTTGAAACTTGACCATCCTATTTTCACTGGGTCAGATCCAAAAGCAGATCCACAGGACTTCGTGGATCAAATTCAGAGGGCCTTGGAAGTTATGCATGTGACAGGAGTTGAAACAGTTGAACTTGCTGCATATAGGCTGAAAGGAGAGGCAATATTGTGGTACGAGGATTGGAAGAAATCCCGTGATATTGGTGCAACTCCACCTACGTGGGAAGAGTTTAAAATTGCTTTCCTTGATCATTACTTGCCCTATGAGATCCGTGAGGCACGTGCGGATCAGTTCCTAAATCTCCGTCAAGGAAATTTGAGCGTGAGGGAATATAACTTGCAATTTAATTCCTTGGCTCGATATGCGCCAAATGTTGTGGCTACGATGACAGACAGGGTCCATAGATATGTGGACAGACTAGAGCCATATTTGGTACGGGATTGCACTATTGCTGCCTTGAATAAGGATATGGACATTGCTCGAATACAAGCCTTCGCTCAGAAAATGGAAGACCAACGACAGAGAAGAAGAGTGCATGAATTTGATAGGGGACAGTCCAAAAGGGCTAGACCTATGGGACCACCTATGATGTCCCATGGAGGATCTAGGCCCCGCATGTTTCCTAGACCACCTAGACCGTCGTTCTCCTATTCCACAGGGGGTGCTCACTCACAGTTTCGAGGGTCTAGGGGTGGTCCATCAGGGCAGAGTAGCGGATCACAGGCAGAAGGTTTTCCTCGTCAACAGTGTCAGCACTGCGGGCGTATGCACACAGGTACATGTCGGTCAGGGATGAATGTCTGCTTTTGGTGTGGTATGCCGGGGCATATAGCGAGAGAGTGTCCACAGCGGAGCATGGGTGGTATAGCACGACCAGCTGGGTCGGCTGTTGCGTCATCAGCATCGGTTCCTTCACAGGGCCGAGAGGTGCAGCCTATTGGCCGTGGTAGAGGTGCCAGAGGAGCAGCCAGTACTAGCGGGGTCCAGAATCGTACTTATGCTTTAGTGGACCGCCAGAATTCAGAGGCTTCCCCTAATGTTGTCACAGGTACATTATCCATATTCTCACATAATGTATATGCATTGATTGATCCAGGTTCTACATTTTCCTATGTTACCCCATTGATTGCTGCGAAATTTGCAAAGGCACCAGAATTATTAATTAAATCAATTGAAGTGTCTACACCGGTTGGTGAATATATTATTGCAAAGAGAGTGTATCGTAACTGTGTGGTAACTGTGTGTGGTCATGATACATTGGCCGATCTCATTGAACTGGACATGGTGGATTTTGATGTAATCATGGGAATGGATTGGTTGGCTTCTTGTTATGCTATGGTAGATTGCCGGGACAAGAAAGTACATTTTGGTTTTCCGCAAGAAAATGTTCTAGAATGGCAGGGTAATGTAGGGGCACCACGAGGAAGGTTTATTTCCTATTTGAAAGCCAGAAAAATGATTGCTAAAGGTTATATATGTCATCTAGTACGGGTGAAAGATACCGAAGCGGAACCGTTAACTCCGCAGTCGGTCCCAGTGGTCAATGAATTTCTAGATGTATTCCCAGAGGATCTTCCAGGTTTACCCCCAGAACGGGAAGTAGAATTTGGCATTGATGTGATTCCAGGCACTCAGCCTATTTCCATTCCTCCATCTAGAATGGCTCCAACAGAATTACGTGAATTAAAGGAGCAATTGAAGGACTTGCTAGATAAGGGATTCATTAGGCCTAGTATGTCCCCGTGGGGTACACCGGTCTTATTTGTGCGAAAGAAAGATGGCACCTTTAGAATGTGCATTGACTATCGGCAATTGAATAAAGTAACAATCAAGAACAAATATCCCCTCCCTCGCATTGATGATTTGTTTGATCAGTTACAGGGTGCCAGGTGTTTTTCAAAAATTGACTTGAGGTCGGGTTACCATCAAGTCAGAGTTAGAGAAGAAGATGTACCCAAGACAGCTTTTCGAACACGGTATGGCCATTATGAATTTTTAGTTATGTCATTTGGACTAACAAATGCTCCAGCTGTGTTCATGGATTTGATGAATAGGGTGTTTAAGCCATTTTTGGACGAGTTCGTCACGGTATTCATAGATGACATCCTAGTTTATTCAAGATCACCGGAGGACCATGCTAATCACTTACGACAAGTGTTACAGATTCTTCGTGAACGGAAGTTGTATGCAAAATTCTCTAAATGTGAGTTTTGGTTGAAATCAGTCGCGTTCTTGGGTCACATTGTATCAGATGAAGGCATACAGGTTGATACCCAAAAGATTGAAGCAGTGAAAAACTGGCCAAGACCTACGACACCCACAGAGATTCGCAGTTTTCTGGGTTTTGCAGGCTATTACCAGAGATTTGTAGAAGGGTTTGCTTCTATTGCAGCACCATTAACAAAGTTAACTCACAAGGCAATTAAGTTTCAATGGAATGATGCATGTGAAAGAGGGTTTCAAAAATTGAAAGATAAGTTGACTACCACACCAGTGTTAGTACTTCCTGAAGGCACAGAGGGCTATGCAGTGTATTGTGATGCTTCCGGGATTGGTCTCGGATGTGTATTAATGCAGCATGGTAGGGTGATAGCATATGCCTCACGACAGTTGCGGCCACATGAGAAAAACTATCCCACACATGATCTCGAATTGGCAGTGGTAGTTTTTGCTTTAAAGATATGGCGTCATTATTTATATGGGGTTCATGTTGACATCTATACGGATCACAAAAGCTTACAATATCTTTTTAAGCAGAAGGAACTAAATTTGAGGCAACGAAGGTGGTTGGAGCTTTTAAAAGATTATGACATTGATATTCTTTATCACCCAGGCAAAGCAAATGTCGTAGCCGATGCATTGAGCCGTAAGGCAGGAGAAAGCACTAGTGGTCAGTTGAATGAAAAGCATGAGATAGTCAAAGATTTGAATCAATTAGCCAGCTTGGGAGTTCGCCTTATTGAAACCTCAGATGATAGATTTATGGTGCAGAATCCTCCTTAATAGCTGAAGTGAAAGAGAAGCAATTTGCGGATTCTATTTTATTGCAGCTAAAGGAAAATGTGCAGCAGAATTTGACCAAGGCATTTGATATTACGCCGGAAGGGGTGCTTCAATGTCAAGGAAGACTATGCATACCGGATGTAGATGAGCTGAGGACACGGATTATGACAGAGGCACATCATTCGCGCTATTCTATTCATCCTGGTGCTACTAAAATGTACCATGAATTGAAAGAAGTGTATTGGTGGGCCAATATGAAAAAGAACATTGCAGAGTTTGTCGCTCAATGCCCGAATTGTCAACAAGTAAAAGTAGAGCATCAGAAATCGGGAGGTTACATGCAATGTATCAATCTTCCAGTCTGGAAATGGGATATGATTAACATGGATTTCATTACGGGTTTGCCTCGTACATTGCAAAAATTTGATTCTATATGGGTATAGTGGACAGGCTTACCAAGTCAGCGCATTTTCTACCGGTCAAGACGACCTATACAGCTGAGGATTATGCGAAGTTATATGTGAAAGAGATAGTACGATTGCATGGTATTCCACTTTCCATTATATCAGACAGAGGAGCACAGTTCACAGCGCACTTTTGGAGGTCTTTCCAGCAGAGTTTGGGTACACGGGTGAATTTGAGTACAGCTTTCCATCCTCAGACTGATGGACAAGCAGAACGTACTATTCAGACACTTGAAGATATGCTACGAGCTTGTACGTTGGATTTTCAAGGCAGTTGGGATGACCATTTGCCTCTTATTGAATTTGCGTATAACAATAGCTATCATTCGAGTATTAAAATGGCACCTTATGAAGCTTTGTACGGAAGGAAATATAGATCACCAATAGGATGGTTTGAAGTAGGTGAAACTGCTTTACTTGGGCCAGATATTGTTCATCAGGCTATGGAAAAGGTTAAGGTGATCCAACAACGGTTACAAACGGCTCAAAGTCGTCATAAGTCATATGCGGATGTTAGAAGACGAGGTCTTGAATTCGCAATAGGTGATTGGGTGTTTTTAAAGGTGTCACCAATGAAAGGGGTAATGCGGTTCGGAAAGAAAGGGAAATTGAGTCCACGTTACATAGGCCCATATGAAGTTATTAGAAGATTTGGGCAAGTTGCTTATGAATTAGCACTACCCCAAGAACTTTCTTCAGTCCATCCGGTATTTCATGTTTCCATGCTTCGAAAATGCATAGGAGATCCATCTCGTATTGTTCCCATTGAAGATGTTCAAGTTACAGAGGATCTTACTTATGAAGAGGTACCCATTGCTATCTTAGATCGACAAGTGAAAAGATTGAGGAATAAAGACGTAGCTTCCGTGAAAATCCTTTGGCGGAATCAACAAGTAGAGGAGGTCACATGGGAAGCGGAAGAGATGATGAAATCCACATATCCCCATCTATTTCAAATGGATCAAGAAGTTCAAAGTGCGGGAGTGGAGCAATAACAAGTAAGTCTCCACGAGCCTTAAAAGTTTATGTATATGTATGCTAATGTAGAATGTAGAAATGCATTGATTGTAATGAAACAGTATTATTAACATTCGAGGACGAATGTTCCTAAGGGGGGAAGAATGTAACACCCTGTACGTTCCCAACCCTACTTGACGACATTAAATAATATGTATGTAGGTATCGAGAGCTATGAGTATGCATTTGGTAAGGCTATTGATGAGATAATTGAATTTTGGCTCTTGTTATGTGGTTAAACTTGCATGGAAGGTGTTTTGAAATTTTCATTGCGCATTTGTGGAGTTCAAAATGAGGCTAAGAAGACCTCTAAACAAAGTATAATAAGGTTAAGAAGTGAGTTAAATAATAGGACTTGAAGTATTTAACCAAACCCGCGAAGAGAAGTCGAAAAATGGAATTTTTGGAAAAAATGAAAGAGGGGCGCGTTTGGCACCGTGCCACGCTGCTCTGGGCTAAAATTTTTAGCCCAGAGGCAGCAAGTTGGCGCGCCCAGGAGCGTGCCACCTTGGGTTTTCCACTTTTTCGAAAGTTGGAAATTTCTAAGTCCCAAGGGTATCCGGGGACGTACCGAGCCAATTTTTGATACGTTTATTCTACAAACAAGAGTATATACATGAAATGAATGACATATTACATTGGTATGATAAAATTACTCGAGAACGAATTTGGGGTCAAAATGACCGTTTTGCCCCTAAGGTCAAAATAAGCCAAACATGGCTAGAATCACTTGTTTTTGGGACTGAAGCTACGGATATGAATATTATGAGTGGGAATATTATTTTAATACGTCTAAAGACGAGAAATTATTGATTTTATTGGGTTAAGTGATTTGGGCTCAATAAAAGCCCAAAAATGTGATAAAAGGCATGGGTCACATGACCCAATCTTCTATTGACTTGGTCAATTAAGGCATTAAATATCAAGAAAGGATAAGGATGACCCAAGGACTATAAATAGACCCACAAAATCAGATTTTTATTCATTCTAACCTCTCATGCTTTCTAGACCTTTTCTCAAATATTCTACACTATTCTCTCAAGAACCCTAAAGACTCAAAAGGCAATTTGGGAGCAAAATCATCCCTTTACAAGTTTGGGTAAGTGAATATTATTATGGATTCATATATTATATGCATGAAAGAGTATGTAAATCATGTTGGTTGTGCTTGGAAATGTTGGATATGGTATTTTGTACTTTTGTATAAGATGTGTGATCCATGGGGTTTGAACTTGAATTAGGACTTGTGCCTTTGATGAAAAATCATGGTATGGATAAAATATGAACATCTATGGAGTTATTTTTGTTGTTAAACTTGTTCTTGTCTATAAGTGTAAATTGTGGGAATTTGGCCGATATGTGCTATGAAGTGTATTAAGGTGAATTGATGGATTGTTTGTGATGTGGTATGGATAAGGAGGTGTAAAAGAGATTTGTTATGGTGAAATGCAATGATTATTATGTATTGGTCAATGTTGAGAATATTAGAGGATTTTTGGAATAATGATGCTATCAATGGTTTTGTCAAGGGGAAATGACATGTTTTAAAGCAAACATGTACCCCATTGACGTTACATGCATTTATGAAGTAGTTGTGGTTAATGTGAATTCCGTTATGTATTTGTGTTGTAGAGTGACACATAAAGAAGGAGCGGGACTATTGTATGCACATCTAGGATTGTATATCCGTATTGAGAGTACAAGGTATGTAAGGTTACTCTGTCCGTATCTTTTTGCGGCCAAACGTACACACATTGCGATTTCACTAGTCTTACCTCAAAATGTGCTAAGGTATCCTATATCCGTTTACCAATAGTCATTGTCATATATTTCCTACTCATGGAACATTTGTGAGTCTCATGTCTCATAATCATGGTTAATATTCCAAAAGCTCAAATAAGTATATGTTCCAATGTTTCACTAGTGATATTACTTATGTCTCTTGTTCATAGTTTATTATCCAATAGTTCCCATGGTGTTATGATTCTAATAATGTTGTGTTGCCAAGTTATTCACATGTCTCTTACTCATTGATTAATGGTTCAAAGTTTCCAATAATGTTATGTTCCAAAGTTCAAGTGATGTTATGACTATCAAATAGCAATCTCAAAGTAAAGATCAAAGTAATGCAAATGTGGTCAATGATCAAGTATGGGTGGCAAGTCTAGGGGCGTAAGCCTAGCTCGACTCGATCCCGATGTATTGATTTATGGGTGGCAAGTCTAGGGGCATAAGCCTAGCTCGACTCGATCCCGATGCATTGATATATGGGTGGCAGGTCTTAGGGGCATAAGCCTAGCTCGACCCGATCCCAACATGACGATAAGTCATGGAAAGACCCACTGATCAGTAGGGGCCCGGGTACATTGTGACACATGTATTGACAAGCAAGTATTAAATGTAAAGAAAGTAATGAAAGTAATGGAAGCAAATTCTCATGGTTCCCAAAATGTAACATGGTGACTTACTCACATTGTCTAGTCATTTGTATTGAGTTCATTAGTATGTTCATGTGTTTCAAAGTTTCATTTGAGCCTTACATACTCAGTACTTATTTCGTACTGACCCCTCTCGGGGAATTTACCTTACTTGCTGCAGGCGCAGGTCCCAGTAGGCCTCCTCAGTAGATTGCCAGTGTTAGCGGTTCCTCGGTGAGCTCCAGTTAATTTGGGGTTTCTCCGAGTCAGAGTAGCTATATGTTTTGATGATGTACATGTTGTATAAAGCGGGGACTTGTCCCGACTTTTGGTTTGTATTGGTCAATGCTCTTGTTAGAGGCTTTTGTAGACGTATGTGGGTGTATTAGTGTAAAATACATATGTTATTTTGACTGGATGGCCTCAACGGCCAAGTTTCATGTACATGTATAACTATGTCCCATGTTATCCTTTATTCGTCTTGCATGTTCTTACACAGTGGTGGTTATGATTATGATATGCATTTGATTGAACATAGGCAAAGGTTGGTTCTCTCGGGCCTTATCGGCTACGGGTGCCAATCATGTCTCGATGGGATTCGGGGCGTGACAAAAGTGGTATCAGAGCAGTCGTTCTAAGGGTGTCTACAAAGCCGTGTCTGAGTAGAGTCTTACTTATCGATGTGTTGTGCACCACATTTATAAGTAGGAGGCTATGGGACATTTAGGATGTTGTTTCTGTTCTTCACTTCTAGATCGTGCAATAGAGCCAGTGTTGTCAGTTGAAGTGTGTCTAATCATGGTATTTTGTTTTTCTCTGGTATAGTCAAAATGCCAATCACGAGAGGTAGAGGTAAAGGGAAGCAGGTAGATGCGCCTGCTGGAGAAGGAATGAGCAGATTACCACCTGACCAAGCTAGTCAAGGTGGGGCAAATGCTGAAATATCATCGCGGTCTTCATCTACCCTCCCAGTTTCGGAAGGGCCAATTGGTACAGAAGTACCTGTAGAGCCGCCGATGAATATGAATGCCACGGATCAGGATCTTAGGAATGCTGTACATATGTTGACACAGTTAGTGGCGGCACAAAGCCAGGGATGAGCTGGTGTAGTGACACATGATGATGATGCGGCTAGAATGGCGAGTCGCAGGACACAGGATTTCTTGAAACTTGACCATCCTATTTTCACTGGGTCAGATCCAAAAGCAGATCCACAGGACTTCGTGGATCAAATTCAGAGGGCCTTGGAAGTTATGCATGTGACAGGAGTTGAAACAGTTGAACTTGCTGCATATAGGCTGAAAGGAGAGGCAATATTGTGGTACGAGGATTGGAAGAAATCCCGTGATATTGGTGCAACTCCACCTACGTGGGAAGAGTTTAAAATTGCTTTCCTTGATCATTACTTGCCCTATGAGATCCGTGAGGCACGTGCGGATCAGTTCCTAAATCTCCGTCAAGGAAATTTGAGCGTGAGGGAATATAACTTGCAATTTAATTCCTTGGCTCGATATGCGCCAAATGTTGTGGCTACGATGACAGACAGGGTCCATAGATATGTGGACAGACTAGAGCCATATTTGGTACGGGATTGCACTATTGCTGCCTTGAATAAGGATATGGACATTGCTCGAATACAAGCCTTCGCTCAGAAAATGGAAGACCAACGACAGAGAAGAAGAGTGCATGAATTTGATAGGGGACAGTCCAAAAGGGCTAGACCTATGGGACCACCTATGATGTCCCATGGAGGATCTAGGCCCCGCATGTTTCCTAGACCACCTAGACCGTCGTTCTCCTATTCCACAGGGGGTGCTCACTCACAGTTTCGAGGGTCTAGGGGTGGTCCATCAGGGCAGAGTAGCGGATCACAGGCAGAAGGTTTTCCTCGTCAACAGTGTCAGCACTGCGGGCGTATGCACACAGGTACATGTCGGTCAGGGATGAATGTCTGCTTTTGGTGTGGTATGCCGGGGCATATAGCGAGAGAGTGTCCACAGCGGAGCATGGGTGGTATAGCACGACCAGCTGGGTCGGCTGTTGCGTCATCAGCATCGGTTCCTTCACAGGGCCGAGAGGTGCAGCCTATTGGCCGTGGTAGAGGTGCCAGAGGAGCAGCCAGTACTAGCGGGGTCCAGAATCGTACTTATGCTTTAGTGGACCGCCAGAATTCAGAGGCTTCCCCTAATGTTGTCACAGGTACATTATCCATATTCTCACATAATGTATATGCATTGATTGATCCAGGTTCTACATTTTCCTATGTTACCCCATTGATTGCTGCGAAATTTGCAAAGGCACCAGAATTATTAATTAAATCAATTGAAGTGTCTACACCGGTTGGTGAATATATTATTGCAAAGAGAGTGTATCGTAACTGTGTGGTAACTGTGTGTGGTCATGATACATTGGCCGATCTCATTGAACTGGACATGGTGGATTTTGATGTAATCATGGGAATGGATTGGTTGGCTTCTTGTTATGCTACGGTAGATTGCCGGGACAAGAAAGTACATTTTGGTTTTCCGCAAGAAAATGTTCTAGAATGGCAGGGTAATGTAGGGGCACCACGAGGAAGGTTTATTTCCTATTTGAAAGCCAGAAAAATGATTTCTAAAGGTTATATATGTCATCTAGTACGGGTGAAAGATACCGAAGCGGAACCGTTAACTCCGCAGTCGGTCCCAGTGGTCAATGAATTTCTAGATGTATTCCCAGAGGATCTTCCAGGTTTACCCCCAGAACGGGAAGTAGAATTTGGCATTGATGTGATTCCAGGCACTCAGCCTATTTCCATTCCTCCATCTAGAATGGCTCCAGCAGAATTACGTGAATTAAAGGAGCAATTGAAGGACTTGCTAGATAAGGGATTCATTAGGCCTAGTATGTCCCCGTGGGGCGCACCGGTCTTATTTGTGCGAAAGAAAGATGGCACCTTTAGAATGTGCATTGACTATCGGCAATTGAATAAAGTAACAATCAAGAACAAATATCCCCTCCCTCGCATTGATGATTTGTTTGATCAGTTACAGGGTGCCAGGTGTTTTTCAAAAATTGACTTGAGGTCGGGTTACCATCAAGTCAGAGTTAGAGAAGAAGATGTACCCAAGACAGCTTTTCGAACACGGTATGGCCATTATGAATTTTTAGTTATGTCATTTGGACTAACAAATGCTCCAGCTGTGTTCATGGATTTGATGAATAGGGTGTTTAAGCCATTTTTGGACGAGTTCGTCACGGTATTCATAGATGATATCCTAGTTTATTCAAGATCACCGGAGGACCATGCTAATCACTTACGACAAGTGTTACAGATTCTTCGTGAACGGAAGTTGTATGCAAAATTCTCTAAATGTGAGTTTTGGTTGAAATCAGTCGCGTTCTTGGGTCACATTGTATCAGATGAAGGCATACAGGTTGATACCCAAAAGATTGAAGCAGTGAAAAACTGGCCAAGACCTACGACACCCACAGAGATTCGCAGTTTTCTGGGTTTTGCAGGCTATTACCGGAGATTTGTAGAAGGGTTTGCTTCTATTGCAGCACCATTAACAAAGTTAACTCACAAGGCAATTAAGTTTCAATGAAATGATGCATGTGAAAGAGGGTTTCAAAAATTGAAAGATAAGTTGACTACCACACCAGTGTTAGTACTTCCTGAAGGCACAGAGGGCTATGCAGTGTATTGTGATACTTCCGGGATTGGTCTCGGATGTGTATTAATGCAGCATGGTAGGGTGATAGCATATGCCTCACGACAGTTGCGGCCACATGAGAAAAACTATCCCACACATGATCTCGAATTGGCAGTGGTAGTTTTTGCTTTAAAGATATGGCGTCATTATTTATATGGGGTTCATGTTGACATCTATACGGATCACAAAAGCTTACAATATCTTTTTAAGCAGAAGGAACTAAATTTGAGGCAACGAAGGTGGTTGGAGCTTTTAAAAGATTATGACATTGATATTCTTTATCACCCAGGCAAAGCAAATGTAGTAGCCGATGCATTGAGCCGTAAGGCAGGAGAAAGCACTAGTGGTCAGTTGAATGAAAAGCATGAGATAGTCAAAGATTTGAATCAATTAGCCAGCTTGGGAGTTCGCCTTATTGAAACCTCAGATGATAGATTTATGGTGCAGAATCCTCCTTAATAGCTGAAGTGAAAGAGAAGCAATTTGCGGATTCTATTTTATTGCAGCTAAAGGAAAATGTGCAGCAGAATTTGACCAAGGCATTTGATATTACGCCGGAAGGGGTGCTTCAATGTCAAGGAAGACTATGCATACCGGATGTAGATGAGCTGAGGACACGGATTATGACAGAGGCACATCATTCGCGCTATTCTATTCATCCTGGTGCTACTAAAATGTACCATGAATTGAAAGAAGTGTATTGGTGGGCCAATATGAAAAAGAACATTGCAGAGTTTGTCGCTCAATGCCCGAATTGTCAACAAGTAAAAGTAGAGCATCAGAAATCGGGAGGTTACATGCAAGTCTAGGGGCGTAAGCCTAGCTCGACTCGATCCCGATGTATTGATTTATGGGTGGCAAGTCTAGGGGCATAAGCCTAGCTCGACTCGATCCCGATGCATTGATATATGGGTGGCAGGTCTTAGGGGCATAAGCCTAGCTCGACCCGATCCCAACATGACGATAAGTCATGGAAAGACCCACTGATCAGTAGGGGCCCGGGTACATTGTGACACATGTATTGACAAGCAAGTATTAAATGTAAAGAAAGTAATGAAAGTAATGGAAGCAAATTCTCATGGTTCCCAAAATGTAACATGGTGACTTACTCACATTGTCTAGTCATTTGTATTGAGTTCATTAGTATGTTCATGTGTTTCAAAGTTTCATTTGAGCCTTACATACTCAGTACTTATTTCGTACTGACCCCTCTCGGGGAATTTACCTTACTTGCTGCAGGCGCAGGTCCCAGTAGGCCTCCTCAGTAGATTCCCAGTGTTAGCGGTTCCTCGGTGAGCTCCAGTTAATTTGGGGTTTCTCCGAGTCAGAGTAGCTATATGTTTTGATGATGTACATGTTGTATAAAGCGGGGACTTGTCCCGACTTTTGGTTTGTATTGGTCAATGCTCTTGTTAGAGGCTTTTGTAGACGTATGTGGGTGTATTAGTGTAAAATACATATGTTATTTTGACTGGATGGCCTCAACGGCCAAGTTTCATGTACATGTATAACTATGTCCCATGTTATCCTTTATTCGTCTTGCATGTTCTTACACAGTGGTGGTTATGATTATGATATGCATTTGATTGAACATAGGCAAAGGTTGGTTCTCTCGGGCCTTATCAGCTACGGGTGCCAATCATGTCTCGATGGGATTCGGGGCGTGACAGATTCGTCTTAAAATTGGTAGTGAACTAGCTCCGCTCGAGCAACTCAAGTTCATCTATTCTTTGAGGTGGAGTGGATTTTTGTGACACTTGAACGAAGGACGACTCAATTGAGGATAAAAAGGACTTGAATCAAGAAGTTTATCTATGAATTAAGATGAGAGAAGTAGAAGAAAAGAAGCACGAAAAAATAGGATAAAAAAAAACTAAGTAACAAAAGTAGAAAAATCACTTGTTGTTGCTTAATTTGAGAATCAAAGAGATGATTTGATGCTTAAAACCTAGTTAATAAGTAATTAAAGATATTAATTACTTATTAAATAGTTGAGAAATCGAAGGAAAAAGTGTGAAGAAGAAGAAGTTTGAAGTTCGGGGACTTATAAAAATTTTGTGAACTTAGCTAAGTCCAGAAAGCTGAAAAATCAGCTCTCTGAAGTTGTATGTCATGCACCTCTCAGGCGCTGGGGGCTTGACTTACTGATGTCAGCTGCCGCGTGGCTAGCTGTTGGCTGCTACGTTGGCAGTTGACTGCTGATGTGGCAGCTAACATGGCCTGTCCACGTGGCAATTTTGAATATTTTTTAAAAATAATATATTTTAAAAAAAATTCACAAGTGGACCCACAAACATCTTGACCAACTTTGACTTTATATTTTTTGGATCAAAGTGTACTTTTCCTTTCTTCTTCTTCAAGAACTATATAAAAGAGCCCAAGAACACCAAAAACACATACCAAACCCTAACACCTCCAATTCAACTCGAAATTGGCTCAAATTTTAATATTTTCTTCCCCTTGACTTCGGGTACGAACTCCAATAGTTTTTGAGCCCCAATTCCTCCTCAATCAATAAACTCACTTTCAAAATTGATAAAGTTTCAAAAGTTTAAAACCCTTCAATGGTAACTTCACTTCTACAACTCCGAATTAAACGAAACTTGAAATCTAGACTCACAAGGCACTAGGGAATCAAGATCTACTATCAAAAACAACAAATCAAAACAAAAAAAATGGATTTTTTGGGGATTTTTGGATGATTTTGAATTTTTTTAGACTTTTGAATTTTTGTATTGATCAAAATCACAAGATTTAGAATTGGGAATACAAACCTAAACCTAGGTTGTTGATCCTAAAATGATAAGAATCAAAGGCAAGGAAAGGAAATATGAGAAAAAGGATATGTGGATTAATACTCACGCTATTGAGATTATGGGCAATAAGGGGCGAAAACTCTCACCACTCAATTGATTTCAACAATTCAAAAATCAACCCTAGTTAAGAAATCAAATGTCATGACCCAATTTCTGAGTCATGATAACGCCTACCGTAACCCACTAATAGGCAAGTCAAACCTAGCCCGGAGTGACAAGCGACGGGCCAACGGGCAGAATCTCAGAAGAACAGAAATGAAGTGGAAGTAACCATACTAATAAACATACTAGAAATGTAAAAATAGAACCAACATACATAAATATCGAGGCTGAGAAGGAAAAAGACAGTATACAAGGTCAAGAACCCCTCCCAAGACATGGTGAGGTTGGTACAAGATCCACTACTAGACATACCCAAAATACAAGACAGAAACCAAATATATATAACAAGTACTACAGTCTCGAGAGCAAAAGACTATACAGTAGAGATGGAGTAGGAACTGGCTTGGATGTCAATAAGCTCACCCTGCTCCGGAGTCAGTGCTGATAAGAGAGTCACGTCAAAGTCATCGGCTAGTGCTCGGATCTGCATTTGGGAAAAAGATGCAGAAGTGCAGTATGAGTACCGAGCAACGCGTACTCAGTAGGCATCATCGACCGACTGAGCTCAATATAATATAAGCAAGCTAAAATGCGAGGGAGCATGCTAAGTCTAGGGTGTAAATTATAAGTAAATAAACTACTGCCGAGGCGTGTAGATATGCTCAACAAATAAATAAATGTGATACCAAATAACTAGTAAATAAATGCATAAGTAAACACACAAGTCAAACATAATCCATCTAGACCCCAATAAACCTGATAGGCACATGAAAGAAAATAATAACCCAGCCTATCCCCTATAAACTGGAGGGACACACAAGAATAAAAAATTCATAGTCACCAGTGTCTCGAAGCTGTACCAGTATCCAGTAATCACAGTAACTAACGAGGCACACCGAGCATGAACCGACACCTATGGATAATAACAAAAGGCTAGATGCCAGAATCAAACCGGACATAGTGGGTAATAACAATAGGCCACATATATATCATATCTGCCAGACTCGAACTGAAACTCAGAAAATAATAGTATCATAATCACGGTACCCAGTACGAGAACTCATAATGTACCATAATCCAGGGCCGAACTCAAACCAGGACACCCAATAGTCAATAACCAAAATCATCATACCCGAATCAATAGCCGAACTCAAATCGGAACACATCATAGCATATACCTGGAACAACGCCAAATGTCACATCATAACCAATAAACTGGGAACATGCTAACCGAAGCCGAAGTACAGGTAAAGAAGCTAGCCCATCATCTGCGACAAGGTAAGACCTCGGGTCCTCCTAGGTCCATAGTCTACTATCATGCAATGTCTTAAGTCAGTCTAGGTATCTAGAGTAGCTCGTGACAAGGCGGGTCCTAATTCTAAGTCAAGGCCAGCAACCCAGTTCAAGTGCGGTGCTATCAAGGACTAAAAGCTAAACAAGACAATCGGGAATAATCGGGATGAGTCAATCCCATTACAAGACTAATAGGTCATACTAGGGCTTAACTAATTCCAAAGATGTCAAAGTTCTGACAAGTCGACACAAAGGGTAACAGGGCCGAATACTGGGTCACGAAAACCAAGTCTAGTAATACCTTTCTAAATCTGGGCTAAGTTTGTCTATGTCTGGTCAAAGGTTCAATAATAACATTCCCCAACCAACAACGACAACAACAATACTATCCGACCCCAAATAGGTCATCTGTGGTGTAACACGAGGATAACGGGCTTGGAATGTGTCTGAATAGCCCTATCCGGCCTAGAAGGCCTAAATCACAGAAACCCACCACCAAGTCTATAATACCAACCCACAACACTAGCAGAATAGCATACATATATCACACATAATCCCAATCTAAGTGTAAAGGAAACCTAGCCTAACTGGACGCCGCCACAAGCCTACTAGGAGAACCAGCAATACAGGAGCCTTCCCCTTCCGAGAGGACTATGACTGCTGCCAAGCTACCAAAATAATAAACTAAATGTAAAAACATGACTATTGATACCCATATTGCATAGTTCAAAAAATGTCTGAACAGTCCACGTGGGGTCCGCTTGCGGAATTACAAAACCAAAACCGACACAGCGTCCCAAACTACCTCATAACCAATAGTCACAACTAGCACCACTTCATTTGAGCTTAAAATATAGCTCAAATGCCAACAACAATCCCGCCAAATATAACAATTTCAATACACAACTTTAAGCTAAAACTGACTGAAAAACTTACGATATAAAGACGTTATACTATCAACCAAGCGATCCCCGAAATTGAATAACTTGATGTAGATAAATAATTTCTTTTTCGGGATTTAATATACTATCAAACTTTTTCCTGCCAAGTATATTGTTTACGTGTATAAGTATATTCTATAAGCATTATATTAATATGTAAAAAGTGCATAGAAGTGAACATCAAGTTGTTTTAAAGGAAAAGGTAAAAATGGAATAGCTAACTTATATACACATACGTATATATATATATATATATGTGTGTGTGTGTGTGTGTGTGTGTGTGTGTGTGTGTGTGTGTGTATGTGTGTGTGTGTGTGTGTGTGTGTGTGTGTACAACACGGTGGAAATGATGATGAATCATTTGCATAAATTTGAAATGGTGACACCTGGCTAACTATAGTTATGACACCTCCTTAATGCCATGTTGATGGGCACTCCTCCACTTCCACGTGGAGTGAGGTGTCCATAACAAATTCATTTATCCGCTTTGTATATATTCGGGTATTGCGTAGGTCCGTGGTAAAATAAATATAATATTTTGAATATACTATAGTTATAGAAAATTATTTCGAATAAAACCTCTATAAAATAATATTATTATTTTAACATATTTAGATTTATTATCTCCGCTTAGAATATTAATAAATTATAAAACTATTATAGAGTAGTATAGATATATCATAACTAAAGAATTTTATAAATTTCAAAAACATTTTCGAAAGGTAATTAACTATATCCTTTTACCAAAATCCAATTTAATTAAATATTTTACAACATGCTCGGTCTAAATAATATTCTCAAACGCACTGCCCGACAACCGAACTGTCAGTCCCAGCAAGTCATAAATAACTTGGGACAGTTATAGAAAAGCTTTAAACATCGAGAACGCACGAAAATGAGGGAAATGACCGGAAGGGTCATTATAACATCCACTACTAAAAGGACTTTCGTCCGCGAAAGTCGAGAATAAGCGCAAACCTGAAGACGTGAACAAGTAGGGATACTGGACTCGCATATCACGTTCAAGCTCCCAAGTGGCCTCCTTAACCGGACGGTGAAGCCACTGTACCTTAACCACTGGAATGTCCTGGGAGCGTAACCATCTGACATCTTTGGCTAAAATGGACACAAGCTCCTCTACATATGCTAACTTCCCGTCTAATTGAACCGAGTCCCGCTGAAGCACATGTAACTCATCCAGAATGTACTTTCGCAGCATAAAAACATGAAACACTAGGTGGATAGCTGAAAATATCAGAGGTAAAGCTAGCACATAAGCCACCTCTCCAACTGTCCGCAGAATCTCAAAGGGTTCAATATATCTGGGGCTAAGCT
Organism: Capsicum rhomboideum; assembly: GCA_031232105.1. Classification (NCBI taxonomy): domain Eukaryota; kingdom Viridiplantae; phylum Streptophyta; class Magnoliopsida; order Solanales; family Solanaceae; genus Capsicum; species Capsicum rhomboideum. The sequence goes on along the minus strand of CP124714.1, from coordinate 150,008,876 downwards.
TGCCCCTCCTACCAAACCATATCACGCTCTTCATAAGTGATACTCGTAAGAAGATCCTATCGCCAACTCTGAATTTCAACGGAGGACGTCTACGGTCAGCATAACTCCCTTATCTACTCTGAGTTGTCCGCAGCCTGTCCTGAATCGCCCGAACTCAGTCCAAAGACTCTCGGAGAAAATCTGTACCACGAGGACTGACCTCTGAAGTCTCAAACCAAACAACTGGAGACCGATAGTGTCTACCATACAAAGCCTCAAAAGGAGCCATCTGAATGCTGGAGTGAAAGCTATTATTATACGCGAACTATACTAAGGGTAAAAACTGATCCCACTGACCCCCAAAGTCTAACACACAAGCGCAAAGCATGTCCTTCAATACCTGAATAGTCCGCTCTAACTGCCCGTCGATCTGAGGATGAAACGCAGTAATGAGGTCCACCTGAGTACCCAATTCCTCTAGGAAAGTCTGCCAAAAATTGGAGGTAAACTGAGACCCTCGGTCTGAGATAATAGATATTGGCACTCTATGTAGGCGAAGAACCTCCTGAATATATACACGAGCTAACCTCTCAGCACTGTAGGAAACTCGAACAGGGATAAAATGCACCGACTTAGTCAATCAATCCACAACGACCCATCTACTATCAAAACTACGAGAAGTGCGAGGTAACCTACTAACAAAATCTATAGTGACCCGCTCCCACTTCCACTCGAGAATGGGTAACCACTGAAGTAAGCCACCGAGTCTCTAGTGCTCGGCCTTTACCTGTTGACAACACAGGCATCGAGCCACCAACTCTGAAATATCTCTCTGCATACCATTCCACTAATAGTGTTATCTTAAATCTCGATACATCTTCACTGTCTAGAGGTAAATAGAATATCTAAAACTGTGCGCTTCGTGCAAAATCGACTGAATCAAATCTCCAACCCTCAGAACACAAATACATCTGTCTAACCTCAGAACACCATTAGAACCCAAGGTATATCTCTCAGACTCAACCCTCACTACCTAATCTCGAATGCTACAAAGACCGCTATCCTCAAACTGACGACTCTGAATCAGCTCCAGCAAAGTAGATATCGCACCGACATAAGCGATAACCCTCCCGGGGTCAGAAATATCCAAACTCACCATTAAATTAGCTAAGTACTGAATGTCTAAAGCCATCATCCGCTGAGAGACTAGAATGAAGGCTAAGCTACCCATACTCACTGCCTTCCGGCTCAAGGCGTCCTCTACCACATTCGCATTGCCCTGATGATAAAAAATAGAGATAGTCCTTTAAAAACTCAATCCACCTACGTTATCTTGAATTAAGAACCCTTTGAGTCACAATATACTGAAGACGGCGGTGATCTGTAAAGATTTCACAATGAACACTGTATAGATAATGCCTCCAAATCAGCAGTGCAAATACTACCACTGCTAACTCCAAGTCATGAGTGGGGTAGTTACACTCGTGCAGCTTCAGCTTTCTTGATGTGTAAGCAATGACATGACCCCACTACATCATAACACATCCTAAACCGATACCAGATGCATCGCAATACACGGTGAAACCCTTGCCCTCATCTGGAAGAGTCAACATAGGGGCAGAAGTAAGTCAATCCTTGAGCTTCAGAAAGCTTACCTCATAATCCTTAGACCACTGAAATGGAACCTCCTTCCTAGTTAGTCTGGTCATAGGAGATGCAATAGACGAGAAGCCCTCAACAAACTGCCGGTAGTACTCTGCCAACCCAATGAAACTGCGAACCTCATTAGGCGATGTGGGCCTAGCCCAACCTCGAATAGCCTCAATCTTCGCTAGGTCTACCATGATATCATGTATCGATACAACATGCCCCAAGAAAGCTAAAGACTCAAGCCAGAACTCACACTTTGAGAACTTGGCTTAAAGCCAATTATCTCTCAAAGAATGGAGCACAATCCTCAAATGCTGCTTGCGCTCATCGCTACTCCTTAAATAAACCAAGATGTCGTCCATGAACACAATCACAAAAGAGTCTAAATATGGCTTGAATACACGATTCATCAAGTCCATGAAAGTTGTTGAGGCATTAGTCAACCAAAAGACATCACAGGGAACTCATAATGGTCGTATCGAGTCCTAAAGGCTGTCTTTGGGATGTCCTCAGCCCTAACTCTCAACTGATGATATCCAGATCTCAATTCTATCTTCGAGAATACTGCTAAACCCTGAAGTTGATAAAACAAATCATTGATATGAGGCATAGGATATGTATTCTTTATCGCCACCCTATTGAGCTGCTTGTAATCGATACACATACATAGATCTGTCCTTCTTCTATAAAAACAGAACTCGAGCACCCCACGACAACACATTCGACCTGATAAAACCCTTTCTCAGAAAGTCCTAGAGCTGAGTACTCAACTCCCTCAATTCAGCAGGGGCCATATGGTAAGGAGCCATAAAAATAGGTTGGGTGCCCGACTCGAGGTCAATAATAAACTCTATGTCACGCTCAGGAGGAAGGCCAGGTAGGTCAGTCGGGAATACATCAAAAAACTCACAAACAACAGGGACAAAGTATGGGTGTCAACCGGGCCGGGCCGGGTCAACCCGGCTCCGGTTCGATATTTTTTACCGGGTCTGGACCGGTCTTCACTTTAACTGGGCCGGGCCGGGCCGAGCCCAACAGTAATTAAAGCCCAAACGGCCTAGCACAGGCCCATTAGTGCATTTTACATGGGCCGGGTCCCGACTAAAAAAAAAATTTGAACTTTGATTGTTTTTTAATATAATACTACTTAGAATACGACTTTAAAGAACATACATATATATGTACATTCAATATATACTACTTTAAAGAATATACATACATATATACATTCAATATATACTACTTTAAAGAACATACATATGTATGTACATTCAATATATACTACTTTAAAGAATATACATACATATATATACTATTTTAAAGAATATACATACATATATATACTATTTTAAAGAATATACATACATATATACATTCAATATATACTACTTTAAAGAACATACATATGTATGTACATTCAATATATACTATTTTAAAGAATATACATACATATATATACTATTTTAAAGAATATACATACATATATACATTCAATATATACTATTTTAAAAAATATACATTCAATATATACTACTTTAAAGAACATGCATATGTATGTACATTCAATATATACTACTTTAAAGAATATACATACATATATATACTATTTTAAAGAATATACATACATATATATACTATTTTAAAGAATATACATACATATATACATTCAATATATACTACTTTAAAGAACATACATATGTATGTACATTCAATATATACTATTTTAAAGAATATACATACATATATATACTATTTTAAAGAATATACATACATATATACATTCAATATATACTACTTTAAAGAACATACAGTCATACAAAAGAATATACATTCAATATATACTATTTTAAAGAATATATATACATATATACATTCAATATATACTATTTTAAAGAATATATATACATATTTACATTCAATATATACTATTTTAAAAAATATACATATGTATGTACATTCAATATATACTATTTTAAAGAATATACATACATATATATACTATTTTAAAGAATATACATACATATATACATTCAATATATACTATTTTAAAAAATATACATACATATATACATTCAATATATACTACTTTAAAGAACATACATATGTATGTACATTCAATATATACTATTTTAAAGAATATACATACATATATACAATATTCAACAACATATACTTTTATACTATTATATTAATAGTATTGAATTCATACAATATATTCAATTTAAATTTTAAATGGAAAAAATATATAAAGAGTAAATGAATTTAATATTTGATTGATTGCAAAATGTTTGAAAACTTACAAGTTACAAGGTTGCAATTACATTTCACTAATTTCACAAAGTTAAATTGAAAAAATAAAAATTCAATTGATTAATTGTAAATTCTACAAATTTTTCATCATTTTTTCCAATTCACGCCTGTTAACATTAATGGGAATTGGCTGTGGATTGTCAAAATCAATGGCACTAAAGCCATGCATTGGACTTGATTGTGCTGAATTCTCTCTTGAAGTCATTATTTCTTCAAGATCTTCTTCGTCTTCCGGCTCCACGAACATTCCTTGATTTTTTCGTTCTGCTCTAATCCAGTCTCTAAGGCAAACTAAAACATTCATGGCATTGCCTCCCAATGTGTGTCGGTTGTCTCCAATCTGCTGTCGTCCTTAACTAAAAGCGCTCTCTGATGCAACGGTTGACATTGGAACATTCAATATATCTCTAGCTAACATTGAAAGTACAGGATATTGTCTTTCATTATTCTTCCACCATTCCAGCGTGTTGATTCTACCTCTAGGATCCTCTATAGGCTGCATAAGATAATACTTAAGCTCTTCCCGACTTACGGTTCTATGCGATGAAGGCTGCAATCTATTCCAAACAGATAGATCAGAAACACAATAAGCAGGCATATTATGTGCCTGTCTTTTAGAAGATGATGGTTCCTCAGAAGGATGGGGAGCGGGGGTCGGTGTAATGTGTGACGGTAATGCATTGTCAAGTAAATCAGCATAATGATTGTATAATGTGCTCATGTAACTGCTCGCATCAGACATAGCCGTAAACAAAGAAGGTTCTTCATTAGCTTTTACTCCTAAAGAAGAATAAATAAGAGAAGTAAATTCGGACATAGTATTATATTTCATACATGGATTTATTATAGCACCAACTAAGAAAATAGGGGGAAGCGAAAAAAAATATTTTTAAAATTTATCAATCATTGCCTCAATAGCATATTTGTAACCTGGTTTAGACTTATACTCATTAAGCAATAAAGAAATGTCAGCTAAATAAGCTAAAGTATTACAAATAGTAGGATAATAAGCTCCAGAAAATTCAACCGTAGCTAGATAAAATTTTTGCAAAAAATTAACAATATCATCAATTTCAGCCCAGTCTGAATTTTGTAACATACAATCGGGAAAATCACTAGCAAATTGGTTAAAAGTCATAGTAATAGGAACTTTATAAATATTGCAAGTATTTAAGAAATCATACGTAGAATTCCATCTAACATCTATTTCTTCAGGCATTAATCTCGGTCTAAGTCCATTTTCCTGACATTTTCTTTTAAATTCGGTAAGTCTAATTTTTCTATTATTTCCTTGAATAAAGCCAACTGCAAGTCTAACTTTTTCAATAGCAGGCTCAAAAAAAGCAAGACCATCCTTTACAATTAAATTATATATATGGCAAGCACACTTAACATGAAATATTTCGGGTAACGGTGGAGAAAGTTCAGTTTCTAACAACTCAATAGCAGCGTTGTTGTTAGATGCATTATCAAAAGATATACATAAAACTTTGCGGTCAATACCATAATATCTTGCAACTTTTGTAATAGATTCAGAAATAAATTTTCCAGTGTGTCTACGGTCTTCATCATACAAAAATGCTAAAATACGTTTTTGCATAACAAAATTACTATCAACCCAATGACAAGTAATTGTTAAATAATCATTTTTATTAATAGCACGACCAAGATCAGAAGTTAAAGCAACTCTACATGAAAGATTTTTTAATGATGCAGATAAATAGTAAACATATTGTGCATGGAGTCTAAAAATATCGGACCGACAAGTACTTCTAGGAATACCCTCAAACATAGGATTATAAATTGCCTGAATATAATGAATAAAAGCATCAGAAGAAGCAAAAGAGAAAGGCAAACAACCCACAGCTATCATTTTGGCTATTTCTTCACGATCCTTCATTTTATTATAATTCTTAACTAATAGACTGATTTTTGGGTTCAATCTAGTTTGACTTGGGCCCCCAACTGTCCCACCACCAGTTACCTGAGCTAGCTCTATTGGGTGTTTCTCCTTCAAATGTCTCGACAACTGACTCGTACCTCCTTTATTACCCCCGGTCTTATGCTCGTATTTTATCTGACAAAGATCGCATTCAACCTGAGTGGTTCCTTCTATTCGGGTATAAAAATTCCACACAACACTAGTTTTTTTACGAGATCTTACAGGGGGCCGGGGAGGAAGATTAACTGATTCAGATTGAACATTAACATTATCAGATTCGGGTGTAACATCAAAATCATCATCATCATTTTCATCTAAATCAACAGAGTCTACTTCATTCTCTTCTTCTATACCATAATTTTCTTGAGCCTCAAAATAATTCATATCGTGAGCACCTACACGTATTTCATTCTCAAATGGTTCGCTAATTGCTATCGTGAGCACCTCTACCGGAACCAATTTGTTTCTTACTACCACTACCACTACCACTTTCGGGATAAATTTTTTTAACACTTTTACCGACTTTCCTTAATTTATCCATATTACCAATTAAACTAACAATTATTCAAAAAACACAAAAAAAATCCAAATAAATATTCAACAAATAATACACTAATTAAAAATTAAAAGTAAGAGATGGAACGATAATACCAAATTTTTGAAGTACTCGAAAGTTGGTCAATTGAGTACTTTTGGAAACTTCAACGTAGTATTTGTAATTGCAAAATAATAAAATATATAGAACACTTTATGAGATAATTTTAGCAAATTTGAGAGAGAATAAGAGAATGAGAATTGAGATTGTAGGAAATATTTTTTGAAATGGCATGTATTTATAGGAAAAAAAAATTTTGATTTTTTTTTTTTTTAAAATTAAAGCCTAAAAAGGTTGTTTGGCCGTTGCCGTTGCCGTTGGGCCTCAACGGACCAAAACAGCCTTTGCAGGCTGGGGCCCAACGGCCCAGTCATTTTTTTTTTAAAAAAAAAAGTTACCGGGCCGGTGCACCGGTGGACCGGGTCCGGTTTTCTAACTGGGCCGATCCACCGGTTTCAATATCGTGTCCGGCCCAGCCCCCTAAAAACCCGCCAGGCCCATTACCCATATCGGGTCCGGGCCGGTCGGTAAATGGGCCGGTACCGGGTTAACCCGGCCCAGTTGACACCCTTAGGACAAAGTCAAGCGACGAACTCTCAATACTAGCATTCCGAACATAAACAAGGAATGAATCACATCCTTTCGACATCAATCTACGAGCCAGAACATATGAAATAATTCTCATCGGTATGCGGCTAACAGAACCCTGCCACACCACCAGGGGTACACCGGGCATGGCTAAGGTAACGTTCTTGGCAAAGTAATCTAAGACTGCATGATGAAAAGACAACCACTCCATGCCCAGAATCACATCAAAGTCTACCATGGCCATTACAATAAAATCAACCTGAGTCTCAAACTCCTGAATGGTTACTAGACATGATCTATATACCCGATCCACTACTAAAAAATCTCTCATTGGGGTAGCTACACGCAAAAGCATAAATAAAGACTCCGAACACAAACCCAGTCGTGGTTCATAATAAGTATATACATAAGAAAACATGGATTCTGGATCAAATAATGCAGAAGCTGGATGATGGCATACGAAAATCGTACCTGTAATCACCGCATCCGAAGCCTCAGCCTCCGGCCTAGCTGGCACGGCATATAATTGACGCTGACTACCACTAGTCTGAGCACAGACTTGAACACCAGTCCGACCTTCCTGTGTTGCACCTTGAGAACCCTGGGGACCACCTCGATGACCTTGTGCACCACCTCTGCCTGCTGGCGGTATAGATCTGATGGGTTCTGTCGTCTGAACTGAAGGCTCAATCGCCTTGCACTGAGGACACTCACGCGCGAAATGACCGATAACTCCATAAGTATAGCATGCTCTCGGCTCCCTTCTCAGCCTAAAGATCTGGCTGATCTGGTATGACCACCTCTAGTCGATGAACTGGACTGACTACATCCCTGAGGCTGACTACAAGAACTACTATAGGCGGGCTGACCCCTATCAGAAATATGTAAGGCTGACTGTACGGGCCTTCTAGGCTGACCCTGTAGCTGAAAAAACTGTTGTTGCTGCTGAGGGTACCTACCCTAAAACTCGCGACCTCTTAATTGTGAGCCACTGTGACTTCCACTATAACTACCCTGGAACCGGGGTATCTTTGGGCCTCGTGATCCATCTCCTTGATCACATACATATGCTCAGCTATCTCAGTAAATGACTTCCTCGAAGTCACTAAACTCTGTGTAGCTCTGCGAAGTGATAACCGCAATCCTCTGACAAAACATCTAATTCTCTCATACTCATCTGTCAAGATCGCAGTGGCATGCCTGGCTAAATCATGAAATCTACCCTCATACTCAGCTACTGTCATAGACCCCTCCCTTAACCTGGAAAACTCATCTCGAAGACATTCACGTATACTGAGGGGCATGTACTTCCCCAAGAACACCTCGGAGAACTGTGCCCAAGAAACGGGTGGAGATCCAGCTGGTCTGGAGTCAAGATAACCTCTCCACCATTTCCTCGTGACCATATCAAACTGATAAGAAACAAAATCTACCCCGCGCAACTCCAATAATCCCAAATTCCTCAGCTTCTCCTTGCAGCTGGATAAGAACTCATAAACATCCTCTCCTAGAGTACCGACAAATTTAGGCAGGGTTATTCTCAAAAAATGGCTCAACATCTTCTGCTCCTCGCTAGACATAACTGGCTAGACTGTTACCTGCTGTGGAATTACTGGTACTGGCGGAATCATAACTTGGGGTGCCGCAGCTGCAGGCTGCGTCCCAACACCAACTCCCTATGTGGCTGGTTGTACTCCCGCAACAGGCGAACCTCCAACTAATCCCAGCAACTGTACCAACATAACTCGGAGTACTAAAGCATCAATAAATCCAGGTGGAGCCTGGGCTGCCCCCTAGCCCACTGGCTGCTATGGTAACAGAGCATCTGGAGCTATAACGGGATCGGGTGACTGATCCCTAGCATGATCTCTGCTCGGCGATGCTTCTCTGTCCTGTCTCCGACCTCTAGGTCGACCTTGGCCCCTAACAGAAGCCCTCGCTGTGGGCTCGGGGTCCCAATCCCCTGCTCTCGCACTACGCGTCCTAGCCATCTGCGTAAAGAGTGAGCCAAATGAAGATCAGAAACCAACATAACTCGACACACGGATATAAGTCAACAAAATGAGAGACTCCCCTAAGAATGCTCCGTAGCTTTTCGAGGATAGGATATAGGCATCCCCGCACCGATCCGCAAGACTCTACCATACATTGGCTCATGTACCGACACTACACATACAACCTAGGCTCTAATACTAAGCTATAAAGATCCAATTTCTGAGTCATAATGACACCTACCATAACCCACCAATAGGCAAGCAAAACCCTAGCCCAGAGCGACAAGCGACGGGCCAACGGGCAGAATCTCAGAAGAACAGAGACGAAGTGGAAGTAACCATACTAATAAATATGCTAAAAATGTAAAAATAAAACCAACATACATACATACCAAGGCTGAGAAGGAAGAGGACTGTATACAAAGTCAACAACCCCTTCCAAGATCTGGTGAGTTCGGTACAAGAGCCATTACTAGACATACCCAAAATACAATACAGAAACCAAATATATACATCAAGTACTGCAGTCTCAAGAGAAAAAGACTATACAGTAGAGATGGAGTAGGATCTGCCTCGGACGTTAGTAAGCTCACCCTGCTTTAGAGTCAGTGCTGAGAAGAGAGTCACATCAAAGTCGTCGGCTAGTGCTCAGATCTGTATTGGGGAAAAAGATGCAGAAGTTCAATATTAGTACCGGGCAATGGGTACTCAGTAGGCATCATTGGTCAACTGAGTTCAATGTAATATAAGCAAGCTAAAATGCGAGGGCGCATGTTAAGTCTAGGGTGTAAATAATAAGTAAATAAACTACTGCCGAGGCGTGTAGATATGCTCAGGAGATAAATAAATGTGATATTGAATAACGAGTAAGTAAATGCGTAAGTAAACACATAAGTCAAACATAACCCATCTGGACCCCTATAAATCGGCGGGACACAAAAGAATAAAAAATGCGTAGTCACCAGTGTCCCGAAGCTGTACTCGTATCCAGTTGTCACAGTAATCAATGGGGTGCACCGGGCATGAACCTGCACCAATGGATAATAACATGAGACCAGACACCAGAATCGAACCGAACACAGTGGGTAATAACAATAGGCCACATATATATCATATATGCCAGACTCAAACCGAAACTCAGAGAACAATAGTATCATAATCACTGTACCCAGTACTAGAACTCATAGTGTACCATAATTTGGGGCCGGACTCAAACCGGACACCCAATAGTCAATAACCAAAATCATCATTCCCGAATCAGTAGCCGAACTCAAATCAAAACACATCATAGACAGTACCCAGAACAGAGCCAAGGTCACATCATAACCAATAAAAGGGGAACATGCTAAGGCCAGGCCAAAGTCGAAGTATTGGTAAAGGAGCTAACCCATCATTTGCTACAAGGTAAGTCCCTGGGTCCTCCTAGGTCCATAGTCTACTATCATGCAATGTCTAAGTCAGTCCGGGTATATAGAGTAGCTCATGGCAAGGCGGGTCCTAATTCTAAGCCAAGGCCAGCAACCCCAATCAAGTGTAATGCTATCAAGGACTAAAAGCTAAACAAGACAATAGGGAATAATTGGGGTGACTCAATCCCATTACAAGCCTAACAGGTCATACTAGGGCTTAACTAAGACCAAAGATGTCAAAGTTCTTACAAGACAAAGCGTAACAGGGCCCTCTATCGGGTCTCAAAAACCAAGTCTAGTTATACCTGTCTAAATCTGGGTTAAGTCTATCTACGCCTGGGCTAAGGTCCAATAATAACATTCCCCAACCAACAACGACAACAACAATACTATCCGACCCCAAATAGGTCATCTGTGGTGTAACACGAGGATAACGGGCTTGGAATGTGTCTGAATAGCCCTATCCGACCTAGAAGGCCTAAATCACAGCAACCCACCACCAAGTCTATAATACCAGCCCACAACACCAGCACAATAGAATACATATATCACATATAAGCCCAATCTAAGTGTAAAGGAAACCTAGCCTAACTGGACGTCGGCACAAGCCTGCCAGGAGAATTAGCTATATAGGAGTCTTCCCCTTCTGAGAGGCCTATGAATCCTGCCAAGCTACCAAAATAATAAACTACATGTCAAAACATGACTATTGATACCCATATTGCATTAGTTCAAAAAATATCCGAACAGTCTACGTGGAGTCCGCTTGCGGAATCGCGAAATCGAAATAGTCACAGCGTCCCAAACTACCTCATAACCAATAGTCACAACTAGCACCACTTCATTTGAGCTTAAAATATAGCTCAAATACCAACAACAATCCCATCAAATATAACAATTTAAATACACAACTTTAAGCTAAAACTAACTGAAAAACTTACGATATAAAAACGTTATATTATCAACCACGCGATCTCCAAACTTGAATAACTTGATGTAGATAAATAATTTCTTTTCTGGGATTTAATATACTATCAAACTTTTTTCTGACAAGTATATTATTTACGTGTATAAGTATATTCTAAAAGCATTATATTAATATGTATAAAGTGCATAGAAGGGAACAACAAGTTGTTTTAAAGGAAAAGGTAAAAATGGAATAGCTAAATTATATACACATACATATATATATATATGTACAACACGGTAGAAATGATGATGAATCATTTGCATAAATGTGAAATGGTGACACATGGCTAACCATAGTTATGACACCTCTTTAATGCCATGTTGATGAGCACTCCTCCACTTCCATGTGGAGAGAGGTGTCCGTAACAAATTCATTTATCCATTTTGTATATATTCAGGTATTGCGTAGCTCTGTGGTAAAATAAATATAATATTTTGAATATACTATAGTTAATAGAAAATTATTTCGAATAAAACCTCTATAAAATAATATTATTATTTTAACATATTTAGATTTACTATCTCCGCTTAGAATATTAATAAATTATAAAACTATTATAAAGTAGTATAGATATATCATAACTAAAGAATTTTATAAATTTTAAAAACATTTTCGAAAGGTAATTAACTATATTCTTTTATCAAAATTCAATTTAATTAAATATTTTACAACGTGCTCGGTCTAAATAATATTCTCAAACGAACTGCCCGAAAATCGAACAGTCAGTCCCAGTAAGTCATAAATAACTTGGGTCAGTTATAGAAAAACTCTAAACGCCGAGAACGCACGAAAATGAGGGAAATGACCGGGAGGGTCATTACATCAAAGGAAACCAAAATAACCACAAATGGGCAATCTTCAATTAATCAACCAAGAAGTTCAACAATTCCAAGATTCCACTACTAATTACTCACTGATTACTCACTAATTTCCTTAAGGGAATTCACTAAGAAAAACTGCAAGTTTAAGAGTTCAATATCCAATATAATCTAAGTCTTGCAAAATGAAAAGACCCCTATTTATACTAATAAAATAAAGAAGACATTGACTTTTTACAATATTGCACTTAAATGAGACAAGGGTCTTGTTTGGTTGTCTTCTTTGTGAATTCATGAATTTAAGAGGTAGTCACTTGCACAAATGACCTATTTTCTTCCTCCTCTTCACCTTGATTGACCTTCCACACATTGTATGTCTTTCTTTGGCATCCGTCAAACTCCTCCAAAGCTTTCTTTCTCATGAACATCACTTGTAGGTCTTGGAGCTCTTTTGCTTGCCTACATGTGATTGGTCTTGAAGGGTAATCCATGCCACCCATGCCATCTATGTTAGTATCAGTTAGTCTCTTTAATTAGTCTTGGTCTTCCTTGTTTATCTTTTCCTCTTATTATCTAGTTACTCGTCGTTTCGGGATATGGGTTTGGCTTACCTACTGACGTGTTATAGTAGGTGTCGTCATGACCTAAATTTTTGGGTCGTGCATCAAATTTCAACATTACTTAAATAAATATAATCTAAAAGAAAAGAAAAATATAAGTCTATAAGCTCAGTCAACAATAAACTCTACTATAGTTGAAAAAATTAAAATACTAACGAAATTTTGCTAAATGAAGAAAATATATATTTAAAAAAAATGAGAAATTGCATGGAATCACAAGAGTAAAAGTTGGAAAATGAGAAGCAAGGAAATGAAATATATAAATAATGTAAATAAAAATATTTCATAATAAAATTATAAAAATAAAAAAGAATTTAAAATAATAGAAATAAATAATAAATTAAAACGAAAAGAAATAAAAATAAAAATAAAGAAATTTAAGAAGTAACCATGTAATTACCAGCAATTCACATATCCCCTGAGAATTTGAGTGTTATTACTCCCTTCCAATTACACTCAATTTCCTGCTAACTAAGTAATTACCTGACCAAACTATATAATTGCACCCAATTACATTCAAATCCAATTCTCACGTGGCTTTCCAAATAGGCCTTAAAAGTTTCATATTTTGTTGATTTGTTCTTTTGTAGTATAAATTTACTTGGTGACATAATTAGTAAATACAGTAAATCTCCTTTCTATATTTTAAATTTGATTTCTCAAATTGCAATTAATGTATTACTTATCCTATGGAGACCTTTGTATTTATGTCACCCCTCAAAATGAGATGAGATGAGACGTGACGCGACATATGATGCCTATCAACTTGCACCAAGCGAACCGATTTAGTGTTCCGATTACTCACCTCCACATCCATATACCCTGATTCAATTAAGTACAATAATATTAAATGATTAAAGTAAAGTGGATATCATTAATTCAAATTAAACATGCTTATAAATCAAAACACCAAAACAAAACAGATGTCGTGCATGAAGCCATACAAATACCCATGACCCAACGTACCTCCACACTATCTATGGAGCCTCCATGACACTTTTTGAGAATGAATAAATACTTCCTCTGTTTCAATTTATTTTATCTATTTTCTTTGAGTCAGTTTCAAATAGAATGATCATTTTTTTTAGTAACTCTTTAATTTTAACTTTTCACATGACATGTTTAAGACCATAAGATAAGAGCATTTTGGTATATTTGATGTATTTTTAATGTAAGACCAATAAGATTCAAAAAGTCTTCTTTATTTTCTTAAATTGTACCAAGTCAAAACAAGTCAATCAATTTGATACTGAGAGAGTAAAGATACAGGATTAACCTGACGATATAAATAGTAGAAAACTCAATGTACTCTCTCGACCCAAAATGGGCACACCAATATAGAGGATAAAGCAGGATCCTGACTCAAAAGTGGACCATAGAAATGTGTTGAGCATCCAGCACCCAGCGCCCAATAACAAATAAATCAATGTCAAAATCAATATCTTGGTAGGTGATATACTAGGAAGCTCTGTCAAAAACACATATGAAAACTGACTCACCACTGGTACTGGCCACTCAAGTGTGGAGTCTCAGCATTAGGGGTTTGACTCTACTCCGTTACTTTTTGCTCAAATGATTATCAATACACTTTTCATGGTTGACATATGGACTGATAAATATAAAATGTTAGGATTGCATTTTAGCTTATGTACTATTTTTGGTGTATTTTTTATTAATGAAAATGTCAAAGAGATGAAATCAAATTTTTTTAAAATTATAATGTTAAGATTAAAAAAATATGGAGTCATTTAATTAACTGTGAAGAAAGATCAATTCATTTGACTTTCTTTTTAGAGAATTACGTTATTACGGTCATAGCTAAGTCTAGCAATGCTGAATGGATAAGTAAAGAAACACCCAATTCCCAAAGATACATGCTCACATTTATAAGGAAAAAAAAATTTCAATTGCGGTTCAAAAAAATTACCCAAGGAAAACATGACAGATTGACCAAACAAAGTACTTCAGCAATAAAATGTCAAATTATCAGCCAAAACGATAAATTCAATGGATAAGAAAATTTAAATAGATCAAAGCACATTGCTGTCTTGAAATAGTTGCGGTTTTTGATTCCTTGAATTATTCGCCTGTCAAATATAAATAATTTTAATATAATAATGAAAATTTATTATAAAATTAGAAAAGAAAATTTACTTAACACTGCTAATAAAGGATCCATATTTTTCATCATTATAAAACTAGAAAAGAAAATTTACTTCCGAGATTATTTAATGGCTCCATATCTTTTTAATGTTAACATAAATAATAATAACAGAAAGAATTGATTTCATATCTTTGTCATTTTCATTAATAAAGAATACACTAAAAATAGTACATAAGCTAGAATGCAATCCTAACATTTTATTTATCAGTCAGCAACTCAATCATCAAGAGATGCATTGATAATCACTTGGGCAAAAAGTAATGGAGCGAAGCCGAACCCAAGCATTAGTATCTCGAATATATGCTAAATAAGTCAAACACCCCTTCTCCACCATTCGTTGAGCCTTAAGAAAAGATATCCCCTTCCTCGAAAGGCCCTTCCACTCCAATCTAGGTATTCTTTGCATAGCTAGTGTAACTATCTTGGTATGACAGTCCAAGACCGCTTGATAAGAAGATACTTAATCCATACTCAAATAAATACGAAATCCACCATATCAATTATCATCATGTCTACTCAAGTGTCATATCCTAGTAATGAAACCACACAAGACCGATAGATTCGATCCACAATCATAGTGTAACGATCGGTTCCGTCGTTACTGAAAATATCTGTGGTAAAGGAATACAAATCTCATTCGTCATATGTGTTAGGATCAATTCTTTAGTATGGGAGTGCATTTGATATGTACTAAGGTCATACAATACCCCTAGCACAAAGTTAAGTTGAAAGTGCCCTTACCGATTTAATTTTGGGCTAAGATTAAACTAGCATCAACTTCAAATGAGCATTTTCCCTAGAATATAAAGAGTTAGAGGGATCAACACCCACAAAATTAAAGATATCTGAGTCTTCTTTCCAACCCAATTGACCGTTCGTTAATCCGCTTCTTGAGTAAAAAGTTATGATCGTTATACTGAAGACTGTCCGTGCTAAAAAGCTGAGGGCACTGTAGCGGGTTTAGGTTGCTATAGCGACATGCACGTCGCTATAGTGATATAACAGTAGTTTATAAGCTTTATAAACTTATTTTGACGCGTTTCAGCTTCCAAACTCCAAAATTTCATTCCTAAGCCCTAGAGGGGCGATTTTCTCTTTGTTTGGGTGAAAATCCTTCGTTTATGTAAGATTTTTACTTCTTTATAACATTGATGAAGCCGTTTATCTTATAGAATCACTAAAATAAGGAATCTATGATGAAATTCTTGTGGTTTAGATCCCTAAGTTCATGAATTTGTGGGAAAAACTTATGGGTGCCTAGATTTGAGTTTAGATTGTAAATTAACTATTTCTAGTTTAAAATTAACAACATACATACGCAGTGTATTCTCACAAAGTGGGGTCTGGGGAGGTTAAAGGTGTACGCAATCCATACCACTACCTCAGATGAAGTAGAGAGGTTGTTTCCGATAGACCCCCGGCTCAGGACAAATTAAGTTTAAAAATATGAAAGTTGATAGTGGAGGTCTGGGGACCTTGAATTCAATAAAAGTGGAACCTTTAGGCTAAAAACTCCATTAATCGAGTTGGATTGAGCTTGAAGGAACTATTTGATGGTTAATTGACCCTTGGATAATTTTGTAGATCGTAATTAAGGTTAGAACTAGTGGGTTGAATTCCCAAAGTATTAGTTTGAAGAGTAGTTTATTAATTACTCTTATAATTGTTGTTTGTTAGATGATTAGCCTTTGGAAATGTGAAGAAGAAGGAGGATCATCCATGATATAGCTTACTTGTTGCAGCAGCTTGGCACCCAGGTAGGTTATGGTTTATGAGTAGTAGACTATGGTTAGTAATCTTATCCATAATATAGATTTGATGGGAGAAATCATGCTTAGGCATGTGGCACGGAGTTTGGAGGTATAAAACATGGAAATTAATGTAATAAAGGCTTAATTGTGTATTATTATATTGTGTATGAATCCTTTATGGGTGTTGTGTGTTTGAATGACTTCATGATGGATTTTAATGTGAATTATGTGAATATAGATGATGATAAGGAGATTGCATGATCTTATAATCTAGGGATTCGGCCTAAATACCATTAAGAGGGTGAACTTGATATTATTTGTGTTGGAATATGGGATAATCTTACTTAAAGTTGGTAATGAGAACTGATTAGGGTATGAAGAGGCGGTAACATAACTTAAGAGCCTAAAGTCAAGTTAGGCTAAGGATTAGGAAGTAAAAGGTATAAAGATGTATGACTAAAACTAGATTGTAAGTTGGATAGAGTTGAATGATTGGCTAGTGGAGTAGGTCTTGAACCTAGTAATGACATGAATGTAGGGGCTACTGGATAATAGTGAAAATCCCCGATCTCGATATAAATAAAGGAGGATTGGATTAGTGAATAAACTTATGAATGTTGAACTAGAATTTAGACTCCTTTGGGTTGAATGTGCTCTCCTAAAATGAATACTTGATTTTAATGAATATGGCTTGATAATGCTTGCTTGAATAAGCAGTGGATTGGTCTTAGGACATGCTATAATTGATGAAACCAATGATTCATATCTACTTGTGATTTGGTGTGTTAAAGTATGATTGTTGTTTACCTGAAATGATTAACTCGAGTTGACCAAGTGTTTGGGTGATTTCCTATTGTTGCAATGAATACTTAACGAAGGTAATTGTTAAATGATATTCTAAGTGTAAACACATTCAATGAATTTATATGTAAAGCTTGTGGTTGTTATCATTGTTTTCTGTGATTGTTGTGATTTTATATTGGTTATTTGTGGGATTTTCCCATCTTTACGGGTTTTGGTGGAATAAGATTGGCCGATACTTGATATCTGGTTTTATTAGATGGATAAGAGCTTGTCCTCTGCAGGTCATGGCTAGTGGGCGACCATAAGACCCTTAGCATGTGTGTACAAGGTAGTGCTATTTATATTATTTCCTTAAGTGGACCGAATTTATGATTATTGTTGTTGTTGCTGTTTGTATTGGTTCCATGAGTGGATCAATTTATATTATGGTTGTTGTTGTGGGTTCCTTGAGTGAACCGGGTTATGATGTTGACTTTGATATTTTTAGAGTCAGGGTTGTTGACTTGATCATGGTTTGACTTGACTTATTGTCTCTTGACTTGTACTTGA
Organism: Capsicum rhomboideum; assembly: GCA_031232105.1. Lineage (NCBI taxonomy): Eukaryota > Viridiplantae > Streptophyta > Magnoliopsida > Solanales > Solanaceae > Capsicum > Capsicum rhomboideum. The sequence continues at coordinate 149,990,733 of CP124714.1, read as the reverse complement.
CTTAAGTGGTAGAGCTACTTGAAGAGACTAAGTATCAATTACTTGAGGTATTTATCCTAAGGTGTGTTCATAGATGTACTTGTTACAAGGTTATGATTATTGATTCTCATTTATCATTGAGATTAATTGAGGTGTAAGTGAAATAGATTGACTTATAATAGCTATTGGGGTTAAACAAGTGAGAGTTAGGGTGGATGACATTTGATGTGAAGGTGATGAATGATCAACAGGAATAAGAATAGAAATATCTTAGGTAACACAAGTGGGTGAAAGCGATGTGAATTAAATTGTTATATAAGTGGTAATGCTTTCTTTCTATGATTTCTATATTGTGTTTACATGATCTAACCCTGGTCGGCCGATGATACCTACCAGTATGTGTTGTTTGTATGGATACTACTCTTGCTATACCTTTTGGGGGGTATAGTCTGGTTGCAGGATCAGTAGGTGTTTGAAGTTTGACGTGCATAGTGATCTCCATCAGCTTCTTCTCCTTTCATTCCTATGGTGGAAGCTGTATCTTGTTTTGTCCTTCGTTATACTAGAAGTTGTTGTACCTATTTGGACTAGGTCCTTGGGTAGTTTTTATTCCGCATTTATATATTTGTAAAATCTGGTATAATAAGGATTTGGTATTTTGATACTTATCCTAAGACTTCAGCATATCATGTTGAAAGGGTGGTAAGGGGTTCTCTTATCTAGGTGGATTAGAGTAGGTGTCCTCACGATCCGGTAATTTAGGTCGTGACACGTAGATTCTTCGACAGGCGTAGAAATACGAATAGGCAAGGCAAGCGAATCAAATTATAGATTTTCTTTTGTTTTCATTACTATTTTTACTGAGGTTTGAGCTGGTCACTTTTGGACCAGATAGACCTCTTTCGGGCTTTGTTTAATTTTGCATACATTTCAATAGAATCGGCCCAATGGGTCAAAATTTATATTAAAAAAAATAACCTTATTAATGATGATTTGAACTCTAAATTTAATTATTACTACTTTATATAGTTATTTAATACTTTTAGTTTTTTTTTTTAAAAAAAGTGCAACCCGGTGTACTAAAGTTACCGCTATGCGCAGTGTCCGGAGAAGGGCCCCACCACAAGGGTGTATAGTTAAAAAAAATTAATACTTTATGTAGTTATTTAATACTTTTAGTAGCATGAGAAAAAATTAATAAACTCTCAATTTGCTAAAATAAACAAGTAAAATGAAACATTTATTTTTAGTATAAGAAACCAAGTTAAATGACATGGAGGGATTAGTTAACTATTTCCTTTTAATGATGGAATGAACTCAAAGTACTTATAATTTTCCACACACAAAAATAATTAAATAAACTGTTTAATGAAAAATATTCCCCCTCCCCCCCCCCCCAAAAAAAAAAAAGAAAAAAAGAAGGAACTTTTACTAAAATACAGAGTCTAATAAAAATAATTACATCTACATAGTTCATGTATTTGGATTACACCCGCATAATCTATTTTTACACGATATACAATACTATACAACATTATATACTTACTTTACACAAATATATAAACTTGTGTAAATATGCATAATAGTGTATAAGATGTATTTATATACACTTTTATATTATTATACACCATGAGTAAAATTAAGAAGTTGGACACAGAGTCTCTCGAAAAATCGATGGAGTTTTGAGTTCAAAGATTTATTTCAAGAGACTAATGAGGAAATCAAAGATTATTTTTTTTTGGTTTCTCATTCATTGTCCGATATCCGTATTGAAATTCGACTAAATTCGAATTCACGTCGAGAAGTCCCGCATTGAGGGAGAAAGCTCCCTAACAATGGCGACTCCATACTAATGAAGACTCGAACCTAAGACTCTGGTTAAGGATGAAGAAATACTTACCATTCCACCACAATACTTGTTGATGGAAATCAAAGAATTTCCCCAACACCAAGGATCATTTCATTTATTTAAAACTAGTAAAAGTACCCACACGTCGCGTGGTCAACAATGAAATTTAGGAAAATTAATCTATATTATATGTAAATTTAGTCAAAATTAAAGAATATGCTTCAACGACAACATCAATAAAAAGAGTAATCATATTACAAATAAAACAACATCTAATAGAGGAAATCATGCAAGCATTAACATAGGATGTTAACCAAATGATTTGGTAAAGACATCTAATAAATTACATGGGCAATAACAGGTGGAGGGAAAATTTTGAAAAAACACATAAATGGATGTTACAATATTTATTTAATAAATAAGTTGATACTCCTTTCTTTTCTTTCTAGTTGTCGAATTTCGTTATCGAGAGTCATTTAATTAATTTTCAAACCTAAGTTAGATTAGATTAATTCAATATATTAATATTAAAATTTGAATATTCAAAAGCTATATGAAAAATAATATGAGTTAACATATGATAAGAAATACATCTTAAAATATTGGTCAACATATTATTTTGACTCTCAAAAAGAAAATTATGACAAGTAAAAGAAAGAGGAAGTAGTAGGAGAAGGAAAAGATGATCAATCGTAATTTATGATTTTTTGGAATTTTTACTGTAGATTTAGAGTTTTTTCCATTTGAAAACATATTCGAATAGCCACGGGCATGAACCCCAAACGGTGATTTGGAGCTATTGCTAAGCCTAATGGATTGGGTTTGCAACTCTTCATTATTTTTCGTTATTGGCACAACTAATAAATAAGTTATTATAAAAAATAAAAGAAAAAAAGAAAGAAACACTCTGAAAAAACAAAAAAAAAATGGATAAATTGAATTCTTGACTTTAGAGAGTGTCAATTCACCTCGTCTATTCTCTCAATTTTACCAACAACAAATACTACGCTTAAGTGAATGAAAGTAGAGAACAACAAAATGTAAGCAAAACCATTACTTTCAAGAAATGCATTTTCAAAAATTTGTGTAAGAATTTATTTCAAAAACGATTAAGGAAGAAAAAATTGTGTATTTTTAGAATATTGAAGAAGAGGTGAAAATAATGAAAAGGATGAAAGAATTAAGGGAAAAGCCAATAGAAGAAAAATATATGAAGAGGAAATTAAAATAAAACAAAGGGAAAGGAAGGAAAATACCTTCAATATAGACGAAATTACATCTCTATTTGCATTAATTCCAGTCATTGATGGCCATGGACTCTCTGTAATAGTGAAAGAAAAGAATGTAAATCGTTTTTAATTTAATAAATAAACAATGATAATGAAGAGTATTCATATTAATTTCAAAAGTTGGAATACACAAGCAATTCAGTTTGGTGAAAAATGAAAAATGTCTTGTAAATTGGTGTGAATTTTGAGTTTTTATCCGAAGAGGTGCAACTTTTGAGTAAAATTAAGAGGGCAAGAGGTAGAATGATAGAGGGAAAATAGGTTTAAAATATGAGGAAAAATATAAATGTAAATCTCGTCTTAGGAGAGTGCCACATCACCAGTCCTAAGATCCTCTTTTATATATATATATATATATATATAGATATATAGATATATAGATATAGATATAGCTATTAAATGAGCACACAAGACATCTTTGAGGAAGAATTGGTAAAACATCTAAAGGAGATACGGGTAGGAAATTTATGAAGCGTTCAGGATGAAGGAAAAGGTGAGAATAACAAACATTACATAGGAGCCAGTGAGCCACTGCTATTGCCGAAAACCTGGGCTATTTTATTTTAAAATAAAAACATGAGTTAGAAAGTGTAATATTTTTTTATCGAAAGAAGTTCATAAATGACCCTTATAGAGGCTGATCTTAATATTTTGTCCCCCATAAGGAATGCCTTACAAAAATAACCTTCATTTATTCAATGAAAATTTTTGGACAAAATTACTCTCCAAACCTATAAACTGCTCACTGATTGTACAAACAATCTTATCATTCCAGAGACATCATCCAGAACAATAACAAATTGAAGGGAGCTTAATATTATATCATCATATATGTCTTGATAAATAAATGGAGCTAAAAAACTATTTTACAAAAAATTTCACTTTTATTTTACAAAAATTTTAAAATAGATTCGGTTCGATTAAACCGATTTTTGAAAAATTCATTAACAACTTAGCTCAAGGACTTTCAAACAACAAATTAGGCCCCATAGGCAAGACTTGACATTGCCTCATTGTGTCTTAATTTATGAGATGCTATATAATTGTTGCCGTAGAGGGCAAAACTTAGCCCAATGACTTTTAAGCAACAAGTTACGTCCCATGGGTAAGACTTGACACTACCACATTATGTCTTTATTTATGAGATTATAATGACCTGATATGTGAGATTTTACTTTTTATGTGATTTGACTATTTTGCCCTTCTCTGTAGTTGCTACATGTTGATTTTAAGGAATAGGAATGGTTGGCACGGTTACCAATGCCTTTGGGAGGCTTTTGGGAGAGTTTGTGATTTTTAGATGCTTTGAAAGTTCAATAGTTGACTTTGATCAACATTTGATATTCTGAGTGTTGATTGACGATATGGACAGTTACATTAGATCCAGAATGTCGAATTTAGGTTAGTAGCGAGGTTGGTTCAGGTTTGGGACCTTTATATTACTTTTCGACCCTCGTTGTGGAAACTAGTTAAAATAAGCTTTAAGGGGGGGGGGTCTGGGGGTTAATTTGATGAAAACGATCCTTTTTTGAAAATACGATATTGCCATTGAATTAGGGACGACTAAAATACCTTAATAGCATATATGTTTTATTTCTGTGGGGTCCCGAATGAATTTCGAGGGTCCGTTTGGAGACTTAAGAGTATATTTCAGTTGGTGCAACAACTGATATCTGGTGCATCAGGCCGTTCAGTGCATTCGCATGGACACGTGTCGCAATAACGGTCCTTAATGATAGACTTTATCGTGCGCGTGGTGGTGGCATCGCGATCGCGATGAGTTAATCGGTGGATCGGGTCGGGTTGACTCATTACGATTGTGAGGCCCAGCTACACGACCGTGATAACCAATTTAATGGCCGGTCAATGTTGACCCTCGCAATCATGAGGTGGGATCCGCGATCGCTAGGTACTGTTCACTAAATAGTATAAATAACTCATTTTCGGGAATTCCTTCATTTTTAGACCTCAAGGCTTCGGATTTTGAACGATTTGTAGGGTTTCTTCACCATTTGAGCTTGGGTAAGCTCTAGACTCATCTTTTCACTATTTTCTATTGATTAGGGCTTCGAGAACACCTTTTAATCTTGATTTTTAAATAGATTTTTGAGGTTTTTGCCAGTAAAGCATAAAAATGATTTTTCTTCGATTTGGACCTCGTTTTTAACTCATTTTCCCGTGGGTTTTCAACAGTAGACTCCTATAACATTGGAGAATGTATTTTCAAAATAAAATTCTGGTTTTATCCTTTTCATTTTCGAACCCATTTTTGGAACCAACTTAAATATAGTCAATATGGGTATTATTAGCTTCCTTTTAATGTGTAGATGTTGTATTTGTATGTTTTAGTTGATTCTTAGGCCGTTTGGAAGGAGAAGGCTCCATGTTGAAGGATTTTAGGCTTGGATTTCGATGCTTCGAGGTATGTTATGGCTTAACTTTCTTCAGACAGGGCTGGGTAGTTAATAAATAAGTAAAGCATGCTATGGGTTGGAAAAAATAACTTTGGGAATAGTTTTTGTAGCTATATATACATTGCGTGATGCCCGTGTGGGGGCTTATATTCTCGTTGTTGTTTATTGGTGATATTATATATTGTATGTTGCTCGATTGGGGGCTTTATTTGACATCATTGACCTTATTTGTGCACTTACTTTCCTTATTCTTAATGTGATGTCGTGGGGGGGCTTTAATAGATATTATAGGCCTTGTTGAGCATTGTTTGCCTTTATCATGATGGAAATACCTGAATTGGAGTTTTGGTATGATATTAATGATGTCCTACATGACAAAATTTTCTGATGGTGCCCAATGAGATATTGAGATTTTGATTATTGACACATTGAGTTGATTCTAAGCTCACTTTTACATGTATTGAATGGATTATCATATTCATACTGATTGGTTATGAGCATTACATCCTCATTTCATACATACATAATAACGAGACATTAGTACCACCTAGAAACACTGATTTTGAAAGAAAATGAGATACTTTTAAAAACACCTAGACCGAGAGATGTGTCGGTCAGGTTGATTGAGATACAAGAAACACTTTATAGACCTTGATCCGTGTACATTAGCTGGAGAGGTGGATTGAGATTATGAGACAGGTATACGGGTTGCGAAACCCCCATGGGTCCTATCTTGGGAGCGCTGAGGCTTGGTAGGTGTATACATAAAGTCATGCGATGGCTTTCAAAACATTCTATCATTATCCTATCTTCAGTGCATTACATAGCATACACATTTGGTGTTGTTTTCATATACTTGGCATGTATTTAGTTTATGCACTTGTTTGATCATATCTGTTTCTACTCGTTCTTCCTCTTATATATAAATATATTAGAACTATTAGTGGAGACGGTGTGAGCTAACTTTTGGAAACTTTTCTGTTTGTAGGTGACGTGCTCATAGTATTTCTTTACTTGTAGTATTTTCTACTTTTCTTAGTCGGCCTATGATACCTGCTGAGTTCAAGTGGACTGTTCTCACCCCTATTGTACCTTTTTAGTACAGATCCCAGTTCGAGTACCATGCATGGCAATTAAGTTCTGGAGGTATTGATCAGATTTTGAGGTACTGGTTTGCTCCAAAGTTTGAGAAAGACTCTAGATCTCAACCTATCCTTTATTTTGTCTTTATTTGGGTCAGAGACAGATTTTGTATTCCAGATCCGAATGTTGTACTTAGATGCTCTTACATTTGTGACACCAGTCTTGGGGAGTTTATGACATTCCTTCAGTTTTTTGTTATTATTATGTATATGTGACTTGACTTCATTCTAGGAGTCTCGTTTGCTTTATTTCCTTTATTATCACGTATTTCTTTCTTTTTTAGGTGATTGGCTTACTTATCAAGGATGGACCGCCATGAGTGCCATCATTACCTCGAGTTTTTGGGTGATGATAAATTGGTATCAGAGGGCTAGGTTCACCAATCTAATAATTGTAAAAGCAAATTGTCTAGTAGAGTCTCGTGGATCGGTACGTAGACGTCCGTATCTATCTTCGAGAGGCTATAACATATCTTTAGGAAAAACTTCTCTAATTTGATTCCTTATCATGCGGGTTGTTCGTATCTAATATTCTAAACTTGTATTCCATTCTTTTCTACGCAGATGGCAATGATTAGGTCCAGAGATGTTAGGAATGCTGAATAGGCACCCGATATGGAGCTCCAGTCTGAGGATGAGGCATAGGTCGTGGCTGACCTAGAGGTAGAGGATGTGCATGAGGAGATACCCCAGCTAGAGGACGTGCTAGGGAGGCCTCTCCCAAACCTGAGGTTGTGTATGCTAGGGATGACTATCAGATAGGGGGTAGGGGGCCAACTCAAGTTCCACAGGGTTCAGTTGATACCCTAGTGCTTCAGGATTTGTTAATTCATCTTTTGAGTCGCTTGGATGGTGTTCCTTCGAGTGCACTGGGTGTTCTTCAGACTTCAAGTGGTATTCTGCCATCTGTACCGGCATCTGCTTATGGTTTTCCTACTTCAGGGGTACAACCATCATATATGGCACCCCCACATATGGATTCATTGCCTGTTAGACTTACCATTCCTCCAGTTGTTTCGAGTACAATGATGTCTTCTGATGACCAGAAGAGGTTTGAGAGGTTTATTTGCTTGGCTCCTCCCAAGTTCAGTGGGGCGATTAGCGAGGATGCCTATAAGTTTCTGATTGACCGCCAGGAGAAGTTACATAATTTTGGATCCCTTGAGTCTCACGGAGTTGCCTATAGTACTTATCTGTTGACAGATGTGGCCAGTGATTGGTGAAGGTCTCTATCCAGTTGTAGACCTTTGGGTGTGCCTGCTATGATTTGGGCTCAATTTTTTAAGGCCTTTTTGGAGAGGTTTATGCCATATAGTTTGAGAGATCGGATGCGGGATAAGTTTGATCACTTGGAGTAGGGATCCATGTCTATTGCCGAGTATGAAGTACACTTCCATTCCCTATCCATATATGCGGGAGCCAGTATCTCCACAGAGCAAAAGAGGATTCGAAAGTTTGTTAAGGGGTTAGTTGGTTTATTAGTTAGCTACTGCCCAAATGGTTGTTTTAGGGGCTGCTCTCCAGAGTATTATTGAGCATGCCAAGTTGACTGAGTCTATTACCCAGGCTACTCAGGAAGGCACCAAGAAGTTGCGCCGACAGGAGGCAGAGATTTCTCGAGTAGAGGTTCCCATGGTTATCATGGTAGGCCAGTACAGGATTCTTTATAGGGATCCAATGATGGGCCTTCAGGTGTTGCTATTTCAAGTATCCAGGCATCAGGTCATGCGATTGGTGGTTCCAATATCAGTTTTTCGACTTAGGGCGGTCGTTCTAGTTCATTTGTGCCCCCTTAAATTGGGTCAGGCCATAGAAGGTGCTTTGTTTGTGACGAGGTTGGTCATTTAGTCAAGGATTGTCCTCAACGTGTATTTGGTCCTGCCCAGGAGGGTTCTCAGCTTCAACTTTGCCCTACTCCTATTTCTACAGTAAGAGGTGGTTCACCAAGTGGTAGAGGTGGTTCTAGAGGTGCTCTAGGTAGAGGTAGGGGAGCTCATGGTAGTTGATGCAGGGTTGCTCAGTTCGAGAGCGGACGTTGATAGTGTTATGTTATACCTGGGAGACCCGAGGCAGAGGCCACTGATATAGTTATTGTAGGTATCGTCCCAGTTTACTACAGATCTGCTTTCGTGTTATTTTACCCTGGGTCTACCTTCTCTTATGTGTCTATATATTTTACTTCTGGTATTGATGCTTTCTGTGAGCCCCTTTCTACGCCTCTGCATGTATCTATCCCCGTAGGAGATTCTTTAGTAGTGGATTGGGTGTACCGATCTTGTGTTGTTACCATCGCGGGGAATGAGACTTGGGTGGACTTGATTATCTTAGATATGGTTGATTTTGATGTTATCTTGGGTATGGATTGGTTAGCTCCCTATCATGCTATTTTGGATTGCTATGCCAAGACCATGACCCTAACTACTCCAGGTGTGCAAAGGTTAGCTCGAAAGTGTACTCTTAATTCGGGTCCAAAGGGAGTTATATCTTTTCTATGTGCTCACTGCATGGTAGACCGAGGGTATTTGTCTTATTTGGCTTATGTTCGTGATACTAGTGTTGCCTCACTGCCTCCTATGGATTCAGTTTGGGTTGTTCGCGAGTTTATGGATGTGTTTTCGATAGATTTACCTGGTATGCCTCCGGATCGTGATATCAATTTTGCTATTGATGTGGAGCCAAGCACCAAGACCATTTCCATTTCCTTCAATAGGATGACCCTGGATGAGTTGAAGGAGCAGTTACAGGATTCATTGAGAAAGGGTTCATTAGACCTAGTGTATCTCCTTGGGGTGCTCTTTTTTTGTTTGTAAAGAAGAAGGATGGTTCTATGCGTATGTGTATTGACTATCGATAATTGAACAAAGTGACGGTTAAGAACAAGTATCCCCTTCTTCGCATTGATGATTTGTTTGACCAGCTTCAGGGTGCCTCTATATTTTCTAAGGTTGATTTGAGATCCGGGTATTACCATTTAAAGATTAGAGCTTTGAATATCCCAAAGATGGATTTTCAGACTCGATAAAGTTATTACGAGTTTTTGATCATGTCTTTTGGGTTAACCAATGCCCCTGCAACGTTCATGAAGTTGATGAATCGGGTATTTTGACCGTATCTCGACTCCCTTGTGATTGTATTTATAAATGACATCTTGGTTTATTCCAAGAATGAGGTCGATCATGTGAAACACTTGAGGACTGTACTTCAGAGATTGTGTGATGATAAGTTGTATGCTAAGTTCTCTAAGTGTAAGTTTTGGTTGGATTCTATCTCTTTCTTGGGTCATGTGGTGACCAAGGATGGCATTATGGTTGATCCGACCAAGATAGTGGCGATTCATGATTGGGTTAGGCCCACTAGTCCTACTGAGATTAGGAGTTTCATTGGTTTGATGGGTTATTATCTGTATTTTGTAGAGGGTTTCTCATCTATTGCGGCTCCTTTGACCAAGTTGACCCTGAAGAAGGTTGTATTTTAGTAGTCGGATGCTTGTGAGGTGAGCTTTCAAAAGTTCAAGGTGTTGCTGACTTCGGCTCCTATCTTGACTTTGCCCAAGGAGGGCGTGGGTTTTACGGTGTTTTATGATACTTCTGGTTTGGGTGCAGTGTTAATAGAGGGTAAGGTGATTGCTTATGCTTCTTCTCAGTTGAAGCCCTATTAGAAGAATCACCCTACCCATGATTTGGAGTTGGCCGAGGTTGTGTTTGTGTTGAAGTTGTGGAGGCATTACTTGTATGGGGTCCTTGTGAGATTTTCTCTGATCATCGTAGCCTTTAGTACTTCTTCACCCAGCGGGACGTTAATATGAGACAACGACGTTGACTGGAGTTGCTTAAGAATTATGACCTCACCATTCTTTATCATTCAGATAAGGCTAACGTGGTTGTGGATGCCTTGAGTTGAAAGTCATCTAGTATGGGGAGTTTAGCTCATTTCTTGACTCAGGAGTGGCCTTTAGCCTTAGAGGTTCAGTCTTTAGCTAACCAGTTGGTTAGGCTTGACATTTCGACACCTGGACGTGTTTTAGCCTTTGTTGATGCTAGGTTTTCTTTGATGGAGCAGATTCGAGCTCACCATTTTGATGATGATAATTTGAGGGTGATTCGAGATAAGGTTTTGGGTGGCGAGTCTAAGACGACATCTCTTGATTCTGATGGAGCTTTGAGGATTGGTGGTCGAGTTTGTGTATCGAGAGTTGGTGGATGAGTGAGATTGATTTTGAAGGAGGCTCATTGTTTCAGATATTCTATTCATCCAGGGGTGACTAAGATGTATCGTGGTTTAAAGCAGCATTATTGGTGGGGTGGTACAAAGAAGGATGTAGCAGACTTTGTTGCTTGTTGCTTGTGTTGTCAGTAGGTGAAGGCCGAGAATTTGAGATCGGGTGGTTTGCTTTAGAGATTACCCATTCCTGAGTGGAAGTAGGAGCGGATCACTATGGATTTCGTGAGTGGGTTGCCTCGTACTTCTTATGGTTCTGACAACATCTGGGTTATCGTGGATCGATTGACTAAATTAGCTCATTTCATCCCTATTCAGGTTTTCTTCAGTGCCGAGAGGTTGACTTGTATCTATATTCGAGAGATAGTTCGTCTTCATGGGGTTCCCGTGTCTATTATTTTAGATAGAGACCTAGTGTTCACTTCTAACTTCTGGAGAACATTTCAGGAGGAGCTGGGTACTTAGGTGGACCTTAACACAACTTTCCACCCCCAGACCGATGGGGAGTCAGAGCGGACTATTCAGGTTTTGGAGGATATGCTATGTGCATGTGTTATGGACTTCGGAGGTCTGTGGGAGCAACATGTAGCCTTAGCGGAGTTTGCTTATAATAATAGCTATCATTTGAGATGACACCTTTCAAGGCGTTGTATAGTTGGTGTTGTTGATCTCCTATTGGTTGGTTTGAGACTTTCGAGGTTAGACCTCATGGTACCGACTTACTTTACGACTCTTTGGATAGAGTTCAGATGATTCAGGATAGGTATGGGCAGCCCAAAGTAGACCAAAAAGTTATGGCGACCGCAGGCTTCGTACCTTGAAGTTTGGGATCGATAATCGGGTCTTACTTCAGGTGTCGTCCATGAATGGCGTTATGAGATTCGAAAAGAGGGGCAAGCTTAGACTGAGGTACATTGGACCTTTTGAGATACTTCAGACTGTTGGGGAGGTTACTTATGAGTTAGCCTTACCTCCAGACTTTTCAGCCGTTCATACAGTGTTTCATGTATCTATGCTTCGGTGCTATATTCCGGATGAATATTATATGCTTCATTGGTACTCAGTTCAGTTGTATGAAAGGTTGACCTTTATTGAGGAGCCAGTTTCCATTTTAGCTAGGGATGTTAGACGGTTGCATTCTAGAGATATTCCTGTGGTTAAGGTTCATTGGAGACACCATTCCATCGAGGAGGTTATTTGGGATGTTGAGTCCGACATGCATAATAGTTACCCTCAGCTCTTTACTGATTCAGGTATTTCCTTAGCTTTTTAGTTCTAGGACGAACCAGAATCTTAGTGGTGGATACTGTAATGTCCTGATATATGAGATTTTGTTTTTTATGTGATTTGACCATTTTACCCTTTTCTGTAGTTGTTACATGTTTATTTGAGGCGTGGGGATGGTTGGCACGGTTCCCAATGCTTTCGGAAGGCTTTTGGGAGAGTTTGTTATTTTTGGAGGCTTTGAAAGTTCTATAGTTGACTTCGATCAACATTTGGTGTTCTGAGTGCTGTATGGAGATGTGGATAGTTCCATTGGATCTGGAATGTCGAATTTGGATTAGTAGCGAGGTTGGTTTAGGTTCGGAACCTTTATATTGGTTTTCGCCCCTCGTTATGGAAACTAGTTAAAATAAGCTTTAAGGGGTGTCCCGGGGGTTAATTTATTGAAAGCGATCCTTTTTCAAAAATTCGACATGCCATTGAGTCTAGAACGTCGACAATAGCCTAGTAGCATATATGGTTTATTTCTGTGGGGTCCTAAATGAATCCCGAGGGTCTAAACTTTTTGGACCTCAAGGCTTCGAATTGTGGGTGATTTGTAGGGTTTCTTCACCATTTGACCTTAGGTAAGCTCTAAACTCATCTTTTCACTATTTCCTATTGATTAGGGCTTCGATAACACTTTTTAATTTTAATTATTAAATGAATTTTGAGGTTTTTGCTGGTAAAGCTTAAAAATGATTTTTCTTTGATTTGGACCTTGTTTTTAACTCGTTTTCGTGTGGGTTTTCAACTATAGACTGTTATAACCTTAGGGAATAGTTTCTAAGATAAAATTCCGGTTTACCCTTTTTATTTTTGAACCCATTTTTAGAACCCATTTTGGACCCGACTTGAATATAGTCTATATAGGTATCATTAGCTTCCTTTTAACGCGTAGATGTTGTATTTGTATGTTTTTTTTGATTCTGAGACCGTTCAGAAGGGGAATGCTCCATGTTGAAGGACTTTCGACTTAGATTTCAACGCTTCGAGGTAGGTTATGGCTTAACTTTCTTCAGAATGGACTGGGTAGTTAATAAATAAGTAAAACATGCTATGAGTTGGGAAAAATAACTTTGAGAATTGTTTTCGAGCTACATATACATTGCGTGATTCCTGTGTGAGTGCTTATATTCTCGTTGTTGCTGATTGGCGATATTATATATTGCGTGTTGCCCGAGTGGGGGCTTTATTTGACATCATTACCTTATTTGTGCACTTACTTGCCTTATTCTTAATGTGATGTCGAGCGGTGGCTTGAATAGATATTATAGGCCTCGTTGAGCATTGTTTGCCTTTATCATGATGGAAATACACGAATTGGGGTTTTGATATAATATTAATGATGTCCTACATGACCAAATTTTTCGATAGTTCCCAATGAGTTATTGAGATTTTTATTATTGACATATTGATTTGATTTTGAGCTTACTTTTACATGTATTTAATGGATTCTCATCTTCATACTGATTGGTTGTGATCATTACATCCTCATTTCATACATACATATTCACGAGATATTGGTACCACCGAGAAACACTAATTTTAAAAGAAAATGAGACCCTTTTAAAAATGCCTAGACCGAGGGATGTGCCGATCGGGTTGATTGAGATATGAGAAACACTTTATAGACCTTGATCCGTGAACATTAGCCAGAGAGGTGGATTGAGATTATGAGACAGGTATACGGGTTGCGAAACCCCCATGGGTCCTATCTTGGGAGAGATGAGGCTTGGTAGGTATATACAGAAAGTCATGCGATGGATTTTAAAACATTCATCATTATACAATCTTCATTGCATTGCATTTCATAAGCATTTGGTGTTGTTTTCATATACACGCGTGTATTTAGTTTCTGTACTTGTTTGATCGTATCTATTTCTACTCATTCTTCCTTTCATAAATAAATATATTAGAACTGTTAGTGGAGACGATGTGTGCTACCATTTGGGATCTTTTCTATTTGCAGGTGACATGCTCATAGTATTTCTTTACTTTTATTTTTTTCTACTTTACTCAGTCGGCCTATAACACCTACTGAGTACAAGTGGATCGTACTCACACCTACTGTGCCCTTTTGGTGCAGATCCCAGTTCAGTACCATGTATGGCGGTTGAATTCGGGCGGTGTTGATCAGATTTGGAGGTACTGGTTCGTTCCAGAGTTTGGGGCAGACTCAAAATATCATCCTATCCTTTATTTTGTCTTTATTTGGGTCAGAAATAGATTTTGTGTTCCAGATCTGGATGTTGAACTTAGATGCTCTTACATTTGTAACACCAGTATTGGGGAGTTTATGACATTCCTTCAGTTTTTCGTTATTATTATGTATATATATGTGACTTGACTTCGTTCTAGGAGTCTTGTTTGCTTTATTTCTTTTATTATCACGTATTTCTTTCCTTTTTAGGTGATTGGCTTACTTATCAAGGCTGGGCCGCATAAGTGCCATCATGACCTCGAGTTTTTGAGTCGTGACAGAGATGCTCAATAACTCATGCCTTAGAGGCAATACTAAGCACAAGGACTTCCAAAGAACATGTTACGCCCTATGGGCAAGAGTTGACGCTATCTCATTGTGTCTTGCTTTATGAGATACTCTATAAGTACTCTTTCCTTGGAGGCAAGACTTAGCCCAAGGACTTCCAAAGAACAATTTATGTCCCCATGGGCAAGACTTGACACTACCACATTGTTCTTGATTTATGAGATGCTCTATAAATCTTGTCTTAAAAACAAGGCTTAGCGCAAGGTCTTCCAAAGAACAAGTTATGTTTCATGGCAATAGTTTACACCATTTTTACGAAGTCTAACTTATTAAAGAATAACCTTTCTTCTTCTTCTTTAGGTAGTTGATATTTTACATTCCCTAGTGTTTTAGTGAATTGCAGATAATTATCTTCTTCAGATGAAACAGATTGTCTAACGTGTTCCACAAACGTGATGAAAGCAGTAAAATAAGAACACAATATTGTGCGTGGAAAAATATCCGACTCACGATAGGTATAAAAAACCACAACCTGTACCTTTATAGGATTTAACCCAATTTTACTAAAACAATGAGCCGCTCAAACAACGATTATAAACTCTGTAACCTAAGGAATTGTAAACTTCTAATTCCTAACAACCCACAAACCTCCCAAGGCTTGTGTTTCCAAGTCTTCAAGTTATCCCAACTCGATGACTAAATCCTAACGACTAGGACACTACTAGAAATTGGACCTATGAGAACAAATTTAGTAGTAACGATTTTAAGACCGTTGCTATAGTGTGTCTATTACAACAGTTCTAACCGTTGCCAAAATAATTGGGTGCTATTGATACAGTTTATCCATAAAACCGTTGCAACTATACTTAAACTGTTACAATAGGCCTA
This sequence comes from Capsicum rhomboideum, assembly GCA_031232105.1. Taxonomy (NCBI): domain Eukaryota; kingdom Viridiplantae; phylum Streptophyta; class Magnoliopsida; order Solanales; family Solanaceae; genus Capsicum; species Capsicum rhomboideum. The sequence goes on along the minus strand of CP124714.1, from coordinate 149,975,200 downwards.
CCTATCGCAATAGTAATCTAAACTGTTACCATAAAGCCATCCATGGCGGCACTTTATGAAAAAAAATTATGTATTGGAACATTTATTTAATCCCTCCACAATCTTCCTCTCTTATTTTTGTAACCCGCCAAAAAGACCCTTTAATTTTCTTTTCTTTAATAAAATACTTTTCTCTCTTGAGACAAAACAATCTCTCTTCAAATTCATCTTCCCTCCTCTCAAACCCCTTTTGTGAATTCAGAAAAAATGTTCAATGCATGACTGAGAGATAAGAAATATTATTTTTTTGCAGTGATTTTAGTGAAATCTAAGATTCTAGAGATTTGGGTTGCGTTTCTCGAAGTGAATTTTATCAGATCTGAGAAATTTTTGAAGTTTTCCTCTTTATTCATGGGTCTTTTGATTTTGAGCTTATTTGTACCAATTGCTGACTATGGTTTGTTCCTAAGCTGTTGGGAAGTCACATATACATGTGCATCTTGATTGGAATTTGATTTAAGGAGATTTCAATTAGAAAATTCTGACACCAAGTTCGAAGAACATTATGAACAACTGAAAGTTCTTCCAGTAGCTTGGGCTTGAGTTGTTGTCGAAGAACAGATGCTGTTAATTGTAGAACTTAAAGCTCTAAATCATTATCCACGAGCTGAACCATAGCCAATCCTTAAGTTGACACTAAACTATGGTCATGGTTGTGATTTCCTCGGTATATTTGTGCAAATAATTCCATGAACAGGTTTGAACTTCTATGTTTTTAACCGGATTTCACCTTTGTTCTGATTGACTTTGAATTCCTGTTGCTGTTGAAACTGGCTGCATAGTTATTGTGATCTTTGAAGTTTAGTTTCATATCTATTGCTTGCTTCTAAAGTAATTGAATGTCAAGTTATTCGGGGTTGAGTCCGTAATTTCAATTGAGTTTTTGAATTCACTTGGACTGATTTGAAGAGTAGTTTTATCGCTAAAGTTATCAATTTGATTGTTGTAAGTTCTCTAAATTTGAAATGTGAATGCTATTATTGACTGAAGTTAAACTTGAAGAATTGAATTCTTTTATTCTTTCTGCTTGATTTAGTTGTGCAAGATGAGTTGATTGTTCCACCAATTACCTATTTCTCATAGAGCTGTGCAGAATTTTAAGAAACAATTGTCCTAAAGAACTTGCTAAACTTTTAAACTAAGTCCTTTGTGTTCTAATTGTTTTATGTGAAGGTTTCTATTTCAAAATCTATCTTTTTTGACCATGAGACTGTTCTTGAAAATGAGTAAAGTGAGATATGAAAGGGCTTCATTAGAAATGTGGTAGGTACTAACTCATCTTTCCATCGTGCTTCTCCACCAATTTTTATTTGACATTCAGAATCATTATTTGCAGACATCAGAGAACTTCTCTGTCATGTCATTCAGATTTCTGAGATCCTTTACAGTTCTAGTTTTACGAACTGACAACTTGAATCCTTGTTAAAATCTAGCGGTCATGACATACATTGTGATAGCTTATTTAATTATGAAAGTTTGATTTTTTATTATATTTTGTCAAATGAAGGTTGCAGGCTTGGCAGTTGTTTCTATGCTATGTTTCACTTCAAGTGCCTCTGTCGCCATATTCATAAATATGCATGTATGTTTTCTGCTGGTCTCATGAGATTGTGTCTTGTTTTGACCGCATAAGTTTCTAAAAGATGATGCTTTTAATGCTACTTCTTTTTAACGGGCATGGACAGAAGATAAATGGTGTTTGTACATGTCTTCTCATGGTTTTGTATTATTTTATAGGGACTCTTTATAACTTGCTCCTTATTGAATGCAACAACTTGATTTAAAATTCTGGAAGTAAAATTTTTTGCTTCCTGCCTACTACTAATTATTGAAGCTATTACATGCTCCTCAAGCCCTTATACCTAAGAGCATCTAACTAAAGTTAATTAGATGATGAAGGCTGAACTTAACTTAGTGGAAAGAACCAATTTAACAATCAGTTGTATCTTTGATGATGTTATGTAAGTGCATTAATATCGTAAAATTTTGCGTTGTGAGATGTCTCTATGGCTGCACTCAACAAAAGGTGGGAGCTATAGAGTAAAGACTTGACATAAGAGCAGCATTGGGACATACAGGAATATTTCTTTTAAAAAATTGGGACATAACTGAGAGGGGACTTAGCAAGGGTGCTTCAAGATACAGGAATAGTTCTTAAAAAAAATTGGGACATGACTGAGAGGGAACTTAGTAAGGGTGCTTCAAGCCCTTGCTTACCTATCTCCTAGTTTAGCAAAATTATAGTACCTGCTTTTCTGCCCAGACCCCACTTGTGGGATTACACTGGTTATGTCATTACTGCTCTTTTGTTTAAGAAATTACATCTATCTTCTTTGTATTGGGTTATGGTATGGATACTCTAATTACTTCTTTAATCAAGAATACAAGTAGTTTGTACATGTTTTAGGGAAGCTACTCTAACAATGCAGTTCTTTCCTACCATTAGAGTTCCATTCACGAAGGGAAGAAACTTTCTAATACTCTGTTACCTGGTCAAAATACTATCCAGGTTCTTCTGTACCTTCTGCATTTGTGCTATGGGTGATGAGAAAACTACCACCTCCACTTGTCACTCAGACAACATTTTAACTCTATTTAGGGTGATGCTAATAATTATTTCTGCTTCTGTGAAGAATGTTCCTATATTTGTTATTCATGCCAATGAGAAGGAATACAAGCTGCTCCCCTTCCCTAGCTGTACTGTTTACTTCCTTACTCCTCTGCTGAAGGTTCTAACACAACTCCTCTTTACTTTCTCTCGTGTTGATGTTACTCATTATTCTCATTTCCTTCTTTCTTTATAGATAAATTTCTTTGATTCTTACTGAATAAATTTACTTTTTAGGAGATTGAATTTTTCTTAGTGGGGTTTTCTTGTTTGAAGCCTGCTTGCTGAAATGCTTTCGGTTTAAATTTTTTTCTTAGCAAAGTAGTCCCTATGTGCTTTCTTGAAAGTTGAATTGACATTTGGACAATGCGTATTAAACTTAATTATTGCGTAATTTATAGGTCTTATTCGTGGAGTTGGCAAAGTCATCCTAATATGATTTCCTGGTAGTTGAATTGATCTTTGGACAATGCTAATGAGACTTAAATGTTGCATTTAGTCCTATGTCTTTTTATGGTGATACTGTGAGTTTTCTCTTTCTCTTTCTTTGATTCCTTGATATTGTGTAGGAACATATTCTTTTTTATGTCCTCAACATGTATATTTCATAACATTAAGAAGATGGCATGTATTGACATTTGTTTTTATTGTATGGAATATATTCTTGTGCATATTTCAATGGGAATTGGTTTTGACCTAAAAGTGATATGATATTTGAAAAGCTACTATATTTTCTCTCTCAACTATTTGGTTGGTATGCTCTGGCGAACCACATATCTGGTAGGAGCAAAAAATGTTCCATCTTGTTGCTCATCTCTGTCGATTGAGACAGAAACTTCATCTCTTATTTTTTCTTTTGCTGATTTGATTTCATATTCTGTCTATATTGAGAACCCAGAAGACTTTTAACTGGAATTCCTACTCAAGGCTATTGAAAAGGGTCGAGATCCAACATCAAGTGAGTTACATTTGCATTTCCATACACATGGTCATGATGGACAATCTTTTCTTAATTAGCATTATCGAATCGTCCACATAAGTCCAAAACCTTGTATCTGATGTGCTTGTTTTGCTGGATGATATTAAGCTAAGTTACATGGACTCGAGATGAAGTTGTGAATAATATTTTGAAACCAAAATGTATATGTTCAACTTCTGGGGGATGTGTCTTGTTAATAAAGGTTTGATTATCACTGAAATTGTTCTCTGTCCACTAGATTTCCAGCTATTTCAAATAATTTAATGTTATGGTGACTATCTTTCTTGTTTATAAACCCTTACTGGACTTTTTGTTTCAGAATTATAATCATATAAACAGGGCAATAAACTAGGCTTGCACTTTCCATTATAAAATTTCCATTTATTAGTGGAATGCTAAGTGAATTTGATGACTTGTTTGTTCTCCAGTTTGACCATTTGTAAGCATAAGATGCAGAAGAAATTATTTTTCAAGAATCATCCTTGTTCTACTTTTTTAAGTTCACAATTGATACTAAGCAGCAATACCATGTTGTGTATAGCATAAAGCGGCAAAATTTTAATTAATCAAGGGGGATTGACTCGAAGTTGCTTGGTTGATAGTTTATGTTGTATTGAGAGAACAATTTACATAAGAATTTTGAACAACTTTACATTTATTTTTGGCCAAGTGTTAAATCAAAGTGACCTTTCTCCATGCTTTTCCCATGGCAAATTGAAATATTACAGTGATTAATCAGGAAGAAGAGTATTACAGAAGAAACTTCAACAAAAGTAAAACAGTTGGGTGGTCCATCATGACTAATATTATGCTCCTATTATTTTCCACTTTTATTTTGCGAAGAAAATGACTAAGACTTGCTTGAATTCAAAAATTTAAGAAAAAACTTCCAAACTCAATTTTAAAACAGAGTTTCCACTTAATTAATTAAGAAAAATTAAGAAAACCTTTGAAAAATACTTAGAGATTTAAAACAGAAAAAATCTTCAAGTTTCAAGAAATCTAAGAAAGGGTTCTTATTAATACTCTTGGAAGGGTGTTAAGGCACCAAGAGTATCCGCTAACTCGTGGTTGTCCGGTCTATTTGAAAATAACTATATTTGACTAACTTAGGGGAAATGGGGTTTTTGAGTTTAAAAGAAAATTGATAAGATAACGTTTGGAAAAATATTTAATAATTTGAAACAGAGTTGAAATCTTGAAATAAAAAATTGTATTTTTATTTGAATAAAAATTATTTTTGCAAACTAGAAATGATATTCTACCGGAGAATTCAACTAAGTTAATAAAAGGTTATAGTTAATAGAATTAATCAAATATGTATTACAAATAAATAAATAAAGGGAGAAAAGTTGTGGATTTGGGCCCCTGCATTGACCCATCAGAATTTGTCCAGATTAGGACTTTATTTTATGGACTGAGTCCATTTTCAGCTCTGTAAACCAAATGTATATTGACTGTATACCACACTTCTTTTCAGCTGTGTTTTCTAGATATATATGAGGTATACATGTTTGTATATCAAACATTTGCATGCGTTTCTTTGCCTTCCACCTGTATATTTCCTTCCCCTTCTACTTTTTCACTCCTTTGTAGCATATATCTTCTGTATATCTTTATATACAACCTTGATCTTCTTGATTTGAGTCCATTTGGACTTGACTTTGGGGCTTGACCCAATATAATGTGGTCCTCCTTGGCCTAGTAAGGAGATACAGGGGTTCAAGAGTCCAAAAATGACCCGGATGATGTTACATGCATCAAACAAAAGGTGAGGATTAATATATACTCATAAGCTCATTAAGTCAATAATGAACAAATTTCTAAACATATCAGTGAGCAAAATCTTAGTCGATATCAAAATTTATCAATTCGACACTAATTCTAATAGTACGAAAAGAACACAACAATAGGTAAAAGGGAAATGCCTAACGAAGCATGATGGAGGGCATTGGGCAGTCAAATTTTAAAGGAGAAAATGCACAAAGATAAAGCAAGCTTCTGGAAAGAGTACCTCATTTTCTCAACAGAAAATAATTACTTTTAATCGATTCTATAACACTCCATTTAGCTCTAACTAGATACATGAAGCTTATGCAAGATCACATGTTATCATTTGGACAACAACTACAACACGCTTTGCATTTGTAAAGAAACATCTATTTAAACATACAGTAACACACAATTGATCTTTAACCATAGGCGAGCTATGAGAAAACTACTCTGAAAATTGGAGACGATACCAAAATAAAACATGTACGATAATCTGGAGAAATCCTATTAACTGAGGCTTGTATTCATTTTTCTCTCAAGTTTCAAGAAAATTAGAACATCAATACAAGCTTGAAAGTACCAAAACAGTGAGGAAACAAGGCAATGGACAGATTTCTAGATTAGAAATTGAGAAGAAGCTACCATGATTTTGCTAATTAAGTGACCATCTTAGGCAAGCAGGGGATAACCAAACAAAGACACGTAAGCAGATTTAACATTAAAGAGGCTATTATACATAGTCCATCGTAAAGCAGCCCTTAACAAACTCTCATTATCCCATTTAGTCACTGGCTATCATATTCAACTATCAAAAATAGTAATCGAAAAGTGCTATAGTGAAATCCTACTTATTATAGCAACAAAACCACCCTCAAGTCACTCATCCTCCAACACCATCAACACGTTTTGACCGCCACAAAATAGTAAATCCAAGCAAAACAACAACAAACTACCACCATTGACAGAACATGGGTTTCGACTTTCAACTAAAGAATAAAAAAAAAATCTACAATAAGGAAAGAAAACCTAAATCTATAGCAATAATACCATAAAACAGAAAGAAAAACAACAACAAACAGAATTGACGACAAGAAAACGAGGGGATTACCATTTTCAAAGCAGCAAAACGGGACTCAAACTATCATCGAAATATCTACCACCACCGAAAAACACACTTGTTCCTTAGTCGGAATCCAACACTCAAAGGAGTCTTACGAGGATTCTAGGCTAGAAATTTTAAGATTTTAGCAAAGAAAATCCTCTTTCAATTCAGAAATTCTTTGCTTTTGCTTGAACTATTTTTCAGTGCTTCAAGACTTTTGCTCAAACATTTTTTCAACCTCTAAGACTTTTGGTCAACAATTTTTCAACCCTCGAGACTTGGGAATTCAATGGAAACTGTAGTCGTATTTATAGGAGAGGTTTGAGGATCGAATTTATACTTCCGTCGATGTGGGATAGAGTATTTCGAGGGCAATTTCAGGATTTTGATTGAGGGATAAGGATTTGCTTAGAGGGTAAGCTTTGCTAGCTATAATTGTACGACTCTAGTACGAATTGGCAATTTTAAATTTTGAAATTGGTTTGGGGAAAATCCAAACGGGTATATTTGGGGGGATCACATGCTTGGCATGAGCGGGAAAAGGGGGAAAATAGTGCTTCAGATTTTGGGCCGATGGCAGTTGTTGTCGTCATTGATGTTGAAATTATTTGTTGTTGTTGTTGTTCACTGTAGTTGTTGGGTGGAGAAGATGAAGGAAATAATGGGTTATTAGGTGTGAGTGATTGGGCCGGATCGGTGGTAGTGTTGATGGGCTGGGGTGGTGGTTTATTGTTGAATGGGCTGATTTTGGGTATATTTAAAGGGTAGAAATTAGGATTAGGCTATTTGAGAAATGGCCAAATAGATTAGGGTTTAGTCAATTTCATTTAAATTTCAGCCAAATTGAATCAAAATTAGAAATAAATTAATAGCCAATTTAACAACGAGCTTCTTGATTAAATAAAATCAAATAAATATTTTCCTGAATAAATTATTTTTAAAGAGAAAATTATATTGAAATCAACACTTATCTTATTTAAACCAATTTTCAAGACGAATTTTGATTAAAAGCCGATTTGATAAAATAGTTATTAAGTAACAAAAATTATACGATCTTGTATATATGAATACAGAAGTGTATAATCATCACTCAAATAAACAAATCAACTTAGATACATATTTTGAATAGTTTTTATCCGGATAGAATAAATATTTTAATTTTATTTAAAATCGAAGTAGCTCAGGATTAAATTTAGTCATGGAGGAAAAAAATTAGATGTCAATAACCGCCCCCTCCCTTTGGATAGAGTAATTCTAAGTAACCCTGGGCAAATGGAGTTTGACGTTCCTAATTTTGTCCTACCACAAATTCATTTCTCAAAGTGGTTGGTTTTTGCGTGAACGTCATGGAGTTATGGCCGGATCCCGGTATCGGGTTTCCTACATATCTCAGGTTACATGAGAATTCAGGCCACCTGTAGTTCATAACGCTTGATTTTAAGCATGATTTTCAAAGAACTCACAAACTATTTCGGGTTTCAAATTTTAAAGAGACCGAAAAGCTGGGGAATAAGATTGGGGGTTGGAATGCAGCCTTTTATTTTAGACGATTTTTGGCTTGGGATGAGTGACAAGTCAATTGAGTTATGGAAAAAAGGCTAGTAACCTCTTAACCATGAATATGGAGCTCTTCACATCCATAGGTAAGAATTTACCTGGACATAATTTCCAAAGCTCTTGGTGTGCTGTCACTCAAATTTGAAGGGAAGAGAAGGTTACCTCCAGTATGAATTTAGAAATATCCCAGAAGTGAAACTGAAACTAAAATATTTCAAAATACCTATATGCCTTCTGATGGGGGTGTGGTTTGATGGTGGTGGCAATCGTTCTTTAGTTCTTGTCCAAAGAGTTTGACGTCCCTCTTTGGACTACATCTCAATTTGCTGCTAAGAACAAGTTCCACGTTATGCTGCGTCCTTTTTGGAGTCGTCCGCACCTGTGGTTTTGTTTTGATATTTTCATCCTTTCGGATGCTCTCAACAATATCTCAAAAAAAATTGTTAGTAGTAAAAGCAATTCAACATGGAGAGATAGTTTTTTCACCTCAACTTCGCGTTGTGCTATGTCTTTCTTGGTGCAGCCTTCATCATGCTCTCAACTCCGCGTTGTGCTACATCCCTCTTGGTGCAACCTTCATCATGCTCTACGTATGATACTTTCTTTAATAATTTTGTCGATAAACCTGTGGTTTTGGTTTGAGAATTTCATCCTCTCGGATGCTCTCGACAAAATCTGGAACAAGAATGTTAGTAGAAAACGTAATTCACAAAAGGTAAATAGTTCTTTCACCATACCTCTGCGTGGATTGATTGCTGAAAAAATGATATCATCATCTCTTGTGCTTGTTTTTAAAGGTAACAATCTTTTGTAATTGTAAACACAAAAACTCTCTTGGTTGTTGGATATGATTGAATATTTTCAAAATGGGGGTGGCCCTTTTCGATACCGATGACATTTTGAATAGCACGGTCCCTGTAATTGTGCCATCTTTTGTTCGATAATTTTTCAAAATTGGGTGGCCCTCTCGGCCACCGATGACATTTTGAGTAGAACGGTCCCTGCAATTGTTTATGATCATATGGCTTCGAGTAAGTCTTACGCATCATCTGTATTGACACGACTTATGGATATCTCTCGAATTGTCAGCCTTCATGTAATTTTGCATATCATCTGACTTTGGATAAGAGGCGACTTACAAATATCCCTTAAATTTTAAGCTTTCAGGCAATCTTGCACATCATTCGATCTTGGATAAGAGGCGACTTATTGATATCCCTTGTATTGGTAGTCTTTAGGTAATTCTGCACTTTTATCCGTTGTCGGACACAACATGACTTACAGATTTACCTTAAATTGACAGTCTTTGGGTAGTCCTACACATAATCAACTTTGGATATGATGCGACGTATAGATAACCCTTGGACTGTCAGCTTTGGTAATCTTGCACATTGCTCCGATTTTAGATATCATAGCAACTTACGAATGAACCTTGGACTGTCAACCTTTGGAGATCTTGCACACTATCCTGTTTCGAATTTCGCTACGTCTTATAGATAACCTTTAAACTGTCAACTCTTAGGTATTCTTGCGCACTATCCTATTTCAGACAATGTAGCTAATAGATGTCCTCTGGACTTCCAGTTTTAGGAAGTCTGGTTTGTCATATGTCTTCAAATAGCGACTTAGAGACGTCCTTGTCCATCGGTAGGACGAATAAGGATCCATTGATTAAATTGACAAAATAAATGCCTGCCTATCAGTAGGATGAATAAATATCCACTGATAGGATATATATTGGCAAATAAATGTCCATCCATTAGTAGGAATAATGGAGATCTATTGATAGGATATTGATTGGAAAATAAATGACCGTCCATCGGTAGGACGAATAAAGATCCATTGATAGGATATAGATTGGCAAGTAAATGCACTCCCATTAGCAGGATGAACAGAGATCCATTAATATGATATAGATTGTCAAAATAAAAGCCCATCCATTGGTAGGACGAATATAGATCCATTGATAGGATATAGATTGGAAAAATAAATGCCCGTCCATCAGTAGGACGAATAGAGATCCATTGATAGGATATAGAATGTCCGTCGGAGGAACAGTCGTGTAGGTTCATCCGAGAAATCAATAGAAATCCATCGATAGGATATAAGCAGGTCCATCAGAGGGACAATTGTGTGAGTTCGTCGGAGGAACCAAAAATAAATGCATGTCCGTCGGAGGGACAATTATGCAGGTTTGTCGGAGGAACCAAAAATGAACGCATGTCCGTCAAAGGGACAATTATCCAGGTTCATTGGAGGAACCAAAAATGAATGCATGTCCATCAGAGGGACAATTATGCAGGTTTTTCGGAGGAACCAAAAATGAACGCATGTCCATCAGGGGGACAATTATGCAGGTTTGTTGGAGGAACCAAAAATGAATGCATATCCATCAGAGGGACAATTATGCAGGTTCTTCGGAGAAACCAGAAATGAACACATATACGTCAGAGGGACAATTATGCAGGTTCATCGGAGGAACCAAAAATAAACGCATGTCCGTCACAGGGACAATTATGCAGGTTCGTCAGAGGAACCAAAAATGAATGCATGTCCATCAGAGGGATAATTATGTAGGTTATGTAGGTTCGTCGGAGGAACCAAAAATGAATGCATGTCCGTCAGAGGGACAATTATACAGGTTCGTTGGAGGAACCAAAAATGAATGCATGTCCGTCAGAGGGACAATTATGTAGGTTCATAGGAGGAACCGAAAATGAATGTAATAGCTTACATGGTAGTTGCATAAAATATCACCTTTATTGTTTTATTGCTATGTTGGCTCCTTTGCGTATACCTGCTCTCAAGGTAGACAATTAGTAGACACAACATCACTTTTGCTAGCGACTATAGTCAAATTTTGGAATAGATTTAAAGAAAGCATTCACAAGATAGATGACTTTATTTGCAAATATCATCCTTTTTTCGAGGTGAATAGCTAAACAAGAGGTCATTTTGGTGGTAAATAAATGGTTGATCCCTGTTCTTGGGGACAATTATAAATACCACTTTTGAACGTTATGTGTCTATTTTGATTCGTGACGGATTGGAGGAGGATGTCCTTGTTCTCCTTGTTGGGTGATCTCTTCAACCGCTCCATTGTGTCAACTCTTTGGCATGTACTTTTACTCAAGGTAAATAGTTAGTAGATAAAATATCGCTTTTATTAGTGACCATAGTCAAACTTAGAGAAAGCATTCACAATAAAAATGACTTTGTTATGCAAACATCATCCTCATTTTCTAGGTGCATAGTTAAACAAGAGGTCATTTTAGATGTAGATGAGGGGCTGAACCCCATTTTGGAGACAATACAAATACCGCCTTCGAACATTATATGATCGTTTTGATCCTATGATTTGCTGGGGATTTGAGAAGAATGTCATTATTAACTCCTTATCCATCAACCCCTACAGCCACAGAAAGATTGTTAGTCTTGAAAAGCTCTGTCGCTTTCGACTCTTTCCTAGTACCTTGGCTCCTCTTTGCTAATTCGGGTGTTCAACTTCATTGTATTCCTTTTTGAATAAAGGGATATGCTGAACAATTGGAGTCTTTTGTCGATCCTTTCCATTCTTAGAACAACCTGTATCCAAAGAAAAATTTGTCAGTTTTTATGAAACTAATTTGTGTTGACCTTCTTCGATATCCTGCTGCCTTCTTGCCATTCTTCGAGTGCTTGTCATCTTCTAACTCTTGCCATAATTTTAAAAAGGACGGGAAGAAGTCTCTGCCAATTTTGTCACATCATGCGTTAGCTTAATGAAAGTCCTTGGTTCGAGGCTTGACATGGCTGACTCTGATCTCTCAGTATTGAGGAATTTGGAGTTTTGAACTCATGAACGAAGCTCGGTGGAAATTTTGAGGTCCTCCTCAAAATTTATGCCCCAATTAGACATCTTGAAGTAAGTATTGACTCGTCTGATGAAAGAGTTGACACTCCGTAGGGATCTTGAGATTCTCTATTTTGACTTTGTTGAAGAATGAACTTCTTCTTCGGAATTTTTGGAATTCCTTCTCGAAAATTCTGCCCCAGTTTCCATTTTTTGGGGTGGTATGATCGAGCCGATATGGTGCTTACATATCCCGTTGTAATAGGAATTAGGTCAAACATAGTTCCAAACTACGATAGGAAACATAGATTTTTCTAAGAGATTGATCGAAGCCAACATAGGCCACCTACGTATCTCATTCTTAAGAATTCAGGTTAAACGTAGTTCATACATATAGGAAAGATAGGTTTTTCGAAGGGATTGATCGAAGCCGACATAGGCCCCCTACGTATCTCATTCTTGAGAATTCAGGTCAAACATAGTTCGTACATATAGGATTGGGAATTTTAAGCATAAAATGATTACATTAAGAAAAAATGCGAGTATAGGGAAATAAACATAAAGAAAAGACTGTCTTCAGACGTAGTATCTTTTCACTGCACCGGAGTTGAACGACTTGGGCCACTCTTGGCCTATCATTTTGGATAGGAATGAGTCTCTTTATGGATAACTCCCCATAGATGACATGATTTTTTTTTCAATCTTTTGCGAACTTTCCCTTGAGCTTATTTCCTTGTTTACACACCAATCTTCATCTGTTTCAATCAAATTAATAGTTGCCCCTCCATGATTTGACAATGGATTGCTATTGACATTTGGAGCTGGCGCCTAGAGAGTAATGATCTTATAGTCAGTTAAGTCTTGAATCTTGTGCTTTAGATTGATACAATTCTTAGTGGTATGTCCAGTACCTCCTGAATGGTAAGCACAATGTTGGTTATGTCTATAAAGTTTGGCATTTATGTTGATAGATTTCGAATCAACTATTTGAATTAGTCCAGCTGTGTATAGTCTCTCAAAAAGCTGTGTTCGACTTTTGGCTAGAGGAATAAAGATTATAGGAAGTTTCTTCTCAAAATTTGGATGTGGTAATTTGAATTTGTTTTGGTTGATGGGAGGCGGGACCTGATGGTAGTTATATGGTGCTTGAATGGTAGGTTGATGATTTGGGAGAGTAGTTTGGACATTATGTTGGTAATTTGGTTGTGGAACTTGATATTGTTGTTGGTAATTTGGTTGTGGAGCTTGGTATTGTGGTTGGGCATAACAGATAGGTTGGGGTTTTTATAGGGTCAAAGACTTATTAATCTTACCCGTCTGCATGCCTTCTTCAACTTATTCTCCAATCTTAACCAAATCTGCAAACGTTGCACGGACTGTCGATATCATCATTATATATAACTCTCTTTCTTGAGCGCAGGAAAATACTGCTACCATTTCTTTAGCAGTCATGGGAGGATGAACCTTAGCAGCTTCCTTTCTCCAGCGATAGGCGTATTCTCGAAAGTGCTCATCCATTTTCTATTTGATCCGATTCAAAGAGTATCCGTCTGGAGTTACTTTCACATTGTAATCAAACCTTTCAACGAAGTCTTTGGCCAGAGATCTCCAACAAGCCCACTTCTTTAATTTTTGCAAGGTGAACCATTCCAAGGCTTCATCAATTAGGCTATGGCTAAAAAGCCTCATTAACAATGCTTCGTTCTTACCTACCCCGACCATTCGATCATAATACCATTCGATCATAATAACTTCTTAAATGGGTCGTAGGGTTTTCGATTCCATTGAACATCTCAAATTTTGGGACTTTGTATCCTTCTGGCAGCTCTAAATCGGAATGGATGCAGAGATCATCATAGCTAAATATGAAATCATTGGGAGAACCGCAAGATTTCTTTATTCTAGCGATATCCTCTTTCAACGATAACATATCATTTTTGTGCTTTTATTTTGTGACTTCCACTCTCTCTCTCTCTTTGTAATATTTAGTTTTGGGTGTTTTTAGAACAATGGGACAAGCCTCTGGTGTCGTAGAGATGCAGAAGGTGGTGGTAGATGGCATTATCTGGTTAGTGGGTGCAGAGTTTTGATATGTGGGAGTGAAGTTCTGGGGGATACTGACATTGGGATTGAAAGTGAAAGGGTTACTTTAGGGAGAGAAATAGTTTGAAAGGGTGTTTTGATAATTTAAAGCAAAGTTCTGGAGATGGTTATCTTGATTGATGTTTTGAGTAGGTGGATTGCGAGTTTGGTACATTGGATTAACAGGGTCAATAGGAGGCCTCGTTACAAAAGCCGAGGGTATGTCACTTGGATGAATTTCAACATTGGAAGAGTGAAGTGGAGGGAACTAGAGCGGGGGACTACGATCGTCCGGGACTGAAGCGATGGCTATACTAGCCATGTTCGTGGCTCTTTGTGCTTCATTTTGGAGCTTCTCTAACTTTCTAGTCAATTCCGCTATTATGTTGTCTCTGATGGTTATATCGATTAGAGCATTCTCGTTATCACTACTAGCCATGTTTTCAGTCAGATGATGGCTAGGGAGGGACTTTTGTGAGCTTCGATCAGGTGAAGTAAGGATGTTCGGTCAGCTTTTGTCAACACAGATCAGTTTTTATTTATTCAGTTACCTAATAAATGAAAAATAACTGAAAAGGCAAATATGTTAGATCCTATTAGTAATGAGTCATTCAAAATATTTGACAAGAAAGGACACACATAAAGTTGCTTTTTATCATAGACAAACTTATCCAACGGGGCATCGACGACTCAAAGATTTCAATAAACGGAATTCCACTTATTGATTTTGGGTAAGTAGATTTTTATAAGGAAGGTTTGACTTTGTCAATCTTCTTTGTGTATATCCTTATGACTACTTAGTCGGAATGGGGGAAAACATAAATTTCTTTAAAGAAAAGGCCGGGTTGAATGACTACCTACGTATCTCATGAAAGGGAAGTCAGGCCCTACGTAGTTTGAATTTATAGAGGATTTGCAACAAAATTTCCTGGAGAACTTGGAAGACTTCGAGTATTTTGGTCGGATTTTTTGGCATAGTGGACTTATGTGTTTTACCTCAAAGGGTTCTACGAAAGTCATCGGAGTAGGAGTGGATCAGTTCACCTTTGGTTTAAGAAACACACGTAAAACAGTTATATCATATAGCATGTAAACAGTTTATGGCGCGTCCTATGCGAATATGTGACCTTTTATGCCAAAGGTAGGCCTAACGAATTGAAGGATGTGTATGCCATTTATAAAACGTTCCATTGCCCCAAAAACATATTATATACAGACCGATATAAATTGACCAAATGGGGATACAAAATAGGAGAACTGGTATACAAATGAATACTAGTCCCACGCAGCGGAACAATCTTAAACTAGGCTGCCATGGAAGATCCTTCGTTCTCGAGCTTTTTGGCACTCCGAACGCCTTCCGGATAAAGATCTTCAAATCAAGAAACTATCTAAATAATTCCTGACCCTGAGGGACAAAGGTCCGTTCAAATTGGCATAACATCCTTTAATTAAACATACAAGGGTATGGTTGTCTTTTCGGACCGAAGACCCTTTTCGACACAAGGTGGTCTCACTAATGGGCCCGATATGCCTTGGGTCTCGAGTCACTTAGTTCAAAATGCTTATTCAATAGGAATTGGTTTCGCTCTATCCTAATTGACTAGAGTGGTTTGTTCAAATTGACTGGGAAATCGAAATGGACTTATCGGGGTAACACACCAAGTGACTGTTGACCGACTCGAATCAACTACTTCACTTGGTGGTTCAAAGAAAGTTAAGGTGTTATATGGAAGGGCGGGTGCAGATATCCACATAACCACCCTTTTTTCTAATGCCTAATGATTTGCCTGGAGTGGTGGATATGCCATGAAATGTGACAGTTACAATAGCAAGTATTGAAATGAGTAAACAAATAAATTAATTATACAAATTATTTCAATACCGAATAGTTAGTCAAATAAAGTTAGTTCAAATATATGGTTAAAACCTAGTTGAAATTTCCAGCAGAGTCGCCATTTCTTTTTTGTGGAGAAAATGACTAAGACTTGCTTGAATTTGAAAATTTAAGAAAAAACTTCCAAACTCAATTTTAAAACAGAGTTTCCACTTAATTAATTAAGAAAAATTAAGAAAACCTTTGAAAAATACTTAGAGATTTAAAACAGAAAAAATCTTCAAGTTTCAAGAAATCTAAGAAAGGGTTCTTATTAATACTCTTGGAAGGGTGTTAAGGCACCAAGAGTATCCGCTAACTCGCGGTTGTCCGGTCTATTTGAAAATAACTATATTTGACTAACTTAGGGGAAATGGG
Organism: Capsicum rhomboideum; assembly: GCA_031232105.1. Classification (NCBI taxonomy): domain Eukaryota; kingdom Viridiplantae; phylum Streptophyta; class Magnoliopsida; order Solanales; family Solanaceae; genus Capsicum; species Capsicum rhomboideum. The sequence continues at coordinate 149,958,974 of CP124714.1, read as the reverse complement.
GTTTTTGAGTTTAAAAGAAAATTGATAAGATAACGTTTGGAAAAATATTTAATAATTTGAAACAGAGTTGAAATCTTGAAATAAAAAATTGTATTTTTATTTGAATAAAAATTATTTTCATAAACGAGAAATGATATTCTACCGGGGAATTCAACTAAGTTAATAAAAGATTAGAGTTAATACAATTAATCAAATACGTATTACAAATAAATAAATAAAGGGAGAAAAGTTGAGGATTTGGGCCCCTGCATTGACCCATCAGAATTTGTCCAGATTAGGACTTTATTTTATGGACTGAGTCCATTTTCAGCTTTGTATACCAAATATATACTGACTGTATACCACCCTTCTTTTCAGTTGTGTTTTCTGTATATCTGAGGTAAACATGACTGTATATCAAACATTTGTGTGCGTTTCTTTGCCTTCCACCAATATATTTCCTTCACTTTCTACTTTTCCACTCCTTTACAGCGTATATCTGCTGTATATCTTTATATACAACCTTGATCTTCTTGATTTGAGTCCATTTGGACTTGGCTTTGGGGCTTGACCCAATATAATGTGGGCCTCTTGGCCCAGTAAGGAGATGCAAGGGGTTCAAGAGTCCAAAAAGGACTCGGATGATTTTACATGCATCAAACAAAACATGAGGATTAATATATACCCATAAGCTCATTAAGTCAATAATGAAAAATTTTCTAAACATATCAGTGAGCAAAATCTTAGTCGATATCAAAATTTATCAATTTGACACTAATTCTAATAGTAAGAAAAGAACACAACAATGGGTAAAAGAAAAATGCCAAACGGAGCATGATGGAGGGCATTGGGCATGTCACACCCCGAATCCCATTCGGGACGGACTGGTCTTCACTCATGTACTCTCATACGCATGTCTCTGTGTGAATAGCATTCTTTCACATGTAACTTATAAAATACAAATGGCGGAAGTCATGGCAACATATGCTATATATATATATATGAAACTTGGCCGTTAGGGCCATTAAGTCGAAATGGACATACATCTCTTACATTAATTTTCCCACATACGTCTACAAAGCCTCTAACCAATGCATGTACATAACCAACCTACATTCGGGACAAGTCCTCGCTTTATACAATATTTACAATACCAAAACCATGAACACATATGACTCGGAAAGCCCCGAACCAACTGGAGCTCACCAATGATCGGCGGATGACTCGTAGCCTACAGTGGAGGTCTACTAGCACCTGTGCCTGCAGCAATTAAAGTAATCCCCCCCCAAGGGGGTCAGTACGAAGAATGTACTGAGTATGTAAGGCTCATAAGAAACTGCATCAATACATAAAAACTTCAATGGAAATAATTATAAGAGAATACTCTATATGGATAAACATCATTTTATATATGGAACCATGTACATTTCTTCTGTTATTGTTATTTTCGATCATTCAATCATATTCTTATCATTCATATCATATCTTTCATCTAATACCTTCATTCAAGAGATTTGCCTTTATTCAGAGATTCTTCCATTCAAGAGATTTCTTTCTTTGCTTTTACGCTCATCATCATTATTATTAGTCATCCACCTTATTGGTGGGTTATTATGGTCATCTACCTTATTGGTGGGTAGTCATCCACCTTATCAGTGGGACATAATATAATATCGATCATCCGCTCTATAGGCGGGTTATAATTTAATACCGGTCATCCACTCTATAGGTGGGTTATAATATAATACGGATCATCCACCTTATAGGTGGGTTATAATATAATACCCGGGCCCAACTGATGAGTGGGAAAAATAACATCATCATGCAGGTGTTCCTTTGGATACATCCCGTGATATTGGAAATAGACATCATGCAGGTGTTCATTTCACCCCATGGATACATCATGCAGGTGTTCTTTCCACCCCATGGATACATCCCATAATTCGGGGAATAGTCATCATGCAGGTGTTCATTGCACCCCGTGGATATAACTAATTATGCATTACTTCATTCTCTCGCTAGAAGGGTAATACCTTACTTCATTTCTTTACTTCTGTGAGATTGACACGTTGAGGATCATGACATTATTGGAAGCACACATATATGCATTACTTCACTTCCTTTCCTCTTGGAACCAACAAATATGCATTACTTCTTACTTTTGAGATATTGATACATTCGTTTGTGAGAGATTGATACATTCATTTTCCTAACATTATTGGTAATGCTATTCAAGAATGAATAGATTCTCCCTACATCATTACTTTTCTTGAGATAGTTCTTTTAGTCGTTACAATATTATGAGAGCTTTGGAACTTCAGTCAATGAATAGATAGTTCTTTTAGTCGTTACAATATTATGAGAGCTTTGGAACTTCAGTCAATGAATAAGAGACATGTGAATCACAATTGGTCTAAGAATAAGAAACATGTGAATAACAATATATGTCAACCTGAGCTGGGACACTTTAGAACACTTCAGAATGGAACAAGTACAACGTCAATGAGAACACTATGTGCTGCAGAAGGATACGGAAAGAGTAACCTTACATACCTTATGATCTCAATATGAATATGCAGTCCTATATGTGAATACAACAATCCAGTTCCTTCCTTACGTGTCACTCTACAACACAAGTTCATAACGGAGCTCACGTTAACAACTAGTTACCTTACAAGTGCATAAGATGACAATGAGTTACGTGACTGCTATATAGCGTCATTTCGTCCTTTACAATACAATTCACTGCATTACCATGACAACAACATCATCACATTTCACACATTGACCAAGACATCATAAACCAATAACATTTCACACCAAGTTTACCCTTTACACTTCCTCATTAACACTACGTTACCTTTTCTCCGTCAAGTCACCCGATAGCTTTAACAATAACACTTTAACAATAATCCATATTTTATACCATTCAAAATACCTCCGGGATACTCCTTATATTCATTTAAAAGGTACCATAGGTTGATAATTGCATCCATAAAGGCTATAGGGGCTTCGGGGGGTCAAAGGGATGCAAAAGCAAGCAATTCGGGGTTCTAGGCTGACCTGCAAAGCCACCTGCACCCGCAAGTGACTGACCTGCATCCGCAGGTTAACCTTGGCAGTGTCCAAGGGCAAATGCGAAGTCACCTGCGCCCGCAGGTGCTTCGTCTGCTAGGGCGGGTGCCTATTTCGGCCAAAAGGGTCTCTTTTGGGCATTTTTTTTGTAATAAATGGTCCATGATCATAACTAGCCTTATATTAACATATTTTAGATCATCTTAAATGCCAACGAACAGACATGGTTTCACAACGCACATAAACATCACCAAACTACATGTTTCTTTTAATATGTCATCAATTCCATGCCCAATTTCATAATAACAATTTCCAAACATTATGTACAAGAATAAAACAAGTTAAGGCTATAATCACATATCACATGTAAATATTGAATCCTCCAAATTCACTTCCTTCAAGACCACAAGTCTATTTTCAAGTTTACAAGGCAAAACCTTTCACTGATTAAGCAAACACAAATTATTTCACACATAGTGAACTTCTCACACTTCACCAACATAACCAACATGATATACACCATCTATCATGCATAAAATATGTTTAACCATAATAATATACACTTACCAAAGCTTGCAAGATGATGATCTTGGCCAAAGAGATGAAGGCTTAGGGTTTGGAAGAGAAAAGAGTGTTGTGGAATTTTCTAGAAATGAGACATGTCTTTTGTGGAAAAAAATCTGATTTTTCTTGCCCTTTTATAGTCCCTTTGGTCATCCTTATCCACCCTTGGTCAAAGATGACATGTTTACTTGATACATTTTATGAATGGACCATTTCTTCCATTTTTGGGCCATGTCTTGTGTGTAATTTTGGGCCTCAATTGAGCCCAATGGCACAAGACCAATTAAGCCTACTAATTAAATGTGTAATACCCCATCAAAATCATGTTTAAATAATTCCATGAATGTTATGGTAATAAAATAGGTTCGGAAAAATGTACGGGGTGTTACAGGGCATTCAAGTTTTGAAGGAGAAAATGCACAAAGACAAAGCAAACTTCTGGAAAGAGTACCTCATTTTCTCAACAAAAAATAATTACTTTTAATAGATTCTATAACACTTTATTTAGCTCTAACCAGATACATAAAGCTTATGCAAGATCACATGTTATCAATTGGACAACAACTACAACACGCTTTGCATTTGTAAAGAAATATTTATTTCAACATACAGTAACACACAATTCATCTTTAACCAAAGGCGAGCTATGAGAAAACTACTCTGAAAATTAGAGATGATACCAAAATAAAATATTAATGATAATATGGAGAATTCCTATTAACTGAGGCTTGTATTCATTTTCCTCTCAAGTTTCAAGAAAATTAGAACATCAATACAAGCTTGAAAGCACCAAAACAGTGAGGAAACAAGGCAATGGACAGATTACGAGATTAGAAATTGAGAAGAAGCTACCATGATTTTGCTAATTAAGAGACCATCTTAGGCAAGCAGGGGATAACCAAACAAAGACACGTAAGCAAATTTAACATTAAAAAGGCTATTATACATAGTCCATCGTAAAGCAGCCCTTAACAAACTCTCATTATCCCATTTAGTCACTGGCTATCATATTCAACTATCAAAAACAGTAATCTAAAAGTGCTATAACGAAAATCCTACATATTATAGCAACAAAACCACCCTCAAGTCACTCATCCTCCAACCCCGTCAACAAGTTTTAACCGCCACAAAATAGTAAATCCAACCAAAACAACAACAAACCACCACCCATGACAGAACATGGGTTTCAACTTTCAACTAAATTGTAAACAAAAATCTGGAAAGAAAACCTAAATCTATAGCAATAATACCGTAAAACAGTAGGAAAAACAACAACAAACAGAATCGACGACAATAAAATGAGGGGATTACCTTTTTCAGAGCAGCAAAACGGGACTCGAACTATCGTCAGAATCTCTACCACCACCAGAAAATCCACTTGTTCCTTAGTCGGAATCCAACACTCAAAGGAGTCTTACGAGGATTCTAGCCTAGAAATTTTAAGATTTTAGCAAAGAAAATCCTCTTTCAATTCAGAAATTCTTTGCTTTTGCTTGAACGATTTTTCAATGCTTCAAGACTTTTGCTCAAAGATTTTTTCAACCTATAAGACTTTTGGTCAACGATTTTTCAACCCTCGAGACTTGGGAATTCAATGGATACTGTAGTCGTATTTATAGGAGAGGTTTGAGGGTCGAATTTATGCTTCCGTCGATGTGGGATAGAGTATTCGAGGGCAATTTTGGGATTTTGCTTGAGGGATAAGGATTTGCTTAGAGGGTAAGCTTTTCTAGATGTAATCATATGACTCTAGTACGAATTGGCAATTTCAAATTTTGAAATTGGTTTAGGGAAAATCCAAACGGGTATATTTGGGGGAATCACATGCTTGGCATGGACGGGAAAAAGGCGAAAATAGGGCTTTGGGTTTTGGGGCGATGGCTCTTGTTGTCATCGTTAATGTTGATATTGTTTGTTGTTGTCGTTGTTCGCTGTAATTGTTGGGTAGAGAAGATGAAGGAAATAAAGGGTTATTAGGTGTGAGGGATTGGGCCGGATCGGTGGTAGTGTTGATGAGCTGGGGTGGTGGTTTAATGTTTAATGGGTTGGTGTTGGGTATATTTAAAGGGTAGAAATTATGATTTAGGGAATTAGGATTAGGCTATTTGAGAAATGGCCAAATAGATTAGGGTTTAGTGAATTTCATTTAGATTTCGGCCAAATTGAATCAAAATTATAAACAAATTAATAACCAATTTAACCTCGAGCTTCTTGATTAAATAAAATCAAATAAATATTTTCCTGAATTAATTATTTCTAAAGAACAAATTATATTGAAATAAAACTTATCTTATTTAAATCAATTTTCAAGACGAATTTTGATTAAAAGCCGATTTGATAAAATAGTTATTAAGTAACAAAAATCATACGATCTTGTATATATGAATATAGAAGTGTATAATAGTCACTCAAATAAACAAATCAACTTAGATACATAGTTTGAATAGTTTTTATCCGGATAGAATAAATATTTTAATTTTATCTAAAACCAAAGTAGCTCAGGATTAAATTTAGTCGTGGAGGGCAAAAATTAGGTGTCAACAACTTTTTACAATACTAAATTTTGTATAAATGATTGTAAATATCTCCTTAATAATAGTTGGGTGCGAACATATGAAAATCAAGATATGATTATAATCCTACTTGATATTAGGGTCAGATTAAGTTTCTGGCTCAAGCTAATAGCTACTTGCCTTTTTCTTTTGTTGGCCTTAATGTGCATAAAATATTTCATCCTGTCTATAATCCAAATTGCAAACAGTCATGGTTTTTTTCGTATATCTAATTTTACAATTCAAGTATTTGGTTTTGTACTTGGATTTGCTACACTTGAGCCGAGGGCCTTTCGAAAACAACCTCTACCTCCCTGAGGTATTGGTAAGGTCTACGTACTATTTATCCTCACCAAACTCACTTGATGTATTTTACTGGGTATGTTGTTGTTGTTGTTGTTCTGTCTGGTTGGTCTTTATAACGAGAAATTTATGCCATTTGGAAAGCAATTGGGTTGCTATTGACAAATAACCTGAGATCTGCATTCCAAAACATGCCTCGTTCTAATTGGTAATACATAAAATCGGAGTTGCTACCTTCTCTAGATACAACAGATAGATAACTTAGGTCTACAGCTGAAACCATCATTAGTGTTCTTGTACAGATAGACGGAATTGCTAGAAGGTCAGAATTGTTACAGGCACTGGTCAGTAGCTTGGATAGTTGTGACATAAATAATGTGTAAGGAGACATGGATGTTTTATCAAAGGTACCATTTTATGTTATTTAACATTCATTTACCGATAGTATCCCACAAGACACATTGTGAACCTTGGTGCCATTTTACTAAATCATTTATTTATAACCGTTGTAGGTTAAGAAAATGAACAAGACAAATGAAAGCAGTCAAGAACATACTCTTAGTATTGGTTGGTCATGTCAGACTTTCACGTGTTCTTGAAAACTTTTATTTTGAACATATTGTCAATTTATGTATCACTACTCTCTTGTATAATTTCTTTTATACATGATTAATATAAATTGGAAATTTTGGGTAATCATTTTATTGATGAGTAGCTTCTTTTCGCAATTTAAATAAATTTTAGTGTATTATGTTATATTATAAGTAAACTAGTATAAATACACTATTCAAATAATCGTTGTAACAACTCCTCCTTTGGGTGTTTCTATAGCTCCTTCATTAATCATTGTTATAGAATACAAGTATTGAAATAGCCACAAAACCGTTGCATAAAAATAATATCGCAACGGTATTGGACCGTACTTATAGAGAAAATAAACCGTTTCCATAAATAAGGCAATAGCAACACTTCTATAATTGTTGCAATAGAAGGTTTGATAATCGTTGCACAAAACCATTGCAATAGACCTGTTGTAACGCGAGCTAGTGAGGCGGTTTCTTAAACCGTTGCAATAGACCTATCATGGTCTGTTGCAACGGTTTTACTACCTATTGCAACAGTATTTGAAGTGTTGTCATAGGCCTATTTTCTAGCTGTGGAAATTATAAACTCTAATTCCTATACCTCAACAACTAGAAATTATAAACTCTAATTCCTATAACTTAATAATCACCCTTGACTATTGAACCCACTTCAAGTTATCCCAACTTGAAGTTAATTAACTCAATATTGCTCCAAAATGAAAAATCTAGCAAAGCAATAAATTAAAACTCAATAAGAATAATACATCAAAAATGACTCATGAACTGTAAAGCTTAATCCTGTAGAATAGGTTCGTCAATCAATTTCTTTGTACTGGCAGCACTTGGATCTTCTATCAGAACTCTCTCAAATATGAACTCTCTTAATTTGATTGTGTTCGACCTTTTTATCTCTTTGTAAGTACGCAAACGACTTTGTGGAAGCTCTTGGGTATTTATAGATGTACATACTTGCTTACCTTAAGTCGGCTTGCTTTTCCTTCTAAGGAATCTCATTCCTTTTTGGAAACTTCTTTGAGGAAACCCATTCCTATTTGGACACCCTTTGCCTGCTTCCTTTTAATTTTCTTCCTTACATGGATTCATCTATTTTTGATATATTTTTGCAAGAACAAATTAGTGTCTTGATTCAGCATCATATTTTCCTTCACCTATATTGCCTGTGTCATCAAAGTCAATAAATATCAGCATCTCAACTGCAGGTTGAATTAGTATTGATGGACCAGGTGTATCAACATGTTTTTTGCTTCTGTTCCACTGCTTTGTCGATCTTCAAAACCATATTTGTTCCACTGCTTTGTCAACTTCAAAACCATCACATTCCAACAAATTCCCCCTTTTGATGATGACAAACATTTGTCTTTGTGCAATCAATTTATCAAGCCTCAGACAATACTTTAAGCAAGATAACAAGAAACACTTTGATGAACCAGGTTAGTCAAGGGTTATAAATACTACACAAACATGTATCTTCCCCCTTTTGGCTTCATTGAAAAGCTAAGCACATTGATAATATAAAGTCCAAAGTTAGAATATTCCTAGCCACTGAGGATATCAACAAGACAATCAATTTTAAGACAAGCAACCAAATTTAAACTATTAAAAAGAGTAAGAACAATAGCAAAGTAGGCAAAATAAATACATTTATTAATATGAACCATATATGCACTACAAAATACTACTAACTACTGAAAAACATAAAAACTGAGCAGTAGAAAAAGAAAGGCTAAATAGGTCTAAGGAAGCTAATGATCTAGGCTGAAGAGAGGGGTGGAATAGGTGGGAGGAGCTGTGTCAACCTTCGAACTGTTTCAATATTTTTAGCCCTTTCATTCTCTAATTCTGATTCCAACTGAGAAATCCTAGCCTCAAGGGCTACTTTTTCAAGTACATGAGCATCCTGAACAATCTTTAATTCTTCAGTCTTAGCAACCAAGACATTTTTCAATTTTTGTAGTGGAGTGTTGGACTTCGTTATTGAAGCAGGTAGAGCAACATGTTCCACTCTACCCAAAAAATCCTTTATGGTATGAAAGTCCCACACCTGCACAGGGACTAAATAGTCCTACAAAATCTGAGCCAACCAAAACCCATAGGGAAGAGAATGTCCTTTATTAACCTTAATGAGCATAGGATGCATGTTCTAAAATACTAGCCATATCCTCCACAACTAGATGAATTTGAAATCCTCTTACAGTGGTTGAAAAAAGCGATCCAACCTCAGAACCAATGGTATAGAATTACCTAACTTTAGCATGCCCAAACTTTCTCTGAACATCTCCTTGTAAGAATAGGGCAGACCAACCTTAAAACTCCAATTTTTTGAGTAAAGTAGCCATAACATAACTATTAACCACATGACCCCTCACCACAACCCTCTTTTGGAAGTAAAGTATATGGGCCAACCTTGAATCATATACCCCGGACCAATTTATTTAGGGTTTTCATCCTTAGTAGATTCTAAGTCAGAATCCTCAAATAGAACAGGTCGACTCTCCTATTTCTTTGATTTAGATCTAGAAGAGGATTTTTTCTTAGAGGAAGGTTAGGATTTTGAAGTGGGGGGATTTTTGGTTATTGTTTTTGAGGGAGGTGATGGGTGACGAGATAACTGTTGCAACTCTTTGAAAAGATGGAAATGTTTGAGTTTTTGGTGCTTCTTTGAATGGTTGCTTAGGAATTAGTGATGGAACAAGTAAGCTCTAGTGTTTCATCTTAGACAGTAATAGCAATATAGTATAAACACATACTTAATGAACCAAGATTTAAAGTCTCTAATACTAACTAGCCCACATCTCTGCTCAATCTAATACAAAAAATAGGTTAACAATATCAAATAACTGGACTTGGGACACACAACTAAATGTGCAAGACTGAACAATCTAACCATATAACTTTAATTCATATCATATTAGTGCATAGTCAGTTCTATCCAATCATGGAGGGAAGTTTCATGCAATCTTAATCATTCCCAAGTCTAACGTATTCTTCTCAAGTTTTTCCCTACTCAATGCCTTAGTAAAGATGTTAGTAACTTATTCTTCAGTGCGGCAAACATGATGGACACATGATTTTTTTGATAGAATTTAGCAATAGTTATTTGAACCATAGCAATGATCAGCAGTGGTCAAGGCAGCAGTGATTTGCCTTTGGATGGACCAGGATATCCGACATGGTTGAATGAAAGTATGCCATACCTGAGGTGTTTTTTCTATTAACTAGATAACCTACATAATAAACATCTGAGTACCCGACAAGATCAAAATTTCTTTCTTTAAGATACCATAACCCTAAATTAGTTATTCCATTTAGATTTCTCAAGATACCATAACCCCAAATTAGTTGTTCCTTTCTTTTGACAAAGGTTACCTTGTTGTTTTCAATAGATATGGACCAGATTCTTTTCACAATTTTGAACCTGTTCCTCTCAGAGGGAGCAAACCTGTTTCTTTTAATAATTTTGAGATCTTTTCTTTTAACAAACTCTATGTTCCTTTCCATCACTTCATTTCCTTTTGGTCACTTAGTGGTGGGATGACCTGGCTTTCCATAAATATAGCATAGATCCTTTATAGGAGGTGTTTCTTTGTGAAACCCCAGTCCAGCCTTTTCACTGTGAGTTCTACTGCTTTTTTGATTTATAATTCTTGAGGATTGAGCCTAACAATTAGCTCTTTCTAGGTTTAGTTTTATCCTAGAGTTCTCCTGTTTTAGCTTTCTAACCTTTTCCTTTTCATTAAACAATTAGTCATTCCTTAGTTTAAGATCAGACTCAACTTCTTGGTGATCATCACTCATAGTCTTTTTCCCTTTATCAGAGATAGAGAGTTTGAGGACTTCAGACTTAAGAGCTAGGATGGTAGAGCCAAGTTGGTTAACCTAATCCTTCAAAGTACAGTTTTCTTTCTTAATAATGCTTTTATTGTTTTCAGCATCAACGAATTCATATTTGAGACTTACAAGAGTACTGAGTAACTAATCTCTGTTAGGTTTTAAGTCATGAATATCATCTGTTAGATGATTTATTAAGGGGATTAGTCTCTTTTTAGAGAATAAATGAAATTTATCTTTAATATCAAGTAAACTTACTTTAGATTTTCTACCTTTTTCTTGTTCTTCCTCTAGATCTGAATCTCCTATAGTCATATATGCGGTTTCATCAATTTCACCATCAGATTCTTCAGAGCTTGATCCCTAAGCAGCTACCATAGTATGAGATTCCCTTTTCTTGGAGTCAACTTTGTGTTTTGATTTTTGTTCCTCTCACTTTTTTCTTTTCTCCATTTAATTTCATACACTGTACAGTCCTTGATTATGTGATCAGTTTTCTTACATTTAAAACAACCACCTTGGGATCGTTCATTAGACCATGTCCTACTACCTATTCCTTTCCTATTAATTCTTCAATCTCTTTTGAAGAACTTCCTGAAGTTCTTGGTAATGAATGTCACCTATTTTTCATCTAAATCTAAATCGTCACTGTCAGATGCTTTCAAAGCTAGTGATTTGTCCTTGGTTTCAACCTTTTTGAAGTTGTTCATGTTCATCTCATAGGATTTCAAGTTTCCCACTAACTAATCAAGAGTCATGTTGGTGAGAACCTTTGCTTCTCTTATTGTAGCAACCTTGACATCCCAATTGGCCTTTGGAGGAATTCTTAATACTTTGTCAACCTGTTCTTAAGTGGTCAAGGTTTTTCCTAGAGATTTAAGTTCATTTACCACGGTAGTTAGTCGAGTGGTCATCCCTTGTAAAGTCTCACCATCCTTGATCATAAATATCTCATATTCAGTGAATAGCATAGCTACTCTGAACTTTCTTACATGACTGGTGCCTTCATTAGCATTCACTAATGCATCCCAGATTTTCTTGGCAGTGGTACAACTTGAAACTCTATTTTTTTTAGGACCTAGGCCATAGACAAGAATATTTTTGTCCTTAGCATTCTTTTAGAGGGAGATGAGATCATCTGGAGTGAACTCAGTTCTTGTCTTTTTGTCACGACCTAAACCACCAGATTTTGTCAGGCAACTACCTACACCTACTCCAGATAGGAGAATCCTGAAATCCCATGATTCAACTAATGAGGAAGTTTAAGCCATTTATAAACCTAGTCAACTTAATGTTCATTATATGAGAAATCTAATCAAGTTGAAATACGTCTACTCATTTTAATCTTTTCCAACATATTTTAATAACTATGAAAAATAAATGTGAAAATAACTAGAAGCGAATCCCCAAAAACTAGCCTAAACCGGTACAAGAGCACTAGATAAGGAGTAGGGGCATCCATAACACAGCTTCTATGCTAAATAGAGAGGGCAGGAGCTGCTGCTGAATAATTGGCATCGCTGCTATAGAAACTCCAACTAACATGAACCATGGCTATACCCCCGATTGGAGATATAGTAAGTGTAGCATCAGTATAACCATATGTACTGGTAAGCCTTATCAGCCGACCAAAGTTAGAAACAGATAACATCAATAATAAATAGGGAGAAATCACAATATCAAGTAAAGCTTTGGTTTTGAATCCCCAAATGAAACAACTCCTATTACTCCACACTTAGTATCTCTATGGCCTGCACTTAGCATCTCGATGCCCTATACTTAGCATCTCTGTGACCTGCACTTAGCATCTCTGTGACCTATAATTAGCATCTCTATGACCTACCTGTTATTTAATAATTCATATATCGTTGTCCTTTGATAACCTATTCCAACCTATATACAACCCCTTAGTCCACATCCACCCTAGTCCCTAGGTACTCACTATCACCAACATCACAATCCCACATCCTGTGAAATTTTGGGTCCTGCCAATCATATCCTATTGTAACCTGTCCTCTTAGGGGTACCGTATGTAACACCCTGTACCTTCCTAACCCTACTTGACGGCATTGACTCATGTTTCCTTAGGTGTAAAGACCTATGAGTATGTATTTGGTAATGTTAAGGATGAGAAAAATTGAATTTGGCCTCGTATATGGGATTAAACCTTTGTGGAAGTGTTTTGTGATTTTCATGGGACAGTTGTGGGGTTAAAAATGAGGTTAAGAGGACCTCTAAACAAAGGATATTAAGGTTAAGAAGTGAGTTAAAGAATAGGACTTGAAGTATCTAACCAAACCAACGAAGGAAAATCGAAAAATAAATTTTTGTCAAAAATTTAGGCAGGGGCGCGATGGGCAGAGTGCCACGCTGCTCTGGACTAAAAATTTTAGTCCAGAGGCATAGATCTAGCGCACCAAGGGGCGTGCCACGCTGGAAATCCCACTTTTTTGAAAGTTGGAAATTTCTAAGTCCCAAGGGTATCCGAGGTCGTATTGAGCCGATTTTTTCCACGTTTCTTCTACAACCATGAGTATATACATGAAATGAATGACATATTATATTGGTATGATAAAATTACTCGAGAACGAATTTGGCATCAAAATGACGATTTTACCCTTTTGGTCCAAATGGGCCATACGTGGCTAGAATCACTTGGTTTTGGGATTGAGGCTACGAATATGAATCACATGAGTGGGAATATCATCATAGCGCAAATGAAATGCTTTAAACTTAAGATATTATCTTGTTAGTTGCATTGGGCTCGATATAAGCCCAAAATGAGATAAAAGATATGGCCCAAGTAGGCCAAAAAGGACCCATTTTTCATCCTTTGACCAAGTAACATGGCATTTAATGCCAAGGAGACTTGAGGGACTATATATACATGGAAAAATCTGATTTTATTCAAAGGAACTCCCAACATATCTCTAGAAATTTCCCCAAATTTCTCTCAACACTCAAGAACCCTAAGCCAACTTCTTGGAGCAAAATCATCAATTTTCAAGCTTAGGTAAGTAAGTATTCTTATGGAATAACATATTATAAGCATGAGATATTATGTATATCATGTTAGTTATGGTTGGAAGTGTTGGACATGGCACTTTTGGTTTTGTGAAAAAGATGTGAAATCCATGGGATTGTAACTTGATTTATGACTTGTGCCTTTGATGAAAGATCATGGTATGGATAAAATATGAACGTCTATGGTGTTATTTTTGTTGTTAAACTTGTTCTTGTCTATAAGTGTAAATTGTGGGAATTTGGCCGATATGTGTTATGAAGTGTATTAAGGTGAATTGATGGCATAAGTATGATGTGGTGATAATGGAGAGTGGAAAGTGTGAACTTGGCATGACATGCTATTGGTTCTCATGTGTTGGTAAATGTTGGGAATATTGTGGGATTTTTGGAATAATACTTTCATGAATGGTTGTGTCAAGTGGGACATGGCATATTTAAAGGCAAACATGAGAATGTTACTTATTATATGCATTAAGTAGTTGGTGGTTAATGTTGGATCCGTTGTGTATTTTTGTTGTAGAGTGGAACATAAGGAAGGAACGGAACGATTGTATACGCATTTAAGATTGTGTGTTGGTATTGAGAATACAAGGTATGTAAGGTTACTCTTTCCATAGTCTTTCTGCAGCACATAGTATAACATAGTCATTATACTTATTCGATTGCGAAATGCTCTAAGGTCTTCTATTTTCGGTTGTCGACTAGTATTACTCATATGTTCCTCATTCATTGGTCATTGGTGATTCTCATGATTCATATTCATTGGTTACTATTCCAAAATTCCAATAATGTACCATCTCCAACGTATCACTCTCAAACAAAAGTAAAAGAATTAAATAATGCTTAATTGGTTGTTGTTGAGCACAGGGGGCAATCCAGAGGGGTGAACACCCTGGTCGGAACGAACCTGTTTTATTGGAATGGATCGCAATCTAAGGGGCATAAGCCTGGCTGGAACGATCCTAAAATTATGCTATGATGGATCGCAATCTAAGGGGCATAAGCCTGGCTGGAACGATCCCAATAGTATGTCATTTTCCCACTGATCAGTAGGGGACCGGGCTTGATACGAATAGATGATGGTTAATGGATGTAAATGCAACCAATGCAATGAACGTAATGTACATACGTCTATATATACAAAATGATGACTTATCCACATTGGTTACTCACTTGCAGTTGATTCCATTGAAGTGTCGGTGTAATATACTGTTTCTTCTGGCCTTACATACTCAGTACTTTATTTGTACTGACCCCTCTTGGGGAATTTACCTTACTTGCTGCAGGCACATGTACTAGTAGACCTCCCCAGTAGGATACAGGACTTCTGCGGATCTTTGGTGAGCTCCAGTTGGCTCGGGGCTTTCCGTGTCCAAGTTGTACATTGATTTGGGTGGCGTTGTACCAATTGTATAAAGCGGGGGCCTGTCCCGACTTTCAGTTGGTTTTGGTCAATGTCTATGATAGAGGCTTTTGTAGACGTTTGTGGGTGTATGGATGTAAGATGATATATGTTGTTTTGACTGGATGGCCTCAACGGCCAAGTTTCATATGTATGTATAAATATGTCCCATGTTTTCCTTTATTCGTCTTTCATGTTCTTACGCATTGGTGGTTATGATTATGATATGCATATGATTGAACATAGGCAAAGGGTTGTTCTCTCGGGCCTTATCGGCTACGGGTGCCAATCATGTCTCGATGGGATTCGGGGCGTGACAAAAGTGGTATCAGAGCAGTTCGTTCTAAGGGTGTCTACAAAGCCGTGTCTGAGTAGAGTCTTACTTATCAATGTGTTATGCACCACATTTATAAGTAGGAGGCTACGGGACATTTAGGATGTTGTTTCATTCCTTCATTTCTAGATCGTGCAGTAGAGCCGAAGTTATAGGTGTACTTGATTCTGATTATAACCATTGTTGTTCTTGTATATTATAGAAAAAAATGCCGCTGACAAGAAAAGGTCGAGGTAAAAGTAAGAGAATAGATAAAATTGCTGGAGAGGGAACAAGTAGACCACCACCTGAATAAGCTGATCAAGGTGGGGCTGAAACTGAGTTTGCAACGCGAGCTTCTTCTACTTCTTCAGCTCCCGAAGAGCCGAGAAGGAGAGAAGTACCTGTAGAACCACCAGTAAACACTACTGACCAGGACTTAAAGGATGTAGTACAGATGTTGACCAGAATAGTTGCTGCACAGGTTCAGGGACAAGGTGGTCCGATGATAGGTGACGACAGTGCATCAAGAGCAGCTAGTCGACGGACCCAGGATTTCTTGAAACTAGATCCTCCCACATTTACTAGATCAGATCCGAATGAAGATCCACAAGACTTTATAGATCAGATTCAAAGGGCCTTGGATGTCATGCATATAACTGGGGTCGAAACAGTCGAACTTGCTGCGTATAGGCTGAAAGGTGAAGCGATCTTGTGGTATGAAGATTTGAAAAAGTCTCAGGGTATTGGTGCAATGCCACTGAATTGGGAGGAATTTAAAATAGCCTTCCTTGATCATTACCTGCCTTATGAGATCCGTGAGGCTCGGGCGGATCAATTCTTAAATCTGCGTCAAGGAAATTTAAGTGTCAGGGAATACAGTCTGCGATTTAATTCATTGGCCCGATATGCCCCCAATGTTGTGGCTACGATGACAGATAGAGTCCATAGATATGTGGACAGGTTGGAACCGTATTTGGTACGAGATTGCACTATCGCTGCCCTAAACAAAGATATGGATATAGCGAGAATTCAGGCCTTCGCCCAGAAAATGGAGGACCAAAGACAGAGAAGGAGGACACATGAAGCTGAGCGAGGACATTCCAAAAGAGCTAGACCTATGGGACAATCTATGGTGTCCCAAGGAGAATCGCGACCTCGAATGTTTCCTAGACCACTGAGACCATCATTTTCTTATTCTGCGGCAGGCACTCAAGCTCAGTTTCGAGGATTTAGAGGAAGTAATGTGGGGCAGAGTAGTGGGATTCGTGGATCACAGACAGCGGGATATTCTCGTCAGCCATGTCAGCGTTGCGGGAAATATCATTTAGGTGCATGCCGTATTGGGACGAATGTTTGCTTCTGGTGCGGTTTATCAGGCCACATAGTGAGGGACTGCCCACAAAGGGGCACAACTGGTGTAGCACGACCTACGGGGTCAGCTGTTGCATCATCATCATCGGTACCCTCCCTAGGCAGGGGTGTACAGCCCGACGGTCGTGGTAGAGGTGCCAGAGGAGCAGCCAGTACTAGTGGGGTCCAGAACCGCACTTATGCTTTAGTAGACCGGCAGAATTCGGAGGCTTCTCCAGATGTCATCACAGGTACACTATCTATATTTTCACATAATGTATATGCACTAATTGACCCATGTTCTACATTTTCCTATGTTACTCCATTGGTTGCTGCGAAATTTGTAAAGGCACCAGAATTATTAATTAAATCAATTGAAGTGTCTACACCGGTTGGTGAATATATTGTGGCCAAGAGAGTATATCGCAACTGTGTGGTAACTGCGTGTGGTCATGATACATTGGCCGATCTCATTGAATTGGACATGGTGGATTTTGATGTGATTATGGGAAGGGATTGGTTGGCTTCCTGTTATGCTACAGTGGATTGCCGGGCCAAGAAGGTACAATTTTGTTTTCCGCAGGAAAATGTTCTAGAATGGCAGGGCAATGTAGGGGCACCACGAGGGAGATTTATTTCCTATTTAAAATCTAGGAAAATGATTGCTAAGGGATACGTATGCCATTTGGTACGAGTGAAAGATAATGTGTGGACTCACTGACTCCACAGTCGGTCCCAGTAGCCAATGAATTTCTAGATGTATTCCTAGAGGATCTTCCAGGTTTACCCCCAGAACGGGAAGTAGAATTCGGCATTGATGTGATTCCAGGCACTCAGCCTATTTCCATTCCTCCCTATAGAATGGCTCCAGCAGAATTGCATGAATTGAAGGCGCAATTGAAAGATTTATTGTACAAAGGCTTCATTAGGCTTAGTATGTCCCCGTGGGGTGCACCGGTCATATTTGTGCGAAAGAAAGATGGAACCTTAAGAATGTGCATTGACTATCGGCAATTGAATAAGGTAACGATCAAAAACAAATATCCCCTCCCTCGCATTGATGATTTGTTTGATCAGTTACAGGGTGCCAGGTGTTTTTCAAAGATTGACTTGAGGTCGGGTTACCATCAAGTCAGGGTTAGAGAAGAAGATGTACCCAAGACAGCTTTCCGAACAGGGTATGGCCATTATTAATTTTTAGTTATGTCATTTGGGCTAACAAATGCTCCAGCTGTGTTCATGGATTTGATGAATAGGGTGTTTAAGCCATTTTTGGACGTGTTCGTCACGGTATTCATCGATGACATCCTATTTTATTCAAAATCACCGGAGGACCATGCTAATCACTTACGACAAGTGTTACAGATTCTTCGTGAACGGAAGTTGTATGCAAAGTTCTCCAAATGTGAGTTTTGGTTGAAATCAGTCGCGTTCTTGGGTCACATTGTATCAGATGAAGGCATACAGGTAGATACCCAAAAGATTGAAGCATTGAAAAATTGGCCAAGACCTACGACACCCACAGAGATTCGCAGTTTTTTGGGTTTGGCAGGTTATTATCGGAGATTTGTAGAAGGGTTTGCTTCTATTGCAGCACCATTAACAAAGTTAACTCACAAGGCAATTAAGTTTCAATGAAATGATGCATGTGAAAGAGGGTTTCAAAAATTGAAAGATAAGTTGACTTCCACACCAGTGTTAGTACTTCCTGAAGGCACAGAGGGCTATGCAGTGTATTGTGATGCTTTCGAGATTGGTCTCGGATGTGTATTGATGCAGCATGGTAGGGTGATAGCATATGCCTCACGACAGTTGCGGCCACATGAGAAAAACTATCCTACACATGATATTGAATTGGCAGCGGTAGTTTTTGCTTTAAAGATATGGCGTCATTATTTATATGGGGTTCATGTTGACATCTATACGGATCACAAAAGCTTGCAATATCTTTTTAAGCAGAAGGAACTCAATTTGAGGCAACGAAGGTGGTTAGAGCTTTTAAAAGATTATGACATTGATATTCTTTATCACCCAGGCAAAGCAAATGTAGTAGCTGATGCATTGAGCCGTAAGGCAGTAGAAAGAACTAGTGGTCAGTTGAATGAAAAGCATGAGATAATCAAAGATTTGAATCAATTAGCCAGCTTGGGGGTTCGCCTTATTGAATCCTCAGATGATAGAGTTATTGTGCAGAATGCAGCAGAATCCTCCTTAACAACTGAAGTGAAAGAGAAGCAGTTTGCGGATTCTATGTTATTGCAGCTAAAGGAAAATGTACAACAGGATTTGACAAAGGCATTTGATCTTACACAGGAAGGGGTACTTCAATGTCAAGGGAGATTATGTGTACCGTATGTAGACGAGCTGAGGACACGAATTATGACAGAGGCGCATCATTCGCGCTTTTCTATTCACCCGGGTGCTACTAAAATGTATCATGATTTAAAGTCAGTATATTGGTGGGGGAATATGAAAAAGAACATTGCAGAATTTGTCGCTCAATGTCCGAACTGTCAGCAAGTGAAAGTGGAACATCAGAAACTGG
This sequence comes from Capsicum rhomboideum, assembly GCA_031232105.1. Taxonomy (NCBI): domain Eukaryota; kingdom Viridiplantae; phylum Streptophyta; class Magnoliopsida; order Solanales; family Solanaceae; genus Capsicum; species Capsicum rhomboideum. Next base: position 149,939,431 of record CP124714.1, on the reverse strand, counting down.
GAGGTTACATGCAATGTATCAATCTTCCAGTCTGGAAATGGGATATGATTAACATGGATTTCATTACAGGTTTGCCTCGTACATTGCGGAAGTTTGATTCTATATGGGTTATAGTGGACAGGCTTACCAAGTCAGCGCATTTTCTACCGGTCAAGACGACCTATACAACGGAGGATTATGCGAAGTTGTATGTGAAAGAGATAGTGCGATTGCATGGTATTCCCCTTTCCATTATATCAGACAGAGGAGCACAGTTCACATCACACTTTTGGAGATCTTTCCAGCAGAGTTTGGGTACACGGGTGAATTTGAGTACGGCTTTCCATCCTCAGACTGATGGACAAGCAGAACGTACCATTCAGACACTTGAAGATATGCTACGAGCTTGTACGTTAGATTTTCAAGGCAGTTGGGATGACCATTTGCCTCTTATTGAATTTGCGTATAACAATAGCTATCATTCAAGTATTAAAATGGCACCTTATGAAGCCTTGTACGGAAGGAAGTGTAGATCACCAATTGGATGGTTTGAAGCGGGTGAAACTGCTTTACTTGGGCCGGATATTGTTCACCAAGCCATGGAGAAAATTAAAGTGATCCAACAGCGGTTACAAACGGCTCAAAGTCGTCACAAGTCATATGCCGATGTTAGAAGAAGAGGGCTTGAATTCGCCATAGGTGATTGGGTGTTTTTAAAGGTGTCACCGATGAAAGGGGTAATGCGGTTCGGAAAGAAAGGAAAATTGAGTCCACGTTACATAGGCCCATATGAAGTTATTAGAAGATTTGGGCAAGTTGCTTATGAATTAGCACTACCTCAAGAACTTTCTTCAGTCCACCCCGTATTTCATGTTTCGATGCTTCAAAAATGCATAGGAGATCCATCTCGTATTGTTCCCATTGAAGATGTTCAAGTTACAGAGGATCTTACCTATGAAGAGGTACCTATTGCTATCCTAGATCGACAAGTGAAAAGATTGAGGAATAAAGACATAGCTTCCGTGAAAGTCCTTTGGCAAAACCAACAAGTAGAGGAAATCACATGGGAAGTGGAAGAGATGATGAAATCCAAGTATCCCCATCTATTTCAAATGGACCAAGAAGTTCAAAGTGCGGAAGTGGAGTAATAACAAGTAAGTCTCCATGCGCCTTACGTGTTTATATATATACGTATGTTAATGTAGCGATGCCTTGATTGTACTTGAAATGATATTGTTAACATTCGAGGACGAATGTTCCTAAGGGGGGAAGAATGTAACACCCTGTACCTTCCTAACCCTACTTGACGGCATTGACTCATGTTTCCTTAGGTGTAGAGACCTATGAGTATGTATTTGGTAATGTTAAGGATGAGAAAAATTGAATTTGGCCTCGTATATGGGATTAAACCTTTGTGGAAGTGTTTTGTGATTTTCATGGGACAGTTGTGGGGTTCAAAACGAGGTTAATAGGACCTCTAAACAAAGGATATTAAGGTTAAGAAGTGAGTTAAAGAATAGGACTTGAAGTATCTAACCAAACCCGCGAAGGAAAATCGAAAAATAAATTTTTGTCAAAAATTTAGGCAGGGGCGCGAAGGGCAGTGTGCCACGCCGCTCTGGACTAAAAATTTTAGTCCAGAGGCAGAGATCTAGCGCGCCAAGGGGCGTGCCACGCTGGAAATCCCACTTTTTCGAGAGTTGGAAATTTCTAAGTCCCAAGGGTATCCGAGGTCGTATTGAGCCGATTTTTGCCACGTTTCTTCTACAACCATGAGTATATACATGAAATGAATGACATATTATATTGGTATGATAAAATTACTCGAGAACGAATTTGGCGTCAAAATGACGATTTTACCCTTTTGGTCCAAATGGGCCATACGTGGCTAGAATCACTTGGTTTTGGGATTGAGGCTACGAATATGAATCACATGAGTGGGAATATCATCATAGCACAAATGAAATGCTTTAAACGTAAGATATTATCGTGTTAGTTGCATTGGGCTCGATACAAGCCCAAAATGAGATAAAAGATATGGCCCAAGTAGGCCAAAAAGGACCCATTTTTCATCCTTTGACCAAGTAACATGGCATTTAATGCCAAGGAGACTTGAGGGACTATATATACATGGAAAAATCTGATTTTATTCAAAGGAACTCCCAACATATCTCTAGAAATTTCCCCAAATTTCTCTCAACACTCAAGAACCCTAAGCCAACTTCTTGGAGCAAAATCATCAATTTTCAAGCTTAGGTAAGTAAGTATTCTTATGGAATAACATATTATAAGCATGAGATATTATGTATATCATGTTGGTTATGGTTGGAAGTGTTGGACATGGCACTTTTGGTTTTGTGAAAAAGATGTGAAATCCATGGGATTGTAACTTGATTTATGACTTGTGCCTTTGATGAAAGATCATGGTATGGATAAAATATGAACGTATATGGTGTTATTTTTGTTGTTAAACTTGTTCTTGTCTATAAGTGTAAATTGTGGGAATTTGGCCGATATGTGCTATGAAGTGTATTAAGGTGAATTGATGGCATAAGTATGATGTGGTGATAATGGAGAGTGGAAAGTGTGAACTTGGCATGACATGCTATTGGTTCTCATGTGTTGGTCAATGTTGGGAATATTGTGGGATTTTTGGAATAATACTTTCATGAATGGTTGTGTCAAGTGGGACATGGCATATTTAAAGGCAAACATGAGAATGTTACTTATTATATGCATTAAGTAGTTGGTGGTTAATGTTGGATCCGTTGTGTATTTTTGTTGTAGAGTGGAACATAAGGAAGGAACGGAACGATTGTATACGCATTTAAGATTGTGTGTTGGTATTGAGAATACAAGGTATGTAAGGTTACTCTTTCCATAGTCTTTCTGCAGCACATAGTATCACATAGTCATTATACTTATTCGATTGCGAAATGCTCTAAGGTCTTCTATTTTCGGTTGTCGACTAGTATTACTCATATGTTCCTCATTCATTGGTCATTGGTGATTCTCATGATTCATATTCATTGGTTACTATTCCAAAATTCCAATAATGTACCATCTCCAACGTATCACTCTCAAACAAAAGTAAAAGAATTAAATAATGCTTAATTGGTTGTTGTTGAGCACAGGGGGCAATCCAGAGGGGTGAACACCCTGGTCGGAACGAACCTATTTTATTGGAATGGATCGCAATCTAAGGGGCATAAACCTGGCTGGAACGATCCTAAAATTATGCTATGATGGATCGCAATCTAAGGGGCATAAGCCTGGCTGGAACGATCCCAATAGTATGTCATTTTCCCACTGATCAGTAGGGGACCGGGCTTGATACGAATAGATGATGGTTAATGGATGTAAATGCAACCAATGCAATGAACGTAATGTACATACGTATATATATACAAAATGATGACTTATCCACATTGGTTACTCACTTGCAGTTGATTCCATTGAAGTGTCGGTGTAATATACTGTTTCTTCTGGCCTTACATACTCAGTACTTTATTTGTACTAACCCCTCTTGGGGAATTTACCTTACTTGCTGCAGGCACATGTACTAGTAGACCTCCCCAGTAGGATACAGGACTTCTGCGGATCTTTGGTGAGCTCCAGTTGGCTCGGGACTTTCCGTGTCCAAGTTGTACATTGATTTGGGTGGCGTTGTACCAATTGTATAAAGCGGGGGCCTGTCCCGACTTTCAGTTGGTTTTGGTCAATGTCTATAATAGAGGCTTTTGTAGACGTTTGTGGGTGTATGGATGTAAGATGATATATGTTGTTTTGACTGGATGGCCTCAACGGCCAAGTTTCATATGTATGTATAAATATGTCCCATGTTTTCCTTTATTCGTCTTTCATGTTCTTACGCATTGGTGGTTATGATTATGATATGCATATGATTGAACATAGGCAAAGGGTTGTTCTCTCGGGCCTTATCGGCTACGGGTGCCAATCATGTCTCGATGGGATTCGGGGCGTGACAAAAGTGGTATCAGAGCAGTTCGTTCTAAGGGTGTCTACAAAGCCGTGTCTGAGTAGAGTCTTACTTATCAATGTGTTGTGCACCACATTTATAAGTAGGAGGCTACGGGACATTTAGGATGTTGTTTCATTCCTTCATTTCTAGATCGTGCAGTAGAGCCGAAGTTATAGGTGTACTTGATTCTGATTATAACCATTGTTGTTCTTGTATATTATAGAAAAAAATGCCGCTGACAAGAAAAGGTTGAGGTAAAAGTAAGAGAATAGATAAAATTGCTGGAGAGGGAATAAGTAGACCACCACCTGAACAAGCTGATCAAGGTGGGGCTGAAACTGAGTTTGCAACGCGAGCTTCTTCTACTTCTTCAGCTCCCGAAGAGCCGAGAAGGAGAGAAGTACCTGTAGAACCACCAGTAAACACTACTGACCAGGACTTAAAGGATGCAGTACAGATGTTGACCAGAATAGTTGCTGCACAGGTTCAGGGACAAGGTGGTCCGATGATAGGTGACGACAGTGCATCAAGAGCAGCTAGTCGACGGACCCAGGATTTCTTGAAACTAGATCCTCCCACATTTACTAGATCAGATCCGAATGAAGATCCACAAGACTTTATAGATCAGATTCAAAGGGCCTTGGATGTCATGCATATAACTGGGGTCGAAACAGTCGAACTTGCTGCGTATAGGCTGAAAGGTAAAGCGATCTTGTGGTATGAAGATTTGAAAAAGTCTCAGGGTATTGGTGCAATGCCACTGAATTGGGAGGAATTTAAAATAGCCTTCCTTGATCATTACCTGCCTTATGAGATCCGTGAGGCTCGGGCGGATCAATTCTTAAATCTGCGTCAAGGAAATTTAAGTGTCAGGGAATACAGTCTGCGATTTAATTCATTGGCCCGATATGCCCCCAATGTTGTGGCTACGATGACAGATAGAGTCCATAGATATGTGGACAGGTTGGAACCGTATTTGGTACGAGATTGCACTATCGCTGCCCTAAACAAAGATATGGATATAGCGAGAATTCAGGCCTTCGCCCAGAAAATGGAGGACCAAAGACAGAGAAGGAGGGCACATGAAGCTGAGCGAGGACATTCCAAAAGAGCTAGACCTATGGGACAATCTATGGTGTCCCAAGGAGAATCGCGACCTCGAATGTTTCCTAGACCACTGAGACCATCATTTTCTTATTCTGCGGCAGGCACTCAAGCTCAGTTTCAAGGATTTAGAGGAAGTAATGTGGGGCAGAGTAGTGGGATTCGTGGATCACAGACAGCGGGATATTCTCGTCAGCCATGTCAGCGTTGCGGGAAATATCATTTAGGTGCATGCCGTATTGGGACGAATGTTTGCTTCTGGTGCGGTTTATCAGGCCACATAGTGAGGGACTGCCCACAAAGGGGCACAACTGGTGTAGCACGACCTACGGGGTCAGCTGTTGCATCATCATCATCGGTACCCTCCCTAGGCAGGGGTGTACAGCCCGACGGTCGTGGTAGAGGTGCCAGAGGAGCAGCCAGTACTAGTGGGGTCCAGAACCGCACTTATGCTTTAGTAGACCGGCAGAATTCGGAGGCTTCTCCAGATGTCATCACAGGTACACTATCTATATTTTCACATAATGTATATGCACTAATTGACCCATGTTCTACATTTTCCTATGTTACTCCATTGGTTGCTGCGAAATTTGTAAAGGCAGCAGAATTAATAATTAAATCAATTGAAGTGTCTACACCGGTTGGTGAATATATTGTGGCCAAGAGAGTATATCGCAACTGTGTGGTAACTGCGTGTGGTCATGATACATTGACCGATCTCATTGAATTGGACATGGTGGATTTTGATGTGATTATGGGAAGGGATTGGTTGGCTTCCTGTTATGCTACAGTGGATTGCCGGGCCAAGAAGGTACAATTTTGTTTTCCGTAGGAAAATGTTCTAGAATGGCAGGGCAATGTAGGGGCACCACGAGGGAGATTTATTTCCTATTTAAAATCTAGGAAAATGATTGCTAAGGGATACGTATGCCATTTGGTACGAGTGAAAGATAATATGTGGACTCACTGACTCCACAGTCGGTCCCAGTAGCCAATGAATTTCTAGATGTATTCCTAGAGGATCTTCCAGGTTTACCCCCAGAACGGGAAGTAGAATTCGGCATTGATGTGATTCCAGGCACTCAGCCTATTTCCATTCCTCCCTATAGAATGGCTCCAGCAGAATTGCATGAATTGAAGGCGCAATTGAAAGATTTCTTGTACAAAGGCTTCATTAGGCCTAGTATGTCCCCGTGGGGTGCACCGGTCTTATTTGTGCGAAAGAAAGATGGAACCTTAAGAATGTGCATTGACTATCGGCAATTGAATAAGGTAACGATCAAAAACAAATATCCCCTCCCTCGCATTGATGATTTGTTTGATCAGTTATAGGGTGCCAGGTGTTTTTCAAAGATTGACTTGAGGTCGGGTTACCATCAAGTCAGGGTTAGAGAAGAAGATGTACCCAAGACAGCTTTCCGAACACGGTATGGCCATTATGAATTTTTAGTTATGTCATTTGGGCTAACAAATGCTCCAGCTGTGTTCATGGATTTGATGAATAGGGTGTTTAAGCCATTTTTGGACGTGTTCGTCACGGTATTCATCGATGACATCCTATTTTATTCAAAATCACCGGAGGACCATGCTAATCACTTACGACAAGTGTTACAGATTCTTCGTGAACGGAAGTTGTATGCAAAGTTCTCCAAATGTGAGTTTTGGTTGAAATCAGTCGCGTTCTTGGGTCACATTGTATCAGATGAAGGCATACAGGTTGATACCCAAAAGATTGAAGCAGTGAAAAATTGGCCAAGACCTACGACACCCACAGAGATTCGCAGTTTTTTGGGTTTGGCAGGTTATTACCGGAGATTTGTAGAAGGGTTTGCTTCTATTGCAGCACCATTAACAAAGTTAACTCACAAGGCAATTAAGTTTCAATGGAATGATGCATGTGAAAGAGGGTTTCAAAAATTGAAAGATAAGTTGACTTCCACACCAGTGTTAGTACTTCCTGAAGGCACAGAGGGCTATGCAGTGTATTGTGATGCTTCCGGGATTGGTCTCGGATGTGTATTGATGCAGCATGGTAGGGTGATAGCATATGCCTCACGACAGTTGCGGCCACATGAGAAAAACTATCCTACACATGATATTGAATTGGCAGCGGTAGTTTTTGCTTTAAAGATATGGCGTCATTATTTATATGGGGTTCATGTTGACATCTATACGGATCACAAAAGCTTGCAATATCTTTTTAAGCAGAAGGAACTCAATTTGAGGCAACGAAGGTGGTTAGAGCTTTTAAAAGATTATGACATTGATATTCTTTATCACCCAGGCAAAGCAAATGTAGTAGCTGATGCATTGAGCCGTAAGGCAGTAGAAAGAACTAGTGGTCAGTTGAATGAAAAGCATGAGATAATCAAAGATTTGAATCAATTAGCCAGCTTGGGGGTTCGCCTTATTGAATCCTCAGATGATAGAGTTATTGTGCAGAATGCAGCAGAATCCTCCTTAACAACTGAAGTGAAAGAGAAGCAGTTTGCGGATTCTATGTTATTGCAGCTAAAGGAAAATGTACAACAGGATTTGACAAAGGCATTTGATCTTACACAGGAAGGGGTACTTCAATGTCAAGGGAGATTATGTGTACCGTATGTAGACGAGCTGAGGACACGAATTATGACAGAGGCGCATCATTCGCGCTATTCTATTCACCCGGGTGCTAGTAAAATGTATCATGATTTAAAGTCAGTATATTGGTGGGGGAATATGAAAAAGAACATTGCAGAATTTGTCGCTCAATGTCCGAACTGTCAGCAAGTGAAAGTGGAACATCAGAAACTGGGAGGTTACATGCAATGTATCAATCTTCCAGTCTGGAAATGGGATATGATTAACATGGATTTCATTACATGTTTGCCTCGTACATTGCGGAAGTTTGATTCTATATGGGTTATAGTGGACAGGCTTACCAAGTCAGCGCATTTTCTACCGGTCAAGACGACCTATACAGCGGAGGATTATGCGAAGTTGTATGTGAAAGAGATAGTGCGATTGCATGGTATTCCCCTTTCCATTATATCAGACAGAGGAGCACAGTTCACATCACACTTTTGGAGATCTTTCCAGCAGAGTTTGGGTACACGGGTGAATTTGAGTACGGCTTTCCATCCTCAGACTGATGGACAAGCAGAACGTACCATTCAGACACTTGAAGATATGCTACGAGCTTGTACGTTAGATTTTCAAGGCAGTTGGGATGACCATTTGCCTCTTATTGAATTTGCGTATAACAATAGCTATCATTCAAGTATTAAAATGGCACCTTATGAAGCCTTGTACGGAAGGAAGTGTAGATCACCAATTGGATGGTTTGAAGCGGGTGAAACTGCTTTACTTGGGCCGAATATTGTTCACCAAGCCATGGAGAAAATTAAAGTGATCCAACAGCGGTTACAAACGGCTCAAAGTCGTCACAAGTCATATGCCGATGTTAGAAGAAGAGGGCTTGAATTCGCCATAGGTGATTGGGTGTTTTTAAAGGTGTCACCGATGAAAGGGGTAATGCGGTTCGGAAAGAAAGGAAAATTGAGTCCACGTTACATAGGCCCATATGAAGTTATTAGAAGATTTGGGCAAGTTGCTTATGAATTAGCACTACCTCAAGAACTTTCTTCAGTCCACCCCGTATTTCATGTTTCGATGCTTCAAAAATGCATAGGAGATCCATCTCGTATTGTTCCCATTGAAGATGTTCAAGTTACAGAGGATCTTACCTATGAAGAGGTACCTATTGCTATCCTAGATCGACAAGTGAAAAGATTGAGGAATAAAGACATAGCTTCCGTGAAAGTCCTTTGGCAAAACCAACAAGTAGAGGAAATCACATGGGAAGTGGAAGAGATGATGAAATCCAAGTATCCCCATCTATTTCAAATGGACCAAGAAGTTCAAAGTGCGGAAGTGGAGTAATAACAAGTAAGTCTCCATGCGCCTTACGTGTTTATATATATACGTATGTTAATGTAGCGATGCCTTGATTGTACTTGAAATGATATTGTTAACATTTGAGGACGAATGTTCCTAAGGGGGGAAGAATGTAACACCCTGTACCTTCCTAACCCTACTTGACGGCATTGACTCATGTTTCCTTAGGTGTAGAGACCTATGAGTATGTATTTGGTAATGTTAAGGATGAGAAAAATTGAATTTGGCCTCGTATATGGGATTAAACCTTTGTGGAAGTGTTTTGTGATTTTCATGGGACAGTTGTGGGGTTCAAAACGAGGTTAATAGGACCTCTAAACAAAGGATATTAAGGTTAAGAAGTGAGTTAAAGAATAGGACTTGAAGTATCTAACCAAACCCGCGAAGGAAAATCGAAAAATAAATTTTTGTCAAAAATTTAGGCAGGGGAGCGAAGGGAAGCGTGCCACGCCGCTCTGGACTAAAAATTTTAGTCCAGAGGCAGAGATCTAGCGCGCCAAGGGGCGTGCCACGCTGGAAATCCCACTTTTTCGAGAGTTGGAAATTTCTAAGTCCCAAGGGTATCCGAGGTCGTATTGAGCCGATTTTTGCCACGTTTCTTCTACAACCATGAGTATATACATGAAATGAATGAAATATTATATTGGTATGATAAAATTACTCGAGAACGAATTTGGCGTCAAAATGACGATTTTACCCTTTTGGTCCAAATGGGCCATACGTGGCTAGAATCACTTGGTTTTGGGATTGAGGCTACGAATATGAATCACATGAGTGGGAATATCATCATAGCACGAATGAAATGCTTTAAACGTAAGATATTATCGTGTTAGTTGCATTGGGCTCGATACAAGCCCAAAATGAGATAAAAGATATGGCCCAAGTAGGCCAAAAAGGACCCATTTTTCATCCTTTGACCAAGTAACATGGAATTTAATGCCAAGGAGACTTGAGGGACTATATATACATGGAAAAATCTGATTTTATTCAAAGGAACTCCCAACATATCTCTAGAAATTTCCCCAAATTTCTCTCAACACTCAAGAACCCTAAGCCAACTTCTTGGAGCAAAATCATCAATTTTCAAGCTTAGGTAAGTAAGTATTCTTATGGAATAACATATTATAAGCATGAGATATTATGTATATCATGTTGGTTATGGTTGGAAGTGTTGGACATGGCACTTTTGGTTTTGTGAAAAAGATGTGAAATCCATGGGATTGTAACTTGATTTATGACTTGTGCCTTTGATGAAAGATCATGGTATGGATAAAATATGAACGTCTATGGTGTTATTTTTGTTGTTAAACTTGTTCTTGTCTATAAGTGTAAATTGTGGGAATTTGGCCGATATGTGCTATGAAGTGTATTAAGGTGAATTGATGGCATAAGTATGATGTGGTGATAATGGAGAGTGGAAAGTGTGAACTTGGCATGACATGCTATTGGTTCTCATGTGTTGGTCAATGTTGGGAATATTGTGGGATTTTTGGAATAATACTTTCATGAATGGTTGTGTCAAGTGGGACATGGCATATTTAAAGGCAAACATAAGAATGTTACTTATTATATGCATTAAGTAGTTGGTGGTTAATGTTGGATCCGTTGTGTATTTTTGTTGTAGGGTGGAACATAAGGAAGGAACGAAACGATTGTATATGCATTTAAGATTGTGTGTTGGTATTGAGAATACAAGGTATGTAAGGTTACTCTTTCCATAGTCTTTCTGCAGCACATAGTATCACATAGTCATTATACTTATTCGATTGCGAAATGCTCTAAGGTCTTCTATTTTCGGTTGTCGACTAGTATTACTCATATGTTCCTCATTCATTGGTCATTGGTGATTCTCATGATTCATATTCATTGGTTACTATTCCAAAATTCCAATAATGTACCATCTCCAACGTATCACTCTCAAACAAAAGTAAAAGAATTAAATAATGCTTAATTGGTTGTTGTTGAGCACAGGGGGCAATCCAGAGGGGTGAACACCCTGGTCGGAACGAACCTGTTTTATTGGAATGGATCGCAATCTAAGGGGCATAAGCCTGGCTGGAACGATCCTAAAATTATGCTATGATGGATCGCAATCTAAGAGGCATAAGCCTGGCTGGAACGATCCCAATAGTATGTCATTTTCCCACTGATCAGTAGGGGCCCGGGCTTGATACGAATAGATGATGGTTAATGGATGTAAATGCAACCAATGCAATGAACGTAATGTACATACGTCTATATATACAAAATGATGACTTATCCACATTGGTTACTCACTTGCAGTTGATTCCATTGAAGTGGCCTTACATACTCAGTACTTTATTCGTACTGACCCCTCTTGGGGAATTTACCTTACTTGCTGCAGGCACAGGTACTAGTAGACCTCCCCAGTAGGATACAGGACTTCTGCGGATCTTTGGTGAGCTCCAGTTGGCTCGGGGCTTTCCGTGTCCAAGTTGTACATTGATTTGGGTGGCGTTGTACCAATTGTATAAAGCGGGGGCTTGTCCCGACTTTCAGTTGGTTTTGGTCAATGTCTATGATAGAGGCTTTTGTAGACGTTTGTGGGTGTATGGATGTAAGATGATATATGTTGTTTTGACTGGATGGCCTCAACGGCCAAGTTTCATATGTATGTATAAATATGTCCCATGTTTTCCTTTATTCGTCTTTCATGTTCTTACGCATTGGTGGTTATGATTATGATATGCATATGATTGAACATAGGCAAAGGTTGGTTCTCTCGGGCCTTATCGGCTACGGGTGCCAATCATGTCTCGATGGGATTCGGGGCATGACACCGTAGAATCTCATCTCCAACACGTCCTCCCTAGGGACCGAACGTACCTTCATACCATCTTTCACCACTCACCACAACAAGAATATGCATGAAAGCAAAGAAATAACAATTTACTTAAAACATATGCAAGAATACATGTATGCAAGATGTGCACATAATCTCTTCTTATCTCATCATCAACAATATCACAATATACCAGCGTGGTACCCGACCCATATCATATCTATACCAGCATGGTACCCGATCCATATCACAACATATCATAACTGTACCGATGTAGTACCCTACCCATATCACAACATATCATCCCAATATATATGAATGTGTGCATGAAATCAATAAATCATAATTCATTGAAAAAATAATCACGATGTTAGTTCGCAACCCAATGCGGGGAAATTTTATCTACAGTCACGTCAACCATCTAGTTCATTAATTCAGTGACTTTAGTTTCCACATATATACCACAATCGTATCATGCCATACCCCCTTATGGGACTACTGCCACCAAGGTTCACATTATTACGTGTTTCCATCTAACCGTACCCAACCTCGAGATTCTTACATCACCTTCTAAACTTTGGAAAGCATTGATCATGACAATATGACAAGCAATGCCAACACTGCAAACTGGCTAACCTCAATACTTTTTTACTTACTATCTCGTCTTCTAAACTCTGGGAAGCATCAATTGGCTATTAAGCCCTTAGGGTTATACCAATTCCCCTAACACATTTTCAACATTTATAGCATTTATATAATTTTAGTTAGGTCACCTTAACATTCCCACTTTACCATTTCACACTACCTTATACAACCTTCCACTACACTCCACCCCAGAAAGCACTATAGTACGCACATTCACCCCATAACTCCTAATCCATCCCTTAGCTTATTCGAACATTAACAGGACATTAAGTAATTTAATACAATTAAGCCTATTCGGATTTTTAAAAATGCTCAACCATCTAACTCCATGCCCAAAGGCCTAATGCATGATACTTACGACATTATTATTAACATTAAATGCATCTAGCCTAAGTCTAGTTTCTACAAAATAAAACCTTAGCTTACCTCTTATGTAAAACAAACTGTTGCGAAGAGAAGTGGGTTGACCAATGCGTGCTAACTGTATTCCCATGTCGGGTTCCCTCCGAATGTACCTGAAAACCGCTATCATGAACCTTGGCCTTTGAAATCTCATGGTTGGGTAAGTAGGGTTTCTCAGGGTGTTTTTTTGGAGGAAGGGGGCGACTTGGGAAAATTAAAAAAGGGAGGATTTTTAGAAATCACTCGGCTGGTCTACAGCCTATTACCACTACAACAGAACTTTTACCGCTGTAGCGGTACCACTGCAATGGTTAATCGACTGCTGCAGCAATTACCGACCGGCTGTCCCAGTCTTTTATTGGGCCTCTTAGGCCAATTCCCTTAGGCCCCAATTTTCTTTCCGATTAAATTTTTCTCGGTCTATTTTGAGCCTATTATTCATCATAAGTTATTCTTGGGGCATTTTTTTTTATACTTAACAACGATTTGGATCATTACATTAGATACCAATTTACCCATCATTCATCCCCGAAAGGCCCTAAGAGTGAGGTTAGAACATTTACACGAGCGCTCGATGGATTTTTTGCTACATCAAGCCACTGGGGAGAATTATTCTACACTAGCTCATTATATTTCCATGCCCCTTACTGGGCACCTGCTACAACATTGCCTAATCTAGGCCCAATGGTTATTCCCACATTTTTCCTAGAGACGGATCAAACAATTAATTATTGGAACAACTACCAAAATGTATTATACTATCCTAGAGCATGAAAAGTCGAGACAAAGTTAGTTCGAAAAAAGATTTCTGCGGTAGCGGTTCACAATAGTTAAGCAGGCGGAAAACTCTTTTCCCCCATTTTCACTTCACTCTCTCTGCAAAATCTCTCTCCGTCAAAGAATTCAAGGTATTTTCTTCGCCCCTTCTACTTTCTTCACGTATTTCTCATTATAACTTTGTAGAATTACGTTAAAATAGAGGAAATTTTGGTGGTTTTGGGGTGTAACTTTTAAACTTGAATTTGACAGTGTTCTTGAGTATATTGGTTGGCATACTTAGTTTTCTTACGTTTTCAATGCTCTAATAGCATTTGGGACGTAAGATTATCGCAGTTCATTGTGGGTTTTCGGCCATGGGAGGGTTGAAGGTGAGAAGTCATCTTCTCCAATAAAGTCAAAAATCCGCCATGGAAGGGGAGGTTGACGGGTTGAAAATGACATTTTGCTGCAGCAATAACTTTACCACTACAGTGGTATCATTGCAGCGGTAATTACCACCGCTATGGTACCACTATAGTGGTAAATTAATTACTACAGTGGCATTGGACAATGTGCTTCCAGTCTCTATTTTTCCTGAAAACTTTGAATTCTCTTTCCCTCCCTTGTTGTCTAATATGGTTCTAACTGCTTTTCGTTGTATTTACAGAATCATAATGGCCCAACAATCCACCTACCACCACTTTTCTAATGAAGAATGCCGCGACCACTATGAGAAGGGATTGCATAACAAGGTTTCCTTCTCGAGCATGTCATAGTGATGAACTATGTGGAGGAAGGCTTCTATGCCCAACTGAAGGCCTTCAGGTGAGAGGTGTTGATCGAGCACGTTCCTCAACATAATGTGGAGGTTGTTGGAGTTTTATGCCAATATCCCAACCCTAGACTAGTCAGTGCCTCACCTCACTGTCCATGTTCGAGGCAAGTGGGTCCCAGTAGATACGGTGACCATCAATGACGTGTTGGGCATCCCGAACCCTTCTAATACTATCTGTGAGTTGAGGATTCAAGCATCGAACTTAGAGTGGGAGACCTGAAGGTCGAGCTGATGAGGTGAGATAGTGCAGCGCCAAAGGGACGAAGAGCACTTATTTCTCAGTGGAGGCCAGGGTGGTTACAGTTGGTGTCCCAAAGGATACGTTCCTCAGGAAATGTCACAGATATAGCTTTCCACCAGTCCATGGTAGTGGCTTGTTCCATGGTAGGGATCTGGGTGAATGTGGGGTCTTAAATTGTAAATGAGTGGCGGTATTTTTATGTCCGGTAGAGGTCTACATAAGATCTTTTCCGGCCTTCTTTGGTTACCGCATTCTGTGATAGGGTGGACATGCCTCGGGAGATCTAAGACACTATGGACGACTGTGAGGTGGCTTATAACCCCTTTTAAGGTAGGTGGGGTAGGAGGGTGAGAGCAGTCAGGCTGGTGGAACTGGGAGGTCGAGCACCCCTTCTACTCAAGATCCTACGTCTCTCAGCGGTTGGGAAGCTGATCTTGCTGCAGTCTGAGATATCCTAGAGAGATCTCACCTAGCCCCTCCGAGAAAGGCTCCTTTGAGCTCTACTGCCCCACCTGAGCTTATGCGAAGCTTCGAGAAGAGCTGAACAAAGAAAAAAAGAAAGTGTTGCTCCCGTGACCGCATGCTTGTGAGAATGTAGAAGGCGGTCCAGGTGATGTTCGGATGTGCTTCTCCCCCTAAGAAATTACCAAAGCTGACCAGAAAGGATGCTGAGGAATTCTTCTTCTTTAGTGGCATGGAGGAAGAGGGCTCAGATACCTCGAGTCTGGGAGATAGTTTCGATAGTTAGTGGTTCCCCCTTCCCCTCTCCCTCCTCGTTGGATTATATATATTTTTTTGTTCTTGGATTTGGATTGACCCCGTTTGGGGCATACAACAAACAATTTACTGTTTTTATTTTTCATACATGCAGACGTTTTTTTTCCCCGCCCCTTTAATGATAATATTTACATTGTCTTATAATATGCGTTGGATGAGATTTTATCACTGTTTCTCTTCGAAAACAGGGTTGCTTTGCAACAATTTCAATATTACATAAATAGGGGAATCACCGGTAGGATTATGCCTGGAGCCGCTGCAGCGGTTAATTTTTACAGCTGCAATGGTAGCCTCCAGTAGCTCCACTTCAATTTTTCCCCTTACCTAGTCTCAGGTTCTTCCTATGCAAAGCTCTTTTACACATGTTCAAGTAGTGTAGTAACATCTCGTTATACTTCATATAATTCTAATTCGTAACTCTATTGCCACTGAACTTTGATCAGCGAATTCCCCCGTCTACCAAATTAAATATTGTTACACTTTCACCAACCTTCTTACTTACTCAATTCACTATCCTCAAGAGTATTCCACCAACGGTCAAGCATATGTGTGGATCGTACGGGATCGAATAGAAGACTAGTAGAACTCCAAATCACGAAGAGATGAGTTGTAGCTCAAGTCGCAAAAATGAAGACACTTTCGAGATCACACCCGGTTCGTACGTCCACTGGTCTGCTTGGCTACACATCATCCAACCACACACATACTCAACAATCATTTTCAAAAATTTAAACACCACCAAGCAAGTTACCATACAATACCATCAATAATAATACACATAGCATATTTCAACACATCATTACCTCATCACAATTACTTAACACCATATCAAACAAAGCATAACAATCCACTCTCTATGTTTCTTATCAACCTCTATTGGTTAAGTATCTTGTCCCAACCTTTCCACGTTAAAAGATACCAATTGGGACCAACTAGTACCAATTATGACGATCGAGTTACCAATTGGAATCGAATAGATACTAATTAGACTCAACCTGTGGATACGACATTGAGATGGCACGACAAGAAAGAAGGAAGTGAGATAGATTCCTAGATGCCTTGTAGCTTCCTACATATTTGATGTGGACATCAACACACCAATCCATAGAGCTCTACTCAGAATTTGCTCTTGTACTGGGAGACTGGTAACCTGGGCTCTGATACCATCTCTGTCACGACCCAACCCACCAGATTGCGTCGAGCTCCTACCTATACCTACTCCAGATAAGAGAACCCTGAAATCCTATGATTCAACTAATGTGGAATTTTAAGCCATTTATAAACCTAGTCAACATATTCATTAAATGAGAAATCTAATCAAGTTGAAATACGGCTACTCATTTTATTCTTTTCCAACATATTTTAGTACATCAAATATGAAAAATAAATTCAAAAAATAACTAAAAGCGAATCCCCAAAAAATAGCCTAAACAGGTACAAGAGCACTAGACAAGGAATAAAGATATCCAAGACACAACTTCCATGCAGAATAAAGAGGGCAGAAGCTTCTGCTGAATTATCGGCATCGCTGCTATAGAAACTCCAACTAACTTGCACCATAGTTATACCCCCGATTGGAGATATAGTAAGTGTAGCATCAGTACAACTACACGTATTGGTAAGCCTTATTGACCGACCAGGATTAGAAACAGATAACATTAATAATAAATAGGGAAAAATCACAACATCAAGTAAAGTTTCGGTTTTGAATCCCCAAATGAAACAACTCCTATTACTCCATGCTTAGCATCTCCGTGACCTGCAATTAGCATCTCTGTGACCTACACTTAGCATCTCTGTGACCTGCACTTAGCATCTCTGTGTCCTATACTTAGTATCTCTGTGACTTGACTGTCATTTAATATTTTCATATATCTTTGTCCTTTGACCACCTATTCCAACCTATACCTCACCCTCCAATACCGACTCAGTTTTATAATACCTAAAATCCCTTAGTCCACATCCACCGAAGTCCCTCGGTACTCACTGTCACCGATATCACAACCCTACATCCCATGAAATTTCGATTCCTTCCAATCATATCCTACCGTAACCAGTCCTCTCATAGGGACCGTAGAATCTCATCTCTAATACATCTTCCCTAGGGACCTAATGTACCTTTGTACCATCTTTCACCACTCACCACAACAAGAATATGCATGAAAGCAACGAAATAACAATACACTCAAAACATATGCAAGAATACATGTATGCAAGATGTGCGTATCATCTCTCTTTATCTCATCATCAATAATATCACAATATACCAGCGTGGTACCCGACCTATATCATATCTATACCAGCATGGTACCTGATCCATATCACAACATATCATATCCGTACCGGTGTAGTACCTGACCCATATCACAACATATCATATTCGTACCAGCACGGACCCATATCACAACATATCATCCCAATGCATATGAATATGTGCATGAAATCAATAAATCATAATTCATTTAAAAGATAATCTCAATGTCAGTTTGCAACACAACGTGGGGTAATTCAATCTACAGTCATATCAACCATCTAGTTCATTAATTTGGTGACCTTAGTTTCCATATATATACCACAATCATGTCATTCCACACCCTCTTATGGGACTATCGTCACCAAGGTTCACATTATTATGTGCTTCCATTCTAACCGTACCCAACCTCGAGATTCTTACATCACCTTCTAAACTTTGGAAAGCATTGATCATGACAATATGACAAGAAATGCCAACACTGCAAACTGGCTAACCTCAATACTTTTTTACTCACTATCTCCTCTTCTAAACTCTGGGAAGCATCAATTGGCTATTAAGACCTTAGGGCTATAACAATTCCCTTAACACATTTTGAACACTTATAACATTTATATATTTTTAGTTAGGTCACCTTAACCTTCCCACTTTTCCATTTCACACTACCTTATACAACCTTCCACTACACTCCACCCTGAAAAGCAATACACTACGCACATTCATCCCATAACTCCTAATTTATCCCTTAGCCCGTTCGAACATTAACAGGACATTAAGCAATTCAATACAATTAAGCCTATCCAGATTTTTAAACATTTATCTCCGTGCTCGAAGGCCTAATGCATGATACTACCGATATCATTATTGACATTCAATGCATCTAGCCCAAGTCTAATTGCTACAAAATGAAACCTTAGCTTACCTCTTAGGCGAAACATATTGCTGCGGAGAGGAGTAAGTTATCCCACAGTTCTAACCATACTCCCACGTCGGGTTCCCTCTGGGTGTGCCTCTAAACCGCTTTCATGAACTTAAGGCCTTTGAAATCTCATAGTTGGGGAAGTAGGGTTTCTCAGGATATTTTTTGGAGAAATGGGTCGACCTGGGGAAATAATAAAAGGGAGGGTTTTTAAAAATCCCTCGTCTGGGCTATTGCGTGTTACCACTGCAACGGTTACCGGCAGGTCGACCTAGTCTTTTATTGGGATTCTTGGCCTAATTTCCTTAGGCCCCAATTTTCTTTCGCGATTAAATTTTTTTTGGATCATTTTGAGCCTATTATTCGTCGTAAATTATTCTCGGGGCATTTTTTACACGTAATGATAGTTTGGGTCGTTACCCTTTTTCACCTGCTTTCCTTCCATTGTTTTTATAGGAATTTTGGGACCTTCAGTTATTCTATCCCATAATTCATAATCTTCAGCCTGAATAAAGTCTTCAATGCGAGCTTTCCACCATATGCAGTGAGACTCATTGAAGAGATGAGGTCTTGTGGTGGATTGTCCTTCACATTACCTAGTAGGAGCTGCAGAATTCATATTTGTTCTTATCTTAAGGTGTTCACCTCTTAACAAGATAACCCGCTCTAATACCAGTTGATATTCTACACGCTCTAGTATTTTAGTGAATTATAGATAATTATCTTCTTCAGATGAAACGGGTTGTCTAACGTGTTCCACAAATGTGATGAAACTAGTAAAATAAGAACACAATATTTAATGTGGAAAACACCCGAATCACAATAGGTGTAAAAAATCAAGACTTGTACCTCTACAGAATTTAACCCAAAAACAATGAGCCATTCAAACAACGATTACAAACTCTGTAACCTAAGGAATTAGAAACTCTAATTCCTAACAACCCACAAACCTCCCAAGGCTTATGTTCCCAAGTCTTTAAGTCATCCCAACTTGATGACTAACTCCTACCAAGTAGGAATTATAAACTCTAATTCGCATACCTCAACAACTAGAAATTATAAACTCTAATTTCTATAACTCAACAATCACCCTTAACTGTTGAACCCACTTCAAGTTATTATCCCAACTTGAAGTTAATTAACTCAATATTGTTCATAAACAACAAATCTAGGAAAGCAACAAATTGCAACTCAATAAGAACAATACATCGAAACTAACTTATGAACTGTAAAGCTTAATCCTGTGGAACAAGTTCGTCAATCGGTTTCTTTGTACTGGCAACACTTGGATCTTCGATCAACACTCTCTCATATATGAATTCTTTCAATTTGATTGTGTTCAACCTTTTTCTCTCTCTGTAAGTGTGCAAACGACTTTGTGAAAGCTCTTGGGTATTTATAGATGTAGATACTTGCTTTCCTTAAGTCGGCTTGCTTTTCCTTCTAAGGAATCCCATTCCTTTTTTGAAACTTCTTTGAGGAATTCCATCCCTATTTGGACACCCTTTGTCGCCTTTCTTTTAATTCCTTTCCTTGCATGGATTCATCTATTTTTGATATCCTTTTGTAAGAAGGAATTAGTGTCTCGATTCAGCATCATATTTTCCTACACTTGTGTTGCTTGTGTCATCAAAGTCAACGAACATCAGCATCTCAACTGCAGGTTGAATTTGTGTTGATGGACCAGGTGTATCGACCTGTTTCTTGCGTCTGTTCCACTGCTTTGTCAATCTTCAAAACCATACTTGTTCCACTGCTTTGTCAACTTCAGAACCATCACATTCCAACATTATGTATGTACGTTTTACCCCTCAACACCTCAATTATTTTTAAATGTGCTCATTTGTCTCTCAACTTCTATTTTTATTTTTTTCTCTATCTTTATTCTTTTATTTCCTATTTTTTCTCAATGTTCACACAGCTTAATTTTTTCAAAAAAAAAAAAGTGGGGCCTGCCTTGGCTTTTCACCCGAAAGCCACTGAATAATTAATACCTTTGCTAAAAGCTCTTTTTGACTACTGTTCTCCAGCCAAAGTCTTCCTTCACATATATTAACCCAAGACTGCCTTTTCATAGCAATCTCCAGGAAACCAATTAAGCAGAAAAAATTGAACATACACACACGTATACTTGTTTGTCTTCTGTCTGTCCTTGAATGCCTCTGCAGCTGCAAATTACGTCCATTTGACCACGTACGTTTCTCTCTGCTTCAGACCATTTCTCAAGGTTGCAGCAGTTGGACAATGCGAAAACCATGGTGTTTCTTTTAAGTTATTGTTTGTGTGATATTCATAATTACTTTTGTTTTGGCTCCTTTAACATCAGTTCTTAATGTCAGGTATTGTCCTCTTTTTTTTATTGGTTTCCCAAAATACTTCACACCATTAAGTCTTATATGTAGCTTCCCAATATTTTCAAGCACATAATATTTAAATGTGCCCTTTAACTTGATTTCAGCTTGCATCTAGGTCCTCCAATTTTAAGCGTGCATAAGTAGACACTTAGGGATCGTTTGGCAGGGTGTATAAGAATAATGCAAAATATCATGTATTAATAATGCTTGCATTAGAAATGCTAGTATTAGTTATGCTTGCATTAGTTATAATGAGATTATTTCTTATGCAGTATTTGGTTTGGTGTATTAAAACTAACTTGCATTATATATATATTTTTTTTAAAAAAAAATTATTTACAAAACACCCTCCACAAATATTATGAAAATGATGTGGAAAAGGTTTTGATGGGCTCTTGTGTCTTTACCTATGCTAATGCGTGCATTAAAGTCCCTTGCATTACTAATACCAAGATTTTTCATGTATTAGTAATGCATAGCATAACACCAAATGGAGTGTATAACTAATGCTTGCATTAATTATACATAAGTTGAAAAAGTGTACCAAATAAGGTATTAGTAATACATAGAGCTAATTCATATATTATTTTTTCTAATACATCCTGCTAAACGACCCCTTAAACTTATAAAAAAATGAACAAGTAGACATATGCGTCCTATGTAGCCAATTCGCGTCCTATGTGGCGTCCGACATGATGTGATGCGTGTGTCTATTTGTTCAACTTTACACAAGTTTAATCGCCTATTTGCGCACATCCAAAATTGATAGGTATAGATGTCGGCTGAGACCAAATTAAAAATGTATGTTTATGTATGCCATTTTCAAGGATGACTTTATTTGCACACCCAACACTTATCTTATTGAACTTTTCTTTTACTTGAACGAAGGGCAAAACACTAACAATAATTAGTTTTATCTCTTTCATATTGTGCTAATATTTTTCTCCGAGGAATATGTTTTAAACATCTATAAATTATGGATTCTTCCTTCTCACTTCATAACATTTTTAATAATGTAGTCGTTAAAAGATTCTTGGGGGGAGAATTATTCTTTCTATATTTTTTGTATTTTGTTTTTTTATTAGTGAATTACTTATACATAGGTTAATTGACCAAATAAATTTATAACAATGTCACTTTGTTGTCTTATTTACCGTAATTTAAAGTTTGTGTTGCAAGCTTACACATGATATCTGGTTTTTCCAAATAGACTTATTATAGCAAAACAAAAAAATAGTAATACGTGTGTCGTTAGAGCACTTCGTTGACTTGTGACTTTTCTGCAGCCAAAGTCTTTGCAGTTTGTCCTCTTCAGGAAAAAAAGTTCAAGTAGTACTCTCCGTTCCCATTAACCCAAGACTACTGCCTTCTCATAGCCATCTCCAGGCTATGTAGCTTGGACTCTTTAAAATTGTAATGATTAAATGTGTGTCAAATCTTTTAAAAATAATGTAATTTAGGAGGATTCGACAATATTTTAAAGAGTCCGAGCAATATATTTAGTGTCCAGGAACCTTCTTAAACAGAAAAAAATGAACACATATACTTCATACTTGTCCTAAAATTATCTCCTTTCTTCTCATTATTTCTCTTCTATCGGTCCTTGAGTGAACCTCACCACAAAAAAAACTTGTTTTACCCGTGCGATTTACCGAGGGATATCTCTCAGTAATCAGAATTTTACCTACAACTACTGTCGGTACAAGGAGCGTAGGCAATTCAAGCCTCAGTAAATTTTACTCACTGGACACACTAGGAAAATCCCAATGGATATCCCCTTGCCCATCTATCGATATTTTATCTGACAGAATATTGAGGAAAAATTGAAGGCATAATATATAAACGTGACATTTAACTTGCTATCTTTTAATTTTGGATGTGCACAAGTAGACAATTAAAGTTGCATAAAGTTGAATGAGTCCTATGTAGCATAATACACATAGGATAGGCCGCCACGTAAGATGCGAATTATCACGTAGGACGCATGTGTCTATATGTTCAACTTCATACAGTGCCTACTTATACGCATCCAAAGGTTAAGGGCATAAATACAAACTGAGACTAAGTTAAAAGACATGTTTATGTATTATGCCAAAATTAAATATACCGAAGAATTCTCTCAATACTGTCAAAAATCATATAATATTGATATATTTTTTACTGCGAAACATCCATAGATTTTGTTAAAGTTAATAAAAGTTAATTTTTTTTTTTAATATGCAGACTGTGTCTCTCTTTTTTTTTTTTTTTGGAAGGGGAAATGGGGAGGGAATTATAATGTGGAGAATCAAACTCTCACAAACAAAGTGAGAATTAATGTAGCCAACCAACTGAGCTACTAAAATTTTCATAGACTATGTCTGTTGGTAAATATAAATATTCAAAAATTATATTGTTCATTATACTGGGAGAAATCTGGGTTTGTCAAATACGCATATTGTCGAGGGACATGGTCGAAGTCAAAAGTCCCTTGATATTTCTGGTACTATTTTGATAAGTCAGCGCCTACTTTTTATTGCACCACAAGTCAAACAGAAAATATCAATAGTTGTTTTAATAGAAACATCAACACAACCAATAATAACACTAATTCAACCACAAGTATCATATATTATACTAATTCAATTAAAAAAAGTAACTCTAAAATAGAAATCAAACATCAGAATTTTGACTAAGGTTTTTAAAATATGAAGAAGTAAACACACGAAGTCAAGGGGATTCAACATCTACTAAATATACTTTAAAAAAATAACTTTAATTGAGAGCCATTAGTAGATTGTGCCAAATGCATGAAAGCAATTGTTGTTCTGTTGGCTGTTCAAGAGAAAGTGAGCAGTAAATTATTGAAGTCTACCACTAATACACTTCTACTTATTGCAATTATATTGTTGCAGAGTATGCTTCTAGTTACTGTAATTATTGACGTATAGGCTAATCAGTCAATAATACAACAACACACCCAGTGTATTCCCACCGAAGTGAAGTCTGGAGAGGGTAGAGCGTACGCAGTCTGTACCTCTACCTCAGAGGTGAGGTAGAGAGGCTGTTTCCGATAAACCCCCGGCTCAAGACAACAACATTGTTGAAGAGGACGTAATAGAAGTACAAGAAACAACAAGCTAATCAGTCAATAATATTTCCTAAAAATTTAACCAATACATTTCTACTTAGTGTATTATCAATTTATTAGCTACACACATCCACATACACTTTCTTCTCTTTTGTCTGTCCTGTCCTTGATGACCCTGCAGCGGCAAATTATGTCATTTGATCATGTAAGTTTCTCTCTGCCAGTTAATTTTCTCAAGGTTGAAACAGCTTTTTTCAAGTTTGCAACTTCAGCAGTTGGACAATGCAGTGGCTAGTTGTTGATCCTCAGGGGCGATTTCTTCAGCAATGGAACAAAGTATTTGTATTGGTTTGCGTAATTGCGGTGTCACTTGATCCGTTGTTCTTCTACATTCCAGTCATTGATAAAAAAAACAAGTGTCTCGATTTGGACAAGACGTTAAAGATCACTGCTTGCGTTCTACGTTCTATCACTGATCTTTTCTATATCCTTCACATTATCTTGCAATTTCGTACTGGCTTCATTGATCCGTCTACTCGAGTTTATGGAAGAGGTGAGTTGATTGAAGAATATTCCTCTGCTAGAGCCAAACGATATCTGTCATCTTATTTCATCATTGACGTTGTGGCAGTTCTTCCACTCCCACAGGTTTCTGTCCTCATGAAAGGCTTGTTTACTTTTTAACATTCTCTAATTAACTTAAGAGATATAATATTAACAAGCTAACCTGCACTTGATATTGTGCAGATTGTGATATTGATTATTGCTCCCGGTGTGAGTCGTCCTATTGCTCTGGCAACGAAAGAAATGTTGAAGATTGTAATTTTTGTTCAATATGTTCCAAGAATTTTTAGAACTTATCGCTTGTACAAAGAAGTAACAAGGACTGCCGGCTTATTTACTGAAAGTGCATGGGGTGGAGCTGTTTTCAACCTCTCCCTCTACATGCTAGCAAGTAATGTAAGTTCCCTTTAATTCAACCAAAAGACTAATCAACATCACATAAAAAATAATTAATTACTATCCATAATAAGTGGAATTACATACTAACCTGAAGAATTATGCAGACAATTACGCTGATAATAGAAAACTTCTTTACACTGTCAATACATATAAGTTAAATCCGCTCTAAAAACTGTCAGAATAATCAATACCAACAGCTAGTCAGGCATAAAGAGAAGCCCTACTCTGAAAAGTACTAATGACTTGCTTTTTTTATTCAAGTAAGAAACTGATTGCCTGAATAACCTTAAACTCTGTTTCTTGTGTGCTTCTTTTTGAAATGGTTAATATATTTATTCAAGATATTACGTGTTTACAAAGAAAATTGATTTTAATAAGTGTAAATCTGTTATCTTAGGTAATTGGAGCCGTCTGGTATTTGATCTCAATAGAACGCCAAGCTAGTTGCTGGCGCAACGCGTGTGCCAGGATCCCGTCCTGTTCATTATACAACTTATATTGTGGAGGCCGAGAAATGAATGGAAATGCTTTGCTACTAAATTTGTCTTGTCCTCTCCTGCAACCAGAAGATATAAAGGATCCAGATGACGACTTTGATTTTGGAATATTTCTTGATGCTCTTCAGTCTCGGGTGGTGGAAAAGAGAAAATTTCAGTCCAAACTCCTCTACTGTTTTTGGTGGGGGCTGAGAAACTTAAGGTCTGTTCACCTTTTCTTATTCCCATACATTGCATTTGACTTGGTTTTTTCTTAAAGTTACTAAATTATTGCAGACGTTCTGAAAATTCTTGTGTGTTGGTTAATATATATCTTTGTGTGTATTTGATTGTTAGTGCGATAAAGAGTAGCATTTCTTCTTCTTATTAGCTTTGGACCAAAGAGAAAAGAGAGCAGAACAAAGAGTTTCCAGAAGATCTAGTTCCTTTCAAGTAACGGAATTTAGCCAATTGACAAGATCTTCTGATCAATCAAGAGACTATTTGGATTCCATTAGCTCTATTCAAGTAACGGAATCTAGCCAACTGTAGGTCATGATATGCCTTGAGATGGCCATCTCTTGTCCCCTTTCCAACGAGGAACCTGCTCACAAGTGGTTGTCCTGTTGCATCTGGCCCTGTTGTTGATATTGAAGCATAGTGTCATTATCTATGTTTAGAAACTTAAAGGAGTCCTAATCTAAATCACATAGCAAAGGATTTTGTATATTTGTAGGGAGATTAAGTAATAAGAAAAAATTCTTACATTTGGAGTGTGCTAAGCTATTTAGGTATGGGCATATTCTCTCCAATGCTTATAGTTTTCCTTGGGAAGTGTTTAATTATCAAGCAGTTTTTTTCACTGATCAAAGGTAAATAATTTTTTAAATGGGGTATGCTTATTATCAGTAATGATCCTTGATACCCTCAGATAGACTTTAATTTTCTACCATATGATGTTCATCTCACTTGTGAATGTAGATTTAGCAATTAGCTAAACGTTTTTAATGATTTCTCAGAATCAACATGTTGGAGATATCAACATGTTGGGTAACTACTATAATTCTATAACTATCTGTTTGGACTGTTACTACATCAAAAAAGACATCTAGCGGCAATTAGTTAACAACATAACTTAATTGCCGCTAAATTGTTTCTTTAGAGGCAATTATTATTGACAATTATATTTTAGCACTCTTTGTAAATGCCCCTAAAGTCTATAGTAATTAACTGATGCCGATAAAAAATTTAGCATTTTTTTGTTAAAGTGCATATTTATTACCGCTTAAAGCCTTTATTGTTGTAGTGTGTGTTTAAAGCTAAAATTTCTTCTTATATGGTTTCAGTTCTCTTGGCCAAAACCTTAAGACAAGCAACTTTGATGGAGAGATTCTCTTTGCCATCTTCATCTCAATTATTGGGCTTATCTTGTTTTCCTTGATTATTGGCAATATTCAGGTTAACACACTTACCCTTTTATCATACAATCTTGAAAATGTGCTATTTACACTGAACTTTAAATTGCATAACATTATATGCATTGAATTCTCTTCCTCTCCGGTCTAAGCCATTCAACAAAAACCATTTATCTCGTTATGCATTTCCAAACGTGCTAGGTAACTGCTACTATACATTTTTGGGTTTAAACTGGTCTCTCAAACGTGCTATTAGGTCTTTCTTTTCCGTCAAGAAAACTAATTTCATTAAGGGTGTGTTCTGTATGGAGAAAATATTTTCTCAAAAAATTTTGGAAAATATTTTTTCTAGTAAAATAAGTTGCTTAAAAATTAGGAAAATGACCTCCTTAATCGAAGTAGGGAAGACAAGTTCTACAAGTGGCATTTCACATTGATTGTGTTACTCCCCATGCTCCAACACAACTCATCTTCATCCCACCCTCACAGCTCCATCCCCACAACCCAACCCCCACATCTCATAGTATTTGTCTAGATTATAAATAAATGATTTTAGGATAATATTTTTTGCATACATATGAAACACAAGAAAATAAGTAAGAAATACACTTATTTTTCTAGAAAATATTTTCTTTTCCACGAAAAACATTTTCCTTTTTACTGAACACACCCTAAATCTTTATTAGTCAAGCACAACATGGACCATATAACTAATTAACGAGTCTCTCTATTATGAAATTAATTCGTGTCTGGTTGAATTAATCCTTCCATAATAAATTACGAATTATTCTACTAAAAATTTGTAACTGCACTTTTTAGTTCAATTTCGAATTTTTTTCATTAAAACCTTTACCACCGCATGTTAGGACTACAAAAATCAATAAGTTAAATTGAATTATTGATAACTTGATTTATTAATTAATTCTCCTAGACATCAACTTAACTAATTCCACGTGTTAGTTATAAAATACACCAGTACCTGCAAGGTTTATTACACATGAAGATTTATAAGTTTTCTTAAAAGGGTATCATCAATCTCTAAAGCGAGACATGAATTTCATCAACTAATTATTATTTTATAACTATATATTGTCATTATCCAATCTATCAGACATATTAACTCATAAAGAATCTCGTCTTTTAATAAATAAAAATAGTAAACAACATGCACTGTATCAAGATTAAGAGTATAAGTACATTTGATGGACAAGAGAGTTTATTTTATATAGTCCGTATGAAATAGTTATCTCTACTTGGTTTGTTTAATACTTACAAAATGTAGTAGCATAAGTGAGAAATTATACCATTCCTATGTGGATGGGGTTGCTCCTTCCTTAATTAGAAATCTCGAATTCGACCTCTGGGTATGGAAAAATCCTTGGTAGGGAGCACTGCCCCTGAATGAGACCTACCCGACATGAATCTGAATTAGTCAGAATCCAATGTGGATACCAAACATCAGATGAAAAATTAAAAGAAAAAATTAAATTTTATTTTATTTTACAATGATTCTGATGGTTTGTCCTATTCCATCTTAGATTGTGAACATAATATTTATAAATTATACAAATTGATGACTTAATTTTTTGTGTATAAGTTGAACTTTGTACACAAAATCATCTTTTATATAAGTAAAGGATTATTGGGATATTTTGATTTATGAATCTACATTCAAGATCATATGATGTTTTGATGATTGACAAATTTTATACAAATAATAATCTATGAACAAAAAAGTACAAGAATCAGTTTCTTAGTAGATATCCAAAGAGAACTGGTAAAGCTGGAAGCATAGCTGGGGAACTGCTCAGAGAACATGTTTCTCTCAGACAAAACTACAGATTGGTTGGTCGATGAAAGAAGAAGCTATTCCATGTGCATAAAAGGTAACATTGGAGAATTTTAATTAGCCTAAATTCAATTGTACAAGTAACTGGAGTATAAGACATGGAAACTTACCATAATTGGACAAGAGGAATTAGTTTGGCTTTAGGAAAGGTTTGGCCTACTTTAAACCTAATCAAACAAGGATTGGATTCTTGAAAAGTCTTGAACAAATTCTTGATAGAATTTGGAGAACTACAAGAAAACATTCTACTCCTATATAAGCCATTGATCAAATACTGTGGAAGTTGACCATCAATTACACACATAAAGTGTCACAACCTAAAAATCGAGGTCATGATGACACCTATCCCAATCCAGCCTTGGTAGGTAAGCCGTAAATTCCACAACAGATAAGAAATACCAAATAGGAAAGAAAGAAGTAAATACCAGACTTCTAGAACGAAGTTAGACCATAATCATAAAT
Source organism: Capsicum rhomboideum (assembly GCA_031232105.1). Taxonomy (NCBI): domain Eukaryota; kingdom Viridiplantae; phylum Streptophyta; class Magnoliopsida; order Solanales; family Solanaceae; genus Capsicum; species Capsicum rhomboideum. Next base: position 149,910,209 of record CP124714.1, on the reverse strand, counting down.
CTAAAATATTTGAAAGAAATACACCAAATCTCAAAACCTGGTATCATAAGTATAAAGAGCATCTAATACAATACTAAAAATCTGAATGATACATCAATGTCTTCGAACAACAAGTAAAGACATAATAGATAGATAGAGGCTGGAACAAGGCTTCGGACGGGGAGCTCACCGAATCTCCGGATCAACTCTCTTTGCACGAATCAGACACTGCTGGTCTCACTCGTACTGGTATCTACACTGAAAGGGCACAGAAGTAGGAGTGAGTATGGTCAACTTGTACTTAGTAGGTATCATAGGCTAACTAATCAAAGTAGAAAATTAAATAAGTAAATGATACTATGAGCACTCTTCACCCGCATATAAAAAAGTTCTCAAATGGTAGCTCACATCGTATCTCCTAACATTCTACAAGTATAATATTTGTATAAGATTAACTACACACAGATATATATAAGAAGAACTAAACACACGACAACTAAATCATAAGTAGAATATATATGATGCAACGCAATGCAATGCAATGGGATGATGATTGGATGAAATAATATAAGCCATCACATAACCTCGTATACATATTCCGAGCTAAATCTTCAAGGACAGGATCTATGGGGGGTTTACAACTCATATACTTTCACAATCTCAATCAACCTTGCCGGTAAAGACCTCGGTCAAGGTTTTTACAAGTGTTTTCTTTTCTTTCTAAATCAGAGTTTCTCAGTAGTACTAATCTCATGAATATGTATGGATGAAATAAGGATGCAACGCTCACAACCAATCAGTATGAAGATAATAATCAATTCAATAATGGTATAAATAAGCTTAAAAATCAACTCAATAAATTAGTAATTCATGATGTAAGTCCTTGCATAGCACCACCGGGATAAATAGTTATGTAAGGCATCAATAATATCCATTCAAGCCCCTCTCTTGGGCATCACGATAATGATAGAGGCAAATAATGCTCAAATAAGTCCTATAATATTAAGTCAAGCCCCCGCATAGGCATTACAACACTAACAAGGCAATTAATGCACAATTAGGCCTACAATATCAAATCAAGCCCCCACACGGGCATCACAACAAATATAATCTCTCAAGTCCATGATAAGATGTATATAAGCCCCCACATGGGCAACACAATAATACTAATCATCTCTAAAATGAATCCCACGACTAATTCCCCAATCCATAACATGCTTTACATGAATGGTTAACTACCCAGCTTAGTCTGAAAAAAGTTAAGCCATGACCTACCTTGGATCGTCGAAACTCTAGTCTGGACCCTTCAACGTGGAGACTTTCCTTCACAAGTGGTCTTTGAATGGATTAAATCTATCGAAAATGTAATCTACATGTCAAAAAGAGTCCAACAATACCCATATTGTCTATATTTATTTTAGGTCCAAAAATAGCTTGAAAATCGGCTTGGAATCAAAGAGAATAAATCTGAAATTTTATTTAAGAATCATGTTCTCCATATAAATAAGAGTCTAAATCTAAAAACCCAACTAAAAATGAGTTAAAATCGGACCTTAAATCGAAGAAAAACCAATTTTATAGTTTACCGGGTAAATCCCCAAAAATCCAAGTTTGAATCATGATTTTAAAGCTATTTTGAAGATAAAATCCATGGGAAATAATGAAAATATGAATTTGAAACTTATCACAAAAATCTCCTTTGAAATCGGCACTGCCCGAGGTCTCAAATGTGAAAAATGGTGAAAATCACGAAATTTGGAAGAGATAAATTGTTATGACGAACAGTACCTCGCAAACGCGGCCAACCCTTCTTGTTCACGAGGGTCAATATTGACTAAACATTAAATTGTTGTTCGCGTTGGTGGTCAACCCTTCGCATTAGCGAAAGCTGCTAACCCGGACCCCTCACATTCGCAAAGGTCCGGTGGCGAACGCGATGCGGACACTCTACCCGTTCCCCAAGTTTACTCTTCACGAATGTGGCCACTGCCCCATGTTCATGATGAATGATTTAGGCTACCCTTCGTGAATTCGGTCCCACCATCGCATTCGCGATGAACAACATTTTCCTTCTCCTCATTCAGGGCCAGGGGCCTACATTCGCAAAGAAGAATTTTGCTAGCACCAGATAATAGAAAACCAGCATTTGCACAAGGTTAAAATGTCTCTAAATGGACACTCGAGAGTCATTCAGGACCCCACTGAAATAATCCGATTCTGCTACTATACTAATTTTGACATTTTGGATTCAATGGACCCATCAAATTTTTGAAAAGAGATTGTTTACAATGAATTAGCCCTCGGGACCCCTTCTAAGCTTATTTTAACAAGTTTTCGTCCAAACACTCGAGATCCAAACTAACTACACTACTAACCCAAAATCGACATTTCGAATCTAATGGAACTAACCAAATCACTATCCGACGCTCGAATCACAAAATGTTGACCGAAGTTAAACTAACCACCTTTAAAGCCTCTAAGGACATCAAACTCACTCAAATCACTCCCGAGTGTTTTGGGGATCGTGCCAACTAACCCCACTACTTAAATAGCATATAACAACTATCGAGAAGGGTAATATGGTCAAAACACATTAAAAGCTAACAATTATCACTACGGTTGTTAAATTATTCACCAATAAAACATAAGTTCATCCTCGAGCTAAAAAGCAAAGAAAACCTCTCTCTCTAGGTGAGAAAATAATCGTCTTTCCCTCCAAAATTCTCTACAAGATAACCGCCATGGGTGCCACCGGTATGGCCTTGCCACCGCTAGTGGAGCCTGTCCGACCACTGGGATGAAATTGGTTCCAACGCATTGCTAACCAGGTGAATTTGGGAATAATACAGGTGCTACCTACTCAAGGAATTGGTACCAACTATGTACAAGTTGTGCAACTCAATGAGCATCAAAATCAACTTGGTGATACTCAAAGGGATCGAAATCAGCTCGATTATACTCGAAGGGAGTGTACTCACAACAATTTGATCATTCAGGCAAAAGATTTGAAGATAGGTGATGCACATATTATAAGTGAAGTTGTACATGCTGGAATTGTGCATAAATCGAACTCTAATAGTGAAAATAGCAATGAAATTGTGAAAGCCCCAATTTTTGGACATGCAATCGATTTGAATTTGGGGATTAGGGCCCACGATCCTGAATTTCCAGCCATTACATATACTAAGGAGGAAGAGGTGATGAATTATGTTTGATCACCTACTCCTCAACAACATTTTCGCGGTAGAATTGAGAAGGATATCGTTAATCATGCTTCTCCTCTTCTTATTCCATATAATGAGATTGCTCGAATCAGGACTCATGAAGCTATGAAGATGAATCCTCTGAATTTTAGACCTCCTACTTTTACTACTAAGAATGGTTATCCTGCTGTGATTTTTAAGAGAGAAGATTATATAGTGAAACTAGCTAAAAGATGTAGGTATACTCTAATTGGCAAATTCACTCACACTATGCCTAAATGGACATTATTAGAAGAAAGTTTTTACTGCAAATTGACATAAAAGGTGGTGTGAAGCTGACTCATTTTAATTCTAGACACTTGTATATAGACTTGGATAATGCCTATGATCATTCTACAATTTGGCCCAAATGTAAAATGTACATAGAGGGACAGTTAATGAGGATACATATTTGGACTCCCACTTTTAAATCAGATGAAGAGACTCCTTTAGTACCTATTTGGGCTGTATTACCTGAGCTCCCATGGCATTGCTATTGTTTGAAGGTGGTTAACCCTTTATTAGCACAAATTGGGAAGAAGTTATTCCTTGATCTTGCTACTTATAAGAAGACCAGTGGAAGTGTAGCTAGGTGAAGATTCATATTGACCTTACTAAACCTAGGCCCCAATAGGTGTGGATGGGATGTGATACTGATGAGCATGGAGAGGGAAAATGGTAATCTATTCAGTATGAAAGGGTCCCAGATTACTGTTATTATTATAAACATCAGGGCCATAGCAATGTGGTGTGTATAATTAAGTAAAAGAATGAAGATCACAGTAAGATAAAGACAGTGATAGATGAAAGAGGAGACATGACATATGATACTAGTGAGACTCATATTCAGAAGAAAGATCAGGAAAACAAACCTGAGCATGAGAACATGCAGGGTACCAACCAACAATGGAATAATCAAAGAAGAAGACCAAGAAGATATAGTCCTCCTCAAAAACAACAAATTTACAGACCTTAGACCCCTCAAGATGTATTAAGTTCAACAAACAACATTCCCATTTCAGCAGGAGATGAGTACAATTTAGCATATATTCAGACCCAAATTATATCTCAGGACACTGAGGCTATAACAGATGAAGGAAATTATAGAATCAACAGACAGGTATCATTCATATGGTAGAGGAAAAATGTAAAAGAGTGAGGTGCAACAGAAGGATGAGGTTCTACTTAAAATAGACCAGGAAAAGAATAAGGTTGTTAATCAACCTGGGCAGACGCATGTTGATTTTGATACAGTTTAAATTAGATCCATTTTTATTGATACTAATAGGGTTGTAGGGGATATGATGGACGAAGTTGCCCTATCACAAGATACACAACCTACTCAGCAGGTACAGATGGACAAGCTATCCAGTCACAATCACCAGAAGTTTATAAGGAGCAAAATCAAACTACTAAGGTGGAGGACACTGGACAATCATGTCACAATATGAAGCCAAATATGTTTAACAACAAGCACACCTTGGGAATTAATAAAAAAAAAGAGATAATATTAAAAAGAGAAGGGAAAAGGAAATATAAGGTATGCAGACAGTATGTAATGATAATGGAAAGATCTGGGTTTTTTGGATTTAAGAAGTTGAATGTAAAATTCTTGATAAAGATGATCAACAACTGACATGTGAAGTTAAACATGTTGCACATCCCAAGGTATTCTTATTTACCTTTGTATATGTTAAGTGTTAGGAGAAAATGAGAACACCACTCTGGGATAGACTCTTACACTATTCTAATTGTGCTTAACCTTGGTGTGTTCTTGGAGACTTCAATGTTATAGCTGATATGGAAGAAAAGCTTGGGGGGAAGCCATACAATATGAATAAGAGTTTTGAGTTCATTTCAATAATAGAAGCCTATGGTCTAACAGATCTTGGATTTCAAGGAGAAAATTATACATGGTGCAATAATAGAGCTGGTACAACTAGAATTTAGAAGAGGTTGGATAGGGCATTGGTGAATGATATGTGGCTTGATAAAATGCCTACTTCTACTATTATATGTTTGTCCTCAACAGGATCTGATCACTGCCCTTTATTGTTGGAAATTTATGACAGAGTGGGCCGTCCACTGAAATATTTTAAATTTCTACATTGTTGGGTGGAGCAAATTACCTTTATGAACACTGTCAAGTAGTGTTGGTCTCAACCTGTGGAAGGGGATCCCATGTGGATATTTCATCAGAAGTTGAAGAGGGTATCTCACACTTTAAGTGTTTGATCCAGAAAAGAATATGAAGCCATCTATGCTGCAGTTAAAAAATATGAAGAAAAGGTCTAGATGGCTGAGGCTGACATTATTCTTAATAATACTGAGAATAATAGAGCTAAGGTCTACTATACTACAACTTAATATATCAAATATTTGAAGGTAGAACAATCTATTCTCAAGTGAAAAACTCTATTATAATGGTTTAACGAGGGAGATGCAAACTCCAAATATTTTCATACCTTAATCAGTGGAATAAGGAGAATACTTTTTGTCCAGCAAATTACTAATGAACATGGTGAATGTATTCAAGGGGATGGAAAGATTGCACATGCAGCTGTGCACATTTTGAAATGATTTTTACAGGAGAATATAAGAAGATTGATGAGGAAATTCTCGATTCTATTCCCAAAATGGTTACAGAGGAACACAACCACCTCCTCAAGGCTTTATCCTCTATGGAAGAACTACATTAAGTGATATTTTCAATGAATCCTAATTCAGCTGCTGGCCCTGATGGTATGAGTGGAAATGTTTTCCAAGCTTGTTGGCCCATTATTTCCCAGGATTTGCTCTAAGTGGTACACTATTTCTTCTGTGGCAATATTATGCCTAGGTACTTTTCTCATGCTTGTCTTGTTTTATTTCCAAAAGTACCTAATCCCAACAAGTTATCTGAATATAGATCTATTAGCCTCAGTAACTTCACAAAGTTATTTCCAAATTGATTTGTAGTAGACTGGCCCCTATACTGCCTATACTGATTTCAAATATTCAGTCTGCCTTTATTAAAGGGAGGAGTATATTTGAAAATATAATGCTTTCCCAAGAGATTATACATGGAATTAAAAAGCCTATAATGGAAGATAATGTAGTTATCAAACTGGACATGGCTAAGGCATATGATAGGGTGTTATGGTCTTACACTTGCCCGAAGATAAGAAGAATGGGCTTTGATGAAGTGATAATTGACATGGTTTGGAGGATTATGTCAAATAATTTGTGTTCAGTGATTGTAAATGGAGTTAGACAAAGCTTTTTCCATTCTATAAGGGGGTTGAAACAGGGTGATCCACTCTCACCTGCCTCATTCATTATTGGTGCTGAGGTTTTGTCATGACTATTGAATAGGCTATATCAACATTATCTATATAAGGGTTTGAACATGGAGAAGAAAGGATCTCAAGTTAATCACCTTAGTTTTGCTGATGATGTTATAGTGTTCTCATCCACATCCAAGCGTTCTCTTCAGCTCATTATGAAAATGCCGCGAAAGTATGAGACTTGTTCAGGTCAATTAATCAATAAAGACAAGAGTCACTTTATGTTACCCGAGAAAGCACCTGTTGATGTTATTGCTAGAGTGCATAATCTTACAGGTTTTACTATAACGGAAGGCCCTATGGCTTATCTTGGTTTTCCACTATATATTGGAGGTAGGAGAGTGAGTTACTTTTTCAATATGACCTCCGAAGTACTCAAAGATTAAACTTCTTAGTTATAGAGGTAGGATCACTCTTATCAGGTCTGTATTACAGTCCCTTCATATACATATTCTTTCAGCTATATCTCCTACAAAAACTACCCTTAAGCAAATTAAAAGCGTCACTACTGATTTCTTTGGGGGATGGAATAAGGAGAAGATTAAATACCACTCGGCTTGTTGGGACACTCTTATCTTCCCTTATGCTGAAGGGGGTGTTGGAGTAAGGCAACTAGAAGACATTTGCTTAGCTATGCAATACAAACAATGGTGGAAGTTTAGAATAAGAAAGTCTTTATGTTGTGAATTCTTGAGTGCCAAGTACTGTCAAAGAGCTAACCCTGTGATTAAGAAGTAGTCTAAATACATGATGCAGAACAAGGTGGAAGCTGAAAAACATATTTAGTGGAGAATCAATTCTGGCACTTTCTGTTTTTAGTTGGATGTTTAGATGGGTATAGGTACATTGGCTATTCACAGACCTTTTGAGTCTAAGCCTGGCAATATTACAGTGGAATTCCTGGTAAATGGAAAGTGGAATATAGTTATGGTGAGAAAGCATGCACCTCCTATGTTGGTATCTAAGATTCTTGCTACACCTATCAAATACAAAGCAAACATACCTAACCAACCTATTTGGATATTTAATTCTATTGGGAGTTTTACTTGCACCTCTTCTTGGAACCTGGTGAGAAAGAAAAGGAACCATACTCTCAACAATATACAGCTCTGGAATAGATATATTCCATTTAAAGTTTCATTCCTGGTCTGGAGAATCCTCAGAAACAACTTCCTACCAATGATAAGATAACAACCTTTGGTCAACAACCTGCAACATATAGTTGTTGCAATTCTCCTAGTATGGACACAAATGATCATATATTTGTGTCAGTCAATCTAGCTAATTCTATTTGGCAACTATTCTCTAACAGTCTGGGTATTCAGCATGTTCCTATACCATTGTCTAATTTGTTGATGAAACAGTAGTGCATCAAGCCTTATAATGAGGTACATAAACTCCTATTACAAGTAGTACTTGAATTTTTATGTTAAAACTTGTGGAAAAACATGTGTTCTTCCAAGTATGGAGGTAAGAAATCTAGTGGTACTAGAATCAGACATGCTATTAGGAAGGACATTCACATGTTACTCTCAACTGCATTCCCATACATTTCTTGGTCAACAAACTGCAGTGGTTTGATCCAACAAATGGAGAAGTGTCAATCTGAAGTGAGAGTAACACAAGTTTGTTGGACTAAACCTACTACATCCTTGGTTAAACTCAACACAGATGGCAATACTTTGACCAATCTTGGAAAGATAGGGGTAGGATGTGTTTTGAGAGATCATAAGGGCAATCTGATTTGTGCATTTGCAGCTCTCTTGGGAACTGTTACAAATAACCAGGCCGAACTACAGACATCTATTAGAGGGATCACATGGTGTATTCAACATGTACATAAGAGAGTGATATTGGATTTGGATTCTAAGTTACTAGTTAAATGGTTGAAAGCTGACATTCAACCACCTTGGAGCATCCATCAGTATATTCTAGACCTACATGACCTAGTACTACTATTAGAGTCCTTCCACTGCTAGCACATTTATAGAGAAGCCAATTTTACTGCTGATGTATTATCAAAACACAGTCATCAGGTAGCCACTATACAACATTACTACTATGTTCAACAATTGCCAACTGAAGCAAAAGGTTACTTCAGAATGGTTCACTCAGAAGCAGGAAAAGGAGAAGGATCAAGATACCACCATATTTGAGCCGAGTATCATTAGAAATATAAATTGTTGTTTAGTTGTATTTCTTAATGTACCTAGTTGTAGTAGGTTCTGTTTAGTATGGGAGGGATTTGATGTTTCCTTAGTAGGATCATTGACTCTAGTACCACCTTTTATGTGGAAGTAAGGTTTTATGTCCCCCTTCTTGTACTCTTTCTATTTTTGATTAATAAAATCCTACTTTTGCCCAAAAAAAATAAAAGTAAAATAAAATACCTGAAGTGGTAAAAAGTTGGGGGTAGTTACGCCTCATATTGGACTCAACCTCCTATGTAGCCTCCTCAATCAGGCGATGTCTTCGCTAGACCTTTACTGAATCAATATGCTTAAACCTTAGCCTATCTAGGATGGCAATAGGCTCCTCCTCAAATGACAAGTCATGGTCTAGTACAACAGAATCCCACCGAATTACGTGTGAATTGTCTGGAAGGTATCTCTTCAACATGAAAACATAGAATACCGTATGGACAACCGATAGATGTGGAGGCAAAGCTAGCCTATATGCCACATCTCCATACTTCTCAAGAATTTCAAAAGGGTCAATGAACCTCAAACTAAGCTTTCCTTTCTTCCCAAATCTCATCACACCCTTCATGGGTGAAACCTTCAACAAAATCCACTCTATAATCATGAATACAACATCATAAACTCAATGGTCGGCATAATTCTTCTGCCTACTCTGTCACGCCCCGAATCCCAACGAGGCGTGATTGGCACCCGAAGCCGACAAGGCCCGAGAGAACCAATCTTTGCTTCTATTCATTCGTATGCATGTCGTAGGAAACACTACTATCACATAGAAACATGAGGGGCTAAAATCGGAAAGCATAGAACATGCGACGTATATACATATGAGAAACTTGGCCGTTGAGGCCATCCAGTCAAAACAACATATGCCTTTTTCACAGATACACCCACGTCCGTCTATAAAAGCCTCTAACAAAATGCATCGACCAAATGAACTAAAAGTCGGGACAAGCCCCCGCTTTATACAATATGTTCAAAGTCAAAACACATGTACAACAGTGACTCGGAGAAACTCCGGACTAACTGGAGCTCACCAAAGATCTGCAACACTGTTAATCTACTGTGGAGGCCTACTAGGACCTGCGCCTGCAGCAAGTAAAGTAAATGCCCCAAGAGGGGTCAGTACGGATAATGTACTGAGTATGTAAGGCCATATGAAACTTGTAAGATATGAAAACATGTCAAAAACTCAAGTGCAAATGCATAACCAATATAGATAAGTCACAATGTAGATGAGTCACTATTCTGTACTTTGGAAGCCATGTATATTACATTCGTTCTTTCTCTTGCCTTTACTTCACTTTACTTTACTTTTACATTGCTCCTATACTGTTAGTGTCCCCATCATGCAGGTGTTCTTATCACCCCATGGATAACATATCATCGTCATGCAGGTATTACCCCATGGATAAGATCATATCGTCATGCAAGTGTCCTTTGCACCCCATGGATAAATGGCCATCATCACGCGGGTATTTGCACCCCGTGGATAAACTATCATCATCATGCGGGTATTTGTACCCCATGGATAACACCCATGAACACAATCAATATGCATTACTTTATTCTTACCTTATTCATTACCTTTGAGATTGATACAAGCACTTGTGAGAGATTAATACTTTTGCTTATGAGAGATTGATGCAATGGTAGCCATAACTTTATTTGCCACTTTGGATCATTAACCAATGAGTGAGAGACATATGAGTAACATTGTTGGAAACACAATATCATCAAGAACACAACACCATTGGAGCCATTGGAACAATAATCAATGAACAAGAAACATGAGTATGACTACTATTGGAATATCGCAACATAACCGTATTGGGCTTTCTGGAACATTAACCATGAATATAAGACATGAGATTCACAAATTGCTCAATGAGTAGGAAATATATGACAATGACCATTGATAACCGGATATGGGATACCTTAGCACATTTCGGGATAGGACTAGTGAGATGTCAATGTGCATACTATTTGCCGCAGAAAGATACGGACAGAGTAAACCTTACATACCTTGAATTCGCAATACGAATATATAATCCTAGAGGTGCGTACAATAGTCCCGTTCCTTCTTTATGTGTTACTCTACAACACAAATACAATACGGAATTCACATTAACCACAACTACTTCACAAATGCATATAACAGCAATGGGGTACATATTTGCTTTAAAACATGTCATTTCCCCTTGACAAAACCATTGATAGCATCATTATTTCAAAAATCCTCCCATATTCTCAACATTGACCAATACATAATAATCATTGCATTTTACCATAACAATCCTCTTTTACACCTCCTTATCCATACCATATCACAAACAATCCATCAATTCACCTTAATACACTTCATAGCACATATCGGCCAAATTCCCACAATTTACACTTATAGACAAGAACAAGTTTAACAAAAAAAATAACTCCAGAACATGTTTATATTTTATCCATACCATGATTTTTCATCAAAGGCACAAATCCTAATTCAAGTTCAAATCCCATGGATCACAAATCTTATACAAAGGCACAAAATACCATATCCAACATTTCCAAGCACAACCAACATGATTTATATACTCTTCCATGCATATAATATAGTAATCCATAATAATATTCACTTACCCAAACTTGCAAAGAGATGATCTTGCTCCAAAATTTGCCTTTGAGCCTTTAGGGTTTGAGAGCAAATGTTTTTGGAAAATATCTAAAGAGACATGAGAGTTCTAAATGAAAAAAATCTGATTTTTGGAGCTATTTATAGTCCTTGGGTCATCCTTAGCCATTTGTGGCATTTAATGCTTCATTTGACTAAGTCAAGAGAAGATTGGGTCACATAACCCATGTCTTTTGTTCCATTTTTGGGCTTTTCTTGAGCCCAAATCACTTACCCCGATAAAATCAATAATATCTCGTCTTTATACGTATTACAATAATATTCCCACTCATAATATTCATATCCGTAGCCTCGATCCCAAAAACAAGTGATTCTAGCCACGTTTGGCTTATTTTGACCTTAGGGGCAAAACTGTCATTTTGACCCCAAATTCGTTCTCGAGTAATTTTATCATACCAATGTCATATGTCATCCATTTCATGTATATACTCTTGGTTGTAGAATAAATGTAGCAAAAATCGGCTCAATACGACCCCGGATACTCTTGGGACTTAGAAATTTCCAACTTTCGAAAAAGTGGAAAACCCAAGGTGGCACGCTCCTGGGGGCGCCAACCCACTGCCTATGGGCTAAAAATTTTAGCCCAGAGCGGCGTGGCACGGTCCCAAACGCGCCCCTCCATAAAATTTTCCGAAAATTTCATTTTTCGACTTTTCTTCGCGGGTTTGGTTAGATACTTCAAGGCCTATGCTTTAACTCACTTCTTAACCTTATTATACTTTGTTTAGAGGTCTTATTAGCCTCATTTTGAACCTCACAAATGCGCAATGAAAATTGCAAAACACTTTCCATGCAAGTTTAACCACATAACAAGAGCCAAATTCAATTATCTCCCCACTAGCCTTACCAAATGCATACTTATAGCTCTCGATACCTACGTACATATTATTTAATGTCATCAAATAGGGTTGGAAAGGTACGGGGTGTTACATTCTTCCCCCTTAGAAACATTCGTCCTCGAATGTTAGTAACATCGTCTCATGTACATCCCATGCATCTAGATATTCCCCTATATACCTATACACATACTACTAATTCTGTACTTGCATTTTCTCTTCCAGTTTAAACCATTACGGGTAATCCGACTTTATCGTTTCTTTGACTTTCCACGTGTTTTCTTCTATTTACCAATTCCTATGCCGTACCTTTCCTAATCTTTTCACTTACCCCTCAAGTAGGATTCTCCATAATTTGCACATGTTCTGGAGTTATTTTTTTTGTTAAACTTGTTCTTGTCTATAAGTGTAAATTGTGGGAATTTGGCCGATATGTGCTATGAAGTGTATTAAGGTGAATTGATGGATTGTTTGTGATATGGTATGGATAAGGAGGTGTAAAAGAGGATTGTTATGGTAAAATGCAATGATTATTATGTATTGGTCAATGTTGAGAATATGGGAGGATTTTTGAAATAATGATGCTATCAATGGTTTTGTCAAGGGGAAATGACATGTTTTAAAGCAAATATGTACCCCATTGCTGTTATATGCATTTGTGAAGTAGTTGTGGTTAATGTGAATTCCGTATTGTATTTGTGTTGTAGAGTAACACATAAAGAAGGAACGGGACTAGTGTACGCACCTCTAGGATTATATATTCGTATTGCGAATTCAAGGTATGTAAGGTTTACTCTGTCCGTATCTTTCTGCGGCAAATAGTATGCACATTGACATCTCACTAGTCCTATCCCGAAATGTGCTAAGGTATCCCATATCCGGTTATCAATGGTCATTGTCATATATTTCCTACTCATTGAGCAATTTGTGAATCTCATGTCTTATATTCATGGTTAATGTTCCAGAAAGCCCAATACGGTTATGTTGCGATATTCCAATAGTAGTCATACTCATGTTTCTTGTTCATTGATTATTGTTCCAATGGCTCCAATGGTGTTGTGTTCTTGATGATATTGTGTTTCCAACAATGTTACTCATATGTCTCTCACTCATTGGTTAATGATCCAAAGTGGCAAATAAAGTTATGGCTACCATTGCATCAATCTCTCATAAGCAAAAGTATTAATCTCTCACAAGTGCTTGTATCAATCTCAAAGGTAATGAATAAGGTAAGAATAAAGTAATGCATATTGATTGTGTTCATGGGTGTTATCCATGGGGTACAAATACCCGCATGATGATGATAGTTTATCCACGGGGTGCAAATACCCGCGTGATGATGGCCATTTATCCATGGGGTGCAAAGGACACTTGCATGACGATATGATCTTATCCATGGGGTAATACCTGCATGACGATGATATGTTATCCATGGGGTGATAAGAACACCTGCATGATGGGGACACTAACAGTATAGGAGCAATGTAAAAGTAAAGTAAAGTGAAGTAAAGGCAAGAGAAAGAACGAATGTAATATACATGGCTTCCAAAGTACAGAATAGTGACTCATCTACATTGTGACTTATCTATATTGGTTATGCATTTGCACTTGAGTTTTTGACATGTTTTCATATCTTACAAGTTTCATATGGCCTTACATACTCAGTACATTATCCGTACTGACCCCTCTTGGGGCATTTACTTTACTTGCTGCAGGCGCAGGTCCTAGTAGGCCTCCACAGTAGATTAACAGTGTTGCAGATCTTTGGTGAGCTCCAGTTAGTCCGGAGTTTCTCCGAGTCACTGTTGTACATGTGTTTTGACTTTGAACATATTGTATAAAGCGGGGGCTTGTCCCGACTTTTAGTTCATTTGGTCGATGCATTTTGTTAGAGGCTTTTGTAGATGGACGTGGGTGTATCTGTGAAAAAGGCATATGTTGTTTTGACTGGATGGCCTCAACGGCCAAGTTTCTCATATGTATATACGTCGCATGTTCTATGCTTTCCGATTTTAGCCCCTCATGTTTCTATGTGATAGTAGTGTTTCCTACGACATGCATACGAATGAATAGAAGCAAAGATTGGTTCTCTCGGGCCTTGTCGGCTTCGGGTGCCAATCACGCCTCGTTGGGATTCGGGGCGTGACAAAAGTGGTATCAGAGCAGTTCGTTCTAAGGGTGTCTACAAAGCCGTGTCTGAGTAGAGTCTTACTTATCGATGTGTTGTGCACCACATTTATAAGTAGGAGGCTATGGGACATTTAGGATGTTGTTTCTTTTCTTCATTCTAGATCGTGCAAGATAGCCAATGTTGTAAGTTGTATTGTATCTGATTTTGGTAATTGTTTTTCTTTGGTATAGTCAAAATGCCGAACACTAGAAAAGGAAAAGGAAAAAGTAAGCTGATGGATAGAATTGTTGGTGGAGGAACCAGTATACCACCACCTGATCAAGTTCATCAAAGTGATACTGAGCCGGAATTTGTGTCACGAGCTTCCTCCACTCCCTCTGTACCAGAAGAGTCGAGTAGGAGAAGCGTACCTGTAGAACCACCAGTCAATACTACGGACCAGGATTTAAAAAATGCAATTCAGCTGTTAACACAGTTAGTGGCAGCCCAGAGTCAAGGACGAGCTGGTCCAATGACACATGATGATGATGCGGCTAGAGTGGCAAGCCGCAGAACACAGGACTTTCTAAAATTGGACCCCCCTATATTCACTGGGTCAATAAAAGCAATGGATCTCGGCATATGACTTGTATTAGCTTGTAGCTACTATTGTACCACCTTAATCTTTCCTCTAGCCTAGTGAACAAAATCTAACCCCCAAGCACGGCAATTCTACTTACTTTAAACTTTGGATACTTGAATTTTATCTTTCCGCTAACGGACTGTCTTTTAAAAACATAGAATTATACTTTCGTAGCTTGGCACTCTTCGTGTCATACAAGAAGTCAACCACTCCATAACCATTACAACACAAAACACAATGCTTCATTTCCATCTCCATAAGATCAACCATCATAACATGATCAAAAACATCTACTATACCATTACGATATACTCATTTATCTTCGATTCACCGACTAGTGTATAGACTCCAATGAACATAACTAGTAATTCTGGTTTCTTTCAACTTCATTACACAATCAATGGTATAACATATCATAAGGAAGAATACGGGTCATTCAATGCATATACATCATGGTAACATATCTAAATACCTGTATACCTGTATCGTCGTCAGGAGATGTTCCCTCATTCTGTCGGTCCACTAAAGCATAAGTGTGATTCTGGACCCCACTAGTACCGGCTGCTCCTACGGCACCTCTGCCACGGCCAATAGACTGCACACCTCGGTCTAAAGAAGGAACCAATGCTGATGATGCCACAGTAGACCCCGCAGGTCGTACCATACTATCCGAGCCTCGTCGTGGACAGTCTCTCATTATGTGACCCGGCATACCACACCAGTAACAGGCATTCGTTCCTCTCCGACATTCACCTTCATGAAATCGTCTGCAAAACTGGCACAGTGGGCGAGAAGACCCTGCTGTTTGTGAATCTGGCACCCTACCACTCTGCCCAACATGACTTCCCCTGAATCCTCGAGAGTGAGATGGAGCGCCTGTTGTAGCATGAGAGAATGAGGGTCTAGGCGGTAACATTTGAGATCCAGATCCTCTTGGGGACACTATGGACTGCCCTATGGATCTTGCCCGTTTTACTGGCCCTTCCTCCGATTTCTGTATCCTCTTTCTTTGCCTTTGGTCTTCCATTTTCTGCGCGAAGGCCTGGATTCTCGCTATATCCATATCTCAATTTAAGGCAGCGATAGTACCATCCCGTACCAAATAAGGCTCCAATCTGTCCACATATCTATGTACTCTATCTTCCATCGTGGCCACCACATTTGGAGCATATCGTGCCAAGGAATTAAACTGCAAACTGTACTCTCTAACACTCATATGTCCTTGACGTAAATTTAAAAACTGATCCGCACGAGCCTCACGGATCTCATAGGGAAGATAGTGATCCAGAAATGCCGCTTTAAATTCTTCCCACGTAGGTGGGTTTACACCAATACCTCGAGCTTTCATCCAGTCATCATACCACAATATAGCCTCTCCCTTCAACCTATAAGCTGCTAGCTCAACCGTTTCTACTCCTGTTACATGCATTACCTCCAAAGCTCTCTTTTATCCATACCATGATTTTTCATCAAAGGCACAAATCCTAATTCAAGTTCAAATCCCATGGATCACAAATCTTATACAAAGGCACAAAATACCATATCCAACATTTCCAAGCACAACCAACATGATTTATATACTCTTCCATGCATATAATATAGTAATCCATAATAATATTCACTTACCCAAACTTGCAAAGAGATGATCTTGCTCCAAAATTTGCCTTTGAGCCTTTAGGGTTTGAGAGCAAATGTTTTTGGAAAATATCTAAAGAGACATGAGAGTTCTAAATGAAAAAAATCTGATTTTTGGAGCTATTTATAGTCCTTGGGTCATCCTTAGCCATTTGTGGCATTTAATGCTTCATTTGACTAAGTCAAGAGAAGATTGGGTCACATAACCCATGTCTTTTGTTCCATTTTTGGGCTTTTCTTGAGCCCAAATCACTTACCCCGATAAAATCAATAATATCTCGTCTTTATACGTATTACAATAATATTCCCACTCATAATATTCATATCCGTAGCCTCGATCCCAAAAACAAGTGATTCTAGCCACGTTTGGCTTATTTTGACCTTAGGGGCAAAACTGTCATTTTGACCCCAAATTCGTTCTCGAGTAATTTTATCATACCAATGTCATATGTCATCCATTTCATGTATATACTCTTGGTTGTAGAATAAATGTAGCAAAAATCGGCTCAATACGACCCCGGATACTCTTGGGACTTAGAAATTTCCAACTTTCGAAAAAGTGGAAAACCCAAGGTGGCACGCTCCTGGGGGCGCCAACCCACTGCCTATGGGCTAAAAATTTTAGCCCAGAGCGGCGTGGCACGGTCCCAAACGCGCCCCTCCATAAAATTTTCCGAAAATTTCATTTTTCGACTTTTCTTCGCGGGTTTGGTTAGATACTTCAAGGCCTATGCTTTAACTCACTTCTTAACCTTATTATACTTTGTTTAGAGGTCTTATTAGCCTCATTTTGAACCTCACAAATGCGCAATGAAAATTGCAAAACACTTTCCATGCAAGTTTAACCACATAACAAGAGCCAAATTCAATTATCTCCCCACTAGCCTTACCAAATGCATACTTATAGCTCTCGATACCTACGTACATATTATTTAATGTCATCAAATAGGGTTGGAAAGGTATGGGGTGTTACATACTCTTGGCAGCCACTAGCCTCTGCTGGATCAGTCTCACTGGATCCATCGAATCTCTTAACAAATGTGTGCCCTGAGGTCTCACCTCAAATGAATTAAACCATCCCACAGGGGAACTACACCTCCACCCATAAAAAGCCTCAAAAACCACCATCTGAATGTGGGAATGGTAGTTGTTGTTGTAGGCAAACTTTGCTGAGGGAAAGAACTAATCCCAGTGACCACTAAAATCCATCACACGCTCAAAGCATGTCCTCTAGCACCTGATGGTCCTCTCAGACTGACCATCTGTCTGAGGAGGAAAAGATATGCTCAAATCAAGCCAGTACCCAACTCACTCTGCATAGAACTCCAAAAATTTGAGGAAAACTACATACCTCTCTCAGAAGCAATGGAGATGGGTACACCATGCAATTGAAAAACCTCTCTAATGTAGATCTTGGCCAACTTCTCTACATTATAATTTGCCCTCACAAAGCAGGTACAAAATGTGTTGATTTGGTCAATCTATTCACAATCACTAAAATAGAATCAAACTTCCCCAAAGTAGGGGGTAGGCCAACTATAAAATCTATAGTGATTTGCTCCCACTTCCACTCGAGAATGGGCATCCTCTGCATTGTACCACCCGATTGCTGATGCTCATACTTCACTTGCTGGCAATTCAAACATTTGTCCACAAACTTCACAATGTATTTCTTCATACTACCCCACCTATAGTGTTGCTTTAAGTCATGGTACATATTTGCCACTCCTTAATGAATAGAATACCTCGAACAATGAGCCTCTTCCAAGATTATTCTAATCTAATTACCAACTCCCGGCACACAAATGCAGCCACTAATCTTCAAAACACCCTCGGGATCAAGAGATGCCACTTTCGCCTTGCCATTCAACACTTTATCACGAATCATCCTCAATCTCTCATCATCAAACTGATGAGTTTGAATCTACTCTATCAATGAAGACCTAGCCTCAACAAAGGCCAAAACATGCCCGAGTGCCAAAATGTCAAGCTTAACCAATTGGTTAGCTAAGGACTGAACCTCCAAGGCTAAAGGACACTCCTAAGTCAAAAGATGAGCCAAACTCCCCATATTCGCATCCTTCTAGCTTAAGGCATCCTCTACCACATTAGCCTTGCTCGAATGATAAAGAATAGTAAGATCATAATCCTTAAGCAACTTAAGTCATCGACATTGTCTCATGTTAAGATCTCTCTAGGTGAAGAAGTACTGAAGGCTACGATGATCAAAGAAAATCTCATAATGGACTCCATACAAGTAGTGTCACCATAACTTCAACACAAACACAACCGCAGCCAACTCCAAATCATGGGTAGGTTAATTCTTCTCATAAGGATTCAACTATCGAGAAGAATAAGAAATCACCTTACCCTCCTACATCAACACACCACCCAAGCTAACTCCTGAAGCATCACGAAACACAATGAAACCCACACCCTCCTTGGGCAAGGTCAAGATAAGAATCGAAGTCAACAACTTCTTGAGCTTTTGAAAGCTCTTCTCACAAGCATTCGACCACTGAAAAACAATCTTCTTCTAAGTCAACTTGGTCAAAGGATCTACAATAGAAGAGAAATTCTACACAAATCACCGATAATAGCCCGCTAACCTTACAAAACACTTAATCTCGATGGGAGAAGTATGTTTAGCCCAATCATGAATATCTGCTATCTTAGATGGATTGATCATAATACCATCCTTGGTCACTACATGTCACAACCCAAACCACGAATCGTGCGGGCACCTACCTAACTCTACCCTAGATAAGAGAACCCTTATTACCCGACCATTCACTTAAGAACAGAAATTAGACAAACTATATTTTGAAGAAATAATCCTTTAATCAGAATAAACTCTTAACCAAATACATTCTTTGACTGATTACAATATAGATATAAAATGGATAGTGATTCCCCAGAACCTAAACTAACTGGTATGAGAGCACTACGCAAAAGAAAAGAAAGACCTGAGACACAACATCCATGTAAGAATGAGATGACAAGAGTTGCTAAAGATTAACCACCGTCGTACCTATAGAAAATCCAACTGACATGCAACATGGCTATACCTTCAAGTAGAGATATAGTAAGTGTAGTATCAGTACAACCACACGTACTGGTTATTATCATCGATCGACCAGGGTTAGAAACAAATAACAATAACAGAAAATAGGAAGGAAATCATGAAAACAGTTAAAGTTCTGGATAACTAAACCTACTAAGGCCCCTCTATTCAGGTCTTTGACATGTTGCCCTTACCATCTTTGTGACCTACTTGTCATTTACCATTTTTGTGTATCTTTGTCCTTTGAAAATTTAACCTCTCCTTGAGTTCCTAATTCTTCACTAGAATCTCTGCGGCTCTACTACCAACATGATCATGACTCACTACTCTACCTCTAACATATACCGATAAGACTACAATCCTGACTATCTAGAATATTAAAAGAACGAGGTTGGGTTACTCAATATCCCTTATATATATATATATATATATATATACACACACACACACGTATACAAACCAAGTATAGTCCTAACTCCTTACCTCAACAGATATACAGATATACAAAACATCACTTACACTTTGGCAATTTCCTTTCAACAATGATCACCATAATACATATGATTAATGAAATGATGAATACATGCATGAAAGGTGTACACACATACTAGAGTCAACAGAGACTCTCAGATATGACTTACAGGGGACGACCTCAGTCCATGTACATGTACCGACATGTTACCGGATCAAGTAACAGTGTCGGCATGACATTTGATCCATATAGCTTCTCAATATCAGTATCATCTCAATATCATCTCAACACCATATCAATATCAATAACATCTCAATCTCATCTCTTCATCATGTCAATATCAAATGTTCAATGCAAGAGTGCAGTTAATAATCACAAGTAATGTCTGAAAGTAAACCCCAAACACTCAATTCACATATAGGCATAAAGTCAAGCAAGTCTTTACTACAATTAAACAACTTCTATAGTACCGAGGGTTACATACGTAGTTATCTTGTATAATTATGTAAATATATGCCTATTCTATGTGTATATGAAACCACATAGTACAACAATCCTATGAGACACCTGAAAAGTCACACTCTGCCGATGTACGCTCATACCCTTAGTCATCATTCACGACTCCACTAGCAAGCCCAACCCATGATACTATGTCTACCACCTATTCACCCTTACACCAACTAACATCCTCATCTCGAATACTAAGTCCTTCTCTTCCTTACCTTCCCCTCCACTCCGGTGATATCCACAATGCTATGAATAACAACCCAAAACCTCATACACACACCTTACAACTCTTCTAACCTATCTAAACCCATCACAACACTCAGACCTCTACCACCCACTCTTTTTCTTATTACTTTTGAAGTTGTGCTAACCCTTCTTCTAACCTCCTAATATGCTTACATTCACTGACCTACTTCTAGCTCATGCAAAACTTATACCCTTGGTTAATTAACCTGAAAAACAATTCAATACATATCACCTAATTGCATAGTCAAAACCTAGTCCATTTATCATCATTCCATCTAACTAAACTCCATGCCAGAAGGCCTAAGGCATGAAATGTCCAGACATTACTATCATTATTACATGCACCTAGCCCAAGTCAACTATAATTAAACCATAACCTACCTCTTAGACAAATTCCACTACTAAGAAGAGCAGAGAGTTGTCCAAAACATGCCTTACCCTTTTCTAACGTCAGAAACTCCAGTAGAATGCTTCAGAATTGCCCACATGAAGCTTGGCCTCTAAATTCTTGTCGTTCTAGGTATAAGGTTCACTTGGGGTGTTTTTGGAGGAGGGAGATGACATAAGGAGGTTCATATGAAAGTGGGTTTTAATTAACCCTCGAATAGCTACTGTCCAACTGCCGCTGCGGTGACAGAAGTGCCGCTGCAGCGGTGGGTCAGCAGG
This sequence comes from Capsicum rhomboideum, assembly GCA_031232105.1. Classification (NCBI taxonomy): domain Eukaryota; kingdom Viridiplantae; phylum Streptophyta; class Magnoliopsida; order Solanales; family Solanaceae; genus Capsicum; species Capsicum rhomboideum. Next base: position 149,888,602 of record CP124714.1, on the reverse strand, counting down.
CTTGGCCCAATTTTTAATTTTTCAGCCCAATTAGATTTGGGCCACAACTTTTTCCCACAAAATAATTTCTACAAGGTTTGAAATAAGATTTCTAGTCACAATATTTTCTCGAGATAGTTTCTAGCGTAAAGACAATTTGGGTCGTTACACTACATGACCCAAGAAAGAAACAAAATCAAACTAAAACTCGCACTTGGAGAACTTGGCATACAACTTCTCGTCCCGCAATCTCTGAAGTACAACTCTCAAATGCCTCACATTGTTAGCTTCATTCTTGGAATAAACCAAGATATCATCGATGACAATCACAAAACAATCAAGATAAGGCCAAAATACTCTATTCATCAACTCCATGAATGTTGTCGGGGAATTATTCAGCCTGAAAGATATGACCAAGAACTTATAATAACCATACCATATCCAAAAAGTTATCTTCGGAACATCCAAAGCTCTAATCCTTACCTGATGGTAACCGGGTCTCAAGTCAATCTTAGAAAACACTGAGGCACCCTGAAGCTGATAAAATAAATCATCAATGGAAAAAAAGAGGATACTTGTTCTTGATCGTCACTTTGTTTAATTACTGATAGTAAATACACATGCACATAGATCCATTCTTCTTCTTCTTCATAAATAAGACAGGAGCACTCCAAGGAGACACACTCAATCTAATGAAACCCTTGGCTAATATATCTTATAATTGCTCCTTCAATTCCTTTAACTCAGCAGGGGCCATCCTATAAGTTGGAACGAAAATGGACTTGGTGCAGTAGAGGCCTCCACATAGAATAATGTAGAACCAAGGTCAAATATTATGGAATCAAGATGATGGCACACTAGGACAATAATTGTGATAACTGTATTAGAGGCCTCCACCTCATGTCTCCAAGGAATAGCATAGTATTGACCACGCCAACTCCCAGACTGAGCAACCCTGCGTCCACTGCCATGAGCTCCCTGACCTCCATCTCGAGTTCCTCTAGAACCACCCATGATGCCCTGTGAGCCACCTCTAACTGTAGATATTAGAGTAGGACAAAGCTGAAGTTGAGAACCCTGCTGGGCTTGACCCATTTCACACCTAGGGCAATCCCTCGCATAATGACCAGACTCATGATATGTGAAACACTCTCTACTACCTGAGTCATGCTGAGAGGGCCCAGAAGTACCAGAATGCCCTCCATACTCCAAAGAACCAAAAAGGGAACTTATACCTACATGACCTAACCTGTGGCTACCTGGAACCTCAGAAATTGTGAACCTACTACCTGACCTCTGTAAAGCTACCTGAACTGGTCTAACATAGTAACCATGAGAACCTCTGCCAGAAAAATATGTACCTCGGGACGCACGACCACTGAACTCACCCTGTAGTTGGATCCTCTTGGCACCACTACTCTGAGCGCCCTGGTGAATAGTCTCAATCAACTTAGCATTCTCCACCATACTCTGGAAAGAACCACCAAAAACCACAAGCTAAGTTGTCGCCGATTAATAATATCCTACCAAACTCTTAACAAATTTCTCGATCCTCTTTGGCGCGATAGAGATACTAGCAGTGGAATATCTGGATATTGCATGAAAATGTGCCTTATACTTTACAATAGTCATGAAGCCCTTCTCTAAGGGATTGAAATCATCTCTCATCTGATCCCTCAAACTGTAGGGCACGAACCTCTCCAGGAAAGCGTCAAAAAATTAGGTCTATGTCAAAGCAGGAGAACCCACTAGTCTGCGATTGATAATGGATCTCCACCACTGCCTAGCCATGTCAGTCAGCTGGTAGGTAGTGTAAGCTACACCATGGGATAAGCGATCTGAGGTTATGTAACCTCTCCTGGCAATCAAGCAAGAACTCATAAGCATCCTCACCAATAGCACCACTGAACATGTGAGGAGCCAAATGAATAAATCTCTTAAATCTCTTTTGATCATCAGAAGATATAACAGGACTAGAAGCAATAGAAGAAACAACAAGTCTAGTAGGCAAAACCTTAACATGTGCGGGTATCACAACAGCTGGTTGTACCCCTGGAGTTAGAAAACCATAAGTAGGAGCCTGCCTTGGCAGCTGAACACCTCTTGAAGTCTAAGAAATACTCGATGTACCTAGTAGAATACTTGCCTAGGGAATGCCATCCAGATAGCCGAATAGAAGAATCAATAAATCATGCAACATTGAGGTAGTAATAGAAACCTGAGGGGCCTGAGCTGGTCCTACCTCGTATGTCTTATAATCCTCCTCATTATAATTAATCTTAGACTCGGTAAAGATGGCTCTAGCTCATCATAGAGGCATAGTAACTCCTTGTACCCGACCTCTACCTCTAGCTCGGCTCTGACCCTTACCTTGCCCCCTGACTAGGCTCCAATAGTAGGTACTGGCTCATCATACTCAATAACTCTGGATTTAGTCCTCACCATCTGTGTAGAAAAGAATGGAATACAATTTTAGAATATTGGGTATGAACAACATGCATGATAAAGTATCAAAATAGAGAAGTTTTTCTTAAAGATGTCTTATAGCCTCTCGAAGATAGATACGGATGTCAATGTATTGATCAATGAGACTCTAATAGACACCCTGCTCTTTAACTTATGAGACCGATGAACTTAGAGCTTCGATACCAATTTGTCATGACCCACAAATCAAGGTGATGGCACCTACCCCAACCCAACCTTGGTAGGTAAGTCAAAAATTCCACAGCACATAAGAAATACAAAATAGGAAAGAAAGAAGTAAATACAAGACTTTACGAATGAAGTCAGGCCATAATCATAAATTTGAAATTTCTTAAATAAATACACCAAATCTCGAGACCTGGTATAATAAGTATAAAGAGCATCTAATACAATACTGAAAATCTAAATGATACATCAATATCTATGAACAACAAGTAAAGACATAATAGATAGATAGAGGCTAGAACAAGGCTTCGGACAGGAAGCTCACCAGATCTTCAAATCAGCTCTCTTTGCATGAATCAACCACTGTGGGTCGCACTCATACAAGGATCTACACCGAAAGGGCACAAAAGTAGGAGTGAGTAAGGTCCACTTGTACTTGTTAGGTATCATAGGCTGACTAAGAATAGCAGAAAACTAAGCAAATAAAGAATACTATGAGCACACTTCCACCTGCACAGAGAAAAGTTCTCAAACGGTATCTCACACCATGTGTCCTAACAATTCTACAAGTATAATAACTGTATAAGAATAACTACACATGGATATATAAGAAGAACTAAACACACGACAACTAACACATAAGTAGAATACAAATGATGCAATGCAATGGAATGATAATGATATAAGCCATCACATAACCTCGTTAACACCTTCCGAGCTAAAGCTTCTAGGATAGGACCCATGGGGGGGGGTCGCAACCCATATACTTTCCTTATCTCAATCAACCTTGCCGGTAGAGACCTCAGTCAAGGGTTTTAAAAGCATGTTCTTTTTTTAAAAAAAAATCAGAGTTTGTCAGTAGTACCAATCTCATGAATATGTATGGATGAAATAAGGATGTAATGCTCATAATTAGTTAGTATGAATATAATAATCAATTCAATAATGGTATAAATGAGCTCAAAAATCAACTCAATAAGTCAGTAATTCATGACATAAGTCATCACATGACATAACCAGGATAAATAGTTACATAAGGCATTAATAATATCCAATCAAGCCCCTCTCTCGGGCATCATAACAGTAACAAGGAAATTAGTGCACAAATTAGGCCTATAATATCTGATCAAGCCCCCACACGAGCATTATGACAAATATAATCTCTCAAGTTCATGATAATATGCATATAAGTCTCCACACGGACAATGTGATAATCCTAATAATCTCAAAATATGAATCCTACGACTAATTCCCCAACCCATAGCATGCTTTACATGAATGGTTAACTACTCAACCCAGTCTGAAGAAAGTTAAGCCACAACCTACCTCGAGTCACCGAAACTCTGTCTTAGACCCTTCAACGTGGAGCCTTACCTTCACGAGTAGTCTTGGAAAGAACTAAATCTATCAAAAATATAATCTACCTGTCAAAAGGATTCCAACGATACCCATATTGGCTATATTTATTGTAAGTCAAAAAATAGTTTGAAAATTGACTCGAAATCAAAAAGGATAAATCTGAAATTTTATTTAAGAATTATGTTCTCCATATAAGTAAGTGTATAAATCTGAAAACCTAGATAAACATTAATTGAAATCGAACCTTAAATCCAAGAAAAACCAATTTTATAGTTTAATGGGTAAACCCCCCAAAAATCCAAGTTTGAAATCATGATTTTAAAGCTATTTTGAAGATAAAATCCATGGAAAATGATGAAAATATGAATTTGAAACTTACCCACACAAATTTGATGAAAATCTTCTTTTAAATTGCCACTAACTGAGGTGTCAACTGTGAAAAATGGTGCAAATCGTGGAATTTGGAAGAGATATACTGTTCTGATGAATAGTACCTCGCGAATGCGATCAACCCTTCGCATTGGTGAGGGTCAACATTAACCGGACATTAAATTATTCTTTTCATTTGTGGTCAACCCTATACTTTCGTGAAGGTTGCTGACCTGGACTCCTCGTGTTAGTGAAGGTCCGGTGGCGAACGCGATGCAGACGACCCGGCCCGATCCCCAAGCTTACTCTTTGCAAATGCGGACACTACCCTGCATTCGCGAACACGATCCCACAGTCACATTCATGATAAACAACATTTTCCTTCTTCCCGTTTCCAGCCAGAGGCCTGCATTTGCAAAGAAGGATTTTGCTGGCACCAGTTAAAAGAATTCCAGCATTTGCATAAGGTTGAAATGTCTCCGAACGGACCTTCGAGATTCATTTGGGACCCTACAAAAATTATCTGATTATTCTACTAGGTTAACTTCGATGATTTGGACTCAATGGAACTATCAGATTTTTGAAAAGAGATCGGTTACAATAAATTATTCCTCTGGACCCCTTTTAAGCTTATTTTTACTAGTTTTCGTCCAAACACGTCAAATATAATATAAAGGCTCGAGATCCAAACTAACTATGCTACTAACCCAAAATCGATATTATGGATATAATGGAATTGACCAAATTACTCTCCGATGCTCGGATTGCAAAATGTTGACCGAAGTCAAACTAACCACTTTTAAAGCCTCTAAGGACCTCAAACTCACTCAAATTACTCCCAAATATTCTGGGGACCGTGTCAACTAATCCCACAATTCATAAATAACATGTAGCAACTATGGGGTAGAGTAAAATAATTAAAATACATCAAAAGCTAACAATTACAACAATGGTTATTACATAGAGAGATTTATACGGGATATCACTCAAGAAGAAGAATCGACTTCTATAATGAGAGAATATGTTCTTATCAAGATATACTCATATTGTTCTTGAGAAGTAATAGTTATATTCTTCTAGTTCCAAAACAAGATCTTGATTACTTTCTTAGGTTATGTAGTATGTGTTATTTGTATTGTAAAAAGACATCATTAACGGTGTATAGTCACTAATGAGTTGGAGAGTTACTAAAAATTAGGGAGAATTTTTATGTGTTGAGGCAGGGACTGCAGGAGAAGGGTCATTTGGTGTGCAAAGGGAGTTGTAACCCTAAATTGCACCTGTGATGTTGAAGAGTTTAGGAAAATCTTATAGAGTGATAGAACATAGTTCTTGACTCCCTTAAGGAAGCTTCCATGTATAAAATCTTTGTGTTGGTTTACTTTTCTGCACTTTATCTTTTTGCATAATTTTTGAAAGAACTTGACTTTTTTACTTTTCTGCACTTCATCTTCTTGCATAATTGCTGAAAGAACTCGACTCTTTTATAAAAGAATTTGTTGATTTACTTTTCTGTACTTTGCCTTCTTGCATAATTGCTGAAAAAACTGTCGCATATGGCAACTTAACAATTGGTATAAGAGTGGGTTCTTTCATAAAAGGATAGCACTTTGAAATAAAAAAGATGATTTCACCTTCAAGAATTCAAGAAGGTTTATCGATCACAAAGCCACCATACTTCAACGAAGATAACTATCAATGGTGTTAGTTGAAGATGCAAGTCCTCTTAATGGTTGAAGGCATAGAAATCTGGGATATAATTTAGGATGCTCTGAGGATGCCTAGAGCTCAGAGTAAAATTGGAAAGGGAATCAGTTTCATATTAGGTCTTAGTACATAAAAGAGGAGATTAAAGAGAAATAGTTAAGACACTCAAGTCAAGAGGATTCTTCTATGGGATATTGGACCCAATGTACAAGATCAAATCCTTTCATGAAGTAATGCAAAGAAAACATAGAATACTCTTCAATCTAACTATGAAGAAATACCAAGAATCCATGTTGTGAAAGGAAAAGAGAGACAGTTCACAAGCAAGGAAGAATATGACTTTGAAGGGAGCGTGAAATTGATGGAACAAAGCCTGACAAAGGGTTTGGTCTGATTTGGATGCCCATTTAGGAGGTCTAAAGATGAGGATGGCAACTTCAAGGGAGATCTTACCAAAATAAAGAATATCATTTACACCGATTCCAAAAATAATCTGGAGTGTGTAAATCAAATAAAGAATATCATTTACACCGATTCCAAAAATAAACTGGAGTATGTAACTCATATTGTCAGTGATGCCTTCAAAAGTCAACCCATTGAAAAGGAAGAATTGATGAATACATATGTCAATAATCTTGAATTAGAGATCAAACACTTGGGAGAGTGTAAAGAGAACATGAGAAATATGAATGATTATCTTCATATTCTCGTACTAATCAAGGAGAACTCTGAGTTGGAATTTAAGAAAGAAAAACTCCTAGTTACTTCTACAAAAGGGAAGGATCAGGCTGAGATATTCAAGAGAATCTTGGAAAAATACCCTGAATTGTCAAAATGAATCTACACACAAAGAATGAAAGGAATATGGTCTTTCAAGAAGAATAAAAAAAGGTAACAAATGAAGTGATAAGAACACTTGATTGGAATAGGTTCTCAGAAGCACTGATCGCTACATGAAAACTACAATAAAAACAAACAAGGATTGGGATACAAAAATACAAAAACTCCGTACATGCCAGAATTGTCTATGTCTATAGACCATATAACTGATTGTGCACTCACTGTGGGAACACTGGACACTTCAGGGACACATGCACAACCTGATTAGGAGAAACTGAGAGGAACATACAATATATTAGAGAAGGAGCATCAAAGGAACCAGGGCCTTCCTTAGAAGGTGGAAATCTATCAAGATGGACTAAAAGGTATTCAAACTACCCTTCCTCTAGACAAAAGGAATCCAAGCATCCATGAGTTTCTAAATATAACCATTAATCATATTAAAAGGGCTAATGTAAGGGAAAGCAAGAGCATTTGTGGGGATCTTAAGACATGACAAAGTAAAGAATAATACTTCCACCTACTAAAAACCCATGAATGAGAGTTTGGGTCACATAGTAGGAAAAATTCCACTCCTAGAAAATGAAGATGATATGACCAACAGTAAATGAAAAGTGCCTCAGGAATATGATGGAAGAAATACATCCAAAGGTGTTGCATAACCAAGAAATTGGTTCTCTGATAAATTAGGGACAAACAAAAAAATGCAAGAGAAATCATGGCTACTCTAAGAAACTAAGTCTTGAGTCTTTGAGACCAAAAAGGTGAATTGATATTATGGACCAATTGATCAAATCATGGAGGCTTACCTCCAGTTAAAAAAATATGATTCTATGAAGACAAAGAGAATATTGATCTTTAAGAAATTTGAGAAGATATGAGAAATAGAAGATTGGTTAGAGGATACTGATAATGATTCGTAATGTGCGGAGAGAAAGAGGAGTTTGCCTAAGAGAATAACCAAGATCTACTTATACTGATGGTTATGGAAGTAACACATGAACTTCTTGAGAACTCAAATAAAGGGACTGGTTCTCTAAAAGATGAAGATGGTGTGCAGATCAAGAAGAAAAGCAACAAAGAACCGAGTACCTCGGGCAAAAGAAGAAATTAGGATTAAAAGCCTGATTGAGATACAATTTATCAACAAGACAACAGGACACATATGATGAAAAAGCATCGATCACATGAGATATAGTTGAAGAAGCTAGTTGAATATGTTGAAGAGTATGTTAAGAACACCCTTGATTACCAAGTGTTTGGCCATATTCTAGTCACAATATTGGTAGAGAAATTTAAATCAAGTATTTTTCCCAACGTTATACCTTAATTAGCAGACACTCATGGATAGAACAAGAAGGATAGATGAGATCTGGTAATATTATCCTACTCTTAAGAATGATCATCCACAAAGAAAAGAGTTGAAGAACCTGGTTCTTATGACTAGTCGGGTATACATCTCCCTTTTTTATAGTTAAATTACATAAGATAATATAAAATTAGAAATCACTAATACAAATCCCTAAAACATTTTTCAAGATCATCCTACCTAGATCAGATCATCATCAAACTAGAAATCAATCACCAAAATGTTTGATCACATATTATCCCCAGAAATCTAAAACCTCAAGAATCCTTCCTTGTTTGACTCAAGTAATACCAGAGAATCTCCTACTTCAAAGTTTCAAAATTCCCACTGGCTAAAATCCCAAAAGACAGAAGAGCATCAATATGGGGAGACACTGATTCATGGGGAAAATTAAAGGAGGGTTTGGGTGCGCGTCGGTCGGTTCACTTCGGTGTTATGTATTATCGATTCAGCTTATTAGTTTTTCATTTGTAAACTCGCTAAATCAATAACCAAATAAATAACATATTTGTTATCGGTTTTCAATTTTGGTCCTTAACAATTTGGTTTTCTATTTAACTGATAAGAAAATGATCATCTATTTATTTTTGCTTTCTTTTCTTATTTTCATCGGTTCATATATACACTACCTTCATGCATAAAAGCCTACACAAATTATAAGTAAAAGAAAATTCATATATTATTACTAAAAGAAACTTGTCTTTTTTTTTTTGGTTAAATAGCAAACTTGAAGCCAACGACTATAAAATGGAAAAAACAATAGGGTATGTAATTAAAATCTAAAGTCGCTATTATATAACAAGGGATAAATATAATTTTAATATAATCTTATTGAGTTATCAGTTCAATCGTTAACTATACCTTAAAATTGGAAATCGAACCAATAACCCAATAAAAAAATTTACAAAACCATTTAAAAACCGTTAATCCAATAACCCAATAATATTTTTTTTCGATTTGATTTATTGGTTAAACCGGTTTTTGCACACCCTTATGAAGGTGGATTATGGACTAGAAGATAACTCAGAATAGCAAGAAATAGATATTGATAGGAGTTGAGGGAGTTTTATCATTGAGAGCATTAGGAGTGAAAATTCAAAGATATGGTTGATCTTGAATGTGATAAAGATCCAAAAAACAAAGATATTGATTAAGAAGTTTATCCCTTGAGTAACAGTCCGATAATTCATGTGAATGTATGAATCAAGAGGTGCAATAATAAAGACCTTACCGTTGGTGTTCATTGGGAAAAAATAAAAATAAGTTCAAGGAGAAGAAACAGATAGTAAAGAAGGCGAGCAGAAAATTGAAATTAATATGCCATTGCTTCCCATGACAAGTTACTTGGGAATTTATTTATAAAACCTTCCTTCTAAGTAAAAGAACCTATTTTTTGAGTCACCCTTTTTATGTGAAAACCATACTAAATCTTTTCATAACAACATTGTAAGAAATTTAATTTTCTATTTGGTTTGGCTCTACGGAGTGAAAGTATGTATCAAAATATCTATTTAGACTTTGATGATTTCTTAGGCTGGAAATTAATGTTGTTATATTTTAATGAGGATTCTACTAAGCATTGTTCCTTTTTGAAGATGCCAAAGGGGGAAGTTAGTCATGTTCTATTCTCGGGTATACATACAATGTATTCATGTGCTATAGGATAAATTGTATGAAACATGTTCTTACTTAAAAAAGAACCTGGTTTTAAGTAGAAAAGATGCAATGTCCTAAAGAAATATTAAGAAGAAGGTTCATGAAGAAGAAAGTTGCAATTCCACTATATACAACTGTACAAACTATGCAACACTTAGCTATAGAAGAAAGAACTATTGATGAGACAACTATCCATTCTTGATTCATCAGAAAGAGATCTGAATTGAAGAAATGTTTCTTGAATGAGACATATGGATGTGATCCGGTTCTCAACCCTAGCCATATATAGGGTCGCACTGAGTGTAAGGCGACTCCATACAGCTGATTAAATGAGCCTACACACCTCACTTAGTCAAGCAAACCTAGCCTATAACGAGCTGCAGTGAATGGAAGGTATGACCTATATGGGTTGATACAAGCTTACAAATTTTGTTGACGTCTACAAAGGTTGAATCAAGCTTTCAAACCTTGTTGAGGTCGATATGGACTGAAGTAAGATCACAACTGTTACTGAAGTCAGATGGCATTAGAAACTAGAAACAAGATCAAGAATGGAAATTTTTAAGGTGGAGACTGTCAACATAGGAGCTGGTTTTAAGGGGGATGATGCACATAAAGAGCATATTAAGATTGATGAAACAACAAAGTGCACAAAAAGATGTATGAAACTGCTATGGGTTTGTCATCATCAAAAGGGGGAATTAGTTGAGATGCTTTGATCTCTGAATCTAAATTCAAGATTATATTATGTTTTGATGATAAAAAATCTTTGTACAAATGACAATCTATTCCAAAGAATATGAACAAAGAAGTACAAGAACCTGGTTCTTAGAAGATATCCAAAAGGAACTAGTAAAGTTTGAAGCACTACAGGGAAACTACTTAGAGAACCTGTTCCTCTCAGACAGAGCTGGAGATTGGTTGGTCGATGCAAGAAGAGGCTATTCCACTCACACAAAAGGACACCTTAGAGAATTTCAATTATCCTTAATTTCTACAAGGAACAGAAGTTCAAGCCTTGAAAAGTAACTATAATTGGAAAAGAATAATTAACTTGGCTTTAGGAAAGGTTTGGCTGACTTTAATGTCACGCCCCGAATCCCATCGAGACGTGATTGGCACCCGTAGCCGATAAGGCTCGAGAGAACCAACCTTTGCCTATGCTCAATCATATGCATATAATATTCATAACCACCATTGCATAATATGATGAAATACGAGTAAAGGAGAACATGGGACACATTTAGACATACATATGAAACTTGGCCGTTGAGGCCATCCAGTCAAAACAACATGTGTCTTGTACACTATTACACCCACATCGGTCTACAAAAGCCTCTAACAAGAACATTGACCAAAATGAACCATAAGTCGGGACAAGTCCCCGCTTTATACAACATGTACAATACCAAAACATATATACACTTTGACTCGGAGAAGCCCCAAATGAGCTGGAGCTCACCAAAGAACCGCTAACACTGGCAGTCTATTGAGGAGGCCTACTGGGACCTGCGCCTGTAGCAATTAATGTAAATCCCCCGAGAGGGGTCAGTACGAAATAAGTACTGAGTATGCAAGGCTCAGATGAAACTGTACAACACAAGAATATTTCAATGAACTCAAAACATATGAATAATCAATGTGAATAAGTCACCATGTTACGCTTTGGAAACCATGTAGATTGCTTTCATTATTTTCATTACTTTCTTTATCTCAATGCTCACATGTCATTACATATCACAATGTACCCGGGCCTCGACTGATCAGTGGGTCTTTCATATCATCATATAGGGATCGAGTCGAGCTAGGCTTATGCCCCTAGACTTGCCACCCTTGGGATCGAGTCGAGCTAGGCTTACGCCCCTAGACTTGCCACCCATAAATCCATATCTCGGGATCGAGTCGAGCTAGGCTTACGCCCCTAGACTTGCCACCCGTACTTGATCATTGACCACATTTGCATTACTTTGATCTTTACTTTGAGATTGATACTTTGATAGTCATACCATCACTTTGGAACATAACATTGTTGGAAACTTTGAATCATTGACCAATAAGTGAAGGACAAGTGAATAAATATCAATGAGAAATATAACATGACTAGCACCATGATACCATTGGAACCATTGGACAATAATCCATGAACAAGAGACATAAGTATAGTCACTATGGAAACATTGGAACATAGCCGTATTCGAGCTTTTGGAACATTAACCATGAATATGAGAAATGGGATTCACAAATGATCCATGAGTAAAAAATATATGACAATGACTAGTGATAAACGGATATCGGATACCTTAGCACATTTTGGGATAGAACTAGTGACATGTCAATATGGACACTATTTGTCGTAGAAAGATACGGACAAAGTAACCTTACATACCTTGGATTCACAATACGAATAGACAACCTTCGATGCGTATACAATGATCCCTCTCCTTCACTCTACAACATACATACATAATGAATTCACGTTAACCACGAATTACTTTACAAATTCATACAATGTCAATGAATTACATGTTTGCCTTTAAACATGTCATTTTCCTTCGACAAAACTATTGATATACCATTCTTCCAAAAATTCCATAAAATTCCCAACATTGACCAATACATGAAAATCAATACGTTTCACCACAATACTTCTCCTTTACACTTTCTTATCCATAACACATCACAAATAGTCCTTCAAAGCACCTTAGTTCAACTCATAACACATATCGGCCAAAATCCCATAATTTCCACTTTTAGCCAAGAACAAATTTAATGCCAAAAATAACACCATACATGTTCATATTTTGTCCATACCATGCTTTTTCATCAAAGGCACAAGGCCTAATTCACACTTGAATTCCATACACCACAAATCTCATACAAAATCACCAAGTACCATGACCAACTTTTCCAAGCACAACCAACATGATATACATATTCTTTTATGCATATAAGATATTAATCCATGAAAATAAATACTTACCAAGGCTTGGAATATGTTGATCTTGTCCAAGAAGTCCCAAGGAATTGTTTTGCTTTAGGGTTTGGAAATGAGAAATGTTTGTGAAAAATATCCAAAAGGCATGTGAGGCTTTGATGATAAAAAATCTGATCTTGGGGCCTTTATATAGACCCCAAGTCAAGCTTAGCCTTTTATTTGGCATTTAATATGGTCAAAGTGGAAGAATGGATATTTTTGCCCTTTGGGCCAATTCTTTCATTTCCATTTTGGGCCTAACTTTGGGCCCAAGAACTCATATCCATGCAACCCATACAATTTCATGTATTAATCACCATATCTCTCATGTTTATATAATTCCATAAGGTCACGACAATATTCCCTTAAAAGATTCTCATTCGTCCTTTCGATCGCAAAAATAGGCATTCTAGTTGCCCTTGGTTTCATTGGACATTTTGGATCACTATTCACCTTTCGTGATTTGATCATGTAGGAGTATGTAGGAGTGTATTGAAGTGTTTGACTCTTTAACAATGCTCAAATAACTTCAAAGAATCAAAAGAACCCATCTAGGAATCGTCGTAGAATTGCGTTACGAAACGACGCCGGAAAGGCATAGCTTTTGTTCCTTGCGCCACACCCCCTGAAACAGGGTAGTGGCGCAAGAATTAGGCCTGCTCTGAAGTTTATGCAGGCTGGTGGCTTGCGCCACACCCCTGAAACAGGGTAGTGGCGCAAGTCTCAGCACATTGCTGAAATTTCCGGCCACTTATCCAATGTGTACGTATCGTCCAATCCTTTATCCAAACACTACAAAATACTTACTTAGTGATCTTAACCATCAAGTAAACATGACTTAAAGTCACCAAATGAGGTTAGAATATGTACGAGTTCTTACCCAAATGCTCCATGAAATCACAACACACCTCCTACGACGATCTAATCGTACATGTTACGTCCGATATCAAATGTTTCCCCAATGACACTATAAAACACATATGCATGGCATCTCAACACCTATGTAGATATGACCCCAAGGTATCAAGTGAGGTTATAAAGTACGGGGTGTTACATTTAAACCTAGTCATTGAACCAATTCTTATGTCACGACCAAAAATAGATTTTGTGATGGCTCCTGTCACACCCTCCGGTATAGGTAAGCCTAACCCAAACACAATAATCAAGAATAAAAAAATATAAGTGGAAGAAGAAGAATGAAAATAGTCCCTAAAGATATAGAAAGAAATATAATCTCAATGATACATCTCATGTCTGGTTGTCACTAGTACAAGCCTCTAATACTGTCACGGACTTTTACGTGATCTCCTCTACGTGTTGGTTTCTCCAAAGGACTTTTACGGATGCTATGTCTTTATTTCTCAATCTCTTTACTTGTCGATCTAGGATAGCAATGGGCACCTCTTCATAAGTGAGATCCTCTGTAACTTGAACATCCTTTACGCGAACAATACGAGATGGATCTCCTATGCATTTCCGAAGCATCGACACATGAAAGACCGGATGGACTGAGGAAAGTTCTTGCGGTAAGGCTAATTCATATGCGACTTGCCCAAATCTTCTAAAAACTTCATAGGGGCCTATGTAACGTGGACTCAATTTTCCTTTCTTTCCGAACCGCATTACCCCTTTCATTGATGACACCTTTAAAAACACCCAATCACCTATGGCAAATTCAAGCCCTCTTCTTCTAACATCGGCATATGACTTGTGACGACTTTGAGCCGTTTGTAACCGTTGTTGGATAAGTTTAACTTTCTCCATGGCTTGGTGAACAATATCTGGCCCAAGTAAAACAGTTTCACCTGCTTCAAACCATCCGATTGGTGATCTACATTTCCTTCCATACAAGGCTTCATAAGGTGCCATTTCAATACTTGAATGATAGCTATTGTTATATGCAAATTCAATAAGAGGCAAATGGTCATCCCAACTACCTTGAAAATCCAACGTACATGCTCGTAGCATATCTTCAAGTGTCTGAATAGTACGTTCTGCTTGTCCATCAGTTTGAGGATGGAAAGCCGTACTCAAATTCACCTGAGTACCCAAACTCCGCTGAAAAGATTTCCAAAAGTGTGCTGTGAACTGTGCTCCTCTGTCTGATATAATAGAAAGTGGGATACCATGCAATCATACTATCTCTTTCACATACAACTTCGCATAATCCTCAGCTGTATAGGTCGTCTTGACAGGTAGAAAATGAGCTGACTTGGTAAGTCGGTCCACTATGACCCATATGGAATCAAACTTCCGCAATGTACGAGGCAAGCCCGTAATAAAATCCATATTAATCATATCCCACTTCCAGACTGGAAGATTGATACATTGCATGTAACCTCCCGATTTCTGATGTTCCACTTTCACCTGTTGACAATTTGGGCATTGCGCGACAAATTCTGCAATGATCTTTTTCATGTTGCCCCACCAATACACTTCTTTCAATTCATGGTACATTTTAGTAGCACCTGGATGAATGGAATAGCGCGAATGGTGCGCCTCTGTCATTATTCGTGTCCTCAGCTGATCTACATCCGGTACACATATTCTCCCTTGACATTGAAACACCCCTTCTGGTGTAATATCAAATGCCTTGGTCAAATTCTGCTGCACATTCTCCTTTAGCTGCAATAAAATAGAATCTGCATACTGTTTCTCTTTCACTTCAGCTATCAAGGAGGATTCTGCTGCATTCTGCACCATAACTTTATCATTGGAGGATTCAATAAGGCGAACTCCCAAGCTGGCTAATTGATTCAAATCTTTGATTATCTCACGCTTTTCATTCAACTGACCACTAGTGCTTTCTACTGCCTTACGGCTCAATGCATCAGCTACGACATTTGCTTTGCCTGGGTGATAAAGAATATCAATGTCATAATCTTTTAACAGCTCTAACCACCTTCGTTGCCTCAAATTGAGTTCCTTCTGCTTAAAAAGATATTGCAAGCTTTTGTGATCCGTATAGATGTCAACATGAACCCCATATAAATAATGACGCCATATCTTTAAAGCAAAAACTACTGCTGCCAATTCAAGATCATGTGTGGGATAGTTTTTCTCATGTGGCCGCAACTGTCGTGAGGCATATGCTATCACCCTACCATGCTGCATCAACACACATTCGAGACCAATCCCGGAAGCATCACAATACACTGTATAGCCCTCTGTGCCCTCAGGAAGTACTAACACTGGTGTGGAAGTCAACTTATCTTTCAAGTTTTGAAACCCTCTTTCACATGCATCATTCCATTGAAATTTAATTGCCTTGTGAGTTAACTTTGTCAATGGTGCCGCAATAGAAGCAAAACCTTCTACAAATCTTCGGTAATAACCTGCCAAACCCAGAAAACTGCGAATCTCTGTGGGTGTCGTAGGTCTTGGCCAATTCTTCACTGCTTCAATCTTTTGGGTATCAACCTGTATGCCTTCATCTGATACAATATGACCCAAGAACGCAACTGATTTCAACCAAAACTCACATTTGGAGAATTTTGCATACAACTTACGGTCATGGAGAATTTGTAACACTTGCCGTAAGTGATAAGCATGGTCTTCTGGTGATCTTGAATAAACAAGGATGTCATCTATAAATACTGTCACGAACACGTCTAGGAATGGCTTGAACACTCTGTTCATCAAATCCATAAACACAGCCGGTGCATTTGTTAGCCCAAATGACATAACTAAAAATTCATAATGGCCATACCGTGTTCGGAAAGCTGTCTTGGGTACATCTTCTTCTCTAACTCTGACTTGATGGTAACCCGACCTCAAGTCAATCTTTGAGAAACACTTGGCACCCTGTAACTGATCAAACAAATCATCATTGCGAGGGAGGGGATATTTGTTCTTGATCGTTACTTTATTCAGTTGACGATAGTCGATGCACATTCTCAAGGTGCCATCTTTCTTTCGCACAAATAATACCGGTGTACCCCACGGGGACATACTAGGCCTAATGAAGCCTTTATCCAGCAAATCTTTCAACTGCTCCTTCAATTCACGCAGTTCCGCTGGAGCCATTCTATATGGAGGAATAGAAATAGGCTGAGTGCCTGGAATCACATCAATGCCGAATTCCACTTCTCGTTCTGGGGGTAAACCTGGAAGATCCTCTGGGAATACATCTAGAAATTCATTGACTACCGGTACTGACTGTGGAATTAATGGTTCCACATCATTATCTTTCACTCGTACCAAATGACATATGTATCCCTTGGCAATCATTTTTCTGGCTTTCAAATAGGAAATAAATCTTCCTCGTGGTGCCCCTACCTTACCCTGCCATTCTAGAACATTTTCCTGTGGAAAACAAAATTTTACCTTCTTGGCCCGGCAATCTACCGTAGCATAACACGAAGCCAACCAATCCATTCCCATAATTACATCAAAATCCACCATGTCCAATTCAATGAGATCGGCCAACGTATCATGACCACACACAGTTATCACACAGTTACGATACACTCTCTTTGCAACAATATATTCACCAACCGGTGTAGACACTTCAATTGATTTAATTAATAATTTCGGTGCCTTTGCAAATTTGGCAGCAACCAATGGAGTAACATAGGAAAATGTAGAACCTGGGTCAATTAGTGCATATACATTATGTGAGAATATGGATAATGTACCTGTGACAACATCTGGGGAAGCCTCTGAATTCTGGCGGTCCACCAAAGCATAAGTGAGATTCTGGACCCCGCTAGTACTAGCTCCTCCTCTGGCACCTCTACCTCGACCCATAGGCTGCACCCCTCGGCCCTGTGAAGGAACCGATGCTGAAGACGCAACAGCCGACCCAGCTGGTCGTGCTATACCACCCATGCTCCGCTGTGGACATTCTCTCGCTATATGTCCCGGCATACCACACCAAAAGCAGACATTCATCCCTGTCCGACATGGACCTGTGTGCATACGCCCGCAGTGCGGACACTGCTGACGAGGGAAACCTGCTGCCTGTGACCCATGACCCCCACTACTCTGCCCAGCTGAACCACCTCTAAACCCTCGAGACTGCGAATAAGCACCACCTGTGGAATAAGAGAACAACGGTCTAGGTGGTCTAGGAAACATGCGGGGCCTAGATCCTCCTTGGGACATCATAGGTGGTCCCATAGGTCTAGCCTTTTTGGACTGTCCCCTATCAAATTCATGTACCCTGCATCTCTGTCTCTGATCCTCCATTTTCTGGGCGAAGGCTTGTATGCGAGCAATGTCCATGTCCCTATTCAAGGCCGCAATAGTGCAATCTCTTACCAAGTATGGCTCTAGTCTGTCCACATATCTATGGACCCTGTCTGTCATCGTAGCCACAACATTTGGCGCATATCGAGCCAAGGAATTAAATTGCAAGCTATATTCTCTGACGCTCAAATTTCCTTGACGGAGATTTAGGAACTGATCCGCACGTGCCTCACGGATCTCATAGGGCAAGTAATGATCAAGCAAAGCTACTTTGAACTCTTCCCAAGTAGGTGGGATTGCATCAATATCACGGGATTTCTTCCAATCCTCGTACCACAATATTGCTTCTCCTTTCAACCTGTACGCGGCAAGTTCCACTGTTTCTATCCCTGTCACATGCATAACTTCCAATGCCCTCTGAATTTGATCCACGAAGTCCTGTGGATCTGCTTTCGGATCTGCCCCTGTGAAAATAGGAGGGTCCAATTTGAGGAAATCCTGTGTTCTGCGACTGGCTACTCTAGCCGCATCATCATCATGTGCCATTGCACCAGCTCTTCCCTGGCTTTGTGCCGCCACTAACTGTGTCAACATCTGTACCGCATTCCTAAGATCCTGATCTGTAGCATTCGTCGGTGGTTCCAAGGGCACTTCCCTTCTTCTCGGCTCTTCTGGAGTTGAAGAAGTAGAAGAAGCTCGCGTTGCGAACTCAGTTTCAGCCCCACCTTGATCACCTTGCTCAGGTGGTGGTCTACTTGCTCCTTCACCAGCAATTCTATCTATCATCTTACTTTTACCTTTTCCTCTTCCTCTTCTAGTGTTCGGCATTTTGACTATACCAAAGAAAAACAATTACCAAGATCAGATACAATGCAACTGACAACATTGGCTCTATTGCACGATCTAGAATGAAGGAAAGAAACAACATCCTAAATGTCTCGTAGCCTCCTACGTATAAATGTGGTGCACAACACATCGATACGTAAGACTCTACTCAGACACGGCTTTGTAGACATCCTTAGACCGACTGCTCTGATACCACTTTTGTCACGCCCCGAATCCCATCGAGACGTGATTGGCACCCGTAGCCGATAAGGCCCGAGAGAACCAACCTTTGCCTATGCTCAATCATATGCATATAATATTCATAACCACCATTGCATAATATGACGAAATACGAGTAAAGGAGAACATGGGACACATTTAGACATACATATGAAACTTGGCCGTTGAGGCCATCCAGTCAAAACAACATGTGTCTTGTACACTATTACACCCACATCGGTCTACAAAAGCCTCTAACAAGAGCATTGACCAAAATGAACCATAAGTCGGGACAAGTCCCCGCTTTATACAACATGTACAATACCAAAACATATATACACTTTGACTCGGAGAAGCCCCGAATGAGCTGGAGCTCACCAAAGAACCGCTAACACTGGCAGTCTATTGAGGAGGCCTACTGGGACCTACGCCTGTAGCAAGTAATGTAAATCCACCGAGAGGGGTCAGTACGAAATAAGTACTGAGTATGCAAGGCTCAGATGAAACTGTACAACACAAGAATATTTCAATGAACTCAAAACATATGAATAATCAATGTGAATAAGTCACCATGTTACGCTTTGGAAACCATGTAGATTGCTTTCATTATTTTCATTACTTTCTTTATCTCAATGCTCACATGTCATTACATATCACAATGTACCCGGGCCCCGACTGATCAGTGGGTCTTTCATATCATCATATAGGGATCGAGTCGAGCTAGGCTTATGCCCCTAGACTTGCCACCCTTGGGATCGAGTCGAGCTAGGCTTACGCCCCTAGACTTGCCACCCATAAATCCATATCTCGGGATCGAGTCGAGCTAGGCTTACGCCCCTAGACTTGCCACCCGTACTTGATCATTGACCACATTTGCATTACTTTGATCTTTACTTTGAGATTGATACTTTGATAGTCATACCATCACTTTGGAACATAACATTGTTGGAAACTTTGAATCATTGACCAATAAGTGAAGGACAAGTGAATAAATATCAATGAGAAATATAACATGACTAGCACCATGATACCATTGGAACCATTGGACAATAATCCATGAACAAGAGACATAAGTATAGTCACTATGGAAACATTGGAACATAGCCGTATTCGAGCTTTTGGAACATTAACCATGAATATGAGAAATGGGATTCACAAATGATCCATGAGTAAAAAATATATGACAATGACTAGTGATAAACGGATATCGGATACCTTAGCACATTTTGGGATAGAACTAGTGACATGTCAATATGGACACTATTTGTCGTAGAAAGATACGGACAAAGTAACCTTACATACCTTGGATTCACAATACGAATAGACAACCTTCGATGCGTATACAATGATCCCTCTCCTTCACTCTACAACATACATACATAATGAATTCACGTTAACCACGAATTACTTTACAAATTCATACAATGTCAATGAATTACATGTTTGCCTTTAAACATGTCATTTTCCTTCGACAAAACTATTGATATACCATTCTTCCAAAAATTCCATAAAATTCCCAACATTGACCAATACATGAAAATCAATACATTTCACCACAATACTTCTCCTTTACACTTTCTTATCCATAACACATCACAAATAGTCCTTCAAAGCACCTTAGTTCAACTCATAACACATATCGGCCAAAATCCCATAATTTCCACTTTTAGCCAAGAACAAATTTAATGCCAAAAATAACACCATACATGTTCATATTTTGTCCATACCATGCTTTTTCATCAAAGGCACAAGGCCTAATTCACACTTGAATTCCATACACCACAAATCTCATACAAAATCACCAAGTACCATGACCAACTTTTCCAAGCACAACCAACATGATATACATATTCTTTTATGCATATAAGATATTAATCCATGAAAATAAATACTTACCAAGGCTTGGAATATGTTGATCTTGTCCAAGAAGTCCCAAGGAATTGTTTTGCTTTAGGGTTTGGAAATGAGAAATGTTTGTGAAAAATATCCAAAAGGCATGTGAGGCTTTGATGATAAAAAATCTGATCTTGGGGCCTTTATATAGACCCCAAGTCAAGCTTAGCCTTTTATTTGGCATTTAATATGGTCAAAGTGGAAGAATGGATATTTTTGCCCTTTGGGCCAATTCTTTCATTTCCATTTTGGGCCTAACTTTGGGCCCAAGAACTCATATCCATGCAACCCATACAATTTCATGTATTAATCACCATATCTCTCATGTTTATATAATTCCATAAGGTCACGACAATATTCCCTTAAAAGATTCTCATTCGTCCTTTCGATCGCAAAAATAGGCATTCTAGTTGCCCTTGGTTTCATTGGACATTTTGGATCACTATTCACCTTTCGTGATTTGATCATGTAGGAGTATGTAGGAGTGTATTGAAGTGTTTGACTCTTTAACAATGCTCAAATAACTTCAAAGAATCAAAAGAACCCATCTAGGAATCGTCGTAGAATTGCGTTACGAAACGACGCCGGAAAGGCATAGCTTTTGTTCCTTGCGCCACACCCCCTGAAACAGGGTAGTGGCGCAAGAATTAGGCCTGCTCTGAAGTTTATGCAGGCTGGTGGCTTGCGCCACACCCCTGAAACAGGGTAGTGGCGCAAGTCTCAGCACATTGCTGAAATTTCCGGCCACTTATCCAATGTGTACGTATCGTCCAATCCTTTATCCAAACACTACAAAATACTTACTTAGTGATCTTAACCATCAAGTAAACATGACTTAAAGTCACCAAATGAGGTTAGAATATGTACGAGTTCTTACCCAAATGCTCCATGAAATCACAACACACCTCCTACGACGATCTAATCGTACATGTTACGTCCGATATCAAATGTTTCCCCAATGACACTATAAAACACATATGCATGGCATCTCAACACCTATGTAGATATGACCCCAAGGTATCAAGTGAGGTTATAAAGTACGGGGTGTTACATTTAAACCTAGTCATTGAACCAATTCTTATGTCACGACCAAAAATAGATTTTGTGATGGCTCCTGTCACACCCTCCGGTATAGGTAAGCCTAACCCAAACACAATAATCAAGAATAAAAAAATATAAGTGGAAGAAGAAGAATGAAAATAGTCCCTAAAGATATAGAAAGAAATATAATCTCAATGATACATCTCATGTCTGGTTGTCACTAGTACAAGCCTCTAATACTGTCACGCCCCGAATACCAACGAGGCGTGATTGGCACCCGAAGCCGACAAGGCCCGAGAGAACCAATCTTTGCTTCTATTCATTAGTATTCATGCTATAGGAAACCTCACTATCACATAAGAACATGAACTATTAGTTTTGGAAATCATGGATATTGGAAATCATGGCATATATATACACATTTGAGAAACTTGGCCGTTGAGTCCATCAAAACATAACTTCATGAGTCACCTTATATACATATACCCACGTACGTCTGCAAAAGCCTCTAACAGGTGCATTGACCAACATAAACCAAAAGTCAGGACAAGTCCCCGCTTTATACACAATGCATAATATACTCTGACTTGGAGAAGCCCCGAACTAACTGGAGCTCACCAATGAACTGCAAATAGCTGGCAACCTACTGTGGCGGCCTACGAGTACCTGCGCCTGCAACAAGTAAGGTAAATTCCCCGAGAGGGGTCAGTACGAAATAAGTACTGAGTATGCAAGGCTCAGATGAAACTGTACAATGCATGAATATTTCAATGAGTTCGCATACAAATGACTAATCAATATGAGTAAGTCACCATGTTGCATTTTGGAAACCATGTGGATTGCTTTTATTACTTTCATTACTTTCTTTATCTCAATGCTCAATGATAACAATGTACCCGGGCCCCTACTGATCAGTGGGTCTTTCCATGACTTATCGTCATGTTGGGATCGAGTCGAGCTAGGCTTATGCCCCTAGACTTGCCACCCATAAATCAATGCATCGGGATCGGGTCGAGCTAGGCTTATGCCCCTAGACCTGCTACCCATAAATCACGGCATCGGGATCGAGTCGAGCTAGGCTTACGCCCCTAGACTTGCCACCCATAAATCAATGCCTCGGGATCGAGTCGAGCTAGGCTTACGCCCCTAGACTTGCCACCCATAAATCAATCATTAACCACATTTGCATTACTTTGATCATTACTTTGAGATTGATACTTTGATAGTCATAACATCACTTTGGAACTTTGGAATATCGCATTGTTGGAAACTTTGAATCATTGACCAATGAGTGAAGGAAATGTGAATAATTATCAATGAAAAATATAACATTACTAGCACCATGATACCATTGGAACCATTGGACAATAATCCATGCACAAGAGACACAAGTATAGGCACTATTGGAATATTGGTACGTAACTTTATTCGAGCTTTCAGAACATTAACCATGAATATGAGACATGAGATTCACAAATGATCCATGAGTAGAAAATATATGACAATGACTAGTGATAAACGGATATCGAATACCTTAGCACATTTTGGGATAGAACTAGTGACATGTCAATATGGACACTATTTGCCGCAGAAAGAAACGGACAAAGTAACCTTACATACCTTGGATTCACAATACGAATATACAACCTTCGATGCGTATACAATAATCCCTCTCCTTCTTTATGTGTCACTCTACAACATAAATACATAACGAAATTCACATTAACCACCAATTACTTTACAAATGCATACTATGTCAATGAGTTACATGTTTGCCTTTAAACATGTCATTTCCCCTCGACAAAACCATTGATATACTATTATTCCAAAAATTCCATAATATTCCCAACATTGACCAATACATAATAATTGATACATTTCACCACAACACTTCTCCTTTACACTTTCTTATCCATAACACGTCACAAATAACCCATCAAATGACCTTAACACAACTCATAACACATATCGGCCAAAATTCCACAATTTCCACAATTTCCACTTATAGACAAGAACAAGTTTAATACCAAAAATAACACCATACATGTTCATATTTTGTCCATACCATGCTTTTTCATCAAAGGCACAAGGCCTAATTCAAGTTCAAATTACCAAGATGACACATCTTTCACCAAGGCAAAAATACACTATTCATCACCTTGCCAACACAACTAGCATAATAGATATAATCTCCCATGCATATAATATGTTAATCCATGAGGAGAAATACTTACCAAGGCTTGGAATATGTTGATCTTGTCCAAGGAGTCCAAAGGAATATTTTGCTTAGGGTTTGGAGCTTTGGAGCTTAAAGAAATGTTTGTGAAAATAGCCAAAAGTTATGAGAGTCTTGTATGATTAAAAATCTGATTTTGGTGGCTTTTTATGTACCTCAAGTAATCCTTAGCCACACTTGGCACTACATGATATGTTCACTTGGTCAATTATTGGAAGAATGGGTCATTTCCTCTTTGGGCCAAGTCTTTTAATCCCATTTTGGGCCTATCTTTGGGCCCAATAACTCATATCCATGTAACCCATCCAATTTCATGCATTAATCACCATATATCTCATGTGTACATAATTCCATAATGTCACGACAAGATTCTCTTAAAAGATTCTCATTCGTCCTTTCGATCGCAAAAATAGGCATTCTAGTCGCCCTTGGTTTCATTGGACATTTTGGATCACTATTCACATTTCATGATTTGTTCATGTATGAGTATGTAGGAGTATATTGAAGTGTTTGAATCTTTAACAATGCTCAAATAACCCCAAAGAACCAAAAGAAACCATCCAAGAAGCGTCGTCGAATTGCGTTACAAAACGAGTCCGGAAAGGCACATTGTTTGTGCCTTGCGCCACACCCCCCTGAGACAGGGTAGTGGCGCAAGAAGCTGGCCTTCTCTGAAGTTTCTGCAGGCTGGTGGCTTGCGCCACACCCCTGAAACAGGGTAGTGGCGCAAGTTTCAGCAAAGTGCTAAAATTTTCGGCCACTTATCCAATGTTTACGTATCGTCCAATACCTTATCAAAACACTACAAAATACTTACTTAGTGACCTTAATCATCAAGTAAACATGACTCCAAGTCACCAAATGGGGTTAAAATGTGTACGGGGTATTGCCCAAATGCTTCACGAAATCACAAAACACTTTCTATAAAAGGCTCGTCACATGTACAAGGCCAAATTTTAATTTTTCTCATATTTAACATTTCTAAATACATACTTATAACTCTCGACACTTAAGTAAACATTATTCAATGTCATCAAGTAGGGTCGGGAAGGTACGGGGTGTTACAAATACAAAATATGATCAAATAATCCAAAGTATCTTAAATTCGAATAAAGCATAAGATAAGATAAGGAGAGATTCGGGAAAGCTCTGAGGCCTGTCAGCCGCTACCTCAATCTCCATAAAGCCAACACTTGAAGAATGTAATCTATGCTCCGCTACTCGAATCAATACCTACATGGAGTGTAGAAAAAAGAAAGAAAAAGCAAGGGTGAGTACAAATTATGTGTACTCAGCAAGCATCATTGATAACCGATCCTAATTCAAAGTGATGGCGAGGACCACCACACTAATCATTCAATTTACCGCAAAATAAAACTGTACTTCAAAACATCCAAGCCTATCCTAGCAGATAGTACACTTATCAAGATAATCAAATCAGTGAATCTAAGGCAGACGCATACAAGTTTAAGATCAATGGAAATCAAGATAAGTCACATTAAAAGAAAATCTCACCAACACGATATATGATATCCACTTACCATCTCAAGCCAATAGCATATCCCACAAAATACTAGATGTGACACAACAGTCTCAATGGATTAAGCCACCAATGATACCCCACGTCTAGTAATAACTCAACCACCAAATCACCCAAGAGAAGATACAATACAATGCAATATAGGGATATGATATGAAAATACACAATATCACAAAGAGATTCAATTATGATAGTACGATACAAAAAGAAACAATCAGACGCAATATCAATCATACAAACAAATGCAATGCAATGGAATGATAATGATGTAATATCTCAATTTCACCTCGTATACAACTTTCGAGCATAATCTTCCAGGACGGAGTCCATAGGGGCTTTGCAACCCATATACTATCACAATCTTATCAATCAACCTTGCTGACACATACCTCGGTCAAGGTGTTTTATAAAGTATCTCATTTTCTTTTAAATAAATGTTTCTCAGTGGTACCAGTTCCATGAATATGGATGAATAAAATTATGATGCATGCTCATAAACAAATCAATCTCATGCAATGAAATAATTCAATAATTGCATAAATGAGCTCAAATCTTCTCAAATCTCAATAAATTATAATATAAGTCATCGTACTGCACCACAGTAATAAAGATTCGTGTAAAATATTAATAATATCAATTCAAGCCTCCACTCGGGCATCACGATAATAATAAAGGTAAATAAAGCTTAAACAAGACTAATACTAGCCCCTGCACGGACATCTCAATGATAACAATCTATCAAGTCAGTAATATAGTCAATGCAAACTTCCACTCGGGCATCACAATAATAATAAATAATCCAAACAATATAAACATCGAGAACTTACCCAAAACCTAGCTTGTTTTACACGATAAACTCCATCTTTCCCAATAATCATAACACCATTAGACTAAATTAGTAAAAGGAGAACTATACTAGTTAACAACATGCTCTAGAGTTCACCTTCATTTGTTTACCTTATAACTAAGACAAGACTCCTTTCTTAACCACTTAACTATACTATCATCTGTAATATTCTAAGAGATTACTAAATCTCAATAATTACATCAACTGCTACAATTTTATTTATACCCTAATTGTTTACTAAATTCTAATCATTACATCAAAAATCCACTAAACATGATTCAAGCTCTTAAATAGATACCCACTATCAATTTACTCAAGGTCCATAAGTCATCTATCTAGAATTAACCATAAGCGTATACACAAGTAGAGAGAAAAATTAAGATATCCATTTTATTATTTCAACTGATAAATAGACTATGGTACCCGTAAAGATGCACTCCATCTCATCTAAGCGGGACCCCCAACCCTTAGTGATTCACAAAACACAAGCAACAAGCACATAACATGTAAACACCTCAGATAAGAGTCAAGGTACATCTCAACTTGCCTTAAAGAAGATCCGTAGCTAAAACACAGTTCGAAGGATCAATTGAAAACTCTACTCCATTGAATCACCATCAAATGCATCTAATCTAATCAAATATGACATCTATACGTATATACAAAACCAACGATACCCATATTGATATACTTTTATTTCGGGTCCAAAATTACCTCAAAAATCAACCCTAAAGATAAAAGGATAAAACATAAATTTAATAAAGAATCACTGTACCCGTAGTTTAAGGGTTTTAAACCTAAAATTCCATCAAAAACCAAGTTGAAATAGAGTTATAAATCATCAAAATATCAATATTTTACTTTACCAATAAAACCCCAAATCTCCATTATCAAATGCGATTTTAAATGAGAAAATTTGAAAAACTTTTGTCAAAATCAGTTTATCCATTATACAAGGAGATTAAACCCCCAAAATCCATGAAAATCCATTTCAAATCGACCTTCAAATCACAAACTTTTGATTTCATAACTTTGAATTTCAAAACTCGACTTTATGGATCAAAATCGTGAAAAACGAGATGGATAATCTTGTAAAATGAACAAAATGAAAGTATAATCACATACCCAATGATTACATGAGAAAAAAACATCAAGAATTTCCTCAAACAGATCTTTCTATCTCTCAAAATGTCAAAAATATAAAATGGGTTCGGTTTAGATCTTAAACTCAATGATTTACACTTAAGCGAACATTTTCTTGCATAAGAGGCATAGGCTAACCGACCCTACCATTGTATAAGCACCCCTACCACGTAGGCAGACCTATTTCCACTTAAGCGGTCATTTGGTCACTTAAGTGACGCACCAGCACAGCAACATCAAACTTCACTAAAACGGGCATAACTTCCTCATACGGACTCAAAATTCTACGATTCTTTTTGCGTTGGTTCTAAAATTTTAAGACTGATCTAATGGTACCATACACATACACAAAATAGATCATTAACAATAGGTGATACTATTAAAACTCAACAACTTAAAACTTCAAATTCCGAACAAGTACCCAAAACTCATCTGAGACCTCCCGAACACAACCCAACTAGGCTAAATTCAACATTCTGGACTCAACAGAACCATTGGATTTACCAAAAGTGATCGTTATTAAAAAATTTTACCCAAAAACTATTTTAGGAAAATAAAACTCGTATTTCAACCAACCACTCAAAAATTACAAAAAGGGTCTGGGAACCCGAACCAACTATGCTACTAATCCAAAATGGACTTTCCAGATCTAATGAAATTAACAGAATCACTATCCGACGCTCGAATTACAGAATGCTGACCAAAATTAACTATATCACTTAAAGGCTACTCAAAATCATAAACTCATATAAATCACTCTCGGATGCTTCGAGAACCATGCAAACCATTTGCACAATTCATAATTGATATAAAGCAACAACGAGGAATGACACAATGGTTAAAACACAGAAAACTCTAAAAATCACAATGAGTGTTGTTACATCATGATAGATTTGGAGAACTACAAGCGGCCATTGTACTCCTATATAATCCATTGATCAAATACCATGGAACTTTACCATCAACTACACTTAAAGAAAGACCTATATGAGAGAGTCCTCAACAAGAAGAATCAACTGCTACAATGAAAGAACGTGTTGCTATTAAGATATATTTATATTATTCTTGAATTGTAATAGTTATAGTCTAGTAGTTCCAAAAAAAATTCTTGATTACTTTCTTAGTTAATTGTAGTATCTTTTGTTTTGTATAGTAAATTGGCTTCATTGACTGGGTAGGGTTATTGAAGAGTTGGAGAGTTACCAAAAATTAGGAAAATTGTTGTGGGTAGAAGAAGGGATTGCGCGAGACAGGTCGTTAGGTATACAAAGGGAGTTGTAATCTTAAACCCTTTAGCAAGAAGTTTTCCACATAAAAATCTTTGTGTTAGTTTACTTTTCTGTCATTTACCTTCTTCCACAGTTGTTGAAAGAACCTAGAAGAAAGGATTGCGCGAGACAGGTCGTTAGGTGTACAAAGGGAGTTGTAATCTTAAATCCTTTAGCAAGAAGTTTTCCACGTAAAAATCTTTGTGTTAGTTTACTTTTCTGTAATTTACCTTCTTCCACAGTTGTTGAAAGAACATGGTTCTTTCAACTATTGGTCTCAGGAAATTTATGAGGACATACAAAAAAATACATGATCTATTCAAAATAAAACTTTATTAAGTTGACTAAGTGAATAAACCATTATTCCATAAAGATTACTATAACTAAACGCATGTATTGCTATAATAACTATCCTTCCATTCTCTTGAAATGACGAGCGTAGATATCTAATTTTTTCTATTTTGGCACCATAATTCCATCTTGTCTCACCTTACCTTTCTGTTCTCATTCTAACAAAATTTGTAGTGCTTACGAAATTAGTGTTACTTTTATTTAGCCTAAAATACTTACTCTCTTAAGTGTTTCTCTATAGTTCAAGTTATTGCTTACACCTAAAATTGTGAGGGTTGTGTTTCTCTATAGTTCTGCTTACCCCTAAAATTGTGAGGGTTATTAACATTAAAAATTGTATTAACTTACAACATTTTATATACCTCCACAATTTGATGTAATTTATAGAGATTATCAAGAACCTCCACGACAAGACCACCAAAAAAAGAATTTTATAGTGGGGGTTAAAAGAAACATCACAAAATAATCTCATAGTTTGTGTGCTTCTAAATCCCATAAATAAACCTCCGCAATTTAGCTTATTTATTGTAGTGATTTAACGTGTTGTAAATGTTTATTATCTTATTTCTAGATTGCTAAGTTCCACTTGTATGTTAATTTCTAGTGATTGCCTATCAAGTGATCTGATTGTTTAAAGAATTACATCATTAATGTATAGAAGATAAATTCGAAGCAACTTTGAGTAATTTTGTGTTGCTTGTTGAAAACAGAAATATTTGCAATCTATCACAGTTAGAGTAGAAGAGATGAGAGTGAGAAGGAGGGATGCAGAACAGTGGATGTCGCATCGCATGCTTCCACACGATTTGAAAGAGCGAATTAGAAGATATGAACAATACAAATGGCAAGAAACCAGGGGAGTTAAGGAAGATTCACTAATTCAAAATCTTCCGAGAGACTTGAGGAGAGATGTAAAGCGCCACCTCTATTCATCAGTTCTCAAAAGAGTAAGTATTGAACTTTATAATTTTGCCTCTCCAACTTTACTTGATTTTAATAGATATTCAACATGTGTGTATCAAAATGGTGCTTTATATCAAATCCTTCATTTTTAACTAAGCACACTTGCGACACTCGACAATTTGATCACATTCTTGCACCGCTTACTCACAATCTTTCTATATCAAGTCAGCCTAAGACACTAGAAATCAATATAAGAATGGTAGAAAGAACACAAGACAATTGTTAGGAAGCTTTGTATTAGAGAGAACTTAAATTATTTGCTTGATTCCTTTACAAATGGATGCACCTCTATTTATATTACTCATCTAGGGGCTAAAGTGTAAATATAAATTGTGTACAAGTCCCTATTCTAGAATTCTGTACATAACTAGAATGTTCCAAGGACCTTTTATGCATTTTTGTGGAATTATATTGTGTTCCATGGAAAATCCCTGAGTGGTAGGTTCTTTCTCATATAATCTTTCACATGGAAAAAAGGTGTGCCAAGTAGTGCTTATGCGGCATGGTGACATGTAAGATGATCACATTCTCCCTCAACCGATATTCCAATGACTGCGGTGCATTGCTATTGTAGAAATTCCCAGATTTTATCTTTGAATTGACACAAGTCTTCATATCGTTCCTATGTGGCTTTCTTTAGCGATTGCCCATTCCAGTGGATAAGGAACACAATATTGGATTTTTTTCCTTTCTTTTTCCTGGATTAGTAGTCAATATTTGCCGCAATCTCCCAGTCATGTGAGGTGGTGATAATAATAGGTACATGACTCAACCGACCTCAATTTGTGTCATACTTCTCCTCATGGTACGACTTAAGCATGATGGCATGGAAGACATGATAGATCTTAATATATGGAGGCATGCCAAGCTAATATGAGATCTTTCCCACCTTTGCAAGGATCCATGCCAACCTTTGTACTTGCAAAACAAATTTTAGTGTACGTCTCATAGTGCCTTGAATTTTCTCGGGTTCAACTTCACCATGACCATATCCCCAGTTCTATAGTCTGTGGGATATCTCTTGCACTCTACAAATTTCTTCATCCACTTAGCTACCTTGTCCAAGTAGGGCTTAACAGTATCAAGTTGCTCCTCCCAATCATTAGCCATACTATAAGCTCCCAAACTCTTCCCCTTGAACACGAATGGTAGTGAATATAGAGTTTGAAGTTTTTGGCCTATACCTAGCTCAAATATTGTATGCCCTATGGATTCACTCCACTATAGGTTGTAATAAAATTGTTCTATGTCCGAGAGCTTTGCCTAATCTTTCTGATGTACACTTATATAATGACTGAAGTAGCACTTTAACAAGGCATTGGCCCACTATGTCTATCCATCTATCCGTGGGTGGAAACTAGCTCCATGTTGAGTATGTCAAACAACTCCCTCCAATTTTTTTTTAAGTGAAGTGAGGTTCTAAATCACTGATGATATGCCTTGGTAAGCCCCAATACTTTACCACATTCTTAAAGAATCGCTTAGTAGCTTCCTTGGTTGTTCAACTTAGTGAGGTAGGCATAAAAGTGGCATACTTAGAAAATCTATCCACAAACACCATGATAGTGCCACAACCATCAAACTTTGGTAGGAAAGTGATAAAGTCCATAGTCACTCTCTCCCATGGATGCTCTGCGACTGGTAGTGGCTCCAAAAGTCCTCCGAGACACCTCTACCTAACCTTATCCTATTGGCACATAAGACAAATTTGTATGTCCTCTCACATGCTCGGCCAATAGTAGACTGATTTAACCAAAGATCTAGTGTGGTGTTGTCCTAGATGACCTGACCATAAGGAGTCATGATTATGCAAACTCACACTTCTTCCTCTTGATGTATAACTCATTCTCCCACAAGACTTGGAAAACCTTCTTTAATTGCTATACATGCTCCTTTAAGGTGTTTCTATAGATAACTACATCATCCAAGCAGGCCACCATGAACTGATTAAGGTAGGGATGAAAGATCTTGTTCATGAGAGTGCAAAATATAGCACGTGTATTGGTTACGCCGAAGGGAATCACCAACTACTCAAAGGCTCCATATCTCATCACACATGCTATCTTTGGCTAATCCCCTTTCATAATGAGATGCTGGTAGTAGCCTTTGCAAAGATCCGCCTTGGTAAAGTACTTCGCTTGTCCAAGTTATTGTATAATTCAGCTATGAGTGGGATTGAATATTTGATCTTTACCGTGACCTTAAGTGTCCGATAGTCTATATATAAGCGTATTCCATCCTTCTTCTTTTAGAATAACACTGGTGTGCCAAAAGGTGATTTCAGATGGATGTGATCAACATCCAGTAGCTCTTTTAATTGCTTCCTAAGCTCCTCCAACTCAGGTGGTGCCATGCAATGAGGGGAAAATGTAGGTGGCTTATCCTGTGGCTCCAACTCAATCTTTTGATCCACTTCATGCCTAGGAGAAAAGTGCTTAGGTAGCTCATCAGGCATAAAATCTTTGTTCTTCTCGAGTAGCTTCTCTATGCAAGTCAACAATGTCTCCTGGGAATGCTTGCCTTCCTCCAAACTTGTAATGGTTTCCATGAACGTTGGTTCCCCCTTCTTAATCCCCTAGATTAACTGTATATCCAAAAGTTATTCTTGGCTATATCTGCACGACGTAGTTGTTGTACATATCATGCAAGATCCTTCTTATTCCATGATCAAGAGACATTTGAAGTTGGGGTCTAACAAAGTATGACGCTGTCTAAAGAACTCTTGCCCTAGAACAATATCAAAGATATCTATTGTTGTGGCGGTAAAGTTGGTCATACCATGCTAGTTTCCCAATTTCACACCAGCACTATTGGCTACCCCACGAGTATTTTAAGGCTCCAAATTAGCGGTCTTGACATGAGAATTAGATGGATCGAGCTTCATCTCTAGTCTTTTTTCTACAACCTCAGTTATAAAATTGTGAGTTGCTCTAGTGTCCAGAAGGGCAAGAGTGGGCTTGTTGTTGATGGTGAGATCCACATACTTATTATTATTGTCATAGGGCTGGATAGATTGCTTCTTGATAGAGCTACATAATCCTATCATACAAAATTGTGATACACCTGAACCCTCTACTTGTATTTTCTCTTTCTTGTCACGTACCATGGCATTGAGACTTTTTAAGTAAGGAAAATTCTTGAAGTCGTGCGGTCTTCTGCATATGTAGCATCCCTTCTTCTCGATCTGCATTTTATTTTCGATGTAAATATAGTGGCCACTCACTTTCTTGAAATCAAACTTATGGGCATCTTGGATCTTGGAGTGTTGTTGGTAGGTGTCTTTTCTTTTGCCACGATCTCCCCTACCTTTGACATTGATACCTTTGGAATACTTTCCATTGCCTTTGTCATACTTGTCATGTATGAAATCTTTCAAAGATTTGGTCCCCATTATGGCTTGATCTATATCCATGAGTTATCGATGTTGCAACTCTACTTATCCCAATTCTATAACCCATCCATAAAATAGAACAACAAGTCATCGCTTGTGAGGTTGGGGAATTGAAGAATAGGGGTGGAAAACTCCTTAACATAGTCGCGTATGCTCCATGTCTGCTTAATCTCCCAAAGTTTTCATCTTGCCTCGTACAAGACATTATTTAGGAAGAGTTGATGCTTGAACTTGACCTTAAATAGATCCCACATGCTAATAGTGCGCATACCTCTATCAGTATCAACCATTTTCCTTCTCCACCACAACATGACAGTCTTGGATAGATACAACACATCTGTGTTGATCTTGGCTTCATCCTCCCTTTTCCATGCCTAAAATAGTTCTCCAAGTTCGAAAGAAAGTTCTGAACCTCCTGTGCATCACAAACCCCTTTAGACACTATTGGCCCAGGAGCTTCGATCTTAGCATCCCTTGTTACAACGACATTTCTAGCTGCTTTAACCATACCATCGTTGACCTATTTTTCAAGTGCTCCTACATTTTCCTTCATAGCATCGATAGTGCTCAATAAGTCTATGAATCTGCACTCTAAGGTAGTGATAGTTTGCCTTAGTCCTTTACCGGACTGTGTACACCCCTCCATATTATTTCAGATGCTCTCGATATCTTCAAGAGTATGTCAAAGAACACTAAGCATGCTCTCCACTTTCCTAAAATATTGGTCAAAGCTATCGATAACGTCCATACCTGCATTAACCTTCATAATCCACTCCTTATCCAGTGAGACGTCCTTGAGCATGACCTCTACTTCATCCTCACTTCCTTTTATGGCAGATGGTTCCTAGTATATAAGCCCTTCACTTGATACAACCTCGGGAAATGCCTCCTTGCTCTTATTGGCGGAGTTCTTTTTTTTTATAGGTATTCTTGCCAACGACATCCTGAGTGATGTTGGACGGGGTGTTACCAACATTGAATTCTCCATAATTTTCCATTCCTCAGTAACAACCTTGCTCTGATACCACTTTGTCATGTCCTTAGTTTTCAGCTAAACACACGTGTGACACTTGACAATTTGCTCACGATCTTGTTGTGCCAAGTCAGCCTAAGACACTAAAAATTGCTAAGAAAATGATAGAAAGAATATAACAGAATTGTTTGGAAGATTTGTATTAGAGAGAACTTGAATTATTTGCTTGATGCCTTTACAAATGAATGCCCCTCTATTTATACTTCTCATCTAGGAGATAAAGTGTAAATATAAATTATGTACAAGTCCCTATACTAGAATTCTCTACGCAACTAGAATGTCCCAAGGACCTTCTACGTAATTTTATGAAATTCTATAGTCTTTCGTAGGAAAACCTTATATTTCTCTATAATCTTCCACAAGTGGTAGAAAAGGTGTGTCAAGTGGTGCATATGTGGTATGATGACATGGCAGGTCATCACATTAATCTGGACTATGAATAGTTTTGACTTTTAAAGTATTGTGAAACTTGAGCCTTCATGTTGAACTAGCAACACAAGGTCAATTATTTCCTACTGTTTCAAATCACTTTCTTTATATAAAGTCAAAGAATGTTACTCCCTCCATTATATTTACATGACAGTGTTTGACTAGGTACGAAGTTTAAAAAACAAGACTTCTGGCACATACTAAATGTACCCTTAGAACTAATGGTCTTGAATATGTCATAATATTTCTATGGCTATAAGACCATGTCATTAAGGGTAAATGAAAAAAAAATTAAACTTGAAGAGTTTCAAAATTTAAAAATATGTCCTTTTCTGGAAAAAACTAAAAAGAAACTAGCACAATATAGTGCTGAAGCATTGTGAGCTCTAAATCTACATTCAAGATCATGTGGTGTTTTGATGATTGACAAACTATGTACAAAGTACAATCTATATGCTATAGCAAGAGTGAAGATGCAAGAACCAGGTCCTCATAAATCTCCAAGAAGAAGTAAAATAGTTTGCAACACTGCCAGAGGAACTCATTAGAGAACTTATTCTTCTAAGCAGATGTCACGACCCAAAAATCAAGGATGTGATGACACAAGTCTCAATCCCCCACCGATAGGTAAGCCAATCCAAACATAAACACATAGCTAATAATCAAATATGTGAAAATAATGTTTAATAAATCAACCTTTTTCATAAAATTTCATAAGAAATGTGGAAATAAATATATAACTCCCCAGAATCTGGTATCACTTGTACAAACCTCTAAGAATCTAAATACAACTCCAAAACTAAAAAATATCCAAAAAAGGAAAATAACAAGGCTAAAGATAGAAGAGTTCTAAGAAGAGTGCAGATCGATCAAGTAGCTACCATAGAATCTTGAGAATAAGCTCCAAGCAACTACCAATCACCAGCCTGAAGTTCCCAGCTCAGAATGTGCACAACAAGGTGCATAACAAAAGTAAGAGTTAGTACGAATCCACGTGTACTCACAAACATCATCGACTGACCAAAATTCAAAGCGATGGAGAGGATCGATCCTAAATTGTCTATTCTTATACTTAGCATAAGTACTATTTATTTCAACTAATACAGATTCGAACTAGCAGCTAATGTCAACAACAATTTATAAATATATAAAGTCCAGATGCCCCAATCTCACAATCAATCAACACACTAACTCTTTGGAAAGGGTCAAATAGAGTCTTAACTTGCCTTAATCAAAGCCCAACAGTCAAATTATGGCTTTGCCCTTTCTTAAAGCCTCTAAACAAGCCCAATACAATGAAGAAATCTTGGAAATCCCTTATTGAATCATCCCAAAATGTGATCCCAAGTTCCAAAATTAAAAAATTGAACTTCATGTTCAAAATGGAGCTTTAATAATCTATTAAGCATTTACCCATTGCAATCGCTGGACCCCTTTTCTGATTGCAATCGAACCAAACCCAGACCCTTTGCAATCGCGATGGTCCTATCGAGAATGAAAAGCATAAACTGTCCTTG
This sequence comes from Capsicum rhomboideum, assembly GCA_031232105.1. Lineage (NCBI taxonomy): Eukaryota > Viridiplantae > Streptophyta > Magnoliopsida > Solanales > Solanaceae > Capsicum > Capsicum rhomboideum. The sequence goes on along the minus strand of CP124714.1, from coordinate 149,851,814 downwards.
ACCCCTAACCCGACTAACCCTTTCTTCATGATCATGGCACCCTCTACGTAATTGTGATGCCTAAACCCTTTTGCTCTTCACGATCATGACATTCCCTTCGCGAACGCAAAAAGGAAATTGTTTGCATCAAATCAGGAAAACCAACAACTTGTAATAAATTTCAAAACTCTAAATGGATCATCTGGATTCATTACAAATCCCGTTAAGACAGATCCAATATGTTACTAGAATAGAAACAACATTCTAGACCTGTTGGAACCATCAAAATATCGATCCGATGTTGTCTTGACTGTGTTATTGACAATGGTCAACTCTTAATTTCTGAATTTTCAAAATTCCAACCAATAACCTGAAACTCATCCGAAGTCCGAAGGCCTTAGGTCATGAACCAAATATCTAACTAGCTTAAAAAACCACCCTCTAAACTTAACGGAACTGTCACAATTTCATTTCGAGCCCATATTTCTAGAATATTGACTTTTTTCAAACATTTCAACTTTCCAACTTTCCAAAAAGAAAACTCTACCAACTCTCGTCCAAACACATCGAAAACCTTGCCACTTATCCACACAGACCCTAAATACCATACTAAAGCTACGGGAAGGGTTAAAGAAAAGAAATTATGTAAAAATCATAAAATGATCATGAGGGTCAATGTAGTAGAATGAGAAATTGTCTAGAAAAAGTTGTTTTACATCCGCACCAATTCTTTGAGAGAATACAATACTAAAGAATTCCATTTGACAAGGAATTGAAAATCTATATTATAAAAGTTACTATACATTATACCATGGAATAAGCTTGAATATAGAAAAATTCTGATGCCTGAAAGAAGAAACCAAGTCAAAATAGGATCGGAGTCATGGAGAGACTTGATCTAATGTAAGTTGGGTTGAACGACTTGATGGCGACTATTTATTTCTATATACACAATATGACTTATACTTTGAGGTTGGACCACTCCCAAAGACAGAGGAATTAGAGTGAGAAGAGTTCTATATAAAGAGTCTCAAAGAAAAAATTAGTGCTACAATGAAAGAAATTGTTCTTATAAAGATTTATTCATACAGTTCTTGAAATTGTAATAATTAGTTTCTTATGTTGGTTCCAAAATTGTATCTTGATTACCTTCTCAAATAATTGTAGTAGGTATAGTTTTGTATTTGAAAGAGACTTCATTGACAATGTAGAGTCATTGAACAAGAAGAGTAGAAAGGGTAGAAGTTGGAATTGCTAGGAAATATTCCTTAGGTGTTGCAAGGACAGCTGTAAACCTGGAAGTTTGAGCTCGAATTTAGTGGAAAAGTTTGGGGAAATCCTATAGAGGTGGGTCATAATTTTTTACTCCCTTGAGTAAGGAGTTTTTCATGTTAAATACTTGTGTTAATATATTATTCCAGAATTACTTTCTTGCATAGGTTTTGAAAAAACTTGGTTCTTTGAGTTCTTAGGTCGATCAAACTAACAATTGGTATCAAAGCCACATCTTTCAATAAAAGCCTAGCACTTTGGAAGATTAAACATAGTTCTATCATTAGGAGTTAAAGAAGGCCAATCAATCAGAAGATCACCCTTTTCCAATTACAAATATTATGCTTGGTGGAAGGTCATAATGAAAAAATTTAGCATCGGAAAAAATTCCAAACTATGGAGCTTCATTCAAAAGTGTCCAAGCAAAACCCTACAATAGGATTCCTAACTAGATAATATAGAAATAGGATGCTTATAAGGGCTGTCAATCTAAATAATTTCAGCAATGTATCCTTCTACATCACTACTAAAAAAATATAGGAGTCACTACAAAAAGAAGCTAGGGAGAACATAAAATAGAAGTTCATGACTGCAACAGTAAAAAGAAAGAGTCGTGATAGATGGTATTAGAGGTAGGTTATCTGTCTCACAAGTATAAGAGCAAATGCCGAGTGGAGTCATGCGGATTGGTATGTTGACGTCCACATCAAATCTTCAGAAAGCTATGAGACATTCTAGGAACTGTCCCCTTCCTTCTTTCATGTCGTGTTGCTTCAATTTATCATCTACTAGGTTGAGTTCAATTGATATCTAATCAATTCCAATTGGTACCTGGACGAATCCAATTGGTATCTAGCCGATTCCAATTGGTATCTACAGATAAGAGTCATGTTGATTGCATAAGTCACTAATTTTTGTGATCACATGGTGTTGATTGATTGATTGTGACTTTGTGATGTTAGGTGTGCTTGTCGAGTCAATGGTAATATGGCGTGTGGATGTATAATAACATGAAAACTACGTATAAGTTCTAAGTTTTTGTATTGCTGTATGTTGCATGAGTTCTTGGATGAATGGTTGTTGTTATGTGACTTGCTTGGAAATTTTAACTTGAATTACGTGAATTGGATAATAATAATAATAATAATAAGAGAAGGTTGGTTGAGAGGGTAGATATAGTATCCCTTGGCATGAAAGTTGAATGATGTAGTTGATAAGATGTGATGTGTTGATAAGTTAAATGTCTAATGTGTGCATTGTTGTCTGTTTGAGGTGGCATACATATTTAAACGTCAGACTTTGGTTGACTTGATGGTTTTCACTGTTGATTTAGCTAAAATAAAAGATGAGATCCATACTTACTCTAAGGAAAACTGGAGTACATGGCTCACCACTCACATAGTAATGGAAGCCCTTGAAAATGTATACTGAAGAAAAAATGTGAAACATATTGACTCTAAGGAAATGGAAGACCAAAAGAATTAACATAAAGGAATAAGAATTTGAAAGAGAATAAAGAAAGTCTAAATGAACAAGTCCTTTATACAAAGAATAAAAAGTCAATTATAGGAAATGGAAGGAACAAAAGAATATCAGCGTCTACAAAGGGTCAAGTCATCCATAAGAACTCTCAAGATCTCTCAAGGGAGAATCAAATGCCCCGTCTCATCCTCTACATGTTGAACTAGAAAAGAACAAGATGTTACAGAAGGAGCTTGCCAATATTGAGAGAAAAATTATAGACATAAACAAATGGAATAGACTCTCTAAGAAGCTGCTATCCAAGCACTTCAACAATAGATAAGCCTTAGGACATGGTAGAACAAAGGACACCTACAATCGTCCAAAAACAAGAATGCACACCACTGGAGGATATATGAATGCTTATGGAGATAAGAAGAAAATTAAGAAAGGACATGTAATCAGGGGCTAAAGAATATTGAAAAATATGTTCTGCAAGGAAAGAATAAAGAACAAAGGACCTGGTCCCTCACTGAGAAAGAAGAAAGTACTTGGATGGACTAAGAGGTGCCTAATTCATGCCCTATCACAAAATTGGAAACTCAAAATTTTTGGGGTTCCTAAAGTCGTCTTCCAAAAGGCAATTCAAATCCAAGGTGAGAAGGAAAAGGGAGTGTGATATTTGACAACAAAAATCCTCTCACAAGAAGCTCATAAAAGTGGGAGTAACAAAATATTCCTCTTAAATTCAATAATGAATCTCACGAAAAGGAAATAAAGCTACTCAAAAACATGAGGAGAAAGATAGAATAGAACAGAAGTATTGCGCCAAAACAAACCATATCAGAGTTTCTATCAAAGAACCTAAATTTTACAACTCCTAGGTATGTATCTCTTATTAAATATATGAGTTATTAAAAAAGTGTGTCCATACTTTCATATACTATGAACCCTCTTATCCGAAAAAAATAGGTTCATAAAAAATATATCTTGTCCCAGAATTCTTCAAAATCACGTTAAATAGCTATGTTTGCATCTTATCCTAAAGACTCTCCTAACAAAAGAAGGATTAGAATTGTCAAATCACTGACTCTTCAAATTCAAAAGGGGTGATTAAAAACTCATAACCCTTTCACCTTCTGAAAGAAAGCTAATCCAACTACATGCGTTAAGAACCTGGTTCAAGGAAATGCAATAAGCAGTAAACTAAAAAAAGACGAATTTATCGTGGAAATTGAAGTAAAGAATCACGACATACACTCTATAGGATTTCCACAACCAAGCTCCACTAACTTTAGAAAGCAATGTTTCAGATTACAACTCCGCAATCTAAGGCACTAAATCTAGCACCTTAACTCAACAATTAACTCTAAATGTTCTAACAACTCTCCAAGATCTCCAAGAAGTCAAACCCCACTTCTTGTTACCTAAACACACTAATTCACAAACACTTCAACTCTAACAGTAAACAGAAGCTATTACAACTCAGTAAAGAACTCCTATTACAAAAGTATGACAAACTGAAAACTACTACCACGTAATGGCGTGAGTTTGTCGATGTTCCCATTTCTTTGCCTTGTTCCTTTTTACCTTAAGCTTGCTCAGATATGTGTGTTTGTAAAAAGGTGCAGCTCAATGTTTTGCTGCATATATATTGCTAATCCTTATGCCCTAGGTTACAGCTCACCTTTCCTTCTAAGCGTGACTCTAGTAAGGAAACCTGCCACAATATACTTCTTACCATAATTAGTAACTAGGGCTTTTTTTACATTCAACTTCTTTTCTATGCGATATTGTGCATTCCTGTACGCCACATAATATTAAATAGTGTTCAGCCCACAAATATTAACAAGAACTTGGTTTTCATGTCTATCATCAAAATTATAACAAGCACAACTCTTACACTCCGCCCCTTCCCCTTTTTCCTCCTGAAAAGAACTATGAAAGGCAAAACAAAATCTTAAATCAAGAAAATTCAAGATCACCCTTCCAATGAATTTCCTTCAGCAATCTCGACCCTTGAATCCCCCTTCAATATCACCTAAAAGCTAATTAATGAGAAGGAAATTCCTAAAATCAGGGTGACTAATTAATCTTCTAGATGTATGAAAGGATCGCCTCAAGAAACGAAAGGAACCGATTCTAGTGAAGGACCAAGTATCAAAAAGATAAAATAATGCTTCCTCAAAGGGATGCACTTTCTATATTTCTAACAGGAATGATGATCGACCCTTTAGTCCTAGAAGAACCAAATATAAAATACCTTAAGAACACTTTGGACCATAAGAAGTGTTCAAACTTATTTCTTGATTGTACACATATGGTATATGAGAAAGAGGTTAGGCAATTTTATAAATTGCTTAATGTAAGGGGAAAGAAAATAAAATTTACAATTGTAGATTTAGCGGATATTCTCTATGAGTCATTTGTAGGCTTTGATCAATATGACACAAAAAGTCTAGCTGAAGAGGGACCTATGTCACACCCCGAATCCCAATGAGGCATGATTGGCACCCGAAGCCGAAAAGGCCCGAGAGAACCAATCTTTGCTTCTATTCATTCATATGCATGTCATCGAAAACACTACTATTACATAGAAACATGAGAGGCTAAAATTGGAAAGCATAGAACATGTGACGTATATACATATGAGAAACTTGGCCGTTGAGGACATCACGTCAAGACTTCATCTATCATCTTATACACATACACCCACATACGTTTACAAAAGCCTCTAACAGATGCATTGACCAAAACCAATTGAAAGTCGGGACAAGTCCCCGCTTTATACACAATGTACAATATCAAAACATATGAACCACTGCGACTCGGAGAAGACCCGAACTAACTGGAGCTCACCAATGAACCACAACAGCTGGCAACCTACTGTGGCGGCCTACTAGTACCTGCGCCTGCAGCAAGTAAGGTAAATTCCCCGAGAGGGGTCAGTACGAAATAAGTACTGAGTATGCAAGGCTCAGATGAAACTGTACAATACATGCATATTTCAATGAACTCAAAACATATGAATAATCAATGTGAATAATTCACCATTTTGCATTTTGGAAACCATGTGTATTGCTTTCATTACTTTCTTTGCTTTCTTTACTTCAATGCTTACTTGTCAATACATGTGTCACAATGTACCCGGGCCCCTACTGATCAGTGGGTCTTTCCATGACTTATCTTCATGTTGGGATCGGGTCGAGCTAGGCTTATGCCCCTAAGACCTGCCACCCATAAAGCACTGCATCGGGATCGAGTCGAGCTAGGCTTATGCCCCTAGACTTGCCACCCATACTTGATCATTGACCACATTTGCATTACTTTATTCATTACTTTGAGATTGATACAATGATAGTCATAATATCATTTTGAACTTTGGAACATAACATTGGTGGAACCATGGAATCTTTGGAACATTAGTCAATGCTTATGAGACATGTGAATGACAATTGATCCATGCATAAAGAACATGTGAGGAACCATAGTTGATACCCGGAAATAGGATACCCTTGGCTTATGAGAGATTGATACTTTGTAGCCCTAACATTGTTGGAAGCTTTGGAACAATGACCAATGAGCAAGAGACATGTAAATAAACATTTTTGGAACCATTGGACAAGAATCAATGAACAAGATACATGAGTATAACCACTATTGGAACTTTGGAACACAACCTTATTGGGCTTTTGGAACATTATCCATGAATATAAGACATGAGATTCACAATTGCTCAATGAATAGGAAATATATGACAATGACCATTGACAATCCAAAAATAGGATACCTTAGCACATTTCGGGATAGGACTAGTAAGATGTCAATGTGAATACTATTTTACGCAGAAAGATACGGACAAAGTAACCTTACATACCTTGTATTCTCAATACGATTCTACAATCTTAAGTGCATACAATAGTCCCGCTCCGTCCTTATGTTTCGCTCTACAACAAAAGTACATACGGAACCAACATTAACCACCAATTACCTTACAATGGCATATAATAACAATGAGTCACATGTTTGGCTTTAAAAAAAATGTCATGTCTTTCGCTACAATACCATTTTCGGCATGGTCATATCAATAATACCACAACATGCCCAACATTGACCAAAATATCATTTATGAATTTATTATCCCAATAATCCCACAATATTCCATACATTGATCAATACATGATAGCCAAGATCATGTCACACCAAGTTCATATTTTACACTTCTCCATCACCACAACATCACAATTATGCCATCAAATTACTTCAATACACCTCACAACAACAAATCGGCCAAAATCCCATAATTTACACTTATATGGAAATAGCAAGTTTATTAACATAATCACACCATACATGTTGGTATTTCATCCATACCATGCCTTTTCATCAAACCCACAAGTCATATTTCAAGTTTAATTCACAAGAATGCACATCTTTTATCAAAAACCAAAAGTGCACTATTCAACACCTTGCCACCATAACCACCATGATATACATAACCTCTCATGTACATAATATATTAAATCACAAGAATAAACACTTACCAATACTTGTAGGATGATGCTCTTGCCCAAGAAGTGGACTTAGGGTTTGAGAGTTTGAGAGCAATATGTTGGAAATATCCCCCAAAAGGCATGTGTGTTTTAAGAAATAAAAATCTGATTTGTGGTGGCTTTATATAGGCCCTCATGCTCATCTCTATCCATCCAATTAGTCAAAAAGGTTGTGTTTACTTGTCAAACACAAGAATGGGTCTTGGGCCTCTTATTTTTGGCTCATTTTTGGCTTTAAATTGGGCCCAATAACATATCTCAAATTATCCCACCAAATTGCATGTATAATTCACCACATATCTCATGTTTAAATAATTCCATAATGTCATGACAATATTCTCTTGCGAGATTCTCATTCGTCGTCTCAATCGCAAAAATAGACATTCTAGTCGTCCATGGCTTCCTTGAACATTTTTGATAACTACTTGTGTTTCATGGTTTAATCATGTAGAAGTATGTAGGAGTGTATTGAAGTATTTGAAGCTTTAACAATGCTCAAAGAACTCCAAAGAACCAAAAGAAACCATCTAAGAATCGACGTAGAATCGCGTTACAAAACGAGCGCGGAAGGGCACAATATGTTGTGCCTTGCGCCACTAGCTGCAAAGCAAGCTTGTGGCGCAGGAAATGACACCCCTCTGAATCAGGGGCTTGCGCCACACCCTCTGAAACAGGGAGTGGCGCAAGTCTTGGTACTTTGCTGAATTTTTCGGCCATTTTTCCAATACTTGCATATCGTCCAATACTTTATCAAAACACCACAAAATACTTACTTAGTGATCTTAATCATCAAGTAAACATGACTCCAAGTCACCAAATGAGGTTGGAATATGTACGGGGTATTACACAAATTCCCCACGAAATCACAAAACACCTCCTACGAAGGTCTAATCGCATGTATGTGGCCAAATTTCAATTTTCTCGTCATTAGCATTACCAAATACATACTTATATCTCTCGACACCTAAGAAACCATTATTCAACGTCATCAAGTAGGGTTGGGAAGGTACGGGGTGTCACAACCTAGTACAAGAAGAATGTTACTATCTGCCAAGTATTCTTAGATGATGAATGTGGAAGAACCCAGGAAGGTCCACATGAAGGAAATGGCACCTACACATAAGCTCCTTCTTGAGCTAATAAGGATGTGTGTCATCCCCAAAATTAAAATAAAGAGAGGAGGAAAACTTTAGACATGGTTCTAATGGAACTAATCGAGAGGGTGGAGCTAATAAATTTACATTCTCTAATGATTAAGAAAATTATAAGAGCAGCAGGATGTGAAACTCCTTGCCTTATGGCTTCTTTCTCACTAGTATTTTCAGTCATTTGAAATCTCTCTGGGCATTGGAAGGGGATGTTAACTTGGTCCACACTAGAAGGATGTAGTCTTCTTTACAAGAATGATATTGTAAAAATACTGGAGACTAGTACAAGCAAGAGAAAGGAAGGAAAAGGCAAAGACAAGGATTGAAGATCTAGAAATAGAGGTTACAAAGCTAAAAGTCGAGTTTAAAGCTTCATGCAAGCCCTCAATTAAGAATGATGAATACTCTTAAGACTTATCCCCGACTAGGATTTTGTTGGAACCTATTCCTTACCCTAAAGTTCCCTCTCATGACTTGTTCTCTTATTTTGTGACATCTTCTAATAGTTGGGGCGGTAGTGATAGTTCCTTTTCTTATATATTTAGGAAAAATTCATTATGATTATTATTATGCATACTTGTATATTGCTAAACAGTTTTATGGGCCACGTACTGATAAAAAAGTTTTGAGCTTTCACTTACTTTGGTTATCTGCATTTTTTCATGATATTAAAAGGGGGAAAATAATGAAAACATTCATATGACAAAAAGCTCAAATCACATACTTGCAATACAAATGGTCCATGTGAAGAAAGAATATACAAAAAAAAAATATTCTATTCAATATGCTACAGTAAGGGACAAGATGTAAAGAAACATGTTCTAACTTATAAGGGTACATGGTTTTATTTAGAATATATTAATTTATATCCAGCTGAAAATGAGTAAGCCACACTGTAAAGGAACTGGTTCTTACTTATAATTGAACAAGCCCTAAACTTAGAGCACCAGAGGCAGGGGAAGATTAAAAAATACTACAAGAAAATTGTCCTATTTGAAGAACTTGGTTCCTATACAGAAAATTGAAGAGATGTTTTCAAAGAAGACATATGTGAGAATATTCGTCTGAGAAAATGTGGTTATGTTCAGGTTCTCAAACCTAACCATCTAATGGGTTACAATAAGTGAAAGGTTAGTCCACATAGTTGATTAAGTAGGATTACAAACCTTGCTTAGTGTCACGATCCAAAGCTCAAGTCATGATGGCACCTCCCCCCCCTCCCCCCATGGTAGGTAAGCCAACCCAAAGATAATCAATAAGATATAAAAAAATTATATCGAAATAATAAAGGAACACAAGTCTCGATACCATAACTCAAGAAAACAATTCCAAAATCTGGAAATCACAAAGTACAAACCTCTAAAAGTGATAGATACAAACGGAGTCCTAAGTGTCTCAAAATACATGAATAAACATAAAAACAAGGATAGAGGAGATCCGGTAGTGACTGGATCAATCAGTCGTCACGTTTGATCTTGCTGATAACCAAGCACGATTCTAACTCACTGCCTGAGGAGCACTGGCTTAGTACTAACACGTAAAGTACAGAAATAAACAAGCGTGAGTACTAATCTACATGTACTTAGTAGCATTGCCGACCAATCATAAGCTAAAGTGATGGCGAGAACCACCTAATTCTCAAGTTTCCAACACAATTATATAAACTTACAATTAGGAAGGCCACACCTAGACTAACAGTTAATATCCACAACAATTTATGCATATTCTGTCCAAATAATCATTAATCACCATAATAGTGTATCAGAATAGATGTTCCACTTTCATAGTCAATCAACCACTCACCACACAAAAGCTAAACAACCAAATGGATGTGATGAGTATGATGCATACCATGAATTCAAATGGGAATGGCGATGATAATAATAAATAGGATGCATCCGTATCCTACTTTTATACACCTGTTGCTCTGAATAACTAGCTAGGATCCATGAGGGACTCGCGAGATCCATATACACCCTCTGCATCTGCTTGAAAGCCACGGAGTAGATAATCATATATCAGCTTAATTTGGATCAACCTATAGGGCCACAGAGAGAATTCTAACAATCTTGGTGTCTTAAATAAATCTTAACCTCTAAATTTACCCAAAAGCCACAGAGAATACCAATGATACCATGATAATATGCATGTGCAGGAGGGGTGGTAGAACATAGTAAGATATATCAATAACAGGCCAACACCATGAAAATCAAAGAAAAGTGGTCTTTTCACTTCACAACTCATCCACAATAATATCTTATCACTTTCCCATGCTCTCAGCATCTAATAAATAAAATAAGGGCACCAAGAACTTAGCTTTCAATCAAAACATAGTAGAATAGCTAAAATCTCAAATCAAAGTACAACAGTAAATTAGTTGCTTTTATCCATTTCAAGATACATCAATACCCGCATATATGCTCGTCATCTCATCAATGCAGGAACCCCATATCCCCATTACTCCACATACAAGAAACTAACACATAAATACTTTGAAAAAAAGTCAAAGAAAGTCTTAATTTGCTTAAAGGAAGTTCAAAAGGTCAAACCAAAGCTTAACCCTTCAAAGAGCCTCCAAATGTGCTAAATTTGATCAAATACGTACTCTACATAAGAAAAAGAAATTGTAGATGCCCATATGACTATACTTAAATTTCGGGTCTAAAAGCTCACAAGGGAAAAACTGACATTTTATTTAAAAATCACGTTACTCATAACTTAAAAGGTTCAAATATGAAATTTTATCAAAAGTAGAATTAAAATCGACTCCTAACTCATCAAATATCGTTTCTTAACTTTAACCCCCAAATTCACCAAATTTCTCAATTTAAAAAACCAAGATTTGAAGATGAAATCAAAAATAAATCATTGGAAAATGTGTAAAAGTAGTATAAGAATCATACCCAAGGAAGAAATCTCTAAAATCACCTCTTGAATATCCCAAAATTGAGTTTCGAAGCTTCAAAAATTGAGTTATGAGGTTTTGGATCGAAAATGAGATTTTTAATATTGTCCAATGATTCCTTCTTTGCGAACGTGGAATATCTATTACGTTGGCAAAGCTATTGACCCAAATCCATCGCGATGGTTCGATCGAGTTCACAAAGGCCAAAACCAGACCCGCTCCAACCTGGTCAATTCCTTCTACGAGATTATGGACCATCCATTGCGGTTGTGATGGCCAATCCCATTTACTTTTCACAATCGTGAGAGAAATGTCACGAACCCGAAGTAGGAAATAGGCATGCACCAGATGACAACAAACCAACTAAGGGGAAAAAGCAAAAACTCTCTGAACAAACCCTTAAAATTCACTCAAAACCCTGTGAACACAACCAACTATGCTACTAGACCAAAAATGACATTCCAAACTCAATGAAATTGTCAAGTCACCGAACAGAGGTCATTTTCAATGAATATTGACCGAAGTCAATACTTTACCTTAAGCTTCTAACTTTCGAATTAACTACTCAAAATTCATCCAAATGCCTCTGGACCCGAACCAAAGGTCCTACTAACCCAAAAATGACATTATGGTGCTAACAAAACTGATGAAATTCTTATACGACCTCAAAATTATAAAATATTAACCAAAGTCAACCATACTAACTTTATAACCTTCTATAAATAAAAAAAATCACATAATTCTCAACCAACCACCTCAGTAACTATGATACCCATACCCATAGATCACAAATACCATCAATTAACTATGAAGAGGGGTAAAATAGTCAAAATTCACCAAAATCAAAAAATCGCAACGAGGGTTATTACATCATCCATCACATAAACACACATTCGTCCTTGAATAAATGGAAAATGAAGGTACTAGAACTGTCGAAAAGTTGGAGATATTTACTTTGTATGTCCAATTCTGTCCAAAGTTGCCTCCTCAACTAGTCATGCTTCTACTGAACCTTCACTAAAGCTATTTTCTTAGATTCAAATTTTGAGTCTGTCTATCCAAAATGGTCATGAGCTCCTCTGCAAATGTCAGATTGTGATCCAAAACTAATTTATCACATAAGAACCATCGAAATGTTACTTCTTTAACATCGAGACATGAAAAACTGAACACACAGTTGAAAGACTCGGAGGTAAAGTCAACTCATAGTCTACCTTCCTAACACATCGTAGAATCTCAAAAAGACCAATAAACCTCAAACTAAGCTTTCTCTTCTTCCCAAACCTCATCACATCCTTCATGGAGATAATTCAACAGAATCCACACAATAACCATGAACTTCAAATCATGAAATCTCCAATTCGCATAATTATTCTACCTACTCTGGGTTGTCAAAAGCTGGTACGGAATCCACTTCACCCTATCCATAGGCTATCTCACCAAGTTCGTACCCCAAGGTCTAACTTCAAAAGAATCAAACTAACCAATCGGATATCTATACTTCCTCCTATACAAAGCATCAAATGGTACCATTTGAATACTAGAATGGTAACTATTATTGTGTGCAAATTCCACCAAGGGCAAAAAGTGGGCCCAGTGACCACCAAAATCAATTACAGAAGCTTGAAGTATGTCCTCTAACACCTAAATAGTTTGATTTGACTGACCATCTTTCTATGGATGAAAAGTTGTACTCATCTCTAACTAAATGCCCAACTCTCGCTGCATAGAACTCTAGAAATGTGATGTGAACTGAGTACCTCTATCTTGAATGATGGAAATGGGAACACCATGCAACCAAACTGTTTCACAAATGTAGATCATACCCAACCTCTCCGCATTATAGTTAGTCTCCACAGGTACAAAATAAGCTGATTTGGTCAACCTATCCATAATCACCCAAATGGAGTCAAACTTTCCCAAAGTCTGAGGCAAACCAACTATGAGATCCATGGTAATATGCTACCAATTCCACTCAAGAATAGGCATCCTCTGAGTTATACCACCCGATCTCTGGTGTCCATACTTCTCTTATTGACAATTCAAACATTTAGCCACAAAATCCACAATGTACCTCTTCATCCTACACCACCAATAATGTTAATGCAAGTCATGATACATCTTGGCTACACCCAAATGAATAGAATACCTCAAACTATGATCATCTTCCATGATCAATCTAATCAAACCACTAATTCTAGGAACATAAATTCGGCCCTTGATCCTCCCCCTCCTGGTTAAGAATTGCCTCCTTATCTTCACTTTTAAATACTTTGTCTCGAATGATGCATAACTTTCCATACTTGAACTATCTATCCTTAATCTGCTCCACCAACGAGGAGCGTGCCTCAACAGAAGCAAGGACTCTACCAGGCTCAGAAATATCAAGTCTCACAAAGTTGTAGGCCAAATCTCAACATCCATAGCCAAAGGTTGCTCCTCCACCAATAATAAGGAAAGACTACCCATAGTCAATGTCTTCCTATTCAAGGCACCCACAACTATATTGGCCTTGTCTGGGTGATAAAGCATAGTCATATCATAGTCCTTTAACATCTCCAACCATGTGCCTTGTCTCAAATTCAAATCCTTTTAGTTGAACAAGTATTTTAGGTTGCAATGGTCACTGAACGCCTCACAATGAAGTCAATACAAGTAATGCATCCATATTCATAAACAAATACTATTGTTGCCAACTCTAAATTATGAGTGGGTAAGTTCTTCTCATGAGTCTTCAACTACCTCAAATCATAGGTTATAACCTTCCCTCTCTACATTAAAACTCCACTAAAACCAACACCCACAACATCACAATACATGATAAAACCTTTACCTTCCACAGGTAAGGTCAAGATAGGTACTGAATTCAATAAATCCTTGAGTTTTTAAAAGTTTGCCCCACACTCATCGGATCTCTAAAAAATAATACTCTTCTGAGTCAATCTGCTTAAGGAGCAGCAACAGTAGAGAAGCCCTCCAAAAATTATCTGTAGTAGCCAGCCAAACCAACAAAAATCTGAATCTTGATAGGTGAAGTAGCTCTAGACCAATCTCAAACCACCTTAACGATGGTCAAATAGACCATAATACCCTCCTTGGACAATACATGCCCCAAGAATGCCACAGAACTAAGATAAAACTCACACTTCAAAAATTTAGCATATTACTCGCTCATCCCTCAATTTCTGAAGCACAATCCTCAAATGTTGCTCATATTCTTCCTCACTCTTATAATACACCAAGATATATTCAATGAACAAAATACTTCCTTTATCCTAATTTATATGACTCACTTTCTTTTTTAGTCAGTGCCAAAAAGAATGACACATTTCCATACTTCGTAATAATTTAATTTTAAAATGCCCCTTTTACCCTTAATGAAACTATTCACAGCCACACAAACATCTTAAACTTATTTTAGACCATAAATTTTAAAAGTCTTCCTTTCTTTCTTAAACTCCGTATTGAGTCAAACTAACTCACATAAATTAGGACAGAGGAAGTAACAAAAGAATCGATATAAGGCTGAAATACTCTATTCATCAACTCCATAAATGTCGTCGGGGCACTAGTCAACCCAAATGACATAAGAAGAAACTCATAATGACTATACCAACCATATCGAGTCATAAAAATTGTCTTAGAGATATGTAAAGCCCTAATCTTCAACTAATGGTACCCCGACCATTACTCAAGCTTTGAAAACACTAAACCACCCTAAAGCTGATCAAACAAATCATCAATGTATGCCAAAGAATACTTATTCATGATGGTCATCTAGTTTAACTATAGATAATTAATACAAATTTGCATAAACCCATCCTTCTTCTTCACAAACAACACGGGAGCACTCCAAGGCAAAATGTTGGGTCTAATGAATCTTTTGCTAAACAAGTCCTAACTGATCCTTCAAGTCCTTCAACTCTGCTAGAGCATCTTATAAGGGAGAATAGAAATGGACTTAGTGCCCAGTTCCAAATAAATTCCAAAATCAATATGTCAATCGAGTGGAACACTCAAAAGATTCATAAGAAACATATCCTAAAACTCCTAACCACTCTCACTGAATCTAAGGAGGGCGTGTCAATGCTAGTATCACAAACATAAATCAAATAAGAAAGACACCCCTTCTCAACCTATTGCTGAGTCTTAAGAAAACAAATCACCCGCTTAGGATATAAATCCTGCGCACCCTTCCACTCCAACCTCGATGCTCCTAGAATAAAAATTCGAGACAATATAATATTGAGAAAGCCAATCCATGCTCAAAATCACATCAAAATCAATTATATCCAAAATAATTAAATTTATCCAAGTATCATAGCCCTTAAAAGACACAACATAAGATTGGTACACCTGATCCACAACAAAAGAATCATATACCGGGGAGCAATACAAATAAGAACAAAAAAATGACTCACACATCATATAAAGTCCCGATGTAAAAAATGCAGAAACATAAGAGAAAGAAAAACCAAGATCAAATAACATTGAAGCACGTTGATGGCATATAAGGATGATACATGTGATAACTGCATTGAAGGACTCTGCCTTAGTTCTACAGAAAAAGCATAACACTAAGATCTATCACCTCTTATCGGAGCAACTCCTCTACCACCTTCTCATCCAGATGGTGGTGCACTTCTGCCTACTTGAGGCCCAACATAACCACTAATTGGTAGTGCTGCTATCCTGGCTAGAGCATGAAAACCCTATTATGGACTCCTCTTCCTGAATTATGGGCATTCCTTCTTATAGTTCCTAGGATCCTAACATGTAAAACAACCGGTACGAAATAGGAACCTATTGAAATGAATATGAAAGACCAGAATACCTTGAATAAATAGAATGGCTACCACGACCTAAAAACCTTTGAGAAAAATCCTGAGAATTCTTCCCTAAACTAAAAGATTCTCATTCGAAATACCCACCTTCGGACGCCTGAATGGTCACATGACTGCTCTACTCTGTTAAGGACAAAAAACTCTCATGAATGAACCCCTACCTACAAATGAGGTACCACTAGACTGACTAGAAGTGCTGGACCTTTTTTTCCCTCAAGTCTCTAAACTTCTCATGGCGTACGAGCTTGAACTCCTTGGCTTTCTCAACGGCTCTCTGAAAAGTAGACCCAGACTGGGTAATACGAAAGACTGTTTCTAGAATCTTAAAGGTCAAGCCCCTCACAAGCCTGCAAATCCTATCAGTCCCATCTTTCAAAATCACTAGGGCATGGGGAGACAGTGCATAAAATATGGTCTCATACTCAGTCACAGAGATCCCATCCTAAGTCAGATGCTCAAAACGTTGGCTCCGCTCTTTCCTCAAACTACGAGACAAATCGATCAAGATGAAAACAACTCCTAAGTCATAGGTGGAGATCCCGAGGGTTTGGAATCCATATAAGAATGCAATCACTTCTTAGAGGGGCCACGCATCTGAAGAGCTGTATAATCAATCCTATGGAACTCCACCAACCCCACACCCTAACGCCTCTCATGGTAACTCATTAAAAGCTCACATGAATCCTTACTCTATCCATCTTGAAAATGAGATGGATCTATCTTTCAAAACCTCTCAAACCTCCTCTACTCCTCATTAGAAACCACCGGTCTAGAAACACTTATAGCTCATGCACCCCACAAAGTCATACCATCATATCTAGCTGCTGCAACCGTTGGCAGGCTTGTTAGGCCTTAGAAAATTGAGATAGGCTATTGATATAGGGTTTAAGCCCCAACTCTAGTCTGTGAACATTTTGGAGTACTATTCAGACCATTGCTCGATGACATACCTTCCAACAGACCTAACACATAAACCAAGGTATCCTGAAATATCAAAGTAGCTACAAACCCAGGAGAAGCCTAAATTAGGCCCACCACCTCCACCAGAATATGATCTTTCTCAATGTCATACTCACCCTCAGGAAACTTTACTCTAGGTTAGACCTGAGCAGTTGCATAAACTTTACCTCTAGCCCATCCTTTACCTCGGCCCCTACTATGTCCCCTACCACGTTTGTGTGTTCCCGCACTGGCAGCAGGCATAGGTGCTGGATCAAGCTCCTAATCTCTTTCCATGGTAGCACAAGTCCTCACCATCTGAGAGAGAATGAAACAAGAATCTTAGTTACTGATAAAATTGATATTCGTACGACAAGAAAGAAAGAAAGGAATTTTTTTTCCTAAAGTCCTGTAGCCTCTCAAAAATAGATAATAGACATCTCTGCACCGATCCACAAGACACTAGACTCGGCTTGTACTTGTGAGACGAATGAATCTAGCACTCTGATACCAACTTGTCACAACCCAAAACTCAAGTCATAATGGCATCTACCCCACCCCTATGATAGGTTAGCCAGCCCGACAATAATTAATAAGATACAAATAATTACACAAAAATAATAAAGGGAAACAAATCTTGATACCAAAACTCGATAAAACCATCTAAAGATCTAGGAGTCATAAAGTACAAGCCTCTAAGAGAGATAGATTCAACCAAGAGTCCAAAGTGTCTCAAAATATAGAAATAAACCTAAAAACAAGAATAAAGGAGATTCGTTAGTCACTGGATCAATCAGCTGTTATAGCTGACCTTGAAGATAACCCAAGAATGACTCTGACACAACACTTTTAGAGAATTGGTTAGTACATGCAAGTAAACTGCAGAAATAAACAAGTGTAAGTACTAATCCATATGTAATCAACAGCATCGCCAACTGACCCTAATCCAAAGGGATGGTGAGAACCACCTAATTCTCAACTACCCAACACAACCATATAAACCTGCCATCAGGAAGGCCGCACCTAAAGTAACAGTCAATATCAATAATAATTTACACAGATTCTATCTAAATGATCATTGATCGCCACAATACTATTTCAGAATAGAAGTTCCATTTTCACAGTCAATCATCCACTCACTAGACCAAAGAAAAACAACCAAATGGATATTATGAGTATGACGCATGTCATGCAATAAAATGGGGATGATAACGATAATAAATATGGTGCATGTCTGTCCTACCTATACACACTTGTTGCTCTAAATAGCTAACTAAGATCCATGGGAGACTCGCGAGGTTCATATACACCCTTCAGATTCGCTCGAAAGCCACAGAGTGAATAATCATATATCTGCTCAATCTAGATCTGCCATAGGGCCATGGAGAGAATTCCAATAGTCTTGGTACCTCAAATAAATCTCAACCTTTAGATCCACGTGAACACCAAAGAGAAATACTAATGATACCATGATAATATGAATGTGGAAAGGGGTGATAGAACATAATGGAATATATCAATAACATGACAACACCATGAAGATTAGAAAAAGATGCCTTTTTCACTTCACGACTCATCTATAATAATATCTGATCACTTTCCCATGCTCCTAGCTTGCTAATAAATGAAATAAGGGCACTAAGAACTCTCTTATCAATCAAAACAAAACACATAAGCTAAAATCTCATAATCACAGCCCAACAATCAATTAGTTACTTTTATCCCTTTTCAACATACAATAGCATCTATATAGATGCTTGTCATCTCATCTAAGCAGGACCTCCACATATCCATTACTCCAATACAAGTAACTAACACACTTATACTTTAAAAAAGAGTCGAAGAAAGTCTCAACTTGTCTTAAAGTAAGTATGAAAAGTCAAACTGAAGTTTTACCCTTCCAAATAACCTACAAATAAGTCCAATTTGATCAAATACATACACTACATAAGAAAATAAAAGTGTAGACATCCATATTGCTATTCTTAAATTCCAGATCAAAAAAGTCAGTCTAAAAGTCAACCCCACCCAAAAGGGTAAAACTCAAAGTTTATTTGAAAATCACGCTACCCATAACTTAAAGAGTTTAATTATGAAATTTCATCAAAAATAGAGTTAAAATTGACTTCCAAATTATCAAAATATCGTTTCTTAAATTTACCCCTAAAATCTCCAAATTTTCCAATTAAAAAATCAAGATTTGAAGATGAAATTATAAATAAATCATTGGAGAAATATATAAAAGTAGTATAAGAATCATACCCAAGGAAGAAATCACCTTTTGAATCTCCTAAAATTGAGTTTCCAAGCTTCAAAACTCAGGTTAAGGAGTTTTAGATTGAAATGGGAGTTTTATACAATCCAACAATTCCTTCTTTGTGAACGTAGGGCCTCCATATCATTCACGAAGACACCCGACCCAGACCCATCGTGATCGCAATGGTCCAATCAAATTTGCAAAGGCCAAAAGCGAACCCATCCCCAAATCGGCCAATTCCTTCTATGCAATCATGGACCCTCAATGGTGATTACGATGGCCAAGCTCATCTACTCTTTCTGATCACGAGAGGGACATTGTGAACTTGAAGAAGGAAATAGGCTTGCACTAGATGGCAACAAACCAGCTAAAGAGAAAAATCAAGAACTCTCCGAACAGACCCCTGATGTTCACTCAGAATCCTGTGAACATAAACCAACTATACTACTAGACCAAAAACAACATTTTAGATTCAATGGAATTATCATATCACTGAACATAGGTTGTTTTCAATGAATGTTGACCGAAGGCAACACTATGCCTTAAAATTTTAACTTTCCAATCAACTACTCAAAATCCATCCGAATGCCTCGGACCCGAATCAAGGGTGCCACTTATAACCCTAAAATGACAATCTGGAGTTGATAAAATTGACAAAATTCTCATATGGCCACAAAATCATCAAATGTTCACCAAAGTTAACCATACCCATGCCATAACCTTTCAAACTGAAAAACTCATGTAATCCTCAATCAACCACCTTGGGAACCATATCACCCACACCCACAAAACTTAAGTAATATCAAGTAACTATGGGTAGGGATAAAATAATCAAAATTCTCCAAAATTAAAAATTCACAATGAAGGTTGTTACTGAGTCATGCCAATCTAGCTATCTTGTACGAGCTAGAAAATGCTGAAGTTGCTAAAGCTTACTGACTCATAACCCTTACAAACCTTGCCTAGTGAACCTTTGTATTAACATAATGTTGTAAGTGTTATACTACAGAGGAGCTAGTTCTAAAGGAAAGATTGTCAACATAGAACCTCAGCTTGAGGAACGTCACAAGCTTATGAAGGTTAAATATGTTACATGAATGCACATGAAAACATATGAAGCCGCAATGGGTTTGTCAACATCAAAAATGGAGAAATTACTAATCTCTGAATCTAAATTCAAGATCATATGTACAAGAGATAATCTATATGCTAAAACATGAAGATTGATGATTTAAGAACCATGTCTTAACTCCAAGAAGAAATAAAGAAGTTAGCAACACTACTGGAGGAACTCATCAGAGAACCTATTCTTTTGAGCAGAACAGGAGACTATCAAGATGAAGTTGTTTTACATGTGCACCAGGATTCTTTAGAGAATTGCAATACGTGAGAATATTCAATTCATAAAGGAGCTGGAAATCTATACAAGAAAAGTTACCATATATTTTGCACATGGAATTAACTTGAATATAGGAGAAGCCAAACGACTGGAAGTAAAAACCAAGTCAAAATAGGATTGGAGTCATAGGGAGACTTGAATCAAGTCCAAGTTGGATTGGAGAACTGAAGGCATCTACTTATTCCTATATAACAACACGAATTTTACTTTGAGGTTGGACCAGAGTTCTAGACAAAGAGTCTCAAAGAACAAGTTGTTGCTACAATGAAAGAACATGTAATTGTTAGCTTCTTGTGTTGGCTCCAAAATTATATTTTGATTACTTTTTTTGCTGACTGTAGTAGTTATTGTTTTGTATCTATAAGGGATTTCATTGACATGGTAGAGTCATTGAAGAAGAAGAGCAGATAGGGTAGAGGTTGAGATTGTTGGAAACTTTTTTTTTTAGGTTTTGCAAGGGCGGTTGTTAACGTGGAAGTTTGGGCTCGAGTTTAGTTTAAGAGTTTGTAGAAACCTACAGGGGTGGGTCGTGGTTTTTGCCTCCTTTGAACAAAGAGTTTTCCACGCTAATTAAATACTTGTGTTGATTTACTATTTCACAATTTACCTTCTTGCAATAGTTACTCAAAGAACCTAGTTTTCTGAGCGCCTAGATCGCAGCCAAACTAACATATGGTCTAAATAAAACTTTATCGACCACATTAAATATTTTCAACCAATCAATCAATTATACATAAGACAAAACTAGTAGGGAACCGCAACAAGTCTTGTAATATACATATAAAAGGTTGTTCTTTGTTTTTCATCTAAATTTTCATTGGTTTGGAAATGCAGGTAGTCATATTTGAGAAAATGGATGAAGACCTACTGGATGAATTGTATGATAGATTGAAACCAGCACTCTACACAGAGACAAGTGTCATAATTCGAGAAGGTTGTCCAGTAGATGAAATGCTCTTTCTAGTAAGAGGTACATTGTCATTGATGGCCAAAGATGGTGGAAGTTTCTGTGGAATGGAGCTTCTTCCATGGGCTTTAGAGTACCATCATTCTTCCTCCAGTAGTACACTTCCCATTTCAGCTAGAACAGTGTGGGCTGTAACTGATATAGAAGGTTTTTCCCTCACTGCTCATGACCTTAAGTTTGTTACCTCACAATTTAGACTACAAATTAGCAGCAGGCAGTACAAACATATTTACAGGTAAGTTGTTTAATCCAGCAGTTTCCATTTTATAACAAGTCTTCAGTTTACTTTAGACATAGCAAACTGGTATTAGTTTGGGAGGAATGCCTGATGCTTAAGCTACTGTCCAACTTCTGGACAACTTTAGATGTATGGTGTCTGAAGTTGGTCTTGACAAAGTTTAACTTCATATAGCATATTTGTTTGAACTTTAGCCATTTTTTGCTTGGACTTTGGTCATCTGTGGCTGAAGTTCAATCATTTTAGTTTTTGAGGGTTAACTTCATAGATGGTCACCCAAAGTCACGGAATTAAATTTTGTAAGAAAAACAAAACAAAAAATAAGAAAAGTCTCTCGTTCTAAGTCTGTCTTAGCGGTCATAGATTATTCAACATTTAGTCACTTCATCAAATTTGGTCCAAGGCAACACCAATTTTTATATGAAATTTTTTAGAGTACACAGCCTAACACAGCACATCCCACTTATGCAGTCATATTTTTAGTTTATATCAGCATAACCAATTTTCCCAACAATGTTTAGGCACCTGGTATATAATATGATATATAGTTGTCGATATGGCTATACTTACATGACAATTTTATATCTGTGGCAACCTACTTGTGTTTCTCGAGACCAAATTTAGCATTTTTTGGCATATTTTTATTTTTTGTACCAAACTTGAGTTATTTTTCCATTACAAAATAAATATTACTCCCTCCGTTTCTAAATAGTTGTCACCATTTTTGTTTGCACTCCCCTTAAGAAAAACATTAACTACATGCTAAATTGACTAAATTACCCTTATTTATTACTCATTTCTATTTAATACTTCTCTTTTTTGCACTATACTGATATCTTTCTATATTTATGACTAAAGTTAAAATAGAAAAAGACAAGTAATTATGTCTTGCTTTTGTGAAATGACAAGTATTAAGAAATATCTATTTTTAATAAGGACGACAACTAATTAGGAACGGAGGAAGTATGACTTTGAGGCATTAAGTTGAAAGTTAAGTAATCAGTCGTATGAGTCTTGGGGGAAGCCATCAACACTTGTATACTTGGCTATTTCAGGTTCTACTCACAACAATGGAGGACATGGGCTGCATGCTTTATACAAGTAGCATGGCGTTGGCACTGCAGGAACAAGCTTGAGAAATCTTTAAAGGAGAAACAAGATAGACTGAAAGCTGCATTAGCAAAAGATAGCACAAATGCACCAAGTCTTAGAGCTACCATTTATGCATCAAGGTTTGCTGCTAATGCGCTGCGTGCCTTGAGACGTAACCATACAACTGGTGCCAAGTTATCTCCCACATTACCTCTGCTGCTTCCTAAACCAGCAGAACCAAACTTTAGTGAGGAAAATGATTCATGAGGTGGGAAGGCTAATCTATCTATATCTATGTGTTATAAAATCACGAATGTTAGAACACTAAATGTTGATTGACCAAAATATCTTTGAAATAATCTTAATAAATATTATTTGGCACTGAATAGGATTGTGATATGTCACACTTCTTCCATTAGGACTGTAATGAGTATAAGTTTGCATAAATTTGCATGTGTCAAATGTTGGGAACAAACCCCACCATAGAAATAATATTTGGGGTAATAACAAAGGAATAATAACGTAGCACCGTAATACGGTAATCAACAAAAAGGGATAACAAGGACACAAAGATTTTAACGTGAAAAACTTTTCTGAATAAGGGAAAAACCACAGGCTCGAGAGAAGCAAAATAATCTACTATAATGAGGAATTTTACACTTTGTAGGTTCGAGTAAATACTCCAGGAACTAGTGCACACAAAGGAAATAACCCTCTTTTGATTTTTCCACCTCACTATACTACCGCTCACACTCTCTATTTTCCTCACAGATTAATTCTCTATATGTGAAACTCACTCACTGCTTTGTTTTTGTTGGTGTGTTGAAATGAGGAGACAGAGAGCTCCTTTTATAGGTGAAGGGACCTCCTTTTCCACCAATCAAAATGGAGGAAAGGTAACAATTTGCAATTGCAAATTGTGTTGTGAATTCTGCCGTCTACCATGCAACTTGACATCTTTCAACGGCCAATAAAATTATTCAATTTTATTTTCCTTTCTTGCACATCGGCGTGGACCCATAATCTCCCTCTCTAGACCCATTCTCTGGAAGGAGATAGCACCGAGCTTCTAGTTTGAGTGCATGACGACAAGTTCTTTGCACAATTCGAACTTGTCTCTTGGTATCACCTTTGTCAGCATATCTGCAAGATTGTCACTTATATGGATCTTCTTGATCTGCATAGATCCATCTTCCATCTTTTCTTGAATCAAGTGATATCGCACATTTATGTGTTTCGTCCTCGCATGATACATAGAATTCTTGCTCAAGTTTATTTCACTTTGACTGTCACAATAGACGACATACTCCTTTGATACAAGCCAAGCTCTTGAAGGAACCGTTTCAGTCATACCATCTTCTTGCTACCTTCAGTAGCTGCAATATACTCTGTTTTAGTTGTTGATAATACAACACACTTCTGCAACCTCGACTGCCATGATATAGCTCCCCCTGAAAAGACAAAAAAATATCCAATAGTGAATTTTTTGTTATCAATGTCACCTACCATATCATCATCAGTATAGCCCTTGAAGATCGGTTCAGATCATCCAAAACACAAACAGTCTCTAGAAGTACCTCTCATGTAGCTGAGTATCCACTTGACTGCTTCCCAGTGTTCTTTTCCAGAATTTTCAAGAAATCTGCTAACAACACCAGCTGCATGAGCAATATCCAGTCTGGTACACACCATTGCACATATCAAACGCCAGACCACCAAAGAATAAGGAACTTTGGCCGTGCTCAGTTTCTCCTCATTTATTGTAGGACACATTTGGTTGCTTAACTTCAGATGACCAGCAAGAGCCGTGCTAACGGGTTTAGCACTTTTCATGTTGAAGCGTTCAAGTACACGTTCAATGTACTTCTTTTGAGATAGCCACAACTTTCTGCTTGTTCGTTCTCGAATAATCTTCATCCCAAGAATTTGTTGTGTTGTGCCCAAGTCCTTCATATGAAATGACTTGGACAGATCTCCGTTGAACTTGACAATCAGTTCATTGTCCTGTCCTGCAATTAACCTTGACAATCAGTTCATTGTCCTGTCCTACAATTAACATGCCATCCACATACAACAACAATATAATAAAGTTGTTGTCAGAAAATCTTTTGAAGTATACACATGAATCAGAATTGGTCTTTGTGTAAGTTTGACTTTGCATGAATGAGTTAAACTTCTTGTACCACTGCCTTAGTGCCTGCTTCAACACATAAAGACTTTTATTCATTTTGCACACCATGTGTTTCTTTCTTGATACTTCAAATCCTTCTGGTTGGTCCATATAAATCTCCTCTTTAGAATCTCCGTGAAGAAATGCAATTTTCACGTCCAACTGCTTCACTTTAAGATCTAGGCTAGCTGCTAATCTCAAAATGGTTTGAATAGAAGTCATTTTGACAATACATGAGAAAATTTCATCAAAATCAATACCTTTCTTCTGTTTGAAGCTTTTTACCACCAATCGATCTTTGTATCTAACCAGCTTGCCATTTTTATCTTTCTTAAGTTTAAAGACCCACTTTCACTTAAGTGGTTTTTTACCTTTTGAAAGTTCAACTAGGTTGTACGTACCATTTTTTGCAGAAATTTCATCTCTTCTTGCATGGATTTTATCCATTGGCTCTTTTCTAGATCAGACAACACCTCCTTAAGATTTTCAGGCTCTCCCTCATTATTGACGAGGACATTCTATGAGAAAAGGTACTTAGATGACACTACCGTTTGCTCTTCCAATCTCCTCAGAGGTTGATATTGTTCTTCTTCCTGAGTAGTGTACTCCATTTGCTCGGTATGATCACCAAATTGCTCCCCCTACTCAACAATCTCATCAGGTTGCTCCCCCTACTGGGCAACCTCGTTGGATGTTCTTTATGCACTTGTGGAATGATTAGAAGTAGAAGGAACGGTAATCATGTTAGGGACTATTCTATTTTATTTCTTAACCTTCTCTGACAGATCATCAGCAATTCTAACTTCACTTTCTCCGAAGACTATATCTCTGCTTCTAATGACCTTCTTCTTTATAAGATCCCACATTCTGTACCTAAAATCTTCATCTCCATATCCGATGAATATATAATTAACCTATTTATCATCCATCTTTGTTCTCTACTCCTCCAGTACATGTTCAAAAGCTCTGCAACTAAACACCTTTAGATGTAAGTAGGACACCTCTGTGATGATCCAAAATCTCTCTGGAATGTCAAACTCCAATGGAACTGATGGACTATGATTGATTAGGTAACAGGCCATCTAAATTGCTTCACCTTAGAATGACTTAGGCACTTTAACCATTCTGATCATGCTTCTTACCTTCTCAACAATGGTGCGATACATCTGCTCAGCTATACCACTGTGTTGTAGGGTTTCAGAAACTGTCTTCTCATGTCTAATCACATAACTTGAACACTACTCTTCAAATTTCTTGAAGTGTACTTACCTCCATTGTTAGTGCAGAGACACTTTATCTTTCGACCGGTCTCCCTTTCCACTAGAGCATGAAACTTCTGGAGTACTTGATACACCTGATCTTTGGTTTTCAAGATATAAACCCATAATTTCCATGAAGCATCATCAATAAAAGTAACAAAATATTTGTTACTGCCCATCGATTCTACCTTCATTGGCCCACAAACATCAGAATATACCAAATCAAGTTTATTCAATTTTCTTTCATACGATGTCTGAAATGAGACTATATATTTCTTACCAAACAAGAAGTAGTCACATGGTTTTGCCTTCGTACCTTTAGTAAAAGATATGAGTGATTTCTTAGTGAGAATCTGCAATCCTTTCTCACTCATATGATCCATTCTTTTGTGCCACAAATCTACAGAAATCTTTTCTCGAGCCGCATTCAATTCACCTCAACATATTTCTGCATTTGTCCTGTACATCGTACCATGAGCATCTCCTTTTGCAATCACCAATGCGCCCTTGGTGAGTCTCCATTTTGTATTTGTAAAATAGTTCTCGTACCCATCTCGGTCCACAACAATACTCGAGATCAAGTTCAACTGCAAATTATGTACATAGCGCACGTCTTTTAGAACCAATGTGCATCCAATATTTTTCTTAATACAAATGTCTTTGATATCTGCAATCTTAGAGTAACATGTGTTACCCATTTTCACAATGCCGAAATCACCAGCTACATATTTGCAAAAAAGATCCCTTACCGGTTGTAATACCCCAAAAATCCAGGCTAAGATTAGAACTATGCTTCAATTACATCTAAAATTAAACATCATGTTTTGGTAATGTGGGAAGTTATATGTTTTAAGGCCAGAAGTAACTCCTAGCTCATAGCAAAGTTGAAACCTTCCTTACCAGTTGTTTTCTTACGAAGAATCTTCCTATAGTAAACTTCAACCGAGCATAACTCTTAGATTCTGAAGTATTTCTAAGATTAATACCCACCAAATAAAAGGTATTTGAATCTTATTTCCAACTCATCCAATTTCTTGTTAATACAGTTTCGGAGCTATGAGTTATGACAATTTTATTGAAGCACAGTCCTGCAGTGAGATAGTATAAATGAAACCAAGATCTTGGTTATATTGTATGATTGTACAATGCTCTCGTCTGCACGAAACAGAACAAAAACCTAAAAGTTGACAAGTATACCTCCCAACCACCAGAGGCTCCCACGATCTTGGTTTGAAACCATGATCTTAGGTACAATCATGGGTCCTAAAGTTGATTAGTCTTGAACTTTCAACCCACGGACTAAGGTAGGATCGTAGGTAGGTCCTAGAGTCAAACCATGGCTCGTATAATGAAGTACAGAGGTGACTAAATTCAACCACCCAACCACGAGCAAAACCCACGATTATAGGTGGGTCCTGTGATCGTGGGATGGTTCATACGTTGCGTTTTGCAGCTTTTTCAGTTATGTTTTATAATGAGCATTCCAATTTTTCCCACTATTTATACCCCTATACTATGTCGTTTAAGCTAACCCAAAGCTGATTATTAAACCTAATATTACCCTAAATCCCTCATTACTCAGAGAAACATTCGACACTTAAAGAGAAAACAAGAAAACAGACGATTTTTCCTGCTCCAGGGCAAATTAGGATTCTTCTGTAACACCCCGTACTTTTATAACCTCACTTGATACCTTGGTATCATATCTACATAGGTGTTGATATGCCATGCATATGTGTTTTATAGTGTCATTGGTGAAACATTTGATAGCGGACTTAACATGTGCGATTAGATCTTCGTAGGAGGTGTGTTGTGATTTCGTGGAGCATTTGGGTAAGAACTCGTACACATTCTAACCTCATTTGGTGACTTTAAGTCATGTTTACTTGATGGTTAAGATCACTAAGTAAGTATTTTGTAGTGTTTTGATAAGGGATTGGACGATACGTAAACATTGGATAAGTGGCCGAAAATTTCAGCAAAGTGCTGAAACTTGCGCCACTACCCTGTTTCAGGGGTGTGGAGCAAGACACCTGCAGCCAAGAAGTTCAGAGGAGGCTGAAAACTTGCGCCACTACCCTGTTTCAGGGGGTGTGGCGCAAGGCACAACAATTATGCCCTTCCGGAGTCGTTTCGCAACGCAATTCTATGACGCTTCTTGGATGGTTTCTTTTGGTTCTTTGGAGTTATTTGAGCATTGTTAAAGATTTAAACACTTCAATATACTCCTACATACTCCTACATGATCAAATCATGAAATGTGAATAGTGATCCAAAATGTCCAATGAAGCCAAGGCGACTAGAATTCCAATTTTTGCGATCGAGGCGACGAATGAGAATCTCGTAAGAGAATATTGTCGTGACATTATGGAATTATGTAAACATGCGATATATGGTGAATAATACATGGAAGTTTATGGGTTGAATGGATATGTATAATTGGGCCCAAAATTAGGCCCAAAATGGAATAAAAGACTTGGCCCAAATGGGTCATTTGACCCATTCTTGCCATGACCACTCCATTATTGCTCCCAAATGGCTAAGGATGACTTGATCACTATATAAGGGACCCAAAAATCAGATTTTATTGAAGCAAAACACACATGCTTTTTCTATCTTTTTCTAGAAAAATCTCAAGAACACTTCTTTGACTCCCAAAAACCCTAAGGCATTTTTGGACAAGATCATCATCTTCCAAGCTTGGGTAAGTGATTATTATTGTACTTTAACATATTATGAGCATGAGATATTATGTATATCATGTTGGTTATGCTTGGAAGTGTTGAATATGGTGTTTTGTGTTTTGGTAAAAGATGTGAAATCCATGGGATTGTAACTTGGATTATGACTTGTGGTCTTAATGAAAAAGCATGGTATGGATAAAATAACAACATGTATGGTGTTATTATGGTCCCAAACTTGTTATGTTCCTATAAAATGTATATTGTGGGATTTTGGTCGATATGCGCTATGAGATGTATTATGGTAAGTTAATGGATTATTTGTGATGTGGTGCGGTTAAGAAAGGGTAATGGAGAAGTGTTGTGGTGAAATATATTGATTATTATGTATTGGTAAATGTTTTGAATATTGTGGGATTTTTGGAATAATAATTTCATCAATGGTTATGTCAAGGGGAAATGGCATGTTTAACAGCAAACATGTAACTCATTGATATTATATGCATTTGTAAAGTAATTGATGGTATAATTATGATGTTGTGATGGTGGAGAGTGGAAGGTATGAACTTGGGGTGACATATGGTCAATGTTGGGCATGTTGTGGTATTATTGATATGACCATGCCGTAAATGGTATTGTAGCGAAAGAAATAACATGTTAAAGCCAAACATGTGACTTATTGTTATTGTATGCATTTGTAAGGTAGTTGGTGGTTAATGTTGGTTCCATTATGTACTTGTGATGTAGAGTGAAACGTAAAGAAGGAGCGGACTTGTTGCGCTCACATATTTGATTGTGTATTTACATTGGGAAGATAAGGTATGTAAGGTTACTCTTTCCGTATCCTTCTACAAGATATTGTTCTTATTGACATTGGGCTTGTTTCAATTCCGAGAGGCTTAAAGTATATCAATTTAGGTTGAGGTATATTGTTATTCATACGTGTCCTATTCTTAGATGAATGATGATTCACTTATCTTTTAGTCATTGATGGAGGTCCCAAAGTTCTCATATGTGTTAGGTCCTAAGAGAATTATCCCAACAAGAGCAATGAGGTAAAAAGAGCTTGTTTAGTTGAATATCATTGTTCCAATCATGTTATGAGTCCTATGGTATGATGATTACCCTTGTGCCAATTGTAAGCTTATCAATCTCATAAGAG
This sequence comes from Capsicum rhomboideum, assembly GCA_031232105.1. NCBI lineage: Eukaryota > Viridiplantae > Streptophyta > Magnoliopsida > Solanales > Solanaceae > Capsicum > Capsicum rhomboideum. The sequence goes on along the minus strand of CP124714.1, from coordinate 149,821,488 downwards.
TAATAAGAGAGGTGATGTGCAAGTTAGTATAATTATTCTTCATAAGTGAAATTGTCAACCTCATGAGATAAAGGAGTGAAGTGAGATGTGCATATAAGTACGTGTTTGGCTAAGGTGTTAATCTCATGAAGTACAAGAGTAAAGTAAAGCATATGGGGGTGTTCCAATTAGTGTCATGATCCAAAGTTCCAATAGAGTTATACACATGTCTCATATCCATTAGTAATGTTCCAAAAGTCTAATGAGGTTATTTTCCAAGGTTTCAATTGTGATTATACTCATGCATCTTGTTCATTGATCATTGTTCAATGGTTCCAACAGTATTATGTTTCCATGAAGGCTATGTTTCCAAGAATGTTTATATACATGTCTCTAGCTCATTGGTTATTGTTCCAAAGCTTCCAACAATGTTATGACTACAAAAGTATCAATCCCTCATAAGCCAAGGGTACCCTAATTCCGGGTATCAATTATGGTTCATCATATGTTCTTTACACATTGATCAATTGTCATTCACATGTTTCATATGCTTTGAGTAATGTTCTAAATATTTCATGGTTCCATCAATGTTACGTCTCAAAGTTCAAAGTGATATTATGACTATCAAAGTACCAATCTCTCACAAGTTGAAGTATCAATCTCAAAGTAATGAAATAAAGTAAGGGCAAAGTAATGTATGATGATGATGTTTATTTATCCATGGGGTAAAAGTACCTGCATGATGATGGCCATTTATCCATGGGGTGCAAGAACACTTGCATGATGACATGATCTTATCAATGGGGTAAAAAGAATACCTGCATGATGATGATATTTTATCCATGGCGTGAAAGAACACACCTGCATGATGTATCCATGGGGTGAAATGAACACCTGCATGATGAGGGCCCTAACAGCATATGAGCAATGAAAAAGTAATGTAAAGTAAAGGCAAAAAAAAAAAAAAAAAAGAATGTAATATACATGGTTTCCAAAGTACAGAAAAGTGACTCATCTACACTGTGACTGATCTATAATTATTATGCATTTGAACTTGAGTTCTTGACATATTTTCATATCTTACAGTTTCATTTGAGCCTTACATACTCAGTACATTCCTCGTACTGACCCCCTCGGGGGCCTTACCTTACATGTTGCAGGTGCAGGCACTAGTAGGCCTCCGCAGTAGATTGTCAGTATTACAGATCTTTGGTGAGCTCCAGTTAGTTCGGGGCTTCTCCGAGTCACTGTTGTACATATGTTTTGATTTTGTACATGTTGTATAAAGCGGGGACTTGTCCCGACTGTTAGTTCATTTTGGTCAATGCATTTGTTAGAGGCTTTTGTAGACGGATGTGGGTGTATCAGTGAAAAAGGCATATGTTATTTTGACTGGATGGCCTCAACGGCCAAGTTTCATATGTATGTACATATATATGTGTTATTCGTCGTTCAAGTCCTTACGTAATAGTGGTGATGCTTCTGTGATGCATATGACTGAACATAGGCAAAGGTTGGTTCTCTCGGGCCTTATCGGCTACGGGTGCCAATCATGTCTCGATGGGATTCGGGGCGTGACATCTTCAATCTCAAGCTCCAAATTCAAAGAATTCACCAAGGTTTCCATATCCATATATGTGGGATTTTATCATTGGATTTCCTTTCACCCATTGAGTCCTAAAATTATTTCAAAACCTCAGATTAATTCACTCTCCAAACCTAGGGTTTTCATAAAGAGTGTGAATTCCAGTATATTTCAGGTTTTTGCCTTGACTAAATCATGAATGTATGATTTCCCATAAATTTGAACATCTTTACATGCTCATGATGATAAATTCTCATTATGTTGATAAATTACTGATTTTGGACTTGAGTATGAAATTTCTTATTATGTTCAAATTATAGAATTGCCATTTGTAGTTGCATTCTTCAGAGACAGTAAGTTATGAACATCCGACGATCTAGGATTTCATGAATATATTAATAAATACTCAGTCTTCCATGTTTATATGATGTCGAATGTTTTTCAGATAAAGTGTCCACTACCTCAGACTCATATACCAGTATTATGAGCTTGTCAGTTATTCGTTCTAAATGAACTATCCTGTTATCTGTTGGTATTCAATTGAGAGTAATACTTAGTACCGAGCATACATAGGGATGAAGGTTCACCCATCAGTTAGGCTGATACCTTTAGTAGAAGTATTTAAGTCCCAGAACTAAGGCACCACCACAGGTTCTAAAGGGTCACCCGTCAGACCAGGCTGGACACCTTAGTCCTTTTGGATATCACTTTAGTGGATCCACGTCAGTCAGTGTTCTTACCCTTGGTAAGGTACAAAGCACCCTTCTAGCTAGGGTTACAGGTTGGACCCCGGTTAGCTCAGATAGGGGTATGTCGGTTAACGGTAGCTCCCACAGTCCACAGTACAGGTTCAGATATTTGTATGACCTTTTATTCAGTTAGTTTATCTATTAGACCATTACATGATTATTACTTGGTCATTGGATCATTTTGCATGTCTTAGTCCCATGTTCAGTTTACCCATGTTACATTCGATATATTCAGCTTTTATTAGATCATGTATATCTCACATGCTCAGTATATTCCAAGTACTGACCGTATTGACCGTATTCTTTCCTTTGCTCTATATTGTCTTATAATATAAGTTCCAATGTTTAGCATCCAGCTCTAGAATAGTATGATTTTGCATCATATCAACTGTAGTTTTTTGGTGAGTCCTCATCATTTGAGGGCCAGTTATCAATATTTCATTTTAGTTTATCTCAATTGGAGTTAGTTGGGGGTTTATACCAACAACTCATCTACTTAGAGGCTTTTCAGACAGACATATAGATTTTTAGCATCTTAGTGATGTTAGGCAGTGTTATCCTTGACTTTCAGTATTGGTTTTATTTATGATTATATCATTTTAGTTTAGCTTCCCCTCAGTATTTCATCTATTATTTCATTATACCTAGTGTTATTCCAGGCAATGGGTTAGCTTGGGGTCACTTGTGACACTAAGCATCATGTTACGACAAGGGTTAGTCTCGAACTGTGACAAACTTGGTAGCAGAACATCAGGTTTAAAGTGTTCTAGGGTGTCTGAAAGTCGCTTTTAGTAGAGTCTTATTCAAAGGTATGAAGCACCCCACACTTATGTGTGAGAGGCTATAAATAATTTTAGAAAAAAATTCCCTTCATTCATATTTATATCATGAGATAGAATGTGAACTCTGTTAAAACCTTCTTCTAACTCGTGCTCTACGGATTTACAGAAAATGTCTTCTAAAAGAGACAACGGAAGGAGAAATTAAAATGGAAATAGTAACAGGAACGGGAATCAGCAAGCACCACCGGCTCCAGCAGACCTTTGAATGAGAAAGTCTCTCATATTGAGTTCAGGGCTGCTTTCACGGTGTAATCTCAAGCCATGACCACTCAGGCTAATCAGCAGGTTGTTGCCCTGGTCAATCCTACTGGTACTACAATAGCAGCTAGAGTTTGGGACTTCACTTGGATGAATCCTCCTGAGTTCCATGGTTCTAGGACAGAGGAAGATCTGCAGGAGTTTTTTTATGATATTTAAAAGGTCACAAACATTATGGGTATCACTCCAATTGAGAGTGTTGACTTGGCTGCTTATTAGTTGAAAGAAGTAGCTCACACTAGGTGCAACCAGTGGAAGGAGGATAAAGGTACAGATACAGGTCTAGCAGAATAGGATGACTTTGTCACTTCTTTTCTGGATACGTTCTTCCTACTTGAGCTAAGAGAAGCCAAGGTTTAGGAATTTATAAATCTAAGGCAGGGCAATATGAGTGTGAAAGAGTATTCTCTCAAGTTTACTCAACTTGTAAAGTATGATCCAGCAATGGTTGCTGACTCCAGAGCCTGCATGATTAAGTTCATGACATGTGTTTCCGAGGATGTGGTTAAGGATTGTAGGACTACTGTGTTGGTTGAGGATATGGACATATCCAGGTTGATGGTTCATGCCCAACAGATTGAGAAGGAAAGGATCAAGGAGAGAGAAAGAGAGAACAAGAAGGCCAGAATAGGTAGTTTTAACTTCTCTCAGTAGTGGTCAGATGGTGGTAATCGTTCTCAGTTCCGTCAAAAATCTCCATCTCCAGCCCCATGATCTGCTAGTACTCCAATTCCCAAGTTCAGGCAGGATAATCGATATAGGGCACCAAGCTCTAAGTCCCAAGGCGGTGTTACTAGTGGTCATACTCACCTGGTGTGCAAAAAGTGCAAAAAAAACCACCAAGGTGGGATGTATAGCCGATAACAGTAACTATTTTGGTTATGGTAAGCTAGATCATAAATTGAGAGAGTGTCTAGTGGCTTCACAGAGGGGTAGGGATGCCCGCCAGTAGAATCAGACTAACTCTTCATCAACTCTAGCAAGTCGACCGACTCAATAGGGTACCTCACCTGGTGTAGTTGACGGACAAGGTTAGAACAAGTTCTATGTCGTTCAAACTTGACAGGATCATGAAGGTTCTCCTGATGGAGTCACTAGTACATTTTCATATTCATGTCTATGCATTGTTAGGTCCCATAGCCACACTTTCCTTCATGACTCCTTGTATAGCTGTAGACTTTGGTGTCAGTCCTTAAATTCTTTCAAAACCTTTCTAAGTCTCTACTCCAGTTGGTGATTCAGTCTTAGCTACATGGGTATACAAAAATTGCCCAGTCACACTTTTCATGAAAGTCACCTCAATTGATCTTATAGAGTTAGCCATGACAGATTTTGATGCTATTATTGGCATGGATTGGCTCCACTCTTGCTATACCTCAATTGATTGTAGAAATGGAGTAGTTCAATTTCAGTTCCCAAATGAGCCAGTCATAGAGTGGAAGGGTAGCACCTCAGTGTCTATAGTTCGGTTTGTCTCTTACCTTAAGGCTAGGAAAATGATTTTCAAAGGGTACATCTATCATATTATTTGGGTTAAGGATTCAAAGTCTAAGACCCCAACTATTGAGTCAGTTCTAGTGGTTAATGAATTTCTGGAAGTGTTTCCCGAATAGCTGCTCGAAGTTCATCTCGAGCGGGAAATTGACTTTGGAATAGATCTCCTTCCAGATACCCATCCTATTTTAATTTCACCCTATAGAATGTCTCTAGTTGAGCTTAAGAAATTGAAATAACATTTGAAAGATCTTTTATACAAAGGTCTTATCAGGCCCAACACCTCTCCATGGGGTGCTCCAATTCTTTTCGTGCGCAAGAAAGACAGTTCTCTTAGAATGTGCATCGACTACCATCAGTTGAACAAAGTCACAATCAAGAATAAGTATCCCATTCCTAGGATTGATGACTTGTTCAACCAACTTCAGGGTGCCAATTGTTTCTCTAAGATAAACTTCAGATCCGACTATCATCAGCTCAGTCATAGAATGCGACATTCTGAAGACAACCTTCAGAATTCAATATGGTCACTTCAAATTTATTTTTATTTCTTTTGGACTAATAAATTCTCCTGCAACTTTTATGGACTTGATGAACAGGGTGTTCAAATAGTACTTGGACATGTTTGTTATTATCTTTATTAGTGACATCCTTATTTATTCTCGGAGTGAGGATGAACATGTAGACCATTTGAGGATTGCCTTTTAGACTCTTAAAGATCACCTGTTATTTGCTAAGTTCAGAAAGTTTGAATTTTAGTTGAAATCAGTAGCACTCCTTGGTCATATCATTTTCGATAAAGGTATTCAATTTGATCCTCAAAAGACTGAAGCAGTTAGGAATTGACCTAGACTTATCTCTTTATCAGATATCATGAGTTTCTTAGCTTTATTTGGTTACTATAGGTAGTTTGTTGAGGGATTTTCCTCTATTGCTTCCCCTATGTCCAGATTAACTCTGAAGAAAGTCAAGTTTCAGTGGTTCGATTCTTTCTAGAAGAGTTTTTAGGTTAAAAAATCAACTCTCCACCACTCCAGTTTTGACTTAGTAGAGGGTTAAGATAGATTGATGGTTTATTGTGATGGTTCCAGAGTTGGCCTCGATTGTGTGTTGATGCAGCATGACAAGGCTATAACATATGCCTCTATACAGCTATAGCCTCCCGAGAAGAATTACCCGACTCATGATCTTGAGTTGGAAGCAGTAGTTTTTGCCTTAAAGATTTGGAGGCATTATCTTTACGGGGTTCATGTTGATGTGTTCACGGATCATTAGAACCTTTAATATGTGTTCTGCCAGAAAGATCTAAATCTCCATCAAAGGAGATGGCTAGAGTTATTGAAGGACTATGATATGAGTGTCCTCTACCATCCAGGTAAAGCAAATGTAGTGGCTGACACTCTTAGTAGGTTGTCTATGGGAAGTGTTGCTTATATAGAGGAGGAGAAGAAAGAGTTAGCTCACGAGGTTCATCAACTTTCTAGACTTGGAGTTTGGTTGGTTAATTCAGCCGAAGGTGATAACTTGGTCTATAATGGTTCAGAATCTTCATTAATAGCTGAGGTGAAAGAAAAACAAGTTAGTGATCTCATTTTGCGTGAGTTGAAGGAAGCAGTCCAAAGTCAGAAGGTTGAGGTTTTCTCCTAAGAGGGAGGTGGTGTTCTTTGTTATCAGGGCAGACTATGTGTTCCAATATGGATGACTTGAGAAAACGGATGCTATCATAGGCTCACAGTTCTTAGTATTCTATTATCCAGGAGCCACTAAGATGTACCATAATCTATGGGAAGTCTATTGGTGGAATGGACTGAAGAAGGCTATCATGGAATTTGTGGCTAAGTATCCAAATTGCTAGCAGGTTAAGGTTGAACACCAGAGACCTGGTGGTATGATACAGGATATCAGTATTCCTACTTGGAAGTGGGAAGTGGTGAATATAGACTTTGTTACAGGGCTGCCTTGTACTCGCCATCAATATGATTTTATTTGGTTATTGTAGATCAACCCATTTCCTGCCAGTTACCACTTCAAATTCAGTCGAGGATTTTGCTAGGCTCTACCTTTGAGAGTTGGTGAAATTTCATGGAGTCCCTTTAACTATCATCTTAGATAGGGGTACGCAGTTTACCTCTCAGTTCTGGAAGACTTTTCTAAAAGGTCTTGGTACACAAGTTCATCTCAGTACGACTTTTTATCCACAGACAGATGGTCAGGCATAGCGGACAATTCAAACTTTATAGTACATATTGAGAGCGTGTGTGATAGATTTCAAGGGTAGTTGGGATGACCATTTGCCTTTGATTGAGTTTGCTTATAATAACTGCTATCACTCCAGTATTCAGATGGCCCCATTTGAAGCACTTTATGGTGGAAGATGTAGGTCTTCCATTGGTTGGTTTGAAGTTGGTGAAGCTATCTTGATAGGCCCAGATTCAATTCATGAGGCTATGGAAAAAGTTTAGTTGATTAGAAAAAGGCTGAAAATAGCCCAGAGTCGTTAGAAGTCCTATACAGATATGAGGAGGGAGTTTGAGTTTATTATTGGTAATTTTGTCTACTTGAAAATTTCTCCCATGAAAGGGGTGAAGAGGTTTGGCAAGAAAGGAAAGCTCAGTTCCCGTTATATGAGTCCTTATAAGATTTTGGATTGCTTTGGAAATGTAGCCTATGACTTAGATTTACCTGCAGACTTAGCATCGGTGCATCTGATTTTCCATGTGTCCTTGTTAAAGAAATGCATTCCCGCATTGATTGTGCCTTTAAATAGTGTGGGTGTGAAAGATAGTCTCTCTTATGAGGAGGTCCCAGTTGAGATCCTTGACCATCAGGTTATTAAGTTGAGGAATAAAGAGGTTGCTTCAGTAAAGGTTCTCTGGCGAAATCAGCTAGTTGAGGGAGCTATTTAAGAAGCAGAGGCGGATATGATGATCAAGTACCCCCATCTTTTCTCTTTGAATTCAATTCCAACTTGAGGTAATAGTTTCCCCTTAATTAATTATTTCCATCTCATGTCACTCAGTTATTCCAATGTCATAGCATATATTCATGAGTTCAGTTTAGTCCATGTTTCAGTTATAGACTAAGTTATCATGTTAGTATTCAACTCTTTGAATTTCAGTGATGGGATTGCAGCTCTTTCCCTATCTTTTCAGCTTAGTTATTTTTCATTCGGGGACGAATGACCCCAAGCGGGAGATATTGTAACACCCCAAAAATTCAAGTTAATATTAGAACCATGCTTCAAGTACATTTAAAGTCAAGCATCATGTTTTGGTAGTGTGCGAAGTTATTTAGACATGTATTAAGGCCACAAGTAACTCCTAGCTCATAGCCAAGTTAAAACCTTCCTTATTGGTTGTTTTCTTGCGAAGAATCTTCCTATAGTAAACTTCAAACAAGTATAACTCTTAGATTCTGAAGTATTTTTGAGCTCAAGACCCACCAAATAAAAGGTATTTGAGTCTTCTTTCCAACTCATCTACTTTATCATTAATCTAGTTTTGGAGCTAAGAGTTATGACCATTTTAGTGAAGCACTGTCCAGCAGTGAGACAGTACAAAAAAAACCACAATCTTGGTTAGATTATACGATTGTACAATGCTCTCGTCTGCATGAAACAGCCCCAAAAATCTTAAAGTTGACAAGTATACCTCCCAACTACGAGGGGCTCCAACGATCTTGGTTTGAAACCACGATCTTAGGTACGATTGTGGGTCCTAAAGTTGATTCGGCTTGAACTTTCAACCTACAGACCAAGGTACGATTGTAGGTGGATCCCATGAGTCATACCATGGATAGTTGGGTGAATTCCATAGGAGCCTCAATCCAGCAACCCAACCATGAGCACTAGTCATGATCGTACATGGGTCCCACGATCGTGAGATGGTTCGTACGTTGTGTTCTTCAGATTTTTCAATTACATTTTATAAGAGGCATTCCAATATTTTTCCACTATGTAGAACCCTATACTATGTCCTTTAAGCTATACCAAAGCTTATTATAAAGCCTAATATTACCTTAAATCCCTCATTACTCAGAGAAACATTCGACACTTAGAGAGAAAACAAAAAGACAGGCGATTCTTCCTCCTCCAGGGCAAATTAGGATTCTTCAATCTCAAGCTCGTAATTCAAAGAATTCACCAAGGTTTCCATATCTATATATGTGAAATTTCATCATTGGATTTTCTTTCACCCATTGAGTCCCAAAATTATTTCAAAACCTCAGATTAATTCACTCTCTAAGCCTAGGGTTTTTATGAAAAGTGTGAACTTTAGTATCTTTCAATTTCTTGCTTTGACTAAACCATGAATATATTATTTCCCATAAAATTGAGTATCTTTACATACTCATGACTATAAATTCTCATTATGCTGATAAATTACTGATTTTGAACTTGAGTATGAAATTTCTTATTACGTTTAAATTATAGAATTGCCATTTGTAGTTGCATTCATCAGAGATGGCGGTTATGAACACCCGATGACCTAGAATTTCATGCATATATTAATAAATACTCAGTCCTACATGTTTATAAGATGTATAATGCTTTTAAGATAAAGTGTGTACTATTTCAGACTCAGATACCAGTATTATGAGTTTGTCAGTTATTTATTCTAAATAAACTATCCAGTTATCAGTTGGTACTCAGTTGGAAGTTGTACTTAGCACCGAATAGACGCAGAGATTAAGGTTCACCCGTCAATAGTCTAAGACTTTTAGTAGAAGTTTTTAAGTCCCAGAACTACGGCACCACCGTAGGTTCTAAAGAGTCACCCGTCAGACCAGGATTGACACCTTAGTCTTTTTGGACATCAGTTTAATGGATCCATGCCAGTCAGTGTTCATACCCTTGGTAATATAAAGAGCACCCTTCCAGCTGGAGTTATAGGTTGGACCCCAGTTAGCTCAGATTGGGGTATGTCGGTTAACGATAGCGCCCACAGTCTACAGTTAAGGTTCAGATATTTGCATGACCTTGTATTTAGTTAGTTCAACTATTACACCACTACATGATTATTACTTGGTCTTTGGATCAGTTTACATGTCTCAGTCCCATGTTCAGTTTACCTTGTGACATTCAACATATTCAGCTTATATTAGATTATGCATATCTCACATGCTCAATATTTTCTAAGTACTGACCACATACTTTCCTTTGCTTTATATTATCTTATTATATAGGTTCCAACGTTCTGCATCCTGCTCGAGGCTAGTACGATTTAACATCATATCAACAATAGTATTTTAGTGAGTCCTCATTATTTGAGTTCCAGTTATCAATATTTCTTTTTAGTTTCATTTTAGTTTAAGACAGTTGGAGTAAGTTGGGGGCTTGTCCAAACAACTCATCTACTTAGAGGTTGTTCAGACAGACAGTTAGATTTTCAGCATGTTAGTGATGTTAGGCAGTGTTATCCTTGACTTTCAGTATTGGTTTTATTTATGATTATATCATTTCTTCTGCTCAATATTTCATCTAATATTTCTGTATACCTAGTGTTATGTTAGGCCATGGGTTCGCTTGGAGTCATTTGTGACTCTAAGCTCCCTGTTATGACTTGGGGGTAGTCTCGTGTAGTGACACCGGTGTAGCATGGTAATATGTTGTATCATCCACCCATTCTAACTCTGTACCTGTTAAGTGCATGCACTCCTCTTCTTAGTTTATGAAAAGAACAACATTATCTTTATTTTACACTATGACAGTTGTGTTGTCATCATTCTTCTGGCCACTACTTTCAACTTTACCCCTTTTTAGATTTGGACAGTCTCTTTTGAAGTGACCTGGTTGATTGCAATTGTAGCAATTTTGGACTTTTGATTTAGATCGGACCTTGGACTTTCCACGATCTCCATATCTACCATAGTTACTTGAACTCCTTTGGTGACTCCCGCCTCTACTATCTGTGATGAGAGCCTGCCCATGATTTTCAGGTTTCTTTCTCATCTTCTCATTGAGTAAAAGAGCTGATGTGACATTCTTCATCTCAATAAAGTCCTTCCCTTGCAAGATGGTTGTTGCCAAAGTATCGTAAGAAGATGAAAACAAGTTCAAGAGCACGATGACTTTATCTTCCTCCTTGATTTTTACTCTGAGGTTAGCCAGTTGCGTGATTAGTTCGTTAAACATATTTAAATGTGACAAAAAAGTTGTACCTTCACCCATTTGTAGGGCGTAAAAATGCTTTTTTAGGTACAATTTATTTGCCAGCGTTTTGGACATATATAGATTTTCTAACTTTGTCCAAATGTCACATGCACTATTTTCATCGATGATGTTATTGACCACATCATCTGTTAAGTGCAACCTGATTGCACTAGCAGCTTTTTCATCCATTTCTTCCCAATCTCCCATTTTCATGGATTCAGACTTTTTGAATCTGCCCCTTAGTGCCTTGTGTAATCCTTGTTGGATGAGCAGATGCCTCATCCTTCTCTGTCATGTAGAGAACCTGCTATCACTATTGAATTTTTCTACCTCATAATTTACTCTAGATATTTTATTTTTATCGAGTATAGTACGACCAACCGCAAAAAATTATTTTTATGAATGATTAGAACCTATGCTCGGATGCCAGTTGTTGGGAATAAACTCCACCACAGAAATAATATTTGGGGTAATAACATCAGAATAATAACGTAGCACCATAATATGGTAATCAACAAAAAAGGATAACAAGGACACAAATATTTTAACGTGGAAAATCCTTCTGAATAAGGGAAAAATCATAGGCCCGAGAGGAGCAAAATAATCCACTATAATGAGAAATTTTACACTTTGTAGGTCCGAGTAAATATTCGAGGAACCACTACACACTAAAGAAATACCCTTCTTTTAATTTTTCCACCTCGCTATTATACCGCTCACACTCTTTATTTTTTTTCATAGATTAATTCTCTATCTGTGAAAAAAATAATTCTCTATCTGTGAAACTCACTCACACTCACTACTTTATTTTTGCTGGTGTGTTGAAATGAGGAGACGGAGAGCTCTTTTTATAGGTGAAGGCACCTCCTTTTCCACTAATCAAAATAGAGGAAAGGTAGCAAATTGCAAATTCCTGTGAATTCTGTCGCCTACCATGCAAGTTGTCAACTTCCAATGGCCAATAAAATTACTCAATTTTTCTGTTCCTTTCTTGCACATGGGTGTGGACCCCACATCAAACTTGGTTTCCAACGTATCACTTTACAATTTGTATAGTATTAGAAGACTGAATTTATATACCTTTTTATATATAGGTCTCGCGTAAGTAGTAGTTATGTATGTGTTACTAAACTAGTCATGAAATCAATCTATTTTGGCTTTACATTGGTTGGGAGAAAGGAGCATACCAAGAGAGGTATAAATATTCCCTTATTATGAATGACCCTACAGAACATGCAAAGAAAAAAGTACTGTCATACCTTATCAGTACATTGACTCTTCAGAAAAAAATATTGCATGATTTCCATTGTTAGTCGATTATAACACCAAAATCTTGAGGGCATAGTATATCCTAATCTTGTCACAATGTCATCCAAAGGAAGTTTGCTATTTTTTAGAATTTATCAGATCTCTTTTTTTAATCATGGTGATTTTATTTTCTCTATCTTTTTAACTACAACTTTCTCTTTCCCAACTTTCAGTATCTGTTCTTTCTTCTTCTTTTTTTTTTTTTAATGTGAATAAGTGATAAAATACATTTCATGATTTTTCAAAGATTTTGTACTTAAATAAAGGTTCAGATTTGTATGTAGGATTGTAGCTTCTTCATGCATGTCCTAGAATCATGCGATAAATTCGTTCCGAATTTAAAATCTAACAAAATTTCTCTCTGTTTTGTACAGTTTTTATTTGTATTAGGCTGAAAGTTGAAATTCTTGGACATGTAGATTAAAAATTTAACATTTTTTGGGTGCATAGGAAACCAAGTATCATTAGGAAGAAGACTAGTTGTATTAGATGAAAGGCTCATCCAAGAAACGAGAATTTGAATTGGAAAAGAAATTTAGCATTCCCAAATATTAAAGCAAGTGTAGCTTAATTCAATCATCATCAAAACTACTTGCTTGATCTCTTGTTCACTAACAAAATAAATAGAAGAAAATAACCTTTTTCAGATCTCATATATATATTAAAAAATAAAGATCTCTTGTAAAAAGCACATAAAACTAAAAAAAGAAATCGTAAGTGACCTACAAAACAAATTTTCTCCTAACTAAGGGGTCGACTAATTGGCTCTTTTCCATTCCTTTAAATAATATTTCTGTTTTTGACGCCAAAATTCATAAGTTTAAATGTGAACCAACTATATTTTTCCATACAGATTAACTCAATTTCACTATCCATTGAGTTAACTTGAAATCTTAAATGCTGATAAAACATGAACTTATCATTGTGGAAGACGATATACTGCTTTAATCAAAAAAGTTTATAACAGCCCAAAGTAATTCTCAATCGTCATGATTAATATATATAATAATAAATATTGGAAAACTTGAAATAATTCATCCAAGATCGCAAGAAAATCACTAGATAAAGATATCACTATAGAAGAATGGTAGGAGCACTAACCTTTATCCATAGAAATAACTTGACTGAGAATGACAGGATCTTCTAAACCTTGACGATTGTTTTTGCCGTATTCTTTTTCTGAGATGGAGAGAAAGAGAAGAAGTGTAATCTTCTAATTTAGGGACCATGTCTATTTAAGACTCTGAAGTGCCTTTTCACGTTGAAAAGGTACCTTTTCAATAAGTTTCAATCAGACTTAAGAAAATTTCCATGGGTTCCCTTTAATTCCAAATTAAACTCATACTTATAGATATTTGTTATTTAGACCCAAATATTTAATACTTTATTAGATTATAAATTGGACTTCTTTAAAGATAGCATATCTATGTATAGTATATTAATATGTGAGTCCACAAAAGAGAAATTACTAACAATCTCCCACTTGGACCACATATATTTCTGAATAATCATACGTAGATGAAACTTTAGTGTGCACAAATTTTTCTATATTGATTTAAATATCTCAAAACAATCTGGTCCATCGATACTATCAATATAGGATCAAAGCGACTTTCGTAACATATATTTGAAACTAAACCCATCAATGGTTACAAATATCAGCAGTACAAATGACATAGATAAAATACGAAAATTACATGTAAGATGATCTAAGTCATACCTATTTCCAACTGGTCCTACTTTATGACTTTAATAGTCCAAAATCACTCTCTTATGCCTTATGCAAAACATCAATAGAAAGTTAATATCTTTATTTTTCAGAGTTATCAATAAACACATGAAATTCATAAATTTTATAAAACTTCAGTCTATACAGAATATAAACTTTAACATGTCAAAAGCATAAATAAAACAACAAACTCCCACTAAAATGGCTCATCATCAAATCTGACAACACCCATATAAGCCACATGCCCATGAAACACTTTAGTGGCAAACCTTTTGTGAGCGGATTCGTAATCATCGAGTTTGTATTAATATGCTCAATCGACACAGGAAGACTCTGAACTCTTTCTTTCACAACTAAAAACGTAACGTCAATGTGCTTTGACTTAGACGAATTTTGGTTTTTCTTCGAATATAACTCAGCAGACTTATTATCACAATAAATTTTCAATGGTCTTTCAATGCCATTGATTATCTACATTCCTGTGACAAAATTTCTTAGCCATATTTCCTGATTTGATTGTTATAGCAGGCAACAAATTCGGCTTCCATGGTAGAAGAAGCTATCAATGTTTGTTCCACACTTTTACAAGAAACAACTTCTCCAGCCAGTGTGAAAACATAGCCTGATGTAGCTTTCCTACTATCAAGACATCCAACAAAATTTGAACTGGATACCCAATGATCTCTAAGTGATCCGACCTCCGATAATTGAGCATGTAATCTTTAGCTCTTTGAAGATACATCATAACTCGTTTTACAGCTTTCCAATGACCTATTCCCGGGTTACTTAAATATTAGTCCAACATTCTCACTATGTAAGCTATATCTGAATGCGTACAAACTTATGCATACATGAGACTTCCCACTGCTGATGTATATGGTATTTTGTCCATCTTTTTCTTCTCTATGTCCAAATTTGGACATTGACGCAAACTAAATTTATCACTTTTAACCACAGGTGTATCTCCTGGTGTACAATTTTGCATACCAAATCTACTTAGCATATTATCAATATAAGTCTTTTGAGACAGTCCAAGAACGTTTCTAGTACGATCCCTATAGATCTCTATACCTAGAACAAATGATGTCTCACCAAGATCTTTCATTTCAAATTACTAGATAGAAATTTCTTTGTTTCAAGCAATAAACCTACATCATTGCCTGCTAGTAGAATGTCATTTAAAATAGCACAAGGATAATAACTTTACTCCCACTAAACTTGAGATATATGTATTGATCAACGGTATTTTCCTTAAAATCAAAAGAGGTCATCACCCAATCAAACTTCCGGTACCATTGACATTATTCACATATTTTGTAAAATGTCCTAGACATTATTCACCTGATCCATCATATCTACCATAGTATTCTTCTCCACTGTCAGATTTAACAGCCTTAATTTTCTTACCTAACTGAGTTTCAACTTTAGCTTTGAAAATTTTAAAAGCATCTAAAGATTGTGACTTCTCATGAATTAAATAGAGATATCCATAACGGGAGTAATCTTTATAAGGTTGATAAAATATTATTGACCATTTCATAAAGTCATAAGGAACGGACCACAAATGTTTGTGTGTATCAACTCTAAAGGTTCTTTAATCCTATAAGCACCTCTTTTCCTTATATTTGTTTGCTTTCTCTTAATCCATTCTATGAAAATTTCAAAAGCTGATAAATCAAGGGAATCAAGAATTCCTTATGACACAAGCCTTTGTATTCCTTGTTTAGAAATATGACCCAATTGTTCATGCTATAACATTGATGAATTCTCATTTTTTAATCTGCACTTACTACTGAAGTTACTTGGATGTAGGTTTTTGTTGATGCATAAGGCTTGTCTGTTTAATTTATATAACTTATCAATCAGAATACCAGTTACAATAATATTAGAATTTAGAGAAATACTACAAATTATATTTTCAATAGAATAATTATATCTTGATATGTCCAAACATAAAATAGAAATTAAGTTCTATCTAAATGACAGTACAATAAATGTTCATATCGTGAGATAGAGTGTGAACTCTGTTAAAACCTTCTTCTAACTCATGCTCTACGCATTAACAGAAAATACCTTCTAGAAGAGCCAAAGAAAGGAGAAATTAAAAGGGAAATGGTAACAGGAACTGGAATCAACAAGCACCACTGGCTCCAACAGACTCTTTGAATGAGAAAGTCTCTCATGTTGAGTTCAGGGATGCTTTCACGGTGTGATTTCAGACCATGACCACTCAGGCTAATCAGCAAGTTGTTGCCCCGATCAATCCTACTGGTACCACAACAGCAGCTAGAGTCTGGGACTTCACTCGGATGAATCCTCCAGAGTTCCATGGTTCTAGGATCGAGGAAGATCTGTAGGAGTTTTTTTATGATATTCAGAAGGTTACAGAAATTATGGGTATCACTCCAATTGAGAGTGTTGACTTGCCTGCTTATTAGCTGAAGAGAGTAGCTCACACTTGGTGCAAGCAGTGGAAGGAGGATAGAGGTATAGATGCAGGTCCAGCAAAATAGGATGAGTTTGTTACTTCTTTTCTGGATACGTCCTTCCTTCTTGAGCTAAGAAAAGCCAAGGTTCAGGAATTTATAAATCTAAGGGAGGGCAATATGAGTATGAAAGAGTATTCTCTCAAGTTTACTTAGCTTTCAAAGTATGCTCCAACAATGGTTGATGACTCCAAAGCCGGCATGAGTAAGTTCATGACAGGTGTTTTCAAGGATGTGGTTAAGGAGTGTAGGACTACTGTGTTGGTTAAGGAGATGGACATATCCAGGTTGATGGTTCATGCCCAACAGATTGAGAAGGAAAAGATCAAGGAGACAGAAAGAGAGAACAAGAGGGCCAAAATAGGTAGTTTTAACTTCTCTCAGTAGTGGTCAGATGGTGGTAATCGTTCTCAGTTCTGTAAAAAAACCTTCATCTACAGCCCCATCATCTTCTAGTACTTCTGTGCCCAAGTTCAGGCAGGATAATCGAGATAGGGTACCAGGCTCTAAGTCCCAAGGCGGTGTTACTAGTGGTCATACTCACTCGGTGAGCAAAAAGTGTAGAAAAAACCACCAAAGTGGGATGTATAGCCGACAATGGTAACTATTTTGGGTATGGTAAGCTAGATCATAAATTGAGGGAGTGTCTAGTGGCTTCACAGAGGGGTAGGGATACCCGCCAGCAGAATCAGACTAACTCTTCATCAGCTCCAGTAAGTCGCGTGACTCAGTAGGTTGCCTCATCTAGTGTAGTTGGCAGACAGTGTCAGAACAAGCTCTATGCTCTTTAAACTCGACAGGATCAGGAGGGTTCTCTAGATGGAGTCACTGGTATATTTTTATATTCATGTCTATACATTGTTAGATCTCGTAGCCACACTCTCTTTATGACTCCTTATATAGCTATAGACTTCAGTGTCAGTCCTGAAATTCTTTCAAAACTTTTCTAAGTCTCTACTCCAGTCGGTGATTCAGTCTTAGCTAGATGGGTGTACAAAAATTGCCCAGTCATACTTTCCAAGAAAGTCACCTCAATTGATCTTATAGAGTTAGACATGACAGATTTTAATGCTATTCTTGGCATGGATTGGCTCCACTCTTGCTATACCTCAATTGATTGTAGAAATGGAGTAGTTCAATTTCAGTTCCCAAATGAGCCAGTCATAGAGTGAAAGGGTAGCACCTCAGTGTCTATAGTTCGGTTTGTCTCTTACCTTAAGGCTAGGAAAATGATTTTCAAAGGGTACATCTATCATCTTATTCGGGTTAAGGATTCAAAGTCTAAGACCCCAACTATTGAGTCAGTTCTAGTGGTTAATGAATTTCTGGAAGTGTTTCCCAAATAGCTGCTCGAAGTTCCTCTCGAGCGGGAAATTGACTTTGGAATAGATCTCCTTTTAGATACCCATCCTATTTTAATTTCACCCTATAGAATGTCTCTAGTTGAGCTTAAGAAATTGAAATAACAGTTGAAAGATCTTTTATACAAAGGTCTTATCAGGCCCAACATCTCTCCATGGGGTGCTCCAATTCTTTTCATGTGCAGAAAGACAGTTCTCTTAGAATGTGCATCGACTACCGTCAGTTGAACAAAGTCACAATCAAGAATAAGTATCCCATTCCTAGGTTTGATGACTTGTTCGACCAATTTCAGGGTGCCAATTAATTCTCTAAGATAAACTTCATATCCGGCTATCATCAGCTTAGAGTCAGAGAATGCGACATTCTGAAGACAACCTTCAGAACTCGGTATGGTCACTTTAAATTTATTGTTATATTTTTTGGACTAACGAATGCTCTTGCAACTTTTATAGACATGATGAACAGGGTGTTCAAATAGTACTTGGACATGTTCGTTATTATCTTTATTGGTGACATCCCTATTTATTCTCGGAGTGAGGATGAACATGTAGACCATTTGTGGATTGTCTTGCAGACTCTTAAAGATCACCAATTATTTGCTAAGTTTAGAAAGTTTGAATTTTGGTTGAAATCAGTATCACTCCTTGGTCATAGCATTTTCGATAAAGGTATTCAGGTTGATCCTCAAAAGACTGAAGCAGTTAGGATTTGGCCTAGACTCATCTCTCCATCAAATATCAGGAGTTTCATAGGCTTAGTTGGTTACTACAGGCAGTTTGTTGAGGATTTTCCTCTATTTATTACCCTATGTCCAGATTAACTCAGAAGAAAGTCAACTTTCAGTGGTTCGATTCTTGCGAGAAGAGTTTTTAGGTTAAAGAATCTACTCACCTCCGCTCTAGTTTTGACTTTACAGAGGGTTTAGATGGGTTTGTGGTTTATTGTGATGGTTCCAGAGTTGGCCTCGATTGTGTGTTGATGCAGCATGACAAGGTTATAACATATGCCTCTATACAGCTCAAGCCTCATGAGAAGAATTACCAACTCATGATCTTGAGTTGGCAGCAGTAGTTTTTACCTTAAAGATTTGGAAGTATTATCTTTACGGGGTTCATGTTGATGTGTTCACGGATCATAAGAGCCTTCAGTATGTGTTCAGCCAAAAAGATCTAAATCTTCATCAGAGGAGATGGCTCGAGTTGTTGAAGGACTATGATAGGAGTGTCCTCTACCATCCGGGTAACGCTAATGTAGTGGTTGACGCTCTTAGTAGGTTGTCTATGGGAAGTGTTGCTCATATAGAGGAGGAGAAGAAAGAGTTAGCTCACGAGGTTCATCAGCTTTCTAGACTTAGAGTTTGGTTTGTTGATTCAGCCAAAGGTAATATCTTGGTCTAGAATGGTTCAGAATCTTCATTAAAAGCTAAGGTGAAAGAAAAGCAAGATAGTGATCTCATTTTTCTTGAGTTGAAGGAAGCGGTCCAAAGTCAGAAGGTTGAGGTTTTCTCCTAAGGGGGAGATGGTGTTCTTTGTTATCAGGGCAGACTATGTGTTCCAATATGGATGACTTGAGACAATGGATTCTTGCAGAAGCTCACAGTTCTCAATATTCTATTATCCAAGAGCCACTAAGATGTGCCATGATCTATTGGAAGTCTATTGATGGAATGGCATGAAGAAGGATATCAAGAAATTTGTGGCTTAGTGTCCAAATTGCCAGCAAGTTAAGGTTGAACACCAGAGATCTGGTGGTATGATCTAGGAT
Organism: Capsicum rhomboideum; assembly: GCA_031232105.1. Lineage (NCBI taxonomy): Eukaryota > Viridiplantae > Streptophyta > Magnoliopsida > Solanales > Solanaceae > Capsicum > Capsicum rhomboideum. The sequence continues at coordinate 149,801,781 of CP124714.1, read as the reverse complement.
ATCAATATTCCTACTTGGAAATGGGAAGTGGTGAATATGGACTTCGTTACATGGTTGCCTCGTACTTGCTATAAATATGATTTTATTTGTGTTATTGTAGACCGAATGACTAAGTCAGCCCATTTCATGCTAGTTAACACTTCAAATTCAGTCGAGGATTATGCTAAACTCTACCTTGGAGAGTTAGTGAAATTGCATGGAGTCTCTTTGACCATCATCTGAGATAGGGGTACTCAGTTTACCTCTCAGTTCTGGAAGACTTTTCAAAAAGATCTTAGTACCCAAGTTAATCTCAGTACGAATTTTTATCCACAGACAGATGGTCAGGCATAGCGAACCATTCAAATTTTAGAGTACATGTTGAGAGCGTGTGTGATCGATTTCAAGGGTAGTTGGGATGACCATTTGCCTTTGATTGAGTTTGCTTATAATAACAGTTATCACTCCAGTATTCAGATGGCCCCATTTGAAGCACTTTATGGTAGAAGATGTAGGTCTTCTATTGGTTGGTTCGAAGTTGGTGAAGCTACCTTGATAGGGCCAGATTCAATTCATGAGGCTATGGAAAAAGTTCAGTTGATTAGAGAAAGGATGAAAATAGCCCAGAGTTATCAAAGGTCCTATACAGATGTAAGGAGGAGGGAGCTTAAGTTTGTTTTTGGTGATTTTGTTTACTTGAAAGTTTTACCCATGAAAGGGGTGAAGAGATTTAGAAAGAAAGAAAAGCTCAATTCCCGTTATGTGGATCCTTATAAGATTTTGGATTGCTTTGGAAATGTAGCCTATGAGTTAGATTTACCTGCAGACTTAGCATCGGTGCATCTGATTTTCCATGTGTCTTTGTTAAAGAAATGCATCGGTGATCCCGCATTGATTGTGCCTTTAGACAGTGTGGGTGTGAAAGATAGTCTCTCTTACGAGGAGGTCCCAGTTGAGATCCTTGACCGTCAGGTTCGTAAGTTGAGGAATAAAGAGGTTGCTTCAGTAAAGGTTCACTGGCGGAATCAGCTAGTTGAGGGAGCTACTTAAGAAGCAGAGGCGGATATTATGACCAAGTACCCCCATCTTTTCTCTTCGAATTCAATTCCAGCTTGAGGTAATAGTCTCCCCTTAATTAATTATTTCCATCTCATGTCACTCAGTTATTCCCATGTCATAGCATGTATTCATGAGTTCAAGATTTATCCATGTTTCAGTTATAGACTCAGTTATCAAATTAATATTCAGCTCTTTGAATTTCAGCGATGGAATTGCAGCTCTTTCCCTATTTTTTCAGCTTAGTTATTTTTCATTCATGGATGAATGACCCCAAGCGGGAGATATTGTAACACCCCAAAAATTCAAGCTAATATTAGAACCATGCTTCAAGTACATGTAAAATCAAGCATCATGTTTTGGTAGTGCGGGAAGTTATTTAGACATGTATTAAGGGAACAAGTAACTCCTAGCTCATAGCCAAGTTGAAACCTTCCTTATCGGTTGTTTTCTTGCGAAGAATCTTCCTATAGTAAACTTCAAACAAGCATAACTGTTAGATTCTGAAGTATTTTTGAGCTCAAGACCCACCAAATAAAAGGTATTTGAGTCTTTTTTCCAACGCATCTACTTTATCGTTAATCCAGTTTTGGAGCTAAGAGTTATGACCATTTTAGTGAAGCACTATCCAGCAGTGAGACAGTACGAATAAAACCACAATCTTAGTTAGATTATACGATTGTACAATGCTATCGTCTGCATGAAACAGCCCCAAAAATATGAAAGTTGACAAGTATACCTCCCAACTACGAGGGGCTCCCACGATCTTGGTTTGAAACCACGATCTTAGGTACGATTGTGGGTCCTAAAGTTGATTCGGGTTGAACTTTCAACCAACGGACCAAGGTACGATTGTAGGTGGATCCCAAGAGTCGTACCATGGATCATCTAATGTATTCCAGAGGAGTCTCAATCCAGCAACCCAACCATGATCACCAGCCATGATAGTATGTGGGTCCCACGATCGTGAGATGGTTCATACGTCGTGTTCTGTAGATTTTTTAATTACATTTTATAAGAGGCATTCCAGTCTTTTTCCACTATGGAGATCCCTATACTATGTCGTTTAACCTATCCCAAAAATTAATATTAACCCTAATATTACCTTAAATCCCTCATTACTCAGAGAAACATTCGACACTTAGAGAGAAAAAAAAAAAATGGGCGATTCTTCTTCTTCCAGTGCAAATTAGGGTTCTTCAACCTCAAGCTCCAAATTCAAGAATTCACCAAAGTTTCCATCTCTAGATATATGAAATTTCATCATTAGATTTTCTTTCACCCATTGAGTCCCAAAATTATTTCAAAACATCAGATTAATTCACTCTCCAAGCTTAGGGTTTTTATGAAAAGTGTGAACTCCAATATCTTTCAGTTTCTTGCTTTGAATAAGCCATGAATATATTATTTCCCATAAAATTGAGCATCTTTACATGCTCATGACTATAAATTCTCATTATGTTGATAAATTACTGATTTTGAACTTGAGTATGAAATTTCTTATTATGTTCAAATTATAGAATTGCCATTTATAGTTGCATTCTTTAGAGATGGCAGGTTATGAACACCTGATGACCTAGAATTTCATGCATATATTAATAAATACTCAGTCCTTCATGTTTATATGATGTATAATGCTTTTAAGATAAAGTTAGTACTATTTCAAACTCAGATACCAATATTATGAGTTTGTCAGTTATTCATTCTAAATGAACTATCCAATTATCAGTTGGTACTCAGTTGGAAATAGTACTTAGCACCGAGCAGACACGGGGATAAAGGCTCACCCGTCAGTAGGCTGAAACTTTTAGTAGAAGTCCCTAAGTCCCAGAACTATGGCACCACCGTAGGTTCTAAAGAGTCACCTGTAAGACCATGATTAACACCTTAGTTCTTTTGGACATCACTTTAATAGATCCATGTAAATCAGTGTTCATACCCTTGGTAAAGTACAGAGCACCCTTCCAGCTAGGGTTACAGGTTGGACCCCAGTTAGCTCAAATTAGGGTATGTCGGTTAACGATAACACCCACAGTCCACAATTTAGGTTCAGATATTTGCATGACCTTGTATTCAGTTAGTTCAGCTATTATACCACTACATGATTATTACTTGGTCATTGGATCAGTTTGCATGTCTCAGTCCCATGTTCAGTTTACCATATTACATTCGACATATTCATTTTTTATTAGATCATGCATATCTCATATGCTCAATATTTTCTAAGTACTGACCGTATACTTTCCTTTGCGCTATATTATCTTATAATATAGGTTTAGATGTTCAGCATCCTACTCGAGGCTAGTACGATTCAGCATCATATCAGCAATAGTGTTTTGGTGAGTCCTCATCATTTGAGTTCCAGTTATCAATATTTCTTTTTAGTTTCAGACAGTTGGAGTTAGTTGGGGGCTTTTCCAAACAACTCATCTACTTAGAGGATTTTCAGACAGACAGTTAGATTTTTAGCATGTGTGATGTTAGGCAGTGTTAGCCTTGACTTTCAGTATTGGTTTTATTTATGATTATATCATTTCTTCTGCCCAGTATTTCATCTATTATTTCTGTATACCTAGTGTTATGTTAGGCTTTGGGTTAGCTTGGAGTCATTTTTTACTCTAAGCACCGTGTTATGACTGGTAGGTAGTCTCGGATCGTGACACCAGTGTAGCATGGTAAGATGTTGTATCATCCGCCCATTCCGACTCTGGACCTGCTAAGTGCATGCACTCCTCTTCTTGTTTTATGAAGAGAACAACATTATCATTATTTTGCACTATGATGAGAGTCTGCCCATGATTTTCAGGCTTCTTTCTCATCTTTTCATTGAGTAAAAGAGCTGATGTGACATTCTTCATCTCAATAGAGTCCTTACCTTGCAAGATGGTTGTTGCCAAAGTATCATAAGAAGATGGCAACAAGTTCAAGAGCACGATGACTTTATCTTCCTCCTTGATTTTTACTTTGAGGTTAGCCAGTTGCGTGATTAGTTCGTTAAGCATATTTAAAGTGACAAAAAAATTACACCTTCACCCATTTGTAGGGGTAAAACTGCTTCTTTAGGTATAATTTATTTGCCAGCATTTTGGACATATATAGATTTTCTAACTTTGTCCAAATGCCACATGCACTATTTTTATTGATGATGTTATTGACCACATCATCTGTTAAGTGCAACCTTATTGCACTAGCAGCTTTTTCATCCATTTCTTCCCAATCCTCCATTTTCATAGATTCGGGTTTTTTGAATTTGCCTCTTAGTGCCTTGTGTAATCCTTGTTGGATGAGCAGATGTCTCATCCTTCTCTGTCATGTTGAGAACCTGTTATCACTGTTGAATTTCGCTACCTCATAATTACCCCGAATATTTTATTTTTATCGAGTATTGTACGACCAACCACAAAAAATTATTTTTGTGAATGAGTAGAACCTATGCTCGGATGCCAGTTGTTGGGAATAAACTCCACCACAGAAATAATATTTGGGGTAATAACATCAGAATAATAACGTAGCACCATAATATGGTAATCAACAAAAAAGGATAACAAGGACACAAAAATTTTAACGTGGAAAATCCTTCTGAATAAGGAAAAAATCACAGGCCCGAGAGGAGCAAAATAATCCACTATAATGAGAAATTTTACACTTTGTAGGTCTGAGTAAATATTCGAGGAACCACTACACACAAAAGAAATAACCTTCTTTTAATTTTTCCACCTCGCTATTATACCGCTCACACTCTTTATTTTTTCTCACAAATTAATTCTCTATCTGTGAAAAAAATAATTCTCTATCTGTGAAAAAAATAATTCTCTATCTGTGAGACTCACTCACACTCACTACTTTATTTTTGCTGGTGTGTTGAAATAAGGAGATGGAGAGCTCTTTCTATAGGCGAAGGTACCTCCTTTTCCACCAATCAAAATAGAAGAAAGGTAGCAAATTGCAAATTCCTGTGAATTCTGCCGCCTACCATGCAAGTTGTCTACTTCCAATGGCCAATAAAATTACTCAATTTTTCTTTTCCTTTCTTGCACATGGGTGTGGCCCCCACATCAGACTAAGTTTCCAACGTATCACTTTACAATTTGTATAGTATTAGAAGACTGAATTTATATACCTTTTTATATATAGTTCTCGCATAATTAGTATTTGTGTATGTGTTACTAAACATGTCATTAAATCTATCTATTTTGGCTTTACATTGGTTGGGAGAAAGGAGGATACCAAGAGAGGTATAAATATTTCCTTATTATGAATGACACAACAGAACATGCAAAGGAAAAGTACTGTCATACCTTATCAGTACATTGACTCTTCAGAAAAAAATATTGCATGATTTCCATTGTTAGTCGATTACAACACCAAAATTTTGAGGGCATAGTATATCCTAGTCTTGTCACAATGTCATCCAAAGGAAGTTTGCTATATTTTAGAATTTATCAGGTCACTTTTTTTAATCATGGTGATTTTATTTTCTCTATCTTTTTAACTGCAACTTTCTCTTTCCCAACTTTCAGTATCTGTTCTTTCTTCTTCTTTTTTTTTTTTAATGTGAATAAGTGATAAAACACATTTCATGATTTTTCAAAGATTTTGTACTTAAATAAAGGTTCAGACTTGTATGTAGGATTGTAACTTCTTCATGCATGTCCTAGAATCATGCGATAAATTCGTTCAGAATTTAAAATCTAACAAAATTTCTCTCTGTTTTGTACAGTTTTTATTTGTATTAGGCTGAAAGTTGAAATTCTTGGACATGTATATTAAAAATTTAACATTTTTTGGGTGCATAGGAACACAGGTATCATTAGGAAGAAGAGTAGTTGTATTAGATGAAAGACTCATCAAAGAAACGTGAATTTGAATTGGAAAAGAAATTTAGCATTCCCAAATATTAAAGCAAGTGTAGCTTAATTCAATCATCATCAAAACTACTTGCTTGATCTCTTGTTCACTAAGAAAATAAATAAAAGAAAATAACCTTGTTCAGATCTCATATATATATTAAAAAATGAAGATCTCTTGTAAAAAACACATAAAACTAAAAAAAGAAATCGTAAGTGACCTACAAAACAAATTTTCTCCTAATTAAGGGGCCGACTAATTGGCTCTTTTCCATTCCTTTAAATAATATTTCTGTTTTTGACGCTAAAATTCATAAGCTTAAATGTGAACCAATTATATTTCTCCATACAAATTAACTCAATTTCATTATCCATTGAGTTAACTTGAAATCTTAAATGCTGATAAAACATGAACTTATCATTGTGGAAGACGATATACTGCTTTAATCAAAAAAGTTTATAAAAGCCCAAAGTAATTCTCAATCGTCATGATTAATATATATAATAATAAATATTGGAAAACTTAAAATAATTCATCCAAGATCGCAATAAAATCACTAGATAAAGATATCACTATAGAAGAATGGTGGGAGCACTAACCTTTATCCAAAGAAATAACTTGATTGAGAATGACAGGATCTTCCAAACCCTGAAGATTGTTTTTACCGTATTCTTTTTCTGAGATGGAGAGAAAGAGAAGAAGTGTAATCTTCTAATTTAGGGACCATGTCTATTTAAGACTCTGAAGTGCCTTTTCACGTTGAAAAGGTACCTTTTCAATAAGTTTCAATCTGACTTAAGAAAATTTCCATGGGTTCCCTTTAATTCCAAATTAAACTCATACTTATAGAGATTTATTATTTAGACCCAAATATTTAATACTTTATTAGATTATAAATTGGGCTTCTTTAAAGATAGCATATCTATGTATAATATATTAATATGTGAGTCCACAAAATAGAAATTACTAACAATCTCCCACTTGGACCACATATATTTCTGAATAATCATACGTTGATTAAACTTTAGTGTGCACAAATTTTTCTATCTTGATTCAAATATCTCAAAATAATCTGGTCCATGGATACTACCAATATAGGATCAAAACGGTTTTCGTAACATATATTTGAAACTAAACCCATCAATGGTTATAAATATCAGCAATACCAATGACATAGATCAAATACGAAAATTACATGTAAAATGATCTAAGTCATACCTATTTCCAACTGGTCCTACTTTATGACTTTAATAGTCCATAATCACTTTCTTATACCTTATGCAAAACAACAATAGAAAGTTAATATCTTTATTTTTCAGAGTTATCAATAAACACATGAAATTCATAAATTTTATAAAACTTCAGTCTGTACAGAATATAAACTTTAACATGTCAAAAGCATAAATAAAACAACAAACTCCCACTAAAATGGCTCATCATCAAATCTGACAACACCCATATGAGCCACATGCCCATGAAACACTTTAGTGGCAAACCTTTTGTGAGCGGATTCGCAATCATCGAGTTTGTATTAATATGCTCAATCGACACAGGACGACTCTGAACTCTTTCTTTCACAACTAAAAATGTAACGTCAATGCACTTTGACTTAGACGAACTTTGGTTTTTCTTCGAATATAACTCAACAGACTTATTATTACAATAAATTTTCAATGGTATTTCAATGCCACTGATTATCTACATTCATGTGACAAAATTTCTTAGCCATATTCCCTGATTTGATGATTTATAGTAGGCAATAAATTCGGCTTCCATGGTAGAAGAAGCTATCAATGTTTGTTTCAAACTTTTACAAGAAACAACTTTTCCAGCCAACATGAAAACATAGCCTGATGTAGATCTCCTACTATCAAGACATCCAGCAAAATCTGAACTGGATACCCTATGATCTCTAAGTGATCCGACCTCTGATAATTGAGCATGTAATCTTTAGCTCTTTGAAGATAAATCATAAATCATTTTACAGCTTTCCAATGACCTATTCCCGGGATTACTTAAATATTAGTCCAACATTCTCACTATGTAAGCTATATCTGGATGCTTACAAACTTGTGCATACATGAGACTTCCCACTACTGATGTATATGGGATTTTATCCATCTTTTTCTACTCTATGTCCAAATTTGGACATTGGCGCAAACTAAGTTTATCACCTTTAACCACAGGTGTATCTCCTGGTGCACAAGGATAATAAATTTACTCCCACTAAACTTGAGATATATGTATTGATCAATGGTATTTTCCTTAAAATCAAAAGAAGTCATCACCCAATCAAACTTCTAGTACCATTGACGGGATGTTTTTTTTAAATCATATATGGACTTCTTAAGTTTACATAAAAGGTGCTCTGAATCTTGAGACTCAAAGGTCTCTAGTTGCACCATGTATATCATTTCTTCAATGTCTCCATTGAGAAATGTAGGCTTTAAGTCCATTTGATGTAGCTCTAAGTCATAATGAGCTACAAGTTTCATAATGATTCTAAAGGAATCTTTTGATGAAATTGGAGAAAAAGTCTCTTTAAAATTTATGCCTTCCTTTTCATTAAAATTCCTTGGAAACTAGGCGTGCTTTATTTCTTTTAATGTTATCTTTCAAATCACGTTTGGTTTTGAAAATTCATTTACAACCAATCGGTATTGATCCTGGCAGTAACTCAACAAGATCTCAAACGTCATTGTCTTTTATAGACTTCAACTCATCTTTCATGGCTTCAATCCATTTAGCAAAATTTCGACATGATTTTGCTTGACTAACAATTATAGGATCAACTTCCAATCCTATTTCAAAACATGTTCTTGGAGATAAACAACATAATAGTCCGAAATTACATTTTTCCTTTCTCTGTTAGATCTTCTTTTAGGCACTTCAACTTTAGATTGTTGAACATGAGGTAATACCATTCTATTTTTTACATAATCCTGATTTACAAGTTGAAACACATTGGGTAGAACTACTTGATCATTTTCATTAGGAAAGAATACTATCAAATTCCTCTTCAAACATAATTTGTCTGTTTTGATCATTCCCACCATAATCAACATTCTCAATAAATTTGGCATTTTGAGTTTCAAAAAAGGTTATGTTGAGGAGTCGTAAAACTTCAAACCTCCAGATCTTTCTAAGTAACCTACAAAGTAGCATCTAATAGTTCTTGAATCAAGCTTCTTTTCATTTGGCTTGTAAGGCCTCACTTCGGCTGGATATTCCTTAACATGTAAGTGCCTAATACTAGGCTTCTTATCGGTCCACAACTCGTACGAGGTCTTAGCTACCGCTTTGCTTGGAACTCTATTTAGTATGTAAATGGCAGTTTTTAATGCTTCTGCCCAAAGTGATTCAGGTAAAGAAGAATGACTAATCATACTTCTTATCATATCCTTAAGAGTTCGATTTCGCCTCTCAGCTACACCATTTTGATTTGGGGTCCTCTACATGGTGTATTGAGGTATAATCCCATACTCTGTAAAATATTTTGCAAAAGATCCTAGACATTGTTCACCTAATCCATCATATCTACCGTAGTATTCTTTTCCACTGTCAGATTTGACAACCTTAATTTTCTTACCTAATTGAGTTTCAACTTTAGCTTTGAAAATTTTAAAAACATCCAAAGATTGTGACTTCTCATGAATTAAATAGAGATATCCATAACGGGAGTAGTCATTTATAAAGTTAATAAAATATTATTGACCATTTCATAAAGTCGTAAGGAACGGACCACAAATGTTTGTATGTATCAACTCTAAAGGTTCTTTAATCCTATAAGCACCTCTTTTCCTTACATTTGTTTGTTTTCTCTTAACGCATTCTATGAAAATTTCAAAAGCTGATAAATCAAGGGAATCAAGAATTCCTTATGACACAAGCCTTTGTATTCCTTGTTTAGAAATATGACCCAATCGTTTATCCCATAACATTGATGAATTCTCATTTTTTAATATGCACTTACTACTGAAGCTACTTGGATGTAGGTTTTTATTGCTGCATGAGGCTTGTCTGTTTAATTTATATTACTTATCAATCAGAGTACCAGTTACATCAATATTAGAATTTAGAAAAATACTACAAATTATATTTTCAATAGAACAATTATATCCTGATATGTCCAAACATAAAATAGAAATTAAGTTTTGTCTAAATGATGGTACAATAAATATTTCCTCTAATTCCAAATAAAAATCGGTATCTAATAGAATTCTAAAGATACCAATAGCCTCCACAACTGCTTTATTGTCGTTGCCTACATAGATGTATCTTTCAGCATCAATTGATACTCGACTCTTTATGCAATCCTGTATAGTGTCACTTACGTGAGTAGTTGTACCCACATCTACCCACCAAGTGTCACTAGGTACCATAGTCAAATTAACTTGTGAACAAACAAAGTTGAGAAGTTTACCTTTCTTTTCACGCAAGGCAGTGCACTTGTGAACTCTTTCTTTATGTGACCGAGTTTGTTACAAAAGAAACATAATGATGTTCCTTTGTCTACAGTTTCTTTAGTCTTACTCCTTTTTCGCTTATGTGCAACATTTTTAATTCTAGAGGTAGATCCCAATTGAGTACATTCAATCTTCTCTTGTTAAATTCTATCTTCTTCTTGCATACATTGAGCAATCAGCTCATTCAAAGTCAAGTTCTTAAAGTTCATGCCATTAGACACAAAAATATTGTTCAAATTGACAGATATAGAAGACACTATAACATAAAATAAATAATGCTCACAATTAATCAGTCAAATAGATCATGTCTATGTGCAGCTAATTAAACTGAATAAATATGAAGAAAAATGATAAATAAATTAAAAAATATATTTATCACACACATATACATAAATTTGGACCCATCTCAAGATACCTGACACAACATTATCATTTAGTCTTTGAATAGAAATAATAACTTGTAAGTGGTACTATTTTACATAGTTCATGAACATTAATTACTAAAACGGCCTAACAATATGCCTTTCTTTGGACCGACACATTATCAGCATGATATTAGTATATGTACCACATATTCATGACTATCCATAGTTAATCTAGCCAAAATAATCTTCCTTTGGGATAATTATTTCGCATAGATATATATATACTTACATATTCAAAGCAAATAAAATTTACACAATAGCAGTTATTTTGACAACATATTGATTCAATCAACTCATTTTTAAACAAGAAGCACAAATAATAGCAATTTTTTTAAAAATAAACTTTAACAAGAATAACTTCTCAAATAGCCTTTTTTTTTCACACTACCAAACGAAATGTCGCTTGCTTCGAAACAAGAATAACGAACAAAGTTTCATACTTGTTCCATTCCACAGTCAACAACCAATCTTTTCTTGTTCTTTATAATTAAAAAAGAAAAAGAAAAGAAAACGTTTAGAGAAAACAAAAAGCGGCAGATTTCTTTCTTAAACCTTTACATTCGCAGAATGCAGATTCATTATAATTATCAAAAAATAAAAAATAAAAAAAATATCAAACATATTTCTGCCACTGTAATTTCTTTTGAAAGTGTCAATTCACATTCTAGTTCCATTTCGGCAAAATAAGAACAGTGAATATCATACGGCCACACGATTAAAAATTAAATTTAATCCCAAAAAATTAATTATCATGCCTAATGATCTAATAAGACCTTGCTCTTGATACAACTTGTTGGAAAACTTAAAACAATTCATCCAAGATCACAAGTAAATCACTAGACAAAGATATCAATATAGAGGAATGGTAGAAGCACTAACTTTGATCCATAACAATAACTTGATTGAAGATGTCAGGATCTTCGCACTACAAAAAATGCGATATTTAGCTACGAAATTATTAGCTACGCCACAAAATTCGTCACTAATTCTTCATTTTTTGTGACAAAAATTACATTTCATACTTAAATACATGAGGCACATATTTTTAGTGACAAAACACAAAATTTCGTAGCAAAAAATTTTGTCCCTTAATATTTCCCGCCAAAAAATGAGTTGGCGCCATTTATTGAGAAACATTAGCCACAAATTTTAGGTTATTAGTGACACAATATTTTGTCACTAATAATGTACCCAATTTGTGACAAACTATTTTTTGTCTTAAAATTAGTTAAATTTTGGCTACGAAAAAAATTCGTCACAAAAAACAGGTTATTCAATAGCGACAAATTAGAATTTGCAGCTAAATGTTGTAATCTTTAGCTACAGAATTTTATACTTAATTTGTGACATTAATTTTCGTCACTAATAATATAAACAATTAGTGACAATCACTTTATTGTCTCTAATCAACTTGTGACTTAGTGACAACGAAAAATTGTCACCAAATATGAAATGTGTTAAAAAGCAACGACTTAAAATCTAAAGTTGAATAATTCAACTATTTGCTACGAAAAATAGTTTATACATAAATACAAGAAAATTGTTATGATTGTGATTATCAGTGACAAGTGACAAAAAAATTCAAGTGCTTCATAACAGATCGACCATTGCTAATTGGCGAGGAAAAAATAAAAGCGACAAATTCGATCAATTTTCTACAGATGATGAGATTCATGTTTTTTTAAACTGCACAATTACAAAATGTACCATCCAGTAATACAATAGAAGTTTGTTCCGTGTTAAGGTACTATTCTACTACTAGATTATTGGTGCTTGTTGGTATAAGGATTTTTTTTATGATGCTCTTTCATCAATAGACACGATGGGACAAAAAATTTCCTCGAGGTTTGGCGTTATAAAAGCTGGCAGTTACTTCAAAAAATTGAAAAAAGAAATTTGCATTTTTCGTGCGTGTCTATTGATTTTGTAGTTCGTAAATCATCAATCTATTTGCTTCTGTTAAAAAAAATCCTACTTTTTAGTAGTGATTTCACATAGAATAACTATAGATAACTTGAACTTGCAACCTTAGACTTTGCAAAGGTGCTAAATATATATTTTGTGAAATTTTTATTAACCTTTACCACCAAGGTGAAAAATTGAAATAAACTAAATAATGAAAGTACTAATTAAAGAAATTAACGAATTAAAATTTCAAATATTATGATAAGGCATTACAGTGGATAAAATTTATACATTTTCGGAGTGAACACATAGACATTATCTTCTAACTGATTCAAAGATACGAATTATACCTAAACACAAATGACCTACGTATATATTACAATCACAACCTACGAACTTAATAACAACACTTTATTATAACGATGAATTTTTATTCGTAACCAATTTTCATATTATGTTATACCATATATTTTTGAAATACATTTCACTATAATAATCAAAAATTATTTATACAAACAATAATATTATAGAGAGGTTTTATTACATATTTTTTCATGACTCATTGTTAGTAATTTTTTAATTGTTTTTAAAATTTTTAGTTTTAACTTTTTACCACCCTAAAGGAAATTTGAGATAATTTTAGTCAATTTAATTAAATATAGAGTATTCAACATTTTTAAAATATAAGAATTACACTTAAATTAATTAAATATAGAGGGAAAAGAAAGAGCACCCAATTTAAGTTTGTTCTCAAAGTTTTTATCAATTCGGAACGCGGGTATTTTTCCCTCTCTAAGTTGGCTCTAAAACCCTAATTGTTCACCCCAGCAATTCTAGGACTCGAAGGTATCTCCAAGATCCGATTCTATTCAAGCTCTCGTCTACACTGATAATCCTCAACAAACCGTGATAAGGCAAAACCCGTAGACCATAATAGAGTAATACGCACAATATTGATTTCAAGATTTCTACATTTCCGACCCAATTTTACATTTTCGCAATCTTCCATTTCTCCTGCGAAATCGATTTGTATGTTGTAAGTTCTGTCTGTGTGGATTTTTCGTGAATTTGAGTAGTAATTTACAAACTGCAAAATGGGTTTCTACCCCGATTTGTGTGGTTCTTTTGAATTCTACAAGCTATATATTTGCACACACAAAAAGCATACCTATTTACAATTCTTGCTTAATTTCCATGTGATAATATCAGTAATGGGTTTGTTAGTACTAATCGTCTCAATAATCAGTTGCCTGGAAATTTGTAGTTTTGAATATTCATAAGTTACTTGACTAATATATCCAAAGTTGTTGCTTGTGTTAAAGATTATGTTGAGGTTTACCAATTGGGCTCAAAATTATTAAATTTATCAACAACAACAACAAACTTGGTGTGTTTCCACAAATGGGGTTTGAGGAGGAGAGAGTGTATGCAGACCTTACCCTTACCTTTGAAAAGGTAGTGAGGTTGTTTCCTAAAGACTCTCGGCTGAGCAAAAAGTGAAAAGAGGCAATAACAACAAATAGAAATGACAACAAGATAATAAGATACTTTGGGAATGGAAATAAATATATTCCTTTATAGATTATAATATTATATGGAATTAAGTAAAAAAAATTCTATACTCTTGCAATTGGTAATGTCAGTTCATGTTTAGGAGCACGTTAATATTCAGTTTGACAGTGCAGAATTAATATAGTAGTAAGTTTGAAGAAGACTAGCTGCTGCATATGCAAAAAGAGATCTTACTCTCTTTCAGTTGGTTCAATTGTTTGTGTAACCTCATACTCACAGTGACGAATTCAAAATTTAGATGTTGTAGATTCCATGTTGATCTGATGATGGTAAATAGAGTATTTGGACCTGATACAAGGAGGTTTATGAAGTAGCTGTTCAACTCATTTTCAAGGTTGGCAATTGAAGGTGTAAACGATATGGTAATTGATAATTGACGTGTAATATCTGTGAACGCTGTAGTTTCTTTTTCTAGCTAAAACATGTCTATGAATTAGTTAGTTTTACATAATTCAGTTCAAAGTCCATGCTTATAGAAAACAAATATCCTGTTCCTTTAATTCATTCAGTCATTTTTCCTTGAGGTTCACCAGAGGAGGTGTCTGTGGTAACTGATTCACTATGTAGTTCTTTGTGCTTCACTTACTCTTTTTTGGTTCACCATACTCTTTTTCTTGGAAATGAAGGATGTTGTTATATTTGTAATGAAGTGAATACATTACTATATTTTCATGTATGGCTATCAATGTGACAGTTTTATGGCAGGTATGTAGAGCCTAGTATTCGTCCAGATGATAGTCGTTATGGAGAAAATCCAAATAGGCTTCAAAGGCATACACAATTCAGGTTAGATTGCCTTCAGTTTATTATCTGAAATTCTGAACTACAGTTGATTCCTTAATACTGTTGAATCCCTATAAGCGATTATTGTACTTCTGGCTTAATTCTTCTGGATGCCTTTCTTGTTTGAACTGAAACACAAGTGAATTTGAAGCCTGATCCAGGAAATTCGTAGAACCTATTCATCTGTAGCTTGTCATTATTAGGTTTGCAGCCAATATCTACTGTTTTTTTCCCCTTTTTTCTTGTTCCTACACTATGTATTCTAGAATAACTTATGGTAACTGCAGCAATAACTTCTTCCATTTGGTACTTCTGGTAAGTAATAAGACTGCAAGGCCTACCAATAACAAAAACTTGCTAACTCTTCCCATATTTAAGCTTGGAAGCCCTGGAGATAGGACCATGATTTCTAATCTCTTGGTTTTTTTGCTGTGACCAGAATGTCGTGGTTAGTGAATTTGTATATGTGTCTTATATGCTTATTAGAAGGCGTGCATGGCAAGTGTCAACTACTTCTTAGAGATAGAACATATATAAATTTAGAACTAGGATTATGACCTATGTTGCTCGGACTCTTCAAAAATGTCAATGGGTGCGTGTCGGATTCTCCAAAAGTAGTGTGTTTTTGGAGAATCCAACATGGGTGCAGCATCGAAAGTGCAGAGTCCGTGCAACTTAGATTATGACATAATGAAAGTTTCAGGCAAAGAACATGTGATGGAAAATGTGATTGGGAAGAATTGCAAGGATGAACTAAAGGAAACGTGTCCAATATAGATGATTGATCATGGTTGCTGGAATAGGCCAAGGAAATCAGAGTTTCTATCTATTCATTAGTCACATAATATAACATTGAATCTGGAGAAAAGAGAAACATACTTTGTTTTATATGGCGACCTTAATATATTACATGGGAATTGAGGGAAAAGCCTTGAGAGGAGCTAATTAGGAACTCAAAAGTTAAATGCAACTTGTTACTTACGATAAAGAGGCAGTTTATTTCTTTTATTCTGGTTAATATTTGGTACACTCATGAAGTTCCTACTTTAGTATACATGATTGGATGTTATTGTAACACCCTGTACTTTATCACCTCACTTGATACCTTGGGATCATAACTACATAGGTGTTGAGATGCCATGCATATGTGTTTTATAGTGTCATTGGTGAAACATTTGATATCGGACTTAACATGTGCGATTAGATCTTCGTAGGAGGTGTGTTGTGATTTCGTGGAGCATTTGGGTAAGAACTCGTACATATTCTAACCTCATTTGGTGACTTTAAGTCATGTTTACTTGATGGTTAAGATCACTAAGTAAGTATTTTGTAGTGTTTGGATAAAGGATTGGACGATACGTAAACATTGGAGAAGTGGCCGGAAATTTCAGCAAAGTGCTGAAACTTGCGCCACTACCCTGTTTCAGGGGTGTGGCGCAAGCCACCAGCCTGCAGAAAATTCAGAGAAGGCCCAAAACTTGCGCCACTACCCTGTTTCAGGGGGTGTGGCGCAAGGCACAAAAGTATGCCCTTTCCGGCGTCGTTTCGTAATGCAATTCTACGACGATTTCTCGATGGTTTCTTTTGGTTATTTGGAGTTAATTGAGCATTGTTAAAGCTTCAAACACTTCAATAAACTCCTACATACTCCTACATGATCAAATCATAAAATGTGAATAGTGATCCAAAATGTTCAATGAAGCCAAGGGTGACTAGAATTCCATTTTTTGCGATCGAGGCGACGAATGAGAATCTTTTAAGAGGATATTGTCGTGACATTATAGAAATATGTAAACATGAGATATATGGTGAATAATACATGAAATTTGTTGGGTTGCATGGATATGTATTATTGGGCCCAAAATTAGGCCCAAATGGGATTAAAAGACTTGGCCCAAAGAGGAAATGACCCATTCTTGCAATAATTGACCAATTGAACATATCCTTTAATGCCACATGGAACTAAGAATGACCTTGGGTCTATATAAAGTCCCCAACATCAGATTTTATTATCAAAAGCTCTCATAACTTTTGGATATTTTCTTAAAACATTTCTCTCTTTTTCAAACCCTAAGGCAAATAATCCCTTTGGACTCCTTGGACAAGATCAACATATTCCAAGCCTTGGTAAGTATTTCTCCTCATGGATTAACATATTATATGCATGGGAGATTATGTATATTATGCTAGTGGTGTTGGCAAAGTGATGAATAGTGTATTTTGCTTTTGGTGTAAGATATACTATCTTGGTGAATTGAACTTGAATTAGGCCTTGTGCCTTTGATGAAAAAGCATGGTATGGACAAAATATGAACATGTATGGTGTTATTTTTGGCATTAAATTTGTTCTTGTCAAAAAGTGGAAATTATGGGATTTTGGCCGATATGTGTTAGGAGTTGAATTAAGGTGCTTTGATGGATTATTTGTGATGTGTTATGGATAAGAAAGTGTAAAGGAGAAGTATTGTGGTGGAATGTATTGATTTTTATGTATTGGTCAATGTTGGGAATATTATGGAATATTTGGCATAATAGTATGATCAATGGTTTTGTCAAGGGGAAATGACATGTTTAAAGCCAAACATGTAATTCATTGACATGGTATGCATTTGTAAAGTAATTGGTGGTTAATGTGAATTTCGTTATATATTTGTAGAGTGACACATAAAGAAGGAGTGGGCTTATTGTATACGCATCTAAAGTTGTATATTCGTATTGCGAATCCAAGGTATGTAAGGTTACTTTGTCCGTATCTTTCTACGGCCAATAGTGTTCACAATTGACATTTCTTTAGTTCTATTCCGAAATGTACCAAGGTATCCCATATGCACTTATTTATGGTCATTGTCATATATTTCCTACTCATTGATCAATTGTGAATCTCATTTCTCATATTCATGATTAATGTTCCGAAAGTTCAAAGAAGGCTATGTTCCAATATTCCAATAGTGCCTATACTTGTGTCTCTTGTTCATGGCTTCTTGTCCAATGGTTCCAATAGTATCATGGTGCTAGTGATGTTATATTTCTCATTGATATTTGTTCACATGTCCTTCACTTATTGGTCAATGATTCAAAGTTTCCAACAATGTTGTGTTCCAAAGTTCCAAAGTGATGTTATGATTATCAAAGTATCAATCTCAAAGTAATGATCAAAGTAATGCAAATGTGGTCAATGATCAAGTACGGGTGGCAAGTCTAGGGGCGTAAGCCTAGCTCGACTCGATCCCGAGATATGGATTTATGGGTGGCAAGTCTAGGGGCGTAAGCCTAGCTCGACTCGATCCCAAGGGTGGCAAGTCTAGGGGCATAAGCCTAGCTCGACTCGATCCCTATATGATGATATGAAAGACCCACTGATCAGTCGGGGCCCGGGTACATTGTGTTATGTAATGACATGTGAGCATTGAGATAAAGAAAGTAATAAAAATAATGAAAGCAATCCACATGGTTTCCAAAGAATAACATGGTGACTTATTCACATTGAGTATTCATATGTTTTGAGTTCATTGACATATTCATTGAAATATTCATGTGTTGTATAGTTTCATCTGAGCCTTGCATACTCAGTACTTATTTCGTACTGACCCCTCTCGGGGAATTTACCTTACTTGCTGCAGGCGCAGGTCCCAGTAGGCCTCCTCAGTAGATTGCCAGTGTTAGCGGCTCTTTGGTGAGCTCCAGCTCATTCGGGGCTTCTCCGATTCAGAGTGTATATATGTTTTGGTATTGTACATAATGTGTAAAGCGGGGACTTGTCCCGACTTATGGTTCATTTTGGTCAATGCTCTTGTTAGAGGCTTTTGTAGACCGATGTGGGTGTAATAGTGTAAAAGACACATGTTGTTTTGACTGGATGGCCTCAACGGCCAAGTTTCATATGTATGCCTAAATATGTCCCTTGTTCTCCTTTATTCGTATGTCATAATATTATGCAATGGTGGTTATGAATATGATTGAGCATAGGCAAAGGTTGGTTCTCTCGGGCCTTATCGGCTACGGGTGCCAATCATGTCTCGATGGGATTCGGGGCGTGACAGTTATTTTTAGTGAACCATATCGTTGAATAGGTTCTCTACGGTTCTAAAAGACTTGTATCCCACAGTTTTCCTTCCAAATTAATGAAAAGAAACTTTATAAAAAGAAATAAGAGGTTAAATGTTATTTTTCCTCTTCTTGTTCTTATTCTTAAATAATATAGTAACATTTATGCTTAGGTAACAGCCATACTTTAACCAAGTACCTACAAGTTTCATGTTGTGTATGTATTTGTGTTTCTTGTATACACACACACAACACACATACATATATGTATGTGTGTGTGTGTATATATATTAGCTCTAGAATTTTTTTGGCTTGAGCTTTTACTTTATTGTGTTGAAAGGTATTGATGCCAATGCACATGATATTTGCTTTGTTGAGGACGATTGGGATAGTCCTATAAGATTATTCTTTCTCTTTATAAGGGATACATAACTTTTGTATATATGCACCTATAATGTTTCATGAACAGAGCACTTCCTTTGTACTCATTTTCGTGTATTGTTAAATTTCCAACTTTTTGTTTGGATTTGTATGTTTTCTGCTACATGACACACAACATTGTTTGTTCCTTCCCTCTGCGTATCTCAGAGCTGTATTGTTAAATGTTTGTTGGCTTGAACTATTACTAGGTGCTTGGTGCCTTGGGTATTGGGCGGGGAGGTTTGGAAATCACACAGTTCACCTACTTCCAACAGGTTATTCTCTCTCTTCAGACAAAAGGTGTACTGCAATTTTAGAATATTGATTTTTGCTCAACAAACAAGTTTTAGAAACAATATTTGCTTTACTGGTTACTAATGACTTACTAGATCTTGTCCTTTTTGCTTTTTTATTCGACTCTCTTTTTATTTTTGAGCACATTTAACCATTGGCTCAGTCATTAACTTTTAATTTTTCAGGCCGGAAGTACTCAGTTGATGCCATTATCAGTTGAGATCACTTATGGGTTTGAACATATTCTTATGTCACTTCAAGTTAATTTTGCTAGTTGAGATCACTTTCAGGCTTGTTCTTTCTCCTCTTATGATATCTTTCTTTCCTCTTTTCTTCTCAAAACAAATGATGAGGTTCATTGTGTACATTCCGCATTCTCTTCTCACTAGGGGAAAAGACATTAGTTTGCTATTTTACTCTTTTAATTGGATCATACTGTGTTCGAAGCACTTCTTACTGCTCTGTTTCTGTACTAGAACCTCCAGTACGATCTCTTCATTTACTATGGTTCTTAGGTAGTAGAAAAACCTTCATATAGGAGGTCATCACTGCCATATCTTGGAATATAAAGAGGATAAATTATCTACATTTATCTTCTGGTTCTCCAACATTTTACTTGTTATTATGACTCATTATTACTTATCTGCAGGTGTTGGTCATTTTAAAAAGATTCAGTAGCAGACTGGCATTATATATGGAGAGCTTTTTCTGAAAAATGAGTAAATAAGCTAATTCAGCCAGAAAGCTTTCTCCTTCCTTTTTGTTGATTGCCTTACTATTAGATATATCATTTGCTTCTTATGAGAGAATTGTTATAATCAGCTTTTTCTTAAGGCTCAAACTATCTTGGATATTTAGACAATATCTTCTTCATTTTCTTGTCATTGAGCATAAATATTGCTTTTAAGTACCAATTCTGAACTGTATAAGAAAATGAAACTTGCATTATTTATAATGTAAAAATAATAAAAGGAATAACTTAATTTGGAAAATTCTGAATTATCTGTATCATCATAAAGTTAGGAGCACTTATCAAAAAAAATTAAAATTAAATTAGGAGCACGTGTGCTTGATAAATCTGTCATTTTCAGGAAAGATATTCTGATTCAAGCTTCTGTTTTTCAGGAAGAAGATGAGGGTGTATTAGCTGGAGCATGCTAGTGTTGACCATATACAAAAGCATTTTAATCTTTTTGAAGCAGAAGCTCGTCGTTTGCCAATACTTGCGTATGTACTTATATCTTAACACTATTTTTTTCACGAAATGGTGATAAGAATAAATCTTTTGTTAACTTTACATCGAGTAACACTAGTTCCTACACTGCGAGGTATGATCAACTTTTGAAAACTTATGCTTTTAATGTTTTAGACTCGAGAGGCTTTGTTGGGGTGACAGAAAGTGCTTGTTATAGGTAGACATTTATATCACTTCTTTTGATTACTTTTCTTGCCAGAGAGTTTGTCGAGTTTTCTTTAAATTTGACTGATGATTGAGAAGCCTTACCTCTCTGGGCACATGTCAAAATTCTCTCCCGCAAGTTTCAAATGCTAGTAGCATGCTCAATATATATTCCATCTGTTTCATTTGATATTACACTCATTCTGTTTAGTTTGCTCTATAAAGAATTACACTTTTCTGTGTTTGGTAACCCTTTAATTGTATACCTCTAATTTACTTCTAATTACTTGCTCTTGGAACCATAGAAAAGACATGTTCAATACCACAAATTCTAAGAGTACTTTTGATAGGTGCCAAAAGTCTTCCGTTTTCCTCCTTACCTTCGTGCCTATTCTAACACTGCCATGTAAAATGGAATGGGGGAGTAAATTGTTATTACTATAAAAGAGAAGTTAGATATATGTTTTTGCCAAACCTTTTTACTCCAAAAGAGTTTGAAAGTCTCAAGTTTGATTTTTTTTGTTTTTATCTATTTTTTGCCTCCCTCCTGCAGTTCAGCTCATAAATGCACACAACTTTGGTTGAAGACAAAGGAGTATCTTGGCTATCTTCTAGGTGTTGTTTCTCATAGTGATCATCTCCTTGTTCAAAGAGAAGTCTCGGAGGAAGCAGCAGGAAGGTATGTTTTTCACTTAATACATTGGTTGGAAACTAGAGAAAGCATGAATATTTTTAGAAGTTTAGTTTTCTATAAGCATGACTTTTGAACTGAATTAAAGGAATTAACATTTAAGATATATGATTGTATTTTACTTTTGTAGACAACTATATAGATGAATATGTTCTCTACTGTTCAAAAAGACTTGTATCCCACGGTTTTCCTTCCCGATTAATTAAAGGAATCTTTATAAAAAGAAAAGAAGTGTTTGTATTCTTCTTGTTCTTATTCTTAAATAATACAACATTTTGTGTTGCAAAGTTGAGTAGTTTGTGATTATATACCAAGTGTCGTAAATTTCCACTTTATGTTAACTTCCAACAATAAAGTTTTTCGTTGTAAAGTGGAAAATTTTAATATATATATATATATATATATGCACCATCACTTTTTGCATTTGAAATAGTATTTTGAATTGATTTTTTTAAAGATAAGATGCAGATTCAATTGGAATCAAGAAAGTTCGTGGATAGCTGAAAAAAGGTCTCGCGAAAATGAAGTAGTATATGTGAAAAAATGATATCAGAGATTCAATTGGTAAAAAGAGGTCTGTCAAGGCAATTCCATCAGCAAAGCCAGAATTGAGAATAACGTCCCAAAACTTTATTTTGCTCCTAACAAGTGAAGGAGCTCACAAGATAGGAGAAAGACGCAATGATTAAATTATATTATATTTTCAAGATAAGCACATCGTTGTCGGAGGACATTATTTTGTCCTAAATTGACTACATTTGTGACAAAACATAGTTGTCTCAGAATTGTAATGTAATGCATTCTTTAACTACGAATTAAATTTGTATTTTGTCATACTTGTTACTGTTACTAATCATGTCAATTTATGGTGAAAATTTTGTTATATCAAAAAAATCCAAATTTTTTGTAACGACGTGATAGGTTTTAACTACAAAATTATAAGCCATTTTTGTAAAAACAAAATTGTCACTAATTTATACATTTGGGGACAAAATATCTTTTTGTATATAAAAGGTAGTATTTAGTGACGAAATTATTTTTGTTTAGCTACGAAATATACATAACATTAGAGACAATTGGTGTCGTCACTATTAAAGTAAAAATTTAGTGACAAGTTAATTTTGTCGGTATTAACAATCTTTTTAGTGATGGAAATACACAATCAACTACAAAATTTGATATTTTTTTTGATGAATCAGTTCGTCATAAATACTATGCATTCAGAGATGAATAAAAGATTTCGTCGTTAATGCAATTTTATTTAGCGACGAAACACTAAATTGTCTCTATATACTTTTAGTGACCCATGGTTTAGGGACGAACAATTGACGAATTTTTTATCGTCACGAAATATTTTCCGTGACGAAATATGAGTTTTAAGTGACAAAATAATTCGTTGCTAATAATTGAATTTGTTGTAGTGTTCTAAACCTTGAAAATTGCTTTTACCGTATTTTTTTTCTAAGATGGAGAGAAAGAGAAGAAGCGTAATCTTTCGATTTAGGGACCATGCCTATTTAAGGCTCTGAAGTGTCTTTTAACGTTGAAAATGTATCATTTCAATAAGTTTACATCAGACTTAAAAAAAAAGTCCATGAGTTCCTATTAATTTCAAATTAAACCCATACTAATAGATATTTGTTATTTATGTCCAAATATTTAATACTTTATTAGATCATAAATTGGACTTCTTTAAAGATAGCATATCTATGTATAATATATTAATATGTGAGTCCACAAAATAAAAATTACTAACAATAAAGACTCAAATACAATATTAATTATTCAAAACCACTAAAGTTAGCTCTTACTAGAAAAGGCCACAATTATCACTAGGAGCAAGAATTCTGTTATAATAGGGAATTACGAGCCAGAGAAAAGGACAAAAAATTATCGGTTGAACATGTTACGAGTTAAAAGAAAAGACCATAACTTGCTCACTTTCACAACGAAACTAAGAGAACGAGGAAATGAAACTAGGAATTTTAACAAGGTTGCATCCTTAAAAGACAATAGATGCCTGAATAAAGTCCCAAATGAAGAAAATAATAATTGTTATGAAATTAAAATTAGTGCTAAAGTAAATAACAAGAAGCAAAGAGATAGAGGGAGAACTACTAATATATTACTTTTCTTTCTTTTTGTGTATTTGTAACTTGATGAAACAAGTGCTATTTATAAGCCAAACATACACAACCACTTGGGTAAAAGAGAAAACAAAATTGCATTTGGCTACTTAGTTACCAAGTTGGAAAAGTAACTTAGCACATAGGTTTGCTAGTCACCAAGTTGGACAAGTAACTTAGCATATAGGTTTGCTAGTCACCAAGTTGGACAAAGAACTTAGCACATAGGTTTGCTATCATGTAGAAGCTACATGGTCATCCATCTATTTTACAATACTCCTCCTTGGATGTCCGTGTAAAGAAAAAAAATTCATATTTGTTCGTAATACGCATACCTTGTTGCCTCATTAAAAAACTTACAAAGAAAATCCAGTGGGACAAAATCTCGTAAGAAAAAAAGAGTACAACACGTATTAACTCCCCCTAATGAGAACATCCTTGAACATTCGCATCCCAATCTTGTGCATCATCTTCTCAAAAGTTGCAGTTGATAGGGACTTGGTAGATCAGCCATATTGTCACTCGAACGAATATGTTGCATATTGATGTCACCATTCTTTTGAAGCTCATGTGTGTAGAAAAACTTCGGTGAAATGTGCTTCGTTCTATCTCCTTTTATGAATCTACCCTTTTATTGTGATATACATGCTGCATTATCTTCATACAAATTGTGGGTATTTTGTCACATTTTAAACGATATTTTTCTCAAATGAGGTGTATCATGGACCTCAACCACACATATTCTCGGCTTGCTTCATCAATAGCTATTATCTCAGCATGATTTGATGAAGTAGCCACAATAAACTACTTTGTAGATCTCCAAGACATGACAGTACCCTCACATATGAACACATAGCCTATTTGAGACTGAGCTTTGTGTGGGTCAAATAGGTACTCTACATCAGCATAACCAACAAGATCGGGATTGCAATTGTTAATATAAAATAAGCCCATATCGGTAGTCCCTTTTTAATTCCGCAATGTGTGTTTGATCCTATTCCAATGTCTCCTAGTAGGAGCAGAACTATAACTGGTACCAAATTAACAAAAAGACTATATCAAGCCTTGTGGTGTTAGCAAGATACATTAGTGCATCAATTGTACTAATATATTGTCACGATCCAATTAACCGGATCGTGTGGGCACCTACTCTAATCCACCTAGATAGGAGAACTCTTACCACCCAATTTAAAAACATGCGAAAGTCATAAAAGAACCAATAAATTTTTCAATTTATTACAAACCTGGTTAAACTTCTTTAAATACAAAATAGATACTCTACTCCGAGAATCTAGTCTAAACATGTACAAGAGCTACTACAAGGGAATTCAGAAAATACATATGACTCAGCTTCCACTGTAAGATACAATGACAGAAACTGCTAGAGAAATCTACCGCAGCAAGCATGAAACACCTACTGATCCTGCAACCAGACTATACCCCAGAAAAGGGTATAGGAAGAGTAGTATCCATAAAAACAACACGTACTAGTAAGCATCATCGGTCGATCGGAATTAAATCACATAAACACCACATAAATATCCGAAACATGTACCTTAAGAGCTTTATTAGTCAAATAGCCTTCTTTCTCTTAATTCTTTACCTCTCTTATCTTTTGTCACTCTCACTAAACTGTAAGCCAACTCCCATACCACATTCAACTCTAATGCACTACCTTCCCACAATAATGCACCTTTATCCATGCATTCAACACTCATTTAATTATGAACTCAACCATACATAACTACAATGGTTTCAACCCTTAGCAACCCGTTAATTCAAACTCTTATGTAACCCTTATTTGTATTTTATTACCCTGGTTATGCTTAACACCCGCCTAATTGGAGATTCAAATAAGGACTATGAATAATTAAATAGGCAAGACAGCAACACTCCGCTTAATCAATCTTAACAATGTCAACCCGTAGACCAATGACCATAACCACGTAAACAAGTACAACTATGAACACCTACCAAATGCTTTATCTCAAGTATGTGACACTTCACATTTTTCAATCAAACCCCACAGAGTTCAGTCAAGTGTAAGTCCATATAGACAATAACTAAGTTAATAACATGACTACCAGCATTAACTAAGTCAACAAAGTAATGACTCAATAACAATAAGTTACACCTTGCCTCAAATAGATAAGTAAGTAGACAATGAAGGAGATATGGAAATCACTTATAATTTTAGCCCGGACCACTCAAGGATCCAATTCAACAATACTAAAAATAATCATAACCCAGGTTCACTCAAGGAACCAATTATAAACAAGTCAACCAATAAACCTGATCCACTCAAGGAACCATATATAAACAAGTCAACAAATACACCTGGGCCTGTCAAGAAACAATCACACTCACCAATACCTTGTACACACATGCTAAGGGTCTTATGGTAGTCCACTAGCCATGACCTACAGGGGACAAGCTCTTGTCCATGTACCAAAAATTCTAGACATTTAGTGCCTGCCAACTTTATATCAACCAATCTCATAAAGATGTCCAAATACCGGTATATCCCACAATAATAAATATAATTCCCATGAAGATGTCCATTACCAGTACATCCCACAATAAGCAACAGATATCACAACAATTACAACCACAATGAAAAGATAACAACCACACTTCTACAACCAACAAGTCCTTAATATACTCTTATTATATGTGATTAACACTTGGGATATCATTCAATAAATTAATTTCTTTGAGCATGCATTGTAAAAATTATATGAAGAAATAGTTAACATTTACACATAAACCAAGTTGGGTTTTCAACTGCAATTAACCATCACCTACAATCCATAAGTCAATTAAGGGCTTAGCTAGGACTTGTAATGTCCAAGGTACACATCCAAACATATGGTTTACACCCTAATGCATCCAACCTTCCATCTTAACAATATGTCATTGCCGAATGCACTTCTCCACCTAGCATCCTCTTTTAACTTACATCGGGTTACCAATTACCTCTACTTCGGTTTTCATTAGATTCTAACACATTTTTTGGGTATAATACCATTACAATCATTCATAATTGGTTAACATCAACAACAATACACACTAGTTAATATCAAAAACTCAATATCACACACAACATCAATTTGCATTCAAACAATCGAGAATTATTATTTTTATCCATCCCAACACCGAGCCCGCAGGTCTAAGCATGGAATCTCCCATTAATCTATGTCATGCATATGTTTTCTAAACCAGGCCTATATTACTCAATTAAACCTAGCCTACCTAGTAACTAAGTAGCTACTAAGGAGACATGAACGCGAACTTTTGACTCCGTGCTAGTAATTTCTGATGTGAAATCCATGAGAAAACCATGAGTTTTACCATATTCAAGAGTATTTCTCCCTCTCCATTGCTCCAAGGCCATGAGGCAACCCTAGGGTTTTTTAGATGTAAAACTCGTCCTATTTGAAACTAAAGAGAAGAAGGAAAAATAATAAAACAAGGATTGATTTTTGGTCCTCGGCGTCATGCTATAGCAGCCGATAAGATGTTACCACAGCGCCGCAATAGCGGGATGACGTCAGCCAGACCCAAAATTTCAAATTCCAAATTTTTTAAACTAAATATACACACTGGTTCAAGACCATATTTTACAAGAATTTTCGTACCCCGTGCCCTTGGATGAGGTGCCTTTAGTAACGATGGAACAGATCATTATAGATATGGTATTTCAGGACCAAGGGTTTCCTCATTCTTCTCTTGAGGTTGAAATGGATCCATATTCACATCAAGTGATTAAAGAACCATCAGAGCACTTAATGGATATCTCCATTCATATAAAATCTTTTTAACACCTTTTATGTATAGGCAGATTGATGGACAAATATACCGTTTGTCAAATGTTCAATTTGCAAACCAAGACATTATTTTGTCCTTCCAAGATCTTTTATCTCAAATTCCTTCTTTAAATAATTAAT
Organism: Capsicum rhomboideum; assembly: GCA_031232105.1. Taxonomy (NCBI): domain Eukaryota; kingdom Viridiplantae; phylum Streptophyta; class Magnoliopsida; order Solanales; family Solanaceae; genus Capsicum; species Capsicum rhomboideum. Next base: position 149,773,826 of record CP124714.1, on the reverse strand, counting down.
TGCCTTTTGAAGTTCTATTGGAGTTCCAATAAGGTTTATGTCATCAACATATATAGAAAGTACAACAACCTCTGATGATGTTTACTTTATAAGAACACATGGACAAATTGTGTCATTTATAAAACCCTATTTAGATAAATACTCACTAAGACGGCGTCCTGATTGCTTCAAACCATGCAATGATCTTTGCAATCAAATTGAATACATTTCTCTAGACTTTGAACTATATGCTTCAGGCATTTTAAATCCTTTGGGAATTTTCATATATAGCTCATTATCAAGGTGATCTATAAAGATAGGCTATAACCACATCCATCAAATACATGCCAATTATCTTATGGACAGTGAAGCTAATGAGATAATGTAACATTATTCCATCCATAACTGGTGAGTATGTCTCTTTCATAGTTAACACCAAGCCTTTATGAAAATTCTTGTGCAACAAGGTGTGCGTTATACCTTTGTATTTCATTTTCTAATTCCTTTTTCGTACAAAGACCTATTTATAGCCAACATATTTAATATCATTTGGTTTTTGAACTATAGGCCCAAAAATCTCACATTTGACAAGTGAATTCAACTCTGATTGAATTATTTATTGCCATTTTGGCCAATCAATTCTTTGTCGAAATTTCATGACAGATTGAGGTTAAAGATCCTTACTATCTTGCATGATTTTTCTTGCTACAACATATGCAAAGACATAATCCACCACTATTTCTGATGGATTTAAATTAGTTCTAGCATCACTTGAATTTATGGATAATTCCTCATTTTCTTGAGTCTCAGACTCGTTGAATTTATGGATAGTTGTTCAAATCTTGAACTTCCATATGAGATTTTTCCATAGTGTCATTTTGACCACTTATTTTTCTTTTTCTAGGATTTCGATCCTTAAAACCCAATGGTCTACCATGCTTTAGACGTACTTTGGACACATTAGCCATGACACCAGTAGATGGTCCTACAGGGACCTCAATATGAATTGAGATATTCTCTGCATGTATATGTGATTTAGTACTCCTTTTTAAATATGTAAATGCATCAGACATTTGATTTGTAATTTTTTGTAGATGAATAATCTTTTGTACTTCTTGCTCACAAACAGAAGCACATGGAACAAGATGAGACAGTGATGGATTTTTGCACAAAATTTCTCTATTGATTTTACTATTTTCTACCCCTAATTTTGGAAAAAGTGTCTCATCAAATTGATAATCTGTAAATTAAGAAGTGAACATATCTCTCGTTAATAGTTTAAGGTAGCGAATAAAGGAGGGCAATTCAAATCCAACATAAATTCCTAACCTTCTTTGAAGACCAATCTTTGTGCGATTTGGTGGTGCAATTGGCACATACACAGCACATCAAAAGATTCTTAGAACAGATATATTAGGCTCTTGACCTAAAACCAATTGTAATGGACAAAATTTATGATAATTTTTTGGTTTGAGACGAACAAGTGTCGCAGCATACAGAATTACATGACCCCAAATAGAGGTGGGCAACTTAGTTTTCATAAGCAATGGTCCTACTATCAATTCTTGACCTTTAACTAATGACTCAACAAGAACATTTTTGAGTGTGAACATGAGCTACATGATGTTCAACTTTTATCCCAATTGATAAGCAATAATCATTAAACGCTTGGGATAAAAACTCTGTCGCATTATTGTCACGACCCAAACCAACGGATCATGCGGGCACCTACCTACACCTATCTCAGATAGGAGAACTCTGAATACCCCATCATGTAATCAATGTAGAAGTTTCTATAATATTAAATCGATCAATTTATGTTTGTCATGTAAATAACCAATCTAGAATTTACCAATCAATTCATTCAACCACTAGTTTAATACATCTAAGTAAATGAAATTAATGCGGAAAATAACAAAGAATGGTTCCCCAAAACCTAGCCTAAACTGGTACAAGAGAACTAGACAAGGAGTAGGGATATCAATGACACAACATCTATGTAAAATTGAAAAGGCAAGAGCTGTTGGAGAATGATCAATGTCACTGCTATAGAAACTCCAACTGACCTGCAACATGGCTATATCCCCCGGAGGGGATATAGTAAGTGTAGTATCAGTACAAACCACACATACTGATAGATATCATCGGCCGATCAGGGTTAGAAACAAATAACAATATAGTAAGTAGGAAAGAACCATGACTTTAACTTAAATTCCGGTTACTATAGTACAATTGTACAGGCATAGCTACTTACACTTAGTCTCTTTAAACATACTTTTCTTTTAACATTTTTGTGTATCTTAGTCCCTTGATAAGTCATACCACTTACACTATTTCTCCACTTTATATAACCCCAATTCCATCCTAGCACGGATAACTCTGCGGGATTTACTATATCAACACTTTGGGGCCATTGATGGTAACCAGGTTTCTAATTTCTTAGGAGTCATGGTACCTCTGACTATGCATAATTAGGCAATCAAATCTTGTTAACTAGTCAAGGACAACAATCACAACAATATACATCACGTAAACACTATATACACAGGGGAAACAAGACTTATACATAAATCAGGACATACCTTATCTTCACATTTTGCTACAGTGTCAAATCACATCCATCAACATAACTGATCCACTCAAGGGACCACAATCTCTCATTAAATAACAGGTCCATACAAGGAACTATGACATATCATCAAAATAACTTGGTTCACTCAAGGAAACATCAACCACATATAAATGTCAATGTACATTCAAATGCATATGAATAAAAGTATGAATGCAAGATGTGTGCATCATCACTTTCTCTTTCCATCCATCTCATCAACATCATATCGTACCAACGTGGTACCCAGCCCACATCATAATATATCATATCCGCATCGGCGTGGTACCCGACCGATATCACAACATATTATATCTGTAGTGACGTGGTAACCGACCCTCCATAACCATCAATCTTCCACAAGGTGAATGAATATGCAACATATTCAATAACTATAAGTAGTGCCTGAAGTCAAATTTCGAGCACCAAATGAAGTCAGATGCAAGCAATAGCGATTGAAACTGAACTTAAAATTAATGACAATCAAGTGAATGATGTCAAATCACAAAATCATCATTTCAGATAACAATGAGTATTCACTACCATGAGAAATCACAAGTATGTCCGAAGTCCAATTCACCACTTATTCAATCGAGCATTATCAAATCAATTATTAATCACCACAGATCCGAAGATCAATCAAATAGGTATCCATTTAGGAATTCATATTTCACCAAGGTTGACATTTGTATTCTAAATCATCAACCTATTTCATTCATCTATCTAACCCTCTTTTATTCATATTGGAATAGGCCAATTTCAGTTACTAACTAGTAACCCTTACACTCAAGCCATCAGTAGGTTCTAGACACCATTCTTTTTTAGATAGTTCTTTAACCACTCGGCTATATTCAACTTACAATTCTACCACTTGTAAAAATTAACCTTAGGTTCTTAAGTTATATCATCATATTACCTTATCACAACCAATCCTCCTAACTATCTCCTAGCAAGAATTTCTCTTACTTCGACCACACCCTATATCGGGTTCACCCCTCTTTAAGATAATAGACACTAGCTTTATAGATTAGAAGGTCACCTAGTTCTTCTATTATTAATCATATTCACATATAAACTCTATAAATAATAAAACAGTTCATACAATCACAAATACCCATCAAAGGATCCACACAAAAGATAATAACATATAATTATCTTATTAATACATTACTTTCATATTTTATCAGCTGACCTCTACTAATTCATAGGTATTCAATTTGGGTGACCGTGCTAACCCCTAATTCAGTTGCATGTTCATACTTTCAAGTCTTTCTCACAACCTTTTCACTAATACTCTTTACCCGAACCATTTAGGCTTGACCCTTCAAGTTGTCCCGTCTACTTAACCAACCCTTACAATACTCAACTTGAGTAACTTCACTATCATAGTCTTTACTTCGCACTTATGCCCCATTAACACTTCTTAAATGTTAGTCACGGTTTATCTTGAATTACTATGAACAACCGACTTAAACCTCAATTAGCTCATCTCCTCTTTCTTTTTTGGTACTTACCCCATACCATACTTTAAACAAATATATTCATTCGTCTAATTATAATTCTCACCATATTCTAACAAAATCATGCCACAAATATCCCACCAGCTGAGTACAAAAATCCATGGTAATATTTAATCCTAACTAAAATTTTTTATCAATTTCATCCATTCAAACACTATGCCCGAAGGCCTAAGACATGGAATTTCCCGACATTACTAATACTATTATATGCATCAAACCCAAAATCTACTACAAATAACCTCAACCTACCTCATAGACGAATCTTGCAGCTACAAAGAAGAGAAGGTTGTCATGCACATGCTAAGCAATTTCCTGTAATAGGCTTCCGTGGGTGTGCCTCAAAATTTCCCTCATGAAACCTGGCCTTTGAAATCTCATGGTTGGGGGGATAGGGTTTTTCAGAGTGTTTTTGGAGGAAAGGAGAAACCTATGGAAATAAAGAGAAAGAGAGTTTTTAAAAATTACTCGGCTTGGCTACTGCCTCTTACCGCTGCAGCAGTACTGCTACAGTGGTTACCCAACCACTATAGCATTTATCGGTAGTACATTCCAGTCCATTATTGGGATTTTTAGCCCAATTTTTCTCTTCGATTTAATCTTTACCGGGTCCATTTTGAACCTATTATTCGTCATAGATTATTTTTGGAGCGTTTTCAATATAATGACATTTTGGGTCATTACAATTATCAATGCAAATACACTTGATCTGATTATTAGGAAATTGTGCCCGTAATCATATTATTTTTTCCAACAATTTTGCAAATTCCAAGTTGCGAGTGACAATAGGCACACATGAGACCATCTAGAAGAAGCGTCTATTAGGACCATGAAATAGCTAAGTGACCCACTAGGTGGGTTAATAGGTCCACAAATATCCCTTTGTATACCTTTCAAGAACATAAGGGACTCAATCTCAACCTTAGTTGGTGATGGTCTCACAATGAACTTACCTTGATAACAAGCAGCACAAGAAAATTCATTATTAGAAAGAACCTTCAAGTTTCCTTAAATGGATATTCATTTTAATTTTCTATAATTTATCTCATCATTATAGATCCAGAATGTCCCAAGTGATCATGCCATAGTTTAAAAGTATTGGAATTAGTAAACTTTTGGTTTACTATAGAATGTACCTCAATTGCACTAATCTCTGTCCAATATAAGCCAGAAGATAAAGCAGAGAACTTTTCTATAACGCATGTCTGCCCAGAGATATTCTTGGTGATACCAAGATATTCAAGATTTATCTCATCCATTTTCTTGATATGATAACCATTTTTACGGATCTCTTTAAAACTCAACAAGTTTCTACGAGATGTAGGAGAAAATATAGCATTATTTATAATGAGTTTAGCTCCCTTAGGTAAAATTATAATTTCTCTTTCGAAGCCTTCAATCAAACTATTACTACCAAAAATCATAGTAACATTTATCTTTCCCATACTTAAATAAGAAAAATATTTCTCATTTTTTAATATCGTGTGTGTTGTACCAGAATCAATCAAATAAATATCTTCATAATTAGATAACTTGCTTTGAGAATTATCCATATCTTTAAAGAGAATAACATACACAAAATAAAATATATATCAAATATTTGTACAAAATTAAAGCTAAATAATATAACAATTACTCATAGTTATCTTTTGCTATGCAATTTACAAAGAGATCTATTTAATCTAAGCAATCATGTACGTTATCTTGTGAAATTGATTTTGATAAGATCACTCATATTTAGATAAAAGAGTTTTTTTTTATTTGATAACCAAATAATATCCATCATAACTAAAACAAACATACTATTCAACCAAAATGAGTGTAATTTACTAATAAACTTGTGATAATATGACTAATCCAAAAAAAATACTAATTAAAAGACTAGTACTCATGTAAACAACTGCTTTTACATGATCTTTTGTTTACTAATTACTATCATTAGCAAAAATTAAAAACTTGTTTATTCTTCCATAGCCACAGAACCATCACCAATCAAGTGATCTATCTTTCCTTCAGGGTGCTCAAAGAAATCTGCTACATTCAAGTGTACGATGTCAATATGATTTTCAGAGATAAAATTAGCTTCAAGATTTATTTATTTCTTCTTTAGTGATGGTTGATAAAGCTCAACCAAGTGTTTGACAGTACGGCAGTCACGTTCATAGTGTCCTTTTGTACCACATCGGAAACAAATACTTGCTCTAACTACTTCATGTTTCTCATCCTTTCCTCATTTCTTTTAATGAAGCCCTTTATTTGATGAATGATTAACACCAGGAACATGATTTCTTTCTTGACCATAATCACGACCACGTCCACAATTAGGTCTGTATACTTTTCCATGTCTAGCATGGTGGCGTACACCTCATTTATTTAGGAAATGGTGTAGATCCAGTAGGTCGATTCTTATGATTTTTTATTAATAAATCATTATTTTGTTCAGCCACAAGAAGATGATAAATTAGTTCAGAATACTTCTTAAAACCTTTCTCTCGATATTGTTATTACAAGAGCACATTCGAGGAATGAAAGATGGAGAGCGTTTTTTCCTTGTTATCAGCATCAATAATAGTCTCTCCACATAGTTTCAACTAAGAAAAAATTCTGAACATGGCAGAGTTGTACTCATTAACATACTTATAGTCTTGAAACCTCAGATGCATCCAATAATATTGTGCTTTTGGATCGATGACCATCTTCAGGTAGTCATACCTTTCTTTCAGGATATTCCATAAAAAAAATTGATCCTTAACTGTAAGATATTCAATTTTCAAAATTTTGTCAATATGATGATGCAGGAATATCATAGCCTTAGCATGATCTTGGTTTGATGCTTTATTTTTATTTTTAATGGTGTGTCCAAGACCCATAGCATCCAAATGAATTTCAGCATCCAACACCCATGAAAGGTAGTTCTTACCTGAAGTTTGGAGGGCAACGAACTCAAGTATCGTATTGATAACGTGTTATGAAATTAACATTAGAGCTAATGTAAATAACAAGAAGCAAAGAGATAGAGGTAGAACTACTAATATATTACTTTTCTCTCTTTTTGTGCATTTGTGACTTGATGAAACAAGAGCTATTTATAAGCCAAGCATACACAACAACTTAGGTAAAAGAGATAACAAAATTGCATTTGGCTACTAAGTTACCAAGTTGGAAAAGTAACTTAGCACATAGGTTTGCTAGTCACCAAGTTGGACAAGTAACTTAGCACATAGATTTGCTACCATGCATAAGCTACATGGTCATCCATTTATTTTACAACAATAATCTCTTTTTAAGGTGTTGGATTATTATTTTTTGATTTTTTTATATAAAATTAGGGGTAGGGGATGGGGGAGAGGATTACAATGTGGGGAATCAAAACCTCACCAACAAACTGCGAGTTCAGGTAATTAACCAACTAAGCTACTAAGATTCCCCATTCTTTGTAAGGTGTTGGATACTCTTACTGATGTGAGGTTTTTTTAGACAAAATCGTGCAGATTTGAACTAAAACGGATCATATCACACCATATTAAGATCATTTTTTGAACTCTTTTAGCATAATAATTGATACATAGAGTCAATGATTTAGCGAGACGAATGTGAAAATGGTGTGAAACCCAAGTTATTATCTTTGCTAGTCTATATATAGGTCGGCTTACTACCTATTACCCATAACTTGGGGATGCAAAAAAAGTAGTAGTTTGCGGGCTTTTATGGTCATAAATACTCATATCATGTGAGCTACATACAATTAACTCCAAATTAGCCCATGAATGGTGGTGAGTCATGTAAAACTTAGTTCAAGGGGATATTGTTGGGTGTGTCATGTATGTGAACAAAGTCCCATGAAAAGTAAGAAAAATGAATATATGGTGTTGGCTACAAGTGATGAGCCATGAGTTTACGCCTCATTTGGCATCAATTTCATAAACTTTAGGTGTCCTCAATGTATGACTAGATAGTGCTTTTGTGTTATTTTTATTAGTTTTGAGGGGAGATCCAGGGAAACCACAAAAGAAGCAAAGAATAGAAAAATGGAGAAACACTTGACTTAAGAAGAAAATGACCTAAAGTACAAGCGTATAATTGGAGTGCAGTCCACATAATAGTTCGTGGCACTGCATTAAGTCACAAATACCCAGAACTGAAATGAAACTTGTGCAATCCCAAATTACAGCCAGAAGTAGAGTTTAAAGAGGAGCTCATTGTGCAAACTCCTGAAGCCATAGTGCATATCGCACACTGAAATAAGACCCATCCCTCCACCGCAAAAAGGAATAGAAGATCAAAGGTTCTAAGATGAGATCCTATTGTGTGAACCCGGAGATTAAAAGTGTGGAATACACTCCTAAAGTATGGACCGCAATCCTGAAGTAAGGTCTTATCATGGTCTCACAATGGTAAAGCGGTGATAAATTTGTAATTTTTGTGCTCCAAATTTATGTGTCTTTAAAAGGCACTCCTAGGATTTTAAACCGCTATCACTTTATTTTTTGTCATGAACTAAAATAGAGACTGTGATGGCACTTGTCACACCCTCCAGTATAGGTAAGCCTATCTCAACCCAAACTTTATAATCAAATCAAAAACAAAGCGAAAAAAGCAAGAATAGAAATAATCTCAATTGATATAAAAGAAGTATAATTTTAATGATACATCCCAGGTCTGATTGTCACTAGTACAAGTGTAACGACCAAATCCATCGTTACTAGGAACCACCTTAATATTAGCACGGGATATAAGAAGTATTGGAATTGCATTCCTAGAATTGCGTGAGGCAACACAATTTGAATTTTTGGGACCTAAAAATATTTTTGGTCGGGCTGATATCATCCTGCTATAGTAGGAATTATTATGCTATAGCGATATCGTTAGAGCTACTCATGTTGCTATAGGGACATGATGCGACTAGAATACCTTCTTAAATAGGCTTATTTCCTTTCTCTACTTCAGTTGAAACAAGGACATGGGGAGGATCCAAAACCCCTTTAGGGTTGACTCCCATTTGGAGCCATAAAGAAGAGGAGATAGGGGTATGGATGGGTGCAAACCCATGTATTTTCTTTGAGTAATGCATACGGGATTTTGGCAAAGGTGGATTTCACAACCATTCATCCTTTCTACAATGGAATGGCATCCAGGTAAGCTTAGGTTAATTGAGTAGTATAGACCCAGGTTAGAGAGCATAAATTTAAAGTAGATGGATGAGATATTTAATGTCTAGGCCTTTGGGCACAGAGTTAGGATGGCTAAAATTGGTTAAAGCTCGGGTAACATATAGGAAGGTGGTTGTTTTTATATCTTATCACGTTGTGTTGTAGTTATTTTATAAATTGAATGGTTCATTGTTGTAGACTCAAAATTGGGGGTAGAAAAAAGGGGGAATTACCAATCAATAGTTTAAACCCTTAAAGAAAGTGACGATACCATGTGGGTTGTTGGTGAATTCAGAAGAATAAAGGGTGGTAATCCATTTTGTTGTTCTAGAATGGGGGAATGTTTTAGGTGACATGTTAGGGCACTAAGTAAAGACCCTTTGGTCATTATGTGAAAGTCTTACATTCCAAATTTCGTGTCTAAATTCCTTCCGGTTTGGAAGTTACAAATTTTAGACTAGGCTAGTTTTGCTTTATTTTAAGTGAGAGGTAGTCTTGGAAAATCTAGAAATAATTTAGACTGGTTTGGTAGGAATAGTGTTGATTCTTGGTTAGTTAAGGTTATAAGAAATCCATAGGATTTTACAAAACTGAATTTGGGTAAGTAGAACTCCCAGAATTGACCTTAGCGTGAAGGACATTATTCGAAATGTCTAGGATCAAGGTGTGTTGTAAAAAGTGAGATTTTGGGGTTAAGATTGATATTATATCCCATCGACACCACTATAGCAGGTGACACACCGTTGTAGCGGTGACCGCTATAGTGGAATAATTACCGTTATGGCGGTGGTCAAAAGTGGTCAAGGCCGCTATAGTGGTGGTCTACCACTATAGCGGTACATCTATAGTGGTCAAGTACTACTATAGAGGTAAAAATTGCAGATTAAAGGGTAAAAGCCCCAAAATATTTTATTATTTCATAAACTCATTTTGAGGCAAAAAGAAGGCGATTTAGGGCAAAAATCATCGGTTTACCTCCATTTAACTTCATTAAGGTAAGGAATTCACTCCCTTTAACTGGTAATTACTTCTTGATCCTTAGAAGGCATAAGTAATGAAATTTAGGGAGGGTTTTAGGGTGGATTTTGGTATGTTTTGCTGGTGTAAGGGTAAAATTGAGCCTTAGGTTAATGGGTTTTGTTTATTAACCATGAAATTGTTCTCGTATTTCATTAATTCACCAATCATTCCATGAAATTGGTAGTTTTAGTTGAGTTACGGGAGAAATAGCCTTAGAACGGTTGAGGAATGATTATGAACTGACCATAGGGGGTTGGGGGTGGCTTATAACTCCTGCCATGTTAGGTTATTTCATTAATGCGGTGTTTGTATGCATGTTTTAGACCACGATCAAGAGGAATGGGCACTGAAGGGCAAAGCTCAGTCTTAGAGTTGTGCAAGCTTTGTTTGAGGTAGGTGATGGGGTGTATTTAATCCATCTTGTGTTATGTGTGCATATCAACTACTCTTTAGTGTAATTGGTTAATTCGTGTGGTGTGCTTGGTCATTAAAATATTTATTTATTTTATGACTTGGTCTTCTATATTGTATATTATAGAGTGTTTCGGCATTTGAGACGTTCTCACAGGTTATTTGAATTAAGGGTTACAAACATTCATGTTCGGGTTTAGTACATGGACGGTAAATATCCCCTGCAGGTCATAGCTAGAGGGTTGGTATATAACCCTTAGCATGTATGTACGGGTTTTCAAGGTATGTATTACTATGATCGTTCCTTGAGTGAACCGAAGGATTTATATTTTTGTGTTTGTCCTTATTTGGCTGTCTTGGAATGAGTTGCATATAGTTGCCTAATGACACTTTTTGACTTGTTGGCTTGCCTCTTGAGTTCTGCTTGTACATAAATGATGTATGTTGGATGTGTAAGCATGTGTTAGCTAATGATACTGCATTTTGGTTAAATGTTCATATGTCTATCTTTGGTTATTCAAATGATCCTGCCAGTACACTGTGGTTTATTACACTGTGGTTTATTTGTTTACTAATACTACACCTGCATTTAATTCTTTGAGTACAACACATATTCCAGTGGATTCATTGAGACCTTGCTTGTGATTTCAGCAGTCGATTTTGAATTTCAGGGTGAGCAGTATTTTTGGCTACCATGGGATCTCTCCTTTTAGACAGTGTCCTTTGTTTGGACTTGTACTTTTGTTTTATTTTTGGGGTTTCATCCCTTCTCTTGATATTATTAGATGTTTTGGTACAAATGACTTTTGAGTCCTAGGGTTGTTATGTTTAAGTACAATATTTTCGCTTTAGTTGTACTTTCGTTTTTATGCTAGTTGGATTATTATTTATAGGATAGTTCTCATACTTTTACTTGAGCATTGATCAATGCTTCCGGGGTTATTGGTTCTTCCATGGAGTGAGTAGTGTGGGTGCCACTCATGAAGGGTTTGTATCGTGACAAACTTAGTATCAGAGCCTAGGTTTTGTCGATCTCGTTGTACTAATACGGGTCCAGTAGAGTCTCACAAAATGGTATGAAGACGTCTGTACTTTTCTTCAGGAGGCTATAGAGCTTTAGTAAATATGTCTTCTTTCTTATTTCATGTTATGACCTTATTCCAATTGGTATCTGGTGATCCAAATTGGTATCTGATCTCTTTACTCTTTTGTCTGGAGATAGTGAATACTAGGTCTAACGGAACCAAGGAGTAGCCCCAGCACTGGCCGCTCTAATTGAAGAGCTAGCTGTGAGGTAAAAAGGATGAATGAGATGGATAGAAAGAAGAGGACGGGCATGAGCCATACCCACCAGAGGTGGAGCTCAAGCAGCAGCAGGTCAAGCGAATGAGAGGGCATAATCCCCTCCCCCACCCTAGGATCATTTTAAGGAGAAAGAAGCAGCAGAGAAGCAAGAGATAGAACCTGAGGTGGTAGCACCAGTTGGGGTTGCGGCTCTACCTCCTATGTGTGCTGAGGTAATTCAGCAAGTGTTGGCTTTTCTGAGCGGGTTGGCTGGGATTGGAGCCACCCCCACTGTTCTGGCTTATCAAACTCTAGTTGTACACCCTACTGTTGCTATGGCTCTTACAATGGATGAGACTTTGGGCATAGATATTTTTCCTTGTCCAATTTGGGTTCTGTGATGCTTGCTACAGAACATGACTTGCTGACTAAGTTCTTGAAGATGAAATCTTCTTTATTTCAGGGTACAAAATATAAGGATGCTTTTGAGTTTATTATTGATTGCTATGAGAGGCTGCACAAGATGGGTATTACGAAGCAACATGGGGTTGAGTTTGTGACCTTTTTGCTGGAAAAAATGCTAAATAGTGGTGGAGAGCATATGTTGAGTGTCGGTTACCTATTTTTCCTCCTTTGACTTGAGAGAAGTTTCATGCTCTATTTTTGGATAAGTATGTACCTCGTGCCCTCCGTGATTGTAAGAAGGATGAGTTATTGATTTTAGAGTAGGGTGATATGACCGTTGTAGCTTATGAGGCTAAGTTTCATGCCTTGTCTTGTTATGACACTCCGTTGTTGACTACAGAGGAGGAAAGGATTCGTCTCTTTGTTAAGGGGTTGAACTATGACCTTCAGGTATTGATTGTGCAAATAACTTATGCCAAGAAAGGGGTTTAATGATATGTCAGATTATGTCAACAAGTTGGAAAGTGTGGTGTAGGCAGGACAGGCTAAGATGTTAGCCAAGAATTCTCAAAATGTTGGGAATTTCAGTGGATCCTATTCTAAGGGCCAGCAGGCCTTTGCAGCTCGCCCTATTCAGTCAGTTATGCCAGCTTCTAATGTGATACCGACTAAAGGACCTTCTCCGACTCAGGTTGTTCGAGGCCAAGGGGCTTCTTATTCTTCTGCCAGTCGTCCTTCTATGGAGCGTGGGTATTATTATTGTGGTGCTGCTAGTCATTTTAAGAAAGAGTGCCCAATGAGACAGGCGAATGGCTAGACACAGTAGCAGGCTCGAGCAGTGGTTCCAGCAGGTAGAAGAGGGGGAAATGGCAGGGATCATCCATGGGGTGAACGGGGAAATCAGGATGGTGGTCATGGTAACGATGGAGCAGGAGCGTAGTAGGGTAGAAAATTAGCTCAGATTGATGATTGGGCTCATTGTTATGTATTTTTGAGAAAGACTAATGTTGAGACTTCTGATACGGTGATCACAAGTACTATTTATATCAGTGACCAGATGGCTTCTATCTTATTTGATCTGGGGTTCACTTATTCTTATGTGTCTGTTTATTTTTCTATGGGTCTGAGTCTGGCTTGTGATATTCTTGACTATTCGTGTATATGTCTACTCCGGTTGGGAAGTCTGTGGTAGTTACCCATGTTTATCGATCTTGTCCTATTTTGTTTGTGGGTTTTCAGACTTGGGTAGACTTAATTATCTTGGATATGTTGGACTTCAATATAATCTTGGGTATGACCCGATTATCTCCATATCATGCTATTTTAAATTGTAATGCTAAAGCAGTGACTCTAGTTATACCTGGGATGGAGAAACTAGAGTGGAAGGGAGTGTATAAGGCCAAACCGATAAGAATGATATCATATGTCCAGGCTAGGAGGCTAGTTGGGAAGGGGTGTTCAGCATTTTTAGCTCACCTTTGAGATGTAGGTGCGGGGTCCCCTTCTATTGAGTTAGTTTTGTTAGTTTCTGGGTTCCAAGATGTGTTCCAATCAAATTTACCAGGTATGCCTCCGGATAGGGATATCGACTTCTATATTGACTTAGAGTCGAGCACTCGCCCTATATCTATTCCATCATATCGAATTTATCTTGTAGAGTTAAGGAACTCAAGGTTCAGTTGTAGGAACTGTTTGATAAGGGTTTTATTCATCCAAGTGCTTTGCCTTGGGGCGCTCTAGTTCTTTTTGTTAAGAATAAGGATGGCAGTATGAGGATGTGCATCGATTACAGGCAGTTGAATAAGGTCACCATCTGAAATAAATATCCTTTGCCTTATATAGATGACTTGTTGATCAGCTATTGGGTGTAATAGTCTTCTTAAAGATTGATTTGCGGTCGGGTTATCATCAATTAAAGATTAGATCGAAGGATAGTCTAAAGACGGGTTTTAGAACTGGATATGGCCATTATGTGTTTCTAGTAATGTCTTTTGGATTAACTAATGAACCTGCAGCTTTCATGAGTTTGATGAATGTCATCTTTAAATCCTTTTTGGATTCTTTCATTATTGTGTTCACTGATGATATTCTTGTGTACTCCAAGACTAAGGAAGATCATGCAGGCCATCTCCATATAGTTTTGGTAATTCTGAGGGAAAATTAGTTGTTTGCTAAGTTCTTCAAATATGAATTCTAGCTATCTTCTATTAAATTCTTGGGGCACGTGGTTTTGGATAATGGAGTAATAGTGGACCCTCATAAAATAGAAGCAGTTAAGGGTTGGATTCGGCCTAGTTCAGTGCCGAGGTAAGGAGTTTTGTGGGTCTTGCTAGTTATTATCGTAGGTTCGTCAAGAATTATGCATCCATTGCAACTCATTTGACAAGGTTGACTCAAAAGGAGGTGTCGTTTGTTTGGTCAAACCAGTGTGAAGAGAGTTTCCAAAAGCTCAAGAAACTTTTGACTACGGCAACTATTCTTTCACTGCCGGTTGAAGGTAAGTGTCATTATGTTTTTTGATGCTTCACTTTTAGGTTTGGGTGTTGTGTTGATGCAGGATAAGAATGTGATTGCATATGCTTCGAGGCAATTGAAGCCTCATGATAGGAATTACCCAACCCATGATTTGGAGTTGGCAGCGGTAGTATTTGCGTTGAAGATTTGGAGACAATATCTTTATGGAGTCAAGTGTGAGGTCTTCACTGACTATCGTAGTCTGCAACATGTGTTTAATCAAAGGGATTTGAATCTAAGGTAGAGACGGTGGATGGAATTATTAAAGGACTATGATGTGACCATTTAATATCATCTAGGTAAGGCTAATGTGGTGGCAGACGCATTGAGAAGAAAGGCCATAAGTATGGGTGGTTTGTCATTCTTGAGATTGTCCAGGAGACCATTAGCTAGAGAGTTTCAGACTCTAGCATTCTTAAGCATGCAGTTTAGGGTCTTGGATAGGGGTGGAATACTAGCTAGTTTTGAGATAACATCAGCCTTTGTGGAGCAGATTAAGGCCAAGCAGTTTGAAGATAAAAGTTAAAGGCACTCCGGAAGAAGATAGTAAGCAGGGAGGGGGAGGACGCCACCCTCAATGCTGGAGGGGTACTCTGGGTTAGAGTAAAGTTATGCGTTCCTCAGGTTGGTGACTTGATTGGTGATATACTTTCAGAGTCTCATTGTTCGCATTATTCTATCATCCAGGCATGACCAAGATGTACCATGACTTGAGGCAGATTTATTGGTGGCCGAGGATGAAAAGGGACATAGTTGATTATGTGTCCAAGTGTCATAACTGTCAACTGGTGAAGTATGAACAACAAAGGCCTACGGGATTACTTCAAAGGATGCCTATACTTATGTGGAATTGGGAGCATATTTCCATGGAAACATTGGGAAAGTATGACTCCATTTGGGTGATAGTTGATTGGTTAACGAAATCAGCTTACATCTTGCAAGTTCGGGTAGATTACAGCTCTCAACAGCTGGTAAAAATATATGTCATGGAGATCATCAGACTTCATGGGGTGCCACCTTTTATTATTTAGATAGGGATCCAAAGTTTACTTCTAAATTTTGGGACAGGTTGCATCAAGAGTTGGGCACCAAGCTTACATTTAGCACGGCTTTTCATCCTCATACTAATGGTCAGTCAGAGAGGACAATTTAGGTGCTAGAGGATATGTTGAGAGCCTACGTGATTGATTTTGGTGGTCATTGGGACTAGTTCCTTTCGTTGTGTGAGTTTTCATACAACAAAAGCTATCACTCCAGCATTGGTATGGCTCCGTTTGAGGTACTTTATGGAAGAAAGTGCAGGTTACCTATTGGATGATTTGAAGTGGGAGATGTCAAATGTTTGGGCACCGACTTGGTGAAAGAGTCTCAGGAAAAGGTAAAATTCATTCAGACTAAGATGTTGGATGCCCAAAGTAGACAAAAAGAGTATGCGGACCGAAAGGTGAGGGACATGTACTTCAAGGACGGGGAGCAAGTCTTGCTCAAGGTGTCTCCTATGAAGGGAGTCATGAGGTTTGGAAAAAGGGGCAAGCTCAGCCCTTGATATATTGGTCCCTTTGAGGTTCTTAAAGAAGTTGGTCCAGTTGCCTACAGGTTAGGTCTACCATTGGGCTTGTCGGGGGTCCATCAGTCTTCCATGTTTTTATGTTAAAATGGTACCGTAAGGACGGAGACTACATTATTAAGTGGGATTCAGTGCTTTTGGAAAAGGACTTGACTTTTGAGAAGGAAGTAACAGCGATACTTGATCGTGATGTTAGTAAGTTGAGGATGACGGAAATTTATTCTATAAAGGTCCAGTGGAAGCATCATCCGGTTGAGAAAGCCACTTGGGAAACTGAGAAAGACATAAGGGATAAGTAGCCTCAGCTATTCGAGGATACAGGTACTCTTTTCCTTTCTCATTTTGGGCTATTTTTCTAGTTTAATCATTCGGGGATAAATGATGGGTAAATTGGTATCTATTGTAACGACCCTCTTGGTCGTTATGTAAAAGTCTTACGTTCCAAATTTGTGTCTAATTCCTTTCGGTTTGAAAGTTATAAATTTCAGACTATTCTAGTTTTGCTTCATTTAGAGTGAGGGGTAGTCTTGGGAAATTTGGGAATAATTTAGACCGTCTTGGCAGGAATTGTGTTGATTCTTGGTTGGCTAAGGCGATAAGGAACCTGTAGGATTTATGGAACTGAATTTGGTTAAGTAGAACTCCCAAAATTTACCATAGTGTGAAGGGCATTGTTCGAAATATCCAGGATCAAGTTCACCCTTACACTAGCAAAAATCACCAACCATTCCATGAAATTGGTAGTTTTATTTGAATAATGGAAGAAATATCCCTAGAACGGATAAGGAATGATTATGAACTGACCTTAGGGGGTTGGGGGTGGCTTATAACTCCCTCCATGTTAGGTTATTTTATTAATGTGGTGTTTTTATGCATGTTTTAGACCACGAGTACGAGGAATAGGTACTGAAGGGCAAAGCTCAGGTTTAGAGTTGTGCAAGCTTTGTTCGAGGTGGGTGATGGGGTATATTTAATCCATCCTTGTGTTATGTGTGCCTATTCACTACTCTGTAGTCTGATTGGTTAATCCGTGTGGTATGCTTGGTCATTGAAATGCTTACTTGTTTTATGACTTGTCCTTCATATTATATATTGTGGAGTGTTTCGGCATTTCAGACGTTCTCACAAGTTATTCAGATTAAGAGTTATAGACATTCATGTCTGGGTTTAGTACATGGACAGTAATTATCCCCTACAGGTCATAGCTGGAGGGTGGGTATATAACTCTTAGCATGTATGTACTGGTTTTCAAGGTATGTGTTAGTATGACGATTCCATGAGTGAAACGGAGGATTTATATTGTTGTGTTTGTCCTTATTTGGTTGTCTTGGAATGAGTTGCATATTATTGACTAAATGAAACTTTTTGACTTGTTGGCTTGTCTCTTGATTTCTAATTTTACATATATGCTGTATGTTTGATGTGTAAGCATGTGTTAGCTAATGGTACTACATTTTGGTTAAATGTCCATACTTCCATCTTGGGTTATTCAAATGATCCTTCCAGTACACTGTGATTTATTTGTGTACTGATACTACACTTGTATTTACTTTTATGAGTACAACACATATTCCAGTGGATTCATTGATACCTTGCTTGTGATTTTAGCATTCGATTCTGAATTTCAGGGTGAGCAGCATTTTTGGCTACCATGAGTTCTCTCCTATTTAGACAATGTCCTTTGTTTGGACTTGTTACTTTTATTTCATTTTTGGGATTTTATCCCCTCTCTTGATATTCTTAGATGTTTTGGTACAGACGACTTTTGGATCCTAGGGTTGTTATGTTTGAGTATAATATTTCCGCTTCAGTTGTACTTACGTTTTTATGCTAGTTGGATTATTATTTATGGGATAGTTCTCATACTTTTACTTGAGTGTTGAATAATGCTTCCAGGGTTATTGGTTCTCCCACCGGGTAAGTATCATGGGTGCCACTCATGATGGGTTTGGGTCGGGACTGATGCGCCATGGTTACATGGCACTTTCGATGCTTAAAACAAGGAAAATATGCAATAACTTGGGTGTATTTTGTTGGTATGATGTGGTTTCTATCCTACTTTGCAGGAAAATAGGTTTTAAAGTCAAAATGATCAAAAAGGAAGAATCAAGCCCAAGACTGAAGTGTTAGAAGAAGAAATAACAAGAATCTGCACCAGAGAGGGACTCACGTGACGTGAGTGGCTGGCGTGAGACCACTTCAGACATCAAAGAAGGGTTCTGATTTCTATGCCAGCCAGTCACGTGACGTGACTGTCACTCACGTGATGTGAAAGCGTGGCGTGACTCAACTTCTGAAGACATCTAATTGAGCCTGATTTCCACGACACCAACCTACGTGGCGTGACCTGGTTCCACGACACCAAGTCATGATACCGTGGAAGTTGTCGACTCTATTCTCCTATTTTGATTTGTATAGGATTAGCTTTGTATCTATAAATACCCCTGTATAGTCCTATGTGCGAGAGAGAGTCATTAAATTATTTTGAGAGCAATTTCATACTGTTTCTGAGTTCAAAAACATAATCTTGGTTTTGTAGTTACAAACCCTAATTTGAGTTTTCTTGATAATTGAGCTTTCAGTTTTTCTTCATTATTGTGAGTGTGCAATTATGTTTTCATCTCTGAATTCTTCTTGTGTTCTTACAATTATGAGTATCTAAACCCATCAACTAGGGTTGTGTGAACCATGAGGAATTAACGAAACCGGTTAAGTGCAAACCAATTATGTACCGCTGTGAATGCATGTATTGTTTTTTTCTTCGTTGTGATTGCTCTTCTAATGGTTGTAAACGTTATAAACTCACCTGTATTCTAGACTTTCTCAAAAGAGAGGTAGAGATTGGGAAAAGGAGAGAACAACAGAGATTTGAAGCTATCAACCTTCATCTAATAACTTAAGCCTTAGCGGGAATGGTTATCCAAGATCCAGGACAAGGGTCAGTAGTACGACACTCGGAGACCGACAGGAGAAGAGTGAAATTCATCTAACCAAGGTCGAGAGACGTTTAGATGAACATATCTTGTCATATTTTGCATGACACATAGCGGGACGGTTTTGTTAGCACAAGTAATCGGTGGAGTTAAGGAATCATTGGGGATCACGGTCCTAGTGTATTTTTCTCATTGTCTACAAACTCGATATAACCAGCAATTGTTACTGTCACTTTTTATTCACAAAACCCCCCCAGTTTTACTTACTTTCCAATTATTCCATCTAGTATTCTAAATAGACTTCTACCCATTCCCTGTGGGATCGACCCCAACCTAGTTGGGTTCTATATTTGACAGCGACCGTTTTATACTTCTTAGGAGGCATATTTTGGGCGACATCAAATTTTGGTGCCGTTACCGGTAAATACGGTTACGGAGTTGATTAGTACTGGTTGGAGTTGATTGGTTTTGTTTTTACATACTTTTGAGGGCATACGCCGGTGTATGCCAAATACTAGGAGTCAAGGTAATCCCCTGATTCCACTTGATCTTGAAATTAAAAGGACTCTGAGAGCTAATCGAAGAATGGTGAATACCGAAGTAGTTCAGGATCCCGCAGCTGCGGGAGACATTCATAACCAACCAATTTAGCCAGTTGGTCATGAAACAGTGGATCAAACTACCGCCTGATTGACACGAGAAGAGCAGGCTAGGCAAGCTGCTCTTAGGCAAGCAGAAAGAGATAATCGAGTGATGCAAGAAGCAGCACAGCGACTGGCTGAGGCTGAAGAGCGACAAAGACAACTGAGAGCGCAACCGAGACCATATGTGACTGTTTATGATGATCCTGAAGATGAGGATATGGCTTATTTCGAGCCAATCGAGACCGGTACCATCATTCCACCTGAGTTACCTCCGGGCACTAAGTTTGACATTACAAGTGCCATGATCCATTTGCTAAATTTGAAAGGTGTGTTCGTCGGCCTTCCTCAGATGATCCAAACATGTACGTGATGAATTTTGTGGGGGTCTGCACTTCCTATAATCGACCTAGAGTTAACTAGGAGGCAATTTGATTGAGATTGTTCCCATTCTCCATAACTGGAGAAGCAACATTATGGTTGGCAGAATTACCACGAGGTTCTATCACTAACTGGCAAGACTTGAGGAATCAATTTCTAGAAAGATTTTTTCCACCATCTAAGATGTTGCAGTTGAAGGATGAGATTTACAATTTTAGACAACTACATTCTAAAGCACTTTATGAGACGTGGCTCAGATTCAAGAAGAAGCTGCAGAATGTGCCGAATCATAGGATGAGTGGTAGAAATTTGCTTGAAATTTTCTACAGGGCTTTGAATGCAAACACTAAGGCCGTAGCAGATACTATCACTGGTGGAGCGTTCATGAGTCTGAGATGGGAGCAAGTTTCAGAGATATTATATCGTATCACTAAGACCAACCGAGGGTGGCATACTCGAGAGGCAGATATGTCGGTTGGCATATATGCTATTGGAGCCTCAGCAGCACAACGGGCTTTGGATGAATCTGTGGCTCAAGAGGTCGCTCAGTTAAGCATAGAAATTAGTCTCCTGGCTAAACAGATAGCGGCCAGAGATGCTAAAAAGGTATATGTTGTAGGTGCACAAGGTAAATCGGCTAGACATGATGATAGTGAGTCTGATGAAGAGGCGAAGTACCTAGATTAAGAAGTGGTGGGTTTTGGAGCCAAGGGTCTAATCAAGACTCTTGGAACTCGAGGCAAGGGAATCAAGGTCGGAACTATTATGGAGACAACTACAACAAATCGGGAAATAGAGATCGAGAACGAGACCGTGACGGTGATTGGAGACGAAAGGATGATTATAGAGAAAAGAATGGTCTTTACATACCACCAAGTAGCCGCAATGCTGAGTCGGGAAATTCAAGGATTGAATACCTTCTTGATAAACTGGTTACAAGGTCAGAAAGCCAAGAAAACTATCTAAAAGAGATTAAGGAAGATATTTTAGGAATAAGTCAGAAAGTAGATTCCCATTCGATTGCCATCAAACAGTTGGAGCAATAATTTGGGCAGATATCATTGGCACTGAATCAACGTCAGCCAGGCACCCTTCCAAGCAACACCGTCCAGAATCCGAAGAATGATGCTCATTGTATGGCTATCACAACAAGAAGTGGAATGACTCTCATTGAGGCACCCAATCAAGTTGAGGGTGTTCATGCTCCACTGGAAGAGCAGACTAAGGCCACGAAAAATGTAAAGGAAGCCATAAAGAAGTATGTTCCATTCCCAAGGCTTCCTCCACCTTTCCCTCAACGTCTCAAGAAAAAGGTGGATGAAAATAAAATTGTTAGTGGGGAGATCACGAAAGAGGTGGAAAAGCCTCAAACTGATGAGAATGTGGTGAATGCTGAAAACAAAAAAAAAAAAAAGCCCTACAAAGGCTAACACCCATTCCTAGGCCATCACCTCCATTCCCTCAGCGATTGAAGAAGAAGGAGGATGGAAAATTTCAGAAGTTCATGTCCATCTTGAAGCAACTTTCTATAAACATTCCTC
Organism: Capsicum rhomboideum; assembly: GCA_031232105.1. Classification (NCBI taxonomy): domain Eukaryota; kingdom Viridiplantae; phylum Streptophyta; class Magnoliopsida; order Solanales; family Solanaceae; genus Capsicum; species Capsicum rhomboideum. The sequence goes on along the minus strand of CP124714.1, from coordinate 149,751,875 downwards.
TTGTTGAGGCATTGGAGCAGATGCCAGGTTATGCGAAGTTCATGCAGGATTTGGTCACAAAGAAGAGAACTGTTAGCTATGAGTCTGCGAATAATTTGCACCATTGTAGTGCAATTGCATCCCGTTCTCTTGTGCAAAAGAAAGATGATCCAGGTGCCTTCACAGTTCCATGCACAATTGGGTCAGTTCACTTTGCCAGACCTTTGTGTGACCTAGGTGCAAGCATTAACTTGATGTCGCTAGCAGTATTTGAGAAATTAGGTTTAGGAGCCCCCCAGCCAACAAATATTCGGTTATTGATGGTGGATCGTACGATCAAGAAGCTCGTGGGCATAATATGTGATGTTTTGGTCAAGGTTGAAAATTTCATCTTTCCTGCGAACTTTGTTGTCTTAGAATGTGAGGTCGATTTTGAGATGCCCATAATTTTGGGGAGACCATTTTTAGCCACCGGCAGAGCATTGGTAGATATGGAGCGGGGTGAGCTAAATTTAGGCTGGATAAGAAAGAAGTCGCATTCAATGTTTGCAGAACTATGAAACAGCCAAAGAACATAAGGGTGGTTTCAGAAATAAATATTTTTGATGACCCTGGAGGACAACCCAGTGGGGATCTTGATGAAGTCTGAGTAATCAAGATACCCCTGTCGTACCGCGACGTTAAATCAAGCGTTGTTTGGGAGGCAACCTAAGGTGTCTTACTATTCCTACATTTGCTTTGATTTTTGATTTTTGATTTTGATCGACATCAGACCCATGCACCTAGGGTGCCACAGGTATGTTCCTAACTCCCTTGTTTTATTTTATCTATTGCATTAGGGATAATGCATGCTTACAAGTTGAGGGTGTGAGGTACTTGTGGGTCTATATGTCCTCTTGAGGGTTTTTGTTGTCGTGTTTCTTTTCCCTCAAATGCTATCATAGTAGAACCGACATGTTTAGGTTGTTATTTATATTATTTATGTGTTTTCGTGTTTAATTAGGAGAAAAATATGGAAACCTTAGTGCAGTCCAATTTTGAATGAATTTTGAATGTTAAGGATACCCCTCCTGAAAATTTTTATTTGAAGTATGTGTGTGTAGCATGTTTATGTGTGACAGCTGTTGGATCTTATTATGGCACTAGGATTATAGGCAAATAACTATAGCTAGCATTGCATGAACCGGATAGGTTGTAGTTGATAATACAACTCTGTGCTATGTATGTGTGAGGTCACTACTTAGTTAACTGTGTGTGTGCGATCCAGAACTTGCCCGGTTAGTCTTGCCTAAGATTTGAGGATAGTGATAAGGAAAGGATCATAGGCCCTTTTTGAATAAGTCCACTTTTAGCCTAAATGCCAAACCAAATGAATAAGTATCCCTTGATCCCGACTTTGAGTCGTAATTGACCTATTTCTTTCATTAGCCTATTCACCACCCCATTTTAATTACAATGAACCTGTCTTGGACCTGGTCCCTCCTTGGACATTGTGTACCTCAACTCAGGCAAATCGCCTAAGTTGAGGGTGGCTATTATAGGGGTGTGTAGATTGAGTTGGGTATGAAGAAGAAGTTAATAAAAGAAAAAGGGAAAACAAGTTTGGGTGTGGAAAAAAAAATAATAGAGTGAAAAGAAGAGAAATTGCAAAAGAAAAAGAAAAAAAAAAGAGAAGAGAAAATTTCTTTTTGAAAGTGAAGAAAATCACACCCAAAATCTGAAAATAAAAGAAAGGAGGATAAAAATGAGAAAGGTTGAAAGTTGGAGCCAAAAATAGTGTAGTGTCAAGGAGGGTTGAGTCACCATATACATATGTACCATACCTGTCCCCAAGCCTACATTACAAGCCGAGTAAAGTCATATAGTGACCCTAATCCAACTGTCCAAAAAACTAAGGCATAGAAAATAAGGGCAAGCCTATGTTATTTCATGCACACTGTTTTAACTTCTTTATGAGAGTGAGTGTTTTGACCTCGTCCCTACTTTGATATTCATTAGTATACTGTGAGTGGATGGGACTTCTTTGATTGTGAGAGTACATGGGTTGCATTATTAGCTGCTAGTTGTTCGAAAAATGTCGTTTGCATATATGCTTAGTTGTTTGTGCATAATTTGGTGCGATCACTTGATCCCTTCTATGTCATGATAATATGCTGCCTATATACACACTTTGGTTTTGATTTGCAAATAGGAGGGGTCGGAAAAGTTTTGTGCCAAAGGCAATGAGTTGACTACCAGAGGTCCCTTAGGTTTCTCTTAGTTAAGCATTGTATATGTGTATTTTTGTTTTTGTTCGCCTGAGGATATGGAAATTTTCTAAGTTGAGGGTGTTGATGCGCCATGGTTACATGGCACTTTCGATGCTTAAGACAAGGAAAATATGCAATAACTCGGGTGTATTTTGTTGGTATGATGTGATTTCTATCTTACTTTGAAGGAAAACAGGTTTTAAAGTCAAAATGATCAAAAAGAAAGAATCAAGCCTAATACTGAAGTGTCGGAAGAAGAAAGAACAAGAATCTGCACCAGAGAGGGACTCACGTGGCGTGACTGCCACTCACGTCTGGCATGAGACCACTTCAGACATCAAAGAAGGGTTCTGATTTCCACGCCAGCTAGTCACGTGGCGTGACTGTCACTCACGTGACGTGAAAGCGTGGCGTGACTCAACTTTTGAAGACATCTAATTGAAGCTGATTTCCATGACACCAACCTACTTGGTGTGACTTGGTTCCACGACACCAAGTCATGATACCGTGGAAGTTGTCGACTCTATTCTCCTATTTTGATTTGGATAGGATTAGCTTTGTATCTATAAATACCCCTATATAGTCCTATGTGTGAGAGAGAATCATTACATTGTTTTGAGAGCTATTTCATATTGTTTCTGAGTTGAAAAACATATTCTTGGTTTTGTAGTTACAAACCCTAATTCGAGTTTTCTTGATAATTGAGATTTCAGTTTTTCTTCATTATTGTGAGTGTGCAATTATGTTTTCATCTCTAAATTCTTCTTGTGTTCTTACAATTATGAGTAGCTAAACCCATCAACTAGGGTTGTGTGAACCATGAGGAATTAATGAAACCGGTTAAGTGCAAACCAATTATGTACCATTGTGAATACATGTATTGTTTTTTCCTTCGTTGTGATTGCTCTTCTAACGGTTGCAAACGTTAGAAACTCACCTGTATTCTAGACTTGCTCAAGAGAGAGGTAGAGATTGGGAAAAGGAGAGAAAAACAGAGATTTGAAGCTATCAACCTTCATCTAATAACTTGAGCCTTAGCGGGAATGGTTATTCGATATCCAGGACAAGGGTCAGTAGTGCGACACTCGGAGACCGAGAGGAGAAGAGTGAAATTCATCTAACCAAGGTCGAGAGACATTTAGATGAACATATCTTGTCAGATTTTGCATGCCACATAGCGGGACGGTTTTGTTAGCACAATCGGTGGAGTTAAGGAATCATTGGGAATAATTGGGGATCACAGTCCTAGTGTATTTTTCTCATTGTCTACAAACTCGATATAACCAACAATTGTTACTGTCACTTTTTATTCACAAACCCCCCCCAGTTTTACTTACTTTCCAATTATTCCATCTAGTATTCTAAACAGACTTCTACATATTCCCTGTGGGGTCAAACCCAACCTAGTTGGGTTCTATATTTGACAGCGACCGCTTTATACTTCTTAGGAGGCATATTTTGGGCGACATCAGTGACACTCTAGACGGTAGTACAGGTTATGATTATGTAGTTTAATCTATTTGTATTATATGGGTACCTTAACTATCTCTCGGTATTGCTTGTTAGTGCATGCTATTGAGTATGGTCACACTTCAAACAAACAATATGTGGATTTATGGATATTGTAGTGTTGGTCGATGTCTTGGACCTATATGATTCTGTATGTTTTATTGTTGATTGTGAAATTTTTGGTAATTAGGCATTCTCAAGGTTTATTAGTAGAATAAGGTTGGCAGGCATTTCTGTCTGGTATTTGGTACATGGACGAAAATTATCCCCTGCAGGTCATGACTAGAGAGTAGTTGCAATACTCTTAGCACGTATGTACAAGGTAAAAGTGAGTTTGACGGTTCCATGAGTGAACCGGTAACATATTTATATATGTTGTTGTATTTGAAGTTTGACTTGACTTGATTTGGTTTAACTTGACTACTAATTCTTGTTGGTTGCTTGATTTGTTATATTACCACTTGTAGTGTAATGGCATTTATGTTTAAGGTAGGATGAGGATTTTTCGTATTAGCAGGATAGTGGAAAGATGGTTGAAAGTTATCAGTTAAGTCTAGGTTAAAGATTCTAGACCCCATTGACGGCTTGGTTAACTAGGTGGGTTACCCTTATGGATGTTGGGTCTGATTTTGTTAGAGTCTTGGCATGGGTTAGGGTCATCTTAGATGTAGTTATTTCTCTAGGAGTCGTGGTTGTCCTTTGTGTAAGACTAGACTTAGTGGTTCAGGGTAGTGGAGTCGTAAGAGTAAAAGTCGTACCTCGAGTCCAGAACCAGGAGATTAGCATGAGGTAACTAGAGCATTTGGGAAATAGGGAAGGTAAGGTTAAATAGTTCCTAGGTGCCCATAATGAGGGAAACGAGTTATATGGGGTTTGGTAATGAGAATAAGTAGATGTATTTTCTTGAATATTTATGTTATGTTTGTGTAATCCAATTCGGGTCAACCGATGAGGCTTACCAGTACGTGTGGTTTGTACTAATACTACTCTTGTTATACCCTTCCGGGGTATAGTCTTTTGTAGGGATCAATGTTAGTTTCATGGTTGTTACGAATAGTGAATCTTCAGCAGCTCCCACTCCTCTTACTCATAATGGACGTTGTGTCCAGTTTTACTTTTTCCCTTTGAATCTCTTATACCTGTTTAGACTAGACCCTAGGGTAGTTTATACTTCCGCATTTGTTTCGTCAAAGTTTTTGTAATAAAGATGAGTTTATTGTTTAAATAAAGACTTCCACTTAACTTCTTAAGGGGGTGGTAAGGGGTTCTCTTATTTAGATGGATTAGAATAGGTGTCCTCACAATTCGGTAATTTAGGTCGTGACAACAAGCCTCTAATACAAAATATAATTAAATAATCTAAAGTATCTTAAATACGGATAATTCATAAAATAAGATATGGAGAGATCTGGGTAAGCTCTGAGACCCGTCAGCTGCTACCTCGATCTCCGCAATACCAACACTGAGAGAACACAATCTATGCTCTGCTACTCTGATTTATACCTACATGTGGTGCTAAAAAAATTAAAGAAAAAGCAAGGATTAGTACGAAACACATGTACTCAGCAAGTATCATTGATAACCGGCCCTTATCCAAAGTGATGGCGAGGACCACCACATCAACCATCCAATTTACCCCAAATCATCCTTAACTCAGAAAAGTCCCAGCCTATCCTAGTAGATAGCACATTTATCAAACTAATCAAATCAGTGCATTAAGGTAAGTATATACATATTCAAGATCAATGGTGATAGAGATAAGTCACATCAAAAGAGAATATCACAACACAGTATCTAATGTCAACTCACTATCTCAAACCAATAATCCCGACTAAGGTAGGGGAGGTGCTTACCTCACAAAAACTAGATGTGACACAACAGTCTCAATGGATCAACCCATAACCATGCTCCACGTCTCATAATATCTCAACCATAAAACCACCAAGGAGAAGGTATAATGCAATGTAATATAGTAATATGAGATGCAGAATACACAATATCACAAACAAGATTCAATCACGATAATACAATACGAAAGGAAATAATAGACATAATATCAAACATACATTGCAAGTGATTTAATACAATGGAGTGATAATGATGTAACCCATCGTATGGCCCTCGTATACACCTTCCGAGCATAAATTTCCAGAATAGGACCTATGGGGGGTTTGCAACCCATATACTTTTACAATATCAATCATGTATCTCAATTAACCTTGTCGTCAGAATCCTCGGTCAAGGGACTTGTAAAGTATTTCAGTTTCTTTCAAAAATCAGTGTTTCTCAGTGGTACCAGTTTCCATAAATATGAATGAACGAGATGAGGATGGATACTCACAACCAAGTTAATATGAAGATAATGAATTAATGCAATAATGATATAAATGAGCTTAAAATCTCCTCAATTTGTCAATAGTTTATGATATAAGTCATCACATGGTACCACTAGAATAAAGAGTCATGTAAGACATCAATAATATCAATTCAAGCCCCTCTCTTGGGCCTCATGATAATGAATAAAGGCAAATAATGCTCAAATAAGGCCTATAATATCAACTCAAGCCCTCACTCGGGCGTTGCGATAATAATAAGGCAAATAATGTACAAATAAGACCAATAATATCAATTCAATCCCCCACTCAGGCATCCCAATATTACTAAGGAAATTAATGCACAAATAAATCCAATACCAAGCCCCACACGGGCATCACAATAATAATTATCTCCGAAGTCAATAATAATATTCACATAAGCCCCATCATGGAAAATATGAAAATAATAAACAATCCCAACAATGCAAATATAGAGAACTTATCCAAAACCTAGCTTGTTTCACACAATAAGTCCCATCTTTCCCAAAGATGACACCATTAGACTAAATTACTAAAAGGAGAACTACACTATTTAACAACATGCCCTATGGCTTACCTTCATTCACTTACCTACTGCTAAGCCAAGATTCTCTTTCTTAACTACTTAGCTATACTATTATCGGTTACATCCTAAGAGATTACTAACTTTAGTAATTACATCAACTACTACAACCTATTAATAGTCTAAGTGTTTACTAAATCCCAATCATTCCATCAAATAACAGAATAGCATAACTATCCCCTAAATGGTTGCTAAACCCCTATCATCACATCAAAATCCACTAAACGTGAATCAAGATTCTAAATGGATATCCACTATCAATTTACTCAAGCTCAATAAGTTACCTGTCTACAATCTACTCTAACCGTATTCGCAAGTAGCGAGAATAAACAAGATAACAATTATATCACTAAAACTGTCACGACCCAACCCACGGATCGTGTGGCCACCTACCTAATACCTACCCTAGATAGGAGAACCCTTACTACCCAATCATTTTTTAATGCGGAAGTTATAACAATTTATTTTTCAATAACATGATTCAGTCAACTCACACATAAATAGCTCTGGTTTAATACATTTGGTAAGTAAACATAATGCGGAATAAAATCAAAAACGAATCTCCAGAAACTAGCCTAAACCGATACAAGAGCACTAGACAAGGAGTAGGAAAATCCATGACATAGCAACCATGCAAAATAGAGCGGGCAAGAGCTGTTGGAGAATAATCACCATCACTGCTATAGAAACTCCAACTGACCTGTAACATGGATATACCATATATTTACACTTTGCTACAATACCCAATTACAACCATCAAAATAACCAATCCACTCAAGGAACCCCAATATCTCATCAATACAACTCGTTCCACGCAAGGAACCAACAACAACATATAATTATAGATATATATTCAAATGCATATGAATGAATGTATGAATGCAGTATGTGCGCATCATCTTTTTCTCTTATCAAAACCATCAATAACATTAGCAACATCATGAACCTCATGATTTCAATACTATCACCATCATCATCAAATCATCATCATCATTCTCACCATCAACACCATGAACATCATGGTTTCAATACCATCATCATCATCTTATCATCATAAATATGTATGAATATACAAATGCAGTTAATAATTATAAGCAGTGCATGAAGGCGAATCTCAAACACCCAATTAGAATCAGATGCAAGCAACAACGATCGAAACAAAACTTACAATTGATGACAACTAAGTAATCTCATTCAACAATCACAAGTATGCTCGAAGGCCCATTCACCACTTGCTCAATTGAGCATTATCAACCCAATCATCAATAAAAAACATGTCTAAAGACCAACTCATCTGGTATCTATTTCAGGAGTGCACATCCTACCAAGATTGGTATCTATACTCTAATTCATCGTATTATTTTATTCGCCAATCGTAATCTCTTTTATTCATAATGAAACGGTAATTCAGTTACTATAGTAACCCTTATATTCAATTTATAAGTAAGTTTAAGATACTATCCACTTATGCCAATTATTCAACCGTTCGACTATATTCAACCTACAATTCTAACTAGAGTCCTCCACTTTTACACATAGTACTTTCCAGTACTTAGCAAAATTTAACTTTAGGTTCTTAATTTAATCATCACATTATCTTATCATCATCAATCCTCCTAAATATCCTCTAGCAGAATATCTCTTACTTCAGACATACACAATATGGGGTTCACTCTTTTTTTTAACATATTAAAGACTAGTTATAGATTAGAAGGTCACTTAATTCTTCTATTATTATCCACGTTCACATATTAAACTCTATAAATTATCAATCAAGTCATACAAATACAACACCTATCCAGGGATCTACACAGAAGACAATAACACACAATCATATTACTATTATGTCATTTTCATATTTATCCACATAACCTCTACTAGTCCACAGTTATTCAATTTGGATGACTGCATTGACCCCCTAATTTTGTCACTTGTTCATACCTTCTAGTATTTCTCACCCCTTTTACTGAAATCCCAACCTGAACCACTATGGTTTGGCCCTTCTACTCCTACCCTTAGAGTTCTATCAACCCCCTTTCAAAATATATTACCTTCACATATACCTTGCTATCAGGCTGCCCGACAAGCTGTCCCGTCTACTTAACCAACCCTTACAACACTCAACCTGAGTAACTTTACTAACATAGCCCTCCCTTCATACTTACACCTCATTACCACTTCTTAACGCAAGTATGGTTTATCCTGAATTACTATAAACAACCTACTGGAAACTCAATTAGCTCATTTTCCCTCTTTTTACCGTTCTTACCCCATACTATACTTAAAAGCAATTACATTCATTCAACTAATTATAATTCTCACCATATACCACAAAATTCATGCCACAAATATTGCACCAGCTTAGTATAACAACAATCCACTATAATATTAAAGCCTAACCAATTTTTTACCAATTCCATCCTTCCAAACACCGTGCATGAAGGTCTAAGACATGAAATCTCCTAACATTGTTATCAAAATTAAGTGGATCTAGCCCAATTCTACTACAATTTAACCATAACTTACCTCATAGATGAATCATGCTGCTACTAAGAGGAGAAGGTTATCCCTTACGTGCTGAGCTTATTCCCGCATAGGGTTCTCACCGGGTATGGATCAACATGGTCCTTATGTAGCGAGGCCTTTGGAATCTCATAGCTATAGAGGTAGGGTTTACTTAGGGTGTTTTTGGTGGGAAAAATGACCTAGGAGGCTGAAAAATTAAAAGCATTTTTAATGAAATTTGGGATGACCACTGTCGGGTTACCGCTGTAGCAGTAGGCCGCAGGCTGGCCCATTTTATATTGGATTCTTGGCCCAATTATGTTGGGCCCTGAATTATCCATACGAATTAAATTCTATCAGGTCCGATAGGAGGATTTTATTTATCATAAAAAATTCTAGAACGTTCTTCAACATAACGACGTTTTGGGTTATTACAACAACCCATTAATAAACTTTGGTACCCATGGAGATGCTCACCATTTCATCTAAGTGGGACTCCCAAACCCTTAGAGATTCACAAAACATATGCAAATAAGCACATAACACATAAACACCTCATAAAAGAGTCAAGGTACCTCTCAACTTGCCTTAAAGAAGATCCGCAAAGCCAAAACACAGTCTAAAGCATCAACCAAAAGCTTTACTCCCATGAACTATCATCAAAGATTTCCAAACTAATCAAATATGGCATCTATATGTCAAAAGGAGTCCAACGATACCCATATTGATATACTTTAATTTTGGGTCCAAATTCACTTCAAAAATCAACCCTAAAAGTAAAAGGGTAAAACTAAAATTTTGTAAAGAATCATGTTTCTCATACTTTAAGGGGTCTAAATCTGAAAACCTAATGAAAACCGAGTTGAAATTGGGTTAGAAATCATCAAAATACCAATATTTTACTTTATCGCTAAAACCTCAAATCACCATTATCAAACGCGGTTTAAAATGAGAAATTTTGGAAAAATTTTGTCAAAATCAGTTTACCCACGATACCAGGACCTTATATCTCAAAAATCAATGAAAACCCACTCTAAATCAGCCTTCAAATCAAGAATTTTCGATTTCATAACTTTAAATTTTCAAAACTTAACTTTATGGATCAAAATCATAAAAACGAGATGGATAATCTTGGAAAATGAACAAAATAAAGGTAGAACCACATACCCTAGGATTATACGATAAAATAGCATTGAGCATTGCCTCAAATAGAGTTTCTTATCTCCCAAAATGTCAAAAATACGAAAAACCCATAATCCGTCCCTTATTTATACACAGATGTATAGTTTTAGCAGATAGATTACCGCTCTAGCAGTGACCACTCTAGCGGACAGATTACTGCTCTAGTGGTTGCACCAGCACTAGCAATTTAACCTTAGAACTGATTCAGAACCCTACAAGCATGAACCAATAGTGCAAATTGATCATATAACATATTCCGGACCAAGTGGAATCATCGGATTTCCCAAAAGAGGTCGTTATCAACAATTCACCCCCTGAAACCACATCTAGGCTAATAGAGTAGTATTTCAACAAAACACTCAAAAATCATAAAAGGGCCAGGGGGCCCAAACCAACTATGCTACTAACCTAAAATAGAAGTTCCATGTTTAATGTAACTGATAGAAATACCATTCGACGCTTGGATCACAAAATATTGACCAAAGTCAAATATATCGCTTTAAAGGCTACTCAAAACCACAAACTCATACAAATCTCCCTTGAATGCTTTGGGGACCATGCAAATCATTCCCATAACTCATAAATGATATAAAGCAACAACGGGGAAAGGCAAATTGGTCAAAACACAGAAAACTCTAAAAATCTCAAAGAGGGTTATTACATTATCTACCACTAAGATTCACATACTCCCTCAAACATAAAGGTAAGAAAAGTACCAAAAATAGAAAAGGGATCAAAAATAACCTCGTAACCCTCATGTAAGCGCTCTCAAGTAAAGTCACATCTATAGAACTACCGGTCTCACTATAGTAACAAAAGATTCTTCACATTATGACCATCAAGGGCACAACTCTAGCATCTGAAGCCAAATCTCTCAATGAAGTAGAGTTCCTTTATTTTCAAACCTCATCTAAACCCAAAAACTGAGTTGATCGCAATAGAAGTTTTTAACATGCCCATTTTACCTGAATCTGTTGAAGACACTACAAATCACTTACTGTACCACAGAACCAATATCATCCTTGAACCCATAAAATATAGAGGAACCCATAGAACTACATAGCAACTCTCCACAAAACTAAATAACTTACTCAGGGTTGATACTATAACTATTGAATCAGATAGCACTATTTCCTCAAGCTGAAGCAACTAGGCCAGAAATCGATATCAATGCCATACAAAACCTCAAAATTCACACTTAGCACACTTTGATCACTATTCAAGAAGTCATATCCTCATGCTTAACCGTTTAAGGAAACTAAGAATCATCATAAAACTTTGTATACATAGACATGAACACTCTAAATGGCACCAAATCCTTATGTAACTCATCATAATAACCCATGCGGTCTCCAATACTCAAGTGATATAAATCAACTCGAAGTCCTCAATAATCTAATAAAATAAAGAGCCCCTTCGATCATACACACATAAGCAATCCGTCATATCAGTAACAAATCAAACCATAGAAGAAATGCAAAAATTACCAGATATCACTAATTGACGCCCAAAATCACAAATCAAATCTTAGGAAAGCCACCACTAATCTCCTCATAAGTCACTGTCAGACCACACTGTCAAGACTTCAAATTTCCAACTCGTACCCATCGCTCAATTCTGAATATATCAAAATTCCTTATGTACAAGCTCCTTATCTTTTTCTTAACTCATTTCCCATCCAGTATTCATTAACATCAGAACTTTGGAATGATAATGCATACTCTATATCAAAGCTCATAAGCAAACTTTTCATTAAGCCATTTAACTTCCAAAGTAATAAATGCTACAAACCAGGTGTCTTTCCATTAGAAAATCCTTCCAAATCAAAAGCAAGAATACTTATAAGCTGAATTCCTTCAAGTCTAACCAAGGAGTTTTTCAACACCATACGTATTTCTATGTAATCAAAGCTAATAACTAAGGAAGTAATAAATCGCAAGACATGACCACCTGAAAATCTTTGCTTATCCAACAAGACTCTTTTACTTGCAATTCTTCTGAGTCAGTCACACCACAAGTCTAATCCATCACAAGGACTTTTGCCACAAATGATAAGCATCACTAGACACCCTACAAAGCCAATCTCATTGTTAATATGCTATCCCAGACCACAGATATATTGAAACGTACAATCAATCCACCACTATTCCATAATATAACTATCAAGAAGATCATACCTCTATCACACCATAATCTACAAGACTCAAGAAATCAAATCTAACACAGCGATATACTCTAATTGAGTCCTAATACAAGATCAGCACACCCGATCTACCACTAAAGAATCATCGACAGGATAGCAATATGAATAAATACAACAAGAACCCACGAATCACATCAATTCTCAATGCTGAATAGGTAACATATAGAAGAATATAAAACCATAATCAAACACTTACTAAGACAGATCAAACGAGTATCAAAACCATACCTGTGACTGCTGCACCAGAAGTTTCTGCCTCGAGTCCATCCTGAGGAATATAATACTGAGACATGTCATCTCTCTAAGAAAATGATGAGGTATCTCTCTGTCTACACTGTGGGTAATCCCTTTTATAGTGCTCGAGATTTCCACATATAAAGCAACTCAAAGGAGTAAGTATCCATTGAACTGGACTTAAAAAAACCTAAACGGCTACCATAACCTAACCCTTTCTGAGGATAACTATGAGGATCCCGGTCTCTACTATACATATCGCTATTGTCGTCAAGTCTATGGGGCCCTTTGCCCACCAATCTCTCATTTCTCCAGATAAGCTCCTCAAGAAACTCTAGAGTAGACTGATCCCATTAGAGAGAAGGTGACCCAACTGCTCTACTCTCTACAGAAGTCCTCCACCACTGTCTGACTAGTCCAAATAACTAAAAAGCTATAAAATTATCACGCCTCAAATCCCATTGGGGCGGACAGGCACCCGTAGCCGTAAAGGCCTGAGAGAACCAACCTATGACCGTGTACATTCATATGCATGCCATTAAGTGAACAAAAATTCTGCCACATATAGATATAACATATCGATGACGGAAGTCATGTAAAGATGTTCAAAACAGCTATGAGACTTGGCCGTTGGGCCCACAACATCTAAAAGGTAAGACACTTCTACGTTTGACTTTACAAGGTCTATAAAGCCTCTAAAGGATATATAACCATGACTAAGGTCGGGATAAGTCCCCGCCTTATAGAACTACTACATAGTACCAAAAATATATACAAATGACTCGGAAAGCCCCGAATCAAGTTGGAGCTCACCAATAGCCTGCAGATGACCCGAACCTTACTGTGAAGGTCTACTAGCTCCTGTGACTGTAGCAGGTAAGGTAGGTCCCCCAAGGGATGTCAGTATAAAAGAATGTACTGAGTATGTAAGGCTATAAGTAACTGTATGAAATATAGAAACTCAATGGAATCAAATACAAGTGAATAAATAACACTGATATACCACCGTACTGCATATGTGGAACCATGTACATTACATTCATTTCTTTCCTTTTACCTTTATATCAATATACATCATACAATACCCGGGACCAACTGATTAGTGGTAAAAACATTGGGATCGGCTCGAGCTAGGCTTGTGCCCCTAGAGCTACCACCCATAAATCAATAAATTAGGTTCGGCTCGAGCTAGGTCTTCACCCCCAGAGCTACCCCCTGCATCCAATAATCAATCGGGATCGGCTCGAGCTAGGCTTTCGCCCCAGAGCTACCACCCGTACTCAACCAAATATGCATTACTTCACTTCTTTAATTTTTGTGAGATTGTTACATCGGTGGTCATAACATTATTGGAGCTTTGGAACAATAGTCAAAAAATAAGAGACACATAAATAACAATTGCTAACAAACCTGAAATGAGATACTTTAAAACATTTCAGAGTGGAAACAAGTTTGGTAACGATATGAACAATAGGTGCGGTCAAAGGATACGGAAAAGAGTAACCTTACATACCTTATCTTTCCAACACGTGACTACAACAATTCAGCTCTTCCTTAAAGCGTTACTCTACAACACAAGTACGTAACGAAGCTAACATTAAAAGCTAGTTACATTACCAGTTGCAAGACGGTAATTAGTAACTTAACGGGAAGTAAAAACTATCCAACATCCCAAACACATGGTATATCATTCCACCTTCCTTTGTACTGCCATATAACTTCATTCCACCCTCCTACAATACAATTTACTGCCCCACAACACCAACAATACCAAAACAATCCACACATCAACATAGACGTCACAAACTAACAAGATTTCCCACCAAGTGCATACTTTACATTTTTACCTCAATACAACTCCATATTTTTATTCCATCAAGTCACATAAATACCTTCCACAAAAATATACCAAAAACAGTCCACACAATTTCAGACTTCACTTTAACATAACAAGAAAGTATTCTCCTTTCACTATGCCAAACGTTCCATGCATAATTACGTATAAACATTTCCACAAGTCATACACAAGGAGTAACGAATTAGGTGCAGCACCACACTTAAATATACTGAAATTTAATCCATATAATTCAATTCCTTCAAGACCTTAAGTCCCCTTTCAAGTTTAAACCACATAGAAGGCAAATCCTTTACCGATTTAGCAAAAGTGGACTGCTACAAATAAAGTGGACTGCTCACCACTTTTTAAACATAACCAACATGATATACACAACCTCTTATGCATATAATATATTAATCTATAAGTGTAAACACTTACCAAGGCTTGCAAGTGAAAGATTTGTCCAAAAATCCTTAGAGAAAATTAGGGTGGCTAGGGTTTGAGAGAGGAAAAAAATATTTGATTGAAAATCTGATTTTTGGCAAGTGAAATGTGTGGAAAATAATATTAATTTCAGCCTTATAAAGGACCTCCAAACATCCTCTCCTTTGGTCATCCTTAGCCAATTATTTGGTCAAAAAGTCCAAGTAAACTTGGTCCATTTTTAAATGGATCATCTCCTTTTTGGGCCCATGTCTTTTTACTTAATTTTGGGCCTCAATTAGGTCCATAAACATAATATTAATTCAGCCCAACAAATTTAGTGGGTAATACACCAACTATCTCAAGTTTAATCCATAAATGTTAAGGTAGTCAAATAAGTTCAAAAATGTACGGGGTGTTACATCCTTTCCCCCTTAGAAACATTCGTCCTCGAATGTTAGTAACATTATCCAATCTAAACAAGTTCAAGTCTAAGTTCATTATTCATATTATCACATAGACATAATACTTATATATACTTGCTTGTTATTGCTCCAATTCAGCATCTTGAACTTTCTCTTCAGTTTGAAATAAATGCGGGTACTTAGACTTCATCATTTCCTCGGCTTCCCATGTGATTTCTTCTACTTGCTGATTTTTCCAAAGAACTTTTACATAAGCTACTTCTTTATTTCTTAACCTCTTAACTTGTTGATCCAGAATAGCAATAGGTACTTCTTCATAGGTGAGATCTTCTGTAACTTGCACATCTTCAGTGGGAGCAATATGAAATGGATCTCCTATGCACTTCCGAAGCATTGAAACATGAAACACTGGATGAACTGTGAAGAGTTCTTGGGGTAGTTCTAATTCATACGCAACTTGATCAAATCTTCGGATAATATTATATGGCCCTATATAACGTGGACTCAATTTTCCCTTCTTCCCAAATCTCATTACCCCTTTCATTGGTGACACTTTCAAGAATACCCAATCATCTATGGAAAATTCTAGCCCCCTTCTTCTAACATCGGCATATGATTTGTGTCGACTTTGGGCCGTTTGTAGCCACTGTTGTATCACCTTAACCTTCTCCATAGCTTGATGAACAAGATCTGGCCCAAATAAGGCAGTTTCACCCGCTTCAAACCATCCAATTGGTGATCTACACTTTCTTCCATATAAAGCTTCATAAGACGCCATTTTGATACTTGAATGATAGCTATTATTGTAAGCAAATTCAATAAGAGATAAATGATCATCCCAACTACCTTTAAAGTCCAATGTACAAGCTCGTAGCATATCTTCCAGTGTTTGTACAGTACGTTCTGCTTGTCCATCTTTTGAGGATGAAAAGTCGTACTTAAATTCACTTGGGTTCCCAAACTCTTCTGAAAAGACTTCCAAAAGTGTGCAGTAAATTGAGCTCTCCTGTCTGATATAATAGAGATTGGAATTTTGTGTAGTCGAACTATCTCTTTAACATACAACCGCGCATAATCTTCAGCTGTGTAAGTGGTCTTGACCAGTAGGAAGTGTGTTGACTTGGTAAGCCTGTCAACTATTACCCATATGGAATCAAATTTATGAAGTTTACGAGGCAAACCTGTGATGAAATCCATGTTGATCATGTCCCACTTCCAGATTGGAAGATTTATATATTGCATATAACCTCCAGGATTCTGATGCTCTACTTTTACTTGTTGATAATTTGGACATTGGGCTACGAATTCTGCAATGTTCTTCTGCCTAAGATTTAGGTCCTTCTGCTTAAAAATATACTGCAAACTCTTATGATCGGTATATATGTCAACATGAACCCCATACAAATAGTGGCGCCATATCTTTAAAGCAAATATCACAGCTGCTAGCTCAAGATCATGTGTTGGATAATTTCTCTCATCTGGTCGCAACTGTCTTGAGGCATAAGCTATCACTTTACCATGTTGCATCAATACACATCTCAAACCAACTCCTGAAGTATCACAATACACCGCATACCCTTCTGTACCTTCTGGAAGTATCAATACGGGTGTAGAAGTCAACTTACTCTTCAGATTTTGGAAACTCTTTCCACATGCATCTTTCCATTAAAACTTGGTTGCCTTGTGTGTTAGCTTTGTCAAAGGTGCAGCAATAGAAGAAAATCCTTCAACAAACCTTCTATAATAACCTGCCAACCCGGGGAAACTATGAATCTCTATAGGTGTTGTAGGTCTTGGTCTGTTCTTCACAGCTTCTATATTTTGAGTATCAACCCTTATTCCTTCATCCAACACAATATGACCCAAAAATGCTACAGATTTTAACCAAAATTCACATTTAGAGAACTTTGCATATAACTTACGATCACGAAGAATCTGTAACACCTACCGTAAGTGATTAGCATGGTCTTCTTTTGATCTTGAATAAACCAAAATATCATCTATAAACACTATCACGAACACATCTAAGAATGGATTGAACACCCTATTCATCAAATCCATAAAAACTGTTGGTCCATTTGTTAGCCTAAATGACATAACTAAAAACTCATAATGACCATACCGTGTTCGGAAAGCTGTCTTGGGTATATCTTTTTCTCTAACCCTTACTTGGTGATGACCCGATCTTAAGTCAATTTTTGAGAAGCATTTGGCACCCTATAATTGATCAAACAAATCATCAATTCTGGGGAGAGGATATTTGTTCTTGACTGTTACCTTATTCAGTTGCCGATAATCAATACACATTCTCAACGTGCCATCTTTCTTTCGTACAAATAACACTGGTGCACCCCAATGGGACATACTAGGCCTTATGAATCCCTTGTCCATCAAGTCTTTTAACTGCTCCTTGAATTCCCGTAACTCTGTCGGGGCCATTCTATACGGAGGAATAGAGATAGGCTGAGTACCTAGAATCACATCAATACCAAACTCTAATTTCCATTCTGGAGGCAAACCTGGAAGATCTTCAGGAAATACATCAAGGAATTCATTTACTACCGGAACCGATTGAAGAGCTGGTGGCTTCACATTGGTATCTTTCACTCTTACTAGATGACATGTGTACCCCTTGGATATCATTTTCTTTGCATTAGGATAAGAAATAAATTTTCCTCTCGGTGCTCCAACATTACCCCTCTATTCAAGGACGGTCTTTTGTGGAAAATGGAAATGTATCTTCTTAGCTCGGCAATCTACCGTGGTATAACAAGAAGGCAACCAATCCATACCCATTATAACATCAAAATCTACCATCTCTATCTCAACAAGATCAACCAATGTATCATGATCACAAATAGTTACTATGCAATTACGATAGACTCTTTTAGCTATAATAGATTCACCAACTGGTGTAGATACTTCAAATGGCTTGACTAGTAATTCCGGTGTTCTTTTGAATTTTTCAGCCATCAATGGAGTGACATATGATAGGGTAGAGCCCGAATCAATCAATGCATATACATAATGTGAAAAGACGGATAATGTACCTGTAACCATATCAGGAGAAGCCTCCAAATTTTGCCTATCCGCTAAAGCATAGGTACGGTTCTGGACTCTACTAGAATTAGCTGCTCCTCGAACACCTCTACCACGCCCATTAAGGCTGTACACCAGATGAAGATGATGCAACGGCTCATCCAGTAGGTCGCGCCATACTACCCGTGCCCCTCCGTGGCAACTCTCTCTTCATGTGCCCCGACATACCACACCAAAATCAAACATCCATCCTAAGCCGACATGCACCTAAATAAAGTTTTCCGCAGTGCTGACACGGCTGATGAGAAAACCTCGGTTGGCTCATTCTTTCTTGTTCTTGATGCCCTGCTGTCTATGAACCTTGAATCCCACTACTTTGCCCAACTTAACTACCTCTAAACCCTCGAAATTGGGATGGAGTACCTGCTGTATAATAAGAAAATGATGGTATAGGTGGTCTATTAAAAACCCGAGGCCTAAATTCTCCTTGGGACGCCATGAACTGTCCCATAGGTTTAGCCCTCGTTGACGGTCCTCTTTCAAATTCTTGTGTTCTTCTCATTTGCCTCTGATCCTCCATCTTCTGTGCAAAAGCTTGTATCCTGGCTATATCCATGTCTCTATTCAAAGCAACAATAGTACAATCCTAACCAAATATAGATCCAATCTATCCACATACCGATGAACTCTATCATCCATAGTAGCTACTACATTAGGAGCATACCTGGCCAAAGAGTTAAACCGAAGACTGTACTCTCTGACGCTCATATTACCTTGACGAAGATTTAAGAACTGGTCTGCACGAGCCTCTCAGATCTCATATGGAAGGTAATGATCAAGGAATGTCGCTTTGAATTCTTTCCAATTAGCTGGAAGTGCACCAATACCCCTAGATCATTTCCAATCTTCATACCATAATATAGCCTCTGCTTTTAATCTATATGCTGCAAGATCAACTGTTTCTGTACCAGATACATGCATAACATCTAAATCCCTTTGAATTTGGTCCATGAAGTCTTGTGGGTCTTCATTAAGATCTGACCCGGTGAATGTGGGAGGGTCTAATTTAAGAAAATCCTGTGTCCGCCGACTAGCTGCCTTATCTGCACCGTCATTACTTGTAGTTGGACCAGCTTGTCCTTAATTTTGTACAACAACTATACGAGTCAACATTTGCATCGTATTCCTTAATTACTGCTCAGTAGCATTAACAGGTGGTTCTGGGGGTACTCCTCTCCTTCCTAGCTCTCCATGAGGTGGAAGAGCATAAGAAGCCCGTGATGCAAACTCGTCTTCTACCAAACCTTGATTAGCTTGTTTAGGTGGTGATTTACTGGTTCCTTCTCCGACAATCCTGTCTAGCTTCTTACTTTTACCCTTGTTTCTCCTTGTAAAGGACATTTTGCGATACTGAGGAAACAAAAATCATAAAACAAATTCAGTGATTAAATATGACTCCACCTAAAACTTTGGCTCTATTGCACGATCTAGGAAATGAAGAAAAGAGACAACTCCTAAATGTCCCATAGCCTCTTACTTATAAATGTGGTGCACAACACATCTATAAGCAATACCCTACTCAGACACGGCTTTGTAGACACCCTAGGATGACCCTCTCTGATACCACTTTTGTCACGCCTCAAATCCCATTGGGGCGGACAGGCACCCATAGTCGTAAAGGCTCGAGAGAACCAACCTATGATCGTGTACATTCATATGCATGCCATTAAGTGAACAAAAATTCTGCCATATGCAGATATAACACATCGATGATGGAAGTCAAGTAAAGATGTTCAAAACAGATACAAGACTTGCTCATTGGGCCCACAACATCTAAAAGGTAAGACACTTCTACGTTTGACTTTACAAGGTCCACAAAGCCTCTAAAAGATATAAAACCATGACTAAGGTCGGGACAAGTCCCCGTCTTGTACAACTGCTACACAGTACAAAAAATATATACAAATGACTCGAAAAGCCCCGAATCAACCTGGAGCTCACCAATAGCCTGCAGATGACCCGAACCCTATTGTGAAGGTCTACTAGCTCCTGTGCCTGCAGCAGGTAAGGTAGGTCCCCCAAGGGAGATTAGTACAAAAAAATGTAGTGAGTATGTAGGCTATATGTAACTGTATTAAATATAGGAACTCAATGGAATCAAATACAAGTGAATAAATAACACTGATATACCACCGTACTGCATATGTGGAACCATGTACATTGCATTCATTTCTTTCTTTTTACCTTTATATCAATATACATCATACAATACCCGGGACCAACTGATTAGTGGTAAAAACATTGGGATCGGCTCGAGCTAGGCTTGTGCCCCTAGAGCTACCACCCATAAATCAATAAATTAGGTTCGGCTCGAGCTAGGTCTTCACCCCCAGAGCTACCCCCTGCATCCAATAATCAATCGGGATCGGCTCGAGCTAGGCTTTCGTCCCAGAGCTACCACCCGTACTCAACCAAATATGCATTACTTCACTTCTTTAATTTTTGTGAGATTGTTACATCGGTGGTCATAACATTATTGGAGCTTTGGAACAATAGTCAAAAAATAAGAGACATATAAATAACAATTGCTAACAAACCTGAAATGAGATACTTTAAAACATTTCAGAGTGGAAACAAGTTTGGTAACGATATGAACAATAGGTGCGGTCAAAGGATACGGAAAAGAGTAACCTTACATACCTTATCTTTCCAACACGTGACTACAACAATTCAGCTCTTCCTTAAAGCGTTACTCTACAACACAAGTACGTAACGAAGCTTACATTAAAAGCTAGTTACATTACCAGTTGCAAGACGGTAATTAGTAACTTAACGGGAAGTAAAAACTATCCAACATCCCAAACACATGGTATATCATTCCACCTTCCTTTCTACTGCCATATAACTTCATTCCACCCTCCTACAATACAATTTACTGCCCCACAACACCAACAATACCAAAACAATCCACACATCAACATAGACGTCACAAACTAACAAGATTTCCCACCAAGTGCATACTTTACATTTTTACCTCAATACAACTCCATATTTTTATTCCATCAAGTCACATAAATACCTTTCACAAAAATATACCAAAAACAGTCCACACAATTTCAGACTTCACTTTAACATAACAAGAAAGTATTCTCCTTTCACTATGCCAAACGTTCCATGCATAATTACGTATAAACATTTCCACAAGTCATACACAAGGAGTAACGAATTAGGTGCAGCACCACACTTAAATATACTGAAATTTAATCCATATAATTCAATTCCTTCAAGACCTTAAGTCCCCTTTCAAGTTTAAACCACATAGAAGGCAAATCCTTTACCGATTTAGCAAAAGTGGACTGCTACAAATAAAGTGGACTGCTCACCACTTTTTAAATATAACCAACATGATATACACAACCTCTTATGCATATAATATATTAATCTATAAGTGTAAACACTTACCAAGGCTTGCAAGTTGAAGATTTATCCAAAAATCCTTAGAGAAAATTAGGGTGGCTAGGGTTTGAGAGAGGAAAAAAATATTTGATTGAAAATCTGATTTTTGGCAAGTGAAATGTGTGGAAAATAATATTAATTTCAGCCTTATAAAGGACCTCCAAACATCCTCTCCTTTGGTCATCCTTAGCCAATTATTTGGTCAAAAAGTCCAAGTAAACTTGGTCCATTTTTAAATGGATCATCTCCTTTTTGGGCCCATGTCTTTTTACTTAATTTTGGGCCTCAATTAGGTCCATAAACATAATATTAATTCAGCCCAACAAATTTAGTGGGTAATACACCAACTATCTCAAGTACGGGGTGTTACAATAATCTACTCCATTAGAGTCTTCTAAGCTGAAAACCTCTTGTGGAAACCAACCAAACAATCATAAGCACCAACACTAGGATCTCTATCAAAGCAAGGGGGATTTGTCCTTATAAACCCTATAAACTCCTTCCTATCCCTCTATGGACATAATAAGTAAGGTCACTAAAAGTGAAGCAACACCCGGTAATATCACATCACACTAGAGAAATCTATAGCAGTAGTCAATTATGTAACTGGAGTCTAAAGCCTCGAAGTAACACGCTGAATGAAAATTTGAGCCATCCCCTCTAGGAAATCAACAATCGTACCAAGCAATCCTCAAG
The DNA here is from genome assembly GCA_031232105.1 of Capsicum rhomboideum. Classification (NCBI taxonomy): domain Eukaryota; kingdom Viridiplantae; phylum Streptophyta; class Magnoliopsida; order Solanales; family Solanaceae; genus Capsicum; species Capsicum rhomboideum. The sequence continues at coordinate 149,729,201 of CP124714.1, read as the reverse complement.
TATAGTCATGGATGTGATGAAACGTGGTGTCTGTATCAGGCTAAACCCCTCTATCTCAATAGTCTAATCCTCATGAGCAACTCCTGTGTCTAAGAAGGCAACTCCAACCTGACCTCTAACTGGACCGGATGCCCTAATTTGACCTCTGCCCCTGCCAAGAACTGAAAACACGAGCTCTAATTCTCTAGACAAAGAAGAACAGGTCTTCACCATCAATAAGAGAGTGAATAAGAGACTTTTGAGTTGCACTAGACTGTGAACGCAAAATATGGAATGAAAAAATAGATTTATCCTAAAGTCTTGTGGCCTCTCGAAGATAGATAAGAGTCGTCGCTACACCAATTCCCAAGACTCTACTAGACTCGGCTTATACTAATAAGACCAATGAACCTGGGGCTCTGATACTAGTTTGTCACGACCCAAAATAAAGTCCGTGATGGTACCTGTCACACCCTTTCGTACAGGTAAGCCTATTCCAACCTAAATTCCATAATCAAAGCAAAAACAAAGTGGAAGAAGTAGGAATAGAAATAACCCAAATCGATACAAATAAAGTATAATATTAATGACTTATCTCAGGTCTGGTTGTTTCTAGTACAAGCCTCTAATACAGAATATAATCAAATAATCTAAAGTATCTTAAATGCAGATAATGTATAAGATAAGATAAGAAGATATCTGAGAAAGCTCTGAGACCCGTTAGCCGCTACCTCAATCTCCACAATGCCAACACTAAGAGAACACATTCTACACTCTACTACTCGGATCGATACCTGCATGGGGTGCAGTAAAAGGAAAGAAAAACCAAGGGTGAGTACGAAACACATGTACTCAGCAAGCATCATTGATAACCAACCCTAATCCAAAGTGATAGCGAGGACCGCCACATCAACCATCTAATTTACCCAAATCAGCCCGCACTCAAAAATGTCCTATCTTATCCTAACAAATAGCACGTTTATCAAAATAATCAAATCAGTACATCAAAGAAGGAATGTACAAATTCTAGATCAATAGCAATAGAGATAAGTCACATCATAAGATAATCTCACAACATAATGTATTATATCAACTCACCATTTAAAATCAATAATCCATAATATCAACTTACCATCTAAGGTAGATAAAGTGCGTATCCCACGAACATTATCGCAACCCAATCGTTCATGATTGGCTCACGCCCTAATCTATGGAGGGAGAACCATACTAATCTCACCCTTACTATCACAAGTGTTATTTTTATATTCACCTTTTATTAATCCATAGTTTTAAATAAGAATAAGATAGTGTTCATTCAATAACTTAAACTAACTGTCAAACCAACATCAATCCAATCTAATAGAGTGCAAAAACCTCTATTTATTATATCCCCACGACCTGAAGTCACCATACAAGAACATCTAAGAATAAACTACATCTGAAACCACAAAAGATATCTAAAAACATAAGTAATGAGGAATCATCTTAGTCCCAAAACAAGGGAAATTAACATTAATAGGAAGATCCAAAGGTTGGCCGGTCATGGTGCTCACCCTCAAAATCAAGTTTAAACTGCTAACTAGAGTCGAGGTAGTGTGTCAGCCACTGAAAAATGTTCTGCACCCAACAAAAGAAGAGTATAGGTTGCAGCAGTACATCAATAAGTACTGGTAAGCATCATAGGCCGACTAACCCAATAATGTACAAGTAAGCAAGCCATTCAAGTATAAAAGCGATCATAACAGAACTCATAATCAAAGACATCAACAACTAAACACATCATATAGGCATAATTCACAAGTTTACTTTTATAGGCCTTTACACTTAGTCACTTTCATCAACAACTCATCACCACATATAATCATCATAAAGACACCCAATGCATATGAATCAGTGCATGTATGCAAGATGTGCGCATCATATCTTACTCTTCTTATCATCATCAATAATATCATATTGTACCAGCGTAGTACTCGATCCTCCATCACAATATATTATATCTATACTGGTGTGGCACCCGATCCTACATCACCCAATATAATCACAATGCATATGAAATGGAATGCAATCAATAAATCATAAGTCATGATAGAAGGCAATCATAGATGTTTGGTTTACAAACAAGCACAAAACCAAGAAAGTCTAAGTGTTATAACAAAATGATAGCCTACCTCCATTCCTTGCTCAAGTCACTGTTAAGCCATAATTTTGTCCTTTTATTCTCGTTCAACTCATTCTACAAAAATAATACATACTCATTTCAATAATTTACACCCTTTTAACAACTACGGATCAAAAATCACTGATTTTAGTTATAAATGAACCCTATTTCATCATCTTAGGGTTTCCTATCTCTTAAACCATATGAATTCTACTTGAATTAGTATGAACAACCGTAATTTCACCCCCATTACTATTTTCTAACACCCTAAAATCATTCTTTACTGAATTTATACACATTTCTATCACTTTTCATCAATTTCTATAACTAGGGCTAAACTCCAATTTTCTATCATGAATTCATTTTTAATAATTTTCTAAGGTTATAAGAAGTAATTTCAAGTCTAGAATGTAATGACTTACCTCAAAAAATGAAAAACCTAAAAAACCCTCTGAAAATCGCCTTCCCCAAAGTTCCCTTGCATTTTTTTAAAAAGTGGAGAATGAAAATATTTTTTGATTTTTAAAACTGTCAAATCCTGCATGTTACCACTAAAACGGTTAATTACTTATGCAGCAGTTAAAGTTCCACTGCAGTGGTTCGTACATTAAAATAAAGGCTCGTTGCAGCGGTACCATTTTCCACTATAGTGATACCGCTGTAGGAATTAATTTTTCCGCTGTAGTGGTCCGAGGCAAAAACTCGAGACCTCTCTTCAGTTTTGATCATTTTAGAAGACACACCATGAATTATAACATCGCAAACTAGCCCCTCCATGGTAAACTCTATAACCAGAGTTCTACAACTTTGTTTCTGGTGCCTGAAATTGCTATGGCTTTTTAAACTCGTTGTCCATCTAGCTATTACATCAAACATCACTACCAAACATCACATTATTACCAGATTATATTTGATTAACACCCCCTCTAAAATTGACCAATCCTAGACTAGCCCTAAATTTCTCAAAAATCAGCTAAGGGAAGTCTAAGTGTAATTTTTACCCCCTCCTTCATTGTAAAAAACAATTTGGGTCATTACATTATATACCAATCTACCACTAAATCACCCCCGAACAACAATTATCCATAAAAGACATAGCAAGGCACAGGATACATAGCAAGGCACAGGAAGAGTACATGCGTTAATGAATAAGTGCGGATATCACTTGTGCATGTCTGCCTCGGTCTCCCATGTAGCCTCTTCAATAGTGTGGTTCCTTCATTGAACCTTCACACAAGGAATGACTCGATTCCTCAACTTTTTCATATCCTTAGCTTATATAGTTATTGTTTCCACTTCGAAGGACAACTCCTTATCAAATAATTCAGGGTCCCAACGAATGATGTAATCACTATCCCCGTGATACTTCTTTAGCATAGACACATGGAATACCGGGTGAACCCCATACATACTAGGGGATAAAGCCAGTCTATATGTTACCGACCCCACTCCCTTCAAAACCTCAAAGGGTCCTATGTATCTTGGGCTCAATTTGCCATTCTTGCCAAACTGCATCATACCATTCATAGGTGACACCTTCAAGAGTACCTTCTCCACCTTCTCAAACTTTACATCTCTCAACTTATTATTCTCTTATTCTTTCAGTCAGTTTTGAGCCGCTACGAGCTTTTTCTGTATGAATCTCACTTTTTCCATCGAGTCTTTGAGCATGTCAGTTTCCTAAGGTCTCACCTCAAATACATCAAACCATCCAATTGGAGACCTACACCTCCTACCATATAAAGCCTCAAAAGGGGTTATGTCAATACTAGAGTGGTAACTATTGTTGTAGGAAAATTCACACAATGGTAAGTATTATTCCCACTAACCCCCGAAATTCATAACACAAGCCTGAAGCATGTCCTTAAACACTTGGATAGTTTGCTCCCACTGATCGTCAGTTTATAGGTGGAAAGTTGTACTCAAGTCAAACCTAAACACCAATTCTGACTGGAATTTCTCCCAGAAATTAAAGGTGAACTGAGTATGTCTATCTGACAAAATCAAAATCGGTACCATGTGTAACCTTACAATCTCCTTCACATAAATTTTGGCCAACTTAGTTGCATTATAGTCTACTCATACTGGGATGAAATGAGCCGACTTAGTCAACCGATATACAATGACCCATATAGAGTCGCACTTCCTCAATGTTTTTGGAAGGCCAACTACAAAATCTATTGTTATCCTTTCCCACTTCCATTCCAGAATGGGCATCCTCTGAAATGTACTACCAGGCTTTTGATGTTTGTACTTCACCTGTTGGTAATTCTAACACTTGGTTACAAAATTCACAATATCCCATTTCATTATTTGCCACCAATAATGTTGTCTCAAGTCCCTATACATCTTGTTGGCACTTGGATGTATGGAGTACTTAGAACTATGAGCCTCTACTAGAATAATTAGGATCAAGTTGCCTATTCGAGGAATGCATAACCGCCCTCCACATGTGCTAACACCCTTCCTTTACTAGTCTCCTGCAGCTTTAGAAAACCGTTAGCCAGAGACTGTACCTCTCTTGCCAATGGGCACCTGGACACCTTCAGTAATGCTATAGTTCCTATGCTCACTAGTTTCCATCTCAGTGGATCTGCCACCACATTGGCTTTACCTGGGTGATATAGGATTGAGATGTCATAGTCTTTAATCAGCTCTATCTATCTTTGCTATCTTAGATTCAGATCCCTTTGGGTGAACAGGTGTTGTAGGCTGCAGTGATCTGTGAACACTTCACACTTCACCCCATAAAGATAGAGCCTCCAAATTCTTAAAGCAAACACCACAGCTACCAATTTTAAGTCATATGTAGGGTAATTTTTCTCATAAGTCTTAAGTTGTATTGAAGTGTAAGCAATCATGTTCTGATCCTGCATCAAAACAGCACCTAAACCCAATCATAAGGCATTACAATATACAATGAAATCCTTACCCTCAATGGGTAGTGTGAGAATTGAGGCTGAGGTCAACAAGGTTTTGAGCATTTGGAAGCTCAATTCACACTTGTCATCCCACACAAATGGGACTTCCTTCTGTGTAAGGCAGGTCATATGCAAAGCAATAGCATCAAATCCCATAACAAATCAACGATAATAACTATCTAACCCCATAAAACTCTAAATTTCTATCACATTCGTTGGCCTAGCCCTATTCCTAACAGCTTCCACCTTTTGAGGGTTTGTCATAACTCTTTCCTTAGAAACTATATGCCCCAAGAAGGACACTGAATAAATCCAGAATTCTAACTTAGAATCTTTAGCATATAGTTTCTTCTCCTTGAGCAACCCTAACACCGTACAAAAATGAGCTTCATGTTCTTTTTTACATTTAAAGTAAACCAATATGTCATCAATAATAAATGAATCCAGAAATGACTTGAAAACTCAATTCATCAGGCTCATGAAAGCAGCTGGAGCATTGGTCAAACTGAAAGACATAACTAGGAACTCATAGTACCCATAACTAGTCCATAAAGCAGTTTTTGGGATATCCTCCTCCATAATCTTGAGCTGATGATAACCCAACCTCAAGTTGATTTTGAAGAATACGACAGCCCCTTTAAATTGGTCAAATAGGTCATTTATCCTAGGCAAGGGATATTTATTACAAATGGTCACCTTATTCAACTGGTGGTAGTCTATGCACATCCTCATGCTTCCATCCTTCTTTTTCACAAACAAAACAAGTGCACCCCAAGGAGAAACACTTGGGCGAATAAAATTCTTTTCTAACAAATCATGCAACTGAGACTTCAACTCCGTCAACTCTGCTGGTGCCATGCGATAAGAAGGGATAAAAATAGGTTCGGTCCCTGGCTTTAAATCTATACAAAAATCAACTTCTTAGTCTGGAAGCATACCCGAGAGATCATCCTGAAACACTTCTAAGAATTCACATACCATTGGAACTGTCACTATAGGAGGAACTAAAGATTTATCTTCTCGAAAATGGGCTAAAATTTCCCTACACCTCTTTTTTACTAACTTCTGGGCATGAATTGTTGCCACAACCCTCACAGGATTAGGCTTGAAAGTACCCTACCACTCTAACTTATCCATCTCGGGCATTACTACAGTAACGATTTTAGCATAACAATCGAGAACAACATGATAAGAAGACAACCAACTCATCTCCAATATAATATCAAACTCTTTCATATCTAGAATAACTAGGTCTATCAGGCTCTTAATCCCTATGAACATTACAGGACATGCATGATACACTTAATAAATGCATACAGACACCCTAACTAGCATGGACACATACATAGGAGTATCAAGATATTCACAATCTAAGTCCCAACCCATTGCAAATTTCACAGACACATAACAGAAAGTGGAACCGTGATCAAGCAATACAGAAGCCATACGATCACAAACAAGAATAGTACTTGTCATTACAGCATCAGAAGCTTCTGCTTCAGGATGAGCTAGAACAGTATAAAGATGAGCCTTATCACTACCCTGACTGCCACCTCTACCAGCCTGAGCACCATTCCTACCAACCTGTCCTCCACCTCGGTTGGCTTGGTTGCCACCCCTAGCTTGGCCATCATGCCCACCCTGTGGATGACCCCTACCATTTCCTCCACAATCACGGCCTATCAAAATTGGATCAGTAGAAGTCGATTACTGAGTCAATTGACCTATAGATAAGAAATTAGGACAATACCTTCTGATGTGACCCAAACCTCCACACTCGTGGCATCTTATGTCCAAAGTAGGCCTCTAAACTGAAGAGGATAAAGGTGTATAGCTGTCGGTCTGAGAAGGCTGATAACTGACCTTGGATAGGCTCTCTGCAGATACTGGTATAGCCAAATGGTAAGGCATAGAAGAACCATTCCCCTTTGAGAAAGTATAGCTAAAATGGCCTGAGGTTCGGGCCTTCATCTCTTCCACCTTTAGCTCTCTTTATTTCTCTATTGCTTTAGCCTTCTTAGCAAATTCAACTACCTCCTGAAAGGACTTCCTAGACACAGCCACAAAAAAGGTAGCCAACTAAATCTCATAGTTCAGACCCATCACAAAGTACCTAATCTGCTCTTCCTCTTAGGTAATCAACTGTATCGCATAGCGGGACAAGGCATGAAACTTGTTCTCATAGGCCGCCACAGATATATTACCCTGCTTAAATATTAGAAATGCATCCTTTTTCTGATAATGATAAGTGCGTGGAAAATATTTCTCAAGGAATACATTCTAAAATTAGGCCCAAGTAAGTAGAGGTAAGTCAGCCCTGCACTCTACAAATGACCTCCACCATTGCTTGGCTTAGGCCTGTAGCTGAAAAGAAAAAAAACTCCACACCATACCTCTCAACCCATCTTGTACAGACATTCATAACAGTCTATCAAGAACTCATATGCATTCTTTGACTCTGTATCTTGGACTATCGGGGGACTTCATCTTCATGAACTTGAAGAAATAGCCCATGTTCATCATCAATCATCACTGGCCCAAGTACCTGTTAGGGATACACCTCTGTTTCAGAGCCTGCATCTATTCTTGGTGCTACAGCAGCGGTAAGTTGCAGGTTGTGGGTGGAACAGTCAGAATAACTGAAGTGTAGCCAGTACCATCCAAGCTACCCAAGAACCCCAACACTTGTTGAATCACTTTCACAGACAAATGCACTGGATCTGCACCATTTGGTGCTGGCACCATATTTTCTGGAGCTACCATCTCCTCTTTCTCAACTACTTCCTCTTCATATTGAGCATGGCCTGGGGTGTTCTATTATGGGGGAGGGGATGGTGATCTCTATCTTGCCGGTCTTTTGGCTTCCTGGGCTCCACCACTAATAGGGGTTATCCTTAGTCCTCTCCGTCTAGCTCCGCCCCTAACTTGAGGCCTACCCCAACAATCATTGTGGATGTTGTTGTTGGTACAACTATGGGTGCGGCTACTGCTGCTCTAGTAGAAGGAGTATTCACCATCTTCGAATAAGAGTGAATGGATCAGATACCAATTTAGATCGCCAGCTACTAATTGGAATCAAGTCATAGTATGAAAGAAAGAAAGAAAGGTATTTATTCCTAAAGTTTTATAACCTCCCAAAGAAAAGTATAGATGCCTTCGTACCATTCTGCAGGACTGTACTAGACCTGTTTTTATATGATAAGATATATGAACCCAATGCTCTGATACCATCTCTGTCATGACCCAATCGGTCATGATTAGCACCCACCCTAATCTATGGCGGGAAAACTATATTAATCTCAAACTTACTATCACGAGTGTTACTTTTATATTCACCTTTTATTAATCCTCAGTTTTAAACAAGAATAAGATAGTGTTCATTCAATAACTTAAACTAATTGTCAAACCAATATCAATCCAAACTAATAAAGTATGGAAACCTCTATTTATTACATCCCCGGGACCTGAAGTTACCAAACAAGAACTTCTAAGAATAAACTACGACTGAAACCACTAAAAATATCTAAAAACATAAGTAATGAAGAATCATATTAGTCCCAAAACAAGGGACATCAAGATCAATAGGAAGATTCGAAGGTTGCCCGATCATGGTGCTCACCTTCAAAATCATGTCTAAACTGCTAACTAGAGTCGAGGTCGCGTGGCAGCCACTAAAAGATGTTCTGCACTCAACAAAAGAAGAGTACATGTAGCATCAGTACATCAACAAGTACTGGTAAGCATCATAGGCCGAATAAACCAATAATGTGCAAGTAAGCAAGCTATACAAGTATAAACGAGATCATAACTGAACTCATAATCAAAGACATCAACAACTAAACACATCATATAGGTATAATTCACAAGTTTACTTTTACAGGCTTTTACACTTAGTCACTTTCATCAATAACTCATCACCACATATAATCATCATAAAGACATGCAATGCATATGAATGAGTGCTTGTATGCAAGATATGCACATCATCTCTTACTCTTCTTATCATCATCAACAATATCATATCTTATAAGAGTGGTACCCAATCCTTTATCATAATATATCATATCTGTACCGGTGTGGCACCCGATCCACTATCACCCAATATCATCACAATGTATCTAAAATGGAATGCAGTAAATAAATCATAAGTCATTGTCACGACCTGAGACTACCCCTAGTCATAACACGGTGCTTAAAGCCACATGTGACCCCAAGCTAACCCATGGCCTGGCATGACACTATAAATACTAAAATAATCTGGAAATCAATTATGCAAAAGTTAATAATCTATATAATAAGTTTGGCAATACGTCCAAGTGACAATACCTGAATAAAACTTATAAAGTTGAAAACATAATCTAACAGACTGTCTAAGCCTCTAAATAGGATGAGTTGACGGGACAAGCTCCTAACTAACTCCAACTGCCTGAAACTGAAATAGCATAAAATGAAATACTAATAACTAGTCCTAGAATGATGAGGACTCACCAATGTACTGCTGCTAATGTGGTAGGAGATCGTACTAGGCGTGATCCAGATGCTAAACATCAGAAAATTATAAGATAATACAGCATAAAGGAAATTATGTGATCAGTACTTTAAATGTACTGAGTATATGGGATAGGAAAATAACTGAAGTAGGCTAACCATAATGCATGTGACATGAATAAACTAATGCAAAACCAAGTAATAAACATGTACTGATAGATAATCTAAATTACTGAATACATTGTCAAGTGAGGTCTGAGACTAAACTATGGGAGGTTTCTGTAACTGACATAGAGCATGTGAGAAACATGGAATCCAACCTATAACCTAAGTTGGGAGGGTGTTCTATACCTAGCCAAGGGTACGAACCATGATTGGCATGAATTAACTCATGAGCCCATTAAGGACAACGGAGACACTCTCAACTAGCGAGGACCCTTTTTACCTACGGTGGCACGTAGTTTAGGACTTGGGTTATTTGAACCCTTGTCCTCTTGATGCTAAGTACTACTCCCAACTAAAAGCAAACTGATATACTGAAATGCTCAACAATAATGATTTTCTCAAAATGAAAGATAAGTATTTTATCTGAAAGCATTCTAAATCATGAAAACTGAATGATTGAGTACTCAAATAAAAATGCATGATATCCTAGGTCATTAGGTGTTCATAACCCACCATCTCAAGAGAATGCAACTACAAATGGCAATTCTATAAACTGACCACAATATGGAATTTCATAACTCAAACCCAAAATCAATAATTTATCAGTATTATGAGAATTCATATCCATGAGTATGTAAAGAGGCTCAAATTTATTGGAAAACATATATTCATAGTTTATTCAAAGCAAGAAACTGAAAACTAAAGGAATTCACACTTTTCATGGAAACCCTAAGCTTGAAAGGTGAATTAAACTTGAGGAATTTGAGTCAACTTTGGAACTCAATAGGTGAAAGGAACCCTTGATAAAATCCCACATACCTGAAGAATACAACCTTGGTAAAACCTTTGAATTTGGAGTCTAGAGTTGAAGAACCCTAATTTTGCCTTAGGAGAAGAAAATCACTTCTTTCTCTGTATTTGGCTAAGTGTTAACTGAATTTCTATGTAATAAGGGCTAAAGGTAATATTAGGCTTAATAATCAACCTTGGGACAGCTTAAACGACACAGTTTAGATGTTAAAAGAGTGGGAATAGACTATTGTGCCCTTTTAAATTCATAACTGAAAAGCTGCAGGATGGAACCCATGAGACCTTCCCATGATCGTGGGTCCTACCTACTATCGTGGATTGTGATCATGGTATGAGATAGATTTGGGTTCTCTAGAATCGATCAGAGGATCCATGGTATGATCGTAGGTCCCACTCACGATTGTGCCTTGGTTCGTAGCTTGGGAGTTCAAGCCGGATCAAGTTTTGAAGCCACGATTGTGCCTTTAATCGTGGTTTCAAAGCACGGTCATGGTTCCCTCTCATGGTTGGAAGGTATACATGTCAACTTTCAAGTTTTTGGGACTATTTTGATCATATGGGAGCATGACTATTTCGATCAGATGGGAGCATGGTATGATCGTACGTTATAACCACAATCGTACCTATGCTCGTATGTTCTCACTGCTGGACAGTGCTTCACTAAAATGGTCATAACTCTTAGCTCCGACATCAGATTAAGATTAATCTGGATACATTGGAAAGATAATTCAAATATCTATAATTAATGAGTCTTGAACTAAAAAATGCATTAGAATCTAGGAGTTATGATTGTTTAAAGATGATTATAGTAAGATTCTTCACAAGAAAATCCCCGGTGAGGAAGGTTTCAACTTGGCCATGAGCAGGGAGTTAGTTGTGGCCTTAATACATGTCTAAATCACTTATAATACAGCTGAAACATGTCATTTAATTTTACATGTACTGGAAGCATGGTTCTAATCTTAGCTTGGGATTTTCGGGGTGTTACAATAACTCCCCCTTGGGGTCATTTGTCCCCGAAGGAAAAGTAACTAAGTTGAAGAGTCAGGGAAAGAGTTGTAATCCCAACACTGAATTTATAAGGGTTGAATACTGATATATTAACTAAAACATGTACTAAATTTGAACTCACGAATGCATGACATGACATGAGAGTAACTAGGTGACAAGGAATAGAAAGAATTAATTAAGGGGAAACTATTACCTTGAGCTGGAGTAGAGTTTGAAGAGAAAAGATTAGGTTACTTGGTCATCATATCCGCCTCTGCTTCCCAAGTAGCTCCCTCAAGTAGATGATTTTGCCAAAGAACCTTTACTGAAGTGACCTCTTTATTCCTCAATTTACGAACCTGATGATCAAGGATCTCGATTGGTACCTCCTTATAGGAAAGACTATCATTCACCCCCACACTGTCTAGAGGAACGACCGATGTGGGATCTCCAATGCATTTCTTCAACTGAGACACATGAAAAACTGGATGCACCGATGGTAAGTCTGCGGGTAGGTCTAACTCATAGGCTATATTGCTAAAATGACCCACAATCTTATAAGGACTAGCATAGCGGGGACAAAGTTTCCATTTCTTACCAAATCTCTTCACCCCTTTCATGGGTGAAACCTTCAAGTAAACCATATCACCAATAGCGAACTCAAGTTCCCTTCTCCTCACATCTGCATTAGACTTGTGATGACTCTGAGCTATTTTCAGTCTTTCTGTAATCAACTAAACTTTCTCCATTGCCTCATGGACTGAATCTGGCCCTATCAAGGTAGCTTCACCAACTTCGAACCACCCAATAGGAGACCTACACCTCTGACCATAAAGTGCTTCAAACAAGGCCATCAGAATACTAGAATAATAATTGTTATTATAAGCAAACTCAATTAAAGGCAAATGGTCATCCCGACTACCTTTGAAATTGATCACACATGCCCTCAACATATCCTCTAAATTTTGAATGGTCCACTCTGCCTGACCATCTATCTGCGGGTGAAAAGTTGTACTGAGGTGAACATGAGTACCAAGACCCTTCTAGAATGCCTTTCAGAATTGAGAGGTAAAATGAGTATTTGAGATGGTGGTCAAAGGAACATCATGTAACTTCACTAACTCCCGAAGATAGTTTTTATCATAATCCACGGCTGAGTCAGAAGTGTTAACTGGTAGAAAATGGGTTGACTTAGTCACTCAGTCTACGATAACCCAAATAGAGTCATGTTGACGCCAAGTATGAGGCAACCCTATAATGAAGTATATATTCACCACTTCCCAAATAGAGTCCTGGATCTCCTGTTCTGATTAGGATAGGATTAGCTTTGTATCTATAAATACCCCTTTATAGTCCTATGTGCGGAAGAGAGTCATTATATTGTTTTGAGAGCTATTTCATATGGTTTTTGAGCTTATAAAAATATTCATGGTTTTGTAGTTACAAACCATAATTCGAGTTTTATTGATAATTGAGATTTTAGTTTTTCTTCATTATTGTGAGTGTGCAATTACGTTTTCATCTCTGAATTCTTTTTGTGTCCTTATAATTATGAGTAGCTAAACTCATCAACTAGGGTTGTGTGAACCATGAGGAATTAACGAAACCGATTAAGTGCAAAGCAACTCTGAACCGCTGTGAATGCATGTATTGTCGTTTCCTTCATTTTGATTGACTTCTAACGGTTGCAAATGTTAGAAACTCGCCTGTATTCTAGAATTACTCGAGAGAGAGTTAAAGATTGGGAAAAGTAGATAACAACAGAGATTTGAAGCTATCAACCTTCATCTAATAACTTGAGCCTTAGTGGGAATAGTTATCTGAGATCCAGGACAAGAGTTAGTAGTGCGACACTCGAAGACCGAGAGGAGAAGAGTGAAATTCATCTAACCAAGGTCGAGAGACGTTTAGATGAACATATCTTGTCAGATTTTGCATGCCACATAGCGGGACGGTTTTGTTAGCACAAGTAACCGGTGGAGTTAAGGAATCATTGGGGATCACAGTCCTAGTGTATTTCTCTTATTTTCAACAAACTCGATACAACCAGCAATCGTTACTGTCATTATTTATTCACAAAAACCCCCCAGTTTTATTTACTTTCCAATTATTCCATCTAGTATTCTAAACAAACTTCGACCTATTTCCTATGGGATCGACCCCAACCTAGTTGGGTTCTATATTTGACAGCGACCGCTTTATACTTCTTAGGAGGCATATTTTGGGCGACATCAAATTTTGGCGTAGTTGTCGGGGAATTCGATTACGGAGTTGATTAGTACTGGTTGGAGTTGATTGGTTTTTTTTTACATACTTTTGGGGGTACACGCCGGTGTATGTCAAATACTAGGAGTCAAGGCAATCCCCTGATTCTACTTGATCTTGAAATTGAAAGGACTTTGAGAGTTAATCGAAGAATGGTGAATACCGACGGAGTTCAGGATCCCACAGCTATGGGAGACATTCATCACCAACCAATTTAGCCAGTTGGTCATGAAACAGCGGATCAAACTACCGCTCGATTGACACGAGAAGAGCAGGCTAGGCAAGCAGAAAGAGATAATCGAGCAATGCAAGAAGCAGCACAGCTATTGGCTGATGCTGAAGAGCTACAAAGAAGACTTAGAGCGCAGCAGAGACCATATGCGCCTATTTATGATGATCCTAAAGAAGAGGATATGGCTTATCTTGAGCCGATTGAAACTGGTGCCATCATTCCACTAGAGTTACTTCCGGACACTAAGTTTGACATTACCAGTGCCATGATTCATTTGCTAAATTTGAAAGGTGTGTTCACCGGCCTTCCTTCAGATGATCCAAACATGCACGTGATGAATTTTGTGGGGGTCTGTACTTCCTATAATTTGCCTGGAGTTAACCAAGAGGTGATTCAGTTGAGATTGTTCCCATTCTCCCTAACAGGAGAAGCGACATTATGGTTGGCAGAGTTACCATGAGGTTCCATAACTACTTAGCAAGACTTGAGGAATCAATTTCTAGAAAGATATTTTCCACCTTCTAAGATGCTGCAGTTGAAGAATGAGATTTACAATTTCATACAACTACATTCTGAAGCACTTTATGAGACATGGCTCAGATTCAAGAAGAAGATGCAGAATGTGCCCAATCATAGGATGAGTGGTAGAAATTTACTTGAAATTTTCTACAGGGCTTGGAATGCAAGCACTAAGGTCGTAGCAGATACTATCACTACTGGAGCATTCATAAGTATGAGATGGCAGAAAGCTTCAGAGATATTAGATCGTATCACTAAAATAAATCGAGGATGGCATACTCGGGAGGCAGATACGCTTGCTAGGACATATGCTATTGGAGCCTCAGCTGCACAATGGGCATTGGACAAAATAGTGGCTCAAGAGGTCGCACAACTAAGGACAGAAATTGGTTTGCTAGCTAAGAAAATTGCAGCCAGAGATGCTGAGAAGGTGCATATTGTAGGTGCACAAGGTAAAACGCCTAGACATGATGATGGTGAGTCTGATGAAGAGGCTAAGTAACAAGATCGAGAAGTGGCGGGTTTTCGAGCCAAGGGACAAGGGTCTAATCAAGACTCTTGGAACTCAAGGCAAGGGAATCAAGGTCGGAACTATTATGGAGACAATAACAATAGGTCGGGAAACAGAGATCGAGAACGAGACCGTGACGGTGATTGGAGATGGAAGGATGATTATAGAGAGAAAAATGGTCTTTACGTACCACCAAGTAGCCGTGATGCTGAGTCTGAAAATTTAAGGATTGAAGACCTTCTGAATAAATTGGTTACGAGGTTAGAAAGCCAAGAAAACTGTCTAAAAAAGATCAAGACAGATATTTCGGGAATAAGTCAGAAGGTAGATTCCCATTCGAGTGCCATTAAATAATTGGAGCAACAGTTCGGGCAGATATCATTGGCACTGAATCAATGTCAACCAGGTACCCTTCCAAGCAATACCGTCCAGAATCCAAAAAATGATGCTCATTGTATGGCTATCACAACAAGAAGTGGAATGACTTTCATTAAGGTACCCAATCAAGTTGAGGGTGTTCATGCTCCACTGGAAGAGCAAACGAATACCACAAAAAAGGTAAAGGATGCTCTAAAGAAGTATGCTCCATTTCCAAAGCTTCCTCCACCTTTCCCTCAATGTCTAAAGAAAAAAGTGGATGACAGTAAAATTGTTAGTGGGGAGATCATGAGAGAAGTTGAAAAGCCTCAAACTGATGAGAATGTGGTGAATGCTGAAAACGAGAAAGAAAAAGAACCCCCACAAGTACTAACCCTCATTCCTAAGCCTCCACCTCCATTCCCTCAGCGGTTGAAGAAGAAGAAGGAGGATGGAAAATTTCAAAAGTTCATGTCCATATTGAAGCAACTTTCTATAAACAACCCATTGGTGAAGGCGCTGGAACAAATGCCGGGATATGCAAAGTTCATGAAAGACTTGGTCACAAAAAACAGAACTGTCAGTTATGAGTCTGTTGATGATTTGCACCATTGTAGTACAATTGCATCTCGTTCTCTTGTACAAAAGAAAGATGATCCAGGTGCCTTCACAGTTCCATACACAATTGGGTCAGTTCACTTTGCAAGAGCTTTGTATGACCTAGGTGCGAGCATTAACTTGATGCCACTGGCAGTATTTGAGAAATTAGGTTTGGGAGCCCCCGAGCCAAAAAAGATGCGGTTATTGATGGCGGATCGTACGATCAAGAAGCCCGTGGGCATAATATGTGATGTTTTGGTCAAGGTTGAAAACTTTATCTTTCCTGCTGACTTTGTTGTCTTGGACTGTGAGGTTGATTTTGAGATGCCCATAATCTTAGAGATACCATTTTTAGCCACCGACAGAGCATTGGTAGACATGGACAGGGGTGAGCTGAAATTCAGGCTGGATAATAAGGAAGTCACATTCAATGTTTACAGAACTATGAAGCAGCCAAAGGACATGAGGGTGGTTTTGGAAATAAAGATCTTAGATAACCCTTGAGGATAACCCAGTGGGGATCTTGATGAAGTCTGAGTAATCAAGATACCCGCGTCGTGCCGCGACATTAAATCAAGCGCTGCTTGGGAGGCAACCCAAGGTGTCTTGCTATTCCTACATTTGCATTGATTTTTGTTATTTTGATCGACATTAGACCCATGCACCTAGGGTGCCACAGGTATGTTCCTAACTTCCTTGTTTTATTTTAGTCTATTGCATTGGGGACAATGCATGTTTTTTTTGGTGGGGGCGGAGGTATTTGTAGGTCTATATGTCCTCTTGGGGGTTTTTGTTGTCGTGTTTTTTTTCCCTCAAGTGCAATCATAGTAGAACCGGCATGTTTAGGTTATTTATAGTGTTTATGTGTTTCTTGCTAAATTAGGAGAAAAATAAGGGAACTGTAGTGCAGTCCAGTTTAGAAAAAAAATTATGTTTTTTGAATGTTAAGGATAACCCTCCTGAAAATTTTTTATTTTTGAAGTATGTGTGTGTAGCATGTTTATGTGTGACAGCTGTTGGATCTTGTTTTGTCACTAGGATTATAGACAAAATAACTGTAGCTAGCATTGCATGAACCGAATAGGTAGCAGTTGATAATACAACCCTGTGCTATGTGTGTGTGAGGTCGTTACTTAGTTAACTTTGTGTGTGCGATCCAGAACTTGCCCGATTAGTCTTGCCTAGGATTTGTGGATAGGGAGTTAGGAAAGGATCATAGGCTGTTTTTGAATAAGTCCACTTTTAGCCTAAATGCCTGACCAAATGAAATAAGTATCCCTTGATCCCGATTTTGAGCCTAAATTGACCAATTTCTTTCATTAGCCTATTCACCTTCCTATTTTAATTACAATGAACCTGTCTTGGCCCTGGTCCCTCCTTGTACATTATGCACCTCAACTCAGACTAATCGCCTAAGTTGAGGGTGGCTATTATAGGGGTGCGTAGATTGAATTGGGTATGAAGAAAAGGTTAATAAAAGAAAAAGGGAAACAGGTTTAGGTGTGAAGAAAAAGAAAAAAAAAAGTGAAAAGAAGAAAAATTTCAAGGAAAAAAAAAAGAGAAGAGAAAATTATGTTTTGAAAGTGAGGAAAATCACACCCAACATCTGAAAATAAAAGAAAGGAAAATAAGGGAGAATAAAAATGAGAAAGGTTGGAAGTTGGAGCCAAAAATAGTGTAGTGTCAAGGAGGGTTGAGTCACCATATCCATATGTACTATACCCTTCCCCAAGCCTACATTAAAAGCCGAGTAAAGTCCTATAGTGATCCTAGTCCAACTGTCTAAAAACTAAGGCATAGAAAATAAGGGCAAGCCTATGGTATTTCATGCACACTGTTTGAACTTCTTTGTGAGAGTGAGTGTTTTGACCTAGTCCCTACTTTGATATTCATTAGTATACTGTGAGTGGATGGGACTTCTTTGATTGTGAGAGTACATGGGTTGCATTATTAGCTGCTATTTGTTCGAAAAATATCATTTGCATATATGCTTAGTTGTTTGTGCATAATCTGGTGCCATCACTTGATCCCTTCTGTGTCATGATAATATGCTACCTGTATACACACTTTGGTTGTGATTTGCAAATAGGAGGGGTCGGAAAAGTTTTGTACCAAAGGCAATGAGTAGACCATCATAGGTCCCTTAGGTTTCTCTTAATCAAGCATCGTATATATGTTTTTTTGTTTTGTTCGCCTAAGGACATGCAAACGTTCTAAGTTGAGGGTGTTGATGCACTATGTTTACATGGAACTTTCGATGCTTAAAACAAGGGAAGTATGCAATAACTTGGGTGTATTTGGTTGGTATTATGTGGTTTCTGTCCTACTTTGCAGGAAAATAGGTTTTGATGGCAAAATGATCAAAAAGGAAGAATCAAGCCCGAGCACAAAGTGTCTGAAGATGAAAGAACAAGAATCTGCACTAGAGAGGGAGTCACGACACCACTCACGTGATGTGATTGGTGTCGTGGGTCACCTTCTAGTGTGAAAAAAATGCCTGATTTCCACGCCAGCGTGGGTACACCTAAGTGGCGTGAAAGGGTGGTATGAGTCAACTTCTGAAAACGTCTAATTGAGCCTGATTTCCACGACACTCACCTACATGGCGTGACTGGTTCCACGACACTCACCTATCCTGTTCTGATTAGGATAGGATTAGCTTTGTATCTATAAATACCCCTGTATAGTCCTATGTGCGGAAGAGAGTCATTACATTGTTTTGAGAGCTATTTCATATTTTTTTTGAGCTTATAAACATATTCGTGGTTTTGTAGTTACAAACCCTAATTCGAGTTTTATTGATAATTGAGATTTCAATTTTTCTTCATTATTGTGAGTGTGCAATTATGTTTTCATCTCTGAATTCTTCTTGTGTTCTTAAAATTATGAGTAGCTAAACTCATCAACTAGGGTTGTGTGAACCATGAGGAATTAACGAGATCGGTTAAGTGCAAAGCAACTCTGAACCGCTGTGAATGCATGTATTCTTGTTTCCTTCATTTTGATTGACTTCTAATTGTTGCAAATGTTAGAAACTCGCCTGTATTCTAGACTTGCTCGAGAGAGAGGTAAAGATTGGGAAAAGTAGATAACAACAGAGATTTGAAGCTATCAACCTTCATCTAATAACTTGAGCCTTAGCGGGAATAGTTATCTGAGATCTAGGACAAGGGTTAGTAGTGCGACACCCTGAGACCGAGAGGAGAAGAGTGAAATTCATCTAACCAAGGTCGAGAGAAGTTTAGATGAACATATCTTGTCAGATTTTGCATGCCATATAGCGGGACGGTTTTGTTAGCACAAGTAACCGGTGGAGTTAAGGAATCATTGGGGATCACAGTCCTAGTGTATTTCTCTTATTTTCAACAAACTCGATACAACCAGCAATCGTTACTGTCACTATTTATTCACAAAAAAACCCCAGTTTTATTTACTTTCCAATTATTCCATCTAGTATTCTAAGCAAACTTTGACCTATTCCCTGTGGGATCGACCCCAACTTCGTTGGGTTCTATATTTGACAGCGACCGCTTTATACTTCTTAGGAGGCATATTTTGGGTGACATCAGCTTACCACGAGGTCTTTGGTGCTCAACCTTAACCTGCTCGTAATTTGAACAGTTAGCCACAAATTCTGCGATATCCTTTTTCATGTCATTCCACCAATAGACTTCTCGTGGGTCATGGTACATCATAGTGTCTCCTGGATGAATAGAATATCGAGAACTGTGAGCCTCTGTTAGCATCCACTATCTCAAGTCATCCACATTTGGAACACATAGTCTGCCCTAACAAAGAAGAATATCATCTCCCCCTTGGGAGAAAACCTCAACCTTCTGACGCTGGACCGTTTTGTTTCAACTTAAGAAAAATAGGATCACTATTTTGCTTTTCCTTCACTTCAGCTATCAATGAATATTCTGAACCATTCTGAATCAAGGTATTACCTTAGGCTGAATCAACCAACTGAACTCCCCATCTAGTAAGCTGGTGAACCTCACGAACTAACTCTTTCTTCTCTTCTTTTATATGAGCAACACTCATCACAGACAATTCCTAACTGTTTCAGTGTTTTGATGATCAACCCGAATGCCTTCACCAAAAATGATATGACCAAGGAATGCTACTGATTTCAACCAGAATTCACACTTACTGAACTTAACGAATAACTAGCGATCTTTGAGAGTCTGCAAGACAATCCTCAAATGGTCTGCATGTTCATCCTCACTCCAAGAATAAATGAGGATGTCATCTATGAAGACTATAACGAACATGTACAAGTACTTCTTGAACACCCTGTTCATCAAGTTCATAAAATCTACAGGAGCATTCTTTAGTCCAAAAGACATAACAACAAATTCAAAGTGACCGTACCAATTTCTGAAGGCTATCTTCGAAATGTCACATTCTCTGACTTTGAGCTGATGATAGCCAGATCTGAGGTCTATCTTAGAGAAATAATTGGCACCCTGAAGTTGGTCAAACAAATCATCAATCCTGGGGATGGGATACTTATACTTGACTGTGACTTTGTTCAACTGATAGTAGTCGATACACATTCTGAGAGAACCGTCTTTTTTTGCACGAAAAGAACTGGAGCACCCCATGGAGAGATGATGGGCCTAATGAAAACCTTGTATAGAAGATCCTTTAAGTACTCCTTTAATTCTCTAAGCTCAGCTGGAGCCATTTGGTATGGTGGAATTGAGATCGGCTGGGTAGCTGGATAAAGATCTATTCTGAAGTCAATTTCCCGCTCGGGAGGAACTCCGGGCAGATCTTCAGGAAACACTTCTAGGAACTCATTAACCACTGAAACTGACTCAATAGTTGGGGTCTCAGACTTTTAATCCTTAACCCGAATAACATGATAGATGAACCCTTTTGAAATTATTTTTCTAGCCATAAGGTAAGAGACAAACCGACCTGTAGGCATTGAAGTATTACCCTTCCACTCTATGACTGATTCATTTGGAACCTAAAACTAGACTACTCTATTTCTACAATCAATAGAGGAATAGCAAGAGTGGAGCCAATCCATGCCAAGAATGACATCGAAATCTATCATGTCTAACTCTACAAGATCAACTAAGGTGACTTTTTGAGAAACTGTGACTGGGAAATTTTTGTATACCCGTCTAGCAATAACTGACACACCAACTGGAGTAGAGACTGCGAATGGTTCTGAAAAAGTTTCGAGACTGACACCAAATTCTACTGCTATATAGGGGGTCATAAAGGAAAGTATAGACCCGAGATCTAACAATGCATAGACATGAATATGAAAGACTTGTAACATACCAGTGACCACATCAGGAGAACCCTCCTGATCCTATCAAGTATAAAAGGCATAGGACCTGTTCTAACATTGTCCGCCAGCTGTGCTAGATGAGGCAGCCTGCTGAGTCGGGCGACCTGCCAGAGCTGCTGATGAAGTACCCTAAGTGTGCCCACTGCTATCACCTCTCTTGGCTGATGGACAATCTCAAAGTTTGTGGCCTAGATTTCCACAACCAAAACACCCATCCATACCTATCAAACATTCTCTTGGATGGTTTTTCCCATATTTCTTACAAGTTGGGAAAGTATGACCACTGGAAGGGCTAAAATGAGACTTAGATCCTAGCGCTCTACCTTTCTGATCTTTCCTGGGACTGGGGGATGGAACACTGGCAGATGATGGTGCTGGGGCTAAAGATCTTGGCTAAAATTAAGAGCGATTACCACTACCAGACTTTTGCTGAGAATAATCAAAGTTCCTTGTTCTAGCTCTCTTATTCATAGTCTCTCTTTCCTTCTCCTTAACCTTCTCTTTCTCAATCTGCTGAGCATGGACCATTAACCTTGAGATGTCTATCTTCTTAACCAATATAGCAGTCCTACACTCTTTGACTACATCCTCAGAAACACCAGACACGAAGTTACTCATACTGGCCCTGGAGTCAGCAACCATGGCTGGAGCAAATTTTGCAAGCTGAGTAACCTTAAGAGAATACTCTTTCACACTCATGCTACCTTGCTTCAGGTTAATGAACTTATAAACCTTGTCCTCCATCAACTCAAGTGGGAAGAACCTATCCATAAAAGCAGCAACAAACTCACCCCATTCTATCGATCCTATTTCTGCACCTCTAACCTCTTTCCACTGCTTGCACCTAGTGTGAGCTACTCCTTTCAACTGATAAGCAGCCAAGTGAGCACTCTCAACTAGAGTGACATCCATAATTTTTGTAACCTTCTGAATATCATCAAGAAACTCTTGCGAATCTTCCTCAGTCTTAGAACCATGGAACTCAGGAGGATTCATTCGAGTGAAGTCCCTGACTCTAGACGCTGTCGTGGTACTAGTGTAACACCCCGTACTTTCTCGACCCTAATTGATTGTCTTAACATTTACGAAATTATGTAAACATGAGATTGTTGGGGTATTATACATGTAATTAGTTGGGCTGAATTAACATGTTCAATTGGGCCCAATTTAAGGCCCAAAAACTAGCATGAATACATGGCCCAAAAAGGGAATAATGATCCATTCATCTTTGACCAAGTTAATAAATCAATTATTGACCAAAAGTATTGGATAAGGATGACTTTAAAGGGTCTATATAAGGTGAAAAATCAGATTTTATTCACCATTCCACACATGAGCAAAGTCTAGAATTTTCCAAAGATATTTCTTTTCTCTTCAACCAAACTCCAAGGTAACCATTCCCTTGGGACAAGATCACCTCTTGGTAAGTGTTTATTATTGTTATTTAATATATTATATGCATGGAATATGGTGTATATCATGTTGTTTATGTTGGTGAAGTGTGAGAAGTTCACTATGTATGAAACAAGTTATATTTGCTTAATTGGTGAAGGTTTTTGCCTTGTAAACTTGAAAATGGACTTATGATCTTGTAGGAAGTGAACTTGATGGATTTAATATTTATATGTGAGATGTGATAATAGCCTTAACTTGTTTTATTCTTGTACATAATGTTTGGAATTGTTATTGAAAAATTGTGCATGGATTTGGTGGTGTATTGAAGGAGAAGTGTAATTTTTGTGATATTCATGTGTGTTGTGAGACCATGGATGATTTTTGGCATACAATATGATCTAAAATATGTTAAGAGAAGGTTAGTTATGATCATGGACCATTTATTACAAAAAAATACCCAAAAGAGACCCTTTTTGGCTGAAACGGGCACCCGCCCTCGCAGACGAAGCACCTGCGGGCACAGGTGACTTTGCAGGTGCCCCTGGACACTGCCAAGGGTCACCTACGGTTGAAATTGGCTTCGCAGGTCAGCCCATAACATTATTTTGCATGTTTTTGTCTCTCTTTGATCCCTCGAAACCCCTATACCCTTTATGGATGCAATTATCAACTTATGGTACCTTTTAAATGACTATAAAGGAGTATCCCGGAGGTATTTTGAATGGTATAAAATATGGATTGTTGTTAAAGTGTTATTTTGAAAGCTATCGGGTGACTTGACGGAGAAAAGGTAACGTAGTGTTAATGAGGAAGTGTAAAGGGTAAACTTGGTGTGAAATGTTATTGGTTTATGATGTCTTGGTCAATGTGTGAAATATGATGATTTTGTTGTCATGGTAATGCAGTGGATTGTATTGTAAAGGACGAAATGATGTTATATAGCAGTCACGTAACTCGTTGTCATCTTATGCACTTGTAAGGTAACTAGTTGTTAACGTAAGCTCTGTTATGAACTTGTGTTGTAGAGTAAAATGTGAGGAAGGAGATGAATTGTAGTATTCACATATTCATTGGATTGTTATAGTCATACGTTGGGAGGATAAGGTATGTAAGGTTACTCTTTCCATATCCTTCTGCAGCACATATTGTTCCATTCCGAAACGTTCAAAGGTATTTCATTTTAGGTTGTTATATCAAGGGACCACTTGTTATTCACATGTCTCTTATTCATTGATTGAAGATCCAAAGCTCTCATAATGTTGTAAATACGAAAAGAACTATCTCAAAGAAAGGTGATAATGTAAGTAGAACAATGTTATGTTCCAAAATCCCAGTAATGATGTGTTCCAAAAGTTCCAACAATGTTATGACTACAAAAGTACCAATATCTCAAAAGCAAAAGTATCAATCTCTTACAGTTAAAGAATGAAGTACTACATAATTAGTTATATCCATGGGGTGCAATGAACACCTGCATGATGACTATTCCCTGAATTACGGGATGTATCCATGGGGTGGAAGGAACACATGCATGATGTATCCATGGGGTGAAATGAACACCTGCATGATGTCTATTCCAAATATCATGGGATGTATCCATGGGGTGAGAGGAACACTTGCATGATGATGTTATTTTTCCCACTGATCAGTTGGGCCTGGGCATTATATGATTGATGAGTGATGATGTACAGTATAGTGAAATAAAGTAAAGTAAAGTGCAGTAAAGTAAAGAAAGCAATGTACATGATTCCACACATATACCTTATGGTAGTTTATCTATATTGTTCATTCACTCGTACTTGATATAATTGACGTACTTACGTATCATACAGTTTCATATGGCCTTACATACTCAGTACATTCTTCGTACTGACCCCCTTGGGGGAAACTTACCTTACTTGATGCAGGCACAGGTGTTAGTAGACCTCCACAGTAGACTGTGGATCATCTACATATTATTGGTGAGATCCAATTCAGTTCGGGGCTTTCCGAGTCGCAGGTGTACATTGGTATTAGTATTGTATAGGTGTATAGAGCGGGGTGTTGTCCCGACTCTAGGTTGGTTATGGTTATGTATCTGTAGAGGCTTTATAGACGGATGTGGGTATATGAATGTAAGAGATGAATGTCCATTTTGATTTGATGGCCCTAACGGCCAAGTTTCACGTATATATGTCTCACATGTTCCATGATTTCCGCTATTAGTATTTTTATATCCTTACGTGATAGTGATGTTTCTTATGGCATGCATATGAGTGGACATGAGCAAAGATTGGTTCTCTCGGGCCTTATCGGCTTCGGGTGCCAGTCTGCCTCAATGGGATTTGGGGCGTGACAACTAGTGGGTTTGACAAGGGCAACAGCCTACTGATTAGTCTGGGTGGTCATGGCCTGAGCAAGAACCGTGAAAATAGCCCTGAATTTAGCATGCGAGACTTGTTCATTCAAAGGGTCTATGGGAACTGGTGGTGCTTGCAGATTCCCATTCATGTTACCATCTGTATTTCTATTCCTCCTTCAGTTGGCTCTTTTGGGAGGCATTTTCTGTAAATGCGTAGAGCATGAGTTAGAAGAAGATTTTAATAGATTTTACACTCTATCGCAGGCTATGAATCATGAAAGAAGTTAAACATTTTCCTAAAATGTTTCATAGCCTCTCACTCATAAGTGTGGAACGCTTCACATCCATGAACAAGACTCTACTATACGTGGCTTTCAGACACCCTAGGACACTTTAAACCTGACTCTGATACAAAGTTTGTCACAACCCGAGACTACCCCCAAGTCGTAATACGGTGCGTAGAGCCACAAGTGACCCCAAGCTAACCCATGGCCTGGCATGACACTATAAATACTGAAATAATCTGAAAATCACTTATGCGGAAGTTAATAATCTGGACAACAAGTTTGGCAATACGCCCAAGTGACAATATCTGAATAAAACTCATAAAGCTGAAAACATAATCTAACTGACTATCTGAAAGCCTCTAAATAAGATGAGTTGATAGGACAAGCCCCCAACTAAATCCAACTGCCTGAAACTGAAAAAGCATAAAATGAAATACTGATAACTAGTCCTCGGATGATGAGGACTCACCAATGTATTGTTGTTGATGTGGTAGGAGATCATACTAGGCGCAATTTGAATGTTGAACGCCGGAACCTATATCACAAGACAATCTAGCGCAAAGAAAAGTATGCGATCAGTACTTTGATATACTGAGTATATGGGATAGGAAAATAACTGAAGTAGGCTGAACATAATGCATGTGACATGAATAAACTAATTCAAGACCAAGTAATAAACAAGTATTGATAGATAAGCTGAAATACTGAATACATGGTCAAGTGAGGTCTGAGACTAAACTGTGGGAGGTTTCTGTAACTGACATAGACCATGTGAGCAACATGGAATCAAACCTATAACCCAAGTTGGGAGGGTGTTTTATACCTTGCCAAGGGTACGAACCATGATTGACATGAATTCACTCATGATCCCATTAAGGGCAAGGGAGACACTCTCAACTAGCGAGGACCCCTTTTACCTATGGTGGAACGTAGTTTAGGAATTGGGTTATCTGAACCCTTGTCCTCTTGGTGCTAAGTACTACTCCCAATTAAAAGTAAACTGATGTACTGAAATGCTCAACAATAATAATTTTCTCAAAATAAAAGATAAGTGCTTTATCTGAAAGCATTCTAAATCATGAAAACTAAATAATTGAGTACTCAACTGAAAATACATGATATCCTAGGTCATCGGGTATTCATAACCCGCCATCTCAGAAGAATGCAACTATAAATGGCAATTCTATAAACTGGCCATAATATGGAATTTCATAACTCTAGCCCAAAATCAAGAATTTATCAATCATATGAGAATTAATATCCATTAGTATATAAGGAGGATAAAACTTATGGGAAAACATATATTCATGGTTTAGTCAAAGCAAGAAACTGAAAACTAAAGGAATTCACACTTTCCATGGAAACCCTAAGCTTGAAATGTGAAATAACTTAAGGAATTTGAGTTAACTTTGGGACTCAATGGGTGAAAGGAACCCATTGATAAAATACCACATACATGAAGAAGAAAACCTTGGTGAAACCCTTGAATTCGGAGTCTGAAATTGAAGAACCCTAATTTTGCCTTGGGAGAAGAAAATCACCTCTTTCTTTGTATTTGGCTAAGTGTTGACTGAATTTCTATGTAATGAGGGCTTAGGGTAATATTAGGCTTAATAATAAACCTTGGGATGGATTAAACGACGTAGTTTAGATGTTAAAAGAGTGGGAAAAGACTGTTGTGCCCTTTTAAATTTGTAACTGAAAAGCTGCAGGATGGAACCCACGAGACCTTCCCACGATCGTGGGTCCTACCAACGATCGTAGGTTGTGATAGTGCTCTGAGCTGGATTTTGGATTCTCTGAACTCTATCAGACGAGCCATGGTATGATTGTGGGTCCCACTCACGATCATTCCTTGGTTTGTAGCTTGGGAGTTCAAGCCGGAACAAGTTTTGAAGCCACTATCGTGCCTTTAATCATGGTTTCAAAGCACGGTCGTGATTTCCTCTCGTGATTGGAAGGTATACATGTCAACTTTCAGGTTTTTGGGACTGTTTCAATTATACGGGAGCATGGTACGATCGTACGTTGTAACCACGATCGTACTTACGCTAGTATGTTCTCACTGCTGGATAGTGCTTCACTAAAATGGCCATAACTCTTAGCTCCGACATCGGATTAAGATGAATCTAGATACATTGGAAAGATAATTCAAATATCTGTAATTTAGTGATTCTTGAACTCAAAAATTCATCAGAATCTAGGAGTTATGATCATTTGAAGTTGACTATAGTAAGATTTTTCACAAGAAAATCCCCGATGAGGAAGATTTCAACTTGGCCATGAGCAAGGAGTTACTTGTGGCCTTAATACATGGTCTAAATCACTTATAATACAGCTGAAACATATAATTTAATTTCAATCATGGTTCTAATCTTAGCTCGGGATTTTTGGGGTGTTACAGTCATGCTAGAAGGTAATCATAGATGTTTCGTTTACAAACAAACACAAAGCCAAAAAAGTCTAAGTGCTACAACAAAACCATAGCCTACCTCAATTCCTTGCTCAAGTCACCTTTAAGCCACACTTTTGCCCTTTCGTACTCGTTCAACTCGTTCTTAATCTATAACAACAAGAATATATACCCATTTCAATAATTTACACCTCTTTTAACTACTAGGGATCAAAAACCACTGATTTTAGTCATAAATTCACCCTATTTCATCATCTTAGGGTTTCCTATCACTTAAACCATATGGATTCTACTTGAATTAGCCTGAACAACCGTAATTTCAGCCCCATTAATGTTTTCTAACACTCTAAGATCATTCTTTACTAAATTTATACACATTCCCATCACTTTTCATCAATTTCTATATCTAGGGCTAAACTTAATTTTCTACCATGAATTTGTTTCTAATGATTTTCTAAGGTTATAAGAAGTAATTTCAAGTTTAGAATGTAATGACTTACCTCCAAAGATGAAAAAACTCAAAAACCCTCTAAAAATTGTCTTCCCCAAAGCTCCCTTGCATTTTTCAAAAAAATGGGGAATGAAAATGTTTTCTAATTTTTAAAACTATCAAATCCTGTGTGTTACTGCTATAGCGGTTAAAGTTCTGTTGTAGCGGTTCGCACCTTAAAATAGAGGCCCACTGCAGCGGTACCTTTTTCTGTTGTAGTAGTTACTTTTCTCGCTGCAGCCGTCGGAGGTAGAAACTAGAGACCTCTCTTCAGTTTTGCTCATTTTACAATGCACACCATGAATTATAACATCACGCATCAACCCTCTATGGTAAACACTATAACCGGAGTTCTACAACTCCGTTTCTAGTGTCAAAAATTTCTACGGCTTCCTAAACTCGTTGTCCATTTAGCTATTACATCAACATTACTACCAACCATCACATTATTAATAGATTCCATTTGATTAACACCCCCTCTAAAATCATCCAATCCTAGACTAGCCCTGAATTTTTCAAAAATCGGCAAAGGGAAGTCTAAGTGCAATTTTTACCCCCTCTTCCATCGTAACGTCAATTTAGGTTGTTACAAACACTAGATGTGACACAACAGTCTCAATGGATAAATCCATAACTATACTCCATGTTTCATAATATCTAAACCATCAAACCACCCAAGAGAAGGTACAATGTAATGTAATATAGTAATATGAGATGTAGAATACACAATATCACAAACAAGATTAAATCACAATAATACAATGTGAGAGGAAATAATTAGATGCAATATCAAACATACAAAGAAATGCAATGCAATGCAAGTGATGCAATGCAATGCAAGTGATAATGATGTAAGCCATCGCATGGCAGCCATCACATGGCCCTCGTATACACCTTTCGAGCATAAGCTTCCTAGGACAGGACCCATGGCGGGTTTGCAACCCATATACTTTCACAATATCAATCATATATCTCGATTAACCTTGTCAGCAGAATCCTCAGTCAAGGGTTCTATAAAGTATTTCATTTTCTTTCAAAAATTAGTGTTTCTCAGTGGTACCAGTTTTCATAAATATGAATAAATGAGATGAGGATGCATGCTCACAATCAAGTCAATATAAAGATAATGAATCAATTCAATAATGGTATAAATGAGCTCAAAATCTCCTCAATATGTCAATAGTTTATGATATAAGCCATCACATGGCACCACTAGAAGAAAGAGTCATGTAAGGCATCAATAATATCAATCCAAGACCCTCTCTTAGGTGTCACAATTTTGAATAAAGGAAATAATTCTCAAATAAGGCCTAAAATATCAACTCAAGCCCTTACTCGGGCATTACGATAATAATAAGGCCAAAAAAAATCCAAATAAGACCAATATTATCAATTCAAGTCCCCATTCGGGCATCGCAATAATAATAAGACAATTAACGCTCAAATAAATCCAATACCAGTCCCCACACGGGCATCACAACAATAATAATCCCTCATGTAAATAATAATATACATATAAGCCCCCACACGAGCAACATGAATAATTAACAATCCCAACAATGCAAATATAGTGAACTTACCCAAAACCTAGGTTGTTTCACACAATAAGTCCCATCTTTATAAAAGATGACACCATTAGATTAAATTACTAAAAGGAAAAGTATACTAGTTAACAACATGCCCTATGGTTCACCTTCATTTGCTTACCTAAAAACTAAGCTAAGATTTCCTTTCTTACCTACTTAGCTATACTATTATCGGTTACATCATAAGAGATTACTAACTCCAGTAACTACATCAACTACTACAACGTATTCATACTCTAAGTGTTTACTAAATACCGATCATTCGATCCAGTAACATAATAGCATAATTAACTCCTAAATGGTTACTCAACCCCGAGCATCACATCAAAATCCACTATACATGATTCAAGCTCTTAAATAGATACTAACTATAAATTTACTCAAGATCAATAAGTTACTTATACTCTAAGCGTATTCGCAAGTAGCGAGAATAAACAAGATAGAAATTATATCATTACAACACATCAATAGACTCCGATACCCATGGAGATGCTTGCCATTTAATCTAAGTGGGACCGCCAAACCTTTAGTGATTCACAAAACACAAGAAAATAAACATATAACACATAAACACCTCAAAAAAGAGTTAAGGTACATCTCAACTTGCCTTAAAGAAAATTTGGAAAGCCAAAACATAGTCTGGAGCATCAATTGGAAGCCCTACTCCCATGAACCATTACCAAACACATCCAATCTAGTCAAATAAACATCTATACGTCAAAAGGAGTCCAACGATACCCATATTGATATACTTTGGTTTCGAGTCCAAATCAACCCCAAAAATAAACTGATAAAAGTGGAATCTGTAAAGAATTATGTTTCCTATACTTTAAGGGTTCTAAATCTAAAAAACGAGTTGAAATTGGAATAGAAATCATCAAAATACCAATATTTTACTTTATCGGTAAAACCTCAAATCTCCATTATCAAACGTGGTTTATGTCACAACCTAACCCACGGATCGTGTGGGCACCTACCTTAGATAGGAGAACCCTTATTACCCAACCATTCATTTAATCCGGAAGTTAAAATAATTCATTTTCAAGAACATAATTCAATTAACTCATACATAATTAACTCTGGTTTAATACATTTGATAAATAAAAGTGATGCGGAATAATGAATCCCCAGAAACTAGACTGAACTGGTACAAGAGCACTAGACAAGGAACAGAAAAGTTAATGACACAACATCCATGCAAAATAGAGATGGCAAGAGCTGCTGCTGAGTGATCATCATCGCTACTATAGAAACCCCAACTAACCTGCACCATGGGTATATCCCTAGTGGGAGATATAGTAAGCATAGTATCAGTACAACTACACGGTAGGCATCATCGATTGACTAGCATTGGAAAACACATAATAATAATAGCAAATAGGAATAAAGCCATGACCTTAATTAAAGTTCTGATTACTAACTGATAACGACCTGACCCTTCACGACAATCGCTTCTAACTGATAACTAATAAGTTTAGAAGGGTCATAAGTTCAGGCCATTTCACAACATACTTCTGGGAATTCGACATTATGAACTGACCCTTTCGTGGTAATCGCTCTAAATGGAGTTCTACCAACTCATTTTACGCACGGGAAGTTTTTGCAACTTACTGAATTCGTCATCAAACATATTAACCACTAAAAACCACCAATCAACATACCATGAACTACCATTCAACACTAATTCACACAATGCCAGATTTTTAACCAAAACCACACTACTCTACGGTTGTCATCCTGATACTAGGAAAAAGTTTAGTTGGGTACTTACAGCCTAACCAATTCTATAACATCACAACAACACCAATCACATGACTATGGGTTTTCACTATCACATATATTCTCCACCACAACTCATATTAGTTTATTTGACCCTACAACTAATGATCATCAACCATAGCCAAGCTAACTTATTTTACCAACTTTATCAACTTAACTACACCACATTCAAGGAATACTATTCACTGATAGTTATTCCCATACCATAAGCATTTACACAATACTAATTCGTAATAAGCCAACTACAAGGTCAATCTAGTAGCCCTGCCTCCTGACTAAGCCTATGAACATTATTTAACTATCACTTTATTTGCATCCTTAAAACTTAACCCATTATATTTATTCACAGCTACCATGGGTTTTATACAATCGATTAGTCTACCTTTAGGACATCAACGCCCTTACCCTCATAAGATCATTCCAGTCACTTAAGCAAATAAGCTACATAATTTTCAATAACACAATTAAGGTTTAACTTACCCATATTAAGTAAAACCATTATTACCATTTCCCCTTATCATATTACAAAAAGCAACCAATTTTATATACCTAGTCCATTTACCTTGCATTGGTGACATTAACTACACAATTCACCTTACATCCACATCATCAAGGTTGTGCAAGACAACTAAATTCATCTCAGTTTAACCAATCACATATTAAGGTATCATTATCAAGCCAACTCATTAACTAGATTATTCACACAAGGATGACC
Source organism: Capsicum rhomboideum (assembly GCA_031232105.1). Lineage (NCBI taxonomy): Eukaryota > Viridiplantae > Streptophyta > Magnoliopsida > Solanales > Solanaceae > Capsicum > Capsicum rhomboideum. Next base: position 149,696,886 of record CP124714.1, on the reverse strand, counting down.
CAATAGCACTTCAGGCTTAAATATAATCATCAAAGGTAGGACCACACAAGGATCCCCAGTATCATTATCATTAATTGGAACACACAAGGATCTCAAATATCATTATCAAAACCAGACCACACAAGGATCCCAGATATTTTTATTATCAATGATTGGACCATACATGGATATCCAAGTATATCGTCAAGGACAAAACAAAAAGTTAAGGCATACTTCAATCATGGAAAATCAATACATATCTTAAATCACAGAAATAAAGACATACCTAGAAATATCCAGCCTTTATGATTCCCAAATATCTTATTGCAACTACTCATCTCATATTACTTTTAATAATCATTTGCATTTAAAAAAGTTTGACAATCCAATAACTAGGTAATAGTATGATCAAACAATAACCATCCATATAAGTAATACACATTGCATTCTATCATACCACAATCAAAAATATTTAAAGCATAAGTATTTTAACAAAATATAGGCGAGCTTTGCTAACAATTCAACACCTATGCTTCTTATTAACCTGTACTGGTTGGAATACCTTGTTCCAACCTTCAACGCTAGCAAGATACCAATTGGGACCAACGAGTTCCAATTCTGATGGTTGAGAAACCAACTGAAATCTACCAGATACCAATTAGACTCAACTTGAGGAAACAACACGGGAATAGTATGATAGGAGAGAAGAAAGTGAGCTAGTTTCCTAGATGCCGTGTAGCCTTCTACAAATTTGATATGGATTTCAACACACCAATCCATAGTACTCTACTCAACATTTTCTCTTTTACTAAGAGACCGGTAACATGGGCTCTGATACTATCCTATCACAACCCAACCCACAAATCATGCAGGCACCTACCTAACGTCTACCCCAGATAGGAGAACCCTTACTACCCAACCATTCATTTAATGCGGAAGTTAAAAAAATTCATTTTCAAAAACATAATTTAGTTAACTCATACATAATTAACTCTGGTTTAATACATTTGACAAGAGCACTAGACAAAAAATAATCAATAATGAATCCCCAGAATCTAGCCTAAATCGATACAAGAGCACTAGATAAAAATAGGAAAGTTTGTGACACAGCATCCATACAGAATAGAGATGGTAGGAGTTGTTGCAAAGTGATCGTTATCGCTACTTTAGAAACCCCAACTAACCTGCCCCATGGATATATCCCCGGTGGAAGAAATAGTAAGCATAATATTAGTACAACTACATGTACTGATAGGCATTATTGGCCGACTAAGATTGGAAAACACATAATAATAATAGCAAATAGGAAAGAATCCATGACCTTAATTAAAGTTTCGGTTACTAACCCTCGACTATACTCTTACAACCTATCACCCTTAGCATCTATTTGACCTACCTATCACTTAATATTTTCATACATCTTTGTCCTTTACTAACCCATAACTATCACGCAGTTAATTCTAACTCCATGAAATCTTATTTCCTAACTTAATACCGATAGACTTATAGTTTTCCCCTATATAACTATAACACCCCGTACCTTCCCAACCCTACTTGATGATGTTGAATAATGTTTGCTTAGGTGTCGAGAGATATAAGTATGTATTTGGCAATGCTAATGGCGAGAAAATTTAAATTTGGCCACGCACATGCGAGTAGACCTTCGTTTGTGCTTTCGTGGAGCATTTGGGTAATACCCCGTACACATTCCAACCTCATTTGGTGACTTGAAGTCATGTTTACTTGATGGTAAAGCTCATTAAGTAAGTATTTTGTAGTGTTTTTCTAAGGGATTTGACGATACGTAAACATTGGATAAGTGGCCGACAATTTCAGCAAAGTGCTGAAACTTGCACCACTACCCTGTTTCAGGGGTGTGGCGCAAGCCACCAGCCTGCAGAAACTTCAGAGAAGGCCAGATTCTTGCGCCACTACCCTGTTTCAGGGGGTGTGGCGCAAGGCACAACAAGTATGCCCTTCCAGAGTCGTTTCGTAACGCAATTCTACGATGATTTCTAGATGGTTTCTTTTGGTTCTTTGGAGTTATTTGAGCATTGTTAAAGCTTCAAACACTTAAATACACTCCTACATACTCCTACATGATCAAATCATGAAATGTGAATAGTGATCCAAAAATGTCCAATGAAACCAAGGGCGACTAGAATGCCTATTTTTGCGATCGAAAGGACGAATGAGAATCTTTTAAGAGAAGATTGTCGTGACATTATGGAATTATGTAAACATGAGATATATGGTGAATAATACATGGAAATTAATGGGTTAAATGGATATGTCTTGTTGGGTCCAAATTAAAGCCCAAAAGTGGAAGAAAGACATGGCCCAAATGGGTCAAATGACCCATTCCTCCATTTGACCTTCTAGAACACTATATTAAGTGGCTAAGGATGGACTCAAAAGCTTATAAAAGGTACCAAAAATCTGATTTTTATCCATTCTACACACACATGTATTTCTATGTTTTTCCAAAACATTTCAAGAAACCCCTTTTGGCTCTCAAAACCCTAAGTCCACTTTTGGAGAAGATCATCACTATTCAAGCTTGGGTAAGTGTTTATTATTATGGTTTAACATATTATATGCATGGGAGATTATGTATATTATGCTAGTTGTGTTGGTAAGGTGATGAATAGTGTATTTTTGCCTTTGGTGAAAGATGTGTCATCTTGGTAATTTGAACTTGAATTAGGCCTTGTGCCTTTGATGAAAAAGCATGGTATGGACAAAATATGAACATGTATGGTGTTATTTTTGGTATTAAACTTGTTCTTGTCTATAAGTGGAAATTGTGGGATTTTGGCCGATATGTGTTATGAGTTGGATTAAGGTACTTTGATGGGTTCTTTGTGATGTGTCATGGATAAGAAAGTGTAAAGGAGAAGTATTGTGGTGAAATGTATTGATTTTCATGTATTGGTCAATGTTGGGAATATTATGGAATTTTTGGAATAATAATTTTATCAATGGTTTTGTCAAGGGGAAATGACATGTTTAAGGACAAATATGTGACTCATTGATGTTACATGCATTTGAAGAGTAGTTGGTGGTTAATGTGAATTTCATTATGCATTTGTGTTGTAGAGTGACACATAAAGAAGGAGCGGGACTATTGTATGCAACTCTAGGATTATATATTCGTATTGCGAATCCAAGGTATGTAAGGTTACTCTGTCCGTATCTTTCTACGGCAATTAGTATTCACATTGACATTCCACTAGTCCTATCCCGAAATGTACCAAGGTATCTCATATCCGCTTATCTATGGTCATTGTCATATATTTTCTACTCATGGATCATTTGTGAATATCATGTCTCATATTCATGGTTAATGTTCCGAAAGCTCAAATAAAGTTACGTACCAATATTCCAATAGTGCCTATCCTTGTGTCTCTTGTTCATGGATTATTATCCAATGGTTCCAATGGTATCATGGTGCTAGTAATGTGATATTTCTCATTGATATTTATTCACATGTCCTTCACTCATTGGTCAATCATTCAAAGCTTCCAACAATGTTGTGTTCCAAAGTTCCAAAGTGATGTTATGACTATCAAAGTATCAATCTCAAAGTAATGAACAAAGTAATGCAAATGTTGTCAATGATCAAGTACGGGTGGCAAGTCTAGGGGCATAAGCCTAGCTCGACTCGATCCCGATGTATGATTATGGATGGCAGGTCTAGGGGCATAAGTCTAGCTCGACCCGATCCCAACATGACGATAAGTCATGCAAAGACCCACTGATCAGTAGGGGCTCGGGTACATTGTAACACATGTTTTGACAAGCAAGCACTGACGTAATGAACGCAATGAATGCAATGAACGCAATGAACGCAATGTACGTAATATACATGTTTCCAAATGCTTATAAAGCAATGGTTTATTTACCTTGACTACTCATTTGTGTTTAACTCCAATGAAGTCTATATGTTATTTACAGTTTCATTTGAGCCTTACATACGCAGTACATTCTCCGTACTGACCCCTCTTGGAGAATTTGCCTTACTTGCTGCAGGCGCAGGTACTAGTAGGCTTCCGCAGTAGGTTGCCAGGGTTGCAGATCTTTGGTGAGCTCCAGTTAGTTCGGGGCTTCTCCGAGTCATAGTTGTACATATGTTTTGGTGTTGTACATGTTGTATAAAGCGGGGACTTGTCCCGACTTTCAGTTGGTTTTGGTCAATGCATCTGTTAGAGGCTTTTGTAGACGTATGTGGGTGTATGTGTATAAGATGATAGATGAAGTCTTGACTTGATGGCCTCAACGGCCAAGTTTCTCATATGTATATACGTCACATGCTCTATGCTTTTCGATTTAGCCTCTCATGTTTCTATGTCATAGTAGTGTTTCCTATGACACGCATATGAATAAATAGAAGCAAAGATTGGTTCTCTCGGGCCTTGTCGGCTTCGGGTGCCAATCACGCCTCGTTGGAATTCGGGGCGTGACAATAACTACTTCGGGATTGCAATAACTAAGACAATTGGTAATATCAACATCCTTACAAGAAAAGGGCACTACAATATACATCACATATATACCATATACATAGAGGGATAAGACTTATACATAATTCAAGATGTACTTTATATTCACACTTGGCTATAATGCCCAATGACAACCATCAACATAACTGATCTACTCAAGGGACCATAATATCTCATAAAATAACTGGTCCACACAAGAAACCATAATATCTTATCATTATCACTTGGTTCACGTAAGGAACCATCAACAACATATAACTATAGATGCACATTCAAATGCATATGAATGAATGTGTGAATGTAAGATGTGTGCATCATCTCTTTCTTTTCTCAACCTCATCAATAACATTAGCAACATCATAATTTCAATACCATTATCATAATCATCAAATCATCATCATTATTATCAATATCAATACCATGAACATCATGGTTTCAATACCGTCATCATCATAATCAATATGTATGAATAAGCAAATGCAGTCAATAATTATAAGTAGTACATGAAGGAGAATCTCAAACACCCAATTGAAATTAGATGCAAGCAACAGCGATCGAAACGGGACTTATAATTAATGACAACCAATTAATTGCGGTCAATCATCATAAGTATGCCTGAAGGCCCATTCACCACTTGCTCAATTGAGCATTATCAAACTCAATCATCAATCAAAGACATGTTTGAAGACCAATTCATCAAGTGTCAATTCTAGGAGTCCACATCCTACCAAGATTGATATCTATACTCTAATTCATTATCCTATTTCATTCACCAATCTAAATCCTCTTTTATTCATATTGAACCCGTAGTTTAGTTACTATATAGCAACTCTTACATTCAAGTCATAACTAAGTTCAAGATACTATCCCCTTTAGCCGATTATTCAACTGTTCGACTATATTCAACCTATGATTCTAGCTAGAGTCGTCCAACTTTACACATCATGCTTTCTAGCACTTAGAAAAACTCAACTTTAGGTTCTTAAATTATATTGTCATATCCTCTAATCCAAAATCAATCCTCCTAACTATCCTCTAGCAAGAATGTCTTTACTTCGGACGTACACAATATCGGGTTCACCCCTTTTTAAGATATTAGAGACTAGTTTTATAGATTAGAAGGTCACCTAATTATTCTGTTATTATGTATATTCACATATTAAACTCTATAAATTATCAATCAAGTCATCCAAAGACAAACACCCATCAAAGGATCCACATAAAAGACAACAACACATAATCAAATTATTATTACATTATTTTCATTTTTATCCACATAACCTCTACTAATTAATAGTTATTCAATTTGGGTGACCGCACTAACCCCCTAGTTTCATCACCTGTTTGTACTTTCTAGTCTTTCTCAACCCTTTTACTAATATTCCATTCTGAACCACTAAGGCTTGGCCATCCTACTCTTACACTTAGATTTCTATCAACCCCCTTTTTGAGAAACATTATCTTCCCACACACCTTGCTATTAGACTGCCTGGCAAGTTTTCCCGTCTACTTAACCAACCCTTACAACACCTAACTTGAGTAACTTTACTGACATATCCCTCCCTTCATGCTTGTGCCTCATTACTACTTCTTAAGGCAAGTCATGGGATATCTTAAATTACTATGAACAACCTACTTGAATCTCAATTAGTTCATTTTCCACCTTTTTACCGTCGTTACCCCGTACTATACTCAAAAAGCAATTACATTCATTCAAATAATTATAATTCTCACCATATTCCACCAAATTCAATCCACAAATACCACACCAGCTAAGTATAACAACAAATCACTACAATATTAAAGACTAATCGGATTTTTATCAATTCGATCCATCCAAACACCATGCCCGAAGGCATAAGACATGAAATCTCCCAACATTATTATCAAAATTATGTGGATCTATCTCAAGTCTACTAAAATTTAACCATAACCTACCTCATACATGAAATATGCTGCTATTGAGAGGAGAGAGTTGTCCCACAAGTGCCAAGCACCTTTTCATGTTGGGTCCCTGATGGGTGTACCTCAAAATCGCCCTCATGAAGTTTGGCCTGTGGAATCTCAAATCTATTAAGGTGGGGTTTATCCACGGTGTTTATAGTGGGTAAAATGACCTAGAAGGCTAAAAATAAAAAGGATTTTTTTAAAAAGTTGGGCTGGCCACTATCAGGTTACCGCTGTAGCGGTTAATCTTACCACTGTAGTAGTAGGCTACAAGCTGGCCCAATTTATATTGGATTCGAGAACCAATTATTTTGGGCGCCACATTTTCACCATGAATTAAATTCCATCAGTTCTGGTAGGAGGATTTTATTCGTCATAAAAAAATTTCTGAAATGTTTTTTAACATAACGACATTTTAGGTCATTATAGTTTAAAACGAGAAATTTTGGAAATGTTTTGTCAAAATCAGTTTACCCATAATACCAGGACATTAAATCTCAAAATTCAATGAAAACCCACTCTAAATCGACCTTCAAATCAATAATTTTTTATTTCATAACTTTGAATTTTCACAACTCAGCTTTATGGATCAAAATCATGAAAAATGAGATGGATAATCTAGGAAAATAAATAAAATAAAGGTAGAATCACATACCTTATGATAATACGAGAAAAATACATTGAGAATCACCTCAAACGGAGCTTCCTAGTTCCTAAAATATCAAAAATATGAAAAACCCGAAATATGTCCCGTATTTATACACAGAGGTATTGCTTTAGCAGACAGATAACGGCTCTAGTGGTGAATGCTCTAGAGGACAGATTACTGCTCTAGCAAACTGATTACGGCTCTAGTGATTACACCAGCACCTGCAATATTCAAAACTTGATTTTGACCCTTGTAACTCATCCAGAATCCTATTAAATGAACCAATAGTGTTAATTAATCATAAAAGATGTTCTAGACCCAATTGAATCATTAGATTTCCAAAGGAGGTTGTTATCAATAATTTTCCCCCTGAAATCACATACCAAACACTCAAAAATTACAAAAGGGCCTCATGAGCCTAACCAACTATACTACTAACCCAAAATGGACGTTTCGGATCTAATGGAACTGACAAAAATATCATCCAATGCTCGGATCATAAACTAATGACCGAAGTCAAATATATCACCTTAAAGGCTACTCAAAACCACAAACTCATATAAATCTCTCCCGAATGCTTCAGGGACCGTGCAAACCACTCCCACAACTCATAAATGATATAAAGTAACAATGAGGAAAGGCAAAATGGTCAAAATATAGAAAACTCTAAAAAAATCAAAGAGGGTTATTACATTTTTTTCAAATAATATTCTTCGCCTCCTTCTAAAATAACATTGTTGGAGCATTAAATACATTTTGGAAGATATTTATTGAGCTTTTATTTGAGCAATCAATGGAAAATAACTTGGAATAAAGTCCTTTCATATAACACTTATTTTTACCATTATGGATAGCTAATTATATCTAGAGTTGTGGAACCAAAGGGGTAGTTATGTGATAGGGTTTATTAACTTATCTCCATTTTTGAAGTCATTCATGATTTTTGTTTACCTCTTCATGCTTTAAACACCTTTAATAGTTGCAAACATTAATTGTGTCTTTTAGTCTTAGATTTGCTTGAGAAAGAAAGAAAAAATAAGGGAAAAGGTAAATATCAAGAATTTGAGGCCTTACGCCTCATCTAATAACTTGAGCTACATATAGGAAAGTTACTTGAGAACCTAATTGATTGAGCTAATATCCACACTCTAGGTCTTGAGAAAGTCTAGAGTGAAATTTATTTGTTTGGTCGAGAGACTTAAAATATATTTACGAAATCAATTTCAATTTCATTATGGCATTAAAAGGAGATAGGTGTAAACCCATTTGTATCACTTCCCCCCCCCCTTAGGAGCACAACCCTAGGTGCTCTTACCCTTGAGGATAAATTTCAAATCATATTAATTTTAATTACAAAACCAACAATAGATAAAACAAAATATCAAATTATTCCACCACCACCACCATCCCCCCCTCCATTCACTAGAAATTAAGACTATAAGTTGAATGATACACCGAATTGGTCAATTTCTCTGTGGGATTTGACCCCAACCACTTTGGATTTTATTTTTGACAATGACTATTTTATGCCATTTTATGGTGTAAATTTGAACGTACCAAATTTGCACACCATTTTTGGGAAATACGATTTAGAAATTACTATTTAGTGTAATATTCCACTCTTAGTCTTTATTTCTCATATCACATTTCTTGTGTTTGTGTTAATTCATGTGATATGGCCGCAAATAAGGGTGAGGTTAATTTGGCACGAGCTGACTTGGTTAGTTCCATCTGACTCCCATTTATAGTCAGGAACACAAATTTCAACGTGACTAGCACATGCTACACTTGCTTAGTATTTTGGAGCTCTATCCCATGAGAACCCCAATCCACACTTGAAAGAATTTTGCGGAGGTTTGTTAACCCTTAGATATCACCAGTATTCCCCAAGAATATGTTCAATTTAGGATTTTTCCCTTTTCTCCTGCGGGGGAGGCCACTACTTGATTGGGAGAGTTGTTAGAGGAATTAATTATATCATAGGCCGAGTTGACCAAAGAATTTCTTGAGATCATCTTTCTTCCCTCTTAGATGATCCAATTCCAAGAAAAGATCAATAACTTCCGTTAATTACCATAGGAGGTTTTTTACGAGGCTTGGTTAAGGTTTAAGAAAAAGATCCAACAATGCCCAAACCACATATTACTCGATGCCGTGCTTCTACAAGCCTCCTACAGATCATCACTTTTCCATCACGATTTTCTCTTCGAGAATACTCGCCTCGTCGATTCTTCCCCTCGTTCCTTTTATCTTGGACATTGAGATGTTCATGCAAAGCATTCTTTTCTACCCTATGTAGGCGACCATTACTGGTTTCAGCTATAAAGAAAGTCCTATAACTTATCTTGGTTGCCCTCTATATATAGGAGTTCAGAAGATCATCTACTTCACTGGAATGGTCTCTAAAGTGATTTCTAAGATCAAGGGATGGCAATCCAAGATGCTTAGCTATGGTGGGAGAGTTACTATTGTTAAATCTGTCTTACAATCTCTTCCTATTCACACTCTGGTTGTCAAACCAAGACCAATCAATATCCGAACAGAACGGATTCGAACTTCTCCTAGAATAGTTTCCGGTGCGAAATGAAATTCATAGGATATATATGAGTAATTCAAAGGATAAATAGAAATATTTGATAGGATTCAATTTTAGTAATGAACAAAACAAATAGGATTGATTATGTATCATAAGATAATCACTACGAATCAGAACTTGAAAGAATGCATAAATAATGTTATGGGGCTTCCCTGTCGAGAATCAAAAATTTTCTCTTAGAGAGGCATTTTCTTCGCTTAGAAAAGCGTTCCTTCTCGACAAGAAGTCTCGCCTAAACATCCGATCGGATTGAAGCTTTCTGAAATGGAGCTTCAGGGATAAACCCAAGACGGAAGGAAGATTTAGATGAGTTTGGGCATGATATTTAAACGGACTGATAGGAATGGAATTGAGCTTTTGTGGTCATTGATGTAGCTTCAGCACCCCTTCTCCCGAAGTTACGGGGTCATTTTGCCGAGTTCCTTCGACATGGTTCTCTCAAGCGCCCTAGTATACTCTACTTGTTCACCTGTGTCGGTTTGGGGTACGGTCAGTTCACCGGGAGAATCGCCCGACCAGGCCAGATCATGAGTGAATAGAAAAAAAAAATGTACATAGCTGTTCCAAGTTTATTCGAACTCTTTCTCTTGCACCCTAGGGTGCTCAAGATTAAGTGAGAATAAACCCCTGGTTGGAACCCAGGCGCCCGTCGTTGGTGCATAACAGAGCTTTCCTACCGACGATCTTTCTCGGTGCATAAACGAGGCTTAGCCTTCGAAGTACCGCATAAGCAAGAAAGCCAATAGACCTTGAATAGCCTGTAAGAAAGGACTTATACGAGAGGAATAGAGAAAAACTCGTGATTGGTGTGGAGGGGAAGATCTGTTTATGATATAGTTCAAGAAAGAGTCGTCTCATTTCCTTATTTCTTTGGAGTGGGACCCTCCATAGCATCAGGTGACCAAGTATGCGATCCTATCTGTGCAGATTTCCCAACAGCACCAATAAAAAGTAAAATACATACTTGACAAGAGATAGACACAGGCGGTAGAGGGGTCCCCCACTTCGATTCCCGCCCCGTTAGCATCTACGATCCTAGATAAGGGATTAGTCAGTAGAGTCTCTGACTTCAATAGCCAGTCTTGTACTAATAGATTGCACAGTGCCCAGTCCTCTAAGATCTATTGACTGAGTAGTCTCCAACTTCCGTATTCTCCTTCCTGGACTTCCCCCACCACTTTCTCTATTTAAAGAAAAAGAAAACTTCCCCAGACTGAGAGATTGCTAATCCTTTTTCTAGCCAAAACGAATCCTATTTTGGCTATTACCTTCTCCATTACTATGTTCTCATACGCAGGAATACCCCCGTTGTGCATAGACTTCTACTTTCCTTAGGCGACTTTCTTGCCTTACGAAAAGAATTTCATTTCATTTTCCCGGTAATTTTGGATAAAAGCTGCTTCCTCCTTGAAGGCCTAAGGAAGAGCCTATTCCTCGCGAACAAACACAACCCCTACACACACCTAGGAGCACCCCTTCCTGCATATCCATACAAGACCCGAGTAGGCGGGTCGAGGGGGAATGTTTTTATGCGGTGCTAACGATTTAATAACTATCTTTGTAGCCCCAGAATGTTTCAGTTTATGCTCCTACCTATTATCTGGATATACCAAGAAAGATGTACGGTCTAATGAGGCTACTATGAAATATTTATTCATGGGTGGGGCAAGCTCTTGGTTCGAATCCCGGGCAACCCACTATCATATCGAAATTCTAATTCTCTGTAGAGAAGTCCCTATTTTTCCAATCAACTTCAAACAAAATTGGTGGACTGGAAGAGCATAAGTAGTTGCTAGAGCTGTTGAGTTTGACTTCTATTACAGGAAGAAAGCATCTTTAAGAGAGGAAATCTTTCTTTCTAGGGAATCTGTGCGCATATAGTTGATTGTTCTTTCTTTCGATTGAGCGTCGTTTTGGAGTCTCTCTCTGTAGGCGTGCAAAACAACAGAGTCACTGCTCTTCGGGGTGATGGCGGGGTAAGCCAATAAAGGGGGAAGGTCTAAAATGCTATAGCGACCCATCGAAAGAGCTAGACAAATAGGCTAAGTAAAATAATATACTGGTGCTATTGATTATAGAATCTTATGAATCAAGCACGGCACACTTTCTATATCTCCTCCGTCTACAAGGTAAACAGCTTAGCTTAGGGCCGATGCCCGATTCCCCGACCCATTACTCATTCCTTCCCGACTCGATAAGGATTGCAATCTCGAGAGAGGGAGCAACAATTGACCACCGGGAGGGATTGGGGTCGCTTTTCTTTAGGACTTTAGTCCGTAACAAGGCTCGAAGACCTCCGGCTAGATTTGAAATGGATCAGGTAGGGCATCCGTTTACGACGTGTGTGGGATTAGCAGTTTTCTCTATTTTCTTCTAGCTCGCACCCACTTAGAGCAGATGGAGATTCTCGGACGGGGAAAAGCGGCACTCGACATCTATTAAACAAGACCAAGAACAAAGCCATACCATGCCCTCTGGAGAATTGTAATAAGGATGAAGTCTCATTCATATAGTAATGTCCCTAGCTTGCGCCCTATTTGAGACTAAGGCAGGTTTGGAACCCTGCCCTATCACCTTTATCAAATCCCTAGCTCTCTCCATCCATATGTTACCGACCTGACCATCCATCTATCATTGCCAAGATAACCTTTGAGGTACCTCAAGATCCTTTTCAAGTTTGAATTTGTTCATTTGGAATCTGGGTTCTTTTACTTCATATTTATTTAATATGAATATTTTCCCTCTATCCAAATTCAAAGCCCATCAAAAATGGAGAAGGAATCAAAAATCTAGTGAACCCCTCAAACTCCGTAGGTAATTCGAGACAATTCAAGAAGAATAAGATAAGCTAACACAAAAAACTCGATTTGATTGACAATATTTCTCTGTAAATCTATTCGGATGATATGCTAATTTATGTAGCCGAGTCACGAGGATTTCTTCTTCTACTCCCTTCCCGGAAGATAGAGGGAACTTAGCCTCTGACAAAGTAGTAGCTGACATAGGAATAGCTTAGCATGTCAGTCTAATCTAACCTTATAGACTAAAAGGAAGGGATGAAGGAACTCCAGTCCAGGCAACCCTGGGCTTTGAACATGTGCAGGTTTCCATCCTGATGAGAGACTGCTAGAGGAAGGCGAAGCTGATCTTTTTTCTACGATGTTCGAGATCTTTGTCTCGCAGAGGGTGAAATGAGATCTTCTTGGAACAAGGTCAGAGGCGTTGGACGGACCAGTTTCTTCTGATTCCAATGATAGATGGATGGTCAGGTCGGTAACATATGGATGGAAGACTTCTACAGGGTCTTCTCGTGCGCTCGACTAGCAAGGTGGTTTTGTAGGCGAACGAAATAAGTTTTTGGAGGCGAGCGGAGTAAGGCAATGAAATTGTTTAGGCGAAAGAAAGGAGAGAACGAGTGGAGTTTCGAGAATGAGAATCATATATTTTCTCATTTCTTTTTCGTAGTAAGAAGACACTAAGACGCACCCACTACACACCACACACCTTCCACCGAATATCAAAAACCTTAGAGCTGCCTAACCTGCTGACATCCCGGCGAAGAGAGTCATTATTTGTGTTACATCTTCGAATTCGAGAGAGGGCTTTCCTCTTATCTCTCAAATTATAGGCATTGAAGCGATCGAGAGAAAGTAAGAAAACTATTGCACACGCCCCCCATTCGCCCTTTACTAATATAATAGAAGGTAAGGTCCTCTCAATGCTCTAATACCCACACCGGATATAGACCGAACTGTCTCACGACGTTCTGAACCCAGCTCACGTACCGCTTTAATGGGCGAACAGCCCAACCCTTGGAACATACTACAGCCCCAGGTGGCGAAGAGCCGACATCGAGGCTCGACGCGCACTTGTATGGTCTGGAGAGGCTTACTTATCTTATAGTTTAGGGGCTTTAGCCGTCTTTGGTTTCATTGCTTGTTGTTTTGTCTGGTTCAATAATACCTCTTATCCTAGTGAATATTACGGACCTACTGGACCAGAAGCTTCTCAAGCTCAAGCATTTACTTTTCTAGTTAGAGACCAATGCCTTGGGGCTAACGTGGGATCCGCTCAAGGACCTACTGGTTTAGGTAAATATCTAATGCGTTCCCCAACTTGACTCAGTAAACAAATTGGTGGCAAATAATTTGGCAGAAGGATCACTCATGGACAATTCATATGAGGTGGCTAGTGGTTTACTTGATCAGAAGAAAAAGACAAATCAAGCTTGGCACACCTAAGACTAGAATATTATGAATAGAGGCCCTTCAATAGTTTTGTCCAAGGATGTGATAAGGAAGGAGGAAGAACAAGCTAAGAATATGGCACAATCGATGACTCAAATAGCAATGTTAACCAAGTATTTTATGGGAACGAACACTCGTAATGTTAACACAATTGGATCAAATAAAGTAGGACCTTGAAACTAATGAGGAGACCAACTTTGTAAACAATCAAGTGGGGGGGTCCTGGCCTAACTACCAAGGATCTTGGCGACAAGGTCAAGGGGAATCAAGGTTGGAACAATGATCAAGGTGGGTCCATATACTAGTATGGTATCATTGAGAAACTAGCAATCCTTCCAGGATAGTTATTCCTCAATCCTCAAATGATGCTATAAGAGTATATATACATATATTTATTGTTATGGTTTAAGAACCATTCAGTCTATTGAGACATGTCTTAAATAATTCATAATACCATTCCAGTATATAGATATACTAAAATGGTATCATTGAAGAATGATCAAGTCCTTTACTGAGAAATCCCTCACTTCTGCATGAAATCATCATAGTATATACCAAAAACAACAACATACCTAACAAAATCTCACAAGTGATGTTTGAGGGGGGTAAAGTGCATGTAGACCTTACCACTACCTCGGGGAGGTAGATAGGCTATTTCCAAAAGACCATCGGCTCAAGTATAGCAAATCTAGGTACAAATAAGAGGAAAATAGTGAATCAAATATGGTAACTAACAAAGGAACACTGCAAAATCTACCAAAAAACAATAATCAACCACAAATAAGTGCAATAATTGAAACACAATACACAATAATAATGGTAGATATCAATGGCTAAACCCTAAGGTACCAAACTATGGATAGTGCACGACAACACTCCTACCTGGCTAACCTTCTACTCTAATACGCATCTTCCACATCCCCCTATATAAGGTCATGTCCTCAGTAACTTGAATATGCATCATGTTTTGTCTAATCACCTCTCCCCAATACTTCTTCAGCCTACCTCTAACCCTCTCCGTACCTATTATATCCAACCTCTCACAACTCTTAACTGGGCATCTACACCTTGCCTCACCACATGTCTAAACCATCTCAATCTTGTTTCTCTTATCTTGTCTACCATGGAGGCCACTTCCACCTTATCTTGAATAACCCCATTCCTTATCCTATCACACTTAGTATATCCATACATTTATCTCAACATCCTCATCTCTATGATATGTATCTTCTGAACATAAGAGTTTTTAACGGACCAACACTCTGCCACATACAATAATGTTGGTCTAACCGCCACTCTATAAAAGTTACCTTTAAGTTTTGGTGGTTTTTTTTGATCACACAAAACTATAGAAGCAAGCCTCCACTTCATCCATACTACACCAATATAATGAGTGACATCACCATTGATGTCTATACTACCCTGGATAATAGAGGCAAGATATCTAAAATTATCGCTCTTGGGGATAGCCAGTGTGTCCAACCGTACTTCCATGCCTTTCTCATGCAACCCCTTACTGAATCTGCATTCCAAATACATAATTTTGGTCCTACTAAACTTAAACCCTTTAGTTTATAGAGTTTGTCTCCAAACCTCTAATGTATCATTCACCCCACTGCGCATCTCATCAATCAATACTATGTCAGCTGCAAATAACATACACCAAGGAACTTCATCTTGGATGCACCACATCAATACATCCTCACCATGGCAAAGAGGAATGGATTAAGAGTTGATTCCTGGTGCAACCCCTTTTTCATAGTGAAATGCTTCGAGTCCCCTCTTACCATTCTAACCCATATTTTAGCTCCATCATACATGTCCTTTATTTCCCTAATGTAAGTCACCGGTACACCTCTAGCCTCCAGGCATCTACAAAAGACTTCCCTCGAAACTTTGTTATAGGCCTTCTTAATGTCAATAAACACCATATGTAAGTCCCGCTTCTTTTCTCAATACTTCTTCATCAGTCTCCTCACCAAATGGATGACTTCCATAGTAGATTGCCTCGATATGAATCCAAATTATTTCTCATAAATAGACTCGCCCCTCCTCACCCTCATCTCTACCCTTGCTCCCAAACTTTTATAGTGTGACTTAACAACTTCACACCTCTATAATTGTTACAAATTTGGATGTCGCCCTTGTTCTTGTACAAAGGAGCCATTGTAATCCACCTCCACTATTCGGGCATCTTAGTCGCCTTAAAAATGACATTGAATAACCCAATTATGTAAAACAAGATGCAAGAAACCCAAACAAGACAAGATACACAGATATATTAAGAAATAGAAATGAGGGAGAATAGAAATTAGAAGAAAGAAAGGTTAATATAACAACTATACACACATTGAATTAATACATTAAACTATGAGAGAAGAGAATAAACTCGTACAATGAATTACTTACCCAAGTAACTAAGAGGGCTCAATGAAGAGATAAGAGTGTTTTCCCCAAAACTCATAAAGGAGCCTAAATTCATATAAAAATTATCTAACCCTAATATGAAATACAAAAAGACTATTAATACTAGTGTTGTAAAAATAGCCAAATTATAAAAATAACCGAATTATTAAAATAGTTTCTTAAGCACATTGGTGGCCTTGAAGTTTTCTATCCATGCTTTCTTTAAGTCTTCAAGCCCATGATGGTTGGAAGAATAGTCCAAAGACCTTGATGACCTCCTTGGTTATCACTACTTTCCTTATAAATCTATTTGAGCATGTTGTGGACTTTAAAAGCCTTTTTACTGATCCTTCCATGACACTTTAAATTCTTTGTCGATGATTGAAAGTTTCCATATTCAAGATAGTTAACACTGCCACTTTTTCTATCAATCTTGCTATCTTAATTTGCATCATTCTCCCTTTCTTGAAAAGAATTCATCCTCAAATTCAAGCCTTGTAAAATAAAAGAGGAAACAACAACTAGACAAAGATTATCATAAACTTTTAAAGTAATGTCAATGCAATAAGAAACATTCCTGGGATCAAAAATAAACTTTAATCCTCTAAGAAAATCAAAAATAGCTATAAGCATCTCCAAAAACACCAATAATAAATCATCATCCAAAAATATAATCAAATTAAGCTCTTTAAATAGATCACACCAATCTTTAATGACTTGTCATCATTTCTGAGGAAAGAAGTATTGGCATAATCCAATAATAATGTGTCTTCAAAAAGTTGAGTAGAATAAGTAAAGAAATTGATAGTAAAGCTAGCATCAATTAATTCACTTTCATGTGTAGGCTCATTATTATCTTCTGACATTGTATCCCATATTGGATTACCATATACCTTGTAGCCTTCAAAATTTGCTACATCATCAATTTCACCAAAAATATTACTGTGTTCATCATTAGAAATGATCATGTTATCTTCAAATAAAATATTATCTTTAAAGAGAGAGAAAATATACAATAAAGAATCAAAGAATCTAAATCCACTCTCAAAAAGGTAATGTACTCTTTCACAAGATTATCCATGATATGATTTCTATGAGTGAAACAAGAGATAGAATCAACAATACTATGCATACTCAAAGAGTCATTCGTTTGACCTTCAAACTCATTAATTCTCACATTATTAGTTGGCAACAATTTAAGCTCACAAAAATCGACAAGTTTGGACTCACACTTTAACTCAAATATTAGAGTAAATTCAAGATGCAATAAGTCATCCCTACCTTCAACAAAACACACATCACCACCAACATCATGAATTTCATCTCAAAAAAAATTAAAGTAGAATCATGAATTTCATTTTCATCTTTATCAAACAAAGGTGGAGTATCATATTCAAAATCTTTATACTTTCCAAAATAACCAACAACATTTTCAATACTAACATGTGGTTCACTAAATAATTCACAAGTCCCTTCAACTAGTGGCATATCAACACAAGCAAGTTGTCTATCACAATCAATTTCAAAAGAATCACATTCCTTAAATTTAAGTTTATCTTGGAGTGACTCCTCAACATCGTTATCAACAAAAAGAGCATCCTTTTAACATAAGGAATATTCATAATCCACATAAAATGTAGTCAAAGAATCTCTTGTTAATCCTCTAAAGTCATCACAAGTATGAACACTAGTTGAAAATACATTAAACTCAAAAGAATCATCAGAATGATTTGCATGAGTAACTTCAACTAGTGCTTGGCTACAAAATTCAACATGATTTTCATCACAAAGAAAAGATTTATTTTGCTCAAAAGAAGAATGGCTTTCACCTAAACCAAAATTTCCTTCAACCTCACTTAAATAAAATAAAGCATTAGAGTTAGTCATTTTACCTTTAAGTGCTCCTAAAATTCCTTCTTTACCTTTGTCTTTATCATTTAAGATCACTTGAACACTTGAAAAAGTAGTAGGTGTCTCCACCAACTCTTAAATCTTCAATGGTTGAACATTTTTCATTGTGACTTTCTTCATGCCTATATTTTCAAACATATCTACAAAAGATATATTACAAGTAAAAAAAGAAGAATTAGCATTAGAATTAAAACAAAAAGCAAACTCTCTCAAACCCTTTTTCTTCACTTCACTCAATTTCTTTTCCTCTTTTTTTTCATTCTTCTCATTTTTAAATACTTCACTCTTTTCTTATGGCAACACACTCACTACCCTCAACTCAAACTCTCCTTTTTTCAACTTGAGTTTCCACTTGTCACTCCCTTTCTTCTCTCAATCTTTTCGCTCTCAAGATCATTTAGCATCGAAAAAGGCCCAAGAATTCCTTTTGAAGGACTAGAATGACTCTTCACTTCAACTTTGAACTTTATAATTTGAGAATCATCTACTTTTCTCTTCATGTTCTTCTCTTTATCAATGACATCTTTTTCCTTAAGCTTTGTGTTTCTTCTTGTCAATCTTAGGAATTCCAAGTACCTTTCGGTCACCTTCAAAAAGTGTAGATGGCACAAAGAAATACACTTGACCTCTTAAGTTGACACAACACTTATTATTCTTTTTATCAAATGTAGCTTCTCTTTCAATTATCCAAGACCTTCCAAGTAATAAATGACAAGCTTTCATTGGGATAACATCACATAGTACTTCATCATAAAACTTTCCAATTTGGAACTTCACCAAATCTTATTTTGTGAACTCTAAAGTTCCTTTTTCATTTGACCATGGCAGTCCATATAGTTAAGGATGTTTTCTAGTCTTTAACTTTAAGTACTCAACCATGATTGAACTTGCAATATTTATGGAACTTTTGTTATATATAATCATGGCACCACAAAGTTCTTATGTCTCTCAGAGTGCTCTAAATACCTCGGTAAAATAATTTTGTCACTTACTTTGTTCAATAGTTTGTAAAAGTAGGCTTGCCATCTTTGCTTGATAAGCATCTCATCCACCAATACCTTGTCATCCTCATCTTTGATGCACTTCACTTAATCCAGGTTTTGGACCTTTTTATTCCTTGTCTTTATAAGCTTGTAAAGTTTCTTCTCTCCATTTTTATCCCCTAGTGCTGCATAGAGTCTTTCAAAGGTTGTGGTCTTAGCTTTTGTGACCGTTAACTTAGCCATTGTCCTAAATTCCTAATAGATATCCGTATTCATCCACCTCTCTTCCTCGTCCCTGTATTTCACCCATTTAGCATAGGCTGCCTTTTTATCTTCCACTTTGCCTTGAACTTCTTAATTCCACCACTAATACCCTCGACGGCCACCGACCCCTCGACACCCCATGCAGCTCTCTAATTTTCTCTCTAATGCAACTAGTTGTCTTCTCCTACATGCTATTTGCATCCCTGCTAATCCTCCAAGCCCCCATATCCATCAAATTCTCCCTTAATCCTTACAGGTGGCAATGGTCAAGCTATCTCATTTAGTCCTTGGTCGGACATAAATGTTCTTCTTTTTCCTACCTTACTTTATCTCTAAATTCATCACCAAAAGCTTATGTTGGGTTGTAAGGTTCTCACTTGGTATAACCTTGCAGTCCTTACAAAGGCCTCTATCTCCCTTCCATACAAATTGAAAATTGATATAAGTGAATATAAGAGTAACACTTGAAACGGTAAGGGTGAGATTAGCATGGTTCTCCCGCCATAGGTTAGGGTGGGTGTCAATCATGACCAGTCGGGTTATGATAGATATGGTATCAGTGCACTAGGTTCATAGATCTCATCATACAAGAAAGGTCTAGTAGAGTCCTGCAGAATGGTACGGAGATGTTTGTACGTTTTTTTGAAAGGATATAGGACTTTAGAAATGAATTCATTCCCTTATTTCTTTCGTGTTATGACTTGATTCCAATTGGTATCGGCAATCCAAATTAGTATTTAATCCTTTCACTCTTGTTTGTAGATGGTGAATACTCATTCTACCAGCACCCATAGCAGGACCAACAGCAACGCCTGTATAGGCTGCTAGGACCATAGTTTGGGATAGGCCTCGAGTTAGGGGCAGAGCTAGAAGGGGAGGACGAAGGGGGCACCTGTTAGGGGTGAAGCCTAGGAACCCGGGAGACTGACAAGACCGAGATCATTGTCCCATCCTCCATAGCAGAATGCCCCAGACCATGCTCAACACGAAGAGGAGGTAGTTGAGGAAGAGGAGATGTTAGCTCCAAAAAAAAAGGTGCCAGCACTAAATGGTGCAGCTCCGGTGCCTTTGTCTGCGGAAGTAATTCAACAAGTGTTGGGATTCTAGGGTAGATTGGTTGCTACTGGCTACACTCTAATTGTTCCGACCACAGTCTTCCAACATGCCACCGTTGTAGCACCAAAGAGGGATGCAAGCTCTGAAACAGGGGTGTATCCCAACAGGTACTTGGGCCAGTGATGACTGATGATGAATATGGGTTATTCTATAAATTCATGAAGATGAATCCCCCGGTATTTCAAGGTACAGAATCAGAGAATGCTTTTGAGTTCCTGATAGATTGTCATAAACGTCTGCATAAGATGGGTATTGTCGAGAAGTATGGTATGGAGTTTGTTTCTTTTCAGTTGCAGGCCGAAGCCAAGCAATAGTGGAGGCTATTTATAAAGTGCAGGGCTGCTTTACTTCCACTTGGGCTTAATTTCAAGATGTGTTCCTTGAGAAATATGTTCCCCTCACTTATCGTGATCAGAAGAAGATGAATTTTTTAGACTGGAACAGGGAAACATGTTTGTGGCAACCTATGAGGCCAAGTTTCATGCCTTGTCCCACTAGGAAATATAGTTAATTACCTCAGAAGAGGAGTTGATTAGGTACGTTATGAAAGGTTTGAACTCTAGGATTCAGTTGGCTACCTTATCTATGGCCGTGTCTGGAAAGTCCTTTCAAAAGGTAGTTGTGTTTTCCAAGAAGGTTGAAGCACTTGAAAATAGGGAAAAGTAAAGGCAGAACAGAAAAAGGCTCGAATCGTGGGCCAATTTAGCGATACTTTTTCAAAGGGGCGTGGTTCTTCTAAACCTTACCATTGAGTTATGCCAGTATCTGCAGGGAACCCATCCGAGTTTAGTCATCAGCCTTCTCAAACCAGCAATTATACACCATCATCCTCCTTAGTTCAAAGGGACACTTTGGGCATAAGGTGCCACGAGTGTGGAGGTTTGGGTCACATCAAAAGGTATTGTCCTAATTTCTTACCTGCAGGTCAGTTGACTCAGCAACCAGCTTCTCCTGCTTTAGTTCTGGTAGGTTGTGGTGGTAGAGAAAATGGTATGGGTTACCCAAAGAGTGGGCATGGTGGCCAGGCTAAGGGTGGCAACTAAGCCAACTGGGGTAGAGGACATGTTGGTAGGAATGGTGCTCAGGATGGTAGAGGTGGCGGTCAGGGTGGTGAGAAGGCTCATCTTTATGTTGTTCTAGCTTTTCCTAAAGTAGAAACTTCTGATATTGTGATCACCGGTACCATTCTTATCTGTGGTCGTATGGATTTTGTATTGTTTGACCTCGGTTCCACTTTCTCTTATGTGTCTGTGAAATTTGCTTTGGGATGGGACTTAGACTGTGAGTATCTTGATGCTCCTATGTATGTATCTATGCCAGTTAGGGTGTTTGTATGTGTTGATCAGGTGTATTGTGCATATCTTATGATGTTTATAGGGTTTAAGACCCTGGCAGACCTAGTTATTCTAGATATGGAGGAGTTTGATGTTATATTGGGGATGAGTTGGTTGTCTCCTTATCGTGCCATTCTTGATTAATACACCAAAATTGTTACTATAACAATGCCCGGGATGGATAACTTAGAGTGGGAGAGTACTTTTAAGCCTAATCCGGTGAGGGTTGTGCCAGCAATTCATGCCCAAAAGCTAGTAAAGAAGGTGTGTAGGGTATTTTTGGCCCATCTTAAGGAATATAAATCGGTGGTCCCTTTTATAGCATCATTCCCAGTGGCATGTGAGTTTTTAGAAATGTTTTCAAATGATCTTTCGGGTATGCCTCCAAACCAAGAGGTTGATTTTTGTATAGATTTAGAGTTAGGGACCCACCTCATTTCTATTCCCCCTTATTGCATGGCACCAGAAGAGTTGACGGAGTTAAAGTTTCAGTTTCTAGAGTTATTAGAAAAGGGTTTTATTCACCCAAGTGTTTCTCCTTGGGGTGCACCAGTTTTGTTTGTGGAAAAAAAAGATGGTAGCATGAGGATATGCATAGACTACCGCTAGTTGAATAAGGTAACCATCCGCAATAAATATCCTTTATCTAGAATAAATGATTTGTTTGACCAATTGTAAGGGTATGTCGTACTCTCCAAAATTGACTTGAGGTCAGGTTATCATCAACTTAAGATTAAAGAGGAGGATATCCCTAAGACTGCTTTCCAAACTCGTCATGGGATCTATGTGTTCGTAGTTATGTCCTTCATTTTGACCAATGCCCCAGCTACTTTCATGAGCCTAATGAATGGAGTTTTAAAGTCATTTTTGGACTCATTTGTTATTATTTTTATTGATGACATATTGGTCTACTTGAAAAGTGAACAAGAGCATAAAGCTCATTTGTATATGGTGTTGGGGTTGCTCAAGGAAGAGCAACTATATGCTAAATTCTCGAAGTGTGAATTCTGGCTTTTGTCAGTGTCCTTCTTGGGGCACACGGTTTCTAAGAAAGGAGTTATGGTACACCTACAGAATGTTGAAGCCATTAAGAATTGGGCTAGACCAACAAATATGACAGAAATTTAGAGTTTTATGGGGTTGGCCAGTTATTACCTTTGATTTGTTAAGGGATTTACTGTTGTTGCTTCACACATGAACCACCTTACTCACAAGGAAGTCCTATTTGTTTGGGATGACAAGGGTAAAGAGAGCTTCCAAAAGCTCAAAACATTATTAACCTCAGCCCCGATTCTCATGTTGACCATTAAGGGTAAAGATTTCATTGTATATTGTGATGTCTTATAGTTAGATTTAGGTGTTGTTTTGATACAGGATCAGAACGTGATTGCTTATGTTATTTTGAAGCAGGATCAGAACGTGATTGCTTATGCTTCAAGGCAACTGAAGTCTTATGAGATAAACTATCCCATGCATGATTTGGAATTGGCAGCTGTGGTGTTTGCTTTGAAAATTTAAAGGCACTATCTCTATGGGGAAAAGTGTGAGGTGTTCATGGACCACGGCAAACTACAACACGTTTTCAACCATAAGGATCTGAATCTAAGACAGACAAGATAAATGGAGTTGATTAAAGACTATGACATCTCAATCCTATGTCACCCAGGTAAAGCTAATGTGGTGGCGGATGCACTAAGCCAGAAACCAATGAGCATGGGAAGTTTAGCATTACTGGAGGTGTCCAGGAGCCCATTGGAAAGAGAGGTACATTCTTTGGCTAACGATTTTTTGAGATTGCAGAAGACTAGTGAAGGAAGGGTGTTAGCACATGTGGAGGCTAGGTCCAAATTTTATGACCAAATCAAAAGCAGGCAGTTTGAGGATAAGAAGTTAAGCAACCTCAGGGAAAAGGTGTTACAGGGAAAGGTAAGAGAAGCCATTCTGGATGATGGGGGAGCTTTGAGGATTCAGGGGCGCTTGTGTGTACCTCGGGTAGGTAATTTGATTCCAACTATTCTGGAGAAGGCTCACAATTCTAAATACTCTATACATCCGGGTGCCAACAAGATGTATAGGAACTTGAGGCAACACTGTTGGTGGTGAAGAATGAAATGGGAAATTGTGGATTTACAACCAAGTGTCAGAATTGCCAACAGGTGAAGTATGAACGCCGGAAGCCTGGTGGTATATTTCAAAGAATGCCCATTTCGGAGTGGAAATAGGAAAGGATAATGATGGATTTTATAGTTTTTCTTCTGAAGACATTGAGGAAGTGCGATTCTATATGGGTCATCGTAGATCGGTTGACCAAGTCGGCTTATTTTATCCCAGTAAGAGTAGACTATAATGCGGCTAAGTTGGACAAGATTTATGTGAAGGATACTGTAAGATTACACGAGGTATCGATTTTGATTATGTCAGATAGAGGTACTCAGTTCACATCTAATTTTTGGGAGAAATTCTAGTAAGAGTTGGGGTCTAGATTGGACCTAAGTATAGCCTTCTATCTACAAACCGAAGGCAAATCGGAGCAAATTATCCAAGTTCTTAAGGACATGTTTCAAACATGTGTTATTGACTTCGAAGGTTAGTAGGACCAATACTTACAGTTATGTGAATTTGCCTACAATAGTAGCCACCACTCTAGTATTGACATTGCCCCTTCTAAGACCTTATATGGTAGGAGGTGTAGGTCTCCAATCGGGTGGTTTGATGCATTTGAGGTGAGCCCTTGGGGTACCGATATGCTTAAGAATTCAATGGAGAAAGTGAGGTTTATTCAGGAAAAGCTCATAGTCACCCAGAGACAGTAGAAAGAGTATGCAGACATTAAAGTGATAGACGTGAAGTTCACGAAAGATGAAAAGGTACTTCTAAAGGTGTCTCCCATAAAGGGTGTAATGCGGTTTGGCAAGAAGGTCAAGTTGAGCCCAAGATACATTGGACCCTTTTAAATTTTGAAGGGATTAGGGTCAGTGGCATACAAACTGACCTTACCCCCTAGTATGTCTGGGGTTCAATCAGTATTCCACGTGTCTATGCTAAAGAAGTATCATGGGGATGGTGATTACATCATTCGTTGGGACCTCAAATTGTTTGATAAGGAGTTGTCTTATAAAGAGGAACCAACTACTATATTAGATAAGGATGTGAGAAAGTTGAGGACCCAAGTCATTCCTTATGTGAAGGTTTAACGGAGGAATTGTACTAATAAAGAAGCTACTTAGGAGACGGAGGCGGAAATGAGCAAGCGATATTCGTACTTATTCATCTATACAGGTACTTTCCTTTATCTTGCTATGTATTTTGGGGGCCAATTGTCATTTGGGGATGAACAAGTGGTAAATTGGTATCCAATTTAGTGATCCAAATCATCGTTACGATGAAAGAGTGGGTAAAAATCACACTTAGGCTTCCCTTAGCCGATTTTTAAGAAATTCAGGGCTAGTCTAGGATTGGATAATGTTTTAGGGTGTATTAGTCAAATGAAATCTGGTACTAATATGGTAGTTGGTAGTGATGTTTGACCTAATATTTGGATAGACAATGAGCTTAGAAAGCTGTAGCAACTTTTGGCACCTGAATGGAGTTATAGAACTCCGGTTATAGAGTTTACTGTGAAAGGATTGGTTCACGACGTTAAGATTTTTTGTGAGTGTTGTAAAATGAACAAAACTGAGGAGAGGTCCCGAGTTTCTGCCTCGGTCTGCTGCAGTGGAAAAAACAACTGCTTAGGTACCACCGTAGCGGACCTCTATTTTAAGGCGCGAACCACTGCAGCGGTAATTTAATCGCTGCAGCAGTAACACGCAGGTTTTTGACAGTTTTAAAAATTAGAAAACATTTTTATTCCTCACCTTTTCAAAAAATGCAAGGGAGCTCTGGGGAAGGCGATTTTCAGAGGATTTTTGGAGTTTTTCATCTATGGAGGTAAATAATTACATTTAAACTTGAATTTACTTCTTACAACCTTAGAAAATTCTTAGAAACAAATTCATTGTAGAAATTGGGGTTTAGCCCTAAATTATAGAAATTGATGAAAAATGGTGGGAATGTCTATAAATTCAGTAAAGAATGGTCCTGGGGTGCTAGAAAATATTAATAGGGGTGAAATTATGGTTGTGCATGCTAATTCGAGTGGAATTCATGTGGTTTAAGAGATAGAAAACACTAATAAGATGAAATAGGGTGAATTTATGACTAAAATCAATGGTTTTGATCCCTAGTAGTTAAAAAAGAGATGAATTATTGAAAT
The DNA here is from genome assembly GCA_031232105.1 of Capsicum rhomboideum. Taxonomy (NCBI): domain Eukaryota; kingdom Viridiplantae; phylum Streptophyta; class Magnoliopsida; order Solanales; family Solanaceae; genus Capsicum; species Capsicum rhomboideum. Next base: position 149,670,697 of record CP124714.1, on the reverse strand, counting down.
AGGTACAAATTCTTGTTGTTTTAGATCAAAAATGGATTGTACGAGAATAACAAGGCAAAAGTGTGGCTTAACAGTGACTTGAGCAAGGAATTGAGGTAGGCTATAGTTTTGTTGTAGCACTTAGAATTTCTTGGTTTTGTTCTTGTTTGTAAATCCAACATCTATGATTGCCTTCTAGCATGACTTATGATTATTGACTAATTTGGATGTGCATACATTGTGGTGTTATGGAGGTGTGATGAAGGAGATGATGATTTTATTGTTGAAATCATGATGTTCATGATGTTGTTGATTGTGATTGAGGGTCGGGTACCACGCTGGTACGATATGATGATGTTGATATGTAACCCATGAGGTTTATGAGATTGGCTATGCTAATGAGGTTGATGAGGTTGAGATGAGTAAGAGATGATGTACACATCTTGCATATATGCACTTATTCATATGTATTGGGTGTCTTTATGATGATTATATGTGGTGATGAATCGTTGATGAAAGTGACTACGTATAAAAGCCTGCGAAAGTAAATTGTGAATTATGTATATATGATGCATTTAGTTGTTAATGTCTTTGATTATGAGTTTTGTTATGATCTCTTTTATACTTGTATGGTTTGCTCACTTATACATTATTGAGTTAGTGGGCCTATGATGCTTACCAGTACCTGTTGATGTACTAATGTTACCTGTACTCTTCTTTTGTTGAGTACAGAACATCTTTCAACGACTGACATGTAACCTCGGCTCTAGTTGGTTCAGACTTGATTTGAGGGTGAGCACCATGACCAGGCAACCTTCGGATCTTCTTGTTAATGTTGACGTCCTTTATTTCGGGACTAAGACGATTTCCTATTATTTATGCTTTGGATATTCTTGTTGGTTCAAACGTAGTTTATTCTTAGATGTTCTTGTATGGTGACTGCAGGTCCTGAGAATGTAATAAGTAGAGGTTTTTGCATTCTATTATTAAATATTGATGTTGGTTGATGAGTAGTTTAAATTTATTGAACAAACTTCCTTTTTTCACTTGAATACAAACTAAAATTGATATAAGTGAATACAAGAGTAACACTCGAGACGGTAAGGGTGAGATTAGCATGGTTCTCCGGCCATAAGTTAGGGTGGGTTCCAATCATGACCTGTTGGGTCGTGACAGCGACCCTACTCGCAACATAGTGGAATCCTTAACCCTCTTACCACTCCCACCCCTCGCTCTTGGCTTCGACCTATGACCTTAATCCACCATCGTCTACCAAAGCCACCAAAGAATGTAAGCTACCAAGGGAAAATCTGTCCAAAAACTTACAAAAAATTTTAATCAAAAACTACAATACCAATGATCTCTACTAGGCTTAAATAAGAAACAATACGATAGGTAAAATCAGAAAGCAAGCAAGCAATCAATAAAACAACAAATTGAGGTTGCCCAAGAACAGGAGAATAGGGTTGAATAAGATGTATGAACAGGAAACTCAAGTGTAGACTAACTTACATATAGACTTGAAATGATATAGATACAACTTACAAGTGTACTAACGTTGACTAAATTATATGCTAATATGCCAAGAAATTAAGGCAGAGAATCACTAGACAAAATTTAAAGACAAATTATAATTTATATAGCAAGTAACAAATGACTAACAAGCAAGCAACTGGACTGAGCAAAGTAGTGGTAGAACAGTCAATGACAAGAATGCAACAATTTTCAATCTAAGTAATCTATCAAAAACTTGATTGAATCAAAGCAAATAGAAAATACTAGAAGTGATTTAGATATTAAAGGCTGAGGGAAAATGAAGGTTAAACAATAGAAATCCTCGGGGTTTAGGCAGTTTTCTTGGTCAATTTGTTGGATTCCGACAAGATTTGTAGCGAAAATTGATCGTCAGAGTCTTGTTGTTGTCGCTTTGCTTACTGCTGGGATGTTATTGCCACTATGGGCTCACCAGCGAGCCAGCAGAAAAATTGAGTTGGATCTGAATTGGTAGTACCTGAAAGGGATTAGGCAAAAAAGAAAAGAAAGCAGAGAGACGATAATAAGGCATATCTAGAAAAATGGGATTTCACCGGAGAAGGTAGCGATACTCGCCAGTGTGAGCGGTGGTGGGAGGTGTGCGAGTTGCCAAATAAATTACCGGAGGACGCTGTTCCAGTCATATCTAATCCTTACCATCTAGATCTAGAATTATTCCACCATACCCACTCTTTCTGGTCATTGTGTGATAGTGTGACAGTGTAGCAGTGATAGTTGGATCTCGCAGGAGAAGAAGGAAAATGGATGATGATTTATTCAAGCTACTTCTAACGGACACTTGTCTGTAATAGTTCGCTATAAGTCAGTTTCACCAGAGAAAGAGTAAGTTGTCAGAGATAAAAATGATTTTTAATGTAATGATATACATTCAAGGTAAAACAAGGAGAAGAGGAAATGGAGATTTCCATCATAGTATATATGAAATAATAAAATGGTATCATGATGTACTACTTTCAGCAACCATACAAACACTACACACGCAAATTTTTAGAGCAAGAATCTCAGAAAACATTGAAAATGGTATCACATTCATATCTTATAAAAATAAAACACACACACACACACACATATATATATATATATAGAGAGAGAGAGAGAGAATACACACACAAATTTTCAATGAAAAAATCTCAGAAGAAATTGAAAATAATGTCACATTTATATCTTATAAAAATAAAACACATATATATATAGAATTCAAAACAAAAAAAATAGACATTCAATAGACATGCATCACAAGATATTAGTTTTCGGGGATAGTTTAATGAGTGAAATCAAGTCTTTGATTAAACTAAAGACACTTCAAATTCATAAATCAGCTCCAGATAGTTGTCATCATCAGAATACACATCTAACTTCTCCTACAACATACAAAAAACACATGTTTATAAAGAAAATATAAAGGAGAAAAAAACAAAACAAGAATAAACATCGAATGCATACATTTTTATGATTATCTCTTTATCAACGAAACCTAAGAACGTCTATACAAGTCCATAATCCATAGGTGCTGCAATGTTTAGCATCAGCGGGGACCTTCCTCTAACATGCTTAACTGATACTGAATCCAACTCACCAAGGCTAGATTCAGCAACAAACTACGATTGATGTGCCTTACCAGGACATCTATTCCTAGTCCTCTTATAAACTACATGTATTTTATCATTATCACGTATCTCCACCACTATACTACCTAGTGGAATAAAAAATCGAGCAAATCATGTTCAAAATCAGTAACTTTTGCTCTTTTTACAGATAGATCAACTTTAGGATTAGTAACATCATATGTTGCCCCAGCAGGAACCTCACATGCAACCTAACCAACCTTAGGCCATAAGAAGCACTTCTAAAGGCGGAGCAAAGATAGACGCATTATCATCAATGACTTTCATAAGCACACCACTTACAGGCTTATTACCAGCATCTACAACCCCTTCAATAATGTCTTCTGCCTCATAGCAACATATATTGCTTGGTGTGTGTCATCTTGTTTAGGCGTACCACCAACTTCTACGGCTTGATTATTTACTACTACATTTACATCAAATTTTTCCAAATCAATAGCATTTTACGTAATTGCTGTTATTTCAGACTCACTCATACCCACAAAATAATATCGCCCACTATTTTTCAGAATACAAATTCTAATCACGTTCCTGTTCTTTTGCAACTGCTTTGTTCTTATAATAATCTTGTGTAATGATAGCATTGACAAATTCATGCATAAAAACAAATTCAGAGTCTGACTGAGAACCTTGTTCTTTCACATCAACATCCATACTGCTCTCACAAACATCTACATCACCTTTTGTTATCTTAGTCTTCAACCACTAACACCAACTTCACAAAATCTTTAAAGAGCTATCTGAAATAACTTTATACTCTTCATTTTCATCCCTACCCAAATTCGTATCGATACCTCAGAAAAAGCACATCCATCCCTTTTTGTTCTCCTGAAATAGTTATGTACAAAATGAAAATTAAAGTAGAAAATACAAAAACACAAAGTATGTCACATATAAAAAATAAAAAATTTCTCAAAAACATACATGATACCTGCATAGTATATGCTGCAAGTGAATTATCAAGAATGAAAGATACTCACATAGTATATCTTCATATAATCACAGGGTATGATAAAGGATCGAGCTTCATTACTTCTCACAAACCTCTATGATACTCAGGTGGTATATCACATATACTAACAAATATATATTTTTTACCTCTAATTTTTTGTCAAAGCGCCAAAAGCTTAAAGAATCTTTTCAAATTTTACATCTACGTGAAGTCAAAAATCATTGAACTTCTTCTTCAAGTTAGCGTTGCTAGGTGCTCCATCACCAACACTATTCTAATCAATATTTACCTTTGGCGCTTGTGTGAAAAAATAACCATTACTGATCAAACACTGACTTTGAGAAGCCGCAAGGAGACTTTCAAATGTTAAACCATTCAACTCTAATAAAACCTCTCGCTATCACTTGAAAAAATATTCCTCACTGTAAGTACAATTAACAACCTATAAAAATTATAAATTTATCAAAATAACATACAAAACTAAAATAGAGATACTTGATCAGGTTATATGCTAAATATTTGCAAACACACTTGTGACTTAAATATTTCTCTATGCTCCAATTCAAAATGCACATCACTTGAAATCCATTATGCTTAACAAAACAATCTTTCAATTTCGGACAATATTTGTAAAATTAAATGTGTAAAGTCAACGGGAAACCATCATACCTATAAACTCGATACTTTGTCTTAAATTTGTTGAAGCACAATTCGTATGTCGCTTTGAAAACATCAATGCCCTATGCATAAGAATTGAAATCACCAGTCTCGAACAGATCAAGATATCTCAACAACTTTGATCTTCAACATAAAAAAAAAAATGAAAAGGAATCTGTTTACAAAATACAGAATTACAATCTTCACTGCATCAGTATCGAACTTGCATTTTTTATTTAGGGAATAACTAGATTCAAGTTGGGACCGTGTCACACTAGATGAACCGTTAAAGTATCTATAATACCCACATGGTACATAAAATAAACTATTAGGATATCACAGAGCATCAAATAACTCATTACTTAGTTTTATATGATACTATCATACAATAGACAAATGTTTCCTTCGTATCACATCCATTACAAATAAGCTCATTGGGGGTTTGAGGAATTGTCTCATTTACTTTTTAAGGAATCAATTCACATAAAAGATCAGGTGTATCAGCAACAATTTTTCTTTTCTTACTCAATTTTTTATCACCTGAACAGTGCTTTGGTACTTTTTATTTCCCTTTCCTTTTGGCATTCTCATCAACAAATTTATCAGGCAAATTCCCAACATCCGCTACTATATTTTCATAATCGAATTTTGATTCACCCCGACTAGAATCAGGACTACCAGCAAAAATCAACTGCAACTCATTCCCAAGCAACGAAAAATTTGGACCTGACATCAGACTCTTGTTCACCTGCACCATCATCTAAGAAAATGTTAAAATTAGTAAATCGTAAGGACGCTGACCCCAGCATCGACTCTCTACACGACGTTTACGACCCATATCAAAAATAAATCCAACAAAAAGAAACCACAATAAAAGCCGGATCTTGAATATTCGATAAATTACAAAATAAAATAAATTTATATATGTATATGCAACAAAAAAATTTTAAAATAGAAAAGAAGGACAAAGATGCATACACCTATTAATGGAGGTAATTTGATTGATAAAGAAGAACTACCAAAAGCTACAAAATTTTTCAATTTCAAATTGCCGTGAAAAGAGGATGAAAGAAACTGTGTGAAAATACATGCATAACAACTTAACTTCAAAAAATTGGACCTCTATCAAAAGGGTCACTTATGTGGAAAAGGCCTTCAATATCAAAGTGGAGCATGAGTTGTAAATAGTTTCGGTCGATTGGGCATTCTTGATATTAGCATGGAAAGGGACATTTTGGTGTACTTAGTTTAGTTTTATGGTCTATTTTGTGTACTTTTTCTATTATAAATTTAATATAATTTGATATTGTCCGAGCATTGAACGATAATTGACTTCACATATGTTAATGTGTTACTTCTTCCAACAAATATATTTGCTATGTAATGTTAGTTTTGACTTTATAATAGTTATAAGTCATTGACTTTTTTGAGAATTACATATTTTTTGAGATAAAATGTGCTAACAATATTTCATAATGACTCATCTTCTTTAATACAATCTCATCGAACATTAATTACAAATTTAATGTTACCTTTACTTAAGGTTGGGCACCGGATCAGAATTGGATGACCGAATTGAAATAAATCGGTATTGGGTATGACCGAAACCGTTTGATCGGGATGGGCATCGGTATCGGATTGTATCGGACCAGAATAATCGGTACAAAAACTCGGTCCCGTCCTATCCCACTATATACAGGGATAGTATTGGGACGGACCGAAACGGGATGAGACGGGATGATTTTTGGTCCGAGACGGGATGGTGAATAACTTTTTTAAAAAAAATATATATCTTAGTTTTTTAGAGTTAAAGAATAAAAATATTATATTTTGAATTACGAATCAAGATTTTTTTTTAAAGTTTTTCAATTTATAAATTTTTATGTTTTGCAATTTTTAAAGTTTATAAATTTGCAAGTTAAGTACTTAAGTTTATTAAAGCATTTGTTTTCTAAGTTTTTCAATTTATATGTTTTGTAAGTTTTAAAGTTATTTTTTTCTAAGTTTTCCAATTATAAGTTTGTAAGTTAAGTTTATTAAAGTATTTTTTTCTAAGTTTTTCAATTTATAAGTTAATAAGTTTTTAAGATTTGAAATTTTAAAGTTTATAAGATTTGAAGTTTATAAGTTTGTAAGTTAAGTTTGTTGAAGTTTTTTTTTTCTAAGTTTTCAATTTATAAGTTATAAGTTTTGGAGTTTTTTAAGTTTATAATATTTGAAGTTTATAAGTTTGTAATTTAAAAACTCAAAATAAACAAAAAATAAATGTATTAAATAAAAGTATAAAAGAAGGATAAAAACCAACCTAATTTATTCAAATTTGTGTTACAATTTATAACTATTAGTAGTGCCTAATTTACGCAGCCACCTTCTAGGAAGGGTTCTGTTTCAACTAAGCCTCGCATGTAATACTAATAGTTGTATAGTCCGATAAAGTTTTTTTTCAACTCTTGCAAAGATTGATCGTTATCAAAGGATGGTCTTGATAAAGCTTCTTGACAATTTTGAATTTTCAAGCCATCGTCACTATTACATCCAATGACTGAATCTAAGTAATCTTCTTGTTGGCTACTTAACTTTAGAAACCCTAGATATCTTCGCTCGGCATTGATCCAATCTCTAAACAACACCGAAATCTCCAAGTTGTCTTCTACTAATGAATATTTTTGGTCTCCGATTTGAAATCTTGCCACGCTGAAAGCTGCCTCCGAAGCTACTGATGATCCTTGAATAGCTAGCACGTCATCACCATCCTGCTAAGTTTTGGAAATGTATTGCCACATGCCTTCCACCAATTCAATAGTTGTGGTATGCCTTCCTCATTCATAATATTATCATGTCTCTGTTCAAGATATTTAACAAATTCACATTTATTAGAAGAATCAAGACGAAGTTGAGCTTTTACTCTACCATGGGCACCTACTCAAGGCCTAGAAGTTTGAAGAGTTTCAACATTATCTAAGGAGCAATATTTGTCATACATTTCTTTAACATGTGCTTTAATGCTATTTTGACATGTTAGCAAATTCAGTTGTTCATGTGGTTGAATATCTAAATTTTCATAAATGCATCTAACTAATATTTTTGCACTAGCTTCTTTATATTCAGGATAAAAAAGAATTGCAGTTAAATAAATTGGGGGATAGAAAAAAAATAGTTTTTAAATTTTCCAATCATAGCTTCAATAGCGGATTCAAATAATTCTTTTTCTTTATATTCAGTAAAAAGAGTTGAAATCTCACATACATGTATTAAAACTTCACAAATTAATACATTCCACAAATGTTTTTTGTAGCATCATAAAAAGCTTTTCAAAAATTCACAAGTTCATGTACTTGATTCTAATCATCATCACTAAGTTTTAATTCATTATAAGTGGTATGAGAATTAAATTGCATACTAATAGGCTTTCAATATTTATAAGCAACATCAAACATTTCATAAAAAAAAAAAATTCATCAAATTTTAACATGATTTGAAAATTTTCTATAAGGAAGTTCACACACACATTTCAAAGTTCTTTAAATTGATTAATTCTACTACTCTTATTCATATGAAAAATCCAAACAAACAAGCATTTTCAATTTTAGCACAACTACTTTCAAATAATTTTACACCATCATTCACAACCAAATTTAATATATGTGCAGCACATCTAACATGAAAAACATCCTTACTAATTGGACAAATTCTAGTTTCTAGCAAATTCATAGCATTTAAATTACCAGAAGCATTGACTAAAGTAATATTAATCACTTTGTCACAAAGACCATAAAATTCTAAAATTTCAGCTACAGTAAAAGCAATATAATCACCAGTTTTCTTACGTTCACAAATTTTATAACCGATAATTCTTTTTTGCATATTCCAATTATAATCAATCCAATGTGCAGTAACAGTTAATAGTCAAAACCATTAGGACTACGACCCATATCAGTAGTAATAGCAGCTTTACCATCCATTATTGCAAAATAGGTGCGAATAAATTGACAATGTTTTTCTTGAAATTTAAAAATATCTCTTTTTACCATATTTCTTGAAAAACATTGAAAACTGAGACTCTATGTATCCCGAATATATGTAATAAAATTCGGATGTTCTCCAAAACTAAAAGGCAAACCACAAACAACAATTATTTTAGCAAAATTTTCACGATCATGATCCCTATTATAGGACTGTTGTGAAAGAGGGCCAACTGGATTTGAAGGGTTTAGTTCACTTTGAACCATGTTTGACCCTCCAACCAATGGTCCAATGCTAGATATAATGGAATTAGCAAATTAAAACAAGCAAATGACAAATAATAAATACAAAAAATAAATTAAAAGATTAGAGAGTGGAAAGAATGTACCAAACATCTGCGTAAAAGCAGATGATTTTAATTGAAATTTGAAAAATTGGTGTCGAAACTTAAAGCTTGCTCCTCCAAAATTCATCAAATTATACTTCAATTGTAAAATAATAACAATAATTATAGATATTGAGAGTTAAAAATTGAGAGAGAATGAGAGAATTGATGATTTTGTAAATAAAAATCTGAAGGGGTGGGAGGAGGGGCGGGGGGAGGGGGGCCAAACTAGCCGTTGCCAACGGTATGTCATAATTAAAAAAAAATTAAAAACTGTCAAATCGAATCAGGATGGAATCGGGCCGTACTGATACGAATTGGTATCGGTATACCGGAATAAAAATCGAATCCCGTCTCGATTCAATGTATCCCGATCCATCCCGGGTCCTACCGGAACAGTACCGGTAGAACCTGATCCGGCAGCCACTCTTACCTTTACTTTTGAGGTATACAAGCAATAAAGTAAAATTGATTCACCAATAATCACATACACAAAAAAAATGATTAAAAAAAAGGAAAGAACTGCATTATGTCTTCAAAAAACATACATCAACTCTATAAGCAACCCATAAAGAGCGTTAATTTACAAATGATAAATTGTGATGTTCATCATCATCATCATCGCCAGCATTTATATTCATTTCTGGAATCTCCTTATTACTATGCCTATGCATTATTGGAGAGAAAAAAAAGTTTAAAGAATTATCCTACACTAATTGTACTTCTGTTCACGTTCCACCAAAAGTTTACTACTTAGAAAGACTTTGAATCGAAATCTATCTCTTTTATACTTTAAATATGCTCACGGATTTTTGGCTTATTATTTTTCTATACAATTGAAAAATGATGATTCAAAATAAATTAGAATACACCTTTGTCGTTTGATTTTTTTTTTTTTTTTGACTTATTTCTTTTTCATACAAATTGAAAAACTATTGTCCAAAATAAATTAGGATACTCCTTTGCCTTCCTTTTTTTTTTTTACTATTTTATGCTGACTTAACTTAAATTTGTAAGAGTATAAAAGTCTATCAATATTTAAAAAATATTTTGATCGATCAATATTTAGCGAAAATTATTAATTTTATAATATAATAATAGGTAATAGATAGATAGATTACTTGAACTCCTCTTATATTCACAAATTAATGTAATTCCATATTTCAGATTAGTATATTTCTTTAAAAAAATTGAACATGATATATTTTCTACATAAAAGGTCAAAATTACATATTTTAAGCAATTAATAATTAAATATTCTGAATCATATAACATAAGGATCAAATTAAAATTTACTAATAATTAAGGAATGTTATTATCCCTAAAAAAAATAGAAGGGAAAAGCTGAAATCAAGTCGACCCAAAACAGGTACCGTTTCGCCTGTAAACGAATTACGACAACAACACGTCACTTTGGCTAACCAACGTACTCGGGGCACGTTTGGTTGGAAAAAAATATATTCTAAAATTAATTATTGCGGAATTAATTATACATAATTGTTATTCATTTTGAATATGAAATAAAAATAACACTACAATCTCAAAATTAATAGTCCGTTTGATCAAGTTAATTTTTCTTCAAAAGTGTTTATTGTTTCTAAAAAGTGAGGTATTTGGTCAAGCTTTTGGGAGAAAATAAGTGTTTATGGAGACTAGCAAAAGCTGTTTTTCATAAGCTAAAAAAAATAGCTTCTTTCGAAAAGCACTTATTTGAAAATTACTTTTGGAAAAATACAGTTAAAAGCACTTTTAAAAGTTTTGGTCAAACACTAATTGTCAAGATTTGGCATGAGAATCTTTTTCTTTTTTTTTTCCAGGATTTTTTTTCATTTTATTCCAAATACAACAGCAAGTTGGTGTTTGGCCACGAGAATTCCAAATACAACTTGGAGTTGTGTTTGAAAAAGTGAAACTTATTTTCACTTTTTTCATTCTCACTTCTCTCACAAAAATTCTAAAACAACTCCAATTTATATTTATGGTCAAAGACAACTCCAACTCCAATTCTAAATTTTTTTAATTTTCATGGCCAAACGCCTACTAATTACTGCACAAAATTATTTTTTAACTTTATTGATCAAATATAAAATAACACAATCCTAAAATAAGTCCCGAATAGTTGTCCCCTGAGTATTGCTCGTACCAAACATCCCTCAATTCTTTGGCTCTTTCTTTTCCAAATTTCCCATCAAATCAAATTCATATTAACAGTACTCAATTTCAACACTGAAAATACAGAAATTCTTCATCCATCTCCATGACGAAAAATAGCAGCAGCGTTAACACCCATACACCGGATAAGGGTCGGACTTTACCCGTTGACCCGAAACTTCCTAGGTACCTCTGTCAGAACTGCCATAATCCCCTTTGCATCGCCGGCGTCGACAATTATGCCGACAAATTCTTCCCTGATTCTTCTCGCTCCGGTTAGCCCCGTCGTCCTTCTCTCTCTAGCTTTATAAATATATTTATTAATCGAAACCAAATTAATTGGAGTTTACTATGTTAAATGCCCCATTATTCAATTTTTTAGGAAATTTGATGAATATTTCTTTGTTAGTAGCTAAAATTATGTGAATTGGTGTTTATTGGAGGTACTAACTGGGATATTTTTTAAAATTTTCATATGCACTAAAAGCTTTTCCTCGGGGAAATCTTAGTAACTCAGTTGATTGACTACCTTAACTTTCATGAATTTGATTCCTTAACTTGTATCCCATCACCCATTTCCCCTTCTTCTGCCCCTATTTTTCTTTTTTCCAAAAAATAAAAAGAAAGAAGCATTAAAACCTTTTACCTTTACTGAATTTCGTGGTGAAGTAGTTGTGTGTTAGCGAGGGTTTTGATTTTGATCCTACTTAGTTCAATGGAGGCTGCTTTATTTCGGGTTCAAAAAACGTTAATTTTCCATAATATGAATAACTTCCCTTTTAAGCCGAGGGTCTATCGGAAACAACCTCCCTACCCTACAAAGGTAGGGGTAAGCAACACTTCAAACAAAGAGGTTGGGCTGTTCACTTCATTGTTTTGACTTCACTTTACTTAAGATTAAAGATGGGGACCAGACGGGCAGTGAAGTCTCATTTAGTAGATAGCGAGTGAGCTGCAAGCACCTATCCCTTTTTTTTAGACCAGTTGCTCTGCTCCTTATTCCTTTGGGGCTAGACCTCAGCTCAGATCATCATTGGATGCTAGCGATCCTTTCACCGAAGAACTTTCAAAGTGGACACTGGCTTTCTATCCTTGAAGGGTTTACCCACAGATCAGAGGGTTAAGGCTCTCACCACCAGAATCTGGAACAGAGATTGGTGAAGAATTGCTTTTTCTTTAGCAGGAATGGTCTATCTTTTTATTTAGCAACTGCTGCCCCACTTAATAGGAATAGGATGCACTTACCGACCGGTGAAAGGAAAGAGCTGGGTCAGCCATCAATGAAGGTATACCGAACTCTACCTGTGTAAGGTCTGCGTGCATCTCAGCCTGCCCAGACCCCCAGTTATGGGAAGACCCCCAATTGTGGGGTCACATTGGGTATGTTGTTATGAATCAACCCGAGTCTAAGGTGTGCAAGGATGTCACACAAGCAACTATGGGACCGAAAAGAAACAATAGGACCAGAAGGTTTTCACAAAGGTTGATTTAGAATCCAGGCCCAATTAGCAATTGGTTAACAAACACTAGAACTAGGAAGAGTAGATTATGCGTATTCTAATGGTGCTTTAGGCAAAGACTGTATTTCTCATCCTCAATTCTATGTAACTGCTTCTCATCTCCTTCTAGTTACCCTTTCATGGATCTCTTATTTCTCAGTTAATTGTTGTTCTTATTTAGTTAGTACTTCATATATTCTGTTCAGTGATTATAATATACAACATCGTTTGAATTGGAAATCGGTTTGTTACATTGGTGCTTTCATCGATCGTACTCCAATAACATTGATAGTACTCGATCGATTTAGCGGCGGAAACCCAACTGGGTGGATTTTTAGGGCGGAGCAGTATTTCACATATCTTGGTTTCTCGGAAAATGATTGGCTACCTCTTGCTTCCTTCTATCTCGATGGTGCCGCTTTAAACGGGTTCCAATGGTTGTATCGCAACAAATAATTTTATGATTGGAAACATTTCGCTGAGAAATTGACACTACATTTTCGAAATGACTCAAACATGATCCATAACTACATCAACGCAACCCTTAATCTGATGCAGAAGTTGGACGAGAGCTTCTATTTGATGCTCCAGAAACTTGACAATGTCCAGTGTGCATTTGCACTTGCTCCCGGTCAGTTGTTGCAGATCTAGTGCTTCCAGATGTGGACGATAAGAGGGATTCCGACTTGCCTTTTGACGAATCGGCCCTTGTCCTTGAAAATCTAGTGGCCTCAAATTTAGACATTGTTGATGAGTGTGTTCACTCATTGTGTGATGACCAAACATATACACAGGTTCTTTTACCCGAATTTACTTCTGATTTGAACGATGGAAAATTAGAGGAGGTCTCAAGAATCTATGCCTACAAGGTGTTCGCTGAAATACTTGATAGGGAAATTGACATGGAAGTTATAATTCAGTATAGAATGATATAGTAAAGCAGGAAACACCAGGTATTCGACAAAATGTTTAACACAATTTCCAAAGTTAAGTGTAATTCCAGTAGCCTTGTCAAGTTTGATAAAATGTTGCTTGCACTTTCTTGTATGCTTTCAGCTTGCAGTCCTAGCAGAGACTTCCTGTTTGATCCTAGGTCTAGTTTGCTTACCACATTTCTAGGCGCTGCCAGATACTCTTCCATCATGGTTGTGGATGATTTCAAGGAGGTCATTAGGATATTATATTATATTGATTCTACGTCCAATTATCAATGTATTTTGAATCAATTCCCATTTGGTCCTGGTGTAAATTTGTTCATTGTAAACCTTGGCGTGCGCCTCCAATTTCCTAAATTGCAGCCTGAGATGAATCTTTATGTTATGATTCACTATCCAAAAACAAATTATTGTGATTTACCGGCTCAACAATCTGAGATGACTCCTTATGTTTGGGATCCTAGAAAATATTTCAAATCTATGGCTCTAAGGGGTCGTTTGGTAGAAGGTATAAGGTGGGACATCCCATGGCGAAGCTTAAGTTATCCCATGCATAAAATTTATACAATGTTTGGTTGATGGTATAAATTTATCCCGGGACTAATTTACACCATCAACCAAACATGGTATAAAACTAATATCAAAGTTAGTCTTGGTATAACCCATCAACCATGAGACTATTTTATACCACCTCCCATATGGTATAAAATAGTTCGGAGGATTATAATCCTGGGATAATTTAGTCTACGTACCAAACGACCCCTAATTGAGCTGGCAACAAGGCCGAATGTATTTCCTCGGAGAAAGAAACTCATTTTTTTGTTATTCACATTGCATGATGAACATAAGGTGCAAAACTTGTATTAAAGTGCTTCAGGAAAATGTGTGCTTAATGTTATAACAGAGCTGTTTGATAGATTATTATTTTGAAGGCATGTCAAGATTAAGGTATTATGATGAGTGTCTCCACAATAAAATAAGTTCTGACGCTCTACAACACAAAGAGCATATGTAAGATATTGTTGGTTCTTGTTTAACCAAAGCTGTAGCATGTTCCTAGTCGCTTAAATTAACTGGAGAAGCATAGGTATTCACCAAAAGGTTGTGATGTTTTACATCTCCGTGACATATTCTGATATTGCGACGAATGTAGGACAATGATCTAAAAATCCAAAATGTGTCAAGCTTCACAAGTAAGAGAGTGTGTACAGATGTTCCAAGTTGCAATTGATGAACTTGGAGGCGTCCACTAGGGGTTAAATTGAACAAATTTGCACCGGGATCAAATGGAAATTGATTCAAAATACATTGTTCATTGGACGTGTAATAAATATGACATGCTAATATCCTGATGACCTCCTTGAAATCATCCAAACCATGATTGAGTAATATCTTGCAGCGTCAAGAAATGTGGTAAACAAACTAGAACCATGACTAAATGGAAAATCTAATCCGAATTGATCAGGTGGAAACCGATACAAGGATAATGAAAGTTTAGCATGATCGAGTTCATTTAAGTAAGCAAATATATCTATGTGGGATCCGCGAGCATAAAGCACACAAGGAAGTGCAAGCAACATTTAGTCTAACTTGACAAGGGTACTGGAATCACACTTAACTTTGTGAAACATTTTATGAACATATGGAGTTCAGCCTTGACTAAATCATTCTTCCCTGAATATGAAACTTCCCCGTCAATTTCCTAATTAGGTACTTTAGGGAACACCTTGCAGGCATAGATTTCTAAGACCTCCTCTAATGTCTCATCGTGCAAATCAGATGTGAGGTCATCACAGGCCTCGAGCGAGGGTTGAACACACTCATCAATAGTATCTGAATCAAAGGTCACTAAATCTCCAAAGACAGGAGCAGATTCGTCAAAAGACAAGATAGAATCCATCTTATCGTCACAAGATGAGTCCACATCTGGAAGCACCAAATCTGCAACAACTGAATAGGAGCAAGCGGACAGTGCACACCGGACATTGTCGAGTTTATGGAGCGTACTAGAGAAGTTCGCGTCCAACTTCTCAGATCAAGGGCGATGTTGACGTGATTTTGAATCCTGTTCGAGTTATTTCGAAAATGCAGTGTCAGTTTCTCGGTGAAATGTTTCCAGTCAAAAAATTGTTTGTTGCAATGGAACCAATCCAAAGCAGCGCCGTCGAGATAGAAGGAAGCAAGAGGTAGCCTGTCCTTTTTTGAGAAGGTAGGTAAAATATTGCTCCGTCCTAAAAATCCACCCAATTGGATTCCTGCCGCTAAATCTGTCAAGTACCATCAATGCCGTTGGAGTACGATCGATGAAAGCACCAATGTAACAAACCCGATTTCCAACACAAATACTGATGAATATTATAATCACTGAACGGAATACATGAACTACTAACGAAATAAGAACAAGAATTAACTAAGAAATAAGAGATTCATGAAAGGATAACTAAGAGGAGATGAGAATCAGTTACATAGAATTGGAATGAGAAATACAGTCTTTGCCTTAAGCATAATCGCAATACGCATAACCTCCCTTTCTAACTCCTTGTCCCTTTTTAACTAGTTGTTAAGTGGGCCTGGATCCCAAATAAACCTTTGTGAAAGCCTTTTGACCCTACTGCTTCTTCTCGGCCCAATAGCTATTAGTGTGGGCTGGGGTTGATTCATAACAATACTAACATTCCAGAGGGGTAAAATATTGTAGTGGCATCAACTAAAATGAATAATGCCCGCTGAATAGAAACAGGTAAATGAACAGTACCACCATGGTTATTCTTAACCATGTCAAACCTATAAACTGATACACTACCATCCTTAATATGAACAACATCACCATAATTAGTAACCGATGCCTTTTCTTGATTGTCATAGAATGCTGCATCTTCGTCGAATGACTGCCATGGCAAATTGAAATCATGAAAATACAAGCATCGAAGGTACTCATATGCATGAAGAGACTTTCCCTGTTCACTAACAAAAATTTTCATGACAGTAGCATACAAAAGAACATGCATGACTGTGCATTTGGAAGTAATTGCTCTTTTTCTGGGAGTGCAATGCAGATCTATCAAGTTTTACCTCCTGCAAACGTGGAATAGGATCGCGAAAGTCCAACTGAAACCAATGCCAAGTCATTTTCTAGTAGATGCATAAGTAGCATGCTCAATGAGTGACCTGATGATATAGAGGCAACCGCAAATTCCCCTACAGGCACTAAAGAGCTATGATCTAACTCCAATATAACAACATTAGCAGCAGTGATTTCCTTAACTATTTCACCTTTAACATTAGTTCCCGTGAGGACACACCTAGCAAACCAAATGCCAATAGCAGTAGTGTGATCTGTTGCCCAAATAGTAAGTTCTGACGCTCTATAACACAAAGAGCATATGTAAGATATTGTTGGTTCTTGTTTAACCAGAGCTGTAGCATGTTCCCAGTCGCTTAAATTAACTGGAGAAGCATGGGTATTCACCAAAAGGTTGTGATTTTGAATCAATTCCCGTTTGATCCTGGTGCAAATCTGTTCATTGTAAACCTTGGCGTGCGCCTCCAATTTCCTAAATTGCAGCCTGAGATGAATCTTTATGTTGTGATTCAGCGTCCAAAAATAAATTATTGTTATTTATGGGCTCAACAATCTGAGATGACTCCTTATGTTTAGGATCCTGGAAATATTTCAAATCTATGGCTCTAATAGAGCTGGCAACAAGGGTGGATGTATTTCCTCGGATAAAGACACTCGTTGTTTTGTTATTCACATTGCATGATGAACATAAGGTGCGAAACTTGGATAAAAATGCTTCAGGAAAATGTATGCTGAGTGTTATAACAGAGCCATTTGAAAGCTGTTTGATAGATTATTATTTTGAAGGCATGTCTAGAGTAAGGTATTATGATGAATATCTTGAGACTGCATTTGACAGTGAAGATTCATCATTTTTCTCGTTTTGGCTCGTACTCACCAGAAAATGACTTTTCATTGGTACTAGCAATGGAAATAGATGTTCCGGATGCATTGCAACCGAAGTTTCTTATATCACCCTTGTTTGACCCAATGTGCGAGGAATATGCAGTTTCTTCATGTTGTTCAATCTCTAGCTTTGTTGTGTCAGATTCAGAGCTTGATGTTTGTGGACTGTTATGCTTCAGTTTGCTGATCCTAATTGTAGCAGAAAGAGTGTTTCAACAAGAAAACGAATTAATAGTGCTCATAACGTGTTCGGCGGATATAGTTGAGTTTATTAACCTTGACGTGCATAATGATTATCAGACTGACTATTTTACAAGATCAACAACTGAGGTCTTTGCTGATGCATTAGCCATTTCTCTATGTCCTGATTTTGTTCCTGGTGCTGCTGGAAAAATTCACAAAAAAGGAATTCCACAAGTCTTTAAAGGTGTTAAAGCTGGGAAAACAGGGTATATTTTGTCCATGTTACTTTTGAAATGATCGTCGTTTTTGATCCTGGAGTAGGTATTTGTGGTGTACCCGTCCTTGAAGACAGTAATGGTGTCCGTGAGGCAATATTAAGGGTCATAGCTAATCTGTTTACGTACACAACACCTCTCTCCGTTGACAATTTTGATGATCATCATTTGAAAGCAACTATTCAAGACATTACTAGTTGCGAATTTGGCTTGTCATCTTTGGGTTTTTATTTCCTGATTGGGTTACATTATACAGATAGCATTACATTTAATGGTGCTCCAGGTGAGTTGTGGAGAAAAATTAAAGGCAGTATCAATATTAACTCCATGGTTTGTTTGAGGATGTTTGGCATTCTAGAGCTTTACCCTGCAATTGATGGAGTAGTCGAGTGTATGTTGAGGCGTTTAAGCACCTTGTGTAGGAAATTAAACGTTCATTTTACCATAGTGAACCTAAAGGTTGAACTACTGGAGAAAAAAGGCTGTGAAGGTAACTGTGCTTCTACATTAAAGGGTTGGTATGGTCTACATGATACAATTATATGTTTTAGAATAATTGGGGCAGCTACAGTGAATATCATGGCGCTGCTACATTATACAACTACACACACAGTTGTTGCTAGCAAATATTGGACTGCTGGTTTCTTTTTAGTTCTCAAATGGACATGCCAACCAGCAGCCTTTGCCCTTGAGGAAGTCAATACAGTTGGAACTAGTTTATTTATATCTTTATTTGCGATATTTCTTGACTCGAACCTTGAGGACAAGTTTCTTATTGAGTTTTGGAGTATTGTTATGAATCAACCCGAGTCTAAGGTGTGCAAGGATGTCACACAGGCAACTATTGGGCCAAAAAGAAACAATAGGACCAAAAGGCCTTCACAAAGGTTGATTTGGGATCCAGGCCCAATTAGCAATTGGTTAAAAAGCACTAGAACTAGGAAGAATGGATTATACGTATTCTGATGGTGCTTAGGCAAAGACTGTATTTCATCCTCAATTCTATGTAACTGCTTCTCATCACCTTGTAGTTATCTTTTCATGGATCCCTTATTTCTCAGTTAATTGTTGTTCTACTTTAGTTAGTACTTCATATATTCCGTTCAGTGATTATAACAACTTTAGTTAGTACTTCATATATTCCGTTCAGTGATTATAACATACATCAGTGTTTGTGTTGGAAATCGGTTTGTTACATATGTTGTTGTTGTTGTTGTAATACGAAATCATTAGATTTATTGTTTCGGTAGATCATCATTTTGTTTTTAGTTTTCTTTCTATGTCCTGTGGAATTGTACAAGGGATTCTTTTCTATAAGTTTAATGTTTTGAAGACTGGATAATACATCTACTACTTTTTGATTTGGAGTGTCTGTGCAGGGATGCAGGCTTCTTCAATTCATGGAGCTGGTAGTGTTATTGGGTCGAGTCGAATGGAACATTCATATGTTGTGTTGCCGAAGCAAAGAAATCAGGGACCAGGGATCCCTCCTCGAGGACGAGGAGGGTCTGCTCATCCAGATGCAAGCCAATTTGGGAAGGCTATGGAAGAATCATTTGTGGTTTTGCCTCCACCAGCTGCTTCAGTGTATAAGTGTGAGCCTACATCTGATGGAGCTGGTACGAATCTTCCATCACCAGACGGCGGACCTCCAAATGCTCCCATTCAGCCAAACAATTCTGGGTTTCACTCCACCATCACTGTACTAAAGCGTGCATTTGATATTGCCACAACACAGACCCAGATAGAGCAACCTCTGTGTCTTGAATGCATGAGGGTGCTGTCTGATAAACTTGATAAGGAGGTTGAAGATGTTAATAGGGACATACAAGCCTATGAAGCTTGCCTTCACCAATTGGAGAGAGAAGCAAGAAATGTTCTTAGCGAGGCTGATTTTCTGAAGGAGAAATTGAAGGTGGTTAACACTTGTGAATCACATAAAGGATCTCTTAGTTTTCCTATGCTATGCAACCTGATATCCTGATCCATCACAGAAGTACCTCAGGAAAACTACCTGCAAAAACATTTAAGCACCCTGCAGTCCTCGATCCTAGTGCATTCTGTTGATAATTGGTCTGAATCTGATCATATTACCAAGATAATATATTAGAATGAGATGGAAACACTGTTGTGGATAAAGAAAGCTGAGGCTTAGGCTTAGCATGTACCTTTTCTGCAATTATATCTGCTGCACATTTTGTCTTTTAAATTGAAGAGCATTTATTGATTTTAATGTGTTTTGATGCCGTTGAAGATAGAAGAAGAAGAGCGAAAACTTGAAGCAGCAATAGAAGAAACAGAGAAGCAATGTGCTGTAGTCACTGCTGAGCTGAAGGAACTAGAGCTGAAGTCTAGCCGCTTTAATGAGTTGGAGGAGCGGTAATTCTCAAATGACCTGGATTGCATTTTTTCATTTTTTGATGCAGTAACGAGCCATCATAAATGTAGTTTAGGAGTTTTTCTCTGTTACTAGGCCAATGCATTTAAGCATTTTCGTTTCTCTGTTTATTGCTAGGATTCTTTTGTTGTCTTGAGATTTGTATGTCAAAGCCTCGTTGGACCTTAGCTTAGGGGAATCCTGTTTCATGAATGTAGTATCTAGGTTTGGATTATTTGAAAAGAGGTCAACGTTAGGGGAGATCGTTCAAAAAAGTAAGATCGTAAAAACGACTCATGGGGAGTCGGGGAGCAAGCAGAATCAATGGGGGTAAAAAACAATAAGTAGAATGGCGACATATATGGCTTCTTTTTGGTGCACCCATGAAGTTTTCGTTTGTACTTTGTAAGAAGACTTAGTGTTGTTTGCAGAGAATTACATTATGTTGTAGGTTTTCTACTTTTGGTATATTGCTTATATACGGAGGTTTTTACATTATCTATAAAATTATTTTACCTTATAAAAGAATATTGCTGACACCAAATAGCTCGAGATGGAGGCGTAGTTGTTACTGTTGTTGTAGACTGTAGTATAAGCAACTCGGAGTAGCTTGGTAGAGAAACATGCAAAGAAAAGAGGACCTGTTATTATATTCCAGTTTGGTAGCCTGGACCAAGAGTTCAATTATAGTTATCTTAATCTATTATTTAAGTTAGCTGTTTGAATTACCCATCACTAACTGCTAATTGTTAGCATGCCTTTTATTTAACAGGTATTGGCAAGAATTCAATAACTTTCAGTTTCAGTTGATATCTCATCAGGTTTCTTGCTTCTTCTTCTCACCATTCAATAACTGCTATACCATATTTAATTTTCCTGTGGGAATAAGCTTTGGTTATATCTCTTTAAATGGTAGCTTGACTGTTCTCTTGCTTCATATTACACATACTATCCCTCCCCACCAAAGAGCTATTGTGTATATTGAGAACAAAAACGTAACTCCATTCAGATGATTGGGGTAGAAACGAAGTATCTCCCTTTTCCGGGTGGGGTAGTGGTGCTGGCATTGGATGGAGTAATCACTTTTTAAGAAGGATCTTTTTACTGCAGGAAGAGAGAGATGCAATTTTAGCTAAGACAGAAGTTTCACAAGCTCATTTAGAGCTGCTAAAGCGAACTAATGTGCTCAATGATGCATTTCCAATCTGGTATGATGGTGAATTTGGAACGATTAACAACTTCCGGCTCGGAAGACTTCCTAAAATTCCGGTATGTTACTTCAATTTATTTGGATATAATTGTGTGGTTTAGTCGAGGTGCGCGCAACCTGGCCTGGACACCACGGTTATCAAAAAAAAAAAAAAAAAAATTGTGTGGTTCCTAGTAGATAAATTCAGCATCATGCTTTGCTGCAGTATCTGATATTCCATACTGAAATCGTATTTTCTCTTAAATTACTTCCTCAATATATCAAATTAATGTTAAATATAATTACAGAATTTATACTTGTTTGGGTTATTGGTTGGAGAAGGTGTCAAATAAATTTTGTAGTTGACAACTGAAATAAGTTGTGGAAATTGGATGAGGGAGTACAACCTCTGTTTGGGGCATTGTGAAATATGTTACATCTTCAATTCTATCTCCTGTTTAATACAGAATCTGATGGAAAGAAAAAGGAGGAATAGCAAGTACTGCAGAATTTAGTTAGTTGAACTCCATGTAGATGTATGAACTGGTATATTTCATTTATTTATCTTGAATGAAGTTTTAATCTTGTAGTAGCTATTTAGTCTGCCATTTTGTCTTTCTGCATTTATGAACTGATATTTTTGCTACACTTTAAATGGGAAAAAAGAGCTCGTTGTTTCTCATTATGATACTGTATGCTGAACATTCTTGTCTTGATTTTTTTTTTCCTCATCATAATAATATTTTCATTTTTCATTTTTTTGTCATCTATAATGTACAATATTTGTGATTCATGCTTAGGTTGAGTGGGACGAGATAAATGCAGCATGGGGCCAGGCGTGCCTTCTTCTCCATACAATGGCTCAACATTTCCGACCAAAGTTTCAGTATCCTTATCAGAACTTACATCTATTTTCTTGTTTTCGAGTAAAATATAATCCTATTCTTGAACTAATCTGGTTACTTAGCAAATTTTTTAAGTAAAACCTTCAAATAGTCGATATAAAATCAATTTATCACATGAATGGCAAGGATTCTTTTGGATGTTGAAGAACCTGTGGCTGCAATGCGTAGATGTGGGTGGAGTAGTTTAGATATTTAATAAATTTCTGGAGTATAAATCAAGGTCAAAAGCTAGACACTAGAGTATATTTCATTTCTACCCATAAAGCGTAGTGTCCTTGCTGTATGTTGTCCATTGTGTATCCTTGATTTTCCCTTCCAGATATCGGATAAAAATTCTTCCTATGGGAAGTTATCCTCGGATCATGGACACCAATAATACTACTTATGAACTGTAAGTTTGTCCTTTTTTCTTAAATGTTTCTGTCCAAAAGTATTAATTACCGTTCTTTCAATTTGATGCAAATAAGTTGATTTCAGGGGGGGTGAATGATGCAATAATAATCATAGTCAGTAAATGTAGGATGGGTAGTCTGTTTGCTGTTGACGTTATTTCACTGTATTTACATTGAGCTTTCTACTTGATAATGGTGAATGAGATGTATGAACTCTGAAATCTCTTCCTGGAGGCTGGTTATGTTGGATCTTCCTTTCTAGTTATTTTAAATACCTTAGACAGCAACAGACATTGTTTGTGGTTTTACGGTTGCAATCTTTTCACCTTTTAGAATTAGCTAATATGATCCCTTCTTACTCTTTTGAAGATTTGGCCCGGTAAATCTCTTCTGGAGCACACGGTATGACAAGGCAATGACATTGTTCTTGACTTGTCTAAAGGAGTTCTCCGAGTTTGCAAATTCAAAAGATAGGGAAAACAATATTCGT
This sequence comes from Capsicum rhomboideum, assembly GCA_031232105.1. Taxonomy (NCBI): domain Eukaryota; kingdom Viridiplantae; phylum Streptophyta; class Magnoliopsida; order Solanales; family Solanaceae; genus Capsicum; species Capsicum rhomboideum. The sequence goes on along the minus strand of CP124714.1, from coordinate 149,647,219 downwards.
CCTGAGAAATGTTTTAAGCTTCCATACAAGTAAGCCTCTGCATTAAAGAAGCTTAATTTCACAACACTTGGAAGCTTCAGTGTTTTAGCAAAATGTTTTATAGTGAATCTCGGATTCATATTTCTTGGTCAGATACATTGCTATTGGGTGATTGGTTGTCAAGAGTTTCCGCAAAGAAGAACTTGGTAGATTTTGTTTTTATGATAAGGTTGCTTGCATATGTCCCATCTTATTATCCCTACAGGAGGAACTTGAAGTCGGAAGCATATGAATATCAGTTTAGATCAGTTGGAATAATTTATCAAGTTTCTCTGCTTTTCCTTTTTTATTTTTGGGTTGGTAATGAGGGGTTTGCGTGCCTTGGCGTGGTCACTGATGTAAGAGTACAATATGTCTTAGACAACTGCATGGAACCAGCGGGACTTAATAAGCGAGAGTTGGACAAATACCAACATGGAAGGGAGCTAAACTTGATGTTTTTAGCCTTAGAGCTGCAATCTTATGCAGTTAGGCCAATTTGCAAAGCACTTTTAAGAGTTCGCTATTAGTTTGTACTCCACTAATCTGTCCAGATTTTCGATCTACTGCTTTAAAGCAGATGTTGAGCCTTTTATATGGCATTTATTAGGATGTTACATATTGGAGGCCACAATTGGACATGGATTACTTGACTCGACTATAGATATAGAAATGGCATTCTCCAACAATGTTCTTGTTTGATATTAGTACTATAAAACTGTTGCCTAACTGTCTAGGGCTTTCTTGCAGGATTGATAATGACAAAGTTGAAAGTTACTCCATAACCCAGAGCTTTAATAAGCAGGAAAATTGGACCAAAGCTCTCAAGTACACACTCTGCAATTTGAAGTGGGTGCTCTACTGGTTTGTTGGTAACACAAATTTCCAGCCACTTTCCGCAACCGTCTCTTCACAAGCTGAAGTTCCAGCTGCAGCAGGATCACTGTACAGCAAACAACCAACTAGTACCAAGTAACAATCTTGAAGTTCTTGAATCAGTAATACCCTTCTACTCTTGCGCTAATCATGTTGTAAGTAGACAAGAAAGCCAAATTATATCGGTACAGAGCGATCACTTGTAATGTTAAATCATATTTTTTTTTCTTGGCTCTTTAAAAAGTTTGAAGCTGTATATACCAATATAGGTCACAATTCATCATGCTGCTTGTTTCATTTCCTCAAGTCTATAAGGTGCATTTGGTTTAATGAATCAAGATGAAATTCTACAGAAGGATGGAGTTATCTATGAAGAAAGTCATTTTTGATAAATATTACTCCCTCCGTTTTAAAAAGACTGACCTATTTTGACTTGGCACGGAGTTTAAGAAAATAAAGAAGACTTGAATCTTATGATCATAAATTAAAGTTGTGTCAAATGTACTAAAATGCCCTTTAATCTTGTGGTCTTAAACGTCATGTGAAAAGTTAGAATTAAAGTATTGTCAAAAAAGGAAAGGGTTATTCTTTTTTAAACAGACTAAAAAGAAAAGTAGGTTATTCTTTTTGAAACGGAGGGTGTACCTTATACTTCTGCTGTCTGACTAATATCATACTGTAATAGTTACATTCAGACCAAACAAGAAATACATTGTACAGAAAACACTATAGGTACAATACAATATATAGTAATAAACGACGTATTTTGAGACAACGAGAAATTAAAAAATAATCCAAACAGAATGCAAGGGTTGATGACCTGACTGGCCGTTTGTCATGTTTAATTCAGAAAACCAATCTAACACCATCTCCAAGTGCTTCATTCTTTCATTGTAACTTTTGGTTTATTTCCGCACCCCCCCCCCCCCCCTACCCCTAAATACAGGCTCAAGACTCAAAAAGTTTTGAGTTGCTAAACTAGTCAGAACTCAATAAAAACTTAGATATAAACAAAACTGCTTCTATATACAAGAATCCTTAGGAATCAAGATTACAACATATAACTACTCGAGGAGTTGTTTTATAAAATATAAAGAAAATGGAACTCCATCAATATGAACATGTTCCACCATTTCTGGCTAATTAGCCTCTCCACCTCATAAATCATTTTCCACACTAAAATCTGGTTCAGCTGGTTTATGAAGCAGCAGAGGTAATGTGGGAGATAATTTGGCACCAGTTGTATGGTTACGTCGCAAGGCGCGCAGTGCATTAGCAGCAAACCTTGATGCATAAATGGTAGCTCCAAGACTTGGTGCATTTGTGCTCTCTTTTGCTAATGCAGCCTGCAGTCTATCTTCTTCCTCTCTTAAAGATCTCTCAAGCTTGTTCCTGCAGTGTCGACGCCATGCTACTTGTATAAAGCCTGCAGCCCATGCCCTCCACTGCTGTGAGCAGTACCTGAAATAGCCAAGTACACAAGTGTTAATGGCTTCCTCCAACACTCATACACCAGTTACTTATGTAGGGTTAATTTCACGGATGGTCACTCAACTTTCAGCATATTGCATCAAATATAAAATAATTTGCTAGCTGAAGCAAGTTGAAGCTTGTTATGAAATGGAACAAGGCCTCAAAAACTTACTTGAAAGTATGCTTAAGTTGCTTGCTATGTAGACGTCTAAACTGCGAGGCGACAAACTTGAGGTCATCACCAGTGAGGGCAAAAGCTTCAATATCAGTTACAGCCTGCACTGTTCTAGTTGAAATGGGAAGACTAGTGGAGGAAGGATGAGGGTCTAAAGCCCATGTAAGGAGCTCATCTCCGCAGAAGCCACCGGCATTGAGATGAACAGAGTTGAAAAAACCAGTCCTTCCACCATTTGTGGTCATAGTTAACAGTGTACCTCTCATTAGAAAGAGCATTTCTTCTACTGGATCGCCTTCTCGGATTATGAAGCTCTTCTCTGTGAAGAGTGCTGGTTTCAGTCTATCACACAATCCGTCCAGTAATTGTTCGTCCATTTTCTCAAATATGGGAACCTGCATCACCAAATCAATGCAAAATTTAGTGCTTGTTTGGAGGGATCATCATAAATGATTAAAGTGTTTAGTTCACGATACATAAAATATTCTGACAGAGCTGCTCATGTATAAGGAACTCTTATGGATCATCAACACACCGGCTAAGAAAAGTAGTAAGGGATACACCTTCCATTCTCATGCCTTAAGCACGAGAAATTTGTTTCAACTTTATGGAATGGGATACTTCACCAAGGAAGTAGCGCCTGACCTATACTTTTTAGGAGGAAAACAAAGGAAACCTTTTCTTACGTGCATATTGCAAGACTTGATGTGGTTCCCTACTAGTTTGGGCTTGACATATAGTTGATTGATTGATTGAAAATACTTAAGGTGGTTTGATAAGGTTTCATTCAGATTAATACTCCCTCTGTTCCATTTTATACGCAACTCTTTCTCTTTAGTCTATTCCAAAAAAGAATGATGCATCTCTATATTTCAAAACTCCTGTACTTTAAACTTCCCATTTTACCATAATGACATGCTCATAAGTCATAGCCATAGAAATTTGATAACTATTTAGGACTAAAAGTTCATAGGGTACTTTTCGAATGTGCCAAAAGTTTGTTTTACTTTTTTAAACTCCATGTTTAATCAAACATCATCATAAAACTGAAATGCAGGGAGCAACATTCTTTGATTGCATATACAATGAAGGCTAAAGGTTCACATTTCTTTACCAGTCAAAACTGTTCACTTTCCAGATAAAACACCATTTCAACACAACACATGATGAAGTTGGACATAGTTATAAATGTGAGTAGTACTTACTCTTTTGAGCAAAGACCAACAGAGATGGCGCTTTAAATCTCTCCTCAAGTCTCTAGGAAGATTATGAATCAGTAAATCTTCCTCAACTCCCCGGGTTTCTTGCCATTTGTACTGTTCATGTCTTCTAATTCGCTCTCTCAGATTGTCAGGAAGCATGCGATGAGACATCCACTGTTCTGCATCCCGCCTTCTTACTCTCATCTCTTCTACTCTAACCGTGATAGACTGCAAATATTTCTGTTTCCAACAACCAACACGAAATTATTCAAACTTCATTCTAAAGAGTTCATCTTCATTCTAATGGAATATGGAATCCAGAAAATAAGACAATTAACCTTCTATAACACGTTAAAATTGCACTTGTAGTGTACTGTCAGTGAGTATAAGTTAAAGTCCAATTCTACAATACCAAAGTGTTCATTACTAGAGGTCCCAGTATTATCCAGTTTGGAAAATAGGAAAAGTATTGAGCATCAACCTTCGTTGAAAATACAACAACAACAACATATCCAGTGTGATCCCACAAGTGAGGTTTGAGGAGGGTGGGGTGTAAGCAGACGTTACGGCATTACCCCTACCTTGTGAGAGGTAGAGAGACTGTTTCTTTGTTGAAAAATGACATGCATAACAACTTAAGTGATTTTTGTAATCTTTTGGATAGCTTAAACTTGAGAGGAAAAGAATGGAACTCAATGCCATGCAATTGTATGATAAAAGGTAGTACTGTGCTAACCTGCATATTGCCAATAAGCAAGGAAAACAAGATAAGCCCAATAATGGAGATGAAGATGGCGAAGAGAATCTCTCCGACAAAGGTGCTTGTCTTAAGATTTTGGCCAAGAGAACTGAAACATGTAAGAGGAAATTTTAGCATTTTTAACACAGTTAAAAGAGACAGTTATATAATTATGGAAGTTACTCAACATGTTGATTTTCGTCAAACATTCTTGAGAAATCATTAAAATTGTTTAGCTACTTGTAAAACTACATTGAATCTGACAAATGAGATGAACATCAGAAGTTGATAAAGAAAAGTTCATCTGGTGTTATCAAGGACCACTAATGCCCAGGGGCGGTTCTAGGGTAGCGAGTGTGGGTTTCCGGGAACCCCCACCCTCTACCGTAAATTCTATAATCATGTAGAAAAATTTATTAAGAGTATAAATATTTGCAGATGGGAACCCACAAATAAATGTGTTGTTGGTTCAATGGCAAGAAAGTAGCACTTGAAACTCCCTTGTATTGCTAATTGTGGGTTTGAACCCCATTGGGTGTGCCTTTTTTAAATAAAATTTTCAACTTGTTTACTTTAAGTAAAATGCTTTTCTGTTTTAGTTCTAAAATGCAATGTTTTTTTTTAGTAAAATCCCTTTCCTTTCTTGTATGATTTTATTGTATATTAATTTATTTTATTGGGAACCCACAAGCTTAAAATCCTAGATTCGCCTCTGCTAATGCCTCAATATTAATGACAGGCCAGATGCAACAGAGCAACCACTCGTGAGCGCGTTCCCCACTGAAAGAGGGACAGGAGATAGGCATCTCAAGGCACATCACGACCTACTGTTGGCTAAATTACGTTACTTAAATGGAACTAATGGAATCCAAATGGTCACTCGATTGATCAGAAGATCATGTCACTTGGCAACAATCCATTACTTGAACGAAACAAAATCTCATGGGAACCTCTTTGCTCTGCTGCCTTTTTTCTTTGGTCCAAAACTAATTCATACGAAGAAATGAAACTCTTTTACCATACTAGCAGTCAAATATAATTAGAGCTGTTATCCAAAACACAGGAATTTTCTGTCTGCAGAAATTTAATAGAATTATAGAATTATGGAAGTTACTCAACATGTTGATTTTGGTCATACATTCTTGAGAAATCATTAAATTTTGTTGATAGTAGAAAAGGCTATTTGGTGGTATCAAGGACCACAAATGATGAGTAAAAACAATATATAATGGCGTAATGCCTCAATATTAACTATAGGACAGATGCAATAGACAACCACTTGTGAGCGGGTTCCTCACTGGAAGAGGGACATGAGAGAGCCATCTCAAGGCACATCACGACCTACAGTTAGCTAGATTCCATTAGTTGAATGGAACTAATGGAATCCAAACAGTCTCCCGATTACTCAGAAGATCCTGCCACTTGACTAAAATCCATTACTTGAACGAAACTAGATCTCATGGGAACCTCTTTGCTCTGCTGTCTTTTTTCTTTGGTCCAAAACTAGTTCATATGAAGAAATGAAACTCTTTTACCATACTAGCAGTCAAATATAAATAGAGCCGTTGTCCAAAAGACAGGAATTTTCCGTCTGAACTAATTTAATAGCTGTAAGAAAAACCAAGGTCAAAATGTATGTATGGGAATAAGAAAAGGTGAGCAGACCTTAAGTTTCTCAGCCCCCACCAAAAGCAATAGAAGAGTTTGGTCCAGAATTTTCTTTTTTCCACAACCCGGAACTGAAGAGCATCAAGAGCGATTCCAAAATCAAAGTCATTTGGATCCTTTATATCTTCTTGTTTCAGGAGAGGACAAGAGGAATTCAGTAAGGAAGCATTTCCATGCATTTTTCCTCCACAATATAAGTAGTCTGACGAACAGTTGGGAATCTTGTCACATGCACTGCGCCAGCATGTATCTTGGCGTTCTACTGAGAACAAATACCAAAAGGCTCCAACTACCTGAGATCACACATTTGCACCTATTAAAGCGGATTTTTGTTCAAGAATGAAATCTTATTGGAACTATTCATATTCCTGACTAGTTTTTGACATTGATTATTGCGACAGAGAATTTTTAGTTTGGACTTAACTTGTATATACTAACAGTATAAAGAAACTTTACATTATTAAGGGTCAAAAACTCATCTCAACTATCGCTTTTTCGCAAGTTTCATATCCCAACTATCAGCTATTCCCTATTCTTATCTGAACTATCACCATCTACTCAACCAGGTGTGTGTTAATACATAGATGGTGATAGTTCAGGTAGGAAAATGGAACAACCGGTGAAGTTCAGGTAGGGAAAGGGAACAACTAATAGTGGGGGTGTGAATCTCGTGAAAAAGTGATAGTTTTGGTGTGCTTTCGAGCATTATCTCTATCTTTTATGTAATGTGGATTCATTTATTGGTTGAAAGGAAACTTACATTACTGGCTAGCATGTAGAGGGAAAGGTTGAAAACAGCTCCACCCCATGCACTTTCAGTAAATAAGCCTGATGTCCTTGTTACTTCTTTGTACAATGGATAAATTCTAAAAATTCTTGGAACATATTGAGCAAATATGACAATTTTCAACATTTCTTTTGTCGCCAGAGCAATGGGGCCATTCCCGTTGGGAGTGATAAGCAGTATCACAATCTGCACAAAAATAAGGTTAAATTTGTTAATATCATATTCTCTCAAGTTAAGAAAATGCTAAAAACACAAGCTTTTGAGGACACAAACCTGTGGGAGTGGAAGGACTGCTACAACGTCAACGATGAAATAAGATAACAAATATCGCTTGGCTATAGCAGCGGAATCTTCAATCAACTCACCTCTTCCAAAAACTAGAGAATTGGGAGCAATGAAGCCAGTACGAAATTGCAAGATAATGTGAAAGATATAGAGAAGATCAGTGATAGAACGCAGAACGCAAGCAGTGATCTTTAACGTCTTGTCCAAATCGAGACACTTCTTTTCATTATCAATGACAGGAATATAGAAGAACAATGGATCCAATGACACCGCAACTACACAAACTAATACAAATACTTTGTTCCATTGCTGAAGAAATCTCTCCTGAGGATCAAGAACTTTCTTCTTTGATGCAACAGATTGATCTTTTGTTGGCTTATCAGTTAGAGGATGGACGCGAATTGATTTTTTCCAGCTAGTAATTCTTTCAGAACCCCTCTTTAGACCTCTTTTGATGCTGCTCATCAACGAACTAAACGATAATTTTCTGACATGAAATTGCCTATTATCCTGAGAATTTTGATGGTCAGTGCTAAAGGATGATTGGTCTGACTTCCAGTCCTCAAACCTAAGTACATTTAAAAGAAGCAAAAGGATTAATGCAAATCCAACATTAGTTGGTTCATTTACCAAATTGTTACAAAAGATATCAAGTTAGGGTCTGATAAGACTCGTTTTGTTCTTCAATTCCCATTGAGGTCCTATCTTGTTAGTTTCATTGATTAATTTATTTTTTCGAATTAATTTCTCTGGCATGTAGCTCGAATCGTATCATGATATTTATGTAAGCTTCTGATAATGGATCTTTTTAGCTCATGCCACTGTTAAACAAGCCAAAACAAAAATAATTGCACATTACTTGGTATAGGAGGCTGATTGAACTAACCTTACATATTTGTCCTGCTTGAGATTCATCATATTGATCTTCTGTTCTATTGATGCTCAGAAATTTCAGCTTTCTCTGTTCAAAAACAGAATGGTCAACAAGAATTTTCTTCCTTCCTTTCCCTCAAGAATTTCAGCTATTAAAGCCCATATTCTTTACTGCAAAACAACAGTAACTAGCTTACATTAACTACAAAAACAACTACTATAAGGGAAAAGGGAAAAAAATTGAAATGAAAGACTTGAATGTGAAAGTCAATAGTGCAAAATTTGAAGTTGTAATTATAGTTCAAGTACCCTTAACTTGTTCTGGACTAAGGCGCAGTGGTAATAGTTGTTGTAATTACAGTTCAAGTACTAGAAAAGTGAAAATTTGTTGAAGGTAATGGTTTATCCAGGAATTCCTTAGGCCATCTCCAACCAATCTCCAACCACCCTCCAAATTACTCTCTAAACTTTATATTTGGAGGGTGGCCATCTCCAACCACCCTTGATTTTACTCTCTAAACTCCATATTTGGAGGGGTGAATAGTGTTTCTCCAAATTTTGAGATGCACTATTCATCCCCTCTATTTTCCATTTTGATTATTAAATTATTATTTATATTATATAACATTTTTAATTTAACATATTATAAACTATATAAGACCATTAATTAAGTCCCTAATATTCATAATTATTTTTTAATGTAATATCTTTATTATATTAATTTTAAATTTTATTAAATTAATTTCCGTATACATATAATATTTTTATTTAAGATATAAGTTAGTTCTATTATAATTTATAGTTGTACAATAAATATGACTATCACAAAAATTAAAAGTGCACGTGTAAAACGAGTAATTAAATTAGTACATAAAACACTTGGTACAAAATAAAATTGTTAAAACTACAATACAACATAATAATTTAAAAAATTACAACAATAAGACTATGAATTTTATAGGGTGTTATACATAAAAAAAAAAAGATTTAAGTTATGAAATAAGAAAATATAAATGAAATAAAAATAATAATATAATATTGAAGAGAGAGAAGAAGTTTTTTTTTTTTTAGAGTGTAAAATAGAATTGTGGGTTGGAGTTGGTGTTCTCTATATTTGGAGGGTAAGAAATAGAGTGTGATTGGAGATTCTCAATATTTTCTACCAAATAAAAAATCAAGAAAATTTTGTTCTTTATGCAACATGAACTTTAGAATTCAGAACATATAGCAGTTTCAAGTGTTGGAATCGAAATAATCAGATGTCATGCGGATCAAATCTTGAATGATGATAAACAAGACACCAAAAAGACATCATAAATTAACAAATTTGGTCAGTTGACTTACATATGAGCAATTCACTAATAAAAAAGAGAAAAGGAAAATATGGAGAGAGTAGTTCTCGTGTTACGAAGTAAAAAGGAGGATGAAGAATCCTCAATTTATAAAAGTGCAAAACTTTTTCCTTCGAGAAAAGAATTAGCTAAATATGGAATAGATACCACTTATGGTAAGTGTTTTGCCCTTCTTGTTTAGATATGGTAAGAAAATCAGACAAATATCTAACATCAAGAACTGTTATAAAATGAACTAAAACCAAAAGTACAAAAAAGACAATAACTTAAAAAAAGAAGTTTCAGCCTTGAGAAAATAAACTAAAGCAGAGAGAAACTTACATGGTCTAATGGACATAATTTGCAGCTGCAGGGCCATTCAAGAAATAATGAAGTGAACTCTAGGACAAGTACTATAATGTGTGTTCAATGTTTTCTGCTTAAGAAAGTTCCTGGAGATTGCTATGAAAAGGCAGTCATATTGGGTTAATAGGAAGGAAGACTTGGTCTTTTTTCAAAGAGAAGAAACTGCAAAGACTTTGGAGGGAGAAAAGTCACAAGTCAATGAAGAGCTCTGGCAAAAGATATTACTCCCTCCATCCCATTTTATGTGTACTTTTCTTTTTTATCCGTCCCAAAAAAAAATTATATTTTCTTATTTAACAACTTTTTAAAAGTACAATTAATTTTTTATCTTTATTGGTTCCACTTATAAGGTCTCACTTAATTAAAGATAGTATTAGTACATTTTTAATAAAGGGCAATTTGGTAAACATCACCAAGTCTTCCCTTATTTCTTAAACTCCATGTCCGATCAAAGTAGGCCACATAAAATGGAACGGAGGGAGTATTTCTTTTTCGTCCTTAATTAAAAATTTCAAGTTCGAACACTACTAGACACGAGTCATCTTTTTTACGGAGTGTTTATTCTTCCTAGCCCGACCACATCACTGTGGAATTTTCTAACGCGAATTCGGATCTAGTCAAACTCTAATGCGAATATCGAATACAGATGGAAAACCAAAAGAGAAAAGGTACTATTTCTTTTTTATTTTCTTTTAATAAGAGTTGGTTTGGAAGATTACCTTGCTGTTAGATTTGAGTATAATTAAGGGCCTGTTGGAAAGTCATCCTCAGAATTAGATTTGATGTGGTTGGGTGTAATTATACTGTCTGACATATTTAGTTAGCTAGGTAATTACTTGGTCAATAGGTAATTGGGTGTAATTGGCAAGGGGGTAATTACATTCTCCAATTCACAGGGGATAGCCGTGAATTGCTAGTAATTTACAAGCTGGTTACTTTTTATTTCTTTTCCTTTTATTTCTATTTTTATTTTTATTGTTTTAATTTTTTATTTCTATTATTTTAAATTATTTTTTATTTTTATTAGTCTAATATTTTTAAAATATATATATATTTTATTTTATATTATTTATATTTCATTTCCTTCTAATTTCCCAACCTTTACTTCTTGCGATTCCATGCAATTATTCGTATTATCTATTTTTAATTTATTTTATATTTATTTTTTTATTTAGCATAATTTTTTTACTATTCTAATTTGACATAAGAGTATTATGTTAACTTTTGAGTTTTGAATTTTAAAATTATGTTATATTTTCAGTTTCAATTTATTTGTTTTACTAGTATTAACTTGATATTTCACATTGCAAGTCATTCATTTTTTTAGTTAGACTTGATAGATTTATCTTTTGTCAAATGTTGTAATAATTTTATGACATTATATTTATAATATTAATTCCTTTGTCAAACATGCATTTCATGATGTTCTTAAAAATCATGTACTTTTAGTTTTTATGATTAACTTAATTAAAATATACTAATTTAAAAATATAAATCATTTATTTTTTTATAATATTAATTAAAAACATATGTTTATTAATTAATATATTTTCAAAAGACAATATATATATATATATCTTAAATATTTAATTTAATGTCATTTATAAACGCCCTTATTTGTCTAATAAAAACTTTTAGCTTTTGATAATTAACTTTTATTTTAAAAATTTAATATAATCATGTAATTACACTTGTGTAACCAAACAGTACACTTGTAATTACAGTAATTACATTATGGCAAACAAACAGATCATCATAATTACTAGGTTGTGTAATTACTAAGCTGATAATTACTACCCTAGTAATTACACCAATTTCAATTATCATTATTTGTCTAACCAAGTAATTGTTGACCGTAATTGAGCGGGCGCAATTATACTCTTCAATTTTCAAAGGGCCGAAAAGAATTGATGATAATTCTCAGGTGACTTTTCAAATTCTTTCTTTATGTATTTTTAATATTTCATATATATATATATATATATATATATTGTATTTGTCACACCACAATATTTAATTATATATTCATAGAAAATCTTAATAGATCAGTTGGTTGTCTACCTGAACTTTTATTTTATTAATGATAAGTTCAATTTTCCACTTTATAATCCCCTCCCCCATTTCCCCTTTCCTTTAGAAAAAAACTACACGTTCATCTGGAAAAAAAATTATTTAATATTTTAGAAACTAATCTTCTTAAAATAAAAAAGAATATTCAAATCATGTAATTTTATTTGTACAACCAAAAATGACATTGAAAATTGCACCATAATACTGTTTTTGGCAAACAAGTGGTTAAGTGATTATTATGTTAGTAATTACGCATCTTAATAATCTGTCTTATGTGACACAATTTCCTTTTTAGTCCGTCCAAAAAAGGATGTCACTTTATTATAATTTAGAAAAAATTAACTTTAAAATTTTCCTTTTACCTTTAATGAAATGATATACAACCACATGAATATTCAAGGATTATTCTAGAACACAAATTTAAAAAGTCTTTTTTTTTTTAATAAACACCATATTAAGTCAAAGAGTCCTTGAATAATTTCCAAACAAGCCCTAAGAAATTTCCCTGCATGCATGGTTGGTCCCACGTACATGACGTACCAACTTTCCCATTATTAGATATTTAGATGTACTTTATATTTTATTTGCTAAGTTTATTTCACTGAAAAAGTTCTTTCTTTAAAAAAAAAAAGATAATATAAAACTTCCGCGGTCATAATTTTACTAATTATTGAAATATATAAAAGTTGACTCTGTCTCTATCAAATCACATAGATTAAAAATAATTAATCTTTGGATTTCACCGATAATTTATTTATTAAAAAGAAAAAAGACAAGTTGGTATAATACGTACTGATCATATTAATGCTTTACTCCTTACAAAAAGTGGTCTAAGATATTGTCAACAATTTGCTCCTCTGACCTCTCCTTCAATTTATATGATAATTTTGTAATTGAACACAGCTCTATAATTTTTGGATTATCACATTAATAATGTTATTCAATATAACATTCACAATTTTCACCTTAAAAAAGAAATCATTTGCATACTCAATTTATATACCATCGATGTGATCATTTCTTATTTTCTTTGTAAAATCTATTGTTTAAACATTACAGCTAAAAATAATGTAACATTTCATCAAAATCCAGATCAAACAAATTCAAGAATGATTAATACTTGGTCAATACAATATTCAAATTCGCGATCGCGGTATGGGGATCGTAATTGCAGATCAAGTTCATTTGATCATTCCATTTACCGAAACATTATATTTTTATGTGAAAATTACTAATAACATATAGTGATATTGACTGATCACCATCCAATCTTAAAGTAGCACTTCGAGATTAAGACAGTTGAGCACCTACGCAGGGCGGAGCTACGGCCTTGGAAGCAGATATTCCTTACACATTCTCTTGATGCAGATTTAGATTCCTTATATACTTCGCGTGTAGTTGTTTTCTTTTGATCTTATATTATAGAACTATTAGTGGAGATAGTGTAAGTTACCATTTGGGAACTTTTTCAGTTTGCAGGTGACGTGTTCATAGTATATTTTACTTGTGTTATTTTCTACTTTACTCAATCGGCCTATGTTACCTACTGAGCACAAGTGGACCGTACTCACCCCTATTGTGCCTTTTTGGTACAGATCCTATTGCGAGTACAAGCTGCAGTAGCTGATTTGTATGGTAGAGGTTGACCTTCTAGATTATCTGGTGAGCTCCCTATTTGGAGCCTTGTTCCAGCCTCCATCTATCCTTATCATGTCTTTATTAGCATTCAGAGACAGATTGTGTATTTTTCATTTTCAGACTATGTATTAGATGCTCTTCTACTTATGACATTATTTCTAGGTTTTATATATTTTGTTCAGATTTTGCTATCTGTTATGTTATAGCCTGACTTCATTCTAGAAGTCTCATTTATGGGTTTCTCTTTTATTATTAGCTCGTTGATTTTTGGGTGGGTTTTGTCTTACTTACTAAGACTAGTTTCGAGGTAAATATCATTATGACCTCAACTTCTGGGTCATGACAAATTGATATCAGAGTGCCAAGTTTAATCGGTCTAATAAGTGAAAGAGCAGGATGTCTAGTAGAGTCTCGCGGATTGGTACGTAGATATCTGCATCTATCTTCGAGAGGCTATAAGATGTCTTTAGGAAAACTTCTCTAATTTGACTCCGTATCGTGCTGGTTGTTCATACCCTATGTTCTAAACTTGTATTTCATTTTTTTCTGCGCAGGTGGTGAGGACTAGGTCCAAAGATGCTAGGGATGCTTAGCTAGCACCCGATGTAGGAGCACCATTCAGGGGGCAAGGCACGGGTCGTGAATGACCCAAAGGTAGAGGACGGGCATGAGGAGCTGCCCTAGTCAGGGGATGTGCTAGAGAGGCCTCTCCCGAGCCTGAGGTTGAGTATTCTGAATATGACTATCAGACAGTGGGTGCAGGACCAGCTCAGATCCCATAGAGTACAGTTGACACCCCAGTACTATAGGATCTATTGATTCATCTGGATGGTGTTTCTCAGGTTGGTGTTCCTTTGAATATACCGGGTATTCCTCAGACTTTAGGAGGTGTTCAATCATCAAGGCCAACTTCAGGTTATGGTATATCGACTTCAGGGGTACAATCATCTTCTGTGGTACCCCCATGTGTTAATTCACTACCTACTAGGCTCACTGTTCCTCTTGTTGCTTCTGCCCTTGTGATGTCTTCTGATGATCAGAAGAGGTTTTAGAGGTTCATTCGCTTGGCTCCTCCCAAGTTTAGTGGTTTCATTGGAGAGGTTTTAGAGGATGCCTAAGAGTTTTTTCTTGATTGTCAGGAGAGGTTGCACAACCTCAGAGCTCTTAATTCCCATGGAGTTACTTATATGACTTATCAGTTGACTAACATGGCCAACCAGTGGTGGAGGTCTCTTTCTAGTTGTAGACCATTGAGTTCTCCTACTATGACATGGACTCAATTTTCTGAGGCTTTTCTGGAGAGGTTCGTGGCTTACAGTTTGAGGGATCAGATGAGAGATAAGTTTAATCACCTAGAGCAGGGCTCTACGATTATTGCTGAGTTTGAGGAACACTTTCATGCTTTATCTAGATTTTCCACCGCCAGTATCTCCACAGAGTCAGAGAGGATTAGGAAGTTTTTCCATGGATTGGATGGCCCTTATCAGTTGACTAAAGCCCAGATGGTAGTTTCATGCACTTTTTTCTAGAGTATTATAGAGCATGTTAAATTAATTGAGTCAATTAAGCAAACTACTCAGGGTGGCGCCAAAAAGGTGCCCCGGCAAGGTGAGTTTAGTGGATATACATCTCGAAGTAGAGATTTATCTGGCAAACGCTCTTATAGTTATCATGGTAGACCAGTTAAAGTAGCCTTGCAGAGTTCGAGTAGTAGGTTAGTGGTTTCTATGGCTCCAGGTAGCCATGGTTCAGGTCACGTGGGTAGAGGCTCCGGTTATGGTTTTTCAGGATAGGGAGGTCATTTTTGTTATTTTGGGCCCTCTCAGCGTGATGCTAGTAGCATAGAGTGTTTCGTATGTTATAAGATTAGACATCATGCGAGGGACTGTCCTCAACGTGTGTTGGGTCCTGCCCAGCAGGGTTCTCAGCTTCAGCTTTGCCCTACTCTTATTTTTGCAGTTAGAGGTGGTTTATAGAATGACAGAGGTGGAACTCGATGTGCTCGAGGTGGAGCTTGGGGAGCTCGTGGTATTGGACGTGGGGTTGCTCAGTACGATACCGGACGTGGACAGTATTATGCTATACCTGGGATACCCGAGGTAGAGACCTCTGATACAGTGATTACAGGTATCATCCTAGTTTGGTACCGATCTACTTCCGTGTTATTTGACCCTGGGTCTATATTCTTCTATGTGTCTACATATTTTTGTGATAGTTTTGATGTTTTATATGATACCCTTGTTGTGCCTCTTCGTGTTTCTACCCCCGTAGGAGATTCTTTAGTGGTGGATCAGGTGTACCAATCTTGTGTAATGACCTTTGCAGGGTGTGAGACCTGGGTAGATTTGATTACCCTAGATATGGTTGATTTTGATATTATCTTGGGTATGAATTTGTTAGCTCCCTATCGTGCTACTTTGGATTGTTATGTCAAGACAGTGACTTTAGCTGCTCTGTGTGTGCCAAGGATAGCTTGGAAGGGTACTCTTAATTTGGGTCCGAAGGAGTTTTATCTTTTTTACGTGCCCGTCGCATGTTAGAAAAGGGATGTCATTCTTTCTTGGCTTTCATTTGCGATACTAGTGTTGCATCATTGCCTTCCTTGGACTCTGTTCGAGTTATTAGGGAATTTTTGGACGTGTTTTCTACAGATTTACCTGGCATGCCTCAAGATTGTGATGTTGTTTTTGCTATTGATTTGACCCGGGCACCAAGCCCATTTCTATTCCTCCCTATAGGATGGTCCCAATCGAGTTGAAGGAATTAAAGGAGAAGTTACAGGATTTGTTGAGTAAGGGTTTTATTTGACCTAGTGTGTCTTCTTGAGGTGCTCCTATCTTGTTTGTGAAGAAGAAGGATGGTTCCATGCGTATGTGTATCAATTATCGATAATTGAACAAGGTGAATGTCAAGAATAAGTATCCTCTTCCTCACATTGATGATTTATTTGACTAGCTTTAGGGCGCTTTGGTGTTTTCCAAGATTCACTTGAGATACAGGTATCACCAGTGTTGACATCCAATTTTGTCCCTCCTTTCTACTAATTCATTCACTTGAGTTTCTAAATTATTAATAAGTTGAATATTTTGTATTTCACTACTATTTTTGTTTGTTACTATTTTTTTCGTTATTATCTATTTAATATTATTATTACTAATTTTAAATTACTAATGTATCATCAACATTACTATTATTACTTTATTACTTTTTTTTAAATCGATCATTGTTACATTATTTTTAAAATTTTATACTTATTAAGTTGGTTATACGTACTTTAATTTTTTTAAGTAATTCTTAATTATCATCACATAATATATATTACCCTAGTTATTAAATTAGAAGTTCATAAGAATCAATTTGATATAGGAAGAGACTCAAATATTTAGCCCATTTTTCATCCTTAATTGGTTTGTAAATCAAGAGAATTTTACCCACTAAAACAATTAATAAGAATTATATACAAGAATAACACATCTTTTTAAAAGTAACAAATATAGCACATTTTAGAACAAATGTAGCCATTTGTATTTTGAAAAGAAAAATATTTAATTCAATAATAAACCTCATTTAAATATTAGTAACTCCCTTCATTAATTATTTTTCCATCAATATACTCTCTTTCATAATGTTCTCTCTCCACCATAATTTTGTGATGTTTCTAATTCAAATTTCTTTTTGTGTTGAGTGGTGATATTTTTTTAAAAAAATTATTACTATATATATATATATATATATATATATATTAATTTTATATATTATAATTTTATTATTTGCAGTACTATTTAAAACATAAAATTTACATTCATACAATAGTAAAGATATACTGATAATATACAATTATAAGATATATTTAAAAATGAAATAATTATTAAAATTTGAATTGCAAAAAGAATAACACAATTATTTTGTCAATATAGAAATGAAAATTAAAAAAAAAAAGTAATAGTAAAAAAAAAAAGTAAGAAACAATTGTCCAACTACATTAACCAACTGCATTAATTTTCCTCATTAATGAAAATAATTTCTTTTTTTTTAATGAATTGATTTAGAATAAATGAAAATTTATTTGAATTAGAATTGGCTAAATCTATTATTATTGTCTGGCTATTACTGTAATTTTGAAAATAATGCTAAAATTCTGTAATATACCTTTTAAGATTGTATAATTTTGTAAAATACTCGTAAATCAACCCAATCAGAGCAGCCCAATTTAGCCAATCCACGCCCAAACCCGAAGGCCCTTTAGATTTTCAGATATTCAATCAAAAGAAAAATTCCTAAACTTAATCCTAAACTATCCAAGTCGTACTCTTGTCGTCTTCCCTCATGTTCCTACTCTACAGAAGCTTTCATTCTCTCTCAATAGTGGTAAACTTTGACCATTCTATTTTAGTGCAAGTCTTGGCGCGCTTCTCCTTCAATGATTCAGTCAATAGAAGAGGCCAACAAACTTTTCGAAATCTGATTTTCTATGCAGAGAATCCACATCATAGCAGATTCAAACAGCTAGTCTTTTTGTATTCCAAGATCAACCCGTGACCCTGCCCTTCTGGACGATTTTGAGTTTCAAAAGATTAGATCTTAGCCCTAATTTTTGCCTATAAATACAACTCAATGTCTCAGCCAAGTTTGACCGCCACTCACCTTCTACAACTCATTGTTCTTATCTAAGAAAACTTAACTCTCTCTCACTCTCTATTTTGTATCTGTCCCTCTTCTTTTTTTGAGTTGCAACAACACTGTTTGCTCACCTCAGACGTTGGCGGTCTTCCAAGGTAGCGAGTAGATCTAAAGCCTCATAGCTCTAGTTCACTGCCCACAAGAAAGTTAGATCTAAATCAAATTTTATTTCTGATAGTGTAATATATTTGTGAACAAGAAGTTATGCATTAGGCTTTTTCTACTGTTAAGAAATCTCATCTGTTAAAACATGGCTTGCTGATTTATTTGTTTAAATATTATATATGTGTTTAGAAACCTTATATAAAGTATCTGAATAATTTCTTATGTAACTGATGCATATCATTTGTGTTTAAATATTGTTAAAATTATGCTTCCAAGTGATGTTGCTCGTGACGTAAAGAAGGTGGGCAGATTGTCTGTAGCATTTTGTTTGCACTAGAAATCATATATATGTTCATCTTAAATTTTGATAGCCTAGTTAACTCCAAATATAGTCTGTACGTATGCTACTCGTTTCTCTATCGCTACTCGTTTCTTTATCTAAATCCTCGAGATAGATTTTCTTTCCTAGTTTAAACCAATGTATAAACTTTTCTTTGCGGTTTCCTCAATTTGAATTAGTATCGAAATAATGAATCTGTGTGGATGTATTTTTCATGATTATATTCATTTTTTTTATTGTCACTTAAAAATATGAATTTGGGGCAGGGGCGGAGCTACAGCCTTGGAAGGGTGATAAGTCGAACACCCCTCGTCGAAAAATTATACCGTATATAGAGGTTAAATATTGTTTGTAACAGATAATTACCTGTTCCCGAACAACCTTGACACAGTTGTGTAGATAGCTCACTGGCCAAAGGTTGTTCAAATAACTAAAGTATCGCGGGTTCGAATCCTTAATCTGTTGCTTGGTTTTTTTTTTGTTTTTTTTTTATTTCTAAAGCCAAATATAGCTAAAGTAGTTTCACTCTTGCTGTGCTTGTGGCGAGGGAATAATGTTCTGAAAAGGAAAAAGGCTCAAATATGCCATCGAACTATTAAAAATGGTTCATTTATGCCATCTGTTATAAGTTTGGCTCATCTATGCCACTGCCATTGAAAGTTTGGCTCATCTATGTCACTGCCATTGCAGAAAAGTTTATTCGTGTCATTATTTTATAACGGTGATTTTTACAAAATCATTTTTGTCACGTGGCCTCTTATTAAAGGTCCACATTACCAAATGCAAATCAACCAATATTACTTAAAATAAAAAATTAAAAATTGATCCCATTAAAATAAAATTTGATCGACACAGTTAGAATAAAAATTGAACTTATTAAAAATAAAAATCAGACTAATTAAAAATAAAAATCAAACTCATTAATTGTGTCGGGTTTTATTTTAATGGGTACTATTTTTTATTTTGATTTAAGTAATATTGGTTGATTTTTGATTTGGTGATGTGGACTTCTAATAAGAGGTCATGTAGCAAAAATAGTTTTGCAAAACCACCATTGCAAAATAATGGCACAAATGAACTTTTCTGTAACGCCAGTAGCATAGATGAGCCAAACTTTTAAAGGCGGTGGCATAGATGAGCTAAACTTATAACGAATGGCATAAATGAGCCATTTTCAATAGTTCGATGACATATTTGAGCCTTTTCCCTTCTGAAAATAATATTAGTGCTATGACTTCTTCTTTTATTATTACGAGAATTAAAATATTGCCATTTAAAAAAGGGAAAAATCTTTTTCATTAAAAGCTACTTCATTTCAATTTATGTACTAATATTTTTCGTTATTCAAAATTCAATCTTTGTAAATTTTCACCTAGATTTTAAAATGTATTAGTAATTTTTTTCATATTGACATGGGAAGAATTGCAACTTATAGTTTTTATATAGTTTTTAAATATCTAAATTTTAATTTTAAGATATTGAGTTGATCTAATCCAATTCAATTTCAAAAATTAGCCAACTTAACTCTCAAAAAGAAAAAAGTGCCATTATAATTTGAAATGGAGAGATATCAATTTATAGGCATCATAAAACTAAGTGCAAAGCATAGAATCTTTTTTCATTAGTCGTAAATATCTTAGTGACAATTACATAGTTTTACATTTTTTGTTTGAGTTATTATATTGCGTCTTGTAATTATTTTTATAATTGAAATAACTTATAACGCAATTTAGAGTTTCAACCGAGAATTTTTTTCTTAGAGATCAACAAAATTTAGTCTTACAATCAAAATGTTCTACAATAAATGATGAATTTTAGGCGAAATTGTAGTGTTGGATGTAAAAAAGATATTTAGTATTGTTTCTAATAAATTTATTGTAAGAATATTTCAAGATATATATGAAATCTCCTTGAGTAGGATTGACTATATATGGATTATACTTTTACTAGAAGATTTTTTTTTTATACGTTAGTTTTAATTTATATAATTGTTAGTACTATAACAAGTGTTTTAATGACTTAGCTAAATATTACATAGCTTGACTTAGAATTTTTGCACCCATTCATAGCATTTTTTTGGTATTTACCTCCTCAAAATTTGAACACCCTTCGTTAAAATCCTGACTCCGCCACTGCACCTACGAGTTAAAAATTTTGAGTCCACCGTTAGCTAAATGGTTGTGTAACTGGGTTGGTCTACCTGGGGCCAAAATCCTGTGGCTAAGATAGATCTATTAATATGTAGCGCAATTATTTTCTTAGGCTTCAGGGTGGAGATTTTACTTGTAAATATGTTTTAATTTCTTCTAAAAAGCATGCATAATTCTAAATGTTTGGTAATTGCAATGTTGTAACACCGTATGGCCAGTAAAATATAAGAAGTGTGGGGGTGGGTATATTTGAAATGGGATATGAAACTAATTATAAGAGATGTGGCCAAGTTTGAAAAGGATATGATTAGTATAAGTAAAACAAAAGAAATGTGGCTAAGTTTGAAAAGATTTGACAATGTTTGAAACACAAAAGAAAATTGGCTAAGTTTGAAAAGATATGACAATGTTTGAAACACGGTATCACAGCTAAACGTCGAGGGGTCATTTGGGAGTTGGTTTAGAAGTGAGTTATGCTTATTCAAAAATATTTTTTATCTCAAAAAGAATATTATTTATTCATCCTTTTAATATTTCATTGATTGGTTCTTAATATGTTGACTTCCAAACTTACTCTAATAGACAATTGATTTGACTTTAATTGTCTTTAATGACTATTATTATGCCATCAATAACCTCATTATTTGGCCTCTTTACTACCATTTAGTACTAATATTAATTGAGTATAATTCACCCATTTGTTGAGATGATTTATCTTATATATATATATATTACAAAAGCCTTTCACTTGAGGGAAGAAGAAGATGAAGACAAGCTCTTCCTATATATGTCTATATACTCTATTCCATTTTATTCTAATAGTGTGCTAGATTTTCATTCTTGTTGAATCTTTGTCAGTTTCTGACTCCTAGTTTATACTAGAAGAGCTTGTTGAATCCTGGAGGATACACCCATACTGGATGAATTATCCTTAATAAGGACAGTGTCTAACACGCCTCAACCTTTGAAGAATTCTTTACAAGTGTTCGTGATGGATTGTTTTCCGTAAGGTTTACAACAATCTTAAGGATAATTTCGATTATATTCTTACGAAAAATGATGAAAATTCTATTCTGAAAAGAAAAAAAGGTAGAACTATTTTGTTTGGAAAGCAGAAAGGACGCACAATTGAGTTTGAAATATTCGAAAAGTTGAAGGATTCAATAGTGGTGGCTTGGTGATCAGATTTTATTTTCTTGTTGAACACAAGAAAGGAAGAGTTTATTGGTCCTCACTGCGGTTATGTGGTCATCTTCTTTAGCTATTAAAGCTAAGAAGGTGTGTGACGATATAATGTGTGCATATTTTATAGATTTATGATTGAATCGAGTAAACATACCCCCAATATATGTAAAATAAGATTCGGAGAAATGATAATTCCGCTAAGCAAAATAAATTTGATTAAGCGGATGATATAATAATTGTGGTTATTTGTCTAACGAATCTTTTGATCAATGTAAGAAATAGGATGTTAGACTTTGGTGTTGGTGTGCACATTTGTGCTAACTAAAATTATTTTGTGTTCTACACCCAAGTGAAGGAGGAGAATTTAATTTATTTTGGTGATTCAAGAACTACTCTAAGGTCATTGAAAGGGAAAATTCTTCTCAAACTCACATGCGAAAATATTGAAATTAATTGAGGTGGTATAGAAGTGATAATATTTGAATCAACTTGATGTTTATGAGATCATTTAAAAAAGTTTACTGAAAATTTGATTTGAGAATTATAAAGTGTTAACAAATAACATTTTTGTGGAAGATGAGTCTGTAGCAATGATTTTATTTGTGCTTAATATTGTTTAAGTGATAGATGAAAATGTTAGTGCTTATGTTTACTTGAATGATTCATATGTTGATGACATGTTAGACTTAAAAATATTAGTTTAAAGTTTTTTTAATTATGCTGAAAAAAGAAAAGTTGATATCTTATAAATTCATGTCCAAATTTCTTATTTAATATTATATTAATGAGTCTCTTAAAATATTGATAATGCTTGATTTTTTTTTTCTTATGTCAACCTTTGAATATGTTTCCAGTGTATTGTTTATGAAATATAATTGATATTAGGTAGTATTAATGAATTTGATAATTTGAATAGTCATTAGAGACTTATTGTCACGCCCCGAATCCCATTGGAATGGATTGGCACTCGTAGCCGACAAGGCCCGAGAGAACCAAGCTTTGCTTCTATTCAATCATATGCATGCCTCAATCATATGCATGCCATAAGAAACCCATGATCATATAAGAGCTTTAAATACCACCAACGGATTTCATGGAACATGTGATAGATATATATACATATGCGAAACTTGGCCGTTGAGGCCACCAAGTCAAAAACGACATATACCTTTTATATTTATACACCCACATCTGTCTACAAAAGCCTCTAGCAAATGCATTGACCAAAATGAACTAAAAGTCGGGACAAGTCCTCGCTTTATACAACATGTACAACACCAAAACATATGTACAACTGTGACTCAGAGAAGCCCCGAACTAACTGGAGCTCACCAAAAATCTGCAACAACTGGCAACCTACTGTGGCGGCCTACTAGTACCTGCGCCTGCAGCAAGTAAGGTAAATTCCCCAAGAGGGGTCAGTACGAAGAATGTACTGCGTATGTAAGGCCATATGAAACTTGTAAGATATGTAAATATGACAAGAACTCAAGTTCAAATGCATAACCAAAATAGATAAGTCACAATGTAGATGAGTCACTATTTTGTACTTTGGAGACCATGTATATTTCATTAACTTCTTTACTTTCTTTACTTCTATAATTATTCATCTTTACCTGTGACTTGTGATACCCTGGCCCCGACTGAACAGTGGGTTTTGACATAACATCATGTTATGTTGGGATCGGCTCGAGCTAGGTTAGTAACTCTAGAGCTTCCACCCATACAACATTTCAGGTTCGGCTCGAGCTAGGTTATTACCTCTAGAGCTGCCCCCTGTCAGGATCGGTCCGAGCTAGGCTTATGCCTCTAGGACTGCCCCCTGTTTTGGGATCGGCTTGAGCTAGACATTTTGCCCCCAAAGCTGCCACACATACTTGATCATTGACCACATATGCATTACTTTGTTCATTACTTTGAGATTGATACCATGATAGTCATAACCTTACTTGAAACTTTGGATGATTAACCAACGAGTGAGGGACATGAGAATAACTTGGCAACATAACATTATCAGAACCATAACACCATGGGAACCATTGGACAATAATCCATGAACAAGAGACATACGTATAATCACTATTGGAACATTGGAACATAACCTTATTTGAGCTTTTGGAACATTAACCATGAATATGAGACATGAGATTCACAATTGATCAATGATTAGGAAATATGTGATAATAAACATTGCTAACCGGACATAGGATACCTTAGCACCTTTCGGGATGGTACAAATGTAATGCCAATGTGAATACTATTTGCCGCAGAAAGATACGGACAGAGTAAGCTTACATACCTTGTACTCTCAATACGGATATACAATCCTAGATGTGCACACAATAGTCCTGCTCCTTCTTTATGTGTCACTCTACAACACAAATACATAACGGGTGTTTTATCCCTTTCTATTAGGCTCGAAGGGTTGAAAAACATTGACTTTTGACTTTTCCAACTATTTCAAAACTTTAGAGAAAATTTCAAAATAATTTAAGAAAATACAGAGTCGCCACTTGATTTTATAGAAAATATCAAGAAAAACTTAAAGAATTTTAAAGACTCGAAAACAGAAACAAATCCTTAAAATTAGAGAAAATGGGTAAGGATTCGGGTAACGCCTTGAGAAGGTTTTTAAGGCACTCAAGAAGCGTCCGCGAAAGCGGTTGACCAAAAGACAATTTGACTGATTTGTAAAAATGAGCAATTTTGAAAAAATGGCTAACTTTGTAAAATCTTGAATTAATTTGCAAACATGACACTTAGTCTATTCAGGGAGAGTAGTTCATTTAAATTAAATAAAAGTCTATTTGACCTAAATTTGAATTTTTTACCGAACTTAAGAGAAAAATGTATTATTTTGTGAAAAAATAGATTAGGAAAGAATCGATTTTTAACCACAGGAGAAAACAGTATTTTGCAAGATAAGCCTATTTATGAAAAGTGCCAAATTAAGACAAGTATCCGATTAATTGTAAACACTTGGATTTGTCAAGAGAATTAATTTTTGAAGTTGGAAAAGGTCATTTTAACCTAAATAAACCACTTGTAACATGAACAAAATATATGCCATTTTTTATTCTCGAAGATTCATTTTTTGTAAAGAGAGGTAAAGAAAACTCATCATTTTTTTTTATTTTTTTTTATTTTTTTTATTGAATCCAAACATTAAACCATTTGACAAGGTGATAATGAAAGAAGATATAAAGATAAAGCAAAAATGACAATTCAAAGGGGATTTATTAAGATTAACCAAATTTAAGAATTAATTACAAGCAAATAATCAAACATGGATTTACAAATAAATAAATCAATAAAAGGAGAAAAGTTTAGAATTTGGGCCCCCGCATTGGCCCATTAAACTTGTCCAGATTTGAATTTTTATGGACTTTAAGTCCATTTTCAGCTGTGTATAACAGTTGTATATCAGCTGTATACATTCTTCAATTCTCTGTATATTGGTGCGTATTTAGTGTATATCAGGCTCTATTGTGTAACCTTTATGTATCAGCTTCCTTTCCTGTATGCTGCTGTATACCGCATACCTTGCTTCCTCAAAGAAATCAGTTCACTTTGGGACTTTAGCACGAGGTCTTGGTTCGAAGCTCGGGATTTGATCCCTTAGAAGATGCAAGGGAGGAGTCCAGCGGACTCGACCAAGGGGAGTTCATGCAATAAATAACGAGAATAAGGATGAGTATCGAGGAAGTCTTTACCTAATAATTATGTAATCAAACAAATTACTTAAATATGTAAAACATAGTACTCTCAAAACACAAGGCATGTAACTATCACATATTGAGCCTTACGTGTCTTATACTAGCACTGGGTGGTTTCAATGATTCAAGCATAACATTCAAACATTTAGGTGATTTACAAGATTTTTTAAAGAAAGTGAAACCAATTTATCGACACCAAATTATAAAACTAAAACTAAAAATAAAAATTGCAACTTTGAACCCATTTGTCAAGGTGTTACATGGTTACTACTTAATTTCTTTCTTTTTGTATAGCATGATACTTATTTCTAGGTGTTCGTATAAATTTTTCAGCCAACACACAAAAAAATCAGATAATTTGGGGTTTCAAAAGATAGTCACGTTGTAAAATTTAACTCGTATCTAACATATTCTCAACGGACTTTTATCCCGGACAGCTTGGGGTTGATTGATAAGAAAAGGGAACATAACAGTAAGGAAAGAAACTGATTAGCAAATCTAGACATGTTTGGGGAAATAAAAAGAGGCAATTAAGGTTGCATTGTAATTAAAACATAAAAGGAAACAACATCAAGAAGAGCTAAACAAAGACACCATTCCTGCAACTATACTAAACAGGAACCGAGGATCACTTGAGCTAACAAGGATAATTCCATCAGAGAAAAAAACACACACAAAATCAGTAATTAGCCTTAATCTTGTTATTCGGACATGAACAAACATAAAAGGATTAAAACTATATCATTCAAGAGTAGATTAGGAAAGATATTGGTAAAGTTCACACAAACAAATTTCAACTTTCAACAAAAATGACACTTAACCGCTTAAACCAAAAAAATAAAAAAAATAAAAAAATTAAAAAAGTTATTCTGAATCTGAAATTTAAACAGACAGCATGTAGTACCAAAATAAGGTAAATAATGGGAGAAAGTGAGGTTACGAAATTAGTTTTTGCATCAAAGAAACATTCAGCTTATAATCTCCAAAGAATCTATAGTATTATGTCTTGAAGATGACTGAAGAGTTACTTCAAGACCCCAACCCATAGAACTCGCCTAACATAGCAAGCCAAAGGTCTTAGAACCTAACTTGAAACTGCTCCGTCTATCAATTTGGAAGACTATTTCCGTTATCGCAGAGACTAAGAAGCTCATTTTTAGCCACTTGAAAATGGTAACATACTGAAGAAGTCACAAGTTTGATATGTCAACAATATCAATCATTTAGAAACCATTTAAAGTTCAAAGATTTTTTAAACCAAGCACACCAAATTTCAAACCCGAAAGCATCACAAACGTCAAAGCAATCCTTCAAACAAAATCAGCCCACACCAGACGAATCATATGGTTCACAACAACAATAAAGTTTCACAATTGTATTAAATTTCACATGAGTGACACCCGAATATAAGGAAGAATAGCGTAAGGATGAAATTTTTACCTTCTTCGGAGCAGCGAACTTGAGACGACGAGCTTCGATTAGACAAAAATGCCACCACCAAAATTCGATTCAAATTTTGCCAAAAATTCAAACGAGTTATTTTTATTTCTCAAGTGTATTCCTTCTAGGATTTTTGGTTACGTGGGATTAGAAGCATGCGCCTCCCGAATCCCCAATTTTTCCCCAAAAATCCCCACTCCTAACCCTTAACCCAAACTATCTATTTATAGGGGAATTGGGGATGGAAATGGGGGGAAAATGCAGGGGTCATTTGGGGATAATGAAATTGGAAATTTCAAAATTCGAATTGGGATAAGCTTTTGCAATTTTCAGCTTTGGATCAATGAACTTGGACCGAATTAGGGTCAAGTTCGAGGTGAATTTTTGGGGGTTTTGGGGGGAAAAAATGAATCCCCTCACCAACCAATAGAAATCGCACAACACGGTACTCCAATGGTACGAATTTGAACGTTGGGAGGGTGAGGTGTTGAGTTTCTAGAAGCTTCGAGGTAAGTACGAGTTGACGGAATCCGATTCTTTAACGAGTTGGATGGAAATTGAAATCTTTTTGGGGTTGTTTGACACTGATTTGGTTGTTGTTTGGTTGCGAGTTGACGGAGGTCGTTTGGTATTGGGTTGCCGTTTGTTGATGTTGTATTAGCTGGTTGTTGGTTGTTGTTGCGTACTGGTGAGAGAGAGGTGAAAGCGGGGAGAGAGAAAGAAGAGGGTGTGGGCGCGTGGTGTGCATGTGTGGGAGAGTGAGGGTGTGTATGGAATGTATATGTGTGTGTATAGAATTGATAAAAAATCTGATTTGGGAAATTAAAGGGATTTGGGTCGGGTCAAGGTGTATTGGGTCGGTTTGGGGTGCTGATTTGGGCTGATAGAATTAGGAATTGGGCCTGAGGAGGTCTAGAAAATAGAGGAAAATAAATAGAAAAGGTACAATTGCATTTCTAGCCAATTCTAGTTAGTGAAATGGCCAAAATTAAATTAAATGGACCAAATTGAGACGGAATTAATTATTTAACGAGCTTCTCAAATTCAATAATTTCAAAAAAATATATATTTGATAAAGCACAATTATTTATTTAAAAGATTAAGAAACTAATTATATCATCAATTCCTTATTTTCAATCTATTTTTTGTGAAAAGTAAAGTATTTGCAATTTAAACAAACTTTTTACTCAAAAATAAGTTCTAAAACATTTGTTTAAGTGAAAATTATGTAACTCTATACAGAATACATTAACTTCACCTAAAAATTCAAAAAGAAGGCTTGAGATTTATTTTCAAAAATAATTACTTTAAAATTATTTGGAATTAAGAAACTCGAAAACTAATTTGGAATGGGGAGGGCAAAAATTAGGTGTCAACAACGGGATTCACATTAACCACCAACTACTTTACAAATGCATACAACGATAATGAGTCACATGTTTGCCTTTCAACATGCCATTTCCCCTTGACAAAACCATTGTTGAAATTATTATTCCAAAAATCCCCCAATATTCCCAACATTGACCAATACATGATAATCAATATATTTCACCACAACACTTCTCCTTTACACTTTCTTATCCACACCACATCACAAATAATCCATCAATTCACCTTAATACACTTCATAGCACATATCGGCCAAAATCCCACAATTTACACTTATAGAAAAATAACAAGTTTAACAACAAAAATAACACCATACATGTTCATATTTTATCCATACCATGTTCTTTCATCAAAGGCACAAGCCATAATTCAAGCTTGAATCTCATGGATCACAAATCTTATACAAAAAACATAAAGTACCATGTCCAACATTTCCAAGCACAACCAACATGATTTACATAATCTCCCATGCATATAATATGTTAATCCATAACAATAATCACTTACCCAAGCTTGCAAAGTGATGATCTTGCTCCAAAAGTTAGCTTTGAGTCTTTAGGGTTTTGAGAGAAAAATATCTTCTTTTGGTCTCAAAAGACATGGAACTTGTGTAAAATTAAAATCAGATTTTTTGGTCCCTTTTATAAGCTTTTGAGTCCATCCTTAGCCACTCTATGAAATTAAATGTTGGGTTCTAGAAGGTCAAGGCAAGAATGGGTCTTTTGACCCATTTTGGGCCATGTTTTCTTTTCAATTTTTAGGGTTCTTTTTGGGCCCAATTCACTTAACCCAATAAAATTAATAATTTCTTGTGTTTAAAGCATCTAATACGTTTTACAACAATATTCCCATTTACGCTATTCATATCCATGACCTCAATCCCAAAAACAAGTGATTCTAGCCACGTATGACTCATTTGGACCAAAAGGGTAAAACCGTCATTTTGACACCAAATTCGTTCTCGAGTCATTTTATCATACCAATATAATATTTCATTCATTTCATGTATATACTCGTGGTTGTAGAAGAAACATGGTAAAAATTAGCTCGATACATCCCCAGGAACCCTTGGAACTTAGAAAATTTCCAACTTTCGAAAAACTGAAAATTTCATCCTGGCACGCCCTGGGGAGCGCTAGCTTGCTGCCTCTGGGCACAAAATTTTGGCCCAGAGCGGCCTGGCACGGTCCCTAACGCGCCCCTCACTTAAATTTTTTGAAAATTTCATTTTTTGACTTTTCTTCGCGGGTTTGGTTAGATACTTCAAGTCCTATTCTTTAACTTACTTCTTAGCATTAATATACTTTGTTTAGAGGTCCTCTTAGCCTCATTTTGAACCCCACAAATTCTCCATGAAAATTTCAAAACACCGTTTACACAAGTTTAATCACATATACAAGGGCCAAATTCAATTATCTCATCAATAGCATTATCAAATGCATACTTATAGCTCTCGATACCTAAGTAAGCATTATTTAATGTCGTCAAGTAGGGTTGAGAAGGAACGGGGTGTTACATTCTTCCCCCCTTAGGAACATTCGTCCTCGAATGTTAACAATATCGCTTCAATTACAACAATTGCATCTCTATATTAGCATACATGTACATAAACACTTAAGGCTCATGAATACTTACTTGTCATTGTTCCACTTCCGCACTTTGAACTTCTTCATTCATTTGAAATAGATAGGGATACTTGGATTTCATCATTTCTTCCGCTTCCCACGTAATCTCCTCTACTTGTTGATTTCGCCAAAGGACTTTCACGGAAGCTATGTCTTTATTCCTCAATCTTTTTACTTGTCGGTCTAGGATAGCAATGGGTACCTCTTCATAAGTAAGATCCTCTGTAACTTGAACATCTTCAATGGGAACAATACGAGATGGATCTCCTATGCATTTTTGAAGCATCGAAACATGAAATACCGGATGGACTGAGGAAAGTTCTTGAGGTAGTGCTAATTCATAAGCAACTTGCCCAAATCTTCTAATAACTTCATATGGGCCTATGTAACGTGGACTCAATTTCCCTTTCTTTCCGAATCGCATTACCCTTTCATCGGTGACACCTTTAAAAATACCCAATCACCTTTGGCGAATTCAAGCCCTCTTCGTCTAACATCCGCATATGACTTGTGGTGACTTTGGGACGTTTGTAACCGCTCTTGAATCACTTTAACTATCTCCATAGCCTGATGAACAATATCTGGCCCAAGTAAAGCAGTTTTACCCGCTTCAAACCATCCAATTGGTGATCTACATCTTCTTCCGTACAAAGCTTCATAAGGTGCCATTTTAATACTTGAATGATAGCTATTGTTATAAGCAAATTTAATAAGAGGCAAATGGTCATCCCAACTGCCTTGAAAATCTAACGTGCAAGATCGTAGCATATCTTCAAGTGTCTGAATAGTACGTTCTGCTTGTCCATCAGTTTGAGGATGGAAAGCCGTACTCAAATTCACCTGTGTGCCCAAACTCTGCTGAAAAGATCTCCAAAAGTGCGCTGTAAACTATGCTCCTCTGTCTGATATAATGGAAAGTGGAATACCATGCAACCGCACTATTTCTTTCACATATAACTTTGCATACTCTTCAGCTGTATAGGCGGTCTTGACTGGTAGAAAATGCGCTGACTTGGTAAGCCTGTCCACTATGACCCATATAGAATCAAACTTTTGCAATGTACGAGGCAAACCTGTAATGAAGTCCATATTAATCATATCCCATTTCCAGACTGGAAGATTGATACATTGCATGTAACCCCCTGGTTTCTGATGCTCTACCTTCACTTGTTGATAATTCGGGCATTGAGCGACAAACTCTGCAATGTTCTTTTTCATATTTTCCCACCAATACACTTTTTTTAAATCATGGTACATTTTAGTAGCACCTGGATGAATAGAATGGCGCGAGTGCTGCGCCTCTGTCATAATTCTTTGCCTGAGCTTATCTACATCCGGTACACATAATCTCCCTTGACATTGAAGTACCCCTTCCTGTGTAAGATCAAATACCTTTGTCAAATTCTGCTGTACGTTTTTCTTTAGCTGCAATAACATAGAATCCACAAACTGCTTTTCTTTCACTTCAGTTATTAAGGAGGATTCCGCTGCATTCTGCACAATAACCCCATCATCTGAGGATTCAGTAAGGCAAACTCCCAAGCTGGCTAATTGATATAAATCTTTGACTAAACCCTGCTTTTATGTCAATTGGCCACTAGTGCTTTCTACTGCCTTGCGGCTCAATGCATCAGCTACTACATTTGCTTTACCTGGATGATAAAGAATATCAATATCATAGTCTTTTAAGAGCTCTAACCACCTTCGTTGCCTCAAATTGAGTTCCTTCTGCTTAAAGAGATATTGCAAACTTTTGTGATCCGTATAGATATCAACATGAACTCCATACAAATAATGACGCCATATCTTTAAAGCAAAAACTACCGCTGCCAATTCAAGATCATGTGTGGGATAATTTTTCTCATATGGCCATAACTGTCGTGAGGCATATGTAATGACATTACCGTGTTGCATCAACACACATCCGAGGCCAACCCCGGAAGCATCACAATACACTACATAACCTTCAGTACCTTCGGGAAGCACTAAAACTGGTGTGGAGGTTAATTTATCTTTCAACTTTTGGAAGCTTTTCTCACACGCATCATTCCACTAAAATTTTACCGCCTTATGTGTAAGCTTTGTTAGCGGTGCAGCAATGGAGGAAAAACCTTCCACAAATCTTCTGTAATAACCTGCCAGTCCAAGAAATTATGAATCTCTGTGGGTGTCGTAGGCCTTGGCCAATTTTTCACTGCTTTAATTTTCTGTGTATCAACTTGTATGCCTTCATCTGACACAATGTGACCCAAGAACGCGACTGATTTCAACCAAAACTCACATTTGGAGAACTTGGCATACAGCTTCTGCTCACGGAGAATCTGTAACACTTGTCGTAAGTGATTAGCATGGTCCTCCGGTGATCTTGAATAAACTAGGATGTCATCTATAAATACTGTGACGAACACGTCCAGGAATGGCTTAAACACCCTATTCATCAAATCCATGAACACAGCTGGAGCATTTGTTAGTCCAAATGACATAACTAAAAATTCATAATGGCCGTACCGTGTTCGGAAAGCTGTTTTGGGCACATCTTATTCTCTAACTCTGACTTGATGGTAACCCGACCTCAAGTCGATCTTTGAAAAACACTTAGCACCCTGTAACTGATCAAACAAATCATCAATTCGAGGGAGGGGATATTTGTTCTTGATCGTTACCTTATTCAACTGTCGATAATCAATGCACAGTCTCAACGTGCCATCTTTCTTCCGGACAAATAATACCGGTGCACCCCATCGGTACATACTAGGCCTAATGAAGCCCTCGTCTAGCAAATCTTTCAATTGCTCCTTCAATTCACGTAATTCTGCTGGAGCCATTCTATATGGAGGAATAGAAATAGGCTGAGTGCCTGGAATCACATCAATGCCAAATTCTACTTTCCGTTCTGGGGGTAAGCCTGGAAGATCCTCTGGAAAGACCTCCAAAAATTCATTGACCACTGGAACCGACTGCGGAGTTAGTGGTTCCACCTCAGTATCTTTCACCCGTACCAAATGACATATATAACCCTTAGCAATCATTTTTTTGGCTTTCAAATAGGAAATAAATCTTCCTCGTGGTGCCCCTATATTTCCCTGCCATTCAAGAACATTTTCTTGCGAAAAAAAAAATTGCACCATCTTGGCCCGACAATCTACCGTGGCATAACAAGAGGCCAACCAATCCATTCCCATGATCACATCAAAATCCACCATGTCCAATTCAATGAGATCGGCCAATGTATCACGACCGCACACAGTAACCACACAGTTACGATATACTCTCTTTGCAATAATATATTCACCAACCGATGTGGACACTTCAATTGATTTAATTAATAATTCTGGTACCTTTGTAAATTTCGCAGCAACCAATGGAGTAACATAGGAAAATGTTGAACCAGGGTCAATCAATGCATATACATTATATGAGAATATGGATAATGTACCTGTGACAACATCAGGGGAAGCCTCTGAATTCTGTCGGCCCACTAAAGCATAAGTGCGATTCTGGACCCCACTAGTACTGGCTGCTCCTCTGGCACCCCTACCACGGCCAACAGGCTGCACACCTCGGCCCAGTGAAGGAACCGATGCTGATGACGCAACGACCAATCCTGCCGGTCGTGCTATACCGCTCATGCTCCTTTGGGGACACTCTTTCATCATGTGTCCCGTCATACCGCACCAGAAACAAGCATTTGTCTCCACTCGGCATGTACCTGCATGAACACACCCGCAGTGCTAACACTGCTGACGAGGAAAACCTGCTGCCTGTGATCTGTGAACTCCGCTACTCTGCCCAGATGGACCACCCCTAGACCCTCGAAACTGAGAGTGAGCACCCCCTGTGGAATAGGAGAACGATGGTCTAGGTGGTCTAGGAAACATACGGGGCCTAGATCCTCCTTGGGACATCATAGGTGGTCCCATAGGTCTAGCCCTTTTGGACTGTCCTCTGTCAAATTCATGTACCCTTCGTCTCTGTCTTTGATCTTTCATTTTCTGGGCGAAGGCCTGAATTTTCGCTATGTCCATATCCTTATTTAAGGCAGCAATGGTGCAATCCCTAACCAAATATGGCTCTAATCTGTCCACGTATCTATGAACTCTGTCTGTCATCGTAGCCACAACATTTGGCGCATATCGTGCCAAGGAATTAAATTGCAAGCTGTATTCTCTGACACTCAAATTTCCTTGATGGAGATTTAGAAACTGATCCGCACGTGCCTCACGGATCTCATAGGGCAAGTAATGATCAAGGAAAGCTGTTTTGAATTCTTCCCAATTAAGTGGATTTGCTCCAATATCACGGGATTTCTTCCAATCCTCGTACCACAATATCGCCTCTCTTTTCAACCTGTACGCAATAAGTTCAACTGTTTCTACCCCCGACACATGCATAACTTCCAGAGCTCTCTGAATCTGATCGACGAAGTCCTGTGGATCTGCTTTTGGATCTGACCCTGTGAATATAGGAGGGTCCAGTTTTAAGAAATCCTGTGTTCTGCGACTCGCCACTCTAGCCGCATCATCATCATGTGTCATTGGACCAGCTCGTCCTTGACTCTGGGCTGCCACTAACTGTGTCAACATATGAACTGCATTTCTAAGATCCTGATCTGTGGCATTCATTGGTGGTTCTATGGATACTTCTCTACAACTGGCTCCTCCGGAGCTGGAAAATAAGACGAAGACCGTGATGAAATTTCAGTATTTGCTCCACCTTGACTAGCTTGGTCATGTGGTAGTCTACTCAGTCCTTCTTCAGCAGGCACATCCACCTGCTTCCCTTTACCTTTAACTCTTCTCGTGATTGACATTTTGACTATATCAAAGAAAACAATTACTATGATCAGATTCAATTCAACTTACAACACTGACTCTATTGCACGATCTAGAAGTGAAGAAAAGAAACAACATCCTAAATGTCCCGTAGCTTCCTACTTATAAATGTGGTGCACAACACATCGATAAGTAAGACTCTACTCAGACACGACTTTGTAGAAACCCTTAGAACGACCTGCTCTGATACCACTTTTGTCATGCCACGAATTCCATCAAAACGGATTGGCACTCGTAGCCGACAAGGCCCGAGAGAACCAAGCTTTGCTTTTATTCAATCATATGCATGCCATAAGAAACCCATGATCATATAAGAGCTTTAAATACCACCAACGGATTTCATGGAACATGTGATAGATATATACATATGCGAAACTTGGCCTTTGAGGCCACCAAGTCAAAAATGACATATACCTTTTACATTTATACACTCTCATCTGTCTATAAAAGCCTCTAGCAAATGCATTGACCAAAATGAACTAAAAGTCGGGACAAGTCCCCGCTTTATACAACATGTACAACACCAAAACATATGTACAACTGTGACTCGGAGAAGCCCCGAACTAACTGGAGCTCACCAAAAATCTGCAACAACTGGCAACCTACTGTGGCGGCCTACTAGTACCTGCGCCTGCAGCAAGTAAGATAAATTTCCCAAGAGGGGTCAGTACGAAGAATGTACTGCGTATGTAAGGCCATATGAAACTTGTAAGATATGTAAATATGACAAGAACTCAAGTTCAAATGCATAACCAAAATAGATAAGTCACAATGTAGATGAGTCACTATTTTGTACTTTGGAGACCATGTATATTTCATTAACTTCTTTACTTTCTTTACTTCTATAATTATTCATCAATTCACCTTAATACACTTCATAGCACATATCGGCCAAAATCCCACAATTTACACTTATAGAAAAATAACAAGTTTAACAACAAAAATAACACCATACATGTTCATATTTTATCCATACCATGTTCTTTCATCAAAGGCACAAGCCATAATTCAAGCTTGAATCTCATGGATCACAAATCTTATACAAAAAACACAAAGTACCATGTCCGACATTTCCAAGCACAACCAACATGATTTACATAATCTACCATGAATATAATATGTTAATCCATAACAATAATCACTTACACAAGCTTTCAAAGTGGTGATCTTGCTCCAAAAGTTAGCTTTGAGTCTTTAGGGTTTTGAGAGAAAAATATCTTCTTTTGGTCTCAAAAGACATGGAACTTGTGTAAAATAAAAATCAGATTTTTTGGTCCCTTTTATAAGCTTTTGAGTCCATCCTTAGCCACTCTATGGCATTAACTGTTGGGTTCTAAAAGGTCAAGGCAAGAATGGGTCTTTTGACCCATTTTGGGCCATGTTTTCTTTTCAATTTTTTGGGTTCTTTTTGGGCCCAATTCACTGAACCCAATAAAATCAATAATTTCTCGTGTTTAAAGCATCTCATATGTTTTTCAACAATATTCCCTCTCACGCTATTCATATCCATGACCTCAATCCCAAAAACAAGTGATTCTAGCCACGTATGACTCATTTGGACCAAAAGGGTAAAACCGTCATTTTGACGCCAAATTCGTTCTCGAGTCATTTTATCATACCAATATAATATTTCATTCATTTCATGTATATACTCATGGTTGTATAAGAAACGTAGTAAAAATCGGCTCAATACATCCCCGGGAACCCTTGGAACTTAGAAAATTTCCAACTTTCGAAAAACTGAAAATTTCATCCTGTCACGCCCTGGGGCGCGCCAGCTTGCTTCCTATGGGCACAAAATTTTGGCCCAGAGCGGCTTGGCACGGTCCCTAACGCGCCCCTCACTTAAATTTTTTGAAAATTTCATTTTTCGACTTTTCTTCGCGGGTTTGGTTAGATACTTCAAGTCGTATTCTTTAAATTACTTCTTAGCATTAATATACTTTGTTTAGAGGTCCTCTTAGACTCATTTTGAACCCCACAAATGCTCCATGAAAATTGCAAAACACCGTCTACGCAAGTTTAATCACATATACAAGGGCCAAATTCAATTATCTCATCAATAGCATTACCAAATGCATACTTATAGCTCTCGATACCTAAGTAAACATTATTTAATGTCGTCAAGTAGGGTTGAGAAGGCACGGGGTGTTACACTTATAATATATTGTTGATATTAGGATATATGTAATTAGTCACATGATCTCATAGCTATTTATTTATTTTTGATATGTTTTAATGTAAATGTTTGTATGTTTGTTATATATAAAAAGTTGAAAAATCTTATGAACGGTAGAAAATTTATCTCATTATTATGCAATATTTGAAAGTGTAGGGGTGTCTTGATAAGGTTGTGCTATATGATTCTTTAATACAGTTTGCGTTTTTTTTTTTTTAGTATATGTTGATTGTGATATTGCATATATATACTTCCGGTAGTCAATAATAGTGATGTAATTAAATGCAGCATTATAGTGATGAAAGAAAAATTATTTGAGTTTGTTGAAAAATATTGTTTTTCATAGAGTGATTATATCTATCATACTAGTGTTGTTGAAATATCATATTGATTTTTGATGCATTATTTTGAAAATAAGTCATTGATGATATATAAGATGTACCACAACTATGGTACTAAATAAAGCGAATTTTGTGGCACTAGAGAGGTACACTGATGTAAAGTGTATCTCAAAACTCACTGGTAGTTATGTGTTTATCTTTAGCAAGGTGTCATAACATGAAATTTAGCCAAACAGATTTTATTGTTTGGAGTTGGCTAGTAACGAGGCTAAGAAACTTCTTAGTGAGTATTGAGGTTGAGATAATATTGTGGTTGTCAAGTAGCATAAGCTATAGTGAAAAATAAACTTTTCAATGGTAATAAAGCAAATGTGTTTGAGAGACAGTATGATGAAACAGCTGTTGTGAGATGAAATTATTTACATAAGTAAATTATGTGTAATCATAGATGAATCTAATCAATTCACGGATTAAAAGAAATATCGAAGGAAGTGAGACTTTTGTCAATTTGAGAAGATCAACAATGATGGTAACCCAACCTATTTGATTGGAGATCCCATGAATTAGGTTGGTACGGGTAATAACAACTCATTACTTGATCATAGTATGCACTATTAAATTATGTCCCTCCTATGATGTGTGAATATAGTGCAATGCAGTAAGGCAAAAGTGAGGGCTGAGTTAAAACTCTTAATCCAATTTATATCCTTTATAGGTGGTGTATTGCTCTGTAGAATACACTTGATGATTAGACCTATATGAGTATGGAGTGGTGCCACTCCTATGAAATTGTGACAAATTTCTAGAGTACTCATGAATACCAGGACACACGCATGACCTCTTAGCGCAAAACTGCGATAACAACAAAGATTGTGCGAGTATACTGCGATAGAATAAGATCATGAGCTTACAAAAGAATTCTTGGTTCATAGAAGTTCTAAACTTCACCAATTATTCTTTAAGTTTAATCTTATTTTATCTAGGTCTGATTCATAGTCTACAGATACTAGATTCAACGCATTGTGCTCTATGTGAAAACCCAACAAAATTTCTTATTTCATTTATTCCTTAATATTCCTTTTAAGATATGTAAGGGATTGTTGGAAAACATTTTTTATCTCAAAAAGAATATTATTAATTCATCCTTTTAATATTTCATTAATTGGTCCTTAATATGTTGACTTCCAAAATCACTCCAATAGACAATTGATTTGACTTTAATTATCCTTAAGAATAATGTCTAACACGCCTCAAGCTTTGAAGAATTCTTTACAAGTGTTCATGATGGAGTGTTTTCCGTAAGATTTACAACAATGCTTGTATTAAATCTTGGATATGTAATACCATAGCTGGTTAGGAGGTAAGTTATTTATGTATAAAATTAATACGGTATTTGGTTTTGCAATTTAGAAACCAGCATAACTAATACATGTATAAGTTACAAGGGAATATATGTATTACTTTGTGCAAGATAGAAGGAAAAATAAGTAATACATACATGAATAATTAAATTCTGTATAAAATAATACATAAATTTCCTCCTAACTAGTTTCTTGAGAATTTCTCAAAATCGTGGCTTTTGGAACTTTAGGGACATGCACATGCCAATGTAGCCACAATTTAACCGAAGGTTTGATTCTATGGATTCCAACCGTGGACACATCACATTTTACAGAATGAAGAGAAAGAGACCTGAAGGCCATGAGCCAACAATGGCCATATATAGTCCCATGCGTACAAAAAGTGGGATATTGGGAGAAAGAAACATAGTAATTCCTTCATTTAATTTGTTTGTCTGGTTTTGATCTGACACTGAATTTAAGAAAATAAAGAATTTTTTGAATAATGCATCATATATGCAGTCTTAAACTAAAGATATGTAAAGTGTACTAAAATACCTTTTAATCTTATTGTCTTAAATTTGTCGTACGAAAAGTTGAAATTTAAGAGCTGCCAAAAAGAGAAAAAGGCTTTTCTTTTAAAATGGACTAAAAAGAATCAGACAAATAAATAGAAACGAAGGGTGTACCATTTTTGGGTAAGATTTGAGTTCGAAGAGACAAAGTTGTTGCTCTCCACCGTAAATTCACATCAAGGGGAGCATTATTTATTGAATGTGATATTCTTCACGACCTAGAGTTTAGTTAATTTAACTTAAGAATTGCCTATGTGTGACACAGATTGCCTAATGTGTTTCAACAGAAGCAATACGTACATTAAGTAATGAACACGATAGTTTTACGTGGAAAACACCTAGCTCACAAAAGGTGTAAGAAACTACGACCTGTACCTCTACATGATTTAACCCCAACTTCACTAAACACCATGAGCCTTTCAACAAAAGTTTATAAACTTTGTAACCTAAGGAATTGTAAACTCTAATTCCTAAAAACACACAAATCTCTCAAGGTATGTGTTCCCAAGTCTTCGAGTTATCCCAATTTGAAGACAACAATCCTATTTCAGTTTATAACACACCGAAACTAAGATATATCAACATTTCAACTCGATGAACAATTCCTAATACATCAAAGATAAACCTCTTAGCTGGACTCTGCACTAGGACCTAGTTCTTCAATGTGTTTCTTCAATATTTAAGATGCACTTGAGAAGTCAATTTGTCAGTTGTCTTTTCTACTTTGTAAGTGTGTGAATCACTTTGTTGGATCGACCTTCTATTTAAGCAAAACTCTTCAGAGAGTTATTCTTTAATTGAAACTCCTCTTCTAATTCAAATTCTCCTCAACATAAATGTTGTAGTCAAAGTGCAACTCTTCAAACTCTTCTCTTGTTGAGTGTTGTAGTTGAACTCCAACTCTTCAATTTCAGCACATGATTATTTCCTTGAGTTTATCTAAAGTAACCACCATTCGTTCCTTGATTATTGCACACGTGTCTTTATCCACTAGTACTCCTATTGTAAGTAAAACTCCTTGAGACAGTGTATTCCTGAACCTGCTTGACTCACTTGTTTCATGTCATTTTGTCAACCATCAAAACTCCATAGAACCCAATAAATTCTCCCTTTTTGATGATGATAAATTTTTGCCTTTGTGCACTCTAATAACATCTTAACCTATAAATGTTGAAGTATGAAACACTTGACTGAGATAGGTTAGACAATGGGTTATAAATACTGCACAACCCTTATCTTCCCCCTTTTGACATCATCTAAAACTAGTTCAACACAAAATAACATAGAGCGAAAAGAATTGTTAAACTACTTATGTCCATTGGGACTATGTCAATACCATCAACCAAAGTAAGCAGGCAACATAATAACTTATTATTAAAAAGCGCAAGAATTAGGAGATAAGAAAGCAAAACGATAACCATTTCATTCATTATCCAGATTATATTCACCACAAAACATAAAACAATACAAGAACAAGACAAAAATAACTGAGCATAAAGGAAAAGAACATTGGATAAAAATAGGAAGGAGCTACGAGCACTAAAAGAAAAAAGGTGAGGGGTAACATCTGAGTGAGGCGATGAATGATAGCAACATTTTCAGCCCTTAATTACCGTGAGAACTTTGTTCATGGTCAAACCTAGTTAAGAATTTCACTAATATTTAATGATGAACTTAGTTATTATTATATATTAATTAGATAATTATTATAAAAATTCATAAATATCAAATTTGGAATCCGCGCTTCAACTTAACGAACTCGTTTTATGAGATATAGACTACTCCCACCAAGATTATATCATTGATAAGTAATCATCCTTAACTCCTTATTAATCTTAATAAATCTTACAATTCATGATATAACTTTTTTTTTTTCAAATAGAGATATCCGTATCTATATATGTTAAAATATCTTTCTCCACTCATGACTCAATGATAGCTAGTCTTTTTGACATAAAATTGTAAGTTTTACTCTTTAAATGGACTAAAATTAATTTTGGCCCTCCAAATGGGCTAATGTCACGATCATAAAGTTGAGGTCACGATGACACCTTCCTCGGTATTGGCCTTAGTAGGTAAGCCAAATCCCATATGATACAATAATATATATTTAACATAGCGAAAACTGAACAAAATTAATAAATTCCTAGAAATAGTGTCATAAGTAGAACAACATCTAATACATAGTCTGAAAACTGAAAGTACAAAGTATGTCTCTGAACACTAATAAAGACAAGTTAAAGATAGATGGAGGGTGGAACAAGGCTCTGAACGGGTAGCTCACCAGGTACTCCAAAGATCAGCCAAC
This sequence comes from Capsicum rhomboideum, assembly GCA_031232105.1. NCBI lineage: Eukaryota > Viridiplantae > Streptophyta > Magnoliopsida > Solanales > Solanaceae > Capsicum > Capsicum rhomboideum. The sequence goes on along the minus strand of CP124714.1, from coordinate 149,605,513 downwards.
ACCGTACAAATCAGCTACCGTGACTTGTACTCACACTAGGATCTACACCGAAAGGGCACAGTAGGGGTGAGTATGGTCCACTTGTACTCAGTAGGTGTTATAGGCTGAGTGAGCAAAGCAAAAAATAATACAAATAAAATATACTATGAGCACGTCACTTACAAGTAGAAAGTTCCTAAATGGTAGCTCACACTATCTCCACTAACAGTTTTAAAATATAAAGACAATAAAGGAAACTAACTACACAAAAACAACACGTAAAGAAATACACTAAAATGTAAATAATGTAATAATCATGTTATGATAATGGTAAAATAATCCATCACATGGCTTTTAGTTTACACCTTCCGAGTCTCCGCTCTTCAAGATAGGACCCATGGGGGGTTCACAATCCATATGCTTTCTTATATCTCAATTCACCTTTCCGGCTAATGTTCACTGATCAAGGGTTTTATAAAGTGTCTTATTCACCTCTCCGGCTATTATTCACAGATCAAGGGTTTTATAAAGAACTTTCCAGTGGTATCAATATCTCATGAAGTGTATATATATATAATGAAGATGGGATGCTCACAACCACTCAATATAAAGATAATGATCAATTCAATACAACATAAGTGAGCTCGAAAATGAACTCAACATGTTAATGATGCATGATTTAAGCCCTTACTAGGCACTACCAAGATAAATAGTCATGTAAGACATCAAAATATCATTTCAAACCCCTATCTCGGGTATTACTATCATGATGAAGACAATCAATGCTTAAACAGGGTCTATATTATCTATTCAAGCCCCCGCACGAGCATCACAATAATAAACATGGTATTTAATGCATAAATAAGGCCTATGATATCAAATAAAGTCCCCACTCAGGCAACACACAATATACATATTCTCTCAAGTCAACAACAATATGCAAATAAGCCCCTGTACGGGCACACGATAATAATAATAACCTTAAGATATAATTCCCATAGCTGATTCCCCAACTCACAAGATACTTTATAGAATAATGTAACTCTTTCAAAATCGATCTCACCCAACCACCAACTCTCGGTACACAGAATTGTCCACCAATCCTCAACAAACCATCATAATCAAGAGAGGCTTCCTTAGCCTCGCCACTCAGCACCTTATCCCGAATCACTCTCAAGCAATCATTATCAAACTAGTGAGCATAAATCTGCTCCATCAAGGAAAATCTAGTATCAATAAAGGCTAAAGCACAAACAGGTATCGAATTATCAACCTAACCATCTAGTTGGCCAAAGACTAAACCTCTAAGACTAAAGGCCACTCTCGAGTCAAAAGATAAGCCAAACTTCTTATACTAGTCGACTTCCAACTCAAGGTATCTGCGACTACATTAGCCTTACCTGGATGATACAAAGTAGTGATGTCATAATCCTTAAGCAACTCGAGCCAATGAGGTGTCTCGTATTAAGCTCTCTTTGGGTGAAGAAATACTGAAGACTATAATGATCCAAGAAACTCTCACAATAGACTCCATACAAGTAGTGTCTCCACAACTTCAACACAAAAACAACCGCGACCAACTCCAAATCATGGTAGGATAATACTTCTCATGAGGCTTCAACTGACGAGAGGCATAAGAAATCACCTTACCCCTCCTGCATCAACACCGCACCCAAACCAACACCTGAATCATCACAGAACATGGTAAAACCCACGCCCTTCTTGGGCAAGGTCAAGATATGAGCTGAAGTCAACAACTCCTTGAGCTTTTGAAAGCTCTTCTCACACGCTTTCGACCACTGAAAGGTAATCTTCTTCTAAATCAACTTAGTTAAAGGAGCCACAATCGATGAGAAACCCTCAACAAAATACTGATAGTAGCCTGCCAAGCCAACAAAACTCCTAATCTCGATAGGACTAGTGGGTCTAGCCCAATCGTGAATCGCCGCAATCTTGGTCGGATCGACCATAATACCATCCTTGGTCAACACATGACCCAAGAAAGAGATAGAATCCAATCCAAACTCACACTTAGAGAACTTAGCATACAACTTCTCATCATGCAAACTCTGAAGTACAGTCCTCAAGTGTCACACATGATCGGTCTCATTCTCGAAATAAACTAAGATATCATCTATAAATACAATCATAAAGGAGTCGAGATACGAACTAAACACCTGGTTCATCAACTCTATGAACGATGCTGGGGCATTTGTCAACCCAAAAGACATGACCAAAAACTCATAATAACCGTACCGAGTTCAAAAAGCCATCTTGGGAACATTTGAAGCTCTAATCCTCAACTGGTGATACCCGAATCTCAAATCAATCGTAGAAAATATGGAAGCACCCTGAAACTGGTCAAACAAATCATCAATGTAAGGAAGAGGATACTTGTTTTTAATCGTTACCTTATTCAATTATCGATAATCGATATGCATACGCACAGAACCATCCTTCTTCTTCATAAATAAGATAGGCGCACCCCAAGGAGAAACACTAGGTCTAATGAAGCCTTTTCTCAACAAATCTTGCAACTGCTCCTTCAACTCTTTCAACTCAGCCGGGGCCATCCTATAAGGAGGAATGAAAACAGGCTTGGTGCTCAGCTCAACATCGATAGCAAAGTCAATATCACAGTCCGGAGGTACACCTGACAAATCCATAGAAAACACATTTATGAACTCGCAAACTACTCTAATAGAATCAATGGGAGGTAGTGAAGCAACAATCGTATCACAAACATGAGCCAAATAAGACAAACAACCCCTTTCTATCATGGACAAACACGTAGAAAAGATATAACCCTCTTCAAATCCGAATGAAGCATACCCTTCCAAGCTAGTCTTGGCACACCCGATATAGCTAAGGTCACGGTCTTGGCATAACAATCCAAAATGGCATGATAAGGGGCTAGCCAATCCATACCCAAGATAACACCAAAGTCAACCATATCTAGGTAAATCAAGTCTACCCAAGTCTCACGCCCCGCAAAGGTAATCACAAAAGATCGGTACACCCGATCCACCATTAAAGAATCTCCTATAGGGGTAGATATATAAAGACGCATAGCAAGAGACTTACATGCAACATCAAGTCCAGAAGTAAAATATGTAGACACGTAGGAGAATGTAGATCCAGGGTCAGATAATATGGAAGTAGATCTGTAGCAAACTGGGATGATACCTATAATAATTGCATCAGAAGCCTCGGCCTCAGGTCTCCCAGGTATAGCATAGCATTATCCACGTTCGCTCCCAAACTAAGTAATCCCGCGACCACTACTACGAGCTCCACTACCTCTACCACGAGTACCTCTACCACTTTGAGAACCACCTCTCACTACAGATATATGAGTAGGTCTAAAAACATGTCGGGGATAATCCTTGGCCACATGGCCAAACTCATCACATACGTATCTCCCTCCATGGCCTGACTCAATCTGAAGAGGTGCGGCTGAACTAGAACGACCACCCTGGCTCAAAGTCTGGCTATTTGTAGTCATAGAACTTAAAGATCTATCGCCTTATCCCTGTAATGTGACCTGAACTGTCCTACCATAATAACCATGGGAAGCTCTACTAGAGAAATCTCTACCTCGAGAGGCGTGTCCACTGAACTCACCCTAATGATGCACCTTCTTGGTGCCTCTCTGAGTAGCCTGGATAATAGACTCGATCAACTTGGCATGCTCAATAATACTTTGGAAAAAAGCCCCTAAAACAACCATCTGAGCTGTAGCCAACTTATAAGAACCATCTAACCCCTTCATAAACTTCTGAATCCTTTCAAACTCGGTGGAGATGCTAGCGGAAAAATATCTGGACAAGGTATGAAAATGTGCCTCATAGTCACTAATGGACATAAAGCGCTGCTATAATGATCAAACTCATCCCTCATCTGATCTCTCAAGCTAAATGGCACAAACTTCTCCAAGAAAGCCTAAAAACACTGAGTCCAAGTCATAACAGGCGAACCCAATGGCCTACAACTAGCATACGACCTCCACCAATCCCTAGCCATGTCCGTCAACTGAGAAATAGTATAAGAAATACCATGAGACTCAAGAGGTCTAAGATTATGCAACTTCTCCTGACAATCAATCAAAAACTCATAGGCATCCTCACCTATAGCTCTACTAAACTTGGGCGGACCCAAGCGAATGAACCTCTCAAACCTCTTCTGATCATTAGAAGACATAACTGTACCCGAAGCAATCGGAGGGATAGTAAGTCTGGAAGGCTGTGAATCCATCCATGGGGGTACCATAGATGATAGTTGTACCCCTAAACTCAGAATAACATAATCAGATACTAGTACAGAAGGTGGGGCACCACTCGAAGTCTGAGGAATACCATGAGTAGATGTCGGTGCCGATGGAGGAATCACACTCAGAATCGAAGGAATACCATACGAAAATGCTGGCACTGACGCCTGTACAACACTTGAAATAGGAGGAACACCCTCTAAATGGGTCAGCAAACGAATCAGCTAGCCCTCTAATATCGGGGTAGCTGTACCTTATGGAACCTGAGTTGACCCTATACTCTATGCACATCTAACCTCGGGATCGGGGGAGATCCCCCTAGCACTACCTTTAACAGGGGCAACTCCTCGTACCCGTCCTTTACCTCAAGGTGGTTCACGACCCCTAACTTGCCCCCTATCTGGGCTCCATCCTCTGGTGCTGGCTCAACATCCATAGCCTCGCGAGATCTAGCCCTCACCATCTGCGCAGAAAAGAATAGAACAAAACTTAGAACATTAGGTAGCCCGCACGATAAGGAATCAAATTATAGAAGTTTTTCCTAAAGATATCTTATATCCTCTCGAAGATAGATACTGATATCTACTTATAGATTTGTGAGACTCTACTAGATATCCCGCTCTTACATTTGTGAGACCGGTGAAACCTGACACTCTGATACCAATTTGTCATGACCCAAAACTAGGTCATGATGACACTTGTAGTGGCCCAGCCTTGACAAGTAAGCCGATCACCCAAACTGATAAAGTAAAACAGAATTCAATACTTATACAATTAAGGCGAGACTTCTAGAACGAAGTTAGACCAACACAAGTACAATAATAACCGAAGTCTGAAATAAAAGTCATAAAGAATCCCAAGAAATGGTGTCAAAGGGCAAGAGTATCTAATACAATCCGAATGCTGAAATACAACTCTATCTCAGAAAGTAAGTAAAGACATAAAAGGACAATATGAGGTTCAAAAGTTAGCCCCAAACTCTGGAGAATATAAGTACCTGGAAGATCTACTAAACCTCATACGAACTCAACCGCCACATGTCATATTCGGACTTGGATCTGCACTGAAAGGGCACAGTAGGGATGAGTATGGGTCCACTTGTACTCAGTAGGTATCATAAGCCGACTGAGCAAAGAAGAAAATAATATATATAAAGATAGACTATGAGCACACAATCCTGCAAGCAGAAAAATTCCCAAACGGTAGCTCACACCATCTCCACTAATAGTTCTAATATAATAACAAGATAAACAACACGAGTAAACACAGAAATACCAGAAAACAAGTCAAGAACAAAGAAATCACAGAATATGTGAATGGAATGCAATACAATATAATGGTAATGATGGGGTGGAACGGTGAAAGTCATCGCATGACTTTCAGTTTATACCTATCGAGTTTACAACTCCATAATAGGACCCATGGGAGGGTTTGCAACCCATATACTTTATCTCATATCTCAATCTCAATCTCAGTCTCAGCACAACTCACCTCTCCGACTCGTGTTCACGGAAAGGGTTTTTATAAAAATGTCTCATTTTCTTTCAAACGAACTATGCTACTAGGCTAATTTCGATGTTCAAAATTCAATGGCAACGTCAGATTTTTGAAAAAAGGATTATTTTCAACAAATAAACCCCCGGGACCATAATTCATAATTTTCCAAATCGAGGGTCAAAATGAGATATAAAAGCCGTGAAACTAAACCAATCTCGCAAAGGTAACCACACAAGATCGATACACCTTATCCACCACTAAAGAATCTCCTACGAAGGTCGATACATGAAGAAACATAGCAAGGGGCTCACAAACAGCATCAAAACCAGAAGTAAAATATGTAGACATATAGGAGAATATAGATCCAGGGTTAAATAACATGGAAGAAGATCTGTAGTAAACCAGGACGATACCTGTAATGACTGCATCAGAGGCCGCTACTTCAGGTCTCTCAGGTATAGTATAACACTGTCTATGTCCTCTCCCAGACTGAGTAACCCCTCGACCGCTACCACGAGCTCCCCTACCTTTACCTCGAGCACCTCTAGCACCACCGCTACTACTCTGTGAAACATCCTTGACTACAGAAATAGGGGTAGGGCAAAGCTGAAGTTGAGATCCCTACTGGGTAGGTCCATATACACGTCAAGGGCAATCTTTGGCCATATGGACAAACTCATCACATACTAAACATCCTCTATGTCCCGACTTAATCTGAGGAGGTGCGAATGAACCAGAACGACCTCCCTATCCTAAAGAACCATGCCTAAAACCTCCACTCACATAACCCAATGTCTCACTACCAGAAGTTGTAGAACTTGAGAGTCTACCACCTGATCCCTGCAATGCGGCCTGAACTGGTCTACTATGATAACCACAAAAATCATGACTAGAGAAGTCTCTACCTTGAGAGGCGTGTCCACTAAACTCACCCTGACAACGCACCTTCTTGGTGCCTCCCTGAGTAGCCTGTATAATAGACTCGGTCATCTTGGCATGCTCAATAACACTCTGCAAAGAAGCCCCTAAAACTACGATCTAGGCTGTAGCCAATTGATATGAACCATCTAAACCCTTCACAAACTTTCGAATCCTCTTAGACTCGATGGAGATGCTAGTAGCTGAATATCTGGAAAGAGCATGAAAATGTGCCTTATACTCAGCAATAGACATGGAGCCCTGCTCCAAATGATCAAACTTATCCCTCATCTGATCTCTCAAGATATAAGGCATAAACCTCTCCAAGAATGCCTCAAAAAATTGAGTCCAAGTCATAGCAGGCGAACCTAAAGGTCTACAACTACCAAGTGATCTCCACCAATACCTAGCCACATCCGTCAACTGATAGGTAGTATACGCAACTTCATGAAACCCAAGGGATCCAAGATTATGTAACTTATCCTGGCAATCAGTCAGAAACTCATAGGCATCCTCGCTAATAACACTACTAAACTTGGGTGGACCCAAGCGAATAAACCTCTCGAACCTCTTCTAATCATCAGAAAACATTACTGTACCCGAATCAATTGGAAGGATAGTAAGTCTGGTAGGCAAAAAGTCCATATGTGGGGGTATCATAGATGATGGCTACACCCCAGAAGCAGGAATAACATAAGCAGATATAGGTAGAGATGGTGGAACACCACTCGTAGTCTGAGGAACACCCGCTACACTCAAAGGAACACCATCCAACTGACTCAAAAGGTGAATCAATAAATCCTGAAGCACTGGGGTGTCAACTGAACCCCGTGGGACCTGAGCTAGCCTCGCACCCTCTGTCTGATCATCATCTCTACTATACTCAATCTCAGTCTTTGGAGAGGCCTCTATTGTACGCCCTCTGACTAGGGCAGCTTCTCGTGCCCGTCCTTTACCTCTAGGCCATCCACGACCCCTGCCTCATCCATGAATCGGGCTCCCAAATCGGGTGCCAGCTCATTATTCCTAGTATCTCTAGACCTAGTCCTCTCCATCTACGTAGAAAGAATGGAATACAAGTTTAGAACATTGGGTATGAACAACCCACATGATAAGGAATTAAATTAGAGAAGTTTTTCCTAAAGACATTTTATCGCCTCTTGAAGATAGATACGGGCGTCTACGTACCAATCCACGAGACTCTACTAGACATCCCATTCTTACACTTATGAGACTGGTGAACCTGATGCTTTGATACCAATTTATCACAACCCAAAATCTAGGTCATGATGGCACTTGCCACGGCATGGACTTGACAAGTAAGGCGATCACCCAAACTAATAATTGAAAATCAAAATCAACAATAACATAGCTAGGTCGAGACTTTTAGAATGAAGTCAGACCAATACAAGTACAATAATAGCAAAAATTTGAAAGAAATAACATATATACCAAAACCTGATGTCACAGTGTAAGAACATCTACTACAATACCCAACTACTGAAAATACTACATAAGTCAGTCTCTGATAACCAACATAAAGACATAACATAAGATAGATGAGGTCCGAGTCAGCCCCAAGCTCTGGAGCGAGTCAGTACCTCAAACTTTGAACTATCGTATAATTAACCACCATGAGAAGTACTCAAACTGAGATATGCACCGAAAGAGCACGGTAGGGGTGAGTATGATCCTATGTACTCAGTAGGTATCATAGGCCGACTGAGCAGAATATGCAATAATATAAGTAAAGAAGACTATGAGCACGCTACCTGCAAACAAAAAAGTTCCCAAACGGTAGCTCATACCGTCTCCACTAACAGTTCTAATATAATACAAAATTGAAACAACACAGACATACATGAAAAGTATACAAAAAATGCACACAAGTCAAGAAAGGATGAAAGTAATCACAAAAAATGCAAATGCAATGCAATGCAATGATGAATATGGGGTGGAAAAGTGAAAGTCATCGCATGACTTTCTGTATACACCTATCGAGCTCACAACTCCACACTAGGACCCATGTGGGGTTCGCAATCCGTATACTATAACTCATTTCTCAATCTCAACCTAACTCACCTCTTCAGCTCGTGTTCACAGAGAGGATTTTATAAAAATGTCCTATTTTCTTTCAAAACAATGTTCATCAATGGTAGCAACATCTTATGAATGTATATATGAATAAGGATATAATGCTCACAACCGAATTAGTATGAAGAAATCCAATCTATTCTATATATATATATATATATAAGTGAGCTCAAAATCAACTCAATATGTCCATAATTCATGATTATCAACTCTTATTAGGCACCATCAGAATAAATATGCATGTAAGCTATCATTAATATCATATCAACTCCTAAGTCAGATTTTTCTATCATGATAAGGAAATCAATGCTAAATAAGGCCTATAATAACAATTTAAGCCCCCACACAGGCATCATATCTAATACAAGGCATATAAATGCACAAATAAGGTCCCCCACTCGGGTAACACACAATATCAGATATCACAAATCAATAACCACCAAATATAAGCCCCCACTCGGGCACACAACAGTAATAATAGTCTCAAAGTATTAAACCTTTAACTATCCTCCCCAACCCATAGCATGCTTTACTTATTTATTAACTATCCAACTCAATCTGAAAGAAGTTAAGTCATAACTTACCTCAAAACGATGAAATCTGGGCCTAAAGTGCTTCAACGCGGAGCTTTCCCCTTTCGAACGACCTCAAAATAAACTAAAACACACAAATATAGTATCTATGCATTAAAAGAAAGCCAACTATACCCATATTTCCCATATTCAAACTAGGTCCAAAACGGACTTGAAAAATAAGTTCAAAAATGAGAGGGGTAAAATTAAAATTTTTCTTTAGAAATACATTCCCCAAGGTTATAGGAGTCTATAGAAGAAAACCCAAGCAAAAAAGGAGTTAAAAACGAGGTCCAAATTGAATAAAAACCATTTTAAAGCTTTACTAGTAAAACCCCCAAAAATTCATTTCAAAATCATGATTAAAAGGTATTTTCGAAGATAAAATCAATGGAAAATAGTGGAATTAAGGGTTTAGAAGTTACCCACATGAAACTCGATGAATAAACCCTTAAAAATTACCTTTTCTGAAGCTTGTAGGTCTAAAAATAGACTAAAATCGTGAGAATGGAGAATTTATATTGTTTTGTGGATAGTACTCATGATCGCGGACCCACCTTGCGATCGTGAGGGTCAACATCGATCGACCCTCATGTTGGTCATCACGGTTGCATAGCTGGGCCTCGCAATTGCGATGAGTCAACCCGAACCTATCTAGCAATTAACTCATCGCGATCACGGTACCACCACAAAGCGATTGTGATGAAGGGCCTGATGCACCCAAAAATGCTGCACCAGTAGATTTTCCAAGTGTGAAAATGTCTCTGAACAGACTCGACAGAAGTAAACCATATATGCTACTAGGATAATTTAGACGTTCCGGACGCAATGGCGATGTTTGATTTTTGAAAAAAGATTGCTTTCAATAAATTAACCCTCGAGACCCCTTTTTCACAATTTTTCAAACGAAGGGTGAAATGAGATATAAAGGTCCCGAACCCAAACCAACCATGCTACTAACCCAAATTTGACATTTCAAATCTGCTGGTGTAGTCCAAATCATCATCCAAGACTCAAAACAATAAATGTTCACCGAAGTTCACTATTGGCTTATAAAGCCTCAAAACAATCTCAAAGGCTGAGCTTTCAAAAAAATAGGGATCGTTCTACGAGCTTCTGGGATGCCTATTCTAGAGTATCCAATGGCTCCCTGGGCATGGTACTGGACCCTAGTCATCTCTTATTTTCAGAGCATTCACCTCCGAATCTCCGGGGTCTCTTGGATTTGGTTCGATCAGTCTTAGTTTTAGTCGAAAATGAAGAGAATAAGATGCATTGGGTTTATGAAGAAAGCAGAAACGAGTAGGATATCTTCTCATCTTGGTTAGGTTTATCCATGAGAGATCTGGTGGGGCCTTTAGGGCAATTTAGGAGTTTTAGACTTTTTTATTAAAAGAAGTCAATTTCAAACTCACTTCACTCCTCTTATTTATACTGTATTACAAGGTCGGATTGGAATCTTTACTCCCTTCAGGAACCATGCCAACCATTCCCATACCCCAAAACCAACATGTAGAAACTATGGGGAAGGTCAAAATAGTAAAAACACGAAAAAGGTAAGTTTTCACAAAATAGATTTTTACATGTGAGGACTACCAAACTCAAAGATCCTCCCTTATATATAGTAGTAATATTATTTTAAGTAGTATATATAGTATGTATATTCTTTTAAGTAGTATATGTTGTTGATTATATTATACGTATATTTTATTAAGTAGTAGTATATATTGTATGTATATTTTATTAAGTAGTATACATGTTGTTGTATATATTATATGTATATTCTTTTAAGTAGTAGTATATGTTGTTGAATATATTATACGTATATTTTATTAAGTAGTATTTGTCACGCCCCTAATTCCAACGGGACGGACATGGCACCCGAAGCTGACAAGGCCCGAGAGAACCAATCTTCATCCATAAATAGTCATCACCACCACAAATAAATATAAAATGCCAACAACGGAAGTTATGGCACATATATGAGAATTATGAAACTTGGCCGTTAGGGCCATCAAGACAAAACATAAGTTCATTACATTCCTTTCGTCTGACCCACCACATCTACAAAGCCTCTACAGATGCATAACCAAAACCAACCTAGAGTCGGGACACACCCCGCTCTATACATATACACAAGACCAAAACAAATGTACATAGAAGACTCGAAAAGCCCCGAACCAACTGGAGCTCACCAAATGTTCGCAAAAGATCTGCAACCTACAAGGGAGGTCTAATAGTACCTGTGCCTGCAGCAAGTAAGGTAAATTCCCCCGAGGGGGTCAGTACGAAGAATATACTGAGTATGCAAGGCCATAAGAAAACTGTATCAATAAGTGAGAACACCAATGTATATCAAAGATAAGAGAATAGGCAATAGATAAACCAACATTTCCATATGTGTGGAACCATGTACTTTGCATTCTTTATTATTCATCTCAATATCAACAATAATCACATCATGCCCGGGACCAACTGATCAGTGGTAAATAACAATATTGGGATCGTCTCTAGCTAAGCTTATGCCCCTTTGAGCTACCACCCATAAATCAATAAAGAAGGTTCGGCCCTAGCTAGTTTTTCACCCCTTTGGGCTACCCCCTGTGTCCAATAATCAATCGGGATCGTCTCTAGCTAGGCTTTTGCCCCTTTGAGCTACCACCCGTGATACATCGGGATCGTCTCTAGCTAGGCTTTCGCCCCTTTGAGCTACCACCCGTACTTAAGCAAGTATGCATTATGTTCATTCTTTAGTTATGAACTTGAAACATTGTTGGTTATCGCATTATTGGAACTTTGGACAATGTTCAATGTACAAGATACACATGAATAAATATATATAGGAAACCAACCTGACATGAGATACTTTGGGACATTTCGACATAGGTACAAATACAATGGCAAAGGGAGCAATATGTGCGGCAGAAAGATACGTACAAGAATAACCTTACATACCTTAGCCTCTCAATAAGAATCCACAATCCTAACGAATATAATGATCCATCCCCTTACTCTACAACACAAGCACATAACGGATTTTACGTCAACATCTAACCACCTTACAAGTGCAAAGACGACAAAAGTTACATAATTGCCTCTAACGTCATTTCCCCCTTTATAATGAAATTTCGGCATGACCATACCAAAAATACCACAACATGCCATACATTGACCAACATCATAACCAATAGCATTTTGCAACAAAGCTTCTTCTTTACACTTTCTCATTCACACCATATCACAAATAATCCATCAAGTCACCTTAAAACACCTCATAGCACATATCGGCCAAAAATCCCATAATTCACACTTATAGAAAATAACAAGTTTAGTAACATAATCACACCATACATGTTGATATTTCATCCATACCATGCTCTTTCATCAAAACCACAAGTCACCTTTCAAGTTTAATTCACAAAATGGCACATCTTTTACCAAAGGGCAAAAGTGTCCTATTCAACCTTTCCAACACAACCATCATGATCTACACAATACTTCATGCATATAATATGATAAATCACAATAATAAATACTTACCCAAGCTTGCAAAGGGATGATCTTGTCCAAAGTGTCCAAAGGGAATGGTTGCCTTAGGGTTTGGAAGAGAAAGAAATGTTTGAGAAATATCCAAAAGTTATGAGAGTTGTAATGAAATAAATCTGATTTTTTCCTTGCTTTATAGAGTCATTTAAGTCATCCTTAGCCACTTCTTTGGCATTAAATGCCATGGTCCCTTGGTCAATCACAAGAATGAGTCTTTTTCCTTTTTGGGCCTTCCATTTTGGCCTTGTTGTGGGCCTCCAATTGGGCCCAATAACACTTATTAGCTTAGCCCATCAAAATCCATGTATAATCCATCATACATCTCACGTTTAAATAATTCCATGACGTCACGACAATATTCACTTACGAGATTCCCTTTCGTAGCCTCAATCGCAAAACTAGACATTCTAGCCATCCATGGCTTAATTGAACATAATTTGATAAATACTTGTGTTCCATGGTTTGATCATGTAGGAGTGTATTAAAGTACTTGGAGCCTTAATAAGGAGTAACTAAACACCAAAGAACCAAAACAAACCATGGAAGAATCGACATTTCATTACGTCGCAAAACGAGCTCGGAAAGGCCAAAACATTTGTGCCTTGCGCCACTGCTGCAATACGGGCAGTGGCGCGAAAATGTGGTGCCCTCTGAACCTGAGGCTTGCGCCACACACCCTGAAACAGGGAGTGGCGCAAGTTTTAATGGTTCTCTGAATTTTTTTCAGCTTTTGCACATGCTAGCCTACCATCCGATACCATCCAAGATATGTACTTTTTGTCCTCAATACTAAGGTAAACATGTCTTAAAGTCATCAAGTAAGGTCGGAAATGTACGGGATATTACAGTATTATATGTTGTTGAATATATTATAGGTAAATTCTTTTAAGTAGTATATATTGTATGTATATTTTATTAAGCTTCTCATATGGGAAACTGATTAATGTTTGCACTCAGGAGGGTTTTTCTCTGTGCAACAAAATCAAGCTGAATCATCAAATTAAGAAAGAAAGTCTTAATGAAAGACAATAATTGGGAGAATTTTTTGAGAAATTTGGAATGGATATTCCAAAGAAGGCTCCTAAGAAGTCAAAAGATTATAGGAGAAAAAGGGAAAAGCATACCAACAAATGGATCTTTAACATAAGTGAAAATTCAGGAAAATTTACAGACTTATAAAAATCCCGATCGAGGTGATACAGTAAACCACAGTACCAACACGACCCTTAATGCCTTCCTTGGCTAAGCAGGCATAACATGACTATCGTTATGATTCTCATCATAATAGTGACCATCTGACTGGGCTTCTAAAGCCTTACCCAATTAACACCAAAACTCAAGATTCATTCATTAATTTTATGAGCATCCTCTAAATAGACTAGTATAACAAAGTTCAACACTAAGGAAATTAGCCTTTCATCTAGGCTAAATAATTCTAAAAGAAAATAAAATAAAGATTACAAAAATTTAAATTACCTTAATTAAGTAAAGTTGTCACCAGAGAGAGAGGAGGATACCGAAAAACTTTCGGCTTTTATCCGAAGAGAATTTATACATGAGAGAGAGAGAGAGAGAGAGTGGGGGGGGGGGGGGTTTCTAAAACTTGCCTCTTTAGTAAAGAAAATGGATCCTTATATAATGGATCGTTGAAAATAAACAACAAAATATAAAAGTAGGTAGGTCCTGAGCGTGGCCGACAAGATAAAAAAGCAAAGAAAATTATGGCCATTAGGCCCTACAACTTTATTAAAGCTTCTACTTTATAAAAGTTATTTTGTCTGGTTACCCCAATCATTCATAATATGGGGTCATCTTCTTTATACTTTTTCTTTTCCTTTGTTGACTTTGGTGCTGAAATAATTTTAAGAATCTGAAATGAATTTTCCTATTGGTTTAAAACTTTAGCCAATCTAGTAAAGTTGATGAATTTTATGGTCATAGTATTTTAGTAAAACTGACGAATTTTGAGATTCTCACAAAAATCCATTTTGTGAGAATTTTATTGTCAATTTTGTGATAACAAGAGAGAAATTGATGAATTTTATGGTCATAGAAACCAAGTTCAAAGACCTCAGGCTTACCCCTTTAACCAATGATTTCAGCCTTGGTACTAAACATTATACAGGGAAGATCCTTAACACTATTAATAAGATTTTAGAAAGGTTTGGTTGCAAACCTATACAAAGGATGTACTACTATCCCAGACCAACCCCTCAAGATGTTTTGCTAGAGGAACAAGAATTGGTTCATCTCCAAGTTCCTAGGCTCCTTACAGGAAGAAGATAAGGAGGAATTTCTCCAAATCCTTGAGTTGATAACTTCTCAAAAATTTTACACTAAAATTACTCTTTTAATCGATTATAATTTCAAAAGAGAATTTATTGCCCTAGTTGATAGTGGAGCAGATTTGAATTGTATACAAGGACTCATACCTTCCAAATATTTTCATAAAACTACTCGTGGTCTCCGCAATGCTAGTGGAAGTAAAATGAAAATTGATTTTAAACTACCAAAAGCCTATATTTGCCTTAACAAGGTTTGTATGCCTGAAACATTTGTATTAGTAAAAGATATTTCAAATGAAGTTATTTTGGGTGTACATTTCTTTATTCATATTTTTCTGTTACCAGATGGGATCATACTGGTATCACAAAAACTTATGATAATAAGGAAATAAGATTGAAGTTTATAACCCAACCTTTTGATAAATTTTTAAATCAAATAAGAGAAAGAATTTTTTTAAAAACTAGACAAGTGGATTTCTTGAAAAATGAAATCAACAACCTTTCTATAGAAGGTATTTTGCAGACTCCTAAATTACTGAAAAAAATTGATATTTTACAAAATTAGTTTACTTTACAAATATGTGGTAACCATCCAAATATTTTTTAGGAAAAGAAAAAGCATGTGGTGAGTCTTCCATATGAAGAAGATTTTTTAGAGGGTAATATCCCTGCCAAAGCTAGACCTTGTCAAATGAATTCCAAATATTTACAGCTATGTAAAGATGAAATCCAATCCCTTGTTCATAAAGGCCTTATAAGGCCATCAAAATCTCCTTGGTCCTGCACAACGTTTTATGTTAATAAACAAGCAGAACAAGAGCGGAGAGTCCCCAGGTTAGTTATAAATTATAAACCCCTTAATAAGATTTTAAAATAGATTCACTATCCAATACCTAATAAAAAGGATTTATTGGATAGACTCCATAATGCCATTATCTTTTCAAAATTCGATTTAAAGTCAGGGTATTGAAAAATTTAGATTTCTGAAAATGATAGATACAAAATTGCTTTTAATATTCCAATGGGACAATTCGAATGGAATGTTGTGCCCTTCGGATTAAAAAATACTCCTTCTGAATTCCAGAAGATTATGAATGATATTCTTATACCTTTCAACAATTTTATAATTGTTTATGTTGATGATATCTTAGTCTATTCTAAGATAGCGGAAATCCATTTTAAATATTTGTATTTATTTAGAAAGATTATAGTTCAAAATGGCTTAGTAATATCCAAGACAAAAATGTTTCTCTTTCAGACAAAAGTTTGATTTTTAGGTCATTATATTGAAAAAGGAAAAATCATTCCTATCAATAGAAGCATTGAATTTGTTTCAAAATTTCTTGATATTATTACAGATAAAATCCAACTTCAAAGATTTTTGGGAAGATTAAATTACATTTCTCCTTTTAAAAGGATCTGACAAGTGATACTTCCATTTTATATGAGCGGCTTAAGAAAAATCCAAAAGGTTGGACTTATGATCATACTCAATCAGTAAAAAATATTAAAGCAAAGGTTCATAGCCCGCCTGTTTAACTTTAGCCAATCCAAGTTGGACTAAAATAGTTCAAACTGATGCTTCAGAAATTTGTTATGGAGGAATCTTAATACAACATTCCCCAGATGATAAACAAGAATACCTCATTCAATTTTATTCGGGTAAATGGAATAATAGTTACAAGAATTATGCCACCATAGCAAAACAAATTCTTGCTATGGTGAAAAGTGTTATTAAATTTCAAGGGGATTTATATAATCAGAAGTTCTTTATAAGAATAGACTACTAGGCAGCTAAGTTTATCTTTAATAAAGATATTAAATATGATGTCTCTAAGCAAATATTTGTAAGATGGCAGGCGTTATTAGCCCCACTTGATTTTGAAATTCAATATCTCAAAGGTTCGACTAATAGTCTTCCTAATTTTCTCACTAGAGAACATTTAAGTTAATAAACTGGTCTTTGTGTTTTACAGAATGATTCCAGGGCAGAGACCCACTTACCAACCTCCCTCTCATAGAGGAAGGGGAAGAGGTCGAGGTGTACGGGGACAATAAGTCTTGGCACAAATCAGAAATCAAAAGCTAATATCTTCAAACATGGCATGTACGTCAGATCTTAATACAAATCATCCTATGTATAAGGAATTCATAGATTTTATAAAATCCAAGTAGGTTGACGAGAATACTCCGCCATCCTATTCATCGATAATAACCGAAGATACTCATGAAAATATTGAGGTATATGACCAAAAAGAAAAAAGAGAGGTTCTACTTCTCATTGAGAATATGGATCTAAAATAGAAAGATAACCCTTGGCATATCATGACCATGTATCTCAATACAACATCATATGCTGCTCCAACTTATAAATATAGGATTCATTACGAAATGATCCTCTCTGCAATAGAATCAGCTGAGTTCCAGCATTTCTATCCTACTAATAGTAGAAAAATTTATAATTTCTCAAAAAATATCATAAAGAAGATTCTAGCTCTAGAAAACTGGGGGCTTAACCCTTTACAGAAACGTGATTATATTAACCCCGAAAATAAAGTATCAGTGAAATATAATTATTGGGATTATTCAGACAACTTTTATAAAACCTTTCTCTATCAAAATGCTAGTAACAAGAATTCATGGTTTATAAAAGATTGCAGCCATGTGTTCTCTCAGAAGCTGATGAATTTTATGGTTATAGAATTTTCTATAAAATTCATCAGTTTTAGAACTCATCAAGGTATAACATAGTTCTGAGGTTAATAAACTAGATTGGCTAAAGTTAAACAGGGCAGGTTATGAATCTTTAACCTTTGCTTTAATATTTTTTACTGATTGAGTATGATCATTAGTCCAAGCTTTTGGATTTTGCGTAAGCTGCTCATATAAAATGGCAGTATCACTTGCCAGATACTTTATAAAAGGAGAAATGTAATTTAAGCTTCAAGAAAATCTTTGAAGCTGGGTTTTATCGTTAATAATATCAGGAAATTTTGAAGCAAATTCAATGCTTCTATTGATAGGAATGATTTTTCCTTTTCAATATAATGACCTAGAAATCAGACTTTTGTCTGAAAGAGAAACATTTTTGTCTTGGATATTACTAAGCCATTTTGAATTATAATCTTTCTAAATAAATCCAAATGTTTAAAATGGATTTCCACTATCTTAGAATAGACTAAAATATCATCAATATAAACAATTATAAAATTGCTTAAAGGTATAAAAATATCATTCATAATCTTTTGGAATTCAGAAGGAGCATTTTTAATCCTAAGGGCATAACATTGCATTTGAATTGTCCCATTGGAAAATTAAAAGCGGTTTGTATGCCTGAAACTTTTGTATTAGTAAAAGATATTTTAAATGAAGTTATTTTGGGTGTAACTTTCTTTATTCATATTTTTTCTATTACCAGATGGGATCATACTGGTATCACAAGAACTTATGATAATAAGGAAATCAGACTGGATTTTATAACCCAACCTTTTTGATAAATTTTTAAATCAAATAAAAGAAAGAATTTTTTTAAAATCTTGACAAGTGGATTTCTTCAAAATGAAATCAACAGCCTTTCTATAGAAGATATTTTGCAGTCTCCTAAATTACGGGAAAAAAAATGATATTTTACAAAATCAGTTTACTTTACAACCATTTTATAGTAGATCTAAAGTTACTACCAGACGACCTATAAACATTTTATGGTAGATCTAAAGTTACTACCAGACGACCTATTAAATGGGATGAAATTGACTTCCCAAAAGAATGGGTTATGAAGGAGGCTGCCCCTGCACAAGCTAGTTTGAATAGTGAGATCACTAAAATCGAACAAGCTCCTGAAGGTACTGTAAAAATTAGATTTTCAGAACCTATTTTTACTACTGATAATAACAATTTTTTTCTAAACTTAATAGATGTAATTCGGTATCCCAACTTACTAGATCTATCCTTTCTTATATCTCTCCTATGGATTATCTCTCAAGAGCTTTGCCCTGTCAAATAAGGGATGATAATAGATTTAATAATATTCAAATTGATAAAAATAATACTGCGGTTCCTATTAATGACAAGGACCCTACGACATTTGAAATGAATTTTCCTACGGGTTTAAATGAGTAGAACAACCATTGATTTTAGTCCTGTAATGACCCTCTAGGTCATTTTCTTAATTTTTATGCATTCCAGCCTTTTGAGCCTTCCCACAATAGCTACATGTCAGTTATGACTTGCCAAAAATATCGGTTCGGTCATCGACAGTTCGTTTGTATTTTAGGCTGCTTTCCCTATTTTGGAGCTTTCGTTGTTTAGGATTTAGTCCCAAATCAAAAATCTGAGTAAACAGCCTCAGATGAGAATTTTAACAGTACCATCAGTTCCAGAATGTTGGTTTTAAGCTAGGGGGATCCTTGGTTCAGGTCTTGAGGCTTTCAAACTCGTTTTGGGCTGTTGGGTAGATTTGATAGAAAAGGGAACTATAGGTGTGGGCCTCATATTTAATTGAAATGATCTCGAATGAAAGTTTTGATGGTTCCATTGAGTCTGAAATGTTGAATTTTGTATGGTAGCATAGTTCATTTGCAAGCGTGGGATTCCGAACGAATCCCGAACACCCGATCAGAGTTTATTTTGGTCTTAGCTAAAATTTGGTGTCTGATATCTGGTGTGACCGCTAAAACGGTCAAAGATCCGCTTTAGCGGTAGTCATTTTAGTGACCTTGAGCCACTTTAGCTGCCTTGGCTACTCGACTAAGGTCCGCTTAAGCGGACGTCGCTTTAGCGGCCTCCGCCTTTCTTTGCCCGACCACTTTAGTGGTCATGTACTGCTTTAGCAGTAGCTGCTTAATCGTCCAAGTGACCGCTTAAGCGGTACCTGGGGCTGGTAAATCTCCTTCTTTACCCAAAAATCCCATTCATTTCTTAACCTTTTCCCTACATTTTTGAGAGCTTGAAGAGAGAGAAAGTGAGGGGAATCTTCCATTGAAGCTAAGGTAAGTTAGCTCTACACTCCTTGGTCCTTATTCATCATTTTACTTATTGAATTCCGTTCCATTTCATTATAAATTCATAGAAATTAGGTCTTTAAATCCTTAACTTTGGGGATTGATTTGGGCCCCGATTTGTGTCCCGTTTATGCTCAACTTTTGAGCACACATTCTTTGTCCTTCAAGGGACCTCGTGAAGAATTTGATTTTTGGATTTCATTTGCAGGCCCCACAGGCCCGTTGCTGACCCAAATTTTTACCTGAGTTTTTATATAGCAATATGGGCATCGTTTTACTCGTTATGGTGTGTAGTTTAATATTTTGATAGCGTGGCGTCATTCCAGGATCATGGATTAAAGACAAGCAAATTGTGGATGATTCAAGACTTGCGATATGGCTTTGAGGTAGGCACGATTGCATGCTAGCTAGGGATTATAGGATGGACTTATGACTAGTATAGTATGACTTAACCCATTTAGGGAATTTGGGGTAGAAATGTGACCCGAACCTTAGTATAAAACACTCTTCATGGTTATAGAATCCTATTACCCACGATTATAAGCATGCTAACCATAGTTTAATATTAAGGATCCCTTAGTATAAGATTTACCATTTGACTTAGTGATTTGGGAGGTATTTCCCTGATTAGATCCTTGTAGTGGCTTTATGCCCTTAATTACTATGGATTCTTGAGTTATGAGGCTTGTTATGTTGATTATGTATTATTGGGCCCGAGGCCGTGGTTACGATACCATTTGGACTCCAGGTGAGCCTTTTTACCCTTAAAGAGGGCATGATTCTGGTTTATAGACGCTTAGGTACTTATGGTTGTATTGTTTGGATACTGGTGATGACATGCATACCGTTAGGTGCATTCATGCTCACTTAGTGGTACGATTCACACCAAAACCTTAATTTTACTACTGTTTTCAAAAGAGGGATTCATTCCCACTTTTCACTTTTAAAATGGATTCTTTTATAATGGGAATTATACCACCTTATTTGATGATTTGTGAGCTTCTGGAACTCCAAATGATATTTTAGAAAGTAGACCGAGGTTGATTTTGGTCCATTATTAATCCACTCATTTTACCACTACTATTTACTTCGATCAACGGAGATTCCAACCTTTTTTACATTATTATGATGATTTAGTCCTGAACTTGATCTTGGGCAATGGATTTACAGACTTACACTCCTTTAGTCACTGTTTGAGTCTGTGCACTTATTATACTATGTGCATTCCTTTAGTCGCGGTTTGAGTCCATACACTTATTATATAGATCTCTCTCTGGTGTTGGATGGAGTAGATTGATTATGATGATTATTGAAAGTCCTGATTCAGGACCAGGTAGTGTATACAGATATACCAAATCCCCTATGGGACCCTTCGTCAGTGAGCCGCAGTGCCGGAGAAGGATGGTCGTCGTAGGTCCTGCCTTTGCGAGCTACTGTGTTGGAGGAGGTGTATACACTTGTTACATTATGGCACTTAGATCGGAGATTGTCTGTACCTTGCTGTTTCCCTTCTTTATTTTTATGAGTTACTTTATGGTTGGGTTACCTCATGATTAGTCATATTTTGGTTAGAGGCCTGATCATGCTAGTATTAGCTCCCTTACTTGGCTAAGGCCCTCGAGAGGTTAGGTTGACTCCCTTAGGTTATTACCTTTGAGTTAGTACTACAAGTTTATTTTCTTTATATATATATATATATATAAGGTATTACCGTATATCCCTCTCTTTCTTTGTCCACTCAAGTTGTACATGTATTCTTTGGCCTTGCATACTACGATATATATATTTCTTTCACTCTTTATTAGTATATTGGCTAGTGATATACGGTATTGTACTTTAGCTCCTAAGCACTGTTAGAATAAGGTAGTTTACCCTTATTGCTCCATTGACCTCATTATGCTTAGTTTTTCCTGGATAGTTTCCTATGGTCATATTCATTCCTTACCTGTTATTTTATACTTACATTATTTCTGGAGCTCAGTTGGCAGATGCCTACTGAGTACTATGTGTTTGGTACTTATACTACACTTCTGCAGCCTACAGATCATAGTTTGAGTTATCGCTGTTGATGTGTGCATCATACAGAGCAACTATGGATCAGAGACCTAGGGTGAGCTCCTAATGTTTGGAGTTGTGCCTACTCTCTCTCTCATTGATTAGACTGATCTCTATGTCTTACTCAGAGACATATTTATATATATATTTATCCTATAATTCACCTATACTCTTGATGTATTGGAAGCTCTTGTACTGGCTCCACCAGGTTTTGGTATTATATTGGCCTTTTTATTATGTTTATTCCGCTGTTTTCTTTTATTTCTCTTGATAGTCCTTTACTAGCCATTCTGGATTATGTGTTGGCTTACCTACTGGTGGGTTATAGTAGGTGCCATCATAACCTGAGAATTTGGGTCATGACAAATTGGTATTAGAGCGTAGGTTGACTAGTGTTGTTGGTACAAGAGCTAAGTATTTAGTAGAGTCCTGCGGATTGGTACGGAGACATCTATTTCCTATCTTCGAGAGGCTACATGGCATTCTTAGGAAATTCTATTCTTGACTCCCTGTCGTGTGTCTGTTTTTTATGAACCTCTAGTACTTTTTTTGACTCCATTCCTTCCCAAATGGATGACACGAGGTTATCGAGGGATGCGGATGGTACTTCTATGTGTGTTACTAGAATTTCAGTCCAGCGATGGACTAGGGAGTTAAGGATTGATATCGAGGGATATTGATGATAGTGACGATATTGATGATAGTGACAATCTTGATGATAGTGACTATATCAATCGTGACCTTGATACGGAGATGGAACTACTAACTAGGATGAATGGGCTAACTGTGGATATAAGTTGGGACTTCCTAACCTTTTCTATCTATCTTTAGAAGTAGGGCGAGTGAGTCCGTTCCTTTCCTGTGAAGGTTTTGGGATATATGACCAGATGCTTCCTTCAGATCTAACGTCTCTATCAACTAAATTCTCTTTTCTTCACTGGATCGATACTAACTTACCTACTCGATGGGCCGAGGTAGAGCACTCAATGGGCTAGGGTGGCCTCATTTTACCCCAGAGTTTGCTCCCAAAAATATAGCCATCCCTGCCCCCTCACATCAATCCCACGAGCCTCTTATCTATTCTCATTGAACGATTGTGGGGGAGCAAATCCAACTAGAAAAACTCACATTGGGCTTAGGGATAATCAGGCTCAAACTGATGACTTCCACCACGTTAAAGTGACACTATACTGCTGAGTTATATCTCTTCCCCGCCCTATCGAGAAATAGAATTGACTAATCCTAAGTCAAAGGGTCGAGAAAATCAACGCCACTATTCTTGAACAACTTGGAGCCAGGCCTTTTTTTTGCACTATTACGAATATGAAAATAATGGTCAAAATCGAATTCAATTGTCAACTGCCTCTATCAAAAATAAGATTGACTACCGATTTCGAAGGAATGATGCTTCCCTTAATTGAATCTCCAGGCCTGCCAAAGACTGACCACTTACAAAATAGGCCTAAGCCTATGCGGCACTCGCCTTTTTCGAATTGGCTATACCGAAAGCGAGATTGTCTAGTTCTACCGAATGGGCATAGGACCTTTTAACAACTCCTATACATTTTCTTCCTACTATCATGTAGTAATGACATAAACATCCCCTACTAGAACCAGTCTTTATCCAATCCCTTTCTTGTCTCTTGAATCTTTTTATTTCCTGATACTTTCTCAGGGTCCACGATAGAATAGAAAGTTTGAGTAAAGTTATTTCTTTCTTTGAAGTCCTTTGAAACCCCCAAGACATATAGTTAGTATCGTTAGAATGGAACTAGCATCCATAGGCCCTGAAAACGCGACTTCAGGAACCAATTTACCGACGCACTAAGTCGAAAGACCGAGTTAGAATCCAACAAGTTTGGATTAGAATAGATAGCATCCATGAGGGAACGTCCTCCCCGAATTCATAAGATAAGATAGTAAAAGGACCCCGTAGCACAGACCCTACTAAAAAACGTGAGCAATTTCAGTTAGAAGTTCCGCTCGAGTGGAATGGTTGTTGGTACTCTCTTTCATATCCTCCTCCTGTTGCCTCTCTAACCAGTCAAGTGGATTTCTGCTCCTCTCCCGACCCAATAGCTCCACAACTACTACCGTGGTTGTTGCCAACAGGGATCCCCTATTTTGAAAGGTTACTAGGCCGGTCGTTAGGTCCAAAGTTGTATACCACTGCTATGGTGCTGATAGATTTACTACTTCAGCACCGTTATTGGACGATGCAGGCTGAGCATCTATTTCTTGTATGTCGTTCCACACAGAGAAGAGGGATGTGTACCTCCAGCCACAATAAGAATGGAACCATAGGCTCTTATACTGGGAGCTTCAGTGTTAGCCAGAGGGTTTGGGGTTAGCCCAGGCTCTGACAGAGTTTGTTACTGCCTCAGTTTTTTAGGATTCAGTGTTAGGGGTTTCGAGTCTATTTTTAGATACCCCCAATCAGAGATGGTGATCGATATATTGAGTGCTTCTCAGAACAGAGTCAAATTAATAGGGTTCGATAGGGTTCCTTGTCTGTTTCAACGTATGAGATTGGGTTTCTTGAGTGGGCCAGTCAGACATCTATGATATATACTACTGAGCATGAGATGGTGCAGAGATTTATCAGAGGATTGGTTTTACCACTCCGCTTGGCGACGAGGAATTTGGTAGCAGCTGGGTATACTTTTTTTGTGTAGTTGAGCATGCAAGGGCCATAGAGATAGCATATATTAAGACCTCTGTAGGTGGCGGTAAGAGGCTGTAACACCTCAGGTGCTACGAGTACATGAACATATACAATAGTCGGGGTACAAGGCTAAATGAAGGAAAGGTGAAGAAACCTGTGTTGAAAACGAGCATGCGAGGAAGGAAAGACCTGAGACTCAGAGGTGAGTCACGGCAAGACTCACGTGGCGTGATTCACCCCCACGTGACGTGGGTAGCTGCCGTGACCAACTTCAGAGAGTTGGACAATTGTCTGATTTCCACGGCAGGAGTTTCGTGGCGTGACTCCCACTCACGTGACGTGAGTGGGTGCCGTGGATAACTTCAGAGACTTGGAAATATGTGGCCTGATTCCCATGACACCACCTACATGGCGTGACTGGTGTCGTAGACCCCAGTCACGATACCGTGATATTTTGCCAGTTTTGTTGACCTATTTTTGACTAGATAAAATATTTGAGTGTGAGACCCATTAAAGGTGTTGGGCTGGATCTATATTCTGTATTTGAGGCCTAAATATATTGTGATAAGCCATGGGCCTCAACAAATAGAAGAAAGACCCATTCAACATGGATCAAATATGTGGCCAAGGATCATTGGCCTTGGGGGCCTATATAAAGGCATGAAAATCAGATTTTATGCATTAGAACTCTCATCTCTTTCTAGATATTTATTCTATTTCTCAAAAGTTCCTTATCTCACAAAACCCTAAGGCAACACCACTTGTTGGTACAAAATCATCCCTTTACAAAATTGGTAAGTGTCTACTCTCATGGTTTATTATATTATAGGCTTGAGATGGTGTATATTGTTTATGTTGGTAAGGTGTTGAGTAGTGCACTTTTGGTTTTTCTAAAAGATATGCCATTTTCATGACTTAATTTTGAAAGGAATCTTGAGATCTTGAAGGAAGGATTGGATTGGCATATAAGACTTAATTAAAAGGCTAAGGTATGTAAGGTTTCTCTTTCTTATGACCTTAGGTTACTCCTATTGTTCATCTTTTGCCCGAACTTACCATCCCTCCGAAATATCGTAAAGTGTCTCATTCCAAGTAAATGCTTAGCAATTGTTTCTTGTATGCCTCTTATTCATTGCCTATGATTTCCACGCTTTCAGTTTGATGATGTCGTGTCCATATGCATACATATTGTGTTCCATACGAATGTATAGATTGGTTCTCTCAGGCCTCAACGGCTTCGGGTACCATGTCCGCCCTGTTGGAACTCGAGGCGTGACAAAAGTGGTATCAGAGCGGGTTGTTCTAAGGGTGTCTACAAAGCCGTGGCTGAGTAGAGTCTTGCTTATGGATGTGTTGTGCACCACATTTATAAGTCGGAGGCTATGGGACATTTAGGAGTTGTTTCTTTTCTTCACTTCCTAGATCGTGCAATAGCTCTAATGTTATAAGTGGAATTGTCTCTAACCATTGGAATTAGTTTTCTCTTGTGTTATAGAAAATGCCGATTGGAAGGAAAGGTAGAGGTAAAAGCAAAAGGATAGACAGGATTGCTGGAGAGGGAACTAGTAGACCACCACCGGAACAAGCTAATCAAGGTGGTGTTGGACCGGAGTTCGCATCGCGGGCTTCTTCTACTTTACCAGCAGAGCCGCCTATGAATGCCACTGACCAGGATTTAAGAAATACAGTGCATATGTTGACTCAGCTAGTTGCGGCACAAATGCAGGGACGAGCTGGTCCAACGATAAATGAGGAGGATGCCGCTAGGGTAGCGAGCCGCAGAACACAGGATTTCCTGAAACTAGATCCTCCTACATTCACTGGATCAGATCCAAATGAAGACCCGCAAGATTTTATAGATCAAATCCAAAGGGCTCTGGAGGTGATGCATGTGTCGGGTGTAGAAACGGTGGAGCTTGCGGCTTATAGATTAAAGGGCGAGACTATATTGTGGTATGAGGACTGGAAGAAGGCTCGTGGTATTGGTGCAAACCCACCTAATTGGGAAGAATTTAAAACGGCTTTCCTTGACCACTACCTCCCTTATGAGATTCGAGAGGCTCGTGTGGATCAATTCTTGAATCTCCGTCAAGGGAATCTGAGTGTGAGGGAATACAGTTTGCAATTTAATTCCTTAGCTCGATATGCTCCGATCGTAGTGGCCACAATGATGGATAGGGTACATCAATATGTGGACAGGTTGGATCCATATTTGGTGAGGGATTGCACCATTGCTGCCCTGAACAAAGATATGGTAATAGCTAGAATTCAGGCCTTCGTACAAAAGATGGAGGATCAAAGACAGAGAAGAAGATTTCATGAATCTGAAAGAGGAAAGTCCAAAAGGGCTAGACCTATGGGACAGTCTATAGCGTCCCAAGGAGACTTCAGGCCTCGGGGTTTTCAAAGACCGCCTATGCCTAGACCATTATTTTCTCATGCCACAGCAGGCACTTCATTCCAGTTCTGAGGGTCTAGGAGCGGTTATATTGGGCAAAGCAGTGGCTCCGGTTCACAGACTGCAGGGTTTCCTCGTCCTTCATGTTAGCATTACGGAAGGCCTCAATTAGGTGAGTGTCAGTTTGGTACAAATGCTTGTTTTTGGTGCGGTATGATGGGGCACATAATGCGAGACTGCCTACGAAGAGGTGTAGGTAGTGTGGTGCAACCTACGGGATCGACCGCCGCATCTTTATCATCGGTTCCTTCCCTTGGTAGAGGAGTACAACCTATGGGGCGTGGTAGGGGTGCGAGAGGAGCAGCCAATTCTAGTGGGGTA
This sequence comes from Capsicum rhomboideum, assembly GCA_031232105.1. Taxonomy (NCBI): domain Eukaryota; kingdom Viridiplantae; phylum Streptophyta; class Magnoliopsida; order Solanales; family Solanaceae; genus Capsicum; species Capsicum rhomboideum. Next base: position 149,577,856 of record CP124714.1, on the reverse strand, counting down.
CAAAACCGTACTTATGCTCTAGTGGACCGACAGAATTCAGAGGCATCTCCTGACATAGTCACAGGTACATTATCCATATTTTCGTATAATGTATATGCATTGATTGACCCGGGTTCTACATTGTCATATGTTACTCCATTGATTGCTGCTAAATTTGAAAGAACACCGGAAGTATTAACTAAGTCAATTGAAGTATCTACACCGGTTGGTGAACATATTGTTGCAAAAAGAGTATATCGTAATTGTGTGGTAACTCTGTGTGGTCATGATACACTGGCCGACCTCATCGAACTAGATATGGTGGAATTTGATGTGATAATGGGGATGGATTGGTTGGCTTCTTGTTATGCCATGGTAGATTACCGGGCCAAGAAGGTACATTTTTGTTTTCCGCAAGAAAATGTTCTTGAATGGAATGGTAATATTGGAGCACCGAGAGGAAAATTTATTTCTTATCTCAAGGCGAGGAAAATGATATCCAAGGGATATATATGTCACCTCGTACGGGTGCAGGACATCAACTCCTCAATCGGTCCCAGTGGTCAATGAATTTCTTGATGTATTTCCTGAGGATCTTCCAGGTCTACCTCCAGAACGGGAAGTAGAATTCGGTATTGATGTGATCCCAGGTACACAACTGATCTCTATTCCTCCGTATCGAATGGCTCCAGCTGAATTGCAGGAATTGAAGGAGCAAATAAAAGACTTGTTGGACAAGGGATTCATACGTCCTAGTGTGTCCCCGTGGGGTGCACCAGTGTTGTTTGTGCGGAAGAAAGATGGCACGTTAAGAATGTGCATTAATTATCAGCAGTTGAACAAGGTAACGATCAAGAACAAATATCCCCTCCCCAGGATTGATGATTTATTTGATCTGTTACAGGGCGCCAAATGTTTTTCAAAAATTGACTTGCGATCGGGTTACCATCAAGTCAGGGTCAGAGAAAACGATATACCCAAGACAGCTTTCCAAACACGGTATGGCCATTATGAATTCTTAGTTATGTCATTTGGACTAACAAATGCACCAACTATTTTCATGGATTTGATGAATAGGGTGTTTAAGCCATTTCTAAACATGTTCGTGACGGTGTTTATCGATGATATTCTGGTTTATTCACGATCAGAAGAAGACCATGCTAATCACCTATGACAAGTGTTACAGATTCTGTGTGACTGTAAGTTGTATGCCAAATTCTCAAAATGTGAATTTTGGTTAAAATCCGTGGCGTTCTTGGGTCACATTGTGTCAGATGAAGGAATTCGGGTTGATTCTCAAAAGATTGAAGCGGTACAGAATTGGCCAAGACCTACGACACCTACAGAGATTCATAGTTTTCTTGGATTGGCCGGTTATTATCGGAGGTTTGTAGAAGGGTTTTCTTCTATTGCTGCGCCATTAACAAAGCTAACACACAAGGCAAGTAAGTTTCAGTGGAATGATGCATATGAGAAAAGTTTCCATGAGCTGAAAAATAAGTTGACTTCCACACCAGTTTTAGTACTTCCCGAAGGCACCAAGGGTTATGCAGTATATTGTGATACTTTCGGGGTAGGCCTCGGATGTGTATTGATGCAACACGGTAATGTCATAGCGTATGCCTCACGACAGTTGCGGCCACATGAGAAAAATTATCCCACACATGATCTTGAATTAACAGCGGTGGTTTTTGCTTTAAAGATATGGCGTCATTAGTTGTATGGAGTTCATGTTGATATCTATACTGATCACAAAAGTTTGCAATATATCTTTAAGCAGAAGGAACTTAATTTGAGGCAACGAAGGTGGTTAGAGCTCTTAAAAGACTATGATATTGATATTCTCTATCATCCAGGCAAAGCAAATGTGGTAGCTGATGCATTGAGCCGCAAGACAGTGGAAAGCACTAGTGGCCAGTTGACTGAAAAGCAAGAGATAATCAAAGATCTACGTCAACTTGCCAGCTTGGGAGTTTGCCTTATTGAATCTCCGAATGAAAGGGTTATTGTGCAAAATGCAGCGGAATCCTCCGTAATAGCTAAAGTAAAAGAGAAGAAATTTGCGGATTCTATGTCATTGCAGCTGAAAGAGAACGACAAGGTCTGACTACGGCCTTCGATCTCACCCAAGAAGGGGTACTTCAGTGTCGAGGAAGATTATGTGTACCAAATGTAGATGAGCTGAGGAAACGAATTATGACAGAGGCACATCACTCGCGCTACTCTATTCATTCGGGTGTTACTAAAATGTACCATGATTTAAAAGAAGTGTATTGGTGGGGAAATATGAAGAAGAACATTGCAGAGTTTGTCGCTCAATATACAAATTGCCAATAAGTCAAAGTAGAGCATCAAAAACCAGGAGGTTACATGCAATGTAACAATCTTCCAGTCTGGAAATGGGATATGATTAATATGGATTTCATCACAGGCTTGCCTCGTACACTGCGGAAGTTTGATTCCATATGGGTGATAGTGGACAGGCTTACCAAGTCAGTGCATTTTCTACCAGTTAAGACCACCTATACAGCTGAGGATTATGCAAAATTATATGTTAAAGAAATAGTGAGGTTACATGGGATTCCGATCTCCATTATATCAGACAGGGGAGCTCAGTTTACTGCACATTTTGGAGATCTTTTCAGCGGAGTTTGGTCACACAGGTGAATCTCAGTACGAATTTCCATCCTCAAACTGATGGACAAGCAGAACGTACTATTTAAACACTTGAAGATATGCTACGAGCATGCACGTTAGATTTTCAAGGCAGTTGGGATGACCATTTGCCTCCTATTGAATTTGCTTACAACAATAGCTATCATTCAAGTATTAAAATGGAACCTTATGAAGCTTTGTACGAGAGGACATGTAGATCACCAATTGGGTGGTTTGAAGCGGGTGAAACTGCTTTACTTGGGCCGGATCTTGTTCATCAAGCTATGGAGAAAGTTAAAGTGATCCAACAACGGCTACAGATGGCCCAAAGTCGACACAAGTCATATGTTGATGTTCGAAGAAGAGGGCTCAAATTTGCCATAGGTGATTGGGTATTCTTAAAGGTGTCGCCAATGAAAGGGGTAATGAGATTTGGGAAGAAAGGAAAGTTGAGTCCACGTTATATAGGCACATATGAAATTGTTCAAAGATTTGGGCAAGTTGCATATGAATTGGCACTACCCCAAGAACTCTCCACAGTTCATCCCGTATTCCATGTTTCAATGCTTCGAAAGTGCATAGGAGAGCCATCTCAAATTACTCCCATTCAGGATGTGCAAATTACAGAAAATCTCACATATGATGAAGTACCTGTTGCTATTCTGGATACACAAGTGAAGAGATTGAGGAATAAAGATGTCGCCTCCGTAAAGGTACTTTGGAGAAATCAGCAAGTATAAGAGATTACATGGGAAGAAAAAGAAATGATGAAATCAAAGTACCCACATGTGTTTCACATGGAAGAACAAGTTCAAAATACAGAAGGAGAGCAATAACAAGTAAGCCTACATCAATTTGTCAATATTATAGGTATGTGTATCTATATGATGTCTACTTGGACTAGCATTTGTGTATCCTGGATACTGTTATTAACATTCGAGGACTAATGTTTTTAAGGGGGGAAGAATGTAACACCTCAGGTGCTACGAGTACATGAACATATACAATAGTCGGGGTACAAGGCTAAATGAAGGAAAGGTGAAGAAACCTGTGTTGAAAACGAGCATGCGATAAAGGAAAGACTTGAGACTCAGAGATGAGTCACGGCAGGACTCACGTGGAGTGAGTCACCCCCACGTGACGTGGGTGGCTGCCGTGACCAACTTCAGAGAGTTGGACAATTGTCTGATTTCCACGACAGGAGTGACATGGCGTAACTCCCACTCATGTGACGTGAGTGGGTGCCGTGGATAACTTTAGAGACTTGGAAATATGTGGCCTGATTCCCACGACACCACCTACGTGGCGTGACTGGTGTCGTAGACCCCAGTCACGATACCGTGATATTTTGCCAGTTTTGTTGACCTATTTTTGACTAGATAAAATATTTGAGTGTGAGACCCATTAAAGGTGTTGGGCTGGATCTATATTCTGTATTTGAGGCCCAAATATATTGTGATAAGCCATGGGCCTCAACAAATAGAAGAAAGACCCATTCAACATGGATCGAATATGTGGCTAAGGATCATTGGCCTTGGGGGCCTATATAAAGGCATGAAAATTAGATTTTATGCATTAGAACTCTCATCTCTTTCTAGATATTTCTCCTATTTCTCAAAAGTTCCTTATCTCACAAAACCCTAAGGCAACACCACTTGTTGGTACAAAATCATCCCTTTACAAAATTGGTAAGTGTCTACTCTCATGGTTTATTATATTATAGGCTTGAGATGGTGTATATTGTTTATGTTGGTAAGGTGTTGAGTAGTGCACTTTTGGTTTTTCTAAAAGATATGCCATTTTCATGACTTAATTTTGAAAGGAATCTTGAGATCTTGAATGAAGGATTGGATTGGCATATAGGACTTAATTAAAAGGCTAAGGTATGTAAGGTTTCTCTTTCTTATGACCTTTGGTTACACCTATTGTTCATCTTTTACCCGAACTTACCATCCCTCCAAAATGTCGTAAAGTGTCTCATTCCAAGTAAATACTTAGCAATTGTTTCTTGTATGCCTCTTATTCATTGCCTATGATTTCCAAGCTTGAATAATGTCGCAACCACCAATGTATCACTCTCTTAATGAATGAATTAAGGTAATGCATATAAGTGTTTATTGAGTACGGGTGGTAGCTCGAGGGGGCGTAAAGCCCAGCATAGAGACGATCCCGATTGATTATTGGACATAGGGGGTATCCCAAAGGGTGAAAACCTAGCTAGGGACGAACCTGTTTTATTGTGTATGGGTGGTAGCTCGAGGGGGCCTAAAGCCCAGCATAGAGACGATCCCAGATTATGTTATGACCCACTGATCAGTTGGGGCCCGGGTACGATATGAGTTATTGATGATAATGAATGTAAAATTAAAGTAATGAATGTAATGTACATGTTTTCCCACATAAAAAATGGTCGTTCTCCATATTGTTTATTTACTAGTATTTGATTCCATTTGACTTCTTATTTGTTATACAGTTGCTTATCGCCTTACATACTCAGTACATTCTTTCGTACTGACCCCTTATGGGACCTACCTTACTTGCTGTAGGAACAGGAGGTAGTAGACCCTCACAGTAGGATTCAGACTTTCTACGTACAGTGGGTGAGCTCCAGGCTGATTCGGGGCTTTCCAGGTCATATGTACATGTTGATTTTGATGTTATGTACACATTTGTGTAAAGCGGGGACTTGTCTCGATTATAGACTTAGTCTGGTTTCTGCTAGAGGCTTTGTAGACGTTGTACAGTAAATGAAGGGATATTTTCTCATTTTGACTTGCAGCCCTACCGGCCAAGTTTCTTCTACATTTAGATATGTCTTTCCACGCTTTTAGTTTGACGATGTCGTGTCCATATGCATACATATTGTGTTCCATACAAATGTATAGATTGGTTCTCTCGGGCCTCAACGGCTTCGGGTGCCATGTCCGCCCCGTTGGAACTCGAGGCGTGACACAGGCCATGCTAACAGTACAGTATTAATGGTATTCCACCTGGAGGTCGGGATCTTTCAAGCCGAGATCAACATCATATGTAGCCTATTAGGCCCATATAGGTAGCACCTCAGAGTATGGGTAGCTCTCAAGTTGATCTTAGTAGTGTCAGTGGACAGAGTTCTGGACAGGCAGTATGTATTGTTCGGGCTAAGTTTTCAAGCTGTAGCGGTCGTTCGAGGTTTGCAGGCATAGTATATTTGAGTATCCCAGGAGCTTGTTTTGACTGTGGAGAGGTTGGTTATTGGTCTAGGGAGTGCCCCAGGTGCGACATTAGTTGGTTAGCTAGTTGGGGCCAGCTCATGTTTCTCGCTAGGTTAGAGCTTCAGGGGTTTGTTATGACTGCAGAGAGATCGGTTACTGGTCTAAGGAGTGTCCCTGACATGGGATTATTAATCATTCAGCTCATCCAGATCAGTCTTGTAGATATGTGACACCTTCAGTTAGAGGTAGTGCACTTAGTGCCTCGGTTGGTGATTCAAACGCTTAGTTCAAGTTTGGACATGCTCAGATTCATATTCCTTCGGGCATGCTAGATTTATGATTGATTTTCTACCTTTAGTTTCTATTTTGAATTTTATTGGGGGGTTTTTATACCCATCGATGATTATATACCGTGGTATTTCTATATTGGGTGATGTATGCTTGGGTGTGGATTTCATACATATTTGACTACCACCGTGGATGATTCTTTAGTAGTGGATTGAGTGGATCAGTATTGTGATATTCCTAGGGATGTAGCATTTGGGTTCGAGTCCCATTTTCTTTGGCTTGTTGGCCTTATTATGGCCTAGAGTGGTATTTTTATTGATTTTCATTTTTGGTACCACTTGCATCTCATGTTGTTGATATTATTGTCATTGTTTTGACATTTATTGATTCTTATTTGATAGACGGCTAGATTTACATTATCTAACTAGCATTCTTCCCTTCCTTGTGATTCTTATTTTGTTTGCTTTGATGGCTACCTCAGTTGGTTAGCCTCTCTTTTCTATTAGCAAGGTAGGTTTTTGATCAAATTGTGGAAGTGAAGTTAAGTTTGACCTTCCATGAATTTGTTGTGATTTTAGCACTGGCAGTCTTCTTCCATAGCCCGTTTCTATTGATGATGCATTTGAGATTAGTTCTTCGGATTGGGATAGTTTATCGCCTAGTAGTGGTTTTGACCTTGATGTCGGTATTAAGTTAGAATTGGCAATTTGGTCCTATTGCCTGTTTCAGATGTTGGAAGTCTAAGGCTTACTTTCTAATTTGTTGGGTTTGTCTCCTGATGATAGTTTTGATCTAGGTATAGATGTGGAGTTGGATACTCCATTCTTCTGAGATACGGTTCACTGCTCAACCGAGTTAAAGTTGGTATAAATAAGGAGATTTCAGAAAATTTCTCATCTCGATACTTGTTCGGCCTTATATGACTTCGTGATATGCTTCTTCTTGGTGATGTGTGCTTGGGTATCAGTTATTGGTAATTAAAGCAGATGTCTATTTAGAGCGAGTATTCATTGCCATGTTTTGGGTACTGGTTTGACTAGATTTAGGCTAAGTTCATATTTTTGGGCTTGCTTGAGATTTGGGTGCCTTTAGTGCTTTTTGCACCCTTATTAAGTTTTTGGTTATGCCTCTATGCATTATGCCCTACAGCAGATGTGGAGTTGGCTCCTTGTATCTTCAACTTATGGTCTTCCTCCGTCATGACTATGTCCTCGGTGATATTGCAGTTTTAGCCCTTGCGAGGACCATTGAGTATATGCTCAATTTTTGATAGTGAGATTGATTTGGGTATTTGACCATAGTGAAGGCTCATTGACTCCAGTTTTGGAGTTTGATGCCTTTGGATAATAGCTTGGGAGTTATGATATATTTTGGCATGTGGATGCTTACTCGTCAACAAGATTAGTTTGGATGGTTGAGTTTGAGTAGTTCAGCTTCGGTGATGAGATTATAGCTTTAGATTGCATAACTTGGTTGCATCCCCGTTCCTAGATTCGCTTCAGTTGAGCAATTATGTATAGGCTGACTAAGCCCACTCTTTGCCTAACGAACCAGTCTCATTCAGTTCAGATGGATTATACTTGATAGATACTCAAAGATTGGTCCATCAGCACATGGTATTGGTTGCTACCACAGTTGACCTCGATTCCTTATTTTTGTCAGGAATTTTGAATGCCTACTCAGCAGAAGAAGTGTACTTGACTTTGATCTAGCATGGTTTCACCCACAATTGGTGGGGTGTATTAGAGTGGATTGTTCAGTTTTATGAGTTGGTGCTTCAGACTCCTGTCTATCAGTTTCGAGGGGCATTCGGACCAGTTGTAACTGGGCAAAAAATTGCAGGATTGATCATCTCCATTTGTGTGTCCAAGTAGCACCTTATGGGCTTATTCTTATGCTTGCCATTATGGATTTTCAGTGTACCAACTTTAGTCTTTCTAGGCCAGTGTGATGTGAATGCACGGACATGACTCAGATGATATTTTGTATGGTTCGGAGTAGGTAGCTAGTTTGGAAAGGAAAAAGAAGGTTAGATTTGAAATTGGAGTTGGTTTCATGGTTCGTACCTTGGTTTTCCTTTGGATTGGTTGAGCTACTGCCTGATTAGGCTTCTATTAGTGTATTGTCAGCATGTTGTGGTCTGGATTTGCGTACATCAGTCGTTCTTGGTTCAGTTGAAGGCCAGTTGGTTGTTGAAGTTGAGTTTTGGTTATTTGGAAAGTGAAGTAAGGAAGTCAGTTGAAAAAAGGGATACCTTTGGTAAAACTCCTTGGAAGATTTGTCTCTTCCTTAAGGTAGTCTGGGGAGTCATGCATACCTAGTACCACGTCTTTTTGAGCTTTCGGGCTCTTTCTGTCCATTGACTTTTGCGAACGAGAGTCTTTTTAATAGTGGATATTATAATGACCCTCCAGCTCATTTTCTTGATTTTCATGCATTTCAGCCTTTCGAGCCTTCCCACAGCGGCTACATGTCATTTATGACTTGTCAAAACTGTCAGTTCTGCCATTGGACAGTTCGGTTGGATTTTAGGCTCATTTTCTTTTTTGGAGCTTTTGTTGTTAAGGAATTGGTCTCGGACCAAAACTCCTAATAAACGGTCTCAGATGAGAATTCAAACAGCACAATCAGCTCCAGAATGTTGATTTTAGGCTAGAGGGACCCTTGGTTCAGGTCCTGAGGCTTCTGGACTCGTTTTGGCCTATTGGGTGATTTGATGAAAAGTGGAACTGTAGGTGTAGGCCCCATATTTAATCAAAACGATATCGGATAAAAGTTTTGAGGATTTCATTGAGTCCAGAATGTCGAATTTGGTATGGTAACATAGTTTGTTTGCGCATACGGGGTTTCGAAAGAATCTTGAACACCCGGTCGGAGTCCATTTTGGACTTAGCTAAAATATGGTGTGACCGCTAAAGCGGTCAATGAGCCGCTTTAGCAACCTTGAGACACTTTAGCATCCTTAGCTACTCAACTGAGGTCCACTTTAGTGGTCAAGGTCCGCTTATGCGGACATCACTTTAGTGGCCAAGTTTTGCTTTAGCGGCCTCCGTCTTTCTTTGCCCAACCACTTTAGCGGTCATGTACCGGTTTGGCGGTAGCTGCTTAAGCGACCAATTGAATGCTTAAGCGGTACCTGGGGCTGATAAATCCCCTTCTTCACCCAAAAATCCCATTCATTTCTCAACCCTTTTCCCACAATTTTTGAGAGCTTGAAGAGAGAGAAAGTGTGGGGAATCTTTCATTGAGGCTAAGGTAAGTTAGCTCTACACTCCTTGGTCCTTATTCATCATTTTACCTGTTGAATTCCGTTCCATTTTATTGTAAATTTTTAGAAATTAGGTCTTTAAATCCTTAACTTTTGGGACTGATTTGGGCCTTTTTTGTGTCCCATTTGTGCTCAACTATTGAGCATACATTCCTTGTCCTTTCAGGGACCTCGTGACGGATTCAATTTTTGGATTTCATTTGCGGGACAGCAGGCCCGTTCTTGACCCAAATTTCAACCCAAGTTTTTATATAGCAATATGGGTATCATTTTACTCATTATGACGTGTAGTTTAATATTTTGATAAAGTGATGGCATTCTGGGATCATGGTGAGTAGACGAGCGAATTATGGACCATTCAAGACTTACGGTTCGACATCGAGGTAGGCTTCGTTCTACTTTTCTCTATGAGATTGTGTATGGTATCGATTGCATGCTAGGTAGGGATTATATGATGGACTTATGACTAGTATAGCATGACTTAGCCCATTTAGGAAATTTGGAGTAGAAATGTGACCCGAACCTTAGTGTAAAACCCTCGTCATGGCTATATAATCCTATTACCCTCTATTATAAGCATGCTAAGCATAGTTTAATATTAAGGATCCCTTAGTATAAGATTTACCATTTGACTTAGTGATTTGGGAGGTATTTTCCCGATTAGATCCTTGTAGTGTCTTTATGCCCTTAATTACTATGGATTCCCGAGTTATAAGGCTTGTTTTATTGATTATGTATTATTGGGCCCGAGGCCGTGGTTACGATACTAGTTGGACTCCAGGTGAGCCTTTTTACCCTTAAAGAGGGCATGATTTTGGTTTATAGACGCTTACGCGCTTATAGTTATATTGTTTAGATACTTGTGATGGCATGCATATTGTTAGGCGCATTCATGCTCACTTAGTGGTACGATTTCAACCAAAACCTTGATTTTACTACTGTTTTCAAAAAAGGGATTCATTCCCACTTTTCACTTTTAAAATGGATTCTTTTATAATGGGAATTATACCACCTTATTTGATGATTTGTGAGCTTCTGGAACTCCAAATGATATTTTAGAAAGTAGACCGAGGTTGATTCCGATCCATTATTAATCCACTGATTTTACCACTACTATTTACTTCGATCAATGGAAATTCCAACCTTTTTACATTATTATGATGATTTAGTCCCGAACTTGATCTTGGGCAATGGATTTACAGACTTACACTCCTTTAGTCATGGTTCGAGCCCGTGCAGTTATTATACTATGTATATTCCTTTAGTCGCGGTTCGAGTTCGTGCACTTATTATACTATGTACACTCTTTTAGTCACGGTTCGAGTCTGTGCACTTATTATATATATCTCTCTCTTTGGTGGTGGACGGACTAGATTGATTATGATGGTTATTGGAGGTCCTAGTTCGGGACCAAGCAGTGTATATGGGTATCTCGAATCCCTTATGGGCCCCTTCATCCATGAGGCACAGTATCGGAGAAGGATGGTCACTGTAGGTCCTGCCTTTGCGAGCTATTGAGCTGGAGGAGGTGTATACACTTGTTACGTTATGGCACTTGGTAGTTTATGGAACTTGGATCGGATATGATATTTATGCTTATGTTGCATTCATTCATTTATATGCATCGCCTATCACCAGTATGATTTTTTGGTGCCTGTATCTATCGGTCTTATAGGAGGTTGTATAGGTATAGGTTATGGTTGCTATTTGCTGAGTGCTTCTGTGAACCTTCCTGGCTTATGAGGGCTCGGTTAGGTTATTGTTTGTATGGACTAGTCGATTACTTTATTGTTGGTTATTATGGTTAGTTCATGGCTGGATAATTATGGACTGGTACTGGAGATTGTCGGTACGTTTTTGTCCCTTCTTTATTTTGGTGAGTTACTTTATGGTTGAGTTACCTCATGCTTAGTCACATTTTGGTTAGAGGCCTGATCATGCTAGTATTAGCTCCCTTACTTGGCTAAGGCCCTCGAGAGGTTAGGTTGACTCCCTCATGTTATTACCTTTGAGTTACAGGTTTATTTGTTTATATATATATATATATATATATATATATATATATATATATATAAGGTATTACCCTATATCCCTCTCTTTCTTTGTCCACTCAAATTGTATGTGTATTCTTTGGCCTTGCATACTACTATATATACTTCTTTCACTCTTAATTGGTATATTGTGATATACCGTATTGTACTTTAACTCCTGAGCACTGCTAGAATAGGTTAGTTTTCCCTTATTGCTCCATTGACCTCATTGTGCTTAGTTTTTCTTGGATAGTTGCCTGTAGTCATATTCATGCCTTACATGTTATTTTATGCTTGTATTATTTATGGAGCTCAGTCGGCCGATGCCTACTGAGTACCACGTGTTTGGTACTCATACTACACTTTTGCAGCCTACAAATCATAGTTTGAGTTATCACCATTGATGTGTGCATCGTGCGGAGCAGTTATGGGTCGGAGACTTGGGGTGAGCTCCTGACGTTCGGAGTTGTGCCTACTCTCTCTCATTGATTAGACTGATCTCTTTGTTGTACTCAAAGACATCTTTGTGTGTATATATATATTTATCCTGTAATTCACCTGTACACTTGATGTATTAGAAGCTCTTGTACTGGCTCCACTAGTTTTTGGGATTATATTGGCCTTCTTATTATGTTTATTCTGCTGTTTTCTTTCATTTCTCTTGATAGTCCGTTACTAGCCATTCCAGATTATGGGTTGGCTTACCTACTGGTGGGTCATAGTAGGTGCCATTATGACCTGAGAATTTGGATCATGACAAGTCCGTGATCTTTGAGAAGAAAAGATATTTTATATGAGTTCAAGCTTCCCAGATGGGATTGTTTCAGAAATTGGTTTTTTAAAGATTTTAATAAAGAAGAAAGAAATTATTTTCAAGAAGATTGTTATAAAGACCTCTCAGGATTTAATAAAATCATTGCTTTTGTCCCCTGGTTTATGTATAAATATGTGGAAAATTATATTTCGGGTTGGAAAGGGATTACAGACTTAGTAGCACGGAGACTCCTAGATCTGTTTGACCTCCCCAACAATCTTTTCAAATAAAGAAAGATGTTAAGATTGACTATTTTTCAGCTTTCTCTAAAATATTAGAGGATGAAACGTCTTCCATAATAGCTAATCATATTAATATTATGCTTAAGCAATAGAATTATGCTAATATATACATGAGTGTTCTAGGAGAACATATTATCTCTCTGCATGAAAAAATTGATAGGATTCTTAAAGATATCAAGAATATCAGTCCTACCAAGGATAAGAACCCCGAGGCCATTATTGCTTCAGCTAGTATTCAACCACCTCCTGATATTAAGGATTTTAAGATGAAAAATGTTACGGAACTAAATGGATATGGTCCAACTATGAACATTTTACCAGAGTCATACAAAAAATTATATGCCCAATGGGTAGATGTATCTCCCAAACTTATAGAGATGCAAAAAGATAATATATTCTTTGAAAGCATGCCAGTCATGTATTTTTTCATAGAATTCTCTATCCCATGGATTATGAAGTGGTCAGTAGAAGTAAATACTTCAACTGAATTTTCCTGGCTTGAAAGAACTTTTTATACAGAGTTTTGGAACAAATTAAACCAAAAAGATATTGAAGGAAATATCCATGGATAGCATATTTTAGATGACATTCAAAAGGCCATAAAAATATGCAACAACTCTCAAATCCACAGCAAAGGAAGATGACATCAGTCCTTTCAAACACATTTCACGAAAGCTCCAAATGAAAAAGGGAGCCATGGCTAAATCAGAAATTCTGGCGTCATATATGAAAGAAGTTAAAAGGACCTTCTAAAAAACTTAGACATAGAAGTAGCAAATGATGTTTCTATGACCTCAGTCAGTCATACTAAAGACAAAGAAGAAGGGCATTGTTGGGCAGGAAAATCTCAAAGTGTTCATAGCACTGATAAAATTGATTTGGACAATTTAGATCAATTATTGCAACAATTCAAAGAACGAGCGGAGGAATCCTCCACAAGCACCAAAGTCAACAAAGGAAAAGAAAAAGTATAAAGAAGATGACCCAATATTATGAATGATTGGGGTAACTAGACAAAATAGCTTTTATAAAATAGAAGCTTTAATAAAGTTGTAGGGCCTAATGGCCATAATTTTTTTTGCTTTTTTATCTTGTATGCCACTATCAGGGCATACCTACTTTTTCATTTTGTTGTTTAGTTTCAACAATCCACTATATAAGAATTTTTTTATTTGCTAAAGTGGTAGGTTTTAGAGCCCTCTCTCTCTCTCTCTCTCTCTCTCTCTCTCTCTCTCTCTCTCTCTCGTATAAATTCTCTTCGAATAAAAGTCAAAAGTTTTTCGGTAGCCTCCTCTCTCTCTGATGATAACTTTACTTAATTAAGGTAATTTAAATTTTTGTAATCTTTATTTTATTTTCATTTATAATTATTTAGCCTAGATGAAAGACTAATTTCCTTAATGTTGAACTATGTTATACTAGTCTATTATAGAGGATGCTGATAAAATTAATAAATGAATCTTGAGCTTTGGTGTTAATTAGGTAAGGCTTTAGAAGCCCAGTCAGATTGTCACTGTTATGATGAGAATCATAAGGGTAGTCCTGTTATGCCCACTTAGACAAGGAAGGCATTATGGACTGTGTTGGGACTATGGTTTACTGTATCACCTCGATCGGAATTTTTATAAGTCTGTAAATTTTCCTGGATTTTCACTTATGTTAAAGATCCGTTTGTTGAGGCTGTTGATTTCATTTTTCAAGAAATCCACTTGTCTAGTTTTTGAAAGAATTCTTTCTTTTATTTGATTTAAAAATTTATCAAAAAGGGCATTGTTTGGCAGGAGAATCTCAAAGTATTCATAGTACTGATGAAATTGATTTGGACAATTTGGATCAATTATTGCAACAATGGTCAGTCTTCCACATGAAGAAGATATTTTTGAGGGTAATATCCCTCTTTCAGAAAAAAGTTTGGTTTTTAGGTCATTATATTGAAAAAGAAAAAATCATTCCTATCAATAGAAGCATCCTGATATTATTACCGATAAAATACAGCTTTAAAGATTTTTGAGAAGCTTAAATTACATTTCTCCTTTTATAAAGGATCTGGCAAGTGATACTGCCATTTTATATGAGCGGCTTAAGAAAAATCCTATTTTGTTTAGTAGTATATGTTGTTGAATATATTGTACTGTATGTTCTTTTAAGTAGTATATATTGTATGTATATTTTATGAAATAGTAGTATATGTTGTTGAATATATTATACGTATATTTTATTAAGTAGTAGTATATGTTGTTGAATATATTATTATATTGTATGTATATTTTTTGTAAGTATTATATGTTGTTTAATATATTATATGTATATTTTATTAAGTAGTAGTATATGTTGTTGAATATATTATACGTATATTTTATTAAGTAGTAGTATATGTTGTTGAATATATTATTATATTATATATATATTCTTTGTAAGTAGTATATGTGTTTGAATATATTGTACGTAGATTCTTTTAAGTAGTATATGTTTTTGAATATATTGTACGTACATTCTTTTAAGTAGTATACAATGAATATATTATACCTATATTATTTTAAGTAGTTTATGTTGTTGAATATATTATACTTATATTATTTTAAGTAGTATATGTTGTTGTATATATTGTATGTATATTCTTTTAAGTAGTATATATTTTTGAATATATTGTACGTACATTCTTTTATGTAGTATATGTTTTTGAATATATTGTACTTATATTCTTTTAAGTAGTATATATTTTTGAATATATTGTACGTATATCCTTCTAAGTAGTATACGTTGAATATATTATACTTATATTATTTTAAGTAGTATATGTTTTTGAATATATTGTATGTATATTCTTTTAAGTAGTTTATGTTTTTGAATATATTTTTCGTATATTCTTTTAATTAGTATATGTTTTTGAATATATTGTACGTATATCCTTTTAAGTAGTATACGTTGAATATATTATATCTTGTTTTAAATTTTAATTGGATATGTTGTTGAATATATTGTACGTATATTTTATAGTAGATATTTTTTTTTTAAATTTTTTTAAATTGGGTCCGGTGCACCCGACCCATCCCCTTAAGACCGAACAAAATAGTACACGGGTCATGGGCCTGTCCATCAACACTTATTTCACTGTTGGGCCCGGATAGGACCGAGCCATTAACAAGGGAGACCGGCCCTGCCCGATAAATGGGATCGGTAAAAAAATTATAACCTACACCGGGTCGACCCGGACTGGCCCGGTTGACAGGTATAACCAGGGCCGACCTTTATGTAGCTGGTGAAGCTTGGGCTTTAGGCCCCAATTTTTGGGGGCCTCGTTTTATACCTAAATAGTTATTATATATGTTTTTGTAAATAAAATAAAATTATTATATCTATTCACTAGAAAGGAAAGATACGTTTTGGACTTTGGATCGACAAAAAGTAAGCCTTAAAAGAAGCATTGTAATGTATATAAATAAAAAATTAATGAAAGGAAAGTATCAGAAGTAATTATTATTCTTTTTTTACCTTTTCAATTAAAATAAGACTTTTCTTTTTCCTTCTCTATTATTTCCTTTTCAATCTTCAATATTTCAACAAATCTCTTTTTAACAATATTATTGATTTTTTTTTTTTTTGGACATGAAGCATTGCTGATAGTTTATGCAATAATATTTCTTATTTTGAGATCAAGTATCGAATCAGGTTTTGTTATTTTAATTTTTATTATCATATTTTTTAATTAAAATTTATTTTTCTTGATATTTTTATTACATAGGCATAAATTGTTCTTTTACTATTTATTCAAAATTAAATTGATAAAATCTTACTTAAGATCAACAATGTCTCAAGTGAGATTGAATAGATTAGTTATTGTCACGACCCAGAAGCTGAGGTCATGATGACACCTACCCCGACCTCACTCTTGGTAGGTAATCTGAAAATCCACAACAAATAAGAAATATGAGAAAGAGAATAAATGAAGCAATACGAGACTTCTAGAACGAAGTCAGGCCATAAGAGTCATAAAATCCGAAATATATGAATATAAATACAATCGAATTCCAAAACCTGGTGTCATGAGTATAAAGAGAACCTAAGACAATAATAAATCTGAATATACATCACTGTCTCCGAATACAAGTAAAGACATAGAGGGTAGATGGAGACAGGAATAAGGCTCCGAATGGAGAGCTCATCAATACTATAAATTAGCTCTCACAACACAAGTCAACTACAACGGGCAAAACTCGTATTGGGATTTGCACCAAAACAGCACAAAATAGGAATGCGTATGGTCCACTTGTACTCAGTAGGTATTATAGGTCGACTGAGCAAAGCAGAAAACTAAACAAGTAAAGAATACTATGAGCACGCTTATACCTACATACAGAAAAGTTCCAAATTGTGGCTCAAACCGTATCTCCTAACAATTCTACAAGTATAATATCAGTATAGAACTACACCCGAATATATATATACATAAGAGAAGGCTAAATATATGAAAACAAACACATAAAAGAGATGCAGGTGGTACGATGTAATACAATAACCATGTGGTAATGTCTCAATATCACTTTGTATACACCCTCTGAGTGAAAGCTTCAAGGATAGGACACCATGGGGGTTCACAACCTGTATACTGTCACAATCTCAATATCATATCTCATCTCAACTTTACCGGTATGTCCTTCGGCCAAGGGGTTTTATAAAATATCTTATTTTCTTTCAAAATCAATATTTCTCTGTGGTACCAATTCCATATATAAGGATGAATGAAATGATGATTCATGCTCATAACCAAGACAATATCATGTAAAGTATTCAATTCAATGATGGTATCAAATGAGCTCAATTCTCCTCAAATCTCAATAAATCATGATATAAGTCATAACATAGCATCACAGTAATGAATAGTCATGTAAGACATCAATAATATCATTTTAAGCCTCCATTCGGGCATCATAATATTTAAATAAGGCAATTAATGCTCAAACAAGACCAAAACCAACCCCACTCGGATTTTACAAACATTGATCATCTTTCAAGTAAAATATAATGCTCACATAACCCCCACATGGGCAACACAACAATAATAATGATCACATAATCCCCACACGGGCAAAACGAATAAAATACTATCTCAAAATATGAATCTCATGATAACTCTCTAACCCATTGCATACTTTACACGAATGGTTAAATATTTAGCCAGTCTGAAAAAAGTTAATCCATAACTTATCTTGAAAAACCAAAACTCTAGCCTGGACCCATCAAAAAGGAGCTTTTCCCTTATGTGCAACCTTGGATTGAACCCACTCTATCAAAAACACGATCTAGAAGTCAAGGGGAGTCTAACAATACCCATATTGACCATTTTCATTTCGGGTCCAAAAATAGTTCGAAAATTGACTCTGAAAGAAAAAGGGTAGAATCATAACTTTTATTTAAGAATCATGTTTCCCATAATTTGAGGAGTTTAAATATGAAAACCCATCAAAAAACAAGTTGAAATAAAGCTTGAAATTGAAGAAAAAACACTTTACACTTTACAGGGTGAAACCCCAAAATTCCAAGTTTAAAATCAAGGTTTTGAAGATATTTTTGAGATAAAATCAATGACTAATGATTGAAATCAAGTTTAGAAGCTCACCCAAGTCCAATTTGATTAAAAATGGTCTTTGAAATCACCAAAACCGAGACCCCAAAGCTTGAAAATGGAAGAATTGAATAAAAGAGAAGAAAGAGAGATTTTATATTAGCGACATCGCGTAGGCAGTCATTTAATCGCCTAAGCAACATTTCCTAGGCGGATAGACTACGACTAAGGTGGTAGTCACTTGCCACGTAGGCTTGTCACTTAGGCGGCCTTTCAGCCGCTAAGGCAATACATCCCATCGCTTAGGCGATGGTGCTGGAAGGATGGGCTTCCACTAAGGTGGTCCTTCATCCGCCTAGGCGACACCGCTATGGCGACCAAGTGACCGCTAGAACGGTTACACTAGAACCAGATTCAACTGAAAACTTTGGGACTAAAAATGACTTCAAGTGGACCCTCGGGATTCGATTGAGAGCCCATAAAAATAATCCAATAATGTTAATAGGCTAATTTTGATGTTCCGGACTCAATAGAACCATTAGATTCACTAAAAGAGGTCGTTATCAATAAGTTAACCCCCGAGAACCCTCTAAGCTAAATTTAACTAGTTTCTCATCTAATAGGTCAAAACTAAATATAAAGGCTCGGACACAAACCAACCACACTAATAACCAAAAATTGTTAGATCGAATTTAATTGAACTGACAAAATCACCATCCGATTCTCGGATCACAATATGTTGACCAAAGTTAAACTAATCTTATAAGGCCACTCAAAATCTCAAACTAACTCAAATTACTTTTGAACATTTTGGGGACCATGCCAACCATCTCTACAATCATAAATGACATATAGCAACTACGGAGAAGGGCAAAATGGTTAAAATACAAAAAAAAATCTAAAAATCACAACAAGAGTTGTTACATTATCCACCACTAAAACATGCGTTCATCCTCGAATAAAACAAAGTACCTAAATTGGCAAAAACCTGGGGGTCTACTCCTCATAACGGACTCAACTTATAATGTAGCCTCCTCAATAGGGTGATGTCTTCACTGGACTTTCACAGAATCAATGTGCTTAGACCTTAACTTCCTAATCTGCCTAGCTAGGATAATAATGAGCTCCTCCTCAAAGGATAAATCATGATCTAATGCTATAGAATCCCAATGGATCACATGAGAATCATCTGGATAGTATCGCTTTAACATAGAGGCATGGAATAACAGATGAACAACTCAGAGATATGGAAGAAAAAATAGACTATATGCCATATCTCCAAACTTCTCAAGAATCTCAAAAGGCCTAATAAATCTCGAACTAAGCTTCCCTTTACTCCTCATAACGGACTCAACTTATAATGTACCCTCCTTAATAGGGCGATGTCTTCACTGGACTTTCACAGAATCAATATGCTTAGACCTCAACTTCCTAATCTGCCTAGCTAGGATAATAATGAGCTCCTCCTCAAAGGATAAATCATGATCTAATGCTACAGAATCCCAATAGATCACATGAGAATCATCTGGATAGTATCGCTTCAACATATAGGCATGGAATAACGGATGAACAACTCAGAGATATGGAAGAAAAAATAGACTATATGCCATATCTCCAAACTTCTCAAGAATCTCAGAAGCCCTAATAAATCTCGAACTAAGCTTCCCTTTTTTCCGAAATCTCATCACACTCTTCATGGGTGATACCTTCAACAAAACCCGCTCATTAAGCATGAATATTACATCACAAACTCGGGGGTCAGCATAACTATTCTGCCTACTCTGGGCAGCTACAAGACTGCTGAATCAATCTAACTCGATCCATCGAGTCTCTCAACAAATCAGTTCCCTAAGGCCTAACCTTAAATGAATCAAACCATCCCATGGGGATCTACACCTCTTCCAATACATAGTCTCAAAAGGCACCATCTGAAAGCTAGAATAGTAACTATTATTGTAGGCGAATTCCATTAAGTGCAAAAATTGGTCCCAATAACCACCAAAATCCATACCACATGCTCGAAGCATGTCCTCAAGCACCTGAATGGTCCACCCTAACTGGCTATCCATCTGATGGTGAAAAGCTGTACTCATATCAAGCTAAGTACCCAACTCTCTCTGCATAGAAATCCAAAAATTTGAGGTAAACTGCATACCTCTATAAGCAATAATGGAGATAGGCACTCCATGCAGTCAAACAATCTCACGAATGTAGATTTTGGCCAACTTCTCTGCATTGTAGTTCACCTTCACAGGTCCAAAATGTGTTGATTTAGTCAACCTATACACAATCACCCAAATGGAATCAAATTTCCCCAAAGTCGGGGGGTAGGCCAATAACGAAATCTATAGTGATTCATTCTCATTTACACCCGGGAACAAGCATCCTCTGCATAGTACACCTGGTCTTTGATGCTCATACTTCACTTGATAATAATTTAAACACTTGGCCACGAACTTAATAATGTATTTCTTTATACCACACCACCAATAGTGTTGCTTCAAATCATGATACATCTTAGCCGCTCCCGGATAGATAGAGTACCTTGAGCAATGAGCCTTCTCCAAGATCAGTCTATCCATCCACCAACTCTCGACACATAAACATGACCACCAATCCTCAAAACTCCCTCGAGATCAGGAGATGCAGTCTTCACCTCACCACTCAATACTTTATCTCGAATCACCCTCAACTTCTAATCATCAAACTTGCGAGCTCAAATCTACTCTATCAATGAAGACCTAGCCTTAACATAGGACAAAACAAGCCCAAGTGTTGAAATATCAATTTGAACCAACCGGTTAGTCAAGGACTGAACATCCAAGGCTAAAGGTTGCTCCTCTACCAAAAGTTGAGCCAAACTCCCCATACTCGCCGCCTTCCAACTCAAGGCATCTGCTACCACATTAGCCTTGTTGGGATGATAAAGAATAGTAAGATCATAATCCTTAAGCAACTCTAACCATCTATGCTATCTCATATTATGATCTCAATGAGTGAATAAGTATTGAAGGCTATGATGATCTGAGAAACTCTCATAATGCACTCCATACAAGTAGTGTTGCCACAACTTTAACACAAACACAATCCCAGCTAACTCTAAATCATCAGTAGGGTAGTTCTTTTTATGAGGCTCTGACTGTCGAGAAGCATAGGTAATAACCTTACCCTTCTGCATCAACATACCATCTAAACCAACACCAGAAACATCACAAAACACGGTGAAACCCACTCCCTTCTCAGGTAAAGTTATGATAGGAGACAAAGTCAACAACTCATTGAGCTTGTAAAAGCTCTCCTCATAAGTATCTGACCACTGAAAGATAATCTTCTTTTGAGTCAACTTGGTCAAAAGAGCCACAATAGAGGAGAAAGCCTGCACAAAGCACCAATAGGAGAAGTAGGTCCAGCTTAATCGTGAATGACAGCTACCTTTGCCGAATAAACCATAGTACCATCCTTGGTCACTACATGACCCAAGAAAGAAACAGAATCCAACCAAAACTCACATTTAGAGAACTTGACATACAACTTCTCCTTTCTTAATCTCTGAAGTAAGGTCCTTAAATGTCTCACATGGTCAACCTCATTCTTGGAATAAACCAAGATATCATCGATGAATACAATCACAAAAGAATCACGATAAGGTCGAAATACCCTATTCATAAACTTCATAAATATTGTTTGGGCACTAGTCAACCCAAAAGACATAACCAAGAACTCATAATGGCTATACCACATCCAAAAGGTCTTCGAAACATCTGAAGCTCTAATCCTCAACTAATGGTAACCAGATCTCAAATTGATCTTAGAAAACACCGAAACACCCTTAAGCTGATCAAACAAATCATCAATGCAACAAAAGAGGATAGTTGTTCTTAACAATCAATTTATTCAATTAAAGATAATCAATAC
This sequence comes from Capsicum rhomboideum, assembly GCA_031232105.1. Classification (NCBI taxonomy): domain Eukaryota; kingdom Viridiplantae; phylum Streptophyta; class Magnoliopsida; order Solanales; family Solanaceae; genus Capsicum; species Capsicum rhomboideum. Next base: position 149,555,908 of record CP124714.1, on the reverse strand, counting down.
ACATGCGTATGGATCCATCTTTCTTCTTCACAAACAAGACAAGATCACCCCAAGGAGATACACTCAGCCTAATAAAACCCTTATCCAACAAGCCCTGCAATTGCTTCTTTAATTCCTTCAATTAGGCCGGGGCCATCCTACACGGAGGAACGGAAATGGGTTTAGTTCCATGATCAACATCAATGGAAAAATCAATATCCTGGTTTGGAGGTATACCAGGAAAATCCATAGGAAACACCCCCATGAACTCTTTAACAACTCATACAGAATATAAGGGAGGCGATGAATCAACACTAGTATCACGAATATAGGACAATAAGAAAGACATCTTTTTCCTAGCATACGACGATCACGTAGGAAGGATATACCACCGTTTGGACACGAGCTAGGAGTACCCTTCCATTCTAGCCTCGAAATACCTGGAGTAACTAAGGTCACGGTTTTGGCAAAATAATCAGAAATGTATAATAAAGAGCTAAATAATCCTTACCCAATATGACATAAAAATCTACCATATTAGGATAATCAATTCTACCCAAGTCTCACACCTAAAAAAGGTCACAACACATGATTAGTACAACCGATCCACTACTAATGAATCGCTTATGGGGCTAGAAGTACGAACATAGTGTGGGACTCACACATAACATCAATACCAGTAGCAAAATATGTAGACACATAAGATAATATAGACCCAGGATCAAATAGTATTGTAGCAGAACGATGGCAAACTGGGACGATACCTATAATCACAGCATCAGAGGCCTCTACCTCGGGTTTCCCAGGAAAGGCATAACACTGACCACGTCCACCACTAGACTAAGTGAATCCTCATCTACCACCACGAGCTCTCTGAGCCCCAACTTTGGTACCTCTAGAACTACCTCTACTGCCCTATGTACCACCTCTAACTGCTGAAGCTGGAGTCAGATAAAGCTGAAGCTAAGATCTCTGCTGGGAGAAACCAAACACACGTTGGGGATAATTCCTTGCTAAGTGACCAAACTCATTACACATATAACATCTTTTGCTAGATGAATCACACTGAAAGGGCCTATAAGAATCGAAACACCCTTCATGACCCGATGAACCAGAACAAGTCCCTTGGCCTACATTACCTAATCTCTGACAACTCGAAGCCTCAGAACCCACAGAACTACCATATAAACTCTACAAAGCATCCTAAACTGGTCTACCATGGTAACCATGAGAACCTCTACTAGAGAAATCCCTACCTCGGGATGGATAACCACTGAAATCGCTGTGTCAGCATATCCATTTGGCACCACTACTATGAGTACCCTAGCGAATAGTCTCAATCAACTTAGCAAGGTCCACTAGACTCTGAAAAAAACTACTAGAAACCACTAACTGAGCTGTCGCCAACTGATAATAACTAGTCAAACCCTTAACAAACTTTCTGATCCTCTCAGGCTATGGAGATGCTAGTAATGGCATGTATGGATAAGGCTTGAATGCGAGCCTTATTCTCAGTAATAGTCATGGTGAACATCTCTAAATAATCAAACTCATCCCTCATCTGGTCCCTCAAGCTAAAGGGCACAAATCGCTCCAGAAAAGCCTCAGAAAACTAGGTCCATGTCTATTGAGGGGAAGCTACTGGTCTACAACTGATAAGAGATCTTCACCACTGCCTAGCCATATCAGTCAACTGGTAGATAGTGTAAGAAACACCATGAGACTCAAATGAACTGAGTTTATGCAGCCTCTCCTGACAGTCAATTAAAAACTTATAAACATCCTCACCAATGGAACCACTGAACTTGGGAGGAGACAATCTGATGAATCTCTCAAATCTCTTCTGCTCCTCAGTAGACAAAATAGAGCCTAGAGCTATAGGCAAAATACCCAAACTTTTAGGCAAATTCTTAACACGTAGGCCACGACAATAGTTGGTTGTGCCCCTGGAGTCTGGAAACCGTGAGTAGTAGCTTGTCTTGGTGGTTTTATACCTTCTGTAGTCTGAGATCCAACCGGTGTACCCGGTAGAATACCTGTCCGGGGAATGCCATCCAAACGACTCAAGAGATGAATCGATGGATCCTATAATACTGGGGTAGCTATGAAAACCTGAAGAACCTAAGCTGGTCCCAAATTCTCTGGCTGATAAGCTACCTACTCATGCTCAATCTCAGGCTTAAGAGAGATCACTCTAGCCTGTTCTCTAGCTGGAGCTTCTCCTCAAGCCCAACCCCTACCTCTACCTCAGCTATGACCCTTGCCCCGCCCTCTGAATGGGGCTCTAATAGTGGATGCTGGCTCAGTATCCTCAACAACTCGAGATCTAGTCCTTACCTTCTACTCAGAAAGAATGGAATATAAGTTTAGAATATTGGACATGAATAATATGCACTATAAGGAGTCAAGTTAGAAAAGTTTTCCTAAGAGTATCCTATAGCCTTCCAAATATATATACAGACATCAATGTATTAATCCTCGAGAATCTATTAGATATATTACTCTTTTACTCATGAGACTGATGAACCTAGCGCTCTGATACCAATTTGTTACGATCCAAAAATCAAGGTCATGATGGAACCTACCCTGACCCCACCTTTGGTAGGTAAGCTAAAAATCCACAATGGATAAGAAATATGAGAAAGAGAATAAATAAAGTAATATAGGCTTCTAGAATGAAGTTAGCCCATAATAGTCATAAAATTTGAAATAAGTCATAAAATTTGAAATATATTGTCACGACCCAAATGCACTTGAGTGGCACCCACCCCATTCTCCGATTGGATAACCAATTACCCTAGAAGCATTAACCAAAACTTAAATAAATAAAGGCAACTAATCCATTAATTATTTGAAAAGAGATTCAACGCCTAAAATAAACAAGAAGAAATGTAGAACATTATCAATACCCAACCCTAAGATCCGAAAATCGATGGACCAAAACTATTAAAGATTGTCAAGAAGGGGATGCAACCCCAAAAACTAAAAGAAATGCATAAGTCTAGAACAAAGGACTATATCATCCAAGAAGGATTCATGGTAGCCCAAAAGATACTGCTCACTCTTGAATCCGAATCACGTGCTAGAGTCACAAGTGAGGCCTTGCAAGAGCCTCTGGAATATGCACTGCACTCAATAAAAGTAAGAGCAGGTATAGTATTAGTACATAAGAAAACACTGATGTACTAGTAGGGTCATTTGGCCAACCCAAGATGAGAAATATGAACACTTAACCATAATAGAGTACAACAAGTTAATACATGCTCACCTCTACTAAACCTTAATGAAACCAGTAACACTTAGAACATTTTCAGTAATCTTAGCAACAAGTCAAAAGGTGTCAACAGATAGGCCAGTCAAGTCAATCATCAAAATACAACAACACTATATATATTCCCCTAGTTCACTCATGCATACATGCTAACGGTCTTACGATCGCCCACTATTCATGACCTACATAGGATAAATTTTGTCCATGTACTAAATCCCAGACACAAGTGCCTGCTAACCTTATTCTACCAATATCCCGTGAGAATGTCCAAATACCACAACATTCCGCAATCAACAATGGTATATATATATGAAATCACATAATACAATGACAATAACCAACACTTGTAATATTCACGAGCTTTAAATATAAGTTCAGTGAAATGTGATCACACCTTACAACATGCATCAATAAGAAATACTAAGAAATAGTTAACATGCACATATAACACAAGTTAGATCAAACTATGTAACTATCACCTACCTCAATCCAAGCTTGCACAACTCAACTAAGCCTGCGCCTTGCCTTTTCATGCAATTTCTGCTTGTTTGTGGTCTAGAGATAAATACAAAACACATAATGAATGCAATGACCTACCCCACAGAGGATTATAACTCATTCCCAACCCCTAAGGCTAAGTTCATGATCATTCCCTCCCTGTTCTAGGTCTTTTCTACCATAATTCTCCTAAAACTACCAATTTCATGGATAATTTAGTGAATTCGCAAAATGCAAGAGTAATTTAACAATCATTAACCAAAACCCCATGATTTTATACCTAAATTACTCCCTTGCACAAGAAAAACAACTTAAACCAGCCCTTATCCCTCCCTAAACTACGAAAACTAGCAATTCTAAGGCTAGATTATCAATTTACAAGTTAACGGGGATGAATTCCTTACCTTAACAGAGAAGAATGATGAAAAATTGATGATTTTTGCCTAAATCGCCACTGTTGAAGCCCAAAAATGCTTTTTAGAAAAATAAACTATTTTTTGGGGGTTTTGGAATAAAACATCAATTTTTGTTGCTATAGAGTACATAGTCGCTATAGCAGCCCTTAACCGCATTGATCAGTTGCTATAGTAGGAATTATTCTGTTTTTGAGCATGTTGCTATAGAGATATGCACGTTGTTATAGCGACACAGACGAGTTAAGATGTCTGATTTCCTCCAAAATTCTCCTTTTTCACAACACACCTTAATTCCAAGATATCACAAACTATCCCCTTCACGTCAAGATCAATTCTAGGAGTTTTACTTACCCGAATTTGATTCTGAAAAGTCCTACAGGTTCCTTATCATCTTAGCTAACTAGAAACCAAGATATACACTACCAAATTTTCCCAATACATTCACTAATTGCCCTAGACTACACCTCGCTCAGATTTCTTTTGAGATTAGCCTAGCCTAAAAATTATAACTTTAAATTCGGGTAGAATCTTAGCCCAAAATTTTAAAAAAAAGACTTACATGTAACGACGAAAAGGGTTATTACAATAGATACCAATTTACCTATTGTTCATCCCCAAATGATCAAACAAGAAAAATAGGCTGAAGAGGGAAAGAAGAGCATACCTATATCCTCAAACAAGTGAGGGTACTTGTCCTGCATGTCCTTATTGGTTTCCCAAGTGGTTTCTTTAATCAGACGATGTTTCCGTTGAACCTTGACTGAACAAATTTCTTTCATCCTTAACTTCTAAACATCCCGATCTAGAATCGCCACCAATCATCCTAATAAGCCAAATCCTTATCTAATAAAATTGAGTCCCATTTAATAATGTAATCTCTATCCTTATGGTACCTCTTGAGCATGGACACATGAAACACTGGATGAATGGACAACAACCACGATGATAATGCTAGTTTGTATGCAACCATACCCACATCCTCAAGAAACTCAAAGGGACCAATATACCAAGGGTTGAGCTTGCCTCTCTTATCGAACCTTATGACTCCCTTCATAGGAGATACTTTGAGCAATACCTATTCACCAATTTTGAAAGCCATGTCTCTTACCTTACGATACATATACTCGTTCTATCTACTTTGAACAGATAATAACATGGTTTGAATAAACCTTATCATTTCTTCAGACTCCCTTACCAAGTCAGCAACCAAAGGCTTAATATCCCCAGTCTCAAACCACCTAATAGGTGACTATAACACCCTGAAAATCCAAGCTAAGATTAGAACCATGCTCCAAGTACATGTAAAATCAAACATCAAATTTTGGTAATATGAGAAGTGATTTAGACATGTATTAAGGCAACAAGTAACTCCTAGCTCATAGACAAGTTGAAACCTTTCTTACCGGTGGTTTTCTTGTGAAAAATCTTGCTATAGTCAACTTCAAATGAGCATAACTCCTACATTCAGAGGTATTTTTGAGCTGAAGACCTACCAAATAATAGATACTTGAATTATATTTCCAAATAATACAGATTCGCCTTAATCCAATATCGGAGCTAAGAGTTATGGCTATTTTAGTGAAGCACTGTCCAGTAGTGAGAACCTTCGAGCGTAGGTACGACCGTGGTTACATTGTACGATCGTAAAATGGTCTCATCTACATGAAACAACCCTGAAAACCTAAAAGTTGACAAGTATACTTTCCAACCACGATTGGGAACCACGACCATGGTTATAAACAACGATCTTAGTTTGGACCCACGATTTAATTCAGCCTCCCAACCATAAAAATCACCCACAACAGTAGTTGGGACCCACGATCCTGGGGTGGTCCGTACGATGCATTCTGTAGCTTTTTCAGTTACATTTTATAAGGGGCATTCCAGTCTTTTCCTACTCATTAGACCTCTAAACTACATTGTTTAAGATATCTCAAAGCTGAATTATAAGCCTAAGCTTACCCTAAGTCCCTCATTACTCAAAAATTAAGTCGACACTTAAGGAGAAAACAAGAAAAAATGCAATTTCTCTTCTCCAAGACATTACTAGGGTTCATCTTCTTCAAGCTCCCAATTCAAGGGTTTCACCAAGGTTTGCATCTCTAGGTATGTGGGAATTTATCAGTGGATATCCTTTCACCCATTGAGTCTTGAAATACATTCAGTTCCTTAGTTAATTCATGATCTCAAAATTAGGGTTTTCATTACAACCATGATTCGTCTTGTACTTCAGTTCCCCATAACTAGTAAACTATAAATACATGTTTCTCTATGAAATTTAGTGCGTTGATAGTATCATGTCCATGAACTCTTAAGTATAATGATATACCATAATTTTTGGGCTTGTATTATGTAATTTCATATTACATTCATATCATAGAAGCTGTCATGAATAGTTGCATTCTTCAGAGATGGCGGGTTATGAACACCCGATGACCTTGTATCCTATGCATTATTAAGTTAAAGACTCATTCCTTCAAGTTTACATGTTTTAGTGTACTTTTAGATAGATGGTCTATTACTTAGTATTAGTTTATCTGTACCTTCAATGTGACCTGCAGAGTATTTTCAGATAAAGTACATTCTAAATGGTGTTTTCAGATAAATTCACCCTACTAGACTATTAACATCTCCATGAGTAAGAATTCAGGGCTCAAGTCTAGCTTTATAATTTCCTTCCTAATCTCAGTCCTCATATGTTTCTTTTATGCATTTACTCCAGCCATCTCATGTCCCCTATAAAATGTACAGATCTCATAATTCAGAAATACATGATCTCTCTCTCTCTCTCTCTCTCTCTCTCTCTCTCTATCTATCTATCTATCTATCTATCTATCTATCTATCTATCTATCTATCTATCTATCTATCTATCTATCTATCTATCTATATATATATATATATATGTACTCATATCATAGTCAGGAGCTTCCGCTTATATCAGTAAGATGCATGACATCCAGATATGCCATCAATTCTTTGAACAATTTGCCCAAAAGTAAGGTTCCCAATTAGTATGGTATACGAAGTGTCATCAATGATCATGGATCAGTTTTCTTATAAAAGCAAGGTTCACTAGTAGTATGGCAGTCAGGTATGGTATCCATGATCATCTCAGGTTGACATCCATATATGTCATATTAGGTTGACATCCAAGTATGTCATCTCATCGAGCTATCAATTATTTTCAGTTAGGAGTAGTACTTAGCACCAAGTTGGACTAGGGTTCAACAAAAATCCTAGTCCTAGAACTCCATGTTTAGCTCACATGGTTATATGTCGATTAATAGTAACTCCCACAGTCTCACACTTTGGCATTTGCATGACCCTTAGTTTGTTCTATTTCACAAAATTTTAGTTTTATCAGAATATTTATGAAATCAGTACTTGTGATTATCCAGATGGGTCCTTGTATCTTAGTATAACTCAGTAATATGTAATTGGTTTAAATATTCTATTGTCAGTACGTTAGTTTGTATACCTCTTATGATATTCAGAATGCCCTTGTACTCCTACAGTTCAGACTTAGATATTGCATAACCTTGTACTTAATTCAACATATTACTATTATTCAGTTACATGTTTATTCCCTTGGACATTGCATCAATTTATGTTCCTCATTCCATGTTTAGTTCATTTTCTCATGATCAACATATTTAGTGTAGTGCATAACTCACATGCTCAGTACATTCAAAGTACTGATCGCATACTTTTCTTTGCGCTATATTGTCTTATAATATAGGTTCTGACGTTCAGCCTCTGGATCACGCATAGTACAATCTCTTACTACATCAGCAGTAGAACTTTGGTGAGTACTCATCATTCGAGGTCTAGTTATCAGTATTTTTCATTTATGCCTTTTTTCCCTAGTTTTCAGACAGTTAGAGTTAGCTGGGGGGCTTGTCCCAGCAACTTGTCTTAGTAGAGGCTTTCAGATATATAGTTATATTTTCAGCTTTATGGTTTTAGACTCAGCTATTGTTGTTGGTTTTTAGTATTATTTCATCATTCAGTTCAGCTTTTGCACAGTGTTTTTATCAGTTACTTTAGTATTATTAGTGTCATGCCAGGCCATGGGTCAGCTTGGGGTCACTTGTGACTCTAAGCACCGTGTTACGACTAGAGGGTAGTCTCGGGTCGTGACAGTGACCTACACCTCCTTCCATAGAGTGCCACAAATGGTACCATTCTAATATCGAAGTGATAACTGCTGTAGTATTAAAACTCACACAACGGGAGGAACTAGTACCAATGACCAACAAATTCCATTACACAGGCTTCCAACATGTCCTTTAGCACTTGTATCATTCTCTCTGACTGCCAGTCAGTTTGAGGGTGAAAGGATGTGCTAAAGGAGATCGTGGTGCCCAACTCCTTAGTTAACCTGTCCTAAAATTTAGAAGTATATTTTGCATCCCTATCAGAAATAATGGTAAGGGGCACCCCATGAAGCCTCTCTATCTCTTAGATGTAGATTTTTGCTAGCTACTTGGAGCTGTAGTCTACTCGAACTGGAAAGAAGTGAGCTGATATCGTGAACCAATCCACTATAACACATATGGAATCATATTTCCCTAAGGTATTAGGAAGACCCATCACAAAATCCATAGCAATATTCTCCCATTTCCATACAGGTATAGGCATTCTCTAAAGCAATCCCGCAGACCTTTGATGTTCATACTTCACCTGCTGAGAATTGAGACACTTGGACACATACTCCACTATGTCTCTCTTCATCCTAGGCCACCAATAAAGCTACCTCAAGTCATGGTACATTTTTGTTGCACCCGGATAAATAGAATAATGTGAACCATGGGCTTTACAAAGTACATCATGAATTAAATCACCAACTCGAGGAATACATATCCTTACCTTAAACCATAACACCACACCCACATCAACAGTGGCATCCGCCATATCTCCATGTAACACCTTATTTTGGAGTACATACAACTTCTTATCTTCACACTGTTGGGCCTTAATCTAATCTAGAAATATTGACTTCACCTCAACACTAGCCAATACTCCACCTCTATCTGAAATACCAAACTGTATGCACTATGATGCTAGAGTTTGAAACTCTCTAGCCAAAAGTCGCTTGGACACTCTCAATAAGGAAAAACTACCCATACTTACAGCCTTTCGGCTTAATGCGTCTGCCACCACATTGGCCTTTCTTGGATGATACTAAATAGTGACATTATAATGTTTTAGCAATTCCATCCATATCCGCTGTCTTAGGTTCAGATATCTTTGGGTAAACACGTGCTGCAGGATACAATGGTCTGTGAAGAGCTCACACTTGACACTACAAAGATAGTGCCTCCAAATCTTTAGTGCAAACACCACCATTGCCAGCTCCAAATCATAGGTTGGATAGTTCTTTTCATGAGGCTTTAATTGCCTTGAAGCATAGGCAATGACATACTTATCGTGCATTAACACAACACCCAATCCTAAATGAGAAGCATCACAAAACACTATAAAATCCTTACCTTCAACCGGCAGAGAAAGAATATGAGCTGTGATCAATAATTTCTTAAGCCTTTGAAAGCTCTCCTCACAGTCATCCAACCAAACAAAAGGTACTTCTTTCTATAGTTAACCTTGTCAAGTGCATTGCTATGGATGCAAAGTTCTTGACAAACGTGCACAATTAGCTGGCAAGACCCATAAAACTCCTTACTTCAGTCATTGAGCTAGGCCTAACCCAACTCTTAAATCTTTTGGGGATCCACCATTACACCCTTTTACGAAATGACATACCCCAAGAAAGCAACCGAAGACAACCAGAATTTACATTTTGAAAACTTGGCATACAACTGCTTCTCTTTTAAAATGCCCAACACTATGCGAAGATGACCTACATGCTCCTCCTTACTCTTGGATTAAACTAAAATGTCATCAATAAACACAATAACAAAAGAGTCCAAAAATGACTTAAAGATACCATTCATCAAGCTCATAAAAGTTGCCGGCGCATTGTTAAACCCAAAGGATATAACCAGAAACACGTAATGGCCTTACGAAATTCTAAATGTTGTCTTTGGTATATCCTCTGGCCTAATTTTCAGCTAATGATAACTTGACTGCAAGTCAATTTTGGAAAATACCGTCGTGCCTTGTAACTGGTCAAATAGATCATCTATGCGAGGCAAAGGATATTTATTCCTGATGGTAACCTTATTCAACTATCTATAATCAATAAACATCCTCATGCTACCATCTTTCTTCTTAACAAACAGAACCGAAGCACTCCAAGGTGAAGCACTTGGACGAATAAACCCCTTGTCGAGTAGTTCCTGCAATTGTGTTTTGAGTTCCCTCAACTCTACCGGAGCCATTCGATAGAGAGGAATAAATATAGGGAGAGTGCTTGGCTCTAAGTAAATACATAAATTAATATCTCTATCTGGAGGCATACCCGATAAATCTGAAGGAAACATTTCCTGAAATTTGAAAACCATCAGAACTGTCTCTATCGAAGGGGACCTCACACTCGCATCCCAGAGATGAGCTAAAAATGCTGAACAGCCCTTCCCCACTAACTTCCTATCCCAGACAAATGATATCATTTTCACCGATTTGGCCTTATACACTCCCTCCTACTCTAGTTCATCCATACCAAGCATAACTAGAGTCACCATCTTAGTATTACAGTTTAAAACAGCATGATATGGAGATAACTAGGTCATTCGCAAAATTACATCAAAGTCCAACAAATCTAGAATAATCAAATCTACCCAAGTCTAAAAACCCACAAACAACACAGAACAAGAACGATAAACATAGGTTACTACCACAAACTCTCCAACTAGAGTAGACACATATACTTGACAATCAAGTACATCACAAACCAATTTCAGGCCCATAACAAACTTGATAGATACATAAGAATAGGTAGACCCCAAATCAAATAAAATAGAAGCCATCCGGTCACAAACTAAAATGGTACCTGTGATAATTGCACCAGAAGCCTCGCCATCAGTGTTTCCTGGAAGGCATAACAGTAAGCCCAATCGTCAACTTGAGCTAACCTGTACTCCTCCCCCTGCACTACCATTTTCTCGACCGCCTCGACTACCTTACTGATTCCCTCGTCCACCTTATGGACAATATATGACTTTACCTTCTCCTTCTCTACCAGCCAAAATTATAGCCCCTTGTCTCCTAATAACTTGTGACTAAGAAGAGGCCTTAGCTGGACCCACAGTAGAAGCTGGAAATGCTGACTGAATAGGGCGGGCTAGGTAGGCCTGTTGACTGTGGCCCCTGGAGTAAGACCTGCTGAAATTCCCAATATTGCGAGACTTCTTAGCTAATATCCTAGCCAAAACTACTTGCATGACCCCATTCAACTTTTTCCCATAATCTAAAACCTCATTGAATCCTTTCTCTACAAAATTCATATGAATAGACAAAACCTGAAGATCATAATTCAAGCATTTGATAAACAATCAAACCCTCTCCTCTTTAATAGTCAACATCTGAGTATCATAGCTAGATAGAACATTAAACTTAGCCTTATAGGCTGCAACTGACATGTCACCATGCTCAAAGGATAAGAACTCATCCTTTTTACGATCACGGAAGGGGATCAAGGTGCATACTTCTCTAAGAACAAAGCTTGAAATAGATCCCAAGTCAATAGAGGTAAGGCCGCTGACCGACATTCGACGTACGCCCTCCACCATTGTTTAGCATCCTTCTCTAATAGAAAGGTCACAAACTCAACCCCATGTTGCTGCACAATGACAATCTTATATAACCGCTCATAACAGTCAATAATGAACTCAAAATCATCCTCAGACTCAGTACCATGAAATGATGGAGGTTTCATCTTCAAAAACTTGGTCAACAACTCATGTTCAGTACCAGTCATCACAGAACCCAAAATTGAATGAGGAAAAACATCCGTCCCTAAAGCCTCATCCATTCTAGGAGCCATAGCAACATTAGGATAAGCACCTGGAACCTGAACAACCAATACAGTAACCCCAGTTCCAGCCAGTCCATATAGAAAATCTAACACCTACTGAATTACCTCAATAGACATGCCGCACCTCCAACTGGTAACGCCACCTCCTACTCCATTCTCTGCTCCTCTACGGCTTCCACTTCCTCCAAATGATCCTGTGGTGGGGGAGGTGATACTGACCTTTCATGAGCCTGACCAATAGCTCCTTGAGCTCCACTCTTGGTGGGTGTTGCTTTTCCTCTCCTACCTTTTTGTCATCCCCTCCATCTCATGGATGGCTCCGCAGCTGAAGCTACTATTATAGGGTATGCTGCTCGAGTTCCATTTGACCTAGTAGTCACCATTTGTAGACAAAAGAATAAAGAAGATTAGATGCCAATTTGGATCACCAGTTATCAATTGGAGTCAAGTTACATCATGAAAGAAGGAAGAGTGATAGTTTTCCTAAAGTCCTATAGCCTCTCGAAGAAAAGTATAAACGTCTCCGTACTGTTCTGCGAAACTCTATTGGACCCATTTTGGTACAACCAGATCAACGAACCTAGGCTCTGATGCCAACTTTGTCATGACCCAAATGGATGTGAATGGCACCCACACCATTCTTATGGAAGAATCAATTACCCCGGAAGTATTAGCCAACACTTAAACAAAATAAAGGCAACTAATCCATTAATAATTAAAAAAAAGATTCAACGTCTAAAACAAACTCAAAGAAACACAAAACATTATCAATACCCATCCCTAGAATCCGAAAGTCGATGTACCAAAACTAGTAAAGATTGTTAAGAAAGGGATGCAACCCCAAAAACTAAAAGAAATGCATGAGTCTAGAACAAAGGACTATATCATCAAAAAAGGATCCATGGTAGCCTAAAAAATGCTGCTCACTCTTGAATTCGAATCACATGCTAGAGTTACAAATGAGGTCTTGTAGAATCCATAGAAATATGTACTGCACTCAACAAAAGTAAGAGCAGGTGTAGTATCGGTACACAAGAAAACAACAGTGTACTGGTGTGGTCATTTGGCCAACCCAAGATGAGAAATATGAACACTTAACCATAACACAGTACAATAAGTTAATACATGCTCACCTCTACTACACCTTAATGCAACCAGTAACACTTAAAGCACTTTCAGTAATCTTAGCAACAAGTCAAAAAGGTGTTAACAGATAGGCCAGTCAAGTCAAGTGAAGTCAATCATCAAAATACAACAACAATATATATTCCCTCGGTTCACTCATGGAACTGTCAAACTCACCTATACCTTGTACATACATGCCAAAGGTCTTACGATTGCCCACTAGTCATGACCTGTAGGGACAAATTCTTTCCATGTACTAAATTCCAGACACAACTGCCTACCAACCCTATTCCACCAATATCCCATGAGTATGTACAAATACCAAAACATTAAAAATCAACAATGGTATATATAAGAAATCACATAACACAATGACAACAACGAACACTTATAATATTCACAAGCTTTACATATAAGTTCAGTCAAATATGATCACACCTAACAACATTCATCAATAAGAAATACTAAGAAATAGTTAACATGCACATATAACACAAGTTGGATTAAACTACGTAACCATCACCTACCTCAAACCAAGTTTGCATAACTCAACTAAGCCCGAGCCTTGCTTTTTTGTGTAATTTGTGCTTACTTTCGGTCTAGAGATAAATACAAAACACATAATCAATGCAATGACCTACCCCGTTGGGGATTATAACTCATTCTCAACCTCTAAGGCCAAGTTCATGATCATTCCCTCTCTGTTCTAGGTCTTTTCTATCATAATTCTCCTAAAACTACTAATTTCATAGATAATTTAGTGAATTAGCAACATGCAAGAGTAATTTAACAATCATTAATCAAAACCCAATGATTTTATACCTAAATTACTCCCTTGCACTAGAAAACCAACTAAAACCATCCCTTAACTCTCCCTAAACTAGAAATTCTAAGGCTAGATTATCAATTTACTAGTTAACGGGGATAGATTCCTTACCTTAACGAAGAAAAATAATGAAAAACTGATTATTTTTGCCCAAATCACCATTGCTGAATCCCCAAAATGATTTTTAAAAAATAAACCATTTTTGGGGTTTTTTTGGGATAAAACAGTGATTTACGCATTGACCGATTGCTTTAGCAAGAATTATTCTGCTTTTGAGCATGTCGTTATAGCGACATGCATGTTGCTATTGCAACATGGATGAGGTAGAATGTCCGATTTCCTCAAAAATCCCCTTTTTTCACAACCCACCTTAATTATAAGACATCACGAACAATCCTCTTCACGTCAAGGTCAATTTCGAGAGTTCTACTTACCCGAATTCTTTTCTAAAAAGTCCTATGGATTCCTTATCTTCTTAGCTAACTAGAAACCAAGATACATACTACCATATCTCCCCAATCCATTCCTGAATTGCCCTAGACCACAGCTCACTCAAATTTCATTCGAGACTAGCCTAACCTAAAAATTATAACTTCAAATTCAGGAAGAATCTTAGCACAAAATTTTAAACGAGAGACTTACACATAAAGACAGAAAGGGTCATTACATATATGAATATAAATACAACTGAAGCCCAAAACCTGGTGTCATGAGTTTAGAGAGCACATAAGACAATACTGAAATCAAAAATACATCACTATCTCCCAATATAAGTAAAGATATAAAGGATAGATGAAAGCTAGTACAAGGCTCCGAATGGAAAGCTCACCAGTACTATCAATTAGCTATCACAACATAAGTAAGCTACTGCGATTCACACTCGTATTGGGATATGCACCAAAAGGATACAGAAGTAAGAGTGAGTATGGTGTACTTGTACTCAATAGGTATCATAAGCTGACTGAGCTAAGAAGAAAACTGAACAAGTAAAGAATACTATGAGCACGCTTCCACCTGCATACAGAAAAATTCCCAATGGCAGCTCAAGTCATATCTCCTAACAATTCTACAAGTATAATATAAGTATAGAACTACACATGAATATATATATATACATAAAAGAAGGTTAAATACACAAAAACAAATACATAAAAGAGATGCTGCAAGTGATGTGATCTAATTCAATACAATGGCCATGTGGTAATGTCTCAATATCACTTCATATACACCTTTCGAGTGAAAGCTTCAAGGATAGGACACCATGGGGGGTTTGAAACCCGTAAACTATCACATTCTCAATCTAATATCTCATCTCAACCTTACCGGTATGTCCTTCGACCAAGGGGTTTTATAAAATGTCTCATTTTCTTTCAAAATCAGTATTTCTTCGTGGTACCAATTTCATATACAAGGATGAATGAAATCAGGATTCATACTCATAACCTAAAAGCTGAAAGTACATTATTTTTAAGAATATCATAAAATGCATTTTTGACAAAAAGATTACTATTATAAATATAGTGTCATAAAATTATTAAAACATTTGACAAAAAGATAATATAGCAATTCTAACTAAAAAATGAATGGCTTACAATGTGAAATATCAAGTCAATACTACTAAAACAAAAAATTAGAATTGAAAATATAACAATAGTTCAGAATTCAAAACCAAAAAAAGTAAACATAATACTGTTATGTCAAATTTCAATATAATGTACATAAATATAATTCAAAAGAAAAGGAAAAATGTAAGTCTATAACCTTATTTAATAATTAATTATACTTTAATTTGAAAATTAGAATACTAGCATAAATATTCTAAATGAATCTAAATAAATAATACAAACAATTGCAAGGAATCACAAGAAGTAAAGGTTGGGAAATGAAAAGTAAGGAATGAAATATAAATAATGTAAATTAAAAAATATATTTTAAAAAATATTAGAATAATAAAAGTAAAAAATAAAATAAAAATAAAAGTAAGAAATTTAAAAGTAGGCTTGTAATCACACCATGTTATTGCCAGCAATTCACAGCTCCTGAGACATGGAGAGTGCAATTAGCCCCTACCAATTACACCAAATTACCTACTAACCAAGTAATTACCTGACCAACCAAACATATCAAACTATGTAATTACACCCAATTACACCAAATCTAATTCATAGGGTGGCTTTCCAAACAAACCCTTAATCCTATAAAGACTTTATTCAAGATCTTAATAATTAAAACCTATTCACCAATGAAGTATTTAATTCTTAACTTAAACAAATGCATAACATTGAAATATTGAAATATTTCAATGAAGCTTCAATGTTTCAATAATAAAGGAACAGAAGACCCTACAAGTAACTGAAAATTGAAATATCGTATCAATGAAAGGGAAAAAAAAAGTTTGGCACTTTCTGATAGTTCACCGTGCGCACAAATAATCATGACAATTGTCATCTTTTTTTTTAATCAAAAGGCTTAAAAGGCCATCTTTATTCAATAAAAAAATTAAGTCCATGTACAAGATCAGATTGGCCCAAATAGCCAAAGTCCTTGAAGAAATAAAGATAAAGAAGAAAAACAAAAGTAAAAATCAAAATAGGAAATTAGAAACAAAATCAATCAACAAAAAGGGAAAAGTGAAGTAACAAGAGTGTCACGCCTCAAATCCCATTGGGGCGGACATGGCACCCGAAGCCGTTGAGGCCCCGAGAGAACCAATTTTTATCCCTGTAAACTCATGCGCAAGTTATTCCATGATTATCAATATCACAAATAGATGCAAGATGCTAATGGCATAATTCATGGAAAATGTGTGATGATAAACACCTACAAATCTGAAACTTGGCCGTTAGGGCCACCATGACATAACATACAATCTTTGTTTGTCCCACATCGTCTACAAAGCCTCTATAAATACATGAACACAACCATCCTAACGTCGGGACAAGTCCCCGCTTTACACAACTGTGATACAATACCAAAACCAACATATACATAGGACTCAGAAAGCCCCAAGCAACCTGGAGCTCACCTACAATCCGCAGAAATATCCAAGTCCTACTGTGGAGGCCTACTAGTACCTGTGCCTGCAGCAAGTAAGGTAATTCCCACAAGGGACGTCAGTACGAAGAATGTACTGAGTATGTAAGGCTATAAGTAACTGTATAAGATATAGGAATTTTAATGGAATCAAGTACAAGTGAACACATCATGTAGATAAACTACCATAAGGTATACATGTGGGATCATGTACATTGCTTTCTTTACTTTACTTTACTTTACTTTACTTCATCATCAATCATATAATCAGCAATCACGTAATGCCCGAGCCCAACTGATCAGTGGGAAATAACATAATAATCGGGATCGCCTCTAGCTAGGCTTTCGCCCCTTTGAGTTGCCACCCGTTTCCAATGAACTTTCGGGATCGCCTCTAGCTAGGCTTTCACCCCTTCGAGTTACCACCCGTACTCAATATCCATTCAGGATCACCTCTAGCTAGGCTTACGCCCCTTCGAGTTGCCACCCGTACTCAACAAGTGTTCATTACTTTAATTCTTTTGTTATAAGATTGGTACATTAGTGGTTACAATGTTATTGGAACTTTGGAACATTATTGGAACATTATTGGAACATTAACCAATGAACATGAGTCATGTAAATCACAATTGATCAATGAATAAGGAACATGTGAGTAACAATGATTAATAACCGTAAATGGAATACCTTTGAACATTTTTGAATGGAACAAGTATAATGACAATGTGATACTATGTGCTGCAGAAGGATATGGAAAGAGTAACCTTACATACCTTAATTCCCCAATATGGATACACAATCTTATTCGTGAATACAACACTCCAGCTTTCTCTTTACGTCTACCCTACACACAACTATATAACGAAGCTTATATTAACCACTAACTACATTACAAGTTCACAAGATGGTAAGTAGGTGCTTAACGGAAAGCAAAAACCGTCCAACCTACAAAACACATGGTGCATCACTCCCCCCCTTCATTATACTACCAAATAGCATTATTACACCACATTACACTATAACTTACTGATTTATAAAAACAACAACACCAAATCAGTCCACACACCACCAAAACAGTCCACATATCGCCGTAGAAATCACAAACCGATAGGATTTTACACCAAGTTTCTACTTTACATTTCCGCCTCAATACAACTCCACATATTTATCCCATAAATTCATATAAATACCTTCACAACAATATACCAAAACCATCCCACACAATTTTAGAATTCACTTTAACATAACAAGAAAATATTCTTTTTTCACTACGCCAAACGTTCCATGCACAATTGCGTAAAAACCTTTTCATCAAGCCATACACAAAATTAACTAATTAGGGACAGAACCACACTTTAAATATACTGAAATTTAGTCCATATAATTCAATTCCTTCAATACCTTAAGTCCCCTTTCAAGTTTAAACCACATAGAAGGCAAATCTTTTACCGATTAAGCAAAAGTGGACTGTTTTTCAAATAGTGGACTGCTCAACACTTATTAAACATATCCAACATGATTTACACAACCTATTATGCATATAATATATTAAACCACAATAATAAACACTTACCAATACTTACAAGATGATGATCTTGGCAATACAAGTGTAGTTGCCGTAGGGTTCAAATGGTTTCTTTTGGTCTCTTGGAAAAGTCTAGAAATTACAAGAATTTTGCAAGGTGTATTGTGTGAATAAAATCTTATTTTATTGGCCTTATATATCCCTTTAATGGTCATCCTAGCCATACACTTTGTCCTTAATGATATGTTTACTTGGTCAAGATGAATGGGTCAAAATTCCCTTTTTGGGCCATGTCTTTCTTGTTGAATTTGGGCCAATTTTGAGCCCATTAGCCAAGATGAATTAAGTCCAACACTTTTCATACATAATATACCCTTTATTTCATGTTCAATTACTTCCTTCACCTAGTCGCGTACGTTTGAAAATTTACGGGGTGTTACAAAGAGATGCTTCTAGACAAGAGGTGAACCTGACTCCGGCAAAGACCACTAGAATCAAGGTTGTCACCCAACTAAGGAGATCGTTTCTCTTGACTACCATATGTAGTCAATCCTTTACTCAAATATTGAATCTTTTACCTCTGTCAAATTAAAAGGAGGCTTAAGTTGAATCTTTATCTTTGATTTCCTTGTTGAAAAGATCTCCAGGTAAGTATTTATAAGCATTCTATTTGAATTAGACTCCTTTTATATAGTCTAATCTTTGATGAATTGAATCTTGTAAGAAAATTAATACCATAATTTAAATCTTAGACATTTGAATAGAAAAACTCATTCTACTTTGCTTATACGATTTGTAGGACTGAAGAAAACTTTTGGGGAACTGGATCTGTACAGGATGTAAAAGGAGCTAGAATAGGTCAAATGCACCACTTACAACTTTTGAGTCCTAGTTTCATACCACTTTGGGCACCTCTACGCTCTTATCAGGTGTGTGATACTGATAACCAACCAAAATAATTTCAGACTTTAAAATATTACTATATTTATGCATCGACTATTTACTCATGTGTACTTCTCATTGATACTTGCATATTCGAGTGTGATTTGGTATTTGAACAGTGCATCAATCTAATTAGAACTTTTGGTAATATTTTTCTGCTTGATTCTTATGTATGGAGTGTTATATTTGTCAAGATTTATTATCTCTTGCCTGCTTTTGATACTTTCTAAAAAGAATAGAGATCATAAGTACCTGCAAAAATAATAACTAGGTTAGCAAAAAAATCAGTTAGAGTATTTTCCTTTCATAAGGAGTGTCATACTCTTAGTGATATAGTATTCCTGATCCTGTTGATGGAGTTGACCTCCATTGTCACACTCCAAGGTAGATCGCACTCTCTATTTATAATGTAAACCATAGTAAAAAATCAGACCCAATAATGATATGATGAAAATGGTTATCTAGGAAATATTGCAGACCCTCTCGAATTGCAATTACTTTAGCCACCAAATTAGTAGAATTAACAAACTTCACACCCTTATCCCCCACCAGATTGCCATTATGATCTCTCACACAAAAATTAGCAAAACTAGGAGTAGGGTTTCCTTTAGAAGCCCCATCCGTGTTACATTTTAGCCACCCAGGAGGAGGATGATACCATCTGATAATTTACTGATAAAAACTTAGCTTGTAGTTATCAAGATGAACAACTAGTTGAGGTCAGGTTAAAGGGATATTTAGAACCAATTAAACCTTAACTTGAACACTTATTAGTGTGAGAATTGATTTGCTAAAAAACATTGCCTCTAGAGTAAGAGCCTACATGTAATACTATGTTTCTTCTCTTCTAAAGTATGAGATTGGGAATGGCTTAATAAGCTTATTTAAGTCTATGATTACCATGAGTATCCTACCACTTCTTTAAAGTCATTCTCACCTATATCAAAGGGCCTGTGATCCCTGATTCCCTCATGTAGTACCTCCACACACTAAAGGCCAATTCACTTTTTAAAAAAGGATGTTCAATAGTCTCTCTAGAAGGCACTGTACAACATGTGCATAATTGAGAAATATTAGGGTTTCAGGTAGCCATGACTGCTGCAACAGGGACTTTAGTAGTCTAAACTCTCCACCCAAAAAATGAAATCTAGAAAGGAAAGCCTTTCACCTATATATGTTTAAAAAAGCCTTCTGAAGCAACTCTATTTTTTATAATTTCCCAAGAACTCTTCACTGTAAATGTAACAACTAAAATCCATCATTATTAGAAAATAACTCGATATTAGTACAGAGTTCAGAAATTATCGAGATGTTATTTAAAAGCTTATGTCAGACCATAAGTATTTAAAATTTAGGGACTTAAATATTTGGGTCTGTCTGACATCAGCCCTCTATAGTAGAGAGCCTGCCGCTATAGTGAGGCAACACAATCCAGAACCTTACTTAAGAGAAATTCATTTTTCTTCTCTATTTTTGCTGAAATAAACAACGTGGGAGGCTCCAAAAACCCTAAGGGTTGCCTCCTATATCTTGAAGCCATGGAAAAGAGAAGAAAAGGGCACAAATGGGAGCAAACCCATTTATTTTTCAGGATTAGTGCATTCGTGATCTTGAATTCAAGCTATAATTGCATTGATTCATCCTTTCTAAAGCTGTTTGACATCCAAGTAAGCTAAGGTTAATTGAGTAGCAAAGACCCAGGTTAGAGAGCATGTTTATACTGTAGATGGAAAGGAAATATCATCTCTAGGATTTTGAGCACGGAGTTAGGATGGCTAAAATTGGTTAAAAGTTTGGGTAAAGTATTATTTTAGGGCTGTCCATATACCTTATCATTTTCATTCTATACTTATGCTATAAATTTGATGGTTCACGGTTGTATACTTGTTTTTGGGGTAGTGAAATGGTAATTTACCTATTAATAGCTGATCCTTAAGGTAATTAATTACACCAAATAAAGTAATAATGAACCTCCAAAGATTCTAAGGTAGAAGTCCTTGGGGTGGTCCTAGAAGTGTAGTAGTGTAGGTGTGTCAAGGCTAAGGCCCTAGTTGATATTGTAGGTAATTCAACTTGTATTATATGTGCTTGTTAACTACTTCGTAGTATGGCTGGTTAATGCATGTTGTTTGGTGTGGTCAATGCAATGATATTACCTGCTTATTGATTTGACCTGTCTTATTTTATAAAATGTGGAATGTTCTGGTATTTGGGATATTCTCATGAGTTATTGGTGAAATAAGGTTAGCAGACACTTATGTCTGGGATTTAATACATATATGAAATTTTTCCCCTGCAAGTCATGTCTAGAGGGTGGATGCATCACCCATAGCATGTATGTACGAGGGCCAGATGAGTTTGATGGTTCCATGAGTGGATTGGGGAATACATTTATATGTTGTTATGTGTTTGGGATTCTTACTTGGTCTGGTTCTGGTCATATATTTTGGGTTTTTTTGGATAATTGAGTCATGGCATGTTGACATTAATCTTGGAATTAAATATGATCCTTCAACTGGTATTTATGGTATGGATTCCTATGTTGTATTGGAATGCCCTGGATGTTGTGTTGACTTGATTATGGTTTGATTTAACTAATCGTCTCTTGAAATTTCCTATTTATCCTGTCTGAACTTGACTTGGTGCTAAGGTGTTGACTTGTTGGTATGATCCCCCAAATGCCTTTTGTTGCTTGTTATGCTAAATGTGTGTTGGTTCTGAGTCTGGATTAACTTGCTGTTCTGTAATATAGTTAAGAGTGGTCGGTCTATAGTGTAATTCTTATTTCTTATATTGTCTTGGCTTATTATATTGAATCGGGTAGTGGAATGACCAATGAGGTGAGAGGTTGGGTAGGGAATCCTATGCTAGCAAGATAGGGAGAAGATCGGGTGAGGGTTAAAGATTAATTTTGTTCTAGTATTTCAGACGGAAGGACAGGTTACATGTCCGAGCAATTCTTCTCTAAGCATGGTATGTGACTTACTAGATTTAAGAATTTAGACCTAGGATTTCCTTGTCATAGTTGTCTTTCAAAGTTAGGGTAATCCCTGTTGTGGGGTTAGACTTAGTATTTCAGGGGGGTAGAGTCATAAGGGGAGGTATTGTACTTCGGAGTTCATGACTAGAGTTTAGTAATGGGAATGGGGTAGTCCTAAGGGTTCAGAAATGAGAGTAAAAGAATGCATGTTTCTTTTAGATATTTATGTCATATTCGTGTACTCTAATTTGGGTCAATCGATAAGGCTTACCCGTACATGTGGTTTGTACTGATGTTACTCTTACTATACCCTTTTTGGGGTGTACTCTTTTGCAGTATTAGTGTTGGTTTCTTGACTATCGTAGTTGTGGTCATTCAGCAACTCCCACTCTTTCATTCATGGTGGAAGCTGTGTCTTGGCTATTTCCTCTTTAACAACTCTTGTACCTATTTAGACTAGGTCCTAGGGTAGTTTTTATTTTCGTATTTTCATTCCTTTAACACTATTATAATAAAAGCTAGTCATTTCAAATTATTAAAGACTTCCATAGGTATGTTGGCTGGGTGGTAAGGGGTTCTCCTATTTAGGTGGTTTAGAATAGGTGCCCTCACGATTCGGTAAATTAGGTCGTGAAAATTTGGTATCATAGTCTAGGCTAGTGGTCTCCCAGTATAAGAGAAAATGTTGAGTAGAGTCCTGCAGATTGGTGTGTTAACATCCACATTTAATCTTCGGGAAGCTATGGGGCATTATAGGAAACTATTTTACTTCTTCTTTCCTCTCGTGCGATTATTTAGTTGTTGTATGGGTTGAGACCAATTGGTATCTCGTGATTCCAATTGGTATCTCAACTAAGCAAGTGAATGTCACTTGTCTCCATTTAAAAGGATATAAGCAATGTGAATTGGAACTGTGAAGGTTCCAATTTGTATTTGGCCCTTAGAGACGTGTTATTTATTAGACGACCCACTTGGGGTCGTCACATTCACAGTTAGGTGTTGTATTATTAAGGCTTAGGCCAGTGATGTTTGATTCTGGCTTTCCCTGATTTTATATGTGGTGATTGTAGTTTCTTGATTTACTTGAGTCTATGCTATGTGAATGTAATGAATTGTTATATGTTGTATGGTGGTAGGTAATCTTAGACTATTATTGTACTGTTGGTTGATAGTGCTATAAGAGTTTAAACTGGTGCCTAAGGATAAGGAACGGAGGTGCTTACGCAAAAGTCATACCTATTTGAGATAGGGGAGAATGTGTCATTATACGGAGTCTAACTTGTTGTTGTTGTTGAACACTGAAAAACCTATGCTAAGCCTAGTTAAACACATGAAATTTGCATAGTTGTTCGTTGTGTACAAGGTTAAATTTCTTGATATGAAAAGCAATATTTGGAATTCGCAATAACGGGGTTAGTTTATAGAGGATTATCTAGTGTATTTATGATTTTGTGAAACATTATGCGTTATAATGCAAGGTTATGGCCGATTTGTAATTGGTTTAAAATTATTTCCAGTGAAATTAACGAGGTCTCAGCTTTTTTTGGGTTGCATTATGGGTATTAAGGAGCTGGGGATGAAAACATAGGAAAAGTTGTTTAAAATCTGGGAAGCCCTTGTTTGGGCCGCTACAGCGGCATGAAGCACCACTTTAGTGGTAATGCCGCTATAGCCTCATTTTCTTCGCTATAGCGGTACCGCTATAGCGAAAGGCAAGCCGCTATAGCGGTATAGGCGGGGCAGTAGCCCTGTCCTATTTTCCCCTAATTTTGACTTTCGTGTTTGCTTGATTATTTTCGACATTCAGGGTGCGGAATATTGCATTATTATAAAAATCACATAAATACCATATAAACAGGTTTATTACTTATTAATGCGGGATTAAAAATAGCATCCATATGCTGAAATAAAAGAAATAAAGCTGAAACATCTAGTACATACCCCAAACGGGGGCAATCTAAATCAATCATAATACAGGGGGAGGGAGAAAAGGGACCAAGATGGATGCCCTATCAATCGTGGGCTGCTGGGGCAGGGTCGTCTCTTTCTGCATCACTCAGGAAGGAAAACTCCCTCAAGTCCTCCGACTCCATCTCGGGGAGCTCCTAGTTGGGTGCTACACACCCGAACATCACTCTCATAGTCTTCCACATGTGAGCAAGCAGCCAATCCCAGGAGCGTCTCTTCTGCCTCTCCTCATCGAGTTCTCGACGGAGCGCTGTGATATCCTGGGTAGTGGATAGGGCTATAGAACTGGAGGGTGTCTACTTCATATACCTTTTAACAGTGGCCAGGTCTGACTCCAGTTGACTGCTAGAGATCGGTGGTTGAGACTGGGAGGGAGGGGCACCGTCATCATCATCCTTGTTCACCTCAGAGACCTCCTCCGCCGCTCTACTACTCTCTACCCTATCGGCCCTCCTCTTCTTTCTCTTCTGGGATGAGGGAACTGTAACCAAGATGGGGTAAAAGGGAATGTCCAACTCCACCACCATATCATTGGGCTCTTTCAGTACCCTCGCCCATCTACACAACTCCGAAACTAGCCCAGGAAGGAAGGGACCTCTCTTAGGGCTTCGGTAGAAGTCCTTCCACTCCATCACAATCTTCTCCCCCATATTCATCCGAATGCCTCTAATAGCATAAGCCACCACCAAGGCCCGATGATAGGTCACGTCAGTAGTATTTTTCGATGGATGAATCCTCTGGGTCACTAGGATCAACCACCTCCTAGCACCAACTGAAAAATAGGTACTGGTGATGGCTTTGGTCGAAGACCAGTATACTTGATCCCTAACTCCTCAAGAATCAGAGCGTCCCTCAGCCACACCATGTTCATCCCTTGGGCCTTGGCTATATAGTCGTAATTAGAGATGTGGGGGATCCAGAGCACCTCATTAATAGTGTGAGAGTCAATGGGGACGTCCACTCCTCGAATAAGGATAGTAGGGCTGGGGGAATCCCAGAGCACGGTAGGGAGCATGGCAAAAAGCTCCCTTATCCAAGTAGCGACCCCATTGGGGGAGAGCTACCACCAGTGGGCCCCACTCAAACTCCTACAGTTGGATGTAGAATTCCGGCACTTTCTGCTCCACCTTTGTCATGTCAAAGCCTCACTCGAAGTAAAGCACCATTCACCGGTACTCCCAAAATTATTCCCGACAAGCCTCATTGGGAAATCTTTCATAGACGGCGGCGTTGGCTTGGTCTCCAGCCATTGTATATGTTAACCTACAAAATTTGATAAAAGAAACTCGTTAGCATTCATCAAGTGTCAAGGAAAGATCGAATGGAAAAGTTTAAAATTTCCAGCTTTAACTGGGAGGTCACTACCTGTGGCCTCCCGCTATAGCGGTCTTCATCGTCCCCAGCAGTGAAGAGGTGCATCAATGGTGCCCCTTAACTTAAATTTTTGCATTTTCCAATTTCAGACTCAGATCAGCGTTTCAACAATGTCCTAGAACTTATTTATACAAAAATTCAGGCATGATGACTCCTAAATTATGCCCAAATCTCCATTTCAAATCCAAAAAGGACCCTTCAAATTCTCTTACGTTTTAGGTTTGTTTAGATCGTAAACTTTAAGTTTCTTACGCTAAGAACGCAATGGAAGCATTGTGAACATAAGGGAAGCAACCATGCTTTGAATTTTCAACACTACCAAGCCCGAAAGATCAAAAAATTTAAAACACACTTAAACTCTCTTTTCCAACTTAAAATCTAGCCTAATGCATGCTATTTTGTGAGTAACAAAGTAATAGGAGAGGGGGGGGGGGTAAAAGATTTGAATATTTATCTTTTTTCAACGATGAGGTGAAGTGATCGGGAGAGAGAGAGAGAGTAAATTTTTGAGTAGAGAAGGGAAAATGGGAAATGATCCCATTTTCCCCTCTATATTCTGCTTTGGACCACTATAACTGGGTGATGGCCACTATAGCAGCGTTGGTATAGGGGGTAATGGCCGTTATAGCTGGGTCCCGCCTTAGGCTTCCCAGATTTTTGAGTTTTGATCCTTTAACACCTCGTCTGATGTTTGTATTTTGACTAGTTTCAGGTATTTTTGGCTTTGGGAGGGAAATTCCTTATTCGCATGCTAATATGGGCTCAAAGGACCATTTCCAGATGACTGGTGGCAGGGTCTCGATTTGTGTAATTCGTGAATTGGGGTTTGGGCGGTTGTGTTTTGATAAAATTCGCTGGGTATTTTAAATTTTGAATTAGGATCCAGGTAGTGGTAATTAGTGTCTTACGATGTTACAGGAAGGGTGTTGAGTCCAAAATATATCTAGACTCGGACCATTCCTTCTTTTGCTCATTCGAGGACGAATAATGGGTAAATTAGTATATGTTGTAACGATCAAAATCCGTCATTATTAGGAAATACCTCGATATTAGTATGGAGTTTGGAAATTATCGGGTTGTTATTTGAAAGCTTATGTGACCACGAGTACTTAAAATTTGAGGACTTAAACATTTAGGTCGGGCTAACGTTAGCCTATTATAGCGGGATTTATTTTGCTATAGCGATATTGCTATAGCAGTGAGCCTCACGCTATAGCGGGGCAATGCAGTCCAGAACCTCACTTAAGCGGGATTTATTTCCCTTCTCCATTTGGCTGTAATAAATAATATGGGAGGCTCCAAAATTCTAAGGGATGCCTCCTATATCTTGAAGCCATGGAAAGGAGGAGAAAGGGGTATGGATGGGTGCAAACCCATGGATTTTTAAGGTTTAGCATATTCGTGATCTTGACTTTAGGCTAGAATTGCATTGATTCATCCTTCGTACAACTGGTTGACATCTAAGTAAGCTAAGATTAATTGAGTAGCTTAGACCCGGGTTAGAGAGCATGTTTATAACGTAGATGGATGGGAGATTTCATATTTAGGCCTTCATTTACGGAGTTAGGATGGCTAAAATTGGTTAAAAGTTTGGGTAAAGTATTATTTTGGGGCTGTTCATATACCTTATCATGTTCATGTTATACTTATGCTATAAATCGGATGGTTCGCGATTGTATGCTTGTTTTTTAGGTAGTAAAATGGTAATTTACTGGTTATTAGTTAATCCTTAAGGTAATTAGTTACACCAAGTAAGGTAATAGGGAACCTCCAAAGATTCTAAGGTGGAAGTCGTTGGGGTGGTCTTAGAAGCGTAGCAGTGTCGGTATGTCATGGCTAAGGCCCTAGACGATAGTGTAGGTGATGGTATTGTAGTTTAATCCAACTTGTGTTATATGTGCATATTAACTACTTTGTAGTATGACTGGTGAATGCATGTTGTTTGGTATGGTCAATGCAATGATTTTACTTGTTTATTGATTTTACCTGTCTTATTTTATAAAATGTGGAATGTTTCGGTATGTGGGATATTCTCATGGGTTATTGGTGAAATAAGGTTGGTAGACACTTACGTATAGGAATTAGTTCATGGACGAAATTTATCCCTTGCAGGTTATGTCTAAAGGGTGGATGCATCACCCATAGTGTGTATGTACGCGGGCTAGGTGAGTTTGACGGTTCCATGAGTTGATCGGGGAATACATTTATATGCTGTTATATGTTTGGGATTCTTGCATGGTTTGGTTCTGGTCATATATTTTGGGGATTTTTGGGTAATAGAGTCATGGTATGTGAACATTGATCTTGGAATTTACTATGATCCTTCAACTGGTATTTATGGAATAGATTCCTATATTGTATTGGAATGCACTCGATGTTGTGTTGACTTGATTATGGTTTGATTTAACTAATCGTCTCTTGAAATTGCCTATTTATCCTGTTTGAAGTTGACTTGGTGCTAAGGTATTGGCTTGTTGGTATGATCCCCTAAATGCTTTTTGTTGCTTTTTATGCTAAATGTGTGTTGGTTCCGAGTCTGGATTAACTTGTTGTTCTATAGTATTTTTAATGGTGATCGGTCTATAGGGAGAAGACCAGGTGCAGGTTAAGGATTAATTTCGATCTAGTATTCTGGCTAGAAGGACAGGTTACATATCCAGGTGAATCTTCTCTAGGCATGCTATGCGACTTACTAGATTTAAGGATTCAAGCCTAGGATTTCCTTATTGTAGTTATATTCCAAAGTTAGGGTAATCCCTGATATGGGGTCAGACTTAGTGGTTCAAGGGTGGTAGAGTCGTAAGGGGAGGTGTTGTACTTTGGAGTTCATGAGTAGAGTTTAGTAATAGGAATGGGGTAGTCCTAAGGGTACAGAAATGAGAGTAAAAGAATGCATGTTTCTTTTGGATATTTATATCATATTCGTGTAATCCAATTTGCGTCAACTGATGAGGCTTACCAGTATGTGTGGTTTGTGCTGATGCTACTCTTGCTATACCCTTTTCAGGGTATTTTCTTTTGCAGGATTCAGTGTTGGTTCTTGACTGTAGCAGTAGTGATCATTCAGCAGCTCCCACTCTTTTATTCATGGTGGAATCTGTTACTTTGCTATTTCCTCTTTAACAACTCTTGTACCTGTTTAGACTAGGTCCTAGGGTAGTTTCTATTTTCGCATTTTCATTACTTTAACACAGTTGTAATAAAAGCTGGTCATTTACAATTATTAAAAACTTCCGCAGGTATGTTGGCTAGGTGGTAAGGTGTTCTCCTATCTAGGTGGTTTAGAATAGGTGCCCTCATGATTCGGTAAATTGGGTCGTGACAGTAAACTTCTCATTACTAGATTGTAACCACCAAGGTTTGTCTACCTAATTAGACTACCTGACATGATCCATATTTTCTGTACATAATTAACAATTTTAGACGGAAGAAGTACCTGCATATTATCATACTTCACTTAAGAAGATATCAACGTCTGTCAAAGGATGAAAACTTTGTACTTTAGATTGGTGAAGGAACAATTGACCAAGCTCTGTCCAATTGTCATACCAAGTACAAGATGTACCTCTTTTAGGTTCCCGCTATAGATTTTGTTCTACTATCTCTCTCATATAAAACATGTTTTTCCACACTTGTGGACTACTCTTCTATTGTACTAGAGTTTGAAATTTGTTTCTTATGGTATTTGTTGCAAAAGAAATTGGACCACAATGATCTTTGAGTCCTGAATCTCCACTAAAGCTTAGCACACATAGCCTGGGAGACTGTAACACCCCGTACATTTCCGAACCTATGAGACTACCGTAATATTTATGAAATTATTTAAACTTGAGATGGTTGGGGTATTACCCATTAATTTTAGTGGGCTGAATTAACATGTGCAAATGGGCTCAATTTAAGGCCCAATAATTAAGCCACAAGACATGGCCCAAATGGAAAATGATCCATTCCTCCTTTGACCAAGTAAACACCTCAATTATTGACTAAGTGTGGCTAAGGATGACTACAAAGGACTATATAAAGCACAAAAAATCAGATTTTATTCATTACATCACACATGCCAAATCTAGAATTTTCCAAAGACATTTCCTTTCCTTTTCAAACCCTAACCTATCATTCCCTTGGACAAGATCATCCTCTTGCAAGCTTTGGTAAGTGTTTACTCTTATGGTTTAATATATTATATGCATGAGAGGGTGTATAAATCATGTTGGTTATGTTGGCAAAGTGTTGAGCAGTCCACTATGTGTGAAACAGTCTACTTTTGCTTAATCGGTAAAAGGTTTTGCCTTCTAAACTTGAAAGTGGACTTGAGGTCTTGAAGGAAGTGAATTTGATGGATTAGATGTCAACATGTATGATGTGGTTATGTCCCTAACTTACTTTCTCTTTGTGTATGACTTTTGGAATTGTTGTTAAGGAATTGTGCATGGAATTACTGGTATATTGAAAGGAAAACGTAGTTTGGTGATGTTCATGTACGTTCTGAAACCATGACTATTCGTTGGCATCCAAGATAACGTAAAATATGAAAAGAGAAGCTTAATTATGTCCATGTACCATTTATTACAAAAAAGGACCCAAAAGAAACCCAATTTTGGCCGAACCGGGCATCCGCCTTCGCGGATGGGGCACCTGCGGGAGCAGATGCCAATGCAGGTGGCCCTGGACAAGGCTTGATGGGCACCTACAGCTGTATCTCATCCACCTGTGGGCACAGGTGACCCCACAAGCCATTCCAGAATTTTGTTTTGTTTGTTTTTGCTTCTCTTTGACCCCCCAAGGACCCTATACCCTTCTTGGATGCAATTATCAACTTATGGTACCTTTTGAATGGCTTTAAGGGGTCGTTCGGAGGCATGTTGGATTATATCAATGATGTATTGTTGTTAATGTGTTATTTTGAAAGGTATTTAAGTGACTTGATGGAGTAAAGGTAACGTAGTGTTGAAGGGGAAGTGTAAAGTATAACTTTGGTGTGAAATGCTATCGCTTTATGATGTCTTGGTTAATGTGTAGAATGTTGTGGTGTTGTTGGTGTGGTGATGCAGTCTATTGTATTATGAAGAGTGAAATGACATTATATGGCAGTCATGTAGCTCATTGTCGTCTTATGTACTTGTAATGTAGTTAGTTGTTAACGTGAGTTCCGTTATGTACTTGTGTGTAGAGTAAACCGTAAGGAAAGAGCTGGATTATTTTATTCACATATAGGATTGTGTATTCATATTGGGAGGATAAGGTATGTAAGGTTACTCTTTCCGTATCCTTTGGCAGTACCAATTGCTCTCATCGTTACCGTACTTGTTCCATTTCGAAATGCTCTAAAGTATCTCATTTCAGGTTGTCATATATTGTTATTCACATGTCTCTTATTTATTGACTAATGTTCCAAAGCTCCAATAATGTTACCAATAATGTTACAACCGCCAATGTATCACTTTTATAATGAAAGAATGAAAGTAATGTATAATTGTTTGAGTATTCTTGGGTGGCATCCCAGGGGTGGAATGAACACCTAGCATGGGTTGATCCCAATATCACGGGTGGCATCCCAGGGGTGAAAGGAACACCTAGCATGGGTTAATACCGATATCACAGGTGGCATCCCAGGGGCAAAAGGAAAGCCTAGCATGGGTTGATCTTGATTGATTATTGATTTATGATCTCAATGTTATTATTTCCCACTGATCAGTTGGGCCCGGGCATATTATACGAATGATATTAATGAATGATAATGAATGAACGTAAAAGCAAAGAAAGTAATGAATGCAATGTACATGGTTTCAAACATACAGAACGGTGGTTTATCCATATTGACTATTCTCTTATATTTGATTCCATTGAAGTACTTATGTATCATGCAGTTTCTTATAGCCTTACATACTTAGTACATTCATTCGTACTGACGTCCCTTGGGGGACTTACCTTACTTGCTGTAGGCACAGGTGCTAGTAGACCTCCGCAGTAGGCTACAAGTCATCCGCAGACTATTGGTGAGCTCCAGATTGGTTCGGAGCTTTTCGAGTCATTATGTACATTTGTTTTGGTATTGTGTAAAGGATTGTATACAGCGGGGACTTGTCCCAACTTTAGGTTGGTCATGTATCTGTTAGAGGCTTTGTAGACGTACATTGTAAGATGAATAAAAGAATATATGTCCATTTTGACGTGGTGGCCCTAACGGCCAAGTTTCATAGCTATTGAATGTTTCTCCATGACTTCCGCCATTGATATCTTGTCTTTATATGTGATAGACAGTTGCTCACTCAGGAACATGCATATGAATGTACATGGACGTAGGTTGGTTCTCTCGGGGCCTTAACGGCTTCGGGTACCAGTCCGCCCCATTGGAATTCGAGGCGTGACAGAGACATCAACTACTAATCTAAACCCTAAACCACCTTCAATCATTGGAAGACATACATTAGCGTAGAAAGCCCAATGCTTGCTCCTGCCATAATCCTTATTACCCCAATAAATTTTGGCAAAGATTCTATGAAGATCCCTAATGACACATTTTTGTGGAACTATAGTATATAGTACATGGACAGGGATACTATGAAGAACACTGTTAATCAACACCTTTTTACCATCGTAGGCTAGCATATTACTTTTCCAAGTTTGAACCTTATCTTTTACCTTTCTAATTAGATCTATATATTGTTCTTTCCTTTTCCTGGCATAAGTAATATGACAACCTAGGTCTTTCATGGGAAACTGACCTCTTGTAAAACCAATACACTCTTCCACCAATTTTCTCATCTATGTAGAAGGCTCTCTTCTCCTTCTTAATAGTCTACCCTGATTGTGGTTCATACTCCTGTAGTGTTGACATTATTCTTTTTAAAGAATATTTATGAGTTGATGCAAATATAATAGTATCATCTGCATTAGCAAGATGATTCAAATTTGTGCTTCACTTTGGTAACCCATAACCAACCAATTGTCCATCCTCAAATAAAGAGTTTAGGGTCCTCGATAAAAGCTCAGCTGATATAATGAATAAAGTAGGGGATAGATGATCTCCTTGCTGCAGTCCCCTAGTTGAATGTAAGAAACTAGGAGGTTTCCTATTAATCAAAACGGAATATCAGTTGTTAGAAATCAGCCTCTAAATCGTATCAACAAAGTCATTTGAGGAACCCATATTTCTTTGAAATTTCTTCAACAAAAAACTATCATAAGCCTTAGACATATCAAGCTTGATGACCATATTAGCTAATTTTCCCCTTTCTAGTATATGTAACAATCTCCTGAGTGAGAAGTAAATTTCAATGAAAATCAAGTTAGATAGAAGAGTTTCTAATCTATCATGAACAATCTTGGAAAGTATTCTATAATAAAGTTATTCAAGCTAATACATCTCATAGTAGAGAGGGTTTGAATAAGCTCCTTCTTTTGTAGGAGCACCAAATTAGTATGAGTGATGGGCTTAGGCAGATTGTTACCACCAAAAAAGTCTTGAACCATCCTTCGAATATCTGAACCAATAATTTCCAAGAAACTTTGATTAAATCTCCTCGTCAACCGATTAGGACCACTAGTTCTGTCTCCATTCAAATTAAAAACAACTCTTTTGACTTCCTCTAAACATGGTTATTTGCATAGATCTAAGTTCTCTTCAGCGCTGGTAATTTCATGAATGTGCCTTAATGATAAGAAATCAGTAGCATATCTTTCGTGAGCAAAAAATCAATAGCTTCAGTAGCTATGTCTGGAACTTTCTTTAGCCAGTTGCCCTGGTTGTTTTGAATCCTCTGCACATGTAACCTTTTTCTTCTTCCCCTTATAAGACTATAAAAGAATCTTGTATTTCTATCCCCATTCTCAAACCAATCATATCCTTCCTTATGTTTCCAAAAGATCTCTTCATAGTGAAGATATCTTTTGTGTTATCTCCAACTTCTCGTTCAACTACTCAAAACACATCTGATCGCTCTGGGGCCTGAACTAACTCTAACTCCGATTCAAACTTAAAATTGATGTTCCAGAGTTGATGGAACTGACAAAATTTTGATATGTTGCTTAAATCTCCAAATGTTAACCAAAGACAATCATTCTAACTCTAAAACATTCCAAAATGAAAAACACACTTAAAACTCGACCAAACACTTTGAGAACCGTACCACCTACTTCCACACACCACAAAAACCAATATACAATTAAGGAAAGGGATAAAATGGTCAAAATACACCAAAAGCTAAAAATCACAATTAGGATTATTCAACACAACTTAATATGGAGGGCCAAAAAATAATGTAGCATATATGTCATTTATAAGAATGGTTATGGGTGGTGGGTTGTGGTCTTGAAATTTTAATCTGTTTGCTCTATCAAGGAACAAGTTTAATAAATTTTTTCCTTGAAAAATTATTTGTGAGTTTTGACCTTAAAGATTTGGTCGTGGGACAAACGAAGGTACAAAATTTAAAATTATGCACTTTTAAGATCATGAAATATAGTAATTTCTAGTAGTCATACTGGATATGAAAATGATTGAAGAAATATGAAGCAAATTTGGATATTCTTTATTAAGAAATAGTTTAAAGGCAATAAACATTCACATCAACTATTTCATAATAAAAATATCAGTCATTATTAGGGAAACAAAAATCCTAAAACATTTCTATCTTAGAACATAAGCTTGGCAAAAACCAATGATTTTTCCCCATCTTCAATCTTTCTTTAAACGTACCTTTAATTTTTTTCGCAACAGTTACCTTCTTATCCCTTGACTGAACCCAATCAGTATTAACAATGTCTTTCAAATCTACATCAAGGTTAACGAGTAGGCATAATGCGATAATAATTCACTAGCTTGATGAAACTCTTAACACGAGATTCATTCGCTAAATTCTTATGAATTACCTATATAAAGGTAGGAACAAAGTACATGATACTTATCAAACGAGAGATGTATCAAAAGAGGGAATCTTAGGTACGTGTCATGTGAGATATTTAGGTATGAAATTTTAATATAGCATGAATACATTGATCATTGCACCTGGATTTATAGAGAAAGAATGACACAATGTTGGACATAAGTTTCATTTAGTTTGAAATACATAACATGGAATATAAGTGTATTGGATATAGAGTAAGAATGAGACTTTTTACTTAGACGTTCTCTTCTTCCTCCAAAGATAGATATGGATACTTTGGTTTCATAAAATCTTTTGATCTTTTCTTGGTCTTAGGTACACTTAAACCTCAAAGGAATCTTAGGTAATGTTAACATTACAATATGTGAAAAGCATACATGGATTCCCCATCATGATTCTGGATTGTTATTAAGCTTAAGAAGAAAGGAAGACATACTAGTCGACTTATTTTCATCTGCTCACAGTTAGGTATGAAGTCTAAATGCTTCCATAAATGAGAAGAATTAAGAAGAAATTGCACCACTCATGAGAAGTTTAAGAAAAGGATCAAACTAGAAAAGAAAAACAGAGCATCTGAGAGGGGAGATTCATTGCACACTTCGGTGTTGTCAGCATAGAGATTGTTAATAGGAGAATTTTCCACACTCGCGATCTTGTGGATGAGACTTTGAAGGAAATAAAAACACCCAAAGGAGTAATATAAGAACAATTGAAAAATCCAATGCTTAATATATATAGAAGAAATTAATTAAACTAGAGAGAAGAGGGAGGAAACTTTTATTTCATAACACAAAACTCTTGAATTTGTCATAAAAACCAAAGGAGTTATGATCCATCAATTGAAATTTGGTGGTGATAGTGTGGCTGATAGAAAAGTTATCACAGCTATAACAGAAGGCTTTTTGATGAAGGAGTCTTAGTTTCGACTTATATTAGAGTATCCTCAGAACTAGACAATACATGTTTCTAAGCCATATTTGGTAGATGGTTTGAGAAAATACCTTGAATTAGTTCTTGATAGTGCAATGATGCATTTTATAAGGCTTATATAGCATTGAGGTAGTTAGATGGCTGTGCTTGAGAGAAACACAAGCAGAGAACTTGTGAAAATTAATGAAAAGACCGTTAGGAGAGATTCTAGGTTCTTTCTCAATTAGGTTGTGTTTGGTCAAGTGGAAAATCATGCTTATATTTTTCATCTATTGTCATAGGAGATTACATTTAATTTACATTTTGATGTTAGGACCAGTATCAAAAATAGATAATTGTTGAATATCAAAAACTAGGTAGGAGATGCTTCTGTTGTAGCTGGTGCTTCTATTTTGGCACTAATTTTGACCCATGTCAAGATCTATTTTGTTTGAAATCAACATCTTATATAGTGGGAAGGTTGTGTCTAGGGAATTAATTTCGGCTTCAACATTAGGGATGCCATTAAGAACTATTGCATTTAAGGAAGAAATTCATGTTGCAATTATTGATGGATAATATACTGAAGTTTCATTTGATGAATTCCTTTATTACTTAAATGAGAATACAAAAAATGTGCTGATTGATGCTTCATATATACACCTAAACCATAGATATCAATTTTAATGTACCTTTAAGCCTCAAGCGGTCAACTAAAGAATTTTACTTTCAGATCCTGTAGGATTTGAAATATATTAGGAGATGTTGGTGAAAGCACTTGTTCATATTATGGACCTAAGTTGCTCATTTCTTATAGACATGCTTGTTTGGATGGACTATATGTGAAGGATGTTTTACCAATGAAATAGGGATAAAGTGCACATAAAATCTCAAGCACATTGAAGTAAGTTTTTGGGGAATCTTAATGGACCAAAGACATTGAACCTTTATTTGGACATACGACCGTTAATACTAACTCTTTGGTTGATCCTTTATGTTTGGAGACACAACCGAAGATAAGGAAGGACAATATATCCTCTTTAGATGGGGCATCAAAAAATATTGTCTTTATGATAGGTGATAGAGTCATGTTTATTAGTTCTGTTTCTGGTACACTGCTCGACTTCCATCAGGGGCATAATATTTGGAACTAAAGGGAAAGTTGGATTATCTTTCAAAGATCATACATCATTAAAAGTTAGTGTACAATTTGATAAACCCATACTTTGTGGCGTTAACTTAGGTGGTCTTTGTGATGGTGTTCATGGATTCTTCAGCTAAATTAGTGAACTGCACTTAGAAGCCACTGACATGGATGATCTGAAAAAGTTACTCACTAGCTCACTGTTTGAGGTTGTATTCAATGACAACAAAAACTCCCTATTTATTTTATTCATTTTATTCATGAAGATGATAAAAAATGTACGACATGAATTAAGAATTATATTCAACATTTAAAAGTTTACTTGCGAAGCTTCTTGATAGTCTAGTTATTATTGGTTCTCACACTCATACAGATAATCAGAATGAGAAGCCGCATCCTGGAGGATTGCTCTTCACTAAATTTGGCAGCAACAATCAAAGTACATTATTTGATCTGACGTTCCCTAATAGTCTTGGGAAGATGCATGACATGGGGAAGCAGTTTGCAAGGACAACTAAATTTCTAATGAAACTTTTCCAATAGATATTCACATGACGCAGGATGATGCACTTTTATCTACTTGGAAACAACAATTGAATAAAGACATCGGTACCCTCAAAATGAAAGAAAATTTTAATAGCTTGTAAACAGTTCTGAGTCAGATTGAATTAGAATGTAATAGACTCGAGACATCGTGCATCCAACATAGCCTCCATTAAACTAAAGATCTTCAAACTTGAGCATGTCATGAATAATTTCATGTCTTGTAGAACCCAAGTACGTCAAACTCTCCATCAATTTTCAACAATATATAGTATCAACAAAATTATGTGTTTCATCTTTAGTCAGCTTCAGTTTCTCTTCAATGTGATCCAAAGTCAATTTGACTTTCTTCATGTCAAAAATATTCAAAATATCATCATCATATTTTACTCTTTTTATTACCTTGAATAATTATTTTTTCCTTGAAATCATCTGTCTCTCCAATTTGTTTGTACTTGATCCATAAATTGTTGATGATACTACTACCACATACAAACCAATTTGTCTTCTCTATCATATACAAAAAGTCAAATTGAAGTCAAACAGATATGCAAGACCAAATACAAACTAATTGGAAAAGTACACGATTTCAAGGCAAAAATAATTATCCAAGGTTATTAAAAGAGAAAAAAAATATGATGATGATATTTTGAATATGTTCGACATGAAGAAAGTCAAATTCACTTTGGATTGTGTTGAAAACAAATTGAAGCTTACTAAAGACGACACCCATAATTTATTGACACTACATATTTTAGAAAATTGATAGAGAGTCTTAATGTACTTTGGCTTATACAAGACATGAAATTATTCATTACATGCTCGAGTTTTAATATCTTCGGTTTACGGGAGGCTATATTGGATGCACAATGTCTCGAGTCCATTACGTTCTAATTCAATTCGACTCAGAACTGTTTGCAAGTTATTAAAATTTTCTTTCATTTTGAGGGTATCATCATCTTGATCGAATTGTTGTATTCAAGTAGATAAAAGTGCGTCATCCTACGGCATGTAAATAACCATTTTATTTGGGAAAAGTTTTATAAAAAATTTAGCTATCCTTCCAACCTACTTCCTGTTGTCATGCATCTTCCCAAGGTTATTGGGAAAGTCTGATCAAATAAAGTACTTTGATTATTGCTGCTGAATTTAGAGAAGAGCGATCCTCCAGGATGTTACTTCTTATTATGATCAACTTTATGAGTGTGAGAACCTATAATTACTACATTATAAGGAAGCTTATCAAGCAAACTTTTAAATATTGACTATAATTCTTAATTTTTTGCCGTAGATTTCTCATCATATTTCATGAACAAAATAAACAGGGAATTTCTGCTTTCATTGAATACAACCTCAAACAATGAGTTAGTGAGTAGCATTTTCAGATCATTCATGTCAGTGGCTACCAAGCACAGTTCACTGACTTAGGAAAAGAATCTATGAGCATCATCACAAAGACCACCTAAGTTAACGCCACAAGGAATGTGTTTATCAAATTATACACAAAATTAAACCGATGGATTATATTTGAAAGACAATACAACCTTCCCTCTAGTCCTAAATATTAGGCCGCTGATATGATTTAAGTACAGTGTTCCAGAAGTAGAACTAATAAACATGACTCTATCAGTTATCATAAAGATAATAGTTTTTATCCCTTAGCTAAAGAGGATATATTATCATCCTTATCTTCGGTTGTGCCTCCAAACATAAAGGATTATCAAAAGAGTTAGTATTAGAGATTTCATTGCTAGATGAAGGTTCAGTGCCTTTGGTCCATTAAGGTTCTCCAGGAATTTACTTCGACGTTCTTGAGATTTTATGTGTACTATATCCCCATTGCATTGATGCAACATGCTTCACATATAGCTTATCCAAAAAAGCATGACTATAAAAAATGAGCAATTTAGCTCCATAATAATAAGCAAGTGCCTTCACAAGCATCTCCTGACTTATTTCAGATCATGCAGGACCAGAAAATAATTTTTGTAAGTTGACCGCTTGAAGCTTAAAGGTGTATTTAACTTGCTCTCCATACTTTAGGTTTATATATGAAGCATCAATCGGTACATTTTTTATTTTTTCACTTAAGTAATAAGGGAATTCATCAAATGAAACTTCTATATCTTGTCCATCAATGATTATAGCATGAATAACTTCCTTAAATGCAACTAATCTTAAAGACATTCCTAATGTTGAAGCAGACATTGATTTCCTAGTCAACAATCTATCTACTATATGAGATGCCAATTTTTTTTAAAAATGGATCTTGACATGGGGTCGAAAATAATGTCAAAATAGATGCAACAGCTACAGCTAAAACATCTACTAACTAGTTTTTGATATTCAGTAGTTTTCTATTTCTGCACTGGTTCTAACATCAAAAGCTGACTTAAATGAAAGCTCATATGACAATAGATGAACAATATAAGCATGATTTTTCACTTGACCAAAGACAAAATTATCACCTGAATTGAGAAAGAAACTATAATCTCTCCTAATGATCTTTTCATTAATTAGCCCACATTCTCTACTTATTTCTTTCAAGCACAGCCACCCAATTACCTTCGTGTTGTATAAGCCTTATAAAACAAACCATTACACCATCACAAACTAATTCAAGATATTTTCTCAAACCAAATAGAAGAATGACAAGCCTAATGTTTTTAGTAATGGTAATGATTCATATTTAAACAATGATTTATACGCTGTATCATCATTACAAAAGGTAGAAAATGGTTGTCTGTTGTAATGACCCTCCAGGTCATTTTCTTTGTTTTCATGCATTTTCTACTTTTAGAGATTTTCTATAGCTTCCCCAGGTCATTTATGACTTGCTGGGACTGACAGTTCGGTTACCGGGTAGTTCATTTGATTTTTAGAGCCATTTCCCTCTTTAGGAGTTTCTAAAGTTAAGAAATGGGTCTCAGGCCTAAACCTTGTAAACGACCTCAGATGAAATTTTCGATAGTCTCAACAACTCCGAAATGTCGGCTTTATGCTAAAGGGACCCTAGGTTCAGGTCTTGAGGCTTTCAGACTCGTTTTGGGCTATTGGGTGAAAATTGGTAAAAATGGCTCCTTGGGTGTGGGACACACTTTGTATCGAAATGACGTCAGATGGGACTTTTTGATGGCCCCATTGAGTCTAAAATGTCAATTTTGGTAGGGTAGCATAATTCTTTTGCATTAATGGGATTCTGAATGAATCCTGAGGGCCCAATTGGGATATTTGCAACTTGCCAAAGTTACTGGTGCATCAGAACCTGGTGCAGGCCCAGGTTTTTCACAACGACCGCGAAGAGGACCCTCACAATGAACTTAGTCATCGCGATCACGAGTTTTATGAGCTCGCGACTGTGATAAAGGAGGTCGTGGGGCCAAGCCAGCTTGTTGATCGTGACCGCATGGCTCACCACCATGATTGTGATGGTCCCGTTAGTGGGATATCGCAACCTCGACCAGAGGACCTCGTGATCACAATGAGGAAACCCCTGGAAGTATATAGACTTTCCTCTTCATTTTTCCAGCTCATATTTCAAGTCCTAAACACCATTGTTGGCACCTTAAGCTTGGAAATTTGGGGAAAATTCATATAATTGAGTTGGGTGTCATGTCCCGAATCCCATCGGGATGTGATTGGCACCCGAAGCCGATATGGCCCGAGAGAACCAATCTTTGCTTATGAACCTTCGTATGTATATCTCTATATTAATCTTATTATACCTCATGCAACTATGTGGAAGACATGAATATGGAAACATATGCCATAATTATATATACCAAACTTGGCCGTTGGAGCCATTACGTCGAACTGAACGTGCATATCTTACATTCATATACCTACATATGTCTACAAAAGCCTTTAATAGATGCATTAACAAGACCAACTTAAAGTCGGGACAAGTCCTCGCTTTATACTATAGTTACAACATCGAAATAGATATACAACTAAGACTTAGAAAGCTCCGAACCAAGTAGAGCTCACCAAAACTCTGCAAATGATCCACAGTCTACTGAGGAGGTCTACTAATGCCTGCACCTGCAACATGTAAGGTAAGTTCCCCCGAGGGGGTCAGTACGAAGAATGTACTGAGTATGTAAGGCTCATAATAAATAGCATCATACATGAGAATGTCAATAGAATAAAATATGAGAGAATAGTCAATGTGGATAAACCATCATTTTATATAATATCTTTTATAATTATTTTCCTTCAAGGGAAAATTACCTTCACTCAAGAGACTTTCCTCTAATAGATTCTTCTATACCCAAGAGATTCGTTCTTGCTTCTATATTCATTACCGCTATTGTTCATCTACTTGGTTAGTAGGTTATAAAAGAATAACACTTCATCCACATACATCCACTCTAGTGGTGGGGGTAACAATATAACATACATCTACTCTATTAACGTACATCCACTCTATTGGTGGTTTTAACCTACATCCACTCTATTGGTGGCTTAGCATACATCCACTCTCATGGTGGGGCAACATAAATCCACTCGTATAGTGGGGAAACATACATCCACTCTCATGGCGGGGAGACATACATCCACTCTCTGGTGGGAGAACATAAATCCACTCTCATGATGGGGAGACATACATCCACTCTCATGGTGGGGTAACATACATCCACTCTCATGGGGGGGCAACATACATCCACTCTATGGTGGGAGAACATACATGGGAGAGATTGATATATCAACTTATGAGAGATTAATACATTAAGGATCATGACACTAATTGAAACACACAAATATGCTTTACCTTACTCTTACACTTCATGAGAGTAACACCTTAACTTGTGAGGGATAGATATATTAGCTCTCA
Organism: Capsicum rhomboideum; assembly: GCA_031232105.1. NCBI lineage: Eukaryota > Viridiplantae > Streptophyta > Magnoliopsida > Solanales > Solanaceae > Capsicum > Capsicum rhomboideum. Next base: position 149,513,719 of record CP124714.1, on the reverse strand, counting down.
CTTTACCTCCTTCACTATTCTTATGAGATCTTATATAAGTAAGTATATGATACCAGACCTCCACCTTTAGTGGGCTATACTAAATAACAAAGCATAATATTGAGACTATTCCATATTGAACTTATACCCTCTAGAATGTAATCCATACTCCATGAAACATATAGCAACCATGCGCATTACCTCTTTACAATCTCATACCTTTCATTTAGTTATGAAAGTGACACATTAAAGATCATGATACTAAAGCACACACTTATATACACGTCTCACTTCACCCCTTTACTTCATGAGATTGACATCATCACTTATGAGGAATAATTTTACTAACTCGCACATCACCTCTCTTATTACTCTTATGAGATTGGTACTTCTACTTATGAATGATTGGTACAAGGATAATCATTATACTATAGGACTTTGGAACAAGACATGATTGGAATAGTGCTATTCAAACTAAATGAGCTCTCTTTACCTCATTACTCTCGTTGAGATAGTTCTCTTAGAATTTACAATGTTATGACATCTTTGGAACTCCAATTAATGACTAAGAGATAAGTGGATCATCATTCATCTAAGAATAGTATACGTATGAATAAAAATATACGTCAACCTGAATTGGTATACTTCAAGCCTCTCGAAATTGAAACAAGTCCAATGTCAATGTGAACAACATGTTGCAGAAGAATACGAAAAAAGGAACCTTACATACCTTGTATTCTTAATACGAATACACAATCTTAGACATGCATACAATAGTCCCGCTCCGTCCTTATGTTTTATTCTACAACACAAGTTCATAACGAAACCAACATTAACCACCAATTACCTTATAATGGCATACAATAACAATAAGTCACATGTTTAGCTTTAACATGTCATTTCCCCCTTGACAATACCATTTATGAAATCATCATACCAATAATTCCACAATATTCCATACATTGACCAACACATGATAACCAATAGCATGTCACACCAAGCTCATATTTTACACTTCTCCATCACCACCACATCACAATTATTCCATCAAATTACTTCAATACACCTCACAACAACAAATCGGACAAAATCCCATAATTTATACTTATAGAAAAATAACATGTTTAGGACCATAATAACACCATACATGTTGTTATTTCATCCATACTATGCTCTTTCATCAAAACCACAAGTCATAATTCAAGTTACAATCCCATGGATAACACATTTTTTTTCACAAACCCAAAAGTGCCATGTCCTACACTTCCAACCATAACCAACATGATATACATAATCTCTCATGCTTATAATATGTTAAAGTACAATAATAATCACTTACCCAAGCTTGGAAGATGATGATCTTGCTCCAAAATTTGGCTTTGAGCTCTTAGGGTTTGAGAGAAAAATAGATGAGAAATATCTAGAAAGCATGAGGGTTTCCAATGAATAAAATCTGATTTTTTGGTCCCTTTTATAAGACTTAAGTCCATCCTTAGCCATTAAATGTGGTATTCTAGAAGGTCAAGGCAAGAATGGGTCTTTTGACCCATTTTGGGCCATGTATTCTTTTCATTTTTGGGTCCTTTTTGGGCCCAATTCATTTAACCCAATAAAATAAATAATTCCTCGTGTTTAAATCATCTCATATGTGTTACAACAATATTCCCACTCACGCTAGTCATATCCGTAGCCTCAATCCCAAAAACAAGTGATTCTAGCCACGTATGGCTCATTTGGACCAAAAGGGTAAAACCGTCATTTTGACGCCAAATTCGTTCTCGAGTAATTTTATCATACCAATATAATATTTCATTCATTTCATATATATACTCGTGGTTGTAGAAGAAACGTGGCAAAAATCGGCTCGGTACATCCCCGGGAACCCTTGGAACTTAGAAAATTTCCAACTTTTGAAAAACGGAAAATTACATCCAGGGCATGCCAGCTTGCTGCCTCTGGGCACAAAATTTTTGCCCAGAGCAGCCTGGCACAGTCCCTAATGCGCCCCTCACTTAATTTTTTCGAAAATTTTGTTTTTCGACTTTTCTTCGCGGGTTTGGTTAGATACTTCAAGTCCTATTCTTTAACTTACTTCTTAGCCTTAATATACTTTGTTTAGAGGTCCTCTTAGCATCATTTTGAATCCCACAAATGCTCCATGATAATTTCAAAACACCTTCTACGCAAGTTTAATCACATATACAAGGCCAAATTTCATTTATCTCATCAATAACATTACAAAATACATATGTATGGCTCTCGACACCTAAGTAAGCATTATTTAATGTCGTAAAGTAGGGTTAGAAAGGTACGGGGTGTTACATTGGGTTTAGAATAGGGATGTATTTGTGGGCACTACATCTTTGATAATTCGTAAGTTTTTCATAATTTTTCCCATGGAATTCTCCTTATGAGTTTTTGATTTTGATTTAATGTTGGGACTGATTTAGAGACTGATCTGAGCTCAAATTTAGTTACATTTTTATGGCATTTGATCCTTGAGCTGCCTGGGATGCTGTGACAATTTTAATTTCACGATTTCGTTAGCGGGCCCTGCATCCAATTTATGGCCCGGAGTGTTTATACGTAATATGGATATCATTTTTCTTGTATTGATGCCTAGATCATTATTTTGATAGCATGGCAGCTCTCAGAGGTCTCTCGGAAGGGGAAAACTCTAATTTAGAGGATTCGACGAACGTTCTGTGGCATCCAGGTAGGCTAGGCTTACCTTATCTTTAGATTGAGCTTATTTGTGGTGTTATTTTATTATTATAGGTAGGTAGTTTTATCCCATTATTGCTTTAGTAATTCATACCTTATTTAGTCGGTTAGTGCACCGTTCGGTAGATTTTGGGCCCATCATCCCCTAGTATAGTGTAGTGACATCCTTTAGGGATAGGATTAGTCATTTTAGTAACTTGTCTTAGACAAGACTTGGCTAGGTTCTGGTCTAGGTTCAGCTATTGGGCCCCCCATAGTGGGCCTCACTAACTTTTTAGCTAGGAATACTTGGCATTAAGTTCCTTTAGGCTTGATTAGACTCTTGACTACCACCTTAGGTTATTGCCTTGGGTTGGGTTTGACTTAGACTGGTTTCTGACCTATTTTATCCCTTTTTCTCCTATAGAGCAGTAACTGATACTGTACCGCACCTCTTGACCTAGTGTAGTGGGTCGCCTTGCCTTAGTAGACTTATCTGCCCGAGAATAGTATTTATGACCTTATGGTATAGTTATAGGCTTAGAAACCTTGGATTTCTTCTCGTTAACTAGTAATATTTATTTTTCTATAAATATATTCTAGCTTCAGACTGGGTCCGGTGTATGCCTTATTGATATTATTATTACAAATTCTGACGCGATGCGAATTATGGTTATGATTATGTCTATGGTTACTATGTATCAGATACAATATGGTTTTGGCATCAGTTTATAGTTGAGATTGGTTACTTATGGGATCACTGTTCCTCTAATTATGGTATAGTTGTTATGAGTTCCGGTTCGAGTCCGACACCTGGTTATGGTATGATTGGGGTGTTCTTGTGTTGATGATGGCTGTTCTGGGAATATTGAAAGTGGTTCTGAGTTCCATTGTATATGATTTATATGGCCTCTCATTGCTACCCACTATTCTCGGTTCGAACTCTGCGTATGGCCTATCGTTACTACACATTATTTCAGGATCGAGCCTGACATATGGCCTTTCGTTATTAACCACTGGTGCCAGTTTGATCTCGGTGCATACCTTGATAGTTTTATCATGGATTTAGGATCAGATGGTTACTTGAGATCGGTTCAACTCTGGATACTTATGCTTTCTACTTTAGGTTATTCTTGTGTGCACCCGCCGACTTATAGGGGCTCGATAGGGTTAACTGTCTTTTTCTATGGGACTTCTGGGATTATAGGGGCCCAGTTAGGTTATATCTAGCCTGTCTTTTTTACTACGGAGTTATTTATTTCCTGTGTCGCCCTTATATATTCTTTTATCGCATTTGCCTAGCTTAGTAGATATTTATATTTCTACCTCTATTACTGTGGTCTTATCTTACACTCTCTCATTATATATATTCTTTCATTATATTTGAGCTCAATCGGCCATGATGTCTACTGAGTACCTATTGCTTTGGTACTCATGTTGCACTTCTATATCTTTTCCCTGATGAAGATCCGAGTATGAGCCACCAACGTTGATGCTATTCTCAGGCCCAACTACTGATTAGGAGATAGGGTGAGCTTTCTTGAGGTTGATCCTCCTCCATCTATTCCAGTTATAGTCTTTTGTATTTTGAGACTACGATATATATATGTATTTTGGATGATGTCTAGTACCTGTTACTTGGTTTTTGTGGCTCTTGTATTGACCTTACCAGGTTTTGGGAGGGTTTATTTTATATATTTTGTCCTCTTCCTTCTTCTATTTGGTATTTTATGTATTTTTATTTTTTCGATTTCGCTATTATTGTTGTTGATTATGGGCTTTCTTCTCATTTTTTTCTATCTTCCACTCCTTAGCTCATTACTTTCCATTTCAGGCTATGGCTTGGCTTATCTACTAGTGGGTTGAAGTAGGTGCCATCATGACCTGAGAAATTGGGTCATGATAGCTTGGTATCAGAGCCTAGGTTTCACTGGTATTATTGGTATAAGAGCCAATGTTTTGTAGAGTCCAGTGGATCGAAATGAAGATGTCTGTATCCTACCTTCCGGAGGTTACAAGACATTTTTAGAAAAGTCTCATCTTTTTGATTCACTTTCGTGAGCTGTGTCTGTATTGGTTTCTAAGCCCTTATTTGTTTTATTCTTTCGCAGATGACTAGGATGCGGGGTATGACAGTCGGGGATTAAGACCCTAAGCCAACTGCTAGCTCTTTAGCTAGGGGTAGAAGTCGACCCCGAGGTCGAGGGTAGGCTAGAGCTGCAGCCGCAGTTTAAGATAAGGCTAGGGAGCCACCGCCAGAACCCATTATAACTCCCGAGCCAGAGATAGCTCCACAGATTCTGTCGTTACCAAAAAAAGTAGGCCAGGAGGTAGTCCATGCCCCATCCGGGTTTATATCATCATCAGTCATTCGTGATGCATTAGTTCAGTTATTGGGTTTAGTTGGCGGTCTATCGATTGATTGTGGTCCGCCAGCAGCACAGGGTGGTATTGATTTAAGGGTGCAGCCTGAGGCTGTGGATCTTAGGGCAGAGGTTCCTCCAGCACCGGTAGTTCCACAGGCGGTAGTATCCCAGCTAGTTATGTCTGCGGAGAAGCAAAAAAAGATGGACCAATTTTTGAGATTGACTCTACCAAGGTTTTTCGAGACCTTAAGATAGGATGCTTATGAGTTCCTGACTAGTTGTGAGGAGAGGTAATAGAATTTGGGGTTGGTTGAGTCACGCAGGGTGGACTTTGTTACCTATCACCTAGACACAGCAGCGAGGAGGTGGTGGAGAGGTTATTTTGATTCCAGGCCAGTTGGATCTCTGCCTGTGACTTAGACTTAGTTCTTCGAGGCTTTCTTAGGGAAGTATATGCCTCTCAGCATGCACGAGCGCCTGGGAGATGAGTATTCTTCATTAAGATGGGGTTCTATATCTGTGGCCAAGTATGAGGTGAGATTTCACGAGGTAGCCAGACACGCCACTATGATTCTACCTATTAAGTATGAGAGGATTTGATGCTTTGTGAGGGGTTTGAGACTACCATTTTGTAGGGATACCCAGAGTTTGGTGACTTTAGGGAAGTCTGTCACACCCCGAGTTCCAACGAGGCGTGATTGGTACCCGAAGCCGATATGGCCCGAGAGAACCAATATTTACTCATACCCAATCATATGCATGCCATAAGAAACATTACCACCACGTAAAAACATAAGATGCTAAGAGCAGAAATCATGAAGCATTATATATATACATATAAGAAACTTGGCCCTTAGGGCCATCAAGTTAAGGTGGACATACAACTCTTCGTTCATATACCCACATCGGTCTACAAAAGCCTCTAACAAGAGTACATACATCACACAACGCTACAGTACCAAAATAAATGTACACAAGAGACTCGGGAAGCCCCGAAACAACTGGAGCTCACCAAAGATCGGCAAAAGATCCGCAACCTACTGTGGAGGTCTACTAGTACCTGTGCCTGCAGCAAGTAAGGTAAATTTCCCCCAAAGGGGTCAGTACGAAGAATGTACTGAGTATGTAAGGCCATAAGAAACTCTATGACACATCAAAACTTTAATGAAATCAAATATAAGTAAAAAAAAACCAACATGGATAAGCCATCACTCTATATGTATGGAAATATGTACATTAGATGGATTGCTTCTTTTACTTTTATGCTCATTCATCCCTTCATCGTTCACCTCTTCATTCACAATTCATTCTTCTATTCTTACAATGCCAGGGCCCCAAGCTAATCAATGGGTAATCAATAGTATTCGGGATCGACCCATGCTAGGCTTTTCCTTTGCCCCTGGGATACCACCCGTAGTAGCGGGATCGACCCATGCGAGGTATTTTAACCTCATGGGATACCACCCGTAGATATTGGGATCGACCCATGCGAGGTATTTTAACCCCATGGGATACCACCTAAGAACACATCACTTCTCTTCACAGCATTACTTCTTTAATCTTGAGAAAAGTTCATTCGATGATTATATTATTATTGGAAACACGTGGATGCTTACTTTATGCCTTTACGCTCATGAGATTGATACTTTGTAAATGTAACATTATTGGAAGCTTTGGAACATAACATTACTGGAACTTGGAACCATGTCCATAACAATGTAATACATGAATGACAATAATCAAGAATAAGGTATATGTGATTAACACTAGATGATATCATAAAATGAGATGCCTTTGGACACTTCGGGAATGAGTAAGTATCATAACAAGGTGTACACTATATGTTGCAGAAGGCTACGAAAAGAGGAACCTTACATACCTCGTATTATCAATATGAATACTCAATCCTATACGTGAGCACAATAGTCCCGCTCCTTCCTTATGTTTCACTCTACAACACAAATACATAACGAAATTTACATTAACCACCAACCACCTTACAAATGCATATGACGTCAATGAATTACATGTTTGCCTTTAAAATTGTCATTTCCCCCTTGACAATACCATTGATGAAATTATCATACTAATAATCCCACAATATTCCCAACATTGACCAAGATATCATAAACCATTAGCATGTCACACCAAGTTCATACTTTCCACTCTTCATCACCACAACATACAATTATTCCATCAAATTACTTCAATACACCTCACAACAACAAATCGGCCAAAAATCCCATAATTTACACTTATATGAAATTAACAAGTTTAATAACATAATCACACCATACATGTTGATATTTCATCCATACCATGCTCTTTCATCAAAATCACAAGGCATATTTCAAGTGTAAATCCCATGGATAACACATCTTTTACAAAAAACACAAAGTGCCATATTCAACCCTTCCAAGCATAACCAACATGATTTACATACTTTCCCATGCATATAATAAATTAATCCATAAGAATAATCACTTACCTAAGCTTGAAAAATGATGATGTTGCTCCAAAAGTTGGCTTAGGGTTCTTTAAGAGTTGAGAGAAATTTGGAAAATTTCTAGAAATGTGTTGTGTATTCCTTTGAATAAAAATCAGATTTTCCTTTCATTACGTCCCCAATTCCGTACACTTTTTCCATAACAACAATTTCCAAAAATGACACATAAAGAGAAATCAACTTAGGGCATAACCATATCATACATGTTGATGTTCAAACCATCAATCTCACTTCTTTCAAGACCACAAGGCCACTTCCAAGTTCAAATCACCAAAATAACACAACTTGTGTCACATAAGCAAAAGTGCCCCAATCAACCCTTTTAGACATAACCATCAAAATCCATACCATATCTTATGCACATAATATATTAAAACACAAGAATAGACACTTACCAACACTTACAAAGTGATGATCTTGGCAAAATAAGTATAGTTGCCTTGGCTTGCAAAGGGTTTCTTTTTGGTCTCTTAGAATTGTCTAGAAAATGCAAGAAATGGCAAGGTGTCGCATATGATAAAAATCTGATTTTTGTCCCTCATTTATATCATCCGTAGTCACAATTAAGTCAAAGATGAGGTGTCTCTTGGTCATTAAGGCTTGGATCAAGAATGGGTCAAATTTTCCTTTTTGGGCCATGTATTTCTTGTAATTTTGGGCCAATTTTGAGCCCATTAACCAAGATGAATTAAGTCCAACACTTTGCATACATAATATACCATTTGTTTCATGTTCAATTAATCCCGTAACTTAGCCACATTCGTTTGAAAATTTACGGGGTGTTACAAAGTCTTTTTCTGAGATTACTGAGCATATTTATTCTATAGAGGAGATGGATCGCGAGGCCCAAGGGGGCAGCGATAAGAGACCCCATTACCAGGGCAATTTCAAAGGGAGCCACAACAACTTATAATTCAGAGGCCGAGGGTTTTAGGTTATTTACCCCCAGCAGCAGCCATATCAACATCAAGGTCAGTCGAGTAGGTTGATTCAGGTAACGCTTTAGATATAGATGGGGGTCAGCCCGATTATAGTGGTTATGGTGGTAAGAGTAGAAGTCAACCACAAAGGGTGTTGAGTCAGGGCCATTGGGAAGAGGTGGTCATTCTGGACTAGCCAGACTTTCTAGACAAAGAAGAGTGCCATGGGCATGTTATGATTGTGGTGTTGTTTGTCACTTTGATGATGAGTGTCCTCGGTGTGAGATGATTGAGTCTGTAGTTCAGAGTGCACAGTCGATTAGATCAGTGTTGCCGTCGGTTAGGGATGGTACTCAGGGTCACAAGGGTGGCCCCCAGGGTCATCGAGGTAGTCCTCAAGTAGGTAGGATAGGTGGTCGGGCAGGCACCCAACCCAATAGTTTACAAGGCTATTTGTATGCTGTATTGGGTAGGTCAGAGGCTGAGGCTTGATATGTTTTGATAACAGGTACAATTTTTGTATGTCATCAGCCAGTTTCTACTTTGTAAGTTTCTACTTATTATGCACCGCAGTTGGGTTTGTGTTCGGAGTTTTTATCTATGCTATTACGTGTAGCTACCCCTGTGGGTGATTCCTTAATAGTGGATCGGGTATATAGATCATGTTTGGTGATGGTTCGAGGGTATGATAATCAAGTTGATCTTATTGTATTGGCTATGGTGGATTTTGACGTGATTTTAGGCAAGGACTGGTCATCCCCTACCATGTGGTCTTGGATTGCATTGCCAAGATCGTTACCTTAGCCATGTTTTACATAGCCCCAGTTATGTGGCAGGGTTCTTTTATCCACATGTCGATGGGGATTATTTCTTATATTTGGGCTAGGAGATTGATATCAAGGGGTTGTGGGTTATTCCTTTCTTATGTTTGGGATGTTAGTGCTGAGAGTCCTTCGCCTGACTCTGTTTCTATTATCCGTGATTTTCCCGATGTTTTTTCTACCGACCTACCTGGCCTTCTTCATGAGCGTGATATTGAGTTTGTTATTAACCTTGAGCCTAGAACCTGACCTATTTCTATGGCTCCTTACCATATCGCTCATGCCGATCTAAAGGAGCTAAATACTCAGCTTTAGGATCTTCTAGGTAAGGGCTTTATCAAACTAAGTGTATCACCTTGGGGTGGTCCAGTTTTATTTTTGAGGAAAAAGGATGGCTCTATGCGTATGTGTATCGACTACAGGAAAATGAATTAGGTGATAGTGAATAATAAGTATCCTATGCCAAGTATCAATAATCTTTTTGACCAACTTCAGGGTAAAACAGTATTTTCAAAGATTGATTTGAGGTCTGGTTACCATGAGTTGAGAAATAGGGCTGAGGACATCCCTAAGATAGCCTGCAAGACTCGTTACGACCATTATGAGTTCCTGGTGATGAACTGTGTTTTCAGGCCGTATTTGGACTCCTTCATGATAGTGTTCATTGATGAAATCTTGGTTTATTAAAGGAGTAGGGAGGAGCACGAGCAGTATTTGAGGACTCTGCTCCACACTTTGAGAGATCAAATTCTTTATGCCAAGTTCACAAAGTGTGAGTACTGTCTTGATTCTGTAGATTTCTTGGGGTACGTGGTGTCCAAGAATGGTATTATGGTTGACCCAGTGAAGATTGAGGCTATTCGTTATTGGACTAGGTCTACGTCCCCTACTAAGGGTCCCAATTTCATTGGGTTGGTAGGCTATTACATACGATTTGTCTAGGCTTTTGCTACTATTGCAGCCCCTATTACCAGGTTGACTAGGAAAGATGTTCCGTTTCAGTGGTCCGCGGGTTGTCAGGTGAGCTTTCTTAAGCTCAAGGACTTGCTCACTTTGGCTCCTATTTTGACTCTTCCAGTTAAGGGCGAGGGTTTTATTGTCTATTATAATGCTTCTGGTATATATTAGTGGTATGTTCTGATGCAGCGGGGCCGGGTTATAGCATATGCATCGAGAAAGTTGAAGGTGCATGAGCGTAACTACCCTACCAATGATTTGGAGTTGGCTGCGGTAGTTTTCACGCTTAAGATTTGGAGGCATTACCTATATGGTGTTCATTACGAGATCTTTACTGACCACCATAGTCTTCAGTATATTATGACCCAGAAGGAGCTTAATTCGAGGTAGCGTAGATGGATTGAGTTGCTGAAGGACTATGATATCTCTATTCTATACCATCCAGGCAAGGTGAATGTGGTAGTGGATGCCTTGAGTCAGAGGGCAGTGAGTATAGGAAGCTTGGTATTTATTTTAGTTTTAGAGCGTCCGTTGGTTTTGGACATCCAGTCCTTAGCTAAATTGATGGTTCGAATTGATGTTTCTGACCCAAAGAGAATTCTTGCTAGTGTTGAGTCTAAATCTACCTTGTTGGAGCAGATTCGGGTTTTTCAGTTAGAGGATAACAGGCTTCGTAGTGTTTGAGGGCAGGTGTTGGGAGGTGAGTCCAGGAAGGCTTCTTTAGATTCTTAGGGTATTCTAAGATATAACAGTCGTATTTGTTTTCCTAGGGTTGGGGATTTGATTCAGCTGATTCTTTACTAGGCTCATAGCTTGAGGTATTCTATTCACCCCGAGATGGCTAAGATGTATAGGGATTTGAGGCAGCATTACTGATGGAGTGGTATCTAGAGAGATATAGCAGAGTTTGTGGCTCGGTGCCTTTGTTCTTAGCAGGTAAAGGCCGAGCATCAGAGACCAGATGGACTGCTTTAGAGGCTGCCCATTCCTGAGTAGAAATAGGAGTGAGTTACTATGGATTTCGTAAGTGGTTTCCCTCACTCTTCTTAGGGTTTTGATCGCATTTGGGTAATTGTGGATCGATTGACTCGGTCTGCTCATTTCATCCTTATTCAGACTTCCTACTGTGCTTAGAGGTTGGCCCGTATCTTTATTCGAGAGGTGGTTCGCCTGCATGAGGTACCTGTATCTATCATCTTAGACCGAGGCTCTCAGTTTACTTCTAGCTTTTGAAGGACATTTCAGAAGGAGTTGGGTACCAAGGTTGAACTTAGCACCACTTTCAATTCCCAGACTAATGGGCAGTCAGAACAGACTATTCAGGTTCTAAAAGATATGCTCTGCACTTGTGTGTTGGATTTTGGGGGTTAGTGGGATTAATTTTTAGCTTTGGCATAGTTTGTCTCTAATAACAGATTTCATATGAGTATTCAAATGGCCCCATTCAAGGCATTATATGGTAGGTGGTGTTGGTCTTCGGTCGGTTGGTTTGAGACTTCTAAGGTTAGGCCTCATGGTATAGATTTGCTTTGTGAGTCATTGGATCGAGTTCGGGTGATTCAGGATAGGCAATGGGCATTTTAGAGCAAGCAGAAGAGTTATCCTGACCATAGACATCATGCTTTGAGGTTCAGAGTTGGTGACCGGGTCTTTCTATGAGTATCTTCCATAAAGGGCATGATGAGGATTAGGAGGAGGGGCAAGCATAGCCCCAGGTATGTTGGACCATTTGATTTCCTATGGACGGTTGGGGAGATGGCATATGAGTTAGCTTTGACTCCTACCTTATCAGCTATTCTCCCGATGTTTCATGTGTCCATACTGCAGCAGTATATCCTAGATGAGTCTCACGTGCTCTGGTGGGACTCGGTTCAGTTGGATGAGAGGTTGGCCTTCGTGGAGGAGCCCGTGTTCATTTTGAGCAAAGATGTCAGGCGGTTATGCTCCAGAGACATTCCTGTTGTTAAGGGTCAGTGGCATCACCATATAGTCGACGAGGCTACCTGGGAGACCGAACGAGATATGCAAACCCAGTACCCCTACCTGTTCGTGCCTTCAGGTACTTCCGTATTCTTTACTCTTGCGGACGAAAGTTCTTTTAGTAGTAGATATTGTAATGACCCTCTAGGTCATTTCCTTTATTTTTGTGCATTTTCTGTATTTAGAGTTTTCCCATAGCTTCCCCAAGTCATTTATGACTTGCTGGGATTGACAGCTCAGTTACCGAGTAGTTCGTTTGGTTTTTATAGCCATTTCCGTATTTAGTAGTTTATAAAGTTAAGAAATGGGTCTCGGGACTAACCTTAGGTAAACGGCCTCGGATTCCATTTCCAGCAGTCTCAACAACTCTGGAATGTCGACTTTAGGCTAGGGGGACCTTTGGTCCGGGTCTCGAGGCTTCCTTACTCATTTTGGGCTATTGGGTGGATATTGGTACAAAATGGCTCCTAGGGTGTGGGACCAACTTTTTATCGAAATGACCTCGATAAGAATTTTGATGGCGCCGTTAAGTCTGAAATGTTGATTTTGGTAGGGTATCATAATTCATTTGCATTCACAAGATTTCAAACAAATCTCGATGGCTCGATCAGGATATTTACACCTTGCCAAAGTTGATGGTGCATCAGCACCTGGTGCAAGCCCAGGTTCTTTATCGCTACCGCGATAGGGACCCCTGCGATCGCGAGGGGTCATGAACTTAGTCATTGCGATTACGAGGCTTGTGAGCTCGCGACTGCAATGAAGGAGGTCATGGGGCTGGGCCGGCTTGTTCATCTTGTTAGTGGGATATCGCGACCTCGGCCAGGGAACCTCGCGACCGCAAAGAGGAAACCCTTAGCAGTAAATAAATTTCCCTCTTCATTTTTTCATCCCATATTTCAAGTCCTAAACACTATTGTTGGCACCTTAAGCTCGAGAATTTGGGGAAAATTCATATAATTGAGTTGGGTTTAGCTCGAGGACGTGTTTGTGGGACCTATATCATCGATAATTCATAATTTTTCTGTCATTTTTTCCATGCAATTCACCTTTTTAGTTTTTAGTTTCAATTTATTGTTGGGACTAAATTGGAGACTGATCTAAGCTCGAATTTAGTTATATTTGTATGGCATTTGATCCTTAAGCTGCGTGGGATGCTGTGACGGTTTTAATTTTATGATTTTGTAAGTGGGTCCCACATGGGATTTTTGATCCAATATTTGATCCAAAGCGTTTATACGCAATATGGGTATCATTTTTCTTGTCATGATGCCTAGATCATTGTTTTGATATCATGGTAGCTCTTGGAGGCCTCTCAAAAGTCCAGTTTAGAGGATTCGATGAGCGTTCGGCGACCTCCAGGTAGGATAGGCTTACCCTATCTTTAGATTGAGCTTATTTATGGTGTTTGTGTATTAATATGCTAGTTTTGGGTAGGTAGTTTAGCCCGGTTATCGCTTTAGTACTTTATGTCTTATTTAGCCGGTTAGGGCCCCATTCGAAAGATTTCGGGCCCATTATCCCATAGTATAGTGTAGTGACATCCTTCAGGGATAGTATTAGTGCTTTTAGTATCTTGATATGGGGTCGAGAAACCTTAGACTAGACTTGGCTAGGTTTCGGCCTAGGTTTGGTTATCGAACCCCCTGTAGTGGGCCCCAATACCTTTTTTAGCTAGGAATAGTTGGTGTTAAGTTCCTTTAGGCTTGATTAGACTCTTGACTACCACCTTAGGTTATTACCTTGGGTTGGATTGGACTTAGAGTGGTTTCTGACTTGTTTTAGCCCTTTTTCCAGGGTAAAGTAGTAACTGTTCCTCTACTGTACCTCTTGACCTAGTGTAGTAGACCCATCTTGCCTTAGTGGACTAATCTGCCCGATATTAGTATTTATGACCTTATGATATGGTTATAGGATTAGAAACCTTGTATTTTTCCCGGTTATCTAGTGATATTTATTTCTCTATAAATGCGTGTCAGCTCTGGACTAGGTCTGGCATATGCCTTATTGATATTATTATTACGAGTTCTGACCCGATGTGAATAATGGTTATGGTTATGTCTATGGTTACTATGTATGGGATACAGTGTAGTTTTGGTATTGGCTTACAGTTGAGATTGGTTACTTATGGGATCACTAGTCCTCTTGTTATGTTATGGTTGTTATGAGTTTCGATTTGAGTCCGACACTTGGTTATGGTATGATTGGGGTGTTTGGTGTTGATGATGGTTGTTTTGGGTATATTGACAGTGGTTCTGAGTTCTGTTGTATATGATTTATGTGGCCTCTCGTTACTACCCATTATTTTGGCTTCGAACCGGCGTATGGCCTCTCATTACTACCTACTATTTCTGGTTTGAGCCCGACCTCTGACCTCTAGTTATTACCAATTGGTGCCGGTTAGATCCCGGTGCACACCTAGATAGTTTTATGATGGATTTGGGATCAGATGGTTACTTGAGATCGGTTCAGCTACGGTTACTTATGCTTTCTACTTTAGTCTCTTCTTGTGTGCACCCGCCGTTTTATGAGGGCTTGGTAGGGTTAATTGTCTTCTTCTGTGTGCCTTTAAGGCTTATGGGGGCCTAGTTAGGTTATATCTAGCTTTTCTTTCTTACTGTGGAGTTGTTTATTTCCTGTATCGCCCTTATTTATTCCTTTATCGCATTTGCCTAGCTTAGTAGATATTTATATTTCTACCCCTGTTACTTCTGTCTTAGCTTACACTCGCATTATATATATGCTTTCATTATATTTGAGCTTAGTCGACCGATGACGTCTACTGTGTACCCATTTCTTTAGTACTCATACTGCACTTCTGCATCTTTTCCCTAATGCAGATCCGAGTATGAGCCATCGACGTTGACGCTATTCTCAGGCCAAGCTACTGATGTAGAGATAGGGTGAGCTTTCTAGAGCTCGAAGCTAATCCTCCTCCATCTATTCCAGTTATAGTCTTTTGCATTCTGAGACTACTGTATATATATGTATTTTGGTTACTGTCTAGTACCCATTACTTGGTTTTAGTGGCTCTTGTATCGACCTTACCAGGTCTTGGGAGGTATTATTTTGTATATTTTGTCCTCCTTCTTCTTTTGTTTGGTATTTTATGTAGTTATATTTCTTCGCTTCCGCTATTATTGCTATTGATTGTGGGTTTTCTTCTCATTTCTTTCTATCTTCCGCCCATTATCCTATTACTTGCCGTTCCGATCTATGGCTTGACTTATCTACTGGTGGGTTGAAGTAGGTGACATCATGACCTGAGAAATCGGGTCGTGACAGAAGATGATCTCTTTTCAGCATTTAAAACAGATCCTTAACTTTGTTTGAATACTATAGGGCAATGTGCGTTGTATCGTTTACAAATTTCTGAAAATAAATTTTCATATCCTTATGGAAGTTTTCAAAAATATATGGCCCGATAAAAATTACTACATACACAGTCATTTTAAGGATACATATCAAAATTCTCCAAACATCCTTACCCTTAATACATATTCTCTCACATCTTTTATTTAATTATATATCTTTCTGCATTTTTATTTTTTTCTCTCCATTGTACTTGACATTACCAAACTTACATCAGCCGTAACTTCTCAGCCACAAAAGAAAAATATTTTCTTGGCCAAAGTAGCTGACTTTCTTCTCCTTTTCACTTTTTTGGCCACCACCCTATCGGATTCTGATAAAACAACAACCAATAACTCCAACACCTCACTTTTCCCCCTCTTCGGTCGAACCCCACTAGTAGCCGACCAAACTTCGACAATGCACTACCCAAAAACCCAACACCACTTGTCCAACCACACACCACTGAAATATCATTACCACGTTGCCTTCCTCTTCTCCACCATCAACAACCAACAACAACCACAACTCCACCAACAAACCACCAGACCTACTGTCCTATCCTTTCAGAAAACACCATAATCGAAGCTCCGATAATCAGTCAACCCAACTACCTCTGTCCCCTCTCTATTTTATTATTCCAATAATACCCTTTTGTTTTCCTATCACAACTCAAAAATTCAGGTCATAATAGCACCAACTATAACCCACCCCCATCTCTGATAGTATTTATCAAGATTATATACAAAAAATAAGTAAGTCAAAACTGCTAAGGGCATACCATCAGCCAAAAACATTTGGTAATCATAAATGCAACATGGAATAAACAGAGCCACAATTTGAGCTTGAAGAAGTTCTTTCTTCCTTTGATGAGTGAGCTGAAGAGCTTTCAATTCAGCAGATTTATCAGCCAGTTCATTCTTCAAGTGCTGCCACTGCAGTGGAGTATTGGAGCGCTTCATAGAAGTAGGTAGAGCAACATATTCCACTCATCCCAACATATCTTTTGTAGTCTGATAAATCCAAACCTTGACAGGAACAACATAGTCCTTAAAAATGGAGGCCATCAAGAACCCATATGAAAGACATGTCTATTCTCATCCTGCTTAAGAACCCTATGCATATGTTCGACAATCAAGTTACGTAAGTCAATTTTGACCTCAGTATCAAGCAACTCCACCAAGGTCAAATCCAAGTAACTAGCCTCAATCCTTCCCTCTTTTCTATGAAGTATGATTTTGTGAACCACTTCAAAATAAAGCTTATGTAGAGGAGACATCTCTCTCTTCTATACCCTGTGATGCTGCACAAAATTTGCTTGACCAAGAATTTTTTTGGTGATATCAAGAGCAGAGGTCTTCCAAAGGTGGCAATTCCATTTTGACATAGTGACTCCCGCCACCCTCAGAAATATCCAAGATTCGAGCAACATATGTAGGATAGTTGAATAGGATTATTCTAAATAGAGGAAGTGAACTGAGTACCATCATTGGATCCATTGATATAGAATTCAGTGACTTCTCTTTTTTCTAGCTTATGTTGCATATTTCCTTGAAGAAATAAGTTGGACCACCCTTGAACAGCCACCTTAGTGAGAAAAATCATCATCTCAGGGACACTAAAACCAGTAACAACTCAACCCTGACCACATAATATTTTTGGAACTTGATAATGTTGGAGAGCTGAGAAGTGGGAGGCATAGTGGTAAAGACTTGCTCAGGAATCGAAACATTTGTATCAGCAGACTAAGACCCAGAGTGGGTAGAAGAACAAGGTTGAGCAACCTATTTCTTTTTCACAGAGAATTTAGACTTTGAAGAGGTTGGAGATTTCAAAAATAACTTAGAGAAAAATGCTGACCTTTGTTTGGAAGGAGGTTTAGGAATAGTATTGGAACGAGTGGAGAGTGAAGATGGTTTTGTAGTGGGTCGAACAACACTTCTACCTTTTCTAACCCGATTCACTAGTAGATCCTCCTCAGAAGGGACAATAGTAGTTTATATAGGAGCATGAGGATGAGAAGATCAGGATTTCTTTTTGGTTGGCTGCTAAGGAAATATAAAGATTAACATCCTCTTGTCTTCATTTAGACCTAGTATGAGCCACTCTAGATGGAACAAAAAAAAAAGAGGAGGGCTCAAGAATACTTTTATTCTCAGGAATAGGAATAGCTTTACCACTATCTTTCCGCAGCCTATCACGAATCTTAGGATTCACAAGATCAACAATGTGGATTTCATCAGTATCCACAATAGTAAGAGGAACAAGTGGAGGTAATTGGTCCAACCCTGTCCTAGGAGAAAGAGTTCCCAAAGAGATTTGAGGAGTTCCTCTCACCAATCTATTCCACATATCAAATGCTCTGAAATTCCTAAAGAAATATGTCACTCTTAACCTAAGAGGCTCGCCAGAAGAAGGAATTTCAACTGGGAGGTCCTTTGAAGGTTCCCACTCACATGATGCCCTCACTTCTTGTGGTTTATTCTGAACAAAATGAGAAGTATTTAGGGCCAAATAAGAAGCATCAAATGAGATTTGATGAGCAATCATATCAGAGTCGGCAACAAAGATATGAGGAATGGGTTTTGGAACCACAATCGCTAAAGGGTTTTTAGATATGCTGGAGTCGGTAGTTTGTAGAGATGATAGTGGGGATGGGTTTGGAATGTGTGAAGGATTAGAAGATGAGGAACCCATGGATAATGTGAGAATTTTTTGAGCCATTTCATATTTGGAGAATAAAGGAGAACGAGAGAGGAATGAGTGATATTGAGTGAAAAGGTGAATATAAATACAAAAGAAAGAAGACAAAGAGAGTTCGGTAGGTGAAATGTTTCATTCAATGTGAAATAGTGGGTGAAAGGAATGAGTGATAGGACGTCGGCGACAAATTTTTGAAAAAAAAAGGACTCTTAAGAATTAGTTGTTATTTTAGAGTCATTATTGAAATAGAATATAGTTAATGCAAGGAACATGAGTGCTCAATTGTTTCAATCTTGAATTAACATAATATTTGCTAGCGTAGAACATACCTAACAAATAATCAATTTGTGGTCACAATCACTTGCTTGTACTATTTCTCTACAAAATCTAATAAAAAAATTTGTTAAAATAACCAATAATCTAGTATTGAAACACACAACTGAATAAACAAGACTGAATAGAATAACCTTTAGACTCAAGTTGATGTGAGATTAGTTATTCCAGTCAATTATTAAGGGAAAGTTTAAGAAATCTTAATCATCCCCAAGTCTAGCTATTTTTGTCAAAATGTTCCCGACTTAGTGCCTTAGTAAAGATGTCAGCAATTTATTGTTCAGTAGAACAAAACATAATTGAAATATAATCCTTTTCCACATTAACTCTAACAAAGTGGTGTCTTATATCAATATGTTTGGTTCTTTTATGTTGAACATGAGTATTAGCAATATTTATGGCACTAATATTGTGTCATGACCCAAAAGTCGAGGTCATGATGGCACCTACCCTATCCCAACCCTGGGTAAGTAAGCCCAACTCCTAAAGAAATAAAGATTTCAGAAAACAAATAACGAAACACAAATACGAGACATCATAAGAAAGTTAGGCCATAAATAAATAAACAAGAATATTTGAAACTAAACGAAACACAACTCCAATCCCATAATCTGATGTCATGAGTAAAGAGAACTAATACAGAATAAGAGAACAAAAATACACGTCTATATCATACAACCAAAATAAAGAATATAAAGATATGATAAAGTCTGGAATCAAGCCCCGAACAAGGAGCTCACCCGTACTCAAAATTAGACTTAACCACTACATGATCTCACGCTCTGTGGGTCGTACTCTAACAAGGATCTACACTGTAAGGGTAGACAAAATAGGAATGAGTATGGTCCACTTGTACTCAGTAGGTATCATAGGCCGACTGAGCAAAGCAACAAACTAAACAAGTAAAGAATATTATAAGCACACTTCCACCTGCATACAGAAAAGTTCCCAACGATGGATCAAACCATATCTCCTAATAATTCTACAAGTATAATAATGATATACGAATAACTATACATAAATGTATAAGGGAAAACTAAATTCACGATAACAATCAAATAAAAAAAATGCAAGTGATGCAATGCAATGCAATGGTAGGATAAGGATGGAATATATCAATATCACCTCGTATACACCTTCCAAGCATGAGCTTCCAGGATAAGAACCATTAGGGGTTCGCATCCCATATGCTTTTAAAATCTCAATCTTATATATCAATCAACCTTACCGGCACATCCCTTGGTCAAAGGTTTTATAAAGTATTTCATTTTATTTCAAAATCAGTATTTCTCTGTGGTATCAATTCCATATAAATAGATAAATGAAATGAGGATGCATGCTCATAATCAAAATAATATCATGTAATAAATTAATTCAATGTGGTATTAAATGAGCTCAAATCTCAATAAATCATGAAGTTAGCCATCGCATGGCACCACTGTAATAAATAGTCATGTAGGACATCAAATATATCATTTCAAGCCTCTATCCAGGCATCATAATATTAATAAAGACAAATAATGCACAAACAAAATCAATACCAACCCCTACTGGGGTATCACAACAATAATCATCTCTCAAGTCAAATATAATGCTCGCATAAGCCCCCCCCCCTCCCTCCCCCCCGGGCATCACAATAATAATACTCTCTCAAGTCAATAATAAACACTCACATAGACCCCCATATGGGTAATATGAGTAAAACAACTATCTCAAAATATGAATCTCATGATAAAATCCCCAACCCGCAGCATACTTTACAGGAATAGTTAACTACCCAGCCCAGTCTGAAGAAAGTTAAGTCATAACCAACCTCCAAAAGTTGAAACACGAGCCTGGACCCTTCAACTAGGAGCTTTTACTTTTCGTACGGCCTCGGATCGAACTCAATCTATCAAAAAAGTAATCTACGAGTCAAAAGAAGTCTAACGATAACCATATTAGCTACTTTCATTCTGGGTCCAAAAATAGTTTGAAAATATACTCCAAAGAAACAAGAGTAAACCAGAATTTTATTGAAGAATCATGTTTTCCATACCTCAAGGATCCTAAATAAAAAAGGCCATTGAAAAACAAGTTGAATCGATGTTGAAATCATTGAAAAATCATCTTCTCACTTTACCGGGTGAAACCCCAAAATTTCAAGTTTAAAATCAAGGTTTTGAAGATGTTTTGGAGATAAAATCGATGAATAATGATTGAAATCAAGTTCAGAAGCTTACCCAATCACTTTTGATGAAAACCACTCTTTAAAAACGTCTTCCCTAAGGTTTCCAAGTCCAAAAATGGTGGAAATGGACAAAAATCGTGAAAATGGAGATTTTACTGTTCATGTGAATAGTGTCCCGTGATCGCAACCTAACCTACACAATCGCTAGCTCAATGTTGTCCACGACTAAAAATGGTCATCGCGATCATGGGAAGAAGCCATGCGACTGCGATGGCTACCCAACCCAAACTTCACGATTGCCAATACCACCACGCGATCGTAATAAAGAAACACCTAACTCTTCTCAATCGCGCCCCCTACCACGCGATCGTGATAAGTAAATGCCTGGTGCACCAACAGCTGTGCACCACCAATAGGCCAAGTTTCAAAATATTATGAATGGACCCTCGAGATCTATTGGAGACCCCACAGAAATAAATAAAAAATGTACTATGCTAATTTTGATATTTCGGACTCAATGGACCATCAGATTTATCAAAAGAGTTCATTTTCAACATGTTAACCCTCGGGACCCCTTTAGGCTAAATTTAACTAGTTTCTCATCCAAGAGGTCAAAACCAAATATAAAGGCTATAAACCCAAGCTAACCATGCTACTAATCTAAAATCAACATTTTGGATCTAATAAAACTAACAAAATCACCATCTGACGCTTGGATCATAAAATATTGACCAAAGTCAAACTAATCACTTATAAGGCTACTCAAAACCTCAAACTCACTCAAATCACTTCCCAACTCTTCGAGGACCATGCCAACCATCCCTACAACTCATAAATGACATATAACAACTATAGGGAAGGACAAAATAATCAAAATATAGAAAAAATTAAAAATCACAACAGGGGTTGTTACATATTATCATAAAAGATAAGGACATATCCAACATCCATACCAAAATCCGATAATTTTTGTTTGATCCACAACAATTGAGTACAACATGATCTAGCAGCTATATACTCAATCTCAACAGTAGACAAAGCTATAGAATTTTGTTTCTTGGTGGACTAGGAGATCAAACATGATCCAAAAAAGTGTACCATCTATGTGGTGCTTTTTCTGTCAACTAGATAACCTGCATAGTCACCATCTGCATAGCCTACGAGGTTGAAATTGCTTCCTTTTTGGTACTATAATGCCAATTTAGTTGTTCCCTTAATGTATCTCAAATATTTTTGACAGACTTGAGATGAGACTCTTTAGGATTTGCTTAAAACCTTGCACAAAGTCCAATACTAAAGACAATGTCAGGTCTTCTAGCAGTGAGATACAAGAGAGACCTGATCATTCCTCAATATAAATTTTTCTCCATAGATGGACCATTTTTATCAAGGTCTAGTTTTGTCACGCCCCGAATCCCTTCGGGACGAATTGGCACCCGTAGCCGATAAGGCCCGAGAGAACCAAACTGTACTTCTACTCATTCATTTGCATGCCAAAAGAAACACCATTACCACGTAGGGACTTAAAATGCTAATAACGGAATTCATGGAACATGTGACATATATATATACATATGTGAAACTTGGCCGTTGAGGCCATCAAGTCAAAGACGTCATATACCACCTTACATTCATACACCCACATATGTCTACAAAAGCCTCTAACATAGATATTTACCAAAACCAACTGAAAGTCAGGACAAGTCCCCGCTTTATACAATATGTACAACACCAAAACATATGAACAACTGTGACTCGGCGAAGCCCCGAACTAACTTGAGCTCACCAATGATCCGCGACAACTGGCAACCTACTGAGGAGGCCTACTAGTACCTGCGCCTACAGCAAGTAAGGTAAATCCCCCAAGAGGGGTCAGTACGAAGAATGTACTGAGTATGTAAGGCTCATAAGAAACTGTATGATATGTAAATATGCTAATGGACTTAAATACAAATAAATGACTAATATAGATAAGTAACTATTCTGTACTTTGGAAATCATGTATATTGCTTTCATTACTTCCTTTGTTTCTTTGCGTCTATGATTATTCATCTTTGCCTGTGACCGGTGATACCCGAGCCCCAACTAAACAGTGGGTTTTAACATAACATCATGTTATGTTGGGATCGGCTCGAGCTAGGCTTATGCCCCTAGAGCTGCCACCCTATGAATCAATATATATCGGGATCGGCCCGAGCTAGGTTATTACCTCTAGAGCTGCCACCCATACCAACATTTCAGGTTCGGCTCGAGCTAGGTGATTACCCCCAGAGCTTCCCCATGTCAGGATCGGTCCGAGCTAGGCTTATGCCTCTAGGACTACCCCCTGATCCAACAATCTCGGGATCGGCTTGAGCTAGGCATTTCACCCCCATGAGACTTTGGATCATTAACCCATGAGTGAGAAACATGAGAGTAAACATTGTTGGAAACATAACCTTATTGGAAACATAATACTATTGGAACCATTGAGCCATAATCGATAAACAATAAATATGAGTATAACCACTATTGGAACTTTGGAACATAACATTATTAGGCTTTTGGAACACTATTCATGAATACGAGACATGAGATTCACAATTGATCAATGAGTAGGAAATATATGATAATGACCATTGATAACCGGATAGGATACCTTAGCACATTTCGGGATGGGACAAGCGTAATGTCAATGTGAATACTATTTGCCACAAAAAGATACGGACAAAGTAACCTTACATACCTTATATTATCAATACGAATATATAATCTTAGATGTGCATACAATGTCCCTTTCCTTCCTTATGTTTCACTCTACAACACAAATACATAACGGAATTTACATTAACCACCAACTACCTTCTAAACGCATACAACGTCAATGAATTACATGTTTGCCTTTAACATTGTCATTTTCCCCTTGACAATACCATTGATGAAATTATCATATCAATAATCCCACAATATTCCATACATTGACCAATACATGATAATCAACAACATTTCACCACAAAACTTCTCCTTTACACTTTCTCATCCACACCACATCACAAATAATCCATCAAGTCACCTTAATACGCCTCATAGCACATATCGGCCAAAATACCATAATTTACACTTATAGAAAAATAACAAGTTTAATAACAAAATCACACAATACATGTTCATATTTTGTCCATACCATGCTCTTTCATCAAGTCACAAGTCATATTTCAAGTTACAATTCCATGGATCACAAATCTTTTACAAAAACACAAAGTACCATGTTCAACACTTCCAAGCATAAGAAACATGATTTACATACTCTCCCATTCATATAATATATTAATCCATAAGAATATTCACTTACCCAAGCTTGAAAAATGATGATCTTGCTCCAAAAGTTGGTTTAGGGTTCTTAGGGTTTGAGAGAGAAATATCTTGCATTTGGTCTAAAAGGGCATGAGACTTTGTAATGAATAAAATCAGATTTTTTTCCCCTTTTTATAGGCCTTCAATTCCATCCTTAGCCACTCTATGGCATTTAATGTTAGGTTCTAGAAAGTCAAGGCAAGAATGGGTCATTTGACCCATTTGGGCCATGTATTTTATTCCATTTTTGAGCCTTAATTTGGACCCAATTGCACATGTTAGCTTAGCCCACCAACTTTAATGTGTAATTCACCATATATATCGTGTTTAAATAATTTCATAACATCACGACAATATTCCCTAATGAGATTCTCATTCGTTGTCTCAATCGCAAAAATAGAAATTCTAGTCGCCCATGGCTTCATTGAACATTTATGATAACTACTTGTGTTTCATGGTTTGATCATGTAGAAGTATGTAGAAGTGTATTGAGGTATTTGAAGCTTTAACAATGCTCAAAGAACTCCAAGGAACTAAAAGAAACCATAGAAGAATCGACGTAGCATTGCGTTGCGAAACGAGCCCGGAAGGGTTAGTGGTTCCACTTCAGTATCTTTCACCCGTACTAAATGACATATGTAACCCTTAACAATCATTTTCCTGGCTTTCAGATAGGAAATAAATCTTCCTCGTGGTGCCCCTACATCACCCTTCCATTCAAGAGCATTCATTTGTGGGAATGAAAATGTACCTTCTTGCCCCGGCAATCTACCGTGGCATAACAAGAGGCCAACCAATCCATTCCCATTATCACATCAAAATCCACCATGTCTAGTTCAATGAGATCGTCCAACGTATCATGACCACACACAGTTACCACACAGTTATGATATACTTTTTTTCCAACAATACATTCACCAACCGGTGTAGACACTTCAATTGATTTAATTAATAATTCGGTGCCTTTGCAAATTTTGCAGCAATCAATGGAGTAACATAGGACAATGTAGAACTTGGGTCAATCAGTGCATATACATTATATGAAAATATGGATAAAGTACCTGTGACGACATCAGGGGAAGCCTCTGAATTCTGTCAGTCCACAAAGCATAAATGCGATTTTGGACCCCACTAGTACTGGCTGCTCCTCTGGCACCTCTACCACGGTCAACAGACTGCACACCTCGGCCTAGTGAAAGAACCGATGCTGATGACGCAACGGCCGATCCTGCCGGTCGTGCTACACCACCCATACTCCTCTGAGGACACTCTTTTATCATGTGTCCCGTCATGCCACACCAGAAACAAGCATTTGTCCCCACTCGACATGTACCTGCATGAATACGCCTGCAGTGCTGACACTGCTGACGAGGAAAACCTACTGCCTGTGATCCGTGAACTCCACTGCTCTGTCCAGATAGGCCACCTCTAAACCCTCGGAACTGAGAGTGAGCACCTGCTATGGAATGAGAAAACGATGGTCTAGGTGGTCTAGGAAACATGGCCTAGATCCTCCTTGGGACATCATAGATGGTCCCATCGGTCTAGCCATTTTGGACTATCCTCTATCAAGTTCATGTACCCATCGTCTCTGTCTTTGATCTTCCATTTTCTGGGCAAAGGCCTAAATTCTCGGTATGTCCATGTCCTTATTCAAGGCAGCAATGGTGCAATCTCTTACCAAATATGGCTCTAATCTGTCCACGTATCGATGGACTCTATCTGTCATTGTAGCCACCACATTTGGCGCATATCGACCCAAGGAATTAAATTGCAAACTGTATTCCCTGACACTCAGATTTCTTTGATGGAGATTTAGGAACTGATCCGCACGTGCCTCCCGAATCTCATAAGGAAGATAGTGATCTAGAAATGCCGCTTTAAATTCTTTCCATGTAGGTGGGTTTGCACCATTATCACGAGATTTCTTCCAATACTCATACCATAATATCGCCTCTCCTTTTAATCTATACGCAGCAAGTTCGACTGTTTCGAACCCAGTCATGTGCATAACTTCCAAAGCCCTCTGAATTTGATCCACAAAGTCTTGTGGATCTGATTTTGGATCGGACCCGGTGGATATAGGAGGGTCCAGCTTTAGGAAATCCTGTGTTCTGCTACTCGCCACTCTAGCCACATCATCATTATGTGTCATCGAATCAGCTCATCCTTGACTTTGGGCTGCCACTAACTGTGTCAACATATGTACTGCATTTCTAAGATCCTGATCTGTGGCATTCATTGGTGGTTCTGCGGGTACATCTCTTCCTCTTGACTCTTCTGAAACTGGAAGAGTAGAAGAAGCCTGTGATGCCATCTCTGGTTCAGCGCCGCCTTGATTAATTGGTTCAGGTGGGGCTCTACTAGTTCCTTCTCCAGCAATTCTATCAATCCTCTTACTTTTATCTCTACCTCTTCTTGTGATTGGCATTTCAACTATACCAAAGAAAAAACAATTACCATGATCAGATTCAATTCAACTTACAACACTGGATCTATTGCACGATCTAGAAGTGAAGAAAAGAAACAACATCCTAAATGCCCCGTAGCCTCTTACTTATAAATGTGGTGCACAACACATCGATAAGTAAGACTCTACTCAGACACGGCTTTGTAGACACCCTTAGAACGACCTGCTTTGATACCACTTATGTCACGCCCCAAATCCCTTCGGGACGAATTGGAACCCGTAGCCGATAAGGCCCGAGAGAACCAAGCTGTGCTTTTACTCATTTATTTGCATGCCACAAGGAACACCATTACCACGTAGGTACTTAAAATGCTAATAACAAAATTCATGGAACATGTGACATATATATATAAGTATGTGAAACTTGGCCGTTGAGGCCATCAAGTCAAAGACGTCATATACCACCTTACATTCATACACCCACATACGTCTACAAAAAAGCCTCTAACATAGACATTACCAAAACCAACTGAAAGTCGGGATAATTCCCCGCTTTATACAATATGTACAACACCAAAACATATAAAAAACTGTGACTCGGAGAAGCCCCGAACTAACTGGAGCTCACCAATGATCCGCGATAACTGGCAACCTACTGAGGAGGCCTACTAGTATCTGCGCCTGCAGCAAGTAAGGTAAATCCCCCAAAAGGGGTCAGTACGAAGAATATACTGAGTATGTAAGGCTCATAAGAAACTGTATGATATGTAAATATGCCAATGGACTTAAATACAAATGAATGGCCAATATAGATAAGTAACTATTCTGTACTTTGGAAACCATGTATATTGCTTTCATTACTTCCTTTGTTTCTTTGCGTCTATGATTATTCATCTTTGCCTGTGATCGGTGATACCCTGGCCCCGACTAAACAGTGGGTTTTAACATAACATCATGTTATGTTGGGATCAGCTCGAGCTAGGCTTATGCCCCTAGAGCTGCCACCCTATGAATCAATATATATAGGGATCGGCTCAAGCTAGGTTATTATCTCTAGGGCTGCCACCCATACCAACATTTCAGGTTCGGCTCGAGCTAGGTGATTACCCCCAGAGCTGCCCCCTGTCAGGATCGGTCTGAGCTAGGCTTATGCCTCTAGGACTGCCCCCTGATCCAACAATCTCAGGATCGGCTTGAGCTAGGCATTTCGCCCCCAAAGCTACCACCCATACTTGATCATTAACCACATATGCATTACTTTAATCTTTACTTTGAGATTTCAACCATGATAGTTATACTTTACTTGAGGCTTTGGATCATTAACCCATGAGTGAGAAACATGAGAGTAAACATTGTTGGAAACATAACCTTATTGGAAACATAATACTATTTGAACCATTGAGCCATAATCGATGAACAATAGATATGAGTATAACCACTATTGGAACTTTGGAACATAACCTTATTAGGCTTTTGGAACACTATTCATGAATACGAGACATGAGATTCACAATTGATCAATGAGTAGGAAATATATGATAATGACCATTGATAACCGGATATAGGATACCTTAGCACATTTCGGGATGGTACAAGCGTAATGTCAATGTGAATACTATTTGCCGCAAAAAGATACGGATAGAGTAACCTTACATACCTTGTATTATCAATACGAATATATAATCTTAGATGTGCATACAATGTCCCGCTCCTTCCTTATGTTTCACTCTACAACACAAATACATAGCGGAATTTACATTAACCACCAACTACCTTATAAACGCATACAAAGTCAATGAATTACATGTTTGCCTTTAACATTGTCATTTTCCCCTTGACAATACCATTGATGAAATTATCATATCAATAATCTCACAATATTCCATACATTGACCAATACATGATAATCAACAACATTTCACCACAAAACTTCTCCTTTACACTTTCTCATCCACACCACATCACAAATAATCCATCAAGTCACCTTAATACGCCTCATAGCACATATCGGCCAAAATACCATAATTTACACTTATAGAAAAATAACAAGTTTAATAACAAAATAACACCATACATGTTCATATTTTGTCCATACCATGCTCTTTCATCAAGTCACAAGTCATATTTCAAGTTACAATTCCATGGATCACAAATCTTTTACAAAAACACAAAGTACCATGTTCAACACTTCCAAGCATAAGAAACATGATTTACATACTATCCCATGCATATAATATATTAATCCATAAGAATATTCACTTACCCAAGCTTGAAAAATGATGATCTTGCTCCAAAAGTTGGTTTAGGGTTCTTAGGGTTTGAGAGAGAAATATCTTGTATTTTGGTCTAAAAGGGCATGAGACTTTGTAATGAATAAAATCAGATTTTTTTCCCCTTTTTATAGGCCTTCAATTCCATCCTTAGCCACTCTATGGCATTTAATGTTAGGTTCTAGAAAGTCAAGGCAAGAATGGGTCATTTGACCCATTTGGGCCATGTATTTTATTCCATTTTTGGGCCTCAATTTGGGCCCAATTGCACATGTTACCTTATCCCACCAACTTTAATGTGTAATTCACAATATATCTCGTGTTTAAATAATTTCATAACATCACGACAATATTCCCTTATGAGATTCTCATTCGTCGTCTCAATCGCAAAAATAGAAATTCTAGTTGCCCATGGCTTCATTGAACATTTATGATAACTACTTGTGTTTCATGGTTTGATCATGTAGATGTATGTAGAAGTGTATTGAGGTATTTGAATCTTTAACAATGCTCAAATAACTCCAAGGAACTAAAAGAAACCATAGAAGAATCGACGTAGCATTGCGTTGCGAAACGAGCCCGGAAGGGCACATTTTTTGTGCCTTGCGCCACTAGATGCAAAGCAAGCTGTGGCGCAAGAAATGGATGCCCTATGAATCAGGTGGCTTGCGCCACACCCCCTGAAATAGGGAGTGGTGCAAGTTTCAACACCTTGCTGAATTTTTCGGCCACTTCTTCAACACTTGCATATCATCCAATACCCTATCAAAACACTACAAAATTCTTACTTATTGCCCTCAACACTAAGTAAATATGACTCCAAGGTATTAAATAGGGTCTAAAATGTATGGGGTATTACAAGTTTTGTGGCAGTTGTAATAGGAGTATCAATGTCCTTGGCTTCCTCCATTTTGAATCATTTGAACAATTACTTCGCATACTTTTCCTGATGTATCATGGTTCCAGTTGGAGTTTTCTTGATTTGCAATCCTAGAAAGAAATTGAGTTCCCCCATCATGCTCATCTCAAATTATCCATTTATGAGATTTACAAATTCTTGTGTCATATTGTCATCGGTAGTTCTAAAGGTGATAATATCAACATAAACTTGTACGATTAACACATCTTTGCCATTAGTTTTTAAAACAAAGTATTGTCAACATTACATTTTTTGTGCCCATGCTCCAGTAAGAACTTTGACAATCTTTCATACCAAGACCTTGGGGCTTTCTTCAACCTATACAAAGCCTTTTCAAGTTTATAACCATAATCATGGAACTTTGTGCTTTCAAATCTATGAGGTTGCTTCACAAGAACTTCTTGTCATGCCCCGACTTCCAACGAGGCGTGATTGGCACCCGAAGCCGACATGGTCCGAGAGAACCAATCTTTGCTCATGAACCTTCATATGAATATCCTCGTATGAATATTGCTAAGCCTTATGTAACTATGCGTAAAACATGAACATGGAACATATGTTATATATATACATTTATGTAACTTGGCCGTTGGGGCCATCAAGTCAAACGGACCTTTATCTCGTACATTCATAACCCACACATGTCTACAAAAGCCGCTAACAGATGCATTTACAAGACCAACTTAAAGTCGGGATAAGTCCCCGCTTTATACAATAGTTACAATGCCAAAACAAATATACAACTATGACCCAGAAAGCTCCGAACCAAGTGGAGCTCACCAAAACTCTGCAAATAATTCTCAGTCTACAAAGGAGGTCTACTAATGCCTGCACCTACAACATGTAAGGTAAGTCACCCGAGGGGGTCAGTACGAAGAATGTACTGAGTATGTAAGGCTCATAAAAAATATCATCATACATGAGAATATCAATAGAATAAAATACAAGAGAATAGTCAATGTGTATAAACCATCATTTTATTTAATAACTTTTATAACTACTCTTCTTCAAGGGAAAATACCTTCACTCAAGAGACTTGCCTCAAATAGATTCTACTATACCCAAGAGGTTCTTTCTTGCCTCTATGTTCATGGCCACTAGTGTTCATCTACTTGGTTAGTAGGTTGGAGAAGAATAACATTCATCCACATACATCCACTCTAGTAGTAGGGTAACAATATAACGTACATCTATTCGATTAACATACATCCACTCTCTTGGTGGGGCAACATACATCTACTCTCATGGTGGGGCAATATACATCCACTCTCATGGTGGGAGAACATACATCCACTCTATGGTGAGAGAACATACATCCACTCTCATGGTGGGGCAACATACATCCACTCTATGGTGGGAGAAATTGATATATCAAATTATGAGAGAGTAATACATGAAAGATCATGACACTACTTGAAACACACCAACATGCTTTACCTTACTCTTATGCTTCAGGAGAACACCTTAACTTATGAGGGATAGATATCTTAGCTCGCACTTTACCCCTTCACTTCTCCTATGAGATCTTATATAAGTAGGTCTATGATACCGGTCCTCCACATTTGGTGGGCTATAATAGATAACAAATCATAATCTTGGGATTATTCCATATTGAACTTATGCCCTCTAGAATGTGACCCATACTCAATGAAACATATAGCAACCATGCGCTTTACCTCTTTACAATATTATACCCTCTACTTAGTTATGAGAATGACGCGCTAAAGGTCATGGCATTTCATCACACACTTATATACACATCTCACTTCACTCCTTTACCTCCTGAGTTTGACATCCTTACTTATGAGGAATAATTATACTAACTTGCACATCACCTCTCTTATTACTCTTATGAGATTGGTACTCTTGCTTATGAACAATAGGAACAAGGATAATCATCATACTATAGGACTTTGGAACAAGACATAGTCGGAATAAAGCTATTCAAACTAAACAAGCACTCTTTACCTCATTACTCTCGTTGAGATAGTTCTTTTAGAAATTACAACGTCATGACATCTTTGGAACTTCAATCAATGAATAAGAGATAAGTGAATCATAATTCACCTAAGAATAGGGAACCTATGAATAACAATCTACGTCACCCTGAATTGATATACTTCAAGCCTCTCGGAATTGAAACAAGCCCAATGTCAATAAGAACAATATCTTGTAGAAGGATACGGAAAGAGTAACCTTACATACCTTGTATTGTTAATACGAATACACAATCTTAGTCGTGTATATAATGTTCCTGCTCCTTCCTTATGTTTCACTCTACTACACAAGTACATAACGAGATTCACATTAACCATCAACTACTTGACAAATGCATAGAACATCAATGAGTTACATGTTTGCCTTTATTTCCCCTTGACAAAACCATTGATAAAATTGTTATTCCAAAAATCCCACATTATTACCAACATTGACCAATACATTTCACCACAACACTTCTCCTTTACACTTTCTTATCCATATCACATCACAAAGAATCCATAAAATTCCCTTAATACACCTCATAGCACATATCGGCCAAAATCCCACAATTTACACTTTTAGAAAAATAACAATTATAATAACAAAATCACACCATACATGTACACATTTTATCCATACCATGCTCTTTCATTTAGACATCAAGTCTCTTTTCAAGTTCAAATCACCAAGATAGCACATCTTTCACCAAAAGCAAAAATACACTATTCACCACCTTGCCAACACAACTATCATAATATACATAATCTCCCATGCATATAATATGTGAATCCATGAGAATAAATACTTGCCAAGGCTTGGAATATGATGATATTGCTCCAAAAGGGCCTTAGGGTTTTGAGAGCAAAAGAGGCTTTCTTGAAAATTCTAGAAAAAAGATAGAAAAGCATGTGTGTTGTTGTGTATTAAAAATCTGATTTTTGACTCCTTTTATAGACCCTTGAAGTCAAACTTAGCCACTCTATGGCATTTAATGTGTATCTAGAAGGTCAAATGGAAGAATGGGTCATTTGACCCATTTGGGCCATGTATTTAGTCCATTTTTGGGCCTCACTTTGGGCCCAATATCACATTTCAACTTAGCCCACCAATATTCATGCACAATCTATCATATATCTCCTGTTTACTTAATTCCATAATATCACGACAATATTCCCCTACGAGATTCTCATTCGTTGTCTCAATCGCAAAAATGGGAATTCCAGTCGCCCATGTCTTCATTGAAAATTTATAATAACTACTTGTGTTTCATGGTTTGATCATGTAGAAGTATGTAGGAGTGTATTGAGGTATTTTAAGCTTTAACAACACTCAAAGAACTCCAAAGAACCAAAAGAAACCATCTAAGAATCGTCGTAGAATTACGTTACAAAACGAGCCCAGAAAGGCAAAATATTTGTGCCTTGCGCCACTGCTGCAAAGCAAAGCAGTGGCGCAAGTTTTCCTTGCCCTATGAATCAGGGGCTTGGGCCACACCCCCTGAAACAGGGTAGTGGCGCAAGTTTCAGCACCTTGCTGAATTTTCGGCCACTTCTTCAATACTTGCATATCGTCCAATACCTTATCAAAACACTACAAAATACTTACTTAGTGATCTTAATCATCAAGTAAACATGACTCCAAGTCACCAAATGAGGTTAGAATGTGTACGGGGTATTACACAAATGCTCCACGAAATCACAAAACCCTTTCTATGAAAGTCTAATTGCATGTACGTGGCCAAATTTCAATTTTCTAGTCGTTAACATTACCAACTACATACTTATATCTCTAGACACCTAAGCAACCATTATTCAACATCATCACATAGGGTTGGGAAGGTACGGGGTGTTACATTCTCCCCCCCCCCCCTAGAAACATTCGTCCACGAATGTTAACGATGTCGCTTAAATTACAACACATGCATCTCTATATTAGCATACGCACACATAAACACTAAAGGCTCATGGATACTTTCTTAGTATTGGCCCACTTCCCCATTTTGAACCTTTTCCTCCATTTGCAACAAATATGGTTACGTTGATGTCATCATTTTTTTTTTCTAGCTTACCATGTGATCTCCTCTACTTGTTGATTTCTCCAAAGGACTTTTACAGACGCTACTTCTCTATTTATTAACCTTGGCACTTGTCGGTCTAGAATAGCCATAGGTATCTTTTCCTAGTGAAATCCTCTAAATTGTGTATATTTCCAATGGGAGTAATATGACACGAAATTCTTATATACTTTCAACAATTTCACATGGCACGTAGTATAGGACCAATTCCCCTTTAATTCCAAATCCCATTACCTCTTTCATTAGTGATGCTTTTAAGAGTACTTAATCCTCTATACTCACAAACATCTACTATACCCTTTTGATATGCATCTAGAACTCTAATAGATTTACCACCAGATGGAGATAGTTCAATCGACTTAACTAATAACCCCGGTGTCCCATAATCAATGAAGTGATATATGATAGGGTATTTGTATCAATTGCAAATATGGATAATATACTTGTATCTTCATCAGGAGATGCCTCCGCATTCGGATGATCCACTAAAGCGTAGGTGCGATTCTGAGGTCCACTGGAACTGGTTGCTGCTCTGGTACCTCTACCGCGACCAGCAGACTGTACACCAGCTGTCGATGCCACATTGGCTGATCCGGCAGGCTGTGTCATACTACCTATGGGCCTCTGTGGGCATTCTCTTATCATGTGTCCTGGCCTACCACATACAAAGCATACATTCGTATCAAACTGGCATTCGCCTGCATAAACTCTCCCACAGCGCGGGCACAACTGACGAGAAGATCTCGTCGCCTGTGATCCATGAATCCCACTACTCTGTTCAGATCGACCACCTCTAGACCCTCGGGATTGAGAATGAGCACCTGCTATAAAATAAGAGGATGAGGGTCTAGGCGGTAATATTCGAGATCCAGATTCTCCTGGGGACACCATAGACTGCCCCATACGACTAGCCCTTTTTGATGGCCCTTCCTCAGATTTCTGCGTCCTATTTCTTTGCCTTTGGTCCTCCATCTTTTGTGCGAAGGTCTGTATTCTAGCTATGTCCATATCTCGATTTAAGGCAGCAATAGTGCAGTCTCATACCAAATAAGGCTCCAATCTGTCCACATATCGATGGACTCTATCTTCCATGGTGGCTACTACATTTGGAGCATATCTAGCCAAGGAATTAAACTGCAAACTGTATTCACTCACACTCATATTTCCTTGACGCAAATGTAGAATTTGGTCTACACGTGCCTCCCAAATTTCATATGGGAGGTAATGATCAAGGAATGCTGTTTTAAATTCTTCCTAATTTGGTGGCATTTCATCGATACCACGAGACTTCTTCCAATCTTCATACCACAATATAGCCTCGCCCTTCAGTCTATAAGCTGCTAGCTCAACCGTTTCTACACCTGTTACGTGCATCACCTCTAGTGCTCTTTGAACTTGGTCCACGAAATCCTGTGGATCTGCTTTCGGATCGGACCCTGTGAATATGGGAGGGTCTAATTTTAGAAAGTCCTGTGTACGCCGACTAGCTGCTCTAGCCGCGTCATCTTCATTTACCATTGGACCAGTTCGTCCCTGGGTTTGTACAACCACTAACTGTGTCAACATATGTACTGTATTTCGTAAATCTTGATATGTGGAATTCATTCCCAATTTTGCGGGTACTTCTCTACCTCTTGGCTCTTCTGGAGCTGGAAAAGTAGAGGAGGACTGTGATGCAATTTCAGCATTTGCTCCACCTTGACTAACTTGGTCAGGTGGTAATCTACTCATTCCTTCTTTATCAAGCACATCCACCTACTTCCCTTTACCTCTACCTCTTCTCGCGATTGACTTGTTTACTATACCAAAGAAAAACAATTACCATGATCAGATCAAATTCAACTTACAACACTGGCTCTATTGCACGATCTAGAAGTGAAAAACAGAAACAACATCGTAAATGTCCCGTAGCCTCCTACTTATAAATGTGGTGCACAACTCATCGATAATTAAGACTCTACTCAGACACGGCTTTGTAGACACCCTTAGAACGAACTGCTCTGATACCACTTTTGTCACGCCTCGACTTCCAACGAGGCGTGATTGGCACCCGAAGCCGACATGGCCCGAGAGAGCCAATCTTTGCTCATGAACATTCATATGCATATCCTCGTATGAATATTGTTAAGCCTTATGCAACTATGCGTAAAACATGAACATGGAACATATGCTATATATATATATATATTTATGTAACTTGGCTGTTAGGGCCATCAAGTCAAACGGACCTTTATCTCGTACATTCATAACCCACACATGTCTACAAAAGCCGCTAACAGATGCATTTACAAGACCAACTTAAAGTCGGGATAAGTCCCCGCTTTATACAATAGTTACAATGTCAAAACAAATATACAACTATGACCCAAAAAGCTCTGAACCAAGTGGAGCTCATCAAAACTCTGCAAATAATCCCCAATCTACAAAGGAGGTCTACTAATGCCTGCACCTGCAACATGTAAGGTAAGTCACCCGAGGGGGTCAGTACGAAGAATGTACTGAGTATGTAAGGCTCATAAAAAATATCATCATACATGAGAATATCAATAGAATAAAATACAAGAGAATAGTCAATGTGTATAAACCATCATTTTATATAATATCTTTTATAACTACTCTTCTTCAAGGGAAAATACCTTCACTCAAGAGACTTGCCTCAAATAGATTCTACTATACCCAAGAGGTTCTTTCTTGCCTCTATGTTCATGGCCACTAGTGTTCATCTACTTGGTTAGTAGGTTGGAGAAGAATAACATTCATCCACATACATCCACTCTAGTGGTGGGGTAACAATATAATGTACATCCACTCTAGTAACGTACATCCATTCTATTAACGTACATCCACTATCTTGGTGGGGCAACATACATCCACTCTCATGGTGGGGCAACATACATCCACTCTCATGGTGGGACAACATACATCCACTCTATGTTGGGAGAACATACATCCACTCTATGGTGGGAGAACATACATCCACTCTCATGGTGGGGCAACATACATCCACTCTATGGTTGGAGAAATTGATATATCAACTTATGAGAGAGTAATACATGAAAGATCATGACACTACTTGAAACACACCAACATGCTTTACCTTACTCTTATGCTTCAGGAGAACACCTTAACTTATGAGGGATAGATATCTTAGCTCGCACTTTACCCCTTCACTTCTCCTATGAGATCTTATATAAGTAGGTCTATGATACCGGTCCTCCACATTTGGTGGGCTATAATAGATAACAAATCATAATCTTGGGATTATTCCATATTGAACTTATGCCCTCTAGAATGTGACCCATACTCAATGAAACATATAGCAACCATGCGCTTTACCTCTTTACAATATTATACCCTCTACTTAGTTATGAGAATGACGCGCTAAAGGTCATGGCATTTCATCACACACTTATATACACATCTCACTTCACTCCTTTACCTCATGAGTTTGACATCCTTACTTATGAGGAATAATTATACTAACTTGCACATCACCTCTCTTATTACTCTTATGAGATTGGTACTCTTGCTTATGAATAATAGGCACAAGGATAATCATCATACTATAGGACTTTGGAACAAGACATAGTCGGAATAAAGCTATTCAAACTAAACAAGCTCTCTTTACCTCATTACTCTCGTTGAGATAGTTCTTTTAGAAATTACAACGTCATTACATCTTTGGAACTTCAGTCAATGAATAAGAGATAAGTGAATCATAATTCACCTAAGAATAGGGCACATATGAATAACAATCTACGTCACCCTGAATTGATATACTTCAAGCCTCTCGGAATTGAAACAAGCCCAATGTCAATAAGAACAATATCTTGTAGAAGGATACGGAAAGAGTAACCTTACATACCTTGTATTCTCAATACGAATACACAATCTTAGTCACGTATACAATGTTCCCGCTCCTTCCTTATGTTTCCCTCTACAACACAAGTACATAACGAGATTCACATTAACCATTAACTACTTGACAAATGCATAGAACATCAATGAGTTACATGTTTGCCTTTATTTCCCCTTGACAAAACCATTGATAAAATTGTTATTCCAAAAATCCCACATTATTCCCAACATTGACCAATACATGATAATCAATACATTTCACCACAAAACTTCTCCTTTAAACTTTCTTAGCCATATCACATCACAAAGAATCCATCAAATTCCCTTAATACACCTCCTAGCACATATCGGCCAAAATCCCACAATTTACACTTTTAGAAAAATAAAAAGTTTAATAACAAAATCACACCATACATGTTCATATTTTATCCATGCCATCCTCTTTCATTAAGACATCAAGTCTCTTTTCAAGTTCAAATCACCAAGATAGCACATCTTTCACCAAAAGCAAAAATACACTATTCACCACCTTGCCAACACAACTATCATAATATACATAATCTCCCATGCATATAATATGTTAATCCATGAGAATAAATACTTACCAAGGCTTGGAAGATGATGATCTTGCTCCAAAAGTGCCTTAGGGTTTTGAGAGCAAAAGAGGCTTTCTTGAAAATTCTAGAAAAAAGATAAAAAAGCATGTGTGTTGTTGTGTATTAAAAATCTGATTTTTGCCTCCTTTTATAGACCCTTGAAGTCATACTTAGCCACTCTATGGCATTTAATGTGTATCTAGAAGGTCAAATGGAAGAATGGGTCATTTGACCCATTTGGGCCATGTATTTAGTCCATTTTTGGGCCTCACTTTGGGCCTAATATCACATTTCAACTTAGCCCACCAATATTCATGCACAATCCATCATATATCTCATGTTTACTTAATTCCATAATATCACGATAATATTCTCCTACGAGATTCTCATTCGTCGTCTCAATCGCAAAAATGAGAATTCTAGTCGCCCATGGCTTCATTGAACATTTATAATAACTACTTGTGTTTTATGGTTTGATCATGTAGAAGTATGTAGGAGTGTATTGAGGTATTTGAATCTTTAACAACACTCAAAGAACTCCAAAGAACCAAAAGAAACCATCTAAGAATCGTCGTAGAATTACGTTAAAAAACGAGCCCGGAAAGGCAAAATATTTGTGCCTTGCGCCACTGCTGCAAAGAAAGACAGTTGTGCAAGTTTTCCTTGCCCTATGAATCAGTGTCTTGCGCCACACCCCCTGAAATAGGGTAGTGGCGCAAGTTTCAGCACCTTGCTGAATTTTTCGGCCACTTCTTCAATACTTGCATATCGTCCAATACCTTATCAAAACACTACAAAATACTTACTTAGTGATCTTAATCATCAAGTAAACATGACT
This sequence comes from Capsicum rhomboideum, assembly GCA_031232105.1. Lineage (NCBI taxonomy): Eukaryota > Viridiplantae > Streptophyta > Magnoliopsida > Solanales > Solanaceae > Capsicum > Capsicum rhomboideum. The sequence goes on along the minus strand of CP124714.1, from coordinate 149,474,652 downwards.
CCAAGTCACCAAATGAGGTTAGAATGTGTACGGGGTATTACACAAATGCTCCACGAAATCACAAAACCCTTCCTATGAAAGTCTAATTGCATGTACGTGGCCAAATTTCAATTTTCTCGTCGTTAGCATTACCAACTACATACTTATATCTCTCGACACCTAAGCAACCATTATTCAACATAATCACATAGGGTTGGGAAGGTACGGGGTGTTACATTCTCACCCCCTTAGAAACATTCATCCTCGAATGTTAACGATGTCGCTTAAATTACAACACATGCATCTCTATATTAGCATACGCACACATAAACACTTAAGGCTCATGGATACTTTCTTAGTATTGGCCCACTTCCCCATTTTGAACCTTTTCCTCCATTTGCAACAAATATGGGTTCGTTGATTTTTTATTTTTATTTTCTAGCTTACCATGTGATCTCCTCTACTTGTTGATTTCTCCAAAGGAATTTTACAGACGCTACTTCTCTATTTATTAACCTTGGCACTTGTCGATCTAGAATAGCCATAGGTATATTTTCCTAGTGAAATCCTCTGAATTGTGTATATTTCCAATAGGAGTAATATGACACGAAATTCTTATACACTTCAACAATTTCACATGGCACGTAGTATAGGACCAATTCCCCTTCCTTTCCAAATCCCATTACCTCTTTCATTAGTGATGCTTTTAAGAGTACTTAATCCTCTATACTCACAAACATCTACTATACCTTTTTGATATGCGTCTATAACTCTAATAGATTTACCACCAGGTGGAGATAGTTCAATCGACTTAACTAATAACCCCGGTGTCTCATAATCAATGAAGTGATATATGATAGGGTATTTGTATTAATTGCAAATATGGATAATATACTTGTATCTTCATCAGGAGATGTCTCCGCATTCGGACGATCCACTAAAGCGTAGGTGCGATTCTGAGGTCCACTGGAACTGGCTGCTGCTCTGGCACCTCTACCGCGACCAGCAAACTGTACACCAGCTGCCGATGCCACATTGGTTGATCCGGCAGGCCGTGTCATACTACCCGTGGGCCTCTGTGGGCATTCTCTCATCATGTGTCCTGGCCTACCACATACAAAGCAGACATTCGTATCAAACCGGCATTCGCCTGCATGAAATCTCCCATAGCGCAGGCACAACTGACGAGAAGATCTCGTCGCCTGTGATCCATGAATCCCACTACTCTGTTCAGATCGACCACCTCTATACCCTCGGGATTGATAATGAGAACCTACTGTAAAATAAGAGGATGAAGGTCTAGGCGGTAATATTCGAGATCCAGATTCTCCTGGGGACACCATAGACTGCCCCATAGGTCTAGCCCTTTTTGATGGCCCTTCCTCAGATTTCTGCGTCCTCTTTCTTTGCCTTTGGTCCTCCATCTTTTGTGCGAAGGTCTGTATTCTAGCTATGTCCATATCTCGATTCAAGGCAGCAATAGTGCAGTCTCGTACCAAATAAGGCTCCAATCTGTCCACATATTGATGGACTCTTTCTTCCATGGTGGCTACTACATTTGGAGCATATCTAGCCAAGGAATTATACTGCAAACTGTATTCTCTCACACTCATATTTCCTTGAAGTAAATATATAAATTGGTCTGCACGTGCCTCCCGAATTTCATATGGGAGGTAATGATCAAGGAATGTTGTTTTAAATTCTTCCCAATTTTGTGGCATTGCACCGATACCACGAGACTTCTTCCAATCGTCATACCACAATATAGCCTCGCCCTTCAGTCTATAAGCTGCTAGCTCAACCGTTTCTACACCTATTACGTGCATCACCTCTAGTGCTCTTTGAACTTGGTCCACGAAATCCTGTGGATCTGCTTTCGGATCGGACCCTGTGAATATGGGAGGGTCTAATTTTAGAAAGTCCTGTGTACGCCGACCAGCTGCTCTAGCCACGTCATCTTCATTTACCATTGGACCAGTTCATCCCTGGGTGTGTACAGCCACTAACTGTGTCAACATATGTACTGCATTTCGTAAATCTTGATATGTGGCATTCATTCCCGGTTTTCGGGTACTTCTCTACCTCTTGGCTCTTCTGGAGATAGAAAAGTAGAGGAGGACTGTGATGCAATTTCAGCATTTGCTCCACCTTGACTAACTTGGTCAGGTGGTAATCTACTCATTCCTTCTTCAGCAGGCACATCCACCTGCTTCCCTTTACCTCTACCTCTTCTCGCGATTGGCATGTTTACTATACCAAAGAAAAACAATTACCATGATCAGATCCAATTCAACTTACAACACTGGCTCTATTGCACGATCTAGAAGTGAAAAACAAAAACAACATCCTAAATGTCCCGTAGCCTCCTACTTATTAATGTGGTGCACAACACATCGATAAGTAAGACTCTACTCAGACATGGCTTTGTAGACACCCTTAGAACGAACTGCTCTAATACCGCTTTTGTCACGCTCTGACTTCCAATGAGGCGTGATTGGCACCCGACGCAGACATGGCCCGAGAGAACCAATCTTTTCTCATGAACCTTCATATGCATATCCTCGTATGAATATTGTTAAGCCTTATGCAACTATGCGTAAAATATGAACATGGAACATATGCTATATATATATATTTATGTAACTTGGCCGTTTGGGCCATCAAGTCAAACGAACCTTTATCTCGTACATTCATAACCCACACATGTCTACAAAAGCCGCTAACAGATTCATTTACAAGACCAACTTAAAGTCGGGATAAGTCCCCGCTTTATACAATAGTAACAATGCCAAAACAAATATACAACTATGACGCAGAAAGCTTCGAACCAAGTGGAGCTCACCAAAACTCTGCAAATAATTCTCAGTCTACAGAGGAGGTCTACTAATGCCTGCACCTGCAACATGTAAGGTAAGTCTCCCGAGGGGGTCAGTACGAAGAATGTCTTGAGTATGTAAGGCTCATAAAAAATATCATCATACATGAGAATATCAATAGAATAAAATACAAGAGAATAGTAAATGTGTATAAACCATCATTTTATATAATATCTTTTATAACTACTCTTCTTCAAGGGAAAATACCTTCACTCAAGAGACTTGCCTCAAATAGATTCTACTATACCCAAGAGGTTCTTTCTTGCCTCTATGTTCATGGCCACTAGTGTTCATCTACTTGGTTAGTAGGTTGGAGAAGAATAACATTCACCCACATACATCCACGCTAGTGGTGGGGTAACAATATAATGTACATCCACTCTCATGGTGGGGCAACTTACATCCACTCTAATGGTGGGACAACATACATCCACTCTATGGTTGGAGAACATACATCCACTCTATGGTGGGAGAACATACATCCACTCTCATGGTGGGAGAACATACATCCACTCTATGGTGGGAGAACATACATCCACTCTATGGTGGGAGAACATACATACACTCTCATGGTGGGGCAACATACATCCACTCGATGGTGGGAGAAATTGATATATCAAATTATGAGAGAGTAATACATGAAAGATCATGACACTACTTGAAACACACCAACATGCTTTACCTTACTCTTATGCTTCAGGAGAACACCTTAACTTATGAGGGATAGATATCTTAACTAGCACTTTACCACTTCACTTCTCTTATGAGATCTTATATAAGTAGGTCGATGATACCGGGTCTCCACCTTTGGTGGGCTATAATAGATAACAAATCATAATCTTGGGATTATTCCATATTGAACTTATGCCCTCTAGAATGTGACCCATACTCAATGAAACATATAGCAACCATGCGTTTTACCTCTTTACAATCTTATACCCTCTACTTAGTTATGAGAATGACACGCTAAAGGTCATGGCATTTCATCACACACTTATATACACATCTCACTTCACTCCTTTACCTCCTGAGTTTGACATCCTTACTTATGAGGAATAATTATACTAACTTGCACATCACCTCTCTTATTACTCTTAAGAGATTGGTACTCTTGCTTATGAACAATAGGCACAAGGATAATCATCATACTATAGGACTTTGGAACAATACATAGTCGGAATAAAGCTATTCAAACTAAACAAGCTCTCTTTACCTCATTACTCTCGTTGAGATAGTTCTTTTAGAAATTACAACGTCATGACATCTTTGGAACTTCAATCAATGAATAAGAGATAAGTGAATCATAATTCACCTAAGAATAGGGCACATATGAATAACAATCTACGTCACCCTGAATTGATATACTTCTAGCCTCTGGAAATTGAAACAAGCCCAATGTCAATAAGAACAATATCTTGTAGAAGGATACGGAAAGAGTAACCTTACATACCTTGTATTCTTAATACGAATACAATCTTAGTCGCGTATACAATGTTCCCGCTCCTTCCTTATGTTTCACTCTACAACACAAGTACATAACGAGATTCACATTAACCATCAACTACTTGACAAATGCATAGAACATCAATGAGTTACATGTTTGCCTTTATTTCCCCTTGACAAAACCATTGATAATATTGTTATTCCAAAAATCCCATATTATTCCCAACATTGACCAATACATGATAATCAATACATTTCACCACAACACTTCTCCTTTACACTTTCTTATCCATATCACATCACAAATATTCCATCAAATTCCCTTAATACACCTCATAGCACATATCGGCCAAAATTCCACAATTTACACTTTTAGAAAAATAACAAGTTTAATAAAAAAATCACACCATACATGTTCATATTTTATCCATACCATGCTCTTTCATTAAGACATCAAGTCTCTTTTCAAGTTCAAATCACCAAGATAGCACATCTTTCACCAAAAGCAAAAATACACTATTCACCACCTTGTTAACACAACTATCATAATATACATAATCTCCCATGCATATAATATGTTAATCCATGAGAATAAATACTTACCAAGGCTTGGAAGATGATGATCTTGCTCCAAAAGTGCCTTAAGGTTTTGAGAGCAAAAGTGGCTTTCTTGAAAATTCTAGAAAAAGGATAGAAAAGCATGTGTTTTGTTGTGTATTAAAAATCTGATTTTTGACTCCTTGTATAGACCCTTGAAGTCATACTTAGCCACTCTATGTCATTTAATGTGTATCTAGAAGGTCAAATGGAAGAATGGGTCATTTGACCCATTTGGGCCATGTATTTAGTCCATTTTTGGGCCTCACTTTGGGCCCAATATCACATTTCAACTTAGCCCACCAATATTCATGCACAATCCATCATATATCTCATGTTTACTTAATTCCATAATATCACGACAATATTCTCCTACGAGATTCTCATTCGTCGTCTCAATCGCAAAAATGGGAATTCTAGTCGCCCATGTCTTCATTGAACATTTATAATAACTACTTTTGTTTCATGGTTTGATCATTTAGAAGTATGTAGGAGTGTATTGAGGTATTTTAAGCTTTAACAACACTCAAAGAACTCCAAAGAACCAAAAGAAACCATCTAAGAATCGTCGTAGAATTACGTTACAAAACGAGCCCGAAAAGGCAAAATATTTGTGCCTTGCGCCACTGCTGCAAAGAAAGGCAGTGGCGCAAGTTTTCCTTGCCCTATGAATCAGGGGCTTTCGCCACACCCCCTGAAACAGGGTAGTGGCGCAAGTTTCAGCACATTGCTGAATTTTTTGGCCACTTCTTCAATACTTGCATATCGTTCAATACCTTATCAAAACACTACAAAATACTTACTTAGTGATCTTAATCATCAATTAAACATGACTCCAAGTCACCAAATGAGGTTAGAATGTGTACGGGGTATTACACAAATGCTCTACGAAATCACAAAACCCTTCCTATGAAAGTCTAATTGCATGTACGTGGCCAAATTTCAATTTTCTCGTCGTTAACATTACCAACTACATACTTATATCTCTCGACACCTAAGCAACCATTATTCAACATCATCACATAGGGTTGGGAAGGTACGGGGTGTTACACTTCTTCTTTTAGATTTTCATTCAGGAAAGCACTCTTCACATCCCTTTGATATAGAGTGAATTCCTTGAAGGCAGCAACAAGTAGCCAGATTATTTCAAGCCTTGCCATAGGTGCAAATGTCTCATCACAGTTAATTTTTTCTTATTGATTTTATCAGTGGAAACCTGGCCTTATTCCTTGTGACTGTTCCATTTTCATCAAGCTTGTTTCTGTATACCCATTTGGTACTAATCACTATTCTATCTTCAGGTGTAGGGAACAAGTGCCATACCTTTCTCCTTTCAAACTAATTGAGTTTTTCTTGCATAACTAGTATCCAGTTTTCATCCTTGAGAAAGCACTATCCATATACCAGTGATGCTTGCCTCCTTTCAGTTTCACCTACAAAATAATTTAGTGATTAGTCTTAGGCACCCAGACAAGCTTGGGTCCTTTTTTATGATCAAATATATGGATTAAATTTTTTTTGCCATTCTGGCAACATGTTGGCATACCTATTTCTTTTATCAGTTCTAGGAGTTCTTTTTTTTAATCAATTTTATGTTTCTGTTCATAAGTCCATTAGACTTTTGACATTCAGCAGTGGGATGTCAAAGTTTTTCATAAATATAACATAAATCCTCAGTGGAGATTATTTCTTTGTGAAAACTCAAACTAGTTTTTTCATTATAAGTTATGCTTCCTAGATGATTTACAATTCTAGATGATTGAGTCTAGCGATTAGCTCTTTTCAGATCCAAATTTATCCTAGAATTATCCTAATAATAGTTCATCTCTTCTTTGTTTAAGTTCAGACTCAATCTTTTGATGATTATCATTCATAGCCTTTCTTCCTTTATCAGTGATAGAGAGCTTGAAATTTTAGACTTTAATGCAAGGATGGTAGAACTATGTTGGTTAACCTATTCCTTCAAAGTACAATTTTCTTTCTCAATAACACTCTTGCTATTTTCAACATCAATATATTCATATTTGAGACTAATAAGAGAACTAAGTAACTGATCTCTGTCAGCAGTTAGGTTATGAAGATCATCAATTAGTGGATTCATCAAAAAGTTCTTAGAACAAAGATGCAATTTATCTTTAAGATCAAGTAGACTTACCTCAAATTTTTCTTCTTCTTTTTATGTCACGACCCAAATTGCTGGATCATGAGGGAACCTAATCTAATCCACCTAGATAGTAGAAACCCTTACCACCCTTTCAATAAGATATGCGTAAGTCTGAAAATAAGTAACAAAATACCCAAGTCCTTATAACAATAGATTTTACAACATATATAAATGCAAAATGAAACTACCCGAGGACCTAGTCTAAACAGGTACAAGAGCTTCTAAATTAAGAAAGATAAGACTGGACACAACTTCCACCATGAATGAAAGGAGTAGAAGATGTTGGAGATCACTATCCACATCACCTGAGAAACTTTAACTGATCTTGCAACCAGACTATACCCCAAAATGGGTATAACAAGAGTAGTATCAGTACAAATAACACATCCTGGTAGGTATCATCAGCCGACCAGGATTAGATCATGTAAACAAAACATAGAAATCACAAAAAGGAAGCATGACAACATATATACAATTAAATCCATATCACTTTCATCCATTTGTGTTACGTAAGAGTATACCATTCTTGTTTCTGCTGACTTAGTTATATCCAATCCATTGCTAGTAGTCAATATATACCATTGATATTCCCCTTATACCTTTCACACTTAATCTTACTAACCATAAATCACCCTTCACATTAAATGTCATCCATCATAACTCTTACTTGCTTACTTCCAATAGTTATTATAAGACAATCTGTTTCGATTAACCTTAATAATAAATGAGCACAATAACCATAACCTTGTATCAAGTGTAACCATGAATCAACAATAATATCCAAGTCAACAATCCATGACTCTAATAATATTCATACCTCAATTCAAACATGGGAGTAGCAACAACAAATATGCTAATACCTCAATTCAAACATGGGAGTAGCAACAACAAATATGCTAAGCATTTGTCAATTTAATCTAGATCAACTCAAGGATCTATAAATAAACAATAATGGAAATCAAAATACATTTTAGATTTACATGAGAAAACACCTTTAATAATTAAGCACATAGACCCGGTCCACTCATAGAACCAATGTAAACAGCAACAATAACAGTAATCATAAACTCGGTCCACTCAAGAAACCATCACATTCATAAATACCTTGTACACATATGCTAAGGGTTTTATGGTTGCCCACTAGCCATGACCTATAGGGGACGAGCTCCTATCCATATACTGTACAGGCGTGGTACCTAAGCCAACCAATGAATTATATTAGCCAATCCTATGAATATGTCCAAATACGGGTACATCCCTCAATAATAACCGATAATACAACAATCACAACCACACTGAGAATAAGCAATCATACCTGTAAAGTCAACAAGCCTTTAATATAAACTCATTATAGGTGATTAACACTTAGGATATCATTTAAAAATTACATTCCTTAAGTATTCATTACAATAATAGACAACCACCCAAATATTTGATCAACTCGAGTTAATCAATTTATGTACACAACAATCATACTTTAACACACTAAATCACAAGTAGCTATGAATCAATGGTTTCATCAATTATAGCATGTCCGAATACCAATCCCCATCTTATTCAAGTAAGAATTATCAAGCCATATTCATTAAATTCAAGTAGTTATTTTAGGAGCGCACGTTTAACCAAATGGAGTCTAAAATCTAGTAATTCATTCATTAATCAAATCCCCCTTTATTCATACTGAAATCGGGGATTCCGTTATTATCTAGCAACCCTTACATTCAAGTCATTACTAAGTTCAAGACCCTACTTTACTAACCAATCATTCATGTCTATTCAACTTACAATCTAGTTGTAGTCATACACCTTTATACCTTTTACTTTATAATCCCTAGCCTAACTTGACTTAGGCTCTTAAGGTATGCCACCACCTCTTATCATAATCCATTCTCATAACTATACTCCAGCAAGCATATTCCATGTTCCAAACACACATAATAACAAATTCACCTTTTTTAAGGTATTAAGGATGAGTCATTAGATTATAATCTCCCATAATCTTCTTATTATCATCTATATTCACATAATTCACATTACAATCCACCATGGAGTCATACAAATATAAAACACCCATCAGAGATTCATACATTAACATAATAACACATATTTAGGCCCTTATTATATTAAATCTATGTTTTATCCATCCAAACTCCATGTCCGCAAGCCTAAGTATGATTTCTCCAGTCAAATCTATATTATGGATACGATTACTAACCACAGTCTACTATTCATAAACTATAACCTACCTGGGCGCCAAGCTGCTGCAACAAATAAGCTATACCATGGATGATCTTCCTTCTTCTTCACATTTTCGAAGGCTAAATCATCTAATAAACAACAATTATAAGAGTAATTAATAAACTACTCTTCAAGAAAAAACCTTAGGAATTCAAACCAAATAATTTTACCCTTAATCACAGCCTACAAATTTACCCAAGTTTCAATTAATCATCAAATTAGTTCTATCAAGCTCAAGCCAACTCCAATAATGGAGTTTTAAACCTAAAGGTCCCACCTTTATTGAATTCAAGGTCCCCAACTATCAACTTTCATATTTTTGAACCATAATTTTATACTAGAAAGAGTTAATTTATAATCTAAACTCAAATCTAGGTGAAAATACATACACCCATAAGTTTTCCCCATAAATTCATGAACTTAGGGTTCTAAACCACTAGAATTTCACCATAGATTCCACATTCTAGTGATTCTGCAAGATAAACGGATTAATCAGTGTTAAAAAGAAATAAAAATCTTACCTCAACGATGGATTTCCACCCAAATCAAGAGAAAATTTCCCTTCTAGGGATTAGGAATGAAATTTTGGAGTTTGAGGGATGAAACCCATCAAAATAAGGTTATAAACTAATGTCGCTATAGCGACCTAAACCCGTTATGACGCCCTCAACTTTTCAGCACGGACAGTCATTCATAAAATGATCATAACTGTTTACTCAGGAAGCGAATTAACAAATGGTAATTTTCATTGGAAATAAGACTCAGAGATCTTTAATTTGGTGGGTATTGGCCCCCCGCAACTCTTTATATTCTAGGAGAAATGCTCATTTGAAGTTGACCCTAGTTTAATCTTTAGCCCAAAGCTAAATCGGTATGGACACTTTCAATTTAACTTTGTGCTAGGGGTATTATATGACTTTAGTACATATCAAATGCACTCCCATACTAAAGAATTGATCCTATCACATATGATGAAAAAGAATTGTATACCATTACCACAGATATTTTCAGTTACGACAGAACCGGTCATTACATCTTCTAAATTAGAGTCACCCATTTCCATAAATGCAATCTCATCAGCTTCATCATCAGATTTATCTGATCTTGATACCCATGCAACCATCATAGTAAATTACTCTTTCTTTTAGGAATCAGATTTGTCCTCTTAACTTTTGCTTCTTCTCATATCTTTCTTTCTTCCATTCAATTTACTATCGTGGACAATCTTTAATCATGTGATCTATCTTTTCATATTTGAAACATCCAAACTGAGATTTCTTATTGGACCGACATCTTCTACCTATTCCTTTCTTGTCATATCTCTTTCCTTTCTTAAATAACGTAAGTTTTTTACTAGAATTGCCATTTGTTCATCATGAAGGTCAGAATCCTCACTAACAGATGCCTTTAGTACGAGTGACCTATCCTTAGACCCTTCCTCCTTTTTGAGGTCATCCATATTTATTTCATAGGTTTTTAAGTGCCAAACCGATTCTTCAAGGGTCATAGTGGTGGTGTCATTCTCTTATGGTGGTGACCTTCACATCCCCCATTTGTTTTCTCAAATTTTTCCTCAGTGGTAAGATTTTTTCCTAGAGAAGATAGTTCATTGACCAGAGATGTAAGTCGAGTGAGCATATCGTGCAGTGACTCACGCTCCTTCATCTTAAAAGCTTCATATTTAGTGAACAACATAGCAACCCTAAACTTTCTCACTTGATTGGTCCCTTCATGATCATTGACCAGTGCATCCCAGATATGCTTGGCAGTGGTACAATTTGAGATTCTATCGTACTCGTCAGAACCTAGTCCACAAACAAGAATGTGTTTAGCCTTTTCATTGTTCTTGAGAGAAATGAGATCTTCTGGAGTAAACTCGCTTCTCACTTTCTTCACTTTCTCTCCTTCAACTGTCTTTATAGGGACTGTTGGTCCCTCAGTGATTCTATCTTATGGCTCATAGTCCTCAGCCTAAATGAAGTTCTCCATACGCGCCTTCCACCAGATAAAATGAGACCCATTGAAAAGAGAAGGCCTGATGGTGGATTGTCCTTCATAGTTCCCAATTTGTGGTGCATAATTCATCCTAGATCGTATCTTAAGGTGTTAGCCTTTTAACAAGATACCCTGCTCTGATACCATATAATGTTCTTCACGACCTAGAGTTTAGTTAATTTAACTTAAGAATTGCCTATGTGTGACATAGGTTGCCTAACGTGTTCCAACTGAAGCAGTAAGGACAGTAAGTAATGAACACTATAGTTTTATGTGGAAAAAATTATAACATATACCTCTACACGATTTAACCCCAACTTCACTAAATACAATGAGCCTTTCAATAGAATATTACAAACTTTGTAATCTAAGGAATAATAAACTCTAGTTCCTAACAACACATACACCTCCCAAGGTATGTGTTCCCAAGTCTTCACGCTATCCAAACTTAAAGACAACAATCCTATTTCAGTTTATAACACATTGAAACTAAGAATACATCAACATTACAGTTCAATAAACAATTCCTAATACATCTGTAACACCCCAAAAATTAAATATAAGATTAGAACCATGCTTCATATACATGTAAAATCAAACATAATATTTTGGTAGTATGAGAAGTGATTTAGACATTTATTAAGGCCACAAGTAACTCCTAGCTCATAGCCAAGTTGAAACCTTCCTTACCGGTGGTTTTCTTGCGAAGAATCTCCCTATAGTCAACTTTAAACGAGCATAACTCCTAGATTCTGAGGTATTTTTGAGCTCAAGACCAACTAAATGAAAGTTCTTTGAGTCTTCTTTCCAATGCATCTAATTTCGCCCAATTCGATTCTGGAGCTAAGAGTTATGACCATTTTAGTGAAGTATTATCCAGCATTGGGATAATACGATTGTAGGCTAGATTGTACGACAGTACAATCCATTCGTCTACATAAAACAAACCAAAACCCTAAAAGGTGACAAGTATACCTTCTAACCACGAAAGGGTACCATGCTCTTGGTTAGAAACCACGATCTTGGGCATGATCTTGACTCCTAAAGTTCATTTGGATTGGACTATCAACCTAGAACCAAGGTATGATCATAGGTGGGTCCTACAATCATACCATGGCTCATCTGATCAAGTCTAGAGAGCCTCAAATTAGCCACCCAAACCATGAGCACCACCCATGATCGTAGGTGAGTCCCACAATTGTGGGATAGTTCATACGTCACCTTCTTTAGCCTTTTCAGTTACTAATTTAAAATTGTACATCAATCTTTTTCCACTCTTATAACATCAAAATTACATAAATATTTCAAGGGTGATTATTAAGCCTAATATTACCCTAAGTCCCTCATTACTCAGAAAATACTCGACACTTAGCATCACAGAGAAAGAAAGAGGCGATTTCCTCCCTTCAAGGCAAACTAGAGTTCTCCAATCTTAGGCTCCAATTTCAAAGATTTCTTCAAGATTCTCATCTTCAGGTATGTGGGATTTTATCTTTGAGTTTTCTTTCACCCTTTGAGTCCCAAAGTTAACCTAAATCCCTCAGTTTACTTCCTCCCTCAGAGCCTAGGGTTCATGAGTATTATGAATTCCTTTATATTTCAGTTCTTTGTCATAGTTGATCCATGGACCCATGTTACCCTATGAATTTCAGTATACTCACATGCTTGTAATTATGAACCCTCAATGTAATGTATAATTCATGATTTTAGACTTGAGTTACGAAATTTCATATTTTATTCAGTTTATGGGAATTGGTAGAGTAGTTGCATTCTTTAGAGATGGCGGGTTATGAACACTCGATGACCTAGGATTTCATGAATATATTTATGAATATACAATCCTTTAGTTTTAATGATTTGAATGTACAAAAATAAAGTACTTATTTTCGGTCTTCAAAATATCAATATTATTGAGCATTCCAGTTATCAGTTTGTTATTCAGTTGGGAGTAGTACTTAGCACCGAGCGGACGTAAGGATGAAGGCTCACCCATCACTTAGGCTGAGACCTTTAGTAGAATTCCCTAAGTCTCAGAACTACGGCGCCACCATAGGTTTTAAAGGGTCTCCTTTCAGGACAGACTTGATACCTGAGTCCTTTTGGACATCAGTTAAGTAGATCCACTTCAGTCAGTGTTCGCACCCTTGACAAGGTATTGAACACCCTTCCAGCTGGGGTTACAGGTTGGACCCCTATTAGCTTAGATTGGGGTTTGTCGGTTATCAGTAGCTCCCTCAGTCCACAGTTCAGATTCAGATAGTTGCATGACCTCGTGTTCAGTTATTCACCATATCATACAATACATGTTTATTACTTGGTTTTACATCAGTTTATTATGTTACATGTATCGTGTTCAGCCTATATCAGTTGTTTCCTATCTTACGTACTCATTACATTCAAAGTACTAATTGCATTCTTTCCTTTGGGCTATATTATCTTATAATATAGGTTCGGACATTCAGCATCCCGATCGTGGTTAGTTTGATCCAGCATTACTTCAACAGCTGTGTTTTGGTCAGCCATCATCATTCGAGGACTACTATCAGTATTTCATTTTATCCTCATTTTAGTTTCAGAGTGTTAGAGTTAGTGTTAGTTGGGGGCTTGTCCCAGCAACTCGTCTTAGTAGAAGCTTTCAGACAGACAATAGATGTTTAGTTTTATGTCATGTTTAGTGATTTCCGTTTTGTTTTAACATTGACAATTGGTTTTGATTTTTATATACCATTCAGACTTTAGCTTCCGCACAGTGTTATTCAGTTTTATGCAGTATTCTTAGTTTCATGCTAGGCCATGGGTTAGCTTGGGGTCACTTGTGACTCTAAGCACCGTATTACGACTAGGGGTTAGTCTCGGGTCGTGACGACATCAAAGCTAAAACTCTTAGCTAGACTCTGCACTAGGACCTGGTTCTTCAATGTGTTTCTTTAGTATTTAAGATGCACTTGAGAAGTCAATTTGTCAATTGCCTTTTCTGCTTTGTAAGTGCATGAATCACTTTGTTGGACTGATCTTCTATTTAAGCAAAACTCTTCAGAGAGTTATTCTTCAACTGAAACTCCTCTTCTAATTCAAACTCTCTTAAACATAAGTATTGTACTCAAATAACAACTCTTCAAACTCTTCTCTTATTGAGTGTTTTAGTTGAACTCCAACTATTCAATTACAGCACATGATTATTTCTTTGAGTTTATCTGAAGTAACCACCATCCGTTTTTATTTGAAGTAACCACCATCCGTTCCTTGATTATTGCATATGTGCCTTTATCAACCAGTATTCCTATTTCAAGTAAAACTCCTTGAGACAGTGTATCCCTGAACCTGCTTGACTCAATTGTTTCATGTCATTTTGTCAATCATCAAAACTCCACAAAACCCAACAGAATGTTTTGGACTTTTTCTTTTCATTAACTACATGCATTGATATCTCAACTATCGGAAATTCAAGGTTTCTCAAGGATTACTCAAGAACTCCATTGAGATGGAACTCTAGTATTGGAAAATTAGGGCTCATCAAGAGAGGAAATCCAACTACTCTATACTTATCATTTGTGTATTAAATACACTTATAGAAGGTATTTTAAGTAAAAACATGGTTTAATCATATTACTCCCTCCGTTTCACTTTACTTGGTCCCTATTCTAAAAATAGTTATTTTAATTTACTTGTCCAATTTATGAAATCAAAAGAATATTATTATATTTTTTCCTTTTTACCCTAAGTATTAAATACCTATATAATGTAATAATAGTTAAATTTAGAGTTCAAAGCATCATTAGTAATGTTAATTTAGTAAAATATACCCCTAATTAAAGTTTTCTTAAGGAGCATGCCTAGTCAACAAGGTCAAGTAAAATGAAACCAAGGGAGTATTTGAGAACCCCTAGAATTAAGAATTTCTCGTTTGACTCTTGAAATTCAAACTTTGTCATATAAATTGCGATAAATAAAGTACAAACTATCAAAAGAGTATCCCAAACCTTGGAAGAGTTGGTTGTCACTATACCGGAAGAAATTATGCTCGGCACTGGAATTCTAGGCGTGTTTGTTGACACATCATAAGCCAGAGTAGCATCGTGAGAATTCTCATAGGCGCAGAGCTAGATGCGACCAACACGATTGGGATCGTGGATTTCAGCGATCCATTTTCCCACAGGACTCTTGCGGACACTTTTATAGGTGCAGTTCTCGTTTTCACGAGGCACATCATCATCAAATAAGGTGGTGAGATTATCAAGTGACAAATTGCAGTCTGCATTCCACTTATTATAAGTGCTTCTAGCATTTTCAGGCACATCATCAAACAAGACAGTGAGACTATCATCCTCAAGTGGAATATCCGTGTCAGGGTGAGGTGAAGAAGTCGGTGTGGGGATGAAATCGGAATTGGTAATGTTGAATACCAGATTGGAGTTTGAGAACACAACCCCTGTTGAAGAATTGTTGAATGAAGTATTTGGTGTTGAAACCATCTTCGGAGTATAGCATTCAGGTGTTTCCCCTGCTGCTCTTCCAACCTCATCACGTTGTGTTTCTTTTGTTAGCACAACATGTTCTCCGTTTTGGTTTTTGTTTTCTTGACCACTACTGTGACCTCCTCCACAGGCAACTTCAAAAACAAATGGCTCTGTCTCACTTCACTAGACCATCTTAGTAGCTTCACAATTAGATGAACGACACCGAGCACATCGATAATATTCTCTACAGTGCCAAAAGAAAATAATTGTGTAAGTGACTCCGAATTCAATGACCATATGTGAATTAACCCGGGTAGTGTAGTATCATCCATTCAAACTTTTGGTTAATTCATTCACAAAAAGAAAGGGAGCTCGTACTTACATGACAACAACAACAACATTACCCAGTATAATCCCACAAGTGGGGTCTGGGGAGGGAATGATGTACGATGTCCTTACTTCTACCTTTATGGGGTAGAGAGGTTGTTTCTGACCCTCGGCTCAAACTCCTACTTACATGAAGAAATAGATATTCATATTTTTTTGTTGTTGTTGGCCAATGAACTTAGATAGTACTCACCTGGGATATTTTGCACCTAAGATAAGTTTCTGTCCATATTTTCTCCAACTATATCCATCTTCAGGTGGAACCTCTTCTCCGGATCGAGCTTGTAAGTACTCTGTCCTTCACGCCATTGTCTTCCTATAATGATTAATCATGTAACAAGTTGAAGTTTCTAAAAAGGACCTCCAACAAATGTAAGAACATATACTACAATTTGATTTCCTAAAACTTATCCGCATCATTCCCTCATCTGAGTATACATACAATTTGGTAGCTTTGTCTTTGGGATACATATATACACGAATATAACTGGTAACGTGTAACATTATTAGAGGAAAAATACTTATCGGCACCAAGTACAAGCATAAAATTTATCACTTGACTAATGTTCATTCATATATAATCCTACTCATTTCATTACTTTAACCATATAGTAGATTAAGAGAGGCTAGGTATCACTTCACTTTACATTAAATGTTGTACACCATTCATACTTATTCTAAAAGTGGGAAGCCCCAAAGTTGAAAGTTGAAAGACCAAAATACCCTTACCTCAAAAAATAATTTGTTTTTTTATAAAATGTATAGTTTTGCTATTTAGACCAGATTGATCTAATTGAATTTTGATGGCCATTTTCCATTAATTGAATGATAATGCATTAGAAGTAATCTATATCAATATCTATACCTATATCTTCTATACTATATTAAAAGTGTGAAGGGCAATAAAAATGTTGTTTGAACTTTTTGCCCTTTATTAGAAGGCTCTGCATATTTTATAATATTTGGTCAAGTTTTCCTAAATTAGGACTTGAATTTTCAGCTTAAAAATTTCAACTAATTAAGGAGTCCTAACGTACCAATTGCTACATTTTTATATTTCAGCTAATTAAGGAATCATAATTACCAGTAGTTCCTAATTTTTAGCTAAGATATTTCAACTAAATAAAGAGTCCTAACCTACCAATAGCTCCACTTTGATTTTATTTAGTTCAATTATCAGTTAGTTTTTTCTACACTTATACAATAAGACAAGGTATATAATTCCCTACATGAAAATAGATTCTTAAATAAATATTGTCAGTGTGATACTAATTTAGAGGCAAAAGTATTCTGTAAATTAAAACTATATATTATGTAGATGATTTTCATTTATCTTTGCTAATTTGTTACACGTAGTTGTGTTATATTATTATGCTCATATATAATATAATTGGTTTTTCTAAGAAAGTATCGATATTCATATTCCTTTTCGTGTAGGCGTCTTTTTATATTAATGAAATATTACACGTGCACGTTCCTATAGACTAGTATTATAAAAGAATAGCCATAAATTTCTTTTAATTATTATTTTTCAGTTTCAATCTTTTGATATTTGAGCATTTATTAATTTTTTTTCCTTTGAGCTACCAACGAAAAAGAGTTTTACAAGCTTTTCATATTCTTTATGACTATATATTATATATAAATAAATAAACTATACAACAAAAATGACAAATCACTTTATTATATCCTTTTTCTCCCAGTTTGTCAGAAGTTCTCTCTCTCACTCTTTTTTTTAATTAGAACTTATCTACTTATTCGGAGTTTTGCACAATAAAAGGGAAATTTCATTGTTGTTAGATAAGTATGATTTTTTCTTACAACTTTTTGTTTAGGTTTATATTATGGATAATGTATAAATATTGTATTTTGTTTTTAATCTCAGTTCATAACTCATGCTTTTACAGGGAGCACGGAGGTGTATTAGGGAGATATACTTTTACGTGCTTATCTTTTAGCTTTCTTTTTCCTATTTTCTTGAAATTTGATTAACTAGCTTTAGTTGATCATGATTAATATCACATGTTGGTCTTGAACATAATTACATTTGCTGTTATATGACAATATGAAGAGTTTCATATTCGAGTAAGTCAATAATAGTGTAATATAGAATTATTCTTATACATTACAGTTAACCCATTTAATTGCTTGTAGAGAGAAGTAGTTTTTTATTCAAATTATTTATTATTGTCAAGAAAATTATGGATAGACAATTATCATATTCATCATGTTCAAGTAGTTATGCTTTATTGTTTAATTTTTATTTCGGTTACTGGAAATGTCTCAATAATTTATGTGGTTATTCAAAGTAAATCATGTACCAAAAAAATTTAAGATACACGTGCAACGCACATGTCCAGACACTAGTTCAGTTATAAGTGAGGGATAAAAGTGCTGGAAATTTGATGGTGGACACAATCGATTTATCACAACTTGAATTTTATTAATACAAAGTAAAGACCCGCTTCGGTCTTACACACACTCCTAGCAACTCTCTTTGTTGCTCTCTCTTATTCCTCACTTGTTGCTTATTTCAACAACTCTTTATTTGATCACTCACTCTTGTACTTAAGCATTCACTCTTTAACTTGAGCCTTCATACAACTCAAATGAACCATCTCTATTTATAGGAGGTGATGGAAGGATCTAGTGAGAGATATCTACTCTCTTCTAAAATATTCCTAATAACTAGTTATTTCTAGAACTATCCTTTCTAGAATATTTCTAGACTTTTTTTTCTAGCATACTCTATCTAGTGATCTTTCTTCAATTCTCTACAACTCGAATATTCTAGATTCTTCTTGAAGTGTCTTGGATATTAATTAAGTTGGTGATGAATTCTTAACACTCCCAATTTGTTCTCTGCCGTCACTTCGAGGGATTCCCCGAGCTTTGGAATCATCCTGATGTCTATGCACTTTGTGAATCTCTTCCTCCTTCGACTTTCTCCGATCACTACTCCTTGAAGCTTCTTCAATGGCGGTAATCTCTTTGATCTTGACTACCTCTGCTAATGTTGCATCTATATACTTGGTGTTTGGACGTTTCATCCGTGTGGACCTTCTGAGTTGTGATTGTGGTGCTTCTTGGACTTCTCCTTGCAACACGTCTGGTGTTTCGCACACTTCAATTTGCCATGGGCTCTTCTTTTCCTCTTGTTGAGATAGCTCTAGTGTAGGTGATTTAGGTTCTCTTATCTCTTGGTTAGTTTCTATCTTGTTCCTTTGTTCTTCTTCGTTGAGCTTCTCTTGCAGATTTTTCTCAAAAGCTATTGAGTCTGGTAGGGTGACTTCGTTAGACCACTATGAGGATGTTTCGTCAAATACCACATTTCTTGACACATATGTCCGATTTGTGGTAGGGTTGCAACACCTCCATCCTTTTCTTTCTTCATCATAACCAACAAAGATGCAACAAACAACTTTTTTATCAAACTTGTTGCGGAGATGATCGGGCACAAACACATAGCACACATAACCAAATACTCGAAAGTGTCTTACATTAGGTATCATCTCCTTAAATTTCTCGAATGGAGAGATGAATCTCAATCTTGCCTGTGGCAACCTATTAGTGATGTGAACAACAGTCTTCATACATTCTGGCAAAAACCTTGCGGGTACATTCATACTATGCAACATACTTCTGCATATTTCTGCCAGATGTCGATTTTTTCTTTCAGCTACTCTATTTTGTTGTGGAGTATTTGGGCAGGTCAACTGTCGCCTTATCATGTTCTCTTTAAGATAGTCATTGAACTGACCTAATGTATATCCCCCCCCCCCTCTATTGTCTGTATGAAGACATTTTATTCTCCTTCCAATATCGTTCTCCACAATGTGTTGGAAATCTTTAAACTTCTCAAACTTCAGACTTCTCCTTTAAGAAATAAATCCATACGTACCTAGAGAAGTCGTCAATGAATGTTACCATGTAATGGTAATCGCTGATGGAGGTATACTTCACTGGTCCAAAAATGTCTGAGTGCACCAACTCTAATGGCTCCTTGGCTTGATACTTTGATTGTCCGTATGAAAGTTGATGTGCTTTTCCATATTAGCATCCTATACAAATAGTGTCTCCTCTAATCTCAAGTTGGGGAAGACCTTTTAATTTTGATTGCTACATTATAATTTCTAGTTTGTTGTAGCTCACATGCCCAAGATGTGCATGCCATAGATCAACTATTTCATTGCTCTGAGTTTTCTCCACATAGGCTGTTTCGGCTGACATAACGTAGATTGAATCTACTCTTCTTCCCTCCATTATCGGTGTGCTTGTAACTTTCAAGTTTTTATATACTTTTACGTCTTTCAGCCCAAACAAGACATATTTTCTCAAATTTGTTAGTTTCGACACCGATAATAAGTTCTTGTTCATACCCGGAACATGATAGACATTCTGAAGTTCCACTTGTCTTTAGTTGTGATGAGGAACAAACAGTGTCTTCCCAATATGAGTTATTGGCATTTTTGAATTATTTGTAGTCACCACTACTCGATTGCCTTTGTATTCGCTCATAGTGATAAGCTTTTTCTCATCGCCAGTCATGTGATTGGAGCATCCCGAATCAACGATCCAATCATGTTCATAATCGACTAGTTTCTCACTTATAGTTGCAAGTGCAAGCTTCTGTTCTTCATTAGAGTGAGAGGTGACAAGATATTCATGTTGATTTCTTTCTTCAACTGCGTAAAAATTCTCAAAATCCCAGGCTTCTTCTTTATCTATCTCGTTTTGGGCAGAAGTACCTTCAGCTTTCCTGAACCAGTAGTCTCTTGCATAGTGTCCTTTCTTTCCATAATTATAGCATTTCTCCATTTTTTGTTTGTGGAAACCTTGGTTTGCCTGCATGTTATGTCATTGACCTCTTTGACATTGATTCTTCTAGTCTCCCCCAGGCCGTGAGCTTTTCTCCTGGTTCCTTTTTCGATAGTCTTGCCTTTTGCTGAAGAGCGTCGTATCTTCATCTTTTGTAGAGAGTCTTGAAAATGGCTTCTCCAAGTCTTCTTCATTCGCCAACAAATTTTTCAACTCAGATAAAGTTGGTTCTGTGGTCCACCCCCGCGTAGCCGTGATTATGCCTTTGTACTCAGGCCTTAGACCATGAACAATGATTCTCCTCATCCTTGTCTCTGTGATAGAATTCTCTGGATCTAATTTTTATATTTCATCAGATAAAGATTTTACCTTTGAGAAGTATTGACTGATCGTCATGTTCTGCTGTGAAATCGATAATAGCTCATTTTCAAGCCTTTGTAATCTCGCATCATTCTTCTTCTTAAAGATTGTCGCCAGCATATCCCAAGCTTCTTTAGGAGTCTTGGCATTCTTAATCTGTTGCAGGAACTCATCTTCGATTGTTACAGTGAGAGCATACATGACCTTTCCAGCTTTAACCTTCCACCTTTTTGCTACTTCAACATCAATTGGTGGTGTAGTATCTGAGCCACCAACAATATCCCATAGTTCTTGACCGAGAAAGTAATATTGCATTCTCGTGCTCCATGATCCGTAGTTGCTTGCGTTGAGCTTCTCAACGCTGTTGAGAGTGCTTGCAAAATCCGTCATTGATCGTTGCCTCGTGATTTGTAATCTCCGACAATAGCTTGTAGGATCTTCGAGATGCTATCTCGCTCCTTATCCACCAGGTTCTGATACTACTTGTTGGAAATTTGATGGTGGATACAATGGATTTATCACAACTCGAATTTTATTATTACAAAGTAAAGACCCGCTTCGGTCTTACACTCACACTCCTAGCAACTCTCTTTGTTGCTCTCTCTTATTCCTTACTTGTTGCTTGCTTTAGCAACTCTTTATTTGATCACTCACTCTTGTACTTAAGCATTCACTCCTTAACTTGAACCTTCATACAACTCAAATGAACCACCTCTATTTATAGGAGGTGATGGAAGGATCTAGTGAGAGGTATCTACTCTCTTCTAGAATATTCCTAATAACTAATTATTTCTAGAACTATCCTTTCTAGAATATTTCTAGACTTTTCTTTCTAGTATACTCTATCTAGAGATCTTTCTTCAATTCTCTACAACTCTTGAATATTCTAGATTCTTCTTGAAGTTTCTTGGATATTTATTAAGTTGGTGATGAATTCTTAACAAAAAGAACTGTGAAGGGATGTAATAGAATAGTAAAAGTTTCTCCACTATTAGCCAGAGTCTCGGGGTTGAGTCCTAAAAATGTAGCCCTGTTTGGTAAAATCACTAAAAGCCCATGGTGGGATTTCTAGGGTGTGAATCCCGATTAGACATAAGTAAATTCCGAATACCAGATGGTTATACAAAAAACTAGAGGTGGATGAGATCGAATACCTCTTCCTGGAGTTAGAGGGACGGTCAAAACTCTTTGCGTTACTATCAGCCAGAAGATGAGGAGAAGGAGATTCCAGCTGGGCAGCTGATGAAGATGGTGCTGGATTAAAACTCTGTTCACCTTTGCTTATCATCCCTGATAAAGCAGTGCCATTCAAGAGGGACAGTGCTTTGTCATAGCAAGAAAGTACTTCTGCAGCCAAATACTGGCCGCACACATCCTGTTTCATAGGATCAAAGAGATTTTGCAGCTGCAACATAAATTCCTTCCCCTTGCTTAGCTCAGTAATTACTACTTCTCTCTCCCAACAATTGTTTTCTTTGGAAGCTAAGCAAAGTCAGGAAACTAGTTGACTACACTCGAGCTAAGCTATATGGCCAACAAAAATTTTGTTTTTGCAGATCTGAATATGAATTTGAGGTTGATGAGAAGGAGTAATTTGGTAGTGAGAGGAAATTAAGTGTGAAGACTTTCTCACTAGTCTTCCTGTCCTAAACAAATGTAATAACTGGTAGAGTCAATGCATAGTTCATTAGTTGACTATCAAGGCCTTTGTGCTTACCAACTTTTGTCCTTTATGAAAATTTTTTCTTAATGGAAAATGGAACTTTTGTTAAAAGGACTCATTTGATGATTAGAAAATAATCAACTACAAATGGTTAAAAGGAAGAGGAGGAGAGCAAAAAGATTCAAACTGAGTTTAATTAATATCTGCTGACGTCCAATTGTATAATATTTTTTACATGGTCAGATAACATTTACTGGTAATAACCAATTACCATCCTAATTTTTAATTTTAATTTTAATTTTTTGAAAGTTGCTTCATTAATTAATTGCTCCATTGCTTACTCTCTATCCTCTAAGTTCAAAACTGATTCATGTTATTTGAAGTTTGAACTCCAAAAGCTTAGTGTTTGAATATTAAAACTTTGAATGCAATTTTAATGGCAATTTAAAAACTCAAAAGTTTCGGATTAAGAAAATTATAGTTTAATCTTTTTTAATGAAAGAAAATTGTCTCACTTATATGATGCAAATTTGGCCCGTACTTGCCCTAGAAGTTTTGATATAATTTTAATGGTTATTGCCCTAGTTGATCATATTAAACTTCTGACAATTAGTTGATCATACTTAGTGTAATCCCACAAGTGGATCTAGAGAGGGTGGGATGTACGCGAACCTTACCCTTACCTTTAAGGGGTAAAAAGGTTGTTTCTAATAGACCCTCAGTTCAAAAGCAAAGTTTTCAAAATAGAATTGCAAGAATAATACTACAATAAAATAGCAAGCTAGAAAGCAAATGAAGCAACAGGTAGTAATACACATTAAAGAATGAGAGGCTACACGATTACTAAATATCCCTCACCTCTCCCACATAAAGTGTGACGACGCTCGGCTACTTACTAGCCTTCTATCCTAAATTCTCGACCTCCAAACCTATTCATCAAATGTCATAACCTCAGTTAGTTGAAATTATGGCATATCTTGTCTAATCACTTCCCCTTAGTTCTTTCTCGGCCTATAGAGACCTCTCCAACCTCCTTATTGTGCACCCATGCACCTCCTCTTCACATACTCGAATCATCTCAACCTCACTTCCTCATCCTTTTCATCATGGTGGTCACTCCCACATCGCTCCGTATAACTTCTTTCTTAATGTTATCTCTCTTAGTTTATCCACACATCCATTTGAGCTTTTTCATCTCTGTTGTCTTCATTTTATGAATGTGGCTTTTTTTACTGGACAACACTCTACCCTATATAACAAAGCTGGTTTAATCACCACTCTATAGAACTTACCTTTAAACCTTGGTGACACATTCTTATTGCATAGTATCCCAGAGGCGAGCCTCTATTTCATCTACCTCGCCCTATTATTGTATGCGACATCATCATTAATCTCCCATCTTATTGAATTATTGATCCAAGATGCTTTAAACTTCCTCTCTTGAGTATGACTTGTGCCTCCTTCACTTCCACCTTCACCTCATGCATTATGTCACCAAATTTGTTTCGGGTTCTATTTTAGTCATGTTTAAAATGAACCCTTTAGATTTTAGGTCCTGTCTTCAAACTTTCATCCTATCGTTAGCTAGGGGCATTTCTTTATCAATGGCAGTAGAAAAGCTTAGTTGAGTAGTGCGTTGGATCTACACTTGGACAGCTCGTTAGACTCTAATATTAAAGAGGAACAATCTGAGATAAATTTTCATGACATTAAAATAAATATTGATTCATATTCACAGAAGAAACTTGCTTCTTTGTCAGTAGTTCTCACTGATGAATTTCATTCTTTAACCACTGAGAAAGAACAACTCATGAATGTTTATGCTTCTTTAAAATTTGATGACAAAAAAATTGGGGAAGACAATCATGAACTACTGACAAACTGTAAAAATCTGAAAAATAAGGTAGACCTGCTTATTTTTGAACAATAGGTAGTTGTTGATCTGACCAGGAGGTCACGGGTTCAAGCCTTGAAAACAGCCTCTGGCAGAAATGCAAGGTAAGGCTGCATACAATACACCCTTGTGGTGGGGTCCTTCCCCCGACACCGCGCATAGCGGTAGCTTTAGTGCACCGGACTGCCCTTTTTTTTTAGGTAGTTGTTGATCTAACTAAAAAAAGGAAAAAAATGTTGCAAACTTGTACATCACAGCAATCCACATTTCCAATCAAGTTTGGGAACTTTTAGAACTACCTACTGGACTCAAACCCATTGGTTGTAGATAGATCTATAAGAAAACGAGAGGTGTGGATGGAAAAGTGCAAACTTTTAAGGCTAGGCTTGTTGCGAAAGGGTTTACTCAAAAAGAAGGAATTGATTATGAGGAAACTTTTTCACCTGTAACTATGCTTAAATATATTAGGATTCTCTTATCCATTGCTTCTCATTATGATTATGAGATTTGGCAAATGGATGTCAAGACGACTTTCCTAAATGGAAGTTTTGACGAGTGCATCTATTTGGAACAACCAGAAGGTTTCATGGAAAGCGGCAATGAATACAAGTTTTGTAAACTTAAGAAATCCATTTCTAGATTGAAGCAGGCATCTAGGGCATGAAATGTCACGCCCCGAATCCCATCGAGACATGATTGGCACCCGTAGCCGATAAGGCCCAAGAGAACCAACCTTTGCCTATGCTCAATCATATTCATAACCACCATTGCATAATATTACGAAATACGAAAAAAGGAGAACATGGGACATATTTAGGCATACATATGAAACTTGGTCGTTGAGGCCATCCAGTCAAAACAACATGTGTCTTTTACACTATTACACCCACATCGGTCTACAAAAGCCTCTAACAAGAGCATTGACCAAAATAAACCATAAGTCGGGACAAGTCCCCGCTTTACACATTATGTACAATACCAAAACATATATACACTCTGACTCGGAGAAGCCCCGAATGAGCTGGAGCTCACCAAAGAGCCGCTAACACTGGCAATCTACTGAGGAGGCCTACTGGGACCTGCGCCTGCAGTAAGTAAGGTAAATTCCCCGAGAGGGGTCAGTACGAAATAAGTACTGAGTATGCAAGGCTCAGATGAAACTGTACAACACATGAATATTTCAATGAACTCAAAATATATGAATAATCAATGTGAATAAGTCACCATGGTACGCTTTGGAAACCATGTGGATTGCTTTCATTATTTTCATTACTTTCTTTATCTCAATGCTCACATGTCATTACATATCACAATGTACCCGGGCCCCGACTGATCAGTGGGTCTTTCATATCACATATAGGGATCGAGTCGAGCTAGGCTTATGCCCCTAGACTTGCCACCCTCGGGATCGAGTCGAGCTAGGCTTACGCCCCTAGACTTGCCACCCATAAATCCAAATCTCGGGATCGAGTCGAGCTAGGCTTACGCCCCTAGACTTGCCACCCGTACTTGATCATTGACCACATTTGCATTACTTTGATCTTTACTTTGAGATTGTTACTTTGATAGTCATAACATCACTTGGAACTTTGGAACATAACATTGTTGGAAACTTTGAATCATTGACCAATAAGGGACAAGTGAATAAATATCAATGAAACATATAACATTACTAGCACCATGATACCATTGGAACCATTGGACAATAATCTATGAACAAGAGACACAAGTAGAGTCACTATTGAAATATTGGAACATAATCTTATTTGAACTTTCGGAACATTAACCATGAATATGAGGCATGAGAGTCACAAATGATCCATGAGTAGAAAATATATGACAATGACTAGTGATATACGAATATCGGATACCTTAGTACATTTCGGGATAGGACTAGTAATATATCAATGTGAACACTATTTGCCATAGGAAGATACGGACAAAGTAACCTTACATACCTTGGATTCGCAATACGAATCTACAACCTTAGATGCGTAGACAATAATCCCTCTCCTTCTTTATGTGTCACTCTACAAATACATAACGAAATTCACATTAACCACCAATTACTTTACAAATGCATACCATGTCAATGAATTACATGTTTGGCTTTAAACATGTCATTTCCCCTTGACAAAACCATTGATCATACTATTATTCCAAAAATTCCATAATATTCCCAACATTGACCAATACATGAAAATCAATACATTTCACCACAATACTTCTTCTTTACACTCTCTTATCCATAACACATCCCAAATAATCCATCAAAGCACCTTAATTTAACTCATAACACATATCGGCCAAAATCCCATAATTTCCACTTTTAGCCAAGAACAAATTTAATGCCAAAAATAACACCATACATGTTCATATTTTGTCCATACCATGCTTTTTCATCAAAGGCACAAGGCCTAATTCACACTTGAATTCCATATACCACAAATCTCATACAAAATCACCAAGTATCATGACCAACTTTTCCAAGCACAACCAACATGATATACATATTCTTTTATGCATATAAGATATTAATCCATGAAAATAAATACTTACCAAGGCTTGGAATATGTTGATCTTGTCCAAGGAGTCCCAAGGAATTGTTTTGCTTTAGGGTTTGGAAATGAGAAATGTTTGTGAAAAATATCCAAAAGGCATGTGAGGCTTTGATGATAAAAAATCTGATCTTGGGGCCTTTATATAGACCCCAAGTCAAGCTTAGCCTTTTATTTGGCATTTAATATGGTCAAAGTGGAAGAATGGATATTTTTGCCCTTTGGGCCAATTCTTTCATTTCCATTTTGGGCCTAACTTTGGGCCCAAGAACTCATATCCATGCAACCCATACAATTTCATGTATTAATCACCATATCTCTCATGTTTACATAATTCCCTAATGTCACGACAATATTCTTTTAAACAATTCTCATTCGTCCTTTCGATCGCAAAAATTGGAATTCTAGTCGCCCTTGGTTTCATTGGACATTTTGGATCACTATTCACCTTTCGTGATTTGATCATGTAGGAGTATGTAGGAGTGTATTGAAGTGTTTGACTCTTTAACAATGCTCAAATAACTCCAAAGAATCAAAAGAAACCATCTAGGAATCGTCGTAGAATTGCGTTACGAAACGACGCCGGAAAGGCATAGTTTTTGTTCCTTGCGCCACACCCCCTGAAACAGGGTAGTGGCGCAAGAATTGGGCCTGCTATGAAGTTTATGCAGGCTGGTGGCTTGCGCCACACCCCTGAAACAGGGTAGTGGCGCAAGTTTCAGCATTTTGCTGAAATTTCCGGCCACTAATCCGACGTTTACGTATCGTCCAATCCTTTATCAAGACACTACAAAATACTTACTTAGTGATCTTAACCATCAAGTAAACATGACTTAAAGTCACCAAATGAGGTTAGAATATGTACGAGTTCTTACCCAAATGCTCCATGAAATCACAACACACCTCCTACGAAGATCTAATCGCACATGTTAAGTCCGATATCAAATGTCTCACCAATAACACTATAAAAAACATATGCATGGCATCTCAACACCTATGTAGATATGATCCCAAGGTATCAAGTGAGGTTATAAAGTACGGTGTGTTACATTCTTCCCCCCTTAGAAACATTCGTCCTCGAATGTTAACAACAGTGTCTTATATACAACAAATACATCTTTACTTTAACATACCTATACACATCCACATAATGCTTTTAAATACTTACTTGTTATTGTTCCACCTCCGCACTGTGAACTTCTTGGTCCATTTGGAATAAGTGGGGATACTTGGATTTCATCATTTCTTCCGCTTCCCATGTGATCTCCTCTACTTGTTGATTTCTCCACAGGACTTTTACGGATGCTATGTTTTTATTTCTCAATCTCTTTACTTGTCGATCTAGGATAGCAATGGGCACCTCTTCATAAGTGAGATCCTCTGCCACTTGAACATCTTCTACGGGCACAATACGTGAAGGATCTCCTATGCATTTCCGGAGCATCGACACATGAAATACCGGATGGACTGACGAAAGGTCCTGGGGTAGTGCCAACTCATACGCAACTTGCCCAAATCTTCTAATAATTTCATATGGGCCTATGTAACGTGGACTCAATTTTTCTTTCTTTCCGAACCGCATTACCACACCTTTAAAAATACCCAATCACCTATGGCAAATTCAAGCCCTCTTCTTCTCACATCTGCATATGACTTGTGACGACTTTGAGCCGTTTGTAACCGTTGTTGGATAACTTTAACTTTCTCCATGGCTTGGTGAACAATATCTGGCCCAAGTAAAGCAGTTTCTCCTGCTTCAAACCACCCAATTGGTGATCTACATTTTCTTCCATACAAGGCTTCATAAGGTGCCATTTTAATACTTGAATGATAGCTATTGTTATATGCAAATTCAATAAAAAGGCAAATGGTCATCCCAACTACCTTGAAAATCCAACGTACATGCTCGTAGCATATCTTCAAGTGTCTGAATAGTACGTTCGGCTTGTCCATCAGTCTGAGGATGGAAAGCCGTACTCAAATTCACCTGAGTACCCAAACTCCGCTGAAAAGATTTCCAAAAGTGTGCTGTGAACTGTGCTCCTCTGTCTGATATAATAGAAAGTGGAATACCATGCAATCGTACTATCTCATTTACATACAACTTTGCATAATCCTCAGTTGTATAGGTCGTCTTGACCGGTAGAAAATGCGCTGATTTAGTAAGTCGGTCCACTATGACCCATATGGAATCAAACTTCCGCAATGTACGAGGCAAACCCGTAATAAAATCCATATTAATCATATCCCACTTCCAGACTGGAAGATTGATACATTGCATGTAACCTCCTGGTTTCTGATGTTCCACTTTCACTTGTTGACAATTTGGGCACCGCGCGACAAATTCTGCAATGTTCTTTTTCATGTTGCCCCACCAGTACACCTCTTTCAATTCATGGTACATTTTAGTAGCACCCGGATGAATGGAATAGCGCGAATGGTGCGCCTCTGTCATTATTCGTGCCCTCAGTTCATCTACGTTCGGTACACATAGTCTCCCTTGACATTGAAGCACCCCTTCCGATGTAATATCAAATGCCTTGGTCAAATTCTGCTGCACATTCTCCTTTAGCTGTAATAAAATAGAATACGCATACTGTTTCTCTTTCACTTCAGCTATCAAGGAGGATTTTGCTGCATTCTGCACCATAACTCTATCATCGGAGGATTCAATAAGGCGAACTCCCAAGCTGGCTAATTGATTCAAATCTTTGATTATCTCACGCTTTTCATTCAACTGACCACTAGTGCTTTCGACTGCCTTACGGCTCAATGCATCAGCTACGACATTTGCTTTGCCTGGGTGATAAAGAATATCAATGTCATAATCTTTTAAAAGCTCCAACCACCTTCGTTGCCTCAAATTGAGTTCCTTTTGCTTAAAAAGGTATTGCAAGCTGTTATGATCCGTATAGATGTCAACATGAACCCCATATAAATAATGACGCCATATCTTTAAAGCAAAAACTACCGCTGCCAATTCAAGATCATGTGTGGGATAGTTTTTCTTATGTGGCCGCAACTGTCGTGAGGCATATGCTATCACCCTACCATGCTGCATCAACACACATCCGAGACCAATCCCGGAAGCATCACAATACACTGCATAGCCCTCTGTGCCTTCAGGAAGAACTAACACTGGTGTGGAAGTCAACTTATCTTTCAATTTTTGGAAACCTCTTTCACATGCGTCATTCCATTGAAATTTAATTGCATTATGAGTTAACTTTGTCAATGGTGCTGCAATAGAAGCAAACCCTTCTACAAATCTTCGGTAATAACCTGCCAGACCCAGAAAACTGCGAATCTCTGTGGGTGTCGTAGGTCTTGGCCAGTTTTTCACTGCTTCGATCTTTTGGGTATCAACCTGTATACCTTCATCTGATACAATGTGACCCAAGAACGCGACTGATTTCAACCAAAACTCACATTTGGAGAATTTTGCATACAACTTACGGTCACGGAGAATTTGCAACACTTGTCGTAAGTGATAAGCATGGTCTTCTGGTGATCTTGAATAAACAAGGATGTCATCTATAAATACTGTCACGAACACGTCTAGGAATGGCTTGAACACTCTGTTCATCAAATCCATAAACACAGCCGGTGCATTTGTTAGCCCAAATGACATAACCAAAAATTCATAATGGCCATACCGTGTTCGGAAAGCTGTCTTGGGTACATCTTCCTCTCTAACTCTGACCTGATGGTAACCCGACCTCAAGTCAATTTTCGAAAAATACCTGGCACCCTGTAACTGATCAAACAAATCATCAATACGAGGGAGGGGATATTTGTTCTTGATCGTTACTTTATTCAGTTGCCGATAGTCGATACACATTCTCAAGGTGCCATCTTTCTTTCGCACAAATAATACCGGTGCACCCCACGGGGACATACTAGGCCTAATGAAGCCTTTATCCAGCAAATCTTTCAACTGCTCCTTCAATTCACGCAGTTCCGCTGGAGCCATTCTATATGGAGGAATAGAAATAGGCTGAGTACCTGGAATCACATCAATGCCAAATTCTACTTCCCGTTCTGGGGGTAAACCTGGGATATCCTCTGGGAATACATCTAGAAATTCATTGACTACCGGTACGGACTGTG
Organism: Capsicum rhomboideum; assembly: GCA_031232105.1. NCBI lineage: Eukaryota > Viridiplantae > Streptophyta > Magnoliopsida > Solanales > Solanaceae > Capsicum > Capsicum rhomboideum. The sequence goes on along the minus strand of CP124714.1, from coordinate 149,443,113 downwards.
GAGTTAATGGTTCCACATCATTATCTTTCACTCGTACCAAGTGACATATGTACCCCTTAGCAATCATTTTTCTGGCATTCAAATAAGAAATAAATCTTCCTCGTGGTGCCCCTACATTTCCCTGCCATTGAAGAACATTTTCTTGTGGAAAACAAAATTGCACCTTCTTGGCCCGGCAATCTACCGTAGCATAACAAGAAGCCAACCAATCCATCCCCATTATGACATCAAAATCCACCATGTCCAATTCAATGAGATCGGCCAACGTATCATGACCACACACAGTTATCACACAGTTACGATACACTCTTTTTGCAATAATATAGTCACCAACCGGTGTAGACACTTCAATTGATTTAATTAATAATTCCGGTGCCTTTGCAAATTTGGCAGCAACCAATGGAGTAACATAGGAAAATGTAGAACCTGGGTCAATTAGTGCATATACATTATGTGAGAATATGGACAATGTACCTGTGACAACATCAGGGGAAGCCTCTGAATTCTGGTGGTCCACCAAAGCATAAGTGCGATTCCGGACCCCGCTAGTACTGGCTCCTCCTCTGGCACCTCTACCACGACCAATAGGCCGCACCCCTCGGCCCTGTGAAGGAACCGATGCTGAAGACGCAACAGCCGACCCAGCTGGTCGTGCTATACCACCCATGCTCCGCTGTGGACACTCTCTCGCTATATGTTCCGGCATACCACACCAAAAGCAGGCATTCATCCCTGTTCGACATGTACCTGTGTGCATACGCCCGCAGTGCTGACACTGCTGACGAGGGAAACCTGCTGCCTGTGATCCATGAACCCCACTACTTTGCCCTGCTGAACCACCTCGAAACCCTCGAGACTGCGAATAAGCACCACCTGTGGAATAAGAGAACGACGGTCTAGGTGGTCTAGGAAACATGCGGGGCCTATATCCTCCTTGGGACATCATAGGTGGTCCCATAGGTCTAGCCCTTTTGGACTGTCCCCTATCAAATTCATGTACCCTGCGTCTTTGTCTCTGATCCTCCATTTTCTGGGCGAAGGCTTGTATGCGAGCAATGTCCATGTCCCTATTCAAGGACGCAATAGTGCAATCTCTTACCAAATATGGCTCTAGTCTGTCCATGTATCTATGGACCCTGTCTGTCATCGTAGCCACAACATTTGGCGCATATCGAGCCAAGGAATTAAATTGCAAGCTATATTCTCTGACACTCAAATTTCCTTGACGGAGATTTAGGAACTGATCCGCACGTGCCTCACGGATCTCATAGGGCAAGTAATGATCAAGGAAAGCCACTTTAAACTCTTCCCACGTAGGTGGATCTGCACCAATGTCACGGGATTTCTTCCAATCCTCATACCACAGTATTGCCTCTCCTTTCAACCTGTACGCAGCAAGTTCCACTGTCTCTACCCCTGTCACATGCATAACTTCCAAGGCCCTCTGAATTTGATCCACGAAGTCCTGTGGATCATCTTTTGGATCTGCCCCTGTGAAAATAGGAGGGTCCAGTTTCAAGAAATCCTGTGTTCTGCGACTTGCCATTCTAGCCTCATCATCATCATGTGCCATAGCACCAGCTCTTCCCTGGCTTTGTGCCGCCACTAACTGTGTCAACATCTGTACAGCATTCCTAAGATCCTGATCTGTGGCATTTGTCGGTGGTTCCACGGGCACTTCCCTTCTTCTCGGCTCTTCTGGAGCTGAAGAAGTAGAAGAAGCTCGCGTTGCGAACTCAGTTTCAGCCCCACCTTGATCAACTTGTTCAGGTGGTGGTCTACTTGCTCCTTCACCAGCAATTCTATCTATCAGCTTACTTTTACCTTTTCCTCTTCCTCTTCTAGTATTCGGCATTTTGACTATACCAAAGAAAAACAATTACCAAGATCAGATACAATGCAACTGACAACATTGGCTCTATTGCATGATCTAGAATGAAGGAAAGAAACAACATCCTAAATGTCTCGTAGCCTCCTACGTATAAATGTGGTGCACAACACATCGATACGTAAGACTCTACTCAGACACGGCTTTGTAGACATCCTTAGACCGACTGCTCTGATACCACTTTTGTCATGCCCCGAATCCCATCGAGACATGATTGGCACCCGTAGCCGATAAGGCCCGAGAGAACTAATCTTTGCCTATGCTCAATCATATTCATAACCACCATTGCATAATATTACGAAATACGAAAAAAGGAGAACATGGGACATATTTAGGCATACATATGAAACTTGGCCGTTGAGGCCATCCAGTCAAAACAACATGTGTCTTTTACACTATTACACCCACATCGGTCTACAAAAGCCTCTAACAAGAGCATTGACCAAAATAAACCATAAGTCGGGACAAGTCCCCGCTTTACACATTATGTACAATACCAAAACATATATACACTCTGACTCGGAGAAGCCCCGAATGAGCTGGAGCTCACCAAAGAGCCGCTAACATTGGCAATCTACTGAGGAGGCCTACTGGGACCTGCGCCTGCAGCAAGTAAGGTAAACTCCCCGAGAGGGGTCAGTACGAAATAAGTACTGAGTATGCAAGGCTCAGATGAAACTGTACAACACATGAATATTTCAATGAACTCAAAATATATGAATAATCAATGTGAATAAGTCACCATGGTACGCTTTGGAAACCATGTGAATTGCTTTCATTATTTTCATTACTTTCTTTATCTCAATGCTCACATGTCATTACATATCACAATGTACCCGGGCCCCGACTGATCAGTGGGTCTTTCATATCATCATATAGGGATCGAGTCGAGCTAGGCTTATGCCCCTAGACTTGCCACCCTCGGGATCGAGTCGAGCTAGGCTTACGCCCCTAGACTTGCCACCCATAAATCCAAATCTCGGGATCGAGTCGAGCTAGGCTTACGCCCCTAGACTTGCCACCCGTACTTGATCATTGACCACATTTGCATTACTTTGATCTTTACTTTGAGATTGTTACTTTGATAGTCATAACATCACTTGGAACTTTGGAACATAACATTGTTGGAAACTTTGAATCATTGACCAATAAGGGACAAGTGAATAAATATCAATGAAACATATAACATTACTAGCACCATGATACCATTGGAACCATTGGACAATAATCTATGAACAAGAGACACAAGTAGAGTCACTATTGAAATATTGGAACATAATCTTATTTGAACTTTCGGAACATTAACCATGAATATGAGGCATGAGAGTCACAAATGATCCATGAGTAGAAAATATATGACAATGACTAGTGATATACGAATATCGGATACCTTAGTACATTTCGGGATAGGACTAGTAATATATCAATGTGAACACTATTTGCCATAGGAAGATACGGACAAAGTAACCTTACATACCTTGGATTCGCAATACGAATCTACAACCTTAGATGCGTAGACAATAATCCCTCTCCTTCTTTATGTGTCACTCTACAAATACATAACGAAATTCACATTAACCACCAATTACTTTACAAATGCATACCATGTCAATGAATTACATGTTTGGCTTTAAACATGTCATTTCCCCTTGACAAAACCATTGATCATACTATTATTCCAAAAATTCCATAATATTCCCAACATTGACCAATACATGAAAATCAATACATTTCACCACAATACTTCTTCTTTACACTCTCTTATCCATAACACATCCCAAATAATCCATCAAAGCACCTTAATTTAACTCATAACACATATCGGCCAAAATCCCATAATTTCCACTTTTAGCCAAGAACAAATTTAATGCCAAAAATAACACCATACATGTTCATATTTTGTCCATACCATGCTTTTTCATCAAAGGCACAAGGCCTAATTCACACTTGAATTCCATATACCACAAATCTCATACAAAATCACCAAGTATCATGACCAACTTTTCCAAGCACAACCAACATGATATACATATTCTTTTATGCATATAAGATATTAATCCATGAAAATAAATACTTACCAAGGCTTGGAATATGTTGATCTTGTCCAAGGAGTCCCAAGGAATTGTTTTGCTTTAGGGTTTGGAAATGAGAAATGTTTGTGAAAAATATCCAAAAGGCATGTGAGGCTTTGATGATAAAAAATCTGATCTTGGGGCCTTTATATAGACCCCAAGTCAAGCTTAGCCTTTTATTTGGCATTTAATATGGTCAAAGTGGAAGAATGGATATTTTTGCCCTTTGGGCCAATTCTTTCATTTCCATTTTGGGCCTAACTTTGGGCCCAAGAACTCATATCCATGCAACCCATACAATTTCATGTATTAATCACCATATCTCTCATGTTTACATAATTCCCTAATGTCACGACAATATTCTTTTAAACAATTCTCATTCGTCCTTTCGATCGCAAAAATTGGAATTCTAGTCGCCCTTGGTTTCATTGGACATTTTGGATCACTATTCACCTTTCGTGATTTGATCATGTAGGAGTATGTAGGAGTGTATTGAAGTGTTTGACTCTTTAACAATGCTCAAATAACTCCAAAGAATCAAAAGAAACCATCTAGGAATCGTCGTAGAATTGCGTTACGAAACGACGCCGGAAAGGCATAGTTTTTGTTCCTTGCGCCACACCCCCTGAAACAGGGTAGTGGCGCAAGAATTGGGCCTGATCTGAAGTTTATGCAGGCTTGTGGCTTGCGCCACACCCCTGAAACAGGGTAGTGGCGTAAGTTTCAGCATTTTGCTGAAATTTCCGGCCACTAATCCGACGTTTACGTATCGTCCAATCCTTTATCAAGACACTACAAAATACTTACTTAGTGATCTTAACCATCAAGTAAACATGACTTAAAGTCACCAAATGAGGTTAGAATATGTACGAGTTCTTACCCAAATGCTCCATGAAATCACAACACACCTCCTACGAAGATCTAATCGCACATGTTAAGTCCGATATCAAATGTCTCACCAATAACACTATAAAACACATATGCATGGCATCTCAACACCTATGTAGATATGATCCCAAGTTATCAAGTGAGGTTATAAAGTACGGTGTGTTACATGAAATACTTGTTTTGACAATTCGATTAAAACTTTTGGTTTTGATCAATGTGAAAACGAGTCATGCATCTATAAAAAAATGGGATAGAGATAGAGTAGATTTTTTATTCTGTACGTAGATGACATCTTACTCATAAGGAATAATGTGAGAATGTTGAATTTTTGAGTGGCTGACATCGCATTTTGATATGAAAGACTTTGGAGAAGCGGATCATATCCTTGGGATCAAGCTCATGCGAGATAGCAAACAAAGGATATTAGGCTTATCTCAAGCACTTTATATTGATACTATTCTTGCAAGGTTTAGCATGCAAAATTCCAAAAAGGGATTCCTTCCTTTTAGGCATGGAATTACTCTATCAAATGATCAGTCACCCAAAACGGCTGATGAGATAGAGAGAATTAAGTCGGTCTCTTATGCTTCTGCTGTAGGGAATCTCATGTATGCTATGTTGTGCACCAGACCTGATATTTGCTTTGCTGTTGGCATGGTTAACAGTTTTCAATCTAATCCTGGGCAAGAACATTAGACTGCGGTTAAGCATATAATCAAGTACCTGAAAAGGACTAGGAATTACATGCTTGTTTTTTACTCTGGTGATCTTTTACCTATTGGGTATATAGATCCAGACTTTCAGTTAGATAAAGATTCTAGAAAATCTACCTCAGAAAATGTCTTTACTTTAGGAGGGGGAGTCATAGTTTAGAGGAGTATCAAGCAATCATGTGTTGCTGATTCCACCATGAAAGCCGAATATGTAGCTGCCTCTAAGGCGTCTAAGGAGGCTGTTTGGCTCGGTAACTTTCTGAAAGAGCTTGGAGTGGTTCCTTTGATTCAAGCACTACTCACACTTTATTGTGACAATAGTGGTGCGGTTGCAAACTCGAAAGAACCACAAAGCTATAAAAGAAGTAAGCATATTGAGAGAAAATATCACTTGATTTGGGATATAACTCAAAGGGGTGAAGTGAGAGTTTTGAAGATTGAGTCGAAGAACAATTTGGCGGACCCATTTACAAAGGGCTTAACTCAGAAGGTCGTTGATAAGCATGTTGAAAAAATGGGTGTTAAAAATATACATGCATAGTTATGAGTCTAAGTGGGAGATTGTTAGGATATACTATTAACCATGAGGTTTATGTTATAGTATTATATTTTCATCCCATGTAAAGATAATTTATTTTATTTACTTTATTTAATAAAGTCTTTATTTTATTTGAATAGATCATTGTGTTAACATGTGTGTCCTTTACTTATATAGTAGATGATTTTGTGTATGGAGTTATTTAACTCACGCACGGAAGATTAAAATTGTCGGTTCTTTTAAGTTACAAATTAATATTCACAATCAAAGATGAAGTAGGACAAACATCTTGATAATTGTAGCACAAGATTAAATATAATTTGATCTTAATTATGGGAGTAGTAATATTCCAACTTCTTGTGTTAGTACGTTTCGTATGTACTGAACGAACTAAATAGAGATGTTCATTTATGTTCTGAATATTAATAAACAACTTATCTAGTCCATTGCGTGTACTTATACTCTTAATCTTAATATAATTATTATGATCTATGTAGTTTGATTTATTATTTTAATATATCAAAGGGTGAGACTCTATTATGAGTCAATATATTTCTAATAGATTGGATGATAACAAATCACATTAGTGAAATAATAATTAGTTGATAGAACCATGTCTCGGACTCGAGATAGATGACACCCCTTTATGGTTGCTTATAAGTTTTCGTGTGAAAACTCTGCAGGTGGATTTTGTATCTGTCACGCGAAATGGGTTAAGTATATAAAATAAAGGATTAAATTAATCAATGAATTATATTTGTTCAGAAATTTTATTTAATTGATTGGTGTTGAAAATTCTAACATGGGGAGTTAAATAAGATGTAATGATAGATTTTGAATTAAATCAAGGAGTGCAATACAAATTTATAGTGGAACAATTTATAATTTATTATGATATAATAAATTTATTCATTTGCGAAATAATATCATAGTTGAAAGACTCAATTGATAAATCTGTGGTCCCTATTATGCCAGATTAATTAATCAATTCAGAATAAAATAGGAGTAAAATGTTAGCATTAAAATGGAAAAACTTTTTCATACTTATGGGGAAAACGTTTTGATATTAAACGTTTTTCCTTATTTATGGTAAAAACATTTTTGTGTTTAATGGGAAAAACGTTTTTGGATATTGATGGTGAAATAATGTCTTAACAGTTACACAGTTGAAATTATGTATAAATATAGGGCTAAGGTTTCACCAGAATCTACCCTTCTGAAAAACAAAAATACACTTGCCACTCAAGTGTTGATTGTGAGAAAATTATTCTGGAAATAGTAGAAGGCTACAGTCCTGCATTCCTTGGCATTGAGCGATGTCTGTGAAAGCTTCAAAAAGTTAGTGCTTGCTGATTTTCGTTGTAAAGTTATGTTATCGTGTTATTATGTAAGTTTGTGATGCATGACCGTGCTTCCGCTGCGTGCATAATTTGTACACTCTAGCTGCTGAAACATCAATTCCTTCCCCATGGTTAGCTTAGTAATCACCACTTCTCTCTCCCACCAATTGTTTTCTCCCATTTTTTTGCAAAATTTGAATGCCAAGCAAAGTCACGAAACTGACTGACTGATGCTCGATCAGAGCTATAACCAATGGAAAACTTGTTTGTGGAGATTTGACTATGACTTTGAGCCTTGGATCGGATGGTAGATAAATCAGACGAAATTTAGCGTGAAGACTTTCTTACAAGTCTTCTTGTTCTTAAGAAAGGTAATTTGACGAGTCAACGCACATTGCATAAGTTGACTATCAGGACCTTCTTTGTGCTTCCTTTCAGATGTTTTATTTTTGGACAAAAATAAATAAAATTACCCTTTTATGAAAAGAAATTTTTAATAGGGGAAATGAAACTTCTGAAAAGGTAACTAGAAAAAAATTGTCATTAATGGTTAATAGACAGACTGTTGACACCCAATTTTGACCTCCCAATACCCAACTCAGGCTGCTATTTGACTAAGTAATGTCTTTTAGATCTTTTTCAAAAAATTAAATCTTTTTATGTAATTATTTATACAATTAGTCACACATCTTGTTATCTTGACGCATCTTAAAGTGTATTATTTATTATTACTATTAATTTCGTACATAAGTCATATATACATATTTTAGTTGAATAACATCTTATTTCGAAATGTAACTTTTCACAATTTTCGTACTTTATTTATGATTAATTCCAAAATAACATTTTTATTTATAGTATTATATTTATTTTTTATTTTTTCACTATTATTTATTTGTTGAATTATATTTATGGTATTATATTTATTAAATAGCAGCCTAATTCTATTTTTTCAATGTCCCCAATTTATTTAAATTTTAGTCATTTTGTATTTGATTGATGTCAATTCTAGCCTAAATTGAGTTCAATTTTACTCAATTCTAATCGCCAATTCAATTTTTAATTGAACCCAATTTAAATAACCCAAATTTTGACTCCTTTTTGCAATTTTAAATCCCAACCGTTGATCAAGATTGATCCAACGGCTGGGATTGCTTCCACATTTCTTTTCTTTTTAATCCACCACATCCCTAAACCTAACCCTAATTCACTTTTCTCCCCCTCAATCCTCTAAGTCTCCTCTCATCCACGGCTTCACCACAAATCGATAGCCTCCTCCCCTCTCCGATCTTCTCTCTCCGGCCAATGTCGCATCACCACTGCATCACCGATGAAACAACCAAAATCCACCGCCAGTCATCGCTGACCGGTGATCCCCCACTGTCGAACCAGTCAACTCGGGTCGACAAACCCCACCGGAGGAACCCCTTTTCAGTCCTCTCTCTTTCTCTCAAAGAGAAAATCAATCGATCTCCCATCCTTATTATTATCACCGCTACCGCACCACCTCAAACCGCCACCAACGAACCATCAAAACCTTTCTCTCAACCCTTTAACACTGCACTACCTCGCCACCACCTCTGACGCTGCACAACAGCCTTGCAACCGGCGACCGCAGCCTCCGGTGGACTCCCTCGGTCACCCTCTCCTTTGTTCACGGTATTATTGGCGGCACATCCTCGCCGGAGTTGATGACCTGTGAGGGTTCGATGAAACCTACTTCGACTATTGACCGATTTTTGGTTACAATTTGGTTGCTTGCGGATTACCCCAAAACAGGTTCTTAGAGTTAAAATTCATGACGTTTGGGATGTGATTTTGACTTGATTGTTTTGGTTTCATGCTTATTAACACCTTTAGATTATCATAATTCTGGTGTGGCATAGCTATGTTGAAACACTTCACACTAATTCACGACTCCAAATATTGCTCTTTCCCTTTGCCTGACATGATTTCGAGACTTGTTTTTGTATGACTTTGGTGTTAGGTTTAATTAAATTCTTCATGTTAATCTGTGCTTGCATCGTGTTCTTATTTTTTGACTAAGTTGTATGTTCGAACACCTTGATTTTAATCTTCTCCTCAAATCAAGCTACAACTTTCAATATCGTTGATCTGGTTGTTCCATCCCTCTTTGAATTCTAATCATGACAGCATAACATGTTAATTAAGGAAACTTGTTATTTCATTCTGTCCTAATTAATTTTCAAACGTGTGACAGCTTTTAATTGTCTTATTTTTGGTAACGTTATCATCAGTCTTATGTTAAAATGGATTCGAATTACATTAGTTTAAGGAAAGTCTTTTATGAGCCATGTTCCCTCATCTTGGTTTTCCTTTAATTAATTGTGTACAGCATTAGCATTTATTTAAATTCGGTAAACCTTGAGTTGTTATGGACCTAGTAGTTTTACTATTCTGTCTAAGAAAAAAATCCCCTTGATTGCTTCTTTCAGTGATTCTCTTTTATTTTTCTTGATTGACTGATAGTTTGTAGGTTATATAAACAGCCTCTCCTCTCTCAGTATCCTGACTTTTGAACATCACTACTCCCTCTATACTTAAAAAAATATTTCTTTACTTTTGATCTTGAGACTGTTTTGGTTGCTAACTATTATCACTGGTTCTCACTTTGGAAGTGCGGTTTCCTGTTTGTGTTTTATTATTCTTGCTACCAACTGGTTAGTTTTCTCTAACGATGCGTTCATTCCTTTCGCGCTAATCCTGTGTGATTATGATCTTGTTTTGCTTTATTTGGCAATTAAGTGTTTCTCCACCGTGGTGCTATGTATGTGAATCTGAAATGATCTTTGCGCATCTCATAACCCCTTTGGTGTGAGCCTGCCTGGGATCCTTGAGATCATTAGGATCTCGACAGCACCAAGGGTTAGTTATGGGCTGCCAAAGTTATGTTTTGGATTCTGGGGAGTGTTTTGGTGTCTCTGTTTATGTTCAACAGGTTGAAGGAGAGAATTTAGATAAGACAAAGAGTTGCCAGGGATTCGGGAGTAGAAGGGGGTTTTCCAGCCTAATCCTTTCTTATTTTCTTTTATTTCTTTATTCATTGGGTCTGTAATAATTCGTATAAACTCTATGTATAATGAAATTGACTGCTTATAGGAGGCGGGGATTATGTGACTTGAATGTTTTGATAACATAACTATTTTATCATTTAGGCAATACGTTCTAGGATTATTAATTAAATTATTTTATCACCTAAAAATCATGTTTTAGGATTATTAATTAACTTTCAACTTATTAAATTAAGTTCGAGCATGTTAATTTAACTTATAGTGTGTCTAATTAATTTTTAGCAACTTCTAATCAATTTCTAGCATTTTAAATTCATTTTCCAGCACCTTAAGTTAATTTCCTGTACTTATAATTAATTTTCTGCATATTTAAAATAAATTTCTGCCCATGGAAATAATTTTTTTGCACACTTTGATTAATTTTCTGCATATTTAAAATAATTTTCTGCACATGAAAATAATTTTTCCGCATACTTTGATTAATTTCCTGCATATTTAAAATAATTCTCTACATACTTTTAATTAATTTCCTACACATTTTTAATAATTTCCTGCACATTTAAAACCAATTTCCTGTGTATTTAAATAAATTTCCTGCATATCTAAATTAATTTTCAACATTCTTAATTTAATACCTAGAACATTAATTAAATTTCCGGCATCTTGATTAATACTCTTCGCCTAGAGATCATGCCTATAGGTTTCAATTACGTAAAATAAATAATTATCTTTTTTTCAAGCATGTCAATCACCTAATTAACTTTAATTAATCAAGAGGTTTGTTTGAAACCATTACTTGTTACTTGTTCGTTTTATGTGTCTTGTTTGACGCGAACTCCCGAGTCTAATTAGGCAACCTAAGTGTTCTTTTGTCTAGACCCAAATCCAAAATAGTAAGTCCAATGCCTCTTGGACATTAAGTTGGGATGGGTAGACATTTTAGGGAACGTTAGTTTTATCGTTTTCTATAGAACGCTTTTAGGCTTAATAACCAATTAGGTGGGGTGGGTCGGAAATGATGGAAGTTGCCCCGAGCAAAATTTGATAATACGATATGCGACATTGTCACCCGTTAATAAGCCAGGCGCTGATCCAAATAGGATAAAACTAACTCCCTATGAATCAGCTTTGCTTTTCTTTATTTCGAGTGTTTTCCTTTAATTATTTAGGGTAGCTTAAGTTTATTATTTAAGTAATTATTTTAACTATATAATTGTGTTCATTCTATCTCCTCACTTATCTGATCCATATTCCGTTTATGTTTTCATAGCTCTTGTCACTTATTATTAATTATGATAAAATAGAAGTTTCATGTTTAAACACTTAGTTATTATTAAGTTAATAAAAATAATTGACATTTGCTTATTACGTAAGATTCCCACGTAATAGATGAGTTCGGCCGGAACCCACATTTGTGGACCTAGAAAGGTGCCTAACACCTTCCTTTCGAGGTAACCTGAACCCTTACCCAAATTTTTGGTTGACGTAGACTACTAAAATAAGTTCATAATTAGTCTAGAATGGTGCCCTAACGCACCTTAATTCGTTAGGTGGCGACTCTTCACTCTAAATCATTCCAAAAAGAGTTGTCACGTCGAATCCCGATTTTAGCGAGAAAAATGGGGTGCGACAGCACGACGACAAGTAAAAGGATTCAAACAGGCAACAACATAAATTTTTATTTTTATTTTTGCATGTAATTCTCAGTTTTCTTGTCCTCTACATAAGATTACTAAAAGTTATTTACTTTTAACATTTGTTTTGAATCATCTATCAGCCACTTCTCCATTCCCTCTAGAGTGAGGTTCATAAGGGAGCTACTATGAAGAAGTTTTGGAAGTTAAGAAGGAAGCTTTGAGCTCATATTTGTCACGACCCAAAATCCAAACATGTCATGAAGGGCACCTACCCTTCCTCGTAGGTGAACCTCATTCATTATTAACCAATTAAGATGAGTAAAACCGGAAATATGCAAAAGTTCAAAGTTATAACAAGTGCCCCAATGAAAACAACCCCCAAGATTGATGACGAAAATACAAGTTTGAATGCTACAACAGCTATCCGGAAAGAAGAAAGACAGTAAAATAAAATAAAGATGGAATCTAGTGTTGCCGAAGCTAAGCAACTCACCCTGAAATTTGGCAAGTCACCTCAAATCCTACATCAACTTAGACACCACCCAATCCAGGTATTGAACATCCATGCAAAAAGTGTAGCAAATGTAGAGTAAGTAGGGGAAACACGTGTACTCGCCAATATCGTCGATCGACCCTTTTTAGAAGTGATTGCGAGAGTTGGCCTTACCACTACTCTTTATCCACACTTCATCAGATATGAACATATAAGAAATTAATTAAGCAATCCAAGAGTCAAGAACAATTAAATTCGAGGTAAACCGAACATCTGAATTTAAATAAAATAAAAAGAGTGATCAGACATTATCACAATAATGGGATGCAAGCTCATTCAATCTTCCAAACCAAGTAAGGAGGAAAATAAGTCACTTTCAACATCACAATTCACCACTCAAAATCAATAAGTAATGTAATATATGAGAATTCAATGCATATACAGTGTATACACCCGCTTCATATGACGAATCTTGTGAATGGTTTTGTCTCATGTCATGATCTCAATTGTCCACAATACATAACGTAGATTCAATGCGACATAACTGCTCATAGATGGATAGTGCAACGTTGTCATCACCTATCTTTGACACACTTCTAAATTATAACTGTGGAACTTCTCTTCAAGATTGGAGCATGTTAGAGAAGCTTTTCTTGACCATGTTTCTTCCTCTATAATCCATCTTAAAAGTAAATTTCAGAATTTAAGAACGAATTTCTTTCAATTAAAGAATATATATAACCATTGCATTCCCTATCAAATGTGCTATCCGCTATCGGTAAACCAATATCAGATAAGGACCTGGTTGCTCAAACTTTGCAAGTTTTACCTTCTTCATACCGGATATTTGTTTCTGGGTTAAATGCCAATGGGACATTTCCCTCGTCTTTTGCCCTGCGTCCTTGTCTTCTTACTAAAGACAAACATATCAAATCCATTTCACCTGACAATTTTTCTTCAAATTTTTACAACTGTGATTATTTCTTGATGTTCTTAGGGATAATTGGTTTCATATGCTAAATGTTACCTTAGACGTTTAGATTCCGAGATTCTTTCTCCTTCAATTTCAGTTGGAAATCCTGTCGTTTTAGTTTAATATAGTCAATTTATTTTTGAATTTTTCGCTTGTGTGTAACTCGAAGGGTCATTTGGTTGGGAACAAGTTATCCCCGGATAATTAATTCCGGGATTAGTTATCCCATCATGTATATGGAATAACTTATCCCATCACTATGGTATATATGGTGGGATAAATAACCCTGGGACTAACTAACACCTCCAACCAAACACAGGATAAAATAATCCTGCTTTTTATCCCAGAACTATTATACCTTTTACCTCAACCTTGGTAGATAAGTCAACCACCCAAAAAGAGAAGAAAAATAAAAAAGTACCTAAAAACAAGGATAAGCAAGACTTCTAGAATGAAGTCAGGTCAACACATGTACAAAACATAGCGGAAGTCTGAAATAAATATCATAAAACCCCAAACATCTGATGTCATAAGTATAGAGCAACTAAATACAACTCAGAAATACTGAACTATGAATATCTGTCTCTGAAAATGATAAAAGACATCTAAACAGAAAAGAGGAGGTACGGAGTCTGTTCTGAAAACCCTAAAGCACGCTAGCACCTCAATCACCACTCTGATAAGCATAAAATCAGTTGCTGCATCATGTGCTCTTACTCGGATCTGCACTGAAAGGTCACAGTAGGGGTGATGCGGTCCACTTATACTCAGCAGGTATCATAGGCGAAAATAATTCAAGTAATGAAATATTATAAGTACGTCAGCTACAAATAGAAAGGTTCCCAAACAGTAGCTCACATTGTCTCCACTAACAGTTCTAATATATAACAAATTTAAAATAGAAGCAGGTATTCATGAAGGTACTTAGAATATGATTCATGACAAGAAAATACATAAAAGGAACACAGAAGGTGCATATGCAAATGCAATGCAATGAATAATGAAGTGAATAGTTTGAAAGTCATCACATGAATTTCTGTATACACCTATCGTGCCTCACTGCTCCCAAAATAGTACCCATGAGGGGGGGGGGGTTCATAACCCGTATACCATCTCAAAATCTCAACCCACCTCTCTGGATCGTGTTCATGGATCAAGGTTTTCATAAAATATCTCAGTTTCTTTCAAAACAGTGCTCCTTAATGGTACCATTATCTCATGAATGTGTATGTATGAATAAAGATATAATGTTCACAATCAAATCAGTATGAAGATAACAACTCAATTCAATATGTGTATAAGTGAGCCTAGAAATTAACTCAATATGTCAACATTTCATAATATCATTTCTAGTTTGGCACCAATGGAATAAATATACATGTAAGACATCAATAATATCATATAAACTCATAACTAAGGCATTTCTGTCATGATAATGGCAAACAATGATCAATAAGGCCTATATAATATATTCAAGCCCTCGCATGGGCATCACATTAAGAATGAAGGCATTTAAAAGCACAAATAAGGACAATGATGTCAAATAATGCCCCCGCAGGGACAACACGCAATATATAACATTTCAAGTCAACATCAACAAGAATATAAGCCCCTATATGGGCACACAACAGTAATAATAAACTCAAAATATAATTCCCATAGTTATTTTCCCCAAACTCATAGCATGCTTTACTTATTTATTAACAACCCAGCCCAATCTGAAGAAAGTTAAACCATAACCTACCTCAAAGTATCAAAATCTAAGCCTAAAGTCCTTCAACACGGAGCCTTTCCCTTTCGAACGATCTCAAAATCAACTAATACATACAAATATAACATCTCCGCATTAAAAGAAAGCTAATATAAAAGATGTATTTTTATTATTCAGTGAATAGTACCTCATGATTGTGGACCCTACCTTGTGATTGCAAGGGTCAATATTGACCGACAATTTAAGATGGTCATCACGGTTGCGTTCCTGGGCTTTATGATCGCAATGAGTTGACCTGACCCGATCTACCGATTAATCGATTGCGATTGCGGTACCACCACCACATGATTGCGATGTAGATTTTTATCGAGGCCCACAATCACGACATGTGTCCACGCAATTTCTTAGAAGGGTGTGATGCACCAGAAAATGCTACACTAACAGATTTTCCAAGTGATGAAATGTCTTGAACGGACCCTCGAAATTTGTTCGGGACTCCATTGGAAAAAACCATATATGATACTAGGTTATTTTTGACATTCCAAACTCAATGGCAATGTCAAATTTTTTAAAAAAGATTATTTTCAACAAATTAACCCCCGGGACCCGTATTTAGTAAATTTCACTAATTTTCAAACAGAGGGTCGAAATGTAAAGTAAAGGTTTTAAATCAGAACCAACCTTATTACTAACCCAAATTTGATATTCTGGATCTAATGGTGTTGTCTAAATTGCCATCTGACACACAAATAATGACCGAAGTCAACTATAGGACTTTTAAAGCCTCTAAAAACCTCAAACTCTTCCAAAATCCTATCGAAGGCATTGAGAACTGTGCCAACTATTTCGATACCCCATAATCAACATGTAGCAATTACGGGGAGGAAAAAAATGGTCAAATTCTATAAAAAGTAAAATTTCACAAATCAGGCCATTACAGAAACCATGACAAAACAAACAACAACATACTAGTGTAATCCCACAAGAGAAGTTTGGAGAGGGTAGAGTATACGAAAACCTTACCTCTACCTTAAGAGGTAGAGATGAGGTTTCTAATAAACCCTCAGATCAAGAAAAAGAAGATCAAAAAAGAAATGACAAAAGTGAAAACATGATAAATACTATAGAAAACATGGTAAAACATTTTGAAAAAAAAGAAAAAGAACATTAACTGCATTAAAATAATCAAAATACTAGTGATGGGTAGAACACAACAAGTTGGACACAATATTTGTTAGAAGAAATGTTGAGGCCTCTATCTTATTCTTCCTTTAAATTACATGCTTGTGGTACTCCGGCAAAGAATGATACTCATACGCTATGATCGGTCCCCAACATTGTTCACGGGCTTGAAATTCTCAGCCTGTTTGTTGTAACAATGAGGAAACTGAGTTTGGTATTTTCCCAATAGAGTTTTAGGGTGGCAGCATCATGATCCAGAACAGCATCGTGTGAATTTTCAAAAGTGTCGAGATAGATACGAGAGCCACGATTGGGCTAACAGGATCTCAGCAGTCTATCAAACACCTTTGAAGCATCTAGCATTTTCAGGTACATCATCAAGTATGGCAGTGAGACTATTATCATCGGTCTTGGTGTATTTTGACATGATTCTCAACACGTTTAGACATCACATATTCCTCTTCCTTCCAACAACTTCTAAGGAGTCAGCTTTGGGTCGGATTGACTAACCTAACCCACCTTAAGGTCGACCATAAGTGGTCTATCACTTTGGTTGGGGAGAAAAGCTCACTTGGGAATATACATATACTGCATACACTTCACCCGCCAAACCCCACTTTGTGAGAATAGACTGGTATGTTATTATTGTTGTTGTTGTAATTAAACACATCTCTATAATATTTGGAACTATCCTATTAATAATGTTATTCAATATAACATTCACAATTTTCACTTTTTTAGAAAGAAAAACTTTTGAATATTCAATTTATATATGATGTGATCATTTCTTATTTTTTTTGTAAAATTTATTGTTTTAACATTACTTTGGTATTTCATCAGCTATACAAATAATGTAATATTTCATCAAAATCCAGATTAAATAAACTCGAGAAAGATTAAGATTTTATCAAAGCAGTAGTCAAATTCTAGATCGCGGTATGGGGATTGTAATTGCAGATCAAGTTCATTTAATAATTACATTTACCCAAACACTATATTTTTATATGAAAACTAATAATAACATATAAAGACATTGACTGACCTGTGGGTTCTAAGTGAAATATGAATACAAAATGGAGGAAAAGTGAAATGTGTTCACTTTATAAAAGGAGTGTTTCTCCCACATTGATGAGAGAAAGAAACATCCTTGTACTTAAGTAAAAAGCACTCCTTCATGTGGACAGTGAGACAAGAAAAAGAAAATCCCCGCGTTTTCATCGCTGCTCGCTTTCTTGGCTTGGCTTCAGCTTCGAAAATGGAAATCAATAAAGAGATTATCTTTTTGGACAAAGTTCATTTGAAACTTGAGTGTTAATAATTTTTTATTCCAAAAATCTAATACAAATTATTTTTTCTCCATTTGCGGACACATACAAGCATGTGTGGATGTATGTCACAATGCACATCAAAGGGACGCGATCCTTCAGTTCACTGTTTGAAAATAAAAAATGAGAAATGCGGGCTCTTGTGGCCATATGCGGACGCACATGCCAACATATGTCAGCCAAAACTTTTTTTTTGTGCAATGGCTGACATGCGGTCACATCTCGCCATGTGTAGACGCATATGGGTCCACATGTGGGCCCGTCATTCCAAAAAAAGTGCAACTCTGCAACAACTATTGAATCTTCAAGTCGTTTAAGTATTGCTCTTGCCATTGCACCGACTGAAAAACCAGGAAAATTTTCTACTATAGATTTCAAGAGGTGGCAGCAAAAGATGTTCTTTTACTCGACTACTCTCATTCTATAGAGGTTCATCAATAAGAGTGTTTCCTACTTGTCGAAATTAATTCAGAATAAAGAACGTTTCTTAGTGACTGAAGCTTGGAAACACTTAATCTTTCTGTGTAAAAACTACATTCTGAGTGGGCTTCAAAATGATTTGTACAGTGTGTACAGCAACATGAAAACCTTAAAGGAACTCTGGGATGCTTTGTAAAAGAAGTAGAAAACAGAGGATGTCAGAATGAAAAAATTCATAGTTGCAAAATTTCTAGACTTCAAAATGGTAGACAATAAAGTTATTGTTACCCAAGTTCAAGAGTTGCAAGTCATAATACATGATCTCTGTGCTAAAGGTATAAACTTAGGTGGTACCTTTGTTGAACACATTAAGTTTGTTCTTGATACTCACATAAAATTTGTTGAAGGTTTGGTTGTGAATGATGCATTTTAAGTGGCTGCTATAATTAAAAAGTTATGGAAGGATTTTAAAAATTACTTGAAACACAAATGCACAGAGATGAAAGTCAAAGATCTCATTATAAGATTGAGAATCAAAAAGGATAACAAAGTTGCAGAAAGGAGGTCACGTGGAAATTCAATAATATCTGGAGTGAATATTATTGAAGAAGATCCCACAAAATCAAAGAAGAGAAATAAAGCATCTGGACATCAAAGCAATCCATCTAAGAAGAAATTCAAAGGAAATTGCTTTAATTGTGGCAAAGTTGGTCACAAGGCTCCTGATTGTCGGGCTCCAAAGAAGGGAAAGAAAAGGATCAAGAAAATATAATTGAATCCAAAGAAGAAATGAATAATCTTTGTGCCATACTTTTAGAATGCAATCTATTTAGTAATCTAAGAAAATGGTGGATGGATTTCGGTGCTTACCGCCATGTTTGTGCCAACAAAGAACTTTTTGCATCATATGCTCCGGATCAATCTGATGAGAAGATATTAATGGCAAACTCTGCTATTGTAAAAGTTGAAGGAACATACAATATTTGCTTAAAGATGACATCTGGCAAGGTAGTGACACTAAACAATGTTCTTCATATTCTGGAGTTGCGAAAGAACTTAGTTTCAACATCACTTCTGACTAAGAACGGATTCAAATATGTCTTTGTTTACAAAGTTGTAATAAGTAAGAATGAAGTGTATGTAGGTAAAGGTTACCTCACCGAGGTCGCCTTTTTAAAATCAATGTAATAACTATTGATATGAATAAAAGTTCTAGTTCTTCTAACTTACTTGAGTTAAATGAATTATGGCATGAACGTTTAGGACATGTCAATTACAAGACCTTGCGAAAACTGATTACCTTAGATTTTTTGCTTAACTTTGAGTATAATAAATCAAAATGTCAAATATGTTTTGAATCTAAGTATGCTAAGCATCCTTATAAGTCTGTTGAAAGGAATTCCAACCCCTTAGACTTGATTCACACAGACATTTGTGATATGAAGTCAACACCATCTCGTGGCAGAAAAAATTATTTCATACGTTTTATTGATGATTGCACTAGATATTGTTATGTTTATTTGTTAAATAGTAAGGATGAAGCAATAGAAGCATTTAAGCAATATAAAATTGAATATGAAAATCAGTTGGATAAAAGGATTAAAATGATAAGAAGTTATAGGGGTGGAGAGCATGAATCTCCTTTTGTAGAGATATGTTTGGAAAATGAAATTGTCTATCAAACTACTGCCCCTTACTCATTTCAATCAAATGGAATTATGGAAAGGAAAAACTAAATGTTGAAGGAAATGATGAATGTCTTACTTATAAGTCCAGGTTTACCGCAAAACTTGTGAGGGGAAGCTATCCTTACAACAAACTGAATGCTCAATAGAGTGCCCCATAGCAAGACTCAATCAATTCCATATGAGAAATGAAAGAAAGAAAATCCAACTTAAAATATTTCAAAGTGAGAAGGTGTCTAGCCAAAGTCCAAGTTTTTATACCCAAAATGGTCAAAATAGGACCAAAGACTGTGGAATGTGTTTTTATTGGATATTCTACAAATAGTAAAGCATGTAGATTTTTAGTTCACAAATCTGAGCATCCAGATATTCATAATAATATAATAATTAAATCAAATAATGCTGAGTTCTTTGAACACATTAATCTGTATAAAACTAGACATGATTTGTCTAGTGAAGGGTCAAAATGAGCTTGGGAAGAACAAAAGGAGAATGTACTTAATGAAGAGAATCCAAGGCGTAGTAAACATCAAAGTACATCTACTTCCTTTGGATCTGATTTTGTAACATTTCTTCTTGAAAAATGAACCTCAAACATTCAAAGAAGTCATGTCTTCTGTGGACATATCATTTTGGAAAGAGGCTATTAATAGTGAGATTGATTCAATCTTGAACAACCATATTTAGGAGTTGGTTGATCTTCCTCCAGGATATAAACCTTTAGGTTCAAAATGGATTATTAAAAGGAAAATGAAAGTTGATGGAACTATTGAAAAATATAAGGCAAGACTTGTCATTAAAGGCCTTAGACTAAAATAAGGCCTTAATTATTTTGACACATACTCGCCGATAACAAAGATTACATCCATTCGGATGTTGGTTGCATTAGTTGCGGTATATGGTCTCGAAATTCATCAAATGGATGTGAAAACAACTTTCTTAAATGGAGCATTGGAGGAAGAAATTTACATGGAACAACCCGATGGTTTTGTAGTTCCTGCTAAAGAAAGGAAAGTGTGCAAACTTGTTAAGTCACTTTATGGACTAAAACAAGCACCCAAATAGTGGCATGCAAAGTTTGACCAAACCATGTTGGCAAATGAATTTAAGATTAATGAGTGTGACAAATGTGTTTACATTAAAGGCACTTCAAATCACAAAGTCATTGTTTGTTTGTATGTTGATGATATGTTGATTATCAGTAGAGATATTTTTGACATAAATGTTACTAAGCGAATGCTAGAAAGCAAATTTAATATAAAAGACCTTGGAGTAGCAGATGTGATCTTAGGAATAAGAATTCATAGAACTCAACAAGGTTTAACTTTGTCACAGTCTCATTACATTGAAAAGGTACTTGACAAGTTCAAGTATTTGAATTTAAATATTGCTAAGACACCATTAGATGTGAGCTTTGCACTTTAAAAGAATGAAGGTGAAAGTGACTCACAATTGGACTATGAAGGAATGTTGAAAAGTTTGATGTATATCATGAATTATATGCCACCAGATATAGCATGTGCTATTAGTAAATTGAGTCGATTCACAAGTAATCTAAATCAAACTCATTGAATGGCAATGAAAAGATTTTTAGGGTATCTAAAATGTCACACCCCGAATCCCAATGAGGCGTGATTGGCACTCATAGCCGATAAGGCCCGAGAGAACCAATCTTTGGTCACGTCCGTTCAGATGCATATCTCTTTATGAAAAACATACTCTCTCATGTAACTAATGTAATATAAAATGCCCTTAGCGGAAATCATGGAAAACATGTACATTATATGAAACTATGGCCGTTAGGGCCATCTCATCAAAATCATCGTACGTTCCTTACATCCACATACCCACATACATCTACAAAACCTCTAACAGATGCATTTACAAGACCAACTAAAGTCGGGACAAATCCCCGCTTTATACGTTAACAACATCAAAACAAATGTACAACTGTGATAAGTCCCGAAGCAACTGGGGCTCACCCAAGATCCGCAACTAACTGTCAACCTACAGTGGAGGTCTACTAGTGCCTGCACCTGCAACATGTAAGGTAAGTCCCCAAGAGGGGTCAGTACGAAGAATGTACTGAGTATGTAAGGCCATAATAAAACTACATCAATACATAAGAACTTCAATGGAAATAATTATAAGAAAAACTCCATATGTGGAATTATGTACCTTTCTTTCATTATTATCATCTCCAATGATTCGTACATAATAACAACAACCATGGAATCAGTTTAAGAGAAATAGCAAATGTAAGTAAACTCTCTTTCTGTATGTGGGATACCATGTACATTACGTTCTTTCTTTCCCTTGCCTTTACTTTACTTTACTTTTACATTGCTCATATGTTGTTAGGGCCCTCATCATGCAGGTGTTCTTTTCACCCCATGGATAAAGTATCATCGCATGCAGGTATTCTTTTTACCCCATGGATAAGATCATATCATCATGCAGGTGTTCTTACACATCATGCGGGTGTTTGCACCCCATGGATAAATTAACATCATCATGCAGGTATTTGTACCCCATGGATAAACTAACATCATCATCATGCATTACTTTATTCTTACTTCATTTCTTTACTTTTGAGAGATTGGTACATTTACTTGTGAGAGATTGTTATATTCACTTGTCATAACATTATTTGAATACCACATCTTGGAACCATTGGAACAATAGTCAATGCATAAGAGACATGTGTATAACTCTATTGGAACTTTGGAACATAACATTATTAGAAATATAGCCTAAGTGGAAACATAACACTATTGGAACCATTGAAACATAACCTTATTGGACTCTCTTTACCTCCTTACTCTTGTTGAGATAGTTCTCTTAGGATCTACTACATCATGATAACTTAAGAACTTTCGTCCATAATTAAGAACTACGTGGGTCATAATTCATCTAGGAGTAAAACACATATGAATAACAAAATATCAACCCTAGGTTGGAATACTATAGAACCCCTTAGGAATAGAACACTTTTGGAACCCTAGGACAATGAGCACTAAATAAGACACATGTGGATATCAACTGCTCACCAACCTGAGATGCAATACCTTAGGACATTTGGAACTTTTGACATGTTAGCCAATGAACGTGAGTCAACCAATGGACATGAGTCCATCAATGAACATGAGTCAACCAATGAGCATGAGTCATATGATTCACCATTGACCAATGAGTAAGAGACATATGAGTAACTCTAGCCAACTATCGGATACGGAATACCTTAGAGTATTTCAAAATTGAATGAGTACCATGACAATGTGAACATTGACCAATGAGTAAGAGACATATGAGTAACTCTAGCCAACTATCGGATACGGAAGTATTTCGGAATCGAATGAGTACCATGACAATATGAACACCATATGTTGCAGAAGAATATAAAGAGTAACCTTACATACCTTTGCGTCTCACTATGAATACCCAAGCTTATATGGAAATACAATAGTCCAGCTCTTTCCTTACTTCTCACTCTACATCACAAGTACATAACGAAGCTTATATTAGCAACCAACTACCTTACAAGTGCACAAGATGACCATGAATCACATAGTTACTTTAGAAGGTCATTTCGCCTTCTTACAATGTCATTTATCGCATCAAAATGCCAAAACTACCATAACATTCCACTCATTGACCAAGATTTCTTACAACAATAGCATTTCGCATCACACTTACCCTTTATGCCTTCTCATTATCATTCTATCATATTTACACCCATCAATTTGCCTCATAACGACATATAAACAATAATACATACTTAATACCGTCCAACATACCTCTATACAACACTTTAAAGTCATTAAAACGACATCACAAGTTGATAATTATATCCAAAAAGGGTATCGGGGCCTTCGGGGATCAATCAGAGACGAAAACATACAAAACCAATTTTGAGAATGACCTGCGCTGCCATCTGTGCCCTCATATGGCCAAGGTACGCGCGCATATGCCCTATGGCAGAAGCCAGAAGTATCTGCGTTGGTATCTGCGCCCGCAGGTGCCTCCGTCTGCCGGGGCGGATGCCCGTTTGGTCCGAAATGGCTTCTTTTTGGGTCTTTTAATGCCATGAATGTTCCATGATCATAACCAAACTTATTTTAACATATTTTTGATCATATAACATGCCAACAACCAGCCATGGTCTCATAACACACATAACATCACCAAAACGACACTTTTCTTCCATTACGCCAACACTTCCATGCTAACTTTTGCAATAACAATTCCAAACATTATACATAAGAATAAAACAAGTCAAGATTGTAATCACATCTCACATATAAATATTGAATCCAACAAGTTCATTTTCTTCAAAACCACAAGTCCATAGTCAAGTTCACAAGACAAAACCATCCTCCGATTTAGCAAACATGCAATATTACACATATAGTGAATTTTCAATACATCACCAACCTAACCAAAATCATATATGCACCCTATCATGCACATAATATATTACTATATGAGAATAAATACTTACCAAAGCTTGGAAGAGGATGATCTTTACCAAAGAGAAAAGGGTGCCTTAGGGTTAAGA
Organism: Capsicum rhomboideum; assembly: GCA_031232105.1. Classification (NCBI taxonomy): domain Eukaryota; kingdom Viridiplantae; phylum Streptophyta; class Magnoliopsida; order Solanales; family Solanaceae; genus Capsicum; species Capsicum rhomboideum. The sequence goes on along the minus strand of CP124714.1, from coordinate 149,418,658 downwards.
GTTGAGAGAAATGGGTTTGGAAATATCTCAAAAGGCATGTGTGTTTTTATGAATAAAAATCAGCCCTTTGTGTCTTTATATAGTACTCATGGTCATCCTTAGCCATTTGGAACCAATAATTGTTTTGGTCAAAGGAAGAATGGATCATGTTTTGCCCCATTGCGCCTAATCTTTTTGTTCTTGTTTTGGGCCTCATTTGGCCCATTAACAAATTGTTATTTGAGCCCACCAATTGGATTCATAACTTCTCATATATACATATATATCCCCCAAGTCACTCTTATCCATATCTTGGCATTAAATGCATGGTTGATTAGTCAAATGAAAGATTGGAAGAATGGGTCAATTTCCATGTTAGGCCATGTCTTCTTATTAATTTTGGGCTTCACTTTGTGCTCAATGATGCAAGACTTAGTCATACCCAAAAATTAATGTATAATTCATCAAATCTCCCATGTTTCACTAATTCCATAAATGTACACGTAGTCGTATAGGTTTGACATCATACGGGTGTTACACCTCCTACAAAGGTCTAATCCCATGTACTAGGCCCAATATCAATTATCTCATTAATAACATTAGAAAATTCATACTTTGACTCTCGACACTTGCGTAACCATTATTGAACGTCGTCATGTAGGGTGTAGTAGGTACGGGGTGGTACGGGGTGTTACATTCTTCCCCCCTTAGGAACATTCGTCCTCGAATGTTGACAAAGTCGTCTCATGTGTAACAAATGCATCTCTATACATATACTCATATAGATACTTACTTAATCTTTCTCCACTTTCGCACCTTTGAACTTTTCCCCTTCATTTGAAGAAAATATGGGTACCCTGGTCTCATCATTTTGTTTTCAGCTCCCCAGGTTATCTACTCGACTTGTTGATTTCTCCATAGAACTTTTACGAGAATTACATCTTTATTTACGAACCCTTGCATTTATCACTCTAGAATAGCCATAGGTATCCCTTCTTAGTGGGATCCTCCATAACTTGTACATTTTCAATAAAAGTAATGGATCTCGGAGTATAACTTGTGTTAACTTATAGCTACTATTGTACCACCTTAATCTTCTCTCTATAGCTTAGTGAACAAAATCTAGCCCCAAGTAAGGCAGTTCCACTCGCTCTAAATCACCCAATAGATGACTTAAACTTTCTTCTATATAAACCTTTGTAAGGGGTAGATAATCATCTCACTACCTTCATAATACAATGTATAAGCTGGTAATACAAGTTCAAGTGTTTGGATGATACGTTCTTCTTGTCCACCTGTTTACGAATGAAAAATTGTACCCAAACTTTCTGTATTTTTTATTGTTACCTCATTTAATTATCGATAATCAATACTCATTCTCAATGTGTTGTTTCTCTTTTATGCAAATAACACTGATGTACCCTACAGGGACATACTAATTATTGCTAGCTGACATGTGTATACTTTGGACATTGCTTTCCTTACCTCAGGATAGGAAGCAAATTTACCCTTCCGCTCAAGAACGGTCATTGTGGAAGAAAAATAGAAATATACTTTCTTAGCTCGGCAATATTAGTGTTATACAATGAGCCAACCACTTCATACCCATTACAACATTAAAAATCCTTCATTTCTAGCTCCATAAGATCAACCATCATAACATGATCAAAAACATCTACTATACCATTACGATGTGCCCTTTCAACTATAATAAATTCACCGACAGGTGAAAATACTTCAATTAAGTTAGCTAATAACCCTAATGTCCCATCATATTCATGGTAACTGAAAAAGTAACATATGATAAAGTAGAACTCAGATCAGTCAATACATATACATCATGTAACAATATGGTAATATACTTAAATACCTGTATCATCATCAGGAGATGTTCCCTCATTCTGCCGGTCTACTAAAGCATAAGTACGATTCTGGACCCTACTAGTACTGGCTACTCCTCTGGCACCTCTTCCACGACCAACAGACTGCACACCTCGGTCTAAAGAAGGAACCGATGCTGATGTTGCCACAGTGGACCCCACAGGTCGTACCATACTACCCAAGCCTCGTCGTGGGCAATCCCTCATTATGTGACCCGGCATACCACACCAATAACAAGCATTCGTACCCCTCCGACATTTACCTACATGAAATCATCTGCAAAACAGGCACAGTGGGCGAGAAGACCCTGTTGTCTGTGAATCTGGCATTCTACCACTCTGCCCAATGTGACTGCCCCTAAATCCTCGGAAGTGAGATGGAGCGCCTGCTGTGGAATAAGAGGATGAGGGTCTAGGCGGTAACATTTGAGATCTAGATCCTCCTGGGAACACTATAGACTGCCCCATAGGTCTTGCCCTTTTTAATGGCCCTTCCTCAGATTCCTGTGTCCCTCTTCTCTGTCTTTGATCTTCTATTTTCTGGGCAAAGGCTTGAATCCTCGCTATATCCATATCTTTATTTAACGCAGCAATGGTACAGTCTCTTATTAAATATGGCTCTAATCTATCCACGTATCAAGGGACCCTATCCGTCATTGTAGCCACCACATTCGGAGCATATCGAGCCAAGGAATTAAATTGCAAACTGTATTCTCGAACACTCATGTTCCTTTGGCGTAAATTCAGAAACTGATCCGCATGTGCCTCCCAAATTTCATAGGGGAGGTAACGATCAAGGAATGCTGTTTTAAATTCTTCCCAACCAGCTGGGAGTGCATCAATACCCCTTGATCTTTTCCAGTCCTCATACCACAATATTGCATCGCCTTTCAGTCTATAGGCCGCAAGTTCCACCGTTTCAACCCCCGTCACGTGCATAACTTCTAGAGCCCTCTGGATTTGATCCACGAAGTCCTGTGGATCTGCTTCTAAGTATGACCCAGTGAATATAGGAGGGTCCAATTTTAGAAAGTCTTGCGTACGCCGACTAGCTGGCCTAGTCACGTCACCTTCATTTACCATTGGACCAGTTTGTCCTTGCGCTTGTGCAACCACTAACTGAGTCTATGTACTGCATTTCTTAAATCCTGATCAGTGGCATTCAATGGCAGTTCTGCAGGTACTTCTCTACCTCTTGGCTCTTCTGGAGCTAGTAAAGTAGAGGAAGACTGCAATGCAATTTCAGCATTTGCTTCACCTCGACTAGCTTGGTCAGGTGGTAATCTACTCATTCCTTCTCCGGCAGGCATATCTACCTGCTTACCTTTTCCTCTATCTCTTCTGGTGATTGGCATTTTACTATACTAAAGAAAAATAATTACCATGGTCAGATACAATGGAACTTACAACACTAGCTCTATTGCACGATCTAGAAGTGAAGAAAAGAAACAACATCCTAAATGTCCCGTAGCCTCCTACTTATAAATGTGGTGCACAACATATTTATAAGTAAGACTCTACTCAGACACAGCTTTGTAGACACCCTTAGACCGACCTGCTCTGATACCACTTTTGTCACACCCCGAATCCCAACGAGGCGTGATTGGCACTCGTAGCCGATAAGGCCCGAGAGAACCAATCTTTGGTCACGTCCGTTCATATGCATATCTCTTTATGAAAAACATACTCTCTCATGTAATTGATGTAATATAAAATGCCCTTAGCGGAAATCATGGAAAACATGTACATTATATAAAACTATGGCCGTTAGGGCCATCTCATCAAAATCATCGTACGTTCCTTACATCCACATACCCACATACGTCTACAAAACCTCTAACAGATGCATTTACAAGACCAACTAAAGTCGGGACAAATCCCCGCTTTATACGTTAACAACATCAAAACAAATGTACAACTGTGATAAGTCCCGAAGCAACTGGGGCTCACCCAAGATCCGCAACTAACTGTCAACCTACAGTGGAGGTCTACTAGTGCCTGCACCTGCAACATGTAAGGTAAGTCCCCAAGAGGGGTCAGTACGAAGAATGTACTGAGTATGTAAGGCCATAATAAAACTACATCAATACATAAGAACTTCAATGGAAATAATTATAAGAAAAACTCCATATGTGGAATTATGTACCTTTCTTTCATTATTATCATCTCCAATGATTCGTACATAATAACAACAACCATGGAATCAGTATAAGAGAAATAGCAAATGTAAGTCTGTATGTGGGATACCATGTACATTACGTTCTTTCTTTCCCTTGCATTTACTTTACTTTACTTTTACATTGCTCATACGCTGTTAGGGCCCTCATCATGCAGGTGTTCTTTTCACCCCATGGATAAAGTATCATCGTCATGCAGGTATTTTTTTTACCCCATGGATAAGATCATATCATCATGCAGGTGTTCTTACGCATCATGCGGGTGTTTGCACCCCATGGATAAATTAACATCATCATGCAGGTATTTGTACCCCATGGATAAACTAACATCATCATCATGCATTACTTTATTCTTACTTCATTTCTTTACTTTTTAGAGATTGGTACATTTACTTGTGAGAGATTGTTATATTCACTTGCCATAACATTATTTGAATACCACATCTTGGAACCATTGGAACAATAGTCAATGCATAAGAGACATGTGTATAACTCTATTGGAACTTTGGAACATAACATTATTAGAAATATAGCCTAAGTGGAAACATAACACTATTGGAACCATTGAAACATAACCTTATTGGACTCTCTTTATCTCCTTACTCTTGTTGAGATAGTTCTCTTAGGATCTACTACATCATGATAACTTAAGAACTTTCGTCCATAATTAAGAACTACGTGGGTCATAATTCATCTAGGAGTAAAACACATATGAATAACAAAATATCAACCCTAGGTTGGAATACTATAGAACCCCTTAGGAATAGAACACTTTTGGAACCCTAGGACAATGAGCACTAAATAAGACACATGTGGATATCAACTGCTCACCAACCTGAGATGCAATACCTTAGGACATTTGGAACTTTTGACATGTTAGCCAATGAACGTGAGTCAACCAATGGAAATGAGTCCATCAATGAACATGAGTCAACCAATGAGCATGAGTCATATGATTCACCATTGACCAATGAGTAAGAGACATATGAGTAACTCTAGCCAACTATCGGATACGGAATACCTTAGAGTATTTCAAAATCGAATGAGTACCATGACAATGTAAACACCATATGTTGCAGAAGAATATAAAGAGTAACCTTACATACCTTTGCATCTCACTATGAATACCCAAGCTTATATGGAAATACAAGAGTCCAGCTCTTTCCTTACTTCTTATTCTACATCACAAGTACATAACGAAGTTTATATTAGCAACCAACTACCTTACAAGTGCACAAGATGACCATGAATCACATAGTTACTTTAGAACGTCATTTCGCCTTCTTACAATGTCATTTATTGCATCAACATGCCAACACTACCATAACATTCCACTCATTGACCAAGATTTCTTACAACAATAGCATTTCGCATCACACTTACCCTTTATGCCTTCTCATTATCATTCTATCATATTTACACCCATCAATTTGCCTCATAACGACATATAAAAATAATCCATACTTAATACAATCCAACATACCTCTATACAACACTTTAAAGTCATTAAAACGACATCACAAGTTGATAATTACATCCAAAAATGGTATCGGGGCCTTCGGGGATCAATCGGAGACGAAAACATACAAAACCAATTCCGGGACTGATCTGCGCTGCCACCTGCAGAGGTGCACGTGCAGATGCCCTCTGGCAGCAGCCAAAGGCATCTGCATTGGCATCTGCGCCCGCAGGTGCCTCCGTCTGCGGGGGCGGATGCCCGTTTGGTCCGAAATGGCTTCTTTTGGGGTCTTTTAATGCCATGAATGGTCCATGATTATAACCAAACTTATTTTAACATATTTTTGATCATCTAACATGACAACAACAAGCCATGGTCTCACAACACACATAACATCACCAAAACGACACTTTCCTTCCATTACGCCAACACTTCCATGCTAACTTTTGCAATAACAATTCCAAACATTATACACAAGAATAAAACAAGTCAAGACTGTAATCACATATCACATATAAATATTTAATCCACCAAGTTCATTTTCTTCAAAACCACAAGTCCATAGTCAAGTTCACAAGACAAAACCATCCTCCGATTTAGCAAACATGCAATATTACACATATAGTGAATTTTCAATACATCACCAACCTAACCAACATCATATATGCACCCTCTCATGCACATAATATATTACTATATGAGAATAAATACTTACCAAAGCTTGGAAGAGGATGATCTTTACCAAAGAGAAAAGGGTGCCTTAGGGTTAAGAGTTGAGAGAAATGGGTTTGGAAATATCTCAAAAGGCATGTGTGTTTTTATGAATAAAAATCAGCCCTTTGTGTCTTTATATAGTACTCATGGTCATCCTTAGCCATTTGGAACCAATAATTGTTTTGGTCAAAGGAAGAATGGATCATGTTTTGCCCCATTGGGCCTAATCTTTTTGTTCTTGTTTTGGGCCTCATTTGGCCCATTAACAAATTGTTATTTGAGCCCATCAATTGGATGCATAACTTCTCATATATACATATATATCCCCCAAGTCACTCTTATCCATATCTTGGCATTAAATGCATGGTTGATTAGTCAAATGAAAGATTGGAAGAATGGGTCAATTTCCATGTTGGGCCATGTCTTCTTATTAATTTTGGACTTCACTTTGTACCCAATGATGCAAGACTTATTCATACCCAAAAATTAATGTATAATTCATCAAATCTCCCATGTTTCACTAATTCCATAAATGTACACGTAGTCGTATAGGTTTGACATCATACGGGTGTTACACCTCCAACAAAGGTCTAATCCCATGTACTAGGCCCAATATCAATTATCTCATTAATAACATTACAAAATTCATACTTTGACTCTCGACACTTGAGTAACCATTGTTCAACTTCATCATGTAGGATGTAGTAGGTACGGGGTGGTACAGGGTGTTACATAAAATATACTCAAAATTTTGCTTCGCATTATAACACATATCCAGCTATAATTGAAGGATATAGTGATGCAAATTGGATCACTAAGTCAAATGAAGTAAAATCCACAAGCGGGTACGTATTTACTCTTGGTGGAGGAGCAGTCTATTGAAAATCATCCAAACAGACATGTAGTGCTCGCTCTATGATGGAATCTGAATTTATCTCTTTAGATAAGGCCGGTGAAGAAGCTAAATAACTAAAGAATTTCTTGGAAGATATTCCCTTTTGTCCCAAACCTTTGGCACCAGTATGCATACACTGTGATAGTCAAGCTGCAATAGGTAGGGTTGGAAGCATGATGTATAACAAAAAATCTCATCACATAAGACAGAGACATAATGCTATTAGAGAGCTACTCTCTGGTGGAATTATCACAATTGATTATGTGAAGTCAAAGGATAATGTCTTGGATCTACTTACAAAAGGTCTAACTAGAGAGGGAGTTGAGAGATCACCAAAGGGAATGAGTTTACGGCCTAGGACAAGTCATCACGATGGTAACTCTACCTAGCATACTAGAGATCCCAAGGGCTAGGTTCAAGGAGATCAAACAAAGTTGTGACTGATGGTTCAACATTGTCGAATCTCAACCCATTCTCATGATGAAGACAATGTTTAGTAAACAAGGATAAGGCTTAAGGTTGAAGCTTTTTAATGGTTTCTAAGTTTGGAAGGTATGACCAAATAGTTCATCTATAGGATTAAATATTTATGAATCACCTATATGAGTGTGTAGTAGAAGCCGCTTCAAGGAGAATGCTAGTAAAGTTCTATTCACTAAGCTCTCATGAAACCAGGTAGTGTTAATGGCTGAAATGAACAAAATCGTGAGAACCATAAACGGTAAAAGGCTAATTTGTATGACTTGTATTTTCTATGTGTACAACAAAGTTTGCTGGATCAAAGATATTACATCTACCGATTGACCAAGTGCATCCCATATAAGTTCACTGCGGAAAGTTCAAAGGAAAATCTACTTATCCAGATGCAATTAGTCTTTTCATGTAAATCACACACTTGTCCATATATTTTTTTGATCATATAGCCATTTCTCATTCATGCGAAGGATTGTTGAGTTCTAAGTGAAATGTGAATGGAAAATTGAGGGAAGAAAATGAAGGGAAAGTGAAATGTGTGTTCACTTTATAAAAGGAGTGTTTTTCCCACATTGGTGGGAGAAAGGAACATCCTTGTGCTTAAGTATAGAAGCACTCCTTCATGTGGATAGTGACGAAATAAGAAGACAAGCCTCGTGACATCATCGTTGTTGCTCGCTCGGCTCGGCTCGACTTCAGCTTCGGTTTCAGATTTGGATTTAGATTTGATCGATCGAGAGATTATCTGTTTGGACAAAATTTATTTGAAACTTGAGTGTTAATGATTTTTATTCCAAAAATCTGGTATAAAAATTTTCTCCATTTACAGACACACACGAGAATGTGCGGATGCATGTCACAACGCACATCGAAGGGACACAATCCTTCAGTTCACTGTTTGAAGATAAAAAATGGAAAATACAGGCACATGTGGCCATGTGAGGATGCACATGCCAACACATGTCAGCCAAAACCTTTTGTTTTGTACAATGGCTGACATGCGGTCACATCTCGCCATGTGTGGATGCATATGGATCCGCATATGGGGCCGTCGTTCCAAAAAAGTGTGACTCTTTAGGACCATTGATTTTTTTATGAAGCAACACCTTTTGGCTATAAATATCTGCTTTTTTCTTAAGTATTGGGATAAAATTTTGAAGTTAAATACACTCCTCTTCTTGAAAATCTCAAGTGTGATTTGCTACCGTTGAGTGCGTTCGAAATTCAGCAAATTTGAGGTACCGCTATTCGGCTGAAGTAATTCATTTTATCATGGGAGAATATATTTCATAACCTCGGGTACTTGAGAGAAATAATTTTCTTAAGGATACACCGTGAATTCGATGGACTTGAATCGTCATTCTATCTTCATCTCTTTATTGTTAGTTTTTCTATTTTCCAGAAAATAATTTGAACTTCATTGTTGTTAATAAGTAGTTGTGAACTTGTTGAAGATTTTGGTTTGAATACAGATTTTGTTTAACCCAAAAACAACATGACCATCCAATCTTAAAGTAGCACTTCGAGATTTAAGGCAGTTGACACCCACGAGTTGAAAATTCTGGTCCACCATTAGCTAAATGGTTGTGTAATTGGGTTGGTCTAACTGGGTCCAAAATCCCGTGGCTAAGAAAGATCTATTAATATGTTTATGTGGGTACATAGTATATCACATGCAGCGTAATTATTTTCTTAGGCTTGAGGGTGGAGATTTTACTTGTAAATATGTTTTAATTTCTTCTAAAAGCATGCATAATATATTCTAAAATCTAAATGTTTAATAATTGCATTATTGATGTTGTAACACTGTATGACCAATAAAATCTAAGAAATGTGGGTATGTTTGAAATGGGATATGAAGTTAATTATAAGAGATGTGGCTAAGTTTGAAAAGTAATGATTAGTCAAAGTAAAACAAAAGAAAATGTGGCTAAGTTTGAAAAGATTTGACCATGTTTGAAACACGGTATCAAAGGTAAACATTAAGGGGTCATTTGGTAGCTGGTTTAGAGGTGAGTTGTGCAAATATTAAAACTTGGATAAGTAATATCATGTTTCGTAACTGGATAAGAAGTAAGTTATATATGTATAAAATTAATATAGTATTTGGTTTGCAATTCAGAAACCAACATAATTAATACATGTATAAGTTATGAGAGAATATATGTATTACTTGTGCAAGATAAAGGAAAAATAAGTAATACATATATGAATAACTAAATCCTTCATAAAATAATACAGAAATTCTCTCATAACTAGTTTCTTGTGAATTTCTCAAAATCTTGGCTTTTGGAACTTTAGAGACACATGCCAATGTAGCCACATAACATTTTACATAATGAAGAGATAGAGAAGACCTGAAGTTAATGAGCCAACCATGGCCATATATAAGTCCCATGCGTATAAAAAGTGAGTTATTGGGAGAGAGAAATATAGTAATTCATTCATTTAATTTGTTTTTCTGCTTTTGATCAAACAATGAATTTAAGAAATAAAGAATTTTTTGAATAATCTATCATGCCTGTGGTCTTAAACTAAAGATACGTAGAATGTGCTAAAATGTCTTTTAATCTTATTATCTTAAATTTATCGTATGAAAAATTGAAATCTAAGAGTTGCCAAAAAGAGAAAGAGCATTCCTTTTAAAATGGACTAAAAAGAATAAGATAAATAAATTGAAATGGAAGGTGTACCATTTTTGGGTACGATTTGAGTACGAAGAGACTAGACTAAAAAGAATAAGACAAATAAACTGAAACGGAGGGTGTACCATTTTTGGGTAAGATTTGAGTTCGAAGAGACAGAGTTATGGCTCCACCGTAAATTCACATCAAGGTGAGCATTATTTATTGAATGCGTCACGACTCAATTTCTCAGGTCATGATGGCACCTACTATAACCCACCAGTAGGTAAGCCAACCCGTATTCCAAAACAGCTAGTAATGGACTACTGATTGAAATAAAGAAAACAGCGGAATAAATATAATAGCAAGGCTAATATAACCCCAAAACCTGGTGGAGTCAGTACAAGAGCTTCTAATACAACAGGAGTGCAAATGAAATACAGGAAAAGAGTATATATATATATACAAGTCATCTCTGATACAACATAGAGAGCAGTCTACAATAAGGGGGAAAGTAAGGGGTACTCCAAAACGTCAGGAGCTCACCCCAAGTATCCAATCCCTAGCTGCTCCGAACGATATATATACATCAATGGCGATAACTCTTACTATAACCTGCAGGCTGCACAAGTGTAGTATGAGTACCAAACACATGGTACTCAGTAGGCAACGACCGACTGAGCTCCAGAAATAATATAACCATAAATGACATGTAAGGCATGAAAATAACTACAGGCAAATATCTAAGGAACTAGGCATAACAATGCTAATGGAGCAATAAGGATAACTATCCTATCCTGACAACATTCAGGAACTAAAGTGCAATACCGTATATCCTTGGCCAATAAATAAATAAATAGAGAAAGAAGTATATATAGTAATATACTAGGACAAAAGGTACATATACAATATGAATAGATCGAGGAAGAGAGGGATATACGGTAATAACATACTTATATGTATACATGTAGGACTAACTCAAAGGTAACTACCTGAAGTAGTCAACCTAACATCTCATGGTCCCTCGCCAAGTAAAGGAGCTACACTAGGATCGTCAGGTGTCTACCCAAAAAGAATGACAAATCCAGGGATAAAAAATGTAACTCACCGAGAAGATAAAGGAATCAGCAACGTACCTCAAATCTGAGGTACAAGTCTACAACCAACCTGCCACAAACTAACCATAATAATCAATAATAAAGAATTCGGCTAGTCCGGGCAAACAAGTACCTAACCGAACCCCCATAAGTCCAGAAGGTTCACGAAAACACTCAGTAAACAACAACCATAACATGTACCTATATAGCCCCCCATAAGATCGATAGATAAAGGCACCAAACAACTATACTGGTGATAGGCAATGCACATAAATGGATGAATGCAACATAAATTGAGATACCATAACCATATCGTAGACACCGGACTCTAACCAGTTCCATCACCTCAAACCATAAGTACCACGTACCATACCATACCACGTATATACACCTTCTCCAGCTCACCTAGCTCTCAAAGACAGAACCTATGGAGACCATCCTTCTCCGGTACGACGGCTCTCAGATGAAGGATCCCCTTAGGGGATTCGGGAAATCCATATTCACTATCTGGTCTCGATCCAGGACTTCCAATAATCATCATAATCCATCTACTCCGTCCAGTATCGGAGAGAGATATATATAAAATCAATGCATGGACTCTAACTACGACTAAAGGGATATAAATCCTTGAATCCATTGCCCAAGATCATGCTCAGGACTAAATCATCATAATCATGTACAAAGGGTCAAAATTTCCCTCGACCGAAGTAAATAGTAGTGGTAAAATGAGTGGATAAATAATGGACCAAAATCATCCTCGTTCGAAGTTCTAAAACATCATTTTTAGTTCCAAAAGTTCATAATTCAGTAAATAAGGTGGTACGATTCCCGTTATAAAAAAATCCATTTTTAAAGTAAAAAGTGGGAATAAATCTCTTTTAGAAAATAGTAGTAAAATCAAGATTTTGGTTGGAATCATACCACTAAATGAGCGTGAATGCGCCAGATAATATGCATGCCATCACCAGTATCCAAACGACACAACCATAAGCGCCCAAGCATCTATAAAGAATGGCCACGCCCTTTCTAAGGTTAGAAACTCACCTAGAGTCCAACTAGTATCATAACCATGGCCTCGGGCCCAATAACATATACCCAGTATAACAAGGCCTCATAACTCAGGCCACCACGATAATCGAGGGCATAAATCCACTTCAAGGATCTAATCGGGAGAAAACCTCCTGAATCACTAAGTCAAATGGTAAAACTCATACCCAAGGATCCTTAATATCAACTATGGTTATCATGGTTATAATCAAGAGTAATAAGAGTCTATGGCCATAACAAGTATTTTATACTACGGTTCGGGTCATATTTCTACCCCAAAACCCCTCAATTAGGCGAAGTCAAGATATTCTAGCCATAATTCCATCCTATAGTCCCTACCTAGCATGCAATCTATACTATACACAATCTCATAGAGAAAAGTAGTCCAAAGACTACCTCGATGGCGAACCGTGACACTTTAATCATCCACAATTCATCTGTCCTTACTCCACAATCCCTAAATGTCACCACGCTATCAAAATAGTAACATACACGTAATTACGAGTAAAACGATATCCATATTGCGATATAAAACTTCAAACCTAAAATTGGATAAAAAATGAGCCCGTAGGGCCTGCTAACGTAATCCAAAAATAGAATTCGTCACGAGGTCCCTCGAAGGACAAGAAATGTGTGCTCAAAATTTGAGCGCAAATGGGACACAAATCGGGGCCCAAATCTGTCCCCAAAGATTAGGATTTCAAAGACCTAATTTCTAAGAATTTACAATGAAATGAGACAGAATACAATGGGTAAAATGATGAATAATGACCAAAGAGGGATGAGCTAGCTTACCTTAGCTTCAATGGGTGAATCCTCACTCTTTCTCACTCCTCATGCTCTCAACAATAGGGGAAAAGGGTTGAGAAAATGAGAGAAACTAGGGTGAAAAAGGGGATATAACAGCCCAAGGTGCCGCTAAAGCAAAAACCTGGGTGCTTAAGCGCCTACCGCTAAAGCGGTAGGTTCAAAGGGCGAGGGTCCGCTTAAGAGGTATCCTAGAAGCTAAAGCAGGCAAGGACCGCTAAAGCGACCCCCGACAGGCCCACCAAGGCGCTAAAGTGGTACAAGACTGCTTAAACAACGAGCGCTTTAGCAGGCCATGACAGCTAAATTGGTCACACCGAAAAATCAGATATCAAATTTTAGCTAAGTCCAAAATGGACTCCGATAGGGTGCTCGAGATTCGTTTGAAACCCCGTATGCCCAAACGAACTATGCTACCATACCAAATTTGACATTTCGGACTCAATGAAATCATTAAAATTTCCATCTGAGGTCATTTTGATTAAATATGGGACCCACACCTGTAGTTTCATTTTTCACCAAATCTACCCAATAGCCCAAAATGAGTTCGGAAGCCTCGGGACCCGGGCCAAGGGTCCCCCTAGCCTAAATCAACGTTCCGGAGCTGATGGCGCTGTCAGAATTTCCATCTGAGATTGTTTACTAGCAGTTTTGGTCTGAGACCAATTCCTTAATAGCGAAAGCTCCAAAATAGAAAAATGAACCTAAAGCCAAATGAACTGTCTGATAACTGAACAGATAGTTTCAGTAAGTCATAAATGACCTATAACCGCTGTGGGCAGGCTCAAAACGCTGGAAATGCACTAAAATTGAGGAAATAACCTGAAGGGTCATTACAATATCCACTACTAAAAAGACTTTCATCCGCGAGAGTCAATAGATAGAAAGAGCATGAAAGCTCAAAAGGATGAGGTACTGGGCCCGCATGCTCCGAGCAAGACTCCCAGATAACCTCTAAAGAAGAACAAGACTTTCAAGGGATTTCACCAACGGTATCCCTTTTTTGACCAAACTTCCCACTTCACTTTTCAAATAGCCCCAACTCAGCCTCGACAACCAACTAGCCTCTAACTGAATCGAGGGCGATGGAAACACGCGAACCCAAAACACCGCATGCGAAAACCAAGCTAAAAAAACCAAATACTCAACCCAGCTAAAGGCAATCCAAGGCAAGAATCATGAAACCGATTCTAATTTCTAAATCTAACCTTCTTTTGCCTTTCCAAACCTGCTACCAACTCCGAACCATGCAAAAATATCATTTGAGACCTGTCCGCGCAATCCCATCACACTGTCCTTGAAAGGTTGAAGTTAATCCGCTAGAAATCCATAATGGCAAGCATACAACTGGGCTCATAAGGTGCTACCAGGACACACAAATAGTGGTGACCAAAGTCTGCACTCTTAAGCCAAAGCCACGACTGGTCCGAATGACCCTCAAAACCAATAATCACGAGTTCGGAGCACAAGCTCTCGCAATCAAACAATCCGCTCCAGGATGTCCCACCAACTGTGGATGAAGTCATGCTAAGCCCAACTTAAGTATACTCTTTTTGCTGAGCAGACAATCCAAACTTTTGATAGAAACTGAGAGCCAAGGTCAGAAGTAGTAGAAACTAATACTATGTGCCAACGGACTATCCTCCAAGCATCAATCAAGCCAGTCTATCTAGACTGAAAAGAACTAAACCGGTAGGCAAGAAGTAAGCTTAGCCTGCCTATGAATGAATGCTCAACTGAGGCAAATCTTAAAATAGGGCTGCAACCAAGTTATGCAAACCCAAGTTAAAATCCCAACACTGAAACTGAACTACTTGGTCTCAACTATCCCAATCGATCCTGTTGATGAGTAAGCATACACATACTGAAATCTATCATAACTCCCAAGTCGTCATCCAAAGGCATCAAAATCCAAAACTGGATCCAATAAGTCTTTACAAAGGCCAATTTGCCCAATCAACCTCGCTACCAGAAAATCAAGCACAAGCCTAATAAACTCCGCAAGAACTGAAACTGAAATGCCGCAGAAGAACGTAATCCCAACTGGGGAAAAATCATAAGATGAAGATACGAGTAATCAAGGACTAATCCGCTAAGGTCAGATCATATCAAGGCATGACCAAGAACTCACCAAGGCTGTAAAAGCACCAATGATAGATAGAACTTGAGCAACTCAGAATGTATAACTCAACCGACATCTGTCCAATCCAATGCCCAATCTATGGTAACAAATAATCACTACCAAAGAAACCCGCTTTGGTTAATGACAACTGATACACAAGCACATATCACCAAGCAGAAGCATCTCACAAAGTCATATAAGGCCTAGCAAGTATCGAGATAAGAAATTTTCAGAAATCTCCAGTTTTGTACCAACTTTAACTCGACTGAGCCGTGAATCATATTGTAGAACGAACGGAGCATCCAACTCCACATCTATACCCAAATCAAAACAATCATCAAGAAACGAACCCAACAAATCAGAAAATAAGTCTAAAACCTCTTAATCTCAGAAACGGGTTATAGAACAAAAATTTCAACACCAACTAAACATCAATCACCAAGTACAAGGCCATCACTGGGCGATGAACTATCCAAATTCGAAGGGCAAATCCCAAATGTATCATCAAAGAAACGGTCTATAAAAGAAAGCTACCAATGCTAAAATCATAACAAAGCCTTGAAAGGTCAAGCTTACCTTCATTCTCACAATCTAATCAATAGCCAACCTTGCTAATAGAAAGGGAGGGCGAACCAACCGAGGTAGCCATCTAAGCCAAAGAAATAAGAATCGCAAGGAAGGGGAAACACTAACTAGATAATTCTAGTCTAGCTGTCTATCAAATAAGAATCAGTAAAGGTCAAACCAATGACCATAATATCAATAACATAAGATGCAGGTAGTACAAAAACAAAAATCAACAACAAGTACCACTCTAAGGCCAGAATGCCAAGGAAACGGGACTTTAACCCAACTGTTATACCCCAAGAAAAGCACAATACTGATCCACTCTATAGCCATAACAAGGCCAATATGCCAAAAAAAAATGGGACTTTAACCTAAATGCTACACCCCTAAGAAAACACAATACTGATCCACTCTATCCACTACTAAAGAATCATCTACAGGGGTAGTCATATATGCATAAACATATACAAAGGCTTACATCAATCACTATGAAAACACCAAGGCATACAACAATCAATAATGAAGTGTTAAGGCATATAACCACTGATGGGTATGAAAACCCCAACACAACTAAAATAGTAACTAAAGGCAGAGAATCAAAGACGCACCTATCATGGTGGAAAGCTAAAATCATAAATCTGGTGTGCCCGAAGGAGTATGAGTCTGAGCATATCCGAACTCGGGCTAATCGTCTGAATCACCAACTGAGGCACTAAGTGCACACCTCTAACTGAAGGTGCAACAATACTGTGAGACTAATTTGTATGAATTGAATGACTAATTATCCCGCGTCTGGGACTCTCTGGACAAGTGATCGATCTCTCTGCAGTCATAACAAACTCCTGAAGCTCTAACCTGGCAAGAAACATGAGTTAACCCCAACTGGATGACTGAGTCACGCCTGGGGCACTCTTTAGACCAATGACCAATCCCATCACAATTGAAACATACTCTTGGAATACTCTAAGGTACTGCACCCACTACTCTAGAATGGCTGCCACGACCTAGAAACCTAGACCAAATAACCCGTATTGCCTGACCAGAACTCTGTCCACTGATATCACCACAATCTACCAGAGATCTACCCATAAGCTGAGGTGCTACCTGTACGGGCCTAATAGGCTGCTAATGATACTGATCTCTGCTGGGAAGATTCTAACCTCCAGATGGAATACCCCTACTCTGAACTGCTTACATGGCCTCTTACTGCCACCTCTGTATGCCTAAAAGCAAGCCCTCTCTGTAGCGCTCGCGTGGTCAACAACCTCAGAGAAAGAAGACCTAGCTACTATCAAATTCTCCAAAACCAAACGGAGTGGTAAAGTTAACCCTCTGATAAATCTCTGCACCATCTTATGCTCAATAGAAAATAAAATAGGAGTATGTTTGGCCTACTCGAGAAACCCAATCTCATACTTTGAAACAGATAGAGAACCATGTTGAACACCAATAAGTCCAACTCTGGTCTGAGAACTACTCGATGGACCTGAAATCACCTCTAGCTAGAAGGTATCCAAAAACAGACTCGAAACCCCTAAAACTGAATCCTAAAAGGCTGAGGCAGTCACAAACTCTGTCGAAACTTGGACTGACCCCAGACCTTCTGGCTGACGCTAAATATCCTCGATATCAATCTCTAACTCTCTAGCCCGGCGCTGAGCTGAAACTCTGGTAACATGCGCTGAAATATCATTCGCATCTATCGATGACCTCGTTCTATCCCACTGATAAAGAATGGAATCAAAAGAAGTACTTACAGCTTCATAGAAGTACGGACACACGACAAGGAGTCAAGGACACGACAAGAAGTCAAGGATAAAATTTCCTAAGAATGCCCTATAGCCTCCCGAAGATAGGATACAGACGTATCTGCACCGATCCACAGGACTCTACTAAACACTTAGCTCTTGTACCAACAACACCAATAAACTTAGGCTCTGATACCAATTTGTCATGACCTAATTTCTCAGGTCATGATGGCACCTACTATAACCCACCAGTAGGTAAGCCTACCCGTAGTCCAGAACACCTATTAATGGACTACTGTTAGAAATAAAGGAAATAATAGAATAAATATAATAGCAAGGATAATATAACCCCAAAACCTGGTGGAGCTAGTATAAAAGCTTCTAATACAACAGGAGTGCAAATGAAATACAGGAAAAGAGTATACTTATATAAGTCATCTCTTATACAACATAGAGAACAGTTTATAATAAGAGGGAGAGAAGTGATTCTCCAAAACGTCAGGAGCTCACCCCGAGTCTCTGATCCATAGCTGCTCCGCACGATATACACACATCAATGGCGATAACTCGTACTATAACCTGTAGCATGCAGAAGTGTAGTATGAGTGTCAAACACGTGGTACTCAAAAGGAAATGGCCGACTGAGCTCCAGAAATAATGTAAGCATAAATGACATGTAAGGCATGAAAATAACTACAGGCAAATATCCAAGGAACTAGGCATAACAGTGCTAATGGAGCAATAAGGATAACTATCCTATCCTGACATCATTCAGGAACTAAAGTGCAATACCGTATATCGCTGGCCAATGCATAAATAAATAGAAAAAGAAGTATATATTATAATATACTAGGACAAAGTGTACATTACAATATGAAAAGATCGAGGAAGAGAGGGATATATGGCAATAACATACTTATATGTATACATGTAGGACTAACTCAATGGTAACTACCTGAAGGAGTTAACCTAACATCTCATAGTACCTAGCCAAGTAAAGGTGTTACACTAGCATCATCGAGCCTCTACCCAAAAAGGGTGACTAATCAAGGGATAAATTATATAACTCGCCGAGAAGATAAAGGAATCAGGATCGTACCTCCAATATCAGGTACCGTCTACAACCAACCTGCCACAAACTAACCATAATAATCAATAATAAAGTAATCGACTAATCCGAGCAAACAAGTACCTAACCGAACTGCCATAAGCCCGGAAGGTTCATGAAAACACTCAGCAAACAGCAACCATAACTTGTACCTCTACATCCCCCCATAAGACCGATAGATACAGGCGCCAAACAACTATATTGTTGATAGGCAATGCACATGAATGGATGAATGCAACATAAATCGAGATGCCATAACCATATCGTAGACACCAGACTCAAACTGGTTCCATCACCTCAAACTATAAGTACCAAGTACCATACCATACCAAGTATATACACCTCCTCCAGTTTACCTAGCTAGCAAAGGCAGGACCTATGGCGACTATCCTTCTCCGGCACGACGGCTCTGGGACGAAGGGGCCCTCTAAGGGATTTGAAAAATTCGTATACACTGCCTGGTCCCGATACAGGACTTCCAATAATCATCATAATCCATCTACTCCATCTAGTACCGGAGATATATATATATAAAATTAGTGCACTGACTCAAACCACGACTAAAAGGATATAAATCTGTAATTCCATTACCCGAGATCATGCTCGGGACTAAATCATCATAATCATGTTCAAAGGGTTGGAATATCCCTCAACCGCAGTAAATAGTAGTGGTAAAATGAGTGGACAAATAATGGACCAAAATCATCCTAGGTCGAAGTTTTAAAACATCATTTTTAGTTCCAAAAGCTCGTAATCGAGTAAATAAGGTGGTACGATTCCCATTATAAAACAATCCATTTTCAAAGTGAAAAGTGGAAATTAGTCTCTTTTTGAAAATAGTAGTAAAATCAAGATTTTGGTTGGAATCATACCACTAAATGAGCGTGAATGCGCCAGATAATATGCATGCCATCACCAGTATCCAAACGACATAACCATAAGCGCCCAAGCGTCTATAAAGAATGGTCACACCCTTTCTAAGGGTAGAAACTCACCTAGAGTCCAACTAGTATCATAACCATGGCCTCGGGCCCAGTAACATATACCCAGTATAACAAGGCCTCAAAACTTGGGCCACCACGATAATCGAGGGCATAAAGACACTACAAGGATCTAATCAGGGAAAAACCTCCCAAATCACTAATTCAAATGGTAAAACTCATACCAAAGGATCCTTAATATCAACTATGGTTACCATGGTTATAATCAAGGGTAATAGGAGTCTATGTCCATAACAAGTATTTTATACTAGGGTTCGGGTCACATTTCTACCACAAAACCCCTCAATTAGGCTTAGTCAAGGTATACTAGCCATAATCCCATCCTATAGTCCCTACCTGTCATGCAATCTATACTATACATAATCTCATAGAGAAAAGTAGATCGAAGCCTACCTCGATGCCGAACCGCTACACTTGAATAGTCCACAAATCATCCGTCCTTGCTCCATGATATCAAAATGCCGCCACGCTATTAAAATAGTAACCTACATGTCATTACGAGTAAAAAGATACCCATATTGCAATATAAAACTCCGAGCCCAAAATTGAGTCAAAAATGGACCCGTGGGGCCCGCTATAGGAATCCAAATATTGAATCTTCTATGAGGTCCCTCGAAGGAAAAGGAATGTGTGCTCAAAATTTGAGCACAAATGGGACACAAATCGGGGCCCAAATCAGTCCCCAAAGATTAGGATTTCAAAGACCTAATTTCTAAAAAATAACAATGAAATGGGACAAAATTCAACGGGTAAAATAATGAATAATGACCAAGGAGTGATGAACTAACTTACCTTAGCTTCAATGGGTGAATCCTCACTCTTTCTCACTCCTCATGCTCTCAACAATGGGGGAAAAGGGTTGAGAAAATAAGAGAAACTCGAGTGAAGAAGGGGATATAACAGCCCCAGGTGCCGCTAAAGCGAAAACCTGGGCGCTTAAGCGCCTACCGCTAAAGCGGCAGTGCAAAGTGCGAAGGTCCGCTTAAGCGGTATCCTAGTCTCTAAAGCGGACGAGGACAGCTAAAGCGACCCCCGGTCGGCCCACCAAGGTCGCTAAAGCGGTACAAGGCCTCTCAAGCGACAAGTGCTTTAGCGGGCCTTGACCGCTAAACTAGTTACAATAGAAAATCAGATATCAGATTTTAGCTAAGTCCAAAATAGACTTCGTTCGGCTGCTTGAGATTCGGTCAGAACCCCGTACGCTCAAACAAACTATGTTACCATACCAAATTCGACATTTTGGACTCAACGAAACCATCAAAATTTCAATCCGAGGTTGTTTCGATTAAATGTGGGGCCCACACCTATAGTTCCATTTTTCACCAAATCTACCCAATAGCCCAAAACGAGTTCGAAAGACTTGGGATCCAGACCAAAGTTCCTCCTTACCTAAAATTAACGCTCTGGAACTGATGACGATTTAAGAATTTCCCTCTGAGATCGTTTACTAGCAGTTTTGGTCTAAGACCAATTTCATAACAATGAAAGCTCCAAAATAGGGAAATCAGCCTAAAAGCCAAATGATTTGTTCGATAACCGAAAAAACAGTTCCAAGCAAGTCATAAATGACCTGTAGCCGCTGTGGGCAGGATTGAAACTCTGGAAATGTACGAAAATCAAGGAAATGACCTGGAGGGTCATTACAGAATGTGATATTCTTCACGACCTAGAGTTTAGTTAATTTAACTTAAGAATTACCTATGTGTGACACAAGTTGCCTAACGTGTTTCAATGAAAGCAGTAAGGGCAGTAAGTAATGAACACGATAGTTTTATGTGGAAAATACTCTGCTCACAAAAGGTGTAAAAAAACTACGACATGTACCTCGACAGGATTTAACCCTAACTTCACTAAACACAATGAGCCTCTCAACAAAACATCACAAACTCTGTAACCTAAGGAATTATAAACTCTAATTCCTAACAGCACACAAACCTCTCAAGGTATGTGTTTCCAAGTCTTCGAGTTATCCCGACATGAAGACAATAATCCTATTTCAGTATATAACACACTGAAACTAAGAATACATCAACATTACAACTCGATGAACAATTCCTAATACATCAAAGCTAAACCTCTTAGCTAGACACTGCACTAGGACGTGGTTCTTCAATGTGTTTCTTTAGTATTTAATATGCACTTGAGAAGTCAATTTGTCAATTTCCTTTTCTACTTTGTAAGTGTGTGAATCACTTTGTTGGATCGATCTTCTATTTAAGCAAAACTATTTAGAGAGTTATTCTTCAATTGAAACTACTCGTTCAATTTAAATTCTCCTCAACATAAGTGTTGTAGCCAAACTACAACTCTTTAAGCTCTTCTCTTATTGAGTGTTGTAGTTGAACTCCAACTCTTCAATTTCAACACATGATTATTTCCTTTATTGAGTGTTGTAGTTGAACTCCAACTCTTCAATTTCAACACATGATTATTTCCTTGAGTTTATCTGAAGTAACCACCATCCGTTCCTTGATTATTGCACATGTGCCTTTATCCACCAATACACATATTGCAAGTAAAACTCTTTGAGACAGTATATCCCTGAACCTGCTTGACTCACTTGTTTCATGTCATTTTGTCAACAATCAAAACTCCATAGAACCAACCAAATTTCCCCATTTCGATGATGACAAACCTTTGTCTTTGTGCATTCTAATAACATCTTAACCTATAAACACTGAAGGATAAAACACTTGACTGAAACAGGTTAGTCAATGGGTTAACTCTTATCTTCCCCCTTCTGGCATTATCTAAAACTAGTTCAACACACAATAACATAACAACCAAAAGAATTGTTAAAGTACTCATGGTCATTGGAACTATCGTCGATACAATCAGACCCTGATAAGTAGGCAACATAATAACTTATTAAAAAGAGCAGGAATCAAGAGATAAGAAAGAAAAATGATAGCCATTTCATTCATTATCCAAATTATATTCACTACAAAACATAAAACAGTACTAGAACAAAACAAAACAACTGAGCATAAAGGAAAAGAACACTGGATAAAAACAGGAAGGATCTAAGAGCACTAAGAGGAAGGAGATGGGGATAACATCTGAGTGAGGCGACGAACAATAGCAACATTTTCAGCCATTTAATACCGTGAGAGCTTTGTTCATGATCAAACCTAGTTAAGAAATTCACTAAATATTTAATGACGAACTTAGTTATTATTATATATCAATTAGATGATTATTATAAAAATTCAAAAATATCAAATTTTGAATCCGTGCTTCAACTTAATCATCTCGTTTTGTGAGGTATGGACTACTCCCACCAAGATTATATCATTGATAAGTGATCATCCTTAACTCCTTATTAATCTTACAATTCATGATGTAATATTATTTTTCAATTAGAGATATCCGTATTTATATATGTTAAAATATCTTTCTCCACTCATGCCTCAATGATAGCTAGTCTTTTTGACATAAATTGTAAGTTTTACTCTTTAAATGGACTGATTTTAAATTTTGGCCCGTCAAATGGGCTAATATTTAATTTTTTGTTTTTAATTTAACTATTAATGTTATGCCTCGTAGGACATAAGTTTTTTAGAAATTGAAGTAATGTTGGGTATAACCAAGACCGGCCTTTATGTAGCTGGTGAAGCTTGGGCTTTAGGCCACCCCAATTTTTGGGGGCCTCGTTTTATACCTAAACTGGCCAATGTACCCGCACAATTAACAACATAACTTAATAAAAGAAAAAAATCCTAATCAATTGAGTGAGCTTACATAAAAAGAAACATTTTTTCTTTTTTTCCCTTGGCATAACTTGATTAGTAGTCTCATACACACATTAGTTTCAACAACAATTTGATCAATGTGAGGATGTTATGTAACTTCATTAATTAACTTTTGTGTGAACCACACGTAGTTTATATATGAATGAAATAACACAAAATTATAAGGTGGAAATCCGTAAATGTTGAAAATGGCTACATTAGCTATTGAATATTGTAGTATTCTCGTGCGTAATGTGGGAAAAAGTGTTAACAGCAAAATTGAACACATGAGAGGGATTTCAGAATTTGGATGTAGAATTAACTATACTTTCAATAGTTCTACCATTAGTAATCAAACAAAAAAAAATTAATCAATTTGTAAAAAAAAAAACATAGATTAAAAAATATGTTTCTAGAATAATTTAAACTGTAGCTTCAATTTCAGATGTTACACGACAGCCTCTTCAGTTTTCAAGGTGTGGGAAGTGAAAATACTAATCATTTTCCAGCAGTAGAAGCAATCTCCACCTTCTCATTTCTTTCCATTTTATCCGTAGACCTTGTATAAGGGTCAATCTTGTAGTAGTCCTTCCTCATTACTATTTTAGCTCCAAATAATAAAAGAAATTGTGTATCATAAGCATAATTTTCAACTTCTGATTGAAATATGATTTTTGGGATCATTCATCAAAATTCATTCAAATTATACTTACATTTTCTGCATTTTTCGTGGTAAACCTATATCACACCTTCACCTATCTTGCAACTTTTGGAGGGATGTGCCAAGGATCAGACAGATGTTTTTATCTAGCATAGAAAGGATGCTAAAACTTCCAATAGAAAGATCACAAAAGTGAAAAATATGCAGCTTCATGATCAGGAATGTATGGGAAGAGACCATCAAGACGATATCTGATTTTCACGATCCTTTGCATTAATCATGTATATGCCCTGGTCGGTGTAGAGCTACATTACAAAGGTTCAGTATTAGGAATATAGACTTACATCTATAAGTCACATACATTTTTCAAGAAAGAAATCGGAGGGAAAAACTAATTATGGACTGCTTACCGTAGAAGGAATAGTATTGAATGATGAAATGCATACGCAGATTTGTTTTTTTATGCCACCTACAGAATGACACATACGAAAAGCAAACATATTTTTTCCTTTATTAACAAAGAATGACATGCTTTGGAATAAGAAAAAATATATACAAAGTACATGCATGCATCAAGGCCCCAGAACATCAATCACCACATTATCAAGCCCACATCGATCATTCAGAATACAGTCCACATTAGCATACGCCATTCAGAGTAAATTCCATATTTCGTATTTGTAAGCTGGATTGTGGAAGTTAGAATCTTCTTTAAAATGTTGTAAAATACGAAGTTGAGCGGTAAGAAGAATGGAGTTCCAGGAAGAAAAGGAAGACTCCAACAACAACATACCCACTGTATTTCCACACAGTGGGGTTTGGCGAGGGTACACTGTACCAGTCCGTACAACTACCTCAGAACTGAGGCAGAGGCTGTTTCCAATAGACCCTCGGTTTAAGACTTTGATAAATATAAATTTAAAGGAAGAAGAAATAGACCTTATAATTATAGATGTAAAAGCTCCCGTAGAAGTGAACTTCAATACAATTTCTCAATATAGGAAGCTCTGCACCAGAATTTTACAAAATTGTTATGAAATACACTATATAATTGTTTAAAAACACCAATTGAATGCTAATGCAAACTCTAAATAAGTTGGCTACATATGCCTGCAAATAATTGACAAATATTACCAGAAAATTTGGAAATTATTTTTTCAAAAGAAACTGATTGAAAAATTTCAATTGGAAAGTTTTAAAACACAAAAATGATTGAAAATCAAGGAAAAGATTAAGAACTTACCTGTAGTATTGCTGAAGTCTTGACTTCTTAAGTAAACTCCTTTGTCGTGCATCACAGCCCATAAACGATCATGAATGTATATTGGAACTTGAGAGTATAGAAGAAGAAACAATGAGTAATCCTGATAAGCGGACTGATCAGAAAACTTTGACTAAGAAAGGTACTCTACCTTAGAAGGATAAGTGTCTTTGATATGATATTTCACAAGAATTCCAAATTAATAGTTGCATTTAAGTTGGACACTCTGTCTGCCTTGATGGATGCCATTGCTTCTGTTGCCCACACCGATCTCTTCAAAAAAGTTATTACCATCATCATTCATTGATATATCTATGGTCGATAGCTTCTGCAAAATCGTATCAAATAAATCTTATTTAATTCAGTAAGGGGATAAATAAACAATTAAAAGATTGAAATTTGAGTTGTACGATTAGCATAAAATGAATAGTGTAATAAATAAATTGAAGACGGAGAATTTTTTTTTACCTTGGGTGAGAGGGATTACTCACTTGCATGTAATTAGAACAGATAGAATTACTCTTCATCTCCCATATAACCTTCATTTCAAACTCATATCTATTTGAATCTAGCAAACACTTCACAGAGGCATTTTAGAATTTCTCATCTTCTATAGAAGAGAGGCATGCATTGCTAACTCAATCAGAAGAGCTATAAAACAAAAGATAGAAGAACATAAGTAGGAAAACAAAAATTTGGATCAACAACTGCCAACTGTATGTTAAACAACTTTAAACAATGAAAGATATTATCGACAATATCTAAAATTACTATTAGAATTCCCATGTCCTTATTCGTGGAAAAACTACTTTAATTGTGTGTGTAGAAGTTGAACACTGCACTGGTGTGGCTGCTTCCAACATGCTTCTCTGTTAGAAGCAACACTGAAAGTGTCTCAAAAAATTTGTGTACGAATAGCCTTCTAAAGTTCAAATGGTATTTCCTGACCAACTTCAAAAAACTAACATAAAGAAGTGTAACGAAAAAAAGATAGCAAAAAGAAACCTTCAAGCATCTCTCCTTTTAGTGCAAATGAATAATCAAAACGTTTCACTATTTGTCCAACCAAATTCATTATTTTCAACCTCAATCTATAGTGAACAAAAAAAGAACACGCTGATTTTACTGCATATTTAAAAATACATAAATAGGAACACTTAATTAAGAAAACTCATATTAAATAGGTCTTATTTGCGCAAACAAAAACTCTGAGCGGTTTCACTTTTAAATTCAAGTCGAAACCAATTGACCAAATAGATATCTTAGATGCATAAGAAGTTAGATGAAAATTGGAATAAATAATCCCATTTAAGATTAATCACATCTCCACAAAGTGGATGACAAAATAATCAAAAGATGCAAACTTTATTGCTACAAAGCAAGCAGAGATCAAGAATACTGGATAAATGAGATACATTTTTTAGATCCAAATAATAGTAGTATGTTTCATGAAAATGAACAATATCAATTAGGTTGGACACAATACTATAGCAGGGGAAAAAATGCGGAAGGAAAAATTCAAGTTTAGGCTTTTAGGATTAATATAAAATATAAAATACTGACTACAAAGATTCCCAACTATATGTATCTGAATGCCAGTAGAAAACTGATACGCTCTGACATCATTGTGATGCATAGACGGGAAAAACCAATATAAACCTGCGAAGAGAAAGGGAGAAGGAAAAATATTTGTACCTTTGGACCTTTTTCACAAGTAAATTTCTTGTCTGGTGAAGTAGGGATCGAAAATTTATTGTAGGAATCGAAAATTTCTTGTCTGGTGAAGTAGGATTAGAAAACTTGAAGATGTGGGTTGAAACGGGTGTTGGTTTGAATTCTTTCACTATGTTGATGTCTTTTGGGTCTTGGGTGTCATCAAAATTGAAGATAGAATTGGTTTTCAGAGTACTTTGAAACCGATGGTTTCTCTGTTTCGCTGATTGATGAGAATGCCAGTGAAGGAAATGTTTTGCTGGTTTATGTGAGTGCAAATAAATGAGAACTGCAGCGAGAGAAGAAAGGAAGAGATCTGACAGCGTTTCAAAAGTTTGGGTGGCCAAGCGACGTTTATTATTTTTTGCCCTTTTAGTTTATTAAATTTTTTTTTTTTTTCCCGAAAATATGCTACAAAATCGAGAGCCAATATATGAGAGTGCCACGCGGTGGTGAATTACCTCATTAAGCTTACATATAATCATTTGGTAATATGCATTTTCCTTTTTGATTTTGTACACCAATAAAACTCTATAATCATAAGTTTTTAGATATTTGTTCAATTAATATAACAGTTGTAGTTACATATATGACAAATTAAAGAACTAAAACTTGATATTAATGGATAGAGAGTTTGTCTTTCAGTGTTTACACCAAATTGTTAAGGGCATTTTAATTTATCCAATGATGAATAGTTTCACGTGAGAAAATCTTACAGTGCTATTCACGTGAGAAAATCTTACAATGTTAACGTTTAATTTATTTTTTGGGTTCAAAAGATATGTGAGTAATTGAGGAAACTTTAATTATATGTATGTAGTCTAAGAAAATCCCCATGGAAATAGTTGTGAAAATGAATTCGTTAATATCTTCAATAGGAAGTAGTTAGCCTTGGCAATACGAAATATGGACATTTCAACCAAGTGGGATTAATAAGAAACTCTTTCGATGATACATTCCAGCATATATACTATTAATAGAGGTCAAATAAACCCTTGAGGGTGTTAAACTTTTGGTCGATCACAATCATTTTTCAAGTTAAATACAATTTGCAGAGTAACTTTAATGATATGTAGCGTAAGTCCTGAGAATGACAGTAGCTTTGGTGTCGAGGATCCTCTCCGTCATTGTTCGTTTAAGCCCACCACATGAGTACTACTTACTTTGGTGCAGAAGAGTCTTGTTGATAATGATGATTTATATCTGAGGAGGGGCGCTTCGCGCGGTCATGAAAAGTAAAAGTTATATTGTTTTTGAATTTAATTATACTGAATGTCATGAAAAGTAAAAGTTATATCGTTTGTGAATTTAATTATACTGAATTTGTTTGCACTTCACTCAATTAAAAAAGTATAAATTATCTTCATTATTTTTGTGAATTAGTTGTGATAGAATTGATAGATTTATAAATAATTAGTTTAATTCATGATCTTATTTCACATTGTTAAAATATAATATAAAATAATAATTTCTAAAACCAATAGAGCTCACATCATTGCCGAGAGAGGAGCAAAAAGTGATGCAACAATGTATATATATTCCAAACATGTTAGGGAAAAAAGATTATAGAGAAACAAATACTCCCTCTGTTTCAAAAAGAATGACTTGTTTTGACTTGACACAAAGTTTAAGAAAATAAAAAAAATTTGAATCTTGTGGTCTTAATTTAAAGTTATGTCAAATGTACCAAAATATTTTTTAATCTTGTGGTCTTAAACATGCCACGTGAAAAATTAAAATTAAAGTTTTGTCAAAAAAGAAAAAGGTCATTCTTTTTTAAATAAACTAAAAAGGAAAGTAGGTCATTCTTTTTTAAACGAGGAGTATAAAATAAGAGGTCAAGTTTATACCGTATCAAATTTTTATACTATCAAGTGTATGTAATATTTTTGTGTATACAAATATACTGAAATGTTAAATTAGTCTAACACACTGTCACTCTAAGCTATAAGCTAGAGAGTTGCTCTTTGATTTATACAGTACTATTTATCAAGATTGAGCTATTAACATTATTAAAATGGAAGAGTTTGCTAAACATAATTACATTCTTAGAGTCGTTGATTTGATAAGCCTTCTCCATCCCCAATGGCCAATCCTATCAAACTTAAGAAGCAATTTGGTTTGAACAAGATAAATTGAACACTTAAATGGTGGGCGTAACGTCAGATAATCTCTTTCAGCCAAGTCACGTAGAAGACATTCCATATCTCTATTTGCCTTCAGATCTTGAAATTTCTGCAGCACGATAATCTGTCAAACAATAAAAAAATAACATTAATTAAAACTCATCACAAAAAATAATATTAAAGCTAATCTAATTTAAAAAGGTGATTAGATAAAGGAAATCAAGAAAATTAAATCTCAATTTTTGGATTTGAACATATCCTCCTAAATATTCTCATAAGTGAAAGACATATCAAGGCTTGTGTATTTTATCTTAATTTTAACAAAACTAATAAAAGAGAACTTATGGGTACATTAATCATTTTACCCAATAATGTCAAATATATGAGTCGAGAAAAGAAGTAGAATAATCAACTCACCGGTCACCACAAGTCCATCGACCTGGAACTAAAAAGTTCCTATCCCCATCAATACACGATGGATGATATGCTTTGGTACTCCTAAAAAGAAACGAGCACCTAAAAGGTACCAAAAATAAACAAACTTTACCTACAGTTATATAGCACCATACCCCTTCCTCAAAGCCAATGAAGTAACCATCCCTCCAATATAATAGTCTTCCTGAAGCACTTCCTCAAGACCTGGACTTGCCAGTATGTTCTGCAAGGACCATTAAAAAATTTATGCTCCTGAGATAACCTCTTGTTGCTTGGAATATTCAAAAGCACAACTTTGTCAATTCTAATGGTATATCTAAAAGTTGATGTAGTTTAAATAAAATACAATAAAGGTAATTATTTGAAGAGACTCGAAGTATTATGAGGTTTTATAAAATTTATTGTAGTTTAAAGAGTATAATAAAGCAGATAATCAAAAGACATAATTTCGCTAATTTATCTAAAAAAAAAAAAGAAGAGAAAATGAGCAAATATTTGAGGACAAAAATAAAAATTGTTTATGGTACAAGAGTTGCGTCATCCAATAACATACATAACTTTTCTATGTTGACTATAATAACTTTCAAAGAGAAGATCGAGAAGAGGATGAGGGAAAAGAACATATGATGGATATCTAGTTAGTTAGAGATCAAAATCCAAAAAACTTGGATAGAGAAAGTCGTGTATTACATCACTTATGACAATGATTCATATTTACACTATCATATGCTTGAGATGAGTTTTCTGTGTAAATACTTCATGGAATAAATTGTGTATTGAAGAGAGTGTGTGAGGTGAAAAGGAAAAGTTTACTCTGGCGGTCAAACAGTGGTTTTATGGCCTATGATGTGTGCCATCATCAAATCCTCTATCAACCGTATGACTTTCCTCAAAGTGTAGCGGCCTTGGAGAATCACAGCAGATTTTCTTGGCTTCCCCAGTTTAGTAGCTGTGACGAGTAAGGAACGACAAGGAAGTGGATGTTCATATCTGTAGTTTTGTAGTTACGACGGTAGATTAAGCCGCTTGCTAAAGATGTTCAATATAACAATACTATAACATGCTAAACAATTATGATATTCTAGAGATTATAAGGAATATAAGGATTTAGCTAGACATGTATTTAAATAAGTATACCTGCTTTGCTAGCTTGTCGGATTTCTCCATATGTTCTGCAATTTCTATCTATTTTGTTTTAAGGTTTTATTTTTTGGAAGGGGCTCAGCACATGAGCAATTTTTAGAAAGAGAGAATTTTATAACGATGAATAGTAAAAAGCCAGCTATGAACAAATTAATGAACTTAAGAACAATAAACAAAATATGTATAACCATATAATGGAACATGGAAAAACATATCCAATATCAGAATCATCTAGTATGAATCAAGAACTAAATAAAACCACAAATACTAACACAAGCGCTTTTAAAGTTATTATAGTTATATTTAGTCCTGTGATATTGGTATATATTTTTTCTTCTACTGCAAACTCGTCTTTATTCATTTTTGTTATAATCCGTGTTGATATTTATATTCTAAATGTTGTAGCTGTATGCTTAATATAATGTCTCATTGGGCTGTTATAGATTTGTAATTAACTCTTGCAAATATATTATCATTTAGTCTATCCTGTGTAATTTTTAATTCATGTCATATATGTCAAATTGTGTCCAATTTCTATTAATTATTTCTATTATTTCGTAGGTCATTAAAATATCATATATTTTTCTTTTTATATCATTATTAAGATGTCGTAGGGTATATAGTATAAGTACCTTATATGCTTCATTATCATCGATTAAATATGTAGGTCTATCCATTAAATGTTAATTGATTTTACAAGTATGTTATTTTTATCATGTTTTGCTAAACATATTCCCTTTAACCTCTATGTTTAAGACATGAATTAAAAATTAGACAGGATAGACTAAATAATAATATATTTGCAGGAGTTAATTACAAATCTATATCAGCCCAAAGAGACATTATATTTAACTTAAGCATACAGCTACAACATTTAGAATATAAATATCAACACGGATTATAACAAAAATGAATAAAGACGAGTTTGCAGTAGAAGAAAAAATATATACCAATATCACAGGACTAAATATAACTATAATAACTTCAAATTTAGGAAGACGATACAAAAAAATCGAAAATAATCTACATTTAATGATAGAAAAAGAAACAGCTAAATTAGAAGATGCACTAACAGCAATGGTACGAATAGCAAGAGAAAATGAAGACATAGATAGGAAAAATGAAATTGACAAAATAAAACAACAAGCTAAAATAGAAATACAGCAGATCGAAGAAACAAAAAATACCAGAATAATGGAATTAGAAAAGGAATTAGCAATGCTAAAACAGTTATATGAAAATAGACAAAGAGAAAAAGAAAAAAGGAAAGAACAAGAACAAGAACAAGAATTACAGTTAGCAAAAGAAATTGAACAATTTAAGGAAAAATTGCAAATGGACACTGAACAAGAAAAGCTACCTACACTAAGCATAGATGAAATAAATGAAGAAAGTGAAAATGACAACATAACAGAAAATAATTCAGAAATAAGCGAAACTTATACGGAAATTATAACAAATCTAAATGAAACTACTATCAATCCAGAAATAAACACAGGAGAGGTAAAAGGTGAGACAAGTACATCAGGAATAAAAAACCCAAAACATGTAGACACACCTTACCAAAGAACAACCTATGAACCATATGATAGAAATAAAACTTTATGGGGAAAAAGATTAAATACAAAATGGACACCTAGACAAATGACAGAACAATACAATTTCTTAGACCTAGATTGTGTAACAGATATAAATAAAACAACCCAACTTTGGATAGGTTAATTATATATCAAAACAATTAATAGATAATAAAATTTCAATGGCAGAAACACCAGGATATATAGAAAGAACACTAATAGGAATAACAAAACTATGGCTACAAAATATGTCATCAGAAAGTTTAGCAGTATTACGAAATAATAAAAAAAGTGATGATACAGCAACAACTACATCTATAGATATATTAGCTAAATACGAATTAGCAATACGAAATGAATTTGGAAGCATGAGGACAGAAGTAGAAGAACAAAATAAAGAAAAACTATAAATAGAAATTTAATGTCAAAACTAGCAATATGTAATATGTGCTATTTAGATGAATATACTTGTGCTTTTAAAGACTACTACTATAAAGGAACATATACTACAACTGAAGGTATAGAAATACGAAAGTTATACTTTACAAAATTACCAGAACCTTTTAGTTCAAAAATAATAAAGAATTGGAATGAAGCAGAATTAGAAGATACATTAGGAGTTAGGATAAAATTCTTACAAAATTGGTTCATAGAATTATGCGAAAAATATAAAGAAAATCAGACAATGGATAAAATACTAATTAAAAATCTTGCATGTTGTAAAGACATAACCGCACCTCAGTTTTGATGCACAGATAAATATTACAAAAAGAACAAGAAAAAACGAAAATATAAAACCTTTAAACCATATAAATTAAAATATAAGTACAGAAAACCTAGACGAAGATATTATATAAAAAACTATAAACGTAAGACGCCCTATAAGAAAAAGAAAAAACTAGCAGAATGTACCTGTTACAACTGTGGAAAACTAGGACATCTAGCTAAAGATTGCAGAATACCTAAGGATCCAAAGAAAAAACAAATAACAGAAATCCTAATACAAGAAGATAAATACACACAAATAGAATACATAGATTACGAATTAGATAGTAACGATAGTGTATATGAAATATCCGATGATGAGAATGAAATATCAAACAACATAATGGAAAAATCAGATGAAGAAAATTATGACCGAAAAAGATATAAGAATTATACAACACGAAGAACATCAAGATGAACAATCTTCAGAACGAAGGATAATATTTGATGCTACTATATTTGAACAAATACGAAGAAAAGACTTAGACCTTAGAATAGATAAAATCTTAGAAGTCCCAACCATAAAAGAACTGGTTCAAAAGACAAAAAGAAGAATACTATGTAATTAGCCAAAGAGAACATATAATCGACTGTAAATATACTAAAGGAAAAGCCCAAATCCCAATATTAAATAAAAAAGAACTCAATAAAGAAATACAAAATCTCAAGGCAAAATCACTCATAAAATATGTACATTTAGGAGGAATAGAAATATTAATAAAAGCATGTTTCAGAGAAGGAATAGATACCCCATAGAACTATACTTAGCAGATGACAGGATTGTCCAACCTATAGAAAAAAGCATAATTAGTGCTATAAAAGGAAATTTAATATATCAAAAATTTAAATTTATAATAAGTCCAAATTACTCAGTAGCAATAAATGATAGAAATATAGACAAATCATTAGTTTTATATTGGAAAATGACAGGAATAGAGTTAGCACCAGGAAGCAAAATATTTACAGCAAAATGTAAAAATCTATTTGTTTTAACCACAACACATGATATAAGAGCTAAAAATAAAATAGATAAAATAAAAATAGAAAATCCATTCGAAAGAATAATATCAGTTATAGACAACAATGACTACAGTTATACCGACATAGACATAGAAGAAGATTTAACAATAGTAAGAGATAAGTTAAATACATCTAAAAGAATAAGTAATGATACACCAGAAATATCATCAAGAAACAGTACATCTAGAAAATTAGATTATATAACCCCAAGATTACTAGAACATAACATAGAAGAAACCAAACAATGCCATTATTATATAACGGGAATAATGAACCAACGAAAATACTTAATACTCATAAATACAGGACAAGAAGAAAACTATATTATAAGAGAACTTGTACAAGAAACAGAGTTAATAAGAAATGAACAAATATGCCCCGAATTACCTAAAGCATTAAGAAGTATTGAGGAAACTGTTGAAAAAGAATTAATTATTGGAGGAATACCCATAACCATAAAATTCAAAATATATCAAGGAAATGCAAACATTACAATAGGAATAAAATGGTTTGCAACAGTTAAACCATATAACTTAGAAGATAAACAATTAACTATAACCTATGAAAACAAAAAGATTATTATCCACAGAACGTTAATATAAAATGACTAAAATATATATACTCGCAAAAATAATCGTAAAAGGATATAATAATAGATACTATACACCTATGATAGATACAGGAGCAGAAGCTAATTTATGTAGGCATAACTGTTTACCAGAGGATAAATGGGAAAAATTTAAAACACCTATAGTAGTCACGGGATTTAACAATGAAGGAAGTATGATCAATTACAGAGCCAAAAATATAAAGATGCAGATATGGGATAATATATTAACCATAAAAGAAATATATAGTTATGAATTTACAAATAAAGATATATTATTAGGCATACCATTCTTAGATAACCTATACCCACATGTACTAACAAAAACATATTGGTGGTTTACAACACCATGTAAACACAAAGTAGGAGCTAAAAGAGTAAGCAATAAATTACGAAAAATAACCCCATGGATCAAAGGAATGAAAATATAACTCAAAAGCTAGAAAATGAACAACCGCGTGATCAGCAAATAGAAATAATAATATTTACAATAAACACGATACAACTAATTCAAGACAAATTAGAACCTTTATATAATGATAACCCCTTACAAGGATGGGATAAACATAAACAAAAGTAAAAATTGAACTAATAGATGACAATAGTATCATAACACAAAAACCACTAAAATATAATTTTGATGATTTAACTGAATTTAAACTACACATCAAGGAATTATTAGACAATAATTATATACAAGAAAGTAATAGCAAACACACTAGTCCAGCATTTATTGTTAATAAACATAGTGAACAAAAAAGAGGAAAAAGTCGGATGGTTATTGATTATAGAAATTTAAATGCAAAAACAAAAACATATAATTATACGATACCGAACAAAATACTAAAATTAAGACAAATACAAGGATATAACTATTTTAGTAAATTTGATTGTAAATCAAGATTTTACCACTTAAAGTTAGAAGAAGAATCTAAAAACCTAACAACATTCACTGTACCACAAGGATTTTATGAATGGAATGTATTACCTTTTGGATATAAAAATGCACCAGGTAGATATCAACATTTTATGGACAATTATTTCAACCAATTAGAAAATTGCATTGTCTACATAGATGATATACTTATAGACTCAAGGACACAGGAAGAGCATATAAAATTATTAGAAAAGTTCATACATATAATAGATACAACAGGAATTAGCCTAAGTAAAAAGAAGGCAGAAATAATGAAATCACAAATAGAATTTCTAGGAATACAGATAGATAAAAATGGAATAAAAATGCAAACCCATATAATACAAAAAATAATTACTCTAAATGAGACACTCGATACAAAAAAGAAACTACAATCCTTTTTAGGATTAGTTAATCAAGTCAGGGAATATATACCTAAACTAGCAGAAAATCTAAAACCATTACAGAAAAAGCTAAAAAAGGATGTCGAATATCATTTTGATGATAAAGATAAACTACATATACAAAAAATTAAAACTATGTGTAAGAATTTACCAAAACTATATTTTCCAGATGAAAAAAAACAATTCACATATATAGTAGAAATGGATTCTAGCAACCATAGCTATGGAGGAGTCTTAAAATATAAATATGATAATGAAAAAATTGAACACCACTGTAGATATTATTCAGGATCTTATACTGAACCACAAATAAAATGGGAAATAAATAGGAAGGAAGTATTTGCATTATATAAATGTTTATTAGCATTTGAACCATATATTGTATATAACAAATTTCTTGTAAGAACAGATAATACCCAGGTAAAATGGTGGTTAACACGCAAGCTACAAGATTCAGTAACAACAAAAGAAATACGGAGATTGGTCCTAAATATACAAAATTTTACATTTACAATTGAAGTGATTAAGACTGACAAGAACATTATTGCAGACTACCTATCAAGAGAAAGGTACACAAACTGATGACCTACAGGAGACTAAAGATATATTTGCACTCCTTACAACCATATCTTCACAAGTCGAAAATATGGGAAAAAGGATACAACAGCTAGAACTGAGCAAGCTAAGTCAGCCGCATGACTATAAATATGTTGAACTAAGTCGATCGGAAGACTTTAAAAATCCAGAGGTAGAAGGAGACGATAGGAAACTCCATAAAACCCATAACAAGTTTGTTAATATTGCAGGAACAAGTGGACAAGCTACAAGAAAGCCTTATACAAATACCAATTTAAATAGCGTATTTGCAAAACCATTTACACAAAAGATACAAAAACCATAGACCACTATACAACCCCAAACTTCCACATATACAGATAGCCTAAACCAAGATAAGAAAATATACAATCATATCTCCCAAGCTTACATACAAAATATTCACAAAATCCAAACATATTTAAACCTTCATCCAAGATCCACTACAACAATCGAAAAAACCCAAGACTACCTAACCCAAAAACTCCAAGGTTACAATAAATTAATTGCACAACATAAAACCAATCCAAACCTAGTTAAAACTTGCTACTACTATGGATTACTAAATACTGTATATACGACCGATGGAAATGAATTAAGTGGGATACCAGAACTACATAAAGCTTTTTTGACCTACCAAAGAGTTACTAAAGGAACCCTATTTTATATAAAATGTTACCCAGCGCCCGCAGAAATATTGCACAATGAAGTTAAGCCCATTATACAATTAGTCAAGATAGGATTAACAAGGGAAATGATAATTCCAGAAGAAATAATACAACAACCCGAGATACCGGAAATCGAAATACCAGATTTTTATGCTAACAAGTGAATTATTGGCATATTAACTATCATTCAAGAATTAGCAAACAACTATCTAAATGGCAAAGCCATGTGGAGCTATTATACACGTGATCAACAGATGAATTATGCCAACTCAAGAGAACTAAGGGAAGCAGATATGGAAGAAGCAAGGAAATGGATACTATCCTTACTGCACCCAGAAGAATTACCTACTACAAGAGCATTGAAGAAAAATTTTATTTCAAAAAAATTGTTAACCAGATACTGCAAAATGATTGGACAAAAATACCCAGATCACCAATGCAGTAAGTGTAACGGAGAAGACAAAATAGATATCCCAGATGTAGAAATTGAATAATCCAAACAGCAAAGAAGATAAAGACGGACAGCTACGAGAAGGACATAAAGAGGATTCCCCGACAAGGAAAAGATATATGAATAGTATTACTTTTTAAAAGTTTTAAATTATTATGTAAAAGTCGTAAAGTGCACAGTAGTGCATAGTGTAAAGTAAATAGTATTAGCTTTACCTTTTTTGAAAGGCCAACTGACCTTTCTTTTTTGAAAGGACAAAGGTCGTTTATGTATGTTTTAATTTTCTATATAAAGGAATGAAAGAAGAACCTTCAACTCAAGTTGAAAGTTCCAAGTTATAAAATTCTCTCTCTCTAAAAATTGCTCATGTGCTGAGCCCCTTCCAAAAAATAAAACCTTAAAACAAAATAGATAGAAATTGCAGAACATATGGAGAAATCCGACAAGCTAGCAAAGCAGGTATACTTATTTAAATACATGTCTAGCTAAATCCTTATATTCCTTATAATCTCTAGAATATCATAATTATTTAGCATGTTATAGTATTGTTATATTGAACATCTTTAGCAAGTTTGCCATGTGAAGGTAATGCTGAGAGTAGTTAAACTCGAACTATGCCATCCTAAGGTTGAAACCAAGTAGGCGAGGAATGCCGTTGTAGGGGAGTAGACAAAGTTGAGGCAATGACTAGGGAAAATGATTGAGGCATAAAAAGCATGGTAGTGACCAGACGAGATTGTTCAAAAATAACTTTAAAATAAAATGCTAAATGCTATGATAAACATAGAGGTTAAAGGGAATATGTTTAGCAAAACATGATAAATATAACATACTTGTAAAATCAATTAACATTTAATGGATAGACCTACATATTTAATCGATGATAATGAAGCATATAAGGTACTTATACTATATACCCTACGACATCTTAATAATGATATAAAAAGAAAAATATATGATATTTTAATGACCTACGAAATAATAGAAATAATTAATAGAAATTGGACACAATTTGACATATATGACAATGAAACATACGAATATGATTTAGACTATTATTATTCAGATTAATGATCAATCACGAAAGTTACGAATACTGGTTTCAAACTATAGAGGAAATAACCTTACAAGAACAATTACTAAGAACAAATACAGAAATGTATCTAAGAACCCAAGATATACAATACCTAGAATTAATACTGGAAAATGTAAACGAAATCTTAAGATTAATACCACTAAGAAACCAATATTATGAAGAATCATTTACCCCATAAAAGAAAAATAAATTCCAAACTTCCGCAATTACCCAAAAAGATAAATATAAAAGTCTTTATCCTTAAGGCCTAAGATGAAGAATCAAAGGACCCCACAATTGGTATCAGAGCAAAAAGTCAGCGATGAATAGTAAAAAGTCAATGATGAATAGTAAAAAGTCAACGATGAATAGTAAAAAGCCAGCTATGAACAAATTAATGAACTTAAGAACAATAAACAAAATATGTATAACCATATAATGGAACATGAAAAAACATATCCAATATCAAAATCATCTAGTATGAACCAAGAACTAAATAAAACCACAAATACTAACACAAGCGCTTTCCTAGAATATGGAGAAGAAATGTCACCAAATGATAAAAGATATAAGCGGCTCAAGAAACAAATACAGATAGATGAAAAACTAAGCAAAATAAGAAAGAAATTAAACAACATGTACCAAGAATATGAACAACTAACTAAAACAAGACCAAATAACGTAACAATATCCCAAGTAATAGACACAATATCTAAAACAGAATACAAATATATTTGCTATCTCAAAAAGAAAAGAAAATATGGAGTATAAACAAAGAACAGAAAGAATAAAGACCGAGTACAGACAACAACTGTATGAAAAGATAGAAGAAGTAAGACATGAATTAAAAATTAGACAGGATAGACTAAATGATAATATATTTGTAGGAGTTAATTACAAATCTATATCAGCCCAAAGAGACATTATATTAAGCATACAGCTACAACATTTAGAATATAAATATCAACACGGATTATAATAAAAATGAATAAAGACGAGTTTGAAGTAGAAGAAAAAATATATACCAATATCACAGGACTAAATATAACTATAATAACTTCAAATTTAGGAAGACGATACAAAAAAATTAGAAATAATCTACATTTAATGATAGAAAAAGAAACAACTAAATTAGAAGATGCACTAACAGTAATGGTACGAATAGCAAGAGAAAATGAAGACATAGACAGGAAAAATGAAATTGACAAAATAAAACAACAAGCTAAAATAGAAATACAACAGATCGAAGAAACAAAAAATACCAGAATAATGGAATTAGAAAAGGAATTAGCAATGCTAAAACAGTTATATGAAAATAGACAAAAAGAAAAAGAAAAAAGGAAAGAACAAGAACAAGAACAAGAATAACAGTTAGCAAAAGAAATTGAACAATTTAAGGAAAAATTGCAAATGGACACTAAACAAGAAAAGCTACCTACACTAAGCATAGATGAAATAAATGAAGAAAGTGAAAATGACAACATAACAGAAAATAATTCAGAAATAAGAGAAACTTATACGAAAATTATAACAAATCTAAATGAAACTACTATCAATCCAGAAATAAACACAGGAGAAGTAAAAGGTGAGACAAGTACATCAGGAATAAAAAACCCAAAACATGTAGACACACCTTACCAAAGAACAACCTATGAATCATATGATAGAAATAAAACTTTATGGGGAAAAAGACTAAATACAAAATGGACACCTAGACAAATGACAGAACAATACAATTTCTTAGACCTAGATTGTGTAACAGATATAAATAAAATAATCCAACTTTGGATAGGTTATATATCAAAACAATTAATAGATAATAAAATTTCAATGGCAGAAACACCAGGATAGATAGAAAGAACACTAATAGGAATAACAAAACTATGGCTACAAAATATGTCATCAGAAAGTTTAACAGTATTACGAAATAATAAAAAAAGTGATGATACAGCAACAACTACATCTATAGATATATTAGCTAAATACGAATTAGCAATACGAAATGAATTTGGAAGCATGAGGACAGAAGTAAAAGAACAAAATAAAGAAAAACTATAAATAGAAATTTAATGTCAAAACTAGCAATATGTAATATGTGCTATTTAGATGAATATACTTGTGCTTTTAAAGACTACTACTATAAAGGAACATATACTACAACTGAAGGTATAGAAATACGAAAGTTATACTTTACAAAATTACCAGAACCTTTTAGTTCAAAAATAATAAAGAATTGGAATGAAGCAGAATTAGAAGATACATTAGGAGTTAGGATAAAATTCTTACAAAATTGGTTCATAGAATTATGCGAAAAATATAAAGAAAATCAGACAATGGATAAAATACTAATTAAAAATCTTGCATGTTGTAAAGACATAACCGCACCTCAGTTTTGATGCACAGATAAATATTACAAAAAGAACAAGAAAAAACGAAAATATAAAACCTTTAAACCATATAAATTAAAATATAAGTACAGAAAACCTAGACGAAGATATTATATAAAAAACTATAAACGTAAGACGCCCTATAAGAAAAAGAAAAAACTAGCAGAATGTACCTGTTACAACTGTGGAAAACTAGGACATCTAGCTAAAGATTGCAGAATACCTAAGGATCCAAAGAAAAAACAAATAACAGAAATCCTAATACAAGAAGATAAATACACACAAATAGAATACATAGATTACGAATTAGATAGTAACGATAGTGTATATGAAATATCCGATGATGAGAATGAAATATCAAACAACATAATGGAAAAATCAGATGAAGAAAATTATGACCGAAAAAGATATAAGAATTATACAACACGAAGAACATCAAGATGAACAATCTTTAGAACAAAGGATAATATTTGATGCTACTATATTTGAACAAATACGAAGAAAAGACTTTGACCTAAGAATAGATAAAATCTTAGAAGTCCCAACCATAAAAAACTGGTTCAAAAGACAAAAAGAAGAATACTATGTAATTAGCCAAAGAGAACATATAATCAACTGTAAATATACTAAAGGAAAAACCCAAATCTCAATATTAAATAAAAAAGAACTCAATAAAGAAATACAAAATCTCAAGGCAAAATCACTCATAAAATATGTACATTTAGGAGGAATAGAAATATTAATAAAAGCATGTTTCAGAGAAGGAATAGATACCCCCATAGAACTATACTTAGCAGATGACAGGATTGTCCAACCTATAGAAAAAAGCATAATTAGTGCTATAAAAGGAAATTTAATATATCAAAAATTTAAATTTATAATAAGTCCAAATTACTCAGTAGCAATAAATGATAGAAATATAGACAAATCATTAGTTTTATATTGGAAAATGTCAGGAATAGAGTTAGCACCAGGAAGCAAAATATTTACAGCAAAATGTAAAAATCTATATGTTTTAACCACAACACATGATATAAGAGCTAAAAATAAAATAGATAAAATAAAAATAGAAAATCCATTCGAAAGAATAATATCAGTTATAGACAACAATGACTACAGTTATACCGACATAGACATAGAAGAAGATTTAACAATAGTAAGAGATAGGTTAAATACATCTAAAAGATAAGTAATGATACACCAGAAATATCATCAAGAAACAGTACATCTAGAAAATTAGATTATATAACCCCAAGATTACTAGAACATAACATAGAAGAAACCAAGACGCCCTATAAGAAAAAGAAAAAACTAGCAGAATGTACCTGTTACAGCTGTGGAAAACTAGGACATCTAGCTAAAGATTGCAGAATACCTAAGGATCCAAAGAAAAAACAAATAACAGAAATCCTAATACAAGAAGATAAATACACACAAATAGAATACATAGATTACGAATTAGATAGTAACGATAGTGTATATGAAATATCCGATGATGAGAATGAAATATCAAACAACATAATGGAAAAATCAGATGAAGAAAATTATGAATGAAAAAGATATAAGAATTATACAACACGAAGAACATCAAGATGAACAATCTTCAGAACAAAGGATAATATATGCCAACTCAAGAGAACTAAGGGAAGCAGATATGGAAGAAGCAAGGAAATGGATACTATCCTTACTGCACCTAGAAGAATTACCTACTACAAGAGCACTGAAGAAAAATTTTATTTCAGAAAAATTGTTAACCAGATACTGCAAAATGATTGGACAAAAATACCCAGATCACCAATGCAGTAAGTGTAACGGAGAAGACAAAATAGATATCCCAGATGTAGAAATTGAATAATCCAAACAGCAAAGAAGGTTT
The DNA here is from genome assembly GCA_031232105.1 of Capsicum rhomboideum. Taxonomy (NCBI): domain Eukaryota; kingdom Viridiplantae; phylum Streptophyta; class Magnoliopsida; order Solanales; family Solanaceae; genus Capsicum; species Capsicum rhomboideum. The sequence goes on along the minus strand of CP124714.1, from coordinate 149,375,549 downwards.
TTTCGATTGTTGTAGTGGATTTTGGATGAAGGTTTAAATATGTTTGGATTTTGTGAATATTTTGTATGTAAGCTTGGGAGATATGATTGTATATTTTCTTATCTTGGTTTAGGCTATCTGCATATGTGGAAGTTTGGGGTTGTATAGTGGTCTGTGGTTTTTGTATCTTTTGTGTAAATGGTTTTGTAAATACGCTATTTAAATAGTTCTATGGGGGTATCTATTCCTTCTCTGAAACATGCTTTTATTAATATTTCTATTCCTCCTAAATGTACATATTTTATGAGTGATTTTGCCTTGAGATTTTGTATTTCTTTATTGAGTTCTTTTTTATTTAATATTGGGATTTGGGCTTTTCCTTTAGTATATTTACAGTCGATTATATGTTCTCTTTGGCTAATTACATAGTATATAAAATGTTACACAGCACCCGCAAAAATATTGCACAATGAAGTTAAGCCCATTATACAATTAGTCGAGATAGGATTAACAATGGAAATGATAATTCCAGAAGAAATAATACAACAACCCGAGATAGCGAAAATCAAAATACCAGATTTTTATGCTAACAAGCGAATTATTGGCATACCTAATAAGTAGCTGTTAATTTTTATTTAACCGAATAAATGTTTTTTAAAAATTAAAATGTCAAATAGTTTGGTGTCACAACCCCAAAACTAGGTCATGATGGTACTTGTCTCGGCCCAGCCTTGACAAGTAAGCCAACCAACAAAAATGGAAGAGTACGAACCATACAAAAAAATAAATTAAGGCGAGACTTCTAGAACGAAGTTAGGCTAAAACAAGTACAATAATAGCGGTAATCTTAAAGAAATATTATATAACCCAAAATCTGGTGTCACAGTGCAAGAGCATCTAATACAATATCCAAAAACTGAAAAGACACATCAGTCTCTGAATCATAAATAAAGAGAAAACAAGGATAGATGAGGTCCGAATCATTCCCAAACTCTGGAGCGAATCAGTACCTCAAACTTTGAATCTCTGTACAAATCAACCACCACGTGGAGTGCGCGTACTGGGATCTGCACCGAAAGGGCACAGTAGGGGTAAGCACAGTTCCATGTACTCAGTAGGTATCATAAGCCGACTGAGCAAAATAAGCAATAATATAAGTAAAGAAGACTATGAGCGCATCACCTGCAAATAGAAAAGTTTCTAAACGGTAGCTCACACTATCTCCACTAACAGATTCTAATATAATATGGAATTGAAACAACACAGACATACACGAAAACATACGGAAACTAAACACGAGTTAAGAAAGCTAAAGAAATCACAAAAGATGCATATGCAATGTAATGCAATGATGATGATGGGGTGGAAAAGTGAAAGCCATCACATGACTTTCTGTATACACCTAACGAGCTGGCAGCTCCGTAATAGGACCCATGGGGGGTTCGCAACCCGTATACTATAACTCATATCTCAATCTCAACCCACATCTCTGACTCGTGTTCACAGAGAGGGTTTTTATAAAAGAGTCTCATTTTCTTTTAAAACAATGTTCCTCAATGGTACCAGCATCTCATGAATGTGTATATGGAATGAGGATGTAATGCTCACAATCAAATCAGTATGAAAATATCCGATCAATTCAATACATGTATATAAGTGAGCCAGAATCAACTCAATAAGTCCACAATTCAAGATTATCAACTCTGAATAGGCACCATCGGAATAAATATGCATGTAAGACATCATTAATATCATATCAACACCTAACTCGGTTTTTTCTATCATGATAAAGTCAATCAATGCTCAACAAGACCTATAATAATTTAAGCCCCCGCACGGGAATAATATCTAGTAATAAGGCATACTACTAAAAAAAAACAGAAAAATCGACCACAAGTTGAGGTCGCACAAAAACAGACCACATGTGGTCGGTTTTTCATTAAATTTATTTTTAAATTTTTTTTTTATCAAAATCCGACCACAAGTGGTCGGTTTTTATATTTTAAAATTGCGGGAAAGTAATTAAATTAACCCGGAAAAACATAATTCCTCAAAACCGACCACTTGTGGTCGGTAATAACAATAAATAAATAAAATTCTTATTTAAAAATTCTTTTTAATTTTTTATACAAAATATATTAAATTTTTGTGAAAGTTATTTTACAAAAACCGACCACTTGTGGTCGGTTTTAGATTTTTTTTTAAAAATATTTTATAAAAAACCGACCATTTGTGGTCGGTTTTAGATTAAAAAAAATAAAAAAATATTTTTATATAAAACCGACCACTTGTGGTGGTTTTGGTTTCCCAAAAAATTAATATAAATAAAATAAATAAAAAATGTAAATTGTTAAAATATATTAAATATATTTTTTAAAATTTTACCGACCACGTGTGGTCGGTTTAAGATTAAAAAAAATGTAAAATATTTTATAAAAACCGACCATTTGTGGTCGGTTTTAGATTAAAAAAAATAAAAAAATATTTTTATATAAAACCGACCACTTGTGGTCGGTTTTGGTTTCCCAAAAAATTAATATAAATAAAATAAATAAAAAATGTAAATTGTTAAAATATATTAAATATATTTTTTAAAATTTTACCGACCACGTGTGGTCGGTTTTTGTAAAATGAATTAAGAAAAACCTACCACTTGTGGTTGGTTTTTATAAAAAATATTAAAAATAAATTAAGAAATATTAAATATATTAAATAAAATTAATAAATAACATAAAAAACAATCTTTATTATTTACTCACGTTTCAATCAAATAAATATATTGTCCATCGAGTATATATATATATATATATATATATGTATACGCGTCTATTGCGTGTAGTTATTTATGTAGTAGTCAAAAGCTAATTGAATGTATACAAGTATATTGAATACGTTGATAGCACACGATTGAGGTAATTATAATATATTGTTGGAGTTATAATAATGTAACGTAAATAATCGATAATTCATTAGAGTATAAGGAATACGTTGTATTATGGGGTAATATACTCGTGCATGTGATCTATATGTATATTTCGTGTAGTGATGTATGTAGTAGTCAAAAGCTAACTGAATCTTTCTAAGTATATTGAATACGTTGATATCATACGATCAAGGTAATAATATAACGTTGAACTTATAATAATGTAAGCTAAACTAACCGATAATTCATCATAGTATATATGAATTACGCTGTATTACGGGGTAATATACTCGTGTATGTGATGTATATATATAGTATGTATTTAGAACCTGATAGTCAATAGGGTGTGTGTGTATATATGTATATATCGTGTATTGATGTACGTAGTAGTCAAAAGCAACCTAAGTGAATCTATCCAAGTATTTTGAATAACACGTTGATATCACAAGATCGATGTAATAATATATATACTGTTGAAGTTATAATAACGTAAGCTAAATTAACCGATAATTTATCAGAGTATATATGAAATTCGTTGTACTACGGGGTAATATACTCGTGTATGTAATGTATACAGTACGTATTTTGAACCTGATAGTCGATAGAGTGTACGTGTGTATTTATATGTATATCTAGTGTAGTGATATACGTAGTTGTCAAAAGCAAGCTAAGTGAATCTATCCAAGTATTTTAAATAACACGTTGATATCATATGATCCACGTACTAATATAAATACTATTGAAGTTATAAAAATGTCAGCTAATTAATCGATAATTTATCAGAGTATATATACTCGTTTATGTAACGTATACAGTACGTATGTTGAACCTCATCTAGTCACTCGATATGTGTATATATACGTATATCTCGTGTAGTGATATATATACGTATTAGACAAAAGAAAGCTAACCGAATCTATCTAAATATTTTGAATAACACGTTGATATCATACGGTCGACGTAATAATATACTTTTGAAGCTATAATAAAGTAGGTCAATTAATCGATAATTCATCAGATTATATATAAAATACGCTGTATTACATGGTATATAATTCATATTCAAAAACTAACTAACCAAAAATTCATCCTAATATACGGAATACATTGATATTATTATACAATTGAGGAAATATACTACTTGTGTATGACGATGAATTAATTAATTATCCGATTTATATACATTGTATTAATTATTTTTTGTATTTGTTATAAATATAATACGATTTAGTCTATATTTTTTAATTTTTCCTAACATAAACCAAAACCGACCACAAGTGGTCAGTTTTTGAATAAATATTTCTAAAACTAAAAAACCGATCACTTGTGGTCGATTTTCTCAATTTTTTCCACACCCGACCCGGCCCAACTACCCTTATAACCCCTTTCCTAATTACCCACAACAACAACAACATCATATAGATCTCAGCCCAACTCCTACGACGTACGTACACTCCGACGCAGCAGTCGACCAGTCGCCGATGTAGCAGCTGGTGATGCAGCCGCCGCTGATGCAGTTCCTCTCAGCCTTCGTCTCCGACGCAGTAGCCGACCAGTCGCCGATGTAGCAGCTGGTGACGTAGCAGCCGCTAATGCAGTTCCTCTCAGCCTTCGTCTCCGACGCAGCAGCCGATAGCAGCAACTCTCACCAAGTCCGACGCAGCAGTACCACTGAAGGTAAAGACCTTCGATCTGTATCTTTTGCATTTTTTTGTGTAAATTCTATTTCAAATTTCCGGGACAAAGGCGGGTGGATCCATAGATGGTGGACAGTGAGAGGAGGAGGAAGAATCAACGATTGAAAAATATTAAAAAATTTCCAAGTATGTTATTGAGTTTCAAGAAATTCTTAATCGGTGGTTTCTCTTTTCATAAATCGACCAGCCGCTGATGCAGCAGCCGGCGACGCAGCAGCCACCGATACAGCAGCCACCGATGCAGTTCCTATCAGCCTCCGTCTCTGATGCAGCAGCCGATAGCAACAACTCACACCAAGTCCGACGCAGCAGCACCACTTGAAAATGGTTAAGTGTAGTGACTTGAAATGTGAATTAGTGACTTGAAAATGGTTAAGTGTAGTAACTTGAAATGTGTATTAGTTACTTCAAAATGGTAGTGACTTGAAAATGTGTATTTGTTACTTGAAAATGGTTAAGTGTAGTAACTTGAAATGTGTATTAGTTACTTGAAAATGGTAGTGACTTGAAAATGTGTATTTGTTACTTGTTAGATGGTTAAGTGTAGTGACTTGAAATGTGTTTTAGCTACTAGAAAATGGTTAAGTCTAGTAACTTGAAATGTGTAGTAGTTACATGAAAATGGTAGTGACTTTAAAATGTGTATTTGTTACTTGAAAATGGTCAAGTGTAGTGACTTGAAATGTGAATTACTGACTTGAAAATGGTTAAGTGTAGTAACTTAAAATGTGTATTAGTTACTTGAAAATGGTAGTGACTTGAAAATGTGTATTTATTACTTGTTAGATTGTTAGGTGTAGTGACTTGAAATGTGTTTTTGTTACTTGAAAATTGTTAAGTCTAGTACCTTGAAATGTGTATTAGTTACTTGAAAATGGCAGTGACTTGAAAATGTGTATTTGTTACTTGAAAATGGTTAAGTGTAGTGACTTCAAATGTGAATTAGTGACTTGAAAATGGTTAAGTGTAGTAACTTGAAATGTGTATTAGTTACTTGAAAATGTGTATTTGTTACTTGAAAATGGTTAAGTGTAGTGACTTGAAAAGTCAATTAGTGACTTGAAAATGGTTAAGTGTAGTAACTTGAAATGTGTATTAGTTGCTAGAAAATGGTAGTGACTTGAAAATGTGTATTTGTTACTTGTAAATGGTTAAGTGTAGTAACTTCAAATGTGTATTAGTTACTTGAAAATGGTCGTGACTTGAAAATGTGTATTTGTTACTTGTTAGATGGTTAAGTGTAGTGACTTGAAATGTGTTTTAGTTACTTGAAAATGGTTAAGCCTAGTAACTTGAAAATGGTAGTGACTTGAAAATGTGTATTTGTTACTTGAAAAAGGTTAAGTGTAGTGACTTCAAATGTGAATTAGTGACTTGAAAATGGTTAAATGTAGTAACTTGAAATGTGTATTAGTTACTTGAAAATGGTAGTGACTTTAAAATGTGTATTTGTTACTTGAAAATGGTTAAGTGTAGTAACTTGAAATGTGTATTAGTTACTTGAAAAGGGTTAAGTGTAGTAACTTGAAATGTGTATTAGTTACTTGAAAATGGTAGTGACTTGCAAATGTGTATTTGTTACTTGAAAATGGTTAAGTGTAGTGACTTGAAATGTGAATTAGTGACTTGAAAATGGTTAAATGTGGTAACTTGAAATGTGTATTAGTTACTTGAAAATGGTAGTGACTTGAAAATGTGTATTTGTTACTTGAAAATGGTTAAGTGTAGTGACTTGAAATGTGTATTAGTTACTTGAAAAGGGTAGTGACTTGAAAATGTGTATTTGTTACTTGAAAATGGTTAAGTGTAGTGACTTGAAATGTGAATTAGTGACTTGAAAATGGTTAAGTGTAGTAACTTGAAATGTGTATTAGTTACTTGAAAATGTTAGTGACTTGAAAATGTGTATTGTTTACTTGAAAATGGTTAAGTGTAGTGACTTGAAATGTGTATTAGAGACATGAAAATGTGTATTTTTTACTTGAAAATGGTTACGTGTAGTGACTTGAAATGTGAATTAGTGACTTGAAAATGGTTAAGTGTAGTAACTTGAAATGTGTATTAGTTACTTGAAAATGGTAGTGACTTGAAAATGTGTATTAGTTACTTGAAAATGGTAGTGACTTGAAAATGTGTATTTGTTACTGGAAAATGATTAAGTGTAGTGACTTGAAATGTGTATTAGCGACTTGAAAATGTGTAATTTTTACTTGGAAATGGTTAAGTGTAGTGATTTGAAATGTGAATTAGTGACTTGAAAATGGTTAAGTGTAGTAACTTGAAATGTGTATTAGTTACTTGAAAATGGTAGTGACTTGAAAATGTGTATTTGTTACTTGAAAATGGTTAAGTGTAGTGACTTGAAATGTTTATTAGTGACTTGGAAATTGTTAAGTGTAGTAACTTGAAATGTGTATTAGTTACTTGAAAATGGTTAAGTGTAGTAACTTGAAATGTGTATTTGTTACTTGTTAGATGGTTAAGTGTAGTGACTTGAAATGTGTTTTAGCTACTAGAAAATGGTTAAGTCTAGTAACTTGAAATGTGTAGTAGTTACATGCAAATGGTAGTGACTTGAAAATGTGTATTTGTTACTTGAAAATGGTTAAATGTAGTGACTTGAAATGTTAATTACAGACTTGAAAATGGTTAAGTGTAGTAACTTAAAATGTGTATTAGTTATTTGAAAATGGTAGTGACTTGAAAATGTGTATTTATTACTTGAAAATGGTTAAGTGTAGTGACTTGGAAAGTCAATTAGTGACTTGAAAATGGTTAAGTGTAGTAACTTGAAATGTGTATTAGTTGCTTGAAAATGGTAGTGACTTGAAAATGTGTATTTGTTACTTGAAAATGGTTAAGTGTAGTAACTTCAAATGTGTATTAGTTACTTGAAAATGGTCGTGACTTGAAAATGTGTATTTGTTACTTGTTAGATGGTTAAGTGTAGTGACTTGAAATGTGTTTTAGTTACTTGAAAATGGTTAAGCCTAGTAACTTGAAAATGGTAGTGACTTGAAAATGTGTATTTGTTACTTGAAAAAGGTTAAGTGTAGTGACTTCAAATGTGAATTAGTGACTTGAAAATGGTTAAATGTAGTAACTTGAAATGTGTATTAGTTACTTGAAAATGGTAGTGACTTTAAAATGTGTATTTGTTACTTGAAAATGGTTAAGTGTAGTAACTTGAAATGTGTATTAGTTACTTGAAAAGGGTTAAGTGTAGTAACTTGAAATGTGTATTAGTTACTTGAAAATGGTAGTGACTTGCAAATGTGTATTTGTTACTTGAAAATGGTTAAGTGTAGTGACTTGAAATGTGAATTAGTGACTTGAAAATGGTTAAATGTGGTAACTTGAAATGTGTATTAGTTACTTGAAAATGGTAGTGACTTGAAAATGTGTATTTGTTACTTGAAAATGGTTAAGTGTAGTGACTTGAAATGTGTATTAGTTACTTGAAAAGGGTAGTGACTTGAAAATGTGTATTTGTTACTTGAAAATGGTTAAGTGTAGTGACTTGAAATGTGAATTAGTGACTTGAAAATGGTTAAGTGTAGTAACTTGAAATGTGTATTAGTTACTTGAAAATGTTAGTGACTTGAAAATGTGTATTGTTTACTTGAAAATGGTTAAGTGTAGTGACTTGAAATGTGTATTAGAGACATGAAAATGTGTATTTTTTACTTGAAAATGGTTAAGTGTAGTGACTTGAAATGTGAATTAGTGACTTGAAAATGGTTAAGTGTAGTAACTTGAAATGTGTATTAGTTACTTGAAAATGGTAGTGACTTGAAAATGTGTATTAGTTACTTGAAAATGGTAGTGACTTGAAAATGTGTATTTGTTACTTGAAAATGATTAAGTGTAGTGACTTGAAATGTGTAATTTTTACTTGGAAATGGTTAAGTGTAGTGATTTGAAATGTGAATTAGTGACTTGAAAATGGTTAAGTGTAGTAACTTGAAATGTGTATTAGTTACTTGAAAATGGTAGTGACTTGAAAATGTGTATTTGTTACTTGAAAATGGTTAAGTGTAGTGACTTGAAATGTTTATTAGTGACTTGGAAATTGTTAAGTGTAGTAACTTGAAATGTGTATTAGTTACTTGAAAATGGTTAAGTGTAGTAACTTGAAATATGTATTTGTTACTTGTTAGATGGTTAAGTGTAGTGACTTGAAATGTGTTTTAGCTACTAGAAAATGGTTAAGTCTAGTAACTTGAAATGTGTAGTAGTTACATGCAAATGGTAGTGACTTGAAAATGTGTATTTGTTACTTGAAAATGGTTAAATGTAGTGACTTGAAATGTTAATTACAGACTTGAAAATGGTTAAGTGTAGTAACTTAAAATGTGTATTAGTTATTTGAAAATGGTAGTGACTTGAAAATGTGTATTTATTACTTGAAAATGGTTAAGTGTAGTGACTTGGAAAGTCAATTAGTGACTTGAAAATGGTTAAGTGTAGTAACTTGAAATGTGTATTAGTTACTTGAAAATGGTAGTGACTTGAAAATGTGTATTTGTTACTTGAAAATGGTTAAGTGTAGTAACTTCAAATGTGTATTAGTTACTTGAAAATGGTCGTGACTTGAAAATGTGTATTTGTTACTTGTTAGATGGTTAAGTGTAGTGACTTGAAATGTGTTTTAGTTACTTGAAAATGGTTAAGCCTAGTAACTTGAAAATGGTAGTGACTTGAAAATGTGTATTTGTTACTTGAAAAAGGTTAAGTGTAGTGACTTCAAATGTGAATTAGTGACTTGAAAATGGTTAAATGTAGTAACTTGAAATGTGTATTAGTTACTTGAAAATGGTAGTGACTTTAAAATGTGTATTTGTTACTTGAAAATGGTTAAGTGTAGTAACTTGAAATGTGTATTAGTTACTTGAAAAGGGTTAAGTGTAGTAACTTGAAATGTGTATTAGTTACTTGAAAATGGTAGTGACTTGCAAATGTGTATTTGTTACTTGAAAATGGTTAAGTGTAGTGACTTGAAATGTGAATTAGTGACTTGAAAATGGTTAAATGTGGTAACTTGAAATGTGTATTAGTTACTTGAAAATGGTAGTGACTTGAAAATGTGTATTTGTTACTTGAAAATGGTTAAGTGTAGTGACTTGAAATGTGTATTAGTTACTTGAAAAGGGTAGTGACTTGAAAATGTGTATTTGTTACTTGAAAATGGTTAAGTGTAGTGACTTGAAATGTGAATTAGTGACTTGAAAATGGTTAAGTGTAGTAACTTGAAATGTGTATTAGTTACTTGAAAATGTTAGTGACTTGAAAATGTGTATTGTTTACTTGAAAATGGTTAAGTGTAGTGACTTGAAATGTGTATTAGAGACATGAAAATGTGTATTTTTTACTTGAAAATGGTTAAGTGTAGTGACTTGAAATGTGAATTAGTGACTTGAAAATGGTTAAGTGTAGTAACTTGAAATGTGTATTAGTTACTTGAAAATGGTAGTGACTTGAAAATGTGTATTAGTTACTTGAAAATGGTAGTGACTTGAAAATGTGTATTTGTTACTTGAAAATGATTAAGTGTAGTGACTTGAAATGTGTAATTTTTACTTGGAAATGGTTAAGTGTAGTGATTTGAAATGTGAATTAGTGACTTGAAAATGGTTAAGTGTAGTAACTTGAAATGTGTATTAGTTACTTGAAAATGGTAGTGACTTGAAAATGTGTATTTGTTACTTGAAAATGGTTAAGTGTAGTGACTTGAAATGTTTATTAGTGACTTGGAAATTGTTAAGTGTAGTAACTTGAAATGTGTATTAGTTACTTGAAAATGGTTAAGTGTAGTAACTTGAAATGTGTATTTGTTACTTGTTAGATGGTTAAGTGTAGTGACTTGAAATGTGTTTTAGCTACTAGAAAATGGTTAAGTCTAGTAACTTGAAATGTGTAGTAGTTACATGCAAATGGTAGTGACTTGAAAATGTGTATTTGTTACTTGAAAATGGTTAAATGTAGTGACTTGAAATGTTAATTACAGACTTGAAAATGGTTAAGTGTAGTAACTTAAAATGTGTATTAGTTATTTGAAAATGGTAGTGACTTGAAAATGTGTATTTATTACTTGAAAATGGTTAAGTGTAGTGACTTGGAAAGTCAATTAGTGACTTGAAAATGGTTAAGTGTAGTAACTTGAAATGTGTATTAGTTACTTGAAAATGGTAGTGACTTGAAAATGTGTATTTGTTACTTGAAAATGGTTAAGTGTAGTAACTTCAAATGTGTATTAGTTACTTGAAAATGGTCGTGACTTGAAAATGTGTATTTGTTACTTGTTAGATGGTTAAGTGTAGTGACTTGAAATGTGTTTTAGTTACTTGAAAATGGTTAAGCCTAGTAACTTGAAAATGGTAGTGACTTGAAAATGTGTATTTGTTACTTGAAAAAGGTTAAGTGTAGTGACTTCAAATGTGAATTAGTGACTTGAAAATGGTTAAATGTAGTAACTTGAAATGTGTATTAGTTACTTGAAAATGGTAGTGACTTTAAAATGTGTATTTGTAACTTGAAAATGGTTAAGTGTAGTAACTTGAAATGTGTATTAGTTACTTGAAAAGGGTTAAGTGTAGTAACTTGAAATGTGTATTAGTTACTTGAAAATGGTAGTGACTTGCAAATGTGTATTTGTTACTTGAAAATGGTTAAGTGTAGTGACTTGAAATGTGAATTAGTGACTTGAAAATGGTTAAATGTGGTAACTTGAAATGTGTATTAGTTACTTGAAAATGGTAGTGACTTGAAAATGTGTATTTGTTACTTGAAAATGGTTAAGTGTAGTGACTTGAAATGTGTATTAGTTACTTGAAAAGGGTAGTGACTTGAAAATGTGTATTTGTTACTTGAAAATGGTTAAGTGTAGTGACTTGAAATGTGAATTAGTGACTTGAAAATGGTTAAGTGTAGTAACTTGAAATGTGTATTAGTTACTTGAAAATGTTAGTGACTTGAAAATGTGTATTGTTTACTTGAAAATGGTTAAGTGTAGTGACTTGAAATGTGTATTAGAGACATGAAAATGTGTATTTTTTACTTGAAAATGGTTAAGTGTAGTGACTTGAAATGTGAATTAGTGACTTGAAAATGGTTAAGTGTAGTAACTTGAAATGTGTATTAGTTACTTGAAAATGGTAGTGACTTGAAAATGTGTATTAGTTACTTGAAAATGGTAGTGACTTGAAAATGTGTATTTGTTACTTGAAAATGATTAAGTGTAGTGACTTGAAATGTGTATTAGCGACTTGAAAATGTGTAATTTTTACTTGGAAATGGTTAAGTGTAGTGATTTGAAATGTGAATTAGTGACTTGAAAATGGTTAAGTGTAGTAACTTGAAATGTGTATTAGTTACTTGAAAATGGTAGTGACTTGAAAATGTGTATTTGTTACTTGAAAATGGTTAAGTGTAGTGACTTGAAATGTTTATTAGTGACTTGGAAATTGTTAAGTGTAGTAACTTGAAATGTGTATTAGTTACTTGAAAATGGTTAAGTGTAGTAACTTGAAATGTGTATTTGTTACTTGTTAGATGGTTAAGTGTAGTGACTTGAAATGTGTTTTAGCTACTAGAAAATGGTTAAGTCTAGTAACTTGAAATGTGTAGTAGTTACATGCAAATGGTAGTGACTTGAAAATGTGTATTTGTTACTTGAAAATGGTTAAATGTAGTGACTTGAAATGTTAATTACAGACTTGAAAATGGTTAAGTGTAGTAACTTAAAATGTGTATTAGTTATTTGAAAATGGTAGTGACTTGAAAATGGTTAAGTGTAGTGACTTGAAATGTGAATTAGTGACTTGAAAATGGTTAAGTGTAGTAACTTGAAATGTGTATTAGTTACTTGAAAATGGTAGTGACTTGCAAATGTGTATTTGTTACTTGAAAATGGTTAAGTGTAGTGACTTGAAATGTGAATTAGTGACTTGAAAATGGTTAAGTGTAGTAACTTGAAATGTGCATTAGTTACTTCAAAATGGTAGTGACTTGAAAATGTGTATTTGTTACTTGAAAATGGTTAAGTGTAGTGACTTGAAATGTGAATTAGTGACTTGAAAATGGTTAAGTGTAGTAACTTGAAATGTGTATTAGTTACTTGAAAATGGTAGTGACTTGAAAATGTGTATTAGTTACTTGAAAATGGTAGTGACTTGAAAATGTGTATTTGTTACTTGAAAATGATTAAGTGTAGTGACTTGAAATGTGTAATTTTTACTTGGAAATGGTTAAGTGTAGTGATTTGAAATGTGAATTAGTGACTTGAAAATGGTTAAGTGTAGTAACTTGAAATGTGTATTAGTTACTTGAAAATGGTAGTGACTTGAAAATGTGTATTTGTTACTTGAAAATGGTTAAGTGTAGTGACTTGAAATGTTTATTAGTGACTTGGAAATTGTTAAGTGTAGTAACTTGAAATGTGTATTAGTTACTTGAAAATGGTTAAGTGTAGTAACTTGAAATATGTATTTGTTACTTGTTAGATGGTTAAGTGTAGTGACTTGAAATGTGTTTTAGCTACTAGAAAATGGTTAAGTCTAGTAACTTGAAATGTGTAGTAGTTACATGCAAATGGTAGTGACTTGAAAATGTGTATTTGTTACTTGAAAATGGTTAAATGTAGTGACTTGAAATGTTAATTACAGACTTGAAAATGGTTAAGTGTAGTAACTTAAAATGTGTATTAGTTATTTGAAAATGGTAGTGACTTGAAAATGTGTATTTATTACTTGAAAATGGTTAAGTGTAGTGACTTGGAAAGTCAATTAGTGACTTGAAAATGGTTAAGTGTAGTGACTTGGAAAGTCAATTAGTGACTTGAAAATGGTTAAGTGTAGTAACTTGAAATGTGTATTAGTTACTTGAAAATGGTAGTGACTTGAAAATGTGTATTTGTTACTTGAAAATGGTTAAGTGTAGTAACTTCAAATGTGTATTAGTTACTTGAAAATGGTCGTGACTTGAAAATGTGTATTTGTTACTTGTTAGATGGTTAAGTGTAGTGACTTGAAATGTGTTTTAGTTACTTGAAAATGGTTAAGCCTAGTAACTTGAAAATGGTAGTGACTTGAAAATGTGTATTTGTTACTTGAAAAAGGTTAAGTGTAGTGACTTCAAATGTGAATTAGTGACTTGAAAATGGTTAAATGTAGTAACTTGAAATGTGTATTAGTTACTTGAAAATGGTAGTGACTTTAAAATGTGTATTTGTTACTTGAAAATGGTTAAGTGTAGTAACTTGAAATGTGTATTAGTTACTTGAAAAGGGTTAAGTGTAGTAACTTGAAATGTGTATTAGTTACTTGAAAATGGTAGTGACTTGCAAATGTGTATTTGTTACTTGAAAATGGTTAAGTGTAGTGACTTGAAATGTGAATTAGTGACTTGAAAATGGTTAAATGTGGTAACTTGAAATGTGTATTAGTTACTTGAAAATGGTAGTGACTTGAAAATGTGTATTTGTTACTTGAAAATGGTTAAGTGTAGTGACTTGAAATGTGTATTAGTTACTTGAAAAGGGTAGTGACTTGAAAATGTGTATTTGTTACTTGAAAATGGTTAAGTGTAGTGACTTGAAATGTGAATTAGTGACTTGAAAATGGTTAAGTGTAGTAACTTGAAATGTGTATTAGTTACTTGAAAATGTTAGTGACTTGAAAATGTGTATTGTTTACTTGAAAATGGTTAAGTGTAGTGACTTGAAATGTGTATTAGAGACATGAAAATGTGTATTTTTTACTTGAAAATGGTTAAGTGTAGTGACTTGAAATGTGAATTAGTGACTTGAAAATGGTTAAGTGTAGTAACTTGAAATGTGTATTAGTTACTTGAAAATGGTAGTGACTTGAAAATGTGTATTAGTTACTTGAAAATGGTAGTGACTTGAAAATGTGTATTTGTTACTTGAAAATGATTAAGTGTAGTGACTTGAAATGTGTAATTTTTACTTGGAAATGGTTAAGTGTAGTGATTTGAAATGTGAATTAGTGACTTGAAAATGGTTAAGTGTAGTAACTTGAAATGTGTATTAGTTACTTGAAAATGGTAGTGACTTGAAAATGTGTATTTGTTACTTGAAAATGGTTAAGTGTAGTGACTTGAAATGTTTATTAGTGACTTGGAAATTGTTAAGTGTAGTAACTTGAAATGTGTATTAGTTACTTGAAAATGGTTAAGTGTAGTAACTTGAAATATGTATTTGTTACTTGTTAGATGGTTAAGTGTAGTGACTTGAAATGTGTTTTAGCTACTAGAAAATGGTTAAGTCTAGTAACTTGAAATGTGTAGTAGTTACATGCAAATGGTAGTGACTTGAAAATGTGTATTTGTTACTTGAAAATGGTTAAATGTAGTGACTTGAAATGTTAATTACAGACTTGAAAATGGTTAAGTGTAGTAACTTAAAATGTGTATTAGTTATTTGAAAATGGTAGTGACTTGAAAATGTGTATTTATTACTTGAAAATGGTTAAGTGTAGTGACTTGGAAAGTCAATTAGTGACTTGAAAATGGTTAAGTGTAGTAACTTGAAATGTGTATTAGTTACTTGAAAATGGTAGTGACTTGAAAATGTGTATTTGTTACTTGAAAATGGTTAAGTGTAGTAACTTCAAATGTGTATTAGTTACTTGAAAATGGTCGTGACTTGAAAATGTGTATTTGTTACTTGTTAGATGGTTAAGTGTAGTGACTTGAAATGTGTTTTAGTTACTTGAAAATGGTTAAGCCTAGTAACTTGAAAATGGTAGTGACTTGAAAATGTGTATTTGTTACTTGAAAAAGGTTAAGTGTAGTGACTTCAAATGTGAATTAGTGACTTGAAAATGGTTAAATGTAGTAACTTGAAATGTGTATTAGTTACTTGAAAATGGTAGTGACTTTAAAATGTGTATTTGTAACTTGAAAATGGTTAAGTGTAGTAACTTGAAATGTGTATTAGTTACTTGAAAAGGGTTAAGTGTAGTAACTTGAAATGTGTATTAGTTACTTGAAAATGGTAGTGACTTGCAAATGTGTATTTGTTACTTGAAAATGGTTAAGTGTAGTGACTTGAAATGTGAATTAGTGACTTGAAAATGGTTAAATGTGGTAACTTGAAATGTGTATTAGTTACTTGAAAATGGTAGTGACTTGAAAATGTGTATTTGTTACTTGAAAATGGTTAAGTGTAGTGACTTGAAATGTGTATTAGTTACTTGAAAAGGGTAGTGACTTGAAAATGTGTATTTGTTACTTGAAAATGGTTAAGTGTAGTGACTTGAAATGTGAATTAGTGACTTGAAAATGGTTAAGTGTAGTAACTTGAAATGTGTATTAGTTACTTGAAAATGTTAGTGACTTGAAAATGTGTATTGTTTACTTGAAAATGGTTAAGTGTAGTGACTTGAAATGTGTATTAGAGACATGAAAATGTGTATTTTTTACTTGAAAATGGTTAAGTGTAGTGACTTGAAATGTGAATTAGTGACTTGAAAATGGTTAAGTGTAGTAACTTGAAATGTGTATTAGTTACTTGAAAATGGTAGTGACTTGAAAATGTGTATTAGTTACTTGAAAATGGTAGTGACTTGAAAATGTGTATTTGTTACTTGAAAATGATTAAGTGTAGTGACTTGAAATGTGTATTAGCGACTTGAAAATGTGTAATTTTTACTTGGAAATGGTTAAGTGTAGTGATTTGAAATGTGAATTAGTGACTTGAAAATGGTTAAGTGTAGTAACTTGAAATGTGTATTAGTTACTTGAAAATGGTAGTGACTTGAAAATGTGTATTTGTTACTTGAAAATGGTTAAGTGTAGTGACTTGAAATGTTTATTAGTGACTTGGAAATTGTTAAGTGTAGTAACTTGAAATGTGTATTAGTTACTTGAAAATGGTTAAGTGTAGTAACTTGAAATGTGTATTTGTTACTTGTTAGATGGTTAAGTGTAGTGACTTGAAATGTGTTTTAGCTACTAGAAAATGGTTAAGTCTAGTAACTTGAAATGTGTAGTAGTTACATGCAAATGGTAGTGACTTGAAAATGTGTATTTGTTACTTGAAAATGGTTAAATGTAGTGACTTGAAATGTTAATTACAGACTTGAAAATGGTTAAGTGTAGTAACTTAAAATGTGTATTAGTTATTTGAAAATGGTAGTGACTTGAAAATGGTTAAGTGTAGTGACTTGAAATGTGAATTAGTGACTTGAAAATGGTTAAGTGTAGTAACTTGAAATGTGTATTAGTTACTTGAAAATGGTAGTGACTTGCAAATGTGTATTTGTTACTTGAAAATGGTTAAGTGTAGTGACTTGAAATGTGAATTAGTGACTTGAAAATGGTTAAGTGTAGTAACTTGAAATGTGCATTAGTTACTTCAAAATGGTAGTGACTTGAAAATGTGTATTTGTTACTTGAAAATGGTTAAGTGTAGTGACTTGAAATGTGAATTAGTGACTTGAAAATGGTTAAGTGTAGTAACTTGAAATGTGTATTAGTTACTTGAAAATGGTAGTGACTTGAAAATGTGTATTAGTTACTTGAAAATGGTAGTGACTTGAAAATGTGTATTTGTTACTTGAAAATGATTAAGTGTAGTGACTTGAAATGTGTAATTTTTACTTGGAAATGGTTAAGTGTAGTGATTTGAAATGTGAATTAGTGACTTGAAAATGGTTAAGTGTAGTAACTTGAAATGTGTATTAGTTACTTGAAAATGGTAGTGACTTGAAAATGTGTATTTGTTACTTGAAAATGGTTAAGTGTAGTGACTTGAAATGTTTATTAGTGACTTGGAAATTGTTAAGTGTAGTAACTTGAAATGTGTATTAGTTACTTGAAAATGGTTAAGTGTAGTAACTTGAAATATGTATTTGTTACTTGTTAGATGGTTAAGTGTAGTGACTTGAAATGTGTTTTAGCTACTAGAAAATGGTTAAGTCTAGTAACTTGAAATGTGTAGTAGTTACATGCAAATGGTAGTGACTTGAAAATGTGTATTTGTTACTTGAAAATGGTTAAATGTAGTGACTTGAAATGTTAATTACAGACTTGAAAATGGTTAAGTGTAGTAACTTAAAATGTGTATTAGTTATTTGAAAATGGTAGTGACTTGAAAATGTGTATTTATTACTTGAAAATGGTTAAGTGTAGTGACTTGGAAAGTCAATTAGTGACTTGAAAATGGTTAAGTGTAGTAACTTGAAATGTGTATTAGTTACTTGAAAATGGTAGTGACTTGAAAATGTGTATTTGTTACTTGAAAATGGTTAAGTGTAGTAACTTCAAATGTGTATTAGTTACTTGAAAATGGTCGTGACTTGAAAATGTGTATTTGTTACTTGTTAGATGGTTAAGTGTAGTGACTTGAAATGTGTTTTAGTTACTTGAAAATGGTTAAGCCTAGTAACTTGAAAATGGTAGTGACTTGAAAATGTGTATTTGTTACTTGAAAAAGGTTAAGTGTAGTGACTTCAAATGTGAATTAGTGACTTGAAAATGGTTAAATGTAGTAACTTGAAATGTGTATTAGTTACTTGAAAATGGTAGTGACTTTAAAATGTGTATTTGTTACTTGAAAATGGTTAAGTGTAGTAACTTGAAATGTGTATTAGTTACTTGAAAAGGGTTAAGTGTAGTAACTTGAAATGTGTATTAGTTACTTGAAAATGGTAGTGACTTGCAAATGTGTATTTGTTACTTGAAAATGGTTAAGTGTAGTGACTTGAAATGTGAATTAGTGACTTGAAAATGGTTAAATGTGGTAACTTGAAATGTGTATTAGTTACTTGAAAATGGTAGTGACTTGAAAATGTGTATTTGTTACTTGAAAATGGTTAAGTGTAGTGACTTGAAATGTGTATTAGTTACTTGAAAAGGGTAGTGACTTGAAAATGTGTATTTGTTACTTGAAAATGGTTAAGTGTAGTGACTTGAAATGTGAATTAGTGACTTGAAAATGGTTAAGTGTAGTAACTTGAAATGTGTATTAGTTACTTGAAAATGTTAGTGACTTGAAAATGTGTATTGTTTACTTGAAAATGGTTAAGTGTAGTGACTTGAAATGTGTATTAGAGACATGAAAATGTGTATTTTTTACTTGAAAATGGTTAAGTGTAGTGACTTGAAATGTGAATTAGTGACTTGAAAATGGTTAAGTGTAGTAACTTGAAATGTGTATTAGTTACTTGAAAATGGTAGTGACTTGAAAATGTGTATTAGTTACTTGAAAATGGTAGTGACTTGAAAATGTGTATTTGTTACTTGAAAATGATTAAGTGTAGTGACTTGAAATGTGTAATTTTTACTTGGAAATGGTTAAGTGTAGTGATTTGAAATGTGAATTAGTGACTTGAAAATGGTTAAGTGTAGTAACTTGAAATGTGTATTAGTTACTTGAAAATGGTAGTGACTTGAAAATGTGTATTTGTTACTTGAAAATGGTTAAGTGTAGTGACTTGAAATGTTTATTAGTGACTTGGAAATTGTTAAGTGTAGTAACTTGAAATGTGTATTAGTTACTTGAAAATGGTTAAGTGTAGTAACTTGAAATGTGTATTTGTTACTTGTTAGATGGTTAAGTGTAGTGACTTGAAATGTGTTTTAGCTACTAGAAAATGGTTAAGTCTAGTAACTTGAAATGTGTAGTAGTTACATGCAAATGGTAGTGACTTGAAAATGTGTATTTGTTACTTGAAAATGGTTAAATGTAGTGACTTGAAATGTTAATTACAGACTTGAAAATGGTTAAGTGTAGTAACTTAAAATGTGTATTAGTTATTTGAAAATGGTAGTGACTTGAAAATGTGTATTTATTACTTGAAAATGGTTAAGTGTAGTGACTTGGAAAGTCAATTAGTGACTTGAAAATGGTTAAGTGTAGTAACTTGAAATGTGTATTAGTTACTTGAAAATGGTAGTGACTTGAAAATGTGTATTTGTTACTTGAAAATGGTTAAGTGTAGTAACTTCAAATGTGTATTAGTTACTTGAAAATGGTCGTGACTTGAAAATGTGTATTTGTTACTTGTTAGATGGTTAAGTGTAGTGACTTGAAATGTGTTTTAGTTACTTGAAAATGGTTAAGCCTAGTAACTTGAAAATGGTAGTGACTTGAAAATGTGTATTTGTTACTTGAAAAAGGTTAAGTGTAGTGACTTCAAATGTGAATTAGTGACTTGAAAATGGTTAAATGTAGTAACTTGAAATGTGTATTAGTTACTTGAAAATGGTAGTGACTTTAAAATGTGTATTTGTAACTTGAAAATGGTTAAGTGTAGTAACTTGAAATGTGTATTAGTTACTTGAAAAGGGTTAAGTGTAGTAACTTGAAATGTGTATTAGTTACTTGAAAATGGTAGTGACTTGCAAATGTGTATTTGTTACTTGAAAATGGTTAAGTGTAGTGACTTGAAATGTGAATTAGTGACTTGAAAATGGTTAAATGTGGTAACTTGAAATGTGTATTAGTTACTTGAAAATGGTAGTGACTTGAAAATGTGTATTTGTTACTTGAAAATGGTTAAGTGTAGTGACTTGAAATGTGTATTAGTTACTTGAAAAGGGTAGTGACTTGAAAATGTGTATTTGTTACTTGAAAATGGTTAAGTGTAGTGACTTGAAATGTGAATTAGTGACTTGAAAATGGTTAAGTGTAGTAACTTGAAATGTGTATTAGTTACTTGAAAATGTTAGTGACTTGAAAATGTGTATTGTTTACTTGAAAATGGTTAAGTGTAGTGACTTGAAATGTGTATTAGAGACATGAAAATGTGTATTTTTTACTTGAAAATGGTTAAGTGTAGTGACTTGAAATGTGAATTAGTGACTTGAAAATGGTTAAGTGTAGTAACTTGAAATGTGTATTAGTTACTTGAAAATGGTAGTGACTTGAAAATGTGTATTAGTTACTTGAAAATGGTAGTGACTTGAAAATGTGTATTTGTTACTTGAAAATGATTAAGTGTAGTGACTTGAAATGTGTATTAGCGACTTGAAAATGTGTAATTTTTACTTGGAAATGGTTAAGTGTAGTGATTTGAAATGTGAATTAGTGACTTGAAAATGGTTAAGTGTAGTAACTTGAAATGTGTATTAGTTACTTGAAAATGGTAGTGACTTGAAAATGTGTATTTGTTACTTGAAAATGGTTAAGTGTAGTGACTTGAAATGTTTATTAGTGACTTGGAAATTGTTAAGTGTAGTAACTTGAAATGTGTATTAGTTACTTGAAAATGGTTAAGTGTAGTAACTTGAAATGTGTATTTGTTACTTGTTAGATGGTTAAGTGTAGTGACTTGAAATGTGTTTTAGCTACTAGAAAATGGTTAAGTCTAGTAACTTGAAATGTGTAGTAGTTACATGCAAATGGTAGTGACTTGAAAATGTGTATTTGTTACTTGAAAATGGTTAAATGTAGTGACTTGAAATGTTAATTACAGACTTGAAAATGGTTAAGTGTAGTAACTTAAAATGTGTATTAGTTATTTGAAAATGGTAGTGACTTGAAAATGGTTAAGTGTAGTGACTTGAAATGTGAATTAGTGACTTGAAAATGGTTAAGTGTAGTAACTTGAAATGTGTATTAGTTACTTGAAAATGGTAGTGACTTGCAAATGTGTATTTGTTACTTGAAAATGGTTAAGTGTAGTGACTTGAAATGTGAATTAGTGACTTGAAAATGGTTAAGTGTAGTAACTTGAAATGTGCATTAGTTACTTCAAAATGGTAGTGACTTGAAAATGTGTATTTGTTACTTGAAAATGGTTAAGTGTAGTGACTTGAAATGTGAATTAGTGACTTGAAAATGGTTAAGTGTAGTAACTTGAAATGTGCATTAGTTACTTGAAAATGGAAGTAACTTGAAAATGTGTATTTGTTACTTGAAAATGGTTAAGTTTAGTGACTTGAAATGTGTATTAGCGACATGAAAATGGTTAAGTGTAGTAACTTGAAATGTGTATTAGTTACTTGAAAATGGTAGTGACTTGAAAATGTGTATTTGTTACTTGAAAATGATTAAGTGTAGTGTCTTGAAATGTGTATTAGCGACTTGAAAATGTGTAATTTTTACTTGGAAATGGTTAAGTGTAGTGATTTGAAGTGTGAATTAGTGACTTGAAAATGGTTAAGTGTAGTAACTTGAAATGTGTATTAGTTACTTGAAAATGGTAGTGACTTGAAAATGTGTTTTTGTTACTTGAAAATGGTTAAGTGTAGTGACTTGAAATGTGTATTAGTGACTTGGAAATTGTTAAGTGTAGTAACTTGAAATGTGTATTAGTTACTTGAAAATGGTTAAATGTAGTAACTTGAAATGTGTATGTTTTGATTTTGATATTTGGATGTTTTGATTTTGATATTTGAATGTTTAAGGAGATGTTTTAATGTTTCTAAATTGGTGGGTTGTATTGAGATGTTT
Source organism: Capsicum rhomboideum (assembly GCA_031232105.1). Classification (NCBI taxonomy): domain Eukaryota; kingdom Viridiplantae; phylum Streptophyta; class Magnoliopsida; order Solanales; family Solanaceae; genus Capsicum; species Capsicum rhomboideum. The sequence goes on along the minus strand of CP124714.1, from coordinate 149,353,531 downwards.
GAATGTTTCTGAATTGGTGAGTTGTTTTTTATTAGCAGGGTTTATATTGGAAATGCAACATATATGCTGTAATTTGTTTTACAAAATTATCAGAAAAATCGACCACAAGTGGCCGATTTTTCTGGAAAATTTACTAAAAAACCGACTACATGTGGTCGTTTTTTTAAAAAAATAATTATTTATATGATTTTTCTATTAAAAAAATACATTTTAAATAAATTAACCACAAGTGGTCGGTTTTAAAAAAAAAATAATATTTAATTGTGGTCGGAAATTTTTAATAAATTTTTTTAATATAAAATTAGTTTATTTATAATATAATTAATATCAATTTATAAATAAATAAATATTTTTGGAAAAACCGACCACATGTGGTCGATTTTTGAAAAGCTTCCACTATTTTACCGACCACACGCTGTGGTCGGTTTTTTGGTCGAAAAAACAGGAAAATCGACCACTCGTGGTCGCTTTTTTTGGTCGGTTTTCCTGTTTATTTTAGTAGTGGCATCTAAATGCTCAGATAACCAATGATGTCAAATAAGCCCCCCCACACGGGCAACACGAAATACAAATATCTCAAGCCAACAACAACACAAAATAAACCCCCACATGGGTACACAACTGTAATAATAATTTTGAAATATAAACCCCATAGTTATTCTCCTCAGCCCACAACATGCTTTACCTATATATTAACTACCCAGCTCAATCTGAAATAAGTTAAGCCATGACCTACCTCGAAATGACGAAATTCGGGCCTAAAATCCTTTAACACGGAGCTTTTCCCTTTCGAAAAGCCTCGGAATCAACTAAAACACACAAATATAGCATCTACACATTAAAAGAAAGTTATCGATACCCATATCGCCCACATTTAAACCTGGTCCAAAATGGACTCCAAAAATGGGTTTTGAAAATGAAGGGGTAAAATCGGATTTTTTGTTTAGAAATACATTCCCTAAGGTTAAAAGAGTCTACAGCTAAAAACCCACGCGAAAATGAGTTAAAAACGATGTCCAAATTGAAGAAACCTTTTTTTTAAGCTTTACCGGGAAAACCCTAATTTTCCACATTGAAATCATGAAAAATGGTGTTTTTGATGATATAATCGATATAGAGTAATAGGAATAAGGTTTTGGAGCTTACCCAAGCTCAAATGGTGAAGAAATTCTCAAGAATCACCTAAACCCGAAGCTCAAAGGTCCAAAAATGGATGAAAAACGTGAAAATAGATTTTTATATCAGCGATGACCGCTTAAGCGGCTAATTGAACGCTTAAACGACCACCACTTAAGTGGATAAAAGGTCGCCAAAGCCGCCAAGCCACTTAGGGTGGCCCTCGCTTAAGCGATGCCTGGCCGCTAAAGCGGCTACAACTTAAGCGATGTCAGGCAGCTAAAGCGGCTACCGCTAAAGCTGTCCTTGGCCGCTTAAGTGGCTGCAACAGATAGTAGCATAATCAACAACTTGGCAAAATTGTCATGTTCCTGATCGGACCCTCAGGATTCATTCGAAATCCCGTGAACGCAAACAAACTATTCTACTAGGCTAATTACGACGTTTCAGACTCAATGGCGGTGTCAGATTTTAAAAAAAAAGATTGTTTTCACTGAATTAACCCCTGAAACCCCTTTTTACTATTTTCCAAACGATGGGTTGAAATGAGATATAAAGGTCCCAAACCCGAACCAACCACTCTACTAACCCAAATTTGACATTTCGGATCTGCTAGTGCAGTCCACATCATCATCCGAGACTCGAAACAAGAAAGGTTGACCGAAGTCAACTATTGGCTTATAAAGCCTCAAAACAACCTTAAACTTGCTCAAATCACCCCCGATCACATCGAGATCCATGACAACCATCCCTTCACAGCAAAACCAACATGTAGAAACTACGAGGAAGGGCTAAATGGTCAAAACACAAAAAGTCAAGTTTTCATCAAACAGGTCTTTATAATATCCACTACTAAGACTCTAGTTCATCCTCGAACTAAATAGCAAAGAAATACATGAATCGGTTAAAAGATGAGGGTGACTACCACGCATATTGGACTCGATCTCCCAAGTAGCCTCCTCAATGGAATGGTGTCTCCACTGAACCTTAACAACATGAATATCTCTAGAAGAATCTCAAGAGATCCGATGTACCTCGGGTAAGCTTGCCCCTCTTCCTGAACCTCACTATGCCCTTCATAGGTGACACATGAAGAAAAAAATGATCTTCAATACCAAACTTCAAGGCACGAAGTCTGCAGTCGGCATAACGCTTCTGCCTACTCTGGGCTGCCTGAAGCCTATCCTGGATCACCCAAACTCTAGCCAAAGACTCGTGAAGCAAGTCAGTACTACGGGGTCTAAACTCTGAGGTCTCAATCCAACCAATAGGAGATCGACAACGCCTACCATAAAATGCCTCGAAAGGTGCCATCTCAATACTCGAATGATAGTTATTATTATAAGCAAATTCTGCCAAGGCTAAATGCTGCTCCCACTGACCTCCAAAGTCTATAACACACCCGTGGAGCATGTCCTCCAAAACCTAAATAGTCCACTCCGACTGACCATCGGTTTGAGGGTGAAAAGCAGTGCTAAGGTCAACCTAAGTACCCAACTCCTCCTGAAACGTCCTCCAAAAGCTAGAAGTGAACACTGAACCTCTGTATGAAATAATAGACACGAGCACTCCATGAAGACGAACTAACTATTGAACATAGATACAAGCCAACCTCTCGATATTGGATGAAATCTGAAAAGGGATGAAGTGGGAAGATTCGGTCAATCAATCCATGATGACCCAAATATTGTCAAAACCACGAGAAGTACGAGGCAATCCACTCACAAAGTCCATAGTGATTCGCTCCCACTTCCACTCCGGAATGGGTAATCTCTGAAGTAAACCACTCGGTCTTTGATGCTCGGCCTTCACCTGTTGATAACATAGGCAACGAGCCATAAAATCCTCCACATCCTTCTTCATACCACACACCCAGTAAAGCTGCCTCAAATCACGATACATCTTAGTCACCCCAGGATTAATGGAATATCTAAAACAATATGCCTCCTTCAAAATTTGTCTCACCCATCCACTAACTCTCGGCACACAAACTCGGCAACCAATCCTCAAATACCATCAGGATCGAGTGAAGCCTCCTTGTCCTCGCCACTCAATACCTTATCCCAATTAGCCCTCAAACCCTCACTATCAAACTGGTGAGTTTGAATCTTCTCCATCAAAGATGTCCTAGCATCAACAAAGGCTAAAACACATCCAGGCACCGATATATCAAGCCTAACCATCTAGTTAGCTAAAGACTGAACCTCTAAGGTTAAAGGTCGCTCCTGAGTCAAGAGATGAGCCAAACTCCCTATACTAGTTGACTTCCAACTCAAGGTATCCACAACTACATTAGCCTTATCCAGATGATACAGAATAGTGATGTCATAATCCTTAAGCAACTCAAGCCAATACCGTTGTCTCATATTAAGCTCTTGCTGGGTGAAAAAGTACTGAAGACTACAATGATTTGAGAAAATTTTACATCAGACTCCATACAAGTAGTGCCTCCATAACTTCAACACAAACACAACCGCGGCCAACTCCAAATCATGGGTAGGATAATTTTTCTCATGAGGCTTTAATTGAAGAGAGGCAAAAACAATCACCTTACTCCCCTGCATCAACATTGAACCCAATCCAATACCTAAAGCATCACAAAGCACAGTAAAACCCATGCCCTCCTTGGGCAAGGTCAAGATAGGAGCCGAAGTCAACAACTCCTTAAGCTTTTGGAAGCTCTTCTCACACGCCTTCAACCACTTAAAGGTAATGTTATTCTGAGTCAACTTAGTCAAAGGAGCCGTAATAGAAGAAGAGAAACCCTCAACAAAACACCCATAATAACCCACCAAGCCAACAAAACTCTGAATCTTGATAAGGCTGGTGGGCCTAGCCCAATCACGAATCATCGCAATCTTGGACGGATCGACCATAATACCATCTTTGGTCACCACAAAACCCAAGAACGAGATAGAATCCATCCAAAACTCACACTTAGAGAACTTAGCATACAACTTCTCATCACACAACCTCTAAAGTATAGTCCGTAAGTGTCTCACATGATCGACCTCGTTCTTCGAATAAACCAAGATGTCATCTATAAATACAATCACAAAGGAGTCAAGATACGATCTAAACACCCAGTTCATCAACTCCATGAACACTGCTGGGGCATTCGTAAATCCAAATGACATGACCAACCCAATTCATCAAAATCAAGAGATGCCTTCTTAGCCTCGCTATTCAACACCTTATCATGAATCATCCTCAAAATATCATCATCAAACTGATGAACTCAAATCTTCTCCATCAAAGAAGATTTAGCCTTAACAAAGGCTAATACATGAATGGGTGTCAAAATATCAAGCCTAACCAATTGGTTATATAAAGACTGAACCTCTAACTCCAAAGGTTGCTCCTGAGTCAAGAGATGAGCTAGACTCCCCATACTGGTCGACTTTTGGCTCAAGGTATCCGCAACTATATTTGCCTTTCCCGGATGATAAAGAATAATCAGATCATAGTCCTTAAGCAACTCGAGCCAACACCGTTGTTTCATATTAAGATCTCGCTGAATGAAGAAGTACTGAAGGCTATGATAATCTGAGAAAATCTCACAATGGACCCCATACAAGTAATGCCGCCACAATTTTAACACAAAGACTACTGCTGCCAACTCTAAGTCATGGGTAGGGTAGTTCTTCTCATGGGGCTTCAACTTTCAAGAAGCACAAGCAATCACCTTACCCTCTTCCATTAACACAACACCAAATCGAACTCCTGAAGTATCACAAAACACGGTAAATCCCACACCCATCTTGGGAAAAGTTAAGCTAGGAGCCAAAGTCAACAACTCATTAAACTTTTAAAAGCTCGCCTTACAAGCATCCGACCACTGAAATAAAACTTTATTTTCAGTCAACTTAGTCAAAGGAGCCATAATAGAAGAGAAAACTTTCATAAAACACCAATAATAACCTGCTAACCCAATGAAACTCAAACTTTCGATAGGAGAAGTAAGTCTAGCCCAATCACAAATTGGCTATTTCTTGGCCGGAACGACCATAATGCCATCCTTGGTAACCACATGACTCAAGAAAGAAATAGAATCTAACAAGAACTCGTATTTGGAGAACTTAGCATATAGCTTCTCATCTCACAATCTATAAAGTGCAGTCCTCAAGTGTCTTACATGATCGGCCTTATTCTTGGAATAAACTAAGATATCATCTGTAAATACAATCACAAAATAGTCAAGATATGGTCGAAATACCTGGTTCATCAACTTTATGAATGTTGCAGGGGCATTGGTCAACCCAAAGGACATCACCAAAAATTCTTAATGACCATATCAAGTCTGAAAAGTCATCTTTGGAACATCTGAAGCTCTAATACTCAACTGGTGATACCTGGATCTCAAGACAATCTTGGAAAACACTGAAGCACCCTGAAGCTGATCAAATAAGACATAAATTCGAGGAATAGGATACTTATTCTTGACTATCACTTTGTTCAATTGCTGATAGTCGATATACGTAGGCATTGAACCATCACTTTTCTATACAAATGAGACAATAGCACCCCAATGAGACACATTCAGCCTAATGAAACCCTTACTAAGTAAATCCTACATATGCTCCTTTAATTCCTTCAACTCAGCTGGGGCCATCCTATAGAGAGGAATGGAGATGGGCTTGGTGCCCGATTCATTATCAATAACAAATTTAATATCAGGGTCTGGAGGCAAACTAGGAAAATCCATAGGAAATACATCCATAAACTCATGAATAACCCAAACATAATCCAAAGGAGGCGATGAGACAACGTTAGTAACACGGACATAGGCCAAATAAGACAAACACCCTTTTTCTACCATGCGACGAGCACGTATAAGAGACATGACTCCCTTCAAACCTGAATTAAGAGTACCCTTCCAAGCTAATCTTGGCACACCCGTAGTAGCTAGAGTCATGGTTTTGGCATAATAATCCAAAATAGCATGATAGGGAGCTAACCAATCCATACCCAAGATAACATCAAAATCAACCATATTTAGGATAATCAAGCCTACCCGGTCTCACTCCCCGCAAAGGTCACTACACATGATTGGTATACCCGATCTATAACTAAAGAATCTCCTACGAGGGTAGAAACCCAAAGAGGCACAACAAGGGTATTATATGAAGCATCATAACTAGTGGTAAAATATGTAGACACATAGGAGAATGTAGACCCAGGGTGAAATAACACGAAAGCTGATTGGTAGCAAACTGGAATGATACCTGTAATCACTGCATCAAACGCCTCTACCTCGGGTCTCCTAGGTATAGCATAACACTATCCATGTTTGCTCTCGGACTGAGCAACCCCACACCCATTACCAAGAGCTCCCCGAGCTCCACCCTGAGAACATCTAGTACCACCCTTTTACTTTATGAGCCACCTCTAATTGCAGAAATAAGAGTAGGGTAAAGTTGAAGTTAGGAAACCTGCTGGGCAAGACCCGATACATGCCCCTAGTCTTATGACACGCAAAACACTTCATTATACTAGCATCTTGCTGAGAGGGCACAGAAAAACCAGAATGACCTTCTTATCTTGAAGAACCATAACCAGATCCTCTACCCGTATGACCTAAACCCTGGCTACCTGGAGCCACAGAAACCACAGACCTACTACTCAAACTTTACAAGGCTTCCTGAACTGGTCTACCATGATAACTATGAGAACACCTGCCAAAGAAATCCCTACTTCGAAATGTATGTCCACTATACTCACCCTGTTGGTGCACCTTCTTGGCGCCACCCTGAGTAGTCTGACTAATCGACTCAATCAACTTAGCATGCTCTATAATACTTTGGAAAGAAGTGCCAGACACTACCATATGGGTTGTAGCCAACTGATAAGATACATCCAATCTCTTGACAAACTTTCTAATCCTCTCTAACTCAGTGGAGATACTGACGGTGGAAAATTTAGATAAAGTATGAAAGTTTGCCTCATACTCAAAAATAATCATAGAGCCCTGCTCTAGGTGATCAAACTTATCTCTCATCTAATCCCTCAAACTTTTAGGCACGAACCTCTCCAATAAAGCCTCAGAAAGCTGAGTCCATGTCATAGCAGGCGAATCCGATGGTGTACAACTAGAAAGAGACCTCCACCACTATCAGGACAAGTTAGTCAACTAATAAGTCAATAGGCAACTCCATGGGACTCAAGGGATCCGAGGTTGTGCAACTTCTCCTGATAATCAAGTAAAAACCCATACACATCCTCTCTAATGACACCACTAAACTTAAGAGGGGCCAAGCAAATAAACCTCTCAAACCACTTCTGATCATTAGAAGAAATCCCAGGGGCTGAAGTAACATGAGGAATAGTGAGCCTAGTAGACAATAAATCAAGATGTGGGGGTGCCACAGAAGATAGTTGTACCTCTAAAGTTGGAATACCATAGGCAGAAGTTGGCCCTGACAATTAAAAACCTCCTAAAGTCTGAGGAATAGCCAGTACACTCAAAGGAAAACCATCCCAAAGAACACTATCCAGACGGCTTAAGAGACGAATCAATAGATCATGTAGTTATGGGGTGTTAACTGAACTCTGTGGGGCCTGAGTTGTCCCTGCACCCACTTTGTGATAGTCATCCTTAGCATACTCAACCTTAGACTTGGAAGAGGCCTCCTTAGAATATCCTTTGACTGGGGCAACTCCTTGTGCACATCCTCTACCTCTGGGTCATCCACGACCCCTGACTGGGGCTCCTAAATTGGGTTATGGCTCAACATCCTTAGTATCTCTTGACCTAGTCCTCACTATCAGCATAAAAAAGAATAGAATAAAAGTTGAGAACATAGGGTATGAACAACCTGCATGATAAATAGTCAAACTAGAGAAGTTTTACTAAAGACGTCTTATAGCCTCTCGAAGATAAATACAAACGTCTTCGTACCAATCCACGAGACTCTATTGGACTTTCTGCTCTTTCATTTATGAGACTGGTGAAACCTAGCACTTTGATACGAATTTGTCATGACCCAAAAGTTGAGGTAATGATGACACTTACCTCAGAACTAGCCTTAGTAAGTAAGCCAAAAACCCACCCACAATCAACAAGCAAATAATAATAAAAGAGAAACCCATAAAATGGGACTTCTAGAATGAAGTCAGGCTATAACATAACATATAGCAAAATCTGAACAAAATTCATAAACCCCAAAAATAGTGTCATAAGTAGAAGAACATCTAATACATAGTCAGGAAATGAAAAAAATAAAATTTGTCTCTGAATGCTAATAAGGACATGATAAGGATAGATATAGGCTAGAACAAGGCTCCGAACAAGGAGCTTACCAGAAGGTCAACTACTACCACACAAATCAGCTACCACAGCTCGTACTCGCATAGGGATCTGCATAGAAAGGGTACAGTAGAGGTAAGTATGGTTCACTTGTACTCAATAGGTATCATAGGCTGACTGAGCAAAGTAGAAAATACCACAGGTAAAATATACTATGAGCACGTCACCTACAAATTGAAAAGCTCCCAAACGGTAGCTCACACCGTCTCCACTAACAATTCTATAATGAAAGATCAAAGAGAAACTACACACGAAGTATATAAGGAATCTAAATACACATCAAGGGTATAAGTAAGGAAACACAGAAAAATGCATTGAAATGATACAATAATAGTGGGACTTACGTATGAACCTTCCAAGACTCAGCACTTCAGGACAGGACCCATAGAAGGTTCGCAACCCATATACTATCATAATCACAACAAACCCTACTAGAAAGTGACCTCGACCTAGGTTTTCCAATATATCACAAGTCCACATTGCCGGTAATGACCTTGGCTAAGGGTTTTTTAAAAAGATTTTTCATTTTTCTTTCAAAATCATAATGCCTCAGTGGTATCAAGTCTCATGAACATGTATAAACAATATGAGGATATAATTCTCATAACCAATAAGTATGAAGATAAACATAAATTCAATACAGGTATGAATGAGCTCAAACTCTACTCCATATAACTATAATTCATGATATAAGCCATAATAGGGCACCACTGGTATGTATAGTCATGTAAGAAATCAATAATCTCCTATAAAATCATTATTCAAGTATCAAGTAAGTGATAAAGGAAATTAAATGCTCAATAAAGCCTATAATATCTAGTCAAGACCTCACTCGGGTGACACAACAATAATTATGGAAAATAAGTAAGACCTAAATCATCAAATAAACCCCCCACATGATATCATATCATTTAACACCTCTCAAGTCAATAACAAATGCAAACAAACCCCCGTATGGGCAATATGATAAAAATATAATAATCTCAAAATACAATTCCCACGTCCAAACCCTAACCCATAGCATGCGTTACAAGTTCATTGACTACCCAGCCCAGTCTGAAGGAAGTTTTGTTGTGACCTAAAGTTGAGGTCATGATGGAACTTACCTCAGAACTAGCTATCCTTAGTAATTAAGCCAAAACCCACCTGAAAATCAATGAGCAAATAATAAAAGAGAAACCCATAAACGAGACTTCTAGAATGAAGTTAGGCTATAACATAACACATAGCAAAACTTGAACAAAATACATAACCCCCAGAAATAATGTCATAAATAGAAGAGCGTCTAATACATAGTCTGGAAATGAAAAATACAAAATCTATCTCTAAATGCTAATAAAGACATGATAAGGATATATGAAGGCTGGAACTAGGCTCCGAATGGGGAGCTAACTAGATACTCTGGAAGGTCAACTACTACCCCACAACTTAGTTATTGCGGCTCGTACTAGCACTAGGATTTACATCGAAAGGGAACAATAGGGGTGAGTATGGTCCATTTTTACTCAGTATGTATTATAGGCCAACTAAGCAAAGTATAAAATAACACACATAAAATATACTATGAGCATGTCACCTGCAAACAAAAAAGTTTCCAAATGGTAGCTCACATCGTCTCCACTAAGAGTTCTATAATATAAGATAATAAGAAACAACTGCACATAAAGTATACAAGGACTCTAAATACGCATCAAGAGTATGTGTAAGCAAACACAAAAAATACAATGAAATGCAATAGCAATAATGCAATAATAGTGGGACTTATGAATACACCTTCCCAACCTCAGATCTTCAGGACAGGACCTATGGAGGGGGGGGGGGGGCGGGGTTCATAATCCATACTTTCATAATCTTAACAACCATACCGGCAAATGACCTCAGCCTAGATATCTAATAACTCACAATCCAGCTTACCGACAATGACCTTAGCCTAGGTTTCCAATATCTCACAATCCACCTTACTGACAATGATTCATGATATAAGCCATTATAGAGAACCACTGGTATGTATAGTCATGTAAGATATCAATAATCTCATTTAGAATCATCATTCAAGTATGAATTATGTGATAAAGGCAATTAAATACTCAATAAGGCCTATAATATCTAATCAATCCCCCACTCGGGTAACACAACAATAATTATGGCAAATAATGCATATGTAAGGCCTAAATCCATAAATAAAACCCCCACACGGGCATCACATCATTTATCACCTCTCAAGGCAATAATAAATGCAAACAAGCCCTCACACGGCCAATATGATAAAAATATAATAAACTCAAAATATGATTCCCACGTCTAAAGCCCTAACCCATAGCATGCTTTACAAATTTATTGACTACCCAGCACAGTCTGAAGAAAGTTAAGTCATAACCTACCTCGAAGTGCCAAAATCTAAGCCTAGAATCCTTCAACGTAAAGACTATCCTCTTTGAAAATTCTCTTCACAATATAAAACTATCAAAACATCATCTACGCATCTAAAATAAGCTAACAATACCTATATCGGCTATATTTACGAAGGGTTCAAAACAGGTTTGAAAATAAGTTGGAAAACAAAAAAGGTAAAACTAGAATTTTAATTTAGAAACATGTTCCCAAAGATTATAGGAGTCTACAGTTGAAAACACATGAAAAAATGAGGCTCAAATTGAATAAAAATCATTTTAAAGCTTTACCGGCAAACCCCCCCCCCCAAAAAAAAAAAAATCCAATTTAAAATCAAGGTTTTGAAGCTATTTTGAAGATAAAATCAATGTAAATTAATGGGAATTAGAATTTGGAGCTTACCCAAGCTCAAATGGTGAAGAAAACCTAAGAATCTCCCTTTCCCGAAGCTGCAAGGTCCAAATATGGTGAAAAATTGGCAAAATGAAGCTTTTATATTGTTCTATGAACACTACCTTGCAATTGCGGTAAAAACCTCATGATCGCGAGGTTCAACATTGACATGGACAAAAATTGTCCATCGCATTCATGGCCAGGGCTTCGCATTCGCGAAGGTCGATAACCCAAACCATCGCATTTGCGACAGCCTGATTGCATTTGCAATGAAGGGAAATAAACCCGACCTGAACCAATAACCCTTCGCGAATGCAGTCCCACTAATGCATTTGTGATAAAAAGTGTTCTCTTTTTTGACAATTGCGACCAAGGTCTTGCAAATGCAAAGAAGGCTTTTGCTGTGCACCAGATAAAACAATTCACTTTAAAATGCAAGTTTTCAAATTCCCCGATCAGAACCTCGAGATTTGTTTGGGACCTCACAAAAATAAACCATATATGCTACTAGGATATTTTTGATGTTCCAGACTCAATGGAAACATAAATTTTTGAAGAGAAGTCTTTTACAACAAATTAGCCCTCGGGACCCAATTTAGGCATTTCCCACTAGTTTTTTAATCAAGGGTCGAAATGCAAAATAAAGGAGCCAAAAATACCCATGCTACTAACACAAAACATTTCGGATCTAATGGAAATGTCCAAGTCATCATTCGGTGCTTGTAACATAAAATGTTGACCGAAGTCAAACTAATGGCTTTTAAAGCCTCTAAGAGTCTCAAACTCTCCCAAATCACTCTCAAATGTATTAGGGACCGTGCCAACGATCTCCACACCATATAATCAACATGTTAAACTATATGAAAGGGTAAAATGGTAAAAACACATAAAAATAAACATTTTATTTATTAGGTTGTTACATTATCCATCACTAAAACACTAGTTCATCCTTAAACTAAAAGCAAATAAGGTACTGAAGCAGTAAAAACCTGGGGAAATATACGATGCATATTGGAATCGACCTCCCAAGTAGCCTTTTCAATAGGGTGATGTCACTACTGGACCTTCAATGAACAATACACTTAGACCTCAATTTCCTAGTTTGCATGTCCAGGATAGTTGTAGGCTCTCTTCAAAGGATAAATTGGGGTCTACCACAATAAAATCCCATCGAATCACATGGGCATTATCTAAATGGTACCTCTTCCACATGGAAAAGCTGAACATGGAATGAACAACTAATAGACGTGGAGGCAAAGCTAGCCTATATGGCACATTACCATATTCTCAAGAATCTTGAAAGGGACAATGAACCTCAGACTCAGCTTCCCTTTATTCCCAAACCTCATCACACCCTTCATGGGTAAAACATTCAATAGAACTCGATCTCCAATCATGTATGATACATCATGGGCTCGACGATTTCCATAACTTTTTTGCCTACTCTGGGCAGCCAATAGCCTCCATTGAATTAGTCTCACATGATCCATCAAATCCCTCAACAAATCCAAACTCCAAGGCCTCACCTTGAATAAGTCAAACTATCCCACGAGGGATCTACACCTCCACCTATACAGAGCTTCAAAAGGCACCATTTCAATTATGAAATAGTATCTATTATTGTAGACAAACTCTGCTAGGGGAAACTACTAGTCCTAATGACCTCTTAAGTCTAGGACACATGCTCGGAGCATGTCCTCCAATACCTGAATAGTCCTCTCATACTGACCATCAGTCTGAGGATAAAATGTTGTGCTAAAATCAAGTTGAGTACCTAACTTACTCTGAATAGTACTCTAAAAACCTAAGTTAGACTGAGTACCTCTATTAGATACAATAGAAATAGGTACATCATGCAGTCGAACAATCTCTCTAATGTAGATATTGACCAACTTGTTTGTATTGTAAGTCACCCTCACTGAAATAAAATGAGTTAATTTGGTCAATTGATCCATAATCACCTAAATAGAGTCAAACTTCCCCAAAGTCTGGGGTAGGACAGATATGAAATCCATAGTGATCCACTCCCACTTCCACTTGAGAATGGGCATCCTCTGCATAATACCTTCAAGTTGTTGATACTCATACTTCACCTGCTGGCAATTCAGACACTTATCCATGAACTTCACGATATTTTTTTTCATAACACGCCACCAATAATGCTTCTTTAGGTCATGATACATTTTTGAGATTCAGAGTTTCATTAGTTTGGCGGGTTATTATCGATGTTTTGTAGAGGGTTTCTCTTTTATTGCGTCTCCTTGACCAAGTTGACTCAGTGAAAGATTGTATTTCAGTGGTCGGATGCTTGTGAGGTGAGTAATCAAAAGCTCAAGGAGTTATTGACTTTGGCTCCTATCTTGACGTTCCCCAAGGAGGGCGTGGGATTTACTATCTTATGTGATTCTTCTAAAGTTGTAATAGGTACTATTTTGATGCAGGAGGGTAAGGTGATTGCTTATGGTTCTTATCTATTGAAACCTCATAAGAAGAATTACTCTACCCATAATTTGGATTTGGCTGTTATTGTGTTTGTGTTAAAGTTATGGTGACATTACCTATATGGAATCCATTGTGATATTTTCTCCGATCATCGTAACCTTCAGTATTTTTTCACCTAATGATATTTTAATATGAGACAGTGGCATTGTCTTGAGGTTCTTAAGGATAATCATCTAACTATTCTTTATCATACGAGCAAGGAAAATATGGTTGTAGATGCCTTGAGTTGGAAATTGACCAGTATGGGGAGTCTAGCTTATGTTTTGACCTAGGAACAACGTTTGTCCTTGGAGGTTCAGTCTTTAGCTAACCAGTTGGTTAGGTTTGATATTTTAATGCTCGGTCAAGTGTTAGCCTTTGTAGAGGCTAGCTCTTCCTTGATGGCGTAGATTTATGCTCATAAATTTGATGATGATAGATTGAGGTTGATTCGTGATAGAGTATTGAGTGGCGAGGCCAAGGAGGCATCTCTTGATTCTGATGGAATTTTGAGGATTAGTGGTTGAGTTTATGCGTTGAGAGTTGATGGATGGGTTAGACTGATCTTGGAGGAGGCTCATTGTTCTAGATATTCCATTCACTAGGGGGCAGCTAAAATATGTCATGACCTAAAACAACATTATTGGTGGGGTGGTATGAAGAAGGATGTTATGGAGTTCGTGGCTAAGTGTCTTAATTACTAGTGGTTAAAGTATGAGCATCAATGATCGGGAGGTACTATGAAGAGGATGCCCATTCTCTAGTGGAAATGGGAGCGGATCACCATGGATTTCATATCTAGCCTACCCCCAACCTTACGGAAGTTTGACTCTGTTTGGATGATTGTGGATCGATTGACAACATCAACTCATTTTATTCCAGTGAGGGTGACTTCCAATGCAAGGAAGTTGGCCAAGATCTATATTAGAGAGATTGTTCCACTGCATGGTGTCCCTGTTTCTATTGTATATAATAGAGGTACTCAGTTTATCTAGGGTTTTCAGAGTACTATTCAGAGTGAGTTGGATACTCATCTTGATTTAAGCACAACATTTCATCCTCAAACCAATGTTCAGTTTGAGAGGACTATTCAAGTATTGGAGGATATGATCCGAGCATGTGTCATGGACTTTGGAGGTTATTAGGACCATTACTTGCCCCTAGTAGAGTTTGCCGACAATAATAGCTACCATTATAGCATTTAGATGGCCTTTTTTGAGGCTTTGTATGGGCAAAGGTGTAGATCCCCTGTGGGATAGTTTGACTCATCCAAGGTGACACCTTGGGGTATGGATTTGTTGAGGGATTCTATGGAACGTGTGAGACTGATTCATCAGAGGGTATTGGCTGCCCAAAGTAGGCAAAAGAGTTATACCAACCGTCGTGCCTATGATGATCATACATGATTTGATATCGAGTTTTGTTGAAAGTTTCACTCATGAAGGGTGTGATGAGGTACGAGAACAAAGAGAGCTGAATCCAAGGCTCATTGGCCCTTACGAGAATTCTTGAGAAGTACGGTGATATGGCATATAGTCTAGATTCGTCTCCATATCTATCAGTTTTTAATCCTTTGTTTCATGTTTCCATGTTAAAGAGGTACCATTCAGATGATACCCACATGATTCAGTGGGATTCCATTGTGCTAGACCCCAATTTATTCTTTGTGGTGGAGCCTATTGCTATCCTGAACATGCAGACTAGGAAATTGATGTCTAAGTGTATTGATTCAGTGAAGGTATAGTGGATACTTTGTCCTATTGAGGAGTCTACTTGGGAGATCAAGTCTAATATGCGTGGTACATACCCCCAACTTTTTACCGCTTCAGGCACCTTATTTATTTTTAATTTTAGGATGAACTAGTGTTTTAGTGGTAGATAATGTAATAACCTAATATGTGAAATGTTCCTTTTTATGTGGTTTTACCATTTTACTCTACCTCATAGTTTTTACATATTGATTATGAGGTAAGGGGATGCTTGGCACTCTCCTTGATGAATTTGGGAGTGATTTGGGAGAGTTTAAAACTCTTAGAGGCTTTAAAAGCCATTAGTTTGACCCTGGTCAACATTTTATGTTTCAAGCACCGAATGAAGATTTGGATAGTTTCATTATATATGGAACATCAATTTTGGGTTAGTAGCGTGGGTAATTTGGTCCCAGAGCCTTTTTTTGCATTTCGACCCATGATTCCAAAACTAGTGGAAAATGCCTAAATAGGGTCCCATGGGCTAATTTGTTGTAAATGACTTCTTTTGAAATATCCGATGTTGCAATTGAGTCTGAGAAGTCAAAAATAGCCTAGTATCATATATGGTTTGTTTCTATAGGGTCCCGGATGAATCTCGAGGGTCCAACCAGAGAATTTGGAAACTAGCATTTTCAGCTGAATTGATGTATCTGGTGCAAGGCAAAAGCCTTTTTTGTATTTACGATCCCCTGGTCATGATCGCTGATGTCGCCCAAAATATACCTCCAGAAAAGTATAATGTAGTCGCTGTATCAAATATAAAACCCAACTAGGTTGGGGTCGATCCCACGAGGAATATGGATAGAATCTAGGTCAATGTGGTTATTCAGACTTTTAATCGTTTATTTTCAATGGGGGGATTTAAAAGAACAAGTAACAATTTTTAGTTTGAAGTAACAAGTAAACAAATATCAATTTATGCTGAGAAAGTCAATGACAATGATGAACTAGAATTGTGTTCCCCATGACTTCATAAATCCGTAGGTTCTACGTACTAGTGATCTATTCCGATGTGTTGCATGCAAAATCTAACAAGTTAGGTTCATCTAAACATCTCTCCACCTTGGTTAGAAAAATTTCACTCTTCTCCTCTCGGTCTCAGAGTGTCGCACTACTAACCCTTGTCCTGGATCTGAGATAACTATTCCCGCTAAGGCTCAAGTTATTAGATGAAGGTTGATAGCTTCAAATCTCTGTTGTTATTCCCTTTTTCCTAATCTCTACCTCTCTCTCGAGTAAGTTTAGAATACAGGCGAGTTTGTAACGTTTGCAACCGTTAGAAGAGCAATCACAACGAAGGAAATAACAATACATGCATTCATACCGTTCCAAAAATTACTATGTATTTTAACCTACTTCGTTAATTCATCATGGTTCCCACAATCCTAGTTGTGGTATTTAGCTACTCATGGCTTGAAAATCACAATTAGAAATCATAGACAAAATCATAATTATGAACTTACAAATTGAGTAGAATAAATCCGGAATCTTGAATTATCAAAGAAAAATTAATAAAGATTGAGAAGAAAAGAATAAACCAATTTTCTCCGGCCTCCACGACGGCTCCAAGCTTTCTCTAAATAAAAAGTTTACAAGTTACCTCTCCAAGGTTTCAATATTCTGAAAAGTTACATAAAAACTATTTTTGTGGAATATTTATAGGTGCAAGAAAACCCCCAAAATAAAATAACTGAGTCTAAAATGGACTGGGAAATAAAAACCCAGTCCAAATTGGACTGTATTGCGTCAGTGGCCATGCCGCCTCAACTTCAATTCAATTCTGCATGCATATAGTTTATATATAGAAATATTAATATAATATTCTATTTAATCCATTAAGCTGCCTGCTTGATTTCCTTATATAACTTCTCCATTTTAATTCCGTTTTTGCTCCAAATTTCTTCATCTTCACATCAATTTAATCTTACAAATAAAAATATAATATTAAGCATAATTCATTAAATCAATACTCAAAAAGGACAAATAAAAATACTAAATACGAGGTAAATAGTACTAAATATATGTAATTTTGGCCACACATCAATTGCGGAGAAGGATAACACTCCTCATCGCGAATACAGTGGTGGGACCTCATTTGCAAATTGTTATTGGTTCGGGTCGAGTTTATTTCTCTTCATCACGAATGCGATTGGGTTGTCGCAAATGCGATGGTTTGGGATATCGACCTTTGTGAATGAGAAGCCCTGGCCACAAACACGATGGTTAATTAGTTGGCTAGGTTAACATTGACCCTTGTGATTGTGTTGTTTGCCCCGATCACGAGGTACTGTTCATAGAACAGTATAAAAAGCTTCATTTTTGCAATATTTCACTAAAGGTTCAATTCATATATAATCCCTATAATATGTATCGAGGGTACGTATTTCGAAAACAACCTCTCTACCTCACAAAGGTAGGGGTAAGGTCTACGTACATCCTATGTCCTTCCCATACCATACTTGTAGAATTACACTAGGTATGTTGTTGTTATTATAGTAAGTTAAGAGAGGCTAGGTTCCACTTCTCAGGACCAGGAGATCAAGACTTCTCAAAGCATTCAATCCACCACTAAGATTTAAGGTCGTTCATGACACTCTAAATGTTCTAAAGATTTATGCTTAATGTAGCACATATCACTTCAATTCACATAACATTTTAAACTCCAAATCAGTTATAGGTGAGGGATAAAAATGTCACAAAGCGATGTAGTAGAATGGTAAAAGTTCTTTCACTATTATCCAGAGTCTCGGGATTGATACCTGAAAATGTAGTCCTATTTGGTAAATATAAAATCCCACTGTGGGATTTCTACCGTGTGAATCCGAATTAAACAATAAGTACATTCCGAACACCATATGGTCAAATAAAAAAAAAATACGATAATGAGATCGATTACCTCTTCCTTGAGTTAGAGGGACGGTCACAACTCTTTGCGCTAAACAGGGCTCTAAAATAAGTAACATCCCTTTTCAAGATGTGGGAGAAACATGATTTACTATAAAAAGAGAGCCACACATGACAATGCAGGCTATAAGATAATATCAAAACAAAAAACTTATAAAGAAAAATGAACTTCAGCAGTAATGGCACTACGAACTGCTTCCTTTCTTTTTCAATAGTTTGCAAAGTTACGTGCTGCGAGAGCCACGATTGGGCTCACGGATTTCAGCGGTCTATCAGATACCTTTACAACGTCTAGCATTTTTAGGTACATCATTAAGTAAGGCAGAGAGACTAGTATCATTATCATCAAGTGAAAAAATCCCTCCTATTTTTTCAGCATCACTACAGAAGGCAATGAAACTATCAAATGATAAATACCCATCTGCATTAATAAAACTATCATCAAGTGATAAGCTCTAGTATGGATGAGGTGAAGAAGTCGGTGTGGAGATAAAGTCGGAATTGGTCTTGTTGAATAGCAAATTGAAGTTTGAGAACACAACCTCTTTTGAAGAATGTTTGTATGAATTATTTGGGGTTGAAACAACCTTAGGAATATCAGATTCAGATATTTTTTGTTAGGATTTTTGCCCTGATTTTCTTACTAATGTAAGTTTTATTTTTCATGGAAGGAAAATAAAAGTAATACCATAATTACTTTTATTTTTCCTAAAAGGAAAATATAAAACTCTACCATATTTGGTTTATTATTGCTTAGAGGAAAAGTTTTGGACCTCTACAAATAGAAGACCTCTCTTCTCATATCATAACACAATAGCATCTACAATGTAGTCATTAAGAGAGTTTTGTTTAGGAAAATTTTTCTCTCACATAGTTTTTAATGTTTTTGGAATTAGATTTTTTAATATGCAGGCCAATTGGCTAAACCATATCCAATAATATGTTTTTTAGTATGTTTTTCTTAATTGTCTGAATTATCGTTTCTATGGTCTGCAAACTATTAGCTTCCGTATGATGCCCCATCAATTTCAAACCCAGAAAGTGATATCAGAGCTGACGGTTCAAATTGAAGATATGTCAAAATCAAAGTTTCAACAAACTTGGTGATAGTGAAGATTTTTTTGTCAAAAAAAAAAAAGTTCAAATACTTCATGTGGAGATATCTTTCAATCATATTTTCAACAATCCTGCTGTTACATATTTAAAAATAAAAGTACTCTTAACCCTGTAAAGGGCTCATTTTTAACCCTGCAAAGGGCTCATTTTTAACCCCGCAAAGGGCTCATTTTTAACCCGAAAGGGCTCCAATATTTTCAACCTAAAAGGGCTCCAATATTTTCAACCCGAAGGGGCTCCATTTTAAAACATGCCAAGCAACAACGATGAAGATTATGTGAAGAATAGAAGTTATGCATGTGACATGAAGAAGACAGATCAAGTTTTATCAAGAAAATCAAGTCAAAAAGGGGAGATTTGTTAGGGTTTTTGCCCTGATTTTCTTACCAATTTAAGTTTTACTTTTCTTGGAAGGAAAATAAAAGTAATACTATAATTACTTTTATTTTTTCCTAAAAGGAAAATATAAAACTCTACCAAATATCTATAAATAGAAGACCCCTCTTCTCATATCATAACACAATAGCATCCACAATGTAGTCATTATGAGAGTTTTGTTTAGGGGGTCCCAATAGGTTTTATGTTTTTTCAATATTAGCTTTTAATATGTAGGTCGTTTGACCAAACCATATCAATAATATGCTTTTAGTATATTTTTTGTGTCATCTGATTTATCGCCGTACTGAGTTACAACTATCAGCTTCCGCATGACGCCCTCTCGATTTCGAACCCAACATTTCCCCTACTGCTCTTACAATTTCATCACATTGTGTTTCTTTTGTTTGGACAAAAACTTTGTTCTTCATGCAACATAAACTTTTGAAATCAGAACACATAGTAGTAACACATGTTGGGATCAAACAATCTGATGTCATACAGAAGCTAACAAGGAAAATCTAAACAATGATAAACAAGACAGGGGAGGCTCAATATAATTGGTGGCCTAAAGCAAAACTTCAAAATGAGGCTTAAAGGAAAAAAAATATTTTTATTTATTTTTTATTTAAAGTTTATTTCTATACTTTTTCAGATGCAAAATTATGAATAAAATTATTTTATAATCGATTATTCCAATAATTCCTTTTCAATTAATAGTATACCTAAATCATTCAATTTCTCTTAAGATGTTGAACTTAAGTAACAATTTTAATTATAAAAAAATTCTTCCATGTGAGAATCGTCATAGGAACTCTATAAGCAATATATGCATTTGGAAAATAATAAAATCTTTTTATCATATTTAAAAATTTCTTACATTTCTACTTCCTCCGTCCCACTTTAAGTCCTTAACTATGTTTCTCTTCACGTCCATTAAGGAAAATAATAAATACAAGGTATAGGTTATTAAGTTTGTAACACCCCGTACCTTCCCAACCCTATTTGATGATGTTGAATAATGTTTTCTTAGGCGTCAAGAGATATAAGTATGTATTTGGTAATGCTAACGACGGGAAAATTGAAATTTGGCCACGTACATGCAATTAGACTTTCATAGGAAGGGTTTTGTGATTTCGTGGAGCATTTGTGTAATACCCTGTACACATTCTAACCTCATTTGGTGACTTGGAGTCATGTTTAATTGATGATTAAGATCACTAAGTAAGTATTTTGTAGTGGTTTGATAATGTATTGGATGATACGCAAGTGTTGGAAAAAGTGGCCGAAAATTCAGCAAAGTACCAAGACTTGCGCCACTCCCTGTTTCAGGGGGTGTGGCGCAAGCCCCTGATTCAGAGGGCTTCCCATTCTTGCGCCACTGCCTTGCTTTGCAGCAGTGGCGCAAGGCATAATTAGTATGGCTATTCCGCGCCCGTTTTGCAACGCAATGCTACGTCGATTCTTAGATGGTTTCTTTTGGTTCTTTGGATTTCTTTGAACATTGTTAAAGCTTCAAACACTTCAATACATTCCTACATACTCTTACATGATCAAATCATGAAACATGAATAGTGATCCAAAATGTCTAATGAAGCCAAGGACGATTAGAATTCCTATTTTTGCGATTGAGACGACGAATGAGAATCTCGTAAGAGAATATTGTCGTGAAATTATGGAATTAATTAAGCATGAGATATATGATGGGTCATACATGAAAATTGGTGGGCTAAGTTAAGTTGTGTTAATGGGCCAATTTGAGGCCCAAAAAAAAAGAACCAAAATACATGGGCCCAAAGAGGAAATAACCCATTCTTCCAAGGTTGACCAAATAAGCATTGTATTAAATGCAAAGGAGTGGCTAAGGATGGACTTGGGGGCTTATATAAAGGGCCAAAAATCTGATTTGTTATTCATTACAAACACACATGTTTTCTATCTTTTTTCTAGACATTTCCAACAAATCCTCTTTTGCTCTCAAAAACCCTAAGTCAACTTTTGGAGAAGATCATCACTATTCAAGCTTGGGTAAGTGTTTATTATTATGGTTTAACATATTATATGCATGGGAGATTATGTATATTATGCTAGTTGTGTTGACAAGGTGATGAATAGTGTATTTTTGCTTTTGGTGAAGGATGTGCTATCTTGGTAATTTGAACTTGAATTAGGCCTTGTGCCTTTGATGAAAAAGCATGGTATGGACAAAATATGAACATGTATGGTGTTATTTTTGGTATTAAACTTGTTCTTGTCTATAAGTGAAAATTGTGGAATTTTGGCCGATATGTGTTATGAGTTGTATTAAGGTCATTTGATGGGTTATTTGTGATGTGTTATGGATAAGAAAGTGTAAAGGAGAAGTGTTGTGGTGAAATGTATCAATTATCATGTATTGGTCAATGTTGGGAATATTATGGAATTTTTGGAATAGTAATGTTATCAATGGTTTTATCAAGGGGAAATGGCATGTGTAAGGGCAACTATGTGATTCATTGATGTTACATACATTTGAAGAGTAGTTGATGGTTAATGTGAATTCCGTTATATATTTATGTTGTAGAGTGACATATAAAGAAGGAGCGGGACTATTGTATACGCATCTAAGGTTGTATATTCCTATTGAGAATCCAAGGTATGTAAGGTTACTCTGTCCGTATCTTTCTACGACAAATAGTATTCACCTTGACATTTCACTAGTCCTATCCCGAAATGTACTAAGGTATCCCATATCCGGCTATCCATAGTCATTGTCATATATTACCTACTCATTGATCACTTGTGAATCTCATGTCTCATATTGATGGTTAATGTTCCAATGTTCCACTAGTGATTATATTTATGTCTCTTGTTCATGGATTATTGTCCAATGGTTCCCACGGTGTTATGGTTCTAATAATGTTATATTGCCAAGTTATTCACATGTTTCTCACTCATTGGTTAATGATTCAAAGCTTCCAACAATGTTATGATCCAAAGTTTCAAGTGATGTTATGACTATCCAAGTATCAATCTCAAAGTAAAGAACAAAGTAATGCAAATGTGGTCAATGATCAAGTATGGGTGGCAAGTCTAGGGGCATAAGCCTAGCTCGACTCGATCCCGATGCAGTGATTTATGGGTGGCAGGTCTTAGGGGCATAAGCCTAGCTCGACCCGATCCCGAGGCATTGATTTATGGGTGGCAGGTCTTAGGGGCATAAGCCTAGCTCGACCCGATCCCAACATGACGATAAGTCATGGAAAGACCCACTGATCAGTAGGGGCCCGGGTACATTGAGACACATGTATTGACAAGTGAGCATTAAATATAAAGAAAGTAATGAAAGAAATGTAAGAAATCCACATGGTTTCCAAAATGCAAAATGGTGACTTATTCACATTGATCAGCCAGTTGTATTTGAGTTCATTGAAATATTCATGTATTGTACAGTTTCATCTGAGCCTTGCATACTCAGTACTTATTTCGTACTGACCCCTCTCGGGGAATTTACCTTACTTGTTGTAGGCACAGGTACTAGTAGGCCGCCATAGTAGGTTGCCAGCTGTTTGCGGTTCATTGGTGAGCTCCAGTTAGTTTGGGGCTTCTCTGAGTCGCAGTGGTTCATATGCTTACATTGTGTATAAAGCGGGGACTTGTCCCGACTTTCAGTTGGTTTAGTCAATGCATCTGT
Source organism: Capsicum rhomboideum (assembly GCA_031232105.1). NCBI lineage: Eukaryota > Viridiplantae > Streptophyta > Magnoliopsida > Solanales > Solanaceae > Capsicum > Capsicum rhomboideum. The sequence goes on along the minus strand of CP124714.1, from coordinate 149,330,025 downwards.
TAGAAGCTTTTGTAGACGTATGTGGGTGTATGTGTATAAGATGATAGATGAAATCTTGACTTGATGGCCTCAACGGCCAAGTTTCTCATATATATAGACGTCACATGTTCTATGCTTTCCGATTTTAGCCTCTCATGTTTCGATGTGATAGTAGTGTTTCCTATGACATGCATACGAAAGAATAAAAGCAAAGATTGGTTCTCTCGGGCCTAGTCGGCTTCGGGTGCCAATCATGCCTCGTTGGGATTCGGGGCGTGACAAAGTGGTATCAGAGCAGGTCGTTTTACGGGTGTCTACAAAGCCGTGTCTGAGTAGAGTCTTACTTATCGATGTGTTGTGCACCACATTTATAAGGAGGAGGCTACGGGACATTTAGGATGTTGTTTCTTTTTCTTCACTTTCAGATCGTGCAATAGAGCCAGTGTTGTAAGTGCAATTGTATTTGACCATGGGAATTGTTTTTCTTTGGTATAGTAAACTGCTGATGACAAAAAGAGGTAAACACAAGGGTAAGCAGGTGGATATGCCTGCCGATGAAGGAATGAGTAGACCACCACCTGATCAAGCTGGTCAAGGTAGAGCTGACGTTGAAATTGCATCGCGGTCTTCTTCTACCTTTCCAACTCCGGAAGAGCCAGTCGGTAGAGAAGTACCTGCAGAACTACCTATGAATGCGACTGATCAGGATATAAGGAATGCGGTGCATTTGCTAACTCAGATAGTCGTTGTACAACGTCAAGGACAAGTTGGTCCAGCCTTTGTACAAAAGAGGGGTAATCAAATGCAAAAGGGAATCGCACAAGCAAAGGAACGAGGGCCGGTTAAGAGGACTAGATTGAGGGGACAGTCCATGATGTCCCGAAGAGGATTTGGGCCTCAGATTTTTAACATACCGTCTAGACCATTGTCTCCTCATTTTACAGTAAATACTCTGCCTCGATCCCAAGGGGAGAGAGGCAACCAGTGTGGGCAAAGAAGTGAGATTCAGGATTCACGAACAGTGGGGTACCAAGCACAGGGAAGTAGGAGCCAATCGAAACCTCCCCGTCAGCCGTGTCAGCACTGTAGAAGGTATCATTTGGGGGAATGTCGGTTGGGGACAAATCTTTGTTTTTGGTGTGGTAGAGAGGGGCACAAAATGAGAGAGTGTCCACAGAAGAGCACAGGTATAGTATGCATATCTTTACATAAAGTTTATGCATTGATTGACCCGTATCCTCCCTTATGATATGTTACACCATTGAGTGTGGAACGAATTTGAAAGAATGCCAGCATTACTATTTATGCCATGTGAAGTCTATACACTAGCTGGTGAATCTAGTATAGATAAAAGAGTATATCGGAAGGGTATAGTACATAATTGTGATCATTTTATATTGACTAACTTTATTGAGACGGGAATGAGGGATTTAAATGTCACAATGAGTATGAAGTGGTTGGCTTATCATATGTTACGAAGATTTCCAAGCTAAGAAAGTATATTTCTATTTTTCTTCCACAAAAGACCGTCCTTGAACGGAAAGATAAAAATTCAAGTATCCAAATGGTACCTTACAAAGGTTTATATGGGTGAAAGTTTAAAGCAAGTGGAACTACCGTGCTTGGGGGTTAGATTTTGTTCACTAGGCTAGAGAGGAGATTAAGGTGGTACAATAGTAGCTACAAGCTAATAAAAGTCATATGCCGAGATCCATTGCTTTATTTGAAAATGTGCAAATTATGGAGAATTTTACTTATTAAGAGGTATATTTTGCTATGCTAGAGGGTTAAGTGAAAAGATTAGGAAAGGTAAGGCATAGGAATTGGTAAATTGAGCAATAACAAGAAAGTATTGGGAAGTAGTATGTGTATATGTATTTATCTGTGAATATATAGATGCATGGGCTGTACATGAGACGATGCGACTAACATTCGAGGATGAATGTTTCTAAGGGGGGAAGAATGTAACACCCCATACCTTCCCAACCCTATTTTATGATGTTGAATAATTTTTTCTTAGGCGTCAAGAGATATAAGTATGTATTTGGTAATGCTAACGACGGGAAAATTGAAATTTGGCCACGTACATGCAATTAGACTTTCATAGGAAGGGTTTTGTGATTTCGTGGAGCATTTGTGTAATACGCCGTACACATTCTAACCTCATTTGGTGACTTGGAGTCATGTTTAATTGATGATTAAGATCACTAAGTAAGTATTTTGTAGTGGTTTGATAATGTATTGGATGATACGCAAGTGTTGGAAAAAGTGGCTGAAAATTCAGCAAAGTACCAAGACTTGCGCCACTCCCTGTTTCAGGGGGTGTGGCGCAAGCCCCTGATTCAGAGGGCTTCCCATTCTTGTGCCAATGCCTTGCTTTGCAGCAGTAGCGCAAGGCATAATTAGTATGGCTATTCCGCGCCCGTTTTGCAACGCAATGCTACGTCGATTCTTAGATGGTTTCTTTTGCTTCTTTGGATTTCTTTGAGCATTTTTAAAGCTTCAAACACTTCAATACATTCCTACATACTCTTACATGATCAAATCATGAAACATGAATAGTGATCCAAAATGTCTAATGAAGCCAAGGACGATTAGAATTCCTATTTTTGCGATTGAGACGACGAATGAGAATCTCGTAAGAGAATATTATCGTGACATTATGGAATTAATTAAGCATGAGATATATGATGGGTCATACATGAAAATTGGTGGGCTAAGTTAAGTTGTGTTAATGGGCCAATTTGAGGCCCAAAAAAAATGAACCAAAATACATGGGCCCAAAGAGGAAATAACCCATTCTTCCAAGGTTGACCAAATAAGCATTGTATTAAATGCAAAGGAGTGGCTAAGGATGGACTTGGGGGATTATATAAAGGGCCAAAAATCTGATTTGTTATTCATTACAAACACACATGTTTTCTATCTTTTTTCTAGACATTTCCAACAAATCCTCTTTTACTCTCAAAAACCCTAAGTCAACTTTTGGAGAAGATCATCACTATTCAAGCTTGGGTAAGTGTTTATTATTATGGTTTAACATATTATATGCATGGGAGATTATGTATATTATGCTAGTTGTGTTGACAAGGTGATGAATAGTGTATTTTTGCTTTTGGTGAAGGATGTGCTATCTTGGTAATTTGAACTTGAATTAGGCCTTGTGCCTTTGATGAAAAAGCATGGTATGGACAAAATATGAACATGTATGGTGTTATTTTTGGTATTAAACTTGTTCTTGTCTATAAGTGGAAATTGTGGGATTTTGGCCGATATGTGTTATGAGTTGTATTAAGGTCATTTGATGGGTTATTTGTGATGTGTTATGGATAAGAAAGTGTAAAGGAGAAGTGTTATGGTGAAATGTATCAATTATCATGTATTGGTCAATGTTGGGAATTTTATGGAATTTTTGGAATAGTAATGTTATCAATGGTTTTATCAAGGGGAAATGGCATGTGTAAGGGCAACTATGTGATTCATTGATGTTACATGCATTTGAAGAGTAGTTGATGGTTAATGTGAATTCCGTTATATATTTATGTTGTAGAGTGACATATAAAGAAGGAGCGGGACTATTGTATACGCATCTAAGGTTGTATATTCCTATTGAGAATCCAAGGTATGTAAGGTTACTCTGTCCGTATCTTTCTACGGCAAATAGTATTCACCTTGACATTTCACTAGTCCTATCCCGAAATGTACTAAGGTATCCCATATCCGGATATCCATAGTCATTGTCATATATTACCTACTCATTGATCACTTGTGAATCTCATGTCTCATATTGATGGTTAATGTTCCAATGTTCCACTAGTGATTATATTTATGTCTCTTGTTCATGGATTATTGTCCAATGGTTCCCATGGTGTTATGGTTCTATTAATGTTATATTGCCAAGTTATTCACATGTTTCTCACTCATTGGTTAATGATTCAAAGCTTCCAACAATGTTATGATCCAAAGTTTCAAGTGATGTTATGACTATCCAAGTATCAATCTCAAAGTAAAGAACAAAGTAATGCAAATGTGGTCAATGATCAAGTATGGGTGGCAAGTCTAGGGGCATAAGCCTAGCTCGACTCGATCCCGATGCAGTGATTTATGGGTGGCAGGTCTTAGGGGCATAAGCCTAGCTCGACCCGATCCCGAGGCATTGATTTATGGGTGGCAGGTCTTAGGGGCATAAGCCTAGCTCGACCCGATCCCGAGGCATTGATTTATGGGTGGCAGGTCTTAGGGGCATAAGCCTAGCTCAACCCGATCCCAATATGACGATAAGTCATGGAAAGACCCACTGATCAGTAGGGGCCCGGGTACATTGAGACATATGTATTGACAAGTGAGCATTGAATGTAAAGAATGTAATGAAAGTAATGTAAGAAATCCACATGGTTTCCAAAATGCAAAATGGTGACTTATTCACATTGATCAGCCAGTTGTATTTGAGTTCATTGAAATATTCATGTATTGTACAGTTTCATCTGAGCCTTGCATACTCAGTACTTATTTCGTACTGACCCCTCTCGGGGAATTTACCTTACTTGTTGCAGGCACAGGTACTAGTAGGCCGCCATAGTAGGTTGCCAGCTGTTTGCGGTTCATTGGTGAGCTCCAGTTAGTTCGGGGCTTCTCCGAGTCGCAGTGGTTCATATGCTTACATTGTGTATAAAGCGGGGACTTGTCCCGACTTTCAGTTGGTTTGGTCAATGCATCTGTTAAAGGCTTTTGTAGACGTATGTGGGTGTATGTGTATAAGATGATAGATGAAATCTTGACTTGATGGCCTCAACGGCCAAGTTTCTCATATATATAGACGTCACATGTTCTATGCTTTCCGATTTTAGCCTCTCATGTTTCGATGTGATAGTAGTGTTTCCTATGACATGCATACGAAGGAATAGAAGCAAAGATTGGTTCTCTCGGGCCTAGTTGGCTTCGGGTGTCAATCACGCCTCGTTGGGATTCGGGGCGTGACAAAGTTACCCCTATTTATTACTCCCTCCGTTTAAAAAAGAATGACTTACTTTCCTTTTTAATTCATTTCAAAAAATAACCTTTTCTTTTTTTGGCAACCCTTTAATTCCAACTTTCTACTTGACATGTTTAAGACCACAAGACAAAGGGTATTTTGGTACATTTGAAATAGCTTTAATTTAAGACCACAAGATTCAAAAGTCTCCTTTATTTTCTTAAACTCCATATCAAGTCAAAATAAGTCATTCTTTTTAAATGAAGGGAGTAGATGGTTTTTAGAATCTAGACGTATTACAAAGAAATTTTATTTAATGTTAAGGGTGAAGTCGAAAATAATTGTCAACTTAATCTTGAGTTCTAAAGTAATAATTTTTTGAGCTAAAGCGACATTAAAATAAAAAAGAGAAAATATTAAAGATGAGATTATAGACCTAATTGCAAAAAAAAGGTGCCCCAAAAAATTGGGGGCCTAAAGCCTTAGCTTCACTGGATTTAGGCTGAAGTAGGCACTGAACAAAACAGTAAAAAGACATAATAAATTAACATGATTTGGTCAATTAACCTACATATGAACAATTCACTAGCACAAAAGTGAATAATTTTTTTTCAAAGAATAGTTCTCCGTGTTATGAAGTGAGAAGGAAGAATTCTCAATTTATAAAGGTCTTTTTTTAAAAAAAAAAATAATTAAAAGTTGGAGCACAAAGCTCCATTATTAAACAAAGAGCCAAATATTTACAATGGCCTGGTCCAAAAGTGACCAGGCCCAAATCAGAATGTTCCAGCAACAAGTAAAAAACAAAATCTAAGGCTAATGAAAAAGAAATCTAAAGTAAATAAAATAGGAAAGATGGAAGAGTAAAGTGGAAAAAATTAGAAGCTACTCATCTTCTCGATTATCTCAGACCTTATGCTTCCTTCTTCATTCAATCGATGGACCTCTATAGCTAATGATAGCATCTTCAAATGGTCCATTCCTCGATCGATCAGATCTCTTTAGCTAAATCGCTTGCCTTGGCGCTGTTGTGGTACGAGAATAGATCCACAAGTTTTTCTGAATATTGGAGGTACTTCACAGCAACAACTCGAAAACCTCCTCGTCTAAGCTAAGTGTTTGAGCTTCCTTTAACTGCATCTTCTCCCTCTTTTCTAAGGAACGATGGGAATTTATAAAGGTCTAAAACCTTTTCCTCTAGAGAAAAGCATTAGCTAAATATGAAAGAGATAGCACTTATGATAAGTGTTTTGCCCTTTCTTTAATTAAAATGAATCCAAATATAGTAAGAAAATCAAGACAAATATCTAACATCAAGAACTGATATAAAGGGAACTAAAACCAAAGTATAATAAAGAGAATAACTTAAAAAAAGAAGTTTCAACCTTGAGAAAATAAACTAAACCAGAGAGAAACTTACATGGTCAAATGAACATAATTAGCAGCTGCAGGGCAATTCAAAAAATAATGAAGTGAACTTTAGGACTAGTATATGTGGAGAAAGTTTATTTTGTGAATGACATAATTAACCAACATTACTTATCTGAGGCTATTTTATTTCTTGACAAGTGGACGCTTTCTTGTTTTATTATAATTTGGGGCCTAAATGGACTTAATATACTGTTCAGGTCTAAAGGCCTTCGGGAATACGGGCCCTTCATCGCGATCTCAAAGTTGCCCTAACCGGACCTTTGCGAATGCAAGACTAGGGCCGCAAACACGAAGAGGAGAAACCTCAACCCTTTGCAAATGCGAGCCTCTGGCCGCAAACGCGAGCCTTTGACCGCGAACGCAAAGATAGGGACACCGAAACTTCGCGAACGCGACTTGGGGATCGGAAACGCGAAGAGAAGGAAGCCGATGCTTCACGAACGCGAAGAAGGAGTGACCTTCACCAGAAACAACAACTTTAAGTTTCAAAACTCCTCTGAACGGACCCTTGGAATTCATTCGGGACCCCACAAAAACTAACTAATAATGCTACTAGGTTAATTTTGATGTTTCGGACTCAATTGAACCATCGAATTTTTGAAAAGAGATTTTCAACGAATTAGCCCTCGGAACCCCTTTTTGTATATTTTTGCTAGATTCTCGTCTAAGAGGTCAAAAATGCAAAACAAGGGCTCGGAAATTGCACTAACCACGCTACTAATGCAAAATCGATATTCCGGATCTAATGGAATTGTCAGAATCATCATCCGAGGCTCGGCTCACTAAATATTGACCAAAGTCAAACTAACTCCCTTTAAGGATGTTCAAAACCACAAATTCATTTAAAACACTTCCATACACATCGGGAACCATGCCAGCCATCCCCATAACTAGTAAATGAGATGAAGAAACCACAGGGAAGGACAAAATGGTCAAAACATATAAACTTCTAAGAACCAATACGAATGTCATTACAACATGTGTTGACCTGACTCCATTCTAGAAGTCTTGTTTGTCTTGTTTTATATGCATTTTCGATTTTCTTTCCGTTTTGGGGAATCGGCTTACTTACCAAGGCAGGGTCTCGGTAAGCGCCATCATGACCTCAACTTTTATTTCGTGACAAGTCATTTTTCTTATTTTTAAGAACTTGTTTTCCTACCGAAAATAGATTTTTCAAAAGATTTGAACTACAAAATATGAAGAAAATTAAAAAACATTTTCCTTCGTACCGAACACACCCTAAATTAACTATTTTCTTTCTTCATGTACGAATTTATTTGACAATACTTTCCAGATCAATATTGGAGTAAAATTTTACTTCTAATACTCAACATCATATTGTACAAGAAAACGTCAATCATTGCAATATTTATAATCATTGTTTAATTTACTATTTTTATCTTGGAGATTTAGTGACAGTAATAATCATCATATTAGACATCATGGTATTTAGGACAGAATTGAATAAAAGTTTTTAGATCATCATGGTATTTGCTTATTGTTTAATCATCACTTTTCTGTTTAATCTCTTGAAACTGTCTGGGAAATCAAGAACTCTTTACAACACCATAATCGACTAATAAAAGTGACAATAGATTGGAGAAAAAAGATTTCTTTTTTGGCTTAATCCATACAAAGTTCAAAATTGGAGATAAAATTTTGAACCGAAAGTATTTAATACTCCCTCCGTTCGCTTTTACTTGTCACAATTTGACTTGCACACCCATTAAGAAAAACAATTAATGACGTAGCTATTTTACCATAGTACCACTATTAAATGATGTTTACTATTGTGTCTTGAAATTAATTTAGAGAAAAAATAGTTAATGCTAAGGGTAAAATAGGAAAATAAAGTTGTCTTTTCTTGATATGTCAAAAATGACAAGTAAAATTAAAATCCAATTAGGAAATTACTGACAAGTAAAAGCGAACGGGGAGAGCAGAAATACAATTTATCATGTATTTAAGTGCTCAATTGAAATAACCAATGTCTACATAAAATTTGCTGACAAGTTTAAGAGACTATCTATGTATTAAACATTTTTTTAACCATCTAATTTTCGAAATTTATTGGCTTGACTAATTTAGATACACTTCATGTTAGACTCTTTTAGGGGGAAATCACTCCTTCAAGAAATTCTTCTATTTTTAAAGCACAAACTCAAAACTTTTGATTAAACATGATGGAATCAAATCCTATCCATTCTATAACATCTTTTGGTAGGAAACTAAAGTGCTCCACTACCTCCCCCCTCCCCCTCCCCCCCTCCCCCCAATCCACAGATTGAGTTTCAAGTAGTCCTTGTACTTACGGCTGGGCATAGAGCCTAGTTGGCTTTGGGCTCGGCTTGGCTCAACTCGCCTGTATTTAGCTCGGGTCGATTGAAGTTTGGTCAAAGCTCGGGTTCGATTGAGCCAACTCGGCTCGACTCAATTGGCTCGTTTTGGTCATGTAATGATTACTTTAAAACTAAAATTCATTCATTAATTTTAATAAAGTTAGAAAAATGTCAAATATTCTTTATTATAATTATTTATAATTTTGTACTTTTTAAATTAATTTCATGCAATTAGTTTTTTATATACGTTGTTTTTAAGATACTCTATGGAACTACATTTAAAAATTCAAATCAAAGAAATGTAACATTGTATGGCTTTCTTTGAATTTACTATTGCTTTATTTTTGCTTTTTTTTTTTTTTTTTTTTTAACTTAAAATTCTATTTTTTGGTTCAATATTAACTTACGGCATTTGAATTAAATTCTAGTTTAGACTATATTACATATAATTAAATCAAATTGAATGTAATTACAATTTAAATTAATAATGGTTATAGCTCGAACAAACAAAACATAATTTATTTATTTTTAATAACGTAATACTACACAGAACTAAATATCAAAGAGCCGGCTCGACTCAGCTTGGTACTGGTCAAAGCTCATTTGAGCTCGGCTCGATAGAGCTGGGCTCTGACACGGCTCGCTCGGCTCCATGTCCAGGCCTACTTGTACTTATACTTGAGATAATTTCACTCCAGCAATCTAAAAATAATAGGGTGAAAATTATTTTCACCCCCCAACTTTGTTTTAAAAATCAAATTCCCCCCTCAACTTTCAACAATAATCAAACTCCCCCTTTATACTATGCAATGTCCATTTTGCCCTTGTTATATCACATATATTTATGTAATACCTCTTTATATATATAATCTATTTTTTTAACCTAGGTATTTATAACTTTTTATTTAAGTTCATTAACATTATAAGTAGAATAATACTTTTATGAATTTGTTACTAAATTTGATGTTATTTTTCTGACCGTTATTTCAATATTATATGCATTAAGAGTGTGTATATTTATGTACATGCATATGCTTATATTTTTGTCTTTCCCCACTCTCTTACTCCATGTGTTTTCATATTACTTGGCCCTTCTTGATATGACACACCCCTTAAGAAAATTTTAATTAGAGGTGTATTTTACTAAAGTAATTTTATCAATAATGCTTTAAAACTTTAAATTTGACTACTACTACACTATGCAGTTATTTAATACTCAGGGTATAAATAAAAAAATATTAAAAAATTCTTTTGATTTCATAAATTTAATTGGACTAGTAAATTAAAATAATTATTTTTAATATGAGGGTCAAGTAATATGAAACAACGAAGATATTCTCAATTGTCTATATAAATAAACAAGTTTTGATTGTCATTAATGGAGTATTACATAAATTATAGTTTAAAATCTAAATAAATACAATCTTTAAAAAGTTGACCTTAATTTAATTAATTATTCAGTATTTCTGCATCAAAATATATTTGTATAGTTATTATTACCAGTTATTCTCACTTGTATAAATAAATATTAGAGTTTTTAATATTATTAATAAAATTAATTTTCTCATTATGTTAATTTACTTCATTATAGTACATCATTAGCTTATATACTTAATTAGTATTTCTCACTTTTTTCGCCCAAAAAATAGGTTTATATTTTTATGAAAAAATTTATTAAACGAATTAAAAATTAAAATATTGAGATTTTTAAAGAAGTAAAAACAAAGAAGTTGATAATAAAAGGGTATAATAGACATTTTAAAAATTTAATAAGGATAAAGGGGGGAGTTTGATGATTGTACAAAGTTGAGGGGAGAGTTTGATTTTTAAAGCAAAGTTGAGGGGTGAAAACAATTTTCACCCAAAAATAATATAATTTAGGGAACAAATCAAAGTTTAACTGACAAAATAATAACAGTTTATCCGATAAACTAGTTGTCTAACTATGCACTAAAAATGTTTATAATTTAGATATAAAAAAGCTAAATATTTAAGAAAAAATTACATAAAAGTGCATCTAACAAAGTTACATAGCAAAATATAACCCACCTTTTAAGTTCTTACCAAAAATGGCCCAATTGATTGGCCTAAAATGTTACTTTTCATTCTGTGACCCATTACAGTTGTAGCACAAATTTTTTGAAGCCATTGTTGAAGCTCGAAGCTTCAAAATTTGAAAATTGAACTATCATAAATAAGCTCTGTTTTGAGTGGATATGATTGCAAAAAATCGGTTATGTATTGAGGAGTCCAAATCTAAAGTTTTTGATGATTTAGTATAGTTTTGAGGTATTTTTGAAAAAAATTGAAATGGAACTTCCGTAAATAAGCTTTGTTTTGAGTGGGTATGATCGCAAAAGATTGTTATGTATTGAGGAGTTCAAATCTAATGTTTTGATAATTTGGTGTAGTGTTTTGAAGTGTTTTTGGATGAATTTGGTGTTTGGATTCGTAGAAGAAGACAAAGTTCATTGTCTTGTATACATTTGTATACTATATTGTATATTGTTGTATATATAATATTGTAATGACCTTCCAGTTCATTTTCTGAATTTACGTACTATTTCGACGTTTAGAGCTTTCCTATAGCTGCCCCAATTTATTTATGACTTGTTGGAGCTGACAGTTCGCTCACCGGGCAGTTCGTTTGATTTTTAGAGTCAATTCCCTGTTTTGAAGTTCTCGCTGTTAAGGATTGGGTTCAGGCCTAAACTTCAGGTAAAAAGTCTCATATTCCAATTCTAATAGTTCTGTTAGATTTGGAACGTCGATTTTAGGCTAAGGGGACCTTTGGTTTGGGTCCCGAGATTTCCGGACTCGTTTTGGGTTATTGGGTGGAAGTTGGTTAAAACGACTATTGGGTGTGGGACCCTCATTTCATCAAAACGACCTCGAATGGAAATTTTGATGGCGTCATTGAGACCAGGATTTCAAATTTGGTAGGGTAGCATAGTTAGTTTGTGTTCACGGGATTTCGAAGGAATCCCGAGGGTTCGATTGAAAACTTGACAAACGCCAAGTTCAGTTGGTGCAGGCCAAAAATGGCCTTCGTGTTCGCGAGGCCTTGGCCACGTTCATGAAATCCAAGGATGTTGGCTATCGCAATCGCTATGACCTTGGCTGCGTTCGCGAACGGTAAGCCAGGTCGAGTCCCGCGATCGCGATGGAGTCCCAGCGATAAGATGAAGGGACCCCTGGCAGTATTTAATGCTGCCAAACTCAATTTTCTCTTCATTTTTCAATGCCCCAAGTTCCATTAAACCCTAGTGAGAGTGTGAGGAGTGGTATTTGATCATTGGGTATTCGTGGTGCATTAGAGACGATAGTGTGGTCATTTCCTCTTCGCTATTTCCATAAGTCTCTATTGAATTCCTTATTAATTCTCCGTTTTAAACTTAAATCCCTAGTTTACTTTGTGAGTTGATTTAAAGTTTGTTTGTGCTCGGATTTAACTCATTTGTGAGGGTAAATGATCTTTGAGCTTAGAGGGACGTTTTGACGATTTGAAAGTTATGATTCTGTAAGTGAGCCTCACATGTGATTTTTAGCTCGATTTTGAACCCAGAGCATTTATATACAATATAACTATTGTTATTCTCGTATTAATGTGTAGATCATTACTTTGATAGCGTGGCATCGTGAGGAGGCTTCTCGGAAGGGAAAAGCTCCGATTTAGTAGACTTTCTCGGGCATTTTTCTGCGTCCAGGTAGGCTAGGCTTACCTTCCTCATAGATTTAGATTTATTATGAAGTTAGTACAGTATTATTCTAGAGTTGGGTTGGAATTTATGGCATGGTCGCATGTTTAGTAGATTTTGGAATAATTAGCCGATTAAAGAGCCGTTTTAGGTGCTAATTGACCCATTCATCGTCTCCTCGAATTAAATTGTTGCATTAGGGTTTATTTAGACATAAATAACATCATGTAAAGGAACCTTGAAGCCTTAGTCTAGTTTTAGGTAGAAACTTCCTTAGTATGGACTTTCGGGGTTAGTCTCCATTAGGTCAAATATCCTAATTAGCTCCTTGTAGACCTAGTAGGACTCCTTTAGTAAACCTTACTTATATTCTTGAGCCTTAGGTTGATTTGTACATCCTTCTAGTCCGTGGTTAGATTTGATATCGAGTATTTACTTTAATGACCGAATTGAGTTTGGCATTTACTATTCACTTATGATACTTTAAAGACCGGTTCGAGTTCGATATTTACTATTCACTTATGCTACTATATTATCGGTTTGAGTCTGGCATTTTATGGTTCGCTTATGATATTGGGGATCCAGTTCGAGTCCGATATTTCCTAGTAATACGGGGTTCTCGAATATTACTTTGGTGGTTGGTTATGTTATATTCATTTTTTGGTCATTGATTCTTTTCTGGATTACATCCATCGGGCTTATGGGGGATCGTTTGGGTTGATTTTCTCTTGTCTGTGCCTACTAGGCTTATGGGGGTCCAGTTAGGCTGTAGTTAGTTTTCTTACTTCCAATATTCTTTACCTGATTATTTATTATCTGTCAGATGGAGCGTTATTCAGGTTTTCCCCTTTATCCCTGACTTTAGTTTACATTTTCACATTTTATTATGTTTTTAGTTGATTTACTCAGTTGATCGATCATGTCTACCGAGTACCTGTTGCTTTGGTACTCATACTGCACTTCTACATCTTTTCTAATGCAGATTCGAGTATTAGCTGCCGCTGCTGATGCTCTATCTAGCTTGCTCTCAGGACTCAGAGATAGGATGAGTTTTCAGAGTCGGAGTTGATTCTCTCTCCCTCGTTTACTTTTGGACAGTCTTTAGTTTCTGAGACTTTCTGTATATTGATAGTGTTCAGTACTCTCTTTTGTATTTAGTGGCTCTTGTACTGGTGTTACTAGGTCATGGGATTTTCATTTGTTCTCTCTTTCTCTCTCTCTCACCTGACATCCATTGCTATTGCATTATTTCCTCTTGCTTACAATCTTATTGTATGCATGATTTTTGGTATTTATGTTACCTTCAGCCCATTAGCCCATTACTTATCATTTTTGGGCTATGGTTTGGCTTACCTACTGACGGGTTGAGTAGGTTTCATCATGACTCATTGGGTCCTGCCAAATTGGTATCAGAGCGTCTAGGTTCACTGATATAGTTGGTACAAAAGCAAGTGTCTGGTAGAGTCCTGCGGATCGGAACGATGATGTTTGTATCTTATCTTCAGGAGGCTATAGGGCTTTCTTGAAAAAATCTCACTTTCTCTCGTGCATCGAGTCTATGTTGGTTTATAAAGGTTCTCATTGTTTCACTCTTTCGCAGATGGCTAGGACACAAGCTACAACGACCGGTGATGAGGACCCTGAGCCTGCAGCTAGGGCACCCGTTAGAGGCTATGGCTGACCCAGAGGTTGAGGCCAGGCTAGAGCTAGAGTCCCAGCTAGGGTTCAGGATAAAGAGCCTTCACCAGATCCTGTTATTGCTCTTGAGCTAGAGATTCTGCCACCCCAACCATTTGTGGGCCAGAGGGAAGCCCAGGCTCCACCGAGATTTATTTCTTCATCATTGCTCAGGGATGCCTTGGTCTAGTTATTGGGATTAGTTTGTGGTGTACTGTCTGATAGTGCACAGTCTACGAATCAGAGTGGTACAGATGTAGGAGCGTGGCCTGTAGCTGTGGCTCCCAGAGTTGAGATCCCTCCAGCACCGGTAGTTGTTCAGCCAACAGCTGCCCAACCTACTATGTCTGTTGAGGAGAAAACGATGTTGGGCAGATTTCTGAGATTGACTTCACCTAGGTTTTTTGGTGCTCTAGGTGAGGATACATTGAAGTTCTTGACTGCATGCGAGGATACGCTCCGTAATTTGGGCTTGATTGAGGCACATGGGGTAGACTACACAACTTTTCAGTTGGACTTTGCAACCAGACATTGGTGGAGAAGTTATCTTGATTCCAAGTCAGTTGGATCTCCCCCTATGATATGGACTTAGTTTTTCGAGGCTTTCTTGGAGACGGATATGACTCGTAGTCTTCGTGAGCTCTTGAGAGACCAGTTTACCGGCTTATAGTAGGGTTCTGTGTCGATTGTTGAGTATGAGGTACGATTCCATAAGTTGGCCAGACATGCTACTGCGATCTTACCTACCGCGTATGAGCAGATTTAGTATTTTGTTAGGGGACTGAGACTTGCTCTTCATAGGGCTACTCAAAGTTTGGTTTCAATTGGCAGGTCTTTTGTTGATATTTCTAATAATGCCCAGACTATGGAAGAGATACATCACGAGGCCTAAGGAGGTAGCGATGAGAGGATGCGTCAGCAGAGTAGTTTCAGTAGGAGTCAAAGCGGCTCATGGTTCAGAGGTAGAGGTTCACAGGGCAGGTACCCTCCGTGTCAGTCTTATCCATACTAGGGTCAGCCTAGTAGACCTGTTCAGGCAGCACTGCAGGTTACTGATGGGGGTCAATTCGGTTATAGTGAGTACACTGGCCAGAGCAGTGGCCAACCTTCGAGGGGTGCACATGCTGGGTCTTTTAGTCATAGTGGCTATTCCAAATCAGCCGAATCTTTTGGACAAGGTAGAGTGCTCGAGGGTTGCTATGATTGTGGGGTTATTGGCCATTACTCCAGAGAGTGTTCCCGACATGGGATGGTTTTTCCTGCAACACAGAGTGTTCAACTAATCAGATCAGTGCCGCCTCCAGCTAGAGGTGGTGCTCAGGGTTTTAGGGGTGGTCCCTAGGGTTCTCAAGGAGGTCCTCAGTCAGGTAGGACAAGTGGTTGGTTAGGTACCCAGTCCGAGGGTGGACAGGGTCATTTGTATGCTATACCTAGGAGACTGGAGTAGAGTCTTCAGATGCTGTTATTACAAGTACGATTTCAATATGTCGTCAGCCAGCTACAACTTTATTTGATCTGGGATCCATTTATTCTTATGTGTCTGCTTATTGTGCGTCATGATTAGTATTGTCTTGGGAACTTTTATCAGTACCATTGCGTGTATCTACTCCCGTGGGTGATTCTTTAGTAGTGGATCGGGTTTATAGATCGTGTGTTGTGACCATCCATGAGTTTGATACTCAGGCTGATCTCATTGTGTTAGATATAGTGGATTTTGATGTGATTCTGGGCATGGACTAGTTATCCCCTTATCATATAGTTTTTGGATTTTTTTTACAAGACCATTACCTTGGCCATGTCTGGCATTCCCCCGGTTAAATGGCTAGGTTCTTTTAGCCATATGCCGACAGAGATTATTTCTTATGTTCGAGCTAAGAGACAGATATCAAGAGGTTGCTAGTCTTATCTTGCTTATATTCATGATGTTAACACGGAGAGTCCTTTACTTGATTCTATTCCTATAGTCCGAGACTTTCCTGATGTCTTCCCTACCGATCGACCTGGCCGTCATCTTGAGCGCAATATTGAGTTTGCTATTGATCTTGAGCTGGGCACCCGACCTATTTCTATGGCACTTTACACCTTATCGTATGGATCCTGCAGAGCTTAAGGAGCTAAACTCTCAGCTTCAGGATCTTTCGGGGAAGGGTTTCATTAGGCTGAGTGTATCAGCTTGGGGTGTTCTTGTCTTATTTGTGAAGGAAAAGGATGGTTCTACGCATATGTGTATTGACTATAGACAGTTGAATAAGGCGACGGTGAAGAATAAGTATCATATGCCTCGTATTGATGATTTGTTTGACCAGCTTCAGGGAACTATTTTCTAAGATAGACTTGAGATCTGGTTACCATCAGTTGAGGATTCGGGTGGCGTACATCCCTAAGACAGCTTTCAAGACTCGCTATGGCCAATATGAGTTTCTGGTGATGTCTTTTGGGTTGACCAATGCTCCAATAACATTCATGGATTTGATGAATTGCATTTTCAGGCCTTATTTGGACTCCATTGTGATTGTCTTCATTGATGACATCCTTGTGTATTCAAGGAGTAGGAAGGAGCGCGAGCAGCATTTGAGGATTGTGCTCCATACTTTGAGAGATCATAGGCTTTTTGCCAAATTCTTAAAGTGCAATTTTTTGCTCAATTCTGTTACATTTCTATGGCATGTGGTGTCTAAGGATGGGATTATGATAGACCGAACAAAGATTGAGGCTATTCATAATTGGGCCAGACCTACATCTCAGATCAAAGTTCATAGTTTTATTGGTTTGGCTAGTTACTACAGGCGGTTTGTTGAGGGTTTTGCTTCTATTGTAGCGCCTATGACTAGATTGACCAGCAAAGAGGCTCCTTTCCAGTGGTCCACTAAGTGCGAGTCGAGCTTTCAGAAGCTCAAGGACTTACTTACTTCCGCCCTTATTTTGACTCTTCCTATTGAGGGCGAGGGACTTACAGTTTATTGTGATGCTTCTGGTTTTAGTTTTGATTGTGTGTTGATGCAGCAAGGCCGAGTTATTTCTTATGCATCGAGGCAGCTGAAGGTTCATGAGCGCAACTACCCCACTCTTGATTTGGAGTTGGTGGCGGTAGTTTTTGTGCTTAAGATTTGAAGGCATTACTTGAATGGTTTTCGCTGTGAGATCGATACTGACCATCGTAGTCTTCAGTACATTATGACCTAGAGAGAACTGAATTTGAGGCAGCGTAAGTGGATTGAGTTGCTGAAGGACTATGATATCTTTATTCTATACCATCCGGGCAAGGCGAATGTGGTAGCAGATGCCTTGAGCCTGAAGGCAGTGAGTATGGGCAGCTTGGCTTTGGACATTCAGTCCTTAGCCAACTTGGTTAAACTCAATATTTCAAACTCCAGGAGGATCTTTGCTAGTGTTAATACTAGGCCTACCTTGTTTGGGTAGATTTGAAGTCACTAGTTCGAGGATAGTAGACTTTGTGACATTTGTTATCAGGTTCTAAAAGGTTATTCTAGTCGGGCTACCTTAGATTCTAAGGGTATTATGAGATTTGATGGCCTAATTTGTATTTCGAGGGTTGTGGACTTGATTCAGTTGATATTGCGGGAGGCTCATAGCTCCAAATATTTTATTCACCTTGGTACCGCTAAGATGAATAGGTATTTGAGGCAGCATTACTGGTGGAGCGGCATAAAGAGAGATGTTGCGGACTTTATGGCCCATTGCCTATGCTGTCAGTAGGTAATGGCCAAACATTAGAGATCGGGTGGATTGGTTCAGAGATTACCCATTCTTGAGTGGAAGTACGAGTGGATTACTATAGACTTTATGAGTTGTTTGCCTCATACCTCTCATAGTTTCGATAGCATTTGGGTCATAGTAGATCGGTTGACCAAATCGGCACATTTCATCCCTGATTCAGATTTTCTTCGGTGTTGAGAGGTTAGCCCGTATCTATGTTAGTGAGATAGTTCGACTTCATGAAGTACCCGTGTCCATTATTTTAGACAGAGGTTCTGTGTTCACTTCTAGCTTTTGGAGGACATTTTAGGAGGAGTTGGGTACTCATGTTAATCTTAGCACCACATTCCATCCCCAGACTGACGACCAGTCGGGGCGGACTATTCAGGTTTTGGAGGATATACTCTGCGCCTGCGTGATGGACTTTGGAGGTCAGTGGTAGCAACACTTAGACTTTGGAGGATGTCTTTATTCCTCAACCTCTTCACTTGTCTATCCAGAATGGCAATAGGTATCTCCTCATAGGTAAGATCCTCCATAACTTGGACATCCTTCATGGGAACAATACGAGATAAATCCCCTATGCACTTTCAAAAGCATCGAGACATGAAACACTGGATGGACTGAGGAGAGTTCTTGGGTAGTGCTTATTTCAATTCATATGCAGCTTGCCCAAATCTTTTGATAATTTCATATGGCCTATATAACGTGGACTCAATTTCCCTTTCTTTCCATATAACGTTCCATAAGGTGCCTTTTTTTTTTTTGATATTCAAACGATAGCTCCTATTGCAAGCAAATTCCATGCTTACTTCCACAAGAAGTAAATGATCGACCTAACTACTGTTAAAGTCCTCTAAGCAAGCCTGTAACATATTTTTAAGTGTTTCTATGGTGCGTTCTGCTTAACCATCTTGTCTGAGGATTTTTAACTTTATTTGGATTCCCAAACTCTTTTGACAAGATTTTTCCAACAGTATACAGTAACTTGAGCTCCCATGACTATTACAATAACAATTGGAATCCCCTGTATTCATACTATCTCTTAACCCACAACTTTGCATAGTATTCAACTGTATAAGAAATCTTGATAGGTAAAACGTGTACTAACTTGGTAATTCTGTTAATTTTCATCCACATGGAATTAAATTTCCTACCTGTACGAGGCAAACTTATAATGATACCCATGTTAATCATATCCTTCTTCCAAACTGGAAGATTCTTATCTTGCTTATAACCTCCAGGTCTCTGATGCTCTACTTTTTACTTGTTAATAATGCGGACAATAAGTTCCAATTTCTGCAACGTTCTTTTCATGTAACCTACCGATACATCTCCTTCAAACCATGGTACCTTTTGGTTGCTCCCGAATGAATAGAATTTCGTAAATTGAGCATTACAGTACTCCCTCTTGTGTAAGATCAAATGCATTTGTCATAGAATCCGCATACCATTTTTTTTCCACCTTGACTATACCTTGCTTTTTCGTAACCTGACCCTTAGTGTTTCCTATTGCTTTGCGGCTTAATGCACCGCTTATCACATTTGCTTTCCCCGGATGTTGTCATGTACCAACATTATAGTCTTTTAATATTTCCAACCACCTTTGCTATCTTTAGTTTAGATCTTTCTATTTAGAGATATATCACAAGCTCTTGAAATCAGTATATACATCAACTTGAACCCTATACGAATAGTGGCGCCATATCTTTAAAGCAAATATCACCATTGTTAATTCAAAATCAGGCTAAGTGCTCTCCTGTGGGCGCAATTGTCTTGGGTCTATCTTTTTCTTTAACCTTTACTTGATGTTAACTCCATCTCAAGTCAATCTTTGAGAAATCTTTGGTACCCTGTAATTGGTCAAATAACTTATAAATCTGGGGAGGGAATATTTATCCTCGATTGTCACCGTATCCAGTTGCCAATAATCCATGCACACTTTCAACGTGCTATCTTTTTTTTTTCTTCCGTACATATAATTCTGGTGCATCCCAAGAGGAAATACTAGGCCTTATAAATCCCCATGGATATCATTTTCGTTGTTTTGAGATATGAAATAAATTTACCCCTTGAGACGCCAATACTACTCCTCCATTCAAGGACGGTCTTTTGTGAAAAATGGAAATGTGCCTTGTTAGTTCGACAATTCACCGTGACATAACAAGGAGTCAACCAATCTATACCCATTGTAATATCAAAACCTACCATTTTTAGCTCAATATAATCAACCAACGTAGCATGCTTACAAACATGTACTATATAGTTACGATATACTCCCTTAACTATAGTAGAGTCACCCACCAGTGTAGATACCTCAAATGGTTTTTCGTAGCATTCAATGGAGTAACATATGATACTGTAGAACCCGGATCAATCAATGCATATGCATAGACATTATGTGAAAAAAAAATAGATAATCTACCTGTAGCTACATCAGGATAGGCCTCCAAATTCTGCCAACCCGCTAGAGCATAAGTACGGTCCTGTATTCCACTAATACTGGCTGCTCCTCTAGTATTATTACCATGACCAACCGGTTGCACACATTGGCCTAAGAAAGGAACCGATGATGATGGTGCAACGGTTGACCCCATAGGTCGCATATTAATACTCGTGCCCCTTCTTCGGCAATCTCTCATCATGTGCCCGGACATACCACACCAAAAGCAAATATTGGTCCCAAACCGAAATTCCTTTAAATGAAGCTTTCCACAGTGTGGACACGGCTGGCGAGAAAACCCTGATTGGTTCATACTTCCTTTCTCTCGATACCCCACTGGTTGTGAACCTCGAATTCCACTACTTTGCCCAATGTGACTGCCCCTAAACCCTTGGAACTGGGGTTGAGTGCCTACTATAAGGTAAGAAAGTGATGGTCTTGGCGATCTATTAAAAATTCGAGGCCCAAAGTCTCCTTGGGACGCCATGTACTGTCCCATAGGTCTAGCTTTCTTTGATGGCCCCACTTCAAACTTATGCACCTTTCTTCTTTGCCTCTGATCCTCCATCTTCTGTGCAAAAGCCTGTATCCGAGCTATATCCATATCTCTGTTCAGAGCAGCAATGGTACAGTCCCTCACCAAATATGGCTCTAATCTATCCACATATGGATGGACTCTGTCTGCCATGGTGGCTACCATATAGGGAGCATATCTGGCCAAAGAATTAAACCGAAGACTGTACTCCCCGACGCTCATATTCCCTTGGCGATGATTTAAAAATTGGTCTGCATGTGCCTCCCGAATCTCATATGGAAGGTAGTGATCCAGGAATGCCATTTTAAATTCTTCCCAACTAGCTGGGGGTGCACCGATACCCCTGGATCATTTCCAATCTTCATACCAGAATATTGCCTCCCCTTTCAATCTATACACCGCAAGTTCAAC
The DNA here is from genome assembly GCA_031232105.1 of Capsicum rhomboideum. Lineage (NCBI taxonomy): Eukaryota > Viridiplantae > Streptophyta > Magnoliopsida > Solanales > Solanaceae > Capsicum > Capsicum rhomboideum. The sequence continues at coordinate 149,308,820 of CP124714.1, read as the reverse complement.
TGTTTCTACACCAAATATGTGCATCACATCCAAAGCCCTTTTGGTTTGGTCTATAACATCTTGCGGGTCCTCATTAAGATCTGATCCAGTGAATGTAGGAGGGTCTAATTTTAGGAAATCTTGTGTCCCTTGACTAGCTGCCCTAGCCTCACTGTCATTACTTGTCATTGGACCAGCTTGTCCTTGGTTCTGTGCTGCAACTATCTGAATCAACATGTGTACTGCATTTCTTAAATCTTGGTCAGTGACATTAACAGGTGGCTCAACAGGTTCTTCTCTCCTTCTTGGCTCCTCTGGAGCTGGAAAAGTAGAAAAAGCCCGCGATGCAAACTCACTTTCAGCTTTATCTTGCTCAACCCATTCAGGTGGTAAGTTACTAGTTCCTTCTCCGCCAATCCTGTCTAGCTTCTTAGTTTTACCCTTGCCTCTTCTTGTAATCGACATTCTTACTATAACGAAAGAGAACAAAGTCAATGGTCAGGTATAATTCTATAACCTCGGCTCTATTGCACGATCTAAGAAATGAAGAAATGAAACAACTCCTAAATGTCCCATAGCCTCCTACTTATAAATGTGGTGGACAACACATCCATAAGCAAGACTCTACTTGGACACGGCTTTGTAGACACCCTTAGGACGACCTGCTCTGATACCACTTTTGTCACGACCCGAATCCCATTCGGGCCGGACTGGCACCCGAAGCCGATAAGGCCCGAGAGAACCAATCTTTGCTCATGACTATTCTTGTGTATGTCACTCAACAAGTAGCACCATCACATAGAGATATAAGATGTCAATAGCGGAAATCATGGAAACATATGCTATATATATAAGACTTGGCCGTTAGGGCCATCATGTCGAAAATGGGATACGTCTCTTACATTTGTCTTCCCACAATCATCTACAAAGCCTCTACAGACACATAACCATAAAAAACCTATAGTCGGGATAAGTCCCCACTTTATACAACAATTACAATAACAATATAATGTACACAAGTGACTCGGAAAGCCCCGAACCAACTGGAGCTCACCAATGATCCGCGGATGACTCGTAGCCTATTGTGGAGGTCTACTAACACTTGTGCCTACAACAAGTAAAGTAAGTCCCCCAAAAGGGTCAGTATGAAGAATGTACTGAGTATGTAAGGCAATAAGAAACTTCATGAACTTAAAAACCTCAATGAACTCAAATACAAGAGAAGAGTCAATATGGATAAACCACCATTCTATATGTTTGGAATCATGTATATTGCTTTCATTATCGTTCTGTCTCTATGTGTGGAACCATGTATCTTGCATTCAGTACTTTCTTTGCCTTTATGTACATTACCGTCAATCTTTATATCCGTCAATAATATATATATACATAACCGTCAATATATAACCGTCAATAATATATAATCGTCAATATAATACCGTCAATATATAACCCGGGCCCAACTAATCAGTGGGAGAATAATATAATATATCATAAATAAATAAAGCAGGTTCGGCCCTCAGGGCTACCCCCTATCAGGTTCGGCATCAAGTTTGGCTTTTGCTTCACTGAGCTTTCCCCCTGATCCAACAATATCGGGATCGGCTTGAGTTAGGCTTGCGCCCCCACAAAGCTACCACCCGTACTCAATAAGTATAAAGAAAGTATAAAGTAACCATAAGAAAATTATAAAGTAACCATAAAGAATTACTTCTTTCATTACTTCATTGCATTACTTCTTTCCTTACTTTTATGAGATTGATACATTGGGGATCATGAAATTGTTGGAAACACATATATGCATGACTTCATTCTTTTACGTTCAAGAGATTGAAACGTTAGTAGTTATAACATTATGGAAGCTTTGGAACATAACATTATTGGAACTTGGAACCATGTTCATAGTTATGTGACACATGAATGACCATAGATCGGGAATAAGGTATATATGACTAACAATGGATGATAACCTGAAATGAGATACCTTAGAACATTTCGGAAATGAGTAAGTACCATAACAAGGTGAATACTATATGCTGCAGAAGGATACGGAAAGAGTAACCTTACATACCTTATCTTTCCAATATGAATACACAAGTCAATATGTGAATACAATAATTCATCTCCCTCTTTATGTTTCACTCTACAACACAAGTACATAACGGAACCAACATTAACCACAAGTTACACTCCAAGTGTATAAGACGAATAATGAGTCACATGTTTGCCTTATAACGTCATTTACCCCTTTACAATACCATTTACGGCATGGTCATACCAATAATACCACAACATGACCAACATTGACCAATACATCATGAACCAATAGCATGTCACACCAAGTTCATACTTTACACTTCTCCATCACCACAACATCACAATTGCTCCATCAAGTTACCTCAATATACCTCATAACAACATATCGGCCAAAATCCCATAATTTACACTTATAGAAAAATAACAAGTTTAGGATCATAATCACACCATACATGTTGATATATCATCCATACTATTCACTTTCATCAAAACCACAAGTCCTTGTTCAAGTTTAAATAACAAGAATAGCACATCTTTAGCAAAATGCAAAAGTTCACTATTCAAACCTTTAGACATAACCATCATGATCTACATACTCTCCCATGCATATAGTATATTAAAGTACAATAATAATCACTTACACAAGCTTGCAAATGAGTGATCTTGTCTCCAAGAGTTGATTGCCTTAGGGTTTGAGAGTAGAGAGAAAAAGATATTTGTTGTGGAAAAGTCTAGAAATGTTACATGTAAAGTGGTGAATAAAATCTGATTTATGCCCTCTTATATATGCCCTTGAAGTCATCCTTAGTCAAACAATTAATCAATAATTGATGGGTTTTCTTGGTCAAAGAAAGAATGGGTCATTTGACCCATTGGGCCATGTCTTTTAATCCATTTTGGGCCTTGAATTGAGCCCAATAACACATGTCAACTTAGCCCACCAAATTCAATGTTTAATTCATCATATATCTCATGTTTAAAACATTCCATAAATGTTGCAACAATATTCAACTCACGTGATTCATGCTCGTAGCTTCAATCTCCAAATAAGAAATTCTAGCCACTTGTGGCTTAATTGAACATAATTTGGTAAAATAATTATGACGACGAATTAACCCCAACTTGGATGCTAAACTTACTCAAGAATAGCCCTACTACGATGAAATAATGATACCATAACCCAAGAATCACATTTATAGACTATTGGTCGAAGAAAATTTTTGGCCAAAACCAGCCTGGAGCGCCTGCTTGCTGCCTGGGCCAGAAAAATTCTGGCCAAAAGCGGCCGGGCGTGCCCCACCAAAAAAATTTCAAAAAAATTCGTTCTTCAACTTTTCTTTGCGGATTTGGTTAGATACTTCAGGTTCTATTCTTTAACTTACTTCTTATCGTTAATATCCTTTGTTTGGAGGTCCTCCAAGCCTCATTTTCAACCCCACAAATGCTCCACGAAGTCACAAAACACCTCCTACTAAGGTCTAACCACATGTATTAGTCCCAATGTCAAATATTTCATCAATGACACTACAAAATACATACTTATGGCTCTCGACACCTAAGTAAACATTGTTCAAAGTCGTCAAGTAGGGTTGGGAAGGTACGGGGTGTTACAGAACAATTGACCAAGCTCTGTCCAATTGTCATAGCAAGTACAAGATGTACCTCCTTTAGGTTCCTACTATAGATTCTATTCTACTATCTCTCTCATATAAAGTATGTGTTTCCATACTTGTGAACCACCCTTCTATTGTATTATAGTTAAAATTCGTTTCTTGCGGTATTTTTTGCAAAAGAAATTGGACCACAAAGATCTTTGAGTCCTGAATCTCCACCAAAGCTTAGCACACATAGCCTAGGAGACATCAAATAATGATCTTAACCCTAAACCTCCTTCAATCATTGGAAGACATACTTTAGCCTAGGAAGCCTAATGTTTGCTCCTGCAAAAATCCTTATTACCCTAAAAAAATTTGGCAAAGATTCTATGAAGATCCCTGATGACACATTTATGTGGAACTATAGTAGATAGTACATAGACAGGGATACTCTGAAGAACATTGTTAATTAATACCTCTTTACCACCATAGGATAGCATATTACATTTCCAGGCTTGAATCTTATCTTTTACCCTTCTAATAAGATATACATATTGTTCTTTTCTTTTCCTGGCATGAGTAATAAAACAACCTAGGTCTTTCATGGGAAACTAACCTCTTGTAAGACCAGTACACTCTTCCACCAACTGTCTCATCTCTACTGCTTTATTTTGATGCAAATAGATGGCTCTCTTCTCCTTCTTAATCTTCTACCCTTGTTGTGGTGCATACTAGTGTAGTGTTGACATTATTCCTTTTAAAGAATATTTATGAGTTGATGCAAATATAATAGTATCATCTACATAAGCAAGATGATTCAAATATGTGCTTCACTTTGGTAACCCATAACCAACCAATTTGTCCATTCAAATAAAGAGTTTGGGGCCCTAGATAAAACCTCAGCTGATATAATAAATTAAGCAGGGGATAGATGATCTACTTGCTTCACTCCTCTAGTTGAACAGAAGAAACTATGAAGTTGCCTATTAATCAAAACATAATATCAGTTGTTATAAATCAGCCTCTAAATAGTATCAATAAAGTCATTTGAGGAACCCATCTTTCTTAGACATTTCATCAAGAAAAAATTATCATAAGCCTTAGACATATCAAGCTTGATGACCATATTAGCTGATTTTCCCCTCTTTCTAACTTTTGTAACAATCTCCAGAGTGAGAAGTACATTCTCAATGATGCTTTTGCCTTTAAATTGATTGCTGAAAATCAAGTTAGGTAGAAGAGCTTCTAATCTATCATCAACAATCCTGAAAAGTATTTTATAATAAAGTTATTCAAGCTAATACGTCTCATATTAGAGTGGGTTTGATATGCTCCTTCTTTGGCAGGAGCACCAAATTAGTATGAGTGATGGGCTTAGGCGGAGTGATACCACCAATAAATTCTTGAACCATACTTAGAATAACTAAACCAATAATTTCCTAGCTAGTTTGATTAAATCTCCCCGTCAACTCATTAGGACCACTAGTTCTGTCTCTATTCAAATTAAAAACAACTCTTTTGACTTCCTCTAAATCTGGTTGTTTGCATAGATCTAAGTTCTCTTCAGCACTGGTAATTTCATGAATGTTCCTTAATACTAAGAAATCAGTAGCTTCTCTGTCATGAGTGAATTGACTATAGAAAAAATCAATAGCTTCAGTAGCTAGTCTGGCTCATCCTCTAGCCTGTTGCTTTGGTTGTTTTGAATCCTCTGCACATGTAACATTTTTCTTCTGCCCCTTATAAGACTATGAAAGAATCTTGTATTTTTATCCCCATTCTCAAACCAATCATACCCTGCTTTCTGTTACCAAAAAAAATCTCTTTATAGTGAAGATATCTTTTGTATTATCTCCAACTTCCCGTCCAACTACTCAAAACACAGCTAATCGCTCTGGAACCTGAATTAACTCCGCTATAAATTCCAAATCGATCTTCCAGAGCTGATGGAACTGACATAATTTCTATATAATGCTTAAATCTCCAAATGTTAGCCAAAGTCAATCATTCTAATTCTAGAACTTTCCAAAATGAAACACACACTTAAAACTCGACCAAACACTTCGAGAACCGTGCCACCTATTTTCACACACCACAAAAACCAATATACAATTAGGGGAAGGAATAAAATGGTCAAAATACGCCAACAACTAAAAATCACAACCAGGGTTATTACACACAGCTTAATATAGAGGACCAAAAAATCATGTAGCATATATGTCTTTTACAAGAATGGTCATGGGTGGTGGGTGGTGGTCTTGAACTTTTAATCAGTTTGCTCCATCAAGGAACAAGTTTAATAAATTTTGTCCTTGAATAATTCTTTTGACTTTTGACTTTAAAGATTTGGTCATGGGCCAAATGAAGGTAAAAAATTTTAAAATTACGCGCTTTTATGATCATTAAATATAGTAATTTCCAGTAGTCATACTGGACATGAAAACTAATGAAGAAATATGAAGCAAATCTGGATATTCTTTATTAAGAAATAGTTCAAAGAAAATAAACACTCATATCAACTTAAAATATTTGTCAGTACGAGGGACACAAAAATCCTATAGCTTTTTTATCTTAGAACATAAGCTTGGCAAAAAACCAATGATATTTTGCTGTCTTAGTTCTTTCTTCAAACGTACCTTTAATTTCTTTTGCAACAGTTACCTTCTTATCCCTTGACTGAACCCAGTCGGTATTAACAATGTCCTTCAAATCTACATCAAGGTGTAAAGAGTAGGCATAATGTGATTATAATTCACTAGCTTGATGAAACTCTTAACACGATAGTCGTTCGCTAGATTCTTATGATTTACCTTTATAAAGGTAGGAACAAAGTACATGATACTTATCAAAAGAGAGATTTATCAAAAAAGGGAATCTTAGGTACGAGTCATGTGAGATATTTAGATATGAAATGTTAATATAGCCTGAGTATATTGATCATTGGACCTAGATTTATATAGAAGAATGACGTAATATTGGACATAAGTTTCATTTAGTTTGAAATACATAACATGGAATATAAGTGTGGTGGACATAGAGTAAGAATGAGACTTGGACTTAGACGTTCTCTTCTTCCACCAAAGATAGATATGGATACTTTGCTTTCATAAAACCTTTTGAACGTTTCTTGGTCTTAGGTTTCACTTACACCTCAAAGAAATCTTAGGTAATGTTAACATTACAATATGTGAAAAGTGTACATGGATTCCCCATCATGACAGGCGGATTGTTATTAAGCTTAAGAAGAAAGAAAGGCATACTAGCTGACTTATTTTCATCTGCTCACAGTTAGGTACGAAGTCTAGGTGCTGCCATATATGAGAAGAATTATGAAGAAATTGAACCACTCATGAGAAGTTTAAGAAAAGGATCAATCTAGAAAAGAAAGCCAGAGCATCTGAGAGAGGAGATTCATTGCACACTTGGGTGTCGTCAGCATAGAGCTTGTTAAGAGGAGAATTTTCCACACTCATCATTGTCGCAATCTTGTGGATGAGCCTTCGAAGAAAATAAGAACACCCAAAGGAGTAATATAAGAACAATTGAAAGATCCAATGTTTAATATATATGGAAGAAATTAATTAAACTAGAGAGAAGAGGGAGGAAACTTTTATTTAATAACACAAAACTCTTGAATTTGTCATAAAAACCAAAAGAGTTACGCTCCACTGATCAATTGAAATTTGGTGGTGACGGTGTGTCTGATGGAAAAGTTGTCACAACTATAACAGAAGGTTTTTTGTTGAAGAAGTCTTGGTGTCAACTTATATTAGAGTATCATTAGAACTCAATAATACATGTTTCTGAGCCATATTTGGCAGATGGTTTGAGAAAATACCTTGAATTAGTTCTTGATGGTGCAATGATGCATTTTATAAGGCTTATATAGCATGAAGGTAGTTACATGGCTGTACTTGAGAGAAACACAAGCAGGAACTTGTGAAAATTAATGAAAAAACCGTTAGGAGAGATTCTAGTTTCTTTCTCTATCAGGCAATTAGGTTGTCTTTGGTCAAGTGGAAAATCATGCTTACATTTTTCAGCTATTTTCATATGAGATTACATTTAATTCACCTTTTGATGTTAGGACCAGGATCAAAAATAGATAACTATTGAATATCAAAAACTAGGTAGGAGATGCTTCAGCTGTAGCTGGTGTTTCTATTTTGGCACTACTTTTGACCCCATGTCAAGGTCTATTTTGTTTGAAATCAATATATTATATAGTGGAAAGGTTGTGGACTAGGAAATCAATGTCTGCTTCAATATCAGGAATGCCATTAGATCTCCTGCATTTAAGGAAGAAACTCATGTTGAAATTATTGATGGATAATATAAAGAAGTTTCATTTGATGACTTATTACTTAAGTGAGAATACAAAAAATGTGTTGATTGATGCTTTATATATACACCTAAAGCATAGAGATCAAGTTAAATATACCTTTAAGTTTCAAGCGGTCCAACTACAGAATTTTGCTTTCTTATCTTGTAGTATCTGAAATATATTAGGAGATGTTGGTGAAGGCACATGTTCATTATTATGGACCTAAATTACTCATTTCTTATAGCCATGCTTGCTTGGGTAGGCTATATGTGAAGGATGTTGCACCAATGAAATAGGGATATAGTGCACATAAAATCTCAAGCACGTTAAAGTAAATTTTTGGGGAACCTTAATGGACCAAACACATTGAACCTTCATTTGGCCATACGACTGGTAATACCAGCTCTTTGGTTGATCCTTTATGTTTGGAGGCACAACCGAAGATAAGGAATGAAAATATATCCTCTTTAGATGGGGTATCAAAAAATATTGTCTTTATGACAGGTGATAGAGTCATGTTTATTGGTTCTGCTTCTGGTACACTGTGCTTGACTCCCATCAGGGGACCAATATTTGGAACTAGAGGAAAAGTTGTATTTTTTTTTCAAAGATCATCCATCGGCAAAAGTTGGTGTACAATTTGATAAACCCATAGGTGGTCTTTGTGATGGTGTTTAAGGATTTATCTACTAAGTTAGTGAACTGCACTTAGAAGCCACAAACATAGATGATCTGAAAAAATTACTCACTAGCTCAGTATTTGAGGTTGTATTGAATGACAACAAAAACTCTCTGTTTATTTTGTTCATGAAAGATGATAAAAAATGTATGACATGAAATTAAGAATTATATTCAACATTTAAAAGTTTGCTTGAGAAGCTTCCTGATAGTGTAGTTATTCTTGGTTCTCACACTCACATAGATATTCATAATGAGAAGCCGCATCCTGGAGGATTTCTCTTCACTAAATTTAGCAGCAACAACCAAAGTACATTATTTGACATGACATTCCCTAATAGTCTTGAGAAGATGCATGACATAGGGAAGCAGTTTGCAAGGACAACTAAATTTCTGTCAAACTTTTCAATAGATATTCATATGCCGCAGGATGACACACTTTTATCTACTTAGAAACAATAATTGGATCAAGACATCGATACCCTCAAAATGAAAGAAAATTTTTATAAGCTGCAAATAGTTGTGAGTCAGATTGAATTAGAATGTAATAGACTCGAGACATTGTGCATCCTCAAATGTACTTGGTCCATTAATTGTTGATGATACTACTCTACCACATACAAACCAAGTACAAACCAGTTTGACTACTCTATCACATACAAAAAGCCAGATTGAAGTCAAACAGATATGCAAGACCAAATACAAACTAATTGGAGAAGTAGATGATTTCAAGGCAAAAATAATTATTCAAGGTTATTAAAAGAGAAAAAAAATATGATGATGATATTTTGAATATGTTTGACATGAAGAAAGTCAAATTGACTTTGGATTTGGATCACGTTTAAGAGAAGTTGAAGCTGACTAAAGATGGCACCATAATTTTGTTGACACTACTTATTTTAGAAAATTGATAGAGAGCCTAATGTACTTGGCTACTACAACACATGAAATTATTCATGACATGCTAAAGTTTTAAGATCTTTGGTTTAAAGAAAACTATGTTGGATACACAATGTCTCGAGTCCATTACATTCTAATTCAATATAACTCAGAACTGTTTGCAAATTATTAAAATTTTCTTCCATTTGCAGGATATCATTATCTTAATCCAACTATTTTTTTCAAGTAGATAAAAGTGTGTCATCCTGCGGCATGTAAATAACCATTTTATTTGGGAAAAGTTTTATCAGAAATTTAGCTATCGTTGCAACCTACTTCCCCTTGTCATGCATCTTCCCAAGACTATCCGGGAATGTCTGATGAAATAAAGTGCTTTGATTATTACTGACAAATTTAGAGAAGAGTAATCCTCCAGGATGTTACTTCTTATTATGATTATCTGTATGAGTGTACAAACCAATAATAACTACATTATCAGAGAGTATCTCAAGCAAACCTTTAAATATTGACTATAATTCTTAATTTTTTGCCGTAGATTTCTTATCATATTTCATGAACAAAATGAACAGGGAATTTATGCTTTCATTGAATATAACCTCAAACAATGAGTTAGTGAGTAACATTTTCAGATCATCCATGCCAGTAGCTTCTAAGCACAATTCACTGACTAGCAAAAGAATCTACGAGCATCATCACAAAGACCACCTAAGTTAATGCCACAAGGAATGTTTTTATCAAATTATACACAAAATTATGCCAATGGATTATCTTTGAAAGACAATACAACCTTCCCCTTTGTCCTAAATATTAGGCCATTGATATGATTCAAGCGCAGTGTACCAAAAGTAGAACAAATAAACATGACTCTATCACTTGTCATAAAGATAATTTTTTTTATCCCCCAGCTAAAGAGGATTTATTATCATTCCTGATCTTCGATTGTGCCTCCAAACATAAAGGATCAGCCAAAGAGTTAGTATTAGTGATTTTATGGCTAGATGAAGGTTCAGTGCCTTTGGTCTATTAAGGTTCCCCAAAAATTTACTTCGACGTGCTTGAGATTTTATGTTCACACTATATCCCTATTTCATTGGTGCATCATCCTTCACATATAACCCATCCAAAAAAGTATGGCTATCAAAAATGAGTAATTTAGCTCCATAATATGTGCAAGTGCCTTCACAAGCATCTCCTGATATATTTCAGATCATGCAGGACCAGAAAATAACAATTTTAAGTTGACCGCTTGAAGATTAAAGGTGTATTTAACTTATTGTCCATACTTTAGGTGTATATATGAAGCATCAATCAGTACATTTTTTATTTTTTCACTTAAGTAATAAGGGAATTAATCAAATAAAACTTCTATATCTTGTCCATCAATGATTGCAACATGAATATCTTCCTTAAATGCGAGTAATCTTAAAGACATTTCTGAAGTTAAAGTAGACATTGATTCCCTACTCAACAATCTTTCCACTATATGAGATGTCAATTTCAAAGAAAATAGATCTTGATCTGGGGTTGAAAATAACGCCCAAATAGATGCAATAGCTACAACTGAAACATCTACTACCTAGTTTTTGATATTCAACAGTTTTTATTTCTGCACTGGTTCTAACATCAGAAGGTGACTTAAATGTAAGCTCATAATAGACGAAAAATATGAGCATGATTTTTCACTTGACCAAAGACAACCTGATCGCCTAAATTGAGAAAGAAACTAGAATCTCTCCTAATGATCTTTTCATTAATTTTCATATACTCTCTGCCTATTTCTTTCAAGCACATCCATCTAATTACCTTCATACTGTATAAGCCCTATAAAACAAACCATTACACCATCACAAACTAATTCAAGGTATTTTCTCAAACCAACTACAAGATATGACAAACCTAATGTTTTTAGTAATGGTAATGATTCATAGTTAGACAATGATTTATGCGCTATATTGTCATTACAAAAGGTAGAAAATGGTTGTCTAAAGATGATCTTTTTCAGCATTTGAAAGAAATCCTGAACTTTGTTTGAATACGATAGGGCAATGTGCCCTGTATCGTTTACAAATTTCTGAAAATAAATTTTCATTTTCTCATGCAAGTTTTCAAAAATATAAGGCCCAATACAAATTACTACATAAACATAGTCATTTTTAGGATAAATAATAAAATTCTCCAAACATCCTTACCATTAATACATATTCTCTCACATCTTTTATTTAATTACATATCTTTCTGCATATTTATTTTTCTCTCTCCATTGTACTTGATACATTATCAAGATTACATTAGTCGTAACTTCTCTGCCACAAAAGAAAAATATTTTCTTGGCTAAAGTAGCGGACTTCCTTCTCCTTTTCACTTTTTTGGCCTCCACCCTACCAGATTTTGATGAAACAACAACCAACAGCTCCATCACCTCACTTTCCTCCCTCTACGGCTGAACCCCACCAGTAGCAGGCAAAACTCCGATGACGCACCACCAAAAAACCCAACACCACCCATCCAGCCACACACTACTACAAAATCATTACCACGTTGCCTTCCTCTTCTCCACCATCAACAACCAACAACAACTATAAATCCACCAACAAAACCACTAGACCCATTGTCTTATCCTATCAGAAAACACCATAATCAAAGCTCCGACAAATCAGCCAACCCAACGACCTCTGTCCCCTCTCTGTTTTAATATTCCAATAATAACCGTTTTTTTCCCTACCACAACCCCAAAAATTAGGTCATAATGGCACCTACTATAACCTACCCCCATCTTTCGTAGTATTTATCTAGATTATATACAAAAAATAAGTAATTCAAAACTACTAAGGGCATATCATCAGCCAAAAACATCAGGATAATCATGAATGCAACATGGAAAAAATAGAGCAACAATTTGAGCTTGAAGAAGCTCTTTTTCCCTTTGATGAGTGAGCTGAAGAGATTTCAATTCAGCAGACTTATCAGCTAGGGCATTCTTCAAGCGCTGTCATTGCAGTAGAGTATTGGAGCGCTTCATAAAAGCAGGTAGAGCTGTATATTCCACTTACCCCATCACATCTTTTATAGGTTGATAAATCCAAACCTTTACAGGAACTACATAGTCCTTAAATGGAGGCCATCCAGAACCCATATGAAAGACATGTCTATTCTCATCCTGATTAAGCACCCTATGCATATGTTTGACAATCAAGCTGGGTAAGTTAATTTTTACCTCAGTAGCAAGCAACCTCACCAAGGTCAAATCCAAACAACTAGCCTTAGTCATTCTCTCTTTTCTCTGAAGTATGATTTTGTGAACCACATCAAAATAAAGCTTATGTAGAGGAGACATCTCCCTCTTCTCCACCCTATGATGCTGTAAAAAATTTGCTTGACCAAAAAATTTCTTGGTGATATCAAGAGCAGAGGCCGTATTATCCAAAGGTGGCCATTCCATTTTGACATAGTGACTCCATCCACCCTAAAATATGTCCAAGATTTGAGCAACATCTGTAGGATAGCTAAACAGGAGTATTTCAAACAGAGGAGGTGAACTAAGTACCATCACTAAATCCATTGATGTAGAACTCAGTAACTTATCTTTTGTCTAGCTTACACTACATATTTCTTGAAGAAATAAGTTGGCCCACCCTTAAGCAGCCAACTTAGTGAGAAAAATCTTCATCTTAGGGCCACCAAAACTAGTAACAACTCAACCCTGACCAAAAAATATTTTTTGAACATAATGATGTTGGAGAGATGAAAAGTGGAAGGCATAGTGGTAAAGACTTGCTCTGGAATAGGAACATCTGCATTAGAAGAATGAGACCCAGAGTGGGTAGAAGAACAAGGCTGAGCAACCTATTTCTTTTTCACAAAGAATTTGGACTTTGAAGGGGTTGGAGATTTTGAAGATGACTTAGAGGAAACTGCTGACCTTTGTTTGGAAAGAGGTTTGGGAGTAGTTTTGGAATGAGTGTAGAGTAAAGATGGTTTGGAGTAGGTCAAGCAACACTTCTACCTTTTCCAACCCGATTCACTAGTAGATCCTCTTTAGAAGGGACAACGGTAGTTACTACAGGATCATTAAGATGAGAAGATCAGGATTTCTTTTTTGTTGGATGCTAAGGCAGCATCAAGATTAGGATCCTCTTATCTGTATTTAGACCTAGTATGAGCCACTCTAGATGAAACAGAAGAAGAGGAGGGCTCAAGAATACTTTTATTCTCAGGAACAGGAGTAGCTTCACCACTATCTTTTCCCATCTTATCATGAATCTTAGGGTTCACAAGATCAACAATGTGGATTTCATCAGTATCCACAATAGCAAGAGGAAAAAATAGAGGCAATTGGTTCAACCCTGGCCTAGGAGAAGGAGTTCCCAAAGAAATTTGAGGAGTTCCTTACACCAATCTATTCCGCACATTAAATCCTCTGAAATTCTTAAAGGATTATGTTACCCTTAACCTAAGAGGCTCACCAGAAGAAGGAATTTCAACTAGGAGGCCCTTTGAAAATTCCCCCTCACATGATGCCCTCACTTTCTGTGGTTCATTCTGATCAAAATGAGAAGTATTTAGGTGCCAAAGAAGAAGCATCAAATGAGATTTGATGAGCAATCCCATTAGAGTCGACAATAAAGATATCAAGAATGGGTTTTGGAGCCACAATCGGTAAAGGGTTTTTAGAGTTGTTGGAGTCGATAGCTTGTGGAGATAATGGTGGGGATAGATTTGGGATGGGTGAATGAGTAGAAGATGAAGAACCTATGGATAATGTGAGAATTTTTTGAGCAATTTTAGATTTGAAGAATAAAGGAGAATGAGTGATATTGGGTGAAAAGGTTGATATAAATACAAAAGAAAGAAGGCAAAGAGAGTTTGGAAGATGAAGTGTTTCTTTCAATGTGAAATAGTGAGTGAAAGGAATGAGTGATGGGACATCGTCATCAACTTTTTGAAAAAGAAGGACTCTTAAGAATTGGCTATTATAGAGTCATTATTGAAATAGAATAGAGTTAATGCAAGGAACATGAGTGCTCAATTGTTTCAATTTTGAACTAGAATAATTTATGCTAGTGTAGGACATACCTGACAAATAATCAAAATATGGTCACAATCACTTGCTTGTATTGTTTCTCTGCCCAATCAAATAAAAACTTTTGTTAAAAGAACCAATAATCTAGTATTGGAACACACAACTGAATGAACAAGATTGAATATAATAACCTTTAGACTAATAATGTCAAGTTGAAGCGAAATTAGTTATTCTAACCAATTATTAAGGGAGAGTTTATGCAATCTTAATCATCCCCAAGTCTAGCCTATTTTTGGCAAAATGTTCCCTACTTAGTGCCTTAGTAAAGATGTCAGCAATTTGTTCTTTAGTAGAACAAAATATAATTGAAATATGATCATTTTCCACATTAACTCTAAGAAAGTGGTGTCTTATATCAATATGTTTGGTTCTTTTATGTTGAACATGATTCTTAGCAATATTTGTGGTACTAATATTGTGTCATGACCCAAAAGTCGAGGTCATGATGGCACCTACCCCATCCCAATCCTGGGTAAGTAGGCCCAACTCCAAAAGAAATAAAGAATTGCGGAAAAGAAATAACGAAACCCAAATACGAGACTTCATAAGAAAGTTAGGCCATATATAAATAAACAACAATATTTGAAACAGAACAAAATACAACTCCAATCCTAAAATCTGATGTCATGAGTAAAAAACACTAATACAAAATAAGAGTACGAAAATACACAAGTTTGTGTCTGACAAAAAAATAAATGCAATAGAAATAAGATGAAGTCTGGAATCAAGCCTTGAACCAGAAGCTCACCCATACTCAAAATTATCTTCAAACAAAGCACGATCTTAAGCTCCGTCGGTTGCACTCAAACTAGGATCTACACTAAGAGGGTACAAAAAGTAGGAGTGAGTACGGTTCACTTGTACTCAGTAGGTATCTTAGACCGACTGAGAAAAGCAGAAAACTAAACAAGTAAAGAATACTATGAGCACACTTCCACCTGCAAACAGAAAAGTTTCCAACAATGGCTCAAACCGTATCTCCTAATAATTCTACAAGTATAATAATGATATAAGAATGACTACACATGAATATGTAAGTGAAAACTAAATTCACGATAACAATAACATAACAAAAATGCAAGTGATGCAATGCAATACAATGGTAGGATAACGATGGAATGTCTCAATATCACCTCGTATACACCTTTCAAGCATAAGCTTCCAGGACAGAACCCATTGGGAGTTTGCAACCCATATGCTTTCACAATCTGTCTCATATCTCAATCAAACTTGCCGGCACATCCCTTGGTCAAAGGTTTTATAAAGTATTTTATTTTTTTTTCAAAATCAATATTTCTCTATGGTACCAATTCCATGTAAATGGATAAATGAAATGAGGATGCATTCTCATAACCAAAACAATATCATGTAATGAATCAATTCAATGATGGTATTATATGAGCTCAAATCTCCTCAAATCTCAATAAATCATGATGTTAGCCATCACATGGCACCACATTAATGAATAGTCATGTAAGACATTAGATATATCATTTCAAGCCTCTATCCGGGCATCACAATATTAATAAAGATAAATAATGCTCAAACAAGACCAACACCAACCCCCACTCGAGTATCATAACAATAATCATCTGTCAAGTCAAGTATAATCCTCATATAAGCCCCCATACGAGCATCACAATAATCATATTCTCTCAAGTCAATAATAAACACTCACATAGACCCCCCCACATTGGTAATACGAGTAAAATAACTATCTCAAAATATGAATCTCATGATAAAATCCCTAACCCGTAGCATACTTTACACTACCCAGCCCAGTCTGAAGAAAGTTAAGTTATAACCTACCTCAAAAAGCCAAAACACGAGTTTGGACCCTTCAACTAGGGCCCTTTACTTTTCGTGCGGTCTCGAATTGAACCCAAACTATAAAAAAATATAATCTACGATTCAAAAGGAATCTAATGATACCCATATTAGCTACTTTCATTTTGGGTCCAAAAATAGTTTGAAAATTGACTCCGAAGAAAAAAGAGTAACCTAGAATTTTATTGAAGAATCATGTTTTCCATACCTCAAGGATCCTTAATAAAAAGTCTCATTGAAAAACAAGTTGAAATTGAGGTTGAAATCATTGAAAAACCATTTTCTCACTTTACTGGGTGAAACCCAAAACTTTCAAGTTTAAAATCAAGGTTTTGAAGATGTTTTATGAGATAAAATTGATGAATAGTGCTTTAAATCAAGTTTAGAAGCTTACCCATTCACTTTTGATGAAAAACACTCTTTAAAATCATTTTCCCCGAGGTTTCCAAGTCTAAAAATGGTGAAAATGGACAAAAACCACAAAATGGAGATTTTATACCATTCATGTGAATAGTGCCCCCAGGATAGCGACCTAACCTATGCGATCGTGAGGTCAACTGTTAACCACGACTAAAAATGGTCATCTCAATCATGGGATGAAGCCACACGACTGTGATGCCTACCCAATCCAAACTTCGTGAACGCCAATACCACCACGCGATCGCGATGAAGGAATACCTAACTCTTTGCAATCGCGACCCTCTGCCACGCCATCGCGGTGAGTAAATTATTGGTGCACCAATAGTTGTGCACCACCAATAGGCCAAGTTTCAAAATGTTCTGAATGGACCCTCAGAGATCTGTTCGGTACATTACAGAAACAAACCAATAATGCTAATAGGATGATTTTGATATTCCAGACTCAATGGACCATCATATTTATCAAAAGATTTTGTTTACAACAAGTTAACCCTCGGGACCCCTTCAGGCTAAATTTAACTAGTTTCCCATCCAGGAGGTCAAAACCAAATATAAAGGCTCAAAACCCAAACTAACCATGCTACTAACTCAAAATCGACATTTAAATCTAATAAAATTGACAGAATCACCATCCGACACTCGGATCACAAAATTTTGACCAAAGTCAAACTAATCACTTATAAGGTTACTCAAAACCTCAAACTCACTCAAATCACTCCCGAACTCTTTGAGGACAGTGCCAACAATCCGCACAACTCATAAATGACACATATCAACTATGAGGAAGGGAAAAATGGTCAAAACATAGAAAAATCTAAAAATCAGAACAGGGAATTGTTACATATTGTCATAAAAGATAGGGACATATCCAATATCCATACCAAAATCCATCAATTATTGTTTGATCCATATCAACTAAGAACAGTATGATCTAGAAGCTATATACTCAGCCTCAACAGTAGACAAAGCTATAGAATTTTGTTTCTTGGTGGACTAGGAGATCAAACATGATCCAACAAAGTGTACCATACCTTTGGTGCTTTTTTTGTCAACTAGATAACCTGTACAGTAAGTATCTGTATAGCCCACAAAGTTGAAATTACTTCCTTTTTGGTACCATAATCCCAATTTAGTTGTTCCCTTGAGGTATCTCAAATATTTTTGACAGCTTTGAGATGAGACTCTTTAGGATTTTATTGAAACCTTGCACAAAGTCCAATACTAAAGACAATATCAGGTCTACTAGCAGTAAAATTCAAGAAAGACCTGAACATTCCTCGATATAACTTCTTCTCTATAGATGGACCTATTTCAACCAGGTCTAGTTTTATGGAAGTTGCAATAGGAGTGTGAATGTCCTTGTCTTTCTCTATTTTGAATCTTCTGAGAAACTCCTTCACATACTTTTGTTGATGTATCGGGGAGGATTTAGTTCTGGTTTTAGTCATCTTTCTGGTTCAAGTAAGTAAATTAGGTATAAAGTTAATGGATTTTGATTATTAATGGTTAACTTACCCTTGCATTTTGTTAATTCACTAATTTATCCATAAAATTGGTAGTTTTAGGTGAATTACGGTAGAAAAGCCCTAGAACGGGGAGGGAGTGATCATGTACTTGGCCTTAGGGGTTGGGTGCGAGTTATAATTCCCAACATGGTAGGTCATTTCATTAATTATACGTTTGTATGCATTTTCTAGACCGAGATCAAACAGAAATTGCATAAAAAGGCAAGGCTCAGGCTTAATCGAGTTGTGCAAGCTTGGATTGAGGTAGGTGATGGTATTGTAGTTTAATCCAATTTATATTATGTGTGCATGTTAACTACTTCATTGTGTGGCTTGTTTGTGCATGTTTTTTGGTATGGTCAACTCAGATGATTTTACCTTGTTGTATGATTTTGACCTGCCTTATTCTCAAATGTGGAATGTTTTGGTATTTGGGAAGTTCTCACGGCTTAATGGTGGAATAAGGTTCGCAGACACTCATGTATAGGATTAAGGTACATGAATGGAATTTGTCCCCTGTAATTCATGGCTAGAGGGTGGCTATGATACCCATAGAGTGTATGTACAAGGTTCAGGTAAGTTTGATGGTTTCATGAGTGAACCGGGGAATATAGTTACATATATTTGATAATTGCTTAATTTGTCTTGACTTGTTGACTTGGCTTGACTGAACTTGACTTGGTTGTGAGTGTATTGACTTGTTCCTTGTAACTCTGAATTGCTTATTTGATACTTGTGTTAGGTGTAGGTTAGATGAGCATGGATTAACTTGTTATACTTTGTTTTAGTTAAGTGTTCATATTCTCATCTTTGGTTGACCAAATAACTCTACCAGTACACTGTTGTTTTCTTGTGTGCTGATACTACACCTGCTCTTACTTTGTTGAGTGCAGCGCATATTTCATCGGCTCTTAGAAGACCTCACTTTTGATTCTAGAGTTGGACTATGGATTCAAGGGTGAGCAACGGGCTACCATAAATCCTTTTTGGTTGATAGAGTCTTTATTTCTGGACTTATGCCTTTCATTTTAGTTTTTGGGATTACATCCTTTTTTTGACAATCTTTAGTAGTTTTGGTACGGACGATTTTCGGGTCCTAGGGATGGTTTTTGGTTAACTACAATGTTTTTCCTTTAAGTTGTACTTAAGTTTTGTTTTTATACTTGATATTTTATTGATGGATTAGTTTTATTTATTTCCTCTAAGTGTTGATCATGGATTTAGTTTTTAGGGTAGTTGGTTCTCCTACTGGATAAGCAGTGTGGGTGCCACTCACGACTAGTTTGGGTCGTGATAAAGTTGGTATCAGAGCCTAGGTTTGTCGATCTCGTCGTACCAAAATGGGTCCAGTAGAGTCTCGCTGAATGGTACGGAGACGTCTATACTTTCTTTGGGAGGCTATAGGAATTTAGGAAAACTTTCATTCTTGCTTCTTTCATGCTATAACTTGATTCCAATTGGTATCTGGCAATCCAAATTGGTATCTAATTTCTTCACTCTTTTGTCCGCAGATGGTTGCTACTAGGTCAAATGGAACCCGAGCATTTACCGGCCAGGCTCGTGAAGGTTCAGTATCACCTCTCCCACCTCAGGATCATTTTGAGGATATGGAAGCAGTAGAGGAGCAGGGATTGGAGCCTAATTCTTTTTCTCATTCAATTTTGGGTTTTGTTATGATCGGTACTGAACATGATCTGCTGACCAAGTTTCTGAAGATAAAACCATCAACTTTCCAGGGTACTGAGTCGGAGGATGATTTTGAATTTATCATTAACTGTTATGAGAGGTTACATAAGATGGGTATTGTACAGTAACATGGAGTTGAGTTTGTGACTTTTCTGTTAGAGAAAGATGCTAAGCAATGGTGGAGTGTGTATATTGAATGTCAGTCATCGATTTTGCCTCTATTGACTTGGGAACAGTTTCATGCTTTGTTCTTAGAGAGGTATGTGCCCCGTGCCCTCCGTGATCGTAAGAAGGATGAGTTTTTGGCATTAGAGTAGAGTAACATGTCAGTTGCAATCTATGAGGCTAAGTTCCATGCCTTGTCTTGCTATGCTACTCAGTTGTTGGCTACTGAGGAGGAGAGGATTTGATGCTATGTTATGGGTTTGAGCTATGATCTTCAGGTTCTACCTGTGTATATGACTTCTACAGGAAAGGTGTTAAATGATGTTTCTGATTATGTGAAGAAGTTGGAAGGGGTTACGCAAGTGGGTCAGGCTAAGATGTTAGCCAAGAAGTCCCGCAATGTTGGAAATTTCAGTGGATCTTACTCTAAGGGCCACGGTCAGTAGGCCTATTCAGCTCACCCTATTTAGTCAATATTGCCACCTTCTACTTTGGGTCCATCTAAGGTTCTTCTCAGTCGCAGGTTATTAGGAGCTAGAAGACTTCTTACTCTTCTACAAGTCAGCTTTCTATTGAGCGGGGATGTTACTATTATGGTGCGGTTGGTCATTTTAAGAGGAAGTGTCCTTTGAGGAAGGCAAATGGCCAGGCACAACTGTAGTTCCTGCAGGTAGAGGAGGAGGAGGTGGCGGCAGGGGTTGTCCACAGAGTGGACGGGGAAATCAGGCAAGTGGTCAAGGTGGTCAAGAAAATGGCGGTGCAGGGGAGGAGCGCAGTCGGGTAGGGAGTTATCTAAGATTGATGACAGGGCTCACTGCTATGCCTTTCCAGGAAATATTGATACCGAGGCTTCTTATGTGGTTATCATAGGTGCCATTTCTGTTTGTGACCGGATAGCTTCTATTTTATTTCACCCTCAGTCTACTTCTTCCTATGTGTCTGTTCGGATCTGAATATGGTGTGTGATGTGCTTTACTATCCTGTTTATGTGTCTACTCTGTTTGGTGAGTCTGTAGTAGTAGCTTATGTTTATCGTTCTTGTTCTGTGTTGTTTGTGGGTTTTCAGACTTGGGTAGATTTGATTATTCTCGATATGTTGGACTTTGATATAATTCTAGGTATGACCTGGTTATCTTCATATCACGTTGTTTTAAACTATAATGCTAAGAAATGAACTCTAACTATGCCTGGTATGAAGGAACTAAAGTTGGAGGGAGTGTATAAGTCCAAACTAGTAAAAATTATATCGTTTGTCTAACCTAGAAGTCTTGTGGGGAAGGGGTGTCCAACATTTTTAGCTCACCTCTGGGAGAAGAGTGTGGGGTCCCCTTCTATTGAGTCAGCTCCAGTAGTTTATGAATTCCAGGAAGTGTTTCCTTCAGATTTACCAGGTATGCCTCCAGATAGAGATATTGATTTCTATATTGACTTAAAGCTGGGCACTCGCCCTATATCTCTTTCACCCTATCGAATGGCTCTAGCAGAGTTGAGGTAACTCAAAACTCAATTGCAGAAACTACTTGACGAGGGTTTTATTCGTCCAAGTGCTTCACCTTGGGGTGCTACGATCCTTTTTGTTAAGAAGAAGGATGGTAGTATAAGGATGTGCATTGATTATAGACAGCTAAATAAGGTTACCATCAGGAATAAATATCCCTTGCCTTGCATAAATGATCTGTTTGACCAGTTACAGGGTGAGACAGTAATTTACAAAATTGACTTGCAGTCGAGTTATCATCAGCTGAAAATTTGATCGAAGGACATACCAAAGACAACTTTTAGAACTCGGTATGGCCATTACACATTTTGGGTGATGTCTTACGGTCTAACTAATGCACCTGCAGCCTTCATGATCTTGATGAACAGTATCTTTAAGGCATTCTTGGATTCCTTTGTTATTGTGTTTATTGATGACATTTTAGTTTACTGCAAGAGTAAGGAAGAGCATGCAGGTCACCTTTGCATAGTGTTGGAGCTTATAAGGGAGAAGTGGTTATTCACGAAATTTTTGAAGTGTGAGTTCTGGTTGTCTTCAGGTACCTTTTTAGGGAACATTGTTTCAGAAAAAGAGGTGATGGTGGATCCCCAGAAGATTGAGACAGTTAAGAGTTAAGAGTTGGATCCGGCCTAGCTCAGTGAACGAGGTAAGGAGCTTTGTGGGTCTTGCTAGTTATTACCGTAGGTTTGTCAAGAAATTTACATCCATTGCAACGTATTTGACAAGGTTGACTCAGAAGGAAGTGCCATTTATTTGGTCAGACCAATGTGAGAAGAGCTTTCTAAAGCTCAATACACTCTTGACTACAACTCCTATCCTTTGTTTACCGGTTGAAGGTAAGGAATTTATAGTGTTTTGTGATGATTCACTTTTGGGCATGGGTGTTGTGTTAATGCAGGATAGGAATGTTATTGATTATGCTTTGAGGTAGTTGAAGCCTCATGAAAGAAATTACCCAACCCATGACTTGGAGTTGGCAGTGGTGGTGTTTGCATTAAAGATTTAGAGACACTATCTTTATGGCGTTAAGTGTGAGGTCTTCACAGACCACTGTAGCCTATAACATGTGTTTACTCAAATGGATTTGAATCTAAGGCTACAAAGATGGATGGAATTGTTGAAGGATTATAATATGACTATTCAGTATCATCCAGGTAAGGCCAATGTGGTGGCAGGCGCATTGAGATGAAAAATTATAAGTATGGGTAGTTTGTCACTAGTGAGGGTGTCCAGGCGATCTTTGGCTAGAGAGTTTTATACTCTAGTATCTCAGAGTATGCATTTTAGGATTTCAGATTGGGGTGGAGTGTTGGCTAGTGTTGAGGTAAAGTCAACATTTCTAGATTGAATTAAGGCCAAGCAGTTCTAGGACAAGAAGTTGAATGCACTCCAGGATAAAGTGGTATGTGGGAAGGTGGCGGATGCCACTCTTGACGCGAGTGGGGTGTTGTAGGTCAAGGGAAGGTTATGTGTTCCTCATATTGGTGATTTGATTCATGATGTACTTTCAAAAGCCCATGGTTCACGTCATTATATTCATCCGGGTACAACCAAAATGTACCGTGACTTAAGACAGCTTTATTGTGGCCCGGGATAAAGAGATACATAGTGGATTATGTGTCTAAGTGTCACAATTATCAGTAGGTAAAGTATGAACATCAAAGGCTTGCGGGGTTGCTTCAGAGAATGCCTATACCTATGTGGAAATGGGAGAACATTGCTATGGATTTTGTGGTAGGTCTTCCTAAAACCTTGGGAAAATATGACTCCATTCGTGTAATAGTGGATCAATTGACAAAATCAGCTCACTTTTTGCCGGTTCGGGTAGACTATAGCTCTTAGCTGTTAGCTAAAATCTACGTCAAGGAAATAGTGAGGCTTCATGGGGTGCCCCTTACCATTATTTTTTATAGAGATGAAAAGTACCCTTCCAAATTTTGGGACATGTTGCATGAGGAGTTGGGTACCAAGCTCACCTTTAGCACGAGTTTTCATCCTCAAACTGATGGGCAATTGGAGAGGACAATTCAAGTGCTAGAGGACATGTTGAGAGCCTGTGTGATTTACTTTGGTGGTCATTGGTACCAGTTTCTTTCGTTGTGTGAGTTCTCATATAACAATAGCTACCTCTCCAGCATCGGTATGGCACCATTCGAGGCACTCTATGGAAGGAAGTTTAGGTCACCTATTGGGTTGTTTGAGATCTAAGATGTTAAACCTTTGGGCACTGACATGGTGAAGGAGGTGCAAGAGAAAGTGAAGTTCATTCAAACCAAGTTTTTGGCTACCTAAAGTAGGCAAAAAGAGTATGTAGACCATAAGGTAAGAAGCATGGAATTCAAGGTTGGTGAGCAAGTTTTGCTTAAGGTGTTTCCTATGAAGGAAGCCAAGAGGTTTGGCAAGAGGGGAAAGCTAAACCCTCTGTATATTAATCCCTTTGAGATTCTTGAGGATGTGGGTCTGGTTGCATATAGGTTAGCTTTACCACCAGTGTTGTCGGGAGTCCATCCAGTATTTTATGTCTCCATGCTTAAACGATACTATGGGGATGAAGACTACATCATTAAGTGAGACTTAGTTATTTTAGATAAGAATTTGTCTTACGAGGAGGAACCTGTAGCGATTCTAGATTGGGATGTTCAAAAGTTAAGGACGAAGGAAATTCATTCAGTTAAGGTTTAATGGAAGCACCGTTTGGTCGAAGAAGCCACTTGGGAAACTAAGAAGGATAAATGGGACAAGTACCCTCAATTGTTTGGGGATACATGTACTCTCTTCTTTCCTTATTTTGACCTATTTCTCATTTGATCATTTCGGGTTAAACAATGGGTAAATTGGTATCTGTTGTAACGACCCTTTCCATCATTACGTATAAGTCTCTCGTTTAAAATTTCATGTTAAAATTCTTTTTGATTTGAAGTTATAAATTTTAGGCTAGGCTAGTTTCGGATAAAATCTGAGCGACGTATGGTCTAGGAAAATCTGGGAATGAATTGGGCAAATTTGGTGTGTTTGATTTGATTTCTACTTAGACAAAACGATAAAGAACCCATAGGACTTCACGAAATTGAATTTAGGTGAGTAGAACTCTCGAAATTGATCTTAGCATAAAGAGTATTATTTGGAATGTCCCGGATTTAATATTTGTTGTAAAAATTGGGATTTTTGGGCGACACTGGACTTTCTATCCTCTCGACGTCGCTATAGCAATGTGCATTTTGCTATAGTGGAGAAAATTCCGCTATAGCGACGGTCAACCTGATCAACGATCGCTATAGAGGCATGTGTTGCTATAGAGACGTTGCTATAGCAATGTATGTCACTATAGCGACTTGCTATAGCAACGTCTCTATAGCGACGAAAGTCACAGATTTATTTTAAAATTTCCCAAAATAGTTTATTTTTCTAAAACACGTTTTGGCGTAAGAAAGAGGCGATTTTGGGTGAGTTTCACTAGATTTTTATTGTTTGGCTTCGTTAAGGTAAGGATTTCATCGCCGTTAACTAGTAATTGATAATTTAGCCTTAGAATTGCTAATTTACGGAGTTCGGGGAGGGTTTAGGGCTGATTTTACTCGTCTTTCTGGTGCAAGGGATTAAATTAGGTATAAAGTTAATGGGTTTTGATTTTTAATGGTTAGTTTACACTTGTATTCTGTTAATTCTCTAATTTATCCATGAAATTAGTAGTTTTAGGTGAATTACGGTTGAAAATCCCTAGAATAGGGAGGGAATGTTCATGAACTTGGTCTTAGGGGTTGGGTGTGAGTTATAATTCCCAACATGATAGGTCATTTCATTAATTATACGTTTGAATGCATTTTCTAGATCGAGATCAAGCGGAAATTTAACGAAAAGGCAAGGCTCGTTGTGCAAGCTTGGATTGAGGTAGGTGATGGTATTGTAGTTTAATCTAATTTGTATTATATGTGCATGTTAACTACTTCGTAGTGTGGCTTGTTTGTGTATGTTGTTTGGTGTGGTCAATTCAAATGATTTTACCTTGTTTTATGATTTTGACCTACCTTATTCTTAAATATGGAACGTTTTGGTATTTGGGATGTTCTTACGGCTTAATAGTGGAATAAGGTTGGTTGGCACTCGTGTTTGGGATTAAGGTACATGGAAAAAATTTATCCCCTGCAAGTAATGGCTAGAGGGTGGTTATGATACCCATAGAGTGTATGTACGAGGTTCAGGTAAGTTGACGATTCCGTGAGTGTACCTGGGAATATAATTACATATATTTGATAATTGCTTAAGTTGTCTTGACTTGTTGACTTGTTGACTTGGCTTGACTGAACTTGACTTGGTTGTGAGTGTATTGACTTGTTCCTTGTTACTCAGAATTACTTATTTGATACTTGTTGTGCTAGGTGTAGGTTAGATTGAGCATGGATTAACTTGTTATACTTTGTTTTAGTTAAGTGTTCATATTATCATCTTGGGTTGGCCAAATGACCCTACCAGTACACTGTTGTTTTCTTGTGTGCTGATACTATACCTGCTCTTACTTTGTGGAGTGCAACATATATTCCAGTGGCTCTTACAAGACCTCACTTGTGATTCTAGCATTGGAATTCGGATTCAAGGGTGAGCAACATGTTTCGGGCTACCGTGAATCCTTCTTGGTTGATAGAGTCTTTATTTCTGGACATATGTCTTTCATTTTAGTTTTTGGGGTTGCATCTCCTTCTTGACAATCTTTAGTAGTTTTGATACGGACAATTTTAGGGTCCTAGGGATGGTTTTCGGTTAAGTACAATGTTCTGCCTTTAAGTTATGCTTATGTTTTGTTTTTATACTTGTTATTTTATTGATGGATTAGTTCTATTTATTTCCTCTAAGTGTTGATCATGGGTTTAGTTGTTGGGGTAGTTGGTTCTCACACCGGATGAGTAGTGTGGGTGCCACTCACGACGAGTTGGGGTCGTGACAATACCTTTCTTACCACCTCTATATGACGCATCTCCCTTTTTAAATGAGGTGAGTGAAAGGAACTTTTGTTTGTCTCGGTCATATGCCTTGAGAAAGCACTATCCATATATCAATTACGCTTGCCTCCTTTCACTTTCACCTACAAAACAGTTTAGGGGTTAATCTTAGGAAGACTAGGCACCCAGAAAAGCTTGTGTCCTTTATTATGATCAAATGGATGGATCAAATTTCTTCTTGCCCATGCTAGCAACATGTTGGTATACCTATTTCTTTTATCAATTCTTGGAGTTCTCTTTAATCAATTTTATGTTTCTGTTCATAACTCCATTAGCCTTTGGACATTCAGTGGTGGGATGTCTATGTTTTCCAAAAATATAGCATAAATCCTTAGTGGAGATTGTTTTTTTGTGAAAACCCAAACTAATATTTTAATTATAAGTTCTATTTCCTAGATGATTTATAATTCTAGATGATTAACTCCAGCAATAAGCTCTTTTCAGATCCAATTTTATCCTAGAATTCTCCTAAGTTAGTCTTCTAACTTTTTCCCTTTCATGAAATAGTTCATCTCTTCTTTGTTTAAGTTCAGACTCAATCTTTTGATGATCATCATTCATATCCTTTTTTCCTTTATCAGTGATGTAACACCCCGTATACTCCCAACCCAATGTGACGACGATAAACAATGGGTACTTCGGTGTCGAGAAGCCATAAGTATGTATTTGGTAATGTTAACAATGAGAAATTTGAAATTTGTCTTCGTACATGTGATTAGCCTTTCATAAGAGGTGTTTTGTGATTTTTGTGGCGCATTCGTGGGGTTCAAAATTAGGCTAAGAGGACCTCTAAACAAAGTATATTAAGGCTAAGAAGTAAGTTAAAGAATAGGACTTGAAGTATCTAACCGAACCCGCGAAGAAAAGTCGAAAACTAAAATTTTTGAAAATTTTTAAGGAGGGGCACGTTTGGGACCGTGACACGCCGCTCTGGGCTAAAAATTTTAGTCCAGGGTCAGTAAGTTGGCGCGCCCAAGAGCGTGCCACCTTGGTTTTTCCACTTTTTCGAAAGTTGGAAATTTCTAAGTCCCAAGGGTATCCGGGGACGTACCGAGCCGATTTTTGCCACGTTTCTTCTACAATCATGATAATATACATGAAATGAGTGAATTATTATGTTGGAATGATAAAATTACTCGAGAACGAATTTGGCATGAAAATGACGATTTTACCCTTGTAGCCAAAATAAGGCATACGTGGCTAGAATTGCTTGATTTTGGAATGGAGGACACGAGTATGAATTCCATGAGTGGGAATATCGTTGTAACGCATATATTATGGATTACACATTGATGTGAGTGATTTAAGATGATATGGGTTATTGGGCCTAATTTGAGATCAAAAATAAGTAAAACATGCAAAGGCCCAATGGGTCAAAATGACCCATTCTTGCCTTGACTTGTCAATGATTGACTTAATGGATAAGGATGAATTTAAAAGGTTATAAAAGGTGGCCAAAAATCAGATTTTAATTCATTGTACACACACATGCTTTTCTCTCATTTTCTAGAATTCTCAAGAACACTCTTTTGGTGCTCTTCAAACCCTAAGGCATTTTTGGGCAAGATCATCATCTTCCAAGCTTGGGTAAGTATTTATTATCATGGTTAAACATATTATATGCATGTTATATTATGTATATCATGTTGGTTATGCTTGGGAGTGTTGGATATGGCACTTTGTGCTTTTGTGAAAGATGTGAAATCCATGGGATTGTAACTTGAATTATGACTTATGACTTTGATGAAAGTGCATGATATGGATGAAATAACAACATGTATGGTGTCATTATGGTCTTAAACATGTTATTTTTCTATAAGTATAAATTATGGGATTTTGGCCGATTTGTTGTTGTGAGGTGTATTGAAGTAATTTGATGGAAGAATTGTGATGTGGTGGTGATGGAGAAGTGTAAAATATGTCGTTCAATGTATGGAATATGGTGGGATTATTGGTATGATGATTTCATAAATGGTATTGTCAAGGGGAAAATGACATGTTAAAGTTAAACATGTGACTTATTGTTATTGTATGCCATTGTAAGGTAATTGGTGGTTAATGTTGGTTCCGTTATTTACTTGTGTTGTAGAGTGAAAAATAAGGATGGAGCGGGACTATTGTATGCACACTTAAGATTGTAGAATTGTATTGTGAATACAAGGTATGTAAGGTTACTCTTTCCGTTTTCTTCTACAACATATTGTTCCTATTGACATTGGACTTGTTTCAAATTCCGAGAGCCTTGAAGTATATCAATTCAGGTTGACATATATTGTTATCCATATGTGCCTTATTCTTAGGTGACTTATGATTCACTTATCTCTTGTTCATTGATTGAAGTTCCGAAGATTTCATGACGTTATAATTCCTAAAAGAACTATCTCAAGAGGGTAATAATGTAAACGAATCTATGTATTCTTGAAAACCATTTTTCCAATCATGTCATGTTCCAAATCCTATAGTGTGAGGATCATCTTAGTACCATTATCATAAGAGTAATAAGAGAGATGATGTGCAAGGTAGTGTGATTACTCCTCATAAGTGAAGATGTCAATCTCATGAGTTAACCGAGTGAAGTGAAATGTGCATATAAGTGTGTGCTTTACTGTCATGATCTCTAGTGTGTCACTCTCATAACTAGGCAGAGGGGTACAAAATTGTAAAGAAGTAAGGCATTTGGGTACTATATGTTTCATTAAGTATGGATCACATTCTAAAGGGTGTAAGTTCTAGATGGAATAATTCCAATACTATGCTATGTTAGTTACTATAGACCACCAAAGGTGGAGGGCCGGTATTATATACTTACTTATATAAGATCGCATAAGAAGTAGCAAAAGTGTTAATCTCTTGGAAGTAGAGAAACGAGGTAAAGTATATATGTGTGTTTCCAATAGCATCGCGATCCTCAATAGACCATAACAGTGTGTATATATTATAACTCCCAGTTCCGAGAATGTTATGTTCCAAAAGTCTAGTAATGTTATGATTATGTTTGTACCAATCTGGTAAAAGTTGAGGCATAATTATGAGGTTATCCATGGGGTGCAATGGACACCCGCATGATGGTCCTCTTTACATTATCCATGGGGTGCAATAGACACCTGCATGATGGTTCTCTTTACATTATCCATGGGGTGCAATGTACACCTGCATGATGGTTCTCCTTACATTATCCATGGGGTGCAATGTACACCTGCATGATGGTTCTCCTTACATTATCCATGGGGTGCAATGAACACCTGCATGATGGTTCTCCTTATATTATCCATGGGGTGCAATGTACACCTGCATGACGGTTCTATTAATTTTTCACTGATCAGTTGGGCCCGGGGGGCAGTAATTGATTAATGAGTGATTAAGTGAAGTAAGGTAAGGTAGAGAAACAAATAGAGTGAATGTATGACACTCCACCAAGAGAGTGGATGTGTGTGGATAAATGTTATTCTTTTACAACTTACTAACCAGTAGTAGAACAATAGTGGTATCGAGCATAGGAACAAGAAAGAATCTCTCGTATATAGAAGAATCTATTAGAGGCAAGTCTCTTGAGTGAAGGTAATTTTCCTTGTAGAGTAATTATAACAGATATCATTTAGAATGATGGTTTATCCATATTGAGTAATCTCTCATATATTATTTCATTGACATTCTCACGTATGATGTAATTTCTATAGCCTTACATACTCAGTACATTTCTCGTACTGACCCCCTCGGGGGACTTACCTTACATATTGCAGGTGCAGGCATTAGTAGACCTCCTCAGTAGACTGTGGATCAGTTGCAGAAGTTTTGGTGAGCTCCACTTGATTCGGAGCTTTCTGGGTCATAGTTGTATATTCATTTTGATGTTGTAAAGGTAGTATAAATAGATGTATCTGTTAGAGGCTTTGTAGACATATGTGGGTATATGGATGTAAGATGTACTTTCAGTTTTACGTAATGGCCCCAACGGCCAAGTTTTATTTATATATATGTAGATGGCATATGTTACTAGATTCATGTCTTCCACGTAGTTTCATGAGGTATAAGAATATTCCCACGAGAATATGCATACGAAGATTCATGGGTAAAGATTGGTTCTCTCGAGTCATATCGGCTTCGGGTTCCAGTCCGGTCCGAATGGGATTTTGGGTCGTGACAAGTGATAGAGAGCTTGATAATTTTAGAATTTAATGCAAAGATGGTAGAACTATGTTGGTTAACCTGTTCCTTTAGAGTACAATTTTCTTTCTCAATAACACACTTGCAATTTTCAACATCAATATATTCATATTTGAGACTAGCAAGAGAACTGAGTTACTAATCTCTATCAGTAGTTAAGTCATGAAGATCATCAATTAGTGGATTCATCAAAGAGTTCTTAGAACAAAGATGCAATTTATCTTTAAGATAAAGTAGACTTACCTCAAAATTCTTCTTCTTCTTCTTCTTCTTAGAACAAAGATGCAATTTATCTTTAAGATAAAGTAGACTCACCCATTGCCATAAATGCAGTCTCATTAGCTTTATCATCGAATTCATCTGAGGTTGATCCCCATGCAACCATCATAGCAAATTACTCTTTCTTTTTGCAATTAGATTTGTCCTTTGACTTTTGCTCTTTCTCATATCTTTCTTTCTTCCATAAATGCAGTCTCATTAGCTTTATCATCGAATTCATCTGAGGTTGATCCCCATGCAACCATCATAGCAAATTACTCTTTCTTTTTGCAATTAGATTTGTCCTTTGACTTTTGCTCTTTCTCATATCTTTCTTTCTTCCATTCAATTTCCTATAGTGGACAATCTTTAATCATATAATCTTTCTTTTCACATTTGAAACATCCAAACTGAGATTTCTCATTAGATCGATATTTTCTACCTATTCCTCTCTTGAACTTAAGATTTTTTGCTAGAAAGGCCACTTGTTCTTCATCAAGGTAAGAATCCTCACTAATAGATGCCTTTAGTACTAGTGACCTATCCTTAGACTATTCCTCCTTTTTGAGGTCATCCATATTCATTTGATAGGTTTTAAGTTCCTAACCAATTCATAAAGAGTCATAGTGGTGGTGTCCTTTGCTTTTCTTATGGCAGTGACCTTCACATCCAACTTAGCTCTTGGAAGAACCCTTAGGACTATCTCAACTTTTTCCTCAATGGTAAGAACTTTTCCCAGAGATGATAGTTCATTGACCAGAGATGTAAGTTGAGTGATCAAATCTTTCAGTGGCTCAGTCTCCTTCATCTTAAAAGCTTCATATTTAGTGAACATCGTAGCAACCCTAAACTTTCTCACTTGACTGGTCCCTTCATGAACATTGAAAAGTGCATCCCAAATTTTCTTGGTAGTGGTACAATTTGAGATTGTATTGTTCTCATCTGGACCTAGCCCATAAACAAGAATTTTTTTAGCCTTTTCATTTTTCTTGAGAGAAATGAGATCTTCTAGAGTAAACTCGCTTCTCACTTTCATCACTTGCTCTCCTTCAACTATTTTCATAGGGATTATTGGTCCCTCAATGATTCTATCTCGTAGCTCATAGTCCTCAACCTTAATGAAGTTCTCCATATGAGCCTTCCACCAGACAAAATCAGACCCATTGAAAAGAGGAGGCCTGATGGTGGATTGTCTTTCACAGTGCCCAATTAGTTGTGCAGAATTCATCCTAGATCTTATCTTAAGGTGTTAGCCTTTTAACAAGATACCCTGCTCTGATACCAATTGATATTCTTCACGACCTAGAGTTTAGTTAATTTAACTTAAGAATTGCCTATGTGTGACACAGGTTGCCTAACGTGTTCCAACAGAAGCATTAAGGACAATAAGTAATGAATACTATAGTTTTCAGTGGAAAGCACCCGACTTATAAAAGGTGTAAAAAAACATGACTTATACCTCTACAGGATTTAACCCCAACTTCACTAAACGCAATGAGCCTCTCAACAAAGATTACAAGCTCTGTAATCTTAGGAATTATGAACTCTAGTTCCTAACAACACACAAACCTCCCAAGGTATGTGCTCCCAAGTTTTTGAGTTATCCCAACTTAAAGACAACAATCCTATTTCAGTTTATAAAACACTGAAACTAATAATACATCAACATTCCAACTCGATGAACAATCCCTAATATGTCGAAGCTAAACCTCTTAGCTAGACTCTGCACTAGGACCTGGTTCTTCAATGTGTTTCTTCAGTATTTAAGATGCACTTGAGAAGTCAATTTGTCAATTGCCTTTTCTGCTTTGTAAGTGCATGAATCAATTTGTTGGACCGATCTTCTATTTAAGCAAAACTCTTCAGAGAGTTATTCTTCAATTGAAACTCCTCTTCTAATTCAAACTCTCTTCAACATAAATGTTGTAGTCAAACTGCAACTCTTCAAACTTTTCTCTTGTTTGAACTCCAACTCTTCAATTTCAGCACATGATTATTTCCTTGAGTTTATCTGTAGTAACCAGCATTCGTTCCTTGACTATTGCACATGTGCCTTTACCCACTAGTACTTCTATTGTAAGTAAACCTCCTTGAGACAGTGTATCCCTGAACCTGCTTGACTCACTTGTTTCATGTCAATTTGTCAATCATCAAAACTCCACAAAACCCAACAGAATGTTTTGAACTTTTTCCTTTCATTGATTACATGTATTGACATCTCAACTACCGGATTTTCAAGGTTTCTCAAGGATTACTCAAGAACTCCAATGAGATGGAACTCTATTATTGGAAAATTAAGGCTCATCAAGAGAGGTAATCCAACTACTCAATACTTATCATTTGTGTATTAAATACAGTTATAGAGTAAAGAATATGGTTTAATCATATTACTCCCTCTGTTTCGTTTTACTTAGTCCCTATACTAAAAATAGTTGTTTTAATTTACTTGTCCAATTTATGAAATTAAAATAATATTGTTATATTTTTTTATTTTTATCCTTAGTATTAAATAACTATATAATGTAATAATAGTCAAATTTCGAGTTTCAAAGCATCGTTAATAATGTTAATTTAGTAAAATACACCCCAAGTTAAAGTTTTCTTAAGGGGCGTGCCAAGTCAACAAAGTCAAGTAAAACGAAACCAAGGGAGTATTTGAGAACCCCTAGAATTAAGATTTTCTTGTTTGCCTATTGAAATTCAAACTATGTCATATAAATTGCAATAAAGAAAGTACAAAATATCAAAAGAGTATCCCAGACCTTGAAAGAGCTGGTTGTCACAATACCAGAAGAAATTATGCTTGGCACTGGAATTCTAGGCGTGTTTGTTGACACGCTGAGGAAAGTTAATTTTGGCATTTCCGCCATAGAGTTTTAGGCCGGCAACATCATAAGCCAGAGCAGCATCGTGAGAATTCTCATAGGTGCTGAGCCAGATGCGAGCAGCACGATTGGGATCGCGGATTTCAGCAATCCATTTTCCAACAGGACTCTTGCGGACACCTTTATTGGTGCAGTTCTAATTTTCGCGAGGCACATCATCATCAAATAAGGTAGTGAAATTATCAAGTGACAAATTCCAGTCTGCATTGCACTTATTATAGGTGCTTCTAGCATTTTCAGGCACATCATCAAACAAAACAGTGAGACTATCATCCTCAAGTGGAATATCCAGGTCTGGATAGGGTGAAGAAGTTAGTGTGGGGATGAAATCGGAATCGGTGATGTTGAATACCGGATAGGAGTTTGAGAACACAACCCCTATTAAAGAATTATTGAATGAAGTATTTGGCGTTGAAACCATCGCTGGAGTATAGCATTCAGGTGTTTCCCCTGCTGCTTTTCCAACCTCATCACGTTGTGTTTCTTTTGTTAAAACAACATGTTCTCCATTTTGGTTTTTGTTTTCTTGACTACAACTGTGACTTCCTCCATAGGTAACTTCAAAGCATGATGGCTCTGTCTCACTTTGCTGGACCATCTTAGTAGCTTCACAATAAGATAAACGACGATAAGCACATGGATAATATTCTCTGCATTTCCAAATAAAATAATCGTTAACAGTTAAACCTGGAATTGAATGACCATATGTGAAATTAACCCAAATAGTGTAGTATCATCCATCCAACCTTTTGGTCAATTCTTTCACAAAAAGAAAGGGAACTCGTACTTGGATGACAACAACAACATATCCAGTATAATAGCATAAGTGGGGTCTGGGAAGGTAGGATGTACGTGAACCTTACCTCTACCTTTGTGGGGTAGAGAGGTTATTTCGGACCCTCGGCTCAAACTCGTACTTACATGAAGAAATAGATATTCATATTTTTGTTGTTGCTGTTGGCCGAAGAACTTAGAATAGTACTCACCTGGGATATTTTGCACCTAAGATCAGTTTTTGTCCATATTTCCTCCAACTGTATCCATCTTCAGGTGGAACCTCTTCTCCGGATCGAGCTTGTACGTACTCTGTCCTTTGTGCCAGCATCTTCCTATAACAAGTTGAAGTTTCTAACAAGGACCTCCAACAAATGTAAGAATACTACAATTTGATTTTCTAAATCTTATCTGCCTCATGCCTTCATCTGAGTATATTACAGTTATTCCAGGCGAAATTGTGTACATACAATTTGGTAACTGTGTTTGGAGAAAATGTACGAATATAATTGCTTCATGTACTAGCATTATTAGAGGAAAGTTACTTATCGGCACCAAGTACTAGCATCACATTATCAAGTCCATGATTATTTAGATAAAATTTATCACTTAACCATGGTTCAATTCATATATATGGACATTAACAAATTTTTTTTTTTTTACAGCTCTGAATATGAATTAGAACTTGATGAGAAAAAAGGAATTTGTGAGTGAGAAGGCATGATTGGATGGTAGATAAATTAGAGGAAATAAGGGTGAAGACTTGCTCAACTGTCCTTGTAGAGTCAATGCATATTGCATTAGTTGACTATCAAGGCCTTTGTGCATTCAAGATAATAAATTCACAACCTACCAACTTCTGTCCTTTATGAGTTTTTTTCTTAATGGAAAATGGAAGAAAATGGAACTTTTGTTAAAAGGACTCATTTGATGATTAGAAAATAATCTACTACAAATCGCTAAAAGGGAGAGGAGGTGAGCAAAAAGATTCAAACATAGTTTAATTAATATCTACTGACGTCCAATTGTATAAGATTTTTTTACATGATCACATTAACTGGTAATAACCAATTACCATACTAATTTTTTTTTCGAAAGTTGCTGCATTAATTGCTCCCCTCCCCCCCCCCCCCCCACACACTAACCCCTAAGTTCAAAACTGATTCATGTTATTTGAAGTTTGAACTCCAGAAGCTTAGTGTTTGAATTTTAGAACTTTGGATGCAATTTCAATGGCAATTAAAAAAACCAAAGGTTTTGGATTGAGAAAATTATAGTTTGATATTTTTCAATTGGAAGAAAACTGTATCACTTATATGATGCAAATTTGACCCATACTTGCCCTAGAAGTTTTGATATAATTTTAGTGACTATTGCCTGAGTTTATCATATTAAACTTATGACTATTAGTTCCAAAAGTACGACAATGTACTTACGGGTTGTATGGTGTGAGGTATAAGGTATAATAGTCCCAGAATAAAATGTACGACCATAGTGATGGAATAAATTATCCCATATACATGGTGGTATAACTAATCCTAAGATAACTTGTTCCCAACCAAATGACCCCTTAGTGTAATCCCATAAGTACGTGGATCTAGAGAGAGTGAGATGTACGCAAACTGAGGGGTTCAAGTGCCTTCTAGTTTTATTATTTTGATGATTGACAAACCTGATGAGGGCACCTGGTATTAAATAAATTGTTCGTACAGTTTTCTGTTAGTGATAGCTGTGACAGTAAACAATGCCAACGTACACTGCCGTGGTTGTCATCCCTCATTCGTACACAGTTGTGGTCCTTATTATCTCTCCACTAATGAGAAATGATCAAAGCTTTCTCTCCCATCCTCCCCCTCTTATATATTGATCATTACATGAGAAGAAAATCTAGTTTTTGCAAATCAAAAGGAGCCTTATTATTTCTGCAAAAACCAACATTCTGAGGCTATTGAAGACAATGTTCAACAACCAAGAAACCAGTCTGCTCATAGTGAAAAATGTATTTGTTTCTAGGTTTATTTAGTCTTTGTATTTTAGTTCTTAACATTGTAAACTCACTCGTCTTTAAGAGATTAGTGTGGATACTTGTTTTCTCTTTTTTCTCATACTTCTGACTTTTTAGCTAGAGTTAGCTGATGGAGTCGTTGCAATAGAGTTATTGCAAGGGATTACGGATTAGGAGTTTAATTCCTAGATTGCATAGGTTTGTAATCTGAATCTTGCTTAGTGTTAGTAAAGCAGTTGAGAAATCCTACTAGGATAAGTCATGGTTTTACTCCTTTAAGCCAGGAGGCTTCAACGTAAACATCATGTGCCTTTTCTTTACTGCTGTTTATTTTCTGTTCTTATTAAAACTCGTTGTTTTAGTTTAAGGACCAGGTTAATAGTCAAGTCCTTAATACTGTGGTGGACCCATATAAGTCTTCACAAACCTTACCTTTATCTCTAAGGGTTAGAAAGGTTGTTTCTAATAGATCCTTGGTTCAAAAGCAAAGTTTTCAAAACAGAATTGCAAGAATAATATGACAATAAAATAGCAAGCTATAAAGAAAATGATGCAACATATAGTAATACACATTAAGGAATGAGAAATTATACGATTATTAAATAGCCCTCACATCTCCCACGTAAAGTGTGACAATGCTAGGCTACTTACTAGCCTTCCATCCTAAATTCTCGACCTCCAAACATATCTATTTAACGGAATAGCCTCAGTAAGCTGAAGTTGTGTCATGTTCTATCTACTCACTTCCTCTTAGTTCTTTTTCGGCCTATCTCTACCTCTCCAATCTCCTTACTGTGCACCCATGCACCTCCTCTTCACATGATCGAACCACCCCAACCTCACTTCCTCGTCCTGTTCATCATGGTGACCACTCCCACATCGTCTCGTGTAAAATTCTTTCTTAATTTTATCTCTTCTAGTATGTCCACATATCCATTTAAGCTTCTTCGTCTCTGTTGTCTTCATCTTTTGACTGTGTCATTTTTAACTAGACAACACTCTACCCCATACAACAAAGATGGTCTAATCACCACCCGTAGAAGTTACTTTTAACCCTTGGTGACACATTCTTACTGCGTAGTATCCCAGAGGCGAGCCTCCATATTATCTACCCCTCCCTAATATGATATACGACATCATCATTAATCTCCCGTCTTCTTGGATTATTGAAACTTCCTCTCTTGGGTATGACTTGTGCCTCCTTCTCTTCCACCTTTACCTCATGCATTATGTCACCAAATTTGCATTCTGGGTTCTATTTTATTCCTGCTTAAAATGAAACCTTTAGATTCTAGGTCTTGTCTCCAAACTTTCAGTCTATCATCAAATCCCTCATATGTTTTGTCAATTAATACTATGTCATCTGTAAATATTATATACCACGATACCTACACTTGAATAAATCGTGTCAATTCATCCATCACTAAGAGAAATAGGAGCGGGCTAAGAGGATGACCCCTGGTACAACCCTATCAAGATCGAAAAGTGTTCTGAGTCACCTCTCATTGTCTTAATTTGGGTCTTGGATCCATCGCACAAGTTGTCTTTAATGCATGGATGCCAGCATTTCTTTTGGTCGAACAAATATATTTTATCATTAGCACCAAAATCTCCACAAGATTCGCTCTTTACATGAGCAATACATCATAGAAAAAGGAGAAAAAACTACGCCTCGACACTCTACTTCTATATAATGTTTATTCCTCGCTTATCACCTCCAACCTATACATTTTACCTGTGTGAATGAATGTTCTATCCACTCTGACTCTGTTGTTGATCTTCCTGTTAATAAATTCAAAACTTTTATACATACTATCTTGCTGGATTTGTAGAACTATATTGTGTGGCCTGGGAACTATACTATTCCATAGAGCTTCATTACGTGCTTTCCAGACATGATATATGAGCTCAGACATTACAGCCCATACCAAGAGTTGCCTAACCCTACCTTGTACTCTTCTAGCAGTCCTGGTCCATATCCCATGTAAATCTTTGTTGTTGAGTGTAATTTTCAGCCAAGCCAGTGTCTCATTCTGGCATATACTGGAGACAGTGCACTATAAAAATAGGTGTTCTATTGTTTTTGAGGCAGAATCACATATGAGGTATCTATCATTCTGGCAAATAGTCAGACTGGCGAGCCTTGTTCTGGTCAATAGCCTTCTATGGATGATTAACCAACATATGAAATTATGTTTAGGCGTATTAGTTTTATTCCAGTACCATGGCCCTTCATTACTAGGCCCTATCCTCACTGATATCCACTATGTATTGAATACTTCCCACCAAGTGTAAGCCATTGATTTTGGATATATCCAGACATAAACTTCCTTTTAACTGCACGTACTTTCTTCCAATACCAGCAACTATTCTGTGGTGGTTGATAAACCAACCAAGTGCCCTTTAATTACACATGATCCACTCATTTCACCCATAAGTTTTCAGCTTTATTTGCCACATCCCACACATACTTAGTAATTCCTGCTTCATTCCATATATGCAATCAATAATACCCAGTCCACAGTCCGTTTGCTTCTACATATAATATAATGTCCCATGCCACCATGGTTTTTTTATCATTGTGCACATGCCCACTCCATAAGAAGTTTAAGAAGTTTCTATAGACAGCAATGATGCTCTTCAATACCTTCCTTGGTAGTAGGAAAATAGAAGATCAATATGAATGAATGAGCACCAAAACTGAGTTCACCAGCTGAACCCTTCTGGCATATGACAAGTTCCTAGTGCCTCGTGTCTTTATTCTACTTGTTATTTTCTCATTGAGCATTTCACAATCAGTTACTGATTGTTTCATGGCTGATATTGGTACTCCAAGGTACGGAAAAGGAAATTTTCCTTTGGTATATCTTGTTATCTCACATAGATCCTCTGATTCCTGATGGGCATAAGCATTTCAGCAGATCTGGTCCATTTGAGAGTCTTTAAAGTTCAAACTTGGTCTTAATTAGGTTTTCTTGTAGGACCTAGTTTCTCTCATGGGAAAGTTGAAGATCAAGTTTTAGTTTCTTAACCCCCTTTTTAGATCTAATTGCATGCAGTGAGCAACATTTTTTTCATTTTTTAGGTACATCAACAACTTCCTATTGTTCAAAATCAAGCAGGTCTGCCTTATTTTTTGGAGTTCCACAGTTTGTCAGCCGTTCATGATTGTCTTCCTCAATTTTTCTGTTATCAAATTTTAAAGAAGCATAACCATTCATGAGTTGTTCTTTCTCAGTGGTTAAAGAATGAAATTCATCAATGAGAACTACTGACAAAGAAGCAAGTTTCATTTGTTAATATGAATCAATATTTAATTTAATGTCATGAAAATTTACGTCAGATTGTTTCTCTTTATAATCAAAGTCTAAACAAGCTGTCCAAGTGTAGATCCAACGCACGACTCAACTAAGCTTTCCTACTGCCATTGATAAAGAAATGCCCCTAGCTAACCTAGAGAAGGAAGGGAGAAAAGTCTTAGCTAACGAACTAATTCATGTTCTTGAGAGGCTTTTTCTATTGATCTGTTTCCCGAGCCCGTTTTCCTTTCTTCGTAAAATATGGCACTCTTTGAATATGGGTAGACTCCCTAGCAGTCAATAAGGCGACCTTTCTTAATTACTATTCCATTCTGCATGTCACCACTCTTTTGATCTGCTAGCAAGACTCTTTACTAAAGAAAATAGGATTGCCAATCGAAGAACTGAAAAGTTAGGATTGCAGAAAGTATTGAAATAAAGAAGAAAAACCAAAATTAAGGGAGAAATTTGTGGGATCAATAAAAAGAATAAAATCAATAAGTTGCCATAACAAATTTCCACAACAAGTTACAAAGGTCATAGCATGTTTTGGTTTGCAATTAATAACAAATTGTAGGAAATCAATCATTCTTATTAGTCTATACGGTGATTCTCTCACTTATAAAGGAGAGCTTTGGCTCTTATTTTAGACACACCAAAAAATTAGAGAGAGAAATAGAGTAAAGAGAGAGTCAGAGGCAAATCCAGGATTTCAAGATTACAGGTACATCATTGCTTTTTAAGATAAAGAAATAAAATTTTATAGTGACAAAAACTTGGCGGGCAAAATTATTATACTTACTTTTGATTTTGCATTAAACTTTTTTAAAAAGAAAAAATAAAGAAGAAAAAATGAAGTGGGGCAGGCAACTAAGTTTTCTTTAGAAAAAAAAAGTTAGAAAGGGGTAGTAACGGATTATAACACCCCGTATGTTTTGAAAAATTAGTTAACGACCGAAACATTCATGGAAATAATGAAACATGAGAGACTTGATGAATTTTGTATGGAATTATGGGCATGTAAAAGGCTAAGTCAATTGGGCCCTTAAATGAAGCCCAAAGGAAGAAGACATGGCCCAAAAAGGGTTATTTTGACCCATTCTTCCATTTCTTGATCCATTTGACTAAATCAAATGGCATTTAATGCTAAGGAAAAGATAAGAGGGACATGAGGTACTATATAAGGAAATAAATCAGATTTTTATTCCCTTTAACACTCATCACATCTCTAGAAATTTCCAACAATTTCTCTTTTGCTCTCAAGAGTCCCAAGTCACTCTTTTGGCCAAAATCATCCATTGGTAAGTCTTGGTAAGTGTTTATTATGATGGAGTGATATGTATTATGCATAGTATATGGTGTATATTGTGTTGGTTATGTTGATAGAATATTGAGAAATTCACATAAGGTGAAGTGTTCATGTTTGCTAAATTGAAGGGTGGTTTGTCTTGTAAACTTGATTTCGGACTTGTGGTTTTGAAGAGAGTGAACTTGGTGGAGTAAATATTGACATGTGAGATGTTATTATGGTCTTACCTTTTTTGAGTTATGTTCATAACATATGGAATGGTTATGGGGAAATCGTTTGTGGTTATTGTGCCGTATGGGCCGTGAAATGAGATTTTGAGTGTCGTTATGTGTGTTGTGAGGCCATGGCTGATTGTTGATGTTTAATGTGATCAAGAATATGTTCAAAAATGTTTGATTGTGATCATGGATCATTCATGGCATTAAAAGACCCAAGAAAAGTCATTTCAGACCAAAAACGGGCATCCGCCCCCGCAGACGAGGCATCTGCGCGCGCAGATGCCAACGCAGAGGGCTCTGGAAATTTCCAGGAAGCCACCTGCGCACGCATCCAGCCAGCGCATGTCACCTCCAGATTTCGTTTTGTGTGTTTCCGTCACTGATTGATCCCCGAAAGCCCCGATACCCTTTTTGGATATAAATATCAACTTGTGAGGTCGTTTAAATGACTTTGAAGTATCGTATGAAGGTGGTTGGGACTGTATGAAGTACTAAAGGTTGTTCACATGTTGTTATAACGACGTAAATGTGACGGAATGATAAAGAGAAACGCGTAAAAGGTAAGTGAGGTATAAAATGCTATCGATATAGGATTTCTTGGTCAATGTGCATAGTGTTGTGGTGTTGTTGATATGATAAGGCCTTGAATTGTTTTGTAAGGGGTAACATGACATTGTACGGCAGTCGTATAGTTCATTGACGTCGTGTACGCCTACATGGTAGCTAGTTGCTAATGTAAGTTCCGGTATGAACTTGTCTTGTAGAGTAAGACGTAAAACAGGAGCTGGACCACTGTATTCCTACATAGACTAATGTATCCATACTTGTAAACAAAGGTATGTAAGGTTACTTTGTCCGTATTTTTCTGCGGCAAATAGTGTCCATATTGACATGTCACTAGTTCTATCCCGAAATGTGCTAAGGTATCCGATATCCGTTTATCACTAGTCATTGTCATATATTTTCTACTCGTGGATCATTTGTGAATCTCATGTCTCATATTCATGGTTAATGTTCCGAAAGCTCGAATGAAGTTACATTCCAATATTCCAATAGTGCCTATACTTGTGTCTCTTGTTTATGGATTAACGTCCAATGGTTCCAATGGTCTCATGGTGCTAGTAATGTTATATTTTTCATTGATAATTATTCACATGTCCTTCACTTATTGGTCAATGATTCAAAGCTTCCAACAATGTTGTGTTCCAAAGTTCCAAAGTGATGTTATGACTATCAAAGTACCAATCTCAAAGTAATGAACAAAGTAATGCAAATGTGGTCAATGATCAAGTACGGGTGGCAAGTCTAGGGGCGTAAGCCTAGCTCGACTCGATCCCGAGATATGGATTTATGGGTGGCAAGTCTAGGGGCGTAAGCCTAGCTCGACTCAATCCCGATGCATTGATGTTTGGGTGGCAAGTCTAGGGGCATAAGCCTAGCTCGACTCGATCCCAACACAATGATATGATATGAAAGACCCACTGATCAGTCGGGGCCCGGGTACATTATGACATATGTGATAACAAGTGAGTATTGATTGTAAAGAAAGTGACAAAAGTAATGAAAGCAATCCACATGATTCCCAAAATTCAACATGGTGACTTACTCACATTGTCTATTCATTTGTATTGAGTTCATTAGTATGTTCATGTGTTACAAAGTTTCATTTGACCCTTACATACTCAGTACTTATTTCGTACTGACCCCTT
Source organism: Capsicum rhomboideum (assembly GCA_031232105.1). Taxonomy (NCBI): domain Eukaryota; kingdom Viridiplantae; phylum Streptophyta; class Magnoliopsida; order Solanales; family Solanaceae; genus Capsicum; species Capsicum rhomboideum. The sequence continues at coordinate 149,265,511 of CP124714.1, read as the reverse complement.
TCGGGGAATTTACCTTACTTGCTGCAGGCGCAGGTCCCAATAGGCCTCCTCAGTAGATTGCCAGTGTGAGCCGTTCTTTGGTGAGCTCTAACTAATTCGGGGCTTCTCCGAGTCAGAGTGTATATATGTTTTGGTATTGTACATGTTGTATAAAGTGGGGACTTGTCCCGACTTATGGTTCATTTTGGTCAATGCTCTTGTTAGAGGCTTTTGTAGACAGATGTGGGTGTATCAGTGTAAAGGACATATGTTGTTTTGACTGGATGGCCTCAACGGCCAAGTTTCATATGTATGTACAAAGATGTCCCATGTTCTCCTTTATTCGTCTTTCATATTATTATACAATGGTGGTTATGCTTATGATATGCATATGATTGAACATAGGCAAAGGTTGGTTCTCTCGAGCCTTATCGGCTATGGGTGCCAATCATGTCTCGATGAGATTCGGGGCGTGACACGGATTTGATCCCATGACCTCAAGGACTCAAAATAAGCTCTTAACTAGTGCACCACTCACTCTTTTTTTTTAAACCATGCATGCCTTCAGATAATATTAGATATATTTTAAAAATTATACACAAAATATATCGATTTTAGTCGAATGATCACGGGTTTACGTGACCCATTTTTTAACATAAAATTTATAATGACCTATACCGTCGTTATTAAAATATCCATAATAAAAATGCTACAATTTAAAAGTTTGTATTGGTTCGAATTTGAGTCTGAGAAAACTATTTATTCCGTTTAACAATTGCTGAAGAAAATGTAATTAAAAAAGTGGGTACGACCTGACAAGGTCCGCCACAGTGGTCTGTTTCCCGCTACAGTGAGCCTGCTGAAGCAAGGCTTCTGCCGCTGCAACAAAGGACGTGACTAGAATCTCTAGTTTAATAAACCTGTTTCAATTCTAGCTCTTATTCTAAAAAAGGGTTCTCTCCTAAAAATTCCCTAGGGTTATTTTCTATGGTAAAAACATCAAAAACGGAGAGGACACGCTCTAATGGAAGTGCGGTTCCATCCTCTTCCTCGTAGATTTTCCATCAGAAAACACTAGATCAAGACAAGGAGCAAGAGTGCATGCATTCGATGGCAACTCGGCATCGAGGTAGGTTATGGTTTAATGAGTAGTAGACTTGGATTAGTGATCGTATTGTATAAAATTAATGGAAGAAAGCATGATTAGGCCTTCCGACATGGTGTTCGGATGGATAAACAAAAAAAATGTAAGAAAAGTTGTGTGTGGAAATATGGGTTTAAATATATATACACATTGTTGTAATACCATCTTGTGCTTATAATCTGCGTTAATGCTAATGTGAGTAGTAGCGGGTGACTATGTGTTAATACAATCATGAAACAAACTAATAATGTTTTGCGTGAAAGGGTTGCGAAGTGTATGAACTTGATTGCATGTGTTCTTGATGACATATTTATCTTGAGGTGATGTGTACTTGTGTTTTGGTGATGACGTGTAAAGTTGTATCATGACATAGATATCCTAAGAGGAATACCATAATTGTTATTAAAGTGTGATCCTTAATAAAAGGTGGATAAACTAGGGTGAGTCATATACTACTTATTGATAAACTGTAACGACCCTCTTCATTGTTATGCATGAGTCCTACGTTTAAAATTTCACGGCCAAATTCCTTACGGTTTGGGAGTTACAAAATTCAGGCTAAGCTAGTTTCGATCGAGTTCGGAGCGAGGTGTGGTCTAGGGAAATCAGGGAATGATTTAGACTGGGTTGGTGGAGATTATATTGATTTCTAGTTAGCTAAGACAATAAGGAAGCTGTAGGAATTTACGAAATCAAATTTGGGTAGGTAGGACTCCTGAAATTGATCTTAGCATAAAGGGCATTGCTTGGAATGTCCCAAGTTCAAGGTGTGTTGCAAAAAGTGGAATTTTTGGGCAAAGATGGGCATTCTGTCCCGTTGAAGCTGCTATAGTGGTCGGCACACAGCTATAGCAGTAAGTGCTATAGCGACGGTCAAAGGCGGTCAACGACCGCTATAGCGACACCGCTTTAGCTGTCAGGTACCGCTATAGTGGTGAAAACCACAAATTTATTAAAAATTTTCCCCTAAATAGTTTATTTTTCTAAAATTTATTTTGGGGCAAGGAAAGAGCGATTTAGGGCGAAATACACTAGAAATCTATTGTTTGGCTTCGTCAACGTCAGAAATACATCCCTATTAACTCGTATTTAATTATTAAGCTTTAGAATTGTTAATACATGGAGTTCGAGGAGGGTTTTAGGGTGGATTTTAGTTAATTTCTGGTGCAAGAGGGGAAATTAAGGAATTATTGACGATTAATTTACCCTTGCATCTTGTTAATTCACTAATTTATCCATGGAATTGGTAGTTTTAGGTTAATTATGGTAGAAAAGCCCTAGAAAGGGAAGGGAACGAATATGAACTTGACCTTAGGGGTTGGGTATGAGTTGTAAATCCCTACATGTTAAGGTCATTTCCTTGATTATGTATTTATATGCATATTCTAGACCACGAGAAACCGAAAATTGCATGGAAGGGCAAAGCTCCGGCTTTAAGGGTTGTGCACGCTTGATTCGAGGTAGGTGATGGTAGTGTAGTTTAATCCAACTTGTATTATATGTGCTTGTTAACTAGTTTGTAGTATGGCTGGTTAATGCATGTTTTTTGGTGTGGTCAATGCAATGATTTTACTTGCTTATTGATTTGACTTGCTTTATTTCTAAAATGTGGAATGTTTCGGTGTTTGGAACGTTCTCACGAGTTGTTGGTGAATAAGGTTGGCAGACACTTATGTCTGGGGTTTAGTACATGGACAAAATTTATCCCCTGTAGGTCATGGCTAGAGGGTGGATGTATTACTCACAATGTGTATGTACGAGGTTCAGGTGAGTTTGACGGTTCCATGAGTGAACCGTAGAATATATTTATCTATGCTTGATAGTTGCTTAAGTTGTCTGGACTTGTTGACTTGGCTTGACTGAACTTGACTATTGCTTAAAATCCTAAACTGCTATTTGGTGTTTTGTGCCAAGAGTATAAATGTTTTGATCAAGGATTAACTTGTTGCACTATTATTTAGTTAAGTGTTCATATTTTCATCTTTGGTTGGCCGAATGACCATACCAGTACACTATTGTTCTTGTGTGCTGATACTACACCTACCTTTACTCTTGTGAGTGCAGCTCATATTCCAGCGGCTCCTACGAGACCTCACTTGTGATTCCAACCATTGATTTTAAATTTTAGGGTGAGCAACTTATCTGGCTACTGTGGAGTCTTTCTCTTGGCATAGTTCTCTATTTTCGGACTTATGTTTATCTTAGTTTTAGGGTTGCATCCCCTTCTTGACATTCGTAGATGTTTTGGTACAGACGACTTTCGTGTCCTAGGGATGTTTTGCTAAGTACATTTTCCACTTTAAGTTGTACTTGTGGTTTTTGGTTTTGAATGGATATTATTCTATTGATGGATTAGATGTACTTATTTATTTTTAAGTGTTGATTATGGGATGGTTTTCGGGGTAGTTGATTCTCCCACCAGATAGGTAGTGTGGGTGCCACTCACAACGGGTTTGGGTCGCGACGAAGTTTGTATCAGAGCCTAGGTTCGTCGATCTTGTTGTACCAAAATAGGTCCAGTAGAGTCTCGCAAAACAGTACGGAGACGTTTGTACTTTTATTTCGAAGGCTATAGGACTTTAGGAAATCTATCTTTCTTGCTTCTTTCGTGCTATAACTTGATTCCAATTGGTATCTGATCTTTCACTCTTTTGTCCACAGTTGGTGAATACTAGGTCCAACGGAACCCGAGCAGCAGCCTTTGCACCGGCAGCTCAAGCTGAGGAGACAATCATAAGGGGAAGAGGACGAGTGAGAAGGAGAGGAAGAAGAGGAAAGGGACAAGCCACACCCACCAGGGGTGGAGCTCAAGCAGCTGCTGGCCATGCTCATGGAAGGTCAGTATCCCCTCCCCCATCTCAGGATTATTTTAAGGAGAGGAAAGTAGTAGAGGAGCAGGAAGTGTAGCCCGGGGTGGCGACACAAGCTGGGGTTGTGACCTTACCTCATATGTCTGCTGAGATTGACTGGAGACACTCCTACTATACAGGCTTTCCAGGCTTCGATTCTTCACCCTACTATTGTTATGGCTCCAAGGATGGATAAGGCTTCAGGGACTGATATTTTTCCTCTTTCGGTGTTGGGTTCTTTAATGACATGTAAGGAGCATGATCTGTTGACTAAGTTTCTAAAAATGAAACTACCTACCTTCCAGGGTACTAAGTTTGGGGATGCTTTAGAGTTTATCATTGATTGATATCAGAGGTTGCACAAAATGGGTATTGTTCAGTAGCATGGGGTTGAGTTTGTAACTTTTCTATTGGAGAAGGATGCTAAGCAATAGTGGAGGGCGTATGTTGAATATCGGTCATTGATTTTATCCCCATTGACTTAGGAGCAGTTTCATGTCTTATTCCTGGAGAAATATGTGCCCCGGGCCCTCCGTGATCACAAAAATGATGAGTTTTTGGCATTGGAGCAGGGTGACGTGTCAGTTACGGCCTATGAGGCCAATTTCCATGCATTGTCTCGCTATGCTACTCAGTTGTTGACTTCTGAGGAAGAGAGGATTCGACTTTATGTCAAGAGGTTGAACTATGATCTTCAGGTTTTGACTGTTCATATGACTTCTACAGAGAAAGGGTTCAATGAAGTTGCAGATTATGTGAAAAAGTTGGAGGGGGTTCCACAAGTGGGTAAGGCTAAGATGTTAGCCAAAAAGTACCATAATGTTAGGAATTTCAGTGGATCTTATTCTAAAGGCCACAATCAGCTGGCCTATTCACCCCGTCCGATTCAGTCAGCCTTGCCAGCTTCTACTGTGGTTCCAGCTAAGGTTTCTTCTCAGACACAGGTTGCTATGGTCCAAAGGGATTCTTACTCTTCTACTAGTCGTCCTTGTCTTGAGCGTGGATGTTACTATTATGGTGTTGTTGGTCATTTTAAGAGAGAGTGTCCCTTGAGGTAGGAAAATGGCCAGGTACAGTAGCAGACTCGGTCTATAGTTCCAGCAAGTAGAGGTGGAGGAGGTAATGGCAGGGGTCGTCCACAGGGTAGGTGGAGAAATCAGAGAGGTGGTCGGGGTGGCCGAGGGAATGGCGGCGTTGGGGGAAGAGCGTAACCGAGAAAGGAGTTAGCTTAGATTGATGACTGGGCTCACTGTTATACATTTTCGAGAAAGATTGATGTTGAGGCTTCTGATGTGGTGATCACAAGTACTATTTCTTTTTATGAACATATGGCTTCTGTCTTGTTTGATCCAGGGTCTACTTATTCTTACGTATCTCTTAAGTTTGTGATGGGTCTGACTCGGGTTTATGATATACTTGATCACCATGTTTATGTGTCTACTCCGATTGGTGAGTCTGTGGTAGTAACACATGTTTTTCGTGCTTATTCTGTGTTATTTGTGGGTTTTCAGACTTGGGTAGACTTGATTATTCTAGATATATTGGACTTTGATGTAATTCTGGGTATGACCTGGTTATCTACATATCACACTGTTTCAAACTGTAATGCTAAGACAGTGACTCTAGCGATGCTGGGATTGAATAAACTAGAGTGGGAGGGAGTGTATAAGGCCAAGCCAGTAAAAATTATACCATTTGTATGGGCCAGAAGGTTATTGTGGAATGGGTGTTTCTCATTCCTAGCCCATCTTCGGGATGTAGACTCGGGGTCCTCTTCTATTAAGTCAGTTTCGGTAGTTTCTGAGTTTCAGGAAGTGTTTCCTTCAGATTTACAAGGTATGCCTCCGAATAGGGATATTGACTTCTGCATTGATTAAGAGCCGGGAACTCGCCTTCTATCCATTCCACCTTACCGAATGGGTCCCACAGAGTTGAGGAACTTAAAACTCAGCTGTAGGAATTGCTTGACAAGGGTTTTATTCATCCAAGTGCTTCAGCTTGGGGTACTCATTTTCTTTTTGTTAAGAAGGGATAGTAGCATGAGAATGTGCATTAATTATAGGCAGTTGAATAAGGTTACTATCAGGAATAAATATCCCTTACCTTGCATAGATGACTTGTTTGATCAGTTACAGGGTGCGTCAGTATTTTCAATGATTGATTTACAGTCGGGTTATCATCAGTTGAAGATAAGATCGAAAGATATGCCAAAGATAACGTTTAGAACTCGGTATGACCATTATGAGTTTCTAGTGATGTCTTTCGGGTTGACTAATGCACCAACAGTCTTTATGAGTTTGATGAATGGGATCTTTAAGTCATTTTAAAACTCTTTTGTTATTGTGTTTACTGATGATATTCTTGTCTACTCCAAGAGTATGGAAGAACATCCAGTCATCTTCGTATAGCTTTGGGAATTCTAAGGGAGAAGCAATTATTTGTTAAGTTCTCAAAGTGTTAATTCTGGTTGTCTTCAATTTCCTTCTTAGGGCATGTGGTTTCTGAAAAAGTGGTGATTGTGGATCCCCAGAGGATTGAGACAGTAAAGAATTGGACTCGGCCTAGTTCAGTGACCGAGGTAAGGAGTTTTGTGGGTCTTTCCAGTTATTACAGTAGGTTTGTCAAGAACTTTACATCCATTGCAAAACACTTGACAAGGTTGACTCAGAAGGAAGTGACATTTGTTTGGTCAGACCAATGTTAAGAGATCTTTCAAAAGCTCAAGAAACTCTTGACTACAGCGCCTATCCTTTCGTTGCCGGTTGAAGGTAAGGATTTCATTATGTTTTGTGATGCCTTACTTTTGGACTTGGGTGTTGTGTTCATGCAGGATAGGAGTGTCATTGGTTATGCTTCGAGGCAGTAGAAGCCTCATGAGAGGAATTACCCTACCCATGACTTAGAGTTGGCAGCATTAGTATTTGCATTAAAGATTTGGAGAGATTACCTTTATGGTGTCAAGTGTGAGGTCTTCACAGACCACCGTAGCCTACAACAAGTGTTTACCCAAAGGGATTTGAATCTGAGGTGGATGGAATTGTTGAAGGACTATTATGTGACCATTATGTATCACCCAGGCAAGTCCAATATGGTGGCAGATGCATTGAGCCAAAAAGCTAAAAGTATGGGTAGTTTGTCATTCTTGAGAGTGTCCAGGTGACCGTTAGCTAGGGAATTTCAAACTCTAGCATCTTTGAGCATGCAATTTGATATCTCAGACAGGGGTGGTATGTTGGCTAGTATTGAGGTAAAGTCGACATTTGTGGAACAGATCAAGGCCAAAAAATTTCAGGACAGGAAGTTGAATGCACCTCGGAATAAGATGGTGAATGGAGAGGTGGCGGACGCCACTCTCGACGCGGGTGGAGTGTTATGGTTTAAGGAAAGATTATGTGTTCCTAGAGTTGGTGATTTGATTTGTGATATAATTTTAGAGGCCCATGGTTCGCATTGTTCTATTCATTTGGGTACGACCAAGATGTATTGTGACTTGAGGTAGCTTTATTGGTGGCCCGGGATAAAAAGGGACATAGTAGATTATGTGTCCAAGTATCTCAATTGTCGACATGTGAAGTATGAACACCAAAATCCCGTGGGTTTACTTTAGAGGATTCCTATTGCTGAGTGGAAATGGGAGCATATTGCCATGGACTTTGTGGTGGGCCTTCCCAAGACATTGGGAAAGTATGACTCCATTTGGGTGATAGCTCACTTCTTCCCGATTTCGGTAGACTATAGCTCTCAGTAGTTAGCTAAACTCTATGTCAAGAAGATTGCCAGACTTCATGGGGTGCCACTTTCTATTATTTCTGATAAGGATACGAAATACACTTCCATCCTCAAACTGATTGTCAGTCAGAAAGGACGCTTCAGGTACTAGAGGACATGTTGAGGGCCTATGTGATTCATTTTGGTGGTCATTGGGACCAGTTTCTTTCGTTGTGTGAGTTTTCATACAACAATAGTAATCACTTCAGCATTGATATGACACTATTTAAGGCACTTTATAAAAGGAAGTTAGGTCACATATTGGGTGGTTTGAGGCAGGAGAAGTCAAGCCTTTGGGCACAAACTTGGTAAAGGAGGATCAAGAAAAGTCCTCGGTATATTGGTCCCTTCTAGGTTCTTGAGGATGTAGTTCCGATTGCATATAGGTTAGCTCTACCGCCAGGTTTGTATGGAGTCCATCAGGTATTTCAAGTTTCTATGCTGAAACAGTATCATGGGGATTGAGACTACATCATTAAGTGGGATTCAGTGCTTCTAGATAAGGATTTGTCTTATAAGGAGGAACCTGTAGTGATTCTAGATTGGGATGTTTTGAAATTGAGGACGAAGGAAATTTGTGTAACACCCCGTATTTTTCTAACCTCACTTGATACCTTGGGGTCATATCTACCTAGGTATTGAGATTCCATGAGTATGTGTTTTATAGTGTCATTGGAGAGACATTTGATATCGGACCTAATATGGGCGATTAGACTTTCGTAGGAGGTGTTTTGTGGTTTCTTGGAGCATTTGGGTAATACCCCGTACACATTCTAACCTCATTTGGTGACTTGGAGTCATTTTTACTTGATGATTAAGATCACTAAGTAAGTATTTTGTAGTGTTATGATAAGGTATTGGACGATATGCAAGTATTGGAGAAGTGGCCGAAAAATTCAGCAAGGTGCTGAAACTTGCGCCACTACCCTATTTCAGGGTTGTGGCGCAAGCCACCTGAATTCAGAGGGGTCTCATTTCTTGCGCCACAGCTTGCGTTGCAGCTAGTGGCGCAAGGCACAAACATTATGCCTTTCCGAACTCGTTTTGTAACGCAATTCTACGACGATTCTTGGATGGTTTCTTTTGGTTCTTTGGAGTTCTTTGAGCATTGTTAAAGCTTCAAACACTTCAATACACTCCTACATACTCCTACATGATCAAATCATGAAACATGAATAGTGATCCAAAATGTCTAATGAAGCCATGGGCGACTAGAATTCCTATTTTTGCGATCGAAACGACGAATGAGAATCTCGTAAGAGAATATTGTCGTGACATTATGGAATTATGTAAACATGAGATATATGATGAATAATACATGAAATTTGATGGGTTACATGGATATGTGTTATTGGGCCCAAAGTTAGGCCCAAAATGGAATTTAAAAGACATGGCCCAAGGGCAAAATGACCCATTCTTCCACTTTGACCACATTAAATGCCAAAGGAATGGCTAAGTATGACTTGGGGTCTATATAAAGTCCCCAAGATCAGATTTTTATTGTCCGAAACTCTCATGCCTTTAGGATATTTTTCTCAACATTTCTCTCATTTCCAAACCCTAAAGCAAAATAATTCCTTTGGACTCCTTGGACAAGATCATCATATTCCAAGCCTTGGTAAGTATTTCTTCACATGGATTAACATATTATATGCATGGGAGATTATGTATATTGTGATAGTTGTGTTGGCCAGATGGTGAATAGTGTATTTTTGCTTTTGGTGAAAGATGTGCTATCTTGGTGATTTGAACTTGAATTAGGACTTGTGCCTTTGATGAAAGAGCATGGTATGGACAAAATATGAACATGTATGGTGTTATTTTTGGTATTAAACTTGTTATTGTCTATAAGTGGAAATTGTGGGATTTTGGCCGATATGTGTTATGAGTTGTATTAAGGTAATTTGATGGATTATTTGTGATGTGGTATAGATAAGAGAGTGTAAAGGAGAAGTGTTGTGGTGAAATGTATCAATTATCATGTATTGGTCAATGTTGAGAATATTATGGAATTTTTGGAATACTAATTTTATCAATGGTTTTGTCAAGGGGAAATGGCATATTTAAGGGCAAATTTGTGATTCATTGATGTTACATGCATTTGAAGAGTAGTTGATGGTTAATGTGAATTCTGTTATATATTTGTGTTGTAGAGTGACATAGAAAGAAGGAGCGGGACTATTGTATGCACCTCTAGGATTATATATTCGTATTGCAAATCCAAGGTATGTAAGGTTACTTGTCCGTATCTTTCTGCGGCAAATAGTGTTCACATTGACATGTCACTATTCCTGTCCCGAAATATGCTAAGGTATTCCATATCCGGTTATCATTGGTCATTGTCATATATCTCCTACTCTTTGATCATTGGTGAACCTCATGTCTTATATTCATGGTTATGGTTAATGTTCCGAAAGCTCAAATCCAATGTTCCAATAGTGATTATACTTATGTCTCTTGTTCATGGATTATTGTCCAATGGTTCCCATGGTGTTATGGTTCTAATAATGTTATGTTGCCAAGTTATTCACATGTTTCTCACTCATTGGTTAATGATCCAAAGTTTCCAACAATGTTATGTTCCAAAGTTCAAAGTGATGTTATGACTATCCTAGTATCAATCTCAAAGTAATGAACTAAGTAATGCAAATGTGGTCAATGATCAAGTACGGGTGGTAGCTTTGGGGGAAAAATGCCTAGCTCAAGCCGATCCTGATAGTGTTTGATCAGGGGGCAGCTTTAGGGGCGAAAGCCTAGCTCAAGCCGAACCTGACAGGGGGCAGCTCTGGGGTGAAAACCTAGCTCGAGCCAAACCTGATATGTTGATTTATGGGTGGCAGGTGTAGGGGAATAAGCCCAGCTCGACCTGATTCGGATACATTGATTTATGGGTGGCAGGTCTAGGGGCATAAGCCTAGCTCGACCCGATCCCAACATGATGATATGATATGAAAAGACCCACTGATCAGTAGGGGCCCGGGTACATTGTGACACATGTAATGACAAGCAAGCATTGAATGTAAAGTAATGAAAGTAATGAAAGCAATACACTTGGTATACAAAATGCTGCATGGTGACTTACTCACATTGATTAATTATTTGTATTGAGTTCTATAGTTTCATTTGAGCCTTACATACTCAGTACTTATTCCGTACTGACCCCTCTTAGGGAATTTACCTTACTTGCTGCAGGTGCAGACACTAGTAGGCCTCCATAGTAGGTTGCCAGTCGTTGCAGATCATTGGTGAGCTCCAGTTAATTTGGGGCTTCTCCGAGTCAGAGTGTATATATGTTTTGGTGATGTACATATTGTGTAAAGCGGGGACTTGTCCCGACTTATGGTTCATTTTGGTCAATGTTCTTGTTAGAGGCTTTTGTAGACGGATGTGGGTGTATCAATGTAAAAGGCATATGTTGTTTTGACTGGATGGCCTCAACGGCCAAGTTTCATATGTGTATATATGTCCCATGTTTTTTGTTATTCATCTTTCAAGTTCTTACGTAATGATGGTGATGTTCATGTTATGCATATGATTGAACATAGGCAAAGGTTGGTTCTCTCGGGCCTTATCGGCTACGGGTGCCAATCATGTCTCGATGGGATTCGGGGCGTGACAAAAGTGGTATCAGAGCAGGTCATTCTAAGGGTGTCTACAAAGTCGTGTCTGAGTAGAGTCTTACTTATCGATGTGTTGTGCACCACATTTATAAGTAGGAGGCTACGGGACATTTAGGATGTTGTTTCTTTTCTTCATTCTAGATCGTGCAATAGAGCCAACGTAATAAGTGAAATTATATCTAATTATTGAACTTTATTTTTCTTGTTATAGTAACAATGCCAATGACAAGAAGAGGTCGCGTTAAAAGTAAGAGGATTGATAGAATTGCCGGTGAAGGAACTAGTATAACCACCTTATAAAGTTAATCAAGGCAATACTGAGCATGAATTTGTGTCACGAGCTTCCTCCACTCCCTCTATACCAGAAGAGTCGAGTAGGAGAAGCGTACCTGTAGAACCACCAGTCAATACGACGGACCAGGATCTTAGAAATGCAGTTCATATGTTAACACAGTTAGTGGAAGCCCAGACTCAAGGACGAGCTGGTCCAATGACACATGATGATGATGCGGTTAGAGTGGCAAGTCGCAGAACACAGGATTTCCTAAAATTGGACCCTCCTATCTTCACAGGGTCAGATCCAAAAGCAGATCAACAGGACTTCGTGGATCAAATTCAGAGGGCCTTGGAAGTTATGCATGTGACAGGGGTAGAGACAGTTGAACTTGCTGCATAAAGGTTGACAGGAGAGGCAATATTGTGGTACAAGGATTGGAAGAAATCCCGTGATATTGGTGCAACCCCACCTACTTGGGAAGAGTTTAAAGTGGCTTTCCTTGATCATTACTTGCCCTATGAGATCCGTGAGGCACGTGCGGATCAGTTCTTAAATCTCCGTCAAGGGAATTTGAGTGTTAGAGAATATAGCTTGCAATTTAATTTCTTGGCTCGATATGCGCCAAATGTTGTGGCTACGATGACAGACAGGGTCCATAGATACGTGGACAGACTAGAGCCATATTTGGTAAGAGATTGCACTATTGCGGCCTTGAATAAGGACATGGACATTGCTCAAATACAAGCCTTCGTCCATAAAATGGAAGATCAAAGACAAAGACGAAGGGTACATGAATTTGATAGGGGACAGTCCAAAAGGGCTAGACCTATGGGATCACCTATGATGTCCCAAGGAGGATCTAGACCTCGTATGTTCCCCAGACCACCTAGACCATCGTTTTCTCATTCCATAGCAGGTGCTTATTCTCAGTCTCGAGGGTTTCGAGGTGGTTCAGCTGGGCAGAGTAGTGGGGTTTATGGATCAGAGTCAGCAGGTTTTCCTCGTCTGCAGTGTCAGCACTGCGGGCGTATTCATTCAGGCACATGTCGATCAGGGACGAATGTCTGCTTTTGGTGTGGTATGTTGGGACATATAGCGAGAGATTGTCCACAGCGGAGCATGGGTGGTATAGCACGACCGGCTGGGTCGGCTGTTGCGTCATCAACATCGGTTCCTTCACTAGGCAGAGGGGTGCAGCCTAGTGGCCGTGGTAGAGGTGTCAGAGGAGCAGCCAGTACTAGCGGGGTCCAGAATCGCACTTATACTTTGGTGGACCGCCAAAATTCAGAGGCTTCCCCTGATGTCGTCACAGGTACATTATCCATATTATCACATAATGTATATGCACTAATTGACCCAGGTTCTACATTTTCCTATTTTACCCCATTGGTTGCTGCGAAATTTGCAAAGGCACCAAAATTATTAATTAAATCAATTGAAGTGTCTACCCCGGTTGGTGAATATATTGTTGCAAAGAGAGTATATCATAACTGTGTGGTTATTGTGTGTGGTCATGGTACGTTGGTCGATCTCATTGAATTAGACATGGTGGATTTTGATGTAATTATGGGAATGGATTGGTTGGCCTCTTGTTATGCTACGGTAGATTGTCGGGCCAAGAAGGTGCAATTTTGTTTTCCACAAGAAAATGTTCTTGAATGGAAAGGTAATGTAGGGGTACCACGAGGAGGATTTATTTCATATTTGAAAGCCAGAAAAATGATTGCTAAAGGATACATATGTCATCTAGTACGGGTGAAGATACAACAGTGGAACCACTAACTCCGCAGTCGGTTCCAGTGGTCAATGAATTTCTAGATGTGTTCCCAGAGGATCTTCCAGGCTTACCCCCAGAACGGGAAGTAGAATTTGGCATTGATGTGATTCCGGGCACTCAGCCTATTTTTATCCCTCCATAAAGAATGGCTCCAGCAGAATTGCGTGAATTGAAGGAGCAATTGAAAGATTTGCTAGACAAAGGCTTCATTAGGCCTAGTATGCCCCCGTGGGGTGGGTGCACCAGTATTATTTGTGCGAAAGAAAGATGGCACCTTGAGAATGTGCATCGACTATCGGCAACTGAATAAGGTAACGATCAAGAACAAATATCCCATCCCTCGCATTGATGATTTGTTTGATCAGTTACAGGGTGCCAAGTGTTTTTCAAAGATTGACTTGAGGCCGAGTTACCATCAAGTCAGAGTTAGAGAAGAAGATGTGCCCAAGACATCTTTTCGAATACGGTATGGTCATTATGAATTTTTAGTTATGTCATTTGGCCTAACAAATGCACCAGCTGTGTTTATGGATTTGATGAATAGGGTGTTTAAGCCATTTATGGACGTGTTCATCACGGTATTTATAGATGACATCCTAGTTTATTCAAGGTCACCGGAGGACCATGCTAATCACTTACGGCAGGTGTTATAGATTCTCCGTGAGCGTAAGTTGTATGCCAATTTCTCTAAATGTGAGTTTTGGTTGAAATCAGTTGCATTCTTGGGCCACATTGTGTCAGATGAAGGTATACAAGTTGATACACAAAAGATTGAAGCAGTGAAAAATTGGCCAAGACCTACGACATCCACAGAAATTCGTAGTTTTCTTGGACTGGCAGGGTATTACCGAAGGTTTGTGGAAGGTTTTTCCTCTATTGTTGCACCGTTAACAAAGCTTACACATAAGGTAGTAAAATTTCAGTGGAATGATGCGTGCGACAAAAGCTTCCAAAGGTTGAAAGATAAATTAACCTCCACACCAGTTTTAGTGCTTCCCGAAGGTACCGAAGGTTATGTAGTGTATTCTGATGCTTTTGGGGTTGGCCTCGGCTGTGTATTGATGCAACACGGTAATGTCATAGCATATGCCTCCCGACAATTGCGGCCACACGAGAAAAATTATCCCACACATGATCTTTAATTGGCAGCTGTAGTTTTTGCTTTAAAGATATGACGTCATTATTTATATGGGGTTCATGTTGACATCTATAAGGATCACAAAAGCTTGCAATAGCTTTTTAAGCAGAAGGAACTCAATTTGAGGCAACGAAGGTGGTTAGAGCTTTTAAAAGACTATGACATTGATATTCTTTATCACCCAGGCAAAGCAAATGTAGTAGCTGATGCATTGAGACGTAAGGCAGTAGAAAGCACTAGTGGTCAGTTGAATGAAAAGCATGAGATAATCAAAGATTTGAATCAATTAGCCAGCTTGGGAGTTTGCCTTATTGAATCCTCAGATAATAGAATTATTGTGCAAAATGCAGCAGAATCCTCCTTGATAGCTGTTGACACCCAATTTTGGACCGATATTTTTAAAATAAATACTTTTGTGCTTTTTATTTGTTGAAGAGCATAAAAATCAATTTTTACATATTTTGTACATATTTTGTTTTAATTCAACACAAGTTATTGGTAACTATCCTTTTTCTTGAAAATATTAGGATATTTATCAATTTATTATAATTTTTAATTATTGACTGTCACTAATTTTTTACACAGTCATTTTTATAAACAAATATTATTTGAATTTTGTTAAATAATTATTTCTGTTTTAAATTCAAACCAAATTCTTATCTGGCATTAAATATATTTGTTAATTTATTTTTTGGCACAGACTGTTAAATCATAAAAGACTGAAAAGATATTTTTTGTACAGATAAGTTAAATATCCATGGTTTTGGATAAGATCAAATAGTCATTGTTTTGAATGACTCATGGTTTTGAATAGCCCATGGTTTTGATTTTTTTTATAAAACTAACCCACTCCCTTCATAATTAATGGTGGTGGAAAAATTTCCAAACGAGGCAACCCTAGAAAAACTCATTCTCCCTTTCCATTTTTAGAAACACCCGTCTTCCCTTTCCCTTTTATTTTTGCCGATGAAGTTCTGTCCAAGCCTCCACTGTTCACAACCAGTGAGCACCACCACCCTTCATTGGAATTCGGAAACAACGCTATTAACGGCGAGATCTACCACCTCCGCCGAAACATCCATGAACCGGAGCACAATGACGAGTTCCGTCAAAGCTCCGGCTAGTCCCACAACAACGAGCTCCGGTGAGCTCCACCATCGACGCCGCTGCTCCGAGAACGGCGAACCAGACCCCATTCCGACGAGCTCCATTAATGGAACTCCAATCCACCACCCACCGTGAAACCACCACCTACACCAACCTTCAACCACGACGAGCTCACAGCTCCAACCACCAATCCACAAACCCCGATCTTCTCTCTCCTCCATTCACCTCTCTCTATCAAACAATAACCACCGGTGAGCTCACTGTTTCAGCCATGAGTCAAGCTAAACAACACCGGTGAACAACCACACCATCTACGACCAAGCAACACCTCTGTTCCACCATGAACCATCGACAACAAATAACAAACCAGCGAGGTCCAACTCCGGTGACTGGACACAGCTCCCACACCACCAACTCCGGTGAATACGTTATTTTTCCAGATCTGTCCAGATTAATTTTTTCGGTGATAATTTTTATACTCTTATCTCATTATTTTGTTCTGTTTTGATATTATTACTGTTAAAATGGACTGGTTTCTGCATTTTTTTAATTAACTTGGTCGCCTTCTTCGTCAAATTTCATAAACGTCGGTTTATAGTTGTGTTTTGATTTTATGTGTCCTATTTTGGGTATTTCTCCCACTTTCATCTTTGTCTTGCTGTGTATAGCTTGTTGTTATTGTTTATAGTAAATTTTGTTGAAGTGTTATTTAATTTCAGTTTCATTATAAAAGTCAATTCCTTAATTTTTATACTAGTTTACTACTATAGTGACATTGTGGACCGTTTCCACTAATTTGGATAATGATTGTTTTATAGTGAGATGTGTTTTTGTTAGTATTATTATTCTCGACTTCCATATTGACTTTTTTTTTGTAATGTTTGGATTTCTTATAATCGTGAATTTCATGATAACATGTTATGTTTGTTGCTTTATAACTTTCTTTATATAATTTTTGCCATTTCAATGTTATTCTCTTATTTTCACTTTTCACTTATAGTGAGTAGTATTAATATACTTGGCCAATGAAAGAATCTCTCCGTTGAATTTTCGAGGTCTCCCCATTATAAAAGACGGAGGTCTCCCTATTTTATTCAAGTTTCAATACTTGGCCGATGAAGAAATTTTCATCGATTTTCAAGGCCTCCTATATATATAAGATAGGATTTACTTTTTGTTTGTTATTTCATTGATTTATTTTGATTTATATTTATTCATTACTAACACTTTTACTAAGTGTTTTTACAGGTACATGGAGCTTCTTTTCAAAAATGACACTCGAATCCAAATTCGAGGATCATTTTGAATTATTTACTGTATTTATTCATTTTGTTCAACGATAAGCAAATATTAGGCCGTCGTCGTTACTCTTGTTTTACTTTATTCATTGCATATATTTTATGTTGGTTATATTTGTTAAAGTTATTTTATCTCCTCCTCAATTGAAAAAATGAGTTCAGTCGGGATCCACCTTCGTGGATTTCGAAGGGTGCCTAACACCTTCCCTTTGGAATAACCTGAACCCTTACCTAGAATCTAATTGGTTACGCAGACTAATTTTTCTTTAATTTAATTAATCGGTTTCATAGTTTTCCTAAAATTAGGTGGCGACTCTAAATCTTTTAAAAATAATTATTTATTAATTTTTTGAATCCCGAAGTTGCGCCTTATGAAAATAGGGATGTCGACAGAATGGCGACTCTGCTGGGGATTAAAGGTTCTAACCATTATGAGTTCATTTTTTCAATTGAGGAGTTTTTACTTTTTACAATTTTAGAGTTGCCTTGTATATTTTTGTAGATTATTTGTATATTGACTACATTTACTCATTATTTTTTAAATTTTCATAATATTTTAACTGTTGCATTTTCATGGCATCTTCCGCCTCCCTGGCAAAGCTTTAGGCATTAGGAAAAAGGGCGGTTATGCGGGTATCTGCACCCGCCCTTCCGTATAACACCTTATCTTTCTTTGAACTACCAAGTGAAGTAGTTGATTCGAGTCGGTCAACAGTCACTTGGTGTGTTACCCCGATAAGTCCATTTCGGGTTCCCAGTCAATTCAAACAAACCACTCTAGTCAACTAGAATAGAGCGAAACCAAATCCTCTTGAATAGGCATTATGACCTAAGTGATCCGATACCCAAGGTGTATCGGGTCTATTAGTAAGACCACCTTGTGTCGAAAAGGGCCTCCGGTCCGAAAAGACAATCATCTCTTATGTGTTTAAATTGAAGGATGTGATGCCAATGTGTACGGACCATTGTCCCTCTGGGTAGGAAATATTTAGGTAGTTGCTTGGTTTGAAGATCTTCAACCGAAAGGCTTTCGGAGTTTCAAAATGTTCGAGATTGAAGAAACTTTTCACGGTAGCCTAGTTTAGGATTGTGCCCCTGCGTGGGACTGACATTATTTGAACATTCCCTTACCTCATTTTGTATCCCCATTTGATTTATTCATAAATTTGTATAAATATTTTGGGGTGATGGAACGTTCACAAACGGCATACGCATCCTTCAATCGTTAGGCTTACCTTTAGCTCAAAAGGTCACATGCATGATAGGACGCGTTATATGTTATCTATATCCTATGGTACATGGTTTGCTTCATCTATGTTTGTGTGATTTCATGTTTAATGCACATGTTTTGCTTTAAACATGACTTGTCCGAATTTTAGAACATCGTTGGGTGAATAAACTCAAAATGTGAGTCTTCCTAAAGCATGTTTCAAAAGTTGATCCTCAAATTTATTCAAAATCGATAGGTCTCTACTTTATAACATTTCAAAAAGAGGGTCGTCGTTAAATTCACATTGACCACGTCAATGTTTTCAAATATCCAATCGTGGCCGATTAACCAAATGTCCATCACTTTCAAATAATTTTTCAATAGATACAAATCAGAAAGTCAGTTTGCGTTCAATCTTCGAGTCTTCATATCTTTCCTCAAAAAGCATGGTACATGTTGCTTCTTCTAACAAAAGTCCCAAAACTCGTCAAAAGGTCGCAATTGTGTCCATTCAGCCAACTCTTTGAGGTGCCTCTTTGTTCGAATTTTGGATAAGTCTATTGTTTAAAGCAAAACAAGTATTTTCTGCTTTATATTATCTTGGGTTAATTATTGTGATCAACAAACTAACATTCTACCTTTTGAGTTATTCTTCTTTCTTAGAGAGGCTGATTTGTGTTGGTAATCAACGATCGAAGCGAAGCAGTTTCAAGAAACCACTTTAACATGAAAGCCAGTTCAATCAACACCATCTCTAATATGTCTGTCGCAATCGAGTCTACCACTTCAACAAAGTCAGAATCATACTTGGAAGCTATTACCCGTCTTGAAAAACAAGTGGTTGAACTAAGGTCCATGATAATGCAAAACAATGCATCTTCTCAGCTCTTACCAAGCATGAACACAGTTCTTGATGTTCATCAAGAAGGGCCTATGCCACTTCCGAATGAAGTTGACAAGACAAATCACTTCACCACTCCTCCACAAATTCAAGATACTCCGCTCATTCATGCTCCCCTTGTGAAAGCATTTGCTTTTCCAAATGGTCAGAATGTATCAATGACACTCCACTTGTGCATACTTATGTTGCTGCGTGGATTCAACGACTGAGTCGTCTAGATACTGATCCTTATGGTGAGACTGAAAGAGATGCCGAAATTAGTAATGGACAGGAAGCTCAAAGAACTAGAAGATGTGGTGAAAGGTGACTCTGAGGTCAATAACAATCAGAATGTGAAGTATGAAGAGCGGTGTGAGCTTCCCAAATCAGAGTTGCCACTGGGCTACAAGATTTCAGAGTTCAAAATATTTGATGGATCAGGGAACCCTTGCTCTCATTCGGAAGCTTATTGTGGAAAATTGATTAGTGTAGGGGAAAGAATCGAAGATGGCCTCAAAACTGGAAAAATAACAAGTTTGGCAACATTACAATCCTCTAAAAAGGCCTTTCAAGTTGGCTCTTTCGAGAATAAAAGGGAAAGGAGAAAAATATTGTGGGATCGATGACACGAGAAAGTATGTCATATCATCAACGATCGTCCCAGTACCAGTCCAATGTTCAGTATAGACAATATTCTCCACGCCTTGCTTCGCCATTGTGTCAACCTCAATCTCCCCAAATGGTGTGCCCTATCTATGACCCATATCCAGCATATCATTCTCTGAATTCGCCACAAGATCTTCAAAATAGTGCACCTCGTCCCAGCTTTGAAAGAAAGCCTCCCAAAGTCTTCACTCCACTAGCGGAACCATTGGCTCAGCTTTATGAAAAGTTAAAAGTAGCAAGGATTCTGCATCCCGTAAAAGCAAGGTCTGTGAATACTTCAGCTAAGTGGTATGATCCGAGCAAACGGTGTGCCTACCATTCAGGAGTAGTTGGGCATGATACCGATAAATGTGTCACCCTCAGAAATAAAGTGCAAGACCTAATTGACAACAAGGTGATACCTCTTATAGCATATTAGCTAAGTTTGAACAACAACCTGCAGCCTAACCATGGAAGTGGGCCTTCAGTATAACTGGTTGCGAAGAAGAATGAAACACTCTGGAAGTCGCACTTTTGGTGTCTTTCAATCTTATGATCATTGTTGCTTTCTTTCCATGTAATTTGCACTTTGTAGTTTTCATTTCCTTGTAATCGCACATTATGGTTTAATTTCCTCATAATCTCAATCTTACTTCACCTGAACTACGTTTGACCTGAATTCTCAAGAATGAGATACGTAGGCGGCCTATGTCGGCTTCGGTCTTATTCCCCGTACGATTTTCATTTATCTTTACAAATGGAAACTGGGGAAGAATTTTTGAGAAGATCTCAAAAATTCCACAACAAATAACATTTTCTACAAGGTTGGATACAAGAGCTTGTTGAAGATTGGCCAGAAGAAGAATTTTTGAGAAGGTTTCGAAAGTTCCTACAAAGTAGCATTGTGAAATACAACAATGTTCAAAGGTTTCATTGTGTTCTAAACTGGGGCAGAATTTTTGAGGAAGATCCTCAAAAATTCCATCAAGTTTGCTTTTCAAGATCAGAGGAGTTTGCAAGCTAAGCACTGGAAGGAGCAACTGGACAGCAAAGCTAAGCCAACACAATCAGTCTCTCAAACTAAGAATTTTTCTTTGAATGCAGGGTTCAATGAAAGCAGATCTTTCTTCTTTTACAGGAGCATTATGCAGATGAAGAGAACTGAAATCTCAACCCCTTCCCTAGACTAATGAGTTTTCTTTGGATGCAGGAGAAACAACATCATCCTCGAAACTTGCGGGAGGATCACAAGGATCTCCCATTTGACGAATCTCTTGGCCAAAAGCCTAACTCTAATCCTTTTTAATTTTATGAATCTAAGAAGGATTTTAATATTTCTCATTCTAATTTTTGCAGGATGTGATCCCTGGACGTCATGGAAGATGATATTTGCTTTTGAATTCGGCAAGACAATAATATTTAGTTGGGAAAACTAATCAGGGCAGTCTTTGACTACACCCGTCCATTCTATTATTTTAAGAATTTCCTACTTTCACTCCGTTTTTATCCCTTTACAGGAGGGCCGTCCTCGACATTGGTCGAGGACGATCACAACAATATACAGTTTTCACAGATGTTCAAGGAATATCGTATTCTCCTAAAATATTCTGGGATAAAATACCAATAACAGGTGGTTTTCGTAAGAAATCATGGAACCACACTTATACAAACCAGCAACAAGTGTCCTCACGAATAATGGAGAAGCCACCGTAATGTCGTCACTCAAAATAATGGGTGACAATCACAAGAACAAATGGTCCCCACAAGACAACTGGAAGACTAAAACTATCCTTGCAAATGATCGGTAGACGCCTTCCGGCGGAAAACATCAAGCTTAGGAGGCACCACTTTGAGTTTGT
The DNA here is from genome assembly GCA_031232105.1 of Capsicum rhomboideum. Lineage (NCBI taxonomy): Eukaryota > Viridiplantae > Streptophyta > Magnoliopsida > Solanales > Solanaceae > Capsicum > Capsicum rhomboideum. The sequence goes on along the minus strand of CP124714.1, from coordinate 149,243,960 downwards.
CTATACCTTTGCATTTCTTTTTGTGCATATATCTTATCATATCTGCACGAACTACGCATACCTGATTCTCATCCTTTGGAGCGAGATACATAGGCAGCCCTCCTCAGGTTCGGTACCTTTTATTCAAAATTAAAAAAAAAAAAAAAAAAAAAAAAAAACTTTTAGGATTATGTCTTTGACTTGGTTGGTGCCAACATGGTTAGGAACATGCATGTGAAAAGAAAAATAATTGATTTATTAGATAGGACTGACTTCATGGTGAACCATAGATTCTTTTGGTACCTCTCATCATACTTCTTGTGACATTTGAAAATGTTCCTTGCATACATCCAAGATAAGAATGAAACCGACCTTATTGCTTCATGTGCATTGTGTGGTGAGTTTTTAGATTTAATTCAATTGCATTGTATTGTTGATCTAGAACTTGGCCTGAATGTTTGTTGAGGCGAAATCCTGGGTAATGCTTGGTTTGGGAAAGGATCGTAGGCCTTCTTTGACCCGATTGTGCCTTTCAATACCTACCAAATGACATTAATCCCTAGAATGTCCCACTTTGAGCCTAAAGCCTATTTTTTGGACAACCACATCTTAGCCTATACCCTTTTGAGTGCTTACAAGCACTAACCCTCTCTTGGCCTGACCTCCTTGAATGCACTGAAAGTGTGCAAATTGGAAACGAAGATTAAGTTTGAAGCTGCCAAAGGCAAAAGATGCAAAGTACCTGAAGTCAAGAATGCAAAAATGACTTCAAGCGAAAAGGAAAAAGAGCCAAAGGCTCCCACAAAGCATGAAGAAGTCGCAATGAAAAACAAAGAAAGAAAATACTCCAACAAAAAGGGAGAAAACTCAAAAAAAATATATATATATAAAAAAAAAAAATAAAAAAAAATCCTCCTCAAAATGAAGGGGGAAAAGGGCACAAGTAAGTGAAATTCGGAAAATTCCGAACACAACACAAAAGAAAGGGACAACAAAGAAGAGAAAGCACCAAAGGTGTACAAACGTCAAAAGCATCAAAATCAGTGCAACGTTCAAGGAGGGACTAAGTTACTCTCATCCCAAATGAATATCCTACCCATCCCTAAGCCTACATTACAAGCCGATAACAAGCCCTACATGATCTCGTTCCAAGCATTCTCACATTAGTGGAGACTTACATGAAGGCCAAGCATATGGCATCACAATTGCATGCTTTGAACATCCTTCTGAGTGTGAGAGCTCTTCGCAAAAGTCCTCAATTCAAATACTTCAAATGAGTGTGGAATAGGACATTCTTTATGGTGAGGGCACTTGAAGCATGAAGGTAGGTATAGTTCAAAACCTTTGTTTGAAGTAAGATGAACAGATCTTGTCGAGACTTAGGTATATTTGAGGTACCACTCGAAGCTATTGGACTTACCTCGAAGTAGTCTCAGTTAAAAAGAAGCAAATGAGAAGAATTTCCATGCAAATACTAACAGTTGGTACCAATTGCGGTAGAGATTTGATTCTCTTCCCTTAACTTTTTAGAATGGGCAGACGCCCACCTTTAATATCCTTCAAAGTAACTTGGTATTCACCAATAAAGTCCGCCCTAAAAGCGTGACCAATAGGTTAACCTTGCAAGGGTAAGATGCCTATTTTGCTTAATTGGGTTGTCCGCCCCAAGAATGTGACCAATAAATCTTGTTACTCTTCTTTTGGATTCATGTTTATACCGCATTGGCTACTAATAGTTTCATTTCAGGTTCTTACACCAGAATTTGGAACTACGTCTGACCTGATTCCTAGCTCAATAGGATACGTAGGCGCCGTAATGGCTCGGTCATGTTTCCCATAAGATTTCTGTTTCTCTTTAAAACAGAAACTGGGGCAGAATTTTTGAGGAGATCTCAAAAATTCACAAGAAGATATTTTCTCCAGCAAGCCAAGGTCATCGCATATTTGCGAATGCCAAGAGCGCCATGATATCTGTATTACGTCAAAATCGGAGGAGGCTGACGTTAAAAAGGGTATCCAAAAGTCGCATCAAAACCGCAGGAGGCTGATGTGCAATCAAAGACCCATTATATCCAATATAGCGCAGAGGCGAAGGAGTCTGGCGTCGAGGGTATTGGGGCATCATATCCAATATAGCGCAGAGGCGGAGGAGCCTGGCGTCGAGGATATCTCTAAGTCGCATCAAAACCGCAGGAGGCTGAGATGCAATCAAAGACCCATTATATCCAATATAGCGCAGAGGCGAAGGAGCCTGGCGTCGAGGGTATTAGGGCATCATATCCAATATAGCGCAGAGGCGGAGGAGCCTGGCGTCGAGGATATCTCTAAGTCGCATCAAAACCGCAGGAGGCTGATGTGCAATCAAAGACCCATTATATCCAATATAGCGCAGAGGCGAAGGAGCCTGGCGTCGAGGGTATTAGGGCATCATATCCAATATAGCGCAGAGGCGGAGGAGCCTGGCGTCGAGGATATCTCTAAGTCGCATCAAAGCCGCAGGAGGCTGATGTGCAACTGCCGAGAGGGCCATTGCATATCATAGTCATACATTACATATCATCGCCGAGAGGGCCATTGCATATCATATTCATGCATTACATATCATCGCCGAGAGGGCCATTGCATATTCATGCATTTTATATCATCGCCGAGAGGGCCATTGCATATCATAGTCATACATTACATATCATCGCCGAGAGGGCCATTGCATATCATATTCATACATTACATATCACTGCCGAGAAAGCCATTGCATACTCATATTCATTTCGCCGAGAAGGCCATTGCATATTCATATTGCAAATTTCTTACATTGCATATCATTGCCGAAAGGGCTATCATATTCAAAGACTTCTTGTTTTCATATCATTATGGATAATCGAGATGGTTACCACATCAAACAGAAGATCATATGATTGTAGGGACCATCCTACTCAAAATGTCGTCGGTGTCCAAAAGGACCACCCCATTTTGAAAAATTGTTTAATCTTCAAAGAGATCATCATATACAACAACCAAGAAGGTTGTTGTGTCTACCTTTACAAGAGTTGTTATCTTCCAAAATAGGTACAAGAGAAGATGACATTACTTTTTCAGAAATCAACCCATGCGAAGGTATGATGAATGAACTATCTACCCTTCATGAATTGCTTTTCTACTAACACTCTTGTTTCGAATTTTGTCGAGAAACATCCGAGAAGGATGAAAATCTAAAACCAAAATCACAGGTGCAGACAACTCCAAAAAGGACGCAGCACAACATGGAACTTTTTCTTAGCAGCGAATCGGGACATAGTTCTAAGAGGAATATCAAGCTCTTTGGGAACGAGCTAAAAGGAAGATTGTCACCAACATCGCACCATCAAATCACACCTCAACCAGAAAGCATATGGATATGCAGCTTTGCATCCTCAGCGTCTCACAAGCTTGACATTGAGGTAATTTTGAAAGCAATGTCGAAGGTACGTGAATGTTTTATCTTTGAACAACCCTTGCCCTTTATTCAAAAGACAATCCATCCCTTTCAACGGACGGAGAGTATTGTCAAAATTCTATCAACGTTTGACATGTTTGGTGCACATGTCATCTGTTTTCTTTTCGTTTAGTCAAAATTGGCTACACGTCAACGTCAGCATCCAAAGACTCTTTCATCATCCTTAGATGCTGAGGGGCAGCTGTTGACACCCAATTTTGGACCGATATTTTTAAAATAAATACTTTTGTGTTTTTTATTTGTTGAAGAGCATAAAAATCAATTTTTACATATTTTGTACATATTTTGTTTCAATTCAACACAAGTTATTGGTAACTATCCTTTTTCTTGAAAATATTAGGATATTTATCAATTTATTATAATTTTTAATTATTGACTGTCACTAATTTTTTACACAGTCATTTTTATAAACAAATATTGTTTGAATTTTGTTAAATAATTATTTCTGTTTTAAATTCAAACCAAATTCTTATCTGGCATTAAATATATTTGTTAATTTATTTTTTGGCACAGACTGTTAAATCATAAAAGACTGAAAAGATATTTTTTGTACAGATAAGTTAAATATCCATAGTTTTGGATAAGATCAAATAGTCATTGTTTTGAATGACTCATGGTTTTGAATAGCCCATGGTTTTTCAAAACCATGGTATTGAGCCCATGGTTTTGCTCTTGAGTGGTTTTGATTTTTTCTATAAAACTAACCCACTCCCTTCATAATTAATGGTGGTGGAAAAATTTCCAAACGAGGCAACCCTAGAAAAACTCATTCTCCCTTTCCATTTTTAGAAACACCCGTCTTCCCTTTCCCTTTTATTTTTGCCGATGAAGTTCTGTCCAAGCCTCCACTGTTCACAACCAGTGAGCACCACCACCCTTCATTGGAATTCGGAAACAACGCTATTAACGGCGAGATCTACCACCTCCGCCGAAACATCCATGAACCGGAGCACAATGACGAGTTCCGTCAAAGCTCCGGCTAGTCCCACAACAACGAGCTCCGGTGAGCTCCACCATCGACGCCGCTGCTCCGAGAACGGCGAACCAGACCCCATTCCGACGAGCTCCATTAATGGAACTCCAATCCACCACCCACCGTGAAACCACCACCTACACCAACCTTCAACCACGACGAGCTCACAGCTCCAACCACCAATCCACAAACCCCGATCTTCTCTCTCCTCCATTCACCTCTCTCTATCAAACAATAACCACCGGTGAGCTCACTGTTTCAGCCATGAGTCAAGCTAAACAACACCGGTGAACAACCACACCATCTACGACCAAGCAACACCTCTGTTCCACCATGAACCATCGACAACAAATAACAAACCAGCGAGGTCCAACTCCGGTGACTGGACACAGCTCCCACACCACCAACTCCGGTGAATACGTTATTTTTCCAGATCTGTCCAGATTAATTTTTTCGGTGATAATTTTTATACTCTTATCTCATTATTTTGTTCTGTTTTGATATTATTACTGTTAAAATGGACTGGTTTCTGCATTTTTTTAATTAACTTGGTCGCCTTCTTCGTCAAATTTCATAAACGTCGGTTTATAGTTGTGTTTTGATTTTATGTGTCCTATTTTGGGTATTTCTCCCACTTTCATCTTTGTCTTGCTGTGTATAGCTTGTTGTTATTGTTTATAGTAAATTTTGTTGAAGTGTTATTTAATTTCAGTTTCATTATAAAAGTCAATTCCTTAATTTTTATACTAGTTTACTACTATAGTGACATTGTGGACCGTTTCCACTAATTTGGATAATGATTGTTTTATAGTGAGATGTGTTTTTGTTAGTATTATTATTCTCGACTTCCATATTGACTTTTTTTTTGTAATGTTTGGATTTCTTATAATCGTGAATTTCATGATAACATGTTATGTTTGTTGCTTTATAACTTTCTTTATATAATTTTTGCCATTTCAATGTTATTCTCTTATTTTCACTTTTCACTTATAGTGAGTAGTATTAATATACTTGGCCAATGAAAGAATCTCTCCGTTGAATTTTTGAGGTCTCCCCATTATAAAAGACGGAGGTCTCCCTATTTTATTCAAGTTTCAATACTTGGCCGATGAAGAAATTTTCATCGATTTTCAAGGCCTCCCATATATATAAGATAGGATTTACTTTTTGTTTGTTATTTCATTGATTTATTTTGATTTATATTTATTCATTACTAACACTTTACTAAGTGTTTTTACAGGTACATGGAGCTTCTTTCCAAAAAAGACACTCGAATCCAAATTCGAGGATCATTTTGAATTATTTACTGTATTTATTCATTTTGTTCAACGATAAGCAAATATTAGGCCGTCGTCGTTACTCTTGTTTTACTTTATTCATTGCATATATTTTATGTTGGTTATATTTGTTAAAGTTATTTTATCTCCTCCTCAATTGAAAAAATGAGTTCAGTCGGGATCCACCTTCGTGGATTTCGAAGGGTGCCTAACACCTTCCCTTTGGAATAACCTAAACCCTTACCTAGAATCTAATTGGTTATGCAGACTAATTTTTCTTTAATTTAATTAATCGGTTTCATAGTTTTTCTAAAATTAGGTGGCGACTCTAAATCTTTTAAAAATAATTATTTATTAATTTTTTGAATCCCGAAGTTGCGCCTTATGAAAATAGGGATGTCGACAATAGCTGAAGTGAAAGAGAAGCAATTTGCGGATTCTATTTTATTGCAGCTTAAGGAAAATGTGCAGCAGAATTTGACCAGGGCATTTGATATTACACCGGAAGGGGTGCTTCAATGTCAAGGGAGATTATGTGTACCGGATGTAGATGAGCTGAGGACACGAATAATGACAGAGGCGCACCATTCACGCTATTCCATTCATCCGGGTGCTACTAAAATGTACCATGAATTGAAAGAAGTGTATTGGTGGGGCAACATGAAAAAGAACATTGCAGAATTTGTCGCACAATGCCCGAATTGTCAACAAGTGAAAGTGGAACATCAGAAATCGGGAGGTTACATGCAATGTATCAATCTTCCAGTCTGGAAATGGGATATGATTAATATGGATTTCATTACGGGTTTGCCTCGTACATTGCGGAAGTTTGATTCTATATGGGTCATAGTGGACAGGCTTACCAAGTCAACGCATTTTCTACCAGTCAAGATGACCTATACAGCTGTAGATTATGCAAAGTTGTATGTGAAAGAGATAGTACGTTTGCATGGCATTCCACTTTCTATTATATCAGACAGAGGAGCACAGTTCACAACACACTTTTGAAGATCTTTCCAGCAAAGTTTGGGTACACGGGTGAATTTGAGTACGGCTTTCCATCCTTAGACTGATGGACAAGCAGAATGTACTATTCAGACACTTGAAGATATGCTACGAGCTTGTACGTTAGATTTTCAAGGCAGTTGGGATGACCATTTGCCTCTTATTGAATTTTCTTACAACAATAGTTATCATTTAAGTATTAAAATGGCACCTTATGAAGCCTTGTATGGAAGGAAATGTAGATCACCAATTGGATGGTTTGAAGCGGGTGAAACTGCTTTATTTGGACCCGATATTGTTCATCAGGCTATGGAAAAAGTTAAAGTGATCCAACAGCGGTTACAAACTGCCCAAAGTCGTCACAAGTCATATGCCGATGTTAGAAGAAGAGGGCTTGAATTTGCCATAGGTGAATGGGTATTTTTAAAGGTGTCACCGATGAAAGGGGTAATGCGGTTCGAAAAGAAAGGGAAATTGAGTCCACGTTACATAGGCCCATATGAGATCATTAGAAGATTTGGGCAAGTTGCGTATGAGTTGGCACTACCCCAGGAACTTTCCTCAGTCCATCCGGTATTTCATGTTTCGATGCTTCTAAAATGCATGGGAGATCCATCTCGTATTGTTCCAATTGAGGATGTTCAAGTTACGGAGGATCTTACTTATGCAGAGGTACCCATTGCTATTTTAGATCGACAAGTAAAAAGATTGAGGAATAAAGACGTAGCTTCCGTAAAAGTCCTTTGGAGAAACCAACAAGTAGAGGAGATCATATGGGAAGCTGAGGACATGATGAAATCCAAGTATCCCCATCTATTTCCAATGGACCAAGAAGTTCATAGTGCAGAGGTGGAACAATAACAAGTAAGTATTTAAGGGCATTATGTGAATGTGTATACGTATGTTAAAGTAAAGATGCATTTGTTGTATATAAGCCGATGTTGTTAACATTCGAGGACAAATGTTTCTAAGGGGGGAAGAATGTAACACCCCATATTTTTCTAACCTCACTTGATACCTTGGGGTCATATCTACCTAGGTGTTGAGATGCCATGAGTATGTGTTTTATAGTGTCATTGGTGAGACATTTGATATCGGACCTAATATGGGCGATTAGACTTTCGTAGGAGGTGTTTTGTGGTTTCGTGGATAATTTGGGTGATACCCCGTACACATTATAACCTCATTTGGTGACTTGGATTCATGTTTACTTGATGATTAAGATCACTAAGTAAGTATTTTGTAGTGTTATGATAAGGTATTGGACGATATGCAAGTATTGGAGAAGTGGCCGAAAAATTCAGCAAGGTGCTGAAACTTGTGCCACTACCCTGTTTCAGGGGTGTGGCGCAAGCCACCTGAATTCAGAGGGGTCTCATTTCTTGCGCCACAGCTTGCTTTGCAGCTAGTGGCGCAAGGCACAAACATTATGCCTTTCCGGACTCGTTTTGTAACGCAATTCTACGACGATTCTTGGATGGTTTCTTTTGGTTCTTTGGAGTTCTTTGAGCATTTTTAAAGCTTCAAACACTTCAATACACTCCTACATACTACTACATGATCAAATCATGAAACATGAATAGTGATCCAAAATGTCTAATGAAGCCATGGGCGACTAGAATTCCTATTTTTGCGATCGAAACGACGAATGAGAATCTCGTAAGAGAATATTATCGTGACATTATGGAATTATTTAAACATGAGATATATGATGAATAATACATGAAATTTGATGGGTTACATGGATATGTGTTATTGGGCCCAAAGTTAGGCCCAAAATGGAATTTAAAAGACATGGCCCAAGGGCAAAATGACCCATTCTTCCACTTTGACCACATTAAATGCCAAAGGAATGGCTAAGTATGAATTGGGGTCTATATAAAGTCCCCAAGATCAGATTTTTATTGTCCAAAACTCTCATGCCTTTAGGATATTTTTCTCAACATTTCTCTCATTTCCAAACCCTAAAGTAAAATAATTCCTTTGGACTCCTTGGACAAGATCATCATATTCCAAGCCTTGGTAAGTATTTCTTCACATGGATTAACATATTATATGCATGGGAGATTATGTATATTATGATAGTTGTGTTGGCAAGATGGTGAATAGTGTAATTTTGCTTTTGGTGAAAGATGTGCTATCTTGGTGATTTGAACTTGAATTAGGACTTGTGCCTTTGATGAAAGAGCATGGTATGGACAAAATATGAACATGTATGGTGTTATTTTTGGTATTAAACTTGTTATTGTCTATAAGTGGAAATTGTGGGATTTTGGCCGATATGTGTTATGAGTTGTATTAAGGTAATTTGATGGATTATTTGTGATGTGGTATGGATAAGAAAGTGTAAAAGAGAAGTGTTGTGGTGAAATGTATCAATTATCATGTATTGGTCAATGTTGAGAATATTATGGAATTTTTGGAATACTAATTTTGTCAATGGAAAATGGCATGTTTAAGGGCAAATATGTGATTCATTGATGTTACATGCATTTGAAGAGTAGTTGATGGTTAATGTGAATTCTGTTATATATTTGTGTTGTAGAGTGACACAGAAAGAAGGATCGGGACTATTGTATGCACCTCTAGGATTATATATTCGTATTGCGAATCCAAGGTATGTAAGGTTACTTTGTCCGTATCTTTCTGCGGCAAATAGTGTTCACATTGACATGTCACTAGTCCTGTCCCGAAATATACTAAGGTATTCCATATCCGGTTATCATTGGTCATTGTCATATATCTCTTACTCTTTGATCATTGGTGAACCTCATGTCTTATATTCATGGTTATGGTTAATGTTCCGAAAGCTCAAATCCAATGTTCCAATAGTGATTATACTTATGTCTCTTGTTCATGGATTATTGTCCAATGGTTCCCATGGTGTTATGGTTCTAATAATGTTATGTTGCCAAGTTATTCACATGTTTCTCACTCATTGGTTAATGATCCAAAGTTTCCAACAATGATATGTTCCAAAGTTCAAAGTGATGTTATGACTATCCTAGTATCAATCTCAAAGGAATGAACTAAGTAATGTAAATTTGGTCAATGATCAAGTACGGGTGGCAGGTTTGGGGGCAAAATGCCTAGCTCAAGCCGATCCCGATAGTGTTGGATCGGGGGGCAGCTTTAGGGGCGAAAACCTAGCTCAAGCCGAACCTGACAGGGGGCAGCTCTGGGGGTGAAAACCTAGCTCGAGCAAACCTGATATGTTGATTTATGGGTGGAAAGTCTAGGGGCATAAGCCTAGCTCGACCCGATCTCGATACATTGATTTATGGGTGGCAGGTCTAGGGGCATAAGCCTAGCTCAACCCGATCCCAACATGATGATATGATATGAAAAGACCCACTGATCAGTAGGGGCCCGGGTACATTGTGACACATGTAATGACAAACAAGCATTGAATGTAAAGTAATGAAAGTAATGAAAGCAATACACTTGGTATCCAAAATATTGCATGGTGACTTACTCACATTGATTAATTATTTGTATTGAGTTCTATAGTTTCATTTGAGCCTTACATACTCAGTACTTATTCCGTACTGACCCCTCTTGGGGAATTTACCTTACTTGCTGCAGGCGCAGGCACTAGTAGGCCTCCACAGTAGGTTGCCAGTCGTTGCAGATCATTGGTGAGCTCCAGTTAATTCGGGGCTTCTCCGAGTCAGAGTGTATATATGTTTTGGTGATGTACATATTGTGTAAAGCGGGGACTTGTCCCGACTTATGGTTCATTTTGGTCAATGTTCTTGTTAGAGGCTTTTGTAGACGGATGTGGGTGTATCAATGTAAAAGGCATATGTTGTTTTGACTGGATGGCCTCAACGACCAAGTTTCATATGTATATATATGTCCCATGTTTTCTGTTATTCGTCTTTCAAGTTCTTACGTAATGATGGTGATGTTCATGTTATGCATATGATTGAACATAGGCAAAGGTTGGTTCTCTCGGGCCTTATCAGCTACGGGTGCCAATCATGTCTCGATGGGATTCGGGGCGTGACAATTTGTTTTGTAAAGGTTCAATGTAAGCATTTTCCGGTTAAGGAAGCCACTTGGGAAATCGAGAAGGTCATGCTGGAAAAGTATCCTCAAGTGTTTGAGGATACATGTACTTTCTTCTTCCTCTCTATTTAGCAAATTTTTCTCATTTGATCCTTTGGGGATGAACGATGGGTAAATTGTTATATTTTTTAATGACCCTCTTCATTGTTATGCATGAATCGTACGATTAAAATTTCACATCCAAATTCCTTACGGTTTGGAAGTTACGAAATTCAGGCTAGACTAGTTTCGATTGAATTCAAAGCGAGGAGTGTTCTAGGGAAATATGGGAATGATTTAGAGAGGATTGGTGGCGATTGTATTAATTTCTAGTTAGCTAAGACGATATGGAATCTATTGGAATTTACAAAATCGAATTTAGGTAGGCAGAACTCCCAGAGTTGATCTTAGCATAAAGGGCATTATTTACTGTGTTCTAGGTTAAAGGCGTGTTGTAAAAAGCATAATTTTTGGGTTAAGACGAAAATTATGTACCTCTGATTCCACTGTAGTGGTCGTCACATTGCTATAGCGATTAAATTCCCACTATAGTGGTCGGTACCGCTATGGCGGTGAAAACCATAGATTTATTAAAAATTTTACCCAAAAAAATTTATTTTTCTAAAAATCATTTTGGGGCAAGGGAAGGGTAATTTAGGGTGAAAGTGAAATACACCAGAAATCCATCGTTTGGCTTCATTAAGGTAAGGAATTCATCCCCGTTAACTCGTATTTAATTATTAAGCCTTAGAATTGTTAATTACGGAGTTTGAGGAGGGTTTTAGCGTGTATTTTGGTAAATTGCAGGTGCAAGGGGAAAAATTAAGGAATAAGTTAATGGGTTTTGCTTATTAATGGTTAATTTACCCTTGCATCTTGTTAATTCACTAATTTATCCATGGAATTGGTAGTTTTAGGTTAATTATGGTAGAAAAGCCCTAGAAAGGGAAGGGAACGAATATGAACTTGACCTTAGGGGTTGGGTATGAGTTGTAAATCCCTAAATGTTAAGGTCATTTCCTTGATTATGTATTTATATGAATATTCTAGACCACGAGAAACCAAAAATTGCATGGAAGGGCAAAGATCCGGCTTTAAGGGTTGTGCATGCTTGATTCGAGGTAGGTGATGGTATTGTAGTTTAATCCAACTTGTAATATATGTGCTTGTTAACTAGTTTGTAGTATGGCTGGTTAATGCATGTTTTTTGGTGTGGTCAATGCAATGATTTTACTTGCTTATTGATTTGACTTGCTTTATTTCTAAAATGTGGAATGTTTCGGTGTTTGGAACGTTCTCACGAGTTGTTGGTGAATAAGGTTGGCAGACACTTATTTCTGGGGTTTAGTACATGGACAGAAATTGTCCCCTGTAGGTCATGGCTAGAGGGTGGATGTATTACCCACAACGTGTATGTACGAGGTTCAGGTGAGTTTGACGGTTCCATGAGTGAACCGTGGAATATATTTATCTATGCTTGATAGTTGCTTAAGTTGTCTGGACTTGTTGACTTGGCTTGACTGAACTTGACTATTGCTTAAAATCCTAAACTGCTATTTGGTGTTTTGTGCCAAGAGTATAAATGTTTTGATCAAGGATTAACTTGTTGCACTATTATTTAGTTAACTGTTCATATTTTCATGGCCGAATGACCATAACTGTACACTGTTGTTCTTGTGTGCTGATACTACACCTACATTTACTCTTGTGAGTGCAACTCATATTCCAGCGGCTCCTACGAGACCTCACTTGTGATTCTAACCATTGATTTTAAATTTCAGGGTGAGCAACTTATCTGGCTACTGTGGAGTCTTTCTCTTGGCATAGTTCTCTATTTTCGGACTTATATTTATCTTAGTTTTGGGGTTGTATCCCCTTCTCGACATTCGTAGATGTTTTGGTATAGATGACTTTCGCGTCCTAGGGATGTTTTCCAAAGTTCATTTTCCGCTTTAAGTTGTACTTAGGGTTTTTGGCTTAGAATGGATATTATTCAATTGATGGATTAGCTTTGCTTATTTTTTTTAAGTGTTGATTATGGGATAATTTTCGGGGTAGCTTTAGTGCACCGAGCTGCTCCTTTTTCATTTCTCCCATAGGATGAGTAGCATGGTTGCCACTCACGATAGGTTTGGGTCGTGACATAAACTGCCTAATGAATAGCTAAAGGTGTGGTGTTCAGGAAGGTGTTCTTAATACTAAAGTTGGGTCCTCATACTTAGGGATTGTAGATAAGGGTCGTGACATAATAAATGCGTTGAAAAACTAAGAGGAACCTATGAGTGTTTATCTGGAGCTAGACTTAATTTAGTCTCTAGTATATTTTTGAGTTGAATAGAATATTGATTGGTCTGCAGACATACCTGTAGTTTTTTCATTTGTTGGTTTCTTAATGCTTGAATGAATAAGTTGTTGATTGTTGAACTTGTTTGAATTTGAGTTGCGATTGTGAAGTGCTTTTGTACAATTTGGTATACTTGTGATATTATCTCGAGAGATAGTAAAAGTGGAAATATAATGTAATATTTTGAATAAGGTAAGGAGATATATATATATATATCTGTCATGACTCAAATCACAAATAGTGCGGGCACCTACCTAACCTTTCCCTAGATAAGAGATCCCTTGCTACCCAACAATTCATTTAATATAGAAATTAAAACAATTCTTATTTCAAACTCTTTTAATTCAATTGACTCATAACACTTTTTGTTCAACACTTTTGATAAGTAAAAGTAATACGGAAGATAATCAAAAGTGAATCCCTAGAAACTAACATAAATCGGTACAAGAGCACTAAACAAGGAATAAAAAACACCAAGACCCACCATCCATGTAATATCGAGAGGACAGGAGCTGCTGCAGAATGATCACTGTTACTGCTATAGAAACTCCAACTGGCCTTCACCCTGGATATATCCCCGGATGGAGATATATTAAGTGTAGTATCAGTACAACCTACCTCGTATACTATATTTTAAGCGATAGCCTACCTCGTAGAAGAATCATGCTGCTACTGAGAGGAGAAAGTTATCCCGCAAGCGGTAAGCATTTTCCCATGTTGGGTTCCTATAGGGTGTGCCTCAAAACTGCTCTCATGAAGCATGACCTTTGAAATCTCATAGCTGAGGGGGTGGGGTTAACTCAGGGTGTTTTTGGGTGAAAGGAATGATCTAAGAGAGTTAAATAAAAAGGGGTTTTAAGGGGAGGTTGGGCTGCCCACTACCGAGTTCCACTGCAACGATTGATTTTACTGCTGTAGCGGTGGGTAGCAGGCCGGCCCAATTATGTTAGGCCTCATTTCTCCCTACGAATTATATTTCATCAGGCTCAATAGGAGGATTTTAGTCGTCATTTCCAAAACATTTTTCAGCGAAACGACGTTTTGGGTTGTTATATTATATACCAATTTACCCACCATTCATCCACGAACGGCCATGGGGTGGGAAACAAGGATCATAATTTCGTACTTGCTCACCTAGTCTATGTATGGTTAGCTAATCATTAAGACAACGTAACTGATCCATATTTCATTAGTAACTCCCCACATTGTGCGAACTATTAACCAAAATTTCTGTCAGCTATGGGCAACATTTCACAATGATGCTTACATGACAGGCTATCTCGAAAATATCCGAATATCGTAATCTACCATAATGCACAAAATATTGGGGAAAACACTTACTCTCAAGGACCTTACCATTGCAGCGGCTGATTTACCGCTGCGGCGGTACGTGACAGTTCAAGTTGGGGGAAAATTTTCCTTTCACCCATTTTTAATCCACACTCCAAAACTCTCTCAAATTTTCTATATGCAATCTCCTCTCGGCGTCAATTTTAAGGTAATTCCTCATCCTTACTACTTTACTTACATATTTATCGTTGTAGAATAGCAGGAACTTGTAAGAAGTAGAGAATTTTGAAAGGATTTTGGGTGCAACTTTGAGTGTTGAATTTTGGTTGTGTCTTTGCACGGAATGATGAGCATTTTGGTTTCTCTTACGTCTACAATGCTCCTACAAAGTTCTGGATGTAAGATTGATATAGTTCATGGTAGATTTTGGCCATGAATGAGGAGAAAGGTGAGGGGTTTTCTTCCCCAACGAATTTGGGTGATTTAAGGGTTAAATTGAGTGTTATACACTCCCATTTTAGTGTAAAAAGGTTCATACGAACTTTACTAAGCCTGTTATTCCCTTAAATCTCAAAAATAAGGAGAAAAGTAAAAAATCCACTATGGAAGGGGAGGTTGATGGTTGGAGATCATGGAACTATTGCTACAGTAACTTTTCCAATGCAACGGTATCACTGCACTGGTATGTTACCACCGCCGCAGTACCGATGCAGTGATTAAATCTACCGCTGCAGCGGTACCTGGCAGTAACTCCCAGGATTTTATTTTTCTGAGAAATTTTGAAATCCTTCCCTTCCGTCGTACTCCAACTTGGTTTCTAAAACTGAATTTTCCATTACATTATAGGACTACTATAGAGCACCAACCCCAATACTAAAATTTCCTAAACACTGCCAACCACTACTATTATGAGGAGGGCCTGAGTATGAGGGGTTTCCTCTATTAATGGGGCTTTGTGATAAAGGACGTAGAGGACAAGGCGCCTAGTTCCATGACCAACTAAGGGTGTTTAGGTGGGGAATGCTGACTGATGTTTCCCCAAGGTGCAAGCTGGAGTTGGTTTGGGAGTTTTATGAAATCCTTCCGACCATAGATTGGTTTGTAACCCACCTCACCATCCGCATTTAGGGTAAGAAGGTTTTGGTGGATGCTGCCACCATCAATGATGGCTTAGGGGTTCTGAACCCCTCTAATGTTGTATTTAAGGCCAAGGTTCGGGAGTCGAACTTGAAGTGGGTAGCTAGGATATTAGAGTCGGAGGGTCAGAAGGGAAAGGTGAAGTGGCCAGGACTTAAAGAAACCAAGAGTACCTACTTCTCAGTGGAGGCTAGGGTGTGCTTGAAACTGGTATCTCGGAGGATTCATCCCTCAAGAAATGTGACTGACGTGGTCTTTCATTGGGCTATGATGGTGGCTTGTGCTCTCACGAGGATTGAAATAAATATGGACTAGTGGCGGCATTTTTATGCTCGGTAGAGGTCAGCAAGGGATCTCTTCTTACCTTCCTTAATCACTGAGCTATGTAAGAGGGTGAGCATACAAACAGAGGATCATCCTACTTACAAGGAGTGCAACATGTCTAAGAGGTTAGGGCACTCGAGGAGGCAACAAGAAAAAGAGGAAGGTGGGAGGTGAGTGTTGAAATAGCAGGGCTGGTGAAGGTGAGGAGTCTGGTACTTCTTCTACTACTCAGGCTCTCACATCTCTCGGTAGTTGGAAGGTTTATCTTGCTGTTGTATGGGGTTACTTGGAGAGTTAGCTACCTCCACCTAGATTGGCTTCTTCGAGCTCTACTGCTCCTTTGAACCCGGCATGAGCCTATGGGGAGCTCCGAGAGGAGCTAAATAAGGAGAAGAAGAAGCGCTGCTCCCGAGATTACATGCTGGTGAGAATGTGGAAGGCCATACAGGTGATGTTCAAGTGCGCCTCCCCCACCAAAAATCTCCCGAATATGACAAGGAAGGATGCCGAGGAGTTCTCCTTCCTTAGCGGGATAAAGGAAGAGGGTTCGGATGCCTCAATCCTTGGAGATGACACTATCATCTAAATGCCCCAATATTAATAGTAAATAGGGAGAAATCATAGCATCATAAAAGGTTCCAGTTACTAATTCCCAATTTAAGCAATTATTAACATAACACCTTTAGCACCTCTGTGACTTATATGCCATTTAACATTTTTGTACATCTTGGTCCTTTGACAATCCATTCTGACTTACATCCTTTAAACCTACCTTAACTCATTATTCAGGTTCTTGTAATTCCTAACCCACTTTAGACAAACTTATGGACCTCACTAACTTAGGACTCTAAGGGCACTGTACGGTTGACTCGATTTCCCCCAGTGTTCATTTAACATAATGTGCTATGGGATTTACAACAACTAAGATGCTTACAATATCGACAATCTTGCGGGAAGGGAAACTACGATATACCTCACCTATATGACTATACACTTAGGGGAAATAAGTATTATACATAATCCAGGATAGGACGTACCTTGAATTCATGCTTCTCTACCTTGCACTATCACCACTCCAATAGGGCCAGTCCACTCAAGGAACCAACAACAACATATAAATATCATTTGGACATTCAATGCACATGAATGAATGTATGTATGCAAGATGTGTGCATCATCTCTTTCTCTTCTCAATCTCATCAACATTATTTTAACATCATGAACATCATGATCAACATGTATGAATATGCATATGCAATCAAATGTCACACAGAGTGCCCGAAGGTTATTACCATTCTTTGGTTCACATACAAGCATAGAGATATCAATCTTATTCCCATATGTGTACATAAATGTATACACCCACAACTATTACAAGTCTGCGATAGTTCTACTGGGATAATAAGCTAACTCTCTATCTTTGACCCACACTCGTGTTTCCAACATCGCCCTCAATTTCTTTCCTAATACCTCAATCGAGATACTCATACTCAGCCTTACTAACCCTAACCTATTTATACTACGACCCTTATGAAATTACCTACTCTTCTTCGTACCTTACCACTAGCTTGTCCCCCAAGCTATCTTGTCCATCCAATTAAATTGTAGGTCTCTAAAAACTCAATTAGTTTAACTATTAACCTTTACTTCTCACTTTCGCTTCGTTAAGCTTCCTTAATGCAAGCCAAAATTTATCTAGATTACTAAGAGACCTTCCAATTAGCCCTAGCCCAGATGCCAATTAGGGCAAACCAGTCCCAATTACGATGGGTGAGATAACATTTAGAATTAACCAAATACAAATTAGACTTAACCCTGGGAGACAACACTGACATAGAACGATAGGAGAGAAGAAAGTGAGATAGATTTCTAGATGCCTTGTAGTTTCCTATAGATTTGATATGGACGTCAATACAACAATCCGCAGGACTCTACTTGACATTTTCTCTTATACTGGGAGACTGATAACCTGGGATCTGATACCATCTTGTCACATCCCAAATTATGGATCGTGCGGGCTTCTACCTAACCCTTCCCTAGATAGCAGAACCCTGCTACCTAATATTTCATTTAATACAGAAGTTAAAATAATTCTTATTTCAAAGTCTTTTAATTTGATTGACTCATAACACTATATGTTAAACTCATTTGCTAAGTAAAAGCAATGCGGAAGATAATCAAAAGGGAATACCCAAAAACTTGCCTAAACCGATAAAATAGCACTAAACAAGGAACAAGAAACCCTAAGATTCAACATCTATGTGAGATTGAGAGGACATGAGCTGTTGTAGAATGATCACTATTGCTGCTATAGAAACTTAAACTGACCTGCACCATGTCTATATCCCAGGATGGAGATATAGTAAGTATAGTATCAGAACAACCACACGTAGTGTAGGCATCATCGGCCAACTACGGTTAGAAACAAATAACATTAATAGTACAAAAACAATAACATACCCAGGGAATAAGTGGGGTCAGGGGAGGGTAAAGTGTACGCAGTCCATACTACTACCTCAAATGAAGTAGAGAGGTTATTTTGGATAGACCTTCGGCTCAGGATAAATAATAGTATAACAAACAAAAAACATAAAAACAAACAACAAAATAAGGTAACATACCACCAGATAAAAGAAACAAAACACCCACGGATTAATGCTATGAACTATCTATCCGAAATCACACACATCACCAAAACACCCCAAACAAGAAACTACAAGACACAGGCATAACGCTATGACTACAGGTATATCGACAAATAAAGCACTCCTTCTTACTTGTAAGGACACACTCCTACTCAGTAACCCTCTACCCTAATCCGCTTCCTCCACACCTTTCTATCAAGGGTCATGTCCTCTGTAAGTTGTAACTGTTCCATGTCATGCCTAATCACTTCCCTCCAATATTTCTTCGGCCTACCTCTACCCCATATGAAACCATCCATAGCGATCCTCTCACACCTCTGTACTAGGGCATCCGTGCACCGTCTCATCACACGCCCAAACCATCTCAACCTCACTTCACGCATCTTATCTTCCACCAAAACTACTCCCACCTTCTCTTGAATAAAATCATTTCTAACTCTATCCCTGCTAGTAAGTCCGCACATCCATCTCAATATCCTCATCTCCTCCACTTTTTACTTTTGGATGTGAGAGTTCTGAACTTGCCAACACTCAGCTCCATACAACATAGCCGGTCGGACTACCACTCTGTAGAACTTACCTTTAAGCTTTGGAGGCACCTTTTTATCACATAAGACTCCCAAAGCGAGTCTCTATTTCAACCACCCTGCACCAATATGGGGCATGACATCCTCGTCAATCTCTCTATTTCCCTAAATTATAGACCCAAGATACTTGAAACTATCCCTCTTCCGAATGGTTTGAGAATCTAGCTCCACTACCACGTCAGCCTCATGCGTCAAAGCATTGAACTTACACTCCAAGTACTCTATCTTGGTACTTCTCAGCCTAAACCCTTTAGACTCTAAGGTCTATCTCCAAAACTCCAACTTATCACTAACTCCTCCTCGGGACTCTTCAATAAGCACTACATTATCCGCAAATAATATACACCAAGGTACCTCTCCTTGAAAATATCGTGTCAATACATCCATCACCAAGGCAAATAAAAAAGGATTAATAGTCGATCCCTGGTTCAACCCAGTCAAAAAGAAAAGTGATTTGAATCTCCTCCTACCGTTCTCACACGAGTCTTTGCTCCATCGTACATGTCCTGAATCAACCTAGTGTACGCCACAGGCATACCTCTAACCTCCAAGCACCTCCACAGAACGTCTTTAGGGACTTTGTCATACGCCTTCTCAAGATCGATGAGCACCATATGTAAGTCCTTCTTCCTCTCCCTATACTGCTCCACTAATCTCCTCACAAGATGAATGGCTTCGGTAGTCGAGCGACCTAGAAAGAAACCAAACTGATTCATAGAAATAGTCACGATCCTCCTCAGTTTCAACTCTACCACTCTTTCCCACACCTTCATAGTATGACTCAACAGCTTGATACCCCTATAATTATTGCAACTCTGAATGTCCCCCTTGTTCTTATATAAAGGAATTATCGTACTCCATCTCCAAGCTTCCGACATCTTTATCGTCCTAAAAATGATGTTAAATAACTTTGTCAGCCACTCCATACCTGTCCCACCAGTGCTCTGTTGCGACCCATCTATAGACACAAGTGCACATGATCATTCAAGTAATAAAGTGGCTCCTTTAAAAGAGCCGGATATCGACCCACAGGGACTTGTCATTTAACTATTCACTAGACTAAACTAGTTCTTGAATATTTATTTAAGCGGTGGAATATAGAGATATGATGGTTTTAAAGTATAAAATAACTACGAACTAAAATAACATAATTAACTTGGGGTATAAACAATAGCAAGTTGAATTCCCAGGGTCAAGGCATCCCGAACGTCATCTCTAGCACATGAATATTAATGGTTTAAGCAAATTGAGTTGTCTATCGTGGTTATGGATCATGAGGTTTATAATATGATTATATTCGTCTCCAAACTATAACCTTCTATTAGAAATTGAAAACCTAACTACATCATTGAGCGGGGATAAAGTTAACCAATTCTAACGCCTTTAAGCTATCTTCCCGTATTTGAACAAGCGCGACAAATTAGGTACCTCTCAGTCCTAACCGCATATCAATCTCTCGGAATCCCTTCCTTGAGTAAAGATCACGCTCCTTATATTCCACGTTCTATCTCTTAATTTCTCTCTCGAGCTCCTCTCAAGACAATAGATTTATTTCAATGGTAATTAAGCATTAAAATAGTAAAATCAAGAATATAAGAATAACCAATAAATTGATAAACTTCAGCAAAAACCAAATATATTCAACTCACGAGATTCATGTTCATCACCTCAACCCCAAGAATAAGCGATTTTAGCCACTCATGGCTTAATTTAACATAAATTGGTAAAAAATTATAAAAAAGAAATAAAAATAAAAAGGAAGAAGAATTAACCCTAATTTGGATGCCAAAATCACCCAAGAGTAGTCCTACCAAGATGGAATAATGATACAATAACCCAAGAGCCCTATTTATAGACTGGTGGTCGGAGAAGAAATTTGGCAAAATGCGGCCCGACACGCTACAAAACGCGCCTGACACTTAGCCAAATTTTTGCCTCTGAAAATTTGTACAAAAGCGGCCCAACATGCCCCAAATCATGCCCCTCTGTTGTTCATACAAACAAAATATTGTTCCAAAGCAGCCCAGCATGCCAACCCAAAAATTCTGATTTTCATCATTTTTTTGACCTTTCTTCATGGATTCGGGTGGATTCTTCAAGTCCAAATCTTTGGCTTGTCTCTTATCTTCAAGATCCATAGCTCCTCCAAGCCTTAATTTCCACTCCAAAAATGCTCCAATTTATCACAAATTCCTCCTACAAGGGCCTAATCATATTTATTAGCACAATATCAAATATTCCATCAAAACTATACTAAATACGCACTTATTGTCTTAAAACTAAGGTAAACATGGGTCAAGGTTGGCAATAAGGCATATAAACATGGTAATAAGCAAAAAGGTTTGAGGATATAAATTTCACCCCTAACATCGCATCCATCTTTTTGCTTCGCTCATAGGGTGGTGGTACACATATGAAGGGACCAAGTAATGGATGGTGCATGTTAAATTGCTTAGGCCTGAGGTGAGGCATGTTGTTTTGTTGCTTGTCTGGTGCAAATTTAAGAATGTAGGATTCTTGTTCCTCATCTACACAATCCTCCACTAGTTCAGATGACTCAAAATACATGTCATCATCTAAACATAATGTAAAAAAATGCTTTGAATGAGATCCAATACATTCCACTTTCCCGCTTGCACTAGCTGCAACATGCTCACATTTATACTCTCTCTCAACGCCAGCCTCAATCAAAAAATGATAGTTGAATTTTTGACATTCTTCCTCTTTCTCCACAAAATGGCTAGTCTTCGAAACTATTGGTGACTGGACATCAGACATCTCAATCTTTTTCATCAACTGAACATTCAAGTCACAGATATCTAAGCCAAATTGAGCTATCTCTGAAATAAGCTCATCTCTCACCCCTTTTAATTAGGTTGCCATGATTTTGAGACCATCTCGAAGATATTCATGAAATTTTAGTTGTTGTGCTTGCTCCATAAGCCATTCTTGACTGACTATGTCTTCTTCATCACAACTTTCTTCTACTAGTGCCTCCGTTTCTTCATCAATCCGGGGTTCCTCTTGAGTATTGGATAAGACTATAACTTGCTGATCAACACAAGTTTCAGCCCTAGCCTGTAACTTTGTGACTTGGGACTGCATCTTCTCTGTGGCTTCCCTCATTCTCTGCATGTCTTCTATTTGTCGTGTCTGCAGCTTCATTATTTGCTTCAGCATATCCATAAAGTGAGCCTCATGTTCTGCCTCATTAGCTCCATTAGCCTGACCAACATCACAAACAATAGACTGATCATAATAGGGGTTCAGGGGAGGGGAATAATAGTTTGGACATTCACTCCAATGGCTATCCTAACCACCACACATCTGACATCTATTCAATTCAAAAAATTGGGCAGGTGCACACAACCCTCTCTCTTGAACATCAAGACAATTACCATCCAAGTGTGGTCCTCCATAAAAATAACATGAATTGTCATCATTCAATGACCATCTATCCCAGGCTGACATATCAACAAGAGTGGTAGAAATGTAAAACAAAACTTTGTACAAAAATAAATTATATACAACTCAAACAAATAAAAAGAAAAAGTTCAATCTAGATAAACAATTAAAATCGAAGTCCCCGGCAACGGTGCCAAAAACTTATTGCGACCCAGCTATACACGCAAGTGCACGTGATCATTCAAGTAATAAAGTGGCTCCTTTAAAAGAGCCAGATATTGAACCAACAAGGACTTGTCATTTAACTATTCACTAGACTAAACTAGTTCTTGATTATCTATTTAAGCGGTGGAATATAGAGATATGATGGTTTTAAAGTATAAAATGACTACGAACTAAACTAACATAATTAACTTGGGGTATAAACAATAGCAAGTTGAATTCCCAGGGTCAAGACATCCCGAACGTCATCTCTAGCACATGAATATTAATGGTTTAAGCAAATTGAGTTGTCTATCGTGGTTATGGATCACGAGGTTGATAATATGATTATATTCGTCTCCAAACTATAACCTTCTATTAGAAATTGAAAACCTAACTACATCATTGAGCGGGGATAGATTTAACCAATTCTAACGTCGTTAAGCTATCTTCCCGCATTTGAACTAGCGCGGCGAATTAGGTACCTCTCGATCCTAACCGCATATCAATATCTCAGAATCCCTTCCTTGAGTAAAGATCACGCTCCTTATATTCCACGTTCTATCTCTCAATTTCTCTCTCGAGCTCCTCTCAAGACAATAGATTTATTTCAATGGTAATTAAGCATTAAAATAGTAAAATCAAGAATATAAGAATAACCAATAAATTGATAAACTTCATCAAAAACCAATAATATTCAACTCACGAGATTCATGTTCATCGCCTCAACTCCAAGAATAAGCGATTTTAGCCACTCATGGCTTAATTTAACATAAATTGATAAAAAATTATACAAAAGAAATAAAAAGGAAGAAGAATTAACCCTAATTTGGATGTCAAAATCGCCCAAGAGTAGTCCTACCAAGATGGAATAATGATACAATAACCCAAGAGCCCTATTTATAGAGTGGTGGTCAGAGAAGAAATTTGGCAAAAAGCGGCCCGGCATGCTACAAAACGCGCCAGACACTTAGCCAAATTTTTGCCTCTGAAAATTTGTACAAAAGAATCCTGGCACGCCCCAAATCGCGCCCCTCTGCTGTCCATACAAATAAATATTGTTCCAAAGCGGCCCGACACGCTAGTTGGCTGGCCAAACCCAAAAATTCTGATTTTCATCATTTTTTCGACCTTTCTTCGTGGATTCGGGTGGATTCTTCAAGTCCAAATCTTTGTCTGGTCTCTTATCTTCAAGATTCTTTGCTCATAGCTCCTCCAAGCCTTAATTTCCACTCCAAAAATGCTCCAATTTATCACAAATTCCTCCTACAAAGGCCTAATCACATTTATTAGCACAATATCAAATATTCCATCAAAACTATACTAAATACGCACTTATTGCTCTCAAAAATAAGGTAAACATGGGTCAAGGTTGGCAATAAGGCATATAAATACCCCTAGATGATGCTCTTCCAAAAATCCACCAGAATCTAGTCTATCCTAGTTGCCCTACCCCTACGCATCCAACGAATAGTCCTCTGGACCTCCTCAACCTTAATATGCCCACAATAACCGTAATCGTAACACCTCTCTGAGTGTTCCGAGTCCCCCAGAACTAAACCTTAGACCCCTTCGTCATTCAAAAGTCTATGAAAATAAGATTGCCACCTCCTCCTAATGAGGGTGTCATCCATCAACACTCTGCCATCCTCACCCTTGATGCATTTCAACTGGTCAAGGTCACGGGCCCTCCGCGCCCTAGCCTTAGCAATCCTATACAACTTATTATCCCCACCTTTCTCCTTTAAAGCAGCATACAGGCTCTCGAAAGCTGCTTTCTTAGCCGCTGTAACTACTAACTTCGCCTCTTTCCTAGCTAACTTATACTCCTCACTATTCATCCACTTCTCCTCGTTATCCTTTCTCTGAACGAACTTTGCATAGGCCACTTTCTTAGTATCCACCTTCCTCTTGACTTCTTCGTTCCACCATAAGTCCCTCCGGTGCTTGCTAGGTCAGCCTCTTGAGATTCCCAATACCTCTCTAGTTGTCTCCCTGATACAACTAACAGTCATCTCCCACATACTATCCACATGCCCTCTACTCTCCCAAGCCCCCATAGTCGTCAACTTCTCCCCCATCTCTAAAACACTGGCCAAAGTCAAGCTACCCCACTTAATCCTGGGTCGATCCTCCACAACCCTCTTCTTTCTGCCCTTCTTGATTTCCAAGTCCATCACCAGAACAAAATAACATTAATAGTAAATAGGAAGAAATATTAGCATCAAGTAAGGTTCTGATTACTAATTCCATATTTAAGCAATTATTAACATAACACCTTTAGCACCTCTGTGACCTACCTGTCATTTAACATTTTCGTATATCTTTGTCCTTTGACAATCCACTCTAACTTACATACTTTAGACCTACCTTAACTCATTATTTAGGATCCTGCAATTCTGAATCCACTTTAGACAAACTTAAAGACCTCACTAACTTAGGACTCTGAGGGCACTGCAAGGTTGACCCGATTTCCCCCACTGTTCAACTAACATAATATGCTACGAGATTTATAATGATTGAGATGCTTATAACATTGACAATCTTGCAGAAAGGGACACTATGATATACCTCAGCTATATGACTATACACTTAGGGGAAATAAGTAATACACACAATCTAGGATGTACCTTGTACTCACGTTTAACTACCATGCACTATCACCACTCCAATAGGGCCAGTCCACTCGAGGAACCAATAGCAACATATAACTATAATCAAATTTTTAATGCATATGAATGAATGTATGTATGCAAGATGTGCGCGTCATCTATTTCTCTTCTCAATCTTTTCAACATCATTTCAACATCATGAACATCATAATCAATACCAATATCACTATCATCATCATCAACATGTATGAATATGCATATGCAATCAACATTCACACAGAGTTCCCGAAGGCAATTACTATTCTTTAGTTCACATACAAGCACAGAGACATCAATCTTATTCCCGAACATGTACATAAGTGTATACACCCACAACTGTTACAAGTCTATGACGATTCTACAAGGAAAACAGGCTAACTCTCTATCTTCAACCCACACTCATGTTTCCAACATAACCCTCAATTTCTTTCCTAATACCTCAATCGGGATACTTATACTTGGCCTTACCAACCCTACCCTTGTTATTCTATGACCCTTATGAAATTACCTACTCTTTTTCGTACCTTACCACTAGGGTGTCCCCCAAACTATCCCTTCCATCCAATTACACTCGTAGGTCGCTTAAAACTCAATCAGTTTAACTATTAACCCCTACTTCGCACTTATGCTTCGTTAAACTTTCTTAATGCAAGCCATAATTTATCTAGATTACTAAGAGCCCTTCCAATTAGCCCTAACTTACCCTTTTCTCTCCCTTTTTACCGTACTCACCACTCACCATAATAATAATCTAAGGTTTTCATTCAACTAATCATAATTATCACCAAATTTGGCACATTTCATGCCACAAATGTCGTACCCATGAAGTGCAACTGCAATTTACAATAATATTTAAGCCTAACCAGATTTTTATCATTTTTGTCCATCCAAACACCATGCCCGAAGTCCTAATACATGAAAACTCCCAATATTACTATCAATATTACATGAATCTAGTCCAAGTCTACTACATTTTAAGCTATAACCTACCTCATAGATGAATCATATTGCTACTGAAAGGAAAAAGTTGTCCCGCAAGTGCTAAGCATCTTCCCATGTTGGGTACCTATATGGTGTGCCTCAAAACCGCTCCCATGAAGCGTGGCCTCTGAAATCTCATAGATGAGGAGGTAGGGTTTACTCAGGGCATTTTGAGAGGAAAGAGACGACCTAAGAGAGTTAGAATAAAAGGGATTTTAAGGGGAGGTTGGGCTGGCCACTACCGGGTTCCGCTGCAATGATTGATTTTATCGCTGTAACGGTAGGTAGCACGCTAGCCCAATTATGTTAGGCCTCATTTCTCCCCTAAAAATTTTCCAGAATGTTTTTCAGTGAAATGATGTTTTGGGTCATTACATTATATACCAATTTACCCACTGCTCGTCCTCAAACGGCCACAGGGTAGGAAATAAGGATTCTAGGCACGACTTAAATATTCTGACTCGTGACATCTAAAAGCAGAATAAACCTCATAATTTCATACTGGCTCACCTAGTGTATGTATGGTAAATTAATCAAGGAGCCAATGTAATTGATCCACATATCATTAGTAATTCCTCATATTGTTCAAATTATTAACCAAAATTTTTGTCAACTATGGGCAAAATTCAGCAATAATGCTTATGTAACAAGCTATCCCAAAAATATCTTAATATTACAAAATACCATAATGCATGAAAAGTCTGGGCAAAAACTGACTCTCGAGGACCTTATGGCTGTAGAATTACTGCCACAGCGGTTAGCGATAGTTCAAGTATAGGGAAAATGTTTATTTCCCCCATTTTCACTCCCCACTCCAAAACTCTCTCAAATTTTCTCTGTACAATCTCCTCCCGACGTCAATTTCAAAGTAATTCCTCATCCTCAATACTTTATTTACATATTTATTATTGTAGAATAGTATGAACTTGTTAGAAATCGAGAATTTTGAATGGATTTTGGGTGCAACTTTGAGTGTTGAATTGTGGTGGTGTTTTTGCATAGAATGATGAGCATATTGGTTTATGTTACGTCTACAATGCTCCTACAGGATTTTGGGAGTAAGATTGATGTAGTTCATGTCAGATTTCAGCCATGAATGAGGGTGACGGTGAGGGGTTATCTTCCCCAATGAATTTGGGTGATTTAAGGGTGAATTCGAGTGTTATACACTCCTATTTTATTATAAAAAGGTTCATATGAACTTTAGTAAGCTTGATCTACCCTTAAATCTCAAAAATAAGGAGAAAAGTCGAAAATACGCCATGGGAGGGGAGGTTGACGGTTGGAGACAATGGAACCATTGCAGTGGTAGCTTTTTTTTCTGCAGCAATACCACTGCAGTAGTAAGTTACCACTGCAACAGTACCGATGCAAAGGTTAATTCTACCACTACAGCGGTATCTGGCAGTAACTCCTAGGATTTTATTTTCCTGAGAAATTTTGAAATCCTTCCCTTTCGCTGTACTCTGACTTGGTTTCTACTACTGAATTTTCCATTACATTAAATGAATACTATGGAGCACCAACCCCAATATCTAAGGTTCCCCGACACTGCCAGTTGCGACCATTATAAGGAGGGTTTGAGTACGAGGAGTTTCCTTCATGAGCGGGATTAAGGACATGGAGGATGAGGCACCCAAGTTCTATGACCAGCTGAGGGTGTTTGGGTGGGGCATGCTGACTGAGGTTGTCCGAAGGTGCAACCTAGAGTTGGTTTGGGATTATTTTGCCATCCTCCCGACCGTAGATTGGTTCGTTCCCCACCCTATCATCCACATTCGGGGTAAGAAGGTTCTGATGGATGCTGCCACCATCAATTATGCCTTAGGGGTTTTGAACCCCTCCAATGCTACTTTTGAGGCCAAAGTACGAGAGTTGGACTTGAAGTGGGTAGCTAGGATCTTAGCACTGGAGAGTTAGGAGGGAAAGGTGAAGTTTCCCGGTCTCAAAGGGACCAAGAGTAACTACTTCTTGGAGGAGGCTAAAGTGTGGTTGTAGTTGGCATCCCGTAGGATTCATTCCTTGGGAAATGTGATTGATGTGGTCTTTCTCCAAACTATGGTGGTGTCTTGTGCTCTCGTGGGGATTGAGATGAATGTGAGGGTGCAGATTGTGGATGAGTGGCGGCATTTTTATGCCCTAGAGAGGTCAGCAAGGTATTTTTTCTTACCTTCCTTAATCACTGAGTTGTGTAATAGGGTGAGCATTCGCATGGAGGATCATGATACTTACTAAGAGTACGACACGACATTTAATCCTCTAAGAGGTAGGGGCACTCAGGAAGGCAACAAAAAGAAGATGAAGGTGGGCGAGGAGGATGGAAGTAGGAGGGCTGGTGGAGGTAAGAAGTCTAGCACTCCTCTTACTACTCAGTCTCCCACATCTCTCAATAGTTGAGAGGCCAATCTCGCTACTCTGAGGGGTTACTCTAAGAGTCAGGTACCTCCACCCGGATCGTCTTCTTCAAGCTCTACTACCCTTTCGGACCTGGCCCGAGTATATGTGGAGCTTCGAGAGGAGCTGAATGAGGAGAAAAAGAAGCGCCGCACCTGAGACCGCATGTTGGTGCAGATGTGGAAGGCCATGCAGGTGATGTTTAAGGCTGGGCATAAAATACCGAAAATCGAATTACCAAACTAAATCAGGAAATTTGGAATTTTCACTAATAGAAAACAGGCCTATGACAACACTTTAAATACCATCGCAATAGATAGTAAAACCATTACAATAGACCTATCATGGTCTATTGCAACGGTTTAGGGAACCGTTGCACCAGCTCACATTACAATAGGTCTATTGCAACGGTTTTGTACCATGGTTGTCAAACTACTGCGATACACCTGCTATTGCAATGATTATAGAAGTGTTCTTATTTCCCTATCTATGGCAACGATTAATTGTGTCTATAGGCACGGTCCAAAACCGTTGCAATATCATTTTTATGGAACAGTTTTTGAGGCTATTGCAATACTTTTATTCTATAGCAATGATTAATAAAGGTGCTATAGCAACAGTTATATGGAGTTATTGCAACGCCTAATGAAGGAGCTATTGCAACCATTATTTGAATAGTTTATGTATAATAATTTGCTTATAATATAATATCCAAAAATTTATATAAATTGCAAAAGGAAACTACTCATCAACAAAATCATAATCCAAAATTTCTAATTTACATTAATCATGTATAAAAGAAACTATACAAATGAGTAGTCATACATAAATTGACAATATGTTCAAAATAAAAGTTTTCAAGTACATGTGAAGGCCTAACATGACCAACCAATACTAAGAGTATGGTCTTGACTGCTTTCATCATCGATATAGTTACTTCAGCCTCAAGAGTCTGCACAACATCAGAGTCTGCACAACATCACAGCCTGGATGCACGGCAAGCTTTCCTTCATTAAATTATTGAATACGATCTTCATATTTCTTGTAATTTCGATCAGCTAATGATTTCTTATTTCTACAGCATATGTAAAGCTTTCATCAGGGACCAAATTAAACATATTGAAATTCAAATTATTTAGATACATCACAGCTTAAGACAAAGTTCTAAACATTCATATCAGTTCACTTGACTACTATGAAATATCGAGAAGTTAGAAACATTAGCATCAACCACTCATGAAAAGAAGTCTTCAAAAGGAATAGTTATGGTTAAAGAACAAATGTAAAAATCAAAACTAATCATATAGCACTTTTGATTTGATAGCCAGAGCTTCAGGCTAGCCAAAGAAAAACTAGTGGAGCTAATAACATAATTGATTTTGCCAAAATTGCAAAGAGGCATGCCTAAGGCACTTTATGAGATATGAATATATCATAGAAAAGGAAAAACACAATTTTGATGAAGTAGTTAATTAGCTTATTTGAGACCGCTAGTTAAACATTTCTTTTTATTATCAAAGAAAATGAAGCAGTCATAACTCAATCTTCTTATAAAAGAGATGTGGGATATTTAGCCTTTCGATGAAGCAGGAAATATATTCATCATAAGTTAAAGTGAGTTTAGACTAACAAGTATATTAAGCAATGGCACTTAGGTATAAAATTTTTAATTAGCTTAAATTTTAAATCAAAAGTTTAAAGTACATGTGAATCTCCGTAGTTTGAACCAACGAAGGCAAAAACATTGTCTAGGTATGATATGGTTGATGCAATAGAAATTTCTCCAAGTAGCTCAATTTTGAGGCCAGTAAATCTGGAAAAAACATATAAATAATTCCCAGTGGACATTTTAATTCCAGCAACTAGGCAAAGGTACAAGTGAGAATTTCATTCCCAGCAACTCAGCAAAAGTAGAAATGACATATTCCATAAAATACTGACGCACTTCTACTTTTCATGAGTGATTACAAGTAGGTGAAGAAGCCAATTATGATTCTCAAGCAAATATCAAGAGCCATCAGCATCAACCCAGCCATATGCTATTGTGATAGACTTGTAAGAACAAATAAAGCATTTGTAAGACAATATCTCATTCATGTATTTAATTAACAACATCTTTGATAATATCTAGTTAAAAGCTTTTAAAAGGCTTTATTCAGGTCAAATAGGCTGGTGGGGTGGTTGTACCAGAACACAGAGAAAATTAGTAAGTTGTACATGTGCTTACAGGTCTAATTAGGATAGCCTTAAAAGCTGAAGAGCTACAATAAACGATGGTTTCTTCTCCAATAATCAATACACCTCACAGTGGTGGAGGTATTGATATTAGCAAAGAAGCTCCATTATCAAGATTATTCGGAGCCCATGGCCCTTCGATAAAATCTTTATCATTCAAGGACACTTCATATGTTTTGACATGTCGGTGTCGTTGTTATCCTTCCAATGAAACATAAAAGGTCTAGTGTCAGAATGATGTAATTTAAACAAAAAGAAGACAACACAATGGCAGTTGTGCAAATGAATCCCTTTGGTTGGTTCAGACCCCCTTCCCTCCATATTTTTATTATAAGAAAGAAAGTGCACAACTTTTTTCTATAACTAAGTGCTAGCAACTAATTCAAGACTTTAGGTGCCAATCAAATAATCCATGATGAATTGAACAATCTTTTTACCATAATAATAAAGAAATGAAAATGGTCAATTAGCATTATGGAAACATCATTTTTGGAATCACGGACCTGATATAGAACAACAATTGTAGGCTTTGGGAAATCATAAAAGAATTTAATATTCAAAACTTAGAGCTCCTCAAACCTAAAAAAAACACAAATTAATGAACTATCGGTTAAATAAAAATAGCTCCCATGAATAATAAAATGAGATCCCTGCAAAAACAAATTCAAACTATTCAGCAATCCTCCTACATAAAGTGTAGGATATCCTTCTTAGGAGCATAATTCAAATGAACAATCACTAGAAAAAGACATGTAGGTAGGTTGAAATACAAAGTAAGGTCACACCATGTGTGTATCCAACCCATGACCAAACCATAGGAAATGATCAGAAAGAATTTTACTTTCTTAATTAGGAAAACTTAAGGGGGGAAATACAAAGTGCAGCAATATATATCAAGAAAATGAAAAAATAGAAGTCCAGTAATCCTTTAAAGTTTCATCTACATCATCAAGTTAATAATGTTATAGAACAAAAATGAAAAAATGAAAGCAAATGAATTTTGGAATAATACCACATACAGGAAGGAAGATCGTATGAATTGATCAGCTAGAAGACAATGAACAATTAGTCTCTACAAGTCAACTTGCTGAGGTCGTGACCTAGAATTTCTTTTGATACCTATGAGATTTTCAGGCAATACCTGCAACTGCAACGTCCCACCAAGGTATTTACCAGGCTACAACAGGATAAATTTGCCTAAGGCAAATAGAACAAATCATCTTTTTATATGACAGTGATGTCTGGGCAAACTCGTGTGCACCTCAACAATTCCACCTGATACCTGTAAGTCATATGAAATTATAGACAAGACAAACCATCAAGAAACAAGACGCACCCTCCTAAAAGTCATGTTGCCTAACAGTCCCATTATCACTAGTGCTCCATACTACATGAGGATTCCCAACTTTAACCTATAATCACAAATAGAAGCGCATAGCATTAAGAGAGGAAATCATCAAATCCACTCAAATACTTTATTATCACAAAAAAAATATTTTACTGCTGCCTAAACACTTACATCTAATAAAAAAAATCTAATGCGGATGAACTAGCTTCTTGATGAACCAAGTTATGTGTTTGTATAGCGATGTACACTTGCTTTGATATAATTTAATTACCTCCATTCCACCCAATATTGAACAAGCAACAATATCCCCAAAAAAACATCGGAGGATTTATCTCAGCATGAACAGGAACTAAAGTGTGTAGCAAACCCACAGCAGCATCTCGTACTACCTGCAAAACGTAGAGAACCATGCTATCATCCCAAGTGGAAAACATTTTCTGTTATAGAAGGCTAAAATGAGAAAAACTTCTCACCTTAACTGCTGGTGCAGTATCCCATTGTACACCAACCATCAACAAATAGTTTACAGCAGGTGCTCTGAACAAATTTGTCTGAAAAATATTTCCAAAAATAGAATTTAGGGATCCTTTAATCAAGGATAAGGCAAAATTTAAGGGCAATCCTCTATTCTTGTAGAAAAATCTACTCCACCGATATCAACCACAAATTATCAATATCTTGTTATCAGCTTTTGCATTTTCCAGGTTTCATTGACAGAGCAAAACACTTATCATCTAACTTGTTTGTCTCCCAATTATTGAGGATCAAGTCAATGGGGGGTTAATATAGGCAGAGAGGCTATCTAGTCAGCGGGTGTTCCTTCAGGATACTGGTTGAGTTAACATCTTAAAGACATATTGTTCAGGAAAAAAAGAAGTAAAAGGACACCATGACAATTAAGGAGAATACTGACAGGGAAATTGGAACTTTTTAAGCTATGATAGGGAGCATAAATCTGTTATAGTTACGAAAGCAAGAACATTCTTAAGTAATTCATTTCAAAAGGAACATGTATCTCTTATTATATAACTAATAAGTTGTGCATCTTGCAGAGTGCTTTGTGCACCATAGGTCACTTGAAATTCCTACAAACATGTACCTCAAATTTACTTCAAAATATTTCTTTAAGAGTTCTCTAAAACAATAACAAGTTGAAACTATAAACAAAATGGAAGGAAATACATTCCAGATGAATAACCTTGCCAAAGTATACTGCAGAAGTTCTCTTCAAGCCCAGAGAAAGATGCAATCAAATCTTGCATATCACCGTCTTCTTCATCCTTGCCCCTACAGTAGCACAACACTTTAGTATCCTTGCCCCTGCTCAAGGATTTATTTTTATTACTAAATTTCTAATTCCCTATTCATAACAACTAAAATAATCTTACAATCAGTATAGTCCTTTTTAATTTTCATTTCTTGTTTAAAGGAACTCAATGCATATGAATGAGTGCATGCATGCAAGATGTACGCATCATCTCTTACTTCTTTCCTCATCATCAACACATCATGTTGTACCGGTGTGGTACCCAACCCTTTATCACAATCATATCATAATAGTATCGGGGTGGTACCCGACCCATTTATCACAATTATATCATAATCGTACCGGCTTGGTACCCGAACCTTTTATCATCCAACACCATCACAATGTATATGAAATGAAATGTTGTCCATAAATCACAAGTCATGCTAGAAGAAAATCATTGATGTTCAGTTTACAAACAAGCACAATGCTAAGAAAGTCTAAGTGCTACAACAAAACCATACTACCTCAATTCCTTTGCTCAAAGTCACCTTTAAGAAACACTTTTGCCCTTTCGATCTCGTACAATCCGTTCTTGATCTAAAACAACAAGAATATGTACCCATTTCAATAATTCATCCATTTTTTAATTACAAGGGATCAAAACCACTGATTTTAGTCATAATCTTACCCTATTTCATCATCTTAGGGTTTTTTATCTCTTAAACCACATTAATTTCACTTGGATAAGCATGAACAACTGTAATTCTAGTCCCATTAGTGTTTTCTAACACCCTAGGATCATTATATACCAAATTTATACACATACCCACTACTTTTCATCAATTTTCTTGAACTAGGGTTAAACGCCAATCTTCACCATTAGTCCATTTCTAGTGATTTTCTAATGTTAAATGAAGTAAATTCAAGTCTAAAATGTAATTACTTACCTCCAAAGATGAAAACTCCAAAAAACCCTCTGAAAATCGCCTTTCCTAGAGTTCCCTTGCATTTTTAAAAAAAGTGAGGAATGAAACATTTTTTCCTTTTCTAAAATCTATAATTTTACCGCACATTACCACTGTAGTAGATAATTACCACTGCAGCAGTACCACAATAACTTTTAAGGTTCCGCTGCAGTTATTCGCGCCTTTTGCATGAAGGTCGCCGTTGAGGTTTCCGTTACCCTGCAGCGGTTACTTTTTTTGATGCAGTGGTTTGAGGCCGAAACTCAAGACCTCTCGTCAGTTTTGATTATTTTATAACACACATCACGAATCGTAATATCGCAAACTAACCCCTCCACGATAAACTCTATAACTGGAGTTTTATAATGCCATTTCAGGTGCCGGAAGTTGCTACGGCTTCCTAAACTGCCTATCCCACTATTGCATCAAACATCACCACCAATTACCACATTAGTACCAGATTTCACTTTACTGATACATCTCAAAAATTGTCCAAGCTTAGACTAGACCTAAATTTCTCAAAATTCAGCTAAGGAAAGACTTAGTGCAAACTTTACCCCCTCTTTCAGTACAACGACAATTTGGGTTGCTACATTAGATATCAATTTACCACACGTTCATCCACGAACAACAATTGGCCCTCAAAAGACATAGCAAGGTAAAGGAAGTACCTTCATCGATGAATAAGTGTGGATATCGCTTGCGCATGTCCGCCTCTGTCTCCCAAGTAGCCTCTTCAATGGTATGGTTCCTCCATTGAACCTTAACATAAGGGATGACGTGGGTCCTTAACTTACTCTCATCTTTAGCTAATATAGAAATTAGTTCATCTTCATAAGGCAACTCCTTATCAAACAATTCTGGGCTCCAACGAATGATGTAATCACCATCCTCATGATACTTCTATAGCATAGACACGTGGAATATAGGTGAACTCTACATATCCTAATGGGTAAGTCCAAATTGTTTGCCACTGACCCCACTCCCTTCAAAATTTCAAAGGATCAAATGTATCTTGGGCTCAACTTGCCCTTCTTACCAAACCTCATTACACCCTTCATGGGTGAAACCTTTTCTCCTTCTGTGAACTTCACATCCCTCACTTTATTATCTCCGTACTTTATTTGTTGATTCTGGGCAGCTATGAGCTTTATTGGAATGAACCTCACTTTCTCCATTGACTCTTTAAGTAGGTCAGTACCCCAAGGCCTCACCTCAAATGCATCAAACCACCCAATTAGAGACCTACACCTCCTACCATACAAGGACTCAAAAGGAGCCATGTCAATACGAGAGTGGTAACTATTATTGGTCCCACTGACCCCCAAAGTCCATAACACAAGCCCAAAGCATGTCCTCAAGCACTTGAATAGTTTGCTCTGACTGACTGTCGATTGGTAGATGGAACGTTGTACTGAGGTCCAATCTGGACCCCAACTCTAACTAGAATTTCTCCCTAGAAATAGGAGGTAAACTGAGTACCTCTGTCTAACACCATCAAAACTGGCACCCCGTGTAACCTTACAATCTCCTTTATATAAATCTTGGCTAACTTGGTCGTATTATAGTCTACTTATACCAGAATAAAATGAGTTGATTTAGTCAACCGATCTACAATGACCTATATAGAGTCGCACTTCCTCAATGTTTTTGGAAGACCAACTACAAAATCCATTATTATCCTTTCCCACTTCCACTTCGAAATGGGCATTCTTTGAACTATACCACCCCATTTCTAGTGTTCGTACTAAACTTGTCGGCAATTTTGATACTTGATTACGAAATCCATAATATCTCATTACATCCTTTGCCACCAATAATGTTGTATCAAGTCCCTATACATCTTGTTGGCACAAGGTTGTATAGAATATTTAGAATTTTGAGCCTCTACAAGAATAGTCTGGATCAAATTGCCTACCTGAGGCACGCATAACCACCTTCGAATCCTTAATGCTCCCTTATTAGCAAGAATGACCTATCTTGCTTCACCGTGTAACACTTTTTATCTGAGGTTGTTTAACTTCTTATCCTCGAACTTCCTACTTTTGATTTGATCAAAAAATGTGGACCTAACCTCCCCATGTGCTAACACCCTTCCTTCACTAATCTCCTGCAATCTCAGAAAACTGTTAGCCAAAGATTGTACCTCTCTCATCGATGGGCGCCTAGACTCCTCCAGTAATGCTAAACTTCCCATGCTTACTGGTTTTTGACTCAGTGCGTCCACCACCACATTAGCTTTACCTCGGTGATATAGAATTGAGATGTCATAGTCTTTAATCAGCTCAATCCATCTTCTCTGTCTTAGATTCAGATCCTTCTGAGTGAACACGTGTTGTAGGCTATGGTGGTATATGGATACCTCTCACCTCACTCCATAGAGATAGTGCCTCTAAATTTTTAAAGCAAACACCACAACTGCCAATTCTAAATCATACATAGGATAGTTTTTCTCTTAAGGCTTCAGTTTCTATGAGGCATAAGCAATCATTTTCTAATCCTGCATCAAAACAGCATCTAAAACCAATCTTGAGGCATTATAATATACCATGAAATCTTTACCCTCCATGTGTAACGTGAGAATTGAGGTTGAGGTCAACAAGGTTTTAAGCTTTTGGATGCTCTCCTCACACTTATCATCCTACACAAATGGTGCTTCCTTCTGAGTAAGGCGAGTCATATGTGAAGCAATAGCAGTAAATCCTTTAACAAATAGATGGTAATAACTAGCCAACCCTATAAAACTCCGAATTTCTGTCATATTTATCGGTCTAGCCCAATTCTTAATGGATTCAACCTTTTTCGGGTCTACCATAACTCCTTCCGTAGAAACTATGTGCCCGAAGAAGGACATTGAAGAAATCTAGAATTCACACTTAGAAAATTTAGCATATAGTTACTTCTCTTTTAGCAACCCCAACACTGTACGCAAATGAGCTTCATGCTCTTCCTTACTTTTAGAGTAAACCAATATGTCATCAACAAACACAATAACAAAAAAGTCTAAAACCAACTTAAAAACTCCATTCATCATATTCATGAAAGCAGATGGGCATTGGTTAAATCAAAGGACGTAACTAGGAACTTGTAGAGCCCATAACGAGTTCGGAATGCAGTCTTAGGGATATCCTCCTCCCTAATTTTGAGATGATGATAGACCGACCTCAAATCAATCTTAGAGAACACTACAGCTCCCTGTAGTTGGTCAAATAGGTCATCTATTCTAGGCAAGTGATATTTGTTATGAATATTAACTTTATTTAACTGGCGATAATCAATTAATGTTGTCATACTGCCATCTTTCTTTTTCACAAACAACACTGGTGCACCCCAAGGAGAAACACTTGGGCAAATAAAACCCTTTTTCTAACAATTCTTGCAACTAAGATTTCAACTCCCTCAATTCTACTGGGTACCCTCCCACTCTAACCTATCTATCCCGAGCATCGTTATAGTAACGAGTTTTGCCTAACAATTAAGAACGGCACGATAAAAAGACAACTAACTCATCCATAATATTACATCAAAAATCTCCATATCCAAAATAACTAGGTGTGCTAGGGTCTTAAACCCTATAAACATAACAGGACACGCACAATACACCTGATCAACATATACAGACACCCCAACTGGTATAGGCACAAACATAGGAGCATCAAGATACTCATAGTCTAAATCCTAACCCAAAGCAAATTTGATAGACACATAAGGGAAGGTAGAACTTGGATCAAATAATACAGAAGCCATACAATCAAAGACAAGAATGGTACCTGTGATCACAACGTCAGAAGCTTCTACCTTGGGATATTCCAGGACTGTGTAAAGATGTACCTTATCACCACCCTAACCGCCACCTCTTCTGCCTGAGCTCCATTTCTACTAATTTGTCCTCCACCTCGATTGGCCTGGTTACCATCTCCAGCCTAGCCACATGCCCACCTTGTGGATGACCCCCACTGTTTCTTCCACCACCAAAACCTGCCAGAACTAGAGAAGTACAAGATGGTTGCTGAGTCAACTGACCTGTAGACAAGAAGTTAGGACAATTCCTACTAAGTGTCCCAAATCTCCACACTCAAAACATTTAGGGTCCAAAAGTAGGCCCCTGAACTAAAAAGGACGAAGGTGTATAGCTGCCAGCTTTGAAAGGCTGATAACTTACCCTAGATAAGCCCATTACGGATACTGGCATGGATAAATGATAGGTCTTAGAAGAACCACTCCCCTTTGAGATGGTGCCACTGAATTGGCGGCCTGAGGTCTGGGCGTTCTTCTTTTCTGCTTCTACCTCTCCCTGTTTCTCAAGTGCTTCAGCCTTCTTGGAAAATTCAACAACACCCTGAAAAGACTTACCAGACACAGCTACAGATAAAGTAGCCAATTGAATGCCAGAATTCAGAACCTTCACAAAGTACTTAATCCCCTCCTCCTCTGAGGTAATTAACTATAGTGCATAATAAGACAAAGCATGAAACTTGTCTCATAGACCGTCACTAATATGTTACCCTACTCCAATCTGAAAAAATCATCCTTTTTTTATCACGATAAGTGTAGGGAATATATTTCTCCAGAAATTGAAATTAAGCCCAAGTGAGTGGAGGTAAAGCAGCCCTGCACTCTACAAATGACCTCCACCATTGTTTGGCTTTAGCCTACAGCTGAAAAGAAACAAACTCCACACCATACCTCTCAATAATACCCATCATATGCAGGCATTCATGACAATCTATCAAGAACTCATATGAATATATCAAGAACTCAAATGCATCCTCAAACTCTGTACCTTGAGTACCAGGGTTTTCCTTTTCATGAACTTTCAAAATAACCCATGTTCTTCATCAGTCATCACTGGTCTAAGTAGATGTTAGGGATACACCCCTGTTTTAGAGCCTGCACCCATCCTTGTGCTACAGCAGCGGTGTATTATAAGGCTGCGGGCAGAACAGTCAGAGCAACTGGAGTGTAGCCCATACCAACCAAGATACCTAAGAATCCCAACACTTGTTGAATTACCTCGGCAGATAAAGACACCAGTTTTGCACCATTACTGTTGGTACTACATTCTCTGGAGCTACAATCTCTTCTTCCATACCTTCTTTTTATTTTGAGTATGGTCTAGGGCGTCCTATTATATAGGAAGGGACGGTGATCTCTGTCTTGCTGGCCTTCCAGCTACCTGTGTCCACCCCTAATAGGTGCTGCCCTTTGTCCTCCTCGTCTAACTCTTCCCCTAGCCCAAGGCCAGCCCCGAACTGCAGCCCCAATGGCCGGTACAGGTGCTGTTGCTAGTACGGCTGTGGGTGCGGCTACTGCAGCTGCGACTGCTCTGGTAGGCCGAGTATTCACCATCTACAAACAAAATTGAAAGGATTAGATACCAATAAACTTTCGTATTCATAAAGTTTCATATTTCAAATAATAAGCCCCAATTCTCAAGTTCCATTAAAAATTCAAGCTCTAGTTCATCAAAAAGGGGCTTGCAACTTTAAATAATTCTTCCTCTCAAGAATCAATCAACAACCCACATTTAAAACTCATATAAACTACTTTAATAATTGGGGAAAAACACCCAAAATATATTTAGTTGAAAGAGGGTTGTTCAACATACCTTTTGACAGAAAGAGTTTTGAGAAAGCTTGAGATTTGAGCCATGAATCTTGAATCCTCATCGATTTTGCTTCTAAGAGTTTTTGGGAAGAGTGAGATATGTTTTTGACTGATGGAATTCATATTTAGGGGTTTGGGATTATTTAGTATAGATGGTGGACTGTTTTTAACCAAGGAAAGGACTATAATTCCCCTATAATACGTAAATAAAATGAAATCCCGTCAGGAAGGGTGACTGCACGACATGCCCCCATAGTGCCTCTCTCACCTACGCGGCCTTCAGCTCAGGGCAGAGGTAAACCAGTAGCTTTCCATGCTTGGTTGTGTGGCGTGGATTGTTGTGACCCAGCTATACACACAAGTGTACGTGATCATTTAAGTAATAAAGTGGTTCCTTTGAAAGAGCCGGATATCGAACTCAAAAGACTTTCGTCAACAGAAACCAATTCTAGATGTCAAACAATAATTAAAAACTAGTGTTGCGAAAAGGAAACAGGATTTATCACTAAAAATTAATTTTTTGCGAACTATGAACTCCTATCTTCGCTACCGTAACTTTACTTTTCGCAAATACACTTGAAAAATCAATAAAAAGTGAATTCGCAGGGCTAAGTCACTCCGAACGTCGTCTCTTGAGCACAATTGTTATTGGTTTAAGCAATTTGAGATGTTTACCTTGGTTATTGATCCCGAGGTTAATTTTACAATTATATTCGTCTCCAAAATATAATCTTCTACTAGAAATTAGAAACCTAACTGCATCAGTGAGCGGTGATAAGCTTAACCAATTCTAGTGCATTTAAGCTTTCTTCTCATAATTGACCTAGTGTGGTGGATTAGGTACCTCTCGGTCCTAACCACATGTCAATCCCTTAGAATTCCTTCCCCGAGAAAGACCACACCTCTTATATTCCACGTTCTATCTCTTAGTTTCTCTCTCGAGCTCACTTCAAGATAAGGAATGTATTTCAATGGTGATCAAGCATCAAAATAGTTAAATTTTGGAATATATGAATAACCAATTTATGATAAACTTCAGCAAAAACCACTAAAATTAACCCAAGAGGTTCATGTTCTTTGGCCTTAACCCCAAGAATGAGGGATTTTAGTCACTCATAATGTCAATTAACATCCAAAAGTAATAAAATACCTTAAAAATAAATAAAAACTGAAAAGATGAGGAATGAAACCTAATTTCAATGCCCAAAAATGCCCAAAGTAGCCTAGTCAAGATGGAGTGTGATACAATAACTCAAAAGCCCTATTTATAGAGTGAATTTCGAGGCCAAAATTAGCCAAAAAATGGCCCGGCATGCCCTTGGGTGTGCCTGGCACTTAGGCAAATTTTGCCTCTGCAAAGGTGCGACCCAGGCAGCCTGGCAAGCCCTGAATCGTGCCCCATTGCTGCCTCCCAGAACAAAATTTTTCACAAAAGCGGCCTGGCACGCCAGGCCCTTAATTTTTGATTTTCCTCTTTCGTCGACTTTTCTTTGATAAGAGAAAATTCTACATGCACTCCATATAAATAATGACGCCAAATCTTTAGTGCAAACACCACGACTTCCAGTTCAAGATCATGGGTTGGGTAGTTTTTCTCATGGTCCTCAGTTGTCTAGAAGCATATGCCACAACCTTGCCACACTGCATAAGAACATAACCAAGTGCCAATTGGGACACATCACAATATAATATGAACCCCTCAGTGTAACACCCCGTACGTTTTCGGACCTATGTTATTACTGTAAAATTTATGGAATTAATTAAACATGGGATTTTTTAGGAATTATACATTTAATTTGATGGGCCAAATTAATCTTGAACTATTGGGCTCAATGGAGGCCCAAAGAGACATACAAGACATGCCCAAAAGGGGTATTTAACCCATTCTTGACCCATTCTTGAGGGACCAATTTAATAAAATAGGATTGGACCATGTGTATGGTGGAAAAGCACCATTAGGAGACTATATAATAAGGTAAAAATCATATTTTTAACCAAAGAAACCCCCATGTCTCATTTCTAGACATTTACACAATATTCTCTCATTTCACAAACCCTAAGCCTTCATCCCCTTGGCCAACATCATCATCTTGCAAGTTTGGTAAGTGTTTACTCTCATGGTTTAATATATGATATGCATGTAATATGGTGTAGATGATGTTGGTTATGTTGATAAAGTATTGAGAAATTCACTATGTGTAAAATAGTCCATTTTTGCTAAATCGGTGAAGGGTTTTGCCTTGTAAACTTGAAAATGGACTTATGGTCTTGAAGGAAGTGAGTTTGAAGGATTAAATATTGACATGTGAGATGTGATTATAGCCTTAACTTGTTTTATTATTGTACATAATAGTTGGAATTGTTATTACGAAATTGGGCATGGAATTGGTGACGTATTGAAAGAAACATGTAGTTTGGTGATGTTTATGTGTGTTGTGAATCTATGGCTGTTCATTGGGATCTAATATGATCTAAAATATGTTATGAGAAGCTTATTTATGATCATGGATCATTCATGGAAAAAAAGGACTCTAAAATGAACCCCGGAGGCTGAAACGGGCATCCGCCCTTGAGACTGGAGCACCTGCGGACACAGGTCAGCCACCTGCGGGTGCAGGTGGCTTCGTATGTCACCACAGAACTCTATTTCGGGTGTTTTTGCCTCCTGTTGACCCCCCGAAACCCCTATACCCTTTATGGATGCAATTATCAACTTATGGTACCTTTTAAATGACTATAAAGGAGTATCCCGAAGGTATTTTGAATGGTATAAAATATGGATTGTTGTTAAAGTGTTATTGTGAAAGCTATCGGGTGACTTGACGGAGAAAAGGTAACGTAGTGTTAATGAGGAAGTGTAAAGGGTAAATTTGGTGTGAAATATTATTGGTTTATAATGTATTGGTCAGTGTGTGAAATGTGAATATGTTGTTGTCATGGTAATGCAGTGGATTGTATTGTAAAGGACGAAATGACGCTATATAGCAGTCACGTAATTCATTTTCATCTTATGCACTTGTAAGGTAACTAGTTGTTAACGTGAGATCCGTTATGAACTTGTGTTGTAGAGTGACACGTAAGGAAGGAACTGGATTGTTGTATTCACATCTAGGACAGTATATTCATATTGAGATTATAAGGTATGTAAGGTTACTCTGTCCGTATCTTTCTGCAGCATATAGTATTCACATTGATGTTACACTTGTCCTATTCCGAGGTGTGCTAAGGTATCCTATTTCCGGTTACCAATGGTTATTATCACATGTTTCCTACTCATTGATCAATTGTGAATCGCATGTCTCATATTCATTGATAATGTTCCAAAAGCCAATAAGGTTGTGCTCCAAAGATCCAATAGTGGTTATACTCATGTATCTTGTTCATTGATTATAGTTCAATGGTTCCAATAGTGTTATGTTTACACGAAGGTTGTGTTCCCAATAATGTTTATTCACATGTCTCTCACTCATTGATTATTGATCCAAAGCTTAAAATAAAGTTGTGACTATCATTGTACCAATCTCAAAAGTAAAGAACAAAGTAATACATATATGTGGTTAATGATTGAGTACGGTTGGTTGCTTTGGGGGCGAAATGCCTAGCTCAAGCCGATCCCAAGATTATTGGATCAGGGGGCTGCTTTGGGGGAGAAATGCCTAGCTCAAGCCGAACCTGACAGGGGGCAGCTCTAGGGGTAATAACCTAGCTCGAGCCGAACCCGATATATTGATTTATGGGTGGCATCTCTAGAGGTATAAGCCTAGCTCGAGCCGATCCCAACATAACGTTATGTTATGTAAAGACCCACTGATCAGTTGGGGCCCGGGTACAGTGTAGCACAGAAAAAGATGAATAAGCACAGAAGTAAAGAAACAAAGAAAGTAATGAAACCAATGTACATGGTTCCCAACACACAGAATGGTGACTTATCCATATTGGTTATTTATTTGTATTTGAGTTTATTGAAGTGTTGATATCTCTTACAGTTTCATATAGCCTTACATACTCAGTACATCCTTCGTACTGACCCCTCTTGGGGAATTTACCTTACTTGTTGCAGGCACAGGTCGTCCTAAGGGTGTCTACAAAGTCATATCTGAGTAGAGTCTTGCTTATGGATGTGTTGCGCGCCACATTGATAAGCAGGATGCTACGAGAAATTTAGGAGTTGTTTCTTTTCTTCACTTCTAGATCGTGCAATAGAGCCAAAGTTGTAGGTGGACACATATGTACTTATTGACATTGGTTTTCTTTGTATAGTCAAATGTTGGTTATCATACAAGATAAGGGCAAAGGTAAGCAGGTTGACATGCCTACCGAGGAA
This sequence comes from Capsicum rhomboideum, assembly GCA_031232105.1. Classification (NCBI taxonomy): domain Eukaryota; kingdom Viridiplantae; phylum Streptophyta; class Magnoliopsida; order Solanales; family Solanaceae; genus Capsicum; species Capsicum rhomboideum. The sequence goes on along the minus strand of CP124714.1, from coordinate 149,199,496 downwards.
GAAATGAGTAAATCACCACCTGACCAAGCTAGTCAAGATGGGGCTGACATGGAATTTGCAATACGGGTTTCTCTTAGTCAAAGGGTAGAGAAGTACCCGTAGAACCACCTATAAATGCCACTGAATGGAATTTAAGAAATGTAGTGCATATGTTGACTCAGATAGTTGTTTTATAATATCATGGGCGAGCTGGCCCAATGACGAGTGATGATGGTGTGGCTAGGGCAGCTGGTCGTCAAACACAGGATTTTCTTAAACTAAACCCTCCCACGTCCACCGAGTCGGATATGATGAAGATCCACAGGACTTTATAGACCAAATAAAAAGCGCTCTAGATGATATGCATGTGACTGTGTATTAATGTACTTCTAGCTAGTTGGGAGGAATTTTAAACGGCATTCCTTAATTAGTACCTCCTATATGAGGTCCGAACATATCATGCAGACCAATTGCTAAATCTTTGCCAAAGGACTATGAGTGTCAGAAAGTACAATCTATGGTTTAATTTGTTGGTAGGTATGTTCTAAAGGTGGTAGCTATTATGACCAATAGAGTGCATCAGTATGTGGATAGATGAATTGTACTATTGCGGCCTTGCAAAGAGATATGGATATATCCAGAATACAGGCTCTGTACAGATAAAGGAGGATCAGAGGCAACAGAAAAGGACACAAATACTTGAAGAAGGGTCGTTAAAGAGGGCTAGACCTATGGGATAGTTCATGGCGTCCCAAGGAGAATGTAGGTCTCGGGTGTGTAACAGACCGCTTAGACCATTATCTCCTTAGTCTATAGTAACTAGTCTACCTCGATCCCAAGGGTTTAGAGATAATCGGTTTGGGCAAGTGAGATTCAGGACACATGGGCAATGGGGTATCAAGGATAAGAATGTAGAAAGTAGGAACCAACCGAAGTCTTCTCGTCAGCCGTGTTAGTGCTGTGGAAGTTATCATCTAGGTGAATGTCGGTTGGGGCCGAATGTTTGTTATTGGTGTGGTATGTCGGGCCATAGAATGAGGCTTCTCTTGATGTAGCTACAGGTACTGTATACGTATTGATTAGCCCATAGAGCATCTGTTATTTCATTAATTGCTGAAAAATTCAAAAGAACACCAAAATTACTAGTTATGTCACATGAAGTCCATACATCATATGGTGAATCTATTGTAGTTAAAAGAGTATATCATAAGTGCATAGTAATTGTTTGTGGTCATGAGACACTGATTGATCTCATTGAGTTGGAAATAGTGGAATTTTGATATTATAAAGGGATTGTGCCATAGTAGATTGCTGAACTAAGGAGTTATATTGTCGTTTTCCCTGAAAGAATATTTTTGAATGGCCAGGGCAATGTGGGGGCACCAAGAGGAAAATTTATTCCCCATCTTACAGCCAAGAAAAGGATACTCTAAGGAATACATATGTCACATAGTAAGGGTGAAAGATAATGATATGACACCCCCAACCCTTCAAGCAGTTTTGGTGGTAAATGAATTCCTCGATGTATGAGTTGGTATTAATATGATGTCATGTACTCAGCCTAGTTATATTTCTTTATATAGCATGGCCCGATAGAGTTACGGGGATGAAACGAGAAATTAAAAGACGTGATGAACAAGGGATTCACAAGACCTAGTACAAACCCTTCGAGTTCATCAGTGTTCATAGTACAAAAAATGGCACGTTGAGAATGTGTGTTTACTATCGGCAATCGAATAAGGTGACAATGAAGAATACATGTCTTCTCCCCGGAGTTGGAGGCGAAATGCCTAGCTCAAGCCGAACTTGACAGGGGGCATCTCTAGGGGTAATAACCTAGCTTGAGCCAAACCTGATGTATTGATTTATGGGTGGCAGCTCTAGAGGTAATAACCTAGCTCGAGCCGAACCCAATATATTGGTTTATGGGTAGAAGCTCTAGAGGCATAAGCCTAGCTCGAACCGATCCCAACATAACGTTATGTTATGTAAAGACCCACTGATCAGTTGGGGCCCGGGTACAGTATAGCATAGACAAAGATGAATAAGCACAGAAGTAAAGAAGCAAAGAAAGTAATGAAAGCAATGTACATGGTTCCCAACACACAGAATGGTGACTTATCCATATTGGTTATTTATTTGTATTTGAGTTTATTGAAGTGTTGATATCTTTTACAGTTTCATATGGCCTTACATACTCAGTACATTCTTCGTACTGACCCCTCTTGGGGAATTTACCTTTCTTGCTGCAGGCATAGGTACTAGTAGACCTCCACAGTACAGTGCGGGTCATTTGCAGATTTTTGGTGAGCTCCAGTTGATTCGGGGCTTTTCGATTCATAGTGTACATTGATTTTAGTATTGCAAATGTTGTATAAAGAGGGGACTTGTCCCGACTCTAGCTTGGCTATGTATGTGTATCTGTAGAGGCTTTGTAGACGTATGTGGGTATATAAATGTAAGAGTAGTTTGTCCACGTTGACTTGATGGCCCTAACGGCCAAGTTTCATCTATAACATATATTTCCATGACTTCTGCCATTGTCATTTTATATTTTATAAGTTACATGAGATAGAATGATATTCATAAAGAGACATACATATGAAGGTACATAAGTAAAGATTGGTTCTCTCGAGCCTCAACGGCTTTGGGTGCCAGTCCGCCCCGAATGGGATTCGGGTTGTGACAAAAGTGGTATCAGAGCAGGTCATCCTAAGGGTGTCTACAAAGTCATGTCTGAGTAGAGTCTTGCTTATGGATGTGTTACATGCCACATTGATAAGCAGGAGGCTATGAGACATTTAGGAGTTGTTTCTTTTCTTCACTTCTAGATCGTGCAATAGAGCCAAAGTTGTAGGTGGACACATATGTACTTATTGACATTGGTTTTCTTTGTATAGTCAAATGTTAGTTATCATACAAGATAAGGGCAAAGGTAAGCAGGTTGACATGCCTGCCAAGGAAGAAATGAGTAAATCACCACCTAACCAAGCTAGTCAAGATGGGGCTGACATGGAATTTGCAATACGGGTTTCTCTTAGTCAAAGGGTAGAGAAGTACCCGTAGAACCACCTATAAATGCCACTGAATAGAATTTAAGAAATGTAGTGCATATGTTGACTCAGCTAGTTGTTGTATAATGTCATGGGTGAGTTGGCCCAATGACGAGTGATGATGGTGTGGCTAGGGCAGCTAGTCGTCGAACACAGGATTTTTTGAAATTAAACCCTCCCACATCCACCGAGTCGGATATGAATGAAGATCCACAGGACTTTATAGACCAAATAAAAAAGGCTCTAGATGATATGCATGTGGCTGTGTATTAATGTACTTCCATCTAGTTGGGAGGAATTTTAAACGGCATTCCTTAATTAGTACCTCCTATATGAGGTCCGAACAGCTCATGTGGACCAATTGCTAAATCTTTGCCAAAGGACTATGAGTGTCAGAAAGTACAATCTATGGTTTAATTCATTGGTAGGTATGTTCTAAAGGTGGTAGCTATTATGACCAATAGAGTGCATCGGTATGTGGATAGATGAATTATACTATTGCGGCCTTGCAAAGAGATATGGATATATCCAGAATACAGGCTTTGTACAGATAAAGGAGGATCAGAGGCAACAGAAAAGGACACAAATACTTGAAGAAGGGTCGTTAAAGAGGGTTAGACCTATGGGACAGTTCATGGCGTCCCAAGGAGAATGTAGGTCTCGGGTGTGTAACAGACCGCTTAGACCATTATCTCCTTAGTCCATAGTAACTGGTCTACCTCGATCCCAAGGGTTTAGAGATAATCGGTTTGGGCAAGTGAGATTCAGGATGCATGGGCAATGGGGTATCAAGCACAAGAACGTAGAAAGTAGGAACCAACCGAAGTCTTCTCGTCAGCCGTGTTAGTGTTGTGGAAGTTATCATCTAGGTGAATGTCGGTTGGGGCCGAATGTTTGTTATCGGTATGGTATGTCGGGCCATAGAATGAGGCTTCTCCTGATGTAGCTACAGGTACTGTATACGTATTGATTGACCCATAGAGCATCTGTTATTTCATTAATTGCTGAAAAATTCAAAAGAACACCAAAATTACTAGTTATGTCACATGAAGTCCATACATCAGATGGTAAATCTATTGTAGTTAAAAGAGCATATCATAAGTGCATAATAATTGTTTGTGGTCATGAGACACTGATTGATCTCATTGAGTTGGAAATAGTGGAATTTTGATATTATAAAGGGATTGTGCCATAGTAGATTGCCGAACTAAGGAGTTATATTGCCGTCTTCCCCGAAAGAATATTTTTGAATTGCCAAGGCAATGTGGGGGCACCAAGAGGAAAATTTATTCCCCATCTTACATCCAAGAAAATGATACTCTAAGGAATACATATGTCACTTAGTAAGGGTGAAAGATAATAATGTGACACCACCAACCCTTCAAGCAGTTCTGGTGGTAAATGAATTCCTCGATGTATGAGCTGGTATTAATATGATGTCAAGTACTCATCCTAGTTTTATTTCTTTATATAGCATGGCCCGGTAGGGTTACGGGGATGAAACGAGAAATTAAAAGACATGATGAACAAGGGATTCACAGGACCTAGTACAAACCCTTGGAGTTCATCAGTGTTCATTGTACAAAAAAATGGCACGTTGAGAATGTGTGTTTACTATCGGCAACCGAATAAGGTGACAATGAAGAATACATGTCTTCTCCCCGGAGTTGATGATTTATTTGATCGGTTATAGGGTGCCAAATTCTTCCTAAAGATTGATTTGAGGTCAGGAGATCATCAAGTAAAGGTCAGAGAAAATAAAGATACCCTAAGTAGAGGTATGGTTGTTATGAATTTGTAGTTATGCCATTTGGGCTAACAAAAGCACTAGCTGCGTTGATGGGTTTAATATTTAGGGTCTTTAAGCCATCGCTAAGCATATTCGTGATAATGTTTTATATGTTATACTAGATTACTCAAGATCATAAAAGGACCATGTTAATCACTTGTGACAGGTGTTACGCATTCTTCGTGATCGTAAGATATATGCAAGTTCTTTAATTACAAGTTTGATTATAATCTGTATCGTCCTTAGGACACGTTGTATAGAAAGAAGGAATAAGGGTTAATATACACAAAAGAAGTGGCCAAAGCCCATGATGCCTACGGAAATTTGTAGCTTCCTTGAGTTGGTCAGTTATTACAGAAGAATTGTTAAAAATGCTTTTTCCCACTACCCCTAACAACGCTAACATACAAAGTAACTAAGTTCCAGCGGAATGATGTATGTGAGAAAAGTTTGCAAGATTTGAAAGATAAATTGACTCCTACACCTCTACTAGTACCTCCCAAAGGCATATAAGAGTATGCAGTGTATTGAGATGTTTTAAAAGTTGGTGTGGGAGGTGTATACATGCAGGATGACAATGTGATAGCGTATGCCTTAATACAATTGCGTCCACATAAGAGAAATTATCCCACCTATGATTTTAATTTAACAATTGTGACAATTGCTTGTAACAGATGGCCCCACTACTTGTATAAAACTTCAAGTGAAAGAACTATAGTATCAAATGTGACAGAATTTTCATTGGTATCTGAGATAAAGGAAAAAGCAATATGTAAGTCATATTTTTAGTTCAATTGAAAAAGAATGTACAACAAAGTTCGACAAAGGTATTTGAACAAACACAAGGGGGAGTACTTTAACGCCAATGTAGATTGTGTGTACCGGGTATAGACGAGTTAAGGAAATGAATTATGATAGAAGAACATCATTCATGGTATTTTATTCAATCAAAAGCAACCAAAATGTACCATGGTTTAGCAGAGATGTCTTGGTAAGGTTACATGAAAAGCACATTGTAGAACTTGTAGCTCAATGTCCAAGTGGTCACTGATTAACAGTATGGCATCAGAAATCTGTATGTTTTATGCAATGTATTACCCTTCTAGTTTGGAAGTGGAACATGAATAACATGGATTTAATCACAGGGTTGCCTCGTACACTGTGAAGGTTGATTCCATATAGTTTATAGTTGACAAGCTTACCGAGTCAGCGTATTTCCTACCAGTTAGGACTACCGATACAGCTGAACATTATGCAAATTTGTAGGTTACGGAGATAGCACGATTACATGGGATTCCACTCACTAGTATATCAAATAGGAGAGCTCACTTTATTGCACAAGGTTGGAAGTCTTTTCAGTAAAGCATGGGTACACAGGTGGATGTAAGTACGGCTTGTCATCCTCAGATGGATGGACAATGGAATGTACTATATAAACACTTAAAAATATGTTACGAGTTTGCTTAAAGGATTGTAACAGTAGTTAGGACGATTATGGGCCTCTTGTTGAATTTGCTTACAATAGGAGCTATCGTTTGAATATCAAAAAGGCACCTTATGGAGCGTTATATGGCAAAAAGGGGTGGATCACCAATGGGATGGTTTGACGCAAATGAAACTACTTTCATTTTGTTCATAAAGCTTTGGAGAAAATTAAGGTGATACAACAGTGGTTACAAATGGGCCAAGGTCGACACAAATCGTGTATTGATGTTAGAAGAAGAGGGCTTGAAGTGGTCATGGGTGATTAGGTATTTTAACAGTGTCACCAATGAAGAAAAATAATGATATTCGGAAAGAAAGGGGAATTGTCCAAAGATTTGGGCAAATTGCGTACCTATTAGCACTAGTCCAAGAACTCTCCAGAGTTCATCCAGTATTTCATGTTTTGATGTTTCAAAAGTGAATAGGGGATCTATCTCATATTGTTACCAGTGGAGATATACAAATTACGGAGGATCTCACATATGCAAGGGTATTCATTGTTACCTATTGTTAGTCTAGATCGATGAGTGAATGAAGTAAGAAATGAAGAAGTAGCTTTCGTAAAGGCACTATTGGAGAAATCAGCACGTAGAAGAAATCAAGGGAAACCAAAGAAATAATGGAATCTAAAGTACTCGTAATTGTTGTACACGAAAGAAAATATTCAAGATGCGGAATTGGAGTCATAATAAATAAGTATTGACAAGTATTATGTGTGCATATGATAATGTGAAGAATTCGCTTCGACTTAATTTGTTACAGTGAGACAATGTCATTAACATTCGAGGACGAATTTTTCTAAGGGGGGAAGGATGTAACACCCCGTACGTTTTCGGACCTATGTTATTACTGTAAAATTTATGGAATTAATTAAACATGGGAGTTTTGAGGAATTATACATTTATTTGATGGGCCAAATTAATCTTGAACTATTGGGCTCAATGGAGGCCCAAAGAGACATACAAGACATGGCCTAAAAGGAGTATTTGACCCATTCTTGACCCATTCTTGAGGGACCAATTTAATAAAATAGGATTGGACCATATGGATGTTGGAAAATCACCATTAGGAGACTATATAATAAGGGAAAATCAGATTTTTAACCAAAGAAACCCCCATGTCTCATTTCTAGACATTTCCACAATATTCTCTCATTTCACAAACCCTAAGCCTTCATCCCCTTGGCCAAGATCATCATCTTGCAAGTTTGGTAAGTGTTTACTCTCATGGTTTAATATATGATATGCATGGAATATGGTGTAGATGATGTTGGTTATGTTGATAAAGTATTGAGAAATTCACTATGTGTAAAATAGTCCATTTTTGCTAAATCGGTGAAGGATTTTGCCTTGTAAACTTGAAAATGGACTTATGGTCTTGAAGGAAGTGAGTTTGAAGGATTAAATATTGACATGTGAGATGTGATTATAGCCTTAACATGTTTTATTATTGTACATAATGTTTGGAATTGTTATTACGAAATTGGGCATGAAATTGGTGACGTATTGAAAGAAACATGTAGTTTGGTGACGTTTATGTGCGTTGTGAATACATGGATGTTATTTGGCATCTAATATGATCTAAAATATGTTATGAGAAGCTTAGTTATGATCATGGATCATTCATGGCAAAAAAGGACCCTAAAATGACCCCCGGAGGCTGAAACGGGCATCCGCCCTCGAGACTGGAGCACCTGCGGGCGCAGGTTCCTCTGGATACTGCCAAAGGTCACCTGCAGATGCAGGTCAGCCACCTGCAGGCGCAGGTGGCTTCGCATGTCACCACAGAACTCCGTTTCGGGTGTTTTTGCCTCCCGTTGACCCCCCGAAAACCCTATACCCTTTATGGATGCAATTATCAACTTATGGTACCTTTTAAATGACTATAAAGGAGTATCCCGAAGGTATTTTGAATGGTATAAAATCTGGATTGTTGTTAAAGTGTTATTGTGAAAGCTATCGGGTGACTTGACGGAGAAAAGGTAACGTAGTGTTAATGAGGAAGTGTAAAGGGTAAATTTGGTGTGAAATATTATTGGTTTATAATGTATTGGTCAGTGTGTGAAATGTGAATATGTTGTTGTCATGGTAATGCAGTGGATTGTATTGTAAAGGACGAAATGACGCTATATAGCAGTCACGTAATTCATTGTCATCTTATGCACTTATAAGGTAACTAGTTATTAACGTGAGCTCCGTTATGAACTTGAGTTGTAGAGTGACACATAAGGAAGGAATTGGATTGTTGTATTCACATCTAGGACGGTATATTCATATTGAGATTATAAGATATGTAAGGTTACTCTATCCGTATCTTTCTGCAGCATATAGTATTCACATTGATGTTACACTTGTCCTATTCCGAGGTGTGCTAAGTTATCCTATTTCCGGTTACCAATGGTTATTATCACATGTTTCCTACTCATTGATCAATTGTGAATCGCATGTCTCATATTCATTGATAATGTTCCAAAAGCCAATAAGGTTGTGCTCCAAAGATCCAATAGTGGTTATACTCATGTATCTTGTTCATTGATTATAGTTCAATGGTTCCAATAGTGTTATGTTTACACGAAGGTTGTGTTCCCAATAATGTTTATTCACATGTCTCTCACTCATTGATTATTGATCCAAAGCTTCAAATAAAGTTGTGACGATCATTGTACCAATCTCAAAAGTAAAGAACAAAGTAATGCATATATGTGGTTAATGATTGAGTACGGGTGGTAGCTTTGGGGGCGATATGCCTAGCTCAAGCCGATCCCAAGATTATTGGATCAGGGGGCAGCTTTGGGGGCGAAATGCCTAGCTCAAGCCAAACCTGACAAGGGGCAGCTCTAGGGGTAATAACCTAGCTCGAACCGAACCTGATGTATTGATTTACGGGTGGCAGCTCTAGAGGTAATAACCTAGCTCGAGCCGAACCCGATATATTGATTTATGGGTGGCAGCTCTAGAGGCATAAGCCTAGCTCGAGCCAATCCCAACATAACGTTATGTTATGTAAAGACCCACTGATCAGTTGGGGCCCGGGTACAGTATAGCATAGACAAAGATGAATAAGCACAGAAGTAAAGAAGCAAAGAAAGTAATGAAAGCAATGTACATGGTTCCCAACACACAGAATGGTGACTTATCCATGTTGGTTATTTATTTGTATTTGAGTTTATTGAAGTGTTGATATCTCTTACAGTTTCATATGGCCTTACATACTCAGTACATTCTTCGTACTGACCCCTCTTGGGGAATTTACCTTACTTGTTGCAGGCACAGGTACTAGTAGACCTCTATAGTACAGTGCGGGTCATTAGCAGATTTTTGGTGAGCTCCAGTTGATTCGGGGCTTTTCAAGTCATAGTGTACATTGATTTTGGTGTTGCAGATGTTGTATAAAGAGGGGACTTGTCCCGACTCTAGCTTAGCTATGTATGTGTATCTGTAGTGGCTTTGTAGACGTATGTGGGTATATGAATGTAATAGTAGTTGGTCCACGTTGACTTGATAGCCCTAACGACCAAGTTTCATCTATAGCATATGTTTCCATGACTTCCGCCATTGGCATTTTATATTTTATAAGTTACATGAGATAGAATGCTATTCATAAAGAGACATATATATGAAGGTACATAAGTAAAGATTGGTTCTCTCGAGCCTCAACGACTTCGGGTGCCAGTCCGCCCCGAATGGGATTTGGGTCGTGACACTCAGTACCCTCAAGTAGGGTTAAAATAGGAGCCGAAGCCAACCAATCTTTTCACTTCTCAAAACTGCCCTCGTAAACGTCGTACCACTGGAACTTCACCTTTTGCTAAGTCAACTTAGTTAATGGGGTAGATATAGTAGAGAAACTTTCCACAAACCTCCTATAATAGCCTGCCAAACACAAGAAACTCCTAATATCAGTTGGAGTTATGGGTCTTGGCCATTTCTTCGCCATTTCAATCTTTTAAGGATCCACCTTAATTCCTTCACTCAAAACAATGTAATCGAGAAAAGCCACAGAATTCATCCAGAACTCACACTTAGAGAATTTGGCATATAATTCTCAATATTTGAGGGTCTAAGCTATGATTTAGAGGTGATTGGCATGTTTCTCCTCACTCCGGGAGTAAATCAGGATATCATCAATAAAAACTATAACGAACATATCTAAAAACTACACAAACACCCTGTTTATAAGATCCATGAAAGTTGTAGGTGCGTTAGTTAAACCAAAGGACATAACTAGAAATTCAAAAATGGTCATACCGAGTTTGAAAAGTAGTCTTGGGAATGTCAGCTTCCCTAACCTTCAACTGACGCTAACCCAAATGGAGATCTATTTTGGAGAAACACTTAGTACCCTGAAGTTGGTTGAAGAGATCATCAATTCTAGGAAGAGGGTACTTATTTTTCACTGTGACCTTATATAGCTGATGATAATCTATACACATATGAAGAGACCCATTTTTCTTACGCATGAAAAGTACGGGAGCAACCTAAAGAGAGACACTATGATGAATAAAACCTTTATCAAGGAGGTCTTTCAACTTATATTTTAACTCTTTTAACTCCGCAGGAGCCATTTTATATGTTGGAATAGAAATTGGGTGAGTATCAGGCAAGAGATCAATCCTAAAGTCTATTTCCTTGATAGGAGCAGTTTTGAGAAGATCTTCGGGAAAAACTTCAGAAAAATCATTAACTATAGGAACGGACTGGAGTGGGAGACTTTTAGGACTAGAATCTTTGACCCGGACTAAATGGTACAAACAACCCTTAGATATCATTTTACAGGCTATAAGATAAGAGATGAATCTTCCCTTTGGTACTATGGGGCTACCCTTCCACTCAAAGGGCTGTTCATTTGGAAAATGGAAGGTTACTTTTCTGGTTCTACAATCCACAAAAGCATAACAAGAATGGAGCCAATCCATCCCCAGAATATCATCAAAATCTACCATATCAACCCCTACCAAATCCACCACAGTATCCCAATGAAGGATGGTCACAATACAATTTCTATAGACCCTCTTAGCAATAATGGACTTACCAACAGGGGTAGAAACTGAGAAGGGTTCATGGATATTTTCAGGATCAAAACCAAAATTCACAGCTACATAAGGGGACATATAAGATAGAGTGGAACTGGGATCAAGTAGCACATAAACATCATGGAAGAAAATCTGTAACATACCCGTGACAAAATCAGGCAAGGCCTCATACTCCTGATGAGTAAGTAAGGCATACAGACGGTTATGACCCCCGCCTGTCCCTGAAGTAGCGCCCTTTGTAACTGGAGCTGAAGAAGTAGTAGCTTGGGCTTTGTTACCCCTAGGTGTACCTCTTTCCAAAGGGCAATTCCACTGCATATGACCAAGCTATCCATAATTAAAATACACATTCTTACCCAGGTGGTAAAACCTACAGTGAAGCTTCCACAAGTGCGACAATGAGGATAGGATAGAGCCAACTGAGCTACACTATCCTGAGATTGGGTACCCTGCATTCTGGGACCATTACTAGGTTAAGAATACTGATCGTTCGTAGGTCTGGGTGCTGGTGCACTAGCGGATGAATGAGAATTTCCCTAAAATTTCTTCCTGAAAGGTTAATTGCCACTCTTACCACTATTTTGGTGGCTCACTTCCTGATCTGTAGGTTTAGTCCTCTTACTTTGACGCTCCTCAGCTTCTGCTCTCTTTTTTTCCTCATTCTCCACCTGCTGAGAATGAACCACGAGCCTGGATATATCCATGTCATTATTTAACATTGCCCCTTTACACTCTAGTTTCATATCATCAGACACACTAGACATAAATTTCCTTATTTTGGCTCTCATAATAGACTCCAACTCCAGAGCATAGAGAGTCAACTGAGTAAACTTCAGAGCATACTTTTTAACACTCCTAGTTCCCTGTTTCAAATTCACAAATTCCTCAGCCTTAGCCTCCCTTAACTCTTGAGGAAAGAAATGGTCAAGAAGGTCGCAGAAAATTCATCCCAAACTGCAGGTTCAGCATCTTCACCCCTAATTTCTTCCCACTTATCATACCGCTGATAAGCCATACCTTTTAGCTAATAAGCTGCTAGCTCAACTCCCTCTATGTCACTAATTTGCATAACTCTGAAATCTTCTCGATCTTATCTATAAAATCTTAAGGATCTTCCTAAACTTTGGACCCCGTGAAAACTAGTGGGTTCAGCCACATGAACTGACCAACTATAGAAGAGTCTGAGAAAGAAAAGGCAGTCGCAGTATTATCGGACCAAAGAGACTGAGAAGACACAATCTGAGGAAGCATCTGAATGGTCTGTCTGAACTCAGCATTAGTAACCTCACCCTGTGGGGACTGAGTTAGCATAAGACCAATTTTGGGAGCCCGAGAAGGACTAGTCGGGATAGGTGGGACCCCAGTAGAAGTAGTTGGACTAGAAGTGCGGACTCCATTATGGTTCTACATTCCATGAGTAGGACCGACCTCTTCAGCATTTTTCTAAGTGGTGACGGAGTTTCTAGTTGAAGTCTTTTGGCTGTTAGTCCTTTTTAGAGACATGATCCGAAATGTGGGAAAATTAAGAGTTAGAAAATTTTTCTTTGAACTAGACTTTCTAGCACAAACTAGAACATGAAGAAAGGGAAACATTCCTAAATGTCTTACAACCTATCCTTTATAAGTGTAGCACACTACATAACCATAAAAAGGACTCTACTTGACACGGCTTCGTAAACACCCTAGGACACTTGAACCGTGCTCTGATGCCAAGTTTGTCACAATCCAAGACTAGGCTCTGGATGTAACGGGTATCCCAGGCCAATGAAGACCCGAGAAGACCCTTTAGCATATGATCATAAGCATATTCATAAACAATTGAAGAAAAAGGCCAAATACGATAATGTCCAACTTTAATAGAAGTAAAAATACCAAACTCTGAAATATGACATAATGATATCAATTTACATTAGTCTATGAAGCCTCTAACATCATGAATGAAAATTCTAAGCCGGAACATGGCCCCGGTGATACCATAAAACTAGATAGTAAAAGTCTAAATGAAAGATACCATGTGCCTTCCAAAGTATGGAGGGCTCACCACTTGCTACTTGTTTTCTTGAGAAAATCCTAGTGCTGCACAAAACCATATGAAAATGCCTACGAACCTACATCATAAAAAGATGTAGCGTCCAAGGAAGGTCAGTAGGAGTACTGGCATGCGACCTAGGGGAAGGGACAAAACAATTTATAAAGCAAGTCATAAAATTCATAACATAAATCATAATAGAGAAAGAATGAGGTAGGGGATTCAAAACATAAAGACGTAACTATTTGAAAACCTTACTTTTGAAATATGTGTCTTGCACCGACATTTAGTAACCCACGAGCTGTATAGGTCAGGTCCATATCCAACCGACGGGGCCTCAATCCATGTTAATCGAATGGACTGAGATAAACGTCATTTTTCCATCATATCATCCTCATAGAGGAAACAACATAAGGTTGTCTTCCCATTAGTAAGCGAACTATCCCTATGTCGGTAAAACATAGGTTTTAGGTGTTGGTCACGAGGACTTACACCTTCTCAGTGAACTACATAATTCTCTTCAAGTCCAATTAAAATATTGGTCATAACTCTTATCCATAGAGTCATTCATAAAGGAATTTATGTTTTGGTATCGTCATACCAAGACTTGCAAGTCATCCAAATCATGTCAACTATTTATTGTAAAACATTATTGGCTCTTAAACCCATCTTTGAAATCATAAACACAGCCACAATTGAATCTTCACATAACCATTCCTCATTCATTCATCATTTCAAAGATTAGAACAGATTTAACATGCCCTATAAAGGTTAAAGACTCTACACTTAAATAACAACACTTTTTAAAACAAGGGATATAGATATTTCTTCCTTCTCACCGAAAATTAAGATTTGGGTCACAAAGTGAGTTACAAGAGGAATATGACTTTTTGAATTCAATACAGCCCAATAAGGTTTCATATTCATAAAGTTTCATATTTCAAACAATAAGACTCAATTCTCAAATTCCATTAAAAATTCAAGCTCTAGTTCATCAAAAAGGGACTTGCAACTTTAAATAATTCTTCCTCTTATAAAAACAATCAGCAACCCACATTTAAAACTCACATAAACTATTTAATAATTGGGAAAAAACAACCAAAATATATTTAGTTGAAAGAGGGTTGTTCAACATACCTTTTGACGGAAAGAGTTTTGAGAAAGCTTGAGATTTGAGCCTTGAATCTTGAAACCCAGATGATTTCGCTTCTAAGAGTTTTGGAGAAGAATGAGATATCGTTTTGACTGATGGAATTCGTATTTAGGTGTTTGGGCTCATTTAGTATAGGTGGGGGACGGTTTTTAACCAAAGAAAGAACCATAATGCCCCTAAAATACATAAATAAAATGAAATCTCATCAGGTAGGGGGGCTACGTAGCGTGTCCCCCATATCGCCTCTCTCACCTGTGCGGCGCATAGGCTAGGGCGGAGGTAAACAGTAGGTTTCCCCGCTTGGTTGTGAGGCGGGGATATCAAGGCATGACCTTCCTCGGCACGATGCACTAGCCTAGAATCATGTCCTAAACATCCCTAACATTCCCTAACTCATCCCAAATGATTACTACTCAACCTACAGGTCATATAGGCTCATTTTTAAGATCTAAAGAGACATAAAAAAGTACGGGGTGTTACACGCTGCAGCGGTTAAAGTTTCGCTGCAGCGATTTGCACCTTTTACACGGAGATCACTGTTGCGGTTCTCATTACCGCTGCAGCGGTTACTTTTTCCGCTACAGTGGTCTGAGGCAGAAACTCAGGATCTCTCCTTAGTTTTACTTATTTTACAATACACACCATGAATCGTAACATCGCGAACCAACTCCTCCACGGTAAATTCTATAACCGGAGTTTTATAACTCTGTTTCAGGTGCTAGAAGTTGGTACGACTTCCTAAACTCATTCCTTATCCCATTATTGCATCAAACATCACCACCAAATACCACATTAGTACCAGATTTTGTTTTACTAATACACCTCAAAAATCATCCAAGCTTAGACTAGCCCTGAATTTCTCAAAATTCGATTAAGGGAAGACTAAGTGTGAACTTTACCCCCTCTTTCAGTATAAAGACAATTTGGGTCATTACAGTTGTGATGTGACTGCATATAAATGTAGAGTTTCGTGATAACGTGACATGTCTGTGAGCGACTTGTATGTCCATTTGTATGATTTGATATGTTTTTGGGTGTTGATTACTATCTATTGTTAAGGATTATTGTATTTCCTGTGCTGTTGGAATAACATGCTCACGTGAATATGCCCTTAATTGGTTGGTCAAATGTTCCATGTTCTTCGAAAAATAAATGTAACATCTGTTGTACCTTGTTGCTGGGTTGAATGGCTCTGTGGGTGAGAAATCGGTAATGTGTGAGTCTCAGAGCATCATAATCAATGATAATTAAAGATGGTAAAATTATAATAATGGGTGTGTGTGACCTTATTGATGCTAAGTGTTAGTAACACTTGTTTGTGGTTGTTGGATTGTTGCGAGTAAATAAGAATGCTTGGTGAAATATTCTAGTGCCTAATCAGAAAAAGGAAGATAATTGAAAAACCATGTGTTGTTGAGATTAAGTAATAAGTGATGTGAATCTGGGATGTGTGTTGCATAACACTCTCTTGTTTATTCTGTTGATTCATATGGTGTTGCATGAAGTAATCCTAGTCGCCCGATGATATCTACCAGTACGTGTGGTGTACTGATACTACTCTTGCTACATCTTCTTTGAGGTTTAGGTGTGTTGTAGGTTGATTGAAGTTTCTTGGTTGACTGACGTATCCATCATCAACTTCTGCACATCTCACTCCATGGGCATAAGTTGTGTCTTTTACTTACTTGTACTTACTCTTTATTAGAAGTCTTTCCACATATCTAAACTAGGTCCTTGGGAAATGATGTAATTTGTAAAGTTGAAAACTTGCACAAAGATTTTTGAGATTATTATTATGATGATGTATTTAAGTTGAACTGCTCATTATAACCATGTCGTCTTTTAAGAAATTCCGCATAATTAATGATGGGATAGTAAATGGTTCTCTTATCCAGTTAAAATAGAGTAGGTGCCCGCACGATCTCGTAATTTGGATCCTGACAAAATCGCCTCCTGAGAGAGTAATACACAAATTATTTATAGTTTGTGAATAAATGGAGTGGGAATAATATAATAATGAGTTGTATGAAATAAAAAAGTGTTATTTTCTTCTAAAGGTATAATAATCTCTTGACACTATTAAATTGTAATAAGTGTTACTATTATATAGCTCCATTTGAATATTATATTTTACCCCATTAAAATATTTGATCTCGTTATTACGGTCTTATTCTTACTACTTAGCGTGGATATTCCTTGATGGGATTATTTCCCAACATAAATGAAGCTTGTTCAACATTTCTGTGGCACTATGATAGGCCCTCAACATCGTTCATGGGTCTGGAATTCTCATTTCTCGGCCTGTTTCTTGTAACGATGAGGAAAATTGAGTTTGGCATTTTCCCCATAGAGTTTATAGGCCGCAGCATCGTAAGCCAAAGCAGCATCGCGAGAATTCCCAAAAGTGCCGAGCCAAACTCGAGCCCCACGATTGAGATCGCGGATTTCAGCTGACCATTTCCCCTTAGGACACGGGCGGACGCCTTTATATTGTCTAGCATTTTCTGGTACATCATCAAGTAATGCAGCGAGACTAGTATCTTCATCAAGTGAAAAATTCCCATCTGCATTTTCAGCATCATTCAACAAGGAAACAAAATTATCATCAAGTGAAAAGTTCCACTCTGGATGAGGTGAAGAAGTTGGTGTGGAGATGAAATCGGAATTGGGGATGTTGAATACTGAATTGGAGTTTGAGAACACAACCCCTGCTGAGGAATTGTTGAATGAATTATTTGGTGTTGAAACCATTTCAGGAATGTAGGATTCAGATATTTCCCCGGCTGCACTTCCAACAACTTCATCACATTGTGTTTCTTTTGTTAGCACAAGTAATTCTTCATTTTGGTTTTTGTTTTCTTGACCACAACTGTGACTTCCTCCATAGGTAACTTCAAAAGCTGATGGCTCTGTCTCACTTCGCTGGACCATCTTAGTAGCCTCACAATAAGATAAATTACGACGGGCACATCTATAATATTCTCTGCATTTCCAAAAGAAAATAACCGTTACCACTTGACCCGTTAATAAATGACCATATGTGAAACTAACCCGGATAGTGTAGTATTCAGGTTTTCACCTAAGATAATATAAAGCATTTCCAACCTTTTGGTCAATTCATTCACAAAAAGAAGGGGAATTCGTACCAACATTACGAAATAGATTTCATATTTTTGGCTGCTGTTGGCCAAGGAACTTAGAAATTAGAAAATACTCACCTGGGATATTTTGCCCCTAAGATATGTTTCTGTCCATATTTTCTCCAGCTGTATCCATCTTCAGGTGGAACCTCTTCTCCGGATCGAGCTTGTACGTACTCTGTCCTTCGTGCCAGCGTCTTCCTATAATGATCAATCGTGTAATGAGTTGAAGTCTCTAACAAGGACCTCCAACAAATGTAAGAATACTACAATTTGATTTTCTAAAACTTATCCGCCTCATGCCTTCATCTGAGTAAATTACAGTTAGTCTAGGTGAAATTGTGATACATAAAATTTGGTAACTTTGTTTGGAGAACATGAAAGAATATAATTGCTATCATGTACTAGCATTATTAGAGGAAAGTTACTTATCGGCACCAAGTACTAACATCAAATTAATAAGTCCATGATTATTTTGATAAAATTTATCACTTGACCAATTCATATATAATCTTCATTTTACTACCTAACTTTTGTAAGTGAGTCTTGATTCTGAGGGTCTATCGGAAACAACCCTCTACCTCACAAAGGTACGAATAAGGTCTGCATAAATTCTATATCCTCCCCGGACCCCACTTTTAGAATTACACAGGATATGTGATTGTTATTGTAATTGTAGTAAATTAAGGGAGGCTAGGTATGACTTCTCAAGATCAATGGATCAAGATTCTTCAAGGGATTCAATGCACCACTAAGACTTCAAGCGAGTCATGACACTATGAATGTTCTGACGGTCTAAGCTTAATGTAGCACATATCACTTCAATTCAGATTAAACTTTGTAGTCTGATTCAGTTATAAGTGAGGGATAAAAATACCACAAAGGGATGTAGTAGAATGGTAAAAGTTCTTCCACTATTAATCAGAGTCTCGAGATTGAGTCCTATTTGGTAAATAGCACCAAAAACCATGGTGGACTTTATACGGTGTAAATCCAGATTAGACAATAAGTAAGTTCCGAACACCATATGGTCAAACAAAAAAAAAAAAAAAAAAAGAGAGACGATGATGAGATCGAATACCTCTTCCTGGAGTTAGAGGGACGGTCACAACTCTTTGCGCTATTATCAGCCAGAAGATGAGGATGCTGTGGAGAAGCTGATGAAGATGGTGCTGGATTAATACTTTGTTTTCCTTTGCTTATCATCCCTGATAAAGCAGTGCCATTTAAGAGGGACAGTGCTTTGTCATAGGAAGAGAGTATCTCCGCAGCCGAATACTGGCATACGTCTTGTTTCATGGGATCAAAGTATTTTTGCAGCTGCAACATCAATTCTTTTCCCTTGGTTAGCTCAGTAATCACCACTTCTCTCTCCCAACATTTTTTTTCTCCCATTTTTTCACAAAATTTGGAAGCTAAGCAAAATCACGAAACTAGTCAACAAAAAAACTTGTTTCTGAAGATCTGAATATGAATCTGCGTTTGATGAGAAAAAGTAATTTGTTAGTGAGAGGGCATTGATCAGATGGTATATAAATATAGAGGAAGTGTGAAGACTTGCTTTAGTAGTCTTCCTGTTCTTAACAAATGTAATTGGTAGCGTCAACGCATATTGCATTAGTTGTCTTCTGCCCTGAGAATAATTTATTTTTAAAGGGGAAATGAAACTTTTGATTAGAAAAAAATAGACTAAATGCTTAAAAGTACTCTCTCCGTTTGCTTTTACTTGTCACTTTTTGACATGACACACTCATTAAGAAAATTATTATTGATATGGCTATTTTATCATACTACCCCGATTAATTGATGTTTAGAGTAATATATCTTAAAAATGGCTTAGAAAATAAATAATTAATACTAAGGGTAAAATAGGAAAAATTCTTGTCTTTTCTTAATATGTCAAAAGTAACAAGTAAAAATGAAAATCCAATTAGAAAAATAGTGACAAGTAAAAGCGAATGGAGGGAGTACTTCTTTTTTTTTTTAAAATTCCGTGACAAGTGAAATTATCTCATGTAAATTGAGACGGAGGTAGTAATAACATATAAAATATTGACGGACCATCCAATCTAAAGTAGCACTACGAGTTAAAATTTTTGGGCCCACCATTAGCTAAATGATTGTGTAATTGGGTTGGTCTACCTGGTGCCAAAATCCAGTGGCCAAGATAGATCTATAATATGTTTTTGGGTATTCACACGCAGCGTAATTATTTCTTAGGCTTGAGGGTGGAGATTTGCCTTGTAAATATGTTTTAATTTCTTCTAAAAAATGTTTGATAATTGCATTATTGATGTTGTAACACCGTATGATCAGCAAAATCTAAAAAATATGGGTATGTTTGAAATGGGATATGAAACTAATTATAAGAGATGTGGCTAAGTTTGAAAAGGGTACGATTAGTAAAAGTAAAACCAAAGAAAATGTGGCTAGGTTTGAAAAGATATGACTTTGTTTGAAACACGGTATCGCAGGTAAACGTTAAGGGATCATTTGGTAATTGGTTTGGAGGTGAATTATGCATGTATTAAATCTTGGATAAGTAATACCATGTTTGGTAGCTGGGTTGGAGGTAAGTTATATATGTATAAAATTAATACGGTATTTGGTTTGCAATTTAGAAACCAGCATAACTAATACTCCCTCCATTCCTTTTTATGTGCTCCATTTGAGTTGGGCACACCCCTTAATAAATCTCTTACTCCTATAAAATTAAAAGTAATTTTACCAATATACTCATATTTAAATTTTATACCTCTTTCTAAATCAATAATGATTACATTTATTGAACAAGGGCATAATAGGAGGATTTTGTCCAAACTATTCTTGAAAGATGAAAGGAGCAAGTATTTAGGAATATAAGCACGACCCAAATGGAGCAAATAAAAAGGAATGGAGGGAGTATATGTATAAAGTTATGAGGAAATTTGTGTATTACTTTATGCAAGATAGATGGAAAAATAAGTAATACATACATAAATAACTAAATCTTTTATAAAATAATACGTAAATTTTCTCATAACTAATTTCTTGCGAATTTCTCAAAATCGTGGCTTTTGGAACTTTACAGACACATGCCTATGTCGCCATGGTTGCCCAACAGCAGCCACAGTTTAGCCGAAGGTTTGATACAATGGGCTCCAACCATGTACACATAACATTTTACAGAATGAAGAGAAAGAGAAGACCTGAAGGTCATGAGCCAACCATGGCCATATATAAGTCCCATGCGTATAAAAAGTGGGCTATTGGGAGAGAGAAACATAGTAATTCCTTCATTTAATTTGTTTGTCTGGTTTTGATCTGACACTGAATTTAAGAAAATAAAGAATTTTTTGAATAATGCATCATGCATGCGGTCTTAAACTAAAGATACGTAGAATGTGCTAAAATGTCTTTTAATCTTATTGTCTTAAATTTGTCGTACGAGAAGTTGAAATTTAAGAGCTGCCAAAAAGAGAAAGACGCATTCTTTTTAAAATGAACTAAAAAAAATAAGACAAATAAATTGAAATGGAGGGTGTACCATTTTGGGGTAAGATTGAGTTTGAAGAGATAGAGTTGTGGCTCTCCACCGTAAATTCACATCAAGGTGAGAATTATTTATTGAACGTGATATTTTTTTTTTTTTTGGTAACAATCTATGAACATTACCATACCAACATCAAGTCAATTACAAACAAAGAGCCTCCAATGTGTAACCACCTCCTAACATGTGATCAACACATCTAGACCTAGAAAGTACCAAAAATATACAAATTCTCTTAACTACACAGTTTTTCTACAAAAGCCTGACATTTACCATCTCTCTTGGTATGTTGTAGCATGTATAATCTTTCACGTATCTCCCCCTGTATTTGTACCATCGTCATATCAACCTGTATACTTTGTTGTTGAAAAATTCTGCTATTTCTAGCCTGTCAATTATAGTAAAGTGTTGCTCCCCAAACAACAACTACTATTTCTTTCTTAAACTGACTCCATCTCCTCGTTTGATCCATTGGAGACTAGTTACAACATCACTACACAGAATTGTAGTACCAAGCCATTGACTTAGCTTAGTTCTGAGTTGTCCATTCACATGTAGCAAACAAATGTAACGGTGTCTCATCTTTGTCATCATTGAATAAACAATATTTTGTGTCATCAACTGGGATACTAAGTTTCTGCAGTCTAACTCTTGTAAGAAGCCTTCCTTTGTATGCCAACCAGACTAGTACCCTTTGTTTAGGTAACATAAATGAACTCTAAATTAAGTGAGCTACTTGTAATCTTGGTAGACTCCCCAGTAAAACATTATAGCTCAATGAGACTGAATAAGCACCTGTTGGAGTCATTATATACCTACTCCCATGATACTAGTGCACCATTTGCTTCTTCAAAGAGTGTAACTTTTGCCAGTACTAGCTGCAATATCCAGGTGGTACATGATCCCAAATAGTTATTCCAGCCTTCATATAGAGACCACTAACCCATTTAACCCACAATAGGTCTTTCTTTCTTTCAAGTTGCCAGAGCAGCTTCCCAACTGCAGCTATATTCCAGTCACAACAACCTTTGAGGTTCAACCCTCCATACTTCTTAGACACACAAACCTTTGTCCATTCTACTAATGCTACCTTTCTCTTTCCTTCAGTAGCTCCCATAAGAAATCTTTGCACAACCTATCAACCTCTTTAAGTATACTCTGAGGTAATATAAAAACAGCACTCCAATAGTTATATACAGAAAACAAGACTGCTATGATGGTTTGTAGTCTTCCTGCATATGACAAATGTTTTGAATATGACATATTGATCCTGCTTGTTATTTTATCCACCAACTGCTGACAATCCATCTAATTCCATTTCCTAGAAGTAAGTGGAAGCCCAAGTACTTGATAGGTAAAGCACCTAGTGTGAAACCTGCTTTACTCAAAATATTTTGCTTGACACTTTTCTCTATACCAACAATGAAGATACTAGACTTGTCAAGATTTGCAACTAAACCAATTACACTACTAAAGTGGTCAAAGGCTTCCATAACTCTATTAACTAAACTCAGGTTTCCTTTACAAAATATCATAAGCTCATCAACAAAGATTAAATGAATGAACTTTGACACTTTGCACATGGGGTGAAACTAAAAATTAGGTAACATACTCACTCTATTGAGCACTCATAACAGTTATTCCATCACAATCACAAAAAGGAGGGGAGATATAGGATCCCTTATGTCACAATCCGAGACTACCCCCTAGTCATAACACGGTGCTTAGAATCACAAGTGACCCCAAGCTAACCCATGGTCTGGCATGATACTAAAAATACTGTATAAAATGAGATTCACTGAGCGGAAGAAAAAAATTGAATAATATAAAAATGTTTAAAACAAAATTCAATACTGAAGTCAAAATGGAAATCATCTAATAAATCATAAAGCTGAACACACTAGTTTGTTTGTCTGAAAGCCCCTACTAAGATGAGTTGTTGGGACAAGCCCCCAGCTAACTCTAACTGTCTGAAGACTGAATGACTAAAATAAAGAAAGTAAACATAAGTCTTTTACTCGAAAGATGAGGACTCACCAAACTCTATTACTGAGGTGATACAGGATCGTGCTAACCGCTAGCTATATGCTGAACGTCTGAACCTTTATTATGATACAATATAGCACAAAAGAAAGTATGCGGTCAGTACCTTGAATGTACTAAGCATGTAAGATATGTACCACACTATATATATTGAACATGAGAAAATAAACTGAACATGGAGTAAGGAACGTAAGCTGATGCAACGACCAAGTAAAGTAAACATGTAACATAATAATAATAAAATTCTGAGTAAACTGAATACAAGGATATTATGAAGCCCTAAAGGGATATACAAACTGACGTGCTGATAATGGCATATTTAAACAAAAAGTAATACTGGGGTACACTAAGATGTATGGATCCATACGGATATTCATAAATACTGAGTGCATGAATATTTTGATACAACTGAGATACTGTGAATTATACTGAGTTGAGGGTCCTACAAAATCCAAATCCTGAGACTATGAGAGATAATATTAACTAACATATAACAATGTGAGTTAAACATGGAGTTCGATGTATGATCCCCATCTAAGAGGGCCTAATATACCTTGTGAGGATATAAAGGTTGAGCTGATCTGATGTGGTATAAATAAACCTATGGTGGCACGTAGTTCTGTGACTTAGGGACTGCTACTAAAGGTCTCAGCCTAACAAGCGGGTGAGCCTTCATCCCCTCGTCCGCTCAGTGCTAAGTACTACTCCCAACTGAACATAATTGATAGCTCGATAAGATGACATATTTGGATGTCAACCTGAGTTGACATATATGGATGTCAACCAGTCCATAATCATAGATGTCATGCCTGATTGCCATACTACTAGTGAACTCTATTTTTATAAGAAAACTGATCCACGATCATTAATGACATTTCAGATATCATACAAATTAGGAACTTACTTTTAAGAAAAGGTGTTCAAGAGCATTGATGGCATATCTGGATGTCATACATGTCATGTATTGTATTTTTATGAGTCAAAACTCTTGATTATGATTTGAGAACTCATATGTATACAAATTATGTATTTCTAAATACTGTGACTTGTAAGTTTATGGGAGACATGAGATGGCTGGAGTAAATATATAAAGAAACCCTATGAGGATTAAGATTTGGAAGGAAATTATAAAGCTGAACCTGAGCCTTGAATTCTGACTCATGAAACTACTAA
This sequence comes from Capsicum rhomboideum, assembly GCA_031232105.1. Lineage (NCBI taxonomy): Eukaryota > Viridiplantae > Streptophyta > Magnoliopsida > Solanales > Solanaceae > Capsicum > Capsicum rhomboideum. Next base: position 149,175,091 of record CP124714.1, on the reverse strand, counting down.
TAATCTAATAGGGTGAATTTATCTAAAAACACCATTTAGAATATACTTTATCTGAAAATACTCTGCAGGACAGTAACACTGAAAGTACGAATAAACTGAAATTGAGTAACAGACCCTTTATCTGAAAGTATCCTAAAATATGTAAACATAAATGAACGAGTGTTTAATTAATAATGCATAGGATCCTAGGTCATCGGGTGTTCATAACCCGTTATCTCTGAAGAATGCAAGTATCCATGACAGCTTCTATCATATGAATGGAATATGAAATTACATAAGACAAGCCCAAAAATTATGGAATATCATTATACTTAGGGTTCATGGACATTATACTATCAGCGTACTAAATTTCATGGAGAAATATGTATTTATAGTTTACTAGTTATGGGGAATTGAAGTATAAGAAGAATCATGGTTGTAATGAAAACCCTAATTTCCAGATCATGAATTAACTGAGGAACTGAATGTATTTTGGGACTCAATGGGTGAAAGTATACCCACTGATGAATTCCCACATACCTAAGAGTGAAAAACTTGATGAAACCTTTGGATTTGGAGCTTGAAGTTGAGGAACCCTAATTCTTGCCTTTGGAGAAACTAATCACCTCTTTCGCTTGTCTTTCTAAGTGTCGAATGGATTATGAGGAATGAGGGACTTGGGGTAATTTTAGACTTAATAACCAACCTTGAAGTAGCTTAAATGATGTAGTTTAGGGATCTAAATAGTGAGAAAAGACTTGAGTACCCCTTATAAAAATTAATTGGAAAAGTTGCAGAATGTGACGTATGGACCATCCCATGATCATAGGACCCACCTATGATCATGGGTGGTGCTCGTTATTGGGAGTCTGAATTTAGGATCTCTGTACTCCATCATATGAGCCTTGGTACGATCGTGGTACCCACCCACTATCGTGTCTTGATTCGTAGGATGGAAGTTTAAGCCGGATCAACTTTAGGAGCCCAGATCTTGCCTAAGATCGTGGTTTCTAACCAAGATCTTGGTACCCTTTCATGGTTGGGAGTTATACTTGTCAACCCACAGGTTTTTGGGGCTGTTTCATGCAGACGAGACCATTGTACGGTCATGGTTTCTATTCGTAGGTTCTCACTGCTGGATAGTGCTTCACTAAAATGACCATAACTCTTAGCTCCAGAATTGGATGAAGGAAAAATTGGATACGTTGGAAATAAGACTCAAATACCTTTCATTTAGTGGTTCTTTATCTCAAAAATATCTCAGAATCTTGTAGTTATGCTAGTTTGAAGTTGACTATAGAAGTATTCTTCATAAGAAATCAATCAGTAAGGAATGTTTCAACTTGGCTATGAGCTAGGAGTTACTTGTGGACTTAATATATATCTAATAACATACTACTAAAATATGATGTTTAATTGTACATATACTTTGAGCATGGTTCTAATCTTAGCTTGGATTCTCGGGGTGTTACACCCTTGTCTCAAGCCCCTCTTTCCCTCAAACTAACCATGTCCCTCTCAATTAAGCTTCACAAAGAATTTGGTAGTAGTAACACAGGTCATAATTAGTCTAGTAAAAGTCTCAAGAAAACCAAAATCTCTTAGAGCTTCTTCAATAAAGTCCCAACTGATCATGTCATATGTCTTCCTAAGATTAATGTTCATAAGACATCTGGCTGATGTTTTCCTGTTATAATGCCTGAGCAGATCATGACACATTAGTACATTATGGATCAATAACCTCCTTTCTACAAAGGTTACTTGGCTTTCAGCTATCAAACTTGGGAGTACTTTCTTCAATCTCATGCATATCATCTTAGAAATACACTTGTAAATGACATTACAACATGATATTGGCCTAAACTAACTTGCTCAGGCCCTACTATTTTTGGTATCAAAGAAATAATAGTGGAGTTCACCTGTTTCAACAACTTACCATTTTTCAAAAACTACAAAACTGCTTTGAGTTACATCTTCTCTTACAATACTCCATGTTGTTCAAAAGAAACTACTCCCAAATCCATAAAGGTCAGGGCTCTTATTCACATCCATATTGAATAAAACTTGCTTCATATCCTCAGTTAAATAAGGTTTAACCAACTCAAATTATTGGTCTATTGTGAGCAGGTATCCATTTTACAGGAAACTACCAAATGTATGCACTATTTTCTTCTATTTAGTTCCCAATAACTCTTCATAATAGTCAACAAAAACTTGAGCTATAGCCAATCTATTTGTCTGAATACTTCGAGTTATGTCTCTTATGTGTGTAGTAGCCTGTTTTAGTCTTTTATATTTGATAACAGAGTAAAAGTACCTAGTGTTGACATCACCCAATTTAATCTAAGTAGCCTTGCTCCTTTGTTGTAGAAACATTTTAGCCAGATATGATGATTTCTTAAATAGCTGGCACTCTAGTTTCTCCTGAGCCTGCAAAACCAAATCAGTTGAATTACTGTGTAGTTGCCTCTATATGTGACTCTATCTTCCTCAGCCTCCACCAAAATGTTCCTGAAGTGATCTTTGTTTAACTGTTTCAGGCTCTTCTTCAGCAACTTAAGTCTCTTGACCAATTGTAGCATCTTGAAACCCTTTATGTTTACTTGCCAAACCTATTGAACAACCTGCATAAATTGAGGGTGTTTAGACCAAACATTGCAGTACTTGAAATACCTCTTAACTCTATTTGCATTCACATTCTTAGCTATTCTCAAATGACAGTGATCACTTATCCCTTTCTCTAAAAAAGTTACTATAACCACTGGCATATAATCAAGCTAATACTTGTTGATGAATGCCCAATCTAACTTATAGAAAATTATGTTTCCCCCATGCTTATCATTTCATGTATATCTGTTTCCTCCACAAGGAAATTCCAGTAATTCACATTCATCAATGCACTTTATAAAATCCACTACTTCACTTAAATTCACAGGATTTCCACCAACCCTGTCCTTAGCATGAAGAACTAAGTTAAAATCACCTATTAGTATCCAAGGTGAAGTTATTCTTTTACGCAAGCCTTCCAGCTGAGTCCACAAGTGTCTCTTTTCTTCCTTTGTATTAAAAGCATACATAGTTGTCATATAAAACTCCACTTGAGCAACTTTATCCTCCACCTTGAAGGTAATACTTTGAGCATCCCCAGCAATCAGAGTCAACTGGTAGTAATCAGATCTCCAAAATACCAAAACTCTACCATTGTAGTGATGATCCAAATTAGTGATATAATTCCACCCTCCAAACATATGACTAGCAATAGTATCAACTTTATTTACCTTTACTTTAGTTTCTAGTAAGGCTACTAATCCTACATTCTCTCTTTGACAAAGGAGCATTACCTCCTTTTGCTTGTTAGGGGCATTCAATCCCCTAACATTCCAACATAGTATGTTATCCACTATTTAGAGGGGAAAAAGTTATGCCTCCTCTATGTTGAACATAACTATTTGTACTGCACTGGTTGTTCCTTCACAAAGGACATTAAAAGGATTTAACATTCTCTGTGGTTGCTACTCTTATCTTCTAGCTGATTTACTTGTATTTGTTAGAGTGATCCACCCTGTTTGTGTGTCTGTATGAGCTACATGTTTTGCTATAACCCTTCTGGTTGCTTCACCAATGATTCTCCTCTATTCTCAACATTTTCAACTATCTTACTCACCCCACTAGTTGGTGACACTGGTTGAACATTCATACTTCTAATGTTATCAGGCTTCTTCACATTCTTCACTTAAGGCTTCTTTTTCCTTCAATCAGCCTCACTATGACCATAATTCTTGCAAAACTTTCACAGTACAGGTTTCCAATCATATTGGATCTTCTGCTCGATGAGAACACCTTTTTCATTTTTAAAATGCACAACATCAGGTAAAGCAGTTCCTACATCAACCTTAATGAGCAGCCTAGCAAAATGCAACCCTATCTTCTTTTCAGTGTTACTATCTACCATCAGAGGTTTGCCTATAAGACTCCCAATCTGACTCAAACCCTTAGGGTCCCAATAGTTGAAATCCGGGCCAGGCAATTTCATCCAAATTGGGACTGTATATAGTTCATATCTTGTAAATTCCATATACTCATGCCAAGCCTTGACTACAAGAGGCTTATTATCAAAATGATATATTCCTTCCTGCAGTACCTCATTCATACCAGCCTGAGTTTCAAACCTCACCAATGTTATGCCATTCTTCAACATGGATACCTTATTTACCCCAGGCTTCCCCTACTGCCTCTGAATATATCCATTCAATACTGAAAAAGGTGGATGTGCTCCTAGAACATAACAAATAATAGTATTCTTCTAGTACTCCAGTTCAGTCGAAATGTCTTCTACCTTACTTTTACATACCTTATTCTCCCCTGTTGTGATAGGAGAGACAAATTCTAGCTTAAATCCTACATTTGACATTTTTGAAATGTCGAAATTATCCTAAATTGATGCCTTCCTCCTCGTTTCTACCTCAGTTTCCACTTTATCTACCCAAGAGAATCTCCCAGTACCAGTAGTAGCTTGAGTGATCTCTTCTCATTCCTTCACTGACATCTAAGGGTTAGTGATTCTCACCTACAAATTCACTATTCCATTGGATTTCTGCACCTCTGAATCCTTCCATGGTGCTTCTAGCACTGCATCTAGGTCCAATTGTGAGGGTAATTCATCACAAACATGCTCTTCAATTTCCCCTTCTTCACTCAAATCATTCACCATTGGTGCTTCAGTTAACCTTGAGCTACTTGTCAGCATTCCCCCTTTCGTTCCTCCGGCTACCTTACGCTGCTCATGATTACCTTGGGTTCCTTTATTCTTCACTTGCTTTGCATTTTCCTGAGCTTCGATCACCTTCTAAGATAGGATTCGAGCTCTCTTCTCCATGGGTGCACACGTTAAGCTAACTTACGCTGAGAGAGAATCAGAACTAATATTTTTAAAATGACAACTATGTGATATTCTTCACTACCTAGAGTTTAGCTAATTTAACTTAAGAATTGCTTATGTGTGACACAGGCTGCCTAACATGTTCCAACGGAAGAAGTAAGGACAATAAGTAATGAACACGATAGTTTTACGTGGAAATCACTCGGTTCACAAAAGGTATAAAAAACCATGACATGTACCTCTACATGATTTAACCCCAACTTCACTAAACACAATGAGCCTCTCAACAAAAGATTACAAACTCTATAACCTAAGGAATTAGAAACTCTAATTCCTAACAACACACAAACCACCAAAAGTATGTGTTCCCAAGTCTTCGAGTTATCCCAACTTGAAGACAACAATCCTATTTCAGTTTATAACACACTGAAACTAAGAATACATCAACATTACTACTTGATGAACAATTTCTAATACATCAAAGCTAAACCTCTTAGCTAGACTTTGCACTATGACCTGGTTCTTCAATGTGTTTCTTCAGTATTTAACATGCACTTGAGAAGTCAATTTGTCAATTGCCTTTTCTGCTATGTAAGTGTGTGAATAACTTTGTTGGACTGATCTTCTATTTAAGCAAAACTCTTTAGAGAGTTATTCTTCAATTGAAACTCCTCTTCTAATTCAAATTCTTCTCAACATAAATGTTATAGTCAAACTGCAACTCTTCAAACTCGTCTCTTGTTGAGTGTCATAGTTGAACTCCAACTCTTCAATTTCAACACATGATTATTTTCTTGAGTTTATCTAAAATAACCACTATTCGTTCCTTGATTATCGCACATATGCCTTTATCTACCAGTACTCTTATTGCAAGTAAAACTCCTTGAGACAGTGGATCCCTGAACCTGTTTGACTCACTTGTTTCATGTTATTTTGTCAACTATCAAAACTCCACAGAACCTAAAAAATTCCCTCTTTTTTATGATGACAAACTTTTGCCTTTGTGCATTATATCATCTTAACCTTCAAACATTGAAGTATGAAACAATTGACTGAAACAGGTTAGTCAATGAGTTTCACGACCCGAACTGAGGCCCTAGCAGTGATGAGCCTCTCCATAAAAATGAAGGCCCGAGAAGATCCCTTAGAATTACATCATAAGCATAGTTATAAACAAAGTGCGGAAAATAGACCCAAGAGTTATGAAGTTCAAAGGAAATAAAAAATCCAGAACTCAAGTCTTGAACATGACATAAAAAAAACATTTAACTAACATAATATACGAAGCCTCTATCAATATGAATAATAATATCCTACGCTGAAATATGGCCCCGGCAATACCATAAAATAAAATAGCCCAAGTCTAGCTGAAATAAAACATATGCCTTCTGACAGATGGATGGCTCACCACTTGCAAGTTGCTGGCCTGAGTGAATCCTAACACTGGCAGAATCATGGGTAAATGCTTCAAAACCTACATCATGAAAGGATGTAGCGTCCGGGGATGGTCAGTATGATGAGTACTAGCATGCAACCCGAGGAAAGAGGATCCAAAATAGTTCATATAACATAATAATAATTTAAAAAAATTCATAACATAAGTCTGTCATAACTGTAGAATGAAATAGAGAACATTTGAGACATAAAATAAACTAGACATTTGAAATAATTTAGTTCTGAATTATGTAGTTACACCGAAATTAAGTAACCCACGACAATATGGGTCCAGTACTCCCCAACTGGCTGGGCCTCAGTCCATGTTAGCCGCATAGACAGAGATAACATAGTTGGCCAATCATAACATAATCATAGCTACATACAACTGCTCAAGGAAAGCATGTAGTGGTCATCCATTTTTCAGGACAAGACCTCCCCACGTCGGCAAACGCAGTTTCAAGCGTTAGTCACAAGGACCACACCTTCTCAGTGAACTACATAATTCTCTTCAAGCCTAATTAAAATATTTTTCATTACATTCATTCACGGAGTCTTTCATTAAGGCATTCAAATTTTGGTATCGTTATACCCAAACTTGCAAGTCATCCATATTATGCCAAAATCATTATCATTAAACATTTTAGACTCCAAATTCCCGCCTTTAAAATCTTGAGCATAATCATAATTGAATTTTCATATAGTCATTAAGCCTTTCACCATCTCATAACATACATTGCTCAAAAGAAGGAATGAACATCATAATTCCCATTGAAAAATAAGTTTTTGAAAAGGATTGAAAGCCATAATTTTCATTATTCATAGTATTCATCCGTGTAAATCCAAGTAATAATTTTCATTATTCATAGTATTCATCCTTGTAAATCCAAGTAATGGAATTTCCCCTTCCAAATAGTATATTCAAGACTCAAACCCTCCATTAGTAATTAGAAAACAATTTATAGCAAGAGGAAAAACCAATTATCAAGCTTTTCATAAATAAATCATTAACCCTAATTTCAAAATATCAACAAGGTATACATAATAATAATTAAAATCACGTATTGAAATAGGTAGTGTTCAAACATGCCTTTTTGATGAAGAACTAAAAAAGAAATCGGGAGAGATGACCCTAGCATAACCTTCGACACCTTGAGAGCCTTGAAACTTTAGAGAAGATGAGAGGAGCATTGTTTAATTTGATTTAAGGAAAAACACTATTGAAAGAATCTTAAAGAACCATCTTGAATTTGGGAGATTTGAAGCTTTGGGGTTTTAAAACCCCTTCTTGAGTTCATGAGATTTGGGAGAGAAGAGGGATTAGGGATTTGGGAATGAATATAATAGTTTAGGACGATTTTGGGGATAAAAACGGATTGGGGAAGTTACATGGGGTGAAAGGACTAGTTTGCCCTTGATTTAATATGAGAAAAATATATTTTTACATCGGGGAAGGTAAGGGTACGTCGTACGTCCTATCGCGTGGCACTAGCTGTGCCTCGCGCTGTACCAGCTGCGCCTCGAGCGGCCATCGCGCATCCTAGACAGTGTCTCACTAAAATGTCCATAACGTTTTACTCCGAACTTGGATTGACGAACAGTTGGAGACGTTGGAAAGAAGAATTAAGAACCTTTAATTTGGTTGGAACTAGGTCACCTAACCCATTAAATTCTAGAAGTAATAGTCGTTGGAAGTTAACCCAAGTAAGAACGTCTTTTAAAACTCAATCGGTAGGAAAGTTCTCAACTCAACTTTAAGTTAGGAGATTTCTATGACCTCAATTCATCTCCAAAGATGTTCCCATACTAAAGAATTTATATTAGCACTTATATCTAAATAGAAATCTTTGGGTTCGGGCCTATACACTTATGAAGAACGGTCCAAATTCTAGCCCGAAAGTGTGGGTGTTACATTTTCTTCCCTTGGGATCATTCGTTCTCGAATGATGGATGAGGACTTTTTGAGGTTCTATAAGCATGACATAATGTCTGAAACTTCACCTCAAGAATTCTCTTTAGCTCACTTACTTCAAGAGTGGTTTCATGAAAACATAAAGCAATTCGGTTAAGCACGAATATTGAGAAGCATGAGATTTAGCATAGACATGACCTAGGGCATTAGTTCTATGGAACATGATCATAACAATGTAAGACATGAATTATTATTTTTGAAAATCATCAGCCTGGATAAGATATATACAAAACATGAAATGATATTTTTATGGGACATAAGGATAGAAGCATTCTCCACCTTAAATGGTACGTCTAATAGCCCTCCTTAAGTTTAGCGACACTTCTCAACTATGCTTTCAACTACGAATACCACACTTCATCATTTCAAACTTATAATTATCCTGCAGAACACATAACATAACTAGAAGAGCCCGAATCTAACAGTATAGCGCTTCCATGTTAAAGCATAACCCCGAGACAAAAGGTGCTAGGCTAACTATTGGACTCAATACTCTACATCCCTCCAAGATTACTGCTCCATCTTATCACTATAATAAACAACCTCCAATCTTAATCAAGGAGTACTAGCCCCATAGCATAATGGTCTACATATCTATCAATCATAACATTCAAGCCTATCATTACTACACCCAGTTTACACACCTTCACACACTTAAAATTTGCTACTTCCATCACTTTCGCAAGGACTTACACCACGTGTCCCCTTTATGAATCAACCAAGTCATTCAAATCTACTAATGCACGCAGTTTAGGGTCTTCCACACCTAGAATTATCAATTCAATCACTCCTAATAAAGTCACACCATATATTCCCCATCCAACTATACCTTATGCAACAGGTCATCCACACTTATAATTTCTTTGGATGGAGAAATCACACCACTAATTTTTCACAACAAAGAGCATCTACTTTATCCCAACAACATCATTACACAACTGCTTTAAACACTACTATCATACCATAAGAAAAGTCACCAGAGGACTAAAGAAAGAACGGTCAGGAACAAGAGAGATATTGTTTGACCATGACTTGTATTTGTTGGAGCCCTGACAACCAAAATAGGACCTACGAAGTAAGGTACACTAGGCACGAATACCTCATATATAAAATGCTTAGAGAATGGATAGATGATCATTCTGATATAGATATAATATCATTGCTATAACCTTTATTAAAGTACGGAGAAAGGACCCAAACATCCTAGAAAAGCAATTTAAAATGAATCCCGTTGACGAAATAAGGGGGAAGGTGCAGCGCACGCCCCATCGTGTGGACGTCCCCCGTGCGACGGGAGCCCCATCACGAAGCTAGACCCTTACGGCGCATGGGCCAGCGCGGGGTCCAGACAATGGACCCTTGTGATGGTTTGTATAACGCGGGTCCAAAGCACTCCTCCTAGTGTGCGACGCATGGTCATGTTTCAATCCCAAAAACCTTACCAACACTACCAAACCCATCCCCAATCGATTTCTACTCATTCTAAGGGTCACATAGGCTCATTTCTAGCTCTAAAAAGATGTCCAAACTTATTGGGCATTATATTTAGCAGTAGAGTCGGTAACTTATAGAAAAGTATAGTTTCTTAGAATTGAGCATGAGGTGAGACATGGGTTCATGGATCATGAGTATCGTAACATAGAAACTAGGTTTCTAAATCTTAGAGAAAAATTTGAATCATCGAGAGACACTATTGCTTCCAATTAAAGGGTCAAGACATGAACATGAGTGTGCATATGGAATTTGGATCTTGGACAAAATCATGGCTAGAATGCATATGACATAGGTTGAGTGTCTTTTTAACAGAGGTACAGGGAATCCGTTAGGATGAGAAGGGGTTACTATGGATCTCATCATAGACCCCTTCCTGAAACTCAAGACCTACCCTGGTTCAATACCTATCATCTCCCCCTTAGCTCCAAGGTCACCATCCTAAGTTTGTGGACCTATTATATAGACAGAGCTACAAGCACAATACTCAGTGCGACAGGGTAACTCTATACACATGAGATATAATATATGGAATGTACTCACTTCTTTCTAGGCCATTTTATTCAAAGACACTACCCTTATCTATACCAAGTTTGTCATCATTCCAAAACTTAACTCTCATAGGGATACACGTCCACGTCCTCTAACAATTAACAATATATTTCCCACTCCTTAGTTTACTAGCATTAAACTTCTAATCTTATATCCACCCAACTCAGTGAAATTCAAAAACCATACCAATAGGTCACATCGTCTATATATAATCCCCTCAATTCAGCTCTAGCAAACACCATATAATAACCACTTAGCCTCCTCCATGTGAAGAAAATCAAGGATATTTCTAGGTACACATAACACTTATAAACTTAAAATCAGGGCATCTTATTTTTATAACTGAAGGATCTTATCTAGCTAATGACTTAGCCACAATTCACCATTTCAACACTAGTTCTCATATATGTATATATCACAACTACACACTCAAACTTTCCATAAGTTATCAACCTAAGCTGTTGCACACATCATACCAAGCCTACTAATCTTTTTCCAGTAAATCTTGCATCACTATCCTTGAGCTACCATTCTTTCCACCACAGTCAGCATCTAAAATTCAAACTTAATATCTAGTACCAATTATGGACTGCCAATGAAACATCCCACATACTATACTAGTCCATCAAAATATGCGATAAATTAATCAACCTTAATTTTTTATTCCCCTTAACTAGGGCTTACAAGCATACTCTTTACCACAACTTTACTACTACACCTTAATATTTATTACATGTCTTCTCACATACTATACTAGTTTACACGTACTAGATAAAAATCAAGGGGTAAAATTACTTAATAAGGATAGTCGATCTAAATCTTATAATATAACCCATTACCGTCTATCAGCAGATTCTCCTTCCTCACATCATATCTACTTACCCAGGCATATATTTAAGGTACCTTCAAAATTCTATAAACATCAAGGATCCTCTCTCTCTATAAGAACCACAATTTGAAGAGTAAATTTATAAATCCTTAACCACTCTATTCTTCATTCACACCTATACATGATTTGACTACTACAATAATTAGACATCGTGAGCTCTTTCCCTATTCCAAATAAATTTTACATCATCATAACTAATCACTTCCTAACTAATCACTTCCTCCACTAACTACCATGAAATCTACAAATCTTGCTACAACCTTAGTCAATCACCATAGAAGCATATCAACCCAACACTCACGTAATGGGTAGACTCTAGCTACAATCTTTGATCAATCACTAGCCACACCCTATGGATTCTAAGTTTACCACTCCGCATTCTAACTCTGGGATTATCTTACTTGAAAGGATCACATCATTAGAAATTTGAGCTTTCGTACTTGTATCACCATGATAATGAGACATAGCCAACAGAATTAGAGTCAGACAAAAATCTGGATAACTTTCTTATGGACAACACTATTACACAATCTGGAATATGAAAGAAGGGAAACATCTCATAAATGCTTTGTAGCCTTCTGATTATAAGTGTGGTGCACAACACACCCATAAACAAGACTCTACTAGACACAACTTTGTAAACACCCTGGGACCTTGAACCATACCCTGATACCAAGTTTGTCACGACCCGAACTGAGGCCCTAGCTGTGACGAGCCTCCCCAGACTAATGAAGGCCCGAGAAGACCCCTTAGCATTACATCATAAACATAGTTATAAACAAAGTGCGGAAAATAGACCCAAGAGTTATGAAGTTCAAAGGAAATAAAAAATCCAGAACTCAAATCTTGAACATGACATAAAAATATTTAACTAACTTAGTCTACGAAGCCTCTAACAACATGAATAAGAATATCCTACGCCGGGACATGGCCCCGGCAATATCATAAAACAAAATAGACCAAGTCTAGCTGAAAGAAAACATATGTTTGCCGAAAGATGGATGACTCACCACTTGCTAGCTGCTGGCCTGAGTTAATCCTAACACTAGCAGAATCATGGGTAAATGCTTCGGAACCTACATCATGAAAGGATGTAGCATCCGGGGACGGTCAGTATGATGTATACTGGCATGCAACCCGAGGGAAGAGGATTTAAAACAGTTCATATAATATAATAATAATAATTTGAAAATTTTCATAACATAAGTCTGTCATAACTGTAGAATGAAATAGAGAAAATTTGAGACATAAAATAAAGTAGTCAGTTGAAATCCTTTAGTTCTGAACTATGTAGTTACACCGACATTAAGTAATCCACAGGCAATATGGGTCCAGTACTGTAACACCCCGTACCTCCTAACCCTATGTGATGACGTTGAACAATGGTTACTTAGGTGTTGAGATGCCATGAGTATGTAAGTTGTAATGTTAGTGACAAGAGATTTGAAATTTGGCCTCGTACATGTGGTTGACCCTTCATAAGAGTTGCTTTGTGATTTTTGTGGCGCAGTTGTGGGGTTCAAAATGAGGCTAAGAGGACCTCTAAACAAAGTATATTAAGTCCAAGAAGTAAGTTAAAGAATAGGACTTGAAGTATCTAACCAAACCCGCGAAGAAAAGTCGAAAAATGGAATTTTTGAAAAATCTAAGTGTGGGGCGCGCCAGAGGGCGTGCCACGCCGCTCTGGGCTAAAATTTTTAGTCCAGAGGCAGCAAGTTGGTGTACCCAAGGGCGTGCCACGCTGGTTTTTCCACTTTTTCGAAAGTTGGAAATTTCTAAGTCCCAAGGGTATTCGGGGTCGTATCGAGCCGATTTTTGCTACGTTTATTCTATAATTATGAGTATATACATGAAATGAGTAAGTTATTATGTTGGTATGATAAAATTACTCGAGAACGAATTTGGCATCAAAATGACGATTTTACCCCTGTAGTCAAAATAAGCCATACGTGGCTAGAATTGCTTGTTTTTGGAATTAAGGCCACGAGTATGAATTTCATGAATGGGAATATTGTTGTAACACGTATGAGATAATTTAAACACGAGGAAGTATTGATTTTATTGGGTTAAGTGCATTGGACTCAAAATGGGCCAAATTGTGCAAGAAAGCATGGGCCAAGAATGGGTCAAATGACCCATTCTTCCATTGACTTAGCCACACTTAGCATTAAATGCCAAGAGCTTCTAAGGATGACTCCCAAGGTCTATAAAAGGAGACCAAAAATCAGATTTTAATACACAATAACACACATGCTTTTCTAGCTTTTTCTCTAGAACTCTCAAGAACACCCTTTTGGGCTCTCAAACCCTGAGTCATTTTTGGAGCAAGATCACCATTTTACAAGCTTGGGTAAGTGATTATTCTTGTAATTTAACATATTATGAGCATGAGAGATTATGTATATCATGTTGGTTATGCTTGGAAGTGTTGAATATGGTGTTTTGTGTTTTGGTAAAAGATGTGGAATCCATGGGATTGTAACCTGGATTATGACTTGTGGTCTTGATGAAAAAGCATGGTATGGATAAAATAACAACATGTATGGTGTTATTATGGTACCAAACTTGTTATTTTTCTATAAGTGTAAATTATGGGAGTTTGGCCGATTTGTTGTTGTGAGGTGTATTAAAGTAATTTGATGGAATAATTGTGATGTGGTGGTGATGGAGAAGTGTAAAATATGAACTTGGTGTGACATGCTATTGGTTATCATGTGTTGGTCAATGTATGGAATATTGTGGGATTATTGGTATGATGATTTCATAAATAGTATTGTCAAGGGGGAAATGACATGTTAAAGCTAAACATGTGACTTATCGTTATTGTATGCCATTGTAAGGTAATTGGTGGTTAATGTTGGTTTCGTTATGAACTTGCGTTGTAGAGCAAAACACAAGGACGGAGCGAGACTATTGTATGCACGTCTAAGATTGTGTATTCGTATTAAGAATACAAGGTATGTAAGGTTCCTCTTTTTGTATCCTTCTACAACATATTGTGCTTATTGACATTGGACTTGTTTCAATTCCGAGAGGTTTGAAGTATATCAATTAAGGTTGACGTATGTTGTTATTCATATGTGTCCTATTCTTAGATGACTTATGGTTCATTTATCTCTTGATCATTGATTGAAGTTCCAAAGATGTCATGAAGTTGTAATTCCTAAAAGAACTATCTCAAGGAGTGTAAGATGTAAGGGAATCTATTTATTCTTGAAAAGCATGTTCCAATTATGTCATGTTCCAAAGTCCTATAGTATGATGATTATCCTTGTACCAATCTCATAAGAGTAATAAGAGAGGTGATGTGCAATCTAGTATAATTATTCCTCATAAGTAAGGATGTCAAACTCATGAGGTAAAGGAGTGAAGTGAGATGTGTATATAAGTGTGTGATGTAATGCCATGACCTTTAATGTGTCATTATCATAACTAAGTAGAGGCTATAAGATTGTAAAGAGGTAAAGCGCATGGTTGCTATAGGTTTCATTGAGTATGGGTCACACTCTAGAGGGCATAAGTTCAACATAGAATAATTCCTAGATTATGATTTGTTATTTATTATAACCCACCAAAGATGGAGGTCCGGTATCATATACTTACTTATGTAAGATCTCATAGGATTAGTGAAGGAAGTGAAGTGCGAGCTAATAGATCTATCCCTCACAAGTTAATGTGTTAGTCTCATGAAGTATAAGCGTGAGGTAAAGCATAATTGTGTGTTTCAATTAGTATCATGATCCTTAATGTATTACTCTCTCATAAGTTGATATATCAATCTCTCCCATGTATGTTCTCCCACCATGAGCGTGGATGTATGTTGACCCACCATAGAGTGGATGTATGTTAACCCACCATGAGAGTGGATGTATGTTGACCCACTGTGAGAGTGGATGTAGGATAACCCATCATAAGAGTGGATGTACGTTGACCCACCATGAGAATAGATGTATGATAACCCACCATGAGAGTGGATGTATGATAACCCACCATGAGAGTGGATATACGTTAACCCACCATAAAGTGGATGTATGCTAACCCACCATGAGAGTGTATGTACGTTAACCCACCATAGAGTGGATGTATGCTAACCCACCATGAGAGTGGATGTACGTTAATAGAGTGGATGTACGTTATATTATTAAATCACCGATAGAATAGATGTGTGTTATATTATTATCCCACCACTAGAGTGGATGTATGCGGATGAATGTTATTCTTTTATAACCAAGTAGATGAATAATAGTGGTAATGAACATAGAAGCAAGAAAGAATCTCGTGCTTATAGAAGAATCTATCGGAGGCAAGCCTCTTGAGTGAAGGTAATTTCCCTTGAAGGGGAGTAGATATAAAGGATAGGATATAAAATGATGGTTTATCCTCAATGACTATTCTCTCATATTTCATTCTATTGATATTCTCATGTATGATGCTATTTCTTATGAGCCTTACATACTCAGTAATTTCTTCGTACTGACCCCCTCGGGGGACTTACCTTACATGTTGCAGGTGCAGGCATTAGTAGACCTCCTCTGTAGACTGGGGATCATTTGTAGAGTTTTGGTGAGCTCCACTTGGTTCGGAGCTTTCTGGGTCATAGTTGTATATTTGTTTTGGGCATTGTAAATATTGTATAAAGCGGGGACTTGTCCCGACTTTAAGTTGATCTTGTAAATGCATCTGTTAGAGGCTTTTGTAGACATGTGTGGGTTATGAATGTACGAGATAAAAGTCTGTTTGACTTGATGGCCCCAACGGCCAAGTTTCATAAATATATATATATATAGCATATGTTCCATGTTCATGTTTTACGCATAGTTGCATAAGGCTTAACAATATTCATACGAGGATATGCATATGAAGGTTCATGAGCAAAGATTGGTTCTCTCGGGCCATGTCGGCTTCGGGTGCCAATCACGCCTCGTTGGAAGTCGGGGCGTGACAAGTACTCCCCAACTGGCGGGGCCTCAATCCATGTTAGCCACATAGACAGAGATAACATAGTTGGCCAATCATAACATAATCATAGCTGCATACAACTGCTCAAGGCAAGCATACAGTGGTCATCCATTTTTCAGGATAAGACCTCCACACGTCGGCAAACGCGGTTTCAAGCGTTAGTCACAAGGACCACACCTTCTCGGTGAACTACATAATTCTCTTCAAGCCTAATTAAAATATTTTTCATTACATTCATTCACGAAGTCTTTTATTAAGGCATTCACATTTTGGTATCGTCATACCAAAACTTGCAAGTCATCCATATTATGCCAAAATCATTATCATTAAACATTTTAGACTCCAAAATCCCGCCTTCAAAATCATGACCATAATCATAATTGGATTCTCATATAGTCATTAAACCTTTCACCATCTCATAACATACATTGCTCAAAAGGCGGAATGAACATCATAATTCCCATTGAAAAATAAGTTTTTAAAAAGGGTCGAAAGTCACAGTTTTCATTATTCATAGTATTCAACCTCGTAAATCCATGTAACGGAATTTCCCCTTCCAAATAGTATATTCAAGACTCAAACCCTCCATTAGTAATTAGAAAATAATTTATAGCAAGAGGGAAAACCAATTATCAAGCTTTTCATAAATAAATCATTAACCCCAATTTCAAAATATCAACAAGGTATACATAATAATAATTAAAATCTCGTATTGAAATAGTAATTGAAATAGGGAGTGTTCAAATATGTCTTTTTAACGAAGAACTAGAAAAGGAACCGGGAGAGATGACCCTAGCATAACCTTCGATACCTTGAGAGCCTTGAAACTTTAGAGAAGACGAGAGGAGCATTGTTTAATTCGATTTAGGGAAAAACCCTATTAGAAAGAATCTTGAAGAACCATCTTGAATTTGGGAGCTTTGGTGCTTTGGGTTTTTAAAACCCCTTCGTGAGTTCATGAGATTTGGGAGAGAAGAGGGATTAGGGATTTGGGAATGAATATAATAGTTTAGGACAATTTTGGGGATTTAAAACGGATTGGGGAAGTTACATGGGGTGAAAGGACTAGTTTGCCCTTGATTTAATAAGAGAAAAATATATTTTTACATCGGGGAAGGGAAGAGTGTGTCGCACGTCCTATCGCGCGACACCAGTTGTGCCTCACGCGGCCAATCGCGCGGCCATCGCGCATCCTGGACAATGTCTCACTAAAACGTACATAACATTTTACTTCGAACTTGGATTGACGAACGGTTGGCGGCGTTGGAAAGAATACTCAAGAACCTTTAATTCGGTAGGTACTAGGCCACCTAACTCATTAAATTCTAGGGGTAATGGTCGTTGGATGTTGTCCCAAGTAAGAACGTCTTCTAAAATTCAATCGGTAGGAAAGTTCTCAACTCAACTTTAAGTTCAGAGATTTCTTTGACCTCAATTCATCTCCAAATATGTTCCCACACTAAAAAAAATCTATTAGCACTTGTATCTAAATAGAAATCATTGGGTTCGGGCCTATACACTTATGAAGAATGGTCCAAATTCTAGCCCGAAAGTATGGGTGTTACAATGAGTTATAAATACTGCACAACCCTTATCTTCCCCTTTTGGAATCATCGAAAAACTAGTTCAACACACAATAACATAGGAGCCAAAAAAATCGTTAAACTACTCATGGACACTGGGGGTATCATCAATACAACATAATAACTTATTAAAAAGAGCAAGAATTAGGAGATAAGAAAGCAAAAAGATAACCATTTCATCCATTATCCAGATTATATTCACCACAAAACATAAAACAGTACTAGAACAAGACAAAACAACTGAGCATAAAGAAAAAGAACATTGGATAAGAACGGGAAGGAGCTAAAAGCACTAAGAGAAAGGAGGTAGGGGTAACATATGAGTGAGGCGACGAGCGGTAGCAACATTTTCAGCCCCTTAATACCATGAGAGCTTTGTTCATGGTCAAATCTAGTTAAGAAATTCACTAAATATTTAATGATGAACTTAGTTATTAATATATATTAATTAGATGATTTTTATAAAAATTCATGAATATCAAATTTTGAATACGCGCTTCAACTTAACCAACTCGTTTTGTGAGGTATAGACTGCTCCCACCAAGATTATATTATTGATAAGTGATCATCCTTAACTCCTTATTAATCTTAATAAATCTTACAATTCATGATATAACTTTTTTTTCAAATAGAGATATCCATATCTATATGTTAAAATATCTTTCTCCACTCATGCCTCAATATAAAATTGTAAGTTTTACTCTTTAAATGGATTGATTTTTAATTTTTGTATTTTAATTTAACTATTAATTTTAGGCCTAGTAGGACATAAGTTCTTTAGAAATTGAAGTTATGTCGGGTATAACCAGGGCCGACCTTTATGTAAGGCTGGTGAAGCTTGAGCTTTAGGCCCCAATTTTTGGGGGGCTCATTTTATACCTAAATAGTTATTCTAGATGTTTTGTAAATAAAACAAAGTTATTATCTCTATTCACTAGAAAAGGAAAGATACTTTTTGGACTTTGGCTCGACAAAAAGTAAGCGTTAAAAGAAGCACCATAACGTATATAAACAAAAAAAATTAATGAAAGGAAAGGATAAAAAGTAATTATTATTCTTTTTTGTACCTTTTCAATTAAAATAAGACTTTTCATTTCCTTTCTTGGGTTATACAATGTTGACACCTAATTTTTGCCCTCCCCGACTAAAATTAATCCTGAGTTTCTTCGGTTTTAAATAAAATTGAGATATTTGTTTATCCGGATAAATACTTTCTAAAATATTTATTTAAGTTAAATTTGTCAGTTGAGTGATGAATTATACACTCTGTTACCCATGTAAACGAGATCGTATAATTTTCGTTACTTAAATGATTATTTTATCAAAAATCAATTTTTATCAAACTATCTTGAAAGTCGGTTCAAATAGGATAAAATTTGATTTCAATATAACTTGTTCTTAAAATAATTTATTTGAAAAATATTTGTTTCATTTTATTAAACTAAGAGAATCGGGATTAGATTGGTTGTTAATTTGTTTCAAACTTTAATTCAATTTAGTCAATTTGTTAAATTTGGCCATAATTGAAATCAACTTAGCCAAAAATGCAATGTAATTGGCCAATTGACTTTCAATTTGGTTAAAATTTAAAGGGAATTGACTAAAATTCTAGTCAACCGGCTATTTAGTAAATGGCCTAATCCACTTCCTAAATCAATTCTATCCATTTTTCAGCCCAACCTAAACTACCGCCCCAGGCCCAAATCCTCCAACCCGGCCCAACCTTATAACCCCTCCTTCAACCCATTAACCCCAAAGAACAACATCAGATAACACCAAAAACATGGACAACACTTCATCATCAAGAGCAACGGCAATCCGCCTATAAACAACAAAATTCTCGGCCCCTTTCCCTCTTCTTTCCTCAAATTCGTACCATGGACGCGTGCTTATCACAAGGCACGTGAATAATCTTCTATAGAATGTTGAATTTTCTCAGAAATCCAAAAATCGGAAAATGCCCAAGAATTCGAAATTCAAATTCGTACTAGAATAGTACGATTACAGCTCACTGTAATCTTATCCTTACCTCAAATTCTTTTTCCCCCTCAAAATTTCCCCCCAAGTGCGCAGATTGTTCTAGAATTAGACACCTGACTCACTCCCATTCGTCGACGTACGACCAAGGACAGAATACTCTAATCATTGTTCATTTGTTTTGATTAATCCACAGCCGTGGGATTTGGGTTTTGCCCCAAAATCCCACATCGCCCCTTCTTCAAAAATCGATCCCTAACCTTCGTCTATATATATTCTCACTGTTGAGAAGTCGGGGGAGGGGAAAAACTTTTGAGAAAAAAGAGTTTTGATATCACACACACAAAAAAAGGGGTTGAAAAAGCTCTCGAGTGAAAAAGTTGTTTTCGAAAAAAGGGTCTTTGGTTAAATCCCGATCGGAATTCTTGTAAGACTCCTTTGAGCTTAGAATTCCGATAACACGTGGGTATTCCGGTGGTGGTAGAGACATTCCGACAAAGTTCGAGTCCCGTTTTGCTGCTCCGAAAGAGGTAAACTCCTCGTCTCTTTTCTCTTTTATAATATCTTTTTTCTGTTTTGGTATAGTAATGATAGTAGTATTTTTCTTGCTGTACGGTGGGATTGCTTGCTGTAAAAGGCTTTTTGAAAGCCATAGGTTTCGTATTTTTTATGTGATATTTCTCGTTATGTTTGATTTTGGCATTTTGGTTTTAGTTCTTTAGGCTTATCCTTTTATTTTATTTTGCAAATTCTTGCGATGATTAACACGACAGTTTTCCTTCATGGTTTCTTCTTGTGTTGTTATCTTGTGGGTAAATCTCATTGTTAGCATAAAAAAATCAAATCGGATTTGCTTTATCTTGTTCTATTTGAAAAAAAAATAAAAAAATCTCTTCGTTTTCCTCTTGTTTGATGTCTAGTCTATGGAGTTATTATGAAAATCCCAAGCCCTCGAATCCCTTCTGTTCGCGTATGATGCTATTAGACAAGTCAGGTCCTCCCTTTCAGGCATAATTTTTTTTTATCCTGTCTATTTTAGAGTTATCACTGGTTAGATTTCCTCGTGTTAGTAATATGCTGGACTCGTATTCAGGTGTTGTCTGAATCTGAAATTTGGCTTTGTCTCTGCCCATTTCAGTTTTACTTAAATAAAAATTTCTAGTTCACCTGTCCACATCGATTAGTATGATTGTTTGCTAAGCATCTGTCCTTTTTTTCGTGGTCTGATTTTTGCTCATGATGCCTAAAACTCCTATAGTTTTGTAAGGCTATTTCCAGAGAAATGTTTGTTTTCAATAATATAGAAGGGGATCTATCGAATGATGCTCGTTTGTATCGCTGCTTGGACCTGTTTAGAATTTTTGCTCCATTGGTGTTGATCTTCTCCTTGCATCTACCTGTTGGCATGAATGTTGCATATAGTAACCCTATTAAATGCTAGTCGCAAGGTCCTTTTGGGTTCTTCTCAATCAACGAATCAACATGCACATGAAATGTTCTGTTGGGTTGATTCAAATAAGCCGACTTTAAGTTTGCCAGGTTTTTTGTATCAGAATTGAAATCTGATAGTCAAGCAGAATCAGTAGAGTGTTTTCCTGTCATCCTTCTCTTATTTGCTCCTCTTAAATTATCAGTTCTACTTTCTGGGAATGTGACTTCATTTTTAGTTTTCATTAAAATGGTTAAGTA
This sequence comes from Capsicum rhomboideum, assembly GCA_031232105.1. Classification (NCBI taxonomy): domain Eukaryota; kingdom Viridiplantae; phylum Streptophyta; class Magnoliopsida; order Solanales; family Solanaceae; genus Capsicum; species Capsicum rhomboideum. The sequence continues at coordinate 149,153,687 of CP124714.1, read as the reverse complement.
TGATGATTACACTTTGATTATTTCCTTTCCCTTTTGTCTAAGTGTATGTTTCTTAGTATTATGCGTAGTGGCGTTCACCAGTTCCTCATTCTCTTCTTTCTTTTGCATGTGAAATCTGTCCGGAGTCCAAAATGGACTCTCCCTTCCTTTGCATTTGTTAATGGGCCAATGAGGCCCATTTCACCGAGTCAACCTCAAATTCAAGTCTAGATGGACTACCCCATGGTGTACAGGTTGAAGATAAGGAAAAAATGGGCCAAAGTCCATAATTCAAAGATATTTTGAGACTTTCAAAGTCTTAAATTTTTTTATATATTTTATGGGCCTTGAAGCCCAAATTTGTATTAATACAGGTACAATGGGCCCCAAAACCCAATCGATAGTTTAGGACAGGTGGAAGAAAAGAAAAATGGGCCCCAATCCAGTCCAGGCGAACAGAAACTGGAAATGGGCCTATAATTTCAATTCTCTCTCGATTTTGGGCAAAAGCCTAAGATCTTTCTACTTTCTTTTCTTTCTAGATATTTATGTTTATGTGCTACTAACTTAGAATTTCTTCTAACTTAGTTAAACTTTCCGGCTAAGTACCAAAACCTGTTTTCTCGACTAATTTTCGATTAATCAACTAATCAAATCATTTCCTTTGACTTATTAAACACAAATTTTTTTTAACAAAAGTCCTTTTGTTTCAAAGTTAGTCTTTAAGTTGGTTTTCAAATAGTTCGGACAACCGCAAGTTAGCGGATACTTTAGGTGCTTTAAAATCCTTCCTAAGGTATTAATAGGAACCACTTACCTAGAATTTCTCAAACTTGAAAGATATTTTCTGTTTTAGATCTTTTAAGTATTTTTAAAGGTTTTCTTAATTTTCCTAAATTAATTAAGTGGCGACTCTCAAAAAATCGAATTTGAAAAACTTTTTTTTAAGTGTTTGAATTCGAAAAACTTATCGCAAAACATACAATACCCAATCCTTTTTTATATATCTACAAACATAGTCCATCCTCCTCTATTATTACATTTTCAATCTTCGTTCCTTCAAGATTTCAACAAATCTCTTTTTAACAATATTTTTGATTTACTTTTTCTTGATTATGAAGCATCGTTCATAGTTTATGAAACAAGAGTTCTTATTTTGAGATTTGAGTATAGAATCAGGTTTTGTTATTTTAATTTTTAATATCATTTTTTTCAATTAAGATTTATTTTTCTTGATATATTTATTACATAGGCATATGTTGTTCTTTTACTATATATTCAAAATTAAAATTAATAAAATTTTACTTAAGATCAACAATGTCTCAAGTGAGATTGAATAGATTAGATATATAATCAATTGAAACAGAATTATTAGAATAAAATTGATTATAAGAAGATTATTCATAATTTTTCATCTCAAAAAGTTAGAAAATATATTTTAAGTAGAAAATTAAATATCATAATTTTTTTTAAAAAAAATATATATATCAAGGCCTCTCATCGAACTTCCACTTCAGGCCACCAATAGTATTGAGCTTCCTCTTGGCATAACTGAATATATAATAATGCGAAAATATAAATTTATGCTCCTTAAAAAAATTATTTATTATAAAAAATGTAAATTAAAAATAGCACAAAATAAGAGCAAAAATGCAAATGGCTCTCTTCTTGGGGCACAATGAAAATTATTCTTGACCCTACCAAACAAAACTAATAAAAAAAAAAAAAACCTTAAAGGGAAAAAAATAAAAAAGAAAAGATAGTCAACACACCTAAATTAACTTTTTTCTTTCTTCATGCACGAATTTATTTGACAATACTTTCTAGATCAATATAGGAGTAAAATTTTCCTTCTAATACTCAACATTATATTGTATAGGGAAACGTCAATCATTGCAATATTACTAATCATTGTTTAATTTTCTGTTTTTATCTTGGAGGTGTAGTGACAGTAATTGGGAATGGAAGGGCAACTAAGACAGAATATATAATTGAATAAAAGTTTTTAGATCATCATGGTTTAATCATCACATTTCTGCTTAATCTCTTGGAACTGTCTGGGAAATCAAGAACTCTTTACAACACCATAATTGACTAAAAAAAGTGACAATAGATTGGAGAAAAAAGCGTTCTTTTTTGGCTTAATACATACGAAGTTCAAAATTGGAGATAAAATTTTGAACCGAAGGTGTTTAATAGAAATACAAATAATATGTCTACATAAAATTTACTGACAAGTTTAAGAGACTATCTATTATGTATTAAACCATTTTTTTAACTATCTAATTTTTGAAATTTATTGGCTTGACTAATTTAGATACACTACATATAAGACTCTTTTGGAGAAAATCACTCCTTCAAGAAATTCTTCAATTTTTAAAGAACAAACTCAAAACTTTTGATTAAAGATGACGAAATCAAATCCTATCCATTCTATAGCATATTTTGGTAGGAAACTAAAGTGCTCCACTACCTCCCCCCCCCCCAACAACCTCCCCGTGCCCCCAATCCAGAGATTGAGTTTCAAGTAGTACCTGTACTTACACTTGAGATAATTTCACCCTAGCAAGCTAAAAATAATATAATTTAGGAAACATTTCAAAGTTTAACTGACAAAATAATAACAGTTCATCCTATAAACTAGTTGTCTAATTATGCACTAAAAATGTTTATAATTTAGACATAAAAAAGCTAAATATTTAATCCAATAGGTTGGAAATAGCTATAAGGTTCAGAGGAAAATTTAGAATTTTTAAAACACAGATGCATCAATTAAAAAAAAAGAAAGAAAAAATTGTATTTAGTAGGAATTGATCCCCAATCATCTAGCCAAATAACTCAATCTTCAATCAATTGCACTATTTAATCTTTTTGTACTCTACGTACTAGCAGGTAATAGTATACCAATTTTAAAAATAATATTTACATATAATATTTAATTTCACGAAGAGACCACAAGTTCATGTGCCTCATATTTTTGTGTGAATTTGCACCTGAGGCTAATTAATTTGTTAGGAGCCGTCTAGCTGGTTTAGACTTGAGTTGTGCATGTATTGAATCCTGCATAAGTAATACCATGTTTGGTAGCGGGTTAGAAGCTAAATTATTCAAGATCTTTGGTTTAAGGGAGGCTATGTTGGATGCACAATATCTCGAGTCTATTACATTCTAATTCAATTCGACACTGAACTGTTTGCAAGTTATTAAAATTTTCTTTCATTTTGAGGGTATCGGTGTCTTGATCCAATTGTTGTTTCCAAGTAGATAAAAGTGTGTCATCCTGCGGCATATGAATATCTATTGGAAAAGTTTTGTCAGAAATTTAGATGTCCTTGCAAACTGCTTCCCTATGTCATGCATCTTCCCAAAACTATTAGGGAATGTCAGATCAAATAATGTACTTTGATTGTTGCTACCGAATTTAGTGAAGAGCCGGATGTTACTTCTCATTATGATTATCTGTATGAGTGTGAGAACCAATAATAACTACATTATTAGGAAGCTTCTCAAGAAAACTTTTAAATATTGACTATAATTCTTAATTTTTTGCTGTAGATTTCTTATCATATTTCATGAAAAAAATGAATAGGTAATCTCTGCTTTCATTAAATACAACCTCAAGCAATGAGTTAGTGAGTAACAATTCTAAGCACAGTTCACTGACTTACCAAAAGAATCTATGAGTATCATCACAAAGACCACCTAAGTTAACGCCACAGGGAATGGGTTTATCAAATTATACACAAAATTATGCCGATGGATTATCTTTGAAATACATTGCAACCTTCCCTCTACTCCCAAATATTGGGCCACTGATATGATTCAAGAGCAATGTACCAGAAGTAGAACTAATAAACAAGACTCTATCACTTATCATAAGGATATTGTTTTTTTATCCCCCAACTAAAGAGGATATATTATCATTCCTTATCTTCGATTGTGCCTCCAAACATAAAGGATCAACCAAAAAGTTAGTATTAGCGATTGTATATCTAGATGAAGGTTCAGTGCCTTTGGTCCATTAAGGTTCCCCAAAATTTACTTTGACGTGCTTGAGATTTTATGTGCACTATATACCTATTTCATTGGTGCAGCATCCTTCACATATAGCCCATCAAAAAAAGCATGGCTATCAAAAATGAGCAATTTAGCTCCATAATAATGAGCAATTGCCTTCACAAGCATCTCCTGATGTATTTCAGATCATGCAGGACCTAAAATAAAAAATTTAGGTTGACCGCTTGCAGCTTAAATGTGTATTTAACTTGCTCTCCACACTTTAGGTGTATATATGAAGCATCAATCGGTACATTTTTTATTTTTCACTTAAGTAATAAGGGAATTCATCAAATGAAACTTTTGTATCTTGTCCATCAATAATTGCGGCATGAATATCTTCCTTAAATGTAGCTAATCTTAAAGACATTCCTGATGTTGAAGCAGACATTGATTCCCTAGTCAACAATCTTTCCACTATATGAGATGTCGATTTCAAACAAAATAGATCTTGACATTGGATCGAAAATAATGCCAAAATTGAAGCAATAGCTACAGCTGAAACATCTACAACCTAGTTTTTGATATTCAACAGTTTTCTATTTCTGCACGGGCTCTAACATCAGAAGTGACTTAAGTGTAAGCTCATATGACAATAGATGAAAAATATAAGCATGATTTTTCACTTGACCAAAGACTACCTGAGCGTCTGAATTGAGAAAGAAACTAGAATCTCTCCTAATGATTTTTTCATTAATTTGCACACATTCTCTGCTTATTTCTTTCAAGCATAGCCACCCAATTACCTTTGTATTGTATAAGGCTTATAAAACAAACCATTACACCATCACAAACTAATTCAAGGTATTTTCTCGAACCAACTACAAGATATGACAAGCCTAATGTTTTTAGTAATGGTAATGATTCATATTTAGACAATGATTTATGCACTGTATTGTCATTACAGAAGGTAGAAAATGGTTGTCTGAAGATGATCTTTTTTCAGCATTTGAAAAAGAACCTGAACTTTGTTTGAATACAATAGGGCAATGTTCCCTATATCGTTTACAAATTTCTGAAAATAAATTTTCATATGGGAAATTTATGCAAAATGACAATCCACATTAATTTTTACAATTAAAATGGCCCAAGTTTACAAATATTACCCGAAATGGCCCATTTTGCACATTTTCTGTAATTTCACGCTTTTTTTACCTATTCTCTCTTATACACGCTATTTCACCTCTCTCAGCTTTACTCTCTCTCTTACCCACGCTATTTCATCTCTTAGCTGTCCTCTTTACTGCCCTTTTTTCCCTTTTTTTGTTCAAATTTCTTTGTAATTTTCGCCGATTTGAGCTTCAAAGTAGGTACATTCCTTCTTTTTTTTTTGATTATTTGCTATTATTTATCAAAGTTGTTCATTTTGCTCCGGTTTGAACTTCAATTTAGGTTACTAAAATGTATTTTTAGTTTATATTTTGTGTTGTTAACTTCGATTTTGATAAGAGCTGAACATCTTTGTTGATTATTTGATGTTATTATCTGCATTAGCTTCCATTTTAGGTGTATTTTGGGCTACTTTTTATAGTTCAAATTTGTCACTTCTAAGTTGAATCTTAGGGTTATTTTGTGGATTTTTTGTTCTTTCAATTATAATACATTGTAGGTTAGATTATTTACTCACAAGTGCCTTTTTTAGTGTATTTTGATTATTTAGATTATGTACTTTCAGTATGTTAGACTGTGTTGTTTGTGTATATAATTGTTCCTCTTTTTGTGTTATTTTTGAAGTTTATGCGTATCAAAATCGTTCATCCTGCAATTGGAAAAGTTTTCGGGAAGGGTATAAAGGTAGATATGGTTACTTTAGGGGTTGTTGCTGATGATGTACCTGCTGACATTATATCGATTGCGAGTGCAACGCCTGATCCTATGGAAAATATAACTTCTAGAGTTGTTGATCCCATTTCGATTGGAAGTGCAAGTCCAAGTCCAATGGTTGATACGCATCAAAAAGACGTTATATCTGTTGCGAGTACCACACCTCTTTTGCCAACGAAAAAGGTTTCTAAACTCTCTGTTTCTTTTAAGAAACAGACTTCCAAACCAATTGAAGTAGTCCCGATTAGTAGTGCTGGTCCGAAGGTCGAACCGAATTTCACTCGAGTAACACGCTCCCAATCGAAAAGTCCTACTACAAAAGAACCTGTTTCGGAGAAGAACAAAAGAGAAAGAAGTGTTGAAAAAGATGAAGGTTTAGAAGCTACTCCAAAGAAGAAAAAGAAAATAAGAAAATCTAAAGATGTGGTAAAGGTAGTTTCTGATTTCAGTTAAAGTGTCACATTTATTTTGTATGTATATGTATTGTATCTTGGTTTAACTATTTGAAACTATTTGTAATGCAGAGTGTAGGCGAGTTCTATGTTCCTCCAAATAAACTATTTCATCTTAGGATCAGTGTACACACTAGTACCGATGTTGTTACTATGTTGAATCAATTGGAGAAGCACCAATTAGAAATGTTTAAAGCTACTTGTTTTGGCCATTTTCTTGAGCTGCGTCCTTTCTTCATTCAAAATCAGTTCATCCATGCCTTGCTGCATAAGGAGGTTGTTCCGGACGAGCCCAACAAGCTTTGTGTCAAGATTAATGGTGTGGTATTGACTTTTGGTCTTAAAGAATTTGCAATCATGACGGGTTTGAAGTGCTTTGTTGACGATTCGAGCGCGACTGTGTATGATATTTCAGAGAAGAATTATTTGTTGGAGACATATTTTGGTGGTGCTGAAAAGGTACATCGATCTTCGGTGCTACAATGTTTTGTGGAGAAGAGTTGGAAATCGGATAGTGATGTTGTCAAATTAGGTGTGATGTACTTTATCCACTTGTTTTTGTTCTCAAATGAAAATGATCACCCTATTCACAAGAGTGATTTTGATCTAGTTGACAGTGGAGCGTACAATACCTTTCCTTGGGGTTTAGCAGTCTTTGAGGCCACAGTGCACTCGTTGCATGATAAAGTTCGGAACATAAAAAACATGTACAGATTTGGGGGTCTACCACTTGCATTCCAGTGTTGGTTCTACGAGTGTTGCACTGATTTGCCCTGGAATATTGCTTCTCATGTTGGTAACAATCGACCACGTATTCTCAATTGGAAAGTGAACGATAGGCCTACTCTTAACGATCTGACAGTGGACAATGTTAAGATGAAGAGCATTGATAAGGTACTGTATTATCTATACTTGTTATTGATATATTCTTTCTTCTTTTTTCCCTGTACTTTTAGTAACTTTTTAAATGTTTTCTTTTTTTTAGTGGAAGGTGAGAAATATTTGTCCTACTCCTGAAGAAAAATTAGAGTCGTATCTTCAGGGGTTCTATGATGCTGCCGGAGATATTCCTGAATCGTCATCTCGTGGACATACTGGACATACTGATGATTTTAGTACCCCACCTCCTCAAACTGTCAGGGTGCAACATATAGCCACAAAAAAGGATCCCCCTGTTAATCTACCTCCTCAGACTGTCAGGGTGCAAGGTCATACAGTCACCAAAAAGAACCCCCCTGTGAATCTACCTCCTCAAACTGTCAGGGTCCAAGTAGATACAATCACCAAAAATGACCCCCCTGTTAATTTGGATTATTTGAGCTCCGAGCTTTCAGCCCTACGGAGTGAAGTTGGAACAGTATACAACTTTCAATTTTCTTTTCGTTTAATATATGCATGTAGATTTTTCTACCTTTAATCCTTTTACTTTTTCCTTGTAGATTAATGATCGAGTTACACGGCTCAATGATTTTGTTGTTTCTTCATTTGAGTCACTTTTCATACTCATGAAGGACAGTAAAACTGAAAAAAATGAAACTGAAGAACATTCGCATGATGAGAAAGCGCATACTGTCATGTCTCCCTCTCCTTCTATAGTTCCTAAATATTGTGGTGCTGTGAAAGATGGACTAGCTGAGGCTCCAAATTCATTGTCTGGAAAAACTGTCTTGACAAGCACAAAGGATTCCGAAAGAGTGATTGAGGCCCTAACACGTGAAAAAACTGGTAGAGTGAAGCTTGTAGGGACTTTTTGCAAGTCTCCATTTGTAACTGATTTTGATTCAGGCGCGAGTAGTTTGCCGGCAGCGACCCAAAGTGTTATTTTTGAAAGAAAACATCCCTTTAAGAGTCCTATTGATATGCCTGTTCAATCAGAAATGCTACATGCCTTTTCAGCATGGCTTAAACGTCGGAATGAGTAAGTTGTCCTTTTCTAAAGTTGTTTCATTGTATTTAGTAAATGCATTTAGTGATGTGATTCCTTTCTTAATGATTTTACAGGACCATTCAACTTGATCTTGGAATTTACATGTTGGATAGGAAGTCTTGGTTCTCAAAGTTGTATACTCTTGGAGATGGATTGTCCAACACTGTATGTTTCATTCTTTCTTTTTAATTTTTTTTTTTCAAATGTTCTGTTTCTTGTCTTTTGTGTTTATGTTCTTGGGTGATTATGACTTTACTTACAGTGGTTTATTATTCATGTATAGCAATGGATATGTAGTTTCTTTTTCAGGACATCTTGATGTATAATAAGTGTGTGATAAATGTATCTTCATGGAACATCAGTGTATAGAAAATTCATCTTAATGTATAGCCACTATTTTTAGGTTGTGTCTGTTTAAGTAATCCACTGTATATGACTGTAAAGGCAGTGTATAATTAATGTATTTTGTAGTGTACTTTTAGTATATAGGCAGTGTATAAGTATGTAATTATGTGCTTTGCACTTTGTTATTTTTCAGCATCTTGATGTGATCTTTTACTACTTGAGGAAGAAGAGAAAGTATGATCCTAATGTCACTGTGAAGTTCACCACGACAGACTTTCCTTTCCACAATGCTGTGACAGATTTGCATAAGAAGTTTCTTGCACATAATAAAGATAAAAGTGTGCTTGAGGATAATCACATTATAGCTGAGTACATTCTTGGCTACCTTATGGATTGCAATTTCCCTTGGCATACTGTCGATCACGTGTTAATGCCAATACATGTAGCGCTTCGTTGGCATTGGGTTTTGGCTGTTGTATCTTTGAAGGACAGGTGTATTTATGTGTATGATTCTAAGCGTGGAGCTGTCAATGATAAATTTGTTCTGGATACTTTGACATCCTATGCCGAATTGATACCACTTTACCTAGAGAAGACAAAATTTTACAAGAAAAAAGATGGCATTGACTGGCTCAGTGATGCATATTTTGCACAAAATTTATTTACACCTTTGATGATCAAGTTTGTTAATGAGTTACCACAACAGTACACCGCGTAAGCTATCTTTCAATTTACACACCTTCTTTTAGTTTTGTTTTCTTACTTTTAGGTTTGATGCATTTTGTTGTTTGATACTTGTAGGGATTGTGGTGCATATGTGGCAGCCTTTGCTGAGTATCTGATGATGGGCAAACCTATTCCAACAAAATTAAATATTGAAGCGGTTCGTGCAAGATATGCTGCTGTGTTATGGGACTATGCAAAAGGAAAAGAAGATGCAGGTGGTGCAATCAGTGAGTCGGAGCAAACTGGCAGATTTTATGAAAAAAAAAGTCAAAAAACAGAAATCGATTCAAAGCGTAAAGTAGTAGAAATTGATCCAAAAGGTAGAGGAAGAGCAGAAAAGCATCCAAAGGGTAAAGGAGCACAAAATGATGATGGGAAGGCCAAAAAGAGAAAGAAAAAGTAGTTATGTAGTTTTAATTTTGAATTTCTGTTTTGGATTTTTGTCGATTTTAAAGTCATGGATGTAGTTATTTTGTTATACAGTAAAACGTTTTCTAGTTACTTGTATGCTCACAGTTTAGTATCTCTATGTTGAACAGATTTTTGGATCTTAATTCAAATCAAATTATTGTGACTGTTGTCCATGTTGGTTTTGGTTTCTTTTATGTCATTACATATTAAGTGATAGTCATGTGCTTTATATATGCTATGATACATGAAGTATATATGTCATTACATATTAAGTGACGGTCATGTACTTTAAATATACAAGGATATACATTCATGATACATGAAGTATATATTTCATATTCACTGGATATACACTCTCTATTCATTACAACATCATTCACTTTATATAAGAGCCACACATCACTTTATATGTCATTACAACAGTAGTAATTTACAACCATCAATTGTAATACAGTTAGACTAAAACAAGCAGTTTATTCATGATCCAAATCAAAAACACACATAAGTATCAACAACTTTACAACCTCAAAAGCAGAAATACATGAAGTATCAACCGTTTTTCAAACCAAATTCAGCAACATAGGAGCAAGTATCATCACTTATTCCACAATTAACCAACTAATATTGAGTTTACAACTTCAAGGTGGGATGTTCTTGCACGACCTCCTATTGTGCCCCTTTACCCTGCATGACCCGCATGAAGTCCTTGACCTCTTTTTCTTACCTTCTCCACATGATTTCACTCTTTCCTTTTTTGGCCTTCCTGCACTTCTTTTCCCTATTGGTGGTCGTACAACCTCTTCTAAGACCTCTTGAGGAATGTCCCATGTGCTCTCATCTGGAAGAGGTTCGATATGATCTTCATACGTTTTAAGCATTTGATCCTTTGTGTAGTACAAGGAACAATACTCATGTCCAGTCATATACTTTTTCTTCAAAACTGCAGAAGCATGCTTGCATGGAAATTGGTTCTGTTGGAATCTCTTGCAACTACATGTTCCTGCTTTCAGACACACAATGTAACGCCTAAGTTTGTGGACCACAGTGAACAAGTACTCACTTGAAGGTATCACCTAGAATTTTTCAAAAAGACAGTGAAAAGATACAGTAGTTAAACATGGATAATAATAGTGTTTACATTAGTTATATATTCATCATAGAGTACATGTACAAATGAGTTAAGAAACTGTGTTTTACCTTCATCTGTACCGATTCTTTCATATTCTCTATTAGGATTTCATGGTATCTGGGAGAAAGGTATGTGGTTGTGTTTGTTGCAATGCTCTTATTTGAGCAATTCCACTTTTGAATCATCATCGTCATAAATTCTAACAAACGCAGTACTGGCATATCTCTTCCAACCTTATTTGCAGCATTAACAGATTCTGCTATGTTCGAAGTCATAAGAAAACCCCTGTTGGCTCTTGCGTGCACTCTAGACCACCTGTCATATCCAATTTCCATCAAGTATGTTGACACCCTAGAGTCAATTTTGTTCACCTCTGCCATCAGATGATCAAATTGTCTCGTTGTATAAGCTTTGGCCATGGCAAAAAATAAACTTTTGATCTTGGCTTGGTTTTTTCTGAAATTTGTTTTGATGTTGTTCCACAAGTGGTAGATGCATATACAATGTGGAACTGTTGGATAAACAGTAGCAACCGCCTTCGCTATGCTCTCATGCCTATCCGATATTATGCACATTTCTTCTCGAACCCCCAAAGTGTCCTTAATTTGCTCAAAGAACCACTGCCAAGATGCATCATTTTTCGAGTCAACTAGTGCATAGGCAAGAGGCAAAATATGACCTGCAAGCCAAGAAACGAAGAAATATGTACATTATGAAACGTAGACAAATAACAATCCATATGCATTATTATACATCAAGCTTAAAGTCCGTATTGAAAGTCCAATTACCATCTGCATCCTGTGTTGAAGCAATAAGAATTGTTCCTTTATATGCTGCTTTCAGAAAACTCCCATCTACAACCATTATAGGTCTGCAGAACTCCCATCCCTTGATAGACGCACGAAGTGAGACATAACAGTAAAGGAACCGGTCATCCTCTGTCTTGTGCAATCTTGTTATCGATCCTGGATTTGTATGCGATAACATATACAAGTACATTGGTACTTTACAGTATGAATCTGAAGGATGCCCTCTTATCAATTCAATTGCCTTTTCTCTTGCCCTCCATGCCTGCATATATGTGAGCTCAATGAAGTATTCTTTCAGAATATCTCTTATTATGTCATTAGGTGTATAGACAGTCTTTGGGTCACTAAATTTGTCCATCACCAAACTTGCAATAACGGTTGAATTAGCTTGACTCTGTGCTATATACAATTCCAGCATGTTGCAAGTATGAACTTTATTGAACTTTCGAACTTGGAACACATTCGAGTGGTGTAGGCTTGCAGAGCGAAAAAACCACTTGCAATTTTCATCGATACAACGAAGGTAATACCTGGTAATACAACACAAACAAGCATATACACTCACTAAACAAAATTATACTGTCAATTTATATTATTATACAAAGTTATACCTGTCTGCACTTGATCTTTCGACCCTAGTTCGAAAGTGGTTGCGAATCGAATAGTTCTTCATCACTTTCACAATGGTCATCTTGTCCTTATAATTCTGATCTACCTCAACTTCTAGGTGAAAACAATTATCAATGATATCACCTACATTCTCTTCCATTACTTCCCCATTCTCTATGGTTCCACCTTCTATCATCTGGACTGTATCTGGATTGTATAGCTCATGTATATTGTCTACAATTTTCTCTTTTACAGTGACAGACAGTGGATAAGCAGTGATTTCAGAATTTTTCTTTTTCAACTCAATATAAACACGAACACTCATGTTATTGTGTATCAAAATAGTCGGACAATTTTCGTTTAGAACATATTTCATTTCTATGAAGTTTAGATCAATATCAACTCCAATTTGTCTAGAAACAATATCAGATAACTCTTCGAAATCACAATCTGAATTAATTGCAGCAACATCAACGTTATAATTGACATACCTATTGTCAGTATCCCAGTTTCCTTTGTGTTGTATTAGAAAGGTATAAGTATCCATGAGAATGATGAATCTAATATAATTGAATTGATTACCGGAGAAATTGACAGAAATTGATGAATTCAATTCGAACTTGATGAAGAAACACCTCCAAAATTGATGTATTCTGCAAAATTGATGAACAATCTATTTGGAAATTGATGCAGATTCACCTCCGAAATTGATATATTATGCAAAATTGAAGAACAATCTATTGAAAATTGATGAAGATTCACCTCCGAAATTGAAGAAACAACTGAAAAAATTAAGTTTTGCTCTGAAAATCAACCCTAGAACTAGCGATTTTGAGAGAGTTTGTATCGGAGAGAAATATTCTCCATTACGTTTTTGCCATTTTGAACGCGAAAAAGACGTTCGGTGTATTTATTGTGGCCTAATTTTTGGCTATTTTTTCTGTAAATGAAAAGTGGGTTACTTTTTTGGTAAATACTTTATTTTTCTGTATATAATTGAAATTTTCCCTTTTCATATTCTCGTGCAAGTTTTAAAAAATATAAGGCCCAATACAAATTACTACATACAGAGTCATTTTTAGGATAAATAACAAAATTCTCCAAACATCCTTACTATTAATACATATTCTCTCACATCTTTTATTTTAATTACATATCTTTTCGTATTTTTATTTTTCTCTCTCCATTGTACTTGATACATTACCAAACTTACATCAGCCGTAACTTCTCCGCACAAAAGAAAAATATTTTCTTGGCCAAAGTAGCCGACTTCCTTTTCCTTTTGATTTGTTTGGCCACCATGCCACTGGATTCTGATGAAACAACAACCAGCAACTCCATCACCTCACTTTTCCCCCTCTACGGTCGAACCCCACCAGTAGCCGATCAAACTCCGACGACGCACCACCAAAAAACCCAACACCACCCGTCCCGCCATACACCACTGCAAAATCATTACCACGTTGCCTTACTCTTCTCCACCACCAACAACCAACAACAACCACAACTCCACCAACAAAACCACCAGATCCATTGTTTTATCCTGTTAGAAAATACCATAATCGAAGCTCTAACAAATTAGTCAACCCAATGACCTTTGTCCCCTCTCTGTTTCAATATCCCAATGATATCCCTTTGTTTTCCTATCACAATCCAAAAACTCAGGTCATAATGACACCTACTATAACCCACCCCCATCTCTCATACTATTTATCTAGATTATATACAAAAAATAAGTAAGTCAAAACTGCTAAGTGCGTACCATCAGCCAAAAACATCTGGATAATCATGAATGCAAAATGGAATAAACAGAGCCACAATTTGAGCTTGAAGAAGCTCTTTTCCCTTTGATTAGTCAGCTGAAGAGCTTTCAATTCAACCGACTTATCAGCCAGTGCATTCTTCAAGTGATGTCGCTGCAGTGAAGTATTGGGGCGCTTCATAGAAGCACGTAGAGATATATATTACACTCATCCCAGCACATCTTTTGTAGTCTGATAAATCCAAACCTTGACAAGAACTGCATATTCCACTCATCCTGCTTAAGCACCCTATGTATATGTTTGGCAATCAAGTTGGGTAAGTCAATTTAACCTCAGCATCAAGCAACTCCACCAAGGTTAAATCCAAGTAACTAGCCTCAGTCCTTCTCTCTTTTCTCTGAAGTTTGATTTTGTGAACCACATCAAAATAAAGCTTATGTAGAGGAGACATCTCCCTCTTCTCTACCCTACGATGCTGCATAAAAATTGCTTGACCAGAAAATTTCTTGGTGATATCAAAAATAGAGGTCATATTATCCAAAGGTGGCAATTCCATTTTGACATTGTGACTCCATCCACCCTCAGGGATGTCCAAGATTCAAGCAACATCTGTAGGATAGCTGAATAGGAGTATTCCAAATAGATGAAGTGAACGGAGTACCATCACTGGATCCATTAATGTAGAATTCAATGACTCCTCTTCTGTCTAGCTTAGGCTGTATATTTCCTTGATGAAATAAGTTGGACCACCCTTGAGCAGCCAGCTTAGTGAGCAAAATCATCTCAGGGCCATCAAAACCAGTAACAACTCGACACTAACCACAAAATGTTTTTGGAACTTGATGATGTTGAAGAGCTGAGAAGTGGGAGGCATAGTGGTAAAGACTTGCTCGGGAATAGAAACATCTGCATCAGCAGACCCAGAGTGGGTAGAAGAACAAGGTTAAGCAACATGTTTCTTTTTCGAAGAGAATTTGGACTTTGAAGGAGTTGGAGATTTTGAAGATGACTTGGAGGAAACTGCTGACCTTTGTTTAGAAGGAGGTTGGGAATAGTTTTGGAACGAGTGGAGAGTGAAGATGTTTTTGGAGTAGGTCAAGCAACACTTCTACCTTTTCTAACCTGATTCACTTGTAGATCCTCCTCATAAGGGACAACTGTAGTTGCTACAGGAGCATGAGGATGAGAAGATCAGGATTTCATTTTTTTTGGATACTAATGAAATATCAAGATTAGCATCCTCTTGTTTGCGGTTAGACCTAGTATGAGCCACTCTAGATAGAATAGAAGAAGAGGAGGGATCAAGAACAGTTTTATTCTCAGGAACAGGAATAGCTTCACCACTATCTTTTCTCATCTTATCACGAATCTTAGGGTTCACAAGATCAACGATGTGGATTTCATCAGTATCCACAATAGCAAGAGGAATAAGTGGAGGTAATTGGTCCAACCCTGGACTAGGAAAAGGAGTTCCCAAAGAGATTTAAGGAGTTCCTCGCAGCAATCTGTTCCACACATCAAATCCTCTGAAATTCCTAAAGAAACATGTCACCCTTAACCTCAGAGCCTTGCCAGAAGAAGGAATTTCAACTGGGAGGTCCTTTGAACACGATGCCCTCACTTCTTGTGGTTCATTCTGAACAAAATGAGAAGTATTTAGGGCAAAAGAATATGCATGAAATGAGATTTGACGAACAATCCCATCAGAGTCAACAATAAAGATCGCAGGAATGGGTTTTGGAACCACAATCGGTAAAGGGTTTTTAGAGATGCTGGAGTCGAAAGTTTGTGGAGATGATGGTGGGGATAGGTTTGAGATGGGTGAAGGAGTAGAAGATGAGGAACCCATGGATAATGTGAGAATTTTTTGAGCATTTTAAGATTTGGAGAATAAAGGAGAACGAGAGAGTAATGAGTGATATTGTCACGACCCAAAATCCCATTCGGGTCGGACTGGCACTCGAAGCCGATATGGCCCGAGAGAACCAATCTTTGCTCCTATTCACGCGCAAGCATACCTTAGTATGAATCTTATTATACTTCATGCAACTAGGCGGAAGTCATGTAAAACTTATACAACATATGAAACTTGGCCGTTAGGGCCATCAAGTCAAACAGAACACACATCTCTTACATTCACCTTCTCACATATGTCTACAAAGCCTCTAACCAATACATGAACACAACATCTATAGTCGGGATAAGTCCCCGCTTTATACAATAAGTACAGTACCAAAACAATATATACATATGACTAGGAAAGCCCCGAACCAACTGGAGCTCACCAATGATCTGCGGATGACTCGTGGCCTAATGTAGAGGTCTACTAACACCTGTGCCTGCAGCAAGCAAATTAAATCCCCCAAAGGGGTCAGTACGAAGAATGTACTGAGTATGCAAGGCTATAAGAAACTTCATGAAACTTAAAAACCTCAATGAACTTGATTTCAAGAGAATAGTCAATGTGGATAGATCATCGTTCAGTATGTGTGGAATTATGTACCTTATGTTCATTAACTTTCTTTTTCCTTTATGTCCATTACCATCAATATTCATAACCATCAATAGATAATCGTCAATAATGCATAACCGTTAATATGCAACCGTCAATATGCAATGCAACCGTCAACATGCAACCGTCAATATTCAACCGTCAATATATATATATATATATACATATAGCAGGTTCGGCCACCCCCTGTCAGGTTTGGCATCAAGCTAGGCTTTTGCCCCACTGAGCTTCCCCCCTACTATCACTCGAAAATCAGTGAAGCAGGTTCGGCATCAAGTTTGGCTTTTGCTTCACTGAGCTTTCCCCCTGATCCAACAATATCGGGATCGGCTTGAGCTAGGTTTGCGCCCCCACAAAGCTATCACCCGTACTCAATAAGTATAAAGAAAATATAAAGTAACCATAAGGAAAATTATAAAGTAACCATGAGGGAAAATATAAAATAACCATGAGGGAATTACTTCTTCCATTACGTCATTGCATTACTTCTCTCTTTTACTTTTATGAGATTGATACATTGGGGATCATAGCCTTATTGGAAACACATAGATGCATTACTCCATTCTGTTATGTTCACGAGATTGGTACTTGGTAGTAATTATAACATTATGGAAGCTTTGGAATTTCAATCAATGATTAAGAGACATCTGAGTCATGATTGGTCCATGATTAAGAAACATGAGAGTAATAACATATGATAACCTGAAATGAGATATCTTTTAACATTTCGGAATGAAACAAGGACAGTGACAACATGAACAATATGCTGCAGGAGAATACGAAAAGAGTAACCTTACATACCTTGTTGTCTCACTATGAATACACAAGCCTATATGGGGATACAGTATTCCAGCTTCCTCCTTACGTTTCACTTTACAACACAAGTATGTAACGGCGTACGTTAACAATCAACTCTCTTACAAATGTATAAGTGTCACAATGAGTTACGTGACTACTATATAGCATCATTTCGTCCTTCACAGTACAATACATGGCATCACCATACCAAAAACACCACAACATACCACATATCGACCAATACATCATAAACCAATAACATTTTACACCAAGTTTACCCTTTACACTTCCTCATTAACACTACGTTACCTTTTCTCCGTCAAGTCACTCGATAGCTTTCACAATAACACTTTAACATCAATATATATTTTATAACATTCAAAATACCTCCGGGATACTCCTTTATAGTCATTTAAAAGGTACCATAAGTTGATAATTGCATCCATGAAGGGTATAGGGGTTTCGGGGGGCCAAAGGGATGCAAAAACAAGCAATTAGGAGCTCTAGGCCGATCCGCTAAGCCACCTGCGCCATAAGGTGGCTGACCTGCGTCCGCAGGTGACCTTTGGCAGTATCCAGAGGCACCTGCGTTGGAACCTACGCCCGCAGGTCCTTCGTCTGCGAGGGCGGGTGCCCGTTTTGGCCAAAAAGGGTCTCTTTTGGGTCTTTTTATGCAATGAATGGTCCATGATCATAACTAAACTTCTTTTAACATATTTTTGATCATATTATATGCCAAAAATCATCCATGGTCTCACAACACACATAAACATCACCAAAACCTCACTATCTTTTCAATCCGTCACCAAATCCATGACCAAATTTACAACAACAATTCCAAACATTATACACAACGATAAAACAATGTAAGACTATAATAACATCTCACATGTCAATATTGAATCCTTCAAGTTCACTTCCTTCAATACCACAAGTCTATGTTCAAGTTTACAAGGCAAAACCATCCTCCGATTTAGCAAACACAAATTGTTTTACACATAGTGAACTTCTCACACTTCACCAACATAACCAACATGATATAAACCATATTCCATGCATAAAATATATTAAACCATAATAATATATACTTACCAAGTCTTGCAAGATGATGATCTTGGTCCAAGAGATAAAGGTCTAGGATTTGTGTTGAATAAGGAAATGTTGAGAGAATTCTAGAAAAGGCATAGGTGTCAATGAGATAAAAATCTGATTTGCTCCCTTTTTATAGTCCTTTAAGTCTCTCTTATCCCATTCTTGACATTAAATGCATGGTTGATTTGGTCAAATGAAAGATTGGATCATTTTGCCCCATTGGGCCAAGTCTTCCATGTGCTTTTGGGCCTCATTTAAGCCCAATGGCTCATGAATCATTTAATGCCCAACAAATTAATGGATAATTCATCAAGTCTCTCATGTTTTACTAATTCCATAAATGTAAACGTAGTCGTATAGGTTCGACAACATACGGGGTGTTACACCTCCTACAAAGGTCTAATCCCATGTACTAGGCCCAATATCAATTACCTCATCAATAACCTTACAAAGTACATACTTTTGACTCTCGACACTTAAGTATCCATTGTTCAACATCGTTAAGTAGGGTTTGGTAGGTACGGGGTGTTACATTCTTCCCCCCTTAGGAACATTCGTCCTCGAATGTTAACAACGTCGTCTTATGTACAACACATGCATCCTTATATTAACATCGCTATACATATACACCCGTAGATACTTGATTATTCTTTCCTCTCGATGGTCACAACTATCTTGAGGCATAAGCTACTACGTTACCATGCTGCCTCAATGCATACCCAAGAATGGCTTGATTTCTTATTTTTTCCCAAATCTTACCTGATGATATCCCGATCTCAAGTTAACCTGTGAGAAATATTTGACACCCTAAAATTTGTCAAAGAAATCATCAGTTTGGGGAGGGACTATTTATCCGCGATTATCACCGTAATCAGTTGCCAATAATCCATGCACACTCTCAGCGTGCCATCTTTCTTCCGTACACGTAAGTCTGGTGCATCCCAAGGGAACATACTAGACCCTACAAATCCTCGTGGATATCATTTTCCTTGCTTTAAGATATGAAATAAATTTACCCCTTGATACGCCAATACTACTACTCCATTCAAGGACGGTCTTTTGTAGGAAATGAAAATGGACTTTCTTAGATCGGTAATCCACCGTAGCATGCTCACAAATAGGTTCTATACAGTTACGATGTACTTTCTTAACTATAGTAGATTCATCAACAGGGGTCAATACTCCAGATGGTCTAACTAATAATTCTGATGTTTGTTCAATTTTGTAGCGGTCAATGGAGTAACCTATGATACTATAGAACCCAGATCAATCAATGCATAAACCTTATGTAAGAAGATGAATACTGTACCTGTCTCTACATCAGGAGAAGCCTCCGAATTCTGGCGGTCTACTGGAGCATTGGTATAATTCGGGGCTCTGCTAGAGCTAGATGCTGCTCTAGAACCTCTGCTATGTACCCTAAACTGTACACCTAATGAGGAGGATGTCACAGCTAACCCCGTAGGTCGTGTCGTACTACTCATGCCCTTCTGTGGACACTCTCTCATTTTGTGCCCAACTGTACCACATCAAAAGCAAAGGTTTGTCCCCAACCGACATTCACCCAAATGATACCTTCTGCAGTGTTGACACGGCTGACGGGGAGATTTTAATTGGTTCATATTTCCTTGTACTTGATACCCCACTGTTCATGAATCCTGAGTCTCACTTCGTTGCCCAAACTGGTTGCCTCTAACCCCTTGTGATCGGGGCAGAGCATTTATTATAGAATGAGAGAATAAGGGTCTAGGCGGTCTAGTAAAAATCTGAGGTCTAAATCCTCCTCGGGACGCCATGAACTGTCCCCTAGATCTAGCCCTTTTAGACGGCCCTCCTTCAATTGCTTGTGCCATTCTCCTTTGCCTTTGATTATCCCTCTTCTGTGCAAAGGCTGGACTAACTGGTCTTTGATTTTGTGCAACGACTATCTGGGTCAACAAGTGCACTGCATTTCTTAGATCCTGTACGGTATCATTAATATGTGAGTCAGCAGGTTTTTCTTTCCTTCTCGGCTCTTCTGGAGCTGGAGACGCAGAAGAAGCCCGCGATGCAAACTCACTTTCAGCTTCATCTTGCTCAACCCGTTCGGGTGGTAAGTTACTAGGTCCTTCTCCACCAATCCTATCTAGCTTCTTCATTTTTCCCTTGCCTCTCCTTGTAATCGACATTTCTTACTATACCAAAGAAAAACAATTCCCATGGTCAGATACAATTTAACTTACGACACTGGCTCTATTGCACGATCTAGAAGTGAAGAAAAGAAACAACATCCTAAATGTCCCATAGCCTCCTGCTCATAAATGTGGTGCACAACACATCCATGAACAAGACTCTACTCGAACACGGCTTTATAGACTCCCTTAGAACGACCTGCTCTGCTACCACTTTTGTCACGACCCGAAATCCCATTTGGGTCGAACTGGCACCCGAAGCCGATATGGCCCGAGAGAACCAATCTTTGCTCCTATTCACGCGCAAGCATACCTTAGTATGAATCTTATTATACTTCATGCAACTAGGTGGAAGTCATGGAAAACTTATACAACATATGAAACTTGGCCGTTAGGGCCATCAAGTCAAATAGAACACACATCTCTTACATTCACCTTCTCACATATGTCTACAAAGCCTCTAACCGGTACATGAACACAACATCTATAGTCGGGACAAGTCCCCGCTTTATACAATAAGTACAGTACCAAAACAATATATACATATGACTAGGAAAGCCCCGAACCAACTGGAGCTCACCAATGATCCGCGGATGACTCGTGGCTTAATGTAGAGAACTACTAACACCTGTGCCTGCAGCAAATAAAGTAAATCCCCCAAAGGGGTCAGTACGAAGAATGTACTGAGTATGCAAGGCTATAAGAAACTTCATGAAACTTAAAAACCTCAATGAACTTGATTTCAAGAGAATAGTCAATGTGGATAGATCATCGTTCAGTATGTTTGGAATTATGTACCTTATGTTCATTACCTTTCTTTTTCCTTTATGTCCATTACCATCAATATTCATAACCATCAATAGATAATCGTCAATAATGCATAACCATTAATATGCAACCGTCAATATGCAATGCAACCGTCAACATGCAACCTTTACTATGAAACCGTCAATATATATATATATATATATACATATAGCAGGTTCGGCCACCCCCTGTCAGGTTTGGCATCAAGCTAGGCTTTTGCCCCACTGAGCTTCCCCCCTACTATCACTCGAAAATCAGTGAAGCAGGTTCGGCATCAAGTTTGGCTTTTGCTTCACTGAGCTTTCCCCCTGATCCAACAATATCGGGATTGTCTTGAGTTAGGGTTGCACCCCCACAAAGCTATCACCCGTACTCAATAAGTATAAAGAAAATATAAAGTAACCATAAAGAAAATTATAAAGTAACCATGAGGGAAAATATAAAATAACCATGAGGGAATTACTTCTTCCATTACGTCATTGCATTACTTCTCTCTTTTACTTTTATGATATTGATACATTGGGGATCATAGCCTTATTGGAAACACATAGATGCATTACTCCATTCTGTTATGTTCATGAGATTGGTACTTGGTAGTAATTATAACATTATGGAAGCTTTGGAATTTCAATCAATGATTAAGAGACATCTGAGTCATGATTGGTCCATGATTAAGAAACATGAGAGTAATAACATATGATAACCTGAAATGAGATACCTTTTAATATTTCAAAATGAAACAAGGACAATGACAACATGAACAATATGTTGCAGGAGGATACGAAAAGAGTAACCTTACATACCTTGTTGTCTCACTACTAATACACAAGCCTATATGGGGATACAGTAGTCCAGCTTCCTCCTTACGTTTCACTCTACAACACAAGTATGTAACGGCGTACGTTAAGAATTAACTCTCTTACAAATGTATAAATGTCACAATGAGTTACGTGACTGCTATATAGCATCATTTCGTTCTTCACAGTACAATCCATGGCATCACCATACTAAAAACACCACAACATACCACATATCGACCAAGACATCATAAACCAATAACATTTTACACCAAGTTTACCCTTTACACTTCCTCATTAACACTACGTTACCTTTTCTCCGTCAAGTCACTCGATAGCTTTCACAATAACACTTTAACATCAATACATATTTTATACCATTCAAAATACCTCCGGTATACTCCTTTATAGTCATTTAAAGGTACCATAAGTTGATAATTGCATCCATGAAGGGTATAGGGGTTTCGGGGGGCCAAAGGGATGCAAAAACAAGCAATTCGGAGTTCTGGGCCATTCCGCTAAGCCACATGCATCAGAAGGTGGATGACCTGCATCGACAGGTGACCTTTGGCAGTAGCCAGAGGCACCTGCATTGGCACCTGCTCCCGCAGGTGCTTCGTCTGCGAGGGCGGGTGCCCGTTTCGGCCAAAAAGGGTCTCTTTTGGGTCTTTTTATGCAATGAATGGTCCATGATCATAACTAAACTTCTTTTAACATATTTTTGATCATATTATATGCCAAAAATCATCCATGGTATCACAACACACATAAACATCACCAAAACCTCACTTTCTTTTCAATCCGTCACCAAATCCATGACCAAATTTACAACAACAATTCCAAACATTATACACAAGGATAAAACAAGGTAAGACTATAATAACATCTCACATGTCAATATTGAATCCTTCAAGTTCACTTCCTTCAATACCGCAAGTCTATGTTCAAGTTTACAAGGCAAAACCATCCTCTGATTTAGCAAACACAAATTGTTTTACACATAGTGAACTTCTCACACTTCACCAACATAACCAACATGATATAGACCATATTACATGCATAAAATATATTAAACCATAATAATATATACTTACCAAGCCTTGCAAGATGATGATCTTGGTCCAAGAGATAAAGGTATAGGGTTTGTGTTGAATAAGGAAATGTTGAGAGAATTCTAGAAAAGGCATGGGTGTCACAATGAGATAAAAATCTGATTTGCTCCCTTTTTATAGTCCTTTAAGTCTCTCTTATCCCATTCTTGACATTAAATGCATGGTTGATTTGGTCAAATGAAAGATTGGATCATTTTGCCCCATTGGGCCAAGTCTTCCATGTGCTTTTGGGCCTCATTTAAGCCCAATGGCTCATGAATCATTTAATGCCCAACAAATTAATGGATAATTCATCAAGTCTCTCATGTTTTACTAATTCCATAAATGTAAACGTAGTCGTATAGGTTCGACAACATACGGGGTGTTACACCTCCTACAAAGGTCTAATCCCATGTACTAGGCCCAATATCAATTACCTCATCAATAACCTTACAAAGTACATACTTTTGACTCTCGACACTTAAGTATCCATTGTTCAACATCGTTAAGTAGGGTTTGGTAGGTACGGGGTGTTACAGATATTGGGTGAAAAGGTGAATATAAATACAAAAGAAACAAGGCAAAGAGAGTTCGGAAAATGAAGTGTTCCATTCAATGTGGAGTTCGGAAAATTAAGTGTTCCATTCAATGTGAAACAGTGTGTGAAAGGAATGAGTGATGGGACGTCGGCGGTAACTTTTTGAAAAAGAAGAACTCTTAAGAATTGGTTGTTATTTTAGAGTAATTATTGAAATAGAGTAGAGTTAATGCAAGGAACAAGAGTGCTCAATTGTTTTAATCTTGAACTAACATAATTTATGCTAGTGTACAACATACCTGACAAATAATCAATTTGTGGTCACAATCACTTGTTTGTATTGTTTCTTTGTACAATCTAATAAAAAAAATTATTAAAAGAACCAATAATCTAGTATTGGAACACATAACTGAATGAGCAAG
The DNA here is from genome assembly GCA_031232105.1 of Capsicum rhomboideum. Lineage (NCBI taxonomy): Eukaryota > Viridiplantae > Streptophyta > Magnoliopsida > Solanales > Solanaceae > Capsicum > Capsicum rhomboideum. Next base: position 149,129,429 of record CP124714.1, on the reverse strand, counting down.
ACTGAATAGAATAACCTTTAGACTAATAATGTCAAGTTGAAGTGAAATTAGTTATTCTAGCCAATTATTAAGGGAGAGTTTATGCAATCTTAATCATCCCCAAGTCTAGCCTATTTTTGTCAAAATGTTCCCTACTTAGTGCCTTAGCAAAGATGTCAGCAATTTGCTCTTTAGTAGAACAAAACATAATTGAAATATGATCATTTTCCACATTAACTCTAAGAAAGTGGTGTTATATGTAACACCCCGTACGTTTCTGAGTCAAGTTGACTACCGTAACATTTATGAAAATATTGAAACATGATAGATTAGAAGAATTACGCATTAAATTTGTTGGGCATTAATGGGTCTTGTGTCATTGGGCCAAATGAGGCCCAAAAACCATAGAAAGACATGGCCCAAAAGGGAATTTGACCCATTCTTCCAATATTGTTCCATTGACCAAGTAAACACACCAAGTGTGTGGATAAGGATCATTGTAAAGGGACTATATAAGCCAAGAAATCAGATTTTTATTTCATAAAAACACACATGCCTTTTTCCAACATTTTCCACATTTTTCTCTCAATATACAAACCCTAAGCTCTCATCTTGGTGGACAAGATCATCCTTGTACAAGACTTGGTAAGTGTTTGTTATGATGGTTTAATATATTTTATTCATGAGAGATGGTGTATATTATGTTGGTTATGTTGGTGGAGTATTGAGAAGTCCACAATGTGTGAAATGTTACATGTTTGTTAAATTGGAGGATGGTTTTGCCTTGTAAACTTGAATATGTACTTGTGGCCTTGAAGGAAGTGAACTTGATGGATTCAATATTGATATGTGAGGTGTGATTATAGTCTTACCTTGTTTCATCCTTGTGAATGATGTTTGGAATTGTTATTGTAAAATTGGTTATGGATTTGGTGGCGTATTGACCGAGAAATGTGGTTTTGGTGATGTTATTGTGCGTTGTGAAACCATGATGGTTTATTGGTTTCCAAGTGACATAAAATATGTTAATAAAATCTTATTTGTGGCCTTGGATCATTTATTACACAAAAAGACCCAAAAAGGACCCATTTTGGCCGAAACGGGCATCCGCCCCCGCAGACGAGGGCACCTGCGGGCGCAGATGCCAAAGAAGATGCCCCTGGAATCTACCAAGGGCCATTTGCCCGCACACCTCAGCCACCTGCGGGCGCAGGTTGTCCCAGATTTCCGTTTTGATTGTTTTCGTCTCTCTTTGATCCCCGAAGGCCCCGATACCCTTTTTGGATGTAATTATCAACTTGTGATGCCGTTTTAATGAATTTAAAGTGTCGTATGGGGGCATGTTGTACTATGTTAAGTAGGTATTGTTGTTCATATGTTTTTATGAGGCAAGTTGATAGGCGTAATTGTGACGGAATGATAACAAGGAAGCATAAAGGGTAAGTGTGGTGTGAAATGCTATTGATGTATGATATCTTGGTCAATGTGTGGAATGTTATGGTGTCGTTGGTATGAGAAGGTAGTGGATTGTATTGTGAAGGGGTGATATGATGTTATACGGCAGTCATGTATCTCATGGTAGTTTTGTATGCTTGTATAGTAACTAGTTGCTAATGTAAGCTCCGGTATATACTTGTATTCTAGAGTGAAACGTAAGGGAGAAGCAGGGCTATTGTGTTCGTATATAGGCTTGCATATTTCTACTTGGAAGGGAAGGTATGTAAGTTTCTCCTATCTATATCCTTCTGCAGTATGTTGTTCTTATGGGCTATGTACTTACTCTATTCCGGAACAACCAAAGGTATCTCATTCAGGTTGTTATCTATTGTTAATTCACATACTCCTCACTTTTTAGTTGTTGTTGTTCATGAGTTACACATATATGGACGTGGTTCCAAAGCCCCAATGATGTTATGTTCCACGCTCTAATAATGTTTTAACCACTAAGTATCAATCTCATGAAGTGAAAGAATGAAGTAAGGTATGAGTAGTTGTATCCATGGGGTGACATAAACACCTGCATGATGATATCCATGGGGTGAAAGAAACACTTGCATGATGACTATCCCAATATTATGGGTGTATCCATGGGGTGACATGAACACCTGCATGACGATATTATTAAATTTCCCACTGATCAGTTGGGCCCAGGCAGTATATGGTTAATGATTGACAAGAAGAAAAAGAGGCATAAAAGTGAAGAGAGTATCGAATGTAATGCTCGCAGTTCCAAATATAAAGATTTATGGCATATCCATGGTGGGCATGTCCCTTGTAATTATTTTTCCATGAAAGTTCTTATATACTGACTCAGTTTCATACAGCCTTACATACTCAGTACTTTCTTCGTACTGACCCCTCTTGGGGGATTTACCTTACTTGTTGCAGGCATAGGTCCTAGTAGACCTCCCCAGTAAGTTGCAGGACATCTTTTGATCTTTGGTGAACTCCAGTCGGTTCGGAGCTTTCTGTGTTCAAGTTGTACATTGATTTTGGTATTGTAGATATTATATAAATCGAGGACTTGTCCCGGACTTAGGTTGGTCATGTATGTATTTCCGTTAGAGGATTTTGTAGACGTATGTGGGTGTGTAACTGAAGGTGGAAGGAAGAGATGTATGTCACTTTGACTTGATGGCCCTGAAGGCCAAGTTGTATGTATATATATATGTCATCATGTTCCATGATTTCCGATATGAGCCTTTTATGTTCTTACGTGATAGTGGTGTTTCCTATGGCATGCATATGAATAATTGTAAGCAAAGCTTGGTTCTCTCGCGCCTTGTCGGCTATGGGCACCAATCTGTCCCGATGGGAATCAGAGCGTGACAAAAGTGGGATCAAAGCAGGTCGGTCTAAGGGTGTCTACAAAGCCGTGTCTGAGTAGAGTCTTACTTATCAATGTGTTGTGCACCACATTTATAAGTAGGAGGCTACGGGACATTTAGGATGTTGTTTCTTTTCTTCATTTCTAGATCGTGCATTAGAGCCGAAGCTATAGGTGGGATTGTTTCTGACCATAAATATTGTTGTTCTTGTATATTATAGAAAATGCTGATGGCAAGAAGAGGTCGAAGTAAAAGTAAGAGGATAGATAGAATTGCTGGAGAGGGAGCCAGTATGCCACCACCTGATCAAGTTAATCAAGGCGATACTGAGAATGAATTTGTGTCGCGAGCTTCCTCCACTCCCTCTGTTCCAGAAGAGTCTAGTAGGAGGAGAGGACCTGTAGAACCACCAGTAAATACTACGGACCAGGACTTAAAGGATGCAGTACAAATATTGACCAGAATAGTTGATGTACAGGTTCAGGGACAAGGTGGTCCAGTTATAAATGATGATAGTGCAGCTAGGGCAGCCAGTCGATGAACGCAGGATTTACTGAAACTAGATCCTCCTACATTCACTGGATCAGATCTGAATGAAGATCCACAAGACTTTATAGATCAAATTCAAAGGGCTCTGGAAGTTATGCACGTGACTGGGGTTGAAACAGTCGAACTTGTTGCGTATAAATTGAAAGGGGAGGCGATATTATGGTATGAAGAATGGAAGAAATCTCGTGATATTGGTGTAAACCCACCTAATTGGGAAGTATTTAAAATGAATTTCCTTGACCACTACCTCCCGTATGAGATCTGAGAGGCTCGTGCGGATCAATTTTTAAATCTCCGTCAAGGGAATCTGAGTGTCAGGGAATACAGTCTGCAATTTAATTCCTTGGCTCATTATGCTCCAAACGTGGTGTCCATAATGACAGATAGAGTACATCGATATGTGGAAAGGTTGGAGCCGTATTTGGTGAGAGACTGCACCATTGCTGCCTTGAACAAAGAGATGGATATAGCTAGAATACAGGCCTTTGCACAGAAAATGGAAGATCAGAGGCTGTGGAGAAGAACACAAGGGTTTGAAGAAGGGCCGTCGAAGAGGGTTAGATCTATGGGATAGTCTATGGCATTCCAAGCAGAGTTCAGGCCTCGGAATTTTAATAGACCGCCTAGGCCTTCATTTTCTTATTCCACGGCATGCACTTCCTCTCAATTCCGAGGGTCCAGAGGGTTTAATCAAGCCGGGCAAATTAGCGGGAGTCGTGGTTCACAGACAGCGGGATCTTTTTACCCGTTGTGTTAGTATTGTAGATGATTTCATTCAGGTGAATACCGGTGGGGTACAAATGGTTGTTATTGGTGTGGTATGACGGGGCATATGATGAGAGACTGCCCGCGAAGAGGCTTAGGTAATGTGGCACGACCGGCAGGATGGACTGTTGCTTCATCATCATCGGTTCCTTCGTTGGGCCTAGGTATGCAGTCTGTTGGTCATGGTAGAGGTTACAGAGGAGCAGCCAATACTGGTGGGGTCCAAAATTGTACTTATACTTTGGTGGACCGACAGAATTCAGAGGCTTCTCCTGATGTCGTCACAGCTACATTATCCATATTTTCATATAATGTATATGCATTGATTGACCCGGGTTCTACATTATCCTATGTTACTCCATTAGTTGCTGTAAAATTTGCAAAGGCACCTGAATTATTAAATAAATCAATTGAAGTGTCTACATCGGTTGGTGAATAGATTGTTGCAAAGAGAGTATATCGTAATTGTGTGGTAACTGTGTGTGGTCATAATACACTGGCCGACCTCATTGAACTAAATATGGTGGATTTTGATGTGATAATGGGGATGGATTGGTTGGCTTCTTGTTATGCCACGGTAGATTGTCGGACCAAAAGGGTGCATTTTTGTTTTCCGCAAGAAAATGTTCTTGAATGGCAGGGTAATGTGGGAGCACCAAGAGGAACATTTATTTCCTATTTGAAAGCAAGGAAAATGATTGCCAAGGGGTACATAAGTCACTTGGTACGAGTGAAGGATAATAATATGGAACCATTAACTCCGCAGTCGGTTCCAGTAGTCAATGAATTTCTTGATGTATTCCTAGAGGATCTTCCAGGCTTACCCCCAGAACGGGAAGTAGAGTTTTGCATTGATGTGATTCCAGGCACTCAGCCTATCTCTATTCCTCCCTATAGAATGGCTCCAGCAGAATTGCAGAAATTGAAGGAGCAGTTAAAAAATTTACTGGACAAGAGCTTTATCAGGCCTAGTATGTCCCCGTGGGGTGCACCGGTACTATTTGTATGGAAGAAAGATGGCACATTGAGAATGTGCATTGACTATCGGCAGTTGAATAAGGTAACGATCAAGAACAAATATCCCCTCCCTCGAATTGATGATTTATTTGATCAGTTACAGGGTGCCAAGTGTTTTTCAAAGATTGACTTGAGGTCGGGGTATCATCAAGTCAGAGTTAGAGAAGAAGCTGTACCCAAGACAGCGTTTCGAACATGGTATGGCCATTATGAATTTTTAGTTATGTCATTTGGACTAACAAATGCACCAGCTGTGTTTATGGATTTGATGAATAGGGTGTTTAAGCCATTTTTAGACGTGTTCATAATGGTATTTATAGATGACATCCTGGTTTATTCAAGATCACCAGAGGATCATGCTAATCACTTATGGCATGTGTTGCAGATTCTCCGTGAGCGTAAGTTGTATGCAAAGTTCTCCAAATGTGAGTTTTGGTTAAAATCAGTCGCATTTTTGGGTCACATTGTGTCAGATGAAGGGATACAGGTTGATACACAGAAAATTGAGGAGGTGAAAAATTGGCCAAGACCTACGACACCCACAGAGATTCGTAGTTTTCTTAGATTGGCAGGTTATTATAGGAGGTTTGTGAAAGGGTTTTCTTCCATTGCTGCACCATTAACAAAGTTGACTCACAAGGAAATTAAGTTTCAATAGAATGACGCATGTGAAAAAGGTTTCCAAAAATTGAAAGATAAGTTAACTTCCACACCAGTTTTAGTACTTCCCGAAGGCACAGAAGGTTATGCAGTGTATTGTGATGCTTTCGGGGTTGGCCTCGGATGTGTTTTGATGCAACATGGTAAGGTTATAGCATATGCCTCACGACAGTTACGGCCACATGAGAAAAATTATCTCACACATGATCTTGAATTAGCAGCGGTGGTTTTTGCTTTAAAGATATGGCGTCATTATTTGTATGGAGTTCATGTTGATATCTATACCGATCACAAAAGTTTGCAATATATCCTTAAATAAAAGGAACTCAATTTGAGGCAACGAAGGTGGCTTGAGCTATTAAAGAACTATGATGTTGATATTTTATACCATCCAGGAAAAGCAAATGTGGTAGCTGACGCATTGAGCCGCAAGGCAACGGGATTCATTAGTGGCCAATTGACGGGAAAGGAAGAATTAGCCAAAGATCTATATCAATTATCCAGTTTGGGGGTTTGTCTTCTTGAAACCTGTAACACCCCATACCTACCCAACCCTACTTGACGACGTTGAACAATGGTTACTTAGGTGTCAAGAGCCATAAGTATGAATTTTGTAATGTTATTGATGAAGTAATTGATATTGGGCCTAGTACATGTGAGTAGACCTTTGTAGGAGGTGTAACCCCGTGTGTTTCAGAACCTACACGACTAAGTGTACATTTAGGGAATTAATTAAACATGAGAGAATTGAATGATTATGCCATTATTTGTTGGGGCTTATATGAGTCTTGAGCCATTGGGCCAAATGAGGCCCAAAGATCATAAGAAAGAATTGGCCCAATGGGGCAAAACATGACCCAATCTTCCATTTGACTAATCAACCATGCATTTAATGCCAAGAGATGGATGAGAGTGACTTGATATATATATATATATATATATATATATATGAGGGATTATTCATTAAATTGGTGGGCTCAATTAACAATTTGTTAATGAGCTAAATAAGGCCCAAAAATTGGCATGAACCCAAAAAGGGCATAATGACCCTTTCTTGACCCATTCTTGCAAGAACAAGTCCCTACATTATTATTGGACAAAGTTTTTGGATAAAGAGAGACTTAAAGGGGCTATAAATAGAGCCAAAAATCAGATTTGTATTCATTTGGACACCCATGCCTTTCTAGAATTTTCTCAATATTTCCACAAACCCTAAGCTCTCATCCTTTTGGCCAAAGATCATCACTTGGTGAGTATTGGTAAGTGTATCTTATTATGGTTTAATATATTTTATTCATGGAAGATGGTTTATATCATGGTGGTTATGTGGTGAAATATTGAGAAGTTCACTATGTGTGATATGTTACATGTTTGTTAAATCGGAGGATGGTTTTGCCTTGTAACCTTGAATATGTACTTGTGGTTTTGAAGGAAGTGAACTTTATGGATTTAATATTGTCATGTGAGATGTGATTATAGTCTTTCCTTGTTTTGTCATGGTGTATAATATTTGGAATTTCTATTGTGAAATTGGTGATGGTTTTGGTGGCGTATTGGCCGTAAAGTGTAGTTTTGGGTGTTGTATGTGTGTTGTGAGACCATGGCTGATGGTTGGTGTTCAAGATGATCAAAAATATGTTAAAATAAGTTTGGTTATGATCATAGACCATTCATTGCATAAAAAGACCCTAAAAAGACCATTTCGGACTAAAACGGGCATCCGCCCCCGCAGACGGAGGCACCTGCGCGTGTATCTCATCCATATGCGGGTGCAGGTGGCAGCGCATGTCAGTCCAAATTCTCATTTTGTATGTTTTCGACTCCCTTTGATCCCCCGAAGCCCCTGTACCCTTCATGGATGTAATTATCAACTTGTGATGTTGTTTTAATGACTTTAAAGTGTCGTATGGAGTCATGTTGGACTGTATTAAGTATGGATTGTTGTTCATATGTTATTATGAGGCAAGTTGATAGGAGAAATTATGACGGGATGCTAATGAGAAAGCATAAGGGTAAGTGTGATGTGAAATGCTATTGATGTGCGATATTTTGGTCAATGTGTGGAATGATATGGTGTGGTTAGTATGATAATGCAGTGAGTTGTATTGTAAGGAGTGAAATGAAGTTATATGGCAGTCATATAGTTCATCGTCGTTTGGTACACTTGTACGCTAAATAGTTGTTAACGAGAATTCCATTGTGGACTTGTATTGTAGAGTGAAACATAAGGAAGAAGCTGGACTGTTGTGTTCATATATAGATTTGTGAACTCATACTTGGAAGTAAAGGTATGTAAGGTTACTTTTCTATATCTTTCTGCAACATATGGTGTTCACATTGTCATAGTACTCATTTGATTCCGAAACACTCTAAGGTATTCTGTACCCGATAGTTGGCTAGAGTTACTCAAATGATCCTTATTCATTGGTCAATGGTGAATCATATGACTCATGTTCATTGGTTGACTCATGTTCATTGATTGACTCATGTCCATTGGTTGACTCACGTTCATTGGCTAATATGTCAAGAGTTCCAAATGTTCTAAGGTATTGCATCTCAGGTTGGTGAATAGTTGATAGCCATATGTATCGTATTTAGTGATCATTATCCTAAGGTTCCAAAAGTGTTACATTCCAAAGGGGTCCTATAGTGTTTTAACTAAGGTAGACATATATTGTTATTCAAAAGTGTCCTACTCCTAGGTGAGTTACGATTCACTTATCTCTTATTCATTGACTGAAGTTCCTAAGCCGTCACAATGATGTAAATTCTAAGAGAACTATCTCAACGAGAGTAGTGAGGTAAAGAGAGCTTGTTTAGTTGGAATAGCATTATCCCAATCATGTTATGTTCCAAAGTTCCAATAGTGTTTATACACATGTCTCCTATTCATTGACTATTGTTCCAATGGTTTCAAAGATGATGTGTTTCAAATAATGTTATGACAAGTGGATATAACAATCTCTGACAAGTGAATGTATCTATCCCTCACAAGTAGAGATGTCGATCATACAAGAGTAAAGACGTCAAGTAATATAGGTTTGTGTTCCAAAGTCTAAGAATATTATGATTATCCTTGTACCAATCTTTCACATGTAAAAGTACCAATCTCATAAGAGTAAGAAGGGAGGTGATGTGCAAGTTAATATAATTGTTCCTCATAAGTGAAGATGTCAATCTCATGAAGTAAAGGAGTGAAGTGAAATGTGTATACAAGTGTGTGCTTAATTAATGTCATGATCTCTAATGTGTTACTCTCTTAATTATGTAAAGGAAATAAGATTGTAAAGGAGTAATGTGCATATGGTTACTTTATGTTACATTGAGTATGGATCACAATCTAAAGGGTATAAGTTAAAGAGGGAATAAATCCCAATATTATGCTATGTTATATATTATAACCCACCAAAGGTGGAGGCACGGTATATATGATTATCCACCTATAAGGTGATGAACGGTATATATGATTATCCACTTATAAGGTGATGAACGGTATATATGATTATCCACCTATAAGGTGATGAACGGTATATATGATTATCCACCTATAATGTGATGAACGGTATATATTATTATCTACCTATAAGGTGATGAGCGGTATATATTATTACCCACCTATAAGGTGATGATCGGTATTATATTATAGTCCACCTAGAAGGTGATGATCGGTATTATATTATAGTCCACATAGAAGGTGATGATTGATATTATATTGAGATCCACATGATGAAGATAGTTGTAAAAAAAATTAGAGTATATCCCGTGCATGAATACGAATATGGAGGTTATTATAAGAACTATGATGATAAGAGTAAATGACCAAGTGATGGAAATAATAGAAGTAATGAACATGGTTCCACATGTTCAGAGCGGAGGTATATCCATTTTGATTATTCTCTTACGCTTAATTTCTTGGAAGTACTTATGTATTGTTATACAGTTTCATATGGCCTTACATACTCAGTACTTTCTTCGTACTGACCCCTCTTGGGGACTTACCTTACATGTTGCAGGTGAAGGCACTAGTAGATCTCCACAGTAAATTGACAGTATTTGCAGAATTTTGGTGAGCCCCAGTTAGTTTGAGACTTTTCGAGTCATAGTTGTACAGTTGCGTAAATGTTGTATAAAGCGGGGAATTGTCCCGATTTTAGTTGGTCATGTAAATGCATCTGTTAGAGTCTTTTGTAGACGTATGTGGGTATATGGATGTAAGAGATGTACGGTCATTTTGACTTGATGGCTCTAACGGCCAAGTTTCATATATATAGATATGACATATGTTTCCATGTCCATGATTTACGCATAGTTGCATGAAGAATAATAAGATTCACACAAAGGTATGCATACGAATGTACATGAGCATAGATTGGTTCTCTCGGGCCAAATCGGCTTCGGGTGCCAATCACGCCTCGTTGGGACTCGGGGTGTGACAAAACCTCCGATGAAGGAGTTATCGTACAAAATGCAGCTGAATCTTTGTTGATAGCTGAAGTGAAAGAAAAGCAGTTTTCAGATCCTATGTTGTTGCAGTTAAAGAAAAATGTACAACAGAATTTGACAAAGACATTTGATCTTACACAGGAAGGAGTACTTCAATGCCAAGGTAGGTTATGTGTGCCAGGTGTAGATGAGCTGAGGAAAAGAATTATGACAGAGGCGCATCATTTGCGCTATTCTATCCATCCGGGTGCTACTAAAATGTACCATGATTTGCAAGAAGTGTATTGGTGGGGAAATATGAAGAAGAACATTGCAGAATTTGTCGCGCAGTGCCCAAATTGTCAACAGATAAAGGTGGAACATCAGAAACTAGGAGGTTACATGCAATGTATCAACCTTCCAGTCTGGAAATGGGATATGATTAATATGGACTTCATTACAGGTTTGCCTCGTACACTACGGAAATTTGATTCTATATGGGTTATAGTGGACAGGCTTACCAAGTCTGCATATTTCCTACCAATCAAGACCACTTATACAGCAAAGGATTATGCAAAATTGTATGTGAAGGAGATAGTACGGTTACATGGGATTTTGATTTCCATTATATCAGATAGAGGAGCACAATTTACTGCACATTTTTGGAGTTCTTTTCAGCAGAGTTTGGGCACACAGGTGAACTTGAGTATGGCTTTCCATCCACAAACAGATGGACAAGCAGAACGTACTATTCAGACACTTGAAGATATGCTGCGAGCATGTACATTAGATTTTCAAGGCAGTTGGGATGACCATTTGCCTCTTATTGAGTTTGCTTACAACAATAGCTATCATTCAAGTATTAAAATGGCACCTTATGAAGCTTTGTACGGAAGGAAATGTAGGTCACCAATTGGATGGTTTGAAGCAGGTAAAACTGCTTTACTTGGGCCAGATCTTGTTCATCAGGCCATGGAGAAAGTTAAAGTGATTCAACAGGGATTACAAACGGCCCAGAGTCGACACAAGTCATATGCCAACGTTAGAAGAAGAGGACTTTAATTCGCCATAGGTGATTGGGTATTTCTGAATGTGTCACCAATGAAAGGGGTAATGCGGTTTGGAAGGAAAGCCCATATGAAATAATCAGAAGATTTGGGCAGGTTGCTTATGAGTTGGCACTACCCCAAGAACTCTCCACATTTCATCCAGTATTCCATGTTTCGATGCTTCGAAAGTGCATAGGAGATCTATCTCATTTTATTCCTATTGATGATGTACAGGTTATAGAGGATCTTACCTATAAAGAGATACCTATTGCCATTCTGGATAGACAAGTGAAGAGGTTAAGGAATAAAGATATAGCATCCGTAAAGGTACTTGGAGAAATCAACAAAAAGAAGAGGTCACATGGGAAGCTGAGGAGATGATGAGATCCAAGTACCCTCATTTGTTCCAAAGGGAAGAATGAAAAGTAAGTATTTATAAGCTTTGAGTGTATATTTATATGGTAACAGGAAGAATGCTCCTAGACTTGTAATTGTTTACTTTGAATAATATTGTTAACATTCGAGGACGAATGTTTCTAAGGGGGGAAGAATGTAACACCCCGTACGTTTCTGAGTCAAGTTAACTACCGTAACATTTATGAAAATATTGAAACATGATAGATTAGAAGAATTACGCATTAAATTTGTTGGGCATTAATGGGTCTTGTGTCATTGGGCCAAATGAGGCCCAAAAACCATAGAAAGACATGGCCCAAAAGGGAATTTGACCCATTCTTCCAATATTGTTCCATTGACCAAGTAAACACACCAAGTGTGTGGATAAGGATCATTGTAAAGGGACTATATAAGCCAAGAAATCAGATTTTTATTTCATAAAAACACACATGCCTTTTTCCAACATTTTCCACATTTTTCTCTCAATATACAAACCCTAAGCTCTCATCTTGGTGGACAAGATCATCCTTGTACAAGACTTGGTAAGTGTTTGTTATGATGGTTTAATATATTTTATTCATGAGAGATGGTGTATATTATGTTGGTTATGTTGGTGGAGTATTGAGAAGTCCACAATGTGTGAAATGTTACATGTTTCTTAAATTGGAGGATAGTTTTGCCTTGTAAACTTGAATATGTACTTGTGGTCTTAAAGGAAGTGAACTTGATGGATTCAATATTGACATGTGAGGTGTTATTATAGTCTTACCTTGTTTTATCCTTGTGAATGATGTTTGGAATTGTTATTGTAAAATTGGTTATGGATTTGGTGGCGTATTGACCGAGAAATGTGGTTTTGGTGATGTTATTGTACGTTGTGCAACCATGATGGTTTATTGGTGTCCAAGTGACCTAAATATGTTAATAAAATCTTATTTGTGGCCTTGGATCATTTATTACACAAAAAGACCCAAAAAGGACCCATTTTTGCCGAAACGGGCATCCGCCCCCGCAGACGAGGGCACCTGCGGGCGCAGATGCCAAAGCAGATGCCCCTGGAATCTGCCAGGGGCCATTTGCGCGCGTACCTCAGCCACCTGCGGGTAGGTTGGCCCAGATTTCTGTTTTGATTGTTTTCGTCTCTCTTTGATCCCCGAAGGCCCCGATACCCTTTTTGGATGTAATTATCAACTTGTGATGCCGTTTTAATGAATTTAAAGTGTCTTATGGGGGCATGTTGGACTATGTTAAGTAGGTATTGTTGTTAATATGTTTTTATGAGGCAAGTTGATAGGCGTAATTGTGATGGAATGATAACAAAGAAGCATAAAGGGTAAGTGTGGTGTGAAATGCTATTGATGTATGATATCTTGGTCAATGTGTGGAATGTTATGGTGTCGTTGGTATAAGAAGGTAGTGGATTGTATTGTGAAGGGGTGATATGATGTTATACGGCAGTCATGTAGCTCATTGTAGTTTTGTATGCTTTTATAGTAACTAGTTGTTAATGTAAGCTCCGGTATATACTTGTATTGTAGAGTGAAATGTAAGGGAGAAGCGGGACTATTGTGTTCGTATATAGGCTTGCATATTCCTACTTTGAAGGGAAGGTATTTAAGGTTCTCCTATCTATATCCTTTTGCAGTATGTTGTTCTTATGGGCTATGTACTTACTCTATTCCGGAACAACCAAAGGTATCTCATTCAGGTTGTTATCTATTGTTAATTCACATACTCCTCACTTTTTAGTTGTTGTTGTTCATGAGTTACACATATATGGACGTGGTTCCAAAATCCCAATGATGTTATGTTCCACGCTCTAATAATGTTTTAACCACTAAGTATCAATCTAATGAAGTGAAAGAATGAAGTAAGGTATGAGTAGTTGTATCCATGGGGTGACATAAACACCTGCATGATGATATCCATGGGGTGAAAGAAACACCTGCATGATGACTATCCCAACATTATGGGTGTATCCTTGGGGTGACATGAACACCTGCATGATGATATTATAAAATTTCCCACTGATCAGTTGGGCCCAGGCAGTAAATGGTTAATGATTGACAAGAAGTAAAAGAGGCATAAAAGTGAAGAGAATGTTAAATGTAATGCTCGCAGTTCCAAATATAAAGATTTATGGCATATCCATGGTGGGCATGTCCCTTGTAATTATTTTTCCATGAAAGTTCTTATATACTGACTCAGTTTCATATAGCCTTACATACTCAATACTTTCTTCGTACTGACCCCTCTTGGGGGATTTACCTTACTTGCTGCAGGCATAGGTCCTGATAGACCTCCCCAGTAAGCTGCAGGACATCTTTTGATCTTTGGTGAGCTCTAGTCAGTTCGGAGCTTTCTGTGTTCAAGTTGTACATTGATTTTGGTATTGTAGATATTATATAAATCGGGGACTTGTCCCGGACTTAGGTTGGTCATGTATGTATTTCCGTTAGAGGATTTTGTAGACGTATGTGGGTGTGTAACTGAAGGTGGAAGGAAGAGATGTATGTCACTTTAACTTGAAGGCCCTGAAGGACAAGTTGTATGTATATATATATGTCATCATGTTCCATGATTTACGATATGAGCCTTTTATGTTCTTACGTTATAGTGGTGTTTCCTATGGCATGCATATGAATGATTGTAGGCAAAGCTTGGTTCTCTCGGGCCTTGTCGGCTACGGGTACCAATCCGTCCCGATGGGAATCGGGGCGTGACATTATATCAATATGTTTGGTTCTTTTATCTTGAACATGATTCTTAGCAATATTTATGGCACTAGCATTATGTCAGACCCAAAAGTCAAGGTCATGATGGCACCTGCCCCATCCCAACCTTGGGAAGGTAAGCTCAACTCCAAAAGAAATAAAGAATTGCGGAAAAGAAATAACGAAACCCAACTATGAGACTTCATAAGAAAGTCAGGCCATATATAAATAAACAACAATATTTGAAACTGAACAAATACAACTCCAATCCCAAAATCTGATGTCATGAGTAAAGAACACTAATACAAAATAAGAGTACGAAAATACATAAGTCTGTCTCTATTAACCAAAAAAAAGACAATAGAGATAAGATGAAGTATGGAATCAAGCCCCGAACGAGGAGCTCAGTCGTACTCAAAATCATCCTCAAAAAGAGCACGATCTTAAGCTTCGCGGGTTGCACTCAAAATAGGATCTACACCAAAAGGGTATAGAAAGTAGGAGTGCGTATGGTCCACTTGTACTCAGTAGGTATCATAGGCCGACTGAGCAAAGAAGAAAACTAAACAAGTGAAGAATACTATGAGCACACTTCCACCTGCATACATAAAAGTTCTCAACTATGGCTCAAATTGTATCTCCTAATAATTTTCCAAGTATAATAACGATATAAGAATAACTACACACGAATATATAAGGGAAAACTAAATTCACGATAACAATCGCTAACAAAAATGCAAGTGATGCAATGCAATGCAATGGTGGGATAAGGATGGAATGACTCAATATCACCTCGTATACACCTTCCAAGCATAATCCAGGACAGGTCCCATTGAGGGTTCGCAACCTATATACTTTCACAATCTTAATCTCATATCTCAATCAACCTTGCTGGCACATCCCTTGGTCAAGGGTTTTATAAAGTGTTTTGTTTTCTTTAAAAATCAGTATTTCTCTGTGGTACCAATTCCATGTAAACTGATAAATGAAATGAGGTGTATGCTCATAATCAAAATAATATTATGTAATGAATTAATTCAATGATGGTATTAAATAAGCTCAAATCTCAATAAATCATGATGTTAGCCATCACATAGCACCACGGTAATGAATAGTCATGTAAAACATCAAATATATCATTTCAAGCCTCTATCCGAGCATCACAATATTAATAAAGACAAATAATGCTCAAGCAAAACCAATATCAACCCCCACTCATATATCACAATAATAATCATCTCTCAAATCAAATATAATGCTCACATAAGCCCCTACACGGGCATCACAATAATAATATTCTCTCAAGTCAATAATAAACACTCACATAGACCCCCACAAGGGCAATACGAGTAAAATAACTAACTCAAAATATGAATTTCATGATAAAATCCCCAATACATAGCATACTTTACATGAATAACTAGCTACACAACCCAATCTGAAGAAAGTTAAGTCATAACCTACATCAAAAATACTGAAACACGAGCCTGGACCCTCTAAATAGGAGTTTTCACTTTTTGTGCAGCCTCAGATCGAACCCAACCTATCAAAAATATAATCTACGTGTCAAAAGGAGTCTAACAATAATCATATTCGCTATTTTCATTCTAGATCCAAAAATAGTTTGAAAATCGACTCCAAAGAAAAAAGTGTAAACCGGAATTTTATTATAATATCATGTTTTCCATACCTCAAAGATCCTAAATAAAAATTACCATTGAAAAATAAGTTGAAATCGAGGTTGAGATCACCGAAAACCCATTTCTCACTTTACCTGGTGAAACCCTAAAATTTCAAGTTTAAAATCAAAGGTTTGAAGATGTCTTTGAGATAAAATCAATGAATAATGATTGAAATCAAGTTTAGAAGCTTACCCAATCACTTTTGATGAAAAAAACTCTTTAAAATCATCTTCTCCGAGGTTTTCAAGTCCAAAAATAGAGAAAATGGACAAAAACTGCAAAAATGGAGATTTTATACTATTCATGTGAACAGTGCCCCACAATCGCGACCTAACCTATGCGATCGCGAGGTGAATCATTGACCATGACTAAAAGTAGTCATTGTGATCATGGGAAGGAGACACACGACGGCGATGCCTACCCGACCCGAACTTTGATTTTGCCAATACCACTATACGATCGCAATAAAGGAACACCTAACTCTTTGCAATCGTGACCCCCTGCCACACAATCACGATGAGTTAATGCCTGGTTGTTGCGACCCAGTTATACACTCAAGTGCACGTAATCGTTCAAGTAATATAATGGCTCCTTTAAAAGAGCCGGATATCGAACCCAAGGGACTTTCGTCAACAAAAGTCAATTTAAGACGCCAAATAATAATTAAAAACTAGTGTTGCAAAAAGGACAAAGGATTTGTTGCTAAAAATTAAATGATTACGGAATATAAACTACTATCTTCGCTACCGTAACTTCGATTTTCGCAAATATGATAAAAAATTCAATAAAAGTAAATTCTCAGGGTCAAGGCACTCCAAACATTCTCTCTAGAGTAGGAATATTACTGGTTTAAGCAATTTGAGTTGTTTATCTTGGTTATTGATCACGAAGTTAATAATATGATTATATTCGTCTCCAAACTATAACCATCCATTATAAATTGGAAACCTAACTACATCGTTGAGCGGGGATAGATTTAACCAATTCTAACGTCTCGAAGCTATCTTCCCATATTTGAACAAGCGCGGAGCATTAGGTACCTCTCGGTCCCAACAACATTTCAATCTCTTGGAATCTCTTCCTCGAGTAAAGACCACGCTCCTTATATTCCAAGTTCTAGCTCTCAATTTCTCTCTCGAGCTCCTTTCAAGACAATAAATTTATTTCAATGGTGATCAAGCATTAAAATAGTAAAATCAAGAATATAAGAATAACCAATAATTGATAAACTTCCGCAAAAACCAATCATATTTAACACTAGAAATTCATGTTCGTAGCCTCAACCCCAAGAATGAGCGATTTTAGCCACTCATACCTTGATTTAACATCATAAATTTATAAAAACCTATAAAAAGAAATAAAAGATGAAAATAAGAAGTATTAACCCTAATTTGTATGAACAAAATTGCCAAAAGTAGTCCAACCAAGATGGAATTATGATACAATAACCCAAGAGCCCTATTTATAGACTAGAATTTGTGGCAAAAATATTTCAAAAAGCGGCCCGGTATGCCCCTGGGCGCATTGCCTCTGAAAGGTAGTGTCTGAGCGGCCCAGCACGCCCCTGGGCGCACCTGGCACTTAGACTCCGATTTTCTTCCTTTCTTCGACTTTTCTTTGCGGATTTGGTTGGATTCTTCAAGTTCAAATATTTGGGTTGCCTCTTATCTTCAATATACTTCGCTCACATCTCCTCCAAGCCTTGTTTTCCACGCCAAAAATACTTCAAATAGTCGCAAATTTCACCTACAAGGGTCCACTACAAGAGAAATGGTCTATAGCGAGGGGAAATTTGGTCGTAAAAAGATCAAAACCGGTCGTTATAAGTCGATAACGACCGGCTAAAAAATGGTCGTCACCGGTCGTTAAAAGCTCTGTCATTAAAGGTTAACTACCGGATTGCCTATCCGGTCGTTAAATATCATTTAGCGACAACAATTAATCCGGTCGTCACTTAAAAACAACAACCAAATTCCCCTTCATTAATGGTCATCTGGTCGTTATTAATCCGGTCGTCACATAATTAAAATGACCAAATTCCCCTTCATTGATGGTCATCCGATCGTTAAAACCTTGAAACGAAACAACAAATTCCAGTCGTTACAAGTACTTTCAGCGGCTGAAATTCCTTTCGTTGATTACAATACTTTTAACGACCAAATTTCCTTTCTCAAATTTTGATTTAAATTAAATAATTACACAAATTTTTTTTCCAGCAATTCCAAAGTAGTAGTATTTTATATCCTTTTCGCATACAGTCAAAAATATACCAAATAATTGATCTTCATATATAATTTCATTGTTAACAAAGAATTGAAACATCACATTAATTACTTGGAAACATAGATGTTCGACATAATATCTAAACAAACATACATGTTCAACATAATATCATAAAACATACATGTTCGACATCTATCAAATCCTAAATATTGAGAAAATGAAATTGTATCATAGGTACAAACGTCTCTGCACTACCAACAGATGGCTCTGCAATTCTTCAACATCATGTTCTTTAAACTTCAGATTCTTGATATGTTAACACAATAATTTCATGTCAATTAGTAAGAATGCCTGATAACTGATAACTTAGTTTTAAAACATAAATCAATAATTTAATCACCAAAGTAGCAAAATAATTAGAATAGATAAATCATGCATTTACCTTGATACGATGAAAATGTACGACATCAATTACATATTCTTCGATTGTAGTTTTGCAAGGTGGATACTGACTACAAGAACAGAATAAATGATATTATAAAGCAAAAGACTGAATATACTAGTAGTTGGAGATTCATGTGTTAGTCATTGGTACTGAGATATACATATATGTGTATATATACTTCATGAAACTATTATTTAAGAATATGGGAATCAGTTAGTATGGTAACAGTTATATTAGTAGGTGTTGTTGTGGAGTGTCTATGTGGAGAACTATAAGAAATTTTTGTTTATAAGGTGGGAAATGGACTTAGAATTTTTTTCTGGAAAGACCACATGATTGGCCTGGAGACCTTGATGATTTCCTTTCCTGATTAATTCATCCTTAGCACTAATGCAAATGTAAAGGTAAATGAGGTATGTCTCCCCAAGGGTGGAATTTGAGCTTTATAAGGCTACTAAATGACTGGGAGATTGGAAGGATTGCAGAGCTACTTCAAGCACTAAATGGTTTTCAAGGTACAAATTTAGAAGCTGATGCAATGAAATTGAAACATAATATTGATGCGATCCTATCAGTTAACA
The DNA here is from genome assembly GCA_031232105.1 of Capsicum rhomboideum. Taxonomy (NCBI): domain Eukaryota; kingdom Viridiplantae; phylum Streptophyta; class Magnoliopsida; order Solanales; family Solanaceae; genus Capsicum; species Capsicum rhomboideum. The sequence continues at coordinate 149,110,119 of CP124714.1, read as the reverse complement.
GGCTATATAATAGGAAAGTGAAGGAGTTTAATGGGGGAGTGGCTGGTCCTTGGGAAAGGTATGGAAAAATGGGGTTCCAACTAGGGTGAGATGCTTTACTTGGTTGGTGACCAGAAGGTCATGCCTAACACATGAGAAGCTGCAAATGAGAGGTTTCCATATAGCCTCCTGGTGCTCTTTGTGTAATGAAACAAATGAGACTAGCAGTCATTTGTTTCTCCATTGCAAATTCACTAACAAATTTGGGCTTTCTTCCTAGATCTCTCACACTTTTTTGGACCATGCCAGAACATACAACTGATTTACTTAGCTGCTGGATTAGAAGAGGAGGGAGAAAAAGTCAGAATAAATGGTGGAACATGATCCCCTCTTGTATATGGTGGTTAGTATGGAGAGAAAGAAATAAGAGGTGCTTGGAAAACACTGCTGAAACAGTTTAGAGAGTCAAGTGGAATTGTATGAAAACTTTCTATTTTTGGTGTAAAGAAGAGGGTATAGAAGATGTTAGACAGATTGTAGATTTTATAGGTTCTTTAATTTATAGCTTTTTAGCAGTTTTTCCTTTTTGTTTTTCTGGATAGACCAGATGTAAATTTCTTTTAGAGGTTACCAGCATAGCCTTAATGTTGAGGAATACAACATTACCATTATAAAAAAATATATATATGTGGCTAAAGGAAGCTTTGCGGATCTTTCTTTTAATACAGGTCTCTCACTTCAATTAGATTATGAAAGACATGAAAACAAGCTACCCGTATACTGAAATGCCACAAATTCAAAGTCGCCTGGACATACAAGATCATATATTATTTCAGGACTATAACACAGTAAAGAATTTAACACCCAACATATAGGTTCAGACTTGATACTAAAATAATGGTTGATATATTTAAGTATCACTTAAGATTTTTTCCTGGAATTCACTTTAGTTAGAATCCAATCCAAGATCATTATCGAACACATTAGTTTTAGAATAAATTCTCATGATTAAGATATAGAGAACATGCTGAAAAGGAACTCATCGTAACAAAGAAATACATCCCCACTGAAACAGAGATATGCATAATATAAAAGCACGTAGTTACGTTCGTAATGTAAATTAGTAAAACTAAATTCATTGAAAAATGCACATCATGTAATAGCTAATAGAAAGTTTACTAACCCGATTGAGGTGATGGAGATGATGGAGGTAATGGAGGCTGACGAACCACTATACTTTCAAGGCGTTCATATTTACTCTCTAGAATATCCATGCGCTTTTGTAGTGATTCCTTCTCTTTTCTAGTTGCTTTCAGCTCTTCCAACAATGCAGCCTTTGAGGTGGTACCGCCTTTCAACTCCTTAGTGGTTATACCACCACCAAATCCAACTGGATTCCTTTTGCATTGAGTTCCAAAGCACCTTTCCACTACCTCAATATTAATAAGAGATGGTTCAGATTGTACCAGCTCTTGGATTTCAGCCTATAAAAGACTAGAATGTTAAAACATTGTGATGCACAAAGAGGAGGATGTTTAATGAAATTTATCAATAAACATACATATTTTTCAATGGTTTCGGGTTCAACAAGCTCATTGCCCTTCTTACGAGTCTTAAAGAAAATAGTTGCCATGTCTGGTGGAGTACCATCTTTGCCTCCCTTCACAATTAAAAAAGTAAGTCAAAATTCATATGGATCTGGAGGTTTCCTTGTAGGGTTGCACGATTTATTTACCAGTTTGTAAATAATCTCTCTAATAGGCTTGCTACCCGTATGATGAGTCATACGCAACATAGACCTATTGATTGAGTTTCTTATACCTGCTTCCTGCATTAACAACACAAAACCAAAATTATTAGAAGCTTGTTTAATGATTTTAATTTTCATGTTAACTTTTAAGATGGACAAGAAGAGAGTAAAAAGAGAAAATAGAAGTATAAAAACATCATTGCAATTTTATTTTGTGGGTCTTGTGGAAAGAAGACATAGAAAATGCTCCGGAAGAAAAACTTAATTTGATCAGGCTATAAATCTTTTTGGATAACTAACTAATTTCATTATCAAGTATAACAATTACAAAGTAAGGAAACAAAACTCCAGATCTGGACAGATACCAGATCCATCTATAGACTCTTTTGCTCTACTTACAGGCCACTGCATATTTAGTCATAGGCCTAAGGGTAGAAATTGAGTTCCAATAGGCTCTTCTACAACCTCGGTTTAGAATTCCCACGACAATGTTTTTCTTGGAAAATCAACTTTAATACACCATCAAAAGTAGACTACTAAAGGGCAGCCCGGTGCACTAAAGTTTCCACTATGCGCAGGGTCCGGGGAAGGGCCCCACCACAAAAATAGACCACTGTTGCTGTAATATACGTAAATCTATCCCTCCAAATCCAACACACTCCACATGCTAGATATAGTCTAAAAAGATTAGCATTAGTCGAGTTTCCTTGCTCATTCTCACGCGTCCAGTCAACCTCATCTTTCCAGTCCATGGTGTTCCTTCCAATCCCTTTCCATCTTAGCATTCTGTTCCAAATACTATAAGAAAACTCACAGTTGAAGAAAAGGTTACTGATGAACTCTTCTTCCCTGCTACATAATGGGCACACAGAGTCATCACCATAACTCCACTTTGCTAACCTATCTCTGGTCAATAACTTCTTGACCAGAGCTAAGTACAGAATAAAATATCACCTAGGAGAGCCCAATTAGTTGTTGAAATCAACCTTCTCCATTGCACTTTTGAATGGTTTCCCTCAGTTTGACATAGAGTTCTTTCACTGAGCATTTCTCCAGCCTGATAACATCCCTTTTCTCCATAATCATTTCCTCAAAGTACAGTTTTACCAGCAGAATACTTTTGACGAGCCATGAAGCCTGTTTAGCCTCAACATCTCAAATATCTCCATGCTTTATATAGAAGCTATGGATCCATTGGACACAAAGCTTATCTCTCATTTCACACACATGCCAAAGTAGTATATACATGGCGACTTTGTTCCACACGCTGACATCTAATAAAAGTTTAAGTCCACATGCATTTAACTTTTTTCAAAAAAGTATTCATATGTCACGTAAAACAAAATGATATTAGTTATTAGCTATGAAGTCATACCTTAAATTTATTAGATAAAAAATACTCTTTGACCAACCATTCCCAATCACTCTCGTCTACTCCACTCGGTGCTTTTTTTAGAACCTCATGCAATGACTTCGATTTAACATTCTTGTGCAATGATCCCCTCCAATTATTCCAAAGCTTTCTCATATATTGCAAAACATTGTCTCTTTGATCATTCATGTCATCACTCTCAAATTTTTCCTGAAAGAGTAGTGAAACAGGAAAGTTGCACCTTTTTCTCTTCAAAGTTGACTTTTTGTTAAAATTAAATCAAGAAAGTAATGATATAATCCTTACGGTAACAGCCGCCCACATGTGCTCAAGCTTATGCTCTTCTATGTCTACCCATGAGTGCACCTGCAGAGGGCACACATTACGATCACGAACTAGCAAACCCAAGTGTCTTGTAAATGAGGTGTGATTCTGCCCAACGACTCGATTTTGATAGAAAGTGACTCTAAACTTTTCTCTAGGTCTCAGTCGCAAAACATTCTTGCAAATGTTTGTTCCCCTCACTTTCTTTGCCTTTTCATATTCACATGGACTTGCAAAAAATTTATGCAAGTCAAACTAAACAAGAAGTTCAAGCCCACTAACGACAAGAAAGTATGAAACAAAAGAAAAAAATACTAGTTTCACTTGTCTGAGCATCTCGAGTCACTTCAACCACTTTTTTTGCCTTTTTAGATTCAAATGGACCTGCAAAACTTAATGTAAGTCTAACAAAATAAAATGTTCAAGCCCATTAACAACAAAAGGATTAGACAAAAAAAATAATAGTATCACCTCTCTCAGTATCTTGAGTTGTTTCAGCCACTTTTTTTGTCTTTCCAGATTCAAATGGACCTGTAGAATTTTAATTAAATCAAACAAAACAAAAATTTCAAGCCCCGTAACAACAAAAAATATTACACATAAGAAAATAAATACCAGTTTCATTTCTCCGAGAATCTCGAGCCACTTCAACCACTTTTTTGGCCTTTTTAGATTTAAATAGACCTGGAAATTATTATATAAGTCAAACAAAATAAAATTTTAAGCCCCACTAACAACAAAAGAAAGTTACACAGAAGCAAATAAATTACTAGTATCACTTCTCTGTGCATCTCGAGACACTTCAGTCACTTGTCTTGCCTTTTCATATTCAAATGGACCTGCAAATTTTGATGCAAGTCAAACAAAATAAAATTTTCATGCATGTTAATAACAAAAAGAATGTGCAAAAAACTAAAATAGTCGTATCACTTCTCTCAACATCTTTAGTTTTTTCAGCCACTTTTTTTGCCTTTTCAAATTCAAATGGACCTGCAAATTTTTAATTATGTCAAATAAAACAAAAAATTTAAGCCCGCTAACAACAAGAACATATTACATAGAAGTAAATAAATTACTACTTTCATTTCTCCAAGCATCTCGAGCTACTTCAACCACCTTTTTTGCCCTTTTAGATTCAACTGGAGCTGCAAATTTAAATGTAAGTCAAACAAAATAAAACTTCTTGTTATACAAAATAGATAAATTGATAAGGAAAGATACTCTCAGCGCATGATTAAAGCACTCTGCTAACATGCACAAGACCCATTTCAATGGAGAAACGTGGTTGTGGGAGGCTGAGAAGACAATCACGAGAGTAGAGGAAAACAAGAATGAGCTGGCTATGGAAACTACAAACAAAACCCCCAATTCGGAGGGAAGAACGAAGTCGACAATGATGCAGTAGAAAAAGAGTACAGAACCTTCGGAGTCAGGGATAGGTAAAACAGAGATGGCAGCGGCAAATACAGTTGTTGAGAACCTGAATTTGGAACTTGAGGAACGAACTGAAGGTGCTAAGAGGAAAATGGATCTGGGAAATGATAAAATCAGAGAGACAGAAGCTTTGAAGTAATGGACTGGTCTACTTGGCTAGATTACTACTATGGTCTGACATCCTTTATTCTCCTTGGAACTGGGATAAGATGCACCTGAGGATACTACAAAAAACTAAAGGCAAGACCCAAATGGCCAGGATGGTCAAAAAGATATATACAGAATTCATATGTCAAAATATGGAATGAGAAACAAAAGAATCTTTGTAATGTCACTTCCTATACTTCAACTATTACTGAAACATGCCTTCCCCAACTCCCACAACCTCCTATAACTGGGTGTGTTTCTCTTGTGTAATTTTTTGGCTTTCAATAGTATAACTCATGTTAAAACCAAAAACAACAAAAAATAACATACCAGTATTGTTTCTCTGAGCATCTCGATTCACTTCCGCTTCTGAATAGAGGGCATCATTGTCTTCCATCTGACAAAAATAAGGAGGCAGGGCAATACTTTTCTTTGCTGGCTTAATTAGATGAGAAGTTGTTGCCGTACTACTTCTATTTTTGCCAATCAGAGTCCTTTTTTCAGCATTAACCCCTAAGCTTTGTCCTCGACCCCTTGCATCACTTGTCAAAGCGTCTTGAGTCACTTCAGCTTCTTGATAGAGGGGAGCATTGTCTTCCATTTCATCAAAACAAGGATGCAGAAGGATTTTTTATCTGCTAGCTTATTGAATCTTTGTCAGTTTTTATGCTCCTAGTTTATACTAGAAAAACTTGTTGAATCCTGGGGGATAACACCCATACCGGGTGAAATATCCTTAATGACAGTGTCTGACATGCCTCAAGCTTCGAAGAATTCTCTACAAGTGTTCGTGATGGAGTATTTTCCGTAAGATTTATAACATCCTTTCTCTTCTTTATTTCTTTTCACCATTAATCCCTCTGATTTTCTCCTGCAATTTGTGTTCTCAAGGACATCAAAAATTCAAATTTTGAAAATTTCCCAAAGCTTCTCCAAGAAGCCGTTGCAATCCAAATTTCCGCCTATAAATACAGGGTTTTTCCCCCCTTTGGGACATAAGTTAGGTGATAGAGAAATTGGGGAATATTTGAGTTTCTTATACTCTTTCATTCACTCTTGTTTCTATTCTCCTTTGCTCTCTTTTTTCTAATTTCTGACTTACCCACCTCACACTTATCGTCTTTTTATCATTCGCATCTCGAAGTGGTGTGAAAATCGATCACCGTCTACTCGTCTCCTAGTTCGCTGCCACAGAAAAGGTTAGTAATATCTTTTCTTTCATTTCTCCAAATATTGTTGTTTAATATTTAAGTTGTTTGGCAGAGTTATTGGTTTACATGTTTGGTTGAGTTATTGGAATTGGAATTGGAGAGCAAATATCTTACGATATTTGTTATTCTTACCTGTCCTTCGTCTCTAAGAACTTCAAATTTTCTTACTCCCACACCCCTGTTTTCTCAGTTCTATTGGAAGATTTAATTGGATCATATTTTGCGAATTCATATGCTCTCTCTCATTATTCGAGTTTACATGGCTAAACGTTCTACTTGTTCACTGCTTGGTTAGTTGTTTAATATCAGTAAAGTGAAGGGAAAGAAAGGGACGTTCTTATGAACATTATAAGATAAACGATGAACATTTTATGGTGTTCATCGCTTTATGCTTAGCTTTCTCCCATAGATAGTTAGAGATCAGTTGTTTCATTGTATTCTAAGAGGGCCCGTTTTGCTTTTTAGTTATGATCTCGTGCTGGGAGTTGGCCTATTGAAATGTTTCTGTGATTTTTAATCGTTTGATTTAGCCCAAGTTGTGCGAACTCTTCACTTTTGATGCCGCACCCGAGTTGGATTCTCCATAAATACACTACTTTTAGAGAATCTGAACACGCATCCATTGACATTTTTGAAGAGTCCGAGCAACATAGGATTTAGCTGCTTATAACTATGGGATAAGGGATGCTCATGTGAGTATTACGGGACAAGGCATGAGCACTTCGTAGTGTTCCCATCTTGCACCTTTCTTTATCTCGAAATACTTTGAATAATTTTTCCCTTTCCTCCCATCCCCGTCGATCTTTGTTTCTGCACCTTCATTCTGTTTGGTTTTAGATGTTTTGGTAAAAATACGATATAAGGAGATGCTCATGTGAGCATTATATGGTGAAGAGGTGTATACTTTATGGTATCCATCACTCTCATCTCTCCCTTCTTCAAGCATTTGTGCAATTTTTTCCATTTCCCGCACACCCTGTGAGTATTTTGGTTGAGTTTTTCTTGTTTTCCTTCACTGTTTGGCTCGACTGCCCGGTCTAACAAAAGTATGAGACAAAGGGAAGTTTTGGTTCTTGAGTAGGGAGGGATTGAGTTCCCATAAATTTTGCACCCAAACTACTCCCAAAACAATGAGTGATGTTTCTTTTGTTTTCCTCTATTTCTCTATTTAAGTCAAGGACGGGGCAAGAGGGCAGTTAAATGTTGGAATTGGTTGATTTAAGAAGGTATGAGTAATTGACTCAACTTCTAAAGAACTCCCATGTCCCTAATCTTTGTCACCTTGAAGACATGAGTTTGTTTCTATCTATTTGGATAAAGTAAGATAAGTCTAAGTCTTACAGAGAACAACTAGTCGTCCCTTAGATTTTTTCTTTCCATAAAAATTTGTCCCTCGATTGCAAGCACGATCAAATTTGTCTGTGCACTTAGTTATAACTGCTCTTGTTTCAGTTTTGTATCAACATTCAGATAATGAGAGGAAAAAGAAAGTGTTGGAAAGTTTGAACTTCGCAGTCTGTTTGAGATTAGGTTTAAACTTGTCTAGATGTATTGCTGTCCGGACTTCTCTTATGCTGCTATGTGTAATAATGTGTCTAAAAAATATATAGTAATGAGGCTTATGGCATATGTGGTGATAATGACAGTAGCTTGCATTTTCTAATTGGAATCTATGATAAGTTTCATCAGAGGCGAAGCCAGGATTTGAATCTTGGGGGTTCTGAAATTTAAGACGGGAGAACGACCTCAAACTAATATATATTACTGTTAAACTAGTGAACGAGTATCGATAACAGCCACATACCCAGTATAATTTCACAAGTGGAGTCTAGAATGATAGAATGTACGCAGACAATTGTTTTGATACACCCTCAGCTTAAAAATATTTAATGCATTTAAAAAAGCAAGGTTTTTGAATAAAAAAAAAGAAGACCAATAGGTTTTTAGATGTTTTATAGCAATTTAATTTTTTTTATTTAATGGTTCTAAAAGAAACAGAAAGTCTCTTTTGCTTTCCGTTCCTTTTTTAGTTGTCATGTTTAATTTTCGAGAGTCGATTTGACTAATTGTTACAGCTAAATTAGATTAGATTAATTCGATACTTAAAAATTAAAATTTAGATATTCAAAAACTATACGAGAAGTACTATAAATTGTAATTTTTTTCTCATATTAATATGATGAAAAATTGCATTTTAAAATATTGGTCAAAATTTATATCCAGGAGGGAGTGATGTGGATTTTTTTTAATTTTTTTTTTGCCTTTTATAATTGTTAACCTCATGCTATTATTTTTAAACAATAACGTTTTTCTTTCTAAAGAAATCCAAAAGGAGGTAGAACGTGTACAGGGAACTAATAAGGGAAAGCCCTTTTCCTTGAATTTTTTTTAAAAAGAAATTTACATATATAGCAATTCTATTTTCAAAAGAAATATGCATATCTCTAGCAAAAACAGTTTGTGTTGGCAATTGGGTTCGAACCCACAACCTAGGATGCAAAAATCCTTAGTGCCTCCTTCCTTGCCACTGAGCCATCACAGCAACTTTGATGGGGGTTCGCACGTTAATAATGATATACATTTTTACTGAAATTTCTAATACAAATACAGGGCTACACGAAAGCTTCTGGGTTCGTCCGAACCCCCGTAAGCTACTACAGCTCCGCCTCTGAGTTTCATCATAGTCTTCTTTAACGCTAACGAGCCAAGTATTCTCTTGCTATTTTATTTATTCCTTGACTTGCATGGTATATACTTGAATATGTAGTCCCATTGATTTTGATTAAGAGTTAATTTTATTACGAGGTATTGTCTCAATTATTGCCTGCATATCACTAATTTCTTTTCTCTTTTTGATACATGTCCACTTGGACTCCATTTGCATTATCTCAATGGGTCATGGAAGCCCAACGTATATCATATTCCATCGAGTCAGTCTAACCCATTTCTCGCGATCAACCGAAAAGAAAGAGAGAAGGGTTCAAAATATATTTTCATAGCATTTGAAGACCCACTTCTCCTCAGATGATCAGAAAATGGAAGTGGGAAAAAAATCAGATATGAGATTTTGGACCTAAGGCCTGAAATCATTTTCTTATCCTTGACTTTTATTTTTATATGTTTTTGTACCACTAACATTTGTTTGGTCAATTTTTTATTAATCTTGATGAATCCCTGAACGAGTTTATTTTACTGAAACTTTGGTTTCCTTATCACATTTTCTTTCCAACGTTGAAACAAAAACAAATGGGTTAAGATTTTCAATAATTTAATGGTCTAAATAATGATCTTAATTCTAACAAAAAAATGGTGTCTTGACTTGTGCAATTCAAACATTTTCCCGTTTTCCAGCAACATTCTTTTTAAAGCATTATAGATTTTCTCACTTCCAGAAAATCAAGTCGAGTATTTAGCCTCGGGATAAAGTTCAAATATTTTAGAAACTTAACTTCTATTTTTGAGAACAAAAGCTTTATAAGTCACATTCATTTTTATAAATAATGATAATTAACTTTGTTAGCCACAAATTAGTTTGTAAATCCGCCGGTTAACCACAGTTGCTAATTTTTAAAGTGCCTAACACCTTCTTTAAAAATTTATTTGAACCCTTACCCGAACTCTGATCAAAAAATTAAAGGTTCTCTTTAAATACCTTTTTCAAATGGTTTTCTTAATTTTCTAAACATTAAGTGGTGGCTCTTTTCCTTTTTTTCTTTATTTTTCAAAATCAATTGTCAAAGTTATGATGTTTTGATTTAGTTCCACTTATGTTGTAACAGTAAGTGTTGACACCCAATTTTGGCTCTTTGTGCTTAAAATTAACGTCTTCAGGCTTTCTGATCGTTAAAGAGCACAAAATATATTTTTTCACAATTTATTGATAATTATCCTTAATTTCGTAAATATTAGAATTTTTATCAATTTATTGTCATTTTAAATTTTTCACAGTCATCTGCACACGTATATAACATAACACTACCGTACACTACAATTTTAATTATTCATAACATAATATATTTTTTCAAGATAATTATATTTTTATTGTTGTTTATATTATTCTGTAATTATATATCGATATTCATATTTTTGTACGTTATTTAATACAATCCACAAACGATAAATTGGATCAATTATTTTAATACACAGAGCAATAATTAGGTCAAGTCAAGGTCTTGTCACCTTTATTAAAGATGACATTTGATGTGACTACACATGACCTTTATCTTTTGGATAATAACACTTTATATGGTAGTTAAAGGATGAAAAATTAATTAGATAATAACTTATAGAATAAAATAGTATCTAGCGGGTAGAGAGGAAATTCTTTTATTTTTTGAATAAAAGGGGGGTTTGATTTTTATTATAAATAAGAGGAGGGAGTTAATTTTAATACACACATATACACCCACACACACTACACTTCACATTTCATGATTTTTCATCTCTCACTATCTCTTTCTGCTCTCTTTGTTGCTGCGCTCTCTCTCTCTCCATCTTACTAACGCCGCTGGATTTAACCACCAGACGGCAGGCGAACACCACTACCACCCACCCAAACGACCCTTTTTTCCTCTCTCCTCTCTCCCTCCTTCCCCCCGCTTCTCTTCTCCGTCGCTGGCTCGCCGGAGGTGATAACCGGCGAGCTCCAGCCACCACCACGACGACCTCTCCCTTCCTCCTCCTCTCTCCTCGTTGCTCCCCTTGCCACTGCCATGCCATTGATGGCTAGATCTGGCCGGAGCTTTGTATATTTGGCGTTGCTCTGGCGAAAGCTGTTGAAGCAACGTTGATGGTCACCGGTACTTTATTTTTCTTTTATCCGATGAATTGATTTTTTGTGGATTATATTTATAATATTTGTTCTTTTCATTTCAGATCTGGCCGGAAAACATGGTTATGTGACTGGAAAACTTTTTTGGCAATCCCCACTGTTGATACTCTCCATTATTTGGCTACTGATTGTAGATTTTATTTGGCTTAAAGTAATAACTAATTTCATGACTTAACTTTACACATTTGGTCATTTATTGCTTTGACTCTCAAATTTGTTTTATCATAGCTTTGGTATTTTAATATTTCTATTGTTATTTGTTGATTATTTTTGTCCTCACTATTTGGAGTAACATATTAGAAACTTTTCATTATTTTGATTCCTTGTTGGAATTTTTATTTTTATCTTGAATAGACATTGTGTTATACATGGCCAATGAAAAAATTTCCGTTGATTTTTGAGGCCTAGACAAATAAAAGACGGACATTACGTATACAAATACGTAACAAAAACTAAATAAATTTGGGCGATGATGAAATCTTTATATTATCAGGACAACACAAAATTTTTATGATTCGTATCTTGACAAGGCGATTTAGGACGGCCGATAAATTCGAGCAACCACTTCATAGCCATGGCATATTTAAAACTTAATCCGAGCCCACCATATAATAAAATATTATTTTTATATATACATTTATATACATATATGCTTACATGTTTATATTTGGATAATTATTTGTTCATCACTAATGTTTCTACCAAGTGTACATACAGGTTCCTGGAGACACTTTTAAAGACAATATTTAAAAAGAGATCTGCTCAAACTCATCGTTTGAATTTAATTTTATATTCTTACAATTTTACAAATATTAATTATAGTGAAACTTTACTTTGGGGGCGTCTGGCGGGGAAGTCCTTTACTTATATATTCATTATCATGTGTTTACGCAAAACTTAGGTCGTTAATATTTATTCAAAAATTAAATTGATTTAGTTATGTAATTAATTAATTCACATTCTTTACGTTAGATAATACTATAGTCTTTTCTTTAAAAATAACTCTATTTTTCTTATCCACAACTAATTATTTTTTTCATTAATTTGATTAAGTTAAAATCATTAGAGAATGTCTTTTAATATAAACAATACTCTATTTTTCACGCAACAAAGTGTTTTCCTTTTCAAAAGAGTACTTTCTTTTCACACATATTCTTACTCATCTTTTTATATTGCTTATATTTTTCTATACACATATTTATGATAATATGTCTTATTTTTGTAATCAATACACACTTCACACATAAACTTCTTTACATTATTTTTAATATATATTTTGTATATTTAAAAGATTAATTTTTACCTCCTCTGTCCTTGATAAATTTAGTCTAGTCGGGTAACACCTTTTGTGGATTATGAAGGATGCCTAATTCCTTCCCTTCAGAATAATTTGAACCTTTACCTACAATCTAAATTGGTTTTCGCAGATTAAAACACAAGTCATACATGTCAATAATTAAATAGGTTTTCTTATTTTCCTTAAAAATTAGGTGGCGACTCTAAACAAATTCAATTCTTTTAGAGTCCATAAGTCGTGTTTGTTTTAACCTTGGTGAAAAATAGGGCATGACAGTAAGGACAGTAAGTAATGAACACTATAGTTTTACCTGGAAAACACCAAGCTCACAAAAGGTGTAAAAAAACATGAGTTGTACCTCGATAGGATTTAACCCCAATTTTACTAAACACAATGAGCCTCTCAACAAAAGGTTACAAACTCTGTAACCTAAGAATTGTAAACTCTAGTTCCTAACAACACACAAACCTCCCAAGGTATATGTTCCCAAATCTTCGAGTTATCCTAACTTAAGGAAAACAATCCTATTTTAGTTTATAAAACACTAAAACTAAGAATACATCAACATTACAACTCGATGAACAATTCCTAATACATCGAAGCTAAACCTCTTAGCTAGATTCTTCACTAGGACCTGGTTCTTCAATGTGTTTCTTCAATATTTAAAATGCACTTCAGAAGTCAATTTGTCAATTGTTTTTTCTGCTTTGTAAGTGCATGAATCACTTTGTTCGACCGATCTTCTATTTAAGCAAAATTCTTCAGAGAGTTATTCTTCAATTGAAACTCCTCTTCTAATTCAAACTCTTCTCAACATAAGTGTTGTAGTCAAACAACAATTCTTCAAACTCTTCTCTTGTTGAGTGTTTTAGTTAAACTCCAACTCTTCAACTACAACACATGATTATTTGCTTGAGTTTATCTGAAGTACCACCATCCCTTACTTGATTATTGCACATGTGCCTTTATCCACTAGTATTCCTATTTCAAGTAAAACTCCTTGACTCAGTGTATCCCGGAACATGCTTGACTCACCTGTTTCATGTCATTGTGTCAATCATCAAAACTCCACAGAACCCAATAGAATGTTTTGGAAATTTTCCTTTCATTAATTACATGTATTGACATCTCAACTATCAGAAATTCAAGGTTTCTCAAGGATTACTAAGAACTCCAATGAGATGGAACTCTAGTATTGGAAAATTAGGGCTCGTCAATAGAGGTAATCCAACTACTCAATACTTATTATTTATGTATTAAATACACTTCTAGTAGGTATTTTAAGTAAAGAACATGGTTTAATCATATTACTCTCTCCGTTTCGTTTTACTTGGTCCCTATACTAAAAATAGTTGTTTTAATTTACTTGTCCAATTCATGAAACCAAAAGAATATTGTTATATTTTGTTTTCTTTTTATCCTTAGTATTAAATAACTATATAATGTAATAATAGCCAAATTTAGAGTTTTAAAGCATCATTAATAATGTTAATTTAATAAAATACACCCCTAATTAAAGTTTTCTTAAGGAGTGTGCCAAGTCAACAACGTCAAAGTAAAACGAAACCAAGGGAGTATTTGAGAACCCCTAGAATTAAGATTTTCATGTTTGACTTTTGAAATTCAAACTCTGTCATATAAATTGCAATAAAGAATTACAAAATATCAAAAGAGTATCCCAGACCTTGAAAGAGCTGGTTGTCACAATACCAGAAGAAATTATGCTCGGCACTGGAATTCTGGGCGTGTTTGTTGACACGCTGAGGAAAGTTAAGTTTGGCGTTCCCGCCATAGAGTTTTAGGGCGGCAGCATCATAAGCTAGAGTAGCATCGTGAGAATTCTCATAGGTGCCGAGCCAGATGCGAGCAGCACTATTGGGATCACGGATTTCAGCGATCCATTTTCCCACAGGACTCTTGCAGACACCTTTATAGGTGCAGTTCTCATTTTCGTGAGGTACATTATCATCAAATAATTTAGTGAGATTATCAAGTGACAAATTCCAGTCTGCATTGCACTTATTATAGGTGCTTCTAGCATTTTCAGGCCCATCATCAAACAAGACAGTGAGACTATCATCCTCAAGTGAATATCCGTGTCTGGATGAGGTGAAGAAGTCGGTGTGGGGATGAAATCGAAATTGGTGATGTTGAATACCAGATTGGAGTTTGAGAACACAACCCCTGTTGAAGAATTGTTGAATGAAGTATTTGGTGTTGAAACCATCTCCGGAGTATAGCATTAAAGTGTTTCCCCATTTGCTCTTCCAACCCCATCACGTTATGTTTCTTTTGTTAGCATATTATGTTCTCCGTTTTGTTTTTTGTTTTCTTGACCACAACTGTGACCTCCTCCATAGGTAACTTCAAAAACAAATGACTGTCTCACTTCACTGGACCATCTTAGCAGCTTCACAATTAGGTGAACGACAACGAGCACATCGATAATATTTTCTTCAGTGCCAAAAGAAAATAATTGTTTGACTCTGAATTCAATTACCATATGTGAATGAACCAGGGTAGTGTAGAATCATCCATCCAAACTTTTGGTCAATTCATTCACAAAAAGAAGGGGAACTCGTACTTACATGACGACAACAACAACAACATTACCCAGTATAACCCCACAAGTGGGGTCTATGAAGGGAATAATGTACGAAGACCATACTTCTATCTTTATGGGGTACAGAGGTTGTTTCTGACCTTCGGCTCAAACTCCTACTCACATGAAGAAATAGATATTCATATTTTTTTGTTGTTGTTGGCCAATGAACTTAGATAGTACTCAACTGGGATATTTTGCACCTAAGATAACTTTCTGTCCATATTTCTCCAACTGTATCCATCTTCAGGTGGAACCTCTTCACTGGATTGAGCTTATACGTACTCTGTCCTTCGCTCCATCGTCTTCCTATAATGATTAACTGTATACGAGTTGAAGTTTCTAACAAGGACCTCCAACATATGTAAGAATATATAATACTGTACACAGAGGCGGACCCACATGCATCCGTGAGGGTGCACGTGCACTCTGTAACTTTTTTAAAAAAATTATATATATATGTATAGATACCTTAAAAAAGGTTAATATATTAAAGTGTGCACCCCCAATAATAAATCTCGTCTGCGTGCACTGGTCTAGAACTCGGCTGAAGACATCCTCAAGTGGGGCGACATCGCGGATTCGATTCTCGTTGGGTGCAATTTTTATTTTTACAATCCTTTATAATTTTTCCTTTACCTTTTGTTGTTTGCCACCTCATCTGGCCCCACCCTTAATTAAAATAAATTTTAAAATACACTCTCATTATTTAAATTAATAAATCCTAATACATGTCAATTTCCCCAAAATTAATAAATCCTAATACATGTCAATTTCCCCAAAATTAATAAATCCTAATACATGTCAATTTCCCCAATCCCTAAAAGGCTAAAACATATCAAACTCCCCAAATCCCTAAAATATATCAATTTTTCCAAAATCTCCTCAAGCCAAATAAAAAAAACCCAAGTACTGCCTCAGCAAGGACCAGGCAACAGCAGTGGCCCACCGCCGGCGGCAACGAAAAACAGTCACTCCGACTCCGACAGCGGCAACACAAGTCAGATTCTATCTTTATCTGTATTACATATTATTTTTGTATTGCTAGTTGCTATGAAAAGAGGGGTATGATTCTCCTATTGAAAATATTGCATTTATTTTTATTGTCTCATGAAAAAAGGGGGTGTGATTCCTCCATTACATATCATAGTGTTTTTGTTGTTTTACGAAAGGAGGGGTGCAATTTCTCTATTAAAATTGTTGTGTTTACTTCTTCTTTTTTGTGAGGGGTGTAATTCCTCTATTACATATCATATCGTTTTTGTTGTTTTACGAAAGGAGGGGTGTGATTTCCATATTGAAATTGTTGTATTTACTTATTTTTTTGTGAGGGGCATGATTCCTCCTTTACATATCATATCTTTTTGGTTGTTTTATGAAAGGAGGGATGTGATTCTCCTATTGAAATTATTGCGTTTACTTATTTTTTTTGTGGGGTGTGTGATTCCTCTATTATATTTTATTTCTTTTGTGCTATGGAAGGAGGGGTGTGATTCCCCTATTAACAATGTTATATATGTTTACTTATATTCTTGATGAAATCTTTATTTTGTAGGAATTTGTTATTGATTCTTGATTCTTGTGAATTGAAATGGATAGATATTATTCTTCTCAATCAAGTTCTGGTTTTAAATTCAATTCTCCCTGTCTTACAAAAGAGTTTGATGTAAATTCACTTAAATCCGATCTTGGAGAAAGAAATCCAATTCATGAGTATGACTCTACGATACGAGATCAAGTGAGAAGACACTATATTCAACAAGGGCCTTGTCAATCGATTCTTTCTGAATTTCCTCAAACTAGAATCGGAACAAAAATGCGTCGATTTAATTCGACATGGTATAAGGGTTCATATTCTAGGTGGATGGAGTATAGTGAGAAGAAAGATGTTGTATTTTGTTTGTGTTGCTATTTGTTTAAAAATAACTATGTAAAGGGCAATGCAGGTGATTTTTTCACGAAAACCAGTTTTAAGGCTTGGAATCATAGTTCGGAGCGATTTCAATTACATGTTGGTGAAGTAACTAGCATCCACAGAAGATGTTTCAGTAAGATGCTAGATTTCGAGAATCAATCTCAATCAATTCAAGTTGCTTTGAACAAGCGATTTGAGAAAACAAGAAGTGTGCACCGAATTCGTTTAGAGGCTTCAACTAATGTGGCAAGGTTCCTCTTGGAATTCGGATTGTCTTTTCGAGGTCATGATGATAGTGAATCTTTGAAAAATAAAGGCCTTTTTCTAGGTCTTTTGAAATGGCTGGAAAAATTGCTTCCTGATTTGAATAATGTTATTTTAAAACATGCTCCAAAAAATGCTATGATGACTTCTTCAAAAATTCAAAAGGATATTGTGAGTGCTTGTGCACAAGAAACTGTGAAAGCTATAATTGATGATTTGGATGGAGATTTTTTTGGGATTTTAGTTGATGAATCCAAGGACATATCACACCATGAACAAATGGTCATTGCTTTGAGGTATGTTACAAAAAAAAAAAGTAAAGTGAATGAGCGAGTTATTGTTATTGTTCGTGTTGGTGATACATCAGCAAAAGCATTAAAGGAAACAATATGCTCTTTGCTTATGAGACACTCTTTAAGTACATCTAAAATACGGGAACAAGGTTATGATGGGGCTATTAACATGCAGGGACAGATGAATGGTCTTAAAGCTTTGATTTTGCAGGAAACTCCATCGGCATATTATATTCATTGTTTTACTCACCAATTACAATTGACACTTGTAGCAGTTGCAAAAAAATATTTGCTCGTGGATGATTTTTTTGCTATTATTAATAATGTGTTGAATGTGGTTGGAGCATCATTTAAGCGCAGAGATCAACTTCGGGACCATCAAGCAGAAATATTGGAGCAACTACTAGAAAGTGGTGAAGTTCAAAGTGGAAAAGGGTTAAATCAAGAACGACGGTTGCAAAGGCCAGGTGACACTCGTTGGGGTTCACATTTTAGAACATTGGATAACTTTATTGTTTTATTTTCATCTATAGCTCATGTGCTTGATGCGATTAAATGTGGAGGTTCTAATCCCAATGATAGATTGCAAGCAGGAGCATTTTTTACTATGATCAATAAATTTGAATTTGTTTTCTTTCTTCACTTGATGTTGAAAATATTGATGATGTCAAATGAGTTGAGTGCATCATTGCAGAGGAAAGAGCAAGATATTGTAAATGCCATGATATTTTTTGGCATTACTAAGGAAAGATTGCAATCGTTGAGAGATGATGGATGGGATTCTTTGGTGAATGAAGTTCGTCTATTTTGTGATAAACATGAAATCTCTGTACCTAAGATGGATGACTTTTATCTTACCGGAAATTCAAAGCGTAGGCATTCTAGTGTTACTTACTCACATCACTTACGTATTGAGCTTTTTTATGCTATAATTGACTTGTAACTTCAAGAGCTTAGTAATCGTTTTGATGTTGTGAGTGGTAACTTGCTTCTTGGTATGGCAAGCTTGTATCCGGTTAATGCTTTTGCTAATTTTGATAAGGAAAAAATAATGACATTGGCCAAGCATTATCCAGATGAGTTTGGTGAATCAAAGCTTCGAGAGCTTGGTTACCAACTCGATACTTTCATTATACACATGCGACGCGGTGATCCTAAATTTTATAATTTGAAAGGAATTGGTGACTTGGCAAAAGCACTGGTTAATGCAAATTTTGTGGAGACTTATTCTCTTACGTACTTACTTGTGAAGTTGACATTGATTTTACCAGTCGCTACTGCAACTATAGAGAGAGCTTTTTCATCCATGAAGCATATAAAGAATGAATTGCAAAGCAGTATTGGTGATGAATTTTTAAGTAATTGTTTAGTTTGTTACATTGAGAAGGATATATTTGTAAATATAAGCAACGATGCTATCATTGACCGTTTTCAGAATATGAAAACGCGTCGATGTCTAGTGTGAAAAGATGGTCTACTTTTGTTATATTAGTACTAAATTAATGACATTTGATCATTTTGAAGTTTATACTTTGCTCATAAATTTTTGCAATTTTTAAGTTTAAAAGAGTTTTATGCCAAATTTTGTAGTTGGTAATTGACATAAATATGTTAAAGATAATGGTGCACCCCCTATCTTCAAATCTTGGGTTCGCCTCTGACTGTACAATTTGATTTCCTAAAACTTATCCGCGTCATACCCTCATCTGAGTATACATACAATTTGGTAACTTTGTCTTTGGGATACATATATACACGAATATAACTGGTATCGTGTAACATTATTAGAGGAAAAATACTTATCAGCACCAAGTACAAGCATAAAATTTATCACTTGACCAATGTTCATTCATATATAATCCTACTCATTTCATTACTTTAACCATATAGTAGATTAAGAGAGGCTAGGCAGTAGGCACCACTTCTAGGGACCACGAGATCAAGATTTTCCAAAGCATTCAATTTCCACCACTAAGATTTAAGATGATCCATAACACTCTGAATGTTCTAAAGTATAAGGATCAAAGCTTAATGTAGCACATATCACTTCAATTCACATTAAATGTTGTACACCAATTCAGTTATAAGTGAGGGATAAAAGAACCGTGAAGGGATGTAATATAGTAAAAGTTCCTCCACTATTAAGTCCTGAAAATGCGGTCCTGTTTGGTAAAAGCACTAAAACCCATGGTGGGATTTCTAGGGTGTGAATCCCGATTAGACAATAAGTAAATTCCGAACACCAGATGGTTACACAAAAAAATAGAGGTGGATGAGATCGAATACCTCTTCCTGGAGTTAGAGGGACGGTCACAACTCTTTGCGCTATTATCAGCCAGAAGATGAGGATGAGATTCCAGCTGTGGCGAAGCTGATGAAGATGGTGCTGAATTAATACTTTGTTTTCCTTTGCTTATCATCCCTGATAAAGCAGTGCCATTCAAGAGGGACAGTGCTTTGTCATAGGAAGAAAGTATCTCCGCAGCCAAATACTGGCAGACGTCTTGTTTCATGGGATCAAAGTATTTTTGCAGCTGCAACATCAATTCTTTTCCCTTGGTTAGAAGTGCGAAGACTACATGCTTTAGTAGTCTTCCTGTCCTTAACAAATGTAATTGGTAGAGTCAACGCATATTGCATTAGTTGACTATCAAGGCCTTCTGCCCTATATGAGAATAATTTATTTTTAAAGGGGAAATGAAACTTTTGATCAGAAAAAAATAGACATAAATGCTTAAAAGGGAGAAGACAAGAGTTCAGTTGACTATCAAAATTGTAGGGACTGTTTTGTCTTTTCACAAAATAGCCCCCGATGTGTTACACCTTAGGCGTAGGGTGGTCCAGTGCACAACACCCTTCAATGAAAAAATACTATTAACACAACTGAAAAGAAAATTTGCACTCTTCACCAAATTTCTTGTTCTTCCTGACCAAATTCAACGCCAAAAAATGGCTTGTCCCTACCATAAAGTATTCATATTTCTTGAAGAACACATCTTTTCCTTGATCAATAAAATATTTTATAAAACTTTATATTGATCCTCAATCACCAATCCTTGCATTATAATGGGTTGTGCTCGAGAGGCTACGAATCGAATCTTATTATCTTAAATATATCATATGAAAAGTGGAAATTAAAAATGTTTTCAAAAAAAGAAAAAAGAAGTATTCTTTAATGGATTAAAAAGGAAACTAAGTGTTGGAATATAATGGTTTTGAAGATTGACAAAACAGTAAAACAGATGCAAGAAACAGGTAGATTCACTAGGTCCATCGACATGACCTCAGTCTGTAGTTGAGATGCTAATGATCAATTGACTTTGAACACAAGCTAAGGAGAGAAATGATGTTGTGTCAAGACAATTTCCTTCTTACCAAAAATAGTTGAATCCTTGTAAGGAAGGAAATTAAAAAGGAAGGCGGTAAAGGGTAAAAGGAAGGCGGCAAAGGGTCTCCAAAAAGGAATGGGATTCCTTAGAATAAAAAGCAATCCGTCCTAAAGGAAGCAAGTATCTACATCTATAAATACCCAAAGGCTTCCACAAGGACGTTTGCATACTCATACAATAACAAAGGCAAAATCAAAGATTGATTCTTGAGATGTTGCGTGAAGAACTCCTAGAAGGAACATGACCATATTGCAGAGGTTTAGCTTGATTATATTAGGAGTGTTATTTGAGTTGTAATTATTTATGCTTTCATAGTTCCAGTGTATTATAAACTGGAATAGGAGTTAGTCATCAATTTGGAATAACTTGAAAACTTGAAAACACAATCCAAGGGTGGTTTGTGTGAGTTTAGGAATTATAGTTTATAATTCCATTAGGTTACAGAGTTTGCAATCTTTGTTTGAGTGGCTTATAGATTTAGTGAATTTGGGTTAAATCCTATAGAGGTACAGGTCATAGATATTTACACCTATTTTGAGTCGGGTGTTTTCCACGTAAAATATTGTGTTCTTATTTTACTGCTTTCATTACGTTTGTGGAACACATTAGACAATCCATTTCATATGAAGAAGATAATTATCCGCAATTCACTAAAACACTGGGACATGTAGAATATCAATTGGTATCAGAGCGGATTATCTCGTTAAAGGTTAACCCCTTGAGATAAGATCAAAGATGAATTCTGCACCACCTACTGGGCATTGTGAAGGACAATCCACCACACGACCGCCTCTCTTCAATGGGTCTCACTTCACATAGTGGAAAGCTCACATGGAAGACTTCATTTAGGCTGAATATTACGAACTATGGGATAGAATAACTAAAGGCGCCAAAATCCCAATGAAAACAATGGAAGGAGAACAGGTGAAAAAGATAAGAACTAACTTCACTCCAGATGATCTCATCTCCCTCAAAAAGAATGCTAAGGCCAAAATAATTCTTGTTTGTGGCCTAGGTCCTGCTGAATACGACAGAGTTTCAAGTTGTACCACTGCCAAGCAAATCTAGATGCACTAGTGAATATTCATAAAGGCACTAGTCAGGTAAGAAAGTTCAGAGTAGCTATGCTATTCACTGAATATGAGACATTCAAGATGAAGGATGATGAGACTCTACAAGAGATGATCAATCGACTAACCAACTTGGTGAATGAACTCTCGTCTCTGGGAAAAATCCTGACCACTGAAGAACAGGTTAACAAAGTATTAACAATTCTCCCAAAGGATAACTGGGATGTCTAGCTGAGTGCAATAAGAGAAACAAAAGATCTCACAACTATGACTCCTGATGAGTTAGTGGGAAACTTAAAAACCTATGATAAAAACATGAGCAACTTCAAAAAAGATTTAAACCAAGGACAAATCACTAGATCTGAAAGCATCTACTAGTGATGATTCAGATTTAGATAAAGAACAGGTGGCATTCATTACCAAGAAATTTAGGAATTTCTTCAAGAAAGATGGCAGTAATGACAGGAAAGGAACAGGTAGTAGGCGTCGGTCCAATGAACGATCCCAGGATGGCTGTTTTAAATGTAAGAAAACTAATCACATGATTAAGGACTGTCCTAGAAATTAAATGGAGAAAGAAAAGAATGGAGAAGGAACAAAAGTCTAAAGACAAGGGTGACTCCAAGAAATTTCATGCTATGGTAGCTGCTTGGGGTTCTGAGGAATCTGATAGTGAAGTAGATGAAATAGCCTTTATGAAAATAGGTGATTCTGATATGGAGGAAGAAGAGAAAGAAGAGGATAGCAAATCCGAGGTAAGTTTACTTGAACTAAAAGATAATCTTAATCTTTTCTCTAAGAAAACACTAACTACCTTGATGGTTCATCTAATTGATGAACTTCATGACTTAATAGCTAATAGAGATCAGTTACTTAAAGCTCTTACCAGTCTTAAGTATGAATTCATAGATGTTGAAAAAGGCAAGAGCGTTGTTGAGAAAGAGAACTGTACTATAAAGGAACAAATGAACCAACATGGTGCAACCATCCTAGCTCTTAAGTCAGAAGTACTTAAACTCTCCATTACTGATAAAGGGAAAAAGAATATATGTGATAATTTTCTAAGGATTGAGTTCTGCTCTTAAACAAAGGAATGAAAACTTATTCAATGAAAGAGGAAAAGTTAGAAACCTTAATCAAGAAAACTCTAGGTTAAATCTAGATCTAGAAGGAGCTAACCGGTGCACTCAATCCTCAAGAATTGTAAATCATCTAAGCAACAAAAACCACAGTGAAAGAGTTGGACTAGGATTTCACAAAGAAACTACTCCTATTGAGGACATATGTTATATTTATGGAAACCTAGGACATCCTACCACTGAGTGCCCTAAAAGTAATGAAGTAATTAATAAAAATGGAGAGTTTGTGAAAAGAAAAAAAGGCATACCAGTCAAGAGAAACAAGTTCACTTCTTCTGAAAAGAACAAGTTAAACACAGTAAAGAGAACTTGGTTCATATCTACTAAAAACTATAAGGATGCTCATGTCAAAAGGTATACCAACCTATTGCCAGCATTGGCTAGAAGAAATATGATTCACCCCTTTGATCAAAAGAAAGGACCTAAGCTTATCTGGGTGCCTAAATCTAACCTCTAAATTGTTTTGTAGGTAAGAGTGAAAGGTGGAAAGAGACATTGATATATGGATAGTGCTTGCTCAAGACACATGACTGGAAACAAACAAAAATTCCTTTCACTCACCTCACTAAAAGGAGGAGATGTATCCTTTGGAGATGGAAAAAAGGGACCATTACTGGTGTAGGACAGATTGAAAGAACTAAAAATAAAACTTTGGAGGAATTTTATCATGTTGAAGGACTGAAACACAATCTTCTGAGCATCTCCCAACTTTGTGACAAAGACAACAAGGTGACTTTTACCTCAGCAGGGTGCAAAGTCAAAAAGCTAGATACAAAAGAAGTTGTGCTCACTGCAAAAAGACACAAAAATATGTATAAGGCTGACATCTTGGGAGCATCAAGCTCTGATCTTACCTGTCTAAGTGTGATGGATCATGATTCTCTTTTATGGCACAAACGACTAGGACATTCAAGTTGTAACAGTTAAACAAACTTGCTTCTAAGGACTTAGTCATAGGGCTTCCTAAAACTAAATTCAAAGATGACAAGACATGTAGTGCATGTGTAAGGGGGAAGAAGGTGAGAACCTCATTCAAGACAAAGAACCTGGTCAGTATAACTAAGTGTTTTGAGCTGGTCCATATGGATCTATGTGGACCAATAAAAGTTAGAGGTAGAGGAGGAAAGAAGTATGTTTATGTGCTTGTGGATGATTATTCAAGATTCACCTGGACTCTCTTCTAAGCTTCTAAAGAAGATTCTTTTGATGTCTTCTATATATTTATCAAAAAGATAGAAAAGAAACTTCGTACTTCCTTTGTTTCTATCAGATCTGACCATGGAACTAAGTTTGAAAATGCAAAATTCCTAGAGTACTGTGCTAAATGGGGTAGATCATAAATTCTCTGCTCCTAGAACACCTCAACAAAATGGAGTGGTAGAAAGGAAAAATAGGACTTTATAAGATATGTCTAGAACTATGATGATTGCTGGAAATCTTGCTCAAAACCTTTGGGTTGAGGCTTTGAGTACTACTTGCTACATCATCAATAGATGCATGACTAGACTTATTTTGGAGAAGACTTCATATGAACTGCTGAAAGGAAAAAAGCCTAACATCTCTTATCTCAGGGCTTTTGGGTGCAAGTGTTTCATTCACAATAATGGAAAGGACAACTTGGAAAAATTTGATGCTAGAAGTGATGAAGGAATTTTTCTGGGGTACTATCTACATAGTAAAGCTTATAAGGTGTTGAATAAATGAACAAATTGTGTAGAAGAGAGTGTGCATGTAGTATTTGATGAATTAAGCACCATGTCTGAAATTGTTCCACAGGATGAAGATAAAGCTAGAGATCATGCAATAGAACAGGTTCCGTCCGATGAATAGGTCAAGAGCACATTGACAGAGGGAACAACAAAACAAGAGAGTAGTTAAACTGAGGCCTCAGATCCACCAAATGAAGAAAATGTTGAAAGTTCACAAGAAATAGTTTAGAAGAACTACAAGTATATGGAATCTCATCCAATTGACAATGTTCTCATTGAACTCACTTCAGGAACCACTATAAGGTCATAACTCAGAAACCTATGTGCATTCAGTGCCTTTCTATCAATGATTGAACCCAAATAGGTAAAAGATGCTCTCCTTGATGAAGATTGGATACTAGCAATACAAGAAGAACTACATAAATTTGAAAGCAAAAAAGTGTGGCACCTGGTCCCTCCTTCTAAAGATAGAACTATCATTGGAACAAAGTGGGTATACATGAACAAACATGATGAGGATGGAACAGTTACAAGGAACAAGGCAAGGTTGGTGGTCCAAGGGTACAATCAAGAAGAAGGAATTGACTATGATGAGACATTTGCTCCTCTGACAAGGCTTGAATCTATCAGACTACTTATTGCATTTGCTTCATTAATGGAATTCACTTTTTATCAAATGGATGTAAAGAGTACGTTCTTAAATGGAAATCTCAAAGAAGAATTTTATGTGAAACATCCTCCTGGTTTTGAGAGTGCTGAATTTTTTGATCATGTTTACAAGCTAGACAAAGCTTTATATAGATTGGAGCAAGCTCTAAGAGCTTGGTATGAAAGACACAAAATTCCTACTGGAGCATGGATATGAGAGAGGTAAAATTGACAACACTTTGTTCTTAAAGACTAATGGAAAGGATCTATTAATTGTTCAGGTTTATGTTGATTATATCATCTTTGGATCCACAAATCACAAGATGACTCAAGAATTTTCCCAACTCATGAATGGAGAATTTGAGATGAGCATGATGGGAGAGCTCAATGTCTTTCTAAGACTTCAAATCAAGCAAACTCCAACTGGCACTATGATTCACCAACAAAAGTATGTGAAAGAGTTGCTCAAGAAGTTCAAGCTAGAGAAAGCCAAAGCTATCAATACCCTCATTGCCACTGCCACAAAACTAGACCATGATAAACCTGGTCCATCGGTCAAGGAGAAGTTGTATAGAGGCATGATTGGGTTTCTCTTGTATCTTACTGCTAGTAGACCTGACGTAGTCTTTAGTGTTGGACTTTGTGCAAGATTCCAAGCGAAGGCCAAAGAATCTCATCTACAGGCTGCAAAGAGGATCTTGAGATATCTAAAAGAAACAACTGATTTGGGGTTATGGTATCCTAAAGGAAGTAACTTTGATCTTGTGGGGTACTAAGATGTTGATTATACTAGTTATCTAGTGGATAGAAAAAGTACCTCAGGTATGGCACACTTCCTTGGATCATGTCTGATTTTCTGGTCCACCAAAAAGCAAAACTCTATTGCTTTGTCTACTGCTGAAGCTAAATATGTTGTTGCAGGTTCTTGTTGTGGTCAACTCCTATGGATCAAGCAACAATTGCTAGATTTTGGTATAGATGTAGGGTATGTTCCTATCTTTTGTAACAATATAAGTACCATCAATATTGCCAAAAATTCAGTCCAGCATAAGCGTGCCAAACACATTGATAGAATTGGGGATGATTAAGATTGCATGAAACTTCCCTCTATAATTAGCTAGAATTGACTATGTATTAATCTGATATGAATAAAAGTTATATGGTTATTTTGTTTAATCTTGCACATTTAATTGTGTGTCACAAGTCCAGTTGTTTGATATAACCTATTTTTGTATTAGATTGAGCAGAAAAATAGGGCAAGTTAGCATTGGAAACCTCAAATCTTAGTGCATCAGGTATGTATTTACACTATACTGCAATTATTATCTAAAGTGAACTGCTTGGGCGTACCTGTTCCATTTCATAATTTCTGAAGCATTCTTTCAAAGAAAACATCAAATCCCAACCAACTTCTCCTATTTAAAAAACTACAATAACTATTACATCACCTACCATCTCACCCAGTCCATAGGACTAAACTCTTATTTTTTTTCTCCCAACTCACATCACTTCTCCTCTCTACTGTAAAAAGCAACACTGGGTTGCTAATGAAGAAGTCCAATACTCCAGTGAACATGTTAAAGTAGGCTTAGAGTGCTAAATCTGAAGAATTGAAGGATACTCAGGCTATTCATAGACTTAAACAGGTAGCCTTTGAGGCAAGAAGTGTTAAGAATTGTCAGTATGAAAGCAGAATTTGAAAAGGAAATGGTTGAAAATGTTGAGACAGTATGAACGTTGACCCAGCTCCTCCCACCTGATCCATTCTCCTCCTTAACCTAGATTCTCAGTTCCTCAATCCTATCAAGTTTTTTTGTGCTCAAGTTGTTCTTTTTTTTTCCAGTGGTTAGTAGTATTTTGTGCGGCATATCTGGTTCATATTAATGAAATGTCTATCTTCTGCCTACTTTGCTACTGTTCTTGTTCTCTTAAATACTTTAAATTAGTTGCTTGTCTTATAATTGATTGTCTTTGTGATAGCCCCAATGGCCATGAATATTCTGACTTTGGCTTTTGTGTTACCTAGTGCTTAATTTTTTGATGAAGCCAAAAAAGGGAAGATATAGGTTTGTGCAGTATTTATAACTCATGACTAACCTGGTACATCAAAGTGTTTCTTGCCTTCTTTGCTTAAGTATTGTCTCAAGCTTGTCTCAGGTTTATTAAATTAGTTGCACAAAGGCAAATATTTGTCATCATCAAAACGGGAGAATTGGTTGGAATGTAATGGTTTTGAAGAATGACAAAGCAGTGAAACAGATGCATAAAACAGGTAGATTCACTAGGTCCATCGACATGACATCAGTTTGCAGTTGAGATGCTAATAATTGATTGACTTTGAACACAAGCAACACAAGCTGAGGAGAGAAATGATATTGAGTCAAGACAATTTTCTTCTTACCAAAAGTAGTTGAATCCTTGTAAGGAAGGAAATTAAAAAGGAGGCGGCAAAGGGTCTCCAAAGAGGAATGGGATTCCTCAAAAGAAGGTCTCCAAAAAGAAATAGGATTCCTTAGAAGAAAAAGCAATCCGACCTAAAAGAAGCAAGTATCTACATCTATAAATATCCAAAGGCTTCCACAAGGATTTTTGTATACTCATACAATAACAAAGATAAAATCAGAGATTGATTCTTAAGGTGTTGCGTGAAGAACTCCTAGAAGGAACAGGTCTATATTGCAGAGTCTAACTATACGTTTAGCTTGATTGTATTAGGAGTGTTCTTCGAGTTGTAATTGTTTATGCTTTCATAGTTTCGGTGCGTTATAAACTGGAATAGGAGTTGGTCATCAAGTTGGGATAGCTTGAAGACTTGGGAACACAAGCCAAGGATGGTTTGTGTGAGTTTAGGAATTAGAGTTATCGTTGTTTGAGTGGCTCACCGATTTAGTGAATTTGGGTTAAATTTTGTAGAACTACAGATCGTGGTTTTTTATACCTATTTTGAGCCGGATGTTTTCCACGTGAAATACTGTGTTATTATTTTACTGCTTTCATCATGTTTGTGGAACACGATAGATAATCCATTTTATTAGAAGAAGATAACTATCCGCAATTTGCTAAAACACTAGGGCGTGTAGAATATCACTAAGACAAACAAATTGAGACAAAGAGAGATCATTTTTGTGTAATTTTGAGTTCGAAAGAGACAGGGTTGTGGCTCCATTGTAAGTTCACATCAAGGTATTGAATATTTTTAGATGTTTTCCTTTCATTAATTACATGTATTGACATCTCAACTACCGAAAATTCCTAGGATTACTCAAGAACTCTAGTCTTGGGGAATAAGGGTTCATCAAGAGATAATTCCACTACTCAATACTTGTCATTTTTGCATTAGATACACTTAGAAGGTGATTTTAAGTAAAGACCATGGTTTAATTATATTATTTGAGAAATCCTAGAAATGATGGTGAATAGTGCCTAGGTCTAAAGATTGAATTAGCCAAATACTTTAATTTGTGACATAAATGAGATGTAAATATCTTGTATATTGGGTACTAATTGGACTTAAAGAATGAGAGTAATGGGAAAGGAGAGATTTTGATGTCTTAATGTCAATTGTGAACCAGAAGGTGGGTGGGTACGTTATGATGCGATATTTGAACTTGAAAATGTTGTTTGCCAGTTAAAAATATAAGATTAAAAAATATCAAGGGTAGGGAATGAGTCGAATAAACTTCACAGGGTTGGAAAAATAATAGACGAAGCTTTACTTAGATAGGTTTTTGATTGATCTTTTCTTTCTTAGTGAATGGAAAGGAGGGTGCTGGGTATGTTATAGAAAAGGAAGGCGGAAGCATCGAATGGCGCAGAGAGGAGGCTCGGCAGATCAGCGAATCTTCATCATCTTCTTCCGGGGAATTCCACTCTTCTTTCATGGATTAGGAACATAATAAGCACCAGTAGCCTATTGAGTTAGATGAGCTAAGACTTGCCATTCTGATGAAAGGGATATCATTCTAATGAAAGCCTGATTCTTTCCTTATCAATGTTTGAGATGTCTGGTTGTTTCAATTTCCCTAGTTGACAATATGACTTTTATGCTTGGACTCTGGAGGCAACTCGGATCTTCAACTTTTAAATCAAAACTTCTGACGAAATTGTCGTGTAAGGGGGTACTTTTCCAGGTCGGTTCCCAAGATATTCCTAATTCCAAGAGAATGCCTTGAAAATGTGGTAAATACATTGGTTGAAGTTCCTTGAAAGAGTTTTTAATCTCTCCAAGGAATTCCTGGACACCACCAATATCAGGGTGAGGAATAGTAATTGATTTGAAGGTTCTCGCTTGCTACTGGGAAGAGAGGGCCGCTGTCATTCTTCACTTTGTTCGAGAATCAACTGCACATGAATAGACTCTTCCTTAGGCCTTCAAGGAGTCCCAACCCGAACTTGGTTTATCTTATGTTTGGCTGAAGCTTAATTGCAAGCACATCATCTGTTTCTTAGTCCTCTTTGGACAACCTTTAATCAGAGAAAGACTTAAAAGTGGCTTAAAGATATTTTGTTTTATTTTTAAATTATACAGCAGCTCTTTGAAGTACCCTGGTAGATTATATTTATAACAAGCCGGATATACGTGTCATATATACTCCACCTTAAGGGGCAGTTTTAAATACAACCACAAAAACAAGCCCATTGTAGTCCCAAAAGAGGGGTCTGGGAGGGTAGAGTGTACGCAGGTTTTGACCCTCGGCTCAAGTAGCAAACTGCCAAACACTAGAGCAAGTAAAAAAAATATAGAAGTGAAGAGGAAGGAGGAATAGTAAATGTGGAATAAAATATATTAAGGATCTAATTGTACATACCTTGTTGTAAATACTCCTATAAATTTGCTACAAAATACTAAAGAGTACTCCACACTGAAATTCTCTGGCCTGTTTGTTGACACGTTGAGGAAAATTGAGTTTGGCGTTTCCACCATAGAGTTTTAGGGCGGCAGCATCGTAAGCCACAGCAGCATCGTGAGAATTCTCATATGTGCCGAGCCAGATGCGAGCAGCACAATTGGGATCACGGATTTCAGCGACCCATTTCCCCACAGGACTCTTGCGGACACCTTTATAGGTGCAGTTCTCATTTTCATGAGGCACATCATCAAATAAGGTAGTGAGATTATCAAGTGACAAATTAAAGGTAGCATTGCGTGAAATTAAATCGGTATTTTTATAGGTACGCCTAGCATTTTCAGGCACATCATCAAACAAGACATTGGGACTATCATCGTCAAGTGTAATGTCCATGTCTGGATAAGGTGAAGAAGTCGGTGTGGGGATGAAATCGGAATTGGTGATGTTGATTACCGGATTGGAGTTTGAGAACACAACTCCTGTTGAAGAATTGTTGAATGAATTGTTTGGTGTTGAAACCATCTCCGGAGTGTAGCATTCAGGTGTTTCCCCTGCTGCTCTTCCAACTTGTGTATCTTTTGTTTGCACAGGAAGTAGTTCTTCATTTTGGTTTTTGTTTTCTTGACTACAAGTGTGACTTCCTCCATAGGTAACTTCAAAAGCCAATGGCTCTGTCTCACATCGCTGGACCATCTTAGTAGCCTCACAATAAGATAAACTACAACGAGCACATCTATAATATTCTCTGCATTTCCAAAAGAAAATAATCGTTAGCAATTAACCCATAATTAAATGACCACATGTGAAATTAACCCGGATAGTAAAGTATTCGGGTTTACACCTAAGATAATATAAAGCATTTCCAACCTTTTGGTCAATTTATTCACAAAAAGAAGGGGAACTCGTACTTACGTTACGAAATAGATTTCATATTTTTGGCTGCTGTTGGCCAAGGAACTTAGAAATTAGAATATACTCACCTGGGATATTTTGCCCCTAAGATATGTTTCTGTCCATATTTCCTCCAACTGTATCCATCTTCAGGTGGAACCTCTTCCCCGGACCGAGCTTGTACGTACTCTGTCCTTCGTGCCAGCATCTTCCTATAATGATTAATCATGTAACGAGTTGAAGTTTAGAACAAGGGCCACCATCAAATGTAAAAACACTACAATTTGATTTTCTAAAACTTATCGGCTTCATTCCCTCATCTGAGTTAGTTAGTCTAGGCGAAATTGTTTACGACTCTACCCATACAATTTGGTAACTTCGTCTTTGAAGGACATATACAAATATAAATGCTATCATGTAGCATTATTCGAGAAAAAATACTTATTGGCACCAAGTACTAGCCTCAAATTAATAAGTCCATGATTTTTTACATAAATTTTATCACATGACCAAGGTTCATTCATATATAATCCTACTTCATTTTATTACTTAACCATAATAAGTTACAAGAGTCTTGATATCGAGGGTCTATTGGAAACAGTTTATCTACCTCACAAAGGTAGGGGTTTAGTGTGCGTAAAACCTTAACCACCCCACCCCCACCCCAAACCCCACTTATGAAATTACACTGGTTATGTTGTTGTAGTAAGTTCAGAGATGCCATGAGATCAAGAATTTTCAAAGCATTCAATCCACCACTAAGATCTAAAGCGAAGGTAGAGGTAAGGTCTACGTACATTCTATCCTCACCAAATCCCACTTGTCGAGTTATACTGGGTATATTGTTGTTTTAGTAAGTTAAGAGACACTAGGTACGACTTCCTAGGACTAGGAGATCAAGATTTTTCAAAGCATTCAATCCACCAGTGGTGGAGCCACCTTTAGGCCAGGGGTTCATCCGAACTCCTTTCGGCGGAAAATTATACTATTTATACATGGTTAAAATTATTTTTTATGTATATATAGTAGATGTTGAACCCTCTTCGGCTAGTTTTTATGTGTACTTTTTCCGATTTTGAACCCCTTAATGAAAATTCTGGGTCTGCCACTGCAATCTACCACTAAGATTTAAAGTGATTCATGACACTCTAAATGTTCTAAAGATCTAAGCTTAATGTAGCACATATCACTCCAATTCAAATAAAATTTACTCCAATTCAGCTATAAGTGAGGGATGAATCATAACCCGAGTCTCGGGATTGAGTCCTAAGAATGTAGTCCTATTTGGTAAATAGCACTAAAAACCCATGGTGGGCTTTCTACGGTGTGAATTCGGATTAGACAATAAGTAAGTTCCGAACACCAAATGGTTACACAAAAAAATAGAGGTGGATGAGATCGAATACCTCTTCCTGGAGTTAGAGGGACGGTCACAACTCTTTGCGCTATTATCAGCCAGAAGATGAGGATGAGATTCCAGCTGTGGCGAAGCTGATGAAGATGGTGCTGGATTAATACTTTGTTTTCCTTTGCTTATCATCCCTGATAAAGCAGTGCCATTCAAGAGGCAGAGGCGAAGCCAGGATTTGAATCTTGGGGGTTCTGAAATTTAAGACGGGAGAACGACCTCAAACTAATATATATTACTGTTAAACTAGTGAACGAGTATCGATAACAGCCACATACCCAGTATAATTTCACAAGTGGAGTCTAGAATGATAGAATGTACGCAGACAATTGTTTTGATACACCCTCAGCTTAAAAATATTTAATGCATTTAAAAAAGCAAGGTTTTTGAATAAAAAAAAAGAAGACCAATAGGTTTTTAGATGTTTTATAGCAATTTAATTTTTTTTATTTAATGGTTCTAAAAGAAACAGAAAGTCTCTTTTGCTTTCCGTTCCTTTTTTAGTTGTCATGTTTAATTTTCGAGAGTCGATTTGACTAATTGTTACAGCTAAATTAGATTAGATTAATTCGATACTTAAAAATTAAAATTTAGATATTCAAAAACTATACGAGAAGTACTATAAATTATAATTTTTTTCTCATATTAATATGATGAAAAATTGCATTTTAAAATATTGGTCAAAATTTATATCCAGGAGGGAGTGATGTGGATTTTTTTTAATTTTTTTTTTGCCTTTTATAATTGTTAACCTCATGCTATTATTTTTAAACAATAACGTTTTTCTTTCTAAAGAAATCCAAAAGGAGGTAGAACGTGTACAGGGAACTAATAAGGGAAAGCCCTTTTCCTTGAATTTTTTTTAAAAAGAAATTTACATATATAGCAATTCTATTTTCAAAAGAAATATGCATATCTCTAGCAAAAACAGTTTGTGTTGGCAATTGGGTTCGAACCCACAACCTAGGATGCAAAAATCCTTAGTGCCTCCTTCCTTGCCACTGAGCCATCACAGCAACTTTGATGGGGGTTCGCACGTTAATAATGATATACATTTTTACTGAAATTTCTAATACAAATACAGGGCTACACGAAAGCTTCTGGGTTCGTCCGAACCCCCGTAAGCTACTACAGCTCCGCCTCTGTCAAGAGGGACAGTGCTTTGTCATAGGAAGAAAGTATCTCCGCAGCCAAATACTGGCAGACGTCTTGTTTCATGGGATCAAAGTATTTTTGCAGCTGCAACATCAATTCTTTTCCCTTGGTGAGCTCAGTAATCACTACTTTTCTCTCCCAACAATTTTTTTCTCCCATTTTTTTCGCAAAAACTGAATGCTAATCAAAGTCACGAAACTAACTAACTACGCTCGATCAGAGCTATAGCCAACGGAAAACTTGTTTTTGGAGATCTGAATATGACTTTGAGCCTTGGATCGAATGGTAGATAAATCAGAGGAAATTAAGCCTGAAAACTTGCTTACAAGTCTCCTTGTTCTTAACAAATCTAATTTGACAGAGTCAATGCACATAGCATAAGTTGACTATCAGGACCTTCTTTGTGCTTCCTTTCATTTTTTATTTTTTATTTTTTGGACAAAAATAAATAAAATTGCCCTTTTATGAAAAGAAACTTTTAATAGGGGAAATGAAACTTTTGAAAAGGTAACTAAGAAAAAGTTGACATAAATGGTTAATAGAGAGAAGACAAGCAAAAGGATTCGAACAGGCAACAACGTAACATCAATTTTTATTTTTATTTTTGCATGTAATTCTCTGTTTTCTTGTCCTCTATTTAAGATAATACTAAAAGTTATTTACTTTTGACATTTGTTTTGAATCACCTATCAGCCACTTCTCGGTTCCCTCTAGAATGAGGTTCGTAAGGGAGCCACTATGAAGAAGTTTTGGAAGTTAAGAAGGAAGCATTGGGCTCATATTTGTCAAGACCCAAAATCCTAACAAGCCATGGAGGGCACCTGCCCTTCCTCATACGCGAACCTCATTTATTATTAACCAATTAAGACGAGTAAAAACGGAAATATGCGAAAACCAGTAAACCAACACTAAGGACCCATTTGGTCATAAAAATCAAAAACCTATGCACTTTATTTGGTATTTTTGAAGTTGATAATACAATTGGAGTTGTGTTTGGCATAGTATTCTCAAAAGTATTTAGACTTTGAATATTCTTTTTTTATAAATATGATTTATATCCTCAATTTCTAAAAACTAAAAAAATAACTCAAATTAACTTTTACAACTCCACTATAATATAAAAAGTAAACAACATTACTATTGAACATTAAAAGCAACCACATGGAGCCATGTTTCCGTCTCCCATAACATCACCAATAAACCAAAAGCTACACCACTCCAGATCTTTAGCTTCACCATAAAAATAACATACATGCTCCGTATGATATCAGTCTATTACAAAGATTCATTAATGCATAAATTAATAACACTAGTTGGGGTTGTAGTTGGCATTATTTTTAATTTGGTTGGTGGTTTTTGTACAAAATAAAAAGTTGGGGTAGTATTTAAAAATAAAGTGATAGGAAAAAGTCAATCCAAAAATAATGAAGTGTTTTTCAAAAATTCAAAAATTGTAAAACGTATTCCGGAATATATTTTTTATTTTTATGATCAAATAAGTATTCCGGAATAAAGTGAAAACGTATTTCGGAATATTATGAATAATATTTATGGCCAAACACTACTAAATATGAAATGCTAATCCCAAAGCTATTACAAGCGCCCCAATGAAAACAACCCCCAAGATTGATGACGAAATTACAAGTCTGAATACTACAAAAGCTGCCCGGAAAGAAGAAAGACAGTAAATATAAAATAAAGATGGAATCCACTGCTGCCAAAGCTGAGAAGCTCACCCTGAAATCCGGCAAGTCACCTGAAATCCGATATCAACTCAGACGCCACCCAATCCTGGAATTAAATATGCTTGCAAAAGATGTAGCAAATTAGAGTAAGTAGGGGAAACACAACAGTATCATCCCCCAACCCTTTTTAGAAGTGATTGTGAGAGCTGGTCTTACCACTAATATTTTGCCACGCTTTATCAGATATGAACATATAAGAAATTAATTAAGCAATCCAACAGTCAAGAACAGTTAAAGTTGAGGTAATTAACCGAACATCTGACTTAAAATCAAGTAAAATCAAGTAATCAGAGACTATCACAAGAACGGCATACAAGCTCATTTAATCTTCTCAACCAAGTAGGGAGGAAAATAAGTCAATTTTAACACCACAATTCAACACTCAGAATCAATAAGTAATGTAATGTATGAGAATGCAATGCATATACAGTGTATATACCCGCTTCATATATCAGATCTTGTGAAAGGTTATGTCTCATGTCATTATCTCAATTGTCCACAATACATAATGTAGATTCAATATGATACAACTGCTCATAGATATATAGTGCGACGTTGTCATCATCTATCCTTGACACGCTTCTAAATTATAATTGTGGAAGGAATTTCTCTTCAAGCTTGGAGCATGTTAGAGAAGTTTTTTCTTGACCATGTTTCTTCCTCTAATCCATCTTAAAAATAAATTTCAGAATTTTAAGAAACAATTTCTTTTGGTGGAAGAATATCAATAATTGTTGCATTCCCTATCAACTGCGCTATCCGTCATTGGTAAATCAATATCAGATAAGGACCTTGTTTCTCAAACTTTGCAAGGTTTACCTTCATCATACAAGACATCGGTTGATCTGAAAATTTCAATAGGACATTTTCCTCATCTTTTGCCTGCGTCTTTGTCTTCTTGCTAAAGACGAACATATCAAATCCATTTCACCTGATGATTTTTCTTCAAAATTTTATATCTGTGATTATTTCTAGTCGTTCTCTGGGATAATTGGTTTCACATACTAATTGCTATCTTAGATATTAAGATATAGTCTGAGATTCTTTCTCATTCTTCAATTCCAATTGGAAATTCTATCCATTTATTTTTTCGTCAGTCAATTTATTTTCAAATTTTTCGCTTGTGTGTAACTCAATCGAATTGTATCTGTTAGCCTTCTGAAGGAAATTGGATCGGGTCATTCATGTGGGTCAACCCGGATTCATATATAGAGAAATGAAGTATAAAAGTTGTGTTAGCCTTCTGAAGGAAATTTGAAAAGTTGTGTTTCTTTAGAAGTATAAAAGGATTCTCACAGGAGAAACCAACGTACTTTTTCATTCTCTGCAAGAACAAAAAGAACAAACAACTTCTCTTTTTCCTTCTCCAAATTCCTTTCAAGTTCGATTGAAGATTCTTTGAAGATTACTTCTCAAAAAAGTGTTGGAACAACTCTGTAACAAGGTACGATTTATAGACTGTGATCTTTCGGTGTAGTTCGTGTTTTATACATGTGATTGCACTCTTAGACTAGTGAAACGAATTCAATGATCCTGCAAATTATGTGTTTGATTAGATTCTCCATTGGTATCAGAGCCAAGTTTTATTTGTTTTTTTCTAGTCATATTTATTAGTATCGCGTTATGGATAGTTGTTGGTTATTCAGATAATTTTTGTGGTGTGGCATGAAACCCGATAATCTGAAAAAGGGCTACGATTCTATAGCAATAGAGAAAGGAGTAGAAAAGTTTTTTTTTGGTTCTAGAATTTTTTTTTTTGGAAAGTTCTCGTTGTTTGAACACTTTGGAGAAAAGTGTAGTTTTTATGTAATCATGTTTTTCTTTGATTAGTCTGAGAAGCAGTGATTTCTTTTACTACTTTTTTTGAGTCAAATCGTGATTTATAAAAATAAAAAAAACAAGCAATTTGTGAAAGTTTTTCTTAACAGAATGAAAAGCTTTCAAATTTTTTTCTTCATTATGGGGTGATTGTTTTTTGTCCTTATCATGAAAGTTTGGTCGAGTGGTCTAAGGCACAGTCTTGGTTGCCAAAGCAGTGAGGTAAAGGAATCAAATTTTTTGTTAAATTTTTTTTTTGCAGTCTATGTGGCTGAATATAAATTTTTTTTGATTTCTCGCTCGTACCGCTATTTGTTAGTCAGTTTCCACATGACTCTTTGATATCAATTCACTAATATGGACTTGAAATATGACAGTGAATATATATATATGTATGTATTTATGAAAGTCTGATAATTTTCTGTATGTGTTACAGAAAATAATGGTGATGATAAGGACACCCAGACGAGTTTCCACAAAGCAACAGAAGGATAGGGTGAAAATTTTAACTGACAATTTGGTTAATCTCTCGCCAGAATCTGATGTTCAAGATGATGATCTTACAATCTTTGTGAACCTCATAAAATTAACAAATTAATTCAAGAAGTTGTGTGGGCTGAGGGTCTATTAAGTGTGGAGAAGAAATATATGGCTTTACGGTCTACATTGCCTAATGGTTTTCAAAAGGAATTGCTTGACAAATCTTGGCATAAGTTAGTTCTCAAAATGTCAAGATATTACAAGTTGTTAGTACAAGATTTTATAAATAAGTACATCGACTTGAAAATTTAGAAGATTGTGTGTCATTCTCACTGGTTGCCTAAGAGGAATTACTTGCCTATGGACTTGCAAATAGATCTTATTTTATCTTTTGCTGTTCACATTAAAATATTACCGTGATAATATGCATTTATTTTGTATAATGATTGTTTGTATGTAACATCATTTGTATGAATTTATATTATTTATGCAATTATATTCTTAATAGGGTGTTTCTACATGTGTTATAGAATTTATGAATATTTTGTCTTGAATTTAGTGATTTACGATAAGTGGTTCTTAGATGATTGATTGTGTCAGATTTATGACATATTAGAATTTGGATGATGATTGAAAACTTAGTGAACTGTCGAATCTGAGCCTGATGTGAAATGAATATTGACATAGTTGATTATTTTAAGAATTATAATGCATATGAATTTAGGCTATAATAACGTACATAGTTGTCTCATTATACTTTATAATTGTTTAAATCAGTATGTCAACTGCTGCAAAGAACATTGGTGTTGAGCTTAATAAAGGTGATAAGCTTAATGGTGATAATTATGAAATATGGAGTATGAAAATCCAATGTCCTGGAAGAGCAAGAAGCTCTTGAAGCTCTTAATGTGTCTACGACACTTCCTGAAAATGGTGATACCCCACAATATGTGAAAGATCTTGAGGCATATCAAGTTTGGAAAAAGAAAAATTCTCTTGCTCGCATTACGTTGCTAAGCAGCATGGGTAATGATATCATGAGAGAATTTCGAAAGTATGACAATGCTAAGGACATGTGGTCTGAACTAAAAGAAAAATCTAGTCATACTTCAGTTGCTAAGTTAAGGGCTCTTACTATTAAGTTTGATATTTATAAGAAACGTCCTGATCATACTATGCGTAAGCATCTGCACCATATGTCAAATATGGTCAATGAACTGAAAAATGTCGGTCATGTGTTGACCGAAGAGTAACAACTCCAAGCTGTGATTTGCTCCCTACCCCAAAACTGGGAAAACATGAAAATGCACTTAACCGACAATATTAGCATCAAGACTATGGAAGATGCTAAGCGTCATTTGGAACTCGAGGAAGAGCGCCTTGGAGTAGACAATGCCGCTACAAATGAGTATATGACTAGTTCAGATCCTAAAAGTTGACATAGTAACAAACGTAAGCGTGGTGAATTTTCTCAAAAGAAGGGAAAAGGAAAAGTCTCAAAGAAGCCTAAGAATAATCAACAAGGAGATGAAAATATTTTTGCTCCAAAGAAAAATAAAAAGGTGAACATGGCTAAGCTCAAGTGCTACAACTGTGAGAACAAGGGACACTTTGCTCGTGATTGTCCTGAGCCTAAAAAGGTACACGACCTTAGTACTAATTTACATAATGATGTAAATGTTTCTTGTTCTATTTTTTTAACTGAATCACTTCCTATGTGGATTGTAGACTCAGCAGCCACCGAGCACATAGTGACGAATAGAGATGCTTTCGTAGATTTTCGATGAATCCTACAAGGATCCAAATGGGTGTTTGTAGGAAATAACTCCAGAAAGGAGGTAAAAGGGATTGGTACCTGCAAACTTGAAATGCGTGGTGGCTGAACTCTATATCTATATGATGTACTATTTACCCCAACAATACGTCGAAATCTAGTCTCGGTCAGAATGTTGATTAAGTTAGGATTTAATTTTTTATTTCATGAACATGGTATGGATTTGTATTTGACCAATACAAAATATGGCACTAGTTATTTTTATGATTGGTTGTTTGTATTGGATGTTGTTCAAAGTCCCACTAATAATAATATTAGTTTTTCCTTGTTTACGTCATCTTCAAATAGTGAGAATGATGTAAAAATATGGCATGCTAAGCTTGTCCATATTGGTCAACAAAGAATGAATCTCTTAGCTAACGAAGGTTTGCTTGGCACAGTAGATAAAGTAGAATTATCTACTTGTGAATCTTGTCTAGCCAGAAAAACTGCAAGAAAACATTTAGAAAAGGCACAAGAGTTGATACTCCATTGCAATTAATTCATTCTGGCATCTGTGGTCCAATGAATGTAAGGGCTGACATGGTTATATTTACTTCATCACTTTTATTGATGATTTTACTCGATTCGGTTATGTATATTTGATTTCTCACAAATCTGAAGCTTTGAGTTGTTTCATTAAGTTTATGAACTTAGTTGAGAATTAATTGGATAGAACATTTAAAGCTCTAAGAACCGATCGAGGAAGAGAGGATTTTTCTGATTAGTTCAAACTATTGTGTGATGAAAAAGAAATTCAAAGACAATTAACTACTACTTACACTCCACAACAAAATGGTGTTGCGGAACGACGAAATAGAACCTTATTAGAAAACGTTAGGTCAATGATGGCGCAAGCAAAATTACCTATCACCTATTGGGGTGATGCGTTGCTGACTACTGCGTTTGTACTTAATCATGTCCCTTCTAAATCAGTTACAACTACGCCGTATGAGTTATGGACTAAAAGAAAGCCCAATTTGAGCATTTTCAAACTTTGGGGTTGTGTTGCTTTTATACATAACCCTTCTTCCCAATATGAAAAATTAGGTCAAAGAGGAAAGAAGTGTATCTTTATAAGATACTCTGAACAGTCTAAGGGTTATATGTTCATAGGTGAACAAGACAGTGACACTGTAACTGAAATTGAGTCACGTGATGTTATTCATAGAGAACGATTTTTCTAATCAGGGCGAGATAGGTCAGGACTTATCTCTTTATAAAACTACGGACCAGACCGTTTTCGCTACTGACATTCCAATGGATTTGAGTGGGAGTCATGTTCATGATAATGGATCGGTTCTTATTTCCACAAATCCTAGTGATATTAATGGTTCGAGTAGGAGTAACTTATCAATTGATAAATCAATTTGTCAATCTCAACCTCGACGAACAAGTTGTCCACAAGTTCCCCGTCGTTGATTTGAGATCGAAGGGAAAGCATTTATAGTTACTCCGGATGATGAACTGCCAAGAAACTTAAATGAGGCTCTTACATGCCCCACTAAAGAAAAATGGTTAAAAGCAGTAGAAGAGAAAATTGAGTCAATGAAATCTAACCAAGTGTGGGAATTAGTTGATCTACCTA
The DNA here is from genome assembly GCA_031232105.1 of Capsicum rhomboideum. Classification (NCBI taxonomy): domain Eukaryota; kingdom Viridiplantae; phylum Streptophyta; class Magnoliopsida; order Solanales; family Solanaceae; genus Capsicum; species Capsicum rhomboideum. The sequence goes on along the minus strand of CP124714.1, from coordinate 149,068,997 downwards.
TAGGCCGAAAAGCTATTGGAAATAAGTGGATTCTCAAAATCAAGCGTAAGGCATATGGTAGTATCGAAAGATTTAAAGCTCGCTTAGTAGCTAAGGGGTACACACAACAGGAAGGAATTGATTATGAAGAAACATTTTCACCTGTTGTACGTTTTACTTCAATAAGATTAACTTTGTTTATAGTGGCTATGTTGGATCTTGAATTTCATCAAATGGATCTGAAAACTGCATTTCTCAATGGAGAACTAGAAGAAGAAATCTATATGGAACAACTTGTAGGTTTTGTGGAAAAAGGCAAAGAAAATAAATTATGTTGACTTCGAAGGTCAATTTATGGCCTTAAACAATCTTCTAAACGATGGTACTTACGTTTTCATAATGCTATAATATCGTATCGTTTCGTTATGATTCATGAAAATCAGTGTGTATACATCAAAAGATCCAAAGATAAATTTGTAATCTTATCATTGTATATAAACGACATACCTATAGTTGCAAGTGACATAGAGTATGTAAAAGAAGTAAAAGAATGGTTATCATCTACTTTTGAGATGAAAGATATGGGTGAAGTGTCATACATTCTTGGAGTTAAGATTTCTAGAGATCGTTCGAAGAGATTGTTGTCTCTTTCACAAGAACTTTACATTAAGAAAGTTCTTGAACGCTTTAATATGCAAGATTGCAAAACCATAAACACTTCAATTTCTAAAAGTGAAGCTTTAAATCAAAGAATATGCCCTCAGACTCCACAAGAGAAGGAACAAATGAGAAAAGTGCCTTATGCCAATGCAGTCAAAAGTCTAATGTATACTATGATGTGTACTAGACCTAATATTTGTTATATCATTGGGTTAGTTAGAAGATATCAATTCGATCCAGAACCGCAGCATTGGAAAGCAGTTAAAAGAATATTGAGGTATCTCAAAGGCGCAGTCGACTATTCCTTATGTTATCGAGGAAATGATATGCAACTCAAAGGCTACACTGATGCTAATTGGGGAGGAGATTTAAATGAGAGAAAGTCCACCTCTGGATATACTTTCTTGCTTAACAATGGCGCCATATCATGGAGTAGCAGGAAGCAGTCATGTATAGCTTTATCTACGATGGAAGCTGAATTCATAGCACTTTCATCTGTTGTGCAAGAAGCTGTTTGGCTTAAATATTTTTTGGTCCACTTGGGTGTGTATAACAATGTTGTTGAACCTGTCACAATTAATTGTGATAGTCAGGCTGCAATAACCTACACAAAGGATCCAAAGTACCATGGGAAGACGAAACATATTGACATAAAGTATAATTTTGTAAGAGACATGGTTGTACAAAAGGAAGTGAACGTGAAATACATATCTACGCATCAAATGATAGTAGATCCCTTAACAAAACCCATAGCATGGGATGTTTATGAAAGACATGTAAAGTCGTTGGGTTTGCGTAGATGCTGATGTATTTATTTTTATTTTTCCAATCATGTTCATATATATTCACATTATTGAAGTTAATGTTGATTTATGCTTAATTTTCCATGTTGTTGGTTTATATACATATATCATTTTTTATGTGATGTACATAAATTTCTAAGGATAAAAAGTATGTCAAACAGACAAAAAGATTAGCCTATTCACACAGGAAATCGCCTCTATTGTTTAAATGACAAGTAGAGATGAGACAGTTATAAACTTATTATTGTCAGAAGTGATAATAAGAGAGAGCTGAAAGTTTATAATCAGAATGTCGTTTGTTAGATTGTGTTTAATCATATGTGATTAAAATGAGTTAGTCTGTTTCTAATGTCAGATGTGAGTTTTGAAGAATAAAATGATTGAGTACATTTGTGAACTCAAAGTTAGACATGGGTTGTTTGAACTATGATCTGCACAGTATTTAATTTATCAAAGACATACGTTCCATGAAAAAAGAGTCAATATTGTGATACATGTTTCATACCATGTATAGTGACCCATAAGGGTGATACAAGTTTAGTTCTACTTGCTATCGTTTGAAGCCTTAAAAATTATAAGTAATTTTCCACATTTGTATCCTTATGACTTTAATCAGTTTCTTGAGATTCAATTTGGTGTTTACTATCTTAGTATGTTGCCAAGAGATCATGTTTGATTCGCTCTAGCGGGACATTTCTAGAAAAGCAATCACGTTGAGATTAAGAAATTCATGAAATGAGGAAGATCATTGGATAGTATCACATTAATTATGTTCATTGACGTCCTTTATGTTTGTCTGTGAGACATGTACATAATGATGAACTCAAAATTAAGAAAAAGAGATGATGAGAAATATGAATGTGATAAATGATCTAGGGCATACTATAAGCTACTCTAAGTTTCATTGATCGAGATGTTGTATATTCCTAACAGATGTATAGCGACGAAGCTCTCGAAGTATGCACTGGTCACACGGTCTAGTCGTTAAGTATGAATGTTACAAAATAGGAATGAGAGTTGACCCACTATGTGTGAGTGGGAGATGAAGGAAATTGGATCGGGTCACCCATGTGGGTCAACCCGAATCCATATATAGAGAAATTAGATATATATAATTATTTATTATATATTAATAAATAAAAGGGAAGAGACACAACTATTTGAAAAGTTGTGTCCCTTCGGAAGTATAAAAGGATTCTCACAGGAGAAACCAACGTACTTTTTCATTCTCTACAAGAACAAAAAGAACAAACAACTTCTCTTCTTCCTTCTCCAAATTCCTTTCAAGTTCGATTGAAGATTACTTCTCCCAAAAGTGTTGGAACAACTCTATAACAAGGTACGATTCATAGACTGTGATCTTTCGGTGTAGTTCGTGTTTTATACATGTGATTGCACTATTAGACTAGTGAAACGAATTCAATGATCCTGCAAACTATATGTTTGATTAAATTCTTCACCTTCCTTTGCATAAACGATCTGTAACTAGTAGATTCCAACTTTTGGAAACAGGAATGCAGGATGTAAATGAAGCTGGTTCCACAATTCAGTGACTCTATGGCATGTGTACAAATATTGGTAATTAAGTCATACAGAAAAAGACTTAATAAAAATAAGTTAATATCAAAAAAAAAAAAAAGTTACACAGAAAAAAGAACTTCCACAGCAATGGCACTACGAAATGCTTCCATTCTTTTTCAACAGTTTGCAAAGTTACGTATAAAAGCATACTCGACGCATGACAAAAAATGGTTGCTCAGATAGTAAAAACCCTCCAGCTCTAACTCTAAGGTTGTGGATTCGAGTCACCAAGAAAGCGAAAAAGATGGAAGCTCCTAATAATGGTTTAACAAAAAATAAATACTCGACGCAAGATAAACAGTTCTCAAATAAATATCATTCCATTTCAAGATAAATAGTAGTATAGAAAATATCAAATAAACCAATTGCTTATATTTGGAGCTGAATATGAAATCTTATTTTCTTGGGAGACTAGAGTGTAAAAAGATTGTACATATACGAACAGTAGAACCCACTGACTTTGAATCCTAGATTTACCATGCACTCCGGAAGATTGTAATCTAGTCCAAACCATGGCCTATTTACCAAATTGATATGAAAGAGGTTCGTGAAGCTGCATCACACATGACATGAGCGATGGATGGGTAGAACACAAGAAGCTGATTATTACATGCTTCTGCTGCTCCAGCAAAGAGAGATGCCCGTACGCTATCACGAATATCGGATTCAGATATTTCCCCTGCTGCTCTTCCAACCACTTTATCACATTGTGTTTCTTTTGTTTGCACAGCAAGTAGCTGTTCTTCATTTTGATTTTTGTTTTCTTGACCATTACTGTGACTTTCTCCATAGGTAACTTCAAAAGCTAATGCCTCTGTCTCACTTCGCTGGACCGTCTTACTAGCCTCACAATAAGATAAACGATTACGAGCACATCGATAATATTCTCTACAGTGCAAAAAGAAGTTTACTCGAAACTCAATGACCATCCGTGAAATTTAACTCGGATAGTGTTGTGCCGATCAACATTTTGGTCAATTCATTCGCAAAAAGAAAAGGAACTTTTCTACATACATGAAGACATAGATATCCAGACTTAGTTGCTATTGGACAACAAATTCTCATCTGGGATATTTTGCCCCTGAAATATTTTTATGTCCATATTTTCTCCAACTATATCCATCCTCGGGTGGAACCTCTTCTCCGAGTCGAGCATGTACGTACTCTATCCTTCGTGATACCATCTTCCTACAATAATTGATTGCATCAAAAATAGAAGTTCCTAACAAAAATCTTCATAAAATGAAACAATACTCCAATTTAATTAATAGATAATCTTACCTCAATTCATCACTAACCATATCATATCATGATTGTCATACTTTATGGGTTCTAGACCACAATTCTTTTTGTTTATATTTTGAACACCTAATTAGTATTGTAATTCTTCTTCACCTAATTCTTGTATTTCTGATATTAAAGTTTCTTTTTTAAAGGTGCAGGCTTCACCTTTATCACATTGTAGCGCTTCTTCTTTTAGATCTTCTCTTAGAAACCTATTTTTGGAATCGTTAGTTATTTTCATATTTCTAATTATCTTTCCGCCAAAATAGGCTGGGGTTATTGTAATGTTTTTGGATAGTATTACCCCATCCCTGGATATAAGGCAACTTTCATTAATTCTTAATAAAAAGTCTAATCCTAGTACAAAATCTACTTTTATTTTTAACTATCTTGCCCATATGTAGTCTAATTTATAAATTGGATTTATTACTGAAACTTATTGATGCTTTACTTACATAGTTCTTGTAAGTGTTATAGGTTCCATCCATTTGCATAGATATTTGTGGATTTGTAAATTCCTTCATTAAATGTCTTGGCAGGATGTTCTGATTTATTATACTTTGTGTACATCCTGAGTCTATTACCACTAGTGTTTCTATTTCATAGTCTTGTATCCTTATTTTTGTCATAACTTTAATAGTGCTTAATTGTTTATCTTCGTTACATATTATACCTTCGAATGCCTCTTCCATTAATTTTGTTTCTTCTTTTAAAATTTCTTTGCCCTTCTCTAATTTTGCTATTCTTTCTTCTAGCTTATTTAGTTTGTTTTCTAGTGACTTTATTTTTGGTGCCTACACTAGTTTCTGTGTCAGTCTTTGACTGTTCTGAATTAATTTGTTGTATAACTTGATTTTTAATGGATTTTTCTATACAGGGGATACATTCCTCTATGTAACAATTTTTACATTTGGTTCTTCTTGCCTTACTTGGGTACCATTTACAGATAAAACATTGATTATTATCTAAACCTTTATTTTTCTCAAACTCGTGTGTACATTCTTCCACTATATTTACTAGAGCGAAATTTATCATTTCAGCTGGGTCTAAATTTAAATTTTCTAAACCAATTTCATTTATTAAGTCTTCCTCTTCTTCTGATTCTGAAGAATTCGGTTGTTGTTCATTATTGTCTATAGTTACTATAGAATATATACTTTCATTGTCCGATATGTATTCATCTACATCTATTAAGGTTTCTTGAAAATCTTCTATTAACTGAGAGTTTCATGTTCTGCTATTATTCCGTTTTGGACATGTATTAGCTAGATGTACTATGCTTCCACAAGTAAAACATTCTAACTTATTTTTATAGCTTCTATTATTATTATACTTTCTCACATGTTTATCTTTGTCTAAATATGGTTTTTTAGCTGAGGATTTTCTTAGATAATAACTTTTTCTTCTATAGTTGTTTTGTTTATTTTGGACTGGTCTTTTATATCTTTTATTATAGGGAAAAGGGTCAGAAATACCCCTTAAGTATTGAAATTGGTTCAAAAATACCCTCCGTTAACCTATTGGGCCAAAAATACCCTTCTACCCACCTTTATGGCTCAAAAATACCCTTCCATCCACCTTTATGGCTCAAATATACCCTTATAACTAACGGTCATTTTTTAAAACATAATTAAAAAAACGGAAAAGGGCCAAAAATACCCTTCAAGTATTGAAATTGGTTCAAAAATACCCCCCGTTTAACTATTGGGCCAAAAATACCCCTCCATCCACCTTTATGGCTCAAATATACCCTTACAACTAACAACCCTTTTTTAAACCATAATTAAAAAAATATTTATTACGTGTCAGCTTTTTATTGGTTGCAAATTAAATTAATTAAAATGTTATTATCTTATAACCAAATCTGGACCCATCTAAAACTACCCGACAAAACTCGTCCCAACCAATTAAATAACGGTGACCCATAGTTTTTTGGTTTATATCAGTTACACCATACCTCAAAGGTGAATAATTTTCTACTTTCTGTGTCTGCCTGCAAATACGTTAGGGATAGGGGTGGGCATAAAAACCGGAGAACCAAAAAACCGTACCGAACAGAATTAGTTCGGTTCTTCGATTTCGGTTCTTTGGTTCGGTTTGCGTTTTTATTTCGGTAGTTCGGTTCTTTGGTTCGGAGTTTGGTTTAGGGGTAACGGTTCTTCGGTGCACCGAAGAACAAAAGTTTTATTAAAAGTTTTTTTTTTAATTTTCATTGCACTGAAGAACCAAAGTTTTATTAAAAGTTTTTTTTTTTTAATTTTCATTTAGCTCATGTTTGACCTAAAACTTTTCAAGACCAAGCCTCAAAGCCCATACTCAATTACCCCATCAACATTTACCTTTCATCCTTATTACTTTTATATTTTCCTAATTTTTAATTTTAATTCCTAATATACTTATATTTCTAATTGTAATTCCTAAAAAATTTCACACAAATACTACCACCGTATTGTGATATGAAAAATGGAGCACTACAATGATACGTATTTGAAGTTGTCCTCACTTGATAGTCTATTTACAATGTTTTAGATTTTTTAGTGTCTTATATTTTGATTCGGTTCTCATTTTATTTTTTATTTTGCACCGAAAAACCGATTTAAAAACACCAAACTAAACCAAACTGAAGTTGAAAAAACCAAACCGAACCAAATTAGTTTGGTTCGGTGTTCGGTGCACACTTTTACAAAACCGAAAACCGAAGAACCGAATGTCCACCCCTAGTTAGGGAGGTAAACCTATGTCTCATTGGCAACAACCTACTTACTTGCAAGTCTCATTCGCAGTGAGAAGAAAAAAGAGTTTAGAACACGAAATAGTTTTCAAGAACCCTAAAAATTGAAGAAGAAGAAGACCCAGCTTTCAACAGACGTAAAATATGAATGAAATTAGGTTTAGAAGAAATGGATTTGCCTCTTTATTTAATTGGTTGGGGGCGGTTTTGTCTGGTTTGGGTCGGGTAGTTTTAGTTGGCTCTGGGTTTGATTATAAAATAATAACATTTTAATTAATTTAATTTGCAACCAATAGAAAACTGACACGTAATAAATAATTTTTTTAATTATGGTTTAAAAAAGGACCGTTAGTTATAAGGGTATATTTGAGCCATAAAGGTGGATGGAAGGGTATTTTTGAGCCATAAAGGTGGGTAGAAGGGTATTTTTGGCCCAATAGATTAACGGAGGGTATTTTTGAACCAATTTCAATACTTAAGGGGTATTTCTGACCCTTTTCCGTTTATTATATTTTCTTCTTTTTTGATAATCATTATCATAACTTTGTGTAGTATATATACTTCTGCAGAAATTTGTCTCTCCCTTCTTTAGTTGTTTTTATATTTGTATGTTTGTACACTTTTCTTGTAATATTTCTATTATGTGTTGTATTTTGTGTCCTATTGACCATTTTGCATTTGGTTTCTGCATTACTCCTTCCCTTTTGCTCCATCTTTCTTTTATCTCTCTACCTAAAGCTCCAGATAATTTATTAAAGAGTTTATTTTCTAAAGTCTGATCAAACGCATTTTTGCTAATTGAACAATAATAGAAATAATCATTGAGAAAAGGTTTTATGTGATACCAACTACTAATACTTAACTGTTCTAATTTGATCAATGAGTTTCTTTGTAAAACTAGTAAGCCACTATTTGGGTCTTCTCCTGTTATTAAACTATGTATTTTATTTGTAAAATTATAAAGGTTAGGTCCCATGGCTATTAGTGTCTGAAATTCTTGTGGGAATTCTGATTTATAGGCTTTCCATAAGCCTTTTGTTGATTCTCCTAAGAAAGTTTTCATATATATGAATAATAAAAGACCAAAAAGATTTACAAAAAATTGTACAAAAATTAGACGAACTAGAAATAATAGGAGAAAAACCCCTCGAACACTGGAAATCTAATCAAATAGAGTGTAAATTAGAAATAATAAACCCAAAATACACCATAAAAACAGTATCAATAGAAGCCACGAACCAAGATTTAAAAGATTTTGAGATACAAATCAAAGAATTATTGGCATTAGGAGTAATAAGAAGATCTAAGTCAAGACATAGATCTGCGGCTTTTATGGTAAGAAATCATAGTGAAATAGTAAGAGGTAAGGCAAGAATGGTGATAAACTATAAGAGGCTTAACGATAATACAGTAATGGACGGATATAAATTACCAGACAAAACAGAACTAATAAACAGAATTCAAGGTAGAAAGATCTTTAGTAAATTTGACTGTAAGTCAGGATACTGACAGGTCAAAATGCATAAAGATAGCATAGACTGGATGGCATTCACCTGTCCTGAAGGTCATTTTGAATGGTTAGTCAAGCCGTTTGGACTAAAGACAGCTCCTCCCATTTTTCAAAGAAAAATGGATAACATATTTAGAGATTATAAGAATTTTATTTTAATAAACGTAGATTATATTTTAGTATTCAGTAATAACTTAAAAGTACATTTAGGACATTTACAAATAGTTTTTAAACTATTCATAGACCATGGGATAATAATTAGCAGAAAGAAAATAGAGTTATGCAAAGACTATATCAACTTTTTAGGAGTAGTAATAGGAGATGGGAAGATAAAACTTCAAACACACATTGCAAAAAAGATTATGGAAATGCCAGATAAACTAGCTAAGACAAAGGAACTACAAAAGTTTCTAGGCATTCTTAATTACGCAAGACACTTTATCAAAGACTTAGGAAAAATTGCAGACCCCTATACTCTAAAACAACAACAAAAGGGCAAAAATCTTTTAATTTAGAAGACGTGAAATTAGTACAAAAATTTTAAAAAAAATGGTTAAAAATATTCCAGACTTAGTCATGCCACTAGAAACAGATTATTTAATAATAGAAACTGACGGAAGCCTAGAAGGATGGGGAGCAATATTACAAGCAAGAAATAATAAATACAGTAGTAAAAAGGACGAAAGCATATGTGCCTACCAAAGCGGTAAGTATAAAGAAAAAGGAAATATGAGTAGTATAGATGCTGAGATACTAGCAGTAATCTACAGTTTAAATAGTTTTAGACTATATATATTAAATAAACCAGAAATACTAGTAAGAACGGACTGCGAGGCAATAGTAAAATTCCATCAGAAAATGAATGAAAAAGGTAGTAGCAAAAGAAGATGGTTAAATTTTGTAGATGCCACTTTAATATACAACATAGTTTTAGAACATATTAAAGGAAAAGAAAATAGTCTTGCAGATCAACTTAGTAGACTAATTAAACACTAACTTAATTTTTTTTGTTTCCAAAATGTGTACAGGAAAGGGGAAGGCGGAAGCCTCTTCATCCCAAGATAAAGACATATACTTACAAACTCTCCTAAGCAATACTCATTTCAGGCCATAACAGACTTTAGAAAATAAGCAGATAGAAAGACTTTCTTTTGGTACACAGAATTTGATTTGTTATCCAGTTACTAATATGAGTTTCAGGCTAAAAGCGGATACCAGAATAGACAAGCAGCAAAGGTGCTTGATAAATAACCTGTGGATATGCTACAACAATACGCCATGAGCTAACAGTTATTTTATTGAAATATTAAACGCTTTAAGTTACTATTTTACTGAAAAGAACCAAGACAAGATTTAAGTTCTATGTAGTAATACAAGGCAGAACAAAGGGTGTATTTGGGACATGGATACAAGTAGTGGATGCTATTAGAAGATGCCCAACTCCTCTGTTCAAAGGGTTTAATGACTTCAATGAAGCACTAGACTATGCTCGTGGAAATTTTGGACCAAATTTTTTCATAGCTCCAAAATTAAGAACCATACCCATAACTACCCAATACAATATTGGAAAAAGCATAGACAAAATAATTTTTTGTGACCATTGCTCATCTATGACTGAAGGATTCAAAAGACTAAACCTGAAAAACGAAAGGTTGCAGCAAGAAAACGAACATCTACTCAGACAAAATGACATACTCCAAGACAGAATAAAAATACTCCATTTTGAATTAAGCCAGACAGAAAAGACATCTCAAACGAGTTCTCCATCTCTTTCAAAAATGGATAAGAAGGGTTTGCATTCCCCAATGAATGTAGATAGACCTAAAACATCAGGTAAAGGTATAGCTAGTCCGGCTCAAATGGTAGCCGGTAAAGACAACTCAAACTTGTTTATAGCTGACACTTTGCCAAAAAGTGTAAGAAGGCTACCTGCGAGTTTCGACTCGGAGGGAACCTCAGAATCTAAAAGAAAAGGAATAAGACTCAGAGGATTAAAAAGAAAAAAGACTGAAACTAAGAAGAACATAGAGAATATTGTAGGAAATACAATCCGAAGACTTTTGATAGAAACAAGAGCATCAACAAGGGAAGAAACTAAAGGAATGATAAACCCAAAGCCAGAATACGAATCAGAAGTTCCCAATTCAGATTCAAACCAATCTGGAAGAGACTATGATCCAGCACTAGATCAATTCACACAAGACCCTAATGCAGATGATGATTCAAGCATGAGTTTTGATACAGATGCACTGCATAACCTAGACACGATATGCTAGGATCGTAAGCAATGACGACAGTAGAAACAAACGTAAGTAATAACGCAAGACAACAAAAACGTAAGCAGCGACGATCTCAAGAAAAAGACATAAAGTAGGTGGCAGACAGCGGAGCAATAATTGAGGAAGAAATTTCAACAAAGCCATGTGACGATGGGGCCCACAAGTGTACCCTGCTGGCACAGGAAGATTCTTTTTCAGTTTTGAAATCTGAATTTCAAGTCCGAAGCTATCTATAAATAAGCTTCATTTCTCAAAGACAAGGGGCGTCGAGAAATCGACCATTAGAGCTTGAATATAAAATATTCAACTAATAGAGTGAAATAAGGAAGAAAAAAAAAAAAGAGAGAGAGAGAGTGAGTGAGAGTTTTATAAAAAGGTGTGAGTAAAGTTTTTCTTTCCAGTTTATTTCAGATCACTCCGGGGACTCCTGAAAGGAAAACCTCTATTCGATCTACACCAAGTAAGTAGGCTATGTCTATTACTAGACCTTGTATTAATATCCCATGTTTGTAAATCATGTTCATGTTGTATAAAATCTTGAATCATGTGAATATTAAGCTTTATTCATGTTCAATATCTATGTTCAATATCGATATTTGGCAGTCTATGTCTACCCCTAGTACATGGTTAGTCTCTTAATTTCTTAAGAAACTTGGATGGATTAATCTGTAAATTCCTAGGATATAAGTCCACCTTGGCCAAAGGGCTGAAGGACGCATGTTTTTTCAGGGTGAGGTTAAAGAAGCAGTTCTTAAGAATGACAAGTTAAGAGAAAGAGATGAACAGGGTAGAACACAAGATGGGCTATATATATATATAAAGTAATGTTTGGGTGAAGGCGGTTCGGATGAACTCCTTACGCTGGGCCAAGTAGCGACACTTCACCCTGATTCAATCATCACGTCAACTTGCTTTATTGGTAGCCTGGCTCCACCCCTGGTTGACAGTGAGTTCGGATACTAGATAATTAACCGAGAAGGGGGTAAACAAAAAATACCTCTTCCTGGAGTTGGAGGGACGGTCACAACTCTTTGTGCTTTTATCAGGCAGAAGATGAGGAGATTCCAACTTGGCAGTTGATGAAGATGGTGCTGGATTAATAATCTCTTTACCTTTGCTTATCATCCCTGATAAAGTTGTGTCATTCAAGAGGGACAGTGCTTTGTCATAGGAAGAAAGTATTTCTGCAGCCAAACACTGGCATACATCTTGTTTCATGGGATCAAAGTGCTTTTGCAGTTGCAACATAGATTCTTTTCCCTTGGTTAGCTCAGTAATCACTATTTCTCTCTCCCAACAATTGTTTTCTCCCATTTGTTTTCGCAAAATTTGGAAGCTAAGCAAAGTCACGAAGCTGGCTGACTATGCTCCAGCAAAGTTATAGCCAATAAAAAACTTGTTTTGGCAAATCTGAATAGGAATGGTATATAAATTAGAGGAAATTAAGTGTGAAAACTTGCTCGCTAGTCCCCCTGTCCTTAACAAATGTAATTGGTAGAGTCAACGCATATTGCATTAGTTGGCTATCAAGGCCCTCTGCCCTTTATGAGAAGATTTTTCTGAAAGGGGAAATGAAACTTTTGAAAAGATAATTAGAGAAAAATTGACATAAATGATTAAAAGGGAGAAGACGAGTTTTAGTTGACCAGAAGGTTTTTGCCTCATTTTATTTAAATTGATTGAGATTTTATTATTCAGACCCCACTTGTGGCTTGAAATTATATTAACATCATAGTAAACTGGATTTGGTAAAGGTTAGTGTTAAACAACTTGGAAAGAGCAAAATAAACATGCACTTTGACAATATAATCAATGGTTGAGAACATATTCCCATTTTTAGTTCTCCAAAATGTAACTACCTTTAATTGTAGGGACTGTTTTGTCTTATTATTATTCTGGGAGATATTGAACCTATGAAGTTTCCTTTTCAAATTAAACTTTTCAAATACTTCAATGTTTTCATTCATATTTGTACACATTTATATACTATTGAATACGATCACGTAAAATAAAACATACTTTGCACGGATTGCTCTATTTCGGTATGGTTTTTAATATTTGCTCCTACTTCTCATTTAATGAAAAAATTTGAACTAAAATACCTTTAACTATGACCTAATATTGCAGCATAACTTTAGAGAACTTTTGCCTTGTCTAGTAAAAGTTACGTGGAAATAAGTTATGTCTTATAAGACAAAACTTGTGTCTTCAAAATTCTTTTTGCCTTGCGGTTTTCTTTTCAATGTAGGATATTTTCAACCCCGTTTTTGTTACTTTAAAATGCTGAAAGACAAATTAAAGACCACAAATTTGAGGAACAAAAATTAAAAATCACCCTTAAATAGGGTCATTCGTGCAATGACGGGAGAATATCTTTTTTCTTTTACAATGTGGTGTACACCAGTCTGTAACAGCCTCTCTTCTCTACTTCATCTGAAGTAGTGGTATGGACTGCATACACTTTACCCTCCCCAGACCCCACCTGATGGGAATACACTGGGTATGATGATGATGATGATGGAGTGTGGTGTACACCAGAACAGCCAATTCGAATTTGGAAAACGAACATTGCTCGACAAATTGAATCTGACCAAAACTTAGACTGAAATAAATAAAGTTATTGATACAGAATGAGAGCTCGTTTATACTGTCAGGCTGAAGCCAGATAAACGAGGAGGGTTATTGAGGGTCGATTTGAAATAGTCTCACTACCCCATAAAGTTAGGGATAATCTTGAGTACATCTTACCCTTCCAGACCCTACTTATGGAATTACATTGTGCATGTGTTGAAGTCCCGTAACATTAAGTTCGTCTCATATTTAGCTCTCCCTCAACGGTTATCCGCTTGGCTCTGACATTTGGCACAATGGAGACATATAGAAACAAAATATCCAAAAAATTCCCCAAGCTATCAGATTCATTTATATATAAGACTAATAATTAGAAGCCTGTCCATAAACAATTGAAAAGGTCCAAATATAACCCCCTACAATGCTTGACCAATTTTTTCATGAGGTAAAACTGCAAGTGGGAGGGGCTTATTTGAGACGAAAGATGAAGGTGAAGATTTCTATGTGCCAAAGGTAAACGGAGGGCATATATAAAATAAATCGCAGACATAGGGGTTAAAACAGCTTAAGTGATACAATCTTAGGAGAACCACACCCCAAAAGCTAGTTACTAAAGTGGGAGAGCCCAAGGTTATATAAGCCCCACATCAGCTTTCCATTTAACCGATGTGGGACTCAAGTCCCATACCTTGCAATAGGATCATAACAAACCACCAAGCTCCGCATCCGTCGTCCTCGACGGCTTCACTCTAGGTAGTTTTCACTCTACTTGTGTAGGTAGTTCTTTTTCAGGTAGCCCTTTTCGAGTCACGGTGGGCACAGAGGGTGATGAGTGGCTCTGATACCATTGATACAACCTTAGGAGAACCACACCCCAAAAACTAGCTATTAAGGTGGGAGAGCCCAAGGCTATATAAGCCCCACATCAGCTTCCCATTTAACTGATGTGGGACTCAAGTCCCATACCTTGCAATAGGATCATAACATTAAGCCCCCTCAACAACAACAACATATCAACATATAGTGTAATCCCACAAAGTGGGGTGTGTGCCTCTATGGAGGGTAGAGTATACACAGGCCTTACCACTACATTAGAGGTAAAGAGGCAGATCAAAATGGCAGCCCGGTGCACTAAAGCTCCTGCTATGCGTAGAGTCCGGGCAAGAACCCCACCACAAGGGTGTATTGTACGCAACCTTACCTTGCATTTCTGTCAGAGGCTGTTTCCAAGGCTTGAACCCGTGACCTCATATATAGAAAAAGTGCAAGTGAAGTGAAATGCTAACATAGTGCCGCACTGATGTTACTACTATTCTAGATTCAGAAATTAATCCATGACAACTGTAGCAACATAATCTCTTTCAACTATTTAATCAAAAAATTGGAAATGTAAGACTAGGCACCAGCGCCAAGTGAAGATAAAAATACTAAAAAATATCAAAAAAGTATTCCAAACCTTGACCAATTTCCCAAATTGATATGCCTGCACCCCATGAAAGAGCTTCCTCGAGTCGCATTGCAAGTGACATAAGCGATGGGTAGAATACGGCATGCTGGACATGCTGATTGTCAGAGTACAAGAAGAAATGTTCCGCGCTTTTCTCCTCCCACTGAATTACAGGCTTGTGCTGCTCTAGCAAAGAGAGATAGTCGTGTGCTATGATAGGCCCCCCGCCTAAACCTGTGCATGTAATGATCCTTTACAAATGATTGACAGATATGAGCAACTAAAGATTCATTATGCTCTTTAACGAACATTATTTAGTGTCAATCTAATTGCAACCCATCTCATATAAGATGAAAAAGAGGGCTCAAATAGTATAGTTTGACAGGTCTTAGCACACTCCAGCAGCATATGGGTACATCCTAAGAATGAAAAGTTGAAATTCCAAAGCAAATGGTTTGATCATCCAGTCACACCCAGTATTTACTAACTCCCATCACAAAACTTTGGAGATGCAAAATCTCTTTAGGGTCGATATTTGATTCTTCCACCCTCTAGTGGACAAGTATGTTGTACAGAAATGCCCAGTATCAACAGCTATGTCTGACCAAAATGGCAGTACAGACATCAAAGTTGTGGAAGATTAGTAATCCCCCTATAGTCTACTTATTTTTTATTTTTTTTGACAACTCAACTATTAGAGATGTTTTAATCACTAACACCAGAATAGACGTTAAAGGCATTTTCATTGCGCTTAAATCATTCAAATCTACCCTTAAAGCCGATGTTACTCTCATAGGTCAAGACAATGTGAAACTATATCCTTGCATTCACCCCCATAGCCAACTGAAATTCTTGTTTGCAATCCCTTCCAGGAAAACATATATCACAAGATTTCAAGGGAGATGAGTAATTAAATGGAGATCATTCACTACAAAAACTTTAACAGCATTTTACCTGACATGAAATTGACTGTCTTTACATCTATAATATCTGAATTTTCTATGATCTTCAAAACCTTACAGTTAGAAAAAGTTAGAACTCCATTTAACTAATATCTTTAGAAGATCCTCTTCATTTTCTTCTTAGAGAACAAAGGTAACATATGCCAAAAATTT
This sequence comes from Capsicum rhomboideum, assembly GCA_031232105.1. Classification (NCBI taxonomy): domain Eukaryota; kingdom Viridiplantae; phylum Streptophyta; class Magnoliopsida; order Solanales; family Solanaceae; genus Capsicum; species Capsicum rhomboideum. The sequence continues at coordinate 149,053,037 of CP124714.1, read as the reverse complement.
AGTGTTTTCTCTTTCTTTTATACTCAGGGTTGGGGGAGGGGGGAGCGAGGGGATATTGCTACATATAGCAGAGTAAGATAAACATATGCATACCTCCTGACAGCACAAAATCGTTGCCATAGAAGTTGATCCCGACAAAGATTTTTCCAGCCAAACTCCTGCCTTTGCTGCCAGCACCCACAAGAAGACGCAAGGTAGAACGTACCCACTTCAGAGGTGCATTGGGACCCGGATTATAAGGACTTGAATGGTCGTAAGTCATGAGAGAGAAACCATCTACAGCATCATAAAGGGCTTGTAAATCTTCTGGTCCAAAGTCATGCTCCTGCAGCTTATCTGTACGTGGTGGGCCTATTACATAAACTAACTGCAGATTTGTCTTGCCATTCCTTTCTAAGTGCACAGAATGCATAGCTTCTCCAAGTTGCTTTATAAATTGAAACGCCTACACTTGCAAAGCATCAAAGAAGTGGAAGAACCCATCAGCAATCTTGTGAATTACTTTTCCTTATACCCAAATTACATCACCATGCGGAGTTCCTCAAATTTAAATAAACAATTTCTAAACTAAGAGGTGGTAATATTTAGGCACTATTTACGTTGAAAGTAGTCATCTGTTTGTGAAATATTTTCCACATAATGAAATATCTCATGTACTGGCTTTCATGTTTCCAGCTCTTGTACAAAGTGAAAAATGTAAAGTACGAGATAGGATCTTTAAAAAATTAGGGATCAGTTATTTTTCAGAAGTTGGAATCACACACCATCTTATAAGAACAAAAGAGAATTTTACAGTTCAGGATCTACACAAAAGGTCGTTGTTCCAAAACGTACTGCTAAAGGGAAAAAAGAAAGAGGGGGTAAGCACTTAACCAGATTTCTCATTTCTGAATTATGCAAGATGCCATAAGCTACCCATCTTGACCAGGACTCAAGTACAATACCATCATACTCCATTTCCCTACATAAGATAAAAGGATCTCAGAATATGTGGATGAAGAAAATGTACTTGGCATAAAAGACATGCTAATAGAATGGATAATCGTTGGTTTGGACTTTGGAGGTAAGTTTTGCCAAATGTGTATCTGGTGAGTAATTGCAATAGATTTTCATCTATTACCTGCTCATTCTGGATAAATATGCCTAGAGATATTGTGCATGATTCAATATCTGATCCTACCAATAATGATTGCTAGATTATCCATTTACTATCTTTCTGCACAACTCAGGTGGCTGCAATTAACACCGGTTTAGCTTCTTCAAGTGGCAATAAAATTCAAGCAGACATCTAAAACAGAAACTCACTTGCACTCCGTTATGATAAGGTTGATTGCTTTCTCCCTAAGACTCTTTTTCTTGAGCACCTCCAGTGGATTCGCCTCCAGTACAACTCTAGGTAAAATCTATAGATTGAGAACAGAAAGGAAAACATTAGACTAGCTCGTAACGCAACAATACCTGACATGTTGAAACTGAATAATTAAATGAGGGACCTGTTAGGAAACGGAAAGCAGTTCCAAGAAAAAAGCTTTCTAGGGAGCAAATAATTGCACAAGTATAAACAAACAGAACTCCAGTTGCCTTTGCCCCCCCCCCCCCACACACACACCCCCCACCCCACCCCCCCAAACCCCAAACCCCCCCTCAGTTTACTAGCATTAAGATAAAGTGGTAAAGGAACCAATTCAAAGCAAATAATGCAACATGTCAGCCTAAATTTGACTCCCGATGAAATCATGTTTCCCCATTTTGTTCTCCTCTGTGCTCCAGCTGTATAAGTTCCATAAGTAACACTATATATCTGCAATTACATTTCAATATGGTTGCTACCGTACCAGAACATTTCCTTTCATCCGAATGTCTGAAACCCATCCTCTATCAGCATTATGTCTTCCATGCAGAACTAATTTACTTCCTTCACTGGCATCAGAAAGTACAAAGAGGTAAAGATATTAAAACAGTTTTGTGAAGAGATTGAAGAGTATTCCTGATATTGCAGCCCATCTAAATCAGCACTAATTCGTAAACAATGAAACTTTGATTCAATGCTTTCATTTATTTGATAGCAGCAATGGCCTGGTGGAGATGGAGAAAACAACAAAATAAAACTAAATACAATAGTCTAGTCTCGGTTCTCAAGAGAAGGATCAGGTTTTTGATATTGTCATCTCATGGAAAATGTCACAGAGCCAGTTGAAAAGCAAGAAATCACATAGTTTCAGCTAACTGCACGATGCTCCAATGCATTTGCCAGGGTACTCTCATTATTTGACAGTCAAGGTAATCATGAGTTCACTTACTTTTTCAGATCATACCAAACAGGTGACAGATGTGTAATTTTAGAACTGAACTTCTTTGCCAGGTCATAGCCTTTGGAATTCCTGCACCATTGATTATACCGTCATGAACTGTAGAATCCAAAACTACATCTATTAGTGTCAAAACAATCTCTTTTTAGCAGGTAGCTAGGTTGGAGAAGAGGTATTGGCACTTCTAAGAATTTTATATTCAATATAATTTGATGCCAAACCCCAGACCCCACTTTGTGGGATTATACTGGGTATGTTGTTGTTGTTGTTGTTATTGTTTGTAATTTCATGCAAAATGAACATAAACAAGCTAGTAAAAGGTTCCCCATACTCAAAGAGTTTCAATTTTCACCACATTTATTCCATCACTTGAATCCTCACACATCGACAGAAATTTTTTGGTCAGGAAATAATCCCTCTACTTAAAACAACAAACAAACAAACAACTACATAACTCCTCCTCAATCCCAAAATAGTTGGGGCCGACTATAGGAGTCTCCATACACATTCCTCCTATGAGGATTTATCATAATTTGTATTATCCTATTGCAAGATATGGGGACTTGAGTCCCACTTTGATTAATTGGGGAGCTGATGTGGGGCTTATATACCCTTGAGCTCTCTCACCTCCTTGAATTATATCAATTGTATCAGAGCCATCCATCACCATCCATGCCTATCATGACATGGATGGTGACGTTGGTATTGCAGTGTTCGCTCGTGGCTAGCAATGTCTAGCACACAACAAGCAAGGGAGGAGCCACAGTATAAAAGGGGGGTTCGACCGAACCCAGTAGCTTTTTCGTAGACCATGTATTTGCATTGAAAAATTCAGCAAATATGTATAAGTATTAATGTTGCGAACCCACATACAAAGATTGCCTGACGGGTCAGTGGTTAACCGGAGGCTTATAAGGCGCTCCACTTCCGAGATGTGGGTCTTGTTCCCCAATAAAATCAAAATCAGTTTTTCACGGAGATCAAAATCTATTCGATTTTCTTTCTTAAAAACTATAAAAGCCTTTGTAATTTGCCCACACTATATCAGAAACTTCGTGATTGGTATGTATAGGAAACTCTTTTTATATTTGTCCTCTCTATTTTCTTTCCTTCAATTTATTTTACTATCATAATGTGTAATAATATAATTAAAAATTAATTTTTAATCTTTGATTCTAGGATTATTTCATATTATCCTTTTATATTTATCAATTTTGCTACTCCCTCCGTTTCAAAAAGAATGACCTAGTTTGACTTGGCACGGAGTTTAAGAAAATAAAGAAGACTTTTGAATCTTGTGATCCTAAATTAAAGTTATGGCAAATGTACCAAAATGTCCTTTAATCTTGTGGTCTTAAATATGCCATGTGGAAAGTTGAAATTAAAGTGTTGCCAAAAAAGGAAAGGGTCATTCTTTTTGAAACGGACTAAAAAGGAAAGTAGGTCATTCTTTTTGAAACGGAGGGAGTATTTTCTTTGCAAAGTTTCAACACCAGAACTCCCAACAAGCCGACAAGTATGTGGTCACTTCTTATTTCTGATCTTTTTATAGTATAAATTTTTTTTCCTTTTCCAAAATTTGCAATTTTTATATAGTTGATATTGAAAAATAGGTACATAATTTGTGTTTTATGATTTTAGTTAGAATCTTTAAAGCGAGAGTCAATATGATTAGAAACTTTTTCTTTTTCAAGGCACGAACTTCTTCAAACGCTACTCCTAGCTCTAGAGTGCAATTATTATATAATATTAAGTAGTTTGTTGCTTTTTTAAATATGCATTATGCATCGGCATTCGTTCGTCGTTTGCCGATTATTATATATTAGCTGAAAGTCCTTGTCCTATTTTAACATTTAGAACCCCTAAACTTCAAATCCTGGCTCCACCTTTGACAAATAGGCACAGGCACCTGGGCACCTGACTCGAAAATGACTACCTCCTTGTGGTAGAATGAAAGCTACCTAGTGTGGAGCCATCGAGGATGACGAATGCAGAGCATGGTGGTTTATGATTATCTTATTGCAAGGTATGAGACTTGAGTCCCACATCCATTAAATGGGGAGTTGATGTGGGGCTTATATAGCTTTGAGCTCTCCCACCTCAATAGCTAGCTTTTGGGCGTAGTTTTTTCTGGGTTGTATCAACTACCTGTTTAAGAACATGATATTTTGAACTACCCCGACCACATAATATAGTCTAGATCGATTTAGGGGGCGTTTGCCAAGTTGAACTCTGGAAAACACGTCTGGCCATAAAATTCGAGAACTGAAGTTGAATTTGGAATTTTCAGGAATTTGAATTAACACCAAAAAGTTGTTTTCATTTTTTCTTCACTCCAAATTACTCACAATAATTTAGAAACAACTCCAATTTGTATTCATAACCAAACACAACTTCAATTTGTATTCATATCCAAACACAACTCCAATTTTCAAATATCACCTTTTACTTCAAAAAACAAAAACTATTTTTTTCAAATACTCACAATTTTCCTTAGTAGGCGTTTGGCCGTAAATATTATTCACAATAGTTCGAAATATGTTTTTACTTTATTCCGGAATACTTGTTTGGCCATGAAAACCAAAAATATATTTCGGAATACATTTTCACAATTTTTGGTTTTTTAAAAAACACCTCTTGAGGTGTTTTCATTTTTTTGGACTCAATTTTTTCTCACTTTATAAAAAAGAACATCCAAAGTCTAAAATATTTTTGAAAATACTATAGTCAAACACAACTCCAAGTCTATTTTCAACTTCAAAAATACCAAATAAAGTGAATACGTTTTTCATTTTGATGGCCAAACGTGTCCAAAACAAGTTTGGATTTTTCTAATCCTGTCTAACACCAAACACCCCAAAGATAAAAGAAAAAGGTGGATTTCAACAAATACAAATTAACAATTAAACATCTCTCAACAAAGAAATCAGCATATGTAATACCATGGAGTGATATAGGCCAGAACAGGATTCCCAAAATGCCGCCGACTAATATTTTCCGAAACTTTAGTACTCTCCTGCAATTCTTAAATATTCACCAAACAAATCAGAAAAAAAAAAAAAAAAGTGAAAAACAAAAAATAAAATTGGGGAAGTAAAAGAATATGTTACATTGAGAATTTCATTGTAAGTCGAATCAGTTTTAACAAGGCCACGTTGATAAACATAGGGCTTGTCAACATCAACAACAGTAGTAGCGATGCGGTAATATTTTTTACGGTAAATTAACAAAGAAATGATGAAGAAGAGGATGCAGAAGGTGGTGAGCCAACGAAGTCGATTTGTGTGAGACTTTACTGAGTGCTGCGATGAGGGCTTGAGTGGTTGGGATCGGTGGCTCGAGCTCGAGCTCGAAGAACCCACTTGTCTGGTTCGCTTCTTAGCCATATTTCGATCGAACTCAACTTCAAGCTGCAATTTTAATAGGAGGCTACCCCAATTTATATATGACACATTTTTTTTTTTAATCAATCTTAAAAAAAATAATATATTTTTATATTTGATAATAATTTAACATTAAAATATCTATTTTATCCTTCATAAAATAATTTACAACCACACAAATATCTATGACTCATTTTAGACCACAAATTTCAAAAGTCTTCCTTTTTTTCTTAAACTCCGTATCAAATCAAAATACATCACATAAATTGAGACATTTATATCAAATTATGTAAAAAGCAAAGTCAAAAGCTAGATTAGTGGACGGGTCGAATCTGATATTAATCGGATTTAAAATAAATTTGACTCGAGATTATTTAACAATTATATAATTTAGAATGGCGTTCGGTTTTATCAAATTTTGATTTATTTTTTTGATTTTTGATTTTTGAAAAGTGTGTACCGAATACCGAACCAAACTAATTCGATTCGGTTCGGTTTAGTTCGGTGTTTTTAAATCAATTTTTTGGTGCAAAATAAAAAATAAAATGAGAACCGAATCAAAATATAGGACACTAAAAAATCTAAAACATTGTAAATAGACTATCAAGTTAGGACAACTTCAAATATATATCAGTGTAGTGCTCCATTTTTCATATCACAATATGGTGGTAGTATTTGTGTAAAAAATTTCAAGAATTATAGTTAGAAATTAGAAGTATTTGTGTGAAAAATTTTAGGAATTACAATTAGAAATATAAGTATATTAGGAATTAAAATTAAAAATTAGAAAAATGTAAAAGTAATAAGGATGGAACATATATGTTGATGGGGTAATTGGGTATGGGCTTTGAGGTTTAGTCTTGAAAAGTTTTAGGTCAAACATGAGCTAAATGAAAATTAAAAAAAAAAAAACTTTTAATAGAACTTCGGTTCTTCGGCGCACCAAAGAACCTTACCCCTAAATCGAACACCGAACCAAAGAACAGAACTATAGAAAAAAAAAAACCGAAATCGAACCGAAGAATCGAAGAACCGAACTAATTCGGTTCGGTACGGTTTTTCGGTTCTCCGATTTTTATGCCCACCCGGCCACCCCTAATTTAGATCATTTTCTTTTATTTTTCTAATTAAAAATTAGGTATGTTTTTATGTCTCAATTTATATGGCATAGTTAGAATTTTGAGATTCAAATTTTTAAATTTTGATTGTGATTTCAACATAGAAGCTTCAATTTTTTTGGACGGGGTTGAATTAGATATGGATGGATTAAAAAAAGTTTGACACAAATTATTTAAAAATAATAGAATTTAGATCATTTTCTTTTTATCTGTGCTTTTTTTACTAATTAAAAATTAGGTATTTATGTCTTAACTCATATGACATTAATGAAATTTTCAGGTTTAAATTTTTATCGTGAATTCAAACATAGAAATTTTAAATTTTTTGAGATAAAATTTATATATATTTAAAAACTATATATGCAAAAATTATTATAACCCACAATAATTAATAACTTAAAATATTTAAAAAAACATATAAATAAATTTTCTTTAAAAAAAAAAAAAAATTGACTGAATCCCAAATTTTCAACTCTCTCAAATAAACTAGAAGTTGCTAGTAATTATTTAAAAATTACAAAATTTAGATTTTATGTTTCATTAAATTTTATGTCTCATGTCCAAATTAGTGGAAGGATTCATTGATCATAAATTTTGGCAAAATTAAAACAAATAAATAAACTAACAAAACCTATGCAGAATACATCTAGAATATGATTGCGCATTTCTGCGAACGACATTTTTATATTTGAAAATACTTTAACTCACGATTTTCAATTTTAGCCTACTTCTATTTCTTATCACTATACTGATCCTTCTCAAATTTTAGAAAAAATGCATAAAATTTCCACTAAACTAGTTTTCCTTTTAAGTCAGGGTTTTATGCATTTGAAAGTTTGATTTTTTTCGTTTGTGATAAGTATATTAACCTAATAAGTACATATCAAGAATTCAGAAGACCCATACAGTTTTTGCTAAATATGGCTACTCATAATGACTTCATCCAGAATATAATGATTTTGAAAATGCTTTGAAAGTTTGACCTTTTAGTTTGTGATAAGTCGGATCGTTTAACGCAGATACTATTTTCTCGAATGAATTGGTTTTAGAGATGAAAGGGTTGTTGTATTCCGGGTACAAAATATGTGTTTAACAACAAGAACTTCAACATTAAAGTTCAAGAATAACAAAGAGGTTCAAACAACTTCAAACACAAGTTCAACAACTATGAACTATCAAAATAAAGTTTCTACTATTTTCTGGAAAATAGCAAAACCATAAAGAAAAGCGATGAAATAGAAAAGAATCAATCAAGTCCACCGAATTCACGGTATGCCCTTAAAGAATTTATTTCCCTCAAGTACCAGAGGTTAATGGAATATATCCTCCCAGGATAAAATGATTCACTTCAGCAAATGGTGGTATCTGAAATTTGTTGAACTTCAAACGCACTCAACTATTTGATGATCACACTTGAGTTTTTAAGAAGAAAAAGATGTTTTTCTTTCATAAATTTCGTGTCTTTACCTGAGGAAAAATTCAGGTATTTATAGTCAAAAGGTGGTGCTTTGGAAAGGAAGCAATGGTTTATGAAAAATTGCAGCTTTTTGGAACGACACGACCACCTGGGTCCGCAGGTGCCTATTTGACAAAAAGCAGTAGCTTTTGCCCGGCCTGCGTGGCACCTGCGCTGGCACCTACGTCCAGGTCGCCAGGTGCGCGCGCAGGTCACTGTTCCATTCCAAACCAGTGCCTCGAAGGGTCGCGTTCCTTCGAGGTGCGTCGCGACGTGCATCAGCACATGCCATGTGCGTCCGCAAATGGAAAAAATTTTCATATCGGATTTTTTGGATTAAAAACTTCACTAATTCTCATGTTTCAAATGAATGTTGTCCAAAAAAATAATCTCTCGATCGATCATTTGACAAATTCGAAGTCGAGCCGAGCGAGCGACAACGACGATAGCGCGAGGCTTGTCTTGTTCTTTCCTCATTATCCACATGAAGGAGTGTTTCCATACTTAAACACTAAGAAGTTCCTTAATGGGAGAACTTTACTTCCTTAAAGTGAAAACACAATTCACTTTCCCCTCCATTTTTCATTCACATTTCACTTAGAACCCAACAATCCCCCACATGAATGTGGAATGGCTATTTCATAAAAATTTTACAGACACTAATTGCATCTGGATAAGTAGGTTTCCCTTTGAATTTTTCGTAGTGAACTTGCATCGGATGCACTCGATCAATCGATAGATGTGATATCTTTGAACCGTCGAGCTTTAATGTACACCTAGACAACACAAGTCACATAACCAGCCTTTTACCATTTATGGTTCTCACGGTTTTGTTCGGTTCACCCGTGAACACAACCTAATTTCATGAGAGCTTAGAGAATAAACCATTACTATCATTCTCTTTGAAGCGGCTTCCACTTCACTCTCACATAGGTGATTCCTAAACTTTTAATCCCATAGATCAAATAATTTGGTCAAATCTGCCAAACTTAGAAACCATTAAAAAGCTTTCACCATAAGCCTTATCCTTGTTTTCTGAACATTGTGTTCATCATGAGAACGGTTTGAGTTAACTGACAATGTTGAACCGTCAAACACAACTTTGTTTGATCTCCTTGAACCTAACTCTTGGGATCTCCAGTCCGCTAGGTAGAGTTACCGCTGTGATGACTTGTCCTAGGCCTTAAACTTATTTCCTTCGATGATCTTTCAACTCCCTCTCTAGATAGGCCTTTTGTAAGTAGATCCGACATATTATCCTTTGACCACACATAGTTAATTGTGATAATTCCACTAGAGAGTAGTTCTCTAAAGGTATTATGTCTCCATCTTATATGACGGGATTTACCGTTATACATCATGCTCCCTGCCCTACCTATTATCGCTTGACTATCACAGTGTATGCATACTAGTGCCAATGGTTTGGGCCAATAAGGAATATCTTCCAATTCAGCTTCTTCACCGGCTTTATCTAATACGATAAATTCAGATTTCATAGTAGAGCGGGCTATACATGTCTGTTTGGATGATTTTCAAGAGACCGTTCCTCCACCAAGAGTAAATACATATCCACTCGTGGATTTTACTTCATTCTATCCGGTGATCCAATTTGCATCACTATATCCTTCAATTACCGCTGGATATTTGTTATAATGCAAAGCAAAGTCTTGAGTATGTTTTAGATACCCCAAAATTCTTTTCATTGCTATCCAATGAGTTTGATTGAGATTACTCGTGTACCGACTTAATTTACTAATAGCGCATGCTATATCTGGTCGTGTATAATTCATGATATACATCAAACTTTCCAACACTCTTGCATAATCCAATTGTGAGTCACTTTCACCTTTATTCTTTTGAAATGCAAAGCTCACGTCTAATGGAGTCTTGGAAATATTGAAATCCAAACACTTGAACTAGTCAAGTACATTTTCAATATAATGAGACTGTGACAATGTCAACCCTTGTAGAGTTCTATGAATTCTTATTCTTAAGATCACATCAGCAACTCTAAGGTCTTTCATATCAAACTTGCTCTAAAGCATTCATTTAGTCACATTTATGTCAGAAATATCTCTATTGATGATCAATATGTCATCCACATACAAACAAACAATGACTTTGTGATTTGGAGTGTCTTTAATGTAAACACATTTATCACATTCATTTATTTTGAATCCGTTTGCCAACATGGTTTGATCAAACTTTGCATGCCATTGTTTGGGTGTTTGTTAGTCCATAAAGTGACTTAACAAGTTTGCACACTTTTCTTCCTTTACACTTTTTTTTCTTTACCAGGAACCACAAAACTCTCAGGTTGTTCCATGCAAATTTATTCCTCCAATTCTCCATTTAAGAATGCAGTTTTTACATCCATTTGATAGATTTCAAGATCATATACTGCAGCTAATGCAACCAACATCTGAATGAACGTTATCCTTGTTACTGGAGAGTATGTGTCAAAATAATCAAGGCCTTCTTTTTGTCTAAAGCCTTTCACAACAAGTCTTGCCTTATATTTGTCAATAGTACCATAAACTTTCTTTTTCCTTTTGAAGATCCAGTTAGAACCTAAAGGTTTATTTCCTGGAAGAAGATCAACCAACTCCCAAGTATGGTTGCTTAAGATTGAATCAATCTCACTATTAACTGCCTCTTTTCAAAAGGATGAGTCCGTAGATGACATTGCTTCTTTGAATGTTTGAGACTCATTTTCAAGAAGAAATGTTACAAAATCTGATCCAAAGAAAGTACACGTTCTTTGACGTTTACTACGTCTTGAATTCTCTTCATGATGCACATTCTTTCTTGGTTCATCCCTAGATCGTTTAGACCGTTCACTAGACATTTCATTTCTAGTTTTATATGGATAAATGTGTTCAAAAAACTCAGCATTATCTGATTCCATTACCGTATTATCATGAATATCCGAATGTCCGAATTTATGAATCAAAAATCGACATGCTTTACTGTGTGTAGCATATTCGATGAAAACACAGTCCACGGTCTTTGGTCTTATTTTCAACCTTTTGGGTATAGGAACTTGGACTTTTGCTAGACACCTCTACACTTTGAAATATTTCAAGTTGGGTTTCCTTCCTTTCCATTTCACATATGGAATAGATTGTGTCTTACTATGGGACACTCGATTGAGTATTCGGTTAGCTGTAAGTATAGCTTCCCCCCACAAGTTTTGCGGTAAACCTAAACTTATAAGTAACGCATTCATCATTTCCTTCAATGTTCGATTTTACCTTTTCGCAATTCCATTTGATTGAGGTGAGTACAGGGTCGTAGTTTGATGGACAATTCCATTTTCCAAACATATCTCCGCAAAAGGAGATTCATACTCTCCACCCCTATTACTTCTTATTATTTTAATCTTTTTATCCAACTAATTTTCAACTTCAGTTTTATATTGTCTAAATGTCTCTATTGCTTCATTCTTACTATTTAGCAAATAAACATAATAAAATCTAGTGCAATCGTAGATAAAAGTTATAAAATATTTTTTCCACCACGAGATGGTGTCGACTTCATATCATAAATGTTTGTGTGAATTAAGTCTAAGGAATTTGAATTTCTTTCAACAGACTTATACAGATGCTTAGCAAACTTAGATTCAACACATGTTTGACACTTTGATTTACTGCACTCAAAGTTAGGCAAAACTTCCAAACTAATCAGCTTTTGCAAGGTTTTATAATTGACATGTCCTAAACGTTCAAACCACAATTCAATTGACTCAAGTAAGTAAAAAGAACCAAACTCTTATTCATATCAAGATTCATTACATTGATCTTAAAAAGGCTCTTGGTGAGGCAACCTTTGCCGACATACACTTCATTCTTACTAATTACAACTTTATCGGAAATAAATATGCATTTGAATCCATTCTTAGTCAGAAGTGAAGTAGAAACCAAGTTCTTTCGCAACTCTGGAACATAAAAGACATTGTTTGGTTTCACCACTTTGCCTGATGTCATCTTCAAGCAAACCTTGCCTGTTCCTTCAACCTTTGCCGTTGCGGAGTTCGCCAGAAATATTTTCTCATCATCTTGAGCCGGAGCATATGGTGCAAATAGTTCTTTATTGGCACACACACGGCGAGTGACACCTAAATCAATCCACCACTCTCTAGGATTTCCAACTAAATTGCATTCCGAGAGCATAGCACACAGATTGTCTATTTCTTCTTTGGATTCAACAATGTTTGCTTGGTCCTTTTTCTTGCCCTTCTTCGAAACCCGACAATCAACAGACTTGTTGCCAACTTTCCCATAATTGAAGCAATTTCCTTTGAATTTCTTCTTAGGAGGATTGCCTTGTTGTGCTTGTGCTTTCTTTCTCTTCTTTGATTTGTTGGGATCATCTTCCACAATATTTGCTCTATTTATTGCAGAGTTCCCACAAGACCTCTTCTCCGCTGCCTTATTGTCTTCTTCACTCCTCAACGTCACAATTAGATCTTCAACAGGCATCTCCTTGTGTTTATGTTTTAAGTAGTTTTTGAAGTTCTTCCACAAAGGTGGTAACTTCTCGATTATCACAGCTACTTGAAAGCATCTTTCACCACCAAACCTACATCAAAGGTTAAGTGAATATCAAGAACAAACTTAATTTGTTCAATAAAGGTATTATCTAAATTTATACCTTTTGCAAAAAAATCGTGGATTATGACTTTCAACTCTTGGACTTGGATAACTACACCTTTGCTGTCTACCATCTTAAAGTCCAAGAATTTGGCAACAATGAATTTCTTCATCACGGCGTCCTCTGTTTTGTACTTCGTTTCTAAAGTATCCCAGAGGTCCTTCGAGGTCTTCATTATACTATACACGTTGTACAAGTCGTCTTGTAGGCCACTCAATATGTAATTTTTACATATGAAATCCGAGTGCTTCCAAGCTTCAGTTACTACGAAGCGATCCTTTTTTGGAGTTTCTTCCTACAATTCAGGAATGCTTTCTGTGATGAACTTTTTCAAACTCAAAGTAGTCAGATAAAAGAACATCTTCTGTTGCCAACGTTTGAAATCAACACCAGAAAATTTTCTTGATTTTTTTGCCAGTGCCATGGTAGGAGCAGCATTTGAACGGCTTGAAGTAGCAATATTTACTGCTGCATCATTGGCCATTCCATCATTGACTTGATTTTCATTAATCGTTTTGTTGTCACAAAGAGACAACAATTTAGTATCTTAAATACTAACCACAAAGTTTTTAAACTTTAAACAACTTGTTTCTAGTTTAACAACGAGGTTTTTATATTCTTTAAATCGTCAACCGAATGATCCTTGACTTGTGATAAAGTTTTTATATCTTCAAATCACTATCAAGTTCAAACAGAGTAGAAAACCAAATGGTTTTAATCTCCAGAAACCAAAATACAGATTATATAAATTCCTTAAGATTGTTGTATTCCGGGTATAAAATATGTATTTAACAACAAGAACTTCAACCTTAAAGTTCAAGAATAACAAAGAAGTTCAAACAACTTCAAACACAAGTTCAAACCAGTGCCTCGAAGGGTCGTGTCCCTTAGAGATGCGTCGTGACATGCGTTCGCACATGCCATGTGCGTCTACAAATGGAGAAATTTTCGTATCGAATTTTTTGGATTAAAAACTTCACTAATTCTCAAGTTTCAAATGAATTTTGTTCAAAAAGATAATCTCTCGATCATTTTCCAAAGTCGAAGCCGAGCAAGCGACGACGACGGCGCGAGGCTTGTATTGTTCTTGCCTCACTATCCACATGAAGGAGTGTTTCCATACTTAAACACTAAGAAGTTTCTTTCTCCCACCAATGTGGGAGAACTTTTCTTCCTTAAAGTGAAAACACAATTCACTTTCCCCTCCATTTTTCCATTCACATTTCACTTAGAACCCAACAAGGGTATTAAAAAGTTATTACTATTATTTGTGTGTATTTAATCTACTTTTTTCTATATCATCGAATATTGCTTACAATAAATTAAAATAGTTTTACATGATGAGCATTCTAACCAGGGGCGGAGCTATACCCGACGAAGGGTGGTCAGATGAACACCCTTCGTCGGATTTTTTTTACGAGTATATAGGTTAAATATAATTTTTTTTGAATATATACTATTTGTTGAACAACCTTGACACATAACAGAAGATAGCCCAGTGGCTAAGGGTGTTTAGAGCTTCCTCAAGCTCGCGGGTTCGAACCTGGCTTGTGCGTCACTGTTTTTCTTTTTACACAAAAATAACTCTCTGTTGTTGTTTTAAAAAAAAGTGCTCAATTAAAGAAAAAAAATTGTACAAAAAACAAGAACCAAATTGAAATTACAAAAGAACTTTTGACTTTGTCTTTTTGTATTTATAAAAGGGATACTTTTTTAAATTAAAATAATAATACTCCGCCAAATAAAACCTAAGTCAATTAGTCAAATATTCAATTTTAAGATTGTCTCTTCAATTTTTCTTTTTCTCCATCAACTCTCGTCTCTCTCAGTCTCTGTTGAAAACAGAAGCAAAAAGGCAAAAGCCCTAGCCCTTCTTTGCTTCACTCTGTCATTTTACCCTTCCGAACTATGATTATTTTCAATAATTTGCTGCTGCTCGCTGACCTCAACTGTTATTGAAGTTGGAAAAGATATTCTTTGCTATTCCTAAACACTATGTTGCTAATTTTTGTTTGTCCTGTTTTGATATTTTGCTTCCAGATGATTTTTTTTTTGCCAAAAAAATTAAATTATTCATTCTAATTAGGTGTTAAAAGATGTGTAAACAAATATATTTTACTAATTTGGTGTATTGTATGATTGAGTTTTAATAAGTGTGATATTGACTATTATTTTAGATTGTGGGTTTCGATGGGATTGGAGAAATATTTTCATAAAGTACCAAAAACAAGTTTGGGGTCTCCAAATCAAAATCAACTACATCGAGATGAAAATGTCGCCCAAATAGAAATACCATCTCACTCTTCTCAGAGACAAGAATTTAATGTAAATGATCTAAAGGCTGACCCGGTTGAAAGACCTCCAATTTTGAGTTATCCTCCGAACATTCATGATGAGATAAGAAGGGCATATATTATGAAACGTCCTTGTCAACCTCGAACTCATCATTTCCCTCAAACCGATTTTTTTGGAATACCAAGTCGTTTTGTTTCTACATGGTTCAATGAATATGCCGATTGGTTGGAATATAGTGTAAGTGCAGATGCGGCTTATTGTTTGCCTTGTTATTTGTTTCAAGGCGAAAGCATTCATCAAGGTGGTGGTAATGTATTTTTGACTAAAGAATTTAGAAATTGGCATAGAAATAATAGCTTTGATACACATGTTGGTCTACCGAATAACGTTCATAATCAGTGCAAAAGAAAGTGTGAAGATCTAATGCGAGAACAACAGTCCATTCAGGCTACATTTTTCAAAATGGATGATAAAGGTAAGCGTGAATATAGGATTCGGTTGATTGCTTCAATTGATGTGGTGAAACTTCTCTTACATCAAGGTTTGGCACTCCGCGGTCATGATGAGAGTGAGTCATCATTGAACAAGGGTAATTTTCTTGAAGTTCTTTCCTAGTATGCTGCTAGATGTGATGAAATTAGATCTTATGTGTTAGAAAAAGCTCCCAAAAATAATAAAATGACTTCTCATGATATTCAGAAAGATATTGTGACTGCGTGTAAGATTGAAACAATTAAGGCTATAATAGAGGACTTAAATGGTGACTACTTTGCTCTAATGGTTGATGAATCTAGAGATGTATAATGCAAAGATCAAATGGCTATTTGTTTACGATATGTTGACAAGAAGGTATTTATGATAGAGGCATTTATTGGACTTGTTCATGTTAAAGATACTAGTGCTTTATCTTTAAAGAAAGCAGTTGTGGATGTACTTGCTCACCATTCCTTGACTTTATCTTATGTACGTGGGCAATGTTATGATGGGGCAAGTAATATGCAAGGTGAGCTAGGTGATCTTAAGACATTGATTAGACAAGAAAGTAGATCGGCTCATTCGGTTCATTGTTTTGCCCATCAACTTCAATTGACCCTTGTCGCAGTTTCTAAAAAGTGTGTTCAAGTGGGAGAACTTGTGTTATTGGTGTCAAATATTTTGAATGTATTAGGAGCTTCTTTTAAACGTGTGGATGAATTTCGAGAATTTCAAAAAGAAAAACTTCGAGAGGCATTAGATATGGGTGAACTAGAAACTGGTAGAGGCTTGAATCAAGAACTCGAGTGATACTCGTTGGGGATCTCACTACAAGTCATTTGGAAATTTTATTAGTAACTTTGCCTCTATTGTTGATGTACTTGATTCTCTTGTTGAAAATGCAAATACTTTGGATGAAAAAGCTAGTGCATCTGGATTTCTCAGAAGTTGTCAAACGTTTGAGACCGTCTTTTTGTTGCATTTGATGACTGATATTCTAGGAATCACAAATGATCTTAATGTGTCATTACAGAAAAAAAAAATAGGATATTGCAAATGCCATGATTCTTGTAAAGGCAGCAAAGAAAAGATTGCAGGCTTTAAGAGATAATGAATGGGATCTTCTCTTGCAGAAAAATATTGGATGGGATTCACTGAAAGAAAAGGTAGATATGTTTTGTATCAAGCATATGATTCCATTATCTAATTATGATGATCCATATGCTAACTCTGGGAGATCACGACGTAAAGTAGTTGATTATACTACTTTGCATCATTACCGCGTGGATGTATTTTATAAAATTATTGATTGGCAGCTGCAAGAACTTAATGGCCGTTTCAACGAGGTGACGACTGATTTGCTTAATGGAGTTGCTTGCTTGAATCCAATTGATTCATTTTCTAGCTTTGACATAAAAAAGATAGTGAAAATGGCTGAATTATATCCTGATGACTTAGATGAATGCAAATTGAGGGCCCTTGAGAATCAACTTGCTAATTACATTATTGATGTTCGTGATATTGATAAAAGGTTCTCTAATTTATGTGGACTTGGGGAACTTTCAAGAAAATTAGTTGAGACAAAGAAGCATTTAAACTATTCTCTTGTATTCCTTTTGGTGATGTTTGCTTTGCTTCTACCCGTTGTCACTGCAACAGTTGAAAGAGCTTTCTCGGCAATGAAGTTTATCAAGAATGACTTGCGTAATCGAATGGACGATGAGTTCTTAGATGGTTGCATTGTGCCTTTTGTGGAGAAAAAAGTATTTAAAAATATTTCTAATGAGTATATTATAAAAACATTTCAAAAGATGAAGACTCGTCGAGTGCAATTGTAATTATTAGTTGGTTAAATATGACAGGGAGGCCTGTTGTAGGATTTCTTGGTTGTTCACTTTATTATTCTACTGCTAATCAAGTTGATTGTCATATATTTCTGTTTTGATATTTCTATTTTGGAGCAAAGAGAAGATTGCTAATTTATTCCTTTTAGTATTACGTTATTGTATTTTGTCACCATATTCAAGGTAGTGCCTCGGAGTGTTGAGGGAACTTTAGCTGGACTTCTTGCTTCAGCTCTTCTTGCGTTTGTTGGTTATGTAACGGATGAGGTATGTCCACAAGACATTCTACGTTTTGAAATTGTTATAAAGAGTAGTTTTATTGACTATTACCGTAACACTATTTTGGTTTGATAAGTGGATTTGATGTTTCAACGGAACCTTTTACTTAGGGATAAGGCTTGGGTAGTATGAACACCCTTGTTGAAAATCCTAGCTCCGCCCCTGATTCTAATAGTTCCTTCAATACTTAGATGCAAAGTTCATTCTCTTACTAAGCTAAGTCGTTTTGATTCTCTGTTTGTTCAATTGCAAAACTATATTAGTTGTATTACATAGAAATATACAAAAGATTATTAGAAAAATTACATTGACCATCAAGGTAATAGGGAAAGATGAAGGAGAAAGTTATGAAGGCATGGGAATTATAACCACAATGGTGAATAATAATATTGGGGGATTATATTTATCTTCATTATGCAAAAGAATAGTGGACATTCGTTGACAGAGACGTGTGTGCTTGTTCCCCCAATTCCCTCTTATATAATAAGGTAATGTTCATAGATTTTATATCACGTTAAAATTTTACTAAGAAAAAACACTATAATATATTTTTCAACCTCGCTAGTTGCATCATTGCCCAAGCGCAAAGACGCTGTTTTTTTATTTTCCACTTCCCAATTTATATGATTAGACTTTCCTCTGCCTTTCTTAGATGGTTTTCAACGTGGGACCCATTATTGCATGCATAATTATGCTTAACTTGATCTGCAGATTATTTAGCTATTGAATATTATAAGCCTAAACTATACGAAGGCAGTGTAATTCTTCGATTGTTAAACAAATGTTGAAGTAGGCCTTTTTTCCTTTCTTGATTTTCAATAC
The DNA here is from genome assembly GCA_031232105.1 of Capsicum rhomboideum. Taxonomy (NCBI): domain Eukaryota; kingdom Viridiplantae; phylum Streptophyta; class Magnoliopsida; order Solanales; family Solanaceae; genus Capsicum; species Capsicum rhomboideum. The sequence goes on along the minus strand of CP124714.1, from coordinate 149,034,404 downwards.
TAGGGAATAAAAACTAAAACCAACAGATCTTTAAAATCGAGGGCTTGTTTATACGAGGATAAGGGTTAATTAATTACTTCCCCCATTTTGTTTTAGTTGGCCCTTGTTGATTTGATATTTTTCTTAAGAAAATATTTATTAGGAGTTTATTTTACTAAAGTAGCCCTATTAATTATGCTTTGAAAATATAAATTTGAGTATATACACTTTGCATCATTTAATGAGAGAAGTAGTATTGAAAAAACATAATAAACTTCTCTTGATTTTATAAATTGGACAATTAAATTGAAACAACTAATTTTAGTAAGAGGGCCAACTAAAACAAAATGGAGGGAGTATATTTGAGGATTAATTTTAGAATACGTTTATCTCATGTTTGATTGAAATCAAATTACGAGATAACTTATTTTGAAATTAGTTATTTCAAAATTGTAATTTTATTTTTATTCCACATTAAACATGAATTACATCCCAAAATAATTAATCTTGAGATACCTTATTTTCGAACCAAACTAGCTGCTCGAGAATAATGACATTAGGCTAAAGTTTGCATTGACGACATACTGTCTTGTAGAATTCATTAATTTGACATGTAATTTCTTCGTTTGCTTTTACTTGTCATTATTTTTTTATTTAAATTTTTATTTTTACTTGTCATTTTAACATATCAAGAAAAGATAAAAAAAAAATCCTATTTTATTCTTTGCATTAATTATTTATTTTTTAAACTATTTTCAAGACATATATATTACTCTAAACTTCAATTAATAAAAATAATATAATAAAATTATTATTATTTTCTTAGAAATAATTACTTATCCTCGATAGAAACTATACGGTGGCCTTTAAGAGAACTGCACCGTGGCATTAATTTACAGATACATCACCCATGCACAGATTTCAGTACTATTGCATGCTCAGTGAATCATTGACACCTGATATCTTTGACTGGGCCTTTTACATATACATCGTTTGTCTTTTTTGGTTTTCCTATACTAAATTTCATATAGGCATTGGAGCTCGATTATATACAGATCGTATATTATGAAACTCAATTTAAGAATTATTTTCATGCTTAGGATTCAAAATTGAGATTTTTGGTAGGAATTGAATCGTACCATTTTGTTGGGAAAGATAAAGGCACTAACCAGTGGCGGAGCCAGGAGTTTCATTAAGGGGATTCAAAGTGCGCATACGAACTAGCCGAAGGGGGTTCAACATCTACTATATATACATAAAAAATAATTTTCACCTTATATAAATAGTATAATTTTTCGCTGAAGGGGGTTCGGATGAACCCCCTGGATATATGCTAGCTCCGCCCCTGGCACTAACAATAGTGCACAATAGGATAGCAGCGGAAGAATATTCAAGTCTAAACTTTCCCTTTCAATTTGAACCAAGAGAAGACAAACAAACCCAAGCACAATGATAATAAGGCAACAAATATATCAACCAAAATAGATAAGCAAGGATAAAATAAACCAATCACACGAGACACCATACGTGGAAAACCTTCAGTGTGAAGAGTAAAAAATCACGGGACCAAAAACCTCCACTATAATCACCAATAGTTACAATAATGCTCTCCAAAATGGCCACCAAAGAAGTGTCAAACAACGAGCAACAATATATAAAGCACAACACCAAAAACTAGAGAATTAAAGGAGCAAAAACCCGAAAAAGAAGCTACTGTTCACGGATGCAAAACTGGAGCTGCGGGGCACCAAATCCAACTTTGTCAGTTCCTAATCAAAGATTGAGATGAGAGGAACAAGCTGTCCAAAAATCAGCTCAATCGGACAAGATAACGAAGCGGGAATCGCAATTTGAAGTTGGCTATTTAGGGCTGAAATTTTGGGCGAAAAGACTGCTCTCTTCTCTCTATATGACTGCTGATTTCACTCTTTGTGGATGAGAAAATAAGACCTAAAAATGTCTATATATATATGCCCCATAGAATTGGGCCTATGGGCAAAGTGGGTTGGTCCAAATTTGGGCTTTTATTTATTCACATAGGAAGGAAAAAAGACCCATAACCCAACAATTCTCCCCCTCACGACTATGTGGAGGAGACCGCCATCCCGGCGATCATGCAACAATCTTCAAACTTCCCTCTTGGCAAAGCTTTAGTCATCATGTCGGAACCATTATCATTCGTATGAATCTTCTCAAGTTCAAGCAACTTAGAATCCAACACATCCCGAATTCAATGGTATCTCACATCAATGTGTTTAGACCGATCATGAAATGTAGAATTCTTGCCAAGATGTATAGCACTTTGACTGTCGCAGTAAAACACATATATCTCTTGAGCACAACCAAGTTCCCCCAAGAACCTCTTCATCCAGAGCAACTCTTTACAAGTTTCAACAGCAGCAATAAGCTCAGCTTCTGTAGTAGATAGAGCAACACATTTTTGCAATCTAGATTGCCAAGACACAACTCCCCCTGCAAAAGTAACCAAATACCCTGAAGTAGACTTGCGAGTATCAACATCACCAGCCATGTCTGAATCAGTATAACCACAAAGAATAGGCTTCCCTATACCAAAACACAAACTCAGACTAGAAGTGCCACAAAGATATCTCATAATCCACTTCACAGCATTCCAATGCTCTCTTCCCGGATTAGAAAGAAAACGGCTAACAATACCAACAACATGAGCAATATCTAGTCTTGTACAAATCATTGCATACATCAAACTACCAACGGTTGAAGCATAAGGAACTTTCTTCATGTCTTCCTTCTCATCATCACTAGAAGCACTGCTTCGTTCTCAATTTGAAGTGCATAGCTAAAGGTGTACTGACAACCTTAGCTTTGTCCATGTTGAACCTGCGAAGAACTTTCTGAATGTACTTCTCTTGTGATAACCACAACTTCTTGGCCTTTCTGTCACGGACAATCTGCATGCCAAGAATCTGTCTTACTGGTCCTAAGTCTTTCATAGAAAAAGACTTACTCAACTCTTGCTTCAACTTCTGAATCCTGCAAGCATTATGACCAACAACAAGCATGTCATCAACATAAAGCAACACAATAATAAAGTCACCATGAGAGAATTTTTGCACAAAAACACAATAGTCTGAAGAAGTCTTTTTGAAGCCTTGCTGACTCATAAAAGAACCAAACTTTCAGTACCACTGCCTGGGAGCTTGTTTCAAACCATACAGGCTCTTCTTCAATTTGCAAACATAAAATATGAATTGGATGATTAATGAATGGATTGGACATGAGTTACCCATATTTTCACCACATTGATAGGAGAATTGAAAAATGAATTTGTATTCTATAAGTTGCTGATGTAAAAAAAAAATTCCACCCACACCTTCTCCCCCTCCCCCGACCCCCCCAAACCCCAACCCCCAATAATTTTTTTATTTTTTCTACCTCATAACCCCCACCACCCCTCAATTCTCCACCCTACCCCAGCTCCACCCCCACCCCACCCCCATTTTTTTTAAAAGTAATAATTAAAAAAAAAAGTTCCCCAAAACCTCCACCCTAACCCCAACCCCCCGCCATCCTCACCTCCCACCCATCCCTTGAAAAAAAAAATTAAATTTTTTTTCTATCCTCCAAAGACACCCCCACCGCACACCACCCACCAATTTTTTTCTACCCCTTCCCACCCACCCTAACCCCCACTCCCCATCCCCATCCCCACTCCCACCCCACCTCCACCTACCGATTTTTTTTAAAAAAAAATTAAAATAGTTATTTGCTAATCTGTTCATATGGAATCAGAGGTCATAATTAAGCATTGTCAGACCACTTAAAAATATGATGGGATAATCGAGATTCATCTTTAGAGGTGGACAACTTCTTGGTAAGAGATTTTTATTTCTACATGAGCCTATCTAATGTGAATCCAAATTAGTCTAGTTAGTAAGTTTCGGATATTGAAAGTAATATTAAAAATCCAACCACTTAGAAATTGTGTTGAAATCATGTCAAAGTGAATGAGATACTAAGAATCGGAGTCCGTTTGAATTGGCCGATTAAAATAGTTGAGAATCATTAAATGCCTGAAAGTACACTTCAAGTTATTTCAATTTACGCACTCTCCTCCCTCTTCTTTTTTGATGGCAAGCTAGGGAAGGCATGGTTGTCCTTGTGTTTCCCCAGCCTTTGCCGGTTTCTCACTTAAATTAAATCAAAACAAAATAACTGCATCTCTAAAAAAAAAAAACAATACTAAAACCTAGTGAACTAGTTCATGGAATACCAACTCTGCAATTTACAATGAAGGAACGTGAAGAATTTGCTAAAGAGGAGGGACCCTGTCAAGTTATAACAGTGAAACTATCCCAGGCGCATAGAATTTGTAGGTTTTACGCACAATTTTGCCAAAAATCCTTGACATCAAAGATCATTGTTTAATTGGTTTACTTGATTCAAGGCAGCTTCTTTTGAGGATGGATCATTATGAAGATTTTGTGGCTTCTTTGTCTAAGAGCGTGCATTATTTTTCATTCGATGGGAAAAACATCAATTTAGGATGTATCCATGGAGTATTGGTTATAACTCGAAGGAAGAAACATCTAGGGCGGTATGAATTTCTTTGCCAAATCTGTCACCAGATTTATTTACTAAAAAAGCGTCAATATCCATTGCAGAGGCAGTTGGAAAACCAATTTCTATTGACAAGGCAACTCAAGTTTGATCTAGACCTAGCATGGCTAGGGTTAAAATTATTTTAGACCTGTTGAACAAGCAGCAGGATCATGTGAGATTACAATACGGGAATGGAAAAATTGGTAAGGTCGTTGAGGAGCTCCCGGAGGTTGTCTATGACAATTTACCACTTTATTGTAAGCACCAAGGACATGATAAACATAAATATTGTGTGCTATTGGGGAAGAAGATGGTTGAACAAGAAAAATGACCTCTAACGAGGGAAAATTCCATCGTTAAAAGTTCAAATTCGGTCACTATAAGTCAATAAAGACGGGAAACAATTCGGTCGTCATCAGTGGCTAAAAGCTCCGTCGTTAAAAGTTAACCACCGGATTTAGTGTCCGATCATTAAAGATCTTTTAACGGCAAATTTTTTTTCGATCATTATAGTTACCTTTTAGCGATCAACTTTCCCTCCCCTAATTATGAAATTTTCTTCGTTATTGCCTATTTAACTATTTGACAATTCAGCCGCTAAAGAGTTTTAAAGATCATATTTTTCCTTGCTAATGTCAACTTTATAAGATATAATTAGACAAATTAATATTTTTCGAGACGGTTACCGAAAAAAATCATACGCTTACATATACACATCCTCATAAAAAAACATACCAAATAATCAATATTATTATGAAATTTCACTGTTAATTACAAAGAACAAAAGCTACGTATTATCAAAAAATATATGGGTGAAAATCATTTTCACCCCCAATTTTAATTTAAAAATCAAACTCCCTCCTCAACTTTGAACAACAATGAACCCCCCCCCCCCCCTTTTCTTATGTAATGTCCATTTTATCCTTGTTATATTAAATATATTTATGTAATACTTTTTTATATTATATATAATTTATTTTTTTAACTTACGTATTTATAATTTTTTATTTAAGTTCATTAATATTATAAGTAGAGTAATACTCTTATGAATTTGTTACAAAATTTAATGTTATATTTTTATGACTGTTATTTCAATATTATATGCATTAAGCGTGTGTATATGTATGTACATGCATGCAGGGGCGGAGCTAGGTGGGCGGGAGGGCATTCACCCTTCGCCGAAAAAAATCAGTGTATATGTAGGGTTAGAACTACATTTTGCTTAGATATATAGTATAAATAAACTCCCTTGTCATGGTTGAAATTCATAGCTCAGTGGTTAAGGGGTTCAAGATATCACATTGGTTGCTAGTTCGATTCCCATTAGCAGCATACCCTGTTTTCCCTTTTCTTAAGCTTCACTTTCCACAAGCTTGGCCCATAATTTCCTTCCCTCATCCTGGCCCATGATTTTTTACGATTTCTTTTCATTAGTTAAAGCTATATAGAGTTCTTATTTTTTAGTTCTAGAAACTAGAAATATTTTTTTCGGTAATTAATTTAGAGTTATTTCCCATTCATTAATAATTCTTATAAATAAGGAAATTAATAGAGAGAGAACAATTTTCATTCAGAAAAACTTATAATTATACTTTTTAAGTATATAAGAAAAAAGTATACACATGAAAATATAATATGTATGTTATACATCTATATATAGATTTTCAGAGATAATATATGACTAAAGGGGCACTACCTTAGAAGAAAAAAAAATAGAAAGTTCAAAATAAAGTAAAACACTTAAAAAAAATACAAGATTTATGTAGGGCTCGATAAAGCAGGGCAAACGTAGGAAGAAACGCTAAACTAAAGTATGACAAGGCGAATTACATTTAGCGGTTAAGAATAATTTTGTCCTTCGCCCCGCCTCGCTCCGCCCCACCCGATCCGATTTATCATCATGTAACCTTCATGCATTAAATCTTATTTATATTTCGAACCCCCTTGATAACAATCTTGCCTCCGCCACTGCATGCATGTGCATATATTTTTGTCTTTTCCCACTCTTTTACTCCATACGTTTCATATTACTTCACCATTATTGATATGACACCCCCCTTAAAAAAAATTTAATTAGAGCATATTTTACTAAACTAACCTTATTAATAATGCTTTAAAACTTTAAATTTAACTACTACTACTACTCTATGCAATTATTTAATATTAAGGTAGAAATAAAAAAAAAACATTAAAAAATTCTCTTAATTTCATAAATTGAAAAAGTAATTAAACACAATTATTTTTAGTATGAGGATCAAGTAATATGAAGGGGGGGGGGGGGGGAGGAGGGAGGGAGGGATATTGTCTATTGTCTATATAAATAAACAAGTTTTGATTTTCATTAATAGAAAATTACATAAATTATAGTTTAAAATAATTTAAAATCTAAATATACACAATCTTTAAAAATTTGACCTTAATTTAATTAATTTATTTTGTATTTCCTGCATCGAAATACATTTGTATAGTTATTATTACCTGTTATTTTCACTTATATAAATAAATATTAAAGTTTTGATTATTATTTATAAAATTGATTTTCTCATTATGCTAATTTACTTCATTATAGAACATTATTAGTTTATATACTTAATTAATATTTCTCACTTTTTTCGCCCAAAAGATAATGTTTATATTCTTAGAAAAAATTTGTTACATGAATTTAAAAAAATGAAAATATCATAATTTTTAAAGAAGAAGTTGATAACGAAAGGGTACAATACGTATTTTAAAGATTTTATAAGGATAAAGGAGGGAGTTTGATTATTGTTCAAAGTTGAGGGGGGAGTTTGATTTTTAAAGAAAAGTTGAGCGGTGAAAATGATTTTTACCCAAAAATATACGCATTAAAATTGTATGATATTATTTCATCAACTCTTTAAAAAACTAAAAAGGTAGAATTGTAGCATATGTAACAAACGAGAGCATCTTTGAAACACCACTAACAAAATAAAAACCTATTGCGCTTGTACTTGCTCTGCAATTTCTTCAAAGGACATGTTCTTCAAATTTCTTGATCTGTTAAGAGAATGAGTTCATGTCAGTTAAGTTCACAATTTATACAAACTAGAAACAAATAAATAATTTAATCATCCAACTAAATAATTGAAGAAAGAATTATTTTGATTGAACAAACATAGTCAATCAATAGCTTCAAGAAAGTATATCTTATGTTTCAGTAGAATGGAATTTATGAGTATTTACCCAGAGAAAGTACTAAAAAATAAAGTAATCTATTCTACTAGCATTGTCAAGTTGTAGTACTAGCAATCACATTAAAATTTTCTCCAACAAATTTGCATGTTGACATAATAGCAGGAAAGATTTACATATGATGATACTAGAAAGAAATTAGGAGAGAACCTGTCAAAGCAGAGCATTTGAAATACATCAAAGGTGAACAATTGCTAGATTAATCAGGGAAAGAGAACTTCAAAAAAAATCTATATCAATCCAAGCCATATAATCATTTTCTAGACATGTACATCAGCTTACTGCAAACAGCCAATAGAATGTCTATTAGGAACGAATCTATGAATATTACCTTTTCGAGAAGGGAGATTTTGTTGGTTTTTAGTATACGTAACTTAAGAGGTCCTTCCTTTTGAAGTTAAGAGAGCATTATCTCATATAAACAATTGCTTCAGTAAACGAAGGAATTGCTCACTGTTACTAATTTTATCAAATGAGGATCCTCAGCATCAGCAGTTGTCACCGCCAATAGCGCTCCCACGTTGAGTCATTATAACTTTCTGATCTGCTTCTGAAAAGGCAGAAAATAATCTTTAGAACATAGTAATTCTTAGGAGACAAAGGGCCTCGACAAGGACTTAAGTATCTTCTGCAGGTGAAATAAAAAGAGAGAAAGCTAGCTATAGAGTGAGAATCACCTCTCATTACAAGATTTGCAATTGCACCAACTGCGATTCTGCAAATTTGGTTTCATTCTGTGTTACTAAAAAGCATCAGTGATGAATTAAGATCACAAGCTGTAACCAACGAGGCCACTATCTAGAAGTGATGAGGAAAGCAAAGCACACACCAGTTCAGATTCTTTTTAGACATTGCAATGTGCTATGGATAATAAGATATTTTCACCTCTTCTAACTGTTCTTTTCAAATAGTTTAATATTTGTTAGCTAATGGAGGAAAGGATAACTTCAAGATGAAAGGAAAACATTGATACAAATATTCACTGAAGACTATCAATAAAACCACCTTTTAATAACAAAGTTAACTTTATGTAGGCTCATCTGCAGTTTAATCAATATGATCCAATTTGCAGGAATATAACTATTTCAAAATTATAAGTTTGAACCAATTGTCATCAATGTAAGAAATCATCCAAGTATTGATCTATTTAAAGATCTAGAATGCCTCCATAACAAGCTTCAAGAAAAAGGAAGATAAATTTGTCCATAAGAAACCCAAAAGAAATAAAAAACGGAACACCTAAAAAATGATAGCACATAGGAGGACAAGTTCCTTAAAAATTAGGAAAATGACTTCTCTATGGAAAACAAGCTCTATAAGTGACATTCTATGTTTAGTGTATCCTCTCACTCATCCAATGCCCCTAACTCCTACCCCTTGACCATCCCACCCTGGCCACCCTCGAGGCCGACATCCCCCCTCCCACTCGTATAGTTTTTGCTAGATTGCATATAATTGTCCTTGAGATAACAATTTTTTTGCGCACTTATTGAACACTAGAAAACAAGTAAGAAACCAGCTTGTTTTCCAAGAAAATATTTTTCATGAAAAATAGTTTCCTTCATACCTAACACACCCCTTTTTGACATTACATGTTCTACTGTAAAGGCAACATTAGCACTCTAATTTTCAGAACACTGAAAACAAAATGTCTGAAAGACAATTTTGTATGAGAAGTAGGCTTGACTTAGCTTATTCAAATGGAGTTACGGTACTAGAGTCAAATTACGCACAATTTAAATCAAGGAACACACCAATTGCAGGAATAAAAAATGCATGAAAGAAATAAATAATAAAATTAACATGGAAAGAGTACCCTAAGCATTCTCTGTATCAATTCATTCCATCAAGCTTCATACCATAAAAGGACTTGAATAAACTAACAGTAAAAAAGAAAAAAAAAAAAAAAAAAAAAAGAAGCAGCAAACTTCACCGCTTTGATGAACTAATCGAAAGAGAAAAATCCATCATAACATCATCGAAAAACAAACATGAATAAATTTCTAATTTTAATCAAACCCATCTACTAATTAAAAGTTAAAACCCTAAAGTCATCAACCACTCAAAGTCTCAAACATTAGAACCAATAAATGAAAATCAAATTCGAAAAGCACAGAAAAATCCACAAAACATAAACACTACAGATACAATTAAACAAACGAGAAAATCAATTTTATAACACATCAACCTCAAATACTCTACTTGATGAATTGATAAAAAGTGAATACCACAAAATCAACGCCAACAATTGGATTGATTCTATAAAAGAATGACATTGAAACATTTAACAGAGATCGAGAAGGGAAACTAACTGGCAATAAATCTCCAAATCTGAAGGGGAGGTGGTTACCTGAGAAGGCAGAGAAACAAAAGGAGTGATGGACTTTTTTTCTCTGTATGTGTAAATTTCTTTTTTTTTTCCCCCAATTGGCAGCAAGGGCGGGTTGGGAAAATACTGGCGCCTAAAATTTTATTTTAACGTCCGGCAATTGTGCATTTTAAGGTCCGACAAATAACCCTTTGTTATTGATTAACAAAAAATTAATTTTAACGGCCGAAAAAAAGTTGGATTGCTAAAAGTATCCTTATAACTATCGGAATTATGTTTCATCACTAAAAAATGGTCGTTAAAAGTCATATTTGTGATGAACTAGATTACAAATGAGACTTACACTCTATTTGGATGGTGGTTTCCCATGGTACGGTATGATATGGTTACTAAGAGAACCATGTTTGTTTTGATTGTTTCTTAAAATATATGGTATGGTATTGTTTGATTTCATGGTTTGGTAACCATGAAACCCTCACTTTATGTAACCACCGATTTGGTGGTATCCCATGGTTTTCTTATTTTTTTTCCAATTATGCCCCTACTTAATATTACATAATCCTATTTTATCCTTTATCATTATTTAACTCTACCCCATACCCCGACCTTCATCCCCACCACCCCCCCCCCCCCAAAAAAAAATAAATAAATAAATATATATATATATATATATATATATTTTATTTTTAAAAATTCTTTTTTAGAAAATTTCAAAAAAAAAATTCTTATCCCACCCCCTACCCCTACCTCTACCCCACCCCCTACCAAATTCCCACCCCAATTTTTTTTAAAAAAAAAATTCAAAACTTATTTCTTACCCCCCCCTCACCTCCACCACCTACCTGCCCCCCCCCCCCCCCTCTCCCCACCAATTTTTTTCTTTATCTTTTAAATTTTTTTAAAAAAAAAAATCAAAAAAAAATTCTTACACCACACCCTACCAGCTCCCCCCCCCCCCCCAAACCACCACAAAAAAATAATTTGTTTTTTTAAAAAAAATTCAAAACTTTTTAATTTATTTTTTTATCTTATAATAATTAAGGGCATTTTAGTAAACTTACCAGTTACGATACAGTACCATACCGTCAAACCAAACAACAAAACTGTTATTAAACAACAGTAAACGATACAGTCCATCCAAACATTGTATTGTACTATACTGTACAGTACAATACCATACCATATAGTACCGTACATTATGAAACCACGGCAAACCACCATCCAAACAAAGTGTTAGTTGCAAAATTTCAAGGTGATGCAAAATACTATTTAAATGCCAAGAAACAATTAGTTAAAGAGATTTCTACAGAATCTACAGGACAGCATGAAAACATAGATACTACAACACACAAGGTGATGTTAAGGACCAAAGGAATCCTGTAAAGAGCATTGCTTCAAAAGTTGAAGTAGCAACGAACGACTGTTGAAAACAACAATGCTATGAGTAATATTACTGTAAAAGATTTGAGGGAACAATAATCATCTCTAGTTCCCAAAACTAGAGAGATATTACAGCAAAAAATTCTGAATGTTGCAGGGGCGTCGCTAGTTTACTCTAAGCAGAAGCCAACTGATGTTGAAGCTTTTGAACACTGTTTTAGAAGATAAAAATGATAATGCAACATGGAATTGGATAGTGATTGCAAACAAAAATTTGGATGTTTCTTCATCAGTTAATCCAAATATATCTTTAGGTTGTGAATAGGGTGTGACTGAGAAGGTGTTGTTGCATGTCGATTCTGAGGCCGTCCAACAAACAAAAATATACTATTTGATTCATGAAAAAGAGCAGGTTTCACCTTCTCCTTTGAATAGTAAATAAGTCCAGAAGCTTAAATATTTGTGACTAAAGTACAATTGCAAAGAAGAATGACTCAGGGATTTTAAGCATCAAGAGTACTTAATCCAACTTATGCTATTGAGTTGGGCGAAGAATTTTTTGATAAGGATGAGGAAGATAATATGTTGGACATATGTTTCGATAAAGTGGCTAGGGATGGAGATTTCTTACCTAGGCAACAAAGAAGTGGAAGAAACAAAAGCAAAAAGAAGACACATGGAAGGCAACGGAGTTGAGTTGGTAAGGTGACTGAGGAATTTGTTCCAAGGTACCTACCAATGTAACTGGCAAAGCAGAATCATATGACAATATCAACAAACTCAACAAAATCTGAAAAATCTAAGAAGAAGTGATGAACTATCAAATGTTGTTAGACAAATTTGAATAAAAAGACGAGAGAAAAATACTTCAAGTTACTTTATACGGCAAGCTATTTGTTTTAGTTCATACATATATACAAAGAAGTTTGAGGTTGATAACACAACCTTCTTCTTGACGTTTATATTTTTGCATTACTTAAGCATCCTCGTCAGTATTATATCATTATAGAGTGTATTATAAACCATATGATGATCATAGAATACCTAATTTTCTCTAGCTCGTATTTTTTTTCATGCTTATTAATTATTAGAGGTTCGCGACCTCATTAGAATTGGTAAGGTAAGATCTTAGCCCCCTTACGTACTTTCACATTGAGATTTTTATTTTATTATTAATAAAAAACCGATAGACACTCTATATAGTGATATAAATTTTTGTTGAAGCTAATTTTATCAAAAAGTAATTAAGTATTTCAATGAAAGTGTTGGAGCTAAGAATAGAGAGTTAATGTGTTTGATAAAAAGTTGTCAATAAACATTTTTTAAAAATTAAAATGGCTAAAATGTCCTCAAAGCTATTTTAAAAAAATTAAATTCAAAAGTACTTTTAACATAAAAATGACGAATGATAAAAATAGAACGAGAAGTAATTAAATTTATGCTGTAGAAAGAGTATTTTGGATATTACAAAAAATACTAGGGATAAAATTATAAAAATTTCGTCAAATCAAGAGTGCTTAAATGGAGAGTGACTAAGTTATAACTTTTAAGGGGTCGTTTGGTACGATGTATTAAAAAATTCAATACATGTATTAGTCATGATTTTATTTAATTCTATGTTTGGTAGAATTTTTAGCTTATGTATAGCTAATTCATGTATTGGTTATACACCCTAATCAGTATTAGAGGGTGTATAACTAATACATAGAAAACCATGGTATTAGTAATGCATGAACTATTAACACATAAATAAGCCTGGCTAAAGATTATATTGTCCTTAATACATCAAACCAAACACTAGATAAGAAATAGTCTCGCACAGTGCTAGTATATCAAAAGACGTTTTTAGGACGAGCCTCGGGGCGGGCGTATTAAAAACGCTCCGTGGTAATTTATGGGGACGAGAGTATCGTGAGATGTGCGTAAGCCCAAAAAGTTTCTTCTTATTAAAATTAAAATAGCTGAACAAGTACTTAAATTAATACAAAAAAAATATATAATTTAACTTGTGATTAAATGTTAAGAAGTTAAAAAGCTTAAAATCTAAATCTTTTTTATTCTTAGCCCTAATTCTCTTTTTCTTTCTCTTCGTCTTTCATTGGGTAAAGGGGGAAAATGATCAATGTGCAAACTAACAAAGGAAAAACTTATCATCCTTCATCACTTGCTCTGATTTGATGCTTATGATTGTAGGTTCCTTCTTCGCGTTTTATTTTTACATGTTCCTTTATAAATTTCTAATCAATTGTTTTCTTAAAAGAATCCAATTAGTCTTTTGATATGAGAAACAGACTCTCGGCTCAAATAACACATATAAAAAAGAAGTGATTATGAAATACAATAATGGAGAAATAGTTCTAAATTACAACATCTAAATATTTAACTTAAATATTTCCTCTATTCCATATTAACTTAATTTGTAAGGCAATGCACACCCATTAAGAAAAAAATTAGGACATAAATTGGACACCACTTTTCACTTTTACCCTTTTAAAGTCAAACTAAAATCATAAATATGAGCAATTAAATCTCTTGAACTCATCAACTAGAAAATATAAATGAAGGGCAAAAATGAAAGAAGTTTCCAACATCTCTCTTGAAGATTGAACAATCAAATTATTTTGAATATTGAAAAATGACTCACAAATTAAGTTAATATGGATTAGATCGAGGGTGTAGAAGACAACACCCTGGGATATTTTCCTTGCAGATCTTGGAAAGCAAATTATAGTGGAAGTGTTGACTATCTTGTTGACACATTGAAATCACAAATAATGCCAACAATGGGGCATGTTACGTACTCAACAAAAACTAAACACAAACAAATGTCCACATGAATGAATGTTCTCCTTATTACAAACATTTGAACGTCCAGTCAGTTTTGTTTATTACAAACCAATGTTTTGTTTTTAATTACATTTTATGATTGAAAAATGACAAAGTTAGCTCAATATAATTAATTGGTACGGTGGCTATTGAAAATTGAAATGGGGTCAATAATCCACATGAAATAAAATAAACTATTCTACGATTTGCTCTGGTGGTACTGGTAGAACCTAGAGGTAGACATATACTCCGGCCTGTCTTAAGTTGATTGAATATGAACTTTAGGAAAAATTTTAAATTTTGTGTTCTTAAAATAAACGTGTATAATATCAACATGTTCTTCGAATTTTAGTAACTATGCAAGAAATTAAAATTAAAGAGTTATTAAATATAAAAAGTGACATTCTCTTTAAAATAAACTAAAAAGAAAAGTACGATACATAAATTGAAAGGGAGGAAAATAATATCTATTATTTCAAGCTATTGAATTGTTGAACTTAATATAGTTTATACATCGGATAAAATAATAACAATCCATTTCACAATTGACACAATTTAAAATATAAATAAGAAAATAAAAGTATCATATCTATATGCATTTTATTTATTGGAAAAAGACATCAAAATCACCTTAAACTATATTCGAAAAATCGAAGACATACCTAAACTATTGAAGTGACCTAATACACACCTATACTACCTAATAATGAATTTAATTCCCCCCTCCCCCCCCCCCCCCTCCAAACATATATAACCAGTTGCACAAGGGGAGGTGTTACACGCACTCGCTCTTTATCACTTTGCCACGTGAGAGATAATTTGATTTTATTTTTTTTCATTGTTAATTTTCTTTTTACATTTATTTTATTTTAATCTCTTTCAACATTTTACTTTCATTTCCAACGAAATTAACACTGGATGTTGTATTGTTGCTCGCTAGACATTATGGGTGGCTAATGATACTATAATTTCAAAGAAAAATTAGAGGAATTGAAAGCTTTATGAAAGTGAGTTTAAATTTGAAATTTTTAGTCACATCAATTTGTTAGTTTCATAAAAATATCAACATAAAGAAGGTTTGGATGATAGATATGAATATAATTCAAGTTTGATCGAAAAAAACGAGGTTCGCTGGAATAATGTAAACTCACCGAAAAAAATGAAAGCTCGCCGGAATTAACTATTCCTATCGTTAGATTCAACAATTTTAAAATTAAAATATAACTTTTGAGTAAACGATTGAACTAACAAATATAATCTATTCTAATTTATAACTGAAAGAAGTGAAAGAGGGCAACAAATTATGCAGACGTTTGCTGGTAAAGATAATAGAGGAAATAGGGATGAAAGAGTGAGAAGGAAGGGGAAAAAAGAAAGAAAAGCTAAAAAAGGAAAGAGGCCCACAAATAATTAAGTAAAAATATAAAACTCCAATTAAAAAATAACACGTGGTTAATTTAGTTAGTTTTAAATTAATTTTTTTCTCTTCACTCACGTTTATCAAAATATTATTTTTTTCTTTGTCACGTCATTCTTAAGATGTGTATTAGGTTACTTCAGTAGTTTAGGTGTGTCTTCGACTTTTCGGGTATAGTTTAAGATAGTTTTGATGTCTTTTCACTTTATTTATTTGATGAGATAACATACATATGCCATCGTGTACCCCCCCCCCCCCCCCCCAAAAAAAAAAACAAAAAAAAACCACACACTCACGATTCACTTTACATTCTAGCTTTCCTTAGCTTAGTATAGGGTGCTTGTAAGACTTTCGATAGTTGATATTAGAATTGTTGGTGAATGTCTTAGACCATTCGGTATACTACCTTTTGTCATCAAGTCTACAAGTTAAATACCTGTCGAAGATATAATTAAGTAAATGGGTATCATTTGAATAATTCATTTTAGTAACTTGCCTGATCGGTATTGTTCAATGAGTGTAATAGAGCATTATAATACCACAAGAAAATTAAAGAAAAAAACTTTGCCCTTTCTACCCATCGCTCACACTAGAGGGCAGTGTCAGATAGGGTCGAATGCACATAAAAAGTTATGGATTAGCTGGTTGAACTCAATAACTTTGATTTAGATCCTATATTTATGTTAACAGTTCTTCTAAAAATGTGCAAATATCAAATGTCGAATTGATGACTTTCAAACTCATAAAGTTTAAATCCTAAATTCACATTTCGTGTTAGAAAATCTTTTATCCACACGATATGACATTAATATGTCAAGAGTACACATACGACACAAGCAAAGTTCTTTCTTTATCCATTCCCAATTAGTATTAATATCTTTTTGTTTCCTATTTCGTGTCATGTACCTGTTTTAGAGCCCGAATAATTCGAATTCGTGCCAGAAAATCCTATCTAAACACTTCCTCCAAAGACTACTTCATAAATAAGACTTTAGGAAAGTGCATTTTGCAAATACCATAGTAACACATTCATAACAATTACTTACAGACAAGAGAAAACATGCATTAACATAAGGATGAAGAGTATGACGAAGAAAAAGAACATCATATAATGCTTAACTATAGCTACTTGAATGATCTCAATTTATTAAACTAAACTTCTTCCAAGAAGTAATCCTATTGCAAATTTTAATAAACCTCATTTTCACCTTATTATTTGCTTCTTCTCTTCTTCCTCCATTAATGGCCTTGTTCTTCACTTCCTTCTGATCCATTAAATCTTTGAAAAAGCTCACCATTGAAGACCCTTTGAACTTGTTTGCCTCTACTTTTGAAGATTGATCGTGACATGATGTTATTGTCTCATTTCTTGATCCAATAAAAAATGGGAATTTCATGAGATTTCTGTCAATCAAATTGCTTAGTGCAACCAATTCATATGAATCATATAAAGGGCTCCCACAATCCCATATATGTAAAACTTCATTTTCTACTTTTTCTTTTGTTTTTTCCATCTGGATTATGGTGGAGTTTTTCTTCAAAAGTTGTATAATCAATGGTTATTGCCAACTTTAGAGATTCTGTCTTGACCCCTTTAATGTACATATTTGATAATAATGTAGCAAATGGAGTTGCCTAAAGTTTGTTGTACGAAACGACAGATCTACTCATTTAATAATTGATTACTGTAATAAAATACTTAGTTAGATCTGTGTTTTTCTTTATTTGGGATAATTATGGTTCAATGTCTTTGGTGATCGAGTTTATTTACAAAATAATCAGTAAATTGTATATTTGAATATAAATATACATATAATATACATATGTATAATTTTATATATTTAGGCTAGCTCCGATAAATAAGTTTGGCCAAAAGAGACAAAATTGGAAGAAGCCCTTTTTTTCTTCTTTTTTTTTTTGAAAGGTTTAAGTTTTGTGCACTATCACTATAAATATTTTTTAAACTATCATATAAATTTACTTATATTTTGAAAAAAATAGTGATAATTAAGTCATATTATAGTCCTAATAAACAAAAATAATTTAATAGGTAATTTTTAAAACATGAATAACTATTCAGGAAATTAAATCTAAAAACTTGTGTGGAGTCTCAAATAGCGTCACAATTGTCTATTTGCGTTTGGGCCACAAGTTATGAGCACCAATCATGTTTATAGATAATTTAAAGGGTAAACAACATAAATTCAAATAGTTTGATGCCTAATTACAGAAAATCTCAACATTTTATATATTTACAGAAAATTCCCTTTTGGGGGCTGTTGAGATACATAATTTATTACCTATACATTCGGTTGAGATACATAATTATCCACACTGTTTAAATTTGTTTTCTAAATCAACTTCCATCCACCTGGCATCAAGTAATAATAAAATTGTCTTGTTTTTACTAATAAGCTTAAATTTTGGTAGATAGAATTATTCAATAAATATATGTTGGTAAAATATTACAAAAATTTAATGAAAGTAGAAGTGTTCGATGATAGACTCGATAAAATAGTTGAAGTGAACAATCATAGAACTTTAATGAAATAATTAAAATGTACGTAAAATGAATCGAACACAAGATTACAGGAAAAGAAAAAAAGTTTATCTAGCTTATGACCTCCATGTAGAAATCCATTTACATGCCCCACCAAGCTCCGCCTTTTCCCAACTAGTAACATGAGAAGCAACACAATGGTCCTAAATTTTATGGTATTCACTTAATAGACATTTTTTGGTGAAAATTTGAAAAAATAATAATAATAATATACCTAGTGAAATCCCACAAAATGGGGCCAAAAAAAAAAAGAGAATACGAATGTAGCGTCTGAATTAACATTAATCAAGGGCGGAGCTAGGGTGTGGGCTATGAGTTCGGTCGAATTCAGTAGTTTTAGTTAAAATATTATATTTGTCTTAAAATTCATTGAATATATATAAATTATAAGCTTATATGATTATAATTCAAAACACATAAATTTCAAATCTTAACTTCGCCTCTAACATTATTATGTAGATTTTAGAGAGCACCCTATTTTTTTTTTAATCAAATAGTCACAATTTTATAGCCACTGTGAAAAGGAGTTTGTAAAAGGGGGTTGATGCGAAGCTAAGTATTATACTATATTACTATCATTCCCCTCACATTTGTATTCATTTTGTATCGTTCTGAGGGCAAATATTGGAAATTGCACTTGTATTTCGTGTTTTGTGGTTGTAGGAACATATTGAGGGATTTTAAGAGGAACATATTGAGGGATTTGAAGAGTAAACAATGGAAGAAGAGGCAAGAACGTCATAAAGCGTCATGTGGTAATCCAAGGAAGGGGTCAGACTACTAAGACTTGCGCCAATTTCCTCGCCTTGTAGTTGTGGAGCGAAAAAGATACTTGCTAGAAGTTTGCTGATAGCCCCTGCGCCACTGGCTTGACTTGAAGCAGTGGTGCGAGATACATATAGATTCAGAACCTGCTGCGCCACACTTTGCTTCAGGCAGTGGTAGGATTTTGTGAAACTCTCAATATTCAGTTTGCCTATTGCGCCACTGGCTTGCTTTTTGCCAGTGGCGCGAGAGAGAGATTTCTAGTTCAAGTTGGAGACGGACATGGTTATTCACATGCACCCTAGGCTCTATAAATAGGAGCTTTTACATGAAAAAGAGGGACGACATTATTTTGGAGCGTGGAGCTAGGGCAAGAGATTTCTTTCTTCCAGTTTATTTTCTTTTCTTAAATTCTTCTAAATTTCTCTTGTAAATCTCATGAATTTTTGGTTATTTTGCGAATCATGAGTAGCTAAGTATTTTGTTGGCGTCTGAATATTGTTTAATTATATTAAGTTTTCTAGCTTCGAGTTATTTATTTCTTCTTGATTTGAATTATTCGTTTGCTTGATCACCTAACGAATATTATCTAGGACTTATTTGTTGGACTTAAAAAAAGGGAACTACAGGTGTAAAAGGAAGAAACAGGGCTAGTTCATGAACCTTATAGGGAAAGAGAATCGATTCGTCACAGAGGATAGAAATATATCATGTGATCTAGTTTAGTTGATACAGACGATATCTTAATGCACTTCAGTATTAACCGATGACCATAGAAATATAGGTGTTAGGGTAGTTGAGTAGTCTTAGAGTTGTTGAAAAAAATGCTCAATAAGGGATTTAAACCTGCAACTAATAACTCTAGAAAACCAATAGATTTGAGGATACGAAGACTCAACCGGATTGTTGGAATCACAAAGACCCTAGAATTCTCTCTAAAATTGTTTTGAAACCAAAATATTTACAAGCTTGAACCATATTTTCAGCGTTTTCTAGTTAATCGTAGCATAGGTAAATCTAAAAGAATTACTTGTATCTTTTTCTCAAATAGTGAAATAAGAATTTGAATTAGATGAGTGATCTTTCAAGTCTCTGTGGGTACAATATCTAGACTTAACGTCCTATACTACTTGAACGGCCATGTGCACTTGCATGCGCGATTGGACGCAACAGGGGTTGGGCCTAAACTTTTACTACAAGATTTAAGCTTGTAAAAATAACAAGTTTATCCAGGCTAAAGAGCCCAAAGCAACACAAAAAGTGACAAAATGTAACACAAAAACCAGTAAGCTTCAAGGAGGCTCATATGTGAGCAAGCTTGGTCTTTTCTTCCTGACTCTGAATGAAGGTAACTGCCATCTATCCACATTCAGCAACTCTTTAACTTGTCGATGGAGGTCTGCAAAAGTGTTACATATACATATGTTCTCTTGATTGTGACGTGGAGAAACTAGCTTATCCGCAACTTAGTTAGCTTCTCTAAAACATTGTCTGATGATACTATCAAGTCTAGCTATCAATACTGTCCTTTGGAGGGAAAGGAGGTGCTTGTCCTAAATAAATTGTACAGTTAAAAAAGTTTATTAAGATTACAAAAAAAGAGTTTATTAAGATGACAAATGACCAGCTAGCTGGCCTACAAGGCGGGAAACATACAAAAAATTCAACTGAATACAGTACTAAAATAGCTCTCAACAACATTACTAGACAATATTTGCAACACAGGGAGATTCGTCGGGCCGACGCATCTCGGCGTTTTGAACTGGCTAACTGCTGCTCCTAGTCCTACAAAATGATCTAAAATCTTATGAAACGTCCCCCTCTTCACAATCCGTAGCTCAAGAGCTCCGATGGCATTGACCTTCCGCGAGCTGACATAACCTGCATCGACGAAAGATTTGTCCAAACAGTTGCTGCATTCTTTCAAGATTTCCTCACTGGCCTCGCCACTCAGTTCCCAGAAGATAACGTAGTGCCCTGGATCAGCTGAGGCGTTCACCTGGCTAGAGAAATCGACTACTTCTAACTTTTCATTTAATAAGAGCTGTGCTGCTGCTTCCACGGCTAGTTGTAAATCTTTCTCGGTGTTCTTGTCGATGTTAATGCTCAGTAAGAGATTCCTACGGCAAATAAACTGGAGTTCTGGAGTGCCATTATAGAATCCTTTTATCTTGACCACATCACCGAGTCTGTAACGATACAAACCTGCATTTACGCGTGTATACTCAATCAATCATTTTTGGTGAAAATTCGAAAAAACAGATAACAAAACTCAAAAATTAAATACTGGTTGCCAAGAAAAGTATTTCTAAGGAAGGGTAGAAGTAGAACAAAATTGTACCAGCGACGTTGGTGACAACAATTTCGTACTCTTCACCGAGTTTAACTTCAGTTAAACCCACTGGCGTAGCCTCTATGCCATCTAAATTTTCCTCGATTGGAATGAATTCGAAATAACCAATATTAGGAAGTACAGCATAAGTAACTAGCTCAGGAGGCAATTCGGGATTGACATTTGCACCAATCCATCCTTCAGAAGATCCGTAATCTGCACTAAGCAGAGGTAGCTCCCCTGCATAATGCCTTAGTTTCTTCAGATACGGTTCCATTGATCCGGTCATGATACCGTATATGTATCTCGTGTTTGGAAAGAGTTCAGGAATCAACCCGTACCAATTGCTTAACCGGCTGCACTTGTTATAAATAGTATCAGCCAGTTCTGGATCGGGCTTGAGGATTTTCGACATTGCTGCTCGTATAGAAGGGACAGTTACACGGCTAGAAAGGACTCCTTCCCTGATGTTGGCAACAAGTTCTTGCCATACTTGTTCGAATTTTCGAAAAGCATGGACAATGCTATGGGCAAATGTGGAAGAGACAACTTGAACCTCGTCACGAAAAATGAGGCCACACAAAAGATGGCAGTACAATGATTGGTGGAAATCAGGGCCGAATATCACTTCATCGGGGCTACAACAAGGGGTCTGCATTGCTTTCATTGTCTTCTTGAATTGTGAATTTCGGTACACATTCGTAGTGGCTGTTCCAGCTGCCAAACCTCCCTTCGTCTTGAACTGCTTGCTGCCATAAATGAACTGCAAAGCTTTCCCGTTTACGACTGGGAATTCTCTGCAAAATAACATATAACTCCATCAGTCATTTGAAAAATCCAATGCTTTATTCCCGTGTAACACAATATAGTTAACCAACATAGTAACTAATCAATTACGATAAATTAGATCAGATTGTACTGCTTTTATCCTAAAGTAACTCGACGTAACATGAATGCAAAACGGGTTAAAGAATCATTTTTTCTTTTAAAGGGCTAAAAATCACTAATTTTAGCGTATTTACCTCATATTGTATTGCATGGTGGATCTCGAAATATGAAAGATGAAAGAAATCCTGTTTGAGAGGTGAAATGCTATGTTGCTTGACTCTACAAAAATGTCAACAATTGTGTGTGGGTTCTGCATTTTTGAAGGATCCGACATATTGCGGCAATATTTTTGAAAAGTTTCAACAACATAGGTGAAATGTGACAAACATCGGGATGTGGCCCCACATTTGTCACCGTGTGAAATCGAACACTTCCACGAGAAGGTTCCACTAAATGGTACACCAACAGAAAAAGTAAAAGACACTCCTTAAAAAGAGAATAAAATTTCCCACTACACATGAACTGATGGGGGAAAAAAAATCAAAATAAGGAAATAAACAACTCATGTGTCTTTCTCATTTGGACCAACTTTTCCACATATAAAACAAAAGCCATTAGCCAAAAATGCTGTAGAGTTGAAAAAGATGACAATGGCCAACTACCTATTAATGATATGTAATGACTTTAAGAGAAAAAACAAAAGGAAACAACAACAAATTCAATAAACCCCATTTTTCCAATATTAAAGAGAGCTATATAGCTCATAAACTCTTCAAAAATATCGGCCAGTGTTTGTCGGATTCTTCAAAAGTAGTATAATTTTTAAAGAATTCCACATGAGTACGATAGCATTTTTGGAAAGTCCAAACAACATAGAAAGAGACACTGCGTGATAGAAAGCACACACAATCAAATAATAGTGTAGGCATAATAAGGTAAACATGATATTACATTACCTGTTCCTAAAAGCAAAAGAGGTCTTGAATATCTGCATGGTGGATTCCATCAATTCTTCATTGAAAGGTACAAATTTTGGCTTTCCTTGAGTTGTACCAGAACTGCAATCAATCATTATTATCAATTTTTTTGAGAAAAAACATAAAATCATCATTGAAGTTGTCCCGAATTTGCTAAAAGACACGTTAAGTTTGTGGGTGTCCTATTACCCCACAAAAATTATAAAGACCATTGTAAATGAACCATTTTGACCAATTTTCAGCCTATGTTTGCATTCCACACAAATAACGCGCGTGAAAGAGAAAGATTGGCTGCAAGAACGAATTAAAAAATGCCACGTGTAAATATTTTTTCAATTCTTTATAAATCCATCTTCTCTTCCATCTTTCCCAAATCTCCATTGAAATAACCATTGAAGCTTGAAAAAAATTAAAAAGAGACGTTGTCCTCAACGAAATCAACCCTCAGATTTGAAGGTCAAGGTACGTGAGACCCCCTTTTGGATTAAGTAATACTCAGCTTTTTCAAGTTTGTTGTAATGGTGCCTTCTGAAGTCTTGTGCTTATATTGGGATGTATCATTGAATTCACAGAGTGGTATTTACTGAATAATTTGACAGCTTATTAGCAGTTTGAATGTGTGTCCAATTTCTTTTTTATCCCTGATATGCTATTGCTGGTCATAATTTTTTGATTGAACTTGTTGCTCTTTAGGAAATTGATCTGACTGTGGAGAAAGAAGACGCAGTCAGTTCAGATGGGATGGACGACTTTTTGTCTGTTTTGACAAACGCAATTCCTGGGATTGATGAAGCTATGAATTTTGCGGAGATGTTAAAGTAATTGGTATTCCTTTGTAATAAATCTCATGATTGTTAACTTGCTTGACAGGAAATGGTTTATGAACACCCCAATGAAAGTGATAAAAATTTATTCTTGGCTCCTCACAATCGAATTGTCCTTCACTTGCTTATCAGGAGAACACGATATTAAACCGGCCTTCAATGGTTGTTTATGATAGAATATACTACTCAGTCCATTCCAAAATAAATGAATTATTGAGGTAATGCACACCTATTAAGAAAAATAGTTAAGGACATAAATTTAAAGCTACTTTTTACTATTACCCTTTTGATTATTCAACCTATTCTCCTAGAAAAATATAAAGTAGTTAATAACATCATTAAAACAAAGGGTAAATATGGAAAAATGTCCAAACAATTCTCTTGAACTTTGAACAATTCAATTATTTTGAACTATAAAAAAAGCCTCAACAATTCATTTATTTTGGAATGGAGGGAGTATTAACCATGCAGTTTATGTTATAGTATTATATTTTATCTCATATAAAAACTATTTATATTATTTAATAAAGTCTTTATTTTGAATAGAATATTATGTTAACATGTGTGTCCTTTACTTATATAGTAGACAATTTTATGTATGGGGTGATTTAACTCATGCACGAAAGATTAAAATTGTCGATTCTTATAAGTTATAAATTAATGTTCACAATCAAAGATGAAGTAGGACAAATATATTGATGATTGTAGTACAAGATTAAATATAATTTGATCTTAATTATGGGAGTGGTAATATTCCAACTTCTTGTGCTAGTACATTTCGTATGTATTGAACGGATCAAGTAGAGATATTCGTTTATGTTCTGAATATTTAATAAACAACTTCTCTAGTCCATTACATGTACTTATACTCTTAATCTTGATATAATTATTATGATCTATGTAGTTTGATTTATTATTTTAATCTATTAAAAGGTGAAACTCTTTTGTGAGTCAATATATTCCTAATAGATTGGATAATGACAAATCACTTAGTGAAATAATAATTAGTTGATAGAACCATATCTCGGACTTAAGATAGAAGACACCCCTTTATGGTTGCTTATAAATTTTCGCGTGAAAACCCTGCAGGTGGATTTAATATCCATCATGTGAAATAAGTTAAGCATATAAAATAAAAGATTAAATTAATCAATGAATTAAATTTGTTCAGAAATTTAATTTAAATTGATTAGTGTCAGTAATTCTAACATGGGGAGTTAAATAAGATGTAATGGTAGATTTCGAAATTAAATCGAGAAGTGCAATTACAGATTTTTAGTGGAATAATTTGTAATTTATTATGATATGGTAATTCATTCATTTGCGAATTAATATCATAATTGGAAGCCTCAGTTAATAAATTTGCGGTCCCTGTTACGCCTGATTAACTAATCAAATTTGAAAAAGAAAAGGACTTTTATAGAAGAAGTAATTTTATTTACTAGTCTTCTATGATTAATAAGGAATCAAAGGAAAAAACAGTTTTGGCATTAAGGTTGTATTAAGACTGAAAACATTTTTGGCATTAAGGTTGTATTATGGCTGAAAACGTTTTTTTTGGCATTAAGGCTGAAAACGGTTTGCCTTTTCACTTCCCTTCTTCAGTGAAATTTGGGAATAAATAGGGGCTGATTTTTAATAGAAAATCATCCTTTGTTTTCTGATTACAAAATTAGTTGCCCACGTAAGTTTTGGTTAAAAAGATAATCAGGAAGTAGTAAAAGGCTGCAATTCTGGATTCTGTGGCGTTGAACGAAATCTGTGAAAGCTTCAACAGGTAAGTAGCTTTTTGATTTTCGTTTAGTTTATGTTATCTAGATTTTATGTAAGTTAGATTGATCCATGTGAATTGCTTCCGCTGTGCATATTCTAGCAGTTTATACATCTACGTATTAAAATATGCTTGGTTAGGCAGACTCATACATTGGAGAAGAAGGAAAGGAAAAAAGAGACCTTAAGCTAATATAATAAGAAAAAATCAAATAAAAATAAAGATTAGAAAATAAAATAAATTTAACACATGGCAAGCAATAATTGGGATGTGATTTACACTTTATATCTAAAAATTGGAATTGACCGAAAAATGTATATTTGTACCAGTTTAAAATTATTTTATAAGGTAATAGAACCCCCACAAACTTAAAGTGTCCTTTTAAAAATTTAAGCCAACTTCAGTAGTATCTTTATATCTTTTTATTCAACTTCTAAAAACACACACATCTTCTGTATCCAAATAAAACAATTGAAGAAAGGGAAAAAGTCCTATTTCTTTTTAATTTTCTGTTCTCATAGTGTAAGAGACAATGACGACAATAATTATTTGTCAATCCCAAGTTAAGACTGGTCATAAAAGAGGTACATAATAATGTGTTTTATTTTAGATCTGCCCCACTCCATGTTGGAAATAATAAACTTAGGACCCTCATCGCACTCATGTTTGGACGGGTTAATGATCCGTTCATTTAATAATCCAGCTCATTTGACCGGTTCAAATTCGGTCTTGTTCATCCATTTGATATCCCTAGTTTGTAACAATCATGATTTGAGGGGAAGAAGTTTTAAAAGGAACTTAATTTTTACATGGATAAATTACTTTTCATACTTAATTACCATTCGTTATGGCAGTTTTATTTAATTACAAAACATAACAACTTTACCAATTGTAGCAAACGTATCAGATTAGGCTTCAATCATCTCCGGTTTAGGCTCTAATCTTCCAATTGTGTTCTCTTTTTCTCACCAAGCACGCTCAAGTCGAGAAAAACTCCATTCACAACATTAAAAAGTTTAAAAGTTTTGAATTCCAAAATTGACTTTTTCGATTTTTTATTTATTTGGATTGGGTGTTAGCTCAGTGAAAATTTTATAAACTTGAAGAGTACAAAGCCAATGCTATTTTTTTTAGATCCCCATATATAAATAAGTACTAGAAAGTATTTTGTTTTTTAGGTGTATCTTATTTGCATGTTCAATATATCACCGGACATAAAGTAACATACACACGACATACAAAATACATACAACAACGCAATTATATGCAAATTGTAAAAAATACCTCAAGGAGATAGTGGTAATGGGCTTTCCAGTAAGAATAGAAGTAAGATCACCATCAGCAATTCTGTGAATGTAAGGTTCCAAATCCTTGTGAGTGACAATGGGTACACAATTCTTGAAAGACACTTGGTCTGTTTTCCCATTTAGACCCCATTGCTGCAAATACTCTGTCCTTCCATTCTCTTCAAGAATCTTTTGTAGTGTCTCTTGTTGAATTCTACCAGCATCTTTGCTTAACAACTCAAATTCCTCAATCACTTGTTGTGGATCAAACTTCTTCACACTTTCCTCCACCATCTTCATTTCCTTTCTTCTGTAAGAAATAAAACAAATTCAGCGGTGAAGTTAGAAATTTCGCTAAGAGTGTTCAAGAATTAATATATATGTGTGAGAATCAATTAGTGACCTATATATTTCATATAATTTTTTCAATGAAGGTTGTTCAACTGACTACCCTTCATTGTATATGGCTACACACTGGCAATCATAAGTTTAAGTGATCCCCGGAAGCTCAACCAACTACAAATATAGAGGTGGAATCAAGATTTAAAGTTATTAGGTTCATAATTAATTATTTATAATATAGAATTTAAGCAAAAGTTATTAGGTTCGTTCACTTGTACCTAAATAATGTAGTTTCGTCTCAACACAAGTATAAATTTTTTAAAAAGGAAAACAACCCAAAATACTATTGAACTATTGAAAATAGAGCAATTATGCCTCCCTTTTGTTTTTTAAGAAATAAACTAAATAACCTTCCAGTTAACTAATTAAAATTAAAAATAGTTTGCTAATGTAGAATATATTGTTGGGTTCTAAAGTGTATTGTGAATGGAAAAATGGAGGGAAGAAAAATGGAGGGAAAGTGAAATGTTAAGTTCACTTTTAAGAAGTCAAGTTCACCCACATTGGTGGGAGAAAGGAGCTTTCTTGTGTATTTATTAGAATGCATTCCTTCATGTGGATAGTGAGGCAAGAACAAGACAAGCCTCGCGCCGTCGTCGTCGCTCGCTCGCTTCGGCTTCGGCTTCGGATTTGGCAAATGATCGAGAGACTAGCTTTTTTGAACAAAGTTTATTTGAAACTTGAGAATTGTTGATAGTTCAATCCAAAAATCCGATAAGAAATGATTTTTCTCCATTTACGGACGCACATGGAATGTGCGGACGCATGTCACAACGTACCTCGAAGGGACGCGACCCTTCGAGGCAAATGACAAACTGTTTTGGAACAAAAACACGACCTGCGCGCCCACTTGGCGACCGCGCGCGCATGTGCCAGCGCAGGTGCCGCACAGGTCAAAGCGGCCAACACTGGTTTTGGCAAATTAGCCACCTGCGGCAGCAGATGGACCACCTGCGCGCGCAGGTGGGTCCGCAGGTTGGCACCGATTCCAGAAAGTTGTCTCTTTTCATGAACCATTGCTTCTCTTTCTGAAGCAACACCTTTGGCTATAAATACCTGACTTATTCCTCAGGTATTGGCACGAAATTATTGAAAGAAAAACATCTTCTTCTTCTTCAAAAACTCAAGTTTGATCAATCAAACCATTGAGTGTGTTCTTAAGGACACACCGTGAATTCGGTGGACTTGATTCCAAAATTTTCTGTTTCATCTTCTTTCTTATGGTTTTGCTATTTTCCAGAAAATAGTAGAAACTTCATTTTGATAGTTCATTATTGTTGAACTTGTGTTTGAAGTTGTTGAACTTCTTTATTGTTATTGAACTTGTTCTTAAACTTAAAGTTAAAGTTCGTGTTAATTAAAATACAGATATTGATACCCGGAAAAACATATATAATAGTTTGTTAATGTAGAATATATAATAGTTTGTTAATGTAGAATATATACATATAATCATGTATAATTAATTTCTAATCTATGTATATTATCTACAAATTCGACTGATTATTTATATAAAGATTCTTTTGTTTCTTACCAGATATTCTTAGCACATAGCCAAGAGGGACAAATATGTCCCGAACTATTTGGAAAAGTGGAAATTATACCCTTTATTTGCTTTTTCACATATTTGCTCCACTTGGCTAAGAGTAAAAGTATTTTTTATGGAAAAAAGTAAAAAGAGGACATAATTATCCTATATTCAATAATTCAATAATATTTTTGGTCTTTCCCTACAAAAAAAATAGAAGAAACAGATGAAAGAACAAACAATCTGTCAAGTTGGATTGTATCAAGCATAGTACTTGCTTAAGACTAATAATTATGGGAGACTAATTTGCTAGAAAATAAAGGACAAAAGATAAAATAAAAAATGGTCCCATATATGGATATTGAATAGAAAAAAAACACAAGGCCAAAATTCCAAGGAAGCACTCTTTATGAAAAGCAGTTCTTTGAATCTACTCTCAAATTCCAACCCCAATTGATGTGTTGTGTACCAAAAGCATCATATCTTTATCACAGGACCACTTAACACTTAGCTAGCATTTGGCCATTCATTTTAAAATTTTATTTTAATATCAATTTAATTATATTTTAAAATTTTGATCTTTAAATACTTTCAAAGTTCCATATTCTCAGTCACAAAATTTCAATTTTATTTCAAGTAAAATATATATCAAAACATAACTTCAAATTTTCAAATTTCACCTTCAAACCAACAACATTTTGCCAAAAAGACAAAGAAATAGTAGCACATTAATTTTAACAATGTGTTTGTATAAAGTAGATTAAATTTTTACTCCTTCCGTTCCTAAATATTTATCATCTTTTTGGTTGGCACACCTCTTAAGAAAAATAATAACTAGAGATTAAAATATCTTTATTTATTACTCCTCTCCATCTAATACTTTTCATTTTTGCATTATATTAATATCTCTTCATATTTATGACTAAGATAAAGATGGAAAAAGACAAATAATATATTTTGGTTTTCTAAAATAACAAGTACTCCCTCCGTTCCTAATTAGTTGTCGTCCTTACTAAAAATAGATATTCCTTAATACTTGTCATTTCACAAAACCAAAGCATAATTACTTGATTTTTCCTCCTTTACCCTTAGTCATAAATATGGAGAGATATCAATATAGTGTAAAAAAGAGAATTATTAAATAGAGAGGAGTAATAAACAAGGGTAATTTAATTACTTTAACGTAGTTAATGTTTTTCTAAAGGGGAATGCAAACAAAAATGGTGACAATTATTTAGGAATAGATGGAGTATTATGAAATATCTA
Organism: Capsicum rhomboideum; assembly: GCA_031232105.1. Classification (NCBI taxonomy): domain Eukaryota; kingdom Viridiplantae; phylum Streptophyta; class Magnoliopsida; order Solanales; family Solanaceae; genus Capsicum; species Capsicum rhomboideum. Next base: position 149,004,140 of record CP124714.1, on the reverse strand, counting down.
TTTTTAGTAAGAACGACAAGTATTTAAGAACGGAAGGAGTAATTATTATCAATGATACCATTGGAACCCAGCCAGCTGTGCACAAATAGACAGAACACGATATAGAACACATAAAATTTATGGTTCAGTGAACCAAATGCAAGCGAATTAATGGCCACATATTACTGTCGCAATAAAGTAAATATAAGACTTTTAAATTATAGTATAATCTTAAATTTAATATATAGAGGATGTGTTAAAATATGTTTTAATCTTATAATCTTAAAGAAATAAAATTTTAAAATTAAAAATTATTAAAAAGTATTTTTTTTGAAATGAATTAAAAAATTATAAAACAAATAATAAATTAAAACAACTGGTGTACTTAGTGCAAAATAATAAAAATGAAATTAAAATCTCAAGTACAGAAAAACACCAACCTCTACATATGAAGTTATTATCAGCTAATTAATAACCTATAGGTACAGTATAAAGTTACACAACTATGTAAAATTCAAGGGGAAAAAAAAAATACTCCTTTCATTTAAATTTTTTAAAGAGAGAGTCCAGCCATCTAAATTTCCATCTTAATTTTATTATTAGTTTTTTTTTTCATTTTTAAACAAATTTTTAATAATTAAAAGCTACACATACATTACTCCTACAAAATCCAAAATTACAACTTTTTTTAATTATAAATATTCTACAAATCTATGAAAAATGATATTCTAATAACAGTGTCATGTAAAACCGAAATAGAATACATGATTTGAGTATTTAATATAAAACAGAGTTTGAGTTAAATTTACTGAATTTTGCCGTAACTATAACGGTGACTCTCAGGGCAAAATTAAACAAAATAAGTTCCAAAAGGAAAAGATGTTGGGAAAAAGAGAAAACTGAAAGAAAATAGAAGAGGGAAATGAACTGGAAAATTGATGACAAATTTCTAAACCAGAGAAGTCGAAATTTGCAAAAGCAATCAATATATGAGTAATTAATTAGTATGCATGATTTGTACAGTACATCTTAAAAGGATTGTAAGCACCATCTACCTTTAATTTTAAATTATAGGTTTGAGTCACCAAAAAAATAATAGACGAAAACTCTCTTAAAATAATTAAAATAATATTAAAAATACCTTTATAGACAGCAGCTGAAGATGGCGAAAATATGTCAGCCTGGATTTCAGTGTAGCAGTGAGCAGAAAAACATAAAACACTCAAATAAGGAGAGAGAGAGAGAGAGAGAGAGAGAGAGAGAGAGAGAGAGAGAGAGAAGAAGACTTTATGAAATAATGGAAGAAAGTGGTAGCAAGGAAATTTATTTATAGGTGGCAAATGGCAAATAGCAAATGGCAATGAGTTAAGAGTAAACACCGTCCACTGTGAGGGGTCCAAATACTCCGCTTCAATTTATTTATTTAATTTATATTTGATACAAAATTTATAAGTTAAAAAAAAGAAATTGTTAAATTTTTATGACTTTAAATTAAAAATAAATAGAATATATCAAGATACTTTTTAATCTTGTAACTTAAATATATCATATGAAAAAGCTAAAATTTAAGAATCGCTAAAAAATGAATCATCATGTTAAAAGAATACAACAACAATATTTACATACCCCATATATTTTCACTAAATGGGGTCTGATTTTTTTTTTTTAAAAAAAGAATAATACAAATAAACTAAAGCAGATGGAGCATATGAAAACAAGTCCAGTATACACGTAGATAATTCAGATTTTTTTGTGTGTTCAAATTTATAATATTTAACTAGTGAAAGGTGGAAAACATACTTAAAATATTTTGTTTTTAAATTTTATATATGAACTGTCAGATAGAAAAAATGCACAATTAATAATTTAAATATGTTTTACTAAATAATTGATCTGGCAGAACTCGCATACAAAAATACTTTAAATATATTTTTTTACCAGTAACTCTATTTTAAAATTATTAATTCGAACATTTCTTTCAAACACCACAAACTAATGCTCTGGCCCAGATATTACAGAATTCAGATGATTTCAATGCTTAGAACACTCCATTTCGTCACTGAATGAGTCAGCTTTAGTTTTAGGCAGAAAAGTTCGGTTTTTGGAACAGAAAAATTTGAGAATATCTTTTTTTGCCTTTAGTGGGCATTATAGTATCGAATGTAGATAGGTCGAATCTTGAATTTCGAATATTAAATAATTTTAAAAAAATCAAAATGAACAGGTTATTAGTTGAATACGGACTAAATTTTTATTGTATAAATGTAATAACTATTTTTATAGTAAAATAGTTATTCAAGTTTATCTAAAATAATAAAAGTCTTAAACTATCTTTTATAAATAAAACATAACTTATTTTTTGTCATAAAACAACTTAATAATTTTAGCGAAATTTAAAAATTGAGCTACCGTCCATATAAAATAACCATGCCGTAAAGTGGTGTAATTTGCAAAAGACTCCGGTCTTTATCATCTTTTTATCAGAATTAATTTTTCACTTGAATTAGTGGGCCTTTACTAGCAAAGAAAGCAGCCAGCAGGAAATTACATGGGATGGGATGATCCTAATAGGTGATTTTGTTTTTTTGTCTTTCATATAAAATTTTTAAAGATTAGCCTTTTTTTTTTTTTTTATGAATAGAACAAATATATTTTTGTCCTTCTACACCTCAAATATTTTTATACTTTTCATGCTTATTTTTCTTTTAACTTCTATTTTTATTTTTTCTTCTTTTTTTTTTTTTTTTTTTTTTTTTGTTTTAATTCATTTGTCTTAATTTTTTTATTTTTTTCTCAAACATTATTTATTTTTTTATTTCTCTTTTTTTTCTTTTTAATTCATTTGTCTCAACCTTTATTTTTCTTTTATTTTTTATTTTTATCTTTTCTCAATTTTTCTTCCTTTTTTTTTTATTTTTCTCAAACTTTATTTTTATTTTTTCTTCTCATTTTTTTTTATCAATCTTTTTTTTATATTTTTTATTCTTCTCTTTTTTCTTAATCTTTATTGTTTTTCTTCTCTTTTTTTCTGCTTTTTTATTTTTCATTTTTTCTCAAACTTTATTTTTATTTTTTCTTCTTATTTTTGTTTTTCTCAATCTTTTTTTTTTGTTTTTTTATCCTTTTATTTTTTTCTTAATCTTTATTTTTTTCCCTGCTTTTTTCTCAATCTTATTTTTTTTTTCTTTTCTCTTTTTTTTTCCTTCTCTTTTTTTCTTTTTCTTAACTTCTAGTATATTTTACTAATGACAGAAAGTTGGATATTCCGCAAAGAGGATCTTCTTTCTTTAACGTCAAAGTAAATTTAAGGGTGTGACTTGTTGTTTGGAAGTCCTTTGGAATAAGCCTTGCCGTTAAGGTAAAAGTTATAAAATATATCATAAATCAAGACACAATGTGGTAGTGTCAATTCTTGCTCGTAGGGCATAACTTGTTGTTTGAAAATTCTTGAGCAAAGTCTTGCCTCTAAGGCAGAGTTATAGAGTACCTTATAAATTAAGACATAATGAAGAAATGTTAACTCTTGTCCATGGGGAGTAACTTGTTTTTTTGGAAAGTTCTTGGTCTAAGTCTTGTCTTAGAGGCAAGAGTAATAGAACATCTCAAAAATCAAGACACAATGTGGTAGTGTCAACTCTTACCCATGGAGCATAACTTGTTGTTTGAAAGTCCTTGGGCTAAGTCTTGCCTCTGAGGCAAGAGTTATAGAGCATCTCATAAATCAAGATACAATATGGTATTATATTGTCAACTCTTGTACATGAGGCGTAACTTGTTGTTTGTAAGTCCTTGGGCTAAGTTTTGCCTCTAAGACAAGAGTTATAGAGCATCTCATAAATCAAAACATGATGTGGTAGTGTCAACTCTTGCCCATGGGGCGTAATTTGTTGTTTGAAGGTTCTTGGGCTAAGTCTTGCCTCTAAGGCAAGAGTTATAGAGTATCTCATACGTCAAAACACAATGTGGTAGTGCCAACTCTTACCCATTGTATGTAACTTGTTGTTTGAAAGTCCTTGGGATAAGTTTTTCCTTTAAGGCAAGAGTTATAGAACATCTCATAAATCAAAACACAATGTGGTAGTGCCAACTTTTACCCGTGAGGCGTAACTTGTTGTTTTGAAAGTCATTGGGCTAAGTCTTGCATCTAAGGCAAGATGATAACGACCTCAATCAAGTGACTAAAATCGATATCGAAAACACGAAATTAAATAACAAAATTAAAGGATAGTTGAGAAATAAGAGATGAGAAGTGAAGAAAGAAAGGCTCAATTGAAACAACAATTAAACCAAGGGAGAAAAGAACTCAATCAAATGCATGAGAAACCAAATTGAATCCACAATATGATAACTCGATGATTAATCAAGCGAAGAAGATAACACAAGCAATTCGGGAATTCACCCTAATCACTCGATCTAAGCTAATAATTGGACTTGAACCCAATCACTACCCTAACCTAGAGTAACCAAATATCAAGTCTATTAAAGATAATTCAATCATCCAAAATCTCCCATGCAAAATGAGGAATTATCCTATTTATACTAAGGAAATAAAAGACAACTAGTTATTACAAATATGCCCTTAATAAGAGAGACAAGGGCCTTGTTTGGTGACTCTTGTTGTGAATTCTTGAATTTAAAATCTAGCCACTTGTACATATGGCCTCGTTTCTTTATCCAAATCACTCCCATGGACTCTTAAGCTTTTCTTTTCACGAACATTCTACGTATCATCCAAGTCATCCATGCTCGTGTCAACCATGCGATCCATGCTAGTATCATTCTCCCCTTCTTGAAAAGGATTCGTCCTCGAATCCAAACCTTGAAAACATATGAGAAGGACAATAGCCAAAGCATCCTCAAAGTTTGAGGGTTAGTACAAGGGTTAACAACAATATCACCATGCCAAGGAGGCACAAATTTGAGATACAACCAAATATCCTTTGCTTTCAATAAAAGCAATCCATCATTCAAGGAGTAAAGGTTTTGGGTATGATAAACATCAAGAGACAAGGCAAACACAAAGATCTTTGTGGCATCAAGAACTTCAAAAGGTGGTATCACATTTAACTTTGGAGCCATAAGACACAATTGTTTCATTATCTCACAAGAAGACCACACCAAAAGTGGAATAATCATCCACAAGGGTTCATTCGGGTCAAAGAAGCAAAAGACCCACATATCTCCACCTCCATACAAAATAAATTCCATACCATCATGAGTATCATCATAAGCAAAGAGGTAGTAGAGAAAGGTGTTAAGCTCACTATTCTCATCTAGGGCGTGCCAAAAGATAAGGACACCGGTAGATAAGAAAAGACATTTTAAGCACAAAACAACCCTCTCTATCAAGCAACTTTCCAAAGAAAGAAAGTGCACCAACGAAGCTATGCTACTAGAATGGTCGAGGAATCTATCAGGAGTCAAATCACTCCATATCAAATAATACTCCCAATGAATTGGGGTCCCTCCGATCATAGTATCAAGCATGCTTCCAAGAGTCTTATTTGAAACTTCAACTTGTCCAACCCAATGAAGGTGACAAGGAGTTTTCAATATCCATGGACTCTCCCAAAAACGAACAAGCAACTTAGCACCCACTAGTTGTGGTCCACACAACTTAAGCACAAGTGTGTCAAACAAGGATGCAAGAATATAGAAAACTCCCAAAATAGGCAATGACACATTTGCCTTGGGGTTCACAAGCATGAGGCCATATTTGAGAAAAAGGTCATCATATGCAAACAAGTAGTAAAGAAAGGTGTTACTAAAATGAACTTCATCCAAGGTGTGCCCACATATAGAATCACCCTTTGATCCACAAGCATTAATGCCTTGATCAAGAATGGGGTCACACAAGAATGAAGGGGTTATTGGAGAATATACACCCTCTTTCTTTTGACCACTAACCTCCCCAATAGACGTACTATCATCTTTCAAGAAGAGAGTTCCATCTTCAGAAAGTGTGTCATCATACCATAGTGGATTCTCAATCACTTGGTAGCCTTCAAGAGGGGCTACACTTATATCATGCCAAGACACACCACTATGGATTTCACCTTCATTAGTCATGTCAACATCAAACAAGAGATTATCCTTAAAAACACATTCAACTTCACAATCCTCATAAGAAGAAAAAGGAATGGAATCGCAATTCAAGGATTCATCATTTAGGTGCAATGACTTCACATGACTACCTACATGACCAACTATATCAATGCCAACACTAAATTGAGGTTCCTTAAGTTCCTCACAAAACTCCTCATTTAGTGGGTCATCATTACACATGAGTTGATCAACACCAATATCAATTGATAATGAACTATCATTTAAAGCACATGTATCAACACTAGGTGGACACAAATTGATCTTACTAGAAGAATTAATTCGGTCATCAATAGGATCAACTAGTGTATCCACATTCTCAACATGCACATTATCAAAACATGGCAAAGAATCATATGACAATGTACTATCATTTAAGGCACAAGTGTCAACACTAGGTGGACACAAATTGATCTTACTAAAAGAATCAATTCGGTCATCAATAGGATCAACTAGTGTATGAACACTCTCAACAAATACATTATCACTAAGTAACAAGGTGTCATCAAGATGATCACAAGGCAATGAATCTTTAAGCTCACACATATACATGCCATCACTTACACTCAATTGGCAACTAGCCACACAAGGATCTTCAACTTTTGACATAGTGTAAGGTTTAGCTTTGTTACCTGGTAGTTCATAGAAAGGATTGCATTCACCTTGCTTTTCAACATTTGAAAACATTTGCTCTTTTGGAAAGCTTTCTAGCACCTCATGATTCTTCATTGCTCGAGGTGCCTCACTAGGCTTGTCTCCAAGGATACCTGCACAAGAATCTAGACAACTAGAAAAGGAAGAAAGGTTGCAAAAGTTAGTATAAGATTGTGACAACCCTCTCACATCACTCCTCACAACCTCTCCTTTTTCCACTCTAGAGTTGTCACATATCACACCCTTACTCCTCTCAATCTTTTGTCTCTCAATTTTATTGGAGTTAGGACAAGTGCCAAGAATTCCTTGGGAAGGGTTTGGAGATCCCTTCACATCTAACTTCCACTTTGCGTTGCTAGGAGTAGCCTTCATTTCACTCATGGGATCCTCTTCAAGCACATTTTCACAAGGAGTAGCTTGTTTTGCTTTTGACTCTTTGGAGACCATTTGAGAGATCTTGTCAAGAGATATTAGCATGGAAGCAAACAATTTGTTCATCGTCAAAGTAATAGGATCCTCAATTGTGAGTGGTTCATTTGTAACTTTTGTTTCAAGAACTCGCCTCTCCCCATTATACACATCTTGAGACAATGAATTCCCTCTACTTCTATGGCTCATTGATCCTCCCACCCTTGCTCCAACATCATTACCATATAAAGAACTAGTCATATTGGAATGAGGATAAGAAGTATAAGTTCTTGCCCCATAAGAAGTAGAGAATGTTCTTCGCCTATGGTCCACACGACGTCTTTGAATTGGTTTTGCCCACACATCTATACCCCCTCGACTAGGATAGGAAGTAACATAAGATGAGGAAGGTAATTCATCCCCACAACATCCCCTTCTATCACAACCCTCTTCAAAAGGTTCACAAGACATATAGGAGAAAGAATTGTACCTCACATCGTCTTCATCACCATGGTGGGTACTATGAGAATCCCCATACTCTTCATCCTCACTATCAAATTCATCATAAGATACTTCTACTCTTTTATGTTCATCATAAGAGCCATAAGCTCCATGCATCTCATATTCATCTCCGATGTAGTAATTCTCATCGTCATGTCGATCATAATCTCTTGGACCATCATATCCTTCATAAGATTCACCATCATACTCATGAGCTTTATTACTTTGCTCACAAGCACTCAAAGAACCCTCATGTTGCTCATCATCACTATACTCATAGCTCATGTCACTACAAGCATAGTCACTAATGTCATCTCCACAATAATCCGAAGCTATGGATGACATTCTCCCTTATATCACCTTTTGTACCTACAAAACTAGCAAACAAGTTAGTAATAAAAGCCTCACGTCACTCATATATGAGCTCTCAACTCACCTTCTACGGCTTCTTTCCCAAATTGATAGGTTACTAGCTTTGCTCAATCAACTCAAGGTTATCAATGCTTGTGGAGGAATGGATTCTTGTGACTCATAAAAGAAGGACGACTCGATTGAAGGTAGAAGGACTTGAATCAAGAAGTTTATCTACGAATTAAGATGAGAAAAGTAGAAGAAAAGAAGCAAGAAAGAAAACGGACTCAAAAAAAACTAAGTAACAAAAGTAGAAAAATTACTTGTGTTGCTTAATTTGAAGAATAAAAAAAAGTGATTTGATGTTTTAAAACTAGTTAACAAGTGATTAAATATGTTAATTACTTGCTAATTAGTTAGAAAATTGAAAGAGAAAGAGAACAAAAAAAGAATCGCGAAATTTGGACACTTAGAAAAATTTTGAGGCCTTGAAAAAGTTCATCACTTTAAAGAGGTTTGATTTGATGATTTGATGATTCAAACTAGTTAACAAGTGATTAAAGATGTTAATTACTTGTTAAATAGTTGAGGAATCGAAGGAGAAAGAGAACAAAAAAGAATCACGAAGTTTGGACACTTAGAACAATTTTTAGGTCCCAAAAACTTAGGACCCTTAAAAAAAACTAAGTGTTGAAACTGCAGGAATTTGGCCTCTGAAAGTGCACTGCACGCGCGTGCAGGTGCGAGTGGGCGTGCTGGTCGCCTGCTGACTGGATGGTTGACTGGCCAGCTGCTTCGCTGGCGCTTGCATGGCGCTGGCGTGGCAGGCTGTTGACTGGTCAATGCTGACGTGGCATGTCCACGTGGATTTTTAATTAAATTTTTTTTTTTTTTTTTTTTTTGCAATTTTTTTTTTTCAGAATTTCCGCAAGTGGACCCACAAACACTTTTGACCAAATTTGATTTGGAATTTTGGATCAAAGTGTACTTCTTCTCTCTTCTTCTCCAAGAACAATATGAAGGTGTTCAAGAACACCAAAAACACACACCAACCCTAGCACACCCAAATCAACTCGGAATTGACTCAAAATTTAGGAGTAGTTTCCCTATGACTTAGAGAACAAACCTCAATGAATTTTAAGCCTCAATTTCTCCTCAATCAACAAACCCACTTTTCAAGTTTTGAAAACTCAAAAGCTTGAAAACTCTTTAATGGTAACTTCACGTTTCCAACTCCGATTTGAACGAAATTTGAGATTTAGACTCAAAAAACACTAGAGAATCAAGATCTAGTGTCAAAAACAACAAATCAAAACAAAAATATTTTCGGTTTTTTTTTTTTTTTTTTTTTTTTGGATTTTTGAAAAATCAAAATCCCAAGGGTAGATTTGTGGAAACAAACCTAAACCTAGGCTCTTGATACCAAAATGATAACGACCTCAATCAAGTGACTAAAATCGATATCGAAAACACGAAATTAAATAACAAAATTAAAGGATAGTTGAGAAATAAGAGATGAGAAGTGAAGAAAGAAAGGCTCAATTGAAACAACAATTAAACCAAGGGAGAAAAGAACTCAATCAAATGCATGAGAAACCAAATTGAATCCACAATATGATAACTCGATGATTAATCAAGCGAAGAAGATAACACAAGCAATTCGGGAATTCACCCTAATCACTCGATCTAAGCTAATAATTGGACTTGAACCCAATCACTACCCTAACCTAGAGTAACCAAATATCAAGTCTATTAAAGATAATTCAATCATCCAAAATCTCCCATGCAAAATGAGGAATTATCCTATTTATACTAAGGAAATAAAAGACAACTAGTTATTACAAATATGCCCTTAATAAGAGAGACAAGGGCCTTGTTTGGTGACTCTTGTTGTGAATTCTTGAATTTAAAATCTAGCCACTTGTACAAATGGCCTCGTTTCTTTATCCAAATCACTCCCATGGACTCTTAAGCTTTTCTTTTCACGAACATTCTACGTATCATCCAAGTCATCCATGCTCGTGTCAACCATGCGATCCATGCTAGTATCACAAGAGTTATAGAACATCGCATAAAAACACAATATGGTAGTGTCAACTCTTGCCCATGAGACGTAACTTGTTGTTTGAAAGTCCTTGGGCTAAGTCTTGCCTCTAAGGCAAGATTTATTGAACATCTCATAAATCAGGACACAATGTGGTAGTGTCAACTCTTGCCCATGGAGGCGTAATTTGTTGTTTGGAAGGAATCGACGAAAGAAAAATAATAAAAGTTGAGAAAAAAATGAAGAAAAAGCATTTAAAAAAAGAGTAAAAATCAAAGGAAAAAAAGTGAAAAAGAAAAAAATAAAGGTTGAGAAAAAAACAAAGAAAAACACAAAACAAAAAATAAAAGGCTGAGTAAAAGAAAAAAAGAAAAAAAAAGAAAAAGAAAAACCAAAGATAAATAAAAAAGAGAGAGAGAAAAAAATAGAAGTTGAAAGGAGAAAAGGAAAAAAAGTAAAGGTTGAGAAAAACTTTAAAAAAATATAAAAATAAAATAAAAAATAAAAATCAAAGTGAAATAAAAAAGAAATAAAATAGAAGTTGAAAGATAAATAAGCATGGAGAGTTGTTTAAAAATATTTGAGGTATAGAAGGGCAAATATGTATTTGTTTTATACATAAAAAAGAAGGAAGACTAGTTTTGTAGGACTTTTCTTATGCAGTACAAAAAAATAAAGTCACCCACTATAGAGGTCATTTATGTAATTTACCCAGGACGAAGAATCTTATCCATCCAACTCTAATCCACAATAATTCTAGAGACGGACCTAACTTATAATAGGGGCAGAGTTTAAGGTTTAGAATTTAGAATTTAGGGCACGTGCACCCGTTAAACTTGGGAAAACTATGTATATACATGTGTGTATACACCTTAAAGAACTATCATATATTTTAAAAGGACCATTCAAACACATCTATTAAATTAGGGCAGTTGGTCGCAATGACCATTTGGCTCTTGATGCGATTGGGTGGCTCGAGTTTGAATCTTTATGACAACACTCTTTGTATCTTTTCATGACAAACCTACTTCTTTTTAGCAATCATCATCTACAACAATAGAAAGGTGTCGACATGAACTTTATCGTAAGTGATGCCCTTGTTATGTTCAAATCTTGGGTCCGCCTCTAAATAATACTTGTTATGCAATGGAAAAACTATTAAATACTCTAAGCTCTTTAGTATTAATTGAGTATTTGTGGTTTGATTTGAGTTTTTTTAAAAAAATCTAAAATGGTTAAATGAATTCTGTCCATGAAAATTAAACAAAAACTCAAAGAAAAAAGGAGCCCTACACACCAATAATGCTATTGACTTTGAGAATGACTGTCCAAGAAAAAGAAATAAAGAACGAAAGCAAAGTAACGACAACAAAAAGGTCTGCAAAGCTAACCAAATTAATTAAAAAAATCCTAATCGACTTCTTCTTCTTCTTTTATTTTTTCCTGGAAATAATCTCTGCCAAAGAACACTACAATACTTCATCCGTTTCAATTTATTTATCTTACTTTTATCCATTTAAAATTAAGAAGAATGTCTTTTTTTGGCATTTTTTTGTTTCAACTTTTTATATGACATATTTAAAACTACAATATTTAAAAAATATTTGTTACATTCTATCTTTAGTTTAAGATCATAAGATTCAAAAGTCTTTTACTTTCTAGATCTTAAACTCTGTTCAAGTTAAAATCAAACAAACAAATTAAAATACAAGAAATATATTTATACAAAGTAAAATATAGTGCTTATATGAGTGTAGTGTTGGGCTCTACAAAAAATTGAATTTATTTAGTGGAAATTTGAACTGGTTTGAACATGAATTACAACTGAAAAATTGCATGAAAAGTACATCAGTGTGATATTTACTTATATATGGATATGGATATCTATGGATGAAATTGACCAGTTTTTCATTTGAGTTACACAAACCAAACGAATATTTCGATATTTAAGCTTTAAGTTCAAATGCTAAAGTTCAATATTTATAAATACTTGTGGCAGGGCGTCTCATCCATTAGGCCACGTAGGCAATTACCAAGGGCCCCATAATTCCATCAGAGTTTGGCTTTAGGCCTCCAATGTGGTTGAGCTGCCCCTAACTTGTGGTCAATATCAAAGAATGTGGTGAAGCGGCTAGAATTGATCCTCTCTTAGCAAGAGATTTTGGTTTCAAGTTATGATAATGAAAAATTCTTAGGAAGGAGTGTTTTCCTCAATGAATCTTAAGGGACGCAAATCCAAATTAATCGAGCTTTGATGCAAACACCTAATAAAAAATAAAATATACTTATGGTCAAACTAATATTTGTAAGTGTTGATAGATGAATGGAGTTCCATTTCAGCTTGTAAGTAGGTCACTTTCTAGCTAGCTAGTCTTCATTGGAATTGAGTGCACTGACTTTTCACTCAAAATTATCCTAATGAATGTGCCTTTTAAAAAATGAAAAAAGGCCTAAAATGTCCTTTATGTGAAATAATATAAAAATGCCCTTCATCTATTTATTGGGCTTGAAATGTTCTTTCCGTCTATCTATTGGGACTATTTTGCTCTTTTATTTAACGGATCATCCTGATCCCACTTCATTAATAACGTATCTTTTTTTTTATTGGCCAACTAATAATTAACTACTTACAAAAATTAATTTCTCCCTCTAAAACCCGACCCGCCCCATTAATTTTCTTTCATGCTCTGGTGTTCATCAGTGGTTGTAACCTCAAGAGGTTGTTATCAAGGTTGATCAGAATGTCAAATTAATCTCCTTAGAGAACTTTATTTATTGACGATATATACAAGAGCATAATGAATGTAAAGTGTTGCTTACAAACACAGCCAAAGGAATTCGAACCGTATGGTTTTGATAACCTCTGAACACGATTTCGCCAAATGAGTAAGTATTGGTTGTTTGAGTTGCATTTAGGACAAATGATAATATATCTTAAAGCATCTGCAATGATCTGAAACACTTGTGGCATTACAGAAACACTCACCCTCAAAGGCTCTTGCACGATCACCTAGTACTTTTCATCTATACCACCGACGTTAGTCACCCTCCCGAAAGAAAATTAATGGGGCAGGTTATTAGGTTGGGCGAGTCGAGGTTTTAGAGGGAGAAATTAATTCTTTTAATTAATTATTAGTTGACCAATAAAAAAAAAACACATCACTAATGAAGTGAGGTAAGGTTGATCCGTTAAATAAAAGGGCAAAACAGTCCCAATAGGTAGACGAGAAAGATATTTCAGGCCCAATAAATAAATGGAGGGAATTTTTACACCATTTTATATAATTGAAGGGCATTTCTGACCCTTTTTCGTTTAAAAAAATGTATAATTTTCAGATATTTTTATTGCAAAATCATTTTCAACATTATGATATCAAATTATCAACCCACTCTGTTTCCACTACAACTGCCGACATGCCACTGTTTGTGTATGAAGCTTAATTTGATACTTATAGGTCGTCGCACAAAGTAGGATTTTTTGGTTATAGATTTAAGGTTATGATATAAATAAAATAAATATTTGTATTTATCGGTTTTTGTTGGTTGAATATGTAATAACATACTAGAAAGTATGATTTGATTCTCTTATCGCTTTCTAATGGAGTCATGTTTATCGGATATAACACATGAGTGTGATTAAATGTGTTTGATGAGTTAATAGATTTATTATTAGCAGAAAATGATATTTTTGAGGTGTCAATATTTTTTTTTGAAAATAATAGTAACAGTTGAGTGATTTATTATTATTATTATTATTATTATTGTTTTTTTCCTTCTCCACCCCTCAGAAGGATCGATAGCATTCCACTTATCCTCTAACGTAATTCAAACTCTCAATTTACTGATCGATAATGAATATGCTCAATTACTTAAATAAGTCTCATTTACTAATAATTTTATTATTTTAAAAATAAAAGTAAATTTTATAGATAATTTTAAAATTTAGATGGCTATCTAGGAAAATAATTCGATGAGGCAATGAAATTAATTTTGAATTGTGATAAGATTCTCTGTATGCATCAGTGACTAACGTGTTCAAATCATAACTTGAAATTTATCAGAGGTCACAGTTAATTGGAGAAAATAACAAAAATGCCCCCTTAAATTTGGAGCAAGTATCATTGAGTGATTTTGATCTTTTACATTTGTTAAAACTGAGTATATTTGTTTCTATATTTAATGAACCTTGTCTATTAGATTTACTAGGAATTGTAGAAAGAAATAATTTAGTGGAAGCTCATATCTTGGAGTTGTAGCTTTTGTTATTTTTGATCTATGAGTTTAGAGCAGATTTTTAATAAACTTTGAACCAACTGTTTTTTGGTACTTTTAGTGGCTTTTTTCGATGATAGATAGTCTGAAAATTTTTCTAAGGAAATTAGATTTATTTAGGTTTAGTTTAGAGTAAAAGTGGTGTTAATATGTGAATTTTACCCCTTGATTAATTTGTGGCTTGCTTGGTACTAATACAATTTAGATCATATGAATTGTTTGTTTTTTGAAATAGAAAAAAAATGATTGAAGTGATAGCTCTTGTGGTGACTTTTAAGACTCAACTTTTGAGTCTTAAGCTCACTAATTAGTCTCTTTAGGTATGAGTAACCTTATTGAGTTTATTTATTTCAATTAGGTTTTGCATATAATTTCTTTTTGAGTTTACATGTGTTATGTGTGGTAAGGTGTTTACATTATTTGTGGTTCAAAACTTACTCGGAATATATTTCAAGGTAAAATCCTATCTACACTTGGTTTGGAAAATGATGTTAGACAATCCTTGAATCATTTTATGCTTTAAATTGCCTACTATTTGCATGTTTTTCCTAGTCAGCTCTTTCTGAGCCTTTAACATTCTTGTTGACATCCATGTAACAGGCTTTACCCTCTTGTTCTTAAGTATCCTCTATTTTTCGCACCTGATTTTCCTAAGTGTTTTGAAAGATGCAAAATTGACTCAAACTTAGGTTTATGGTTGATGATTAATGAAGTTGTGTTGTCAGAGTTGCTTGAAAGGGGAAAAGGTGAGAAGTGAGAAAATGAAAAAAAGGAAGAAAAAAGAAATTTCTATTGTCTTGAAAAAAAGTGAACAAATGGAAGATTAAGTGGTAAAAAAATGATGCAAAATATGGAAATTTTGAAAGGAAATGAGTTTCGATTGTTGCAAATTGTAGCGCTTAGAGAGGTTTTGAGTCACTATTCTTATAATTGTGATGCATCTTAATCAAACCCTAAGTTACAACTCTTTAAGTCCTAATTGATTTTGAACCAAGTGTACATTAGCGGGAAAAAAAATGAAAGGCAAGCTTATGTTACTACTTGTGCGCATATGAACAGCTTAGATATATATATATATATATATAGAGAGAGAGAGAGAGAGAGAGAGAATTCTATCCATTTGATATCTCATTTTGTTTTGAATTACATTTTAGAAGTGTGGGATACTTTCTTGGTTGTGAGGGCACATGATAATTTTGAGTTGTGAACATGTTTCATTGTCCAATTGAGAGGAATGAGCAAAAGAAAGTTGTTATGTGATAATAAGGCAAATTTTTAAGCTTTAGTGTCATACTTGATTATATTGGTACTTTGATTAACTTGAGCACTTGGAATGAAAGTAAAATTTTTGAGTAGTCTGATAAGTACACTAGGGTTGGAATGTTCTTTTATCATGTATGTGGATTACTTGGTCGATTACCTGATTGCACTAGTCTCATAGTCATCTCTTACATGTCCTACCGAGACAGAATTTTGAACTTGCTATCCTCTTGCCTAGCAGGCAAAGATTTACCTCCGTGGAAAGGATGATTCATTCGGATCGACATGAGAGTCCAATCGTAACCACTTGTCATTCCTATTACTTCATCTGTGAATTTCTAGTTATTCAGACGCACTTGGTGCGCTTGACTTTCTTCAAAATTCTTTTTTAACCAAGTGTTCAAATGACACTGTTTGGGGTATTCTAACTCAACAACGACATACTAGCTGTTAATACATAATTAACTAAATCAAAGTGTTCCCTCTCTGATATCTAAGTTTTTTAGATGAGACGGTTCACACAATTCACCATAGTAGAACAGGCAGAGGTCCAGGATTCCTAATCTGCGAACAGAACCGAAGGAGGTTACCGCGACAACAAACCAACATGCATGATTTAGAGAATCCCTCTTAAGTAAGGGCTCTTGAGTTAGAGTTTGTTGGTGAAAAAAGGAAGTTGAGTTCAAGTTTGGAGCACATGGCATAAGCCAAAGGCTTGAAGTGGGGTGTGTGTTGTCCCTATTGGGCTGAGCCCTTCCCCATAAATATCTTCTTGGTAGTCATCAAAGAAGTTGACGTCCGGGGCTCTCTGATGAGGATTAATATCTTGTTGTAATCTCTAGTTCCTCCCATACTTTACCTATACGAAGGCAGAAATGGTATAAGTGTGACGGTGAACCCCTGGTTGGAACCCAGGCGCCTTCCCCCGAGACCGACTAGTTTGCAATCAAGTCCGTCTGGATATGTGTCCAGGAATGTCCTAAGAAGAAGTCCATTGTGGCCTCACACATTCATATGTTTTTCATTAATTGGTATCAATAGAAGTAATATGTTTCTACTTAAAATAGATTATTTTTGTCACTCGTTATGATATTGATACACTTTTGAATTACTTGAGGACAAGCAATAGTTTTGACTTGGAGGTTTGATAAGTCACTACAAAAAAAGGTCCTAGTTGCGGGGGTTATTTTTAGGATTTGCAGCGGTTTAAAACCCTCACAAATTGTAATTGCGGCGGTTTCAAAAACTCCCTCAATACGCGTCGTCACAATCGATTTGCGGCGGTTTTATGCTGACCGCCAGAACAAGTTAGCGGCGGTTATTTTGCAGCGGTCGACCTCCGCTAATCGAAAATAAATCCTTATTAAATTAATTTTTATTTACGAATTGCGGCAGTTTAAAACCTTCGCAATTTATTTTTTATTTTTTATGTTTTATTTTTTTCTTTATTGTCCATTACAGATTGCAACAGTTTTTTTTAAAAAAATAAATTATTAACTTAAATTTAATGGCCCTGTCAATCATATCCTGCAATTCATTGTTTTTTCATAATTATAAACACAGAAGTAATAAAGCTTTAATAGGTAACAAATCAAAACAACATTGATCATTAGTTTTTAAAACAAATTTGTCAACACAAGTAGTATATTCAGACTCAAACTAAATTTAAACACAAAACATTCACTACTCCAACATTCTAAGATATGCTCCAACCACACAATTATCTAAGACAATTACAATGAAATCAACGATTGACACTAGGATTACTATCCCCGCATGATCTTCTCGCGTTCATGGAAGAAAGAGGTTCACTAGCCGCATCACTTGGCTGCATAAAAAAGCCAAGTATATAAATTATCAACTTGCAGCATAAAATCAATCGAAAATAAAAGTCCCACCAGCCAATAGACCAAATAAAAATAACAAAAGCAAACCCAAATTAAGGGCAATAGAGATTCTAGACATGGTGCATTTGCAACAAAATTTGCAGTGTTAGGACCTTATTCCACCAAGCAAAATACAAAGGTTTTCAGACAAGTCATTATATGCAGCATTGAAACTATTCTGTTACCACTACTGAAAACACAATTCTATGGGAACAAGCTGCAGTTAAATTTTGATTATTTTCCCAAATCAAAAAACACTATCTTCTTTATTTTATGTTTTGCTCATAGTCAGTTTGAAATGCAAGAACCTACAGTGAGTTGAAATAAAACAAACCCGTGATATGGGTTGTGTAGGCACAAAGACACTGCACCCATTACTAGTGGGAGAATGAAAAATGGACTTCAATGGCTGTTGAATTTTGGGAAAAAATATTTGCAAATCCATATGTTTGGAATCAACTATAAGTTCTGTAACACCTCTATACTCTGCATCTATAAAAGAACTACTGAAAACTGACTGAATGAACAACCTAATTCTAGACTTAGCAAAACCCAAAATAGGAAAGCAGTACATGATTGTCATCAACAAGTGACATTATTTTTAGAATTTGAGATTTTTGAATCAAGTAAGAAGCGTCATGTGCTCACTCACAAACACCATTAAGCTTTAGGAGCATCAGGCTAATAGAAAGGAAAATTGTATATTCCTTGAATTTGTCTGGGTTTTGCATTTTAACATGTCGATACAAAAATTTATTGGACATTTTGTTGCTAACTAGGATAGGAGAGCTAAAATCCTATAAATTATTGTGTTTTGCATCCAAACCTGGTGCTCATACTGCTGATCAAACTCCCTATTGCTACCCAATGTAACAAACTTTTATCGAAAGCAAAACAGCAGGGAGCAAAAGATAGTTTTAATTAGTCTATCGAGCAAAAGAAAATTATTAAAAGATCTTATGTTACCTCATAGGTACCTCATAGGTACCCTAGACTCAGGAAAGTTCTCTTTGCAAGGGACACTTTGAGCAGGCCCAGAGGAATGAAATAATTACGACAGCTTCCATCAGAAACATCTACTGTTTCTACTTATTACTGTTAGGTAATCAACCTAGAACTGCTTGGAAGAGTCTAATGTTCAATAATGTAGCATGGCCCAAAGCAAAGTTTACTTTATGGCTCCAGCTGCAAAATAGGCTGCTTACAACTGCTAAATGGGGTATGGATATTGATATGATGTGTAAGCTATGCCAACAACAATTGGAGTCAAGGGATCATCTTTTTCTACATTGTGAATATGCAACAGGACTATGGACTAAGCTACTGATCTGGATACAGAGACAACATCTGAGATTTCATTCCTGGGAAAGGAACTTGGAATAAATTGTCAAATGCTCAAAAGAAAAATCTCAGAATTTCCTAATAGTGTCAACCAAAGACTGGAGTATCTCACCAGAAGAAAGAAACACATTACAAAATAGCAAAAATAGAGATGTTAGCTCCTCTTTTTCATTTTTTCAAAGAAACACTTTGATTTGTTAATTCTTTTCGGTATCACATATAATGAATATATAATCTTTATTCCTCAAACATCATCCGTGAATACAGCTTACTAAGTACATGTACTTAAACTTCAGAATCAGAGAACTTTACTTACTGCTGTGGGAGAAATCGTTGAAGGAGAACCAAAGAGCCTCACAAATTGTTCTGGTATCGTCCCTTCTTTCATTATCATATATGCCTTCAAAGCATTCATTATTTGATTATGAGAATTCATCATTTGATTATGGTTTTCTTGACATTGGAACGAACAAGAACCTCCACTACTTGATGCACTTGTACCACCAAAACGAGGTCTGACTTGTTTAAAAACTCTACTAGGGACAACTCCTAATCCCAAGCATCTCACCCTTCCAGAGTGCTCTTCCCCTAGCACCTTACCAACGACATCATTTGGCAAAACTTGAGACTCATCTATGGTGGTTTGGCTCAAAGCTGACTCAATTTTTTCCTATATAGAGAAAAATTATTGTCACAAATTAACCAATAATAGAAATGTATTTTCGAGTGTTAAAGCTAAAACTTGAGCTTGAAGATATTATTTAATATGATATGGTCCTGTTTGGACAAGCTGCTTCCTATATAGACATGAAAGGAAAAGATAAAGTTATTAAATTCTTCAATATAAACATTAGTTTTGAGCAATTCCCAAATAAAACTGTTTAACATGACTTTCATTGATAAAAAATGATCAGGCAGTAGTAAAAATTGAAACAAAATTGTTAATTATCAATTTGATAACGTACTTCAAGAATTTAAAGAATTTATCAATAAAAAATGAGATATATAAAACTCACACATATTTCTTTTTCCGCTTCATTAACATATACTTCATCTCGATTCTTATGAGTAGCAATGTACATTTGTGCTCGTCCAGGCCACTGTCCAGTCTCAGCCATCTATAAATAAAAAATTAAATCAGAATAATTTACTACTTAAGAACAATTACATAGAAAGTTAATTTACTCACCATTTCAGCCCTTCTTGTAGCGTTGGCTTTGGAGCCACCAGTGTGTGGAGTTGTATGTTTCTTTCAATTTTCACGGTTCCTTTTACGCATTTTCTTATAAAAATATATTTGAACCTCAATTAGAAAAACAAAAAACTATACAATTATAAAGACTTGTAGAAGCAGTTACATAAATACCTTTGTTGATTCTTTGTAATTGTATTCAATAAAAGAAATCCATTGATCCGGTGAAATCCCATCCGGTACCTTATCCATAATCTGAGTTTTACTTTTAAGTGGGTTATCAACTTCATTCCACATGTTATTCCTATTTGCAGTCCACTTCTTTCCAATAGATAAAGAAGCATGTCGTCGAGCAACTGACTTGATTGTGTCAAAGAAAAATTTGGGCCTCAAAATCAAAATATTGGTTAGCTTTTCTATTACATGCAAATATAAAATTCAAAGAAAAAATAAAGATATAGTCATCTTTCTCACACACACAAAAAAAAGCAGTGATATAGTTGTAAGAATTTAGAGCTTATACCTTTATAATATGATCAAAGACGCGGTTGAAGTATGACATAGGTAAATTCGACCATTTCTCAAAGTTGATTGGAAATAAAGAGCAATCACAAGCTAAAATTCCCAAAAAAGCCTAAAAGAAGGCTGCGTGCTTCTCCAAATGGTTCATCATAAATATCAAAATTAACCACAATACGTTCTTCACCCGTTAAATTCACCACTTCCTTAGCTTTCACTTTGATTTTCTTGAAATTATTTCTTGAATCTGTTATAAAAAAAGAGATTAGGTGAAGTTATGAGATACATAAAATTCACTTAGAAAGGCCTATTGAATAAGTATTGATAGTCTGTAGTGTTTACCTATTGTGTCTATGACCCAATGTGTATTCGATTCACGTCTAGAACGCTTTTTTGGGTGCTGCCTGAACTCTTGGAGCTGGCTGTGATGAGTCCTGATTTGTTGGAGCCGAATGTGATGTAGAATGAACTGATCGAGATGGCTGTGATGAGTCCTGATTTGTCAGATCTGGATGTGATGTAGAGTGAACTGATCGAGATGGCTGTGATGAGTCCCGATCAATCGGAGATAGATGTGATGTCAAGTGAACTGACCGAGATGGTTGTGATTCAGGGTAAACTATCGCAGCCTGCTGTGATGTGACCTGATCTATAGGATTTGGATGGGATGCTGATTTAAATGATTGAGATGGCTGTGATGAATCTCGACCAATTGAAGCTAGACGTGATATCAAGTGAACTAACCAAGGTGGCTGTGATTCAGGACAAACTGCCGGAGCCAATTGTGATGTGACCTGATCCATAGGAGCTGGATGGTATGCTGAGTGAACTGGTTGTGATGCAGGCTGAATTGATGGAGCCAAATGTGTTTTGGCCAGAAATGATATGGTCGAATTTGTTGGCAAGCATGGTGCTGACTGAAGAAAGAAGGTGTTGATTCAGTACCTTGGGATATAGATACCGACTGATCTAATTTTTGCTTTTTCTGCAAGCGCTTGAACCTTGGCATATCTGTAATTTAATAACTCAAATCCTGCAAAATTTAATAAGCATACATTAATCTTATTTCCTTCTCCCAAACCTAAAAATCCCACCTCAAACAAAGTGAAAAAACAGAATTCAAATGTCCCTCTGTCCCTCTATTCCCATACTTTTACCAGAAGAACAAGTCTGAATCATAGACAAAACCGAGTAACAAGCAATCACAAAACCGAGTTTGAACATATTAAATTCATAATATAACAATTTATCAAACACTTTCTGAATCATAGACAAAACCGAGTAACAAGCAATCACAAAAATTCTATAAAGAATAAAGATAACTTTCTTAGCCAAAAGATAGTCAGTTTTGGAAAAAACACTAATCAAGCGAGAGAAACAAAGTGACATAGGAAACTCAAAAATTAATGATATATCTATTCAGTCATATGCTCCTCTATTGCAATTTGGACATTCTCATAATCAACATCAAAAAATTGTCCAAATTCTTGTTGTTGGTATGGCTCATTTTCGTATATATCCTCTTCAACAACCTCTCCCATGTCAAACAAATCTCTTGGCTTTAGATGTACAACCACACTCCATTCTTTATCATTTTCATCATCAACATAGTAGACCATATTTGCTTGTGATGCTTTAATATACGGATCATCATCCACACAATCACCGGTATGAATCAATTTGGAAAAGTTGACACAATTAAACTTCCAAACATCTATTTTGAACCCTCTGTTCCTAGTAGTGTTAGCCCACTGGCATTTGAAAAGAACAACCCTAAATCGGCCATAATAATTAAGCTCAATAATATCTTCCAACTTCCCATAATATGACAGATCTGCTTGTGTTGCATTTCTATCTGCACTGGATGCAACATAAGAAGTGTCAGAGATAAGAAAAACTCCACTATTTTGAGTTTTTAATCCTTGTTTTCTAGATAAAGTTCGAAATTTGAATCCATTAATGTTGTAAGCGTTGAATCTTCTTGCATCTTCGGTTGGACCTTGTGCTAAGAACTTCATCTCATCAAAGATAGTGTCTTCTATATCCGGATTCATAATCTAAATATATAAAACACATATATCAGAAATTCTAAATTGATACAACAAAGTTATACGAAAATAAAGGTTCTAATATCATTCACTCACTCGCTTAGGAAACCAATCAGGGAACTCTTTACTAACTTTTCTCTCTACCTCTGTTGCTGAAAGTTTTCGGCCTCTTGTACTTCTTTTGATGTAATCTCTAAATTCACTATAAAGGTGTTATAATTATCAATTTTAATCTAATTACTCAAAATATATCTTATAAATCAAATCACTTTAAATTTCTTACTCAATAAATGGCTTCACGGCTGCGCAATTAAGTAACACATATCGATGAGCTTGTGTTTTCTCCAAATGAGTCAGTGGTTCTATTGTGGAGCCTCCAACATGTTTACCTTGTTGAGGGAACATAGTTGACTTTTCAGAAGCCTCATTTTGGTTTGGTTTATCATTTACACGTTTAGGTCGATTTAACCTTGACTCAATTTCCTCAAAATAACGAGAATAAAGAGTTAGAGCTTCTTCAACTATGTAACTTTCAGCTATGGAACCTTCTGCTTGTGATTTGTTCCCTACAAGGGACTTGAAATGGCCTAACAATCTATACCCAAAATAATATTGTGTAAGAAGAAGCATTTACATTGAAATACTACTACAAGATCAATTAGAATAATTTTGAATAAGAAATATTTTACCTTTCAACAAAATACATCCAGCGATAATGTACCGGCCCACCTTTTTTTTACCTCATCAACTAGATGGACAGTTAGATGAATCATTACAGTAAAAAATGATGGAGGGAACAAAATCTCTAAATGGAAAAGAGTTTCCACAATTCGATTTTGTAGCTTTTCTAGGTCTGCGAGGCTTAAACTTTTCAAACAGAGCTGCCTAAAAAAGGAAGAAAACTCAACCAAAGTTGCAACAACCTGTCTTGGAAGCACATTGCGAATTTCTATGGGTAACAACTGTTGCATAAGAATGTGACAATCATGGCTTTTTAATCCAAAAATTCTTTTTTATCCAAATCAACACGACGAGATATATTACTTGAATAACCATCCGGCACTGAGATATTCTTTAAAGCCTTGAGGAAGGCCACTTTTTTGTTCTTTGGAATTGTAAATGCAGCAAGTTTACACTTATCATTCTCATCAGCCCAAAGATCACGCCTTATGCCCATATCTTGTAGATCTCTTCGGGCCTTAACATGATCCTTTGATTTTTCTTTATCATTCAACAGAGTGTATATAACATTATCAAACACATTCTTTTCAATATGCATCGGATCTAAATTATGGGGCAATAGGTTAAGCTCCCAATATGGAAGATCAAAGAATATGCTTTTTTTCTTCCATTGTTGAGTTACATCTTCCCCAACACTCTTTTTCTTATTTCGTTTCCTTTTATTATTCAATTCTGATTGTCTTTCAAATGTGACATTGATATCTTTCACCTGTTGCAAAATCTCTAACCCAGATAACTTCTTTGGAGGGGTCCTCTCTTCCACATTTCCATCAAAATGATGTCTCATCATTCTAAATTTATGATTTCTTTCCAAAAATCGACGATGGACAATAAAACACCACTTTCTACTATAACGAAGTCGACAAGGTTCTGCATCAAAATTACAACAAGGACATGCAAGACCAGTATGCGTATTCCAACCAGATAAGATATCAAGTCCAGGAAAATCGCTAACTGTCCACATAAGAGTTGCTCGCATTTTAAACATTTCATCTTTTGATGAATCAAAAGTGTCCACACCTTCACTCCACAACTCATTCAACTCCTTAATAAGTGGTTGTAGATATACATCTATGTTATTCCCTGTTGTACGTGGCCCTGGAATGATCATTGAGAGGATAAAATTTGGTTGCTTCATACACAACTAAGGAGGAAGATTGTACGGAACCAAAACCACTGGCCAAATGCTATAGTTAGTACTCATTGCTCCAAAAGGATTGAAACCATCACTAGCTAGTCCTAATCGAACATTTCGAGGATCAGAAGAAAATTCAGGGAAAGTTGTATCAAACCTTTTCCATGCCTCACCATATCTAGGGTGCCTAAAGATTCCATCTTTTTTACCATCCTCTGCATGCCATCTCATATGCTCTGCAATTTTAGAGCACATAAACAACCTTTGTAATCTTGATTTTAATGGAAAGTAGCGCAAAATTTTTGCAGGCTTTTTTTGCTTCTTCTTTTGTTTCTTCTTTTGTTTCTTACTTATAGTAGGATCATGATCAAGATTCCTATCCTTATCGGGCTTCCATCTAGAAGTTTGACAATACTTGGATTATTCTACATTAACATCATCTTCCCAGTACAACATGCAATTATTTGGGCAAGCATCTATCTTGATATAATCAAGACACAACCTATTGATGGTTTTCTTAGCCTTATAAAAAGATATAGGGATATTTGCAAATTTAAATGCATCCCTGAGTAGATCTAGCATCATAGTCATTCCCTTATCACTTAACCCAGACAAACACTTTATGTGATAAAGCTTTAATAAAATTCCAACTTTGAGTACTTGGAACCTTCATACAACTCTTCACTTCCATCTTTAAGTAATTCCAAATAATCTTTGTTATTTGAACCAGGCATATCATGTAAAGTTTCTTCTTCTCCCGCTATTTGTGATGGGCCTACATCAACACCCTCATGCCTTAAACCCCCGAATACTTCATTAACCAATAATTCTATAGGATTTTCAAAAAGTGGTGTATCTTGAGTGACCTCTATGTTTCTAGAATTAGGCAATACATTCATTTCCCCATGCATAACCCAAGTGATATAACTTTCAGGGAACTGCTTGTCAATTAAATGGTTAAACACCACATTTCTAGTTTGCCACTTTCCAAAACCACATTTACGACATGGACACTTTATTCTGTCTTCTATAGATCCATTGTTAAATGCAAAATCTAGAAACTGATTCAAACCAAGCAAATACTCTGGTGTATTTCTTGGCATTCCAATCCAAGATTTATCCATTGAAGAATTTGGTTAATATGCTAAAATACCACCTATAAGATTTCATGCGGAAGAGAAGTGAACACAATTGAAAATAAATAAATTAATGAACTTTAACAGAGAACATACATAACAAAATATCTTAAGAAAAATTATTGTGATTTTTTTAAGCATTGACAGAAACTGAGAATATATTGTTAGTTCTCTAGGTCAAAACTTATCAGTAAAAGGGAACTGAGAAGTTGTTAGTCTAAACAGTAGGACTTTCACACTTACAAATAGAGAGATAAAGAACACAAAAGAAATCAATTTGATATGCATAAAACAATCCGACACGCAGGACACCAAAGGAAAAAGTAAAACTTATTAACTGTATTGTCAAAATATATTATTAGTTTTCTAGGTCAAAACTTATCAATAAAAGGGAACTGAGAAGATGTTAGTCTAAAACAATAAGACTTTCACACTCACAAACAGAGAGAAACAACATCATCTGAAATACTGGAACTCATAAGTAATTGAGTATCATTTAATTACAATATGTGTAATTACTACACTTAATTTATGAAACATGCAGAAAACATATTCAATCTGAGTTACAAAAGAGAATAACTTAAAAAGACAATGTCAAAGAAGATTGATAAAGAACTTGGCCTTAAAAGTATCATAGAGAGGTGATAAATGCAAAGTTTACCTCTGTAATTAAATGATTCACAATAACTTATCAGCTGGTGGTATCTTCAATTCGCTTTCCCGTCTTGTGAACTAACAAAGAGAAAAAAGAATAATGACACATGAATACTTACACCACAAGTTTTGTAAAGAAGATTGATAAAGAACTTGACCATAAAAGTGTCTATAGAGAGGTGATAAATGTAAAGTTTACCTCTGTAATTAAATGATTCACAACAACTTATCAGCTGGTGATATCTTCAATTCGCTTTCCCGTCTTGTGAACTAACAAAGAGAAAAAAGATTAATGATACATGAATACTTACACCACAAGTTTTAACAAGTTTCTAAAGAAGATTCAGATAGCAGCCAAAGATATTTTGTTGCTCCTATAGTTACCATATCTACTCAAGTGAACATCAAGTCACATTGAATAAAAACTAATATATTCAATTCACTAGCAAATCAGATTTTGCCTTTTGGGGCATCTATACAATATCAAAAGGACCAATGGCAAGATTTGTATCAAAAGGATTTCCTACCCAACATAGTCTTTTTCCAATCATGATTATATGTTGTATGAGCCAAGTATCTCTGTCATTCACTGGACAGAAACCACTAGATGTCATCCTCCCACTGCTTATCCTTTCAATGTTCAGGCAGAGGACCACTTAAGAAGCCCCAAGTAATTGAACATGACGGTGTCCTCAAGATTCATGTTCAAAAAGAGTACACAGTGATACAATGACCTTTTAGTGGACCTAAACTCCAGCTAAACCACCCAGTCTAATCCACATGGAAGAAATCTGGAAACTCATTCAAATTTGGACTTGAAAAACATCCACCACTCCAAAAGACTCAACTCACAATTATAGGGCTATTTGAAGTATATTTTCAGTTAATCAGTCTAGTTCTCCTCCGCCATAGTTACAAAACCAACTCATTGCACATTAAAGTTGCATGATATGTTAACCACCTAGTTACAATGAGAAAAATTACGGCCTCTTGACCTACACAATAATCAAGATTATGAAGGAACTAGATAAATCAAGTAGTATCCGCGAGTACTTGCTTCAAATGAGTTTCCTTTTGGTTCTGCATATATCATGGTTGAAACCATTACTAGTGGGTATCCCAACAAAGATAAAACATTTATTCAAGACTTCAAATTCAACTGAAACTGTGGAGTTTCTGACCAAAAAAATTATGCTAACCCGACATTATTCCAATACGTAGTCAATGAAGAGAAGGAAAAAACAGAACTTTAAGTAAGAATACGGTACATTTTATATTGCTATTCCTGAAGTTGCTTGACATTCAAATGAAAAGGACGGAATTTTGGACGAAATAGGGAAATTGGGGAGGCAAAAAATCATAATAAAAGAAAAATTTTAGCTGGTAATTTAAGTTGACTGTAATTTTAGAAAAAGATAAAGTACCGCTAACATCAGAGCTCAAATATAACAAAGTCTTTGTTCTCTGCACTCCACACCAAACTAGTTGAGGTCCAATATATTCTATTTCTACAACAACCAAAATAAAAATAAAAAGTTCTCAACCAAACATGCTTAACCAAGTAAAAGAAACAGAACCAAGATAGGAAAAGTGAAAAGAAAAGCTCAGAGGCTAGAGGAATAATAAATACAGTAATAAAGATGGAAAAACACTAGAAAATAGTTGTTCTTGATACAAATTATTCTGATAAAGATTACGCACAGTACAAATTGAGTGAAAAATATTAATGGGGTTCTGAAAAATTCCAAAAAAAGACATGGGTGTGTGAAGATAGCTCTGCATGAAGAGGAAAAGATGAAAGAAAGAAATAAATAGCAGCAGTGATGGATTCTTGAAAAAAAATGTGATTTTTTACCTGAGATAAGCAGCTTAAACTTGATATGATGAAAGACAGTCCTTGTTCTCTGCAATCCACACCGAAATCGGTCAAAAATTAAGCTCAAATATATATTATGTAAACCTCAAATACATAATAAAACTTGAGAACTACTAAATCTCAATCTCACCGGAAAACTTGAACTCGGGAACCTCTCTATCTGCCGCAAGATCTAATTTTGTGTAAAGAAAAACCCACATGCAAGATGAAAGAAATCAAAATTAGAATCCACTTGCAAGATGAAACAAAAGCTTGTATCAAAGAAGAAACCTTAAATCAGTGATTGAAGAATGAAAAATCAGTAGAGATTTCAAAATTCACTAGCAATTTCTGTGCTAACCCATTTGGGGAATGAGATCGAGAGAGAGAGAGTTGATTTTGCTTTGGGGGAAATATGAGAGAGATGGATTTTAGGGGGAAAATGAGAGAGAGAGAGAGAGAGAGGTTTGGCCCAAAAAAATGAGGGAAATGTATTAAAAAAAAAGGAGGCAACATTAAATTGATCGCGCCAATTTTTTTCGAGGGATAGCGGGGGTTAAGACCCCCGCAAATCTACTAATTTTAGCGATAGTTATTTTACCCCCGCATTTAATATAATTTTGCAAAGGTTACAGTAACCCCCGCAAATAAACCCCCGCAATTAGACCTCTTTTTTTTAGTGAGTTGATTTTTTACCAACTTAATATCATCTATCTCTTCTTTGACTTAGATTTTTGTTATGTTTGAGTGAGAAATTAGTGCACTTATAATTTGTTATGTTTGAGTGAGAAATTAGTGCACTTATAACGTTCTCTTGGTGTTTTTAAGGTTTTATATGATTGAGAAGAGTATTAGAAAAAATCAAGTAAAAATTAAGTCAAAAAGAGGTCAGCTGAAGAAAATGAGAACACTGGCTAGAAGCGCAAAAAGTAGCTAAAAATAACTATGAAAATCTAAAAATGAGAGGCCATTTTTATCATCTTTTGATGTGGGAAAAAGTGGAGTACTATTCAAGGAAGATTTGGAAGACATTATTTTCATCTTTGGCTCATTCACTACTAAAATAAACAGAAAAATCGACCACAAAAAGCGACCACAAGTGGTCGGTTTTCCTGTATTTGCGAACAAAAAACCGACCACAATGTGTGGTAGGTAAAATAGTGGTAGCTTTTACAAAAGCGACCACATATGGTCGCTTTTTTCAAAAAATATTTATTTATTTATAAACTGATATTAATTATATTTTAAATAATTTTTTTTATTAAATTTTTTTTTATATAAAAAAATTTATTAAAATTTTTTTTATATAAAAAAATTTATTAAAATTTTTCCGACCACATGTGGTAGTTTTTTGTAAAAAAATAAAAAACTTTTTTTAGAAAACCAACCACATGTGGTCGGTTTTTTTTAAAAAAAATTAATAATTTTATAAAACCGACTACATGTAGTCGGTTTTTTTGAAAAAAAATAATTAATTTGTTTAGAAAACCGACCACATGTGGTCGGTTTTTCTTAAAAAAATTTAATAATATTTTTTTAATTAAAAAAACATTTAAATAATATTTTTTATTTATAAACCGACCACTTGTGGTCGGTATTTTTGCAAATTTCCAAAAAAAACCGACCACTTGTGGTAGGTTTTTCTGGAAATTTTTTTAAAAAAATTACAGCATATATGCTGCATTTCCACAACCCACCAATTCAAAAATATTTAATCATCTCAATACAACCCACCAATTTAGAAACATTAAAACATCTCTTTAAACATTCAAATATCAAAATCAAAACATCCAAATATCAAAATCAAAACATATAAACATCAAAGTTTACAAATCAAAAATAAACTAAAAGTCATCCTCATCATCCTCTTCATCCCCACCTTCATCATCATCATCAAAATCATCCTCCTCATCTGTAGTGTAATCATCAAGTGAGCTTAGGCCTCTCGCAGCCCGAGGTGCATCACCGGGACACGGAGGAAGTATCTGTGGAGCTTGACGAAAACTGTTAATCTGCTCCTGCAACATTTTCATTTGCATAGTCATATCCTCCTCTCTCTCCCTCGTCCTCTCAGCATTTTCCTCCTCTCTCTTCCTCGTCCTCTCAGCCTCTGCAGCCATTTGACTAGTGAGTTGAGAAACTACACTTGAACATTTTCAAATAACTAATACACATTTTCAAGTTACTACGTCACATGCCCAAGTATCTACACTTAACCATTTTCAAGTAACTAATTCACATTTTCAATCCACTACCATTTTCAAGTAACAAATACACATTTTCAAGCCACTACAATTTTCAAGTAACTAATTCAAATGCCCAAGTCTCTACACTTAACCATTTTCAAATAACTAATACACATTTTCAAGTCACTACCATTTTCAAGTAACAAATACACATTTTCAATCCACTACCATTTTCAAGTAACTAATTCAAAT
Organism: Capsicum rhomboideum; assembly: GCA_031232105.1. Classification (NCBI taxonomy): domain Eukaryota; kingdom Viridiplantae; phylum Streptophyta; class Magnoliopsida; order Solanales; family Solanaceae; genus Capsicum; species Capsicum rhomboideum. Next base: position 148,973,624 of record CP124714.1, on the reverse strand, counting down.
GCCCAAGTCTCTACACTTAACCATTTTCAAGTAACAAATACACATTTTCAAGCCACTACAATTTTCAAGTAACTAATTCAAATGCCCAAGTCTCTACACTTAACCATTTTCAAATAACTAATACATATTTTCAAGTAACAAATACACATTTTTAAGTAACTACACTTGAGCATTTTCAAGCAACAAATACACATTTTCAAGTTAGTAGTTCACATGCCCAAGTCTCTACACTTAACCAGTTTCAAATAACTAATACACTTTTTCAAGTCACTACCATTTTCAAGTAACAAATACACATTTTCAAGTAACTACACTTGAGCATTTTCAAGCAACAAATACACATTTTCAAGTTAGTAGTTCACATGCCCAAGTCTCTACACTTAACCATTTTCAAGTAACTAATTCACATTTTCAATCCACTACCATTTTCAAGTAACTAATTCAAATGCCCAAGTCTCTACACTTAACCATTTTCAAGTAATAAATACACATTTTCAAGCCACTACAATTTTCAAGTAACTAATTCAAATGACCAAGTCTCTACACTTAACCATTTTCAAAAAACTAATACATATTTTCAAGTCACTACCATTTCAAGTAACAAATACACATTTTCAATCCACTACCATTTTTAAGTAACTAATTCAAATGACCAAGTCTCTACACTTGACCATTTTCAAATAACTAATACACATTTTCAAGTCACTCCCATTTTCAAGTAACTAATTCAAATTTCAAGTCACTACCATTTTCAAGTAACTAATTCACATTTCAAGTCTCTACACTTAATCATTTTCAAGTAACTAATTCACATTTTCAAGTTACTACACTTAACCATTTTTAATTAACTAAACACATTTCAAGTCTCTACACTTAACCATTTTCAAATAACTAAAACACATTTTCAAGTCACTACCATTTTCAAGTAACTAATTCACATTTTCAAGTAACTAAAATTCTGAGATGCCAACACACAGTAGAACAACATGATCATAAGTCTTTGTCAAATCACTTTAAAATGGACAAGAACACAGAAGTTTCAAACTTGGACAAATCAATATTCAAATTCTAATGTTAGGGTTAGCCAAGGTTAATGAAAATTGGGGCTTTTAACATATGTCTATTAAAAGGCGTAAATAAACAAGAATGTACGAATTTCAGTCGAATCAGCCAAGGCAACACGTATAAATTTGAACAGACTGAATACGTAGTGGTTCATGTGAAATCATACCGGAGATGAATTCATTGAAAATTAACAGAAGAACCTTGAGATTACACCTTCGTCACTCATACGGGTTTTGCTTCGATTCGAGTCGCGCGTTTGCTTGACGATAACGGCTCGCTGGTTCGCTAGGGAGGAGATCGAAGATGGGTTCTGCTGCCCAACGTTAGATGGATCCCATAGAGGCTTTTTGGAGTTTGAGGCGGCTGACTGGTGGTGCGTCGGTGGTGGAGTTAGCCGGTGATGGGGTCTGTTGACGGAGGTTGATCGGAGGGAGTATAGGGCTGTTTGGGTGGTTCACCGGTGGTGTTGCTGCCGATGGGATGCCGGCGGTGTTGGTGAGGAGAGAAGGAGATCGGGGGATGAGTTGTTCGCCGGCTGGATGGGGTTTTGCCGGTGAGGGATATCGAGAGGGGGGAAGAGGGGTATGGCGGCGGCGCCGCTCTGCCGTCCCACCGGTGGTGATGGTGCGGCGAAGATGAGAATGGGGTTTGAGAGATGAGTGTGAGGGGGTGTCGGCTGGTGGGTGATTAGAATGAATTAGGTTTTTGGCGTAGGGTAGATTAAAAAGGGAAAGAAATGGGAATTGATCTCAGCCGTTGGATCAATTTTGATCAACGACTGGGATTTAAAATTACAAAAAGGGTCAAAATTGGGTTATTTAAATTGGGTTCAATTGAAATTGGATTTAGGATTTAAAATTGAGCCAGATTTTTCTCAATTTAGATTAAAATTGGCATTAGTTGAGTAAAAATTAGGCTATAAATTAAATAGATTGGAAGAGTTGAATTGAAATAGACTGCTAATTTGTAAATACCATAATAAAATACTAACAAAATAAATCAATGTCAGAAAATCATTATGAATAAATTATGTAAGAAAAATTAATGACACGTAATATATTATTAAAAAATAATAATTTAAAATAAATTAGGTATACGTAAAATTATGAAAGCAAATTTTAAGAAACGTTATAATAATAATATTATTATTATTATTATTAATAATAATGATAATTATTATTAATAATAATAATAATAAACTATGCATTTGTAAATTATAAGTATGCATATTTGCGGAAACACGTTAATAAATATTAACAAAATTATGTAAAAAAAAATATTATATTTATATTAATAAAAATATATATATTTTATATAAAAATAAATTACATATTTCAAAATTATAAATGCAAGACGTCAAGATTTATTTGATACTAAAATAAGAACTATTAATATCCAAAACTAATAATTTGTAAAATAGCAGTCTAATACGATGTATATAAATCGGATAATTAATTAATTCATCGTCATACACAAGTAGTATATTTCCTCAATTGTATAATAATATCAATGTATTTCGTATATTAGGATGAATTTTTGGTTAGTTAGCTTTTGAATATGAATTATATACCTCGTAATACAGCGTATTTTATATATAATCTGATGAATTATCCATTAATTAGCTTACTTTATTATAGCTTCAAAAGTATATTATTACGTCGATCGTATGATATCAACGTGTTATTCAAAATACTTAGATAGATTCGGTTAGCTTGCTTTTGACTACTACGTATATATATCACTACACGAGATATACGTATATATATACATATCGACTGACTAGATGAGGTTCAACATACGTACTGTATACATTACATAAACGAGTATATATACTCTGATGAATTATCAATTAATTAGCTGACATTTTTATAACTTCAATAGTATATATATTAGTACGTGGATCGTATGATATCAACGTATTATTCAAACTACTTGGATAGATTCACTTAGCTTGCTTTTGACTATTACGTACATCACTACACGAGATATACGTATATCTACACACGTACACTCTATCGACTATCAGGTTCAAAATGCGTACTGTATACATTACATACACGAGTATATTACCCCGTAATACAACGAATTTCATATATACTCTGATGAATTATCGATTAATTTAGCTTACGTTATTATAACTTCAACAGTATATATATTATTACACCTAACTTGTGTTATCAACGCATTATTCAAAATACTTGGATAGATTCACTTAAATTGCTTTTGACTACTGCGTATATCAATACACGAGATATACATATATACACACACACTTTATCGACTATCAGGTTCTAAATACATACTATATATACATCACATACACGAGTATATTACCCCGTAATACAACATATTTCATATGTACTCTGATGAATTATCGGTTAATTTAGCTTACGTTATTATAAGTTCAACATTATACTATTACCTTGGTCGTATGATATCAACGTATTCAATATACTTAGAAAGATTCAGTTAGCTTTTGACTAATACATACATCACTACACGAAATATACATATAGATCACATGCACGAGTATATTATCCCATAATACAACGTATTCCTTATACTCTAATGAATTATCGATTATTTACCTTACATTATTATAACTCCAACAATATATTATAATTACCTCAATCGTGTGATATCAACGTATTCAATATACTTGTATACATTCAATTAGCTTTTGACTACTACGTAAATAACTACAGGCAATAGATGCGTATACATATATGCATACATACATACATATATATATATATATATATATATATATATATATATATATATATATAAATACTCGATGGAAAATATATTTATTTGATTGAATCGTACGTAAAAAATAAATATTGTTTTTTATGTTATTTATTAATTTTATTTAGTATATTTAATATTTCTTAATTTATTTTTAGTATTTTTTATAAAAACCAACACAAGTGGTAGGTTTTTCTTAAATCATTTTACAGAAACCGACCACTTGTGGTAGGTTTTTTAACATTAATTAATTTTTATTATTATTTAAAAATAAACCGACCACACGTGGTCTCTAAATTTTAAGAAATATATTTAATATATTTTATCAATTTATGTTTATCAGTTATTTTATTTATATTAGTTTTTTGGGAAACCAAAAACCGACCACAAGTGGTCGGTTTTGTATAAAAATATTTTTTTATTTTTTAAATCTAAAACCGACCACAAGTGGTCGCTTTTTATAAAATATTTTATATTTTTTAAATCTTAAACCGACCACAAGTGGTCGATTTTTTATAAAATATTTTTTATTTTTTTTAAAAGCTAAAACCGACCACAAGTGGTCGGTTTTTGTAAAATAATTTTCACAAAAATTAAATATATTTTGTATAAAAAAATAAAATAAAATTTAAATAATAATTTTATTTATTTTTTGTTATTACCGACCACAAGTGGTCGTTTTTAAGGAATTATATTTTCCCGGGTTAATTTATTTACTTGCCCGCAATTTTAAAATATAAAAACCGACCACTTGTGGTCGGTTTTTTATTAAAAAAAATTTACAAAAAAAATTTAATGAAAAACCGACCACATGTGGTCGCTTTTTGATTAAAAATAAATTTAATGAAAAACCGACCACATGTGGTCGCTTTTTGTGCGACCACAATTTGTGGTCGCTTTTTCGGTTTTTTTTAGTAGTGATTTTCAAACTTTGGGAGCAAGGGTTCAAGCTATCTACACCATTGGAAGAGAATATTAGAAGCATCTAAAGAGAAATTCTTAATCCTTTTACTTCTAATATTTGATTCCTTGTCTTGTATGGAATATTCTTGGTGTATTTAGTTAAATTTCTGACTTGGATATTACTTAGTAGAGTACTAATAGCTAGGATTTTGAGTCAACTCTCGTTGCTTTTGTTTTGATTATTTTTTTGCAATTTATGAAATAGGTCTTTTGTTTATTTGATTAAGGGAAAAGGCTCAAATACGCCATCGAACTATTAAAAATGGCTCATCTATGTCATCCGTTAAAAATTTGGCTCACTTATGCCACTGCCATAAAAGTTTGGCTCATTTATGCCACTGCTATTTAGAAAAGGTTCATTCGTGCCATTATTTTTTAACGATGATTTTGTAAAATCTTTTTTTCATGTGGCCTCGTATTAGAGGTCTACGTCACCAGATCCAAATCAACCAATATTACTTAAAATCAAAATCAAAAATCAGATCCATTAAAATAATACCCGACCCACACCGTTAAAATAAAAATCTAACTCATTAAAATAAAAATCAGACCCATTAATAGGGTAGGGTGTGGGTTGAATTTTATTTGAATGGGTTTGGTTTTTAATTTTGATTTTAAGTAATATTGGTTGATTTAGATTTGATGATATGACCTTCTAATAAGAGGTCATGTGGCAAAAATGATTTTACAAAATTATCGTTAAAAAATAATGGCATGAATGACCTTTTTTTGTAACATTAGTGGCATAGATGAGTCAAACTTTTAGAGCAGTGACATAAACGAGCCAAACTTTTAACGGATGACATAGATGAGTCATTTCTAATATTCCTAAGGGAGTAGCTATCCCTAGGTCATCCCCCAATTTTCTTTAACTAACTCGAGAGAGGAAATTAAGTGTGGCCTTAGATTAATTAACACAATTTGGGGCCTTATATCTTATTCAATAAATTTAACCTAGAGATGGGAAGAATCCAAGTATAACCTAAAATTGGAACATGCTAAAATAATGCTTCTTAATTTGATTCAAGAGAACCAGCAAAAATAGACTTGCTAAATAGTCGAGAGACATTAGCGAGTAATTAAGATTCCAAAGCTAATTACCAGATTCATAATTAATTAATGATAGATAATTATTTTCAATGAATCGTTCTTGATAATCATTCCCTACTTTCTATATCTCTTGTTTTTCTTTGCTTGAGAGGTCATTCATCACTTTACTCACTTTCTAATAGTTAGTTTTATCTTTTGATTTCAATAAAAAAAAATCAAAATATTATCAAATTTTGCTTAGAGTATAAGTTGGTGCTATTTCCTTACTTGCTTGAGCTACATATTATTTTTTATGGGATTCGATTCCAATTTATAGTTGGGTAAATTATATTGTATACGACTGTGTGCATTTTCTCACTTGTAAAGTAGATCTGAACTTTATCAGTAATACCACTAAGATAAATTGTAGCTTGAATTTCAAATTTTGCTGTATATTTTCTTCTTAATTAAAATGAAGTTGTTCTTTCTTCCACTAATTCAACATTATTATCTTAAAAAACTGATTCAATTCATCCATCTTTTCAATAATTTAAGAATCTGTAAATAAATTAAATTCCACAAGTTAATAAAGTACCTAAAAGGTCTTTGTTAAAATCTTTAGTTGGATCTTACCATATAGGAAAATTTGATATAAATATAAAATACCCATATTAATTATTATTATAGAATTTTTTCTATTCACTATTCGAGGACGATCACTGGAATAGTGCTGGCTAATTTAGACTAGACTGCCTATGTGTTCATAAACTCAATCAAAATCGAAATTCATCAATTTAATCATTTAATATGTGTCCTAAGTCCCGTATCCTTTGAGAAAGGACGTATTGATAGTTAATACAAAGTATCTATTATCTATAGAGAGGATGATAATTAAGTCACAACATGTATTGGTTTATCATCTTCCACTATCCGAATACCTAGTTAATTTGACTTTGCTTTTTTTTAAAAAATTATTATTATTATTATTATTATTATTATTATTATTATTATTATTATTATTGCCAAATCTAAGAGCGTACTAAAGAAAATGAAAAAAAGACTAGACTTACTAAATATGGCTATCCATTTCAAATTAATGCCCAAGAGGTATTGAATTTACTATCAAAATATGAGTTTAGACATAACAAAAACTTAAAGTTGTTTGTAATTGTTAGAAAAATATTATCTCAAAAACAATAAGAATTATTCGATTTTAATAAATTAAATTCCACAAGTTAATAAAACTACCTAAAAAGTAAAATCTTTAATTGAATTATTATTACGTAGAAAAGTTTGATACAATACAAAACACCCATGCATATTATTAATTATTGCAGAATTCATCTTTTTATTCACTATTCAAGAACGATCACTGAAATAGTGCTAACTAATTTAGACTAGACTTCCTATATGTTGATAAACTCCACCAAAATCGAAATTCATCAATTAATCATTTAATATTTGTCCTAAGTCCCATATCTTCGGGAAAGGATGTATTGATGGTTAATATAAAGTACTCCCTTCGTTCGCTTTTACTTGTTACTAATTTTCTAATTAGATTTCTACTTTTACTTGTCATTTTTGACATATCAAGAGAAGACAACTTTTTTTTTTTTATTTTACCCTTATCATTAATTATTTTTTCTCTAAATTATTTTTAAGACACAATATAAACATAATTTAATAGAGATACTATGGTAAAATAGTCATGTTATTAATTATTTTTCTTAACGGGTGTGTCATCTCAATTTGTGACGAGTAAAACCGAACGAGGGAGTATCTACTATCTCTAGAAAGGATGATTATCAAGTCACAACATGTATTGGTTTATCATCTTCCACTATCCGATTACCTAGTTAATATGACTTTGTTTATTATTATTATTATTGTCAAATCTAGGAGCGTACTAAAGAAAATGAAAAAAAAAAATAGCCTTACTAAATATGCTTATCCATTTCAAATTAATGTTCAAGAGGTATTGAATTTACTATCAAAATATGAGTTTAGACATAACAAAAACTTAAAGTTGTTTGTAATTGTTAGAAAAATATTATCTCAAAAACAATAAAAATTATTAAATTTTAGTAAATTAAATTTCACAAGTTAATAAAACTACCTAAAAACTCTTTGTTAAAATCTTTAGTTGGATCATTATCACGTAGAAAAGTTTGATACAATACAAAACATCCATGCATATTATTTATTATTGTAGAATTCATCTTTTTATATCACTGGAATAGTGCTGGCTAATTTAGGCAAGGCTGCCTATATATTGGCAAACTAGACCAAAATTGAATTTCATCAATTTAATGATTTAATATGTGTCCTAAGTTCCGTATCCTTCGGGAAAGGATGTATTGAATAGTTAATTGTATAAAGTACCTACTATCTATAGAAAGGATGATAATTAAGTCACAACATGTATAGGTTTATCATCTTCCACTATCCGATTATCTAGTTAATTTGACTTTGTTTATTATTATTATTATTATTATTATTATTATTATTTTCAAATCTAGGAGCGTACTAAAAAATAAAAAAAAGAATAGACTTACTAAATATGCCTATTCATTTCGAACTAATGTCCAAGAGATATTGAATTGACTATCAAAATATGAATTTAGACATTTTTTAAGTTGTTTCAAATTGTTAGAAAAATATTATCTTAAAAACAATAAGAATTATTCGATTTTAATAAATTAAATTCCACAAGTTAATAAAACTACCTAAAAAGTCTTTGTTAAAATCTTTAGTTAGATCATTATCACGTAGAAAAGTTTGATACAATACAAAACACCCATGCATGCATATTAAGTACTATTTATTACTGTAGAATTCACCTTTTTATTCACTATTTGAAGACAATCATTAGAATAGTTCTGGCTAATTCTAGGCTTGACTGTGTATGTGTTGGTAAACTCCATCAAAATCAAAATCCATCAATTTAATAATTTAATTAATGTGTCCTAAGTGTCTGTATCCTTCAGGAAAGGATGTATGGATAGTACTCCCTCCGTTCGATTTTACTGTCACAAATTTCCTAATTTAATTTTCTCTTTTACTTGTCATTCTTTACTAATCTAGACAAGATAACTTTTATTTTCCTATTTTACCCTTAAAATTAATTATTTTTTCTCCAAATTAATTTCAAGACACAATAGTAAACATCATTTAATAGGGGTACTATGGTAAAATAACTACATCATTAATTATTTTTCTTAATAGGTGTGTAAATCAAATTGTGGCAAATAAAAACGAACGGAGGGAGTAAGTTACAAAGTATCTATAAAAAAGGATTATGATTAAGTCAATACATGTACCGTTTTAGTCTCACGCGTAATGATTTGAGTTTTTTCAATCTTATGAGTTGAGTTTCATGTCTTAAGTAGTTTATTGGGTACATTGTATAGTCACCCACTAAAATAATAAAATAATAAAATAATAATTAGTATATATATATTATTATATAATTACATAAAATATATATTTTTGAAAACAAAGTAGTATATACTTTTTTATATATTTAACTAGAGAATATAATTATTTTGACCTACCGACTGAACATGTAACTTGCCTTAAATTATTTGAGTAATTAAGCCTTTTATGTTTAATATATTTTTTTCAATAGGATGGGGGGTGATGTCTCACCAATTCTACTAGATTTTGTCAAGAAAAATATTTTAAGAAGTTAAGTAAAAGTCGAGTAGTTTCCTAGTTGCAAATATGAATTTAATAATTTTATTATGATTATTATAAGTTGTGTGACTTTTTGTATAATAATCCTTTTATGGTATTGTTTAATTGATAGAAATACTTGGATCATTAAATTCATACCAGAAATAAGCCATAATTACATCTTCATGCATGTATCAATTACCAAAGCAATGATTAATTCAAGATATTTAAATTGTGATTCATTTCAAGCCAATGAAAATAATCTAATTGTTGACCCTATGATTTTAGTTCTCCTTGAAGGTAGGAAAATATCATCAACAAAATCCAAAAGAAAGAAAATAAGAGTTCTTTTTTTTTTTTTCCCAGAATTGTAATTGGTTAAAGTTACTGCAATAAATAATTTATCAAAAGAAATGCTTCAATTTATATCAATTAAACCGATCGATGTCAACATGAATTTTCTGACGAATCTTTGTTAACAATCAGGCAATTGTGATTCTTAAAGATCTAATATTGAAACTGACTGACTTTATCAATACAATATAAAGAAAAGTGACTTTACTCTATAATTTTCTTAATTTTAGGTGACCGTTTGAGAAATTTACTTCCAATATTGTTACTCAAAACTTACAAAGTTTCTAATTTAAAGATCTCCTATAAATTCCATCGATAGACATAGAGTTAGGGACAAACCTAGCTAGCTTAAAAGTCTTGTGTTCACATGAACAGTTTTTGTTCAAAATCGGCTCCATATTAATTGACACGATAATATATAATACAAATATTACAATCAAGGCTGGTAGAAAAAAACCTAATGAAAATATATTTTCCAAAAACTACATACATAAACTCAACATCGTAGAAAGTTCATAATATTTACATTGTGTTCAGTATGGAGGAAAAAAAATATTTTCTTATGTTAGTTGAAATTTTGGAAAATACTTTTTTTAGGAAAACAAACTCGATCTTTGAAGATAAGAAAAATGATTTCCTTGATAAAAGTAGAAAAACAAATGGCATTGTCTCTCGCCCGCACCCACCACCCCCACCCATGCCCCATCCTACCCCAACACCCACCAATCGATTGTTAAAAATATATATCGTGTTATATATATGTGGGATAATTTCAATAATATACCATTGACTAATGTATAAACAACATAAATCTCACCACTTTTGAAGCTAATTACTCCCTATCCTAACTCTTTTCAATATTACTAAAAATTTCGGAAAATCTGAAATCTCGGATACATGGTGTTTGTCCCGGTTGTCCAGAAATCTGAAATCTCAAATACATTACTAAATCTCGGATACATTGCGTTGGTCCTGATACATTGTGTTTTACTCATTTTACTCATGATACATATTGTCTCGGATACATTACTTAATTTTGTTCGGATACATACTGTCTTCAGATACATGACTTAAACTATGGGATGGATGTAATAAAATAAAAGATATATGATATTATGTAGATATAGTAAGATAATTAGTGTTGTCACTGTTGTGATGTAATTTTTCCTTGACTAATTTACATTGCAAAAGCATTGCCCAAAACTTATATTACAAATCTGCAGCCCAAAACACAAATCCGATATACAATAATATACATGTGTTATACAATAATATACAAGACTTTCATTTTTGTTTCTTACAAAATTATTTAAAAATATGATATACAATATTATTCACATAATATACATATTACACAAAATTAAAAGAGGTATGTATACACCTATATACGATAATATATAATTTAATACTCTATTATACAAATCGAAATTTGGTCAAACTTCGTCAGTTGATTTCTCTCAAGCGGCAAGAAGAAATCTTCTGAAATTTATGGAAAGGTAGATCTAGTGATGGTCTTTCATCCCCAATAGGCTAGACATCATGAATCACAACAGAATTTGATTGGGAAATATTTTGAAAATTGCTGACAGTTTATTCTTGGGATTTCGTTTCAGTGATCACGTCTGGAATTTGTGATTTTTGGAGTTGTAGATGGGTTTTGAGATGATTCTTGTTGTGTTGGATTTGTCTCATCAAGATCTATCATTTAGCTCTGAATTTAAATTTTTTGGAGGTCGGGAGGGGGGCTATGTCTCATGGTTGTCCTCTAAGACCCTTAAGCTCCTCCTTTAGCCAATTCAGGTAAGCATTGAAACCTTGGCTATATTATATAAAGTAACTTCATGGACTGCACTAAAGTGTAAATTGCCTCTATATACTTTATGTTAGCAAGTGACATGTTAAGTAGGGGATTAAAAAAAAATATATAAATGCTCTTAGGATAATAATTTTTACTTGCATATTGCACACAAAAAATAAGTAAAAAATCACTTATTTTTCTAAAAAAAATATTTTTCAAAACATTTTCCTCCTTAGCGAACACATCCTTAGTTTTATTGCTCTTGAACTCATCCAGTATAAAGAACGTTAATAGTAAGTGTCGTCGGCCAAAGGCCCCCTCTGGGCGTCGAACAATTTTGTTAGTTGAATTTTTTTTTGTTAAAGTAGGCCAAATACTATTTCTAACAAAGCCCAAGAAAGTAAAATGAAGAAAGTATATTCATGCCCTATAGGAGTTAACTATTTATAACTAAATGTCCCCTAAATAATTATATAAAATATCCCCTTTCCTTGTAACTTTAGTTATTTATCTCCCTTTTGATTCTTATACTTTTTATTTCTTTACTCTTTTTTTTCGTTTCCTTTTTTCTTTCCTTCTTTTCTTTTTATGCTTCTTTGTTCGATTATTTTTTTCGTAAAATTATTTTATTCTTTATTTATTTTTAACACCACAATCTAATTGATACTCAATTTTTATTTCATATACTCTTTTTCTTCTTCTTTTTTCTTTCTTTTTTTTTTTTCCTTTTTCTCGTTTATTTCCTTATTCATTTATTTTTTTTCTCTACTTATTTTTTTTTTCTTTTTTTTTTTTCTCTTTTTTTTCCCTTTATTGGCTCCTTTTATTTTTTATTTTCTCCTTGTTTTTAATTTCTTTAGTTCTTGTTTCTTTTTTTTTTTTCCGTTTATTTCTTTATTCTTTTTTTTTCTCTACTTCTTTTTTTTCTGTTTTTATTTTTCTCTCTTTTTTTTTTTCCTTTATTGGTTTCTTTTATTTTTGCATTTTTTATTTTCTCTTTATTTTTCAATTTCTTTATTTCTTGTTCATTTCCTTTTTTTTTTCCCCCATTTATTTCTTTATTCTTTATTTTTTTCTCCTTTTTCATTCATTTTTTTCCCCTCAAATCATAATACTCTTTATTTTTTCACCACAAGCTAATTTCAAATGTTTGATCCTTTTTTATTTTATTTTTTATTTTCTTTGGTAATTTTATTTGATTCTCTTTAGTTTTTTATTTTGTTTTTTTTTTCATTTGCTTCAGTTCGTAATGATACCATCACATATATCTATATACTGTCATGATATTATTGATCTGCTTAAATTCTTAGCGGGACCTCTATGATACCATCATAGTATATCTATATACCGTCATGGTATTATTGATGTTTGATTCAACCCTTCAGTCAGACCTCCATGATACCATCACACACACACACACACATGCATATATATATATATATATATATATATATATATATATATACTGACATGGTATCATTGGTTTTGCTTCAATCCGTAATGATACCATCACAATATATCTATATACTGTCATACACTACTAAAAAAAGACCAAAAAACGACGGACCGCGTCGTTTTTTTGGTCAAAATCGACGGAAAAGCGACCCAGTCACTTGCGTCGTTAAAAGGCTCGATGATTTTTAAAAACGACGAACAGCGTCGCTTTTTTTACGACGGACAGCGTCGTTTTTTTGAAAAAAAAAAAATTACAATTTTTTTCAGAAAAAGCGACGTTGTCCGTCGTTTTTTGTTCTTCATATGAAGAACACATGATGAACAAAAAGCGACGGACAGCGTCGATTTTTAGAAAACAAGAATTTTAATTTAGTTCAGAAAATGCGACGCTGTCCGTCGCTTTTTTTCTTCATTTGAAGAACAAATGCGTCGTTTTTTTAGAAAAAAGAATTATTTTTTTTCAGAAAATGCGACACTGTCCGTCGCTTTCTGTTCTTCAAATGAAGGAAAAAAGTGACGGACAGCGTCGATATTTTATTTTTTTAAAAAAAAACAAAACTGAAAAGCGACCGACACCGTCGCATTTCTAGAATATTTTTTAAAAAAAATCCAAAAAAGTGACGGACAAAAGCGACACGTTCCGTTGCTTTTCTGCATATTTTTTGGATGCAGAAAACTGCATTTTCTGCATCCCACCTGTCAAATGAAAATGCAATTTAATATGTACAGCCCCAAGCAACACACATTACGCATATAACACATAATACTAGTCAACAAAACTTAAACAATTAACAACAACATCTAAAACACTTAAAGAATCGTAAAGGTTTTCAAAAAGATATAAGTTAAGTTCAAGAATGTCTAAAAAGTGTCTAGAAGCATCAAATCCAACAACACTAAGGAGTAGCCCCAACTAACTCCTCGTCACTCTCTGTGTCTTCTTCGCTACTTGAATCGGGTGATGGAGAACGTTGACGACGACGACGAGCCATGCTAGCCATTTTTTTTTAAGTTCCTCGACGGTCTTGCACGTGATATCATTTTTGAAACAAGTCTAGTGACATTGCATGAACAATAAAACCTCTAACACCATTAAGATATTGCGGTTTTAAACCCCCACCAGTTTCATAATCCATATCATACATCCACAAACGATGATCCATCTACAAAAATATAGATATTCAATTATAAATTTGCATTTCCAAGCCACAAGTTCACAATTTCAAATCACTACACTTAACAATTTTCAAAAAATAAGTTCACAATTTCAATGCTTACACTTAACCATTTTCAACTCACAAGTTCACATTTCAAGTCACTACACTTAACCATTTTCAAAAAAAAAGTTCACATTTTCAAATCACTACACTTAACAATTTTCAAAAAATAAGTTCACAATTTCAATGCTTACACTTAACCATTTTCAACTCACAAGTTCACATTTCAAGTCACTACACTTAACCATTTTCAAAAAAAAAGTTCACATTTTCAAATCACTACACTTAACAATTTTCAAATCACTACATTTAACAATTTTCAAAAAATAAGTTCACAATTTCCATGCACTACACTAAACCATTTTCAATTCACAAGTTCACATTTCAAGTCACTACACTTAACCATTTTCAAAACACTAATTCACAATTTCAAGTCACTACACTTAACAATTTTCAAGTCACAAGTTCACATTTCAAGTCACAACACTTAACCATTTTCAAAAAGCAAGTTCACAATTTCAAATCACTACACTTAACAATTTTCAAAAAATAAGTTCACAATTTCCATGCACTACACTTAACCATTTTCAATTCACAAGTTCACAATTTCAATGCACTACACTTAACCATTTTCAATTCACAAGTTCACATTTCAAGTCACTACACTTAACCATTTTCAAGTCACAAGTTCACAATTTCAAATCACTACACTTAACCATTTTCAATTCACAAGTTCACATTTCAATGCACTACACTTAACCATTTTCAAGTCACAAGTTCACATTTCATGTCACAACACTTAACAATTTTCAAGTCACTACACTTAACCATTTCAAGTCACTACACTTAACCATTTTCAAGTCACTATATTAAACCACTTTCAAGAAACAAGTTCACGACTTCAATTAACTACATTTAACCATTTTCAAGTCACTACACTTAACCATTTTCAACTCACTAATTCACATTTCAAGTCACTACACTTAACCATTTTCAAAAAACAAGTTCACAATTTCAAATCACTACCCTTAACAATTTTCAAAAATAAGTTCACAATTTCCATGCACTACACTTAACCATTTTCAATTCACAAGTTCACATTTCAAGTCACTAAACTTAACCATTTTCAAGTCACAAGTTCACAATTTCAAATCACTACACTTAACCATTTTCAAAAAACAAGTTCACATTTTCAAATCACTACACTTAACAATTTTCAAAAAATAAGTTCACAATTTTCATGCACTACACTTAACCATTTTCAATTCACAAGTTCACATTTCAAGTCACTACACTTAACCATTTTCAAAACACTAATTCACAATTTCAAGTCACTACACTTAACAATTTTCAAGTCACAAGTTCACATTTCAAGTCACTACACTTAACCATTTTCAAAAAACAAGTTCACAATTTCAAATCACTACACTTAACAATTTTCAAAAAATAAGTTCACAATTTTCATGCACTACACTAAACCATTTTCAATTCACAAGTTCACATTTCAAGTCACTACACTTAACCATTTTCAAAACACTAATTCACAATTTCAAGTCACTACACTTAACAATTTTCAAGTCACAAGTTCACATTTCAAGTCACTACACATAACCATTTTCAAAAAACAAGTTCACAATTTCAAATCACTACCATTTTCAAAAAACAAGTTCACAATTTCAAATCACTACACTTAACAATTTCCAAAAAATAAGTTCACAATTTCCATGCACTACACTTAACCATTTTCAATTCACAAGTTCACATTTCAAGTCACTAAACTTAACCATTTTCAAGTCACAAGTTCACAATTTCAAATCACTACACTTAACCATTTTCAAAAAACAAGTTCACATTTTCAAATCACTACACTTAACAATTTTCAAAAAATAAGTTCACAATTTCCATGCACTACACTTAACCATTTTCAATTCACAAATTCACATTTCAAGTCACTACACTTAACCATTTTCAAAACACTAATTCACAATTTCAAGTCACTACACTTAACAATTTTCAAGTCACAAGTTCACATTTCAAGTCACTACACTTAACCATTTTCAAAAAACAAGTTCACAATTTCAAATCACTACACTTAATAATTTTCAAAAAATAAGTTCACAATTTCCATGCACTACACTTAACCATTTTCAATTCACAAGTTCACATTTCAAGTCACTACACTTAAACATTTTTAAGTCACAAGTTCACAATATCAAATCACAACACTTAACAATTTTCAAGTCACTACACTTAACCATTTCAAGTCACTACACTTAACCATTTTCAAAACACTAATTCACAATTTCAAGTCACTACACTTAACAATTTTCAAGTCACAAGTTCACATTTCAAGTCACTACACTTAACCATTTTAAAAAAACAAGTTCACAATTTCAAATCACTACACTTAACAATTTTCAAAAAATAAGTTCACAATTTCCATGCACTACACTTAACCATTTTCAATTCACAAGTTCACATTTCAAGTCACTACACTTAACCATTTTCAACTCACAAGTTTACATTTCAAGTCACTACACTTAACAATTTTCAAAACACTAATTCACATTTCAAGTCACTATATTTAACCATTTTCAAGAAACAACTTCACAATTTCAATTCACTACATTTAACCATTTTCACCTCACTACTTCACTTTTCAAGTCTCTACACTTAACAATTTTCAAAAAATAAGTTCACAATTTCAATGCACTACACTTAACCATTTTCAATTCACAAGTTCACATTTCAAGTCACTACACTTAACCATTTTCAAGTCACAAGTTCACAATTTCAAATCACTACACTTAACAATTTTCAAAAAATAAGTTCACAATTTCAATGCTTACACTTAACCATTTTCAACTCACAAGTTCACATTTCAAGTCACTACACTTAACCATTTTCAAAAAACAAGTTCACATTTTCAAATCACTACACTTAACAATGTCAAGTCACTACACTTAACCATTTCAAGTCACTACACTTAACCATTTTCAAGTCATTAATTCACATTTCAAGTCACTATATTTAACCATTTTCAAGAAAAAAGTTCACAATATCAATTCACTACATTTAACCATTTTCAAGTCACTACACTTAACCATTTTCAACTCACTAATTCACATTTCAAGTCACTACACTTAACCATTCTCAAAAAACAAGTTCACAATTTCAAGTTACTACACTTAACCATTTTCAAGTCACAAGTTCTCATTTCAAGTAACTAACCTTAACCATTTTGAAGACACTAATTCAAATTTCAAGTAACTCAACTTAACCATTTTCAAGTCACTAATCAACATTTCAAGTAACTAGACTTAATCATTTTCAAGACTAATTCACATTTCAAGTAACTACACTTAACC
Source organism: Capsicum rhomboideum (assembly GCA_031232105.1). Lineage (NCBI taxonomy): Eukaryota > Viridiplantae > Streptophyta > Magnoliopsida > Solanales > Solanaceae > Capsicum > Capsicum rhomboideum. Next base: position 148,955,952 of record CP124714.1, on the reverse strand, counting down.
ATTTTCAAGAAATAAGTTCACAATTTCAAATCGCTACATTTAAACATTTTCAAGTCACTACTTCAAATTTTCAATTCTAATATATGTCAAACAATTCAATAAAGCGAATAAGTAGAGGCGTCGCATGTCCCTCTCACACCATATAATCATCACAAAACCTAGGGCTTTCAAAGCCTTCTACAGCAAATAATCCCACCATAACACTACATTTAGGGACTTCAATATAAGAAAATATAGAGAAATCAACTTACCTTTACTTGGTTGTTGTTGTTGTCGTTGGTGAGAGAAGGAGCGGAGAGAGAATGTTGCTGCTGTTGGCTACTGGTGGTGGTGGAAGGAGGCGGCAGCGGCGACGGCAGCGGCGACGGCGGCGGCTGGTGGGCAAGGGCAGTGGTTGGTCCTTCCGTCGGGAGCAATGTTGGTGTAGATTAGTGTGTGAGAGAGAGAGATTTGTTGAATATTTGAGAGAGGAAAAAAAAAGAAAGAGATAGAGAGAAGAGAGTCTTGAAAGAGAAAGAGAAAGAGCAAGAATAGAGTCTTGCCCTAATTATATGGGTGACTAAAAAGTTGACTAAAAAATCGACGGGAAAAATCGACGCTGTCCGTCGAATTTTGCGTCGATTTTTTTAAAAAAAATATATATGAATTAATTTTTTAAAATATAAAAATTATTTATTTATTAATAAATTAAAAATATCAAATATCGACGGACAGTGTCGTTTTTATAAACTTATTTTTAGAAAAACCGACTCTTTCCGTCGCTTTTAATAAAAAATAAAGAAAAATTCAAAATAAATTTAAAAAGCGACGGACAGCGTCGTTTTTTCTAAAAAATAATTTTCTTTTTTAAAAAAATAATAGCGACGCTGTCCGTCGATATTTGTAAAAATAAATAAAAATTTAATTTAAATTAAAAAAGCGACGGACTGCGTCGCTTTTCTAAAATTAATTTTCTTTTTTTAAAATTAAAAGCGACGCATTCCGTCACTTTTATTAAAAAAAATATTATAAATTATTTATTAATTGTTTGGCACAATAATCCACGAAAATAAGCGACGGAAATTGAGACGCTGTCCGTCGATTTTAATAAAAAAATAAATAAAAATTTAAAATAAATTTAAAAACGACGGACAGCGTCGTTTTTTTCGTCGTTTTTCTGAAGCGACGCAATCCATCGCTTTTTTGTCCGTCGTTTTTTTGCCTTTTTTTAGTAGTGATAATATCATTGATATCTGCTTCAATCCTTCAGTGAGACCTCCATGATACCATCACAGTATATCTATATACTGTCATAAAATCATTGATATCTGCTCCAATCCTTCAGTGAAACCTCCATGATACCATCACAATTTATCTATATACTATCATGGTATCATTGATGTTTGCTTCAATCCTTCAGTCAAATCTCCATGATACCATTATAATATATATATACTGATATAATATCATTGGATTTGCTTCAGTCCGTAATAATACCATCAAAGTATATCTGTATATTGTCATGTATTATTGATGTCTGCTTCAATTCTTTAATGAGACATCCATGATATTATCACAATATATTTATATACAAGCATGATATCATTGATTTTTGCTTCAATCCTTCAGTTAGACCTCTATGATACCATCACAGTATATCTTCATACTATCATGGTATATTGATGTATGTTTAATACTTTAGTGAGACCTCCATGATACTATCACAGTGTATTTATATACTAACAAGGTATCGTTGGAGTTTGCTTCAGTCCTTAATGATACCATCATAGTATATCTATATATTGCTTCAGTCCTTCAACGAGACGCTCCTAATTCTTTCATGATACCATCACAGTATATCTATATACTGACATGATATCATCCTTTAATGAGACACTCCTAAATCCTCCATGATACTATCACAATATATCTATCTACTAACATGGTATTATTGGAGTTTGCTTCAGTCCGTAATGATACCATCACAATATATCTATATATTGTAGTGGTATCATTGATGCCTACTTCAATCCTTCAGTGAGACCTTCATAATACCATCACAATGTATCTATATACTGTCCTGGTATCATAGAAGCCTACTTCAACCCTTCAGTGAGACCTCCATAATACTATCACAATACATCTATATACTAACATAGTAGCATTGGGGTTTGCTTAAGTCGTAATGCTACCATCACAAGATATCTATATACTATTATAGTATCATTGAGGGATGCTTCAGTCCTCAATTGTCACGACCCAAAATTTGAGGTCATGATGGCATCTATCTTGACCCAACTTTGGTAGATAAGCCAAACACCCTAAGAAGCAAAATTCAAAAATAGTAAGAAATAAGACAAGACGAGACTTCTAGAACGAAGTCAGGTCACACATATACAAAATTTAGCGGAAGTCTGAATAAAATACATAAAGCCCCAACATCTGGTGTCATAAGTGTAGAGCATCTAATAATACATCCAAAATAACAAAAATACAACTGTTTGTCTCCGAAAATAAAATAAAGACATCAAAATAGATAAGAAGAGGTCTGGAGTCGACTCTGAAAGCCTAGAGCTGGCCAACTCAACAGCATGAAATTAGCCTCCACATGTCGTACTCGTAATAGGATCTGCACCAAAAGGGCATAGTAGGAGTGAGTACGGTCCATTTGTACTCAGTAGGAATCATAGGCCTACTGAGCAAAGTAGAAAATAATACAAGTAAAATATACTATGAGCACGTCACCTGCAAGGAGAAAAGCTCCCAAATGGTAGCTCACACCGTCTCTCCACTAACAGTTCTAATAGAACTATGAAAATAAGAGGGAAAGAAGGTAATCACGAAAATACATAGGAACTAGTTACACATCAAGAAAACACATAGAATAAGCATAGAATATGCGTATGCAAAAGCAATGCAATGAATGGTTGAAAGTCATGGCATGACTTTCTGTATACACCTATCAAGCCTCAATGCTCCCAAAATAGGACCCATGGGAGGGTTCATAACCCGTATACTATATCAAAGTTTCCACCAATCTCAATCTATCCGACCGACACATTCCTCGGTCTAGGCATTTTAAAAGTGTCTTATTTTCTTTCAAAAATCAGTATTTCTCAATGATACCGATATCTCATGAATGTGTATGTATGAAATGAGGATATGCTCACAATCACATCAGTAAGAAGATAACCAATCCATTTAATACGTGTATAAGTGAGCTCAGAAATCAACTGAATATGTCAATAATTCATGATATCAATTTTAGTTTGGTACCATTGGAATAAATAAGCCATCATTAATATCATATCAGCCTATAACTCGGGCGTTTTTATCATAATAAAGGCAAACAATGCTCAACAAGACCTATAATATCTATTCAAGCCCCCGCACGGGCATCACATTAAGAATAAAATAGTAAATACATAAATAAGGCCAATGATATCAAATAAAGCCCCAACACGAGCAACACTCAATATGATATCACAAGTTAACAACAACAAGAATATAAGCACCCATTCGGGTACACAACAGTAATAATAATCTCAAACTATGATTTTCATGGTTATTTTCCCAACCCATATCATGCTTTACTTATTTATTAACTACCCATCTCAGTCTGAAGAAAGTTAAGCCATAACCTACCTCGAAGCATCGAAATCCAAGCCTAAATTCCTTCAACACTAAGCTTTCCCCTTTTGAACGGTCTCGGAATCAACTAAAATATTCAAATATAGTATCTACGTGTTAAAACGAAGCTAATGATACCCATATCGACTATATTTAAGACGGGTTCAAAATAGACTCGAAAAACGAGTTCAAAATCGAAAGTGGTAAAACTAAAATTTTATTTTAGAAACACATTCCCAAAGGTTATAGGAGTCTACAGTTGAAAAACCATGCAAAAACAAGTTAAAAATGAGGTCCAAATCGAAGAAAAACTATTTTTAAGCTTTACCGATAAAAGCCTCAAAAACCCATTTAAAAATCGAGATTAAAAGGTGTTTTCGAAGACATAAACAATAGGAATCAATGAAAACAAGAGTTTAGAGCTTACCCAAGCTCAAATGGTGAAGAAACCCTAAAATCGTCAAAATCCAAAGCTTTGAGGTCCAAAAATGGTGGAATTCGCTAAAATGAGGTATTTATACTGTTCTGTGAACAGTACCTCGCGATCGCGGATCCCACATCGCAATCACGAGGGTAAAAGTTTGACTTGCCAATAAATTGGACTTCGCATTCGTGGGCAGGTCTTCGCATTCGCGAAGGTCTACGATCCGAACCATCGCGTTCGCGGCAGCCTTGTCGTGTTCCCGAAGAAGGGAAATACCTAACCTGACTTGACCACTCTTCGCGATCGCGATCGCGATGAAGAATTATTTCTTTCTCCGTGTTTACAGCCTGGGGCCCACGTTCACATAGAAGGATTTCACTTGCACCAAATATCGGCAATTGCTGAGTTTTTGGCAATTTGAAATGTTTTCGAATGGACCCTCGGGATTCGTTCGTGACTCCACATAAATAACCCATATATGCTACTAGGCTATATTCAACGTTTCGGACTCAATGAAAATGTCAGATATCCAAAAAAGGATCGTTTTCAATAAATTAGCCCCTGAGACCCCTTTTAGGTCAGTTTCACTAGTTTTCAAATGAAGGGCCGAAATGCAAAATAAAGGTTCCGAACCCGAATCAACCCATCTACTAACCCAAATTCGACATTCTGGATCTAATGAAACTGTCCAAATCACCATCGTGGACTCGAAACATTAAATTTTGACCGAAGTCAATTATAGGACTTTTAAAGCTCCTAAAAACCTCAAACTCTCCCAAAACCCTCCCGAAGGCATTGGGAACTGTGCCAACCATCCCCTCACCCCAAAATCAACAAGTAGAACCTATGGAGAATGGAAAAATAATCAAATCACATAAAAAGTAAAATCTCATGAATCAGGTCATTACATCAATGATACTATCACAGTATATGAATATACTGTGATGGTATCATAGAAGAATTTCTTGTCTTAATTATTTATTATTTTAATATTTTTATTAGTGTAAAGTAGTTAAATAATATATATTTTTTATATTTTAATAAAAAAGAAATGGATATTAATTAAATAAAAATATATGTTTCTATTAATTTAAATTTTAATGAATAAACTAGTAAATTTATTATATATATTTTTATTAGTCTAAAGATAGTTAGATTTTATTAAATAACTTAGTGAATTTAATATTCTTTTTAGTTACTTCTTTTAATCTACTTATTTATTTTTATATATTTTTTAGTCAAAAATTGATTAGCCACTATAATTATTTTTATATTTAAATAAATAAAAGATAAATAACACAAAAAGAAAGAGAAAACTACGTATTATAGAAAAAAAAGAAGAAAAGAATAGAAACCTAAAAAGGTGTATGAATTGGAAAAGGCAAAACGTAGGCTCCACAACTTTTGCTTAATTTATGGTGAAATTGAAAAAGTGCACACACAATAATTAGTTTGAGCATACTAGGCATATTTGAGGGTAAATATTTTAGATTTTTGATTCATTTAATGTACTTTTCCCAATAAAAAAGGGATAATTACGGGTCAATCATCTAGTTCATAGAACTACAAAGTGTATAGGTAATGCATATTTTATATTAAATATACATATACTATACATACCTATACACTAATAATGTATATGTTGTGTATATTTCAGCCATGTTGATAAATTAGTTAGTCGAACGATATATATAACTTTAGCTATTATTTGTATAATTGGTCTAATTCCGTTTTTTTCCGATTATCTTTTATTTAAAATCAAAATCAAAATCAAATCAAACGTTATCGATTTTTACAATTACAAATCAAATCAAATAAAACCTAGAAAATATCACATTTTTTTTTGTTTGATTTGATTTATCGATTTTCCGTGAATACTCCTAGTTAACATGCCGTTTGATAAATGATCCATATTTATTGTGCAATCGTCTTAGTGACTGCTCTCTCTAGTTCATATTATATGCTATTTTAAACTTTTTTATTTAATTCAAATAAATATATATGTTTTACACAATAAAAAAGTTATTAATTATTTTTTTCTAGATTTACCCTTGTTTAGATAAATAGAATTTTTCATAACCAAAAAAAATATTAAATATATATTATTTTTAATGAACTACTTCAGAGAGCGTATTAATCAATTTTCTCTCAAGTTAAAAGACAAAAGGGCTAAAAGAAATTTGTTTTTTTTACTTTAGATGGGAATAGCAAACATTGAAAGTGAGCTGAATTAGTCCAGATATAAGTCTCTTTCCTCTTTTCATTCACGCAAATTTCATAAATTTTACTTGTCTATTAAGCAAAGACAATTGGACATTTCTTTTAAAGGCTGCGTTTTGGAGATGTTCCTAAAAAGATGAAAGTGTAAATTGTCCTAGGTCACAAAACAGAATCAAACAAATATGTTTTATTAAAATCAGCAGACATTTCAAAAAGGTAAAACTTTCAATCTCAAAGTAAATAAAACAATTGCATAGTGAAAAAGGCAAGAAAATGATTAATGAGTATCTTTTTACCTTTAATGTCATCAAATATCTAAGGTAAATGGACATGAGTTCGTGGGAATGGGGTGGACCCACATAGAGTCCTCCGAGTGCTAGAGCACCCACTAACTTTGTATCGAACTCTCTCTCTATATATATATAGAAATTAAGAAACAAGGTATAAGATCTAACAGTGAGCACCCAATGAACAGATGACCATTGGTGCAGTCGCTCTTTGTGGGTGCTTAAGGCTATTCAGCGCCTTTGGTCTTGAGTTCAAATCAGTGTTTTAAAAGACGTTTATGAGATGATTCCGGGGGTGAGCCTCAGGGTGAGGAATAATAAAAATGCTTCAGGGCGATGTGTGGGGGTGAAAGTATCACGAGGCGTACGTCCCGTCAGCCTGGACGTACGCCTAGGCGTTGGGCGAATTTTATTTTTGGGGTGGAAACCGAGAAAAAACTTCCTAATTAAATTAAAATTGTTAAATAAATATTTAAATTAACACCAAAAACATAAAATTCAACTTGTTATTAAATTTTAAGAAGTTAAAAAGCTTAAAAATTTAAATATTTTTATTCTTAGCTCATTTTTTTATTCTTTCTCTTCGTCTTTCACTAGGTAAAGGAAAAAATAAATGATCAATGTGCAAACTTTAAGTTAAATGCATCATCCTTCATCACTTGTTCTTGTTTGATGTCTCTAATTGTAGATTTTAGATTCTTCATTTTACAAGCTACTTTATAATTTTCTACTCAATCGTTTTACAAAGTCTAATTAGTCTTTTGAGATGAGCCGTTCTGATTATTTTTCAATCAATAGATGACTTTGATTAACATTTTAAGATGAAATAATTTTATATATATTTTCACTTATATTTTATTTCTTGATTTTTTTTTTTATTATTTATTTTAATTATATTAATTTATAATATATTAAAAATTAAAGTTTCTCGGGGCTTACGCCCCACGCTTCACCCTGCATCAAGTAAAATGCCTCGCCTCATGCCCCCGAGTTTAAAAACACTAGTTCAAATCCCACTCAACACATACTTTTTTAATTTTAAAATCCAACACTTCTTTCCTTATTTATTACTTTTAAAAACCAACTCTTCTCTCCTTATTTATTAATGTATTCACGTTAGACTTTTATTTTTTTCTTACTTCCTATATTGATTGTTCTTTTTTCTTGTTTACTCGTTGTTAGAGTTTATACACAAAAAAAAAAGAAGAGAAAACTTGTCAGTTTTCCTTTCTACAAGATGATAATATTCATTGTAATTTTTCTTGTTGATTGTTTTTGCTACGATTTCAAATATGATTGTCCTTTTTATAACAAGTATTAAATTTGTGCGTTTATATTTGGTCATTGGTAGCTAAGTTGGGGCAGAGTCAGGTAAAGTCTAGGGGGTAAATTCGAACTTTTTTCCTTTTTTTGTGGAAGACTACACTATTTATATATAGTTAAAATTTTATTTATGTATATATTGTAGATGTTGAACACCCTTTGACTTTTTCGTGTATTTACCTTTTATATTTTGAATTCTCTTAGGAAAAATTCTGACTCCGTCATTATTAAGCTAAAGAAGCACCCACAACGTTAAAATCCTGGATCCACCACCGAACTGGGATAATAATATTACCATAATAAAATCGAGCAAATATGATATTAAAATACACTAATAAATCTATATTAGCAAGAATGATTGCATACTTGTTTTAAGTTAGGACTAGATTTCTCTCTATCACCTTTTTGTTGGGCTTGAAATAAGGGGAAATAAATACAAAGGTAAATGTTTTGTCACAACTTAAATTACGGGATCGTGCGGGCACCTACTATATTCTAACTAGATAGGAGAATCCTTACCACATAACCAATTATTATGCAAAAGTTCAAGTAAAAGCCTCATAAGTAAACATAATCAATAAATAAAGGTTTTTACAACATTAAAATGCATGATCAACACATTATTCACTACCCAAGAGCTAGTCTAGACATGTACAAGAACTTCTATGAAAAGAACAACAATGAGTAAAGACACAACTTCCACGGAAAGAGATGCAGAAGTTGATGCTGAATGACTGCCACTCCATACAAGAAATTCCTTGTCAACCTGTAACATACCTATATCCCAAAAAAGGGATATAGCAAAAGTAGTATCAGTACACCACAAGTACTGATAGGCATCATCGGTCGATCAGGGTTAGATTCCGTAAACATCATATAGAAATCACAGAAAGAAAACATGACAAATCATATAGCAGTTCAACATCAAGTACACAATTTTCATTACCAACACCACCTTCTTAGTTTACTTTTGATTATATCGTTTTAGCTGTACTGACCAATTTATTTACGAGTGATCCAACTAATTTCCGTCTAATGAATCTAACTTCATCACTAACCCGTGAATCGTTATCTAGTTAGTCAACTACTATCTCCAACTCAAGAATTAACTTATGATTCTTAGATATTGGTACCACACTTACACAACGAATACTACCTCCATAATCAACTCAATAAATTAGTAATTACCACAATGTCTCCACACGCTTACTACAATTCTACTATCCTTTCATCAAAATAAAGCAACGTCACAATAATTGTCAAAGTATAAATGTAACAACCCTTGTATTGTTTTTTAACTTTTTCTATATTTTGACCATTTTGTCCTTCTACTTAGTTACTATATATCATTTATGAGTTATGGGGATAGTTGGCATGGTCCCCGAAGTGTTCGCGAGTGCTTTGAGTAAGTTTGAGCTTTTGAGTAGCCTTATAAGTGATTAGTGTTTTTGGTCAATATTTTGTGATCTGAGTGTCAGATGATAATTCTATCTATTCCATTAGATCTGGAATGTCGACTTTGAGTTCGTAGCATAGTTGGTGGTTTGGGTTCCGAGCTTTTGTATTAAGTTTTGACCTATTAGATGAGAAACAAGTTAAATTTAGCCTAAATGGGTCCCGTGTTAACTTGTCAAAAATGACCTCTTTTGATAAATTTGATGATTCCATTGAGTCCAAAATATTGAAATTAGCGTAGTAGCATTATTAATTTATTTCTGTGGGATCTCGAACGAATTTCGAGGGTATGTTCGGAAGATTTGGATCATTCCCTTAGATGTTGAACTGCTGTTTCTGGTGCAACTATCACTCCTTCTTCGCGTTCCCGAGGACATCATCTCATTTGAGAAGAAAAATTATATTTTTCATCGCAATCGCGATCGCGAAGGGTTAGAGGCTTAAGTCATCGCGAACACGAGTTGGTGGCCACGTTCGCGAAGTGTCTGGTTCGAGGCTAGTTGTGATCGCGACATAAGTGACCACGATTGTGAAGAAGGAATTTTTCATCTGGAATAGTAGTTAAGCCTCTTTTCACAATTTTTGCTCATTTTTCACCATTGTTAGACTTTAGAACCTCGGGAAAGACGATTTTAAAGAGGGATTTTCGTCAAATTGTTTGGGTAAGCTTCTAAACTTGATTTCAATCATTATTCATTGGTTTTATCTCAAAAACATCTTCAAAAACTTGGATTTTAATCATGAATTTTGGGGTTTTACTCGGTAAAGTGAGAAATGTTTTTTCGATGATTTCATCCTCGATTTCAACTTATTTTTCGATGGGTTTTCATATTTAGGATTCTTGAAGTATGAGAAACTTTATTCTTCAATAAAATTTTGAATTTTTACTATTTTTCATTTGAGGTCAATTTTTGAACTATTTTTGGACCCGAAACGATAGTAGCTAATATGAAACTCCTTTTGATACGAAGATTATATTTTTGATAGATTTGGTTCATTCCAAAGCCACGCGTAAAGGATTATATCCAGTGTAATTTCACAAATAGGATTTTAGGAGAATAAGATATATGTAGACTATATTTATAGTCAAGTGACTTTCAGATCCTCTAATAATCTCACTCTGCTGTTGCTGATTTAGTAAGCTAAGATCTGAGACTATTTTTGATAATTCTCAATTTTAAAAAAGTGTAATTAGAGCAAGATTGAAAGAAAATTATGAGGAATTATAATATCATCATATTTGACCATCTAATGAGTAACTTCTATTTTAATTTTTTCTGCATTGGGGGAGGGGGGGGGGGGTAAGGCTTCGTGTTGAAGGGTACATGATTGAGATTCAAATTTTTGATATAGGTTATTCTAATGACCCTTTCCGTCATTACGGGTGAGTCAACTGTGCAAAAATTTGGGTTACGATTTTTCCCGAGATGAAAGTTAAAAACTTCAGGATAGGTTAGTTTCGAGCGAAATCAGAGCGAGGTATGGTCTAGGGTAATACGGAAATGTATTGGATAAATGGATTAAATTTTAGCTTGATTTTATGTTAGCTAACTCGATAAGGAATTCGTAGGACTTTTCGAAAGTGAATTCGGGTGAGTAGAACTCCCGATATCAAACTTGATGCAAATGGGTTAGTCTGGGATGTCATGGTTTGAGGGTATGTTGCGAAAAAGGCAAAACTAGGAGGATTTCCAAGTTTTTCCTCGCCACTCCCTCTATAGCGACTCTCGATTTAGTGGAAAAATTCCTGTTATAGCGAAAGTCAACGCCAGTCAATTTCGCTATAGCACGCGATGCCGCTATAGCGGGATCAGGCCGCTATATTGGTGTAAATCATTGTAAATGCAGAAATTTCCCTATAAATAGTTTATTATTCTAATCTTATTTTTGGGGAAGGGCATAGGCGATTTGGGCGATTTTCCTCTGTTTTCCATTGATTTTCTTCGTAAAGGTAAGTATTTCATCCACATTAACTAGTTTTTTGGTTAATTAACCTCAGAATCAATAGTTTATTAGTTTTGGGGTAGGTTTAAGCTTGAATTAGCAAATTTTCTGGTGCAAGAGGGTAAAGCAAATTTTCTGGTGCAAGAGGGTAAAGTAAGTGTAAAACCCTTTGGGTTTTAGTTGTTAATCATTAATTTTCTCTTGCATGTCATTAATTCACTAACGTAACCATGGAATTGATAGTTTTAGGATGGATTGATAGTGGAAAAACCCAAGGGATGATCATGAAATTGACCTTGGGGTTTAGGAGTAGGTTGTAATCCTTGACATGATAGGTCATTTAGTTGATTATCTATTGTATTCATGTTTTTAGACTGCAACCAAGCAGAAATTACACAAAAAGGCAAGGCTCAGGCTTAATTGAGTGGTGCAAGCTTGGATTGAGGTAGGTGATGGTTTTAATGTAGTTGAAACCCAACCCAATTTGTATTATGTGTACATGATAACTAATTCTTAGTATTGCTTGTACAATGCATGTACAAGGAAAGTGAATGACTATTTGATATACTAAGTGTTAATCTCATGCAATGAACTTATGTGAAAACTTATTGTATTTTACAAGTGTTGTTCTGTTATAATTGTGGTTATGATTGCTGTGATATCTATCATTATTGTGGTATGTACCGATAATTAGACATCTCCACAGGAATGGTGGTATAATATTGGCAGACACTTGATGTATGGGATTTGGTACATGGACAAGGACTTATCCCTTGTAGGTCATGACTAGTGGTTGCACACATAAGACCCTTAGCATGTGTGTACAAGGTATAGGTGAGTGTGACGGTTCCTTGAGTGAACTGGGGATTATGTGCTTTGATTTCATTGGTTTCTTGTGTAAATCGGGATGCATATTATTGGTATTGTTGTTGTTTTTAAGGATCCTTGAGTGGTCCGGGTTGCTTGCACGTTATGACATGGCTCTATGTTGTATATTACTTGTATGAATTATACATGGATTAAATGATAGTTGCGTCATGATTATTGACTTGGAGTCTTAATGTTGGTCCTAGTTGACTTGACTGGTTATCCTTGTTGACTCTTTTTGACTAAATATCATGTTGTACTTATTTACAAGGTTAAGTATTATAAACTTAAAAGATAGTTTCCTGATGGGTTCATGCTTGTCTTCTTGTATTATGTTTTGGTTATGTATCCATATTTCACATTTTGGGTTGGCCAATGACCCTATGAGCACACTGTTGTTTCTTATGTGCTGATACTATACGTGCTCTTCTTTTTATTGAGTGTAGAGCATATTCCAGTGACTGTTTCGAGACCTCAGTTGTGACTTGGATCATTCCTGAACTCAAGGGTGAGCTGCATCTTTCGGGCTACCGTGGGTTCTTCTATCATTTTCTGGTCCCTTATTTTAGACCTAGACATTACTTTAGTTTTTGGGGTTGCATCCCCTTTTTTGACATTTGTTAAAGTTTTGGTACGATGACTTTCAGTTCTTAGACGATAGTTTTCCGTAATTATTCTACTGTTACCTTTCATTATATTTGTGGATATTGATTTATTTCAATGGAATTGGTTTTAGTGGCCTCTTTTTGGCTAAGTATGTTGTTAGTTGGTTCTCCCACCGGGGGTTTAGTATGGGTGCCACTCACAACGGGTTAGGTCTTGACAGTTATGGCTTAACTTTCTTCAAACTGGTCTGGGTAGTTAACCATTCATGAGATTCATGTTTTGAGATAGTTATTTTATCGTGTTGCCCGTGTGACAACTTATGTGAATATTATTATTGACTTGAGAGATTATTATTGTTGTATGCTCGTGTGGGGGACTATGTGAGCATTTTATTTGACTTGAGAGATGATTATTATGGTGATACCCGAGTGGGGGTTGATAGTTGTCTTGTTTGAGCATTATTTGCCATCCATATTTATTGTGAAGCCCAGTGGAGGCTTGAAATGATATTATGGATGTCTTACATGACTCTTCATTACTGTGGTGCCATGTGATGGCTGATATCACGATTTATTAAAATTTGAGGAGATTTGGGCTCATTTAATACCATCATTGAATTGATTCATTATGTGATATTATTTTGGTTATGAGCATGGATCCTCATTTCATTCATCTATATACATGGAAGTGGTACCACAGAGAAACACTAATTTTGAAAGAAAATGAGACACTTTATAAAACCCTTGGACGAGGAATGTACCGGCAAGGTTGATTGATATATGAGATTGAGATTGTGAAAGTATATGGGTTACTAACGCCCGATGGATCTTGTAGTAGAAGCTTATGCTCTAATGGTCTATATGAGGTGCCATGCGATGTCATAGTTTATTATCATCCCACTGCATTGCATTGCATCATTTGCACTTCTATTTAAGTGTTTGTTATCGTGTATTTAGTCTTTTCTTATATATTCATGTATAGTTAGTTATTCTTATACAGATAGTATATTTGTAGAATTGTTAGGAGATATGGTTTGAGCCACCATTGGGAACTTTGTTGTATGCAGGTGGAAGCATACTCATAGTATTCTTTACTTGTTTAGTTTTCTGCTTTGCTCAGTCTGCCTATGATACCTACTGAGTACAAGTGGAACATATTCACTCCTACTTTCTATACCCTTTTGGTATATATTCTAGTTTGAGTGCGACCCATGGAGTGTGAGATCGTGTTTTGATCTAGGCTGATTCGGAGGACGGGTGCGCTTCTCATTCTGGGCTTGATTCCTGGCTTCATCTAATCTATCATGTCTTTATTTTATGATTCTGAGACAAACTTATGTAGTTTCATACTCTTTATCAGTTTTAGTGCACTTTACTCATGACATCAGATTTTGGGATTGGAGTTGTATTTTGTTCAGTTTTTTGGCATGACTTTTTATAAAGTCTCGTATTGGGTTTCATTCATTTCTTTTCCGCATTCTTTATCTCTTTGGGTTTTGGGCTTACCTACACAGGGTTGGGATGGTGCCATCGTGACCTTGACTTTTGGATCGTGGAAATAAAAGTCACACAGCTCAGGAAATATCTTAACTAACAGATAAGCACTACCACACTTAAACATAAATCAAATATGAGCAAATTAAAAATCAACACATAACCAAATAATTTCAACCAACAATTTACCATCCGCAAATAACCACTTAAATAATCAATAACCTCAACAAAGACTAACCTTCACTCTATCACTTATTTCGCAATCATAAGTATAAGTTCAACAACTAGCGGAAGGTTTATGGTTCCTCTAAATACCAGAAGTGTAAACCACGCAAAACCATTCATCACTTAATCATCTCACAAGAGTAGTCTAATGCTATTTAAATTTTAATGCAACACTTTATGATATGCAATGAGAACTCGAATGACTATGCATATGCAACCGTGCAATCATAACCATCACCTTATCATCTTAATCTGTACATACATATCAAAAGACTTATCTTCTTAATAGTCATGACCTGCAAGGAATCAACTTCGTCCATTTACCATACCAGTACAGTACCCAAGCCTCCAAGTATCAATAGATAAGTAACATGTACCGGCGTGGTATCCGACCTTCCAAATAATGCATAATATATGCATACCCAATCAAATACCAACCAGGGTATAATGTAGTGCACCAAATATGTAAGTACACACTTTGTCTAGACACTTAGTCAACTTCAGGTTTATCATTTCATGTATGCAACCAATATCATCCACCAATCACAAGTATACCCAAAGGCTAATTCACAAATATTTAACTTATAAATTCACATACAATCAACTATCACCAAATACAAGTATGTCCAAAGGCCAATCAACACCTTATTCTTACAAGCATTATCAATCATATCTAGTCTATACTCTAATTCAACATCCATAAGTTCATTCACTACTCCAGTCCTCTTTTATTCTCATCGAGACCATTGAATTCAGTTACTAATTAGTAACCCTTACATTCAAGTTATTACTAGGTCCAAGATACTATTCCATTAGCCGATTATTCAACCATTTGACTCTATTTAACTTACAATTCTAGCTTTATCCCTGCACATTTGCACATCTTACTTCTTAACACTTAGACAAACTTGACCTTAGGTTCTTAAGTTATGACACCACATCCTCTTATTATGATCAATTCTCATAACTATCTTTTAGCAAGAATATCCCACATTCGAAGCACGCACAATAGTGAATTCACCTTTTTTATGTATTAAAGATGAGTTTTGTAGATTACAAACTCACACAATTTCTCTTTGGTTACTCATATTCACATAGTCACCTTTTAATTCATCAATTAAGTTATACAAACCAAAACACCCATCAAATGATTCACACAACAATGTATCAACACATAATTAGGTCCTTTTATGACAATTTCATGTTTTTATCCATCCAATCACCATGGCCGTAGGCATAATCATGATTCTCCCGTTAAATATATATTATGCAAATGATTAATAACCATATTTTAATACTCATAAACCATAACCTACCTCAATCAAAGATTTTGAAACAAGCAAACCACACTACAGATTCTCCTCCCCTTCCTTCATGCCCTAGAATAGTCAATCATCTAATAACAAGTAATTATAAGAGTAATTAATCAATTATTCTTTAAATAAACACTTTAGGAATTCAAAACCACTAATTCAATCCTTATTCATGATTTATAACCTTACCCAAAGGTCAATTAACTACTAACTAGTCCTATCATACTCATATTATCTCACTTAATGGAGTTTTAATGCTAAAGATCCCATCTTTATTGAACTCAAGGTTCCTAAACACCAAAATTCATGTCTTAGAACAACCAATTGATGCTAGGAAGTATTTGTTAACAATCTAGAAGTAATTTCAGATGATAATACACATACCCATAGGTTTTTCTGTAACAACTCTCATGGTGATTTTTAGCTTTTTCTGCGCTTTGATTATTTGGGCCTTCTCTGTAGTTGTTCTGTATATTTTATGAGTTGGGGATGTTTGGCACGGTCCCTGAAATATTCTGGAGTGATTTATATGAGTTTGAGGTTTTGAGTAGCCTTTAAAGTGATATATTTAACTTCGGTCAATATTTTGTGATCCGTGTGTTGGATGATGATTCTATCATTTTCATTAGATGCGAAATGTTGATTTTGGTTTAGTAGAATTATTGGTTCGGGTTTTGAGATTATATTTTGAGTTTTGAGCAATTAGATGAGAAACTAGTTATATTAGCCTAAAGGAATTCACGGGGGGTAACTTTTTGATTAAAACCTTTTTTGATAAATTCGATGGTTCCATTGAGTCCATAACTTTGAAATTAGCCTAGTAGCATTGTTGGTTTGTTTTTACGGGCTCTTGATTGAATCCCGAGGGTCCATTTGGAGTCATTTTTGGTTGCATTTTTTAGCTTTGCAAAAGTTTCTGGTGCGACTGCTTAAGCAAGCCTTAGGGTTTCCTAGGTGGTATCGCTTAGGTGGACAAAGGACCGCCTTAGCAGAAGCTGACTAGTATGGCAACCATCACCTAAGCGATGGATTAGTCACCTAAGAAAAGTACTTGTGTGGCAAGTGACTACTACCTTAGCGGTAGTCTAGCCGCTTAGGAGATATTGCTCAGGCTATCGTTTGACTTCCTAGGCGGTGCTCGCTGTATCAAAATCCTATTTTCGTGATTCCAACTCTATTTTTACCATTTTTGAGCTTTGAGACCTCGGAATAGGCAATTTTGAAGAGACTTTTTCTTTAAAACTATTTGGGTAAGCTTTTAAATCTAATTTCTATCATTATCAATTGATTATCTTGCAAAAACATCTTCCAAACCTAGATTTTAAACTTGATATTTTGGGTTTTACCCAGTAAAGTGAGAAATAGTTTTTCAAAGATTTCAAGCTTGATTTCTATTTGTTTTTTGATGGGTTTTTACATTTAGAATCCTTGAAGTATGGATAACATGATTTTTTATTAAAATTCGAGTTTTACCCTTTTATTTTTGGGGTAGATTTTTGAAGTGATTTAGGATCCAAAATCAAAGTATGCCAATATGGGTATCAATGCACTCCTAATCTAGTATAAAATCCATTTTTGATAGATTGATAGCATTCTAAAGCCGCTCAAAAGGGGAAGGCTTCTTGTTGAGGGGTCCTAGCTCGTGTTTCGACTTTTGAGGTAGGTTATGGCTTAACTTCTTCAGACTAGGCTAAGTAGCTAACCATTCATGTAAAGTATGCTATGGGTTGGGAATTTTATCATTGTATTCATCTTTTGAGATTATTGTTTTATTGTGTTGCCAGAGTGGGGGCTTGTGTGGATCTTTTTATTGACATGAGAAGTTATTATGATTAAGATGCCTATGCAGGGCTTGGTATTGATCTTGTTTGAGCATTATTTGTCATTTAACATTATTGTAGTGCCCGTGTGGGGGCTTGGATTAATATTATTGACATTTCACATGATTCTTTACTACTGTGTTGCCATGAGAGGGCTTGTATTATGATCTATTGAGATTTGATGGGACTTGAGCTCATTTATACCATTATTGAGTTGATTCATTATATGTTGTTAATTGGCTATGGGAATGCATCCTCATTCATTCACCCATATTCATGGAACTGATACACTGAGAAATACTATTTTTGAAAGAAAATGAGACACTTTAGAAAATGCCTTAGTCGAGGGATGTACCAGTAAGGTTGATTGATGAGATTGTGATAGTATATGGATTACGAATCCCTCATGGGTCTTCTCCTTGAAGCTTATGCTTGGAAGGTGTATATGAGGTGACATTGGATCATTGCATCTTTATCATTTCATCGCATTGCATCACTTGCATCTTTGTCAAGACCAAAGTGGTCGTGAGTGGCACCCACCCTAACTCTACGGTGGGAGAACTAATTAACCCAACCCTTAACCCTAGCACTCAAACAATTAAGCTCAATAGTTACTAAGTTTTTTTTCCAAAATCATCATAGCTCAATAGTTACTAAGTTTTTTTCCAAAAATCATCATTTATAACTTAAAGGCACTCAAAATTGTAACATAAGTCTAACGTCTCCAATATCTTAATATAAAATAGCAAACTTATGAAAATATCTCTAACTATTACATCTCCTCCGAACCCGAAAGTCACGGTACTAGAACTACTAATCATAAAAAAATTCTAGAATCATAATGCAAATACAATATAAAGACGAGAAATGTCATAGTCCAGAATAGGGGACATGAAGAAGAAGAAAATCCAATGGTTCCTCGGACTTGGTGCTCACCCTTGAATAGAAGCCGCTGATCACAATCTTAAGCCGAGGTCCAGTCTCAAACACTGGCACACACTCTGCATTCAACCAAAAAAAGAGCATATGTAGTATCAGTACAAAGTACTATTACTGGTATGCATCATTGGCCAACTTAACTTAACAACTTACAAATAAATAAGTTAAACAAAAGCAAGTTGCAATCAAGACATAACTATTAATCAACCAACATTTTAGTGCATGTTCATAATTATATCAACTTATAAAACCACTGGATATCCTTTTCATATCAATTCTTCTCAATTGATTTGTATCAATTCATTTACACTTAAATAATCCAATCAACAACAATCAAGTAGACAATGACATGTGCAATGCAATCAATCAATGCATGCCTAAAAATTAGTGTACACACATACTAGGGACATCAGGGACACTTAGTCATGACCTGCATGGGACAAGCTCAGTCCATGTACCATATCGGCGTGGTACCCATTCCCAATAACAAGTCTGGTAATATTTGTACCGGTGTGCCACCCGATCTCAATATCATCAAAACAAGTAAAAAACCTCAACAATAATGCTAAAGCATGATAATATCAACAACCATTTCATATTCCATTCATCAACACTTATATATTTAAGTCTATCATCTCAACTTAACCTTAACATCAACTCAACCAACAATCACAAACATGCTCGAAGGCTAATCTCAATCATCTAACTCAAATATAGGCAAAGAGTCAAATCAAGTATATAACTACTTTCAAACTATAACCTACCTCGTATGCTCATCTAAATACACAATTCTGGTGAAGCTTTGCCCCTTCTCTCCAGTTCTACTTGTTCTTGGTCTATAAATAACAAATGAAAATGAAATGTTTCATTCTCCACCTCTAAGAATTACAAACCTAAACCCACTAATTTTAGCACATAAACTTGGCCTAGTTCATCATTCTAGGTTTTTATACCCTTTAGTCTCTTTGAATTTACCATATTTCATGATTACTTGAAAGAATTCTACACTAGAAAAGTGATTTTTAACACCCTAGAATCATAACAAGTGAAACAAACCATTCCCCACCAATTTTCTACCAAAACATCAAACCTAGGGTTAAACCTCAATTTTCAGCTATGGTCATGATCCTTATAGTACTAAGGATTTAGCAGAGTAATTATAAGTTAAAATAATGGAAAATCCTTATTTCAACAATGGAAAACCCCTAACAATGGAGGAAATTGCCTCATTTTTGCCTTAGATCAAACACTGAACTTTTTGGAATGAAAAATGTTAACTCTCGGATTAACTGGTATAAACTGCCTAATCATCACTGCAACGATTGCTTTGTCACTGTAACGACATTGCTGTAGTAGAAATCCTTTTGCTACAGTGAGACTTAGGTTAACTCGACCTCCACTGTGGCGGTCCCTTTGCTCGCTGTGGCGACTCCACTGCAGTGGAAAATTCTACCAGTGCAGCAGTACTTAAGCATTAACTCAGGATCTGTTCCCAGTTATGCCCATTTCATAACACACTTCTCCAACTTAGATATTACGTACTAACCCTTTCACAAAAATTGCTATAATCGGAGTTCTATTAACTCATTTTATGCACCGAAAATTTCTATGACTTTCTAAACTCGACATCTATCACAAAATCAACTCAAATTCCACAAATAATGCATCAAAAGCTATCAGATTTCCCTAGACCACACAATATATAGAATCCATCCACAACTAGGCTAGCCTGAATTTCGCAATTTTAGTCTAAGGAAAGGATAAATCTAAATTTTACCCACTAACTCATCATAATGGCGTTTTGGGTTGTTACAATCTCTCTTATATTATTGATATCATGTATTTTAGTCTTCTTTTAATGTATATCTATTGTGTATTTTCTCTTATACTATTATTGCAGTTGTAATATTAATATTGTTAGGAGTTATACGACTTGAACCGCTGTTGGGAACTCTTTGTATACAAGTGGAAGCGTTGCTTATGGTTTTCTTTATATGTTAAGTTATCTACTTTGTTTGGTCGGCCTATGAAATGTCACGACCCAATTTCTCAAGTCATGATGGCACCTACTCTAACCCAACAGTTGGTAAGCTAACCCGTAGTCCGAAATTGCTAGTAACGGACTCCCAAGAGAAGAGAGGAAACTACAGAATAAATATAATAAAAAGGCTAATATAATCCCAAAACCTGGTGGAGCCAGTACAAGAGCTTCTAATACATCAAGAGTACAAGTGACATACAGGATAAATATATATATATATATATATACAAAGATGCCTCAAAATACAACATAGAGATCAGTCTAACAATAAGAGAGAGAGAATAGGAGCACTTCGAGCATTAGGAGCTCACCCTAAATCTCCGATCGATGGCTGCTCTGCACGATGCATACCTCAACGGCGATAACTCGTACTATGATCTGCAGGCTGCAGAAGTGTAGTATGAGTACCAAACACATGGTACTCAGTAGGCATCGGCCAACAGAGCGCTAGAAATAATGCAAGCATAGATAACATGTAAGCAAGAATATAAATGCAGGCAACTATCTAGGAAAACTAAGCATAATGAGGCTAATGGAGCAATAAGGATACACTATCCTATCCTAACAGTATTCAGGAACTAAAGTACTATACCGTATATCACTAGTCAATATACTGATGAAGAGTGAAAGAAGGATGTGGAGTAGTATGTAAGGCTAAAGAATACATATGAAATATGAATAGACAAAGAAAGAGAGGGGTATACGGTAATACCATATATATATATATATATACATATAGGACTAACTCAAAGGTACTAACCTGAGGGAGCCAACCTAACATCTTGAGGATCATGGCCAAGAAAGGGGGCTAATACTTGCATACTCAAAGCCTCTAACCTAAAATGTGATTAATCATGAGGTAACCTATTAATAATACACCTTACCGTAATAGAGAAAGGGAAACCAAAAATATATCGATAATCTCGATATCAGTCTATAATCATCTTGCCACAAACTAACTATGATAACCAACATTAAAGTAACCGGCTAATGCAGACAAAAAATAACCTAACCGGGCCCCCATAAGCCCAAAAGGTTCAGTCAAATACTCAGCATACAACAATCATAACCTATACCTATGCAACCCCCCATAAGACCGATAGATACAGGAGCCAAATAATTATACTGGTGATAGGCAATGCATATGAATGAATGAAATGTAACATAAATTGGAAATGCCATGTCCAATTCAAGTTCTATAAAGTACTAAGTGTATACACCTCCTCCAGATCAGTAGCTCACAAAGGTAGGACCTACGGTGACCATCCTTCTCCAGCACTGCAGCTCACGGACGAAGGGGCCATAGAGTATTTGAGATATCCATATACACTGCCTGGTCCCAAACCAAGACTTCTAATAACAATTATAATCAATATACCCCATCCAGTACCGGAGATATATATATATATATATGTACATATTTAATGAGTGCATAGACTCGAACCATGACTAAAAGAGTGTACATTGTATAATAAATGCATGGACACGAACCGTGACTAAAATAATGTACATCTGTAAGCCATTGCCCGAGATCAAGTTCGAGACTAAATCATCATAATAATGTAGAAAGGGTCAGAATCTCCATCGACCGAAGTAAATAGTAGTGGTAAAAGAATGGGTAAACCATGGATCGAATTCGATCTTGGTCTAATTTCCAAAATATCATTTTTAGTTTCAAAAGCTAACAATTCATTAAATAAGATGGTTTGATTCCTATCATAAAAGAGTCCATTTAAAAGTGAAAAGTGGAAATAAATCCCTTTTTGGAAAACAACAGTAAGGTCAAGGTTTCGGTTGGAATCGTACCACTAAGTGAGCATGAATGAGCCTAACAGTATGCATGCCATCACCAGTATCCAAACAATACAACCATAAGCATCTAAACATCTATAAACTAGAATAATGTCCTCCTTAAGGATAAAATACTCACCTTGAGTCCAACTAGCATCATAACCTCGACCTCGGGCCCAATAATAAATAGTCAACATAATAACACCTCATAACTTGAGAAACTATGGTAAATGAGGGTGTAAAGTCACTAAAGGATCTAATTGGGGAAAATATCACCCAAATCACTAAGTCAATAGGCAATTTTTATACTAAAGTATCCTTAATAATCAAACTAGGGTTAACATGCTTATGATCGAGGGTAATAGGATTCTATGGCCATAACAAGTATCCGATGCTAAGGTTCGGGTCATATTTCTACCCCAAATTCCCTAAATAGACTAAGTTATGATATACTAGTCATAATCTGATCCAATGATCCCTACCTAGCATGAACTCTATGCAATACACAATCTCATTGAGAAAAGTAGATCGAAGCCTACCTCGATGCCGAACTGCAAATCTCAAATCATCCACGAATCGCTCGTCTTTTCTCCACAATCCCAAAATTCTGCCATGCTATCAAAACAATCATCTACAAGTCAATATGAGTAAAACGAGACCTATATTGCTATATCAAAGGTCGGGTTGAAATTCAGGTCAAGAACGGCACTGCAAGGCCCACAAATAAAATCCAAAATTGAATCCTTCACTAGGTCCTTTGAAGGACAAGGAATGTGTGCACAAAAGTTGAGCACAAACGGAGCGTAAATTGTGGCTCAAATCAACCCTTAACATTTATGGATTTTAAAACCTAAATCCTAAGAATTTACAAGGAAAATGATGGAATTTAACTGGGAAAACTAATGAGAAACGACCAATGAGCGTTGAGCTAGCTTACCTTTTCTTCAATGGATGATTCCGCATACTTTTCGATGTCCCATGTGTCATGATGACCCAAATCACCGGATCGTGAGGGCACCTATTCTAATTCACCTAGATAGGAGAACCCCTTTCACCCTTTAAGAAGATATGCGGAAGTCTTTATTGAATAACTTTAACCAAACTGTATTACAATTGATTTTACAAGTATTAAATGCGGAAAAAAAAACTACCCTAGGACCTAGCCTAAATCGGTACAAGAGCTTCTAAGCAAGAGAATACAACTGTACACAACTTCCACCATGAGTGAGGTATGTAGAAGATGCTGGAGGATCGCTATCCGCAATAATCATGAAACCAATATTGATTCCTGCAAAAGACTATATCCCAAAAAAAGGTATAGAAAGAGTAGTATCAGTACAAACAACACGTACTGGTAGGAATCATCGATCGACCAGGGTTAGATCATATAAACACAATATAGAAATCACAAAAAGAAACATGACAACTTATATAACAGTTTAATCCATAACACTATTATCCACTTGTGTTGGTCGAGAAAACAAACTGCGCTAGTCAAAATTTGGGGAAAGATAGAGAGCTCTCTAGGCTCTCCTGATCAAATTGAGAGTTCACTTTGCCAGTCCATGAATATGCCGCACCCAACAATTCGAGGAGTTGGCCAGATATGGGTCGAAACCCTGCCTTGAATAAGTCACTAAAGAACTACCTTTAACTTTAAGTAGGACTCTAAGAGCTCTTCCTTAGAATGAGTCAGATTTCCTGCAAGAAGAAGAATATTTCTCATTCTTAATCCCGTTGATCATTCATCACCTTCACATCAAGTCTTATCTATCCTAACTCTCAGAGGTTAACCCCAATAGTTATTATAAGTCAACCTATTTCGCTTATGCCTTGACTAACCTCGATAATAAATGGAAGCCAATAATCATCACCTTGTAACAAGTACAACTATGAGCACACATTATTATAAAATACCTCAAGTTTATGACACTTATCCTTTTTAAGTAACTCTACAACTTCAGTCAAGTACAAGTCAAGAGACAACAAGTCAAGTCAAACCATGACAAAACAACAACCTTGACTCTAACAATATTCAAGTCAACAAACAATGACTCTAACCATATCCAAGTCAACAAACCATGACTCTAACAATATCCAAGTAAACAAACCATGACTCTAACAATATCCAAGTCAACAAACCATGACTCTAACAAAATCCAAGTCAACCAACCATGACTCTAATCATAAGAATCCCAAATATATCAAGCAAATCATAATTCGGTTCGCTCATGGAACCCACAACAACAACCATGAAAATACTCAGTACACTCATGGAACCAATATAAACAACAACAATGACAATAAGCATATACCTGGTCCACTCAAGGAACCGTCACACTTATACATACCTTGTACATACATGCTAAGGGTCTTATGGTTGCCCACTAGTTATGACCTGCAGGGGACGACCTCTTATCCATGTACTGTGTCGGCGTGGTACCCGAGCCAACTAATGAATCATAATAACCAATCCCATGAAGATGTACAAATACCAGTACATCCCATAATTAACCAATAGAATATCACAGTAATCACATAAAACAATGATAACAACCAACACTTGTAACAACCACAAGCTTTACATATAAATTCATTGAATGTGATTACACTTAGAATATCATTTAAGAATTACTTTTCTTAAGTATTCGTTGCAATAATATGCAAACCACCCAAACACTTGGTCAACTCAAACTATCATTCCATATAAACAATAATTATTCTTTAACACCAAATCACACGTAAATAAGATTTATTGGTTTCATAAACTATAGCATGTCCGAAGACTGATTCACGGCTTATTCAAGTAATATTATCAAGCCATATTCGTCAAATTTAAGTATTCATTTTAGGAGTGCTCATTCAACCCAAAAGAGTCTAAACTCTAGTTCAACATCCATAAGTTCATTTACTAATCCCATCCTCCTTTATTTATACCAAAACCGGTGATCCCGCTATTATCCAGCAACCCCTAGTAATGATCCTACTCTATTAACCAATCATTCAACTCTATTCAATTTACAATCTAGTTCTAGTCGTACATCTTTGTACCTTTTACTTCCTAGCCCTTAGCCTAACTTGACCTTAGGCTCTTAAATTAAGGCACCGCCTTTTTGTATCACAACCCATATTCATCACTAACCTTAAGCAAGATTATTCCATAGTCCAACCACACATAATACCAAGTTCACCCTTTTATGGTAATTAGGCTAAATAACTAGATTATGAGCTCACACAATCTCATTGTCATATATATTCACATAATTCATACTACAATCCCCCCATGGAGTCATACAAACACAAAACACCCATCAAGGGTTCATACATTAACATAGTAACACATAATTAGGCCCTCATAATATTAAATCCACATTTTATCCATCCAAAATCCATGCCCGTAGACCTAAACATGATTTCTCCAATCAAATCTACATTATGAATATGTTTACTAACCACAGTCTACTACTCATAAACCATAACCTACCTGGGCGCCAAGTCGTTCTAACAAGTAGCTATGCCATGGATGATCTTCCTTCTTCTTTATATTTTCGAAGGCTAAATCATCTAATAAACCACAGTTATAAGAGTAATTAATCAACTACTCTTTAAACAAATACTTTTAGAATTCAAACCCACTAGTTCTACCCATCAATCAACTCAAAATCTCTATATTTTGGAATGGTTAGATCAATTTCTAGTCCCAAGGGTATAATCTATTAATACTAACTCAAATTCAAGGTGTTTCAACCTATTAATTCACTTTACACCAGAAAATTTCATCCAGGTTAACTTCCTACCACCCCCATGATCAATCTAATGTTATTCTATGGATTTTAGCATTGAATGAGCATTATATTGATGGAAAAACATACCTTGAGGGAGGAAATCGATGGAAAGTTGAAGAAATCACCTCTATAGTGTTGGGGAATGATAATTTTGAGTTCTGGAATCGAATCCCATCAATAATAGGCTTATATACTGCTGTCATTCCTCTATAGCAAAATAATTACTGCTATAGCGCCCTGATCCCACTATGGCGATCTCAGTTTTTTCGCACGGACAGACTTCAGCCAAATAGCTATAACTTTTTACTCAGGAATTGGATTAACAAATGATTGATTGCGTTGGAAAGAAGACTCAAAGATATTTAATTTGGTGAGTATTAGGTCCACTAACTCTTTATATTCTAGGAGAAAACCTCATTTGAAGTTGACCCTAGTTTATACTTAGCTCAAAACTGAATCGGTAAGGACCCTTTCAACTTAATTTTATGCTAGGAGTATTGCATGACCTTAGTACATATCAAATGCACTCCTATATTAAAGAATTAATCCTAACACTTATTACGAATGAGAAACACATGCCTTGACCGCAAATATTTTCATTAATGATGGAACCGGTCGTTACACTATGCTCTCAAAAATAAAGGAAAAAGGTTAAGAAATAAGGGAGAAAAATGGGTGAAGAAGGGGATTTAACCCCTCCAGGTACCGCTAAAGTGGCTACTAGGTTGCTTAAGAAAATACCACTAAAGAAATAATTGATCGCTAAAGCGATGGGTCAGGAGAGGTGGGGTTCGCTTAAGCGACACCCTGGTCAATAAAGTGACATTCGCTTAAACAGACAGGTAGCGATCCTCAACTAGGAAGCCAATTATCGCTAAAGATACACCAAGCTACTAAAATGGCTATCACTTAAGTGACTCCTAAGCCGCTTAAGCGACTGCACCAGTAGTTGAGGCACCAGATTTTGTTAAGTCTAAATAGACTCCTATCGGGTGCTCGAAATTCGTTCGGAACCCCGTGCACGTAAACGGACTATGCTACCATACCAAATTCGAGATTTTGGACTCAATGGAACAATCAAAACTTTCATCAGAGTTTGGTTTAATTAAGTGTGGGCCTTACACCCATAGTTTCACTTTTCAACAAATCTACCTAATAGCCCAAAATGAGCTGGGAAGCCTCAGGACCTGAACCGAGGGTACCTCTAGCCTAAAATCAAAGTTCCAGAGCTGATGGCACTATCAAAATTTCCATTTGAGGGTGTTTACTAGGAGTTTTGGTTTGAGACCAATTTCTTAACAGCGAAAGCTCCAAAACAGGGAATTTAGCCTAAAACCCAAACGAACTGCCTGATAACCAAACAGATAGTTCCAACAAGTCATAAATGAATTGTATCCACTGTGGGAAGGCTTGAAACACCGAAAATGCATAAAAATTGAGAAAATGACCTGGATGGTCATTCCAATATCCACCATTAAAAGGAATTTTTTCCATGAAAGTCAATGGATAGAAAGAGCCCGAAAGCTCCAAAGGATGAGGTACTGGTCCCACATTCTCCAAGCAAGACTCCCCAGATAATCCTCTAAGAAGAAACAATGCTTCCAAGGTATTTTACTATAAGTTTCCCTTTTTCAACCAACTTTCTTACTTCAATTTCCAAAAAGCCAAAACTTATCCTCAATAACCAACTGGCCTTCAATTGAACCGAGAATGACTGATGCACGTAAATCCAAACCATAACACGCTGACAACACACTGATACAAGCACATACAAGCAAAAACTCAACCAAGCTAAAGGCAATCCAAGGCATGAATCATGCAATCAACTCAAATTTCCAAGTCTAACCTTCTTTTGCCTTTTCGAACATGCTATCTACTCTGAACCGTACAAAATATCTTTCTAGTCCTGTCAGTACAAACCCATCACACTTTTCTCAAAATACTGAAGCTAATCTACTGAAAATCCATAATGGGAAGCATGAGAATAAGCCCATAAGGTGCTACCTGGACATACAAATGGAGATGACCAAAGCCTGCAATCCCTAGCCAAAGCTACAACTGGTCTAATTGATCCTCAAAACTGGTAGTCAGGAGTTCAAAGCACAACCTCTCAAAATCAAAAGATTCGCTCTAGAAGGTCCCACCAACTGTAGGAGAAACCATGATAAGTTCAACTAAAATACACTTCCCCCACTGAGTATGCCTATAGAATTTCTGATGATAATTGAGAATCGAGGCCAACTGCAGTAGCAACCAATTCCATATGCCAATGGACCAACTCTTAGTATCTATCAAGAATGACCCATCCAAACTGAAGAAAACTGAACTGGTAGGCAATGAGTTGGCTTAGTCAGCCTATAAATGAAGTCTCAACTAACCAAATTTTGAATTGGAGGCTGCAACCAAGCTCGACACTGCATAGCTAAAATATGAACACTGAAGCTGAACTACTCGATCTCAACTATCCAAATAATCTTGTTGATGAGTAAGCATCCATAAGCTGAAAACTATCACAACCTCAAGCCGCCCTTCAATAGAGCCAAATCCAACACTTTTGCCCCAAGAGCCTTTACTAAGGTTGAATGCCCAAATCAATCTCACTATCAACAATCAAGAATTTAAATGACGATCCCTATAATGGCTGGAATAGAGATTTTACCAAGGAATAAAATCACAACTGGGGAAACCACCGACAGAAGATATAAGCAACCAAATCTACATCCGCTGAGGGTATATCACATCAAGGAATATCTAAGAACTCACCAAGGATTCAAATAGTGCTGATGATAGCCGAATCTCGGGCAACTCAAAAAATGCTATCTAGGCCTAATTCTTGCCAAACAATTACTCAATCCATGGCAATGAATACTTAATCCCAAAAGACACCCACTTTGATTACCTGTAACTGACACCCAAGAATATACCACCTGGTAAAAATATACCATGAGTCATATTAGGCCAAACAAATACCAAAATGAGAAATTTTTGAATCCACCCATTTACACCAGCTTTAACTCGGCTGAACCATAAACCACATCACAGCAAGAAGGGAGTATCCAACTTCACACCAATACTAAGATCAAAATGATCACTAGGAGACTAACACAACAAATCAAAAAGTAAGCCTCAAACCTTTCAACATTAGAAACGGGAAATAGAACGAATTACCAACTCTAACTTAACATTAACATCAAGATCAAGACCACTACTGGGCAATGAACTATCTAGATCGGAAGAATCAAATCCCAAATGATCACCAATAGGAACAGGCTATAGAAGAAGACCGCTAATGCTAAAATCATAACAAAGCCATGGAAGACAAACTTACCTTCACTTCCTCTCGGCAACTGATCTAACCTCTCTAACAGGAGGGAAAAACAACCAACCTAGGTTCTAACCCAAACGAACAAGAATCGCAAGGAAGGGGAAATACTAACTAGATAATGCTAGTCTACCCATTTATAAAATAGGAATCAATAAATGTCAAAAAAATGACAACCATAACATTAGTATAAGGTGCCAGTGGCACAAAGATGAAAACACAACCAACACCACTCCAATACCATAACAAGACCTATATGACAAAGAAAGAGGACTTTAACCCAAGTGCTACACCCCATAGATAACACAATACCGATCCACTCAATCCACTACTAAAAGAAAATATCTTCTAGGGTAGTTAAATAAGCATAAATCTACAACAAGACATACAACAATCAATATAGAAATGTCAAGGCATGTAAACACCGATGAGTTTGAAACCCCCCAACTAAACTCAAATAGAAACTAAAGGATAGAAAATTAAAGATGCACCTATCACGGTGGAAATCCAAAGTCATAGTCCCTGATATACCCGAAGAAGTGTAAATCTGAGCATCCCCAAACCCGAACTGAGCGTTTGAATCACCAACCGAGGCACTAAGTGCACTACTTCTAACTGAAGGTGCCATATCTCTATGAGACTGATTTGGATGAGCTGAATGACTAATAATCCCATGCTGGGGACACTCTCTGGACCAGTGAATGGTCTCTCTGCTACCATAATAGACCCCTAAAGCCTAACCTAACGAGAAACACGAGTTATCCCCAACTGGCTGACCAACTCATGCTTAGGGCATTCCCGAGACCAATGGCCAATCTCACCATAATCGAAACATACCCAAGAGACTCTCTGATATACTATACCTGCTGACCCAAAATGGCTACCATGGAATGAAAACTAAGATAAAATAACCTGTACTGCATGACTGATATGTCATGGTTTCATGACACTTTTGATTCTTAAAATAGGGAAAATATGCAGTAACTTGGGTATGCTTGGTTGGTATGATGCGTTTTTTGTTCTACACTGCAGGAAAATAGGTTTTGGAGGCAAAATGGATAAAATGAAGAAACACGCTCAAGAACGAAGCATCTGAAGATGAAAGAACCAGGATCTGAACTGAAAAGGTGACTCACGACAGGACTCACGTGACGTGAATGGCTGTCGTGAGTCAACTTCAGATATGTTCAATGTTGCCTGATTTCCATGGCACTGACCCACGTGGCATGACTGGGTTCCACGACACCAAGTCATGATATCGTGGAAAGTTGCCGACTATGTTTTCCTATTTTGATTTGGATATGATTCGTCTTATATCTATAAATAACCCTTTGATGTCCTATGTTTAGGAGTTATCCAATACATTATTTTGAGATAGTTTTTCATTATTTTGAGTTCATAAACACATTATTGGATTTTGTAATCCTGGAACATTGATTCTAGGGTTTTATTCATAATTGAAATTTCAGAGTTTCTTCTTTATTATGAGTTTACAATTATGTTTTCATCCTCGAATTCTTATTGTGCTCTTGCAAACATGAATAGCTAAACTTATCAACTAGGGTTGTGTGAACCATGAGGAATTAACAGAACGGGTTAAGTGTGAAGCAAATTTTGAACCGGTGTGAATGTATGTATTGTTATTTCCTTCGTTGTGATTGATCTTCTAACGGTTGCAAAAATTAGAAACTTGCCTGTATTTTAGACTTGCTCGAGAGAGAGGTAGAGATTGGAAAAAAGGATTAACAGCAAAGATATGAAGATATCAACCTTTATCTAATAACTTGAGCCGTAGCAGGAATAGTTATCTAAGATCGAGGACAAGGGTTAGTAGTACGAAACTCAGAGACCAAGAAGAGATGAGTGAAATTTGTCTAACCAAGGTCGAGAAACGTTTAGATGAACATATCTTGTTAGATTTTGCATGTAATGCAGCGGGACAGTTTTGCCAACACCAGTAACCGGTAGAATTAGGGAATCATTGGGTATCACAGTCCTAGTGTATTTCTTATATTGTCTACAAATCCTAAAATCAGCAACCGTTACTGTCACCACTTATTCACAAAAACCCCCCATTGTTACTTACTTGCCAATTACTCAGACTATTATTCTACATAATTTTGTCCTATTCCCTGTGGGATCGACCCTAACCTAGTTGGGTTTTATATTTGATACAATGACCGTATTATCCTTTTTTGAATGTATATTTTGGGAGACATCAAATTTTGGCGTTGTGGCCTGGGAACAACAGTTACGGAGTTGAGTATTTTGCTTGTTGGAGTTGATTGGTTTATTTCCTTATATTTTTAAGGGTACACGCCCGTGTATGCCCAATACTAGGAGTCAAGGCAATCCCCTGATTCCACTTGATCTTGAAATAGAAAGAACTCTGAGAGATAATCGAAGAATAGTGAATACCGATGGAGTTCAGGATCTTGCAGCCTCGGGAGACATCCATAACCAACCAATCCATCCGGTTGGTCATGAAACAATAGACCAAACTACTGATCGGTTGACACGGGAAGAGCAAGCTAGACAAGCTGCTCTTAGACAAAAAGATAGAGATAATTGAGCTATGCAAGAAGCAACCCAGTGACTGGCTGAGGCTGAAGAAAGACAAAGAAGATTGAGAGCTCACCAACCACCTCAAAGACCACAAGTACCAGTGTATGATGATCCTGAGGAAGAAGATGTGGCTTATTTCGAGCCGATAGAGACTGGTGCCATTATTCCACCAGAATTACCGCAGGGCACTAAGTTTTACATTACAAGTGCCATGATTCACCTGCTTAACTTGAAATGTGTATTCACAGGTCTTCCTACAGATGATCCGAACATGTATGTGATGAACTTTGTGGGGATTTGCACTTCTTATAATTTGCCTGAAGTTAACCAAGAGGCTATTCATTTGAGATTGTTTCCATTCTCTCTAACAGGAGAAACGACTTTTTGGTTGGCAGAGTTACCACGAGGTTCCATCACTACTTGGCAAGAGTTAAGAAATTAATTTCTGGAAAGATTTTTCCACCCTCCAAGATGCTACAGTTGAAGGACGAGATTTACAACTTTAGATAACTACATTCTGAAGCACTTTACAAGACATCGCTAAGGTTCAAGAAGAAGCTGCAGAATGTGCCAAATCATAGGATGAGTGGTAGGAATTTACTTGAAATCTTCTACAGGGCTTTAAATGCCAATACTAAGACTGTAGCAGATACTATCACTGGGGGAGCATTTATGGTTCTGAGGTGGGAACAAGCTTCAGAGATATTAGATCATATCACCAAGACCAATCGAGGATGGCATACTCGAGAGGCAGATATGCCTGTTGGCACGTATGCTATTGGAACCTCAGCAACACAGTGAGCCTTGGACGAATCTGTAGCTCAAGAGGTCGCACAACTGAGGACAAAAATTGGTTTATTAGCTAAACAAATTGCGGCTAGAGATGCTGAGAAGGTGCATGTCGTAGGTGCACAAGGCAAAACACCTAGGCATGATGATATTGCATCTGATGACGAGGCTAAGTACCTGGATTGAGAAGTGAAGGGTTTTTGAGCCAAAGGCCAGCGGTCTAATCAAGACTCTTGGAACTCAAGGCAAGGGAATCAAGGTCGAAACTATTATGGAGAAAATTACAACAAGGTGGGATATAGAGATAGAGAATGAGATTGTGATGGTGATTGGAGGCGAAATTATGATTATAAAAAGAAGAGTGGCGTATATGTTCCACCAAGAAACTGCAATGTTGACTATGGAGATTCAAGAATAGAAGCCCTTCTCAATAAACTAGTTAAAGGGTCAGAGTGTCAAAAAGATTGCTTGAAGGAGATTAGGTTAGACATTTTGGGAATAAGTCAGAAAGTAGAATCCCATTTGACTGCTATTAAACAGTTGGAGCAACAGTTCGGGAAGATATCAGTGGCATTGAACCAACATCAGCCAGGTACCCTTCCAAGCAACACTGTTTATCTCACGACCCGAATCCCATTCGGGACGGACTGGCACCCTGAGCCGTTGAGGCCTGAGAGAACCAATCTTTACTCATGTACACTCATATGCATGCTACTCAATATACAACACCATCTCAAATGAATATAAAATGTCAATAGCGGAATTCATGAAACATATATAATAATTATGAAACTTGGCCGTTGGGGCCATCATGACAAAACATATGTCTCTTACATACCCTTCACGTGTTCTACAACATCTACAAAGCCTCTACAGATGCATAACCAAAACAAATCTTAGAGTCGGGACAATCCTCCGCTCTATACATACATACAGTATAAAGACAACACCAAACAAATGTACATAGTGACTTAGGAAGCCTCGAAACAATTGGAGCTCACCAATGATCTGCTGATATATCGTAGCCTACGGTGAAGGTCTACTAACACCTGTGCCTGCAACAAGTAAAGTAAGGCCCCCAAAGGGGTCAGTACGAAGAATGTACTGAGTATGCAAGGCCATAGAAACTGTGTATAACATAAGACTTCATTAGAGTTAAACACAATAGTATTCAATGTAAATAGACCATTGCATTTGGAAACATGTATATTAGGTTCATTGCATTCATTACGTTCATTACGTTCTTTGCTTCTTTACTTCTGTACTTATTCATCTTTATTTGTGATATACTGTACCCGGTCCCCAACTGATCAGTGGGCCTTTACATAACATATCGTTATGTTGGGATCAGCTCGAGCTAGGCTTATGCCTCTAGAGCTGCCACCCTGGGATCGACTCGAGCTAGGCTTATGACTCTAGAGCTGCCACCCATAAATCAATATAGCAGGTTCGGCTCGAGCTAGGTTCTCACCTCTAGAGCTTCCCCCTATCAGGTTCGACCCGAGCTAGGCTTTTGCCTCTAGGGCTTCCCCTTGATACA
This sequence comes from Capsicum rhomboideum, assembly GCA_031232105.1. NCBI lineage: Eukaryota > Viridiplantae > Streptophyta > Magnoliopsida > Solanales > Solanaceae > Capsicum > Capsicum rhomboideum. The sequence continues at coordinate 148,921,594 of CP124714.1, read as the reverse complement.
AAAATTCTCGGGATCGGCTCGAGCTAGGCTTATGCCTCTAGAGCTGCCACCCTTAAATCAATCATTAACCACATATGTGCATTACTTTGCCCTTTACTTCACATTACCTTTCTTTAAATATACGAGATTGGTACTTTGGCAGTCATAACATCACTTTAAACTTTGGAACTTAACATTGTTGGAAACATAGCCTTATTGGAACCATGGAATCTTTGGAACATTAGCGAATGCATATGAGACATGTGAATGACAATTGATCAATGTATAAAGAACATGTGATGAACCATAATTGATACCCGAAAATAGGATACACTTGACTTATGAGAGATTGATACTTTTGTAGCCATAACATTGTTGGAAGCTTAGAACAATAACCAATGAGTGAAAGACATATGAATAAACATTATTGGAAGCGTAGCACTATTGGAACCATCGGACAATAATCAATGAACAAGGTACATGAGTATAACCACTATTGGAACTTTGGAACACAACCTTATGGGGCTTTTTGAACATTATCAATGAATATGAGACGTGTGATTCACAATTGATCAATGAGTATGAAACATGTGATATTGACAATTGGTAACCGCATATAGGATACCTTAGCACATTTTGGGATAGGACAAGTGTAATGTCAATATGAATACTATTTGCCGCAGAAAGATACAGACAGAGTAACCTTACATACCTTATGTCCTCAATGTGAACACATAATCCAATATGTGAATATAATAATTCAGCTCCTTCCTTACGTTTCACTCTACAACACAAGTACATAACGGAACCAACATTAACCACCAACTACCTCACAAATGCATATGACAACAATGAGTTACATGTTTATCTTTAAAATGTCATTTCCTTCTCTACAATACCATTTACGGCATTGTCATACCAATAATACCCCATTCATGCCATACAAGCACATTCCAAGTGTATAAGACGACCATGAGTTACATGAGTCCCCTATAACGTTATTTCACCCTTTACAATACCATTCATGGCCTTTTCATGCCAACAATACCATAACATTCTATACATTGACCACAACATCACATACCAATAACATTTCACCACAAAGTTTCTTCTTTACACTTTCTCACGAACACCATATCACAATTAATCCATCAAGTCACTTTAATACACTTTATATCACATATCGGCCAAAATTCCATAAATTAAACTTATAGAAAAATAACAAGATTAATAACATAATCACACCATAAATGTTTATATTTTATCCATACCATGCTCTTTCACCAAAACCACAAGTCATAGTTCAAGTTTAAGTTCCATGGATAACACATCTTTTAGCCAAAAAGCAAGAATGCATTATGTACACTTTTTGACATACCCATCATGATCTACATAATCTCCCATGCATATAATATATTATCCATAAGAAAAATCACTTACCCAAACTTGCAAATGAGTGATCTTGTCTCCAAGAGTAGGTTGCTTTAGGGTTTGTGTTGAGAGAAATGGGTTTGGAAATATCTCTAAAGGCATGAGGGTTTTAATGAATAAAATCAGCCCTTTGTGGATTTATATAGTTCTCATGGTCATCCTTAGCCACATTGACTCAATAATTGAGGTGTATTACTTGGTCAAATGGAAGAATGGGTCATTTGACCCATTGAGCCATGCCTTTTAATTCATTTGGGCCTTCCTTTGAGCCCATTAACACATATTAACTTAGCCCATCAAATTCAAGGTGTAATTAATCATATATCTCATGTTTAAATAATTTTGTAAGTGACACGTCAACATTTAACTCACGAGACTCATTTCGTAGCCTCAATCTCCAAATAGGCAATTCTAGCCAATCATGGCTCACTTTGACCTCAAAGGGTAAAAATATAATTTAAATGTCAACAACGCCCAAGCGTAGGTCTACTAAAATGGAATACTTATATAATAATTCAAAATTCATCTTTATGGACTAATAATCGCAAAAGAAATCGGGCGAAAAGCACCCCGGCACGGCCTCGTACTCCCAAAAGACTTAGAAAAATTTCAGCTTGTGAAAGGTGCGCAGGGGCGGCCTGGCACGCTGCCTGGCGCCCCCCCTTGCTGCCTCTGGGCTGAAAACTTCAGCCCAGAGCGGCCTGGCACGCCCCTGGGCGCGCCCTTCCCCTTTTTTTTTCAATTTTTCGTTTCTTTGACTTTTCTTCGCGGATTTGGTTAGGTACTTCAAGTTCTATTCTTTCACTTACTTATAACCTTTAATATTCTTTGTTTGGAGGTCCTCCAAGCCTCTTTTTTAATCCCACAAATGCTCCATGAAGTCACAAGGCACCTTTGACTAAGGTCTAAACACACATATTAGGCCCAATATCAATTGTTCCATCAATGACACTATAAAACACATACCCATGGAATCTCAAAACTTAAATGAATTGTTCAACTCCATCAAATAGGGTTAAAAGTATACGAGGTGTTACAGTTTAAAAGTCGAAGAATGATAGTCATTGTCTGTCCATTACTACTAAAAGCGAGAAATGCACAACTGATCCATGTATACCTATGGATAGTGGTAAGACCAATGAGCCGATGATAGTTGATATAGAAACTGAGATAGAGTCGGATGATTCAAAGGTCAAAACAGTCCCAAATCCTCATGATATTGGCGAAAAGGCAAAATCTAAAAATAGGCAGGAAAAGGAGGTCCCACAAATGCTGAAAACTATCCCACGACCTCCTCCTCCCTTTTCTCAAAGGTTGAAAAAGAAGGCTGAGGAAGGAAAATATCAGAAGTTTATTACAATGTTGAAAGAGCTATCGGTAAGCATTCCTCTTGGTTAGGCATTGGAGAAGATGCCAGGTTATGCAAAGTTCATGAAAGACTTGGTGACGAAGAAGAGAACTGTCAGTTTTGAGTTGGCAGATAACTTACATCATTGTAGTGCAGTTGCTTCATGTTCCCTAGTTGAAAAGAAGGAGGATCCAGGAGCTTTCACAATTCCTTGTACTGTCGGGTCTTACAACTTTGCTAAAGCACTTTGTGATTTGTGTGCTAGCACTAACTTAATGCCGCTAGACATTTGTAAGCAGTTGGGGTTGGGGGTACCAAAACCAACCTCTATGAGACTTCTCATGGCGGATAGGATGGTGAAAAAGCCGGTGGACTTTTTGTATGATGTTTTGGTAAAAGTTGTATCTTTTATCTTTCCAGCTGACTTTGTGATTCTAGATTATGAAGTTGATTTCGAGGTTCCCATCATATTAGGAAGACCATTCCTTGCCACTGGTCATGCATTGGTCGACATAGAAACAGGGCAGATAAAATTCAGGTTAAATGATGAATATGTCACTTTCAATGTTTGTCGTTCCATGAAGCAAACGAAAGATATACGGGTGATTTCGGTAATAGATGCAGTTGAGGAGAGTGTTCTTGTCATTACTCTTGAATAAAGGTTGGGGTAGAAGCTCTTGCGACCGTGATTATGAATTTTGATAACGATGGTGTTGAGGAATACAATGAGATGGTTGGTGTACTTGTTGGTAAGGGATCATACACTTATGGCCCAAAGAAACTTTATCTTGTTTTGAAGAATAGGGTGACCCCAGAAGCTCATCCTTCTATTCAGGATCCTCCAATTTTGGAACTTAAGACTTTTCCCGCTCACCTTCACTACTCATTTTTGGGATCCAACAACACCTTGCCTGTGATTATTTCTGCTGCATTGGAGGAGTGGTAAGTGAGGCTCTGGTTTCGGTATTGAGAAGGTTTAAGAGGGCCATTGGTTGGTCCATTGTTGATATTATAGGGATTCCATCCGGTAGTTGCACTCACAAAATACAACTTGATCTTAAGTGCATACCGAGCATTGAGCACCAACGTCATCTAAACCCACCTATGTAAGAGGTTATGAAGAAGGAGATCATTAAGTGGTTAGATACGGGTGTGGTTTACCCCATTGCTGATAAAAAGTGGGTGAGCCCATTTCAGTGTGTACCAAAGAAGGTAGGAATCACTATGGTCCCAAACGACAAGAATAAGTTAATCCCAGTGAGGTCGGTTACTGGATGGAGAGTTTGCTGGATTATCAAAAGTTGAATGTTTGGACAGAAAAAGATCATTTTCCTATGCCTTTCATGGATCAGATGTTAGACCATCTTGATGTTAGAGGATGGTGTTATTTTCTTGATGGCTATTCGGGGTATAATTAGATTTTCATTGCCCCCAAAGACCAAGAGAAGACCACTTTCGCTTGTCCTTATGGAACGTTCACATTCAAAAGGATGCCCTTCGGTTTATGTAATGCACCAACTACTTTCCAGCGTTGCATGATGTCTATTTTCTCCGACATGGTAGAAAACTCTATTGAGTTTTTTATGGATGATTTTTCTATTGTAGGAGACTCATTTGATGATTTCTTGGCACACCTTGCTAATGTGTTGCAAAGGTACGAGGAGTGCAACTTAGTGCTAAATTGGGAAAAATGCCATTTTATGGTTAATGAGGGTATCGTATTGGGGGCATCAGATCTTGAAGAAAGGTATTGAAGTTGATAAGAAAAAGATTGAGGTGACTGAAAAGTTACCTCCACCTATCTCCATGAAATAAATTCGAAGTTTCTTGGGACATGCAGGATTTTATAGAAGATTCATCAAAGACTTCTCAAAAATTGCACATCCGTTATGCAAGCTTTTAGTGAAGGAGGTGAAGTTTGTGTTTGATGAGGCGTGTCTAAAAGTATTTGAGTTTCTAAAAGAGAAGTTGATTTCAGCCCCTATCATTGTTTCACCAGATTGGACGATGCCTTTTGAGGTTATGTGTGATGCTAGCAGAGTGGCTTTGGGTGCAGTCTTTGGCCAAATATGTGAGAAGATTTTACATCCAATTTACCATGCTAGCAAAGTACTTTATCCAGCTCAGAAGAATTATACCGTGACTAAATATGAATTATTGGCAGTGGTCTTTGCTTTTGAGAAATTCAGATCTTACTTGATTGGTACGAAGGTGATTGTGCATACAGACCATGCAACACTTTGGTATCTTATGTCAAAGAAGGATGCTAAGCCAAGATTGATTCGGTGGGTGCTTCTACTGTAAGAATTTGATTTTGAAGTCAAGGATCGAAAGAAAATCGAGAATCAGGTCGCTGACCATATATCACGTCTTAAGGGTGAGGCCATGCTTAAATCAAGGGATAATCTTGATATTGATAATACTTTTTTAGATGAGCAAGTGCTGGCAACATCACAAGACTTAATCCCATGGTTTGCAAATTTTACCAACTTTCTAGCAAGTGATCTAATCCCGGAAGATATGTCGTATCAACAGAGAAAGAAATTCATGCATGAGGTGAGAAAATTATTCTGGAATGAGCCATATCTGTTTAGAGTTTGTGCAGATGGTATGATTCAAAGGTGTATCCCAAAGGCTGAAATGATGAGTATCTTGGAAGCATGTCATTAATCTCTAATTGGGGGTCATCATGGTTCTACGCGAACTGCGCACAAGATCTTACAATGTGGCTATTACTGGCCTACCATCTATAAAGATGCTCATGACTATGCTCGGGCCTGTGACCAATGCCAAAGACAAGGGAATATCTCACGCAGATATAACTCCCTATGACAACTATCCTTGAGCTTGAATTATTTGATGTATGGGGAATTAACTTTATGGGCCCCTTTGTGAGCTCACATGGGATGAAATACATTTTGGTAGCTGTTGAATATGTTTCTAAATGGGTGGAGGTAATTTTGCTTCCCAACAATGAAGGAAGAAGTGTCACAACATTCTTGAAAAAGAATATATTTTCACGATTTAGGACACCACGAGTAATCATTAGTGATAGAGGATCCCACTTCTGTAATCGTCTGTTCAAAGCCCTGCTTGAAAAATATGGTGTCAAACATAAGGTGGCAATAACTTTCTATTCTCAGACGAGCGGGCAAGTTGAGGTGTCAATTCATGAGATAAAGTCTATCTTTGCAAAGACGGTGAATGCCAATAGGACTGATTGGGCTCAAAGATTGGATGATGCATTATGGGCATATCGAACTTCTTTCAAGACACCAATTGGTGCATCTCCATATCAGCTGGTGTTTGGTAAATCGTGCCATTTTCCTGTTGAACTTGAACACAAGGTATTATGGGCATTGAAGAGGTTGAATCTGGAATGAAGAGATGCGGCTAAATTGAGGCTAGATCAGATGAATGAGATGGATGAATTTCATCTACGGGCTTATGAAAGTTCAACACTTCATAAAGAAAAGATGAAACTATATCATGACTGAAAAATCAAACGATGAGAGTTTCATCCGGGAGATTTGGTGCTATTCTATAACTCCAGGCTTTGCGTTTTTCCTGGAAAATTATGGTCGAAATGGTCTGAACCATTCATCATTGTTAGGGTATTCCCGCATGGAGCAATTGAGCTGAAAGGTGAATATAATGTTTTATTTAAAGTCAATGGGCAACGTGTAAAACACTATGTGGGAATCACGGAAGAGATAACCACTTGTAAGGAGCTTAGAATTGATGCAGTCTGAGTAGTCAAGCTATCCAAGTCGTGCCGCAACGTTAAATTATGCATTTCATGGGAGGCAAACCATAGGCTGGTTGGTGAAGTCTGAGTAACCAACCTAGCCAAGTCGTGCCGCGACGTTAAATCTGGCGCTGCTTGGGAGGCAACCCAAGGTCAAATTGGTTGGGATCTGCTCATTAGAGAATAAGTTAGCGGTACCTTACAATATTGAAGCCGAATATGTCCTGTAAAACACACGACACTGCTTCACGCCATGTAAGTCCATCCACGTAACGTGGGTGGATACCGTAGAAGTCAGAAACTGTTTATGTACCTGCTGAGGGTACAGGCCCGATTGATGATGCGGTACCCGACACTATAGCACCACCGCCTCCCTCTGGTATGGTTTCAATTTCAAGGGACTTCCTGCAGCAGTTGGTGGATCGACAGACACAGATGTTTGAGCGACAGGCTCACACTGAGGCCCAGATGTCTAAGTTGGTATCCTAGCTTAAGCCATGGGTTAGGACCACGGTAGAGGCTACCGAGGCTAGAGTGAAGGCCCGTATGATTGCTGCTATGGATAGGTTTATGCGAGAGCTTCATGGACGGATTAATAGCTTTGAGTCACGGATGACCACTCGAATGAGTTCGACAGCTTCCTGATATGGTGGGATTGACACAAGAAGTGGTTGCATTGATAGAGGAGGTGAGAGCTTTAGAACTGAGCAGCACTCCTGTTATTCCACCCATGACCGTTCCAGCCCCAATGAGGCCGACTTTTGAGGTAGATTTGTTTGTTGATGAGGAACCTCATATTGATCAAGGCAAGAGAGCATGTAGTTCGACGGATCAGGGTGATAGTGGTGATAAGTTCGAGGATGATTTCCAGAGAGCAGTTAAGGCCTCTAGGGTAGAGTACCATGCCCGATAGATTGCTTAGGAGGAGAGGGAATGGGGTGCATTCTCTAGTTAGATACCCTTTCCACCGAACGCACCTAGTAGCGAGCCCAGAGAGCATGCTGATGATCATGCATTAGGAGGGCCCACATTCGGTGCCTAGGGCACCTCAGGTATGTCTTCACTCCATTCCACTTACCATATTGATAGTTGTGCACTGAGGGCAGTGCATCATTGTTTAGTTGGGGGTGGAGGTGTACCACCACTTGGGTTTTTTTTGTTTCCATGTTTCTTTTACCCCGATTATGCTATCATAGTAGAACCGGCATGTTTAGGTTGTTGTTTTTCATGATTTAATTAGGAGAAAAATAGGGGAACCTTAGTGCAGTTCAATTTTGAACATAGTTTGAATGATAAGGATGCTTTGTGATTATGGAAAGGACACCCCTCCTGAATATTTTATTTTGAAATGTGTGTGTAGTATGCTAGTTTGTGACAGCTGTTGGATCTTGTTATGGAATTAGTATTATAGGAAACATAACTGTAGCTAGCAATGCATGAACTGAATAGGTAGTCGTTGATAGTGCAACCGTGTGCTATGTGTGCGAGAGGTCATTACTTAGTTCACTTTGTGTGTGCGATTCAGAACTTGCCTGGTTAGTCTTGCCTAGGTTATAGGATAGTGGTTAGGAAAGAATCATAGGCCATTTTTGAATAAGTCCACTTTGAGCCTAAATGCCCGACCAAACGAAATAAACATCCCTTGATCCCGATGTTGAGCCTTAATTGACCTATTCCTTTCATTAGCCTTTTCACCTTCCCATTTTGACGAATAATGAACCTGTCTTAGCCCTGGTTCCTCCTTGGACATTGTGTACCTCAACTCAGGTAAATCGCCTAAGTTGAGGGTGGCTATTATAGGGGTGCGTAGATTGATTTGGGTATGAAGAAGGGGTTAATAAAAGAAAAAGAGAGCAAATTTGAGTGTGCAAAAGAGAAAAAAGAAAAAAAAGAAAAAGAAAGAGAAAGAAAACTAATAATTATGTTTTGAAAAAATGAAGAAAATCACACCCCAAAATTTGAAAATAAATGAAAGAAAATACGGGAGAATAAATAAGCATGGTTGAAAAGTGGAGCCAAAAATAATGTAGAGCCAAGGAGGGTTGAGTTTGAGTCACCATATCCAGATGGACCATCCCCATCCCCAAGCCTACATTACAAGACGATGAAAGTCGTATAGTGATCCTAGTCCAACTGTCCGAAAAAAAAACTAAGGCATAGAAAATAAGGGCAAGCCTATGGTATTTCATGCGCACTGTTTGAACTTCTTTTTGAGAGAGAGTGTTTTTACTGAGTCCCTACTTTGAGATTCATTAATATACTGTGAGTGTATGGGACTTCTTTGTTATGAGAGTATATGGGTTGCATTGTTAGCTGCTATTTGTACGGATAATGTCATTTTCATATATGCTTAGTTGTTTGCTCATAATCTCATGCAATCATTTGATCCCTTCTGTGTCATGATAATATGCTGCATGTATACAAACTATGAATTTGATTTGCAAGTTGGAGGGGTCAGAAAACTTTTGAGGTCAAAACCAATGAGTCGACTGTCGTAGGTCCCTTAGGTTTCTCTTAGTTAAGCATCATTGTGTTTATTTTGTTTTGTTTGCCTGAGGACATGCAAAAATTCTAAGTTGAGGGTGTTGATGTGTCATGAAATCATGGTTTCATGACACTTTCGATGCGTAAAACAGGGAAAATATGTAGTAACTTGGGTGTGTTTGGTTGGTATGATGTTTTTTCTATTCTACACTGTAGGAAAATAGGTTTTGGAGGCAAAATGGACAAAAAGGAAGAATCATACTCAATAATGAAGTATCTGAAGACGAAAGAACCAGGATCTGCACCGGAAAGGTGACCCACGACAGGACTCACGTACCGTGAGTCCACTCACGTGACGTGAGTGGCTGCTGTGAGTCAACTTTATAAATGTTCAATGTTGCCTGATTTCCACGTCACTGACCCACGTGGCGTGACTGGGTTCCACGACACCAAGTCACGATACTGTGGAAAGTTGCCAACTATGTTTTCCTATTTTGATTTGGATAGGATTCGTCTTGTATCTATAAATACCCCTTTGATGTCCTATGTTCAGGAGTTAGCCATTACATTATTTTGAGATAGTTTTTCATTATTTTGAGTTCATAAACACCTTATTGGATTTGGTAATCCTGGAACATCGATTCTAGGGTTTTATTCATAATTGAGATTTCAGAGTTTCTTCTTTATTGTGAGCTTTCAACTATGTTTTCATCCTCGAATTCTTCTTGTGCTCTTACAAACATGAATAGCTAAACTCATCAACTGGGGTTGTGTGAACCATGAGGAATTAACGAAACGAGTTAAGTGCGAAGCAAATTCTAAACCGGTGTGAATGTATGTATTGTTATTTCCTTCGTTGTGATTGATCTTCTAACGGTTGCAAACGTTAGAAACATGCTTGTATTCTAGACTTGCTCGAGAGAGAGGCAGAGATTGGGAAAAGGGAATAACAACACAGATTTGAAGCTATCAACCTTCATCAAATAACTTGAGCCGTAGCAGGAATAGTTATCTGAGATCCAGGACAAGGGTTAGTAGTGCGACACTTGGAGACCGAGAGGAGAAGAGTGAAATTTGTCTAACCAAGGTTGAGAGAAGTTTAGATGAACATATCTTGTTAGATTTTGCATGCAACGCAGCGGGATAGTTTTGCCAGCACAAGTAACCAATAGAGTTAAGTAATCATTGGGTATCACAGTCCTAGTGTATTTCTTATATTGTCTACAAATCCTAAAATCAGCAATCGTTACTGTCACCACTTATTCATACCCCCCCCCATTGTTACTTACTTGCCAATTACTCAGACTAGCATTCTACATAATTTCGTCCTATTCCCTGTGGGATCGAACCCAGCCTAGTTGGGTTCTATATTTGATACAATGACCGCATTATCCTTTTCTGAAGGTATATTTTGGGTGACATCAATGACCATAACTCTGCTCATTGAGACCACCACGGCATACCTAAGCGTTACCCATAAGTTGAGGTGCTACCTATACGAGCCTAATAGGTGGCAAGTGATGCCGACCTCTACCTGGAGGATTCCTACCTCCGGACCAAATACCACTAATACTGAACTGCTGACATGCCCTCTTACCGCTATTACTATATGTCCTAATACAAGCCCTCTCTGTAGCTATGGCATGATTGATAACCTGAGAAAAAGGAAACCCAGCTGCTACCAAATGCTCCAATGCCAAGCAGAGTGGTAAAGTCAATCGTCTTACAAACCCACACACCATCTTATGCTTTGTAGGAAATAATCGAGAAGTATTTTTGGCCCACTCGAGAAACCCAATCTCATAATCTGAAAATGATAAAGATCCCTGCTGAATACCAATAAACCCAACTTTGGCATGAGAACCACTTAATATATCAGGCACCACCACTGACTTTGAAGTATCCATGGAAAGACTTGAAATACCTAACACAGAATCCTAAAAAGCTGAGGCAGTCACAAACTCTATTGGGCCTGGGCTGGCCCCCAGACCTTCTGGCTGACGCTGAAGATCCTCTATATCGATCTCTAACTTCTTAGTCTAATGCTGAGCTGAAACTCTAGGAACACACGCAAAGTATCATATGCATCTATTCATATCCTCATGCTATCCATCTGGGAAATAGTGGAGTCAAATAAATTACTAGAGGATCATAGAAGTATGGACACACGATAAGGAGTCAAGATTAGAATTTACTAAGAATGCCCTACAGCCTCCCAAAGATAGAATACAGATGTCTCCGTACCGGTCCACAAGACTCTACTAGACACTTAGCTCTTGTACCAACAACACCAACAAACCTAGGCTCCAATACGAATTTGTCACTACCCAATTTCTCAAGTCATGATGGCACCTACTCTAACCCACCAGTAGGCGAGCCAACCTGTAGTCTGAAATGGATAGTAACAGACTACCAAGAGAAGAGAGAAAACTGCAGAATAAATATAATAAAAGGCTAATATAATCCTAAATCCTCGTGAAGCCAGTACAAAAGCTTCTAATACATCAGGAGTACAAGTGAAATACAGGATATATATATATATATACACACAAAGATGTCTCTGAATACAACATAGAGATTAGTCTAACAATAACAAAGAGAGAGTAGGAGAACTCCAAGCTTCAGGAGCTCACCCTAAATATCTGATCCATGGCTACTCCGTACGATGCACACCTCAATGATGATAACTCGTACTATGATCTGCAGGCTACAGAAGTATTGTATGAGTACCAGCACGTGGTAATCAGTAGGTATCGGTTAACTGAGCTCCAAAAATAATGCAAGCATAGGTAACATGTAAGCATAGATAATATGTAAGCAAGAATATAACTGCAGGCAACTATCCAAGAAAACTAAGCATAATGAGGCTAATAGAGCAATAAGGATACACTATCCTATCCTAACAGTATTCAGGAACTAAAGTATAATACCGTATATCACTAGCCAATATATCAATGAATAGTGAAAGAAGGATGTAGAGTAGTATGCAAGGCCAAAGAATACATATACAATATGAATAGGCAAAGAAAGAGAGGGGTGTATGATAATTCCATATATATATATATCACATATAGGACTAACTCAAAGGTAATAACCTGAGGGATCCTATATATATATATATATATTATATATATATATATATCACATATAGGACTAAATCAAAGGTAATAACCTGAGGGATCCAACCTAATATCTCAAGGATCATAGCCAAGAAAGGGAGCTAATACTAGCATACTCAAAGCCTCTAACCCAAAATATGACTAATCATAAGATAACCTAATAATAATACACCTTATCGTAATGGAGAAAGGGAAACTAGAAACACATTGATAATCTCAGGTACCAGTCCATAATTATCCTGCCACGAATTAACCATAATAACAAACAATAAAGTTACTGGCTAGTCCGGACAAACAACAACCTAACCGGGCCCCCATAAGACCAGAAGTTTCAGTCAAACACTCAACATACAACAATCATAACTTGTACCTGTACAGCCCCTCTTAAGACCGATAGATACAGGCTCCAAACAGCTATACTGGTGATAGGCAATGCATATGAATGAATGAAATACCACATAAATCAAAAATACCATGTCCAATCTAAGTACCATAAAGTACCAAGTGTATACACCTCCTCCAGCTCAGTGGTCGCAAAGGCAGGACCTATGACGACCATCCTTTTCCAACACTACCAGTCACAGACGAAGAGGCCCATAAGGGATTCGGGATATCCATATATACTGCCTGGTTGCGAACTAGGACTTTCAATAATTATCATAATCAATCTACTTTTTCCAGTACCTAAGAGATATATATATGTACAAATGTAATGAGTGCACAAACTCAAACCATGACTAAAAGAGTGTACATTGTATAATAAGTGCACGGACTCGAACCTTGACTAAAATAGTGTACATCTGTAAGCCATTACCCGAGATTAAGTTTGGGACTAAATCATCATAATAATGTAGAAAGGGTCAAAATCTCCATAGACCGAAGTAAATAGTAGTGGTAAAAGAGTGGGTAAACCATGGACTAGATTTGATCTCGGTCTAATTTCCAAAATATCATTTTTAATTTTAAAATCTCATAATTTATTAAATAAGATGGTACGATTCCCATCATAAAAGAGTCCATTTTAAAAGTGAAAAGTAGGAATAAATCCCTTTATGAAAAACAGTAGTAAAGTCAAGGTTTTAGTTGGAATTGCACCACAAAGTGAGCATGAATGCGCCTAAAAATATGCATACCATCACCAGTATCCAAACAATATAACCATAAGTACCTAAACGTCTATAAACTAGAATCATGTCCTCCTAAAGGATAAAATACTCACTTGGAGTCCAACTGACATTGTAACCTTGGCCTCGGGCCCAATAATATATAGTCAACATAATAACATCTCATAACTTGAGAAACTACAATAAATGAGGGTGTGAAGTCACTAAAGGATCTAATTAGGGAAAATATCATCTAAATCACTAAGTCAAAAGGCAATTCTTATACTAAAGGATCCTTAATAATCAAACTAGGGTTAACATGCTTGTGATCGAGGGTAATAGGATTCTATGGCCATAACAAGTATTCAAAGATAAGGTTTGGGTCACATGTCTACCCCAAATTCCCTAAATAGACTAATTCATGATATACTAGTCATAGTCCGATCCAATGATCCCTACCTAGCATGCACTCTATGCAATACACAATCTCATAAAGAAAAGTAGACTGAAGCCTACCTTAATGCCGTTTTCCAAACTCGAATCGTCCACAAATCACTCGTCCTTGCTCTACAATCTCAAAATGCCGCCACGCTTCTAAAATAATCATCTAAACGTCAATACGAGTTAAAAGAGACCCATATTGCTATAGCAAAGATCGGGTCAAAATTTAGGGCAAGAACAGGCCTGCGGAGCCCTCAAATAAAATCCAAAATTCAATCCATCACGGGGTCCCTTGAAGGACAAGGAATGTATTCTCAAAAGTTGAGCACAAACAGAGCGTAAATCTGGGCTCAAATCAGCCCCTAACATTTATGGATTTTAAGACCTAAATCTTAAGAATTTACAAGGAAAATAATATAATTTAACGGGGAAAAATATTGGGAAACGACCAAGGAGCGTTGAGCTACCTTACCTTTGCTTCAATGGATGATTCGCCACACTTTTTGATGTCCTATGCTCTAAAAAAGGGAGGAAAAGGGTTAGGAAATGAGGGATAAAAATGGGTGAAGAAGGGGATTTAACATCTCCAGGTGCCGCTAAAGTTGCTACTGGGTCACTTAAGTGACTACCGCTTAAGCGAAGATTGATGGCTAAAGCGATAGGCCAGGAGAAGCGTGGTTCGCTTAAGCGACACCCTGGTCTCTAAAGCGACGTCAACTTAAGCAGACAAGGATCGCCAAAGCGATCCTCAGCTAGGCAGCCAAGTATCACTAAAGCCACACCAAGCTACTAAAGTGGCTATTCCTTAAGCGACTCCCAAGCCGCTTAAGCGACTGCACCAGCAACTGAGGTACTAGATTTTGCTAAGTCCAAATGGACTCCGATCGGGTGCTCGGGATTCGTTCGGAACCCCGTGCTCTTTCAGACTCAATGGAATAATCAAAACTTTCTTCCAAGATTTTTTTGATTAAATGTGGGCCCTACACCTATAGTTCCATTTTTCATCAAATCTACCCAATAGCCCAAAAGGAGTCCAAAAGCTTTGGGACCTGAACCGAGGCTCCCTCTAGTATAAAATCAATGTTTTGTAGTTGATGGCACTGTCAGAATTTCCATCTGAGGTTGTTTACTAGGAGTTTTATTCCGAAACCAATTCCTTAACAGTAAAAGCTCCAAAATAGGGAATTGAGCCTAAAACCCAAATGAATCGCTCGATAACCAAACTGACAGTTCCAGCAAGTCATAAATGACTTGTTGCCTTTGTGGGAAGGCTCAAAACACCAAAAATGCATAGAAATCAAGAAAACAACCTGGATGGTCATTACATGATGCCTACTGAGGACAAGTGTACCGCACTCACTCTTACTTTCTATACCTTTTTGATACAGATCCTAGTTTGATGTGACCCACAGATTGTGAGTTTGTGTAGTTGGAGCATTTTGAAGTCAGGTTAAGTTCCCCATTCCAGAGTTTGTGCTCGGCTTCATCTAGTACCCTATGTCATTATTTTTTCATTTAGAGACAAAATGCATATATTTCATACACTATGTCAGTTATAGTGTTGTTCATTTTCTCATGACACTAGATGCTTGAGAGATTTTGAGTTGTATTTTAGATATCTATCTTTGCTACTGTATTGACTTGGTTTTAATCCTAAGTCTCATATTTCACTTACTTATTTATCTTCTTTCTCCAATTATTCTCTTTTGATATTGGTCTTTCTTACCAAGGTTGAGTCAGGGTAGGTGCCATTATGACCTCGGATTTTAGGCCAAGACAAATTAGTATCAGAGTGCTAGGTTCACCTATCTCATTAGCAGAAGAGTAAAATGTCTAATAGAGTCCCGTTGATTGGTATGTTGATGTTTATACCTATCTTCGGGAGGCTATGAGACATTTTTAGGAAACTCTTCTAATTTGATTCATTATTGTGAATGTTGTTTATGCTAATTATTCTAAACTTATATCTCATTCTTTATGCATAAATGGTGACAACTCGATTAAGAACTATTGAGGATGCTGAGCTAGCACCCACTATAGGATCCCTAGTCGGGGGATGAGGCAGGGGTCACGACTAAGACCGAGGTAGAGGCTGGGCTCGAGGAGTGGCTTCGACTAGAGAGTGAGTTAGAGTGACCTCTCCTGAGCCAGTGATTGATTATATTGAGGTGACTTATCAACTAGAGGATATGGGACCATCCCAGGCCCCTTAGAGTTTTGTTGCCACTTTAGTGTTGCAGGATATTCTAATTTAGCTTTTGAGCTATTTAAATGGAACCTCTCAGGCAGATGTTTTATCGGATACACTAGATGGTTCTTAGCTATGAGAGAGGGTTCAACACTAGGATATGTTCCTATTCAGGGTTTTCAGACTCTAGGCACAACCAACTGCTATTGTGGCCCCATATATTGAGGCATTTCCTTCCAAACTTATTGTTTTTCCTATAGTTCCTGGTCCAGTGATGTCTATTGATAAGCAGAAAAGGTTTGAGAGATTTATAAGATTGGCCCCTCCTAAGTTTAATAGTGCTATTTATGAGAATGATTATGAGTTCTTGGTCAATCTTCAGGAGAGGTTGGATAACCTTGGTTCATTTGAGTCTCGTGGTATTATTTAAACAACCTTCTAATTATTTGATGTGGCTAAGCAATGGTAGAGGTCTTTGTCTATTATAGACCAGTGGGTTTGCCTTCTTTGACTTGGACCCAATTTTATGAGATTTTTTTGAGAGGTTTGTTCCTTTTACCTTGAGAGACAAGTTGAGGGACGAGTTTGATGACTTGGAGTAGGGCTCCATGACTATTGCTGAATATAAGGCTCATTTCTATGCTTTGTCTAGGTATGGTATATCTAGTGTGTCCATAGAGTTTAAGAGGATTAGAAAGTTTGTTAAGGGTTTGACTACTTCTTATCAGTTAGCGACAACTCACTTAGTGACTTCAGGTGGCTCCTTTCAGAATATTATAGATCATGCCAAAAGGATCCAGAATATTCACCAGGGTGCTTAGAGTGATGGTGGTAAGAGGGGACACCAACTGGGCAGTTTCAATGGTCATTTATCCCAAGGTATTCATCCGGAGGTAGGAAATTTTTTAGGTAGAGGTTCTTATATTTACCATGATAGATCGATTAAGGCATCTTTAAATAGTTTAGAAAGTAGGTTTGCTGGTTCTGAGGCTTTGAGTGTTCAAAGATAAGGTCATGGAGGCTGAGGGTCTTATTTTATGGAGGGTTTTCTAATTTTGCGGGGCCCTAACAATGTGATTTACTAGTAGGGGATGTTATGTGTTTGATAAGTTTGGACACTTAGCGAGGGATTGTCCTTGACGTGCGATGGGTTCTCTCAAGTAGAGTTCTCAACCTCAGATTTGTCCGACGCTAGTATTAGTAGTCAGAGGGGGGTACATAGTGCAGTAGAGGTAGATCTAGAGGTACCATAAGTAGAGCTCAAGGTACTCATAATAGTGGATAAGGAGTTTTTCAGTCTAGTAGCAGACGTGGTTAGTGCTATGCTTTTCATGGGAGACTTAAGGTAGAGGCCTCTAATGCTGTGATTACATGTATCTTCCCAGTTTTCCATCACCCTGGTTTAGTGTTTTTTGAACTTGTGTGTACATTTTATTATGAATCTGCATAGTTTTCTTTTGGTTTCATTGCTATATGTGAGTCTCTTGCCACCCATTCATGTTTCTAACCTCTTAGGCAATTCTTTAGTGGTGGATCGGGTGTACCGATCATGTGTAGTGATTTTTTAGGGGCCTGAGACTTGGGTATACTTGATCATTCTTAATATGGTTGACTTTGATGTCATATTGGGTATGGATTGGTTTCCTACTTATCATGCAGTTTTATATTATTATTTCAAGACCATAACCTTAGCTATTCTGGGTGTGCCAAGGTTAGAGTGGAAGGGTACTACTAGTTTTTGTCTGAAAGGGGTTATATCTTCTCTTTTTACTTGTCGTATGGTAGGGAAAGAGTGTCTTTCTTATTTGGCTTATGTGCGCGATACTAGTGTTTATTCCCCATCTCCCTTAGATTCTATTAGAGTTGTTAGAAATTTAGTGAACGTGTTTCCTACGGACTTACCTGGTGTTTCTCTGGATAGGGATATTGATTTCGCTACTGACATGGAGTAGGGCACCAAGCCCATTTCCATTCCTCCTTATAGGATGACCCTAGCAGGGTTAAAAGAATTGAAGGAGCAATCACAGGATTTGTTAAGCAAAGGGTTTATTAGACTGAGTGTTTCTCCTTGGGGTGCTCCTGTCTTATTTGTGATGAAGAAAGATGGGACCATGTGTATGTGTATTGATTATCAAGTGTTTAACAAAGTGACTATCAAGAACAAGGATCCTCTCCCACATATCGATGATTTGTTTGATCAGCTTTATGGTGTGATAGTGTTTTCTAAAATTGACTTACGGTCTGGTTTCGATCAGTTAAGGATTAGAGCTTTAGATATTCCAAAGACTGCTTTTAGGACATGGTATGGTCACTATGAGTTCTTGGTTATGTTTTTTGGGCTGACTAACATCCCATTGACGTTTATGGAATTAATGAACAAAGTATTTTGGCCTTATCTTATTTCTTTTATAATTGTGTTTATCGATGATATCTTTATTCTATTTCTTTCTTAGGGCATGTGGTGACCAAGGATGATATCATGGTTAATCTGGCCAAGGTAGCAGCGGTGTGTGATTGGGTTAGACCTTCTTCTCCACAGATATTTGGTGTTTTGTTGGGTTAGCCACTACTACTGAGATTTGGTGTTTTATTGGGTTAGTGGGATATTATTGATAATTTATGCAGGGTTTCTCTTCCATTGTGGTATCATTGAATAAGTTGACTCGGAGAAAAGTTGTTTTCCAATGGTCGGACTATTATGAGAGGAGCTTTCAAAAGCTCAAGGAGTTGTTAACTTTGACTCCTATCTTGACTTTGCCTGAGGAGGGCATGGATTTCAGAGTGTTTTGTGATGCATTTAGAGTTGGCATAGGTGGTGTGTTGATGCAAAAGGGTAAGGTGATAGATTATGCTTCTAGGCAGTTGAAGGTACATGAGAACTACCCTACTCATGATTTGGAGTTAGCTGCGGTTGTGTTTGTGTTGAAATTATGACATCACTATTTGTATGGGTTTTATTGTGAGATTTTCTCTAATCATCGTAGCCTTCAGTACTTCTTTAGTCATCGAGAACTGAAGACTTTTACTGACCTAATCTATTTGGTCCTCAACATCCGAACATCTTGATCAAGTATCGCCATTGGTTCCTCCTTACAGGAGAGATTCTTATCCAACAACATAGATTCCTAATGTATTATGTAGTTACATCGCTGTGGTACTTCTTAAGAACTGAGATATGACATACCAGATGAATTCCCAAAAAACTTGGAGGCAATGCAAGTTTATAAGCTACCAGACCCATATCCTCAAGAATTTTGACAGGACCAATGTACCTGGGGCTACGCTTGAGCCACTTGCAAAACCGCATCACTCCCTTCATGGGAGAGACCTTGTGTAGCACATGTTCATCCTTCTTTCTGTCGACTTTGGACTACTAAAAGATTTTCCTGAATGAACCTTACCTTATCTTGAGACTCTCTTACCAAATTAGTGCCTACGGGTTTCACATTACCCATCACAAACCAACCTATGGGTGATCTACATCTCCTCCCATATAAAGCCTCAAATGGGGGCTATGTCAATACTGGAGTGATAACTATTGTTGTACAAATACTCACACAATGGCAAGAACTGATCCCAATGACCCCCAAAGTCAGCCACACATATCAGAAGCATGTCGTTTAGCACCTGAATAGTCCTCTCAGATTGCCCGTCAGTCTGAGGATAAAAGGTAATACTGAGGTATAGCTTAGTGACCAACTGCTCATGCCACTTGTTCCAAAACATGGAGGTAAAATACGTACCTCTATGATATATTGTGGAGACTGGAACCCCATGCAACTGCAAAACCTCCTTAACATAGATCTTAGCTAAATTCTCTGCATTTTAATTCACCTTATCTGGAATAAAATGTGTTGTAAAACCCCAAAAATCCAAAACTAAGATTAAAACCATGCTTCGAGTATTTGTAAAATTAAACTACATGTTTCAGATGTATTATAAGTGATTTAGACATATATTAAGTCCACAAGTAACTCTTAGCTCATAGCCAAGTTGAAACCTTCCTTACCGGTGATTTTCTTGTGAAGAATCTTACTATAGTCAACTTCAAACGATCATAACTTCTAGATTCCGCTGAATTTTTGAGCTTAAGACCAACCAAATTATATATATTTGAATTATATTTCTAACGCATGCATATTTTCCTTAATCCGATATCGGAGCTAAGTGTTATAGCCATTTTAGTGAAGCACTATACAACAGTGAGAACCTACGAGCGAAGGTACGATCGTGGTTATAATGTACGATCGTACCATGCTCCCATATTATGGAAAAAGCCCCCAAAACCTGAAATTTTACATGTATACCTTTCAACCATGAGAGGGAAAACCACGACCGTTCTTTAAAACCATGATTAAAGGCACGATCGTGGCTTCAAAACTTGATCTGGCTTGAACTCCCAAGCTATGGACCTAGGCATGATCATGAGTGGGTCACATGATTGTACCATGACTCATCTAATCATGTTCAGAGAATCCAAAATTCCATCCCATACCACGATCACAACCCACGATCATAGGTAGGACCCACAATCATGGGAAGGTCTCATTAGATCCTCCAAGCAGTTTTTCCAGTACGTTTTTATAAGGGAACCTCAACCTTTTCCCACTTTTTTAACATTAAAACTATGTCGTTTAAGCCTTACCAAATCTGATTACTAATGTTAATATTACCCTAAGACTTCATTACATTGAAAACACTTGACACTTAGAAATTTTAGAGCAAAAGAGGCAATTTTCTTAACCCAAAGGTTTTACAACTTCAAGCTCCCAATTCTAAGGATTTCTTCAAATTTTTCATCTCTAGGTTTGTGGGATTTCATCAATGGGTATCCTTTCACCCCATTGAGTCCCAAAGTTAAGTCAAATCCTCAGTTTAATTCCTTCTTCAGAGCTTAGGGTGTATGCATGTTGTGAATTTCTCGATATTCCAGTTCTTTGATCTCAATGATTTATAAATCCATGTTTTAGCATGAATTTCAGTATCATTACATATTCAATATTATAAACCCTAATTATATTGTAAAAACCATGATTTTTCGATTTGAGTTATTAAATTCCTTAATTCACTCAGCTTATGGTAATGTCATGATAGTTACATTCTTCAGAGATGGCGGGTTATGAACACTCGATGACCTAGGATTTCATGCATATACTTAAGAGTATTATATCCTCCAGTTTACATGTTTTGAATGCTTTCAGATAATGCATTTATTTTCAGTCTTCAGAATATTTCTATATTGTGCATTTCAATTATCAATGTCATTCAGTTGGGAGTAGTACCTAGCATCAAGCAGACGCACGGATAAAGGCTCACCCATCAGTTAGGATGAGATCTTTAGCAGAAGACCCTATGTCCCAGAACTACGGTGCCACCGTAGGTTCTAAAGGGTCACCTGTCAGAGCAGTCTTGACATCTTAGTCCTTTGAACGTCTGTTTAGTGGATCCATGTCAGTCAGTGTTCTTACCCTTGGCAAGGTACTAAATACCCTTCCTGCTGGGGCTATAGGTTGGACCTTGGTTAGCTCAGATTGGGGTATGTCGGTTAACATTAGTTCCCACAGTCCACAGTTCATAGTTCAGATTTAGATACTTGCATGACCTTGTATTTAGTTGTTTAGCTTATTATACAGTACGTATTTACTACTCGGTATTGCATTAGTTTACTATGTCATATACATCATATTCAGCCTATATCAATATTTTCCCATATCACATACTCAGTACATTCAAAGTACTGATCGCATACCTTCTTTGTGCTATATTTTCTTATAATTAGGTACAGACGTTCAACATTCAAACCACAATTAGTATAATTTCTTTCTTTATCAATAGCAGTGTCGGTGAGTCTTCATCATTCGAGGGCCAATCATAAGTCTTTCTTTTAGTACTATTTATTTTTAGATAGTTGGAGTTAGTAGGGGGCTTGTCCCAACAATTCATATGATGTAGAGTCTTTTAGACAAACAATTAGATTTTCAGCATATTATTTTATTTATGTCAGACAGTCTTTGTTTTTGATATTCAGTATGGATTCAACTTTTATTATGACTGTGTCATTTTAGTTTAGCTTTCGCATAGTGTTGTATGAGTTATTTCAGTATTCTAAATGTCTTGCCAGGCCATGGGTTAGCTTGGGTTCACTTGTGACTCTAAGCACCATGTTACAACTAGGGGGTAGTTTCGGGTTGTGACAAACTTTGGTATCAGAGCGCAAGGTTTAAAGCGTCCTAGGGTATATGAAAGCCACATTAAGTAGAGTCTTATTCATGGGTGTGAAGTGCACCACACTTATGAGTGAGAGGCTATAAAATATTTTAGGAAAGGGTTTCTCTTCTTTCATGCTCATATCGTGCGATAGAGTGTAAACTCTATTTAAATACTTTCTTCTAACTCGTGCTCTACACGTTTATAGAAAATACCTCCTAAGAGAACTACCAAAAAAAAGAATGGTAATGGCAACGGGAATGGAAATCAGCAAGCTCCACTTGCTCCAACAAACCCTTTGAATGGAAATGTCTCCCGGGCTGCATACAGGGCTGCCTTCACAGCATTAGCCTAGTCCATGATCACCCAAAATAATCTGTAGCCTATGGCACCAGCCAACTCGGTAATGAATACGACAACAACCAAAGTCCAAGACTTCACTTGGATGAATCCTCCAGTGTTCTTTGGGTCTAAGTCCGAAGAGGATCCTCAAGAGTTCTTGAATAGTAGTCAAAAAATTACTGAGATCATGGGTGTCACTCTAACTGAAAGTGCTAACTTGGCTTCTTATCAGCTGCAAGGAGTGGCTTACACTTGGTGTATATAATGGAAAAAGAATAGAGGTGCAGATACAGAACCGGTGGAGTGGGATAAGTTTGTTGCTCCTTTTATAGATAGATTTTTCCCACTTGAGTTGAAGGAATATAAGGTCTAGGAGTTCATTAATTTGAAGCAGGGTAACATGAGTGTGAGGGAGTATTCTCTTCAGTTCACTCAGCTTGAAAAGTATGCTCCAACCATGGTTGCTGACTCTAGGGCCCGTATCAGTAAGTTTGTGTCTGGTGTTTCTTAGGATATGGTCAAAGAGTGCAGGACTATTATGTTAGTTAAGGAGATAGACATCTCCAGGTTGATGGTTCATGCTCAACAGAGGGGGAAAAAGTCAAGGAGAAGGAAAGAGAGAACAAGAGGGCCAGAATAGGTAATTTTAATTTCTCTCAGCAGAGGTCAGATGGTGGTAATCGTTCTCAGTTTCTCCAGAAATATTCAGCTCCAACCCCTTCTTCTGCTAGTGCTCCAGTGCTCAAGTTCAGGCAGGATAATCGAGATTGGGCACCAGACTCTAAGTCCCAAGGTTGTGTTACTAGTGGTCGTACTAATCCATTCTGCAAGAAATATGGTAAGACCCACAAGGGTGAGTATATAGATGGTAGTGATGCTTAATGTGGATATGGTAAGCCAGACAACAGATTGAAGGAGTTCCCAGTGGCTTCACAAAGAGGCAGAGATACTCGTCAACATAATTAGTCTAACTCTTCAGCAGCTCCAGCAGGTCACTCGACTCAATAATGTGTCTCATCTAGTACAGGTGGCAGTCAACATCAGAACAGGTTCTACGCCCTTCATACCCAACAAGATAAGAAAGGTTCTTATGACATAGTCACTGGTACGGTACAGGTCTTCCATATTTATGTCTATGTATTATTAAATCCCGGAGCCTCCCTCTCTTTTGTAACTCCTTATATAGCCGTAAATTTTAGCGTTGGTCCCAAAACTCTCTCCGAACCTTTTTCAGTCTCTACTCCAGTTGGTGATTCAGTTAAGCTAGACGAGTATATAGAAATTTCCCAGTCACAGTTTCTTAGAAAGTCACCTCAGTTGATCTTGTATAGCTAGACATGCTAGATTTTGATGTTATTCTTGGAATGGATTGGCTCTACTCTTGCTATGCCTCTATTGATTAGAGAAATATAGTAGTCCAGTTTCAATTCCCAAATGAGCCAGTCATAGAGTGGAAGGGTAATACTTTAGTGCTTATAGGTCGGTTTGTCTTTTACCTTAAGGTTAGAAAAATGATTTCCAAAGGGTGTATTTTTCATCTTGTTTAAGTTAAGGATTCAAAGTGTGAGACCCCAACTCTTGAGTGAGTTTCGATAGTAAATGAGTTTCCACAAGTGTTTCTAGAAGATCTACCCAGAGTTTCTCCCAAACAGGAAATTGATTTAGGAATAGATCTCCTTTCAGAAACCCAACCTATCTCAATTCCACCCTACAGAATGTCTCCAGCTGAGCTTAAAGAATTGAAGAAGCAGTTAAAAGATCTTCTAGACAAGGGTTTTGTCAGGCCCAACTTTTCTCCATGGGGTGCACCAATTCTTTTCAAGTGAAAGAAAGATGATTCTCTCAGAATGTGCATCGACTATCGATAGTTAAACAAAGGCACAGTCAAGAATAAGTATCCCATCCCAGGATTGATGACTTGTTCGACCAAGTTCAGGGTGCCAATAGTTTCTCTAAGATAGACCTCAGATCTGTCTATTATCAGCTTAGTGTCAGAGAATGTGACATTCAGAAGACAACCTTCAGAACTCGGTATGGTCACTTCAAATTTGTTGTTATGCCTTTTGGACTAACGAATTCTCCTACAACTTTTATGGACTTGATGAACAGAGTGGTCAAGCAGTACTTGGACATGTTTGTCATTTTATTTATTGATGACATCCTCATTTATTCTCAGAGTGAGGATTAACATGCAGACTATTTGAGGATTGTCTTATAGACTCTCAAAGATCGCTAGTTATTCGCAAAGTTCAGTAAATGTGAATTTTGGTTGAAACTAGTAGCATTCCTTGGTCATATCATTTTCGGTAAAGCTATTAGGGTTGATCCTCAAAAGACCTAAGCAGTGAGGAATTTGCCTAGACCTATCTCTCCATCAGATATCAAGAGTTTCTTGGGTTTAGCCGGTTACTACAGATGGTTTGTTGAGGGATTTTCCTCTATTGCTTCCCCCATGTCCAGATTGACTTAGAAGGAAGTCAAATTTTAGTGTTCTGATTCTTGCGAGAAGAGTTTTCAGGAGTTGAAGACTCGACTCACCTCCACTCCAGTTTTGACTCTGCCAGAGGGTTCAAATGGTTTTATGTCTTAATGTGATGCTTCTAGAGTCGGCGTTGGTTATGTGTTGATGCGGTGTGGCAAGGTTATAACATATGCCTCTAGACAACTCAAGCCTCATGAGAAGAATTACCCAACTCATGATCTTGAGTTGGAAACTGTCATTTTTGCCTTAAAGATTAGAAGGTATTATCTTTATGGGGTTAATGTTGATGTGTTCATTGATCATAAGAGCCTTCAGTATGTATTCAACAAGAATGATTTAAATCTTCATCAGATAAGGTGGCTAGAGTTATTAAAGGATAATGATATGAGTGTCTTTAACCATCTGGGTAAAGCCAATATTATGGCTGACACTCTTAGTCGATTGTCTATAGGAAGCGTTTCTCATATTGAGGATAAGAAGAAAGGGTTAGTTTGTGAGGTTCACCAGCTTGCTAGATTGGGAGTTCGGTTGGTTTATTCAGCCGAAGGTAATATTTTAGTTCAGAATGGTTTGAAATCTTCATTAATAGCTGAGGTAAAGAAAAATCAAGATAGTGATCCTATTTTGCATAAGTTTAAAGAAGCAGTCTAGAGTCAGAAAGTTAAGGTTTTCTCTAAAGGGGGAGATGGCGTTCTTCATTGTCTGGGTAGATTATGTGTTCCAGATGTTGATGACTTGAGATAGCAGATACTAATGGAAGCTCACAGTTCTCGATATTCTATTCACCCAGGAGTCACTAAGATGTACCGTGATCTATGAGAAGTTTATTGGTGGAATGGTATGAAGAAGGATATCGCGGAATTTGTATCTAAGTGTCCAAATTGCTAGCAGGTTAAGGTTGAGCACCAGAGACCTGGTGGTATGCTTCAAGATATTAGTATTCCTACTTGGAAGTGGGAAGTGGTGAATATGGACTTCATTGTAGGTTGCCTCGTACTCGCCGACAACATGATTTTTTTTGGGTTATTGTAGAACGAATTACTAAGTCAGCCCATTTTCTGCCAGTTAACACCTCAGACTCAGCTGAGGATTATGCTAGACTCTATCTTCGGGAATTAGTGAAGTTATGTGGTGTCTTTTTGACCATCATTTCGGATAGGGGTACTCAGTTTACCTCTCAGTTCTGAAAGACATTCCAAAAGGGTCTTGGTACCCAAGTTTACCCCAGTAAAACTTTTCACACGTAGAAAGATGGTCAGGAAGAGTGGAACATTCATACTTTAGAGGATATGTTGAGGGCATGTGTGATCGATTTAAAAGGTAATTGGGATGATTATTTACCTTTGATTGAGTTTGGTTATAATAACAGTTATCATTTGAGTATTCAGATGGCCCCATTTGAAACACTTTATGGTCGGAGGTGTCGGTCTCCTATTGGTTGGTTTGAAGTTGGTGAAGCTACCTTTATAGGGCCAAATTTAGTCCATGAGGCAATGGAGAAAGTTCAGTTGATTAGAGAAAGACTGTAAACAGCTCAGAGTCGTCAGAAGTCTTATGAAAATGTGAGCAGAAGGGAACTTGAGTTTGCTATTGGTGATTTGGTTTACTTGAAAGTTTTATTGGTTTACTTGAAAGTTTCACCTATGAAAAGGGTGAAGAGATTTGGAAAGAAAGGGAAACTCAGTCCCCTCTATGTTGGTCCTTATAAGATTATGGGTCATTTTGGCAATGTAGCCTATGAGTTAGATTTTCCTACAGACTTAGCGTCAGTACATCCAGTCTTTCATGTGTCTCAATTGAAGAAATGCATTGGTGATCCCGCATCGGTTGTACCTTTATACAGTGTGGGTGTGAAAGATAGCCTCTTTTATGAGGAGGTCCTAATTGAGATCCTTGATCATCTGGTTCGGAAGTTGAGGAATAAAGAGGTCGCTTTAGTAAAGTTTGTTTAGTGAAATCAGCTAGTTGAGGGAGCTACTTGGGAAGCAGAGATGGATATGATGAAAAAGTACCACCCATCTTTTCTCTTCGAACTCCACTCCAGCTCAAGGTAATAGTTTTTCCTTAATTAATTCTTTTTATTCCATGTCACCTTGTTACTCTCATGTCATGTCATGTATTCACGAGTTCAAATTCAGTCCATGTTTTAGCTATCATGTCAGTATTTATACCTTAGAAATTCAGTGTTAGGATTGCATATCTTTCCCTAACTCTTCAGCTTAGTTAGTTTTCATTCGGGGACGAGTGACCCCAAGGGGGAGATATTATAACACCCCAGAAATCCAAAGGTAAGATTAGAATCATGCTTCAAGTACTTGTAAAATTAACTACATGTTTCAACTATATTATAAGTGATTTATACATGTATTAAGGCCACAAGTAACTCCTAGCTCATAGCCAAGTTGAAACCTTCCTTACTGGTGGTTTTCTTGTGAAGAATCTTGCTATAGTCAACTTCAAATGAGCATAACTCCTATATTCCAATGAATTTATGATCTCAAGACCCACCAAATGATATATATGTGAATTATCTTTCCAACTCATCCGGATTCGCTTTAATCCAATATTGGAGCTAAGAGTTATGACCATTTCAGTGAAGCACTGTACAATAGTGAGAACCTACGAGTGAAGGTATGATCGTAGTTATAATGTACGATCGTACCATGCTCCCGTCTGATGGAAATATCCCCAAAAACCTAAAAGTTGACATGTATACCTTTTAACCATGAGAGAAAACCACGACCGTTCTTTGAAACCACGATTAAAGGCACGATCGTGGCTTCTAAACTTGATCCGGCTTGAACTCCCAAGCTAAAGAACCAAGGAACGATTGTGAGTGGGTCACACGATCGTACCATGGCTCGTCTTATCATGTTCAGAGAACCCAAAAGTCTATCCCATACCATGATCATAACCCATAATTGTAGGTAGGACCCATGACCTAAGATTTCATGTATATACTTACGAGTATTATAGCCTCCAGTTTACATATTTTGAATTCTTTCAGATAATGCATTTATTTTCAGTCTTCAAAATATTACTATTATTGAGCATTTTAGTTATCAGTGTCATTCAGTTGGGAGTAGTATCTAGCACCGAGCGGACGCAGGGATGAAGGCTCACCAGTCAGTTAGGCTGAGATCTTTAGTAAAAGTCCCTCTGTCCTAGAACTACGGCGCCACTATAGGTTCTAAAAGGTCACCATCAGACCAGGCTTGACATCTTAGCCCTTTGGACATCAATTTAGTGGATCCACGTCAGTCAGTGTTTGTAACCTTAGCAAGGTACTAAAAACCCTTCCAGCTGGGGTTACAGGTTAGACCCCGATTAGCTTAGATTAGGGTATGTCGGTTAACAGTAGCTCCCACAGTCCATAGTTCATAGTTCAAATTCAGATACTTGCATGACCTTGTATTTAGTTGTTCAACTTATCTTACAGTACATGTTTATTACTCGGTCTTGCATTAGTTTACCATGTCACATGTATCACGTTCAACTTATATCTATATTTTCCCATCTCACATACTCAGTACATTCAAAGTACTGATCACATAGCTTCTTTGTGCTATATTGTTTAATAATATAGGTGCATACGTTCAACATCTAGACCACGCTTAGTACGATTCCATACTATATCAGCATTAGAGTTAGTGAGTCCTCATCATTCGAGGACCAATCATCAGTCTTTATTTTCAGTACTATTTAGTTTCAGACACTTGGAGTAAGTTGGGAGCTTGTCCCAGCAACTCATATGATGTAGAGGCTTTCAGACAGACAGTTATATTTTCAGCATATTATTTTATTTATGTCATACAGTCTTAGTTTTTGATATTCAGTACGGATTCCACTTTTATTATGACTGTGTCATTTAAGTTTAGCTTCCGCATAGTATTATATCAGTTATTTCTGTATTCTAAATGTCATGCCAGGCCATGGGTTAGCTTAGGGTCACTTGTGACTCTAGGAACCATGTTACGACTAGAGGGTAGTCTCGGGTCGTGACATGTGCGGACTTGGTTAACCTGTCAACAATGACCCAAATCGAGTCATAATTCTCCAAGGTCTTAGGAAGACCCACTACAAAATCCATGGCTATCCTCTCCCACTTACATTTTGAAATGGGCATTCTCTGAAGTAGACATGCAGGCTGCTGATTCTCATATTTTACCTGCTAACAATTTTGACACTTTGCAACATAATTTACTTTATCCTTCTTCATTAGGGGCCACCAATAAAGTTGTCTCAAATCATGATACATCTTTGTTGCACCAGGATGAATAGAATATTTAGATCCATGAACTTTTGCTATTAGACTAGGACTCAAATCATCAACACGGGGCATACACACATGCCCCTTCACCCTCAACACACCACTAGTATAAAGAGTGGCTTCACGGGCCTCACCATACACTATCTTATTTCGAATCTTATTCAACTTCACATCCTCGAAATGTCTTGACTTAATTAGATCAAGGAATGTAGACCTTACTTTGACACTATCCAACACCCCTCCTTGTTCTGACACTCTAAACTACATAAACTACATCGCTAGAGTTTGAATATCTCTAGCTAATGGATGGATAAACTACTCATACTTACAAATTTCCTACTCAAAGCATCTGCCACCTAATTGGACTTTCCTAGATGATACTAAATGGTAGCATCATTATATTTTAACAACTCCTTTCACCACCGCTAACTCAGGTTCAAGTCCTTCTAAGTGAACACATATTGCAAACTGTGATGATTTGTGAAAATCTCACACTTAATGCCATAGAAGTAGTGTCTCCATTTCTAAAGTCCAAAGACCACCACTGCCAACTCCAAGTTATGAGTTGGATAATTCCTCTCAAGAACCTTCAACTGCCCCGAAGCATAGACAATCATATTCTTATCCTGCATCAACACAACACCCAATCCAGAACACAAAGTATTACAAAATACTATAAATCTTTACCTTAAACATGCAAGGCAAGAATAAGAGTTGTGGTCAAAAGAGACTTGAGCTCTTTTCACATTTTTCAGACACACGAAAGGCACTTCCTACTGAGTCATCTTGTTAAGTGTGTAGCAATTGAAGTAAAGCCCTTAACAAACCTGCAGTAATAACTTGCCACCCACAAAACTACAAACTTCAGTCACTAAGGTGGGCCTAACCCAATTCTTAACGGCCTCAATCTTTTGGGGATCTACCATTACCTTTTTTTCAGAAACAACATACCCCAAAAAAGCACAAACATCATCTAGAACTCACACTTGGAGAATTTAGCATAAATCTTCTTCTCCCTTAATATATCTAAAACAATACGCAAATGCCTTGCAAGCTCTTATTTACTCTTTGAGTACACCAAAATATCTTCAATGAATACAATAACAAATGAATCCAAGAATGATTTGAAAACTCCAGTCATCAAGCTCATGAAAACTGCCGGTGCATTAGTGAAACTGAATGACATCACTAAAAATTCGTAATGCCCATAACAAGTCCTAAAGGGTGTCTTAGGAATATTCTCAATCCAGATATTTAGCTGACTATAACCCGACCACAGATTTATCTTAGAGAACACTGAAGAACACTCTAACTGATCAAACAAGTCATACATCCTGGGTAATGGGTACTTATTTTGGATTGTTACCTTATTCAGCTGTTAATAACCTATACATATTTTCATACTATCATCTTTCTTTTTGACAAACAACACTGGAGCACCCCATGGTGAAGCACTAAGATGAACAAAGCCCTTATCAAGCAACTCTTATAGCTGAGTCTTAAGCTCTCTCAACTCGGCTGGAGCCATCCTATTGGAAGGAATAGAAATGGGATGAGTACCCAGCTTTAAATCAATACAAAAATCAATGTCCCGATCTATAGACATACCAGGCAAATCAGTAGGGAACACTTTTTGAAATTCACATACTACAGAAACTGACTCAAGATATGGGATCTCTACACTAGTGTCCCAGAGATGAGCTAAAAAGGTCGAACACCTCTTCCCTACTAACCTTTTAGCATGAATAAAATAGATGAGTCTCACAAGAGTAGGTTTATAGACACCCTCCTACTCTAGCCTATCTATCCCTGACATGGCTAAAGTCACAGTCTTTGCTTTACAATTCAAAATATCATGATACGGAGAAAACCAGGCCATACCCCAAATGATATCAAAATCTAGCATATCCAAAATCACTAGATCAACCCAAGACTGAAAAACCATAAACATGACTGAACAAACACGATAGATCTGAGTTACTATGATAAACCCCCCCAACAAAAGTAGATACATAAATAGGTGAATCAAGTATGTCACAGATCATATTTAATGCCAAAGCAAAACTAACGAAAACATAAGTAAAGGTTGAAACTAGATCAAACAAAATTGAAGCCATCCGATCACAGACAAGAATGGTACCTGTGATAACTACATCCAATGTCTCAACCTCAGATTTGCTCAAGAAGGCATAGAAATATACCCTATCATCAATCTAAGCACCTTCTTTAGCAGGCTGTGCGCCAACTCTCCCAACATTACCACCTCCTCGATTACCTCCTCGACCTGCCTGATAACCATTATGCCCACCATATGAAAGGTCTCTGACATTTCCTCCGCCCTCTCTACCGATTGAAACTAAATCTCTAGACTGTTATTGACCCTAAAAACTTGACTTTCTACCATTAAGACATTTGTTCTTATAATGTCCAGTCCCACCACAGGTATATCGTGCTTGATCCAATAAAGGTCAATGGGCAGAAGTATACGAAGCCACCTGACTACATACACTGGAAGATTGATGAATGGTCCCTGATGGACCCTTGTAAAAACTAGCATAGTTGACTAAATAGGATGTACAGTGTAGGCTTGAGAAATGCGGCTTCTGAAGTATGATCCACTAAAGTTGCCCATATTTCGGGCCTTCTTTCCAACCATTTTTGTATATCCATACTATTTAACTCACTCCACCTTCTTCACAAAGTCTACTATCTTATCAAAGGTCTTACCTAATAAAGTCATCTGTAGTGCTAAAATCTGCAAGTTGGTATTTAAGCCCTTATAAAGCAGCAAATCCGCTCTTATTCATATTAAGTAACTGGGTAGCAAACCTGGACAAGGCATGGAGCTTAGCCTTATAAGCTGCAAGGGTCATATTTCCCTGGTCAAGGGTGAGAAACTCGTCTATCTTCTTATCACATAAGGTGAGTGGCACATACTTCTCCAAAAATAAAGTGTGGAACTGAGTCCAAGTCAATAGAGGAAACAATGAAGATCGACACTCAACATATGGACTCCACCATTGCTTATCATCTCCTTGCAGCTGGAGGGTCACAAACTCCACCCTGTGTTACTCTACTATACCTATCTTTTGCAACCTCTTATGAGAATCCACAATAAATTCAAAGGCATCTTCCATCTCAAAACCAAGGAAGACCAGGGGTTTCATCTTCAGTAACTTACATAATAATTCATTATCACTCCTAATCATAGCAGGACCTAGTATTGTATGAGAAAACACTTCACTCTTGGATGCTTGTAAACAGGCACTATAGGTATGGCCCCAATACCAACTAGCCCACTTAGGAAACCTAAAACTTGTTGAATTAGCTCTAAAGACATCTGTACAGGGGTTGTACCTTCCTGAACTGGCGCGACATCCTCATGTTCTAGAATATCCTCATTCACTACCTCATCATGATGATCCTCGGGAGGGGGAGGTGACTCAGATCTCTGTCTGGATAGATTAGCTATAGCTCGGCTCCATTCCTGGTGGGTGATGCCCTACTATTTTCCCTCACCCATCCTTGTCCCCTAACTGCGGGCTCAACAACTGGAGCATCTGGTGCGAGAACAGAACCTATGCTCTAGCTCTATTAGCTCTCGTATTCACCATCTGTAAGAAATAATATAAAGAGGTCAGATACCAATTGGAATAAAGTCATAGCACGAAAGAAAGAAAAAAGTGAAGTTTTCCTAATGTCTTGTAGCCTCGCAAAAAAGTGAAGTTTTCCTAATGTCTTGTAGCCTCTCAAAGAAAAGTATAGACATCTCCATACCATTCCGTAAGACTCTACTAGACTATTCAACAAACCTAGGGCTCAAACACTAACTCTGTCATCACCCCAACCCATCATGAGTGAAACCCACAATAACCCTTCGGTGGGAGAACAATCTAACTCAAATACCAATTCCAATACTTAACCATTTTGAATAAGAACAAAAGGCTATTTCAATTAAATAAACAAATATCTCTAACAGTTTAACAAAATGCAAAATATAATCATCAATTCTAAATCGTTCAAACTGAATGTCAACGTGCCAGAACTCTAACTAGAATATGTCTATAGGTACAATCCAGAAAATAACAATAATGAAATAAATCCATCTTTGCCCGAAACAAGTGGACAAGGTAGAAATAAAATGTATCCATGGCTGCCCAGAAAACATCAACAATGAAATAAAATAGTCTTTGCCGCTGGAATATGCTTTGCACTTAACAAAAGAAGAGCACAGGGTAGTATTAGTATAATATCACTATGTACTGGTAGGATCATAAGCCAACTAAACTTAATCAGTGTGAACACTTAACTAAGTTTGTAAGCAAGTGGAAAACATGTTACCTTAACAATATGTATTCAAATCAGCTTTTCCACCACAGTTCCACTTTATACCAACCAAACAAGTAAATAAATGAAATCACATGTATGTATTTAAGGTTCAATTTAAGGTCAACCACAATAAGACTCATAAAACCAAGGTTCAATTTAAGGTCAACCACAATAAGGCACATAAATCCAATTCAGTTTATCACTAACTCAGAGAATCATATTATTGTACAACATCAAGTGCTAACTCATTTTAAGTAAAATATTAACAACCAATGGTCCGCACAAGAAACAAAATATGAACAACAAAATATAACTCGATTCACTCAAAGAACTATCAAACTCTCTAAATCATGGTGTACACACATGCTAATGGTCTTATGATTTCCCACTAGCCATGACCTTTAGGGGACTAGCTCAGTTCATGTACTAAATATACCAGACAATTAGTGCCTTGCCAACCTTATCCCCAAAAAAGTGTTATACTATCCTTATTCCAATGTCCCCATCCTTATGCGCCCTTAAATCCACCAATTCAATCATAAACAACCTTTATCAATCAACTCACAACAATAAACAACTCTTTACAAGTACAATCACATAGTGAGTCAAATCAACAACACTTGCATAACAACAAGGCCCTTTTATCAAATACATTACAAGTTATAGCCACTAAATAAACAAATAATCTGTTAAACATGCCCACATACAATCAACTTGAGTCTTAACTCCAATTCAATCATTACCTACCTCAATCCAAGTTTTGCAATGCTCTAAATAACTTGAGCCTTGCCCTTTCTTATATCCTCGACTTGATCTCAGTTTAAAATTAACAAATAAGGTGCCATCGAAATAGGTCGGGTGCCCAGCTTGAGGTTTTCACAAAATCAATATCATGCTTAGGAAGAAGGCCCGGTAGGTTGGTAGGGAAAACATCAGGATACTCACAGACAATAGAAACAGAGTCAAGAGAAGGATTCTCCAAACTAATATCACAAACATAAGCAAGATATGACTCACAACCCTTCGCTATCAATCCTCTAGCCCAAAGATACAAAATATTCCCTGTCGATTTGCTTTTAAAAGAAACCTGCCACACAACCAGGGGTATGCTAGGAATGGCTAAGGTAATGATCTTGGCAAAATAATTTAATTTTTCTTATTAATTTCTCTTTTTTTTTTTCGTCCTTCACTGATACTTGTCCGCTATACTAAAAATAGATATCCAATAAAACTTTTCTAGGAAAGCTAATTGATAATTTACCATTTTCTATCCATTTTACCCTTGTTATTAAATATTATTCATCACTCAATGCATTTTCCAAGACATTAAATTTATTATATTTAAAGGTGATATAATAAAATTATTCCTATTATTTTTTATTTTTTTAACATGTGTCTCAAGTCAATAGTAGACAAGTATTATTAAACAAAGGAAATATCAAATTAATTAAGATCTCTGGAGACAATTATTAGCGACCCTACAAATGGAAAATTTGGCTCTAATTAGACTTTTTGTTATTTGTCATTGTCTAGTAATGTAGTATAGTATCTATCTTCCATTTGGATCATGCTAACAATTAGAGGGAAAAGTATTCAGACAAATCAATTAGCGATTTTTATCCCTTTACATAACACCGATACCCATATAAATACTCATCAGCTCACTTATACGGGACCCCCACTGCCCATTACTCCCATTATAAGCATATATCACATAAGAACTTCAAAAGAGTGTCAAAAGCAAGTCTCAACTTGCCTTAAGGAAGCCTAGAGAATCAAACCAAGGTAAAATGATGATTTTACTAAAAAATCACTTTACCCATAGGTTAGGGAGTTTAAATCTTAAATTCCATCAACAACTAGCTTGAAACCGAGTTTGAAATTGTAAAAGTATCATGTTTTAGCTTTACCAGTAATATCCCAAAATTTAAGGTTGAAAAATAAAGATTGAAAGGTAAATTCATGAATTAGTTAGTGGGAAATGTTAAAATCAAGCTTTAGAACTTACACCCAAGATGAATCTCGAACACCCCGTCAAACCCCCTCAAAATTGCAACCTCTAAGCTGAGAAATGGAGGAAATAGGATTTAGGTTTGAGAAAAATATAATTTAAAGTTGCCAAGGAAATTCTCATCGTGATCGCAGTCAAACCTTTGCAATCCCAAGGTTGACTAATCTGGGTCCATCATGATCGTGATGACCCTGCTGCAATTGCATAACACAAAATTTCCTTAACTAAAACCCGACATGACCCTTCATTACGGATACGACCCTATCCCCGCGATCGTGATAAAGCAAAAGGATTGCTCTTCGTGATTGCGATAGAGAGATCATGAACGCAAAGAAAGAATCTGCTAAATTAGGAAAAACAATTTGTTAGAAAAATAAGGTAATAACTCCCCGATGAACCCCTCAGAATAATTTCAAAAATCCAACAAAATAATCCGACTATACCACTATATCAAATTCGATATTTCAAATTCAATGGTGTAGCCTGAGTTTCCAACGGAGGTTATTAACATCAAATGTTGACTAAAGTCAACCCTTAGACTTAAAATTCCTACATCTCTTCTAAATACTCAAAACCACAATAAAAACCCGAGACCCGAGCCATCACACCTAAAATTAACATTTCGATGCTGATGGAATTGATGAAATTCTCATATGATGCTAGAAAAAAGTCAACCATTACACTTCTATAATCCTTTAAAATGAAAAACTCTCCTAAACATCACCTAAATGCCTAGGGAACCATGCCACATATTCCCATACCCCACTAATACCAAAATACAATAATAGAAAGAGGTAAAATAATCAAAATACATAAAAATCTAAAAATCAAAGTAAGGGTTGTTACAGTGATATGGGTTTTCAATACCAAGGGTGTATTTATAGTGATAAAAGAATCACATTGTATAATGGAAAGGATCTCAAATTGTAAAGACCTGTTTTGTGAAAACTTGCCTTTTTGTGTGTTGACCATTTTGCCCTTCCTCGTAGTTTCTACATATTGGTTTTGGGGTTTGGGGATGGATGGCACAGTTTCTTTGAGGCTTTTTGAGCTAATAGTTAGCTTAGGACAACATTTCATGATTCGAGTCTCAGATGGTGATTTGGATTGCGCCAGCAGATCCGAAATGTTGAAGTTGGGTTAGTAGCATGGTTGGTTTGGGTTTGGGACCTTTATATCTCATTTTGATCCTTCATTTGAAAATAGTGAAAAAGGAGTCCGGGCGTATTTATTAAAACCATCTCTTTTCAAAATTCTGACGTCACCATTAAGTCCAAAACGTCAAAATTAGCCTAGTAGCATATATAGTTTAATTCTGTCGGGTCTCGATCGAAACTATATAGCATATATAGTTTCTACACTTGGAAAATTTACTGGTGCTTCAATCTCTTCATCGCGATCGCATGACCATGTGTCACGATTACGGGCCTTGATGAAAGTCTTCATCGCAATCGCATGGTGGTGGTGCCGCAATCGAGATGGGTTATTAGTGGACCGGGTCGATTTGGCTCATTGCCATCGCAAGGCCCAGCCACACAACCACTATGACAAACTTTGTGGTTGGTCAACTTTGACCCTCGCAATCGTGAGCTGGGGTCTGCGATCATGAGGTACTGTTCACTGAACAATACATAAACCTTATTTTCACGATCTTACTCTATTTTTGGACCTCCAAGCTTTGGGAAAGACGATTTTGAGAGTTTCTTCATTGAATTTCATATGGGTAACTTCTAAACTCATAATCCCACTATTTACCATTGATTTTATCTTCGAAAATACTTTTTAATCATGATTTTGAAATTAATTTTTGGGGTTTTTATCGGTAAAGTTTGAAAATATTTTTCTTCGATTTGGACCTCGTTTTAAGTTCATTTTTGCTTGGGTTTTCTTATATAGACTCATTTAACCTTGTGGAATGTGTTTCTAATGAAAAATTCCAGTTTTACCCCTCTCATTTTCAAACTCATTTTTCAAGTTCATTTTGGACCCGTCTTAAGTTTGGGCAATATGGGTATTGTTGGCTTTTTTTTTATTGCGTAGATTCTATATTTATATGTTTTAGTTTATTACTAGGTCATTAAAAAGGAGAAATCTCCGTGTTGAGGTACTTTAGACCCGAATTTAGTCATCTCGAGGTAGGTTATGGCTTAACTTCTTTCCGATTGAGCTGGGTAGTTAAAAAATAATTAAAACATGCAATGGGTTGGGGAAAATAATTATGGGCTTTTACATTTTGAGATTATTATTACTGCTGTGTGCCTGTGTGTGGGCTTATATTTGGTGATTATTGATTTGTGATATTTGATATTGTGTGTTGCCCGAGTAGGGGCCTTATTTGACATCATTGGCCTTATTTGTACATTTATATGCATTGTACTAGATATGATGCCCGTACGAGGATGTAAATTATTATTATAGGCCTTATTGAGCATTGATTGCCTTGATCATGATAGAAAAACCCAAGTTAGCGGTTAATATGATATTAATAATGTCTTACATGCATATTTATTCTGTTGGTGCCTAATTAGACTTGATAATCATGAATTGTAAACTTATTGAGTTGATTCGGGGCTCATCTATACACATGTATTGAATTGCTTGGATATCTTCATACTGATTTAATTGTGAGTATTACATCCTCATTCCATAGATATACATTCATGGGATGCTGGTACCATTGAAGAACATTATTTTTGAAAAAAAATGAGACATTTTTATGAAAATCCTCTCCCTGAACACGAGCTAAAGAGATGGGTTGAGATTTATCTATGATTTATAGAATACGGGTTACGAACCCCTCATAGGTCCTATTGCGGAGCTGCAAGCTCAGTAGGTATATACAGAAAGTCATGAGATGGCTTTCACCATTCCACCCCATAATCATCATCATTTTATTACATTGCATATATATATTTTTTGATTCCTTTATTTTTTCTTTGACTTGTGTTTTGTTTCTGTATACTTTTCGTGTATGTCTGTATTGTTACAATTCCGTATCTTATTAGAATTGTTAGTGGAGATGGTGTGAGCTACCATTTGAGACTTTTTTGCTTGCAGGTGACTTGCTTATAGTGTTATTTACTTGTCTTATTATCTGCTTTGCTCAGTCAGCCTATGATATCTACTGAGTACAAGTGTAGTGTACTCACCCCTACTGTGCCCTTTCAGTGTAGATCTGAGTACAAGTACAGGATGCGGTAACTAATTTTATGCAGATTCAAAATGGTGTTCGAGGTACTGAGTGCTCTAGGGTTTTTTAGATTTGACTCTAGATATCCTCTTGTCTTACTTCATGTATTTATTTTATTTTTAGAGAAAGTTATGTATTCTCATATTTAGTCATGTACTAGATACTCTTACACTGTGATACTAGATTTTGGGGATTTATGAGATTTCTTTTAGAATTTTGTTTTAATTATGTTTTGTATTGGCTTGAGTTTGCTTTAGAGGTCTTGTTTGGGTTTGTGTTATTGTCGATTCTATTTTCCTTTATCAGTTTGGATGATTGGCTTATCAAGTCTCAGTTGTGATAAGTGCCATCATGACTCATTTTTGGGTGATGATAAATTGGTATTAGATCATCTGGTTCACTGGTCTCATAGGTGTAAGAGCAGGCTGTCTACTAGAGTATAGCGGTTCGGTGCATAGACATCCGCATCTATCTTCGAGAGGCTTTAAGATGTCTTTAGGAAAAAACTTCTCTAATTTAATTCCTTATCGTGTGGGTTTGTTCAGACCCAATGTTCTAAATTGGTATTCTATTCTTTCTACATAGATGGTGAGGACTAGGTCCAGGCATGCTAGGGTTGCTAAGTCGGCACCCAATTTAGGAGCCTCGGTTCTTGGATGAGGCAGGGGTCATGGACGGCCCATAGGTAGAGGACGGGCATGAGGAGCTGCCCCAGTCAGAGGATGTACTAGGGAGGCTACTTTTGAGCCCGAGGTTGAATATACCAGAGATGATGATCAGACAGGGGGTGTAGAGACAGCTCAGGTCCCACAGGATTAGTTGACACCCCAGTACTTCAGGATTTGTTAATTCATCTTTTGAGTCATTTTGACGGTGTTTCTTTGAGTGTACCGGGTGTTTTTTAGACTTTGAGTGGTGTTTTGCCATCTGTACCGACATCTTCTTATGGTATTCTTGCTTCTGGGGTATAGCCATTATCTATGGTACCCCCATATACAAACTCTTTGCCTACCAGACTTACTATTCCTCCGATTACTTCGGGTACAGTTATGTCTTCTAATGATTAGAAGAGGTTCTAGAGGTTTATTCGCTTTGGTATGCCTAAGTTTAGTGGTTCTATTGGCGAGGATGCTTATGCATTTATGACTGATTGCCAGGAGAAGTTACATAATCTTGAATCCCTTGAGTCTTACAGAGTTGCTTATACCACCTATCAGTTGACGGATATGGCTAGAGATCGGTGTAGGTCACTTGCTAGTTGTAGACCTTTGGGTTTGCCCTCTATGACTTAGACTCAATTTTTTGATGCATTCTTAGAGAGGTTTGTGCCTTATAGCTTAAGGGATCAGATGAGGGATGAGTTTGATCATTTAGAGCAAAGCTTCATGTCTATTGCCGAGTATGAGGCACATTTTCATGCTTTATCTAGATATTTAGAAGCTAGTATCTCCACCAAGTCTGACAGGATTCAGAAGTTTTTCAAGGGGTTATATGGTTCATATCAATTGGCTACAACATTTTGCATGCCAAGATGGCCGAATCTATTATCCAGGCTACTCAGGGAGACACCAAGAAAGTGCGGCGTCAGGGTGAGTTTAGAGGACATGCCCCCCAAGGTTAAGACTTCTCTAGTTGAGGTTCCTGTATTTATCATGGTAGGCCAGTTCAGGCCATGTTATAGGGATCAGGTAGCAGACCTTTAGGTTCTGCGACTTCTAGTAGCTAGGTATCTGGTCATGTGAGTGGAGGTTCTAGGTTTGGTTCTTCAGGCCATGGTGGTCGTTCTAGTTTGTCTGCACCTCCTCAGATTAATTTGGGCCATAGAGGATATTTTGTATGTGATGAGTTTGTCCATGTGGCCAAAAATTGGCCTCGGCTTGTGTTTGGACCTCCTCAGCAGGGATTTCAGCTTCATCTTTGGCCTACTCCTATTTCTATAGTTAGAGGTGGTTCACATAGTGGTAGAGGTGGTGCTAGAGATGCTCGAGGTAGAGGTAGGGGAGCTCATGGAAGTGGTCGTGGGGTTGC
This sequence comes from Capsicum rhomboideum, assembly GCA_031232105.1. NCBI lineage: Eukaryota > Viridiplantae > Streptophyta > Magnoliopsida > Solanales > Solanaceae > Capsicum > Capsicum rhomboideum. Next base: position 148,880,894 of record CP124714.1, on the reverse strand, counting down.
TCAGTCTAGGAGCAGACATGGACAGTGCTATGCTATCCCTGAGAAAACTGAGGTGGAGACCTCTGATGCAGTCATTACAGGTATCATCCCAGTTTGCTTTAGATCTGCTTCCATGTTATTTGACCCTGGATCTACGTGCTCCTATGTGTCTACATATTTTGCTTCTGGGTTTGATGCTGTATGTGAGCCCCTTGATATGCCTCTGTAAGTTTCTACCCCCATAGAAATTCTTTAGTTGTAGATCGGGTGTACCGATCTTGTGTGGTTATCTTTGCAAAGCTTGAGACTTATGTAGACTTGATCCTCCTAGATATGATTGACTTTGATGTCATCTTGGGTATGGATTGGTTAGCTCCCTGTCATGCTATTTTGGATTGTTATGCCAAGACCGTGACCTTAGCTATGTTGGGTGTGCCAAGGTTATCTTTGAAGGGTACGCTTAATTTGGGTCCAAATGGAGTTATATCTTTTTTGCCTGCTCGTCGCATGGTGGAAAGCGGTTGTTTGTCTTATTTGGCTCATGTCCATGATACTAGCATTGCCTCACCGCCTTCTATGGATTCCATTTGGGTTGTTTGTGAGTTCATGGATGTGTTTCCTACTAATTTACCTAGCATAGCTTTGGATCGTGATATTGATTTTTCTATTGATGTTAACTCGAGCACCAAGCCCATCTCTATTTCTCCTTATAAGATGGCCCCGACTGAATTAAAGGAGTTGAAGGAGCAATTGCAAGAAGGATGGTTCTATGTATCGACAGTTGAACAAGGTGACAGTTAAGAACAAGTATCCTTTTTCTAGCATTGATGATTTGTTTGAACAGCTTTAGGGTGCATCCGTGTTTTCCAAGATTGATTTGAGGTCCGGGTATCACCAGTTGATGATTAGAGCTTTGGATATTCTGAAGACAACTTTTCGGACTTGATACAATCATTATGAGTTCTTAGTCATCTCTTTTGTCTTGATCAATGCCCCAGCAACGTTCATGGAGTTGATGAACTGGGTATTTCAACTGTATCTCTACTCCTTTGTGATTGTATTTATAGATGACATCTTGGTTTATTCCAAGAATTAGGCTTCTCATATTAGGCACTTGAGGACTGTATTTCAGAGATTACGTGATGAGAATTTGTATGCTAAGTTATCTAAGTTTTATTTTTGGTTGGATGCTGTCACTTTCTTGGATCATGTGGTGACAAAGGATGGTATTATGGTCGATTCGGCCAAGATTACTGTGATTCGTGATTGGGTTAGGCCCACTAGTCCTACTGAGATTTGAAATTTTGTTGTCTTGGCGGGTTATTATCGGCGTTTTGTTGAGGGTTTATCTTCTATTGCGGCTTCTTTGACCAAGTTGACTCAGAAGAAGATTACCTTTCAGTAATCGGAAGCGTGTGAGAAGAGCTTCTAAAAGCTCAAGGAGTTGTTGACTTCGACTCCTATCTTGACTTTGCCCAAGGAGGGCGTGGGTTTTTACTGTGTTTTGTGATGCTTCCGGTGTTGGTTTGGGTGCTGTGTTGATGTAGAAGGGTAAGGTGATTGTTTATGCTTCTTGTCAGTAGAAGCCTCACGAGAGGAATTACCCTACCCATGACTTGGAGTTGGCCGCGGTTGTGTTTGTGTTGAAGTTGTGGAGGCACTCCTTGTATGGAGTCTTTTGTGAGATTTTCTCGAATCATCGTAATCTTCAGTACTTCTTCACCTAGCGAGATCTTAATATGAGATAGCGGCGTTGGCTTTAGTTGCTTAAGGATTATGACATCACCATTCTCTATCATCCAGGTAAGGCTAATGTGGTTGTGGATGCCTTGAGTTGGAAGTCAACTTGTATCGGAAATTTAGCTCATCTATTGACTCAGGAGCGACCTTTAGCCTTAAAGGTTCAGTCTTTACTAACCAGATGGTTAGGCTTGATATTTCGACACCTGAATGTGCTTTAGCCTTTATTGATGCTAAATCTTCTTTGATGGAGCAGATTCGAGCTCACCAGTTTGATGATGAGAGTTTGAGGACTATTTGGGATAAGGTGTTGAGTGCCGTCATGACTCATTTTTGGGTCTTGACACAAATAGAGAAAAAAGGAAAAAAAAAAAAGAAAAAGTTATGTTACTTCCTTTTTATAGGGCTTGTCCAAATTTCATAATATTAATTGAATTTCCTTCTTCGTTTCTTTGTACTATTGCCTATTTGTAAAGATTATTATTACACAGTCAATGATTTTTCTAATTCTAATTGTGTTATAGGATTTTTGAAAATGTCTTTTTGTGTCAATCTTTGATGGAATATCTATTAGTTAGTTCATACGTAAAATGATCATTAATATGAAATAAAAACATTTTTTTGATAGAATTTATTTATTTTATAAATTTGCTCTTGTTCGAATATGTATATATTTTTTGTAGTCATGCTTAGTAAAAGCTTCACTGTAAATTATAACAATGTGATGATATGTATTGTCTAACTCATATTAATGTACCAAAAAAATTAAGAACTTTAATTTTAAATCTTAAGGTAATCAGTTCGGATTCTAGAGCCTTTACAAACTTGTAAATCCTAATCGTAAATTACGACAAGTGAAAAAATGTCATAATAAACTCTAACACTATTAAACATGTATTATCCTGACTCAAAAATATAAGTCGTGATGACACCTATGTTCCCAACAAATAGATAAGCCAACCTGATAACTTTAGCAATTCAATTTAATCAATCAAATGAAAACGTAAGGAGATAAGCCAAATATCTCAAATACTAAGTCTTTCACAAATAAAATTCAAAAATAGCTAAAATACCAGCTATTATTGTTATCATAAGTACAAGAGTTTCTAACATATAATAGAAGTAAGAAAGTAAAACTACAAGGTCTTAATGTACGAAATACCCTACCCAAATAATAAAATGATAGGATAAATAAAGAAATAGAGGAAGGTGCGGGCTGCAGAACAACCAAGCAACTCACCACAACTTCAAAATGATCAAAGTTCGGACTAAAAAAGCCCCACAAGATGCACTCATACTTGAAATCGAATATACACCATAAAAAGTGAAGCAAATATAGTATGAGTATGAAACCATGTGTACACAGTATATCTCATATACAAGCGATGAAGAAGTAGTGATATGATTATGTAAGAAATCATCCTTTGAATTTACAGGTCTACGTTTTACTTAACAATCAAAGTTTCACCGGAATAAGTATAATCAAATGTCATGTAATGTTCAAACATCCATATAGTACATAATAATGTAAGAATGGAAGATTCAATGCAATGAGATTATATGCCTCAAACGTCAAATACTCTCTTAACCGTATATATTCATTGATACTCTTCAGAAATCTTTGAAAGTTCATGACTCATGTGAGAATTTTGAGGTCCATATACCAGTATGAATGATCTCCACGTGTCCAACTCAAAAGCATAAACTGATCATAGCACAGACGGTCTCCATGAGACCGGACATATATATATATGCTCTGATATGTTGTATCAATTTTTTGATCTGTTTTTCTATTTGATTGATTTAAATTTATGTGGAATATTAGTCAGAGTGTTGTTATTCTTAATTTTATGAGGCTACTAATTCACTATAGTTAAGTTATAAATTATATGTAGAGAATGTGTAATAAACTAATATTTACTGATAAGAATCTTTTTACTCAATAATCTGGATGAATTTTATTTCTTATCTTATTAAGCAATTTTATGAATTTATCAACAAATCCTGAATATTATTGCACAAAACACAAATCTTTTAGAAAACTACAATGAAAGAAATTGAATATGGTCAAGAAAAAAAGATAATAACTTTTCACGATTTTTATTCTTAAATACTTTTTGCACATCACGCTGGTATTATACTAGTATTAAATAAAAGAGATGGATACTTTAATTCTATTCTAAATATACTAGAAAATGATCGATACGACAAACGTAATGAGTTCCAGATGGCCTAACATTAGAATCAGACACACGATTGTCCTTAGCACCTAAAGGTGTCTAGGCACCTGTACGGGGGCTATTAGGGGATCCAATATGATGCTCATTTTGGATAAGCGGCAAGTCTCTTTCCACTCGTATTTTAATGGCTTTCAGTTTCTCCAACAATTCTTGAAGTTGAGGAACACTTAGTTCTTTAAGTGGAACTTCTGGCCACGTTGCTTGAATCATTTTTCCATGGTCAGGAACTTCATTGTTAGATCGTGAATTCACTCTAGCCATAGCTAAATATTTAATTTGAAACATAAGAAAAGGTGATGTTGGGTCTCAATACCAAGGGTGTATTTATAATATAAAATCATCATATTATATGCTGGGAATGATCTAAAATAAAAAAAAATTGTTACTTCCTTTTTTAAGGATTTGACAAAATTTCATAATATTAATTGAATTTCCTTCTTTGTTTCTTTGTATTGTTGCCAATTTGTAAAGATCATAACAACACAATCAATGTTTTTCCTACTTTTAATTGTGTTATTGGATTTTAAAAAAAGTCTATTTATGTCAATCTTTGATGGAATATCTATTAGCTAGTTCATACGTCAAATGATCATCATTCATGAAATAAAAATATTTTTTTGATTGAATTTATTTATTTTATAAATTTGCTCTTATTCGATTATTTATACATTTTTTTTTTTATAGTCATGCTTTGTAAGACCTTCACTATAAGTCTTAACAATGTGAGAATATGTATTGTCTCACCCATGTTACAGTACAAAAAAATTTAACACTTCAATTTTTAATCGTAAGGTAATTAGTTCGGATTCTAGAACCTTTGCAAATTTTTAAAACCTAATCGTAACTTATGATACAATATAATAATATAAAACAGAAAAAAAAAAAAAGAAAAAAAGTTATGTTACTTCCTTTTTTATAGGACTTGACCAAATTTCATAATATTAATCTAATTTCCTTCTTTGTTTCTTTGTACTGTTGCCTATTTGTAAAGATTATAATTACGCAGTCAATGATTTTCCTTATTCTAATTGTGTTATTAGATTTTTGAAAAAGTCTTTTTTTGTCAATCTTTGATGGAATATCTATTAGTTAGTTCATACGTAAAATGATCATTAATTGTGAAATAAAAAATATTTTTTCAATTGAATTTATTTATTTTATACATTTGCTCTTGTTCGAATATGTGTATTTTTTCTTTTTGTAGTCATGCTTAGTAAAAACTTCACTATAAATTATAACAATGTGATGATATGTATTGTCTAACTCATATTAACGTATCAAAAAATTTAAGAACTTCAATTTTAAATCTTAAGGTAATAAGTTAGGATTCTAGAACCTTTACAAACTTGTAAAACCTAATCATAACTTATGACAAGTGACAAAAAAATCATAATACACTCTAACACTATTAAACATGTATTATCACGACTCAAAAATATAAGTCGTGATGACACCTATGTTCCCAACAAATAGATAAGCCAACCTGATAACTTTATGTAATAACCTGATCCGTGAGATTTTCTTTTTATGTGAATTGACCATTTTTTCCTTTCCCATAGTTGCTACATGTTAATTTTGGAGTGTGGTAATGGTTGGCACGGTCCCCGATGCATTCAAAAATGATTTGGAAGAGTTTGAGACTCTTTGAGGCTTTAAAAAGGCATTAGTTTGACTTTAATCAATATTTGATGTTTTGAATCCCGAATGGCTATTTGGACAGTTTCATCAGATCTAGAATAACGATTTTGGCTTAGTTACATAGTTGGTTCGAGTTCGGGATCTTGATATTGCGTTTTGACCCTTATTGTGAAAACTAGTTTAAATAAGCTTTTAGGGGTCCCAGAGGTTAATTTGTTAGAAACGATCCTTTGTCGAAAATCAGACGTTGCTATTGAGTCCATAACGTCAAAATTAGCCTAGTTTCTTAGTTCGTTTGCATTCATATGATCCCAAATAAATTTCAAGGGGTCAATCGACAACTTTGCAACTTAGCAAAGTTGCTAATGCAGCTGATTACTGGTGCAGCCGCTTTAGCAGCATAGCACCGCTTTAGCGGCATGGCACCACTTTAGCAAAGCTCAGCTGACTGTCGCCCAGTCGCTAAAGCGGGCACTTTAACTGTCATGACTCAATTTCTGAGTCATAATGGCACCTACTATGTCCCACCAGTAGGAAAGCCAAGCCTTAGCCCGGAACGACAAGTAATGGGCATAATGGAGGAAGAATACAAAAATAGTACAAGTCATGCGCACAAATATAAATACGAAAATAAATGGCTAAATAAAAGAGGGAGAAGACCAAAATGAATCCTATGACCTGGTAAGACTGGTACAAGAGCTGCTAGCAATAGAATAAGAGTACTAATAATATCACTACACATGTAGTCTCAAAATGAAAGACCATCCAAAAATAGGGGAAGGAGAGGGGATCAACTCCGGCTCTGAAAGCTCACCCTATCTCCGAGACCTGTAGATAGCTGACTAGAATATCAACGGCGGCGGCCAGTACTAGGATCTACATAAGAACCGATGCAGAAGTGTTGTATGAGTACAAAAACAATGGGTACTCAGTAGATATCATCGGCCGACTGAGCTAAATCATAATAAAAGCATAATAAAATGCGATAAAATGAGCTAAAGTCAAGGGAAAAAGGGCAACCCTGAGATCATACTCCGACATATAAAAATAAATAATGAAATACATGAAACCAGACTTTAGGTAAACTATTTATAACCGAACTAGGCCCCCATAAGCCCAGAAGGTGCAAACAAGAGAGGACTAATCAAAACGAACCCCTATAAACCCAATGGATGCAATCAAGGAAATATACTACTACCATGATTATGAACCCTTTTGTACCACAACTCACCGGACTCGAACCGGTACCATAATGCCATGAAATAATCGATAAACACTAGACTTGAACCAGAATTCCCTCCTCATAACTCACCAGCAGTGCCATAATTAGATAGAATATGCCAGACTCGAATCGGTCTTTAAAGGCCATAAATCAATAGAATGTGTCGGACTTGAACCAGTCTTTAAATGCCATAAATCAATAGAATGTACCGGACTCGAACCGAATTTTAAATTCCATAAATCAATAGAATGTCCTGGAGTCGAACCAGTCTTTAATAAGCCCAAGATCATTAACCTAGCCCTTAACTAGGTATATGCAATGTAGTTTAAGGCTCAAGATTTAGGATAAAGCTGCGAAAGAAGGCCTCTTAAGTCTACAGGAGATAAGTGCGATATTATAACTAAAGCATCAATTTACTTAAGGGATAGGTAATTGGGTCAATTCTACGTCCGAAACAGCCCATAAATCATCCAAATAAACCAACTTTTACTAACTAAGCAACCAATCATAAATTCCAACCCAAAACTAGCATAATATCATATTAATACCATAATTAAGCTCAATCTATAAGTAGGGTAAGCCTAGCCTATCTGGACGCCAAAGAAAGCTCGATAAAATCTGCTAAAGTGGGGCCTTTCCCTTTCAAGAAGCCTCCACACGATGCTACGCTATCAAAATAACACTCTACTCATCAATACAAGATCAACATTACCCATGTTGCATACAAATACATCGGGTCCAAAATCAAGCCAAAAATTCCATGTGGGGCCCGCTTACAGAATCACAAATTTGAAACCGTCAAAATGTCTCTCAAGGCTCAAGGATCATTTATCCCCAATAATGGGTGAATTTCGAGCATTAAAACACCCAAAGTACCAGGAAATTACACAGAACTTACAAGGATTTAGATGAGGAAAATGATGTTAACGAACTCTCCAAGCACCGTTGAATACCCAAGAATCGCCTCTTCTCTCCCACTATCTCTCTAGGGCTTTAATGCTCCAACACTCAAAGAAAAATGACAGAAAAACGGTGAAAAGGGGATTAAATGCCCTGCAGGTGTCGCTTAAGTGGCCACTTGACCGCTTAAGTGGTCACCGCTAAAGCTCCCCCACCAGCGCTTAAGCGCTCTATAACCCGGGGTAGACTTCCGCTAAAGCAGATGGGTGCCACTTAAGCGCACCCCACTAAAGTGGACAAGCCTCCGCTTAAGCAGACATGCTGGTCCAAGGCCTTAGTCGCTAAAGCGGCTTCCACTTAAGCGGTCAAAGGCCCGCTTAAGCAGTTGCACCAGCTGAAGCCGCATCAGCACTTGGCAATATTTTGCCAAGTTTCCAACGGGCCCTTGGGATTCTTTCAGAACCCCACAAACGCAAACAAACTATGCTAGCCTATCAAATTCGATATTCTGGACTCAACGGCGCAATTAAAATTTCCATCCGGGGTCGTTTTGATGAAATATCGGTCCCACACCCATATGGCCATTTTAACCAATTTTTACCCAATATCCCAAAATGAGTCCGAAAGCCTCGAAACCCGAACAAAAGGTCCCCCTAACCTAAAATCGATGTTCTGGAGATGATGGAACTGTCAGAATTGGTATACGAGGCCGTCTACATGATGTTTAGGCCCAGTCGCCAAATTTGAAAAGCAACGATTTCAAAATAGGAAAATGGCTCTAAAAACCAAATGAACTGCTCGGTAACCAAACTGTTAGCTCCAACAAGCCATAAATGACTTGAGGCAGCTATGGGAAAGCTCTAAAATCAAAATAATATGGAGAAATAGAAAATGATCAGGAGGGTCATTACAATATCCACTACTAAAAAGACTTTCGTCTGTGAAAGTAAAAGATTAAAAAGTACCTGAAGGCTCGAACAGGTGGGGATACTGGGTCCGCATCTCTCTCTCAATCTCCCAAGTAGCCTCCTTAACTGGACAGTGCCTCCACTGGACCTTAACCACTGGAGTCTCTCTGGAGAGCAACCGCCTAACATCTTTGGCTAAAATGAGGACTGGCTTCTCTACGAACGTCAACCTCTTGTCTAACTGAATTGAGTCCCACCGATGCACATGAGACTCATTCGGGATGTAATGTCGCAACATAGAGACATGGAAATCTGGATGAACAACTGAGAAATCTGGGGGCAAGGCCAACTTATAAGCTACCTCTCCACTGGTCCTAAGTATCTCGAATGGACCAATATACCTGGGGCTGAGCTTACCCTTCCTCCCGAACCTCATCATACCCATGGGTGATACACAGAGGAAAACCCAGTCACTAACTCCAAACTTCAAGGCACAACGTCTACAATCAACGTAACTCTTCTGCCAACTCTGAGCTGCTCTCAACCTATCCTGAATCACCCACGCCCTATCCAAGGACTCACGAAGAAAGTCAGTGCCACGGGGGCTAATCTCTGAAGTCTCAAACCAGCTAATCGGGGACAAACAATGCCTACCATATAATGCCTCAAATGGTGCCATCTCAATGCTCGAATGGTAGCTATTATTATAAGCGAGCTCTGCCAAAGCTAAGTGTTGCTCCCACTGACCTCCAAAGTCCATCACGCACGTGCGGAGCAATCCTCAAGAACCTGAATGGTCAGCTCCAACTGACTGTCGGTTTGAGGATGGAATGCGGTGCTAAGATCAACTTGAGTACCCAACTTCTCCTTATAAGTCCTTCAAAATATATAAGTAAACATTGAGCCTCTATAAGAAATAATGGATACGGGTACTCCATGAAGGCAAACTATCTCTCGAATGTATATACGGGCTAACCACTCGGCACTGAAGGAGATCTGAATAGGTATAAAATGAGCCAACATGGTCAACCGATACACAATGAACCAAATATTGTCATAACCACATGAAGAACGAGGTAAATTGGTCACAAAGTCTATAGTAATCCACGGGGTAGCCTCTGAAGCAATCCACCTGGTCACTGATGCTCGGCCTTTACCTGCTGACAACAAAGGCAACAAGCTACATAGTCTGCAATATCTCTCTTCATGCCACTCCACCAGTAATGCTGCCTTAAATCTCAATACATCTTTGTTGTCCCAGGGTGAATAAAATATCTAGAGCTATGAGCCTCTCGTAGTATCAACTGAATCAAGTCTCCAACCCTCGAAACACAGATGCGACCATCAAATCTCAGAATACCCTCTAAATCTAGAGAAGCCTGACCGGGCTCACCCCTCACCACCTGATCACGAATGTCAAAAAGTCTACTATCCTCAAACTGGTGACTCTAAATCTTCTCAAATAAGGTTGACCTAGCTTCGACACTCTCAAAGATCCTTCTAGAGTCTGAAATATCAAGCCAAACCAACAAGCTGGCTAAGAACTGAACGTCCAAAGCCAACGGCCACTCTGAAGCTGAAATAGAAGCCAAACTACCAATGCTCACTGCCTTCCGGCTCAAGGCATCTGCTACCATATTCGCCTAGTCCGGATGGTATAGGATAGAGATATCATAGTTCTTCAGTAACTCAATCCACCTATGCTACCTAGAATTAAGCTCTCTCTGAGTCATAAGGTGCTGAAGAATACGATGGTCGGTGTAGATCTCACAATGAACACTATACAAGTAGTGCCTCCAAATCTTAAGCGCAAAAATCACGATCGCCAACTCCAAATCATGAGTAGGGTAGTTGCGCTCATAAATATTAAGTTGCCTTGACGTATAAGCAATAACTCGACCCTGCTACATCAGAACACAACCCAAACTAACACCAGAAGCATCACAATAAACTATAAACCCTCGCCCTCAATAGGAAGGGTCAATATTGGAGCTGAAGTGAGTAAGCTCTTGAGCTTCAGAAAGCTCAACTTATAATCCTTGGACCACTGAAATGGAACTTCTTTCCTAGTCAGTCTGGTCATAGGCGATATAATAAAAGCAAAACCCTCAACAAATCGCCTACAGTAACCTGCCAAACCAATAAATCTATGAACCTCAATCAGAGATATAGGTCTGGCGTAATCACAAATAGCCTCAATCTTTGCTGGATCCACCATAATCCCATCCTTAGATACCACGTGCCCTAGGAATGTAACAAAATCGAGCCAAAACTCACACTTTGAGAATTTGGCATAAAACCTATGGTCTCTTAAAGTTTGGAGCACAATCCTCAAATGGTGCTCGTGCTTATCCCCGCTCCTAGAATATACAAGAATGTCATCAATGAATAAAATCACAAAGGAGTCCAAATAAGGCCTGAAAACTCAATTCATCAAATCCATAAACACTGCTGGGCATTAGTCAACCCATAATAAATCACCAGGAACTCATAATGGCCATACCGAGTCCTGAAGGCTGTCTTAGGGATGTCCTCAGCCCGAATCCTTAAGTGATGATAACCCGATCTCAAGTCAATCTTAGAGAACACTGCCGCACCCTAAAGATGGTCAAATAAATCATCAATGCGAGGCATATGATACTTATTCTTCACTGTAACCTTATTCAACTGCCTATAGTCAATACACATACGCATAGAGCCATACTTTTTCTTCATGAACAAGACAGGAGCACCCTAAGGCGATACACTAGGACGAATAAAACCCTTGTCTAAAATATCCAAAGCTGAGAATTCAATTTCTTAAGCTCTGCAGGATCCATACAGTAAGGTACCATAAAAATAGGTTGGGTGCCCGGCTCGAGATTAATAGCAAACTCAATATCGAGCTTAGGAGAAAGGCTAGGTAGGTCGGTAGGGAAAACATCAGTGAACTCACAGACAATAGAAACATAATCAAGTGAGGGACTCTCTATACTAACATCATGAACATAAGCGAGGTAAGACTTAGAACCCCTCGACACTAATCTTCCAGCTCGAGCATAAGAAATAATTCCTATCTGTGCACAGCTAAAAGAACCCTGCCACATAATTGTGGGTATGCCAGGCATGACTAAGGTAATGGTCTTGGTGAAGCAATCCAAGACGGCATGATAAGGGGATAACCAGTCTATGCCCAGAATCACATCAAAGTCCACCATATCTAATAAATAAGTTTTGACCGAGCATCAAACTCTCAAACGGTCACCATACATGATCTATAAATCTGATCCACTACTAAAGAATTACCCACGGGAGTAGATACACATAATGGCACAGAAAAAGGCTCCCAAGACAACTCTAATCGTGGTGCATAATAAGCAGAAACATAAGAATAAGTGGATCTCGGATCAAATAAAGCAATAGTTGGTCGACGACACACTGAAATCATACCTGTAATCACAAAATCCAAAGACTCTACCTCCAGTCTACCAGGTACAACACATAAATGACCTCGCCCACTACCTGGCTGGGCGTCTGACCTACCACCAGTCCTACCTTCCCGAGAACCTCCTCGAGAACCATGGGTACCACCCCTAAGACCCTGAACACCACCTCTAGCTGGAGAAAATACTGATATAATTGGCTGAATACTCTGTCCTGCAGGCTGAATCATCCTACACTGGGGACACTCTCTGGAGAAATGGCCAAACACTTCACAAGTATAGCAAGGCCCCAGAATACCACTCGGTCTAGAAGATTCGACTGACCCAGAATAGACACCACACCTAAAAAATCCAGAAGGTGTACCACTAGGAGACTAGCCACTACTCTGGTTGTAAGAATCACTGAAACTGGACTGATCTTAGTCAGAAATCTAAAGTGCTGCTTGAGCAGGCCTACTGGACTGACCCTGGTGCTGATATGACTGATTTAGAGGGTACCTACTCTAACAACCTCTGCCTCTAAACTGTGAGCCTCTATGGCTCCCACTGAAACTGCCCTGATGACGTGGTCTCTTATCGCTGCCCTTTTGGGCTTTGCGATGCATCTTCTCCACAGTCTGGGCATAGTAAAAAATCTCAATGAAAGACCTACCAATAGTAACCAAACTCTGAGTAGCCGTGGAAGAGGAAGTCTCAGTCCCCTAACATAACACCGAATCCTCTCATACTCGGTATGCAAGATCGCAGTAGCATAGCTAGCCAACTCATAAAATCGTGCCTCATACTCGAGAAATGTCATAGAACCCTGTTGTAACCCTATAATTTGATCTCTCAAGCACTCATGAAGACAGTGAGGCATATAATTCTCTAAAAAGACCTCGAAGAACTGAGTCCATGTCAAAGAGGGAGATCCAGCTGGTCTGGAATTAAGAAAACCTCTCCACCAATGTCTAGCAGCCAAGTCCAATTGAAAGGTAGTGTAATCGACCCCACGAGCATCAACTAGGCCCAAATTATGGAGCCTAACCTTGCAAGCAGTAAGGAACTCAAATGTATCCTCGCCTGGAGCCCTTGTAAACCTTGGAGAAGTCAATCTCAAAAATCTACCCAACATTTTCTGTGCCTCAACAGACATAGCAGGCTGGGCGACCACCGGCTGAGCAACTATCAGTGGTAGGGGAACCTGAACTCTGGGTACCGTAGCTACACGTTGCACCCCTACATCCATACCACTCTGATCCACAGACTGTGCACTATCTGATGGTGCACCACCAACTAATTCCAACAACTGGACAAAGGCATCTCTGAGAAATGATGAAGAAGTAAACCCCGATGGAGCCTGAGATGCCCCCTGGCCCACCAATGACTGGGGTGGCTGAACCTGTGGAGCAATAACTGGATCTGGCTAAGGCTCTCTTTCCGGCCCCCTAGCTGTGGTTAGTGCTCTACCTTGGCCACAACCTCTGGGTTGGCCACGGCCTCTAGCAGGTGCCCTAACAGAGGGCACGGGGTCACCATCACCCATCGCCGTAGCTCGCGTCCTAGCCATCCGCGAAAAGTGAAAAAATGAGAACCTTAGAAACCAAACCAGCTTCAATGCACCAAATGAATGAGGAAAGTGAAGTCATCCTTAGAATGTCTTGTAGCCTCCCAAATATAAGATACAGACGTCATTGTTTCGATCGATGGGACTCTACTAGACACTTTCTCTTGTACAAACAATACCAGTGTACCTAGGCGCTCTGATACTAATTTGTCATGACCCAATTTCTGAGTCATGATAGCACCTACTATGTCCCACCAGTAGATATGCCAAGTTTTAGCCCAGAATGACAAGTAATGGGCGCAATGGCAGAAGAATACAAAAAAAGTACAAATCATGCCCATAAATATAAGTACAAAAATAAAGGGCTAAATAAAAGTGGGAGAAGAACAAAATGAATCCCATGACCTAGTAAGGCCGGTATAAGAGCCACTAGCAAAAGAATAAGAGTACTAATAGTATCAATACATATGTAGTCTCGAAATGAAAGACCATCCAAAAATTAGGGAAGGAGAGGGGATCAACTCTGGCTCTGAAAGCTCACCCTATCTTCGGGACCTGTAGATAACTGACTAGAATAACAACCGCGTCTTGTACTCGAATCTGCACCAGAAAAGATGTAGAAGTGTAGTGTGAGTACCAAAACAACGAGTACTCAGTAGAAATCATCGGCCGACTGAGCTAAATCATAATAAAAACATAATAAAATGCGATAAAGTAAGCTAAAGTCAAGGAAAAAGGGCAACCCTAAGATCATACTCTGACATATAAAAATAAATAATGAAATACATGATACCGCACTTTAGGTAAACTATTTATAACCTAACTAGGCGCCCATAAGCCCAGAAGGTGCAAATAAGAGAGGACTAATATGAACCCTTTCATACCACAACTCACGGGTACCATAATGCCATAAAATAACCCATAAACACTGGACTTGAACCGGATTTCCCTCCTCATAACTCAATAGCAGTGCCATAATTAGATAGAATATGCCAGACTCAAATCGGTATTTAAAGGCCACAAATCAAAAAAATGTGCGGACTCAAACTGATCTTTAAATGCCATAAATCAATAAAATGTATCGGACGAACCCGAATTTAAATGTCATAAATTAATAGAATGTGCCAGACTCAAACTGGTCTTTAAAATAAGCTCAAGATCATTAACCTAGCCCCGAACTCGGTATATGCTATGTTGTTTAAGGCTCAAAATTTAGGATAAAGTTGCGAAAGAAGGCCTCCTAAGTCTACAAGGAGCTAAGTGTGATATTATAACGTCAAAGCATCAATTTACTTAAGGGATAGGTTATTGGGTCGATTCTACCTCCAAAACAGCCCATAAATAGGCCAAATAAACCAACTTTTGCTAACTAAGCAACCAACCATAAATTCCAACCCAAAACTAGCATAATATTATACTAATAACATAATAAAGCTCAATCTATAATTAGGGTAAGCCTAGCCTACCTGGACGCTGAAGAAAGCTTGATAAAATTTGCTAAAGTAGGGCCTTTCCCTTCCGAGAAGCCTCCACACGATGCCACGCTATCAAAATTACACTCTACTCATCAATAAGAGAACAACAATACCCATATTTCATATAAATGCATCAGGTCTAAAATCTAGCCGAAAATCCCATGTGGGGCCCGCTTACGGAATCATAAATTTGAAACCGTCAAAATGTCCCTCAAGGCTCAAGGATCATTTACCCCAAACAATGGGTGAATTTCGAGAATTACAACACCCAAAATCAACCCACAAAGCTAGCTAGGGTTTTGGGCTTAAACGGAGAATTTATCAAGAAATTCGATGGAACTTACAAGGATTTAGATAAGGAAAATGATGTTTACGAACTCTCCAAGCTCCCTTGAATACCCAAGAATCGTCTCTTCTCTCCCACTATCTTTTTAGGGCTTTAATGCTCCAACACTTAGAGAAAAATGAGTGTAAAAGGGATTAAATACCTTGCAGGTGCCGCTTAAGCGGTCACCGCTAAAGCGCCTCCACCAGCGCTTAAGCGTTCCATGACCCGGGGTGGACTTCCGCTAAAGCGGACGGGTGCCGCTTAAGTGCACCCCGCTAAAATAGACAAGCCTCCGCTTAAGTGGACTGGTCGGTCCAAGGCCCCAGCTTCTAAAGCGGTGCCCAAACTGCTAAAGTGGTTTTGCTTAAGAGGCCAAAGGCCCGCTTAAGCGGTTTCACCAGCTGAAGCAACATCAATACTTGGTAATATTTTGCCAAGTTTCCAACGGGCCCTCAGGATTCGTTCGGAACAGCCTAAATGCAAACGGACTATGCTACCCTATCAAATTTGACATTACGCACTCAATGGCGCAATCAAAATTTCCTTCTAGGATCATTTTGATGAAATGTGGGCCCCATACCCAAATTGTCATTTTAACCAATTTCCACCCAATAGCCCTTAATGAGTCCGAAAGCCATGGGACCCAAGTTAAAGGTCCCCCTAGCCTAAAATGGATGTTCTGGTTATGACAGAATTGTCAAAATCATCAGACGAGTCCGTCTACCTAATGTTTAGGCCCAGTCGCCAAATTTGAAAAACGATAATTTCAAAATAGGGAAATGACTCTAAAAACCAAACGAACTATCCGATAATCGAACTGTCAGCTCCAAAAAGTCATAAATGAATTGGGAAAGCTATGGGAAAGGTATAAATGCTGAAATAATATGGAGAAGTAGAAAATAACTAGGAGGGTCATTAAATTACCGCTTTAGTAGGTACCACTTTAGCGATGATGGACCGCTTTAGCCGTGCCCAACCACGAAGGCTAGGCCACTTTAGCAACCACCATCTATTTAAGTGTGTGACCGATTTAGCAGTCATTTAGCCACTTAAGTGGCCATCGCTGTATATATACCCAAATTTTCTTCTTTTATTCCATTCTTCTATTTTCAAGACTTGAAGCTTCAAGTGAGACAATTTTTTGAGGGATTTCTTCACCATTTGAGCTTGGGTAAGCTCCAAACTCTCGTTTTCATTGATTCCTATTGATTAGGTCTTCAAAAACACTCATTAATCTTGTTTTTGAAATGGGGATTTGGGGTTTTTACCGGTAAAACTTAAAAATAGTTTTTCTTCTATTTGAACCTCGTTTTAAACTTGTTTTCATGTAGATTTTCAATTGTAGACTCCTATAACCTTAAGTAACTTGTTTCTAAAATAAAATTTCTGGTTTTACCCCTTTCATTTTCAAACCTATTTTTCGAATCTATTTTGGATCTATCTTAAATAAGGTCAATATGGGTATCATTAGCGTTCTTTTAATGCTAAAATGTTTTTTTTGATAATTTTATCTCGTGAAGATGTCATTTGTAAGGGAAAAGCTCCGTGTTGAAGATTCTAGGCTTCGATTTCGACACTTTGAGGTAGGTTATGGCTTAACTTTCTTACGACTAGGCTGTGTAGTTAATAAATAAGTAAAGCATGCTATGGGTTTGAAAAAAAACATGGGAATTGTATTTTGAGATTATTATTACTATTGTGTACCTGTGTAGGGGCTTATATTCTTATTTATTATTGTGGTGTACCCCTGTGGGGGCTTATATTCTTGTTGTTGTTGACTTGAGACATCATATATTGAATTTTTCCCATGTGGGGGCTTTAGTTGACATCATTTAACTTATTTGTGCATTTAAAATGCCTTTATTCTTAATGTCATGCCCATGTGGGGCCTTGAATAGATATTATAGGCCTTATTGAGCATTATTTGCCTTTATCATGATAGAAATGCCCGAGTTATGGGTTTATATGATATTAATGATGTCTCATATGCATATTTATTCCAATGGAGCCAAACTAGAACTGATATTAAGAATTATTGACATATAGTTGGTTTCTAGGCTCACTTATATACCTATTGAATGGATTTGCTATATTCATACTGATTTGATTGTGAGAATTATATCATCATTTCATACATGATCATTCACGAGGTATCGGTACCATTGAGGAAGACTATTTTTTTAAAAATAAGATATTTTAATAAGAATCTTGATATGTGAATGTAAACCGGAGAGGTGGGTTGAGATTTTGAGATAGCATACCGGTTGTAAAACCTCCATTGGTCCTATTTTGGGAGCATTTAGTCTCTATAGATGTATAAAGAAAGTCATACCGGTTCTGTTGTTACTGAAAAAATATCTATGGCAAAGGCAAACAAATCTCATTCGTCACATATGTTAGGATCAATTATTTAGTATGAGAGTGCATTTGATATGTACTAAGTTCATACAATACTTCTAGCACAAAGTTAAGTTGAAAGTATCCTTACCGATTTAGTTTTGGGCTAAGTTTAAACTAGAGTCAACTTTAAATGAGCACTCCTCCTAGAATATAAATATTTAGGGGGCCTAATACCCACCAAATTAAATTTCTCTAAGTTTTATTTTCAATACGATCGATGATTTGTCAATTCGCTTCTTGAGTAAAAAGTTATGACCATTTTACTAAAGACTGTCCGTGCTGAAAAAGGTGAGGGCGCTGTAGCGGGTCAGGTCGCTATAGTGATGATAGTTTATAACCTATTTTTGATGATGCAATAGCTGTTTGCGATAGGCAGTTTATAACATGTTGCATCGCGACTGCTATAGCGATGCAACAGTAGTTTATAACCTATTTTTGACAGATTTCAGCTCCCAAACTAAAACATTTCATTCCTAAGCCCTAGAGGGCGATTTTCTCTTGGTATGGGTGGAAAATTCTTCATTGAGATAAGTTTATTCCATAATATTCTTCATTTTTTAATCCTTTAACATCCTAAAATGATTAGAACAACCCTTAATGGTGGAATTCTTAGGGATTTGAACCCTAAGTTCATTATAGTTTGGAGAAAACCTATGGTTTTGGTTAATATCATCTAGAATCACTTTAAAATTGTTAATTAATAATCCCTAGCATGATTTAGTGATTCTAAAACATGAAAATTGATAGTTGGGGACCTTGAATTCAATAAAGGTTGAACCTTTAGCCTAAAAACTCCATTAATGGAGTTGGGTTGAGCTTGAAGGAACTATTTTGATGACTAATTGACCCTTGGGTAGTGTTGTAGACTGTAAATGAGGGTAGAATTAGTGGGTTTGAATTCCCAAAGTTCTTATTTGAAGAGTAGTTTATTAGTTACTCTTGTAATTGTTATTATTAGATGATTTAGCCTTCGAAAACATGAAGTAGAAGAAAGCTCATCCATGTAATAGCTTACTTGTTGCAGACACTTGGCGTCCAAGTAGGTTATGGTTTATGAGTAGTAGACTATGGTTAGTAATCATATTCATAATGTAAATTTGATGGGAGAAATCATGCTTAGGCCTGCGGGCATGGAGTTTGGAAGGATAAAATATGGATTTAATGTAATAAAGGCTTAAATGTGTATTATTCTATTTTATATGAACCCCTGATGGGTGTCGTGTGTTTGTATGACTGCATGTTAGATTGTAATGTGAATTATGTTAATATAGAGGATGCCAAGGAGATTGTATGAGCTTATAATCTAGAGATTCGACCTAATTATCATAAAAAAAGTGAACTAGTTATTATTTGTGTTGGAATATGAAATAATCTTTATTAAAGTTAGGGATGAGAACTGATTATAGTATGAAGAGGTGGTGACATAAATTAAGAGCCTAAGGTCAAGTTAGGCTAAGGATTAGGAAGTAAAAGGTATAAAGGCGTATCACTAGAACTAGATTGTAATTTGAATAGAGTTGAATGATTGGCTAATGGAGTAGCTCTTGAACCTAGTAATGACTTGAATGTAGGGACTGCTAGATAATAGCAAGAATCCCAGTCTCGGTATAAATAAAGGAGGATTGGATTAGTGAATGAATTTATGATTGTTAAATTAGAGTTTAGACTCCTTTTGGTTGAATGTGCACTCCTAAAATGAATATTGAGTTTAATGAATATGGCTTGATAATGCTTGCTTGAATAAGCCATGGATTGGTCTAGGACATGCTATAATTTATGAAACCAATGATTCATATCTACTTGTGATTTGGTGTGTTAAAGTATGATTGTTGTTTACCTGAAATGATTAACTCGAGTTGACCAAGTGTTTAGGTGATTGCCTATTGTTGCAATGAATACTTAATAAAGGTATTGTGAAATGATATTCTAAATGTAAACAAATTCAATGAAGTTATATATAAATCTTGTGGTTGTTACAAGTGTTGGTTGTTATTATTGTTTTCTGTGATTGCTGTGATATTATATTGGTTATTTGTGGGATGTATCGGTATTTAGACATCTTCACGGTATTTGATGGAATAAGGTTGGCAGGTACTTGATGTCTGGGTTTTGGTACTTGGACAAAGCTTGTCCCCTGTAGGTCATGACTAGTAGGAAACCATAAGACCCTTAGCATGTATGTACAAGGTATGTATAAGTGTGACGGTTCCTTGAGTGGACCAGGTATATGATTATTATTATTGTTGCTGTTTATATTGGTTCCATGAGTGGACCAAGTTATATTGTGGTTGTTGTTGTGGGTTCCTTGAGTGAACCAGATAATGATTTTGCTTGATATATTTGGAATTCTTGAGCGGTTTATTTACTTGGCATATATTTTGGGATTCTTATTGTTAGAGTCAGGATTGTTGAGTTGGTCATGGTTTGACTTGACTTGTTGTCTCTTGAATTATACTTTACTGAAGTTGTAAAGTTACTTAAAAAGGTTAAGTGTCATAAACTTGAGGTATTTATCATAATGTTTGTTTATAGTTGTATTTGTTACAAGGTAAAGAATGATCAATGAGAATAGGAATGGAAATACTCTTAGTTAAAATAAGGGATAAGGATAGCATAAGTGGATGAATGTGTTATGAATTAAATTGTTATATGAGTTGTCATGTTTTCTTTTTGTGATTTCTATATTATGTTTACATGATCTAACCCTGATCAACCCATGATACCTACCAGTATGTATTATTTGTGTCGATACTACTCTTGCTATACCCTTTTTAGGGTATAGTCTGGTTGCTGGATCAGTTGATATTTCACAGGTGACGTAGAGAGTGATCTCCAACAGCTTCTACTGCTCTCATATATGGTGGAAGTTGTGTCCAGTCTTATCGTTCTTAATTTAGAAGCTCTTGTACCTATTTAGACTAGTTCTTAGGGGTAGTTTACATTTCCTCACTTAATATTTGTAATAAAACAGTTGTAACAAAGGTTGGTTATTTCTATTTAATAAAGACTTCCACATGTTATGTTGAATGGGTGGTAAGGGGTTCTCCTATCTAGGTGGATTAGAGTAGGTACCCTCATGATCCGATAGTTTGGGTCATGTTAATTTGCATATGCATCTTCAGTGTCTTTGTTATGTTTCTTGACCTGTAATCAGTTCCTATTTACCTTTCGTGAATACCTGCTTTTATTTTGATTCCGTATATATATTAGTTCTGTTAGTAGAGACGGTGTGTGCTACCATTTGGGAACTCCTTTGTTTGCACGTGACGTGCTTATAATATTTTCTGTACTTGTATTATTTTCTTCTTTGCTCAGTCGGCTTGTGATACCTAATGAGTACAAGTGAATCGTACTCACCCTTATGTTCCCTTTTGGTGCAGATCCAAGTATGAGTATGAAACACAGTAGCAAATTTTGTGCTTGTCAGAGTTGGTGATAGACGTACTGGCATGCTTTAGAGTTTCAGGGCTTATTCCGGACCTCCTCTTGTCTATCTAGATGTCTTTACTTATTTTTGAAGACAGATATTTGTATATTTAGTATTTTGGATGTTGTATTTAGATGCTCTACATTTATGACACTATTTCTTGAGGATTTTATATTATTAGTTCAGACTTTTGCTATATTTGTATATGTGTTGTCTTGAATTTGTTCTAGAAGTCTCCTTTTGTCTTACTTTATTTATTATTTCAATCTTCTTTCCTTTTTGGGTGATTGACTTATCTACCAAAGTTGGGTTGGGGTAGATGCCATCATGACCTTAATTTTTGGGTCGTGGCACTTTACCAATTCAATTTAATCAATCAAATAAAAAAGTAAGGAGATAAGCCAAATATCTCAAATACTTAGTCTTTCACAAATAAAATTCGGAAATAGGTGAAATACCAGCTATTATTGGATTCATAAGTACACAAGTTTATAACCTATGATACAAGTATGAAAATGAAACTACAAGATCTTTATGAAGTACCCTATCTGAATACTAAAATGATAGAATAAACAAAGAGATAGAGGAAGGTATAGGTCGTAGAACAACCAAGCAGCTCACCACAGCTTCAAAATGATCCAAGCTCGGACTCAAAAAGCCCCACGAGATGCACTCATACTTGAAATCGAATATACACCACAAACAGTGCAACAAATATAGTATGAGTATGAAACCATGTGTACACAGTATATCTCATATACAAGCGATGAAGAAGTAGTGATAGGATTATGTATGAAATTATCCTTTAAATTTACAAGTCTACAGTTTACTTAACAGTCAAAGTTTCACCGAAATAAGCATAATCAAATGGAATGTAATGTTCAAACATCCATTTAGCTTATCATCATGTAAGAATGGAAGATTCAATGCAATGAGATATGCCTCAAACGTCAAATACTCTCTTAAACCCGTATATACATGATACTCCTCAGAAATCTTTGGAAGTTCATGACTCATGGGAGAATTATAAGGTCCATATACCTGTATGGACGATCTACAAGTGTCCATGCAAATAATTTCAATTTACTATTACAAATCAAATAATTCCTAGCACGAATGATCTCCACGTGTCCAACTCAGAAGCATAAAATGGTCGTCGCACAGACAATGTCCATGAGCTCAGACTATATATATATATATATATATATATATATATATATATATATGCTGTGGTATGTTCTATTAATTTTTTGGATCTGTTTTTCTATTTGATTGATTTAATTTTATGTGCAATATTAGTTAGAGTGTTATTATTCTTAATTTTATGAGGCTAATAATTCACTATAGTTAAGTTATAAATTATAAGTAGAGAATGTGTAAGAAACTAATATTTACTGATAAGAATCTTTTTAAACAATAATCTGGATGAATTTTATTTCTTATCTTGTTAAGTAATTTTATGAATTTATCAGCAAATTCTGAATATTATTGTACAAAACACAAATCTTTTAGAAAATTACAATGAAAGAAATTGAATATGGTCAAGAACAAAAGATAATAACTTTTCACGATTTTTATTCTTAAATACTTTTCGTACATCACACTGGTATTACACTAGTATTAAATAAAAGAGATGAATACTTTAATTTTATAATAAATATTCTAAAATATAATATCGTACATCACACTGGTATTACACTAGTATTAAATAAAAGAGATGAATACTTTAATTTTATAATAAATATTCTAAAATATAATATAAAAATGATCATTACGACAAACATAATTAGTTCTAGATGGCCCAACATTAGAATCAGACAAACGATTGTCCTTAACCCCTAAAGGTGCCTAGGCACCAGCACTGGGGCTATTGAGGGATGCAATATGATGCTCATTTTGGATGAGTGGCAGGTCTCTTTCCACTTGTCTTTTAATGACTTTCAGTTTCTCCAACAATTCTTGAAGTTGAGGAACGCTTAGTTTTTTAAGTGGAACCTCTGGCCACGCTGCTTGAATCATTTTTCCGTGGTCAGGAGCTTCATTGTTAGATCGAGAATTCACTCCATCCATAACTAAATCTTTAATTTGAAAAAATAAGAAAAGGTGATGTTGGGTCTCAATATCAAGGGTGTATTATTTATAGTGTAAAATCATCACATTATATGATGAAAATGATCTCAAATAGAAAAAAATTTAAAACATATATGTTACTTCCTTTATTAAAAGATTTGACCAAATTTCATAATATTAATTGAATTTTCTTCTTTGTTTCTTTGAACTGTTGCCAATTTGTAAAGATCATAATAACACAGTCAATGTTTTTCCAAATTCTAATTGTGTTATTGGATAAAAAGTTTATTTGTGTCAATCTTTGATGGAATATCTATTAGTTAGTTCATACGTCAAATGATCATCATTTATGAAATAAAAATATATTTTTGATTGAATTTATTTATTTTATAAATTTTCTCTTGTTCGAATATTTATATATTTTTTTTATAGTCATGCTTAGTAAAACCTTCACTATAAGTTTAAACAATGTGAGAATATGTATTGTTTCAACCATATTACCGTACAAAAAAATTTAACACTTCAATTTTAATTTTTGAGGTAATTAGTTCGGATTCTAGAGCCTTTACAAATTTGTAAAACCTAATCGTAACTTAAGGCAAAATATCATAATATAAAACAGAAAAAAAAAGAAAAAAGTTATGTTACTTCCTTTTTTTTTTTTTTTTTTTTTTTTTATAGGAATTGACCAAATCTCATAATATTAATTGAATTTCCTTTTTTGTTTATTTGTACTGTTGCCAATTTGTAAAGATTATAATTACACAGTGAATGATTTTTCTAATACTTATTGAGTTATTGGATTTTTGAAAAAGTCTTTTTGTGTCAATATTTGATGGAATATCTATTAGTTAGTTCATACGTAAACTGATCATTAATTATGAAATAAAAATATTTTTTCTATTGAATTTATTTATTTTATAATTTTTCTCTTGTTCGTATATATATATATATATATATATATATATATATATATTTGTAGTCTTGCTTAGTAAAAACTTCACTATAAATTATAAAAATGTGATGATATGCATTGTCTAACTCATGTTAATGTACCAAAAAATTTAAGCACTTCAATTTTAAATCTTAAGGTAATAAGTTTGGATTCTGGAGTCTTTACAAACTTGTAAAGCCTAATCATAACTTACGACAAGTGAAAAATGTCATAATAAACTCTAACACTATTAAACATGTATTATCACGACTCAAAAACATAAGTCGTGATGACACCTATATTCCCAACAAATAGGTAAGCCAACCTAATAACTTTGCCAATTCAATTTAATCAATCAAATGAAAAAGTAAGAGATAAGCCAAATATCTCAACTACTAAGTCTTTCACAAATAAAATTTAGAAATAGTTGAAATACCAGCTATTATTGGTATCGTAAGTACAAGAATTTCCAACATATGATACAAGTAAGAAACTAAAACTACACGGTCTTAATGAACAAAATACCCTACCCAAATACTAAAATGATAGAATAAAAAAAGAAATATAGAAAGGTTGTGGGCTGTAGAACAACCAAGCAACTCACCACAGCTTCTAAATGATCCAAGCTCGAACTCTGAAGTTGTAACGACCCAAACCATCTTTACGTGTGAAAATGCCTCGGAAATTTTTTATTACAAATAAAATGCTGCTAATGGACCTAGGAGAAATTATTTCATGGGGAAAAATGGAGCCCAACGTAATTGGTTCAAGAAATCAAAAAAGAATTGGGTCAGTCTGCTGCCTACCACTGCAACGGTAAATCAACCACTGCAGTGGTAACTCGGTAGTAGCTAGCCTGGGGTAATTTTGAATAACCCTCTTTTAGTTTATCCCCACAAGTCGTCTTTTTCCCTTAGAAACACCCTGAATAAACCCTACCTCCATAACTATGAGATTCCAAAGGCGAAGCTTCATGAGAGCGGTTTTTTGGCATACCCGGTGGGAACCCGACATAGGAAGACGCTTAGCCCTTGAGGGACAACTCTCTCCTCTCAATAGCAACATGTTTCATCTACGAGGTAGGTTGTGGTCTTAACTTGCAATAGACTTGGGCTAGATTCTTATACTATTGATAGTAATGTCGGGAGTTCTCATGTATTAAGCCCTTGGACACGGTGTTTGGATTGAAAAAAATGATAAAAATTCGGGTAGGCTTTAATAATGTTGTAAATTGTTGTTGTATTCCATTGATGCTACATTTGTGGTGTGACAGGGGTCGAACTTTGTGAGAATCTTGACTAGTTAAATGAATACCATGGCTCGTGAGTATGGGGGGGGGTTTAATGTAATGACCATTTCTATCGTTATGTACAAACCTTTTGTTTAAAATTTCAAGTTAAAATTCTTTCTGGATTTGAAGTTATAAATTTTAGGCTAGGCTAGTTTAGGGCAAAATCGAAGCGAGGTATGATCTAAGGAAATCCAGGAATGAATTGGACAAGTTTGGTGGTGTTTGATTTGATTTCTAGTTATCTAAGATGATAAGGAACCCGTAGGAATTTATGAAATTAAATTTGGATAAATAGAACTCTCGAAATTGATCTTAGCATAAAGGGCATTGTTTGGAATGCTCCAGATTTAAGGTGTGTTAAAAAATTGAATTTTTGGGGTGAAACTAGACATTCTGTCTTGTCGATGCCGCTATAGCAAAAAAATTCCCTCTATAGCGACGGTCAACCTGGTCAACGGCCGCTATAGCAACATGTATGGCTATAGCGACGCCATTATAGTGACACATGCCGCTATAGCGGCGAAAGTCGCAGTTTTATTTTAATTTTAGTGTATTTTTCTAAAACACGTTTTGGGGCAAGATAGAGACAATTTTTGGCAATTTTCATCATTTGGCTTCGTTAAGGTAAGGATTTCATCCCCGTTAACTAGTAATTGATAATTAAGCCTTAGAATTGCTAATTTACGGAGTTCGAGGAGGGTTTTAGGGCTATTTTTTTTTTCTGGTGCAAGGGAGTAAATTAAGTAATAAGTTAATGGGTTATGATTACTAATGGTTAATTTACTCTTGCATTCCGTTAATTCACTAATTAATCCATGGAATTCATAGTTTTAGGTGAATTGCGGTAGAAAAGCCCTAGAACGGGAAGGGAATGATCATGAACTTGGCCTTAGGGGTTGGGTGTGAGTTATAATTCCCAACATGGTAGGTCATTTCATTAATTATACGTTTGTATGTATTTCTAGACCAAAATCAAGCAAAAATTGCATGGAAGGGCAAAGCTCCGACTTAGAGGAGTTGTGCAAGCTTGGTTCGAGGTAGGTGATGGTATTATAGTTTAATCCTATTTGTACTATATGTGTATCTTAACTACTTTGTAGTGTGGCTTGTTAGTGCATGTTGTTTGGTGTGGTCAATGCAAATGATTTTACGTTGTTGTATGGTTTTGACCTACCTTATTATTAAATGTGGAATGTTTTGGTATTTGGGACGTTCTCACGGGTTATTAGTGAAATAAGGATGGTAGACACTTGTGTCTAGGGTTTCAGTATATGGACAAAAATTGTCCCCTGCAGGTCATGACTAGAGGGTGGATGTAATACCCATTGCGTGTATGTATGGGGTTAAAGTGAGTTCGACGATTCCATGAGTGAACTGGGGAATATACTTATATGGTTGTAATTTTTTTAATTCATCTTGATTTGACTTTACTTGGCTTGACTGAACTCGACTCGGTGATAATATATTGACTTGTTGATTGTGATCCTAAACTTCTTATTTGATACTTGATGTGCTAAGTGTATGTTAGTTTTGAGCATGGATTAATTTGTTGTACTATGTTTTAGTTAAGTGTTCATATTCTCATCTTGGGTTGGCCAAATGATCCTACTAGTACACTGTTGTTTTCTTGTGTGCTGATACAACTCCTGCTCTTACTTTTGTGAGTGCAAAGCATATTTCAGCAGCTTCTGCAAGACCGCAACTATGATTCTAGCGGGTGATTCAGATTTAAGTGTTGAGCAGCTTATTTGGCTACCATGGGATCTTTCCTTTATGACACAATCCTTTGTTTGGACATTATGCACTTTCTTTTAGTTTTGGGGTTGCATCCCCTTCTTGACAATCTTAAATGTTTTTGTTAAGTACAATGTTCTGCAACTAGTTGTACTTATGTTTTTGCTTTAGATTTGAATATATTTTAATGAATTAGTTCCTTGACTCTATTAAGTATTAATTCTAAGATGGTTATTTTAAGGGTAGTTGGTTCTCCCATCGGGTGAATAGTATGGGTGCCACTCACGATGGGTTTGGGTCATGTAAGTTAAGTACAGTAAAAAAAGAGAGCAAGAAGTAAGCTAGGGTTTGGTTGAAAGTGCTCTTAAGTAATCTAGATAGTTGTATCTTGCATTAAGGAAGGTTAATGGAATGAAAGTATGGAGTAGGGGTTAGTAGTTAACCTAATTAGGTTTTAGGCAACCTATGAGCATAATTGAATGTATAATATAACTTAAGGGACAACCTAGTGATAAGGTTCATAGCAGAGTGGATAATTTGGTAGGAATCGTAGAATAACCCGATTGTAGTATTGGGAAAGAATTGAGGAAGATGTTGGAAATACGGGTGCGGGGGTACATAATTACATAGATATATGTAACTAAGTATATGTATGGTAATAAGATTAATATTGTTGTGCTTGTATGTGAACCAAAGGTTTATAACATCCTTCGGGGCACTCTGTGCAATTGTTCACTACATTGCATATTCATACACATTAGTGTTATAAAGGTGAGATGATGAGGATGTTGATATTGTTATTGATATCCTAATGTTCATGTTGATATTGATGAGATTGATGAGATCAAGAAGAAAAAAAGATGATGCACAGATCTTGCATACATGTATTCATTCATATGCCTAGAACGTTCAATTATACGTATATGTTGCTATTGGTTCCTTGAGTGAACCGACCCTTTTGATAATGGTGGTTGTGCATGGCAGTGAAATGTGAATTCCAGGTATGACCTGTGTTATGTATTATACTTTTCCCTAAGTAGATAGCTATATAGGTAAGGTATGTCGTAGTATCTCTCCCCGCAGGGTTGTCAATGTTGTAAGCATCATATTGGTTGTAAATCTTGTAGTGCATTTCGTTAGTCAAGTACCGAGGAAATTTGGTCCGGTCATGGGTTGCCCTTATATCCTAATTTAGTGAAGTCTGTAGGCAGGTCTAGAGTGGGTCATGAATTGTAGAAACCGAAATGATGAGTGAGGGAAGGATTACAAGAGGTAAATTAGCGTGGATTGTCAAAGGACAAAGATATACAAAAATGTTAAATGGTAGGTAGGTCACAAATAAAAGTGTGGGGTTAATAGTTTCATAATTTTGGAATTAGAAACTAGAACTTTACTTGATGCTATGATATCTTCCTATTTACTATTAATGTTATTTGTTTCTAACCCTTATCGGTCGATGATGCCTACCAGTATGTGTGGTTTTACTGATGCTACACTTACTATATCTCCAACCGGGGATATAGCCATGGTGCAGGTCAGTTGGAGTTTCTATAGCAGCGAAGGTGATCCCTCTACCACAACTCTTGTCCTCTCAATCTTACAGGGATGCTGGGTTTTGGATTTTTCTTTTCCTTGTCAAGTGCTTTTATACCGGTTTAGGCTTGTTTCTAGGGATTCACTGTAGATTATTTTCTTTATTACTTTTACGTATCAACTACATTCAACTAATGATGTACGAATTAGTTGAATTAAAAGAATGTTTGAATAAGAATTATTTTAACTTCCGCATGATTTAAATGGTTGGGCATTAGGGGTTATCCTATCTAGGATTAAATTAGGTAGGTGCTCGTACGATCCGTGGCTTGAGTCGTGACAAGATAGCATTAGAGCCCAGGTTACCAGTCTCCCAGTACAAGAGCAATTATCGAGTAGAGTCCTGCGGATTGGTGTGACGAAATCCACATTAAATCTGTAGGAGGCTACACGACATCTATGAATCTGTTTCACTTTCTTCTCTCCTATCATATTATCTCATTGTTGTCTTCCCGAGTTTAGTCCAATTAGTATTTAGCAGATTCCAATTGGTGTCTCAACCATTACAATTGGGACTAGTTTGTACCAATTAGTATCTCACCAATGTTTGAAAGGTTGGAATAGGATATTCCAACCAGTAAAGGTCAATAAGAAGAGTAGGGATTGAATTATTATGATGTGAACTTCGGTTGATATTATGTTAAAATATTGGTGCTTTAAATATTTTTGTTGTGGTATGATAGAATACGATGTGTATTACTTATATGGATGTTTATTGTTTGATCATCCTATTACCTGATTGTTGGATTGTCAAACTTCTTAAGTACAAAAAGGTTATTATGTATGTTGATTTGTATGATGTGTGGCCAAGGGACTCGGGGATCGTAAGGACAAGTGTCATCTCAGGTGTATCTTTATTTTCACAACTTGAGGCATGCCTCATCTCTTTATGATTTGGAGTATACCTTAATTTTTATCTGAATCCTAACAAACTACCCAGGTGCCTTGCGGTTTTGTGAGAAATATCGTGTGGGATGCGGTACTTGAGATAAAAAGAAGGTAAAAATGAGTTAGAGTTAGTTAAGGAGTTAGTTGCACTCATAATAGTTGTCAATATTTAATCACTCTAGACCTTAAAAAATATGGGATGTAAGAGCTAGAAACTGTAAAAGTGTTCGTGAGGTAGGATTGTGTGGGAAAAAAAAGGCCTGGGACTGGGTAGAAGATGCAAGGCGGAACCACTGGAAGTTACTGCTGCAACTGAACTTCTATCGCTGCAATGGTAAGATTAACCGCTGCAGTGGCTCCAGGCAGTAACCTGCCAGCCTTTTTCCCCTGTTTTTGCCATTTCTCAATCATTGCGAAGCACCCCTATATTTACGATAAACAAAGATAAAAATCAATTCCGATACGCATTAGAAGCTAAAATGATTATTATTAAAGGTACGGGAATGATAGATGTCCTAAAATATAAATAAAATAAAAAGAGTAATTATTTGTTACAAGCCCCAAACGGGGGGCAATCCAATTCCAAATTAATAAAACATAAAACAAGGGGGGAATATCTAGCTGGTGGCATCGTCTCTGAGGCTCGAGGCGTCTGAATCCTCTACATCTATCTCGCTAAGTAATTAAAACTCCTCGACATCTTTCTTTGTCAGCTTTGGGAGTTTCTTGGTGGGGGAGGCACACTTGAACATTACCTGCACATCCCTCCATATCCTTACCAACATGTGATCCCGAGAGCGACATTTCTTATTCTCCTCCTCAAGCTCCCTTTGGAGCTCAGCATAAGCTTGGGTAGGGTCCATTGGGGCAGTCAAGCTTGAAGGATCCAATCTTGGTGGAGGCTACTGTGTCCTCTCTAGATAGCCCTGCATAGCAGTAAGGTCGGCCTCCCAACCACCGAGTGAAGTGGGAGCCTGAGTAGTATGGGTTTCAGAGTCATCACCCTTAGCCCAACTACTCTCCCGTTCTTCCCCCATCTTCCTCTTCTTCTTGCTCCCTCCCTGTGTGCCCCTACCCCTCAATGGGTTGTACGCCATATCACACTCATCTATAGTGTCTTGAATCTATCTGGGCACATCCACATATTACATAGCGCGGTGACCAAGAAAGGAAGGAAAATATCTCTTGCCGACCTTTCCCTAGCATAAAAGTGCCACCACTCCTCCATAATATGTGTCCCCTCGTTCATCTCAATCCCCATAAGAGCACACGCCACTACCATAGCCCGATGAAAAGCCACATCTATAGCATTTTTTGAAGAACTAATCCTCTGGGACACTAGATATAACCACACTCTGATCTCGACTAAAAAATACACTCTTAGTCCCCCTGGCACTAGACTATTTCACCTCATTAGTTCGACCCTCCGACGCCAAGACCCTGGCTACCCACTTCAAGTCGTATTCCCAAATCTTCACTTCAAAAGTGGAATTTGAGGGGTTTGGAATCCCTAAAGCATCATTAATAGTGGAAACATCCACCAGAACCTTCTTGCCTTGGATATAAATAGTAGGGAGAAACACCAACCACTCCATAGTCTAAAGATCAGCATAAAACTCTCGAACAATCTCCATATTATATTATGGGACTGGATCAGTCAACATCTCCTACCCAAAGACTTTTAGCTGGTCATGAAACTGCAGAAACTCCTCCTCCATAGCCCTCATCACCATACCTCTCTCACAAAGGAAATCCCTAGTGTGCAACCCTTCCTCATAATGGTCACGACATTAGGTTCAGGAAATCTATGGTAGCAAGGTTGGTGGTCCATGATAATCCTGCAAGTATCACAATTACAGAGTTAGAAAAAATATATTGGGGTGCTACGGGAGGGAAGAAATTCAAAAACTATAATAAAATAAAAATCTGGGGAGCTACTGCCAGGTACCGGCACAACGGTTAATTAAGCGTTGCAGCGGTACCGCTGTGGAGGTAACTTACCATGCAGTGGTACCGCTGTGGTGGAAAAGTTACCGTTGAAGTAGTCCTATCATCCCCGACCCATCAATCTCCCCTCTCATGGTAGATTTCTAATTTTTCTCCGTATTTTTGAGGTTTAAGTATAGATCGAGCTTGGTAAAGTGCGTATGAATCTGTTTACACTAAAATGGGGGTGTAAAACTTTTAGAATCAATCCTAAATTACAAAAAATTATTAAGGAAGATGACCCTCTATCTTCCACCCCTCCCATGACCGAAATACTTAATGAACTACATCAATTTAACGTCTCGAATTCTCTAGGAGCATTGAAAATGTAAGAGAACCTAACATATTCATCATTTCATTCAAGAACACCACCAAATTCAAGTTGTAATGACCTGATTCGTGAGATTTTCCTTTTTATGTGATTTGACCATTTTTCCATTCTTCATAGTTGCTACATGTTGATTTTGAGGTGTGGGGATGGTTGGCACGATCCTCGATGCATTCGGGAATGATTTGGAAGAGTTTGAGACTATATGAGGCTTTAAAAATGCATTAGTTTGACTTCGATCAACATTTAATTTTTTGAATCTCGGATTGCAATTTGGACAGTTTCATTAGATCTGAAATGTCGATTTTGGATTAATAACGAGGTTGGTTAAGGTTTGGGACTTTTATGTTGCATTTCGACCCTTATTGTGAAAACTAGTTTAAAAAAACATTGAGGGGTCCCGGGGGTTAATTTGTTGGAAACAATATATTTTCCAAAATCCAACATTTCCATTGAGTTTGGAACGTCAAAATTAGCTTAGTAGCCTAGTTTGTTTGCATTCACAGGATACTGAATAAATTATGAGGGGTCGATCGACAAATTTACAACTTAACAAAGTTGCTAATACAACTGATATCTGGTGCATCCGCTTTAGTGGATAATGACTACATTAGAGGTTACCACTTTAGCGGTATGACATCACTTTAGTGAAGCTCAGCTGACTATTGCCCCAGTCGCTAAAGAGGGCACTCTACAGCTTTAGCGAGTACCAGTTTAGTGATGGTAGACCACTTTAGCAGAGCCCAGCCACGAAGGCCAGACCGCTTTAGGGACCACCAACCACTTATCCAGTGTCTGCTTTAGCGGCTATTTAGCCTCTTAAGTGGCCATCACAGTATATATATCCAAATGTTCCCCTTTTATTCCATTCTTCCATTTTCAAGACTTGAAGCTTTGGGTGAGACAATTTTTCAGGGATTTATTTACTATTAGAGCTTGGGTAAGCTCCAAACTCTCGTTTTCATTGATTCCTACTGATTAGGTCTTTGAAAACACTCGTTAATCTTATTTTCGAAATGGTTTTTTGGGGTTTTTACTGGTAAAGCTTAAAAATGTTTTTTCTTCAATTTGAACCTCGTTTTCACATGGGTTTTCAAAGGTAGAATCCTATGACCTTGGAGAACTTGTTTCTAAAATAAAATTTCTGATTTCACATCTTTTATTTTTGAACCCATTTTGGACCCATCTTAAATAGGGTCAATATGAGTTTCATTAGCTTCCTTTTAATGCGTAGATGATGGGGAACTAGGTCATTTGTAAGGAAAAAACACCATGTTGAAGATTCTAGGCTTGGATTTCGACACTTAGAAGTAGGTTATGGTTTAACTTTCTTCATAATAGGCTGGGTAGTTAATAAATAAGTAAAGCATGTTATGGGTTGGGAAAATAACCGTGGGAATTGTATTTTGTGATTATTATTACTGTTGTGTGCCCATGTGGGGTATTATATTCTTATATATTATTGTGGTGTGCCCGTACAAGGGCTTATATTGTTGTTGTTGTTGAATTGAGACATCATATATTGTGTGTTTCCCGTTTCGGGGCTTTAGTTGACATCATTGGCCTTATTTGTGCATTTAAAATGCCTTTATTCTTAATGTGATGTTTGTGCGGGGGCTTGAATAGATATTATAGTCCTTATTGAGCATTATTTTCCTTTATCATGATACAAATTCCCGAGTTATGGGTTGATACGATATTAATGATGTCTCACATGCATATTTATTCCAATGGTGCCAAACTAGAACGGATATCATGAATTATTGACATAATGAGTTGATTTCTGGGCTCACTTATACACGTATTGAATGGATTTGCTATCTTCATACTGCTTTGATTGTGAGCATTATATCCTTATTTCATACATACACATTCATGAAATATTGTTACCATTGAGGAACACTATTAGGAAAGAAAATTAAATATTTTCATAAAAACCTTGATTCGTGAACACAAGCCAGAGAAGTGGGTTGAGATTTTGAGATAGTATACGGGTTGTGAACCCTCCATGGGTCCTATTTTGGGAGGGAGCAGTGAGGCTAATTAGGTGTATACAAAAAGTCATGCGATGACTTTCAAACTTTTCACTTCATCATCATTGCATAACATTTTCATATGCATCTTCGGTGTTTCCATTCTATTTCTTGTCGTTTAATCAATTCCTATTTACCTTTCGTTAATACCTTCTTTTATTTTTATTCCACATATATATTAGATCTATTTGTGAAGACGGTGTGATCTACCATTTGGAAACTTCTCTGTTTGCAGTTGACGTGCTCATAGTATTTTCTTTACTTGTATTATTTTTTGCTTTGCTCAGTAGACCTATGATACCTACTGAGTACAATTGGACCATACTCACCCATATTGTGCCCTTTTGATAGAGATCCTAGCACGAGTACGAGACGCGGTAGTTGATTTTGTGCTTTTCAAAGTTGATAATTGAGGTACTGGCATGCTCTAGAGTTCCAGGGCTGATTACGGACCTCCTTTTGTCTATCTAGATTGTCTTTACTTGTTTTTAAAGACAAATATTTGTATATTCAGCATTTTGGATGTTGTATTTAGATGCTCTACACTTATGACACTATTTTTTTGAGGATTTTATGGTATTATTTTGGACTTTCGCTATATTTGTATATATATTGACCTAACATCATTCTAGAAGTCTCGTTTAGTCTTACTTTATTTATTATTTCTATCTTATTTCCTTTTGGATGATTGGCTTATCTACCAAGGTTGGTTCGGGGTAGATTCCATCATGCCTCAACTTTTGGGTCATGACAAATTGGTATCAGAGCGCTAGGTTAATCGATATCATAAGTGTAAGAGAAGGATATCTAGTAGAGTCTTACGGATCGATACGTAGACGTTCGTATCTTTCTTTCAGGAGCAATAAGATGTTTTTAGCAAAAACTTCTCTAATTTGATTCCTTGTTGTGCGGGTTGTTCGTACCCAATGTTCTAAACTTGTATTCTATTCTTTACTGCACATATGGTGAGGACTAGATCCAGTGATGCTATGGATGTTGAGCTAGCACACCATATTGGATCCCCAGTTCGAGTGTAAGGTAGGGGTCATGGTAGGCCCAGAGGTAGAGGACGGGCATGAGGAGCTGCCCCAGCCATATGACGTGCTAGGGAGGCCTCTCTTGAGCCTTAGGTTAAGTATGCTGAGGGTGACTATCAGGCAGGGGGTGTGGGGCCAGCTCAAATCCTACAGGGTTCAGTTGACACCCCAGTGCTACAAGATCTATTGATTCAGCTCTTAAGTCATTTAAAGGGTGTTTCTTTGAGTGTACCAAGTATTTCTTAGACTTCAAGTATTGTTCCGCCGTTAGTGCCTACATTTGTTTATGGTTTTCCTACTTCAGGGGTACATCCATCATCTATGGTACCCCTACGTGTGGATTTCATTTCCTGCCAGACTTACTATTTCTTTGGTTGCTTCGGGTATAGTGATGTTTTTTAACGATCAGAAGAGGTTTGAGAGGTTTATTCGCAAGGCTCTTTCCAAGTTTAGTGGTACAATTGGTGTGGACACCTATGACTTTCTAATTTATTGCCAGGAGAAGTTACATAATCTTAGATCACTATAATCTCATGGAGTTGCTTAACTACCTATTTGATGATGGATGTGGCCAAACATTGGTGGAGGTTTCTATCTAGTTGTAGGCCTTTGGGTTCGTCAACTATGACTTGGGCTTAGTTTTCTGAGGTATTTTTTGAGAGGTTTGTACCGTATAGCTTCAGAGATCAGATGCGGGATGAGTTTGATCACTTGGAGCAGGGCTCAATATCTATTGCCAAGTATGAGTCATGCTTCCATGCCGAGTTTGATAACTTGTTCATATTGCTAGTGTTTCCTCACCTCCTCCTTTGGATTCTATTTGAGTTGTTCGCGAGTTCATGGATGTGTATCCTACGGATATGCCTGGTATGCTTTCGGATTGTGATATTGATTTTGCTATTAATGTGGAGCCGAACACCAAGCCCATTTATATTCCTCCTTATTGGATGGTCCTAGCTTATTAATGGAGCAGTTACAGGATATGTTGAGTAAGAGGTTTATTAGACCTAGTGTATCTCCTTGGGATGCTCTAGACTTGTTTATAAAGAAGAAGGACGACTCTATACGCATGTGTATTGACAATCGACAAATGACAACGTTTAAGAACAACTATCTTTTTTCTTGCATTGGTAATTTGTTTGACCAGTTTCAAGGTTCTTCTATGTTTTCATAGATTGACTTGAAATTCGGGTATCACCAGTTGAAGATTAGAGCTTTGAATGTTCCGAAGATGGCTTTTCTGACTCGATATAGTCATTATGAGTTCTTGGTCATGTGTTTTTGGTTGACCAATGCTCTAGCAGCATTCATGGAGTTGATGAAATGGGCGACCGTATCTCGATTCCTTTGTGATTGTATTTATAGATGATATCTTGGTTTACTCCAAGAACGAGGCTGATCATGTGAGGCACTTGGGGACTATACTTCAGAGATTATATGATGAGAAATTATATGCCAAGTTCTCTAGGTGTGAGTTTTGGTTGGATTCTATCTCTTTCTTGGGTCATGTGGTGACCAAGAATGACATTATGGTTGATCCAGCCAAGATAGCAGTGACTCACAATTAGGATAGACCTACTTCTCCTACTGAGATTCAGATTTTCATCAATTTAGCGAGTTATTATTGATGTTTTGTAGAGGGTTTCTTATCTATTGTGGCTCCTTTGACCAAATTGACTCAGAAAAAGACTACCTTTCAGTGGTCGGATGCTTGTGAGGCGAGCTTTCAAAAGCTCATGGAGTTGTTGACTTCGGCTCCTATCTTGACTTTGCCCAAGAAGGGCGTGGATTTTATCTTGTTTTCTGATACTTCTGGTGTGGGTTTGGGTACAATGTTGATACAGGAGGTTAAGGTGATTGCATATGCTTCTCGTCAGTTAAAGCCTCATGAGAAGAATTACCCTACCCATGATTTGGAGTTGGCCATGATTGTGTTTGTATTAAAGTTGTGGAGGCATTACTTATATGGAGTCTGTTATGAGATTTTCATAGATCATCGTAGCCTTCTATACTTTTTCACCCAGTGAGATCTTAATATGAGATAGCGTTCTTGGCTTGAGTTGCTTAAGGATTATGATCTCACTATTCTTTATCATCTGGGTAAGGCTAATGTGGTCGCGCATGACTTGAGCTAGAAGATGACTAGCATGTGGAGTTTAGATAATCTCTTGACTCAAGAGAGACCTTTAGCCTTAGAGGTTCAGTCTTTAGCTAACCAGATGGTTAGGCTTGACATTTCGATACCCAGACGTGTACTACCCTTTGTTGATGCTAGATATTCTTTGATGGAGAAGATTCGAGCTCACCAGTTTGATGATGATAGCTTGAAGGTGATTTGAGATAAGGTGTTAAGTGGCGAGGTCAAGGCGACATATCTTTATTCTGATAATGTTTTGAGGATTAGTGTCCCATTTATGTATCGAGAGTTGGAGGATGGGTGAGATTGATTTTGGAGGAGGCACATTGTTCCAAATATTCCATTCATCCAGGGGCGACCAAGATGTATCGTGATTTAAAGAAGCATTATTGGTGAGGTGGTATGAAGAATGATATGGAGGACTTCATAGCTTATTGCTTGTGTTGTCAGTAGGTAAAGGCCGAGCATCTGAGACCAGGTGGTTTACTTCAGAGATTACCCATTCCTTAGTGGAAGTAGGAGCGGATCACTATGGACTTCATGAGTGGTTTACCTCGTACTTCTCATGGTTCTAACAACATTTAAGTCATTATAGATCGATTAACCAAATCGATTTATTTCATCCCTATTCAGATTTCCTTTAGTGCAGAGAGGTTAGCTCATATCTATATTCGAGAGGTAGTTCGTCTTCATGGGATACCCGTGTCTATTATTTTAGATAAAGGCTCAGTACTCACTTCTACCTTATGGAGGATCTTTCAAGAGAAATTGGGTACTCAAGTGGACCTTAGCACCGCCTTCCACCACCAAAACGATGGTCAGTCAGAGAGGACTATTCAGGTTTTGGAGGAAATGCTCCACGCGTGTGTTATGGACTTCAGAGGTCAGTGGGAGCAACATTTAGCCTTAGTGGAGTTTACTTTTAATAATATATACTATTTGAGTATTGAGATTGCACCTTTTGAGGCGTTGTATGGTAGACGTTGTCGATATATGATTGATTATTTTGAGACTTTCGAGGCTAGATCCTATTGTATCAACTAGCTTTGAGAGTCTTTGGACCGAGTTTGGATGATTCAAGATAGGCTTCGGGCAGCCTAGAGTAGACAAAAGAGTTATGCTGGTCACAGGCTTCATGCCTTGAAGTTTGGGATTGGTGATCACGTCTTCCTTTTAGTGTGGCCCATGAAGGGCGTGATAAGGTTCGGGAAGAGGGGCAAGCTCAGCCCTAAATATTTTGGGCCATTTGAGATTCTTCGGACAATTGGGGAGGTAGTTTATAAGTTGGCCTTGCTCCCAGACTTTTCAGCCGTTCACACAATCTATCATCTATTTATGTTACGGTGCTATATCCTAGATGAGTCCTACGTGCTATGTTGGGACTCGATTCAGTTGGATGAGAGGTTGACCTTTGTAGAGGAGCCATATTTCATATTAGCTAAGATGTTAGACAGTCGCGTTATAGAGATATTCCTGTGGTTAAGGTTCAGTGAAGATATCATCCCACCGAGGAGGCTACTTGAGAGGTCGAGTTCGATATGCGTAGTAGTTACCCCCAGCTCTTTACGGATTCATGTACTTCATTTACCGTTTAGTTTGAGAATGAACTAGAGTCTTAGTAGTGGATATTGTAATAACCTAATTCGTGAGATTTTCCTTTTTATGTGATTTGACTCTTTTACCCTTTCATATAGTTGCTACATATTGATTTTGGGATGTGGGGATGGTTGACATGGTCCTCGATGTATGCAAGAATGATTTCGAAGAGTTTGAGACTCTTTGAGGCTTTAAAAAGACATTAGTTTAACTTTGGTCAACATTTGATGTTTTTAATCCCTAATGGCGATTTGGACAGTTCTATTAGGTACGAAATGTCGATTTTGGATTTGTAGCGAGGTTGGTTTAGGTTTGGGACCATTATATTACATTTCGACCCTTGTTGTAAAAACTAGTTTAAATAAGATATTAGGTGTCCCAGGGGGTTAATTCGTTGGAAACAACCATTTTCCAAAATTCCGACGTTTCCATTAAGTCAGAAATGTCGAAATTAGCCTAGTAACTTAGTTCATTTGCATTCACGAGATCCCGAACAAATCCCGAGGGGTCAATTGGTAACTTTGCAACTTAGCAAAATTGCTAATGCAACTGATATCTGGTGCAGCCGCTTTAGCGGCCAATAAAAGTGTTAGCGGCATGGCACAGCTTTAGCGAAGCTCAACTGATTGTCGCCCCATTCGCTAAAGCGGGCACTTTACTACTTTAGCGGGTGCCGCTTTAGCACTGGTGGACCGCTTTAGCGGAGCCAAGCCATAAAGTCCAGTCTGCTTGAGGAACCACCAGCCTCTTAAGCGGTGACCCTCTTTAGCGGTCATTTAGTTGCTTAAGTGGCGATAAATGTATATATACCCAAATTTTTCCCTTTTATTCCATTCTTCAAGTTCTAAGACTTGAAGCTTTGGGTGAGACAATTTTTGAGGGATTTCTTCACTATTTGAGCTTGGGTAAGCTCCAAACTATTGCTTACATTGATTCCTATTGATTAGGTCATTGAAAACACTCGTTAATCTTGTTTTCAAAATGGATTTTTGGGGGCTTTTGTCAGTAAACCTTGAAAATAGTTTTTCTTCAATTTGAACCTAGTTTTAAAATCATTTTTGCGTGGGTTTTCAATGGTAGACTCCTATAACCTTGTGGAACTTGTTTCTGAACTAATTTTTTTGGTTTTACCCCTTTTATTTTTGAACCTATTTTGGACCCATCTTAAATAGGGTCAATATGGGTATCATTAGCTTCCTTTTAATGCGTAGATGATTTTCTTGGTATATTTAGCTCATGATGAGGTCGTTCGTAAGGGAAATACTCCATATTGAAGATTCTAAGCTTGGATTTAGACACTTTGAGGTAGGTTATGACTTAACTTTCTTCAAACTAGGCTGGGTAGTTAATAAATAAGTAAAACATGCTATTGGGTGGGAAAATAACCATGGGAATTGTATTTCGAGATTATTATTACTGTTGTTTGCCCATGTGTGGGCTTATATTCTTATTTATTATTGTGGTGTACTCGTGCGGGGCATATATTGTTGTTGTTATTGACTTGAGACATCATATATTGCGTGTTTCCTGTATGGGTTTTTTAGTTGACATCATTGGCCTTATTTGTGCATTTAAAATGCCTTTATTCTTAATATGATGTCCGTGTGGGGGCTTGAATAGATATTATAGGCCTTATTGAGCATTATTTTTCTTTATCATGATAGAAATGCCGGAGTTATGGGTTGATATGATATTAATGACGTCTCACATGCATATTTATTCCAATGGTGCCAAACTAGAACT
This sequence comes from Capsicum rhomboideum, assembly GCA_031232105.1. Lineage (NCBI taxonomy): Eukaryota > Viridiplantae > Streptophyta > Magnoliopsida > Solanales > Solanaceae > Capsicum > Capsicum rhomboideum. The sequence continues at coordinate 148,840,299 of CP124714.1, read as the reverse complement.
AATATCATGAATTATTGACGAATGGATTTGCTATCTCATACTGCTTTGATTGTGAGCATTATATCCTTATTTCATACATACACATTCATGAGATATCAGTACTATTGAGGAACACTATTTTGAAAGAAAATGAGATATTTTCATAAAAACCTTGATCCGTGTAAACAAGTCGGAGAGGTGGGTTGAAATTTTGAGATAGTATATGCGTTGCAAACCCCCCATGGGTCCTATTTTGGGAGCAGTGAGGCTCGGTAGGTGTATACACAAAGTCATATAATGACTTTCAAACTTTTCACTTCATCATCATTGCATAGCATTTGCGTATGCATCTTCGGTGTTTTCATTATGTTTCTTAACGTGTAATCAGTTCCTATTACCTTTTGTGAATACCTAATTTTATTTTGATTCCTTATATATATTAGATCTATTAGTGGAGACGGTGTGAGCTACCATTTGGGAACTTCTCTGTTTGTAGGTGACGTGCTCATAGTATTTTCTTTACTTGTATTATTTTCTACATTGCTCAGTCGGCCTATGATACCTACTTAGTACAAGTGGACCATACTCACCCCTACTGTGCCCTTTCGGTACAGATCCTAGTATGAGTACGAGGTACGGTAGCTGATTTCGTGCTTGTCAGAGTTGGTGATTGAGGTACTAGCATGCTCTGGTGTTCCAATGCTGATTCTGGACCTCCTCATATCTATCTAGATGTCTTTACTTGCTTTCGAAGACATATATTTGTATATTCTGTATTTTGGATGTTGTATTTAGGTGCTCTACACTTATGACACTATTTCTTGAGGATTTTATGGTATTATTTTGGAATTCCGCTATATTTGTATATATTTTGACTTGACTTTGTTTTTAGAAGTCTCATTTTGTCTTACTTTATTTATTATTTTGATCTTCTTTCCTTTTGGGTGATTGGCTTATCTATTAATGTTGGGTCGGAGTAGATGTCATCATGAACTCAACTTTTGGGTCGTAACACAAGTCTTAAGTAGTTGCACCAAAAACCACTCAAAAATTCTCCATTCTAACAAAGTTTCTATGGTTCTAAAATGACAAGTACGAGAATAAAGTAGTAGGGACGAGGAAATTACCTTAGAATTTAAGCCGAGAGGAGATTGCTCAGAGAAAAAATTGAGAGAGTTTGAGGTGGGGAGTGGAAATAGGGGAAGTAAATGTTTTCCCCCTATTTGAACTACCGCAAAACGCTATTGCGATAAGTTACTGCTGTAGCGGTAACCAACCATTGTAGCGGTAAATTTCTAGAGTGTCAGTTTTTGCCCCAACTTTTTGTGCATTGTGGTATTGTTTGACATTCAGACATTTTGAAATAATTTGAACGTGAATATTATTGCAATTTTCTTCCGTGGTCTGTGTAAGTAGGGTAAATAAAAAGTAAACCAGTGCAAGGGCGGGCTTGCTAAAGTGTTAGGATGGTCAGTATGTGGTTCCGTTGTTAATTGAAACGAAGGTAGGCTAATATGAACTAGCAAAAAACTTGGTTGTTTTCTCCTTGACGTATTATAGGTCTAATTTCCTTGCATAGTCGTGCCAGATACTTTTAAACCTTACCCATGGCCGTTTGGGGATGAACTGTGGGTAAACTGGTATCTATTGTAACGACCCAAATCGTCATTATGTGTGAAAATGCCTCAGAAATATTTTACGACAAATAAATTCTATTAATGGACCTGGGGAAGTTATATTGTGGGGAAAAATGGGGCCCAATATAATTGGGCCAAGAAATTGAAAAATAATTGGGCCGGTCTACTGCCTACAACTGCAGCAATAAATCAATCGCTGCCACAATAATCCGATAGTAGCTAGCCTGAGGTAATTTTAAAACCCCTTTTTTATTTTATCCCCAAGGTCATCTTTTTCCCCTAGAAACAACCTGAATTAACCTCATCTCAATAACAATGAGATTCCAAAGGCCAAGCTTCATTAAGGCAGTTTTGAGGTACACTCGGCAGGAACTTGACATAGGAAGATGCTTAGCCATTGCGGGATAACTCTTTCCTCTCAATAGCAGCATGTTTAATCTATGAGGTAGGTTATGGTTTTAACTTGCAATAGACTTAACTTGCAATAGACTTAGGCTAGATTCATGTAAAATTGATTGTAATGTCAGGAGTTCTCATGCATTAGGCCTTCAGGCATGGTGTTTAGATGGACGAAAATGATAAAAATCCATTTAGGCTTTAATATTGTTGTAAATTGTTGTTGTACTCCGTTGATGCTATATTTGTGGTATGAGTGGGGTCGATCTTTGTGAAAATATTGACTAGTTGAATGAATACTATGGCTCGTAAGTATGGTGGGGGTTAAGTACGGTAAAAAGAGAGAGCAAGAAGTAAGCTAGGGTTTGGTTGAAAGTGTTCTTAAGTAATCTAGATAGTTGCATCTTGCATTAAGGAAGGTTAATGGAATGTAAGTGTGGAGTAGGGGTTAGTAGTTAACCTAATTAGGTTTTAGGCAACCTATGAGCATAATTAAATAGATAGGACAACTTAAGGTACAACCTAGTGATAAGGTGCGTAGTAGAGTGGATAATTTGTTAATAATTGTAGAATAACAAGGGTAAGGTTAGTAAGGCTGAGTATTAATGTCCCAATTGTAGTAATAGGATAGAATTGAGGACGATGTTGAAAACACGGGTGTGGGGGTACACAATAAAATAGATATATGTACCTAAGTATATGTATGGTAATAAGATTAATGTCACTGTGCTTGTATTCATCCAAAGGTTTATAATCGCCTAATAGCCTACGGGCACTCCGTGCGATTGTTGACTGCATTGCATGTTCATACACATTGATGTTGTGGAGGTAAGATGATGAGGATGTTGATGTTGTTATTAATATGATGATGTTGATGAGATTGATAAGATCGAGAGAAAAAAAATATAGTGAGGTTATCTTGCGTACATGCATTCATTCATATGCCTAGAATGTTCAATTATACTTATATGTTCTTGTTGGTTCCTTGAGTGAACTTCCCCTTTTGATACTGGTGGTTGTGTTTAGTAGCGAAACATGAATGCTAGGTATGATCGGTGTTATGTATTATACTTTTCCCTAGGTAGTTAGCTATATAGGTGAGGCATATCATAGTGTCCCTCCCCGCAGGGTTGTCAATGTTGTAAGTGTCACAGTGGTTGTAAATCCCGTAGTACATTCCGTTAGTCGAGTACCAAGGAAATTTGGTTTGGTCATGGGTTGCCCTCATGTCCTAATTTAGTGAAGTCTTTAGGCTGGTCTAGAGTGGGTCATGAATTGCAGGAACTAGCATAATAAGTGAGGGAGGGATTACAGGCGGTAAAATAGAGTGGATTGTCAAAGGGCAAAGATTTACTAAAATGTTAAATGGCAGGTAGGTCACAGAGATGCTAAAAATTGTGGTGTTAATTATTTCATAATTTGGGAATTAGAAACTGGAACTTTACTTGATACCAAGATATCTTCCTATTTACTATTAATGTTATTTATTTCTAGACCTAGTCATCCAATGACGCCTACCAGTACGTGTAGTTATACTGATACTACACTTACTATATCTCCAACTAGGGATATAGCCATGGTGCGGGTTAGTTGGAGTTTCTATAGCAGCGAAGGTGATAACTCTACCAGAGCTCCTATCCTCTTGATCTTACAAGGATGCTGGGTCTTGGAGTCTCCTGTTCCTTGTCTAGTGCTCTTGTACCGGTTTAGGTTAGTTACTGGTGTAACACCCCGTACCTTCCTAACCCTACTTGACGACATTCAATAATGTTCACTTAGGTGTCGAGATCTATACACATGTATTTTGTAACATTAATGATGAGAAAATTTAAATTTGGCCTCGTACATGTGATTAGCCTTTCATAGGAGGTGTTTTGTGATTTTCGTGGAGAAATTGTGGGGTTCAAAATGAGGCTAAAAGTACCTCTAAACAAAGTATATTAAGGCTAAGAAGTAAGTTAAAGAATAGGACTTGAAGTATCTAACCAAACCCGCGAAGAAAAGTCGAAAAACAAAATTTTTGGAAAAATTTGGGCCCAGGCGCGCTAGAGGGCGTGCCAGGCCGCTCTGGGCCAAAAATTTTATTGCACAGGCAGTAAACTGGCGCGCCCAGGGGCGTGCCAGGATGGATTTTTCAGTTTTTCGAAAGTTGGAAATTTTCTAAGTCCTAAGGGTACCCGGGGTCGTACCGAGCCGATTTTTGCCACGTTTCTTCTACAAACATGAGTATATACATGATATGAGTCAAGTATTATATTGGTATGATAGAATTACTCGAGAACAAATTTGGCATCGAAATGACGATTTTACCCTTTTGATCAAAATAGGCCATACGTGGCTAGAATCACTTGTTTTTGGGGTTGAGGCTACGAATATGAATAGAGTGAGTGGGAATATTGTTGTAACACGTATGAGATGATTTAAACAGAAGAAATTATTGATTATACTGGGTTAAGTGAATTGGGCCCAAAAAGGACCCAAAAATGAAAAGAAAACATGGCCCAAAAATGGGTCAAAAGACCCATTCTTTCCTTGACCTTCTAGAACACATATTAAATGCTAAAGAGTGGATAAGTATGGACTTTAGGGCCTATATAAAGGGCAATAAAATCTGATTTTTATTCTACACAAGTCTCATGCCTTTGTAGACCAAAAGAAAACATTTGCTCTCAAACCCTAAAGAACTCAAAGTCAATTTTAGAGCAAGATCATCACTTTTCAAGCTTGGATAAGTGATTCTTGTTATGGATTAATATATTATATGCATGGGAGAGTATGTAAATCATGTTGGTTATGCTTGGAAATGTTGGACATGGTACTTTTTGTTTTTATATAAGATTTGTGATCCATGAGGTTCAAGCTTGAATTATGACTTGTGCCTTTGATGAAAGAGCATGGTATGGATAAAATATGAACATGTATGGTGTGATTTTGTTATTAAAATTGTTATTTTTCTATAAGTGTAAATTGTGGGATTTTGGTCGATATGTGCTATGAGGTGTATTACGGTAAGTTGATGGATTATTTATGATGTGGTGTGCATAAGAAAGTGTAAAGGAGAAGTGTTGTGGTGAAATGTATTGATTATCATGTATTGGTCAATGTTGGGAATATTATGGGATTTTTGGAATAATAATTTCATCAATGGTTTTGTCAAGGGAAAATGGCATGTTTAAAGGCAAACATGTACCTCATTGACGTTATATGCATTTGTAAAGTAGTTGGTGGTTAATGTAAATCCCGTTATGTCTTTGTGTTATAGAGTGACACATAAAGAAGGAGCGGGACTATTGTATGCACATCTAAGATTGTATATCCGTATTGAGAGTACAAGGTATGTAAGGTTACTCTGTCCGTATCTTTCTGCGGGAAATAGTATTCACATTGACATTACGTTTGTCCCAACCCGAAATGTGCTAAGGTATCCTATATCTGGTTATCAATGGTCATTATCATGTATTTTCTACTCATTGAACAATTGTGAATCTCATGTCTCATAGTCATGAATAATGTTCCAAAAGCTCAACAATGTTATGTTCCAAAGTTCCAATAGTGGTTATACTCATATATCTTGTTCATTGATTATTGTATAATGGTTCCAATGGTGATATGTTTCCAATAAGGCTATGTTTCCAACAATGTTTATTCACATGTCCCTCACTCATTGGTTAATGATCCAAAGCTTCAAGTAAAGTTGTGGCTATCATGGTATCAATCTCAAAGTAATAAACAAAGTAATGCATATGTGGTCAATGATCAAGTATGGGTGGAAGCTTTGGGGACAAAATGCCTAGCTCAAGCCGATCCCAAATCAGGGGGCAGTCCTAGGGGCATAAGCCTAGATCGGACCGATCCTGACAGGGGGCAGCTCTAGGGGTAATAACCTAGCTCGAGCCTAACCTGAAATGTTGTATGGGTGGCAGCTCTAGAGATACTAACCTAGCTCGAGCCGATCCCGATATATATATAGATTCATAGGGTGGCAGCTCTAGGGGCATAAGCCTAGCTCGCACCAATCCCAACATAACGCTATGTTATGTTTAAAACCCACTGTTCAGTCGGGGCCTGGGTATCACATATCAAAGGTAAAGATGAATAATCATGGAAGTAAAGATACAAAGAATGTAATGAGAGCAACATACATGGTTTCCAAAGTGCAGAATAGTGACTCATCTACATTGTGACTTATGTATATTGGTTATGCATTTGAACTTGAGTTCTTTGACATATTTTCATATCTTACAAGTTTCATATAGCCTTACATACTCAGTACATTCTTCGTACTGACCCCTCTTGGGGAATTTACCTTACTTGCTGCAGGCGCAGGTACTAGTAGGCCTCCATTGTAGGTTGCCAGTGTTGCAGATATTTGGTGAGCTTCAGTTAGTTCGGGGCTTCTCCGAGTCATAGTTGTACATATGTTTTGGTGTTGTACATGTTATATAAAGTGGGGACTTGTCCCGACTTTTAGTTCATTTTAGTCAATGCATTTGTTAGAGGCTTTTGTAGACGGATGTGGGTGTATAAATGTAAAAGGGATATGTCGTTCTTGACTTGGTGGCCTCAACCACCAAGTTTCGCATATGTATATATATATCATGTTTCATGAATTCCATTGTCGGTATCTGTAGCTATTATGTGATTATGGGTTTCTTATGGCATGCATATGATTGGATAGAGACAAAGCTTGGTTCTCTCGGGCCTTGTCGGCTACGAGTGCCAATCCTTCCCGATGGGACTCGGGGCGTGACAAAAGTGGTATCAGAGCTGGTCGTTCTAAGGGTGTCTACAAAGCCGTGTATGAGTAGAGTCTTACTTATCAATGTGTTGTGCACCACATTTATAAGTAGGAGGCTACGGGACATTTAGGATGTTGTTTCTTTTCTTCACTTCTAGATCGTGCAATAGAGCCAGTGTTGTAAGTTGAATTGAATCTGATCATGGTAATTATTTTTCTTTGGTATAGTCAAAATGCCAATCACGAGGAGAGGTAAAGGTAAAGGAAAGTAGGTAGATGTGCCTGCTGAAGAAGGAATGATTAGACTACCGCCTGACCAAGCTAGTCAAGGTGGAGTAAATGCTGAAATTTCATCGCGGTCTTCGTCTACTTTTCTAGCTTCGGAGGAGCCAGTTGGTAGAGAAGTACCCGCATAACCACCAATGAATGCCATGGACCAGGATCTCAGAAATGCAGTTCATATGTTGATACAGTTAGTGGTAGCCCAAAGTCAAGGACGAGCTGGTCCAATGACACATGATGATGATGCGGCTAGAGTGGCGAGTCGCAGAACACAGGATTTTCTGAAACTGGACCCTCCTATATTCACTGGGTCAGATCCAAAAGCGGATCCACAGGACTTCGTGGATCAAATTCAGAGGGCCTTGGAAGTTATGCACGTGACGGAGGTAAATACAGTTGAACTTGCGGTGTATAGATTGAAAGGGGAAGCGATATTGTGGTACGAGGATTGGAAGAAATCCCGTGATATTGGTGAGAATCCACCTACTTGGGAAGAATTTAAAGTGGCTTTCCTTGATCATTACCTGCCCTATGAGATCCGTGAGGCACGTGCGGATCAGTTCCTAAATCTCCGTCAGGGAAATTTGAGCATGAGGGAATATAGCTTGCAATTTAATTCCTTGGCTCGATATGCTCCAAATGTGGTGGATACGATGACAGATAGAGTCCACCGATACGTGGACAGATTAGAACCATATTTGGTAAGGGATTGCACCATTGCTGCCTTGAACAAAGACATGGATATAGCGAGAATTCAGGCCTTCGCCTAGAAAATGGAGGATCAAAGACAGAGACGAAGGGTACATGAATTTGACAGGGGACAGTCCAAATGGGCTAGACCTATGGGACCACCTATGATGTCCCAAGGAAGATCTAGGCCCCGTATGTTTCCTAGGCCACCTAGACCATCGTTCTCGCATTCCACAGCGGGTGCACACTCTCAGTTTAGAGGGTTTAGAGGTTGTCCAGCTGGGCAGAGTAGTGGAGGTCACGGATCACAGGCAACTGGTTTTCCTTGTCAGCAGTGTCAGTACTGCGGGCGTATTCATACAGGCACATGCAGAGTGGGAACAAATGCTTGTTTATGGTGCGGCATGACAGGACACATGATGAGAGAGTGTCCCCAGAGGAGCATGAGTGGTATAGCACGATCGGCAGGATCGGCCGTTACGTCGTCAGCATCGGTTCCTTCACTGGGCCGAGGTGTGCAGTCTGTTGGCCGTGGTAGGGGTGCCAGAGGAGCAGCCAGTACTAGTGGGGTTCAGAATCGCACTTATGCTTTAGTGGGCCGACATAATTCAGAGGCTTCCCTGATGTCGTCACAGGTACATTATCCATATTCTCATATAATGTATATGCATTGATTGACCCTGGTTCTACATTTTTCCTATGTTACTCCATTGGTTGCTGCGAAATTTACAAAGGCACCAGAATTATTAATTAAATCAATTGAAATGTCTACACCGGTCGGTGAATATATTATTGCAAAAAGAGTATATCATAACTGCGTGGTAACTGTGTGTGTTCATGATACGTTGGCCGATCTCATTGAATTAGACATGGTGGATTTTGATTTGATCATGGGAATGGATTGGTTGGCCTCTTGTTATGCTACGGTAGATTGCTGGGCCAAGAAGGTGCAATTTTGTTTTCCGCAAGAAAATGTTCTTGAATGGCAGGGTAATGTAGGGGCACCACGAGGAAGATTTATTTCCTATTTGAAAGCCAGGAAAATGATTGCTAATGGTTACAAATGTCATTTAGTACGGGTGAATGATAATGATATGGAACCACTAACTCCGCAGTCGGTTCCAGTGGTCAATGAATTTCTTGATGTATTCCCAGAGGATCTTCCAGGCTTACCCCCAGAACGGGAAGTAGAATTTGGCATTGATGTGATTCTAGGCACTCAGCCTATTTCTATTCCTCCATATAGAATGGCTCCAGCGGAAATACGTGAATTAAAGGAGCAATTGAAAGATTTGCTGGACAAAGGCTTCATTAGGCCTAGTATGTCCCCGTGGGGTGCACCGGTATTATTTGTACGGAAGAAAGATGACACATTGAGAATATGCATTAACTATCGACAACTGAATAAGGTAACGATCAAGAACAAATATCCCCTCCCTCGAATTGATGATTTGTTTGATCAGTTACAGGGTGCCAAGTGCTTTTCCAAGATCGACTTGAGGTCGGGTTACCATCAAGTCAGAGTTAGAGAAGAAGATATGCCCAAGACAGCTTTCCGAACACGGTATGGCCATTATGAATTTTTAGTTATGTTATTTGGACTAACAAATGCTCCGGCTGTGTTTATGGATTTGATGAATAGGGTGTTTAAGCCATTTATGGACGTGTACGTCACGGTATTTATAGATGACATCCTAGTTTATTCAAGATCACCGGAGGACCATGCTAATCACTTGCGGAAAGTGTTACAGATTCTCCGTGAGCGTAAGTTGTATGCCAAGTTCTCCAAATGTGAGTTTTGGTTAAAATCAGTTGCATTCTTAATCACATTGTGCCAGATGAAGGGATACAGGTTGATACACAGAAGATTGAAGCAGTGAAAAATTGTCCAAGACCTACGACACCCACAGAGATTCGTAGTTTTCTTGGACTAGCAGGTTATTACAGAAGATTTGTGGAAGGTTTTTCCTCTATTGCAGCACCGTTAACAAAGCTTACACATAAGGCAGTAAAATTTCAGTGGAATGATGCGTGCGAGAAAAATTTCCAAAGGTTGAAAGATAAATTAACTTCCACACCCGTTTTAGTGCTTCCCGAAGGCACCGGAGGTTATGTAGTGTATTGTGATGCTTCCGGGGTTGGCCTCGGATGTGTGTTGATGTAACGCGGTAATGTCATAGCATATGCCTCACGACAGTTAAAGCCACACGAGAAAAATTATCCCACACATGATCTTGAATTGGCAGTGGTAGTTTTTGATTTAAAGATATGGCGTCATTATTTGTTTGGAGTTCATGTTAATATCTACACGGATCACAAAAGTTTGCAATATCTTTTTAAGCAGAAGGAACTCAATTTGAGGCAACGAAGGTGGTTAGAGCTCTTAAAAGACTATGATATTGATATTCTTTATCATCCAAGCAAAGCAAATGTAGTAGCTGATGCATTGAGCCGCAAGACAGTAGAAAGCACTAGTGGCCAATCGACAGAAAATCAGGGTTTAGTCAAAGATTTATATCAATTAGCTAGCTTGGGAGTTCGCCTTATTGAATCCTCAGATGATAGAGTTATTGTGCAAAATGCAGTTGAATCCTCCTTATTAGATGAAGTGAAAGAGAAGCAATTTGCGGATTCTATGTTGTTGCAGCTAAAGGAAAACGTACAACAGAATTTAACAAAGGCATTTGATCTTACACAAGAAGGGGTACTCCAATGTCAAGGGAGATTATGTGTACTGGACGTAGATGAGTTGAGGACACAAATTATGACAGAGGAGCATCATTCGCGCTATTCTATTCATCCGGGTGCTACTAAAATGTACCATGAATTGAAATAAGTGTATTAGTAGGGAAATATGAAAAAGAACATTGCAGAATTTATCGCGCAATGCCCGAATTGTCAACAAGTAAAAGTGGAACATCAGAAACCGGGAGTTTACATGCAATGTATCAATCTTCCAGTCTGGAAATGGGATATGATTAATATGGATTTCATTACAGGTTTTTCTCGTACATTGCGGAAATTTGATTCTATATGGGTCATAGTGGACAGGCTTACCAAATCAGCATATTTTCTACCAGTCAAGACCACCTATACAGCTAGGGATTATGCGAAGTTGTGTGTGAAAGAGATAGTACGATTGCATGGTATTCCACATTCCATTATATCAGATAGAGAAGCACAGTTCACATCACACTTTTGGAGATCTTTTCAGCAGAGTTTGGGTACACAGGTGAATTTGAGTACAGCTTTCCATCCTCAGACTGATGTACAAGCAGAACATACTATTCAGACACTTGAAGATATGCTACGAGCATGCACGCTAGATTTTCAAGGCAGTTGGGATGACCATTTTCCTCTTATTGAATTTGCGTATAACCAAAGCTATCATTCAAGTATTAAAATGGCACCTTATGAAGCTTTGTACGGAAGGAAATATAGATCACCAATTGGATGGTTTGAAGCGGGTGAAACTGCTTTACTTGGGCCAGATATTGTTCATCAGGATATGGAGAAAGTTAAAGTGATCAAACAGCGGTTACAAACGGCTCAAAGTCGTCCAAGTCATATGCCGATGTTACAAGAAGAGGGATTGAATTCGCCATAGGTGATTGGGTGTTTTTAAAGGTTTCACCGATGAAAGGGGTAATGCGGTTCGGAAAGAAAGGGAATTTGAGTCCACGTTACATAGGCCTATAAGAAATAATTAGAAGATTTGGGCAAGTTGTGTATGAGTTGGCACTACCCCAGGAACTTTCCTCAGTCCATCCGGTATTTCATGTTTCAATGCTTCAAAAATGTATAGGAGATCCATCTCGTATTGTTCCTGTAGAGTATGTTCAAGTTACGGAGGATCTTACCTATGAAGAGGTACCCATTGCTATTCTAGAGCGACAAGTAAAGAGATTGAGGAATAAAGATGTCGCATCCGTAAAAGTCCTTTGGAGAAATCAACAAGTAGAGGAGATTACATGGGAAGCGGAAGAAATGATGAGATCCAAGTATCCCTATCTATTTCAAATGGATGAAACATTTCAAAGTGCGGTAATGGGGTCCTGACAAGTAAGTATCCATGAACTTTAAGTGTTTATGTATATGTATGCTAGTATAGAGATGCAAATGTCGTAATTAAAATGATATTGTTCACATTCAAGGACGAATACTCCTAAGGGGGGAAGAATGTAACACCCCGTACCTTCCTAACCCTACTTGACGACATTCAATAATGTTCACTTAGGTGTCGAGAGCTATACGCATGTATTTTGTAAGATTAATGATGAGAAAATTTAAATTTGGCCTCGTACATGTGATTAGACTTTCATAGGAGGTGTTTTATGATTTTCGTGGAGCACTTGTGGGGTTCAAAATGAGGCTAATAGGACCTATAAACAAATTATATTAAGTCTAAGAAGTAAGTTAAAGAATAGGACTTGAAGTATCTAACCAAACCCGCGAAGAAAAATCGAAAAACAAAATTTTTGGAAAAATTAGGGCCCAGGCGCGCCAGAGGGCGTTCCAGGATGCTCTGGGACAAAAATTTTATTGCACAGGAAGCAACCTGGCGCGCCCAGGGGCGTGCCAGGATGGATTTTTCAGTTTTTTGAAAGTTGGAAATTTTCTAAGTCCCAAGGGTACCCGGGGTCATACCGAGCCGATTTTTGTCACGTTTCTTATACAACCATGAGTATATACATGAGATGAGTCAAGTATTATATTGGTATGATAAAATTACTCGATAACAAATTTGGCATCAAAATGACGATTTTACCCTTTTGGTCAAAACAGGCCATATGTGGCTAGAATCACTTGTTTTTGGGGTTGAGGCTACGGATATGAATAGAGTGAGTGGAAATATTGTTGTAACACGTATGAGATGATTTAAACACAAGAAATTATTGATTATACTGGGTTAAGTGAATTGGGCCCAAAAAGGACCCAAAAATGAAAAGAAAACATAGCCCAAAAATGGGTCAAAAGACCCATTCTTGCCTTGACCTTCTAGAACACATATTAAATGCTAAAGAGTGGATAAGTATGAACTTGAGGGCCTATATAAAGGTCAATAAAATCTTATTTTTATTCTACACAAGTCTCATGCCTTTGTAGACCAAAAGAAAACATTTGCTCTCAAACCCTAAAGAACTCAAAGTCAATTTTGGAGCAAGATCATCACTTTTCAAGCTTGGGTAAGTGATTCTTGTTATGGATTAATATATTATATGCATGGGAGAGTATGTAAATCATGTTGGTTATGCTTGGAAATGTTGGACATGGTACTTTGTGTTTTTATATAAGATTTGTGATCCATGAGGTTCAAGCTTAAATTATGACTTGTGTCTTTGATGAAAGAGCATGGTATGGATAAAATATGAACATGTATGGTGTGATTTTGTTATTAAAATTGTTATTTTTCTATAAGCGTAAATTGTGGGATTTTGGTCGATAGTGCTATGAGGTGTATTACTGTAAGTTGATGGATTATTTGTGATGTGGTGTGGATAAGAAAGTGTAAAGGAGAAGTGTTGTGGTGAAATGTATTGATTATCATGTATTGGTCAATGTTGGGAATATTATGGGATTTTTGGAATAATAATTTCATCAATGGTTTTGTCAAGGGAAAATGGCATGTTTAAAGGCAAACATGTAACTCATTGACGTTATATGCATTTGTAAAGTAGTTGGTGGTTAATGTAAATCCCGTTATGTATTTGTGTTGTAGAATGACACATAAAGAAGGAGCGGGACTATTGTATGCACATCTAAGATTGTATATCCGTATTGAGAGTACAAGGTATGTAAGGTTACTCTGTCCGTATCTTTTTGCGGGAAATAGTATTCACATTGACATTACGTTTGTCCCAACCCGAAATGTGCTAAGGTATTATATATCCGGTTATCAATGGTCATTATCATGTATTTTCTACTCATTGAACAATTGTGAATCTCATGTCTCATATTCATGAATAATGTTCCAAAAGCTCAACAATGTTATGTTCCAAAGTTCCAATAGTGGTTATACTCATATATCTTGTTCATTGATTATTGTATAATGGTTCCAATGGTGATATGTTTCCAATAAGGCTATGTTTCCAACAATGTTTATTCACATGTCCCTCACTCATTGGTTAATGATCCAAAGCTTCAAGTAAAGTTGTGACTATCATGGTATCAATCTCAAAGTAATAAACAAAGTAATGCATATGTGGTCAATGATCAAGTATGGGTGGAAGCTTTGGGGGTAAAATGCCTAGCTCAAGCCGATCCCAAATCAGGGGGCAGTCCTAGGGGCATAAGCCTAGCTCGGACCGATCCTAACAGGGGGTAGCACTAGGGGTAATAACCTAGCTCGAGCCGACCCTGAAATGTTGTATGGGTGGCATCTCTAGAGGTACTAACCTAGCTCGAGCCGATCCCGATATATATATTGATTCATAGGGTGGCATCTCTAGGGGCATAAGCCTAGCTCGAGCCGATCCCAACATAACGCTATGTTATGTTTAAAACCTACTGTTCAGTCGAGGACCGGGTATCACAGGTCAAAGGTAAAGATGAATAATCATGGAAGTAAAGATACAAAGAATGTAATGAGAGCAACATACATGGTTTCCAAAGTGCAGAATAGTGACTCATTTACATTGTGACTTATGTATATTGGTTATGCATTTGAACTTGAGTTCTTTGACATATTTTCATATCTTACAAGTTTCATATGGCCTTACATACTCAGTACATTCTTCTTACTGACCCCTCTTGGGGAATTTACCTTACTTGCTGCAGGCGCAGGTACTAGTAGGCCTCCACAGTAGGTTGCCAGTGTTGCAGATCTTTGGTGAGCTCCAGTTAGTTCGGGGCTTCTCCGAGTTACAGTTGTACATATGTTTTGGTGTTTTACATGTTATATAAAGCAGGGACTTGTCCCGACTTTTAGTTCATTTTAGTCAATGCATTTGTTAGAGGCTTTTGTAGACGGATGTGGGTGTATAAATGTAAAAGGGATATGTCGTTCTTGACTTGGTGGCCTCAACGACCAAGTTTCGCATATGTATATATATATCATTTTTCATGAATTCCATTGTTGGTATCTATAGTTATTATGTAATTATGGGTTTCTTATGGCATGCATATGATTGGATAGAGACAAAGCTTGGTTCTCTCGGGCCTTGTCGGCTACGAGTGCCAATCCGTCCCGATGGGATTCGGGGCGTGACAACTGGGGATTCACTGTTGATTATTTTTCACATTACTTTTACGTAACAATGTATTGAAATAAGGATGTATGAATTAGTTGAATTAAAAGAATGTTTGAATAAGAACTATTTTAACTTCCACATGAAATAAATGGTTGGGTAGTAAGGGTTCTCTTATCTAGGATAGAATTAGGTAGGTGCCCGCAAGATCCGTGGCTTATGTGGTCATAGAAAGCCCCACAAGATGCGGTGATGCTTGAAATCAAATATACACCACAAAAGAGTGCAACAAATGTAGTATGAGTATGAAACCATGTGTACCCCGTATATCTATGTCACGACCCAAAAACTTGGCCACAGTGGCACTTATTGAGGCATAACCTTGATAAGTAAGCCGATCACCCAAAATGAAAAGAATACGAACAATTAAGGAAAATAATCTAAGGTGAGACTTCTAGAGTGAAGTCAGACCAACACCAGACATAATATAAGTAAGTCTGAAAGAAATAACATAAAATCTCCCAAAATATGGTGTCAAAAGTGTAGAGCATCTAATACAAATTCGAACATCTGAAAAATACTACATAAGTCTGTCTGTGATAGAAAATAAGGACATAAAATAGGATAGAGGAGGTCTGGAAGTCAACTTTAGTCCCTAGAGTAACCCAGTACATCGATCATAGTCTTTGAAAGCATGATCAACCACCGCGAGTCGTACTCATACCTAGATCTGCACCAAAAAAGCACAGTAGGGGTGAGTACGGTCCACTTGTACTCAGTAGGAATCATAGGCTGACTGAGCAATGTAGACAAAAATATAAGAAAAGAATACTATGAGCACGTCACCTGCAAACAGATAAGTTCCTAAACGGTAGCTCACACCGTCTCCACTAACAGTTCTAATATAATACTAAGTTGAAACAACACAACTATACACAAAACGTATACGAAAACTAAACACAGATCACTGAAAAACTAAAATAAGTCACAAAAGATGCATATGAAATACAATGCAATGATGTTGGGATGGAATGGTGAAAGTCATTGCATGACTTTCTGTATACACCCACTATAGGACCCATGGGGGGGGGTCGCAACCCGTATACTATAACTCATATTTCAATCTCAACCCACCTCTCTGGCTAGTGCTCACAGAGAGGTTTTTTTTTTATAAAAATGTCCTATTTTCTTTCAAAAACAATATTCCTCAATTGTACCAGCATCTCATGAGTGCATATATATGGAATGAGGATGTAATGCTCACAATCAAATCAGTATGAAGATATCTGATCAATTCAATATATATGTATGTATATATATATATAAAAGTGAGCTCAAAATAAACTCAACATGTCCACAATTCATGATTTTCAACTATAATAAGGCATCATCAGGATAAATATGCATGTAAGACATCATTAATATCATATCAACCCCTAACTCGGGTTTTCTATCATGATAAAGGTAATCAATGCTCAATAAGGCCTATAAATAACAACTTAAGCCCCCGCATGGGCATCATATCTAGAATAAAGGCATTCAAATGCACATATAAGGCCAATGACGTCAAATAAGACCCTCACTCGGGCACACGCAATATCAGATACCATAAGTTAACAACAACAAATTATAAGTTCCCACTAAGGCACACAACAGTAATAATAATCTCGAAATATATACTCCATAGTTATTCTCCCTAACCCATAGCATGCTTTACTTATTTATTAACTACCCAGCTCAATCTGAAAGAAGTTAAGTCATAAACTACCTCAAAACAATGAAATCCAAGACTAAAGTCCTTCAAAATAGGGCTTACCCCTTCCAAACGGCCTTAGAATCAGCTAAAACATACAAATATAGAATGTACGTATTAAAACAAAGCTAACAATACCCATATTGCCCATATTTAAGCCGGGTCCAAAACGGACTTAAAAATTAAGCTCGAAAATGAGCGGGGTAAAAATGAAATTTTTCTTTAAAAACACATTTCTCAAGGTTATAGGAGTCTATAGTTGAAAATGCACGCAAAAATGAGTAAAAAATGAAGTCCAAATCAAAGAAAAACCATTTTTATGTTTTACCTGTAAAACCCCCAAAAAACCATTTTGAAGTCACTATTAAAAGGTGTTTTCGAAGATAAAATCAATGGAAAATAGTGGGATTATAAGTTTAGAAGTTACCCACACGAGAATCGATGAAGAAACACTCAAAAATTGACTTTTCCGAAGCGTAGAAGTCCAAAAATGGAGTAAAATTGCGAAAATGATGAATTTATACTGTTTAGTGAATAATGCCTCGCGATCGCGGCCACCTCGCTATCGCATGAGTCAATGTTGACCGGCCATAGAATGGCCTTCACGTTCGCAGCTAAGGCTTCGCATTCGTAAAGGCAGATGACTTAGGCATTCGCGTTCGCGAAGAAGAATCGACCTGACCCCAACTCGGTTATCCTTCGTGATCGCGATGAAGGGATAATTCCTTCTCCGTGATCGTGGCCAGGGTCCCGTGCTTGCTAAGAAGGATCTGTCATGCACTAGATATCAACAAAAGTGTTGATTTTACAAGTCTTCAACTTCTCTAAATGGACCCTCAATATTTGTTTAGGGCCCGACAGAAGTAAACCATATATGCTACTAGGCTATTTTCGACGTTCCAAACTCAATGACGATGTCAGATTTTCAAAAAAAAAAATTGTTTTTAATAAATTAACCCTCGAGACCCCCTTTTTACTATTTTCCAAACGAAGGGTCGAAATGCAATATAAAGGTCCAGAACCCAAACCAACCTCGCTACTAACCAAAATTTGACATTTCAGATCTGCTGGAGTAGTCCAAATTATCATCTGAGACTCGAAATATGAAAAGTTTACCAAAGTCAGCTATTGGCTCATAAAGCCTCAAAACAACCTCAAATTTATTCAAAACACTTTCGATCGTATCAAAAATTATGCCAACCATCTCCACACCCCTAAACCAACATATAGCAACTACAGGGAAGGGCAAAATGGTCAAAATATGTAAAAAGCTAGTTTTCATAAATATGTCTTTAAAATATCCACTACTAAGACTCTAGTTCGTCCTCAAACTAAAAGGCAGGGAAATATCGGAGTGGGTGAAAAGTTGGGGGTAACTACTACGCACATGGACTCAATCTCCCAAATAACCTCCTAAATAAAATGGTGTCTGCACTGAACCTTAACTACAGGAATATCTCTAGAACGCAGTCGCCTAACATCCCTAGCTAAAATAGAGACTGACTCCTAAACAAAGGTCAACCTCTCATCCAACTGGACCGAATCCCAAAGAAGCACATGTGATTCCTCCAAAAAATAACGTCGGAGCATAGATACATGAAAAACTAGATGAACAGCTAAGAAATCTGGAGGTAGAGCCAACTCATAAGCAACCTCCCCAACTGTCCGAAGAATCTCAAAAGGTTCGATGTACCTTGGGCTAAGCTTTCTCCTCTTTCTAAACCTCATCACGCCCTTCATGGGTGATACACAAAGCAAAACTTAATCTTCAATGCACGAATTCTGCGTTTGACATAACTCTTTTTCCTACTCTGGGCTACTCAAAGCCTATCCTGAATTACCTGAACTCTATCTAAAGACTCGCGAAGCAAGTCCGTACTACGGGGTCTAGACTCAGAAGTCTCAAACCAACCAATTAGAGATCGACAACGTCTACCATACAACACCTCAAAAGGTGCCATCTCAATACTCAAATGGTAGCTATTATTATAAACATACTCCGCCAAGGCTAAATGTTGCTCCCACTGACCTCCTAAGTCCATAACACACGCGCGGAGTATATCCTTCAAAATCTGAATAGTCCGCTCCCACTGACCGTTGTTTTGGGAGTGAAAAGTTGTGCTAAGGTCAACTTGAGTACCCACTCTTCCTGAAATGTCCTCCAAAAGCTAGAAGTGAACACTGAAGATGAACAATCTCTCAAACATAGATACGAGCCGACCTCTCGACACTGGATAAAATATGAATAAGGATGAAATAGGTTGATTTGGTCTATTAATCCATGATGACCAAAATACTGTCAGAACCATGAGATGTACGAGGCACACCACTCACAAAATCCATAGTGATCGGCTCCCACTTCCACTCCAAAATGGGTAATCTCTGAAGCAAACCACCTAATCTCTGATGCTCGGCCTTTACCTGCTAACAACACAAGGAACGCGCTACAAAATCTGCTATATCCTTCTTCATACCATACCACCAGTAAAGCTACTTTAAATCATGATACATCTTAGTCACTCCAGGATGAATGGAATATCTAGAACAATATGCCTCATCTAAAATCAATCTCACTCATTCACCAACTTTCGACACACAGACTTGGCCACTAATCCTCAACACCCCAACAGAGTCAATAGGTGCCTCCTTAGCCTTGCCACTCAACACCTTATCTCAAATAGCCCTCAAACCATCATCATCAAACTAGTGAGCTCAAATCTGCTCCATCAAAGATGATCTAGCATCAACAAAGGCTAAAATATGCCTAGGTGTCGAAATTTCAAGCATAACCATCTGGCTAGCTAAAGAGTGAACCTCTAAGGCTAATGGTTGCTCCTGAGTCAAGAGATGAGCTAAACTCTCTATGCTAATCGACTTTCGACTCAAAGCATCCGTAATTACGTTAGCCTTACTCGGATGATTCAGAATAGTGATGTCATAATCCTTAAGCAACTCAAGCCAATGCCGCTATCTCATATTAAGATCTCGCTGGGTGAAGAAGTACTGAAGACTATGATATTCTAAGAAGATCTCACAACAAACTCTATACAAGTAGTGCCTTTACAACTTCAACACAAACACAACTGCGGTCAACTTCAAGTCGTGGGTAAGGTAATTCTTCTCATGAGGCTTCAACAATTACCTTACCCTCCTGCATAAACACAACACCCAAACCAACACCGAAAGCATTACAAAACAAGGTAAAACCCATGCCCTCCATGGGTAAAGTCAAGATAGGAATAACTCCTTGAGCTTTTGAAACCTCTTCTCATACGTTTTCGACCACTGAAAGGTAATCTTCTTTTGAGTCAACTTGGTAAAAAGAGCCACAATAGAAGAGAAACCCTTAACAAAACACCGATAATAACCCACCAGTCCAACAAAACTCTGAATCTCAATAGGACCAATAGGCCTAGCCCAATCACGAACTGGTCATAATCTTGGCCGAATCGACCATAATACCATCCTTGGTCACCACATGATCCAAGAAAGAGATAAAATCCAACTAAAACTTACACATAGAGAACATAGTATACAACTTCTCATCACGCAATCTCTGAAGTATAGTTCGTCCTCAGGTGTCTCATGTGGTCGACCTCGTTCTTGGAATAAACCAAGATATCATCTATAAATACAATCACAAAGGAATCAAGATAAGGTTGAAACACCCGATTTATCAACTCCATGAACACTGCTAGGGCATTGGTAAACCCAAATGACATGACCAAGAACTCATAATGATCATATCGAGTCCGAAAAGATGTCTTCGGAACATCCAAAGCTCTAATCCTCAACTGGTGATACCCGAATCTCAAATAAATTTTAGAAAACACAGAAGCACCCTTATGCTGATCAAACAAATCATCAATACAAGGAAGAGGATACTTGTTCTTAATCGTCACCTTGTTCAATTGCCAATAATCAATACAAATGCACATAGAACCATACTTTTTCTTCACAAACAAGATAGGCGCACCCCAAGGAGATACACTAGGCTTGATGAACCCTTTACTCAACAAATCTTGCAATTGCTCCTTTAATTCCTTCAACTTAGCCAGGGCCATCCTATAACAAGAAATATAAATAGGCTTGGTGCCCGGCTCCACATCAATAGTAAAATCAATATCATGATCTGGAGGCATACTAGGCAAATCAATAAGAAACACATCCATGAACTCACGAACAACCTAAATAGATTTCATAGGAGGCGATGAGGCAACACTAGTATCACAAACATGATAAAAATAAGGTAAACAACCCCTTTCTACCATATAACAAGCACGTAGAAAAGATATAACTCCCTTCAGACCCAAATTCAGTGTCTTCCAAGCTAACCTTGGCACACCTGGCGTAGCTAAGGTCACGGTCTTGGGATAACAGTCCAAAATAGCATGATAGGGAGCTAACCAATCCATACCCAATATAACATCAAAGTCAACCATATCTAGGGGGATCAAATCTACCCAAGTCTAACCCCCTAACCACACAAGATCGGTACACTCGATCCACCACTAAAGAATCTCCTAGGGGGGTAGATACATAAAGAGGCATAGCAAGGGGCTCACATGCACTATTAAAACTAGAAGCAAAATATTCAGACTCATAGGAGAATGTAGATCTAGGGTCGAATAACATAGAAGCAGATCTGTAGAAAATTAGGATGATACCTATAATGACAGCATCAGAAGCCTCCACCTCATGTCTCTCAGGTATAGTATAACACTGTCCATGTCCGCTCCTGGATTGAGCAAACCCGTGACCACTACTACCAGCTCCCTTACCTCTACTTTGAGCACCTTTAACACTACCCCTACTACTCTGTGAACAACTTCTGATTGCAGAAATAAGAGTAGGGGAAAACTAAAGCTGAGATCCTTACTAAGGAGGTCAAAACACATATCGAGGGCAATCCTTGGCCATATGGACAAACTCATCACAAAAAAACATTCTTTATGGCCCAACTTAATCTGAGGAGGTAAGGATGAACTAGCATGACTATCCTAGCCTGAAGAACCAAGCCTAGAACCTCCACTCACATTGCCTGATAGCTGGATAACCGAAGCTACAGAACCTAAAAGTCTACCATGGGAACCTCGACTAGAGAAGTCTCTACTTCAGGATGCGTGTCTGATAAACTCATCCTGATGATGCACCTTCTAGATGCCTTCCTGAGTAGGCTAGATAATAAACTCGGTCATCTTGGCATGCTTAATAATACTCTACAACGAAGTCCCTAAAATTACTATATGGGATATAGCTAACTGATATGAACCATCTAACCCCTTGATAAACTTCTGGATCCTTTCAAACTCAATGGAGATTCTAGAGGCTGAATATCTAGATTGTAACACCCCGTACCTACCAAACCCTACTTGATGATGTTGAACAATGTTTACTTAAGTGTCGAGAGCCAAAAGTATGTATTTTGTAATGTTGTTAATGAGGTAATGGATATTGGGCCTAGTACATGGGATTAGACCTTCGTAGGAGGTGTAACACCCCGTAGATTTCCGAACCAAATTGATTCCCGTGATATACATGGAATTAATTAAACATGCATGAGATTTTAGAGGGTTTGTACATGAATTTGTTGGGCCAAATTAATATAGGCAAATGGGTTCAATTTAAGCCCAAATGCATGGCCCAAATGGAGAAAAAGATCCATTCTTACATTTGACCCATTCAAACATGATATTTAATGTTGAGGATTGGATAAGAAGAGACTTGAGGGAATATATAAAGCATGAAAAATCAGATTTTTCATTCATTTGGACACCATCCCATTTCTAGAAATTTCTACAACATTTTTCTCTCAACTCAAACCCTAAGCCTTCATCCCCTTGGTCAAGACCATCATCTTGCAAACTTGGTAAGTATTTATTCTCATGGTTTAGAATATTATAAGCATGGAATATGGTGTATATGATGTTGGTTATGTTGATAAAGTATTGAGAAATTCACTATGTGAAAAATAGGCTATTTTAGCTAAATCGGAGGATGGATTGTCTTGTAAACTTGACTATGCACTTGTGGTTTTGAATAAAGTGAACTTGGTGGAGTAAAGATTGACATGTGAGATGTGATTATAGTCTTACCTTGTTTTATTCTTGTACATAACGTTTGGAATTTCTATTGTGAAATTGGTTATAGTTTTGGTGGTGTATTGACCGTAAAGTGTCGTTTTGGTGATGTTATTGTGTGTTGTGAGACCATGGCTGAATGTTGGTATTTAAGATGATCAAAAATATGTCAAAATATGTTTTTTTATGATCATGGACCATTCATTGCATGAAAATACCCAAAAGAGACCCTTTTTGGCCGAAACGGGCACCCGCCCTCGCAGACGAAGCACCTGCGGGCGCAGGTGCCAACGCAGGTGCCTATGGATACTGCCAAAGGTCACCTGTGGATGCAGGTCATCCACCTGTGGGCGCAGGTGGATTATCGGATCGGCCCAGAACTCCGAATTGCTTGTCTTTGCATCCCTTTGGCCCCCCGAAACCCCTATACCCTTCATGGATGTAATTATCAACTTGTGATGTCGTTTAAATGACCTTAAAGTGTCGTATGAAGGCATGTTGGACTGTATTAAATGTGGATGGTTGTTCATATGTTTTTAGGAGGCAAATTGATAAGCGTAAATGTGACGGAATGGAAATGAGAAAGCATAAAGGGTAAGTGTGATGCGAAATGCTATTGTTATACGAAATCTTGGTCAATGTGTGTAATGTTAAGGTGTTTTTGGTATGGAAATGCAGTGGATTGTATTTTAAGGGATGACATGATGTTATATGGTAGACACATAGTTCATTGTCGTCTTGTACGCCTGTATAGTGACGAATTGCTAATGTGAGTTCCAGAATGAACTTGTATTGTAGAGTAAGACGTAAGGAAGAAGCTGGACTATTGTGAATTCATACTTGGAAGTGAAGGTATGTAAGTTTACTCTGTCTGTATCCTTCTACATCACATAATGTTCATATTGACATTTTACTTGTCCTATTCCAAAATATGCTAAGGTATCTCATTCAGGTTGATGTATATTGCTATCCACACGTTTCTTATTCATTGACCGATTGGTATTCATATGTATCCTATCCATGAACTGAAATACCTAAGCTCTCATAATGTTTTTATGACTACTAAAAGAAACTGTTACAAGGAAAGTGACGACATAAGGAGAACCTATTCGTTCCTAAGTCACGTATCCCTCATTCATTAGTCCTTGTTGTTCATTAGTTACTTAATTATGGACATGGGTCCAAAGTCCTCATAATGGTATGTTCATAGCTATTACAGAGAGGGTAAGGTGTAACGATAATCTAGTTATTCTTGAAAAGTATTCTCCAATCATGTCATGTTTCAAAGTCCAATATTATTATGAATATCCTTGTACCAATCTCATAAGAGTAATAAGAAAGGTGATGTGCAAGTTAATATAATTACTTCTCATAAGTGAAGATGTCAATCTCATGAAGTAAAGGAGTGAAGTAATATATATTTAACAGTGTGCTTCAATTAATGTCATGATCTTTAATGTGTTACTCTCATAACTACGACAAGGATATAGGATGTGTAGAGAAGTAATGTACGTATGGTTACTATATGTTACATTGAATAGGGATCATAATCTAAAGGGTAGAAGTTCAATAGGGAATAAGTCCCAAGATTATGTTGTGTGGCTTATGATATCCCACCAAAGGTGGAGGCCCGGTACATATATATTATATCCCACCAAGGTGGAGGCCCGGTACTATATACATATATTTTATATCCCACCAAAGGTGGAGTCCCGGTACTATATACATATATATTATATCCCACCAAAGGTAGAGGCCCGGTATTATATACTTATAAGGTGATGATCTATAAGGTATTATGAATCACTAACTAGTTGAGTGAATAATAAGAAAGACAGTTATAAAAGAAATGAAACTATATCCCTTGCGTGGATACGAATATATAAATATGGAGGTTGTGATAAGAATGATGACGCTGCGACTGAATAACCAAGTAATGAAGTAATGAAGTAATAAAAGTAATGAACATGGTTCCACACATTCAGGTTGGAGGTCTATCCATATTGATTATTTCCCTTACGCTTAATTTCTTGGAAGTACTTATGTATTACTATAGTTTCATATGGCCTTACATACTCAGTACTTTCTTCGTCCTGACCCCTCTCGGGGGACTTACCTTACATGCTGCAGGCATAGGTGTTAGTAGATCTCCGCGGTAGGCGACGAGATATCCGCAGATTGTTGGTGAGCTCCAGTTGATCCGGGGCTTTTTCGAGTCATTATGCATATTGGTTTGAGATTATATATGAGTATAGAGCGGGGTGTGTCCCGAATCTAGGTTTGTTATAGTCATGTATCTGTAGAGGCTTTGTAGACTTATGTGGGTAGCTGAATATAAGACATGTACGTTCACTTTGACGCAATGGCCCTAACGGCCAAAGTTTCATATATTGTACATATTGCCATGAATTCCGCTATTGATATTTAATTACATGAGATAAAGTGATATTCATACACGAACATACATATGAGAATAGATATGAGCAAAGATTGGTTCTCTCGAGCCTCATCGGCTCTGGGTGTCAGTCCGGTCCGAATGGCATTCGGGTCGTGACATAGATAGAGCATGCAAACATGCCTCATACTTAGCAATAGACTTGAAGCCCTGCTCCAAATGATCAAACTCACCCCTCATCCATCTCTCAAGCTATAAGGCCCAAACTTCTCTAAGAATGCCTCAGAAAACTAAGTCTAAGACATAGTAGGCGAACCCAAAGGTCTATAACTAGCAAACAACCTCTACCAATCCCTAGCCACATCCATCAACTGATAGGTAGTATAAGCAACTCCGTGATACTCAAGGGATCCAAGAATATGTAACTTCTCCTGTCAATCAGTCAAAAACTCATGGGTAACCTTGCCAATAACACCACTGAACTTAGGTAAACCTAAGCAAATAAACCTTTTGAACTTCTTCTGATCATCAAAAGACATTACTATACCTAAATCAACCGGAGAAATAGTAAGTCTGGTAGGCAAAAAATCCACACATGGGGGTATCATAGATGATGGTTGTGCCCCAAAAATAGGAATACAATAAGAAAATATCAGTACAGATGACAGAACACCACTCAAAGTCTGAAGAACACCCGGACCACTAAAAGGAACGCTATCCAATCAACTCAAGAGGTGAATCAACAAATCCTGAAGCACTGGGGTGTCAACTGAGCCCTGTGGGACATGAGCTAGCCCCGCACCCCCTGTCTGATGATCATCTCTAGTATATTTAACCTCGAGCTCAGGAGAGGCCTCCGTAGTATGTCCTTTGACTGGGACATCTCTTTGTGTCCATCCTTTACCTCTAGGCCATCCACGACTCCTACCTCATCCAAGAACCGAGGATCCTAAATTGGGTGTCGGCTTAGGATCCTTAGCATCTCTGGACCTAGTCCTCACCATCTGCGCTGAAAGAATGGAATGCAAGTTCAGAGCATTGGGTATGAACAACCCGCATGATAATGAATCAAATTAGAGAAGTTTTCCTAAAGACATCTTATAGCCTATCGAAGATAGATACGGACGTCTACATATCGATCCGCGAGACTCTACTATACATCCCACTCTTAAACTTATGAGACTGGTGAACCTGATGCTCTGATACCAATTTGTCACGACCCAAAAACTAGGTCATGATGGCACTTATCGCGGCACAACCTTGATAAGTAAGTCGATCACCTTAAATGGAAATAATACGAACAATTAAGAAAAATAATCTAAGGTGAGACTTCTAGAGTGAAGTCAGACCAATACCAAGCATAATATAAATAAGTCAAAAAGAAATAACATAAAATCTCCCAAAATATGGTATCAAAAGTGTAGAGCATCTAATATAAATCTGAACATCTAAAAAATACTACATAAGTCTATCTCTAATAAAAAATAAAGACATAAGATTGGATAGAGGAGGTCCAAAAGTCAACTCTAGTCCCCAGAGCAACCCAGTACAGCGATCACGATCTCCAAAATGCATGATTATCCATTGCGAGTCTTATTCATATTTGGATTTGTATCGAAAGGGTACAGTAGGGATGAGTACGGTCCACATAAACTCCGTAGGAATCATAGGCCAACTGAGCAAAGTAGACAATAATACAAGTAAAGAAGACTATAAGCACATCACCTGCAAACAGAAAAGTTCCCATATGGTAGGTCATATGGTCTCTACTAATAGTTCTTATTTAATACTGAATTGAAACAACACAGATATACATGAAAAGTATACGAAAACTAAACACAAATCACTGAAAAACTAAAAGAAGTTCTATAAGATGCATATAAAATGCAATGAAATGATGATGGGATGGTATGGTGAAAGTCATCGCATGACTTTCTGTATACACCCACTGTGCTCGTAGCTCTATAATATGACCCATGGGGAGTTCACAACCCATATACTATAACTCATATCTCAATCTCAACCCACCTTTCTGGCTCATGTTCACGGAGAGGGTTTTTATAAAAATGTCTCATTTTTTTTCAAAAATAATGTTCATCAATGGTAACAGCATATCATGAGTGCATATATGTGGAATGAGGATGTAATGCTCAAAATCAATCAGTATGAACATATTTGATCAATTCAATACATATATATAAGTGATCCTAGAATCAACCTAACATGTCCTCAGTTCATGATTTTCAACTCTAATTAGGCACCATCTGAATATATATGCATGTAAGACATCATTAATATCATATCAACCCCTAACTCGGGTTTTCTATCATGATAAAGGCAATCAATGCTCAATTAGACCTATAAATAACAATTTAAGCCCCCATCATGGGCATCATATCTAGAATAAAGGCATTCAAATGCACATAAAAGGCCAATGATGTCAAATAAGGCACTCACTCGGGCACACACAATATTATACACCACAAGTTAACAACAACAAATTATATGCCCCTACTCGGGCACACAACAGTAATAATAATATCAAAATATAAACCCCATAGTTATTATCCCCAACCCATAGTATGCTTTACTTATTTATTAACTACCCAACTTAATATGAAAGAAGTTAAGCTATAACCTACCTTGAAATGACGAAATCTGAGCCAAAAGTCCTTCAACACGGAGCTTTCCCCTTTCAAACAACCTCGAAATCAACTAAAACATACAAATATAGCATCTACGCATTAAAACAAAGTTAACAATACCCATATTGCCCATATTTATACCGAATCTAAAACAAACTTAAAAAATAAGCTCAAAAATAAGAGGGGTAAAACTGAAATTTTTCTTTAGAAATACATTTCCCAAGGTTATTGGAGTTTATGGTTCAAAACGCACATGAAAATGAGTTAAAAATTAGGTCCAAATCATTATCGGTAAAACCCCCAAACATCTATTTTGAAATCACGATTAAAAGGTGTTTTCAAAGATAAAATCAATGGGAAATAGTGGGATTATGGGTTTAGAATTTACGCACATGAGAATCGATGAAGAAACCCTCAAAAATTGCCTTTCTTGAAGCTTGGAGTTCCAAAAATGGAGTAAAATTGTGAAAATAATGAATTTATACTGTTCAGTGAACAGTGACTCGCGATCGTAGACCCCACCTCATGATCGCGAGGGTCAACATTGACTGGCCATAAAATGGCCTTCGAGTTCACAGCTAAGGCTTCACATTCACAAAGGCTGATGACTTAGGCCTTTGCGACAACCTCATTGCGTTCGCGAAGAAGAATAGACCGGACCCCAACCCGATTACCCTTGGCGATCGTGGCCACCACCTCGCGATCGAGATGAAGGGAAAATTCCTTATCTATGATCATGACCAGAGGCCTACATTCATGAAGAAGGATCTGGCATGCACCAGATATCAGCACAAGCACTAATTTTACATGCCTTCGACTTCTCTAAATGGACCCTCGGGATTCATTTGGAGTTCAGCAGAAGTAAACCATATATGCTACTAGGTTATTTGCGACATTCCAGACTTAATGGTGATGTCATATTTTTGAAAAAAATATTATTTTCAATAAATTAACCTCCGAGACCCCCTTTTCACTATTTTCCAAACAAAGGGTCGAAATGTAATATAAAGGTTTAAAACCCAAACCAACCTCACTACTAACCCAAATTCGACATTCCAAATCTGCTGGCATAGTCTAAATCATCATCTGAGACTTGAAATACAAAAAGTTGACCAAAGTCAACTATTGGATCATAAAGCCTTAAAACAACCTCAAATTCACTCAAAACCCTCCTGATCACATTGGGAACCATGCCAACCATCCCTGCACCCCAAAACCAACATGTAGTAGCTACATGGAAGAGCAAAATGATCAAAATATGTAAAAAGTTCATTTTTACAAAAATAGGTCCTTATAATCTAATAGACTAACGATGAAGAAATAGTGATAGGATTATTTAAGAAATGATCCTTTAAATTTAGAAGTCTGAATTTTACTTAATAATTAAAGTTTCACTGAAACAAGTATAATCAAATGTCTTGTAAAATTCAAACATCCATTAAGCATATAATTAAGTAATAATGAATGATACAATGCAATGAGATGATATGCCTCAAACACCAAATAGTCTCTTAATCATATATATACATGATACTCCTAAAAAATATTCAGGAGCTCATTACTCATAGGGGAATTATGTAACAACCTTGATTGTGAAATTTTCCTTTTTATGTGTTTTGACTATTTTGACCTTCCATGTAGTTGCTATATTCTATTTATGAGATGAGGGGATGGTTGGCAAGGTCCCTAATGTATTCAGGAGTGATTTGGAAGAGTTGAGACTCTTAGAGGCTTAAAAAACGATGATTTTGACTTTGGTCAATATTTTGTGTATCGAGTGCCGGATGGTGATTTGGACAATTTTATTATATCTAAAATGCTGATTTTGGATGAGTAGTGAGATTGGTTCTGGTTTGGAACCTTTATTTTGCATTTTGATCCTTCCTTTAGAAACTAGTGAAATAAGCCAAAAGAGGGTCCTGGGGGCCTAAATTATTATAAACGATCTCTTTTTGACAATTCAACATTGCCATTAAATCCAGAACATTAATAATAACCTAGTAACATATATGATTTATTTCTGTAGGGTCCCAAATAAATCCCGAGGGTCAATTAGGAGGATTTGAAATCATGTAAAATCAGCAAAGTTGTTGATATCTGGTCCCTAATGCATCCTTCTTCATGAACGCGGGGCCCTGGTTATAAACGTAGAGAAGGATAATGTCCTTTACGTAATTGTGAGGGGGTAGTTGTGATCACGAAGAGTTAACGAGAATGCGACTAGGTCGTCGTGAACGCGATGTATCCAGGTCGTGAGCCTTCATGAATACGGAGGCCTAACCACGAATACGAAGGCCAGTTAAAAGGCCAGTCAAAGTTGACCCTCGCTATCACGAGATGGGGTTCGCGATCCTGAGGTACTATTCACAGAACAGTATAAATGCTCTATTTTTCACAATTTTTACCATTTTTAGACCTTGGAGCTTTGAGAAGGGGTGATTTCTAGGGTTTTCTTAACCATTTGTTCTTGGATAAGCTCCAAACTCTCATTTTATTAATTCCTTATGATTATATCTTCAAAAATATCTTTTAATCTTTTTTTCAAATTAGAATTTGGGGGTTTTTTCGATAGACTCTAAAAATAATTTTTCTTTGATTTGAACATTGATTTCAACTCATTTTTATGTGGGTTTTCAGCTATACACTCCTATGAATATGCAGAACAAATTTCTTAAATAAAACTTTAGTTTTACCCCTTTCAATTTCGAACCCATTTTTTGAACCTGTTTTGGACCTGTCTTAAATTTAGACAATATAGGTATCATTACCTTTCTTTTTATACATAGATTATGTATTTGATAGATTTAGCTCATTTCGAGACCATTCGAAAGGGGAAGGCTCCACATTGAAGGGTTTAAGCTTGGATTGTGGCATATCGAGGTAGGTTATGATTTAACTTTCTGTAGACTGGGCTAGCTAGTTAACGAACATGAAAATCATGCTATAGGTTAGGTAAATAACCATGGGAGTTATATTTTGAGATTTTTATTATTATGGTATGCCCGTTGTGGATTTATATGCATATGGTTATTGACTTGAGAGATTATGTATTGTGTGTTGCCCATTTGGGGGCTTTATTTGACTTTATAGGCCTTATTTGTGCATTAAATGCCATCATTATTATTGTGATGCCCGTGTGGGGCCTTTATTTGACTTTATAGGCCTTATATGAGCATTATTTACCTCTGTCATGATAGTAATACTTGAGTGAGGGGTTTAAAATGATATTATTGATGTCTTACTTGACCATTCATTCTAGTGGTGCTGAGTGAGGGCTGATATCATAAAATATTAACAAATTAAGTTGATTCTAAGCTCACTTATACATGTATTGAATTGATTATCATATTCATGCTGATTGGTTCTGAGCATTACATCCTCATTTCATACGTACATATTCATGAGATACTGATACCATTGAGAAACACTAATTTTGAAAGAAAATGGAACACTTATGAAAACTTTGGTCATGAACACTAGCCAACAATGTTGATTGAGATTGAGATATGAGAAAAGTACTTGGGTTGCGAACCCCCTATGGGTCCTATATTAGAAGCGTTGAGGCTCGAAAGGTGTACACAAAAAGTCATGTGATGACATCCAATCATTCATGATGATCCCACAATCCTTGCAATGCATTGCATTTGCATCTTCTGTGTTTTTTTACGTATTCTTGGTGTGTACTTAGTTTCCTTATATATCTCGTGTGCAGTTGTTCCTTTTGATCTTATATTATAGAACTATTATTGGAGACGGTATGAGCTACTGTTTGGGAACTTTTCTGTTTGTAGGTGATGTGCTCATAGTATCTTTTACTTGCTTAGTTTTCTACTTTCCTCAGTTACCCTATGATACCTACTAAGTACAAGTCGACCGTGCTCACTCTTACTTCTATGCCTTTTTGGTGCATATCCCAATTTGAGTACGACCTGCGGTGGCTGATATTGTGTTGTTCAGTGTTGATTTTGAGTTACTCGTGAGCTCCAGAGTTAGGGGCTTATTCTAGACCTCTTCTTATCTTTGTTGTATTTATTTACTTGTAACGACCCTTTCTATCATTACGTATAAGTCACTATTTTAAAATTTTATGCTAAAATTCTTCCTGGATTTGAAGTTATAAATTTCAGGCTAGGCTAGTTTCAGACAAACTTTGATCAAGGTGTGGTCAAGGGAAATTTGGGAATGATTTGGGTAAGTGTACTGGTGTTTGACTTAATTTCTAGTTAGCTAAGATGATAAGAAACCAGTAGGATTTTAAGGAATTGAATTTGGGTAAGTAGAACTCCCGGAACTGATCATAGCATAAAGGGTATTGTTTGGGATGTCTTGTATTTAAGGTGAGTTATGAAAAATGGGATTTTTGGGTGACACTAGGTATTTTTCCTCGCCCATGTCGCTAAAAGTGGATAAAATCCCGCTATAGCACCCGATCAACACGGTCAACGGCTGCTATAGCGACGTATGTCACTATAGCGATGAAAATTGCTATTTTATTTTAAAATCCCCTAAAATGGTTTATGTTTCTAAAACATGTTTTGGGAAAGAGAGAGGTGATTTTGGGCAAAAATCATAGCTAACCATCATTTTGCTTCGTTAAGGTAAGGATTTCAACCCCGTTAACTAGTATATTGATAATGTAGCCTTAGAATTGCTAGTTTATGTAGTTCGGGGAGGGTTAAGGGCTGATTTTAGTTGTTTTTCTGGTGCAAGAGTTATTTAAGTAAACAATAAATGGGTTTTTGTTAATGATAGTTAAATTACCCTTGCATGCCATTAATTCACTAATTATTTCATGGAATTGGTAGTTCTAGGTGAATTATGATAGAAAAGCCCTAGAACGGGGAGGAAATTGTTATGAACTTTGCTTTAGGGGTTGGGTATGAGTTATAATCCCCAACGTGGTAGGTAATTTTATTAATTATGTATTTTTATGTATTACTAGATCGAGATCAAGTGAAAAATACATGCAAAGGCAAGGCTCAAACTTGGATTGAGGTAGGTGATGGTATTGTATTTAATCTAATTTGTACTATATGTGCATGATAACTAGTTCTTAGTATGGCTTGTTAGTGCATGTTGTTTGGTGTGGTCAATACAAATGAATTTATCTTGTTGTATGATTTTGACCTACCTTATTGTTAAATGTAGAATGTTTCAGTATTTGGGACATTCTCTAGGCTTATTGGTGGAATAAGGTTGGCAGACACTCGTGTCTGGGGTTTAGGTACATAGATGGAATTTTTCCCCTGCAGGTTATGTCTAGAGGGTGATTATGATCCCCTTAGCTTGTATGTACGAGGTTCGGGTGAGTTTGACAGTTCCATGTGTGAACCGGGGAATATGTTTGTATGTTTGATAATTGCTTAACTTGTCTTGACTTGTTTGACTTGGCTTGACTGAACTTGACTTTATTGTAAGTGTATTGACTTGTTGCTTGTAATCCTAAGCTATTTATTTGATACTTTTTGTTCTAGGTGTAGGTTAGATTGAGCATGGATTAACTTATTGTACTATGTTTTGGTTAAGTGTTCATATTCTCATTTTGGGTTGGCCAAATGACCCTACCAGTACACTATTTTTTTCTTGTGTGTTGATAGTACACCTGATCTTACTTTTGTTGAGTGCATCGCATATTCCAGCAGCTCCTACAAGACCTCACTTGTGATTCTAGTATGTGATTCGGATTTCAGGGTGAGCAGCATATTCGAGCTACCATGGAATCTTTCTTTTATCATTTTGTCCTTGTTTGGATTTATGCATTCTTCTTAGTTTTGGGGTTTCATCCCCTTCTTTACATTCTTAGTATGTTTTGGTATACTAACTTTTGAATTCTAGGGATATTTTTGTTTTAGTATTCATTTCCGCATTTCTTAGTTTGTTAGACTGGATAATCCTTTGAACTATTAATGGGATAGTTTCCTTATTTTCTCAAGGTGTTAGTTATTGCTTCTAAGGTTATTGTTTCTCCCACCGGAGAATGGGGTGGGTGCCACTCACGTTCAATTGGGTCATGACATTACTTCTGGAGAAAGATATATGTATTTCAGTTATTCAGAGTTGTATTAGATGATCTTACACTTATGACACTTATATCTTGGTGTTTTGTCATGTTTTGTTTACACTTGTGCTATGTTTATATATTTTGGCCTAACTTCATTCTAGAAGTCTCATTTTTATCTGTTTAATTCATATTTTGGTTTTCTTTTTCTTTTTGGGTATTCATTTTACCTACAAGGCTGGGTCGAGGTAGGTGTCATCATGACCTCAACTTTTGGATCGTGACATATTGGTATCAGAGCACTAAGTTCACCAGTATCATAAGTGAAAGAGCAGGATGTCTAATAGAGTATCACGGATTGGTACATTGATGTTCGTATCTATCTTTGAGAGGCTATAGGATGTCTTTAGGAAAAACTTCTCTAATTTGATTCCTTATCATGCGGGTTATTCATACCCAATGTTCTAAACTTGTATTCCATTCTTTTCTGTACAGATAGTAAGGAATAGATCTAGAGATATAAACGATGCTAAGCCATCCCTCGCTGTTTAATCCCCAGTTAGGGGGCAAGCTAGGGGGCGTGGCCAATCCAGAGGTAGAGGACGGGCACTAGGAGCTGCCCCAGCTATAGGTTGTGCTAGGCCGGCCTCTTCCAAGCCTGTTATTGACTATGTTGAGGATAATTATCATATAGAGGATGCGGGGCCAGCTCAGGTCCCATAGAGTTCAGTTGATACCCTGGTGTTATAGGATTTATTGATTCATCTCTTGAGCCGTCTCGATGGTGCTCCCCAGATTGGTGTTCCTTTGAGTGTATCGGGTATTTCTCAGACCTCAGGAGGTATTCAGCCGCCAGGACAGGCTCCTACTTATGGTATTCCAACATCAGGGGTACAACTATCTTCTGTGGTACCCCCACATGTTGATTTACTGTTGTTGCGTCCAAACGTACACAACAAGTATACACGGTCGTAAAAGTAATATAGGATTTTTAAGTCCGAATATCGTACCCACAGGGACTTGTCAATTAACTATTTTACTAAATTAGACTAATGCTAATTATCTATTCATGCAGTGGATTTCAAGATATATTTATAAATTAAATAAACTGAAAAAATAAAAATAAAATAACCAATGAACAATTAACCAAGAAAAGAGCAGATTTTACGCAGTCAATGAATGAATCGATCTAGGATTATGGATTCACTAACAATCATGTTTAGTATCAATTTCATCAGCTTATTCGATTATCTAGTTTTTGCTTTTCGCGGCAGATTTTATGATTCGGTAATGGTCATCCTCTAATCATCTATTCAAACTAGTCTCACAACTACAATATTGAGCAAGGATGTGAGAAACTAATTCAAACGCATTTATTTATCTTCCCATTTTGTAACCAAGTAAGATGATAAAGGTATATTCCTATCCTTGCCACAAATCAAGCACTTATTTTACTAAACAAGATATCTTACTCCCTATATTCTTTGTTCTACCCCTCCTTTCCCTTGGTCAGTTCACTTCGCGCTCAAAGATTTATTTTAAAGATCACGAATCTTTAAAATAGTAAAAGCAAGAATATAAGAACTACTATAATGATAATCAAATAAATAAAATCAAGATTTAATAAACAATCATTTATCATAATCTTAGAACGACAAGTTTAACTCCACATAGACATGAAACAATTACAACGAATGATCCAAAGAATTAACGTAAAAATAAATAATAAAGGAGAAGAAAAGATGAAACCAATTTTCTCCGACCTCCACGGCGGCTCCTTGCTCCCTCTAGGTCAAGAGTTATGTAAAAACTAATATTATGGAATATTTCTATGTGTAGAAAAAAATTCCAAATAAAATAACTAAGTTCAAAATGGACTAGGAAAAAAACAGATACGGTTATTGCTTGCCTCGGTGCCGCGGAGGCCAACGTGGGTGAACTTCCTGTGCATCGCCAAGCTCTACTTTGGATTCAACAAGTAGTTAACACGTGTGTCGTAGCCCTTTTGAATTGAAATTTCAATTGTAGCACACATACATACATTGTTTTGTTGAATTTAATCAATTAAGTTGTTTGCTTGATTTCCTTCTATAATCTTCCGTCTTTAATTTGTTTTGACTCCAAATTTTTTCATCTTAACATCATTTTAATCCTACACATAAAATATAATAGTAAACATAATCCATTAAATCAATGCTCAAAAAGGATAAATAAAAATACTAAACGTGAAGATAATATTAACTAAAAATATATATTTTGGCCTCACATCACCACCCGACACTTAGATTCTTGCTCGTCCTCGAGCAATCATTACAAACACCACCACTTTGGTTCATTCAACCAATTAGACCATATAACAATTTACAACATCAAGTACGCTTTCCGATCATTATGCAAGAAATACAAGCAAACCATAAACCGCTAACCTCCTAACCTCATGACGGACTCTAACTTATCAAATTTAAGTTCGCTCACCTACACTTGTCAAAGAAAGCTAATGACATCACCTATCTATCATGAAACAAGTACCCTCACAAGAAGAAATAGTCCACACACTCAATTTCAAAGATTGAATATAATTTAAGGATTTAGCATCGAAGTACAACTCTCACACTCACAAAAGAATTCGCATGTATGCACAAAGAATCATAAGCTTGCCCATTATGTACATCTACACTAATTAAGCATGCTCGAATAGAATCAAATAGGACTTTAACAGGTAGTAATGTTGGCTAGGGGATGGGTAGCAAAACTATATACTAGTGCCTTACACTTCCCTAAGAACTTTGCACTTTTTTAGACTTCATCACTCATTATTTTTTTCTCTTTATTTTCAGCCCTCTCTTCAACACTTATTTTCACTAGTATTTTCATCTTATCAAGAACGTTTCACTTTTTTTTCAATCAATTTATTTTTCTATTTTTTTTCATGTCACATTCTTTCTAAGAGGGACTTTTCATCACTTTGTAGCTATCATTGGTCACCTTTTACACTCACCCATCCTTTTTTTTTTTAGATTTATCAATTTTATCACAGTCTACACTACAGTGCTCAAGAAAGTAGGGTGCAAGAACTAGAGATTCAACAAAAGAGTCAAGGCAAAAATATGGCTACCAACAAAAGGCTATAGGCTCAAAGGGGCTAACTAGTGGTAATAATATCTAAAAAGGCTAAAATTTCACAAGAAGCCTATAGTATCTTCTAAACAAAGCAACACTTTTTTATTTCACTTCAATAACATGAAGGGAAAGTTCTAGAGTAAGATGCAAAACATGGAATATGCAAATCCTCACCACACATGGCACAAGAATCAACCAAGATGGATCAATTCCACTTCTAAGACAGATAGTGTCATAGCAATCTACAAAATAAGAATAAGCTATATACAGTCACAACTATGAGCTTAGGTGTAAAAAAGTTTGTTATTTTATTTATACTCAAACACTCACAGGAAAGTACTGCTCAAATACAGGCCTAAATCGTAGGTATCAAACAAGTCAAAAAGATCTTCTTTTTTTTCTCTCCAGAAAAATAAAAAGTATAAAATACTCCTAAAATAAAAAAAAATACTCCTCAAATATAAAAGATATTCTAAAACTAAAAAATCACTCGGTTCAAAGGACCTCCTCTCAGAAAAGAACCAAATAGAAAAATCAAGGAGTGGGCAAAGTATGCTCTACTTAAAAACTGAAAAGCTAAAAACTAACAAAAACTATTTTAATCTAAAGAATAAAAGAAAAAAATCTTTTTATATTTTTGGACTTTTTTTTAAAAATTTATTCTTTAAATCTAAAGCCACTAACAAAAATTAATAATAATAATAATAAAAGAAAATTCAATAATATACTTCACCTAAACAAATATCAGAAGATATCCCACCCCACACTTAACATCATGCTTTGTCCCCAATGCAATAAATAAAGTAAAACGAGGGTAAAGGTACTCCCTGAGGCCATCTAGGGCCTAGCTAGCAACATGTTTCTTCAATTTCCATCAAGGATTGTAAGCACCTGTCACAACCCAATTTCACGAGTCATAATGACACCTACTTCAACCCACCAGTAGGTTAGCCAAACCGTAGCCCAGAACAACAAGTAATGGGATAATTGGTGGAAGATAAAATAAATACCAAAAATAAGCATACAATGGAATTATAGGTGGTAAAATATAAGTGCTAAACCGACAAAGAGGGAGAGAAGGAGAACAAAAGAATATCCCACGACCTAGTAAGGAAGGTACAAGGGCCACTAAATCCAAAAGAATAAGAGTACTACATAGTATCCAATATACAGATAGTCTCGATAACTAAAGACTTTCTCAAAAGTAATAGAAGGAGAGAGAATCAGCTCCAGCCCTGAAAGCTCACCCTATCTCCGAATCCTGAGAGCAAGCTGGATAGAACGTCAGTGGTGGTGACTCGTACCCGAATCTGCATCAGAAAAAGATGTAGAAGTGTAGTATGAGTACCAAAACAACAAGTACTCAGTAGAAATCATCGGTCGACTGAGCTAAATAAAAATAAAAGCATAATAAGATGCGAGAATGTAAACTAAAGTCAGGGATAAAAGGGCAAACCTGAAATAATGCTCCGACTGACAATGATAAGTGAACAAGGTGAATAATTCGAAAAGAATACAAGCTAGCCATAGCTTAGCTAGGACCCCATAAGCCCAGAAGGCACAAACAAGAGAGGATTAACTCAATCGATCCCCCATAAGCTCGGTGAGTACAATCAAGGAAGAGTCTTCGATAGTAATAAACATAAAGAAAGCGGCAACCGAAGTCATATCTGAGAACCTCTTTTGTATCATAACCGCCGGACTCAAATCAAAACTTAGCATCATAAGTGAACAATAAATTCAGACTCAAACCAGAACCTTATCATCATACGTGAACAGTAAATGTCGGACTTGAACCAGAACTCTAAAGTAAATACTAGATAATAAGTCTAGCCAAGGGATGAAATGCTACCTAAATCATCCTAAGGTTCAAGATTGTATAAAAGATGGTGAAAGAAGGACTCCTAGGTCTAGAAGGAGTTAATTAGAATATTCAACCTAAATGAGGGTTGGGGGGACCCGCTACTAATCCCAAAAGTCCAACCTAATTTAGGTTTCTACCCAAACTAGGCTAAAGCATCAAAATCTCATTTCAAGGTGTCAAATAAGTCGAGACTAGTCTTAAGGTGCAATCTAACTCAAGGGAAGAAGAATGATTCAAATTCTATCTAAAACGGCTCCTTAATCGGCTAAATAATTCAAAAGTTTCTAGACATACAACCAAACCGTAAATTCCCACCCTAATATAGCATAATACTATACTAATACCGTAATAAAGCTCAATCTATGAGAAAAGTAAGCCTAACCTACCTGGACGCCGACGAAGCTCGAGAAAGTCCACTAAATCGGAGCTTTTCCCTTTCGAGAAGCCTTCGCATGATGCCACTCTATCAAAATAATAGTCTACGCATTAATACTAGAATAACAATACCCATATCGCATATAAATACTCCAGGTCCAAAATCAAGCTAAAACTCCCATGTAGGGCCTGCTTGCGGAATCACAAATTTAAAACCATCAAGACGTCCCTCTAAGTTCAAGGATCATTTACCCTAAAAATGGGCGAAATTCGATCTCAAACAAACCCAAAATCAGCCCGCGAAAGGACTAGTGATTTAAAGCTAAATCGAAGAATAAATCAATAAATTAGACAAAAAAAATGACCCAAAAAAACTCTCCAACTCACCATGAAAACCCAAGGATTGATCTGTACTCTCTCTAAGCTCTCCAGGGATTTAATGGACTTGGGACTTGGAAAAATGAGAGAAAAATTGGGTTTCTCAGCATTTAATACTGCTAGGGTTTCCATCATTGCAAACGTGGGGACGCCATTGCAAACACGATGCTCAGCCAGGCTAACCCTTAGCAAATGCGGCCGACCCAAGCCTCGCGATCAC
This sequence comes from Capsicum rhomboideum, assembly GCA_031232105.1. Lineage (NCBI taxonomy): Eukaryota > Viridiplantae > Streptophyta > Magnoliopsida > Solanales > Solanaceae > Capsicum > Capsicum rhomboideum. The sequence continues at coordinate 148,800,562 of CP124714.1, read as the reverse complement.
TATAGGATATCACCTTGGCATTCATTAATGCGGGCAAGGCCTTTCGAATGCAAAGGCCATTTTTGGCCTACAACAGCTGAGCTGCACCAACAGCTTTGCCCAAGTGCCAAAACTCCGATCGGACCCTCGGTATTCATCTAAAATCCCATGAATGCAAATGAACTATGCTACCCTATAAAATTCAACTTTCCATATTTAGCGGCTCCATTAAAATTTTCATCCAAGGTAATTTTGATGAAATATGGGCCCACACCCAAGGGTCGTTTTAACCAAAATCTACTTAATAGCCCAAAATAAGTTCGGAAGTCTCGAGACCCAAACCAAGGGTCCCACTAGACTAAAATCAGTGTTTCAGAGTTGATGGAACTGTCGGAATTGGTGTATAAGGCCGTTTACTTAAAGTTTAGTCCCGATACCCAATCCTTAATAATAATAACTTTAAAACAGAAAATTGGCTCCAAAAACCAAACAAACTACCCAATAATCTAACTTTTAGTTCCAGCTAGTCATAAATGACTTAGGACATCTAGGGGAAAGCTCTAAATGCCGAAATAGTTCATAAATAGGAAAAATGACCTAGAGGGTCATTATCATATCCAGTACTAAAAGGACTTTTGTCCGCAAAAGTAAAGGATCAACATGTAATTGAAGACTCGAACAGGTGGGGATACTGGGCCCATATCTCACTCTCGATCTCCCAGGTAGCCTCCTCAACTAGATGAACCTTAACCACTAGAATCTCTCTAGAGCATAATCGTTTAACATCTCTGGCTAGTACGAGGACTGGCTCCTCCACAAAGGTCAATCTCTCATCCAACTAAACTGAGTCCAATCAAAGCACGTGAGACTCATCCAAAATGTTGTGCAAGAGGTACGAGGCAAACCACTCATGAAGTCTATTATAATCCGCTCCCACTTCCACTCAAGAATGGGTTACCTCTAAAGCAATCCACTCTGTCTCTGATGCACGACCTTTACCTACTGATAACACAAACACCAAGTTACAAAGTCTTCTACATCCTTCCTCATACCACTCCACCAGTAATGTTGCCTCAAATCCCTATTGTCCTAGGGAGAATTGAATATCGGGAGCTATGGGCCTCCTGTAATATCGACTGAACCAAGTCTCTAACCCTCAAAACGTAAATGCGATCATCAAATCTCAGAATACCCATGGAATCCAAGGCAACTCAACTGGACTCAACTCTCAACACCTGATCTCGAATGCCCCAAAGCATACTATCCTCAAACTAACAATCCTGAATCTGTTCAAACAAAGTAGACCTAGCCTCAACACTGGTAAGTGCCTTCCTAGGGTCTGAAACATCAAGTCGCACTATCACATTGGCTAAAAACTGAATCTCCAAAGGCAACAACCACTCCAAAACTAAAATGAAGGACAAGCTACCCATACTCATCACCTTCTAGCTCAAGGCATCAGCTACCACATTTACCTTGCTCGAATGGTATAGAATAAAGATGTCATAGTCTTTTAGTAACTCAATCCATATGTGTTGTCTAGAATTAAGCTCCCTCTGAGTCATAATGTACTAAAAACTATGATGGTCAGTGTAGATCTCGTAGCGAACACCATACAACTAATGCCTCCAAATCTTAAGCGTAAAAACTACTACTGCCAACTCCAAATCATGAGTGGGGTAGTTCCGCTCATGCACCTTCAGCTGCCTTGATGCATAAGAAATAACTTGGCCCTGCTGCATCAAAATACAACCCAAACCAATACCAGAAGCATCACAATAAACTATAAACCCCTCGCCCTCAACTAGAAGATCAAAATAGGAGCGAAAGTGAGCAAATCCTTGAGCATCCAAAAGCTTCACTCACACTCTACAGACCACTTAAAAGGAACCTCCTTCCTAGTCAATTTTTATGAATCTGGTCATAGGTGCTGCAGTAGTAGCAAATTTCTCTATGAATCTCCTGTAGTACCCTGCCAAACTAATAAAGCTACGAATCTCGATCAGAGATATAGGTCTGGCCCAATCACGAATAGCCTCAATTTTTACCAGATCTAACATAATCCCATCCTTAGACACTATGTGTCCTAAGAATGTCACCGACTCTAACCAAAACTCACACTTTGAGAATTTGGCAAAAAGCCTATGATCTCTCAAAGTCTGGAGTATAATCCTCAAATATTGCTTGTGCTCCTCCTAACTCCTTGAGTTTACAAGAATATCATCAATGAAAACAATCATGAAGGAGTCCAAATAGGGCCTGAATACATGGTTCATCAAGTCCATGAATGCAGCTGGGGCATTGGTCAACCCTAAAGACATCACCAATTACTCATAGTGGCCACAGAAAGTCCTGAAGGTTGTCTGAGGGATGTCCTCAACCCTAATCCTCAACTGATGGTAATCGAATCTCAAGTTAATCTTAGAGAATACTGTCGCACTAGAAGCTGATCAAATAAATCATCAATATGAGGCGTAAGATACTTATTCTTCCTTGTCACCTTATTCAGTTGCCTGTAGTCAATACACATGTGCATGGAACCATATTTTTTCTTCACAAACAAGACAGGAGCACCCCAAGGTGATACACTCTGCCTAATATAACCCTTACCCAACAAATCCTGAATCTAGAAATTCAGCTCTTTTAGCTCAGCATGAGCCATATGATAAAGTGCCAAAAAAATGGATTGGGTGCTCGGCTCAAGATCGATAGCAAACTCAATATCATACTCAGGAGAAAGGCCAGGTAGGTCGGTAGGGAAAACTTCAAAAAACTTATGAATAATAGAAATAGAGTGAAGCGAAGGACTCTCCATACTAATATCACAAACATAAGCAAGATAAGACTCGCAACCCCTCGACACCAATCTCCTAGCCCGAATAGAAGAAATAATCCCTGTTGGTGTGTGGCTTAAAGAACCCTGCCACACGACTAAGGGTAAGTTAGGCATGGCTAAGGTAACGGTCTTGGAAAGGTAATCCAAGATCGCATGATAGAGGGTTAACCAGTCCATGCCCAAAATCACATCAAAATCCACCATATCTAGCACAATAAGGTCGGCCCAAGTATCAAACTTTTGAAAGCGTACCACACATGATCCATAATGATAATCCACTACAAAAGAATCATCCACAGGAGTAGACACATGCAAAGGAATAGATAAAGGCTCCAAAGACAACTCTAACTGCGGTGCATAATAAGTAGAAACATATGGATAAGTGGATCCTGGATCAAATAAGGCTATAACTAGTTGATGGCATTATAAATTATACCTGTAATAACAACATATGAAGACTCCGTCACTGGCTTACAAGGTATCGCATACAACTGACCCCGTCTGCCTCCGAACTGGGTACCTGAAAGACCATCTATCCTACCTGTATAAGGACTTCTTGAGAGCCTTAGGGACCATCTCTGTGACCCTGAAGAACACCTCTAGCTGGGGGCGGTACTGTCTTAATCGGCTGAATACTTTGTGCTGCAGGCTGAATCATTCCATACCGGGGACACTCTCTGGAGAAATTACCAACAACTCCCTAATCATAGCAACACCCAGCCACTCTACTTTATCTAAAAGATTCGGCTGACCTAGAATAGCTACCTCAGCTAGAAGACTCAGAATGTGCACCCCTAGAAGGTTGACCCCTACTCTGACCACTGTAGTTGCTATAACTGGGCTGACCCCCATCAGTAATCTGAAGTGCTGCCTGAACAGGACTACTAGACTAACCTTGGTACTAATAAGACTGATGCTGATGGTACCTACCCTAAAATCCCCTACCCTTGAACTACGAGCTGCTTTAGCTCCCACTAAAACTACCCTGCTGTCACGACCTCTTATCTCTGCCCCCTTGGGCCTCGCAATCCATCTTATGTAAAGAATAGACATAAGCAACGATATTAGAAAGAGACTTCCCTAAAGTCACCAAACTCTGTGTAGCTTTGTGGAGCGGTAGACTCAACCCTCTGATAATGCACCAAATCCTCTCATACTCAGTAGGCAGAATCATGGTAGCATTTCTAGCTAACTTATGAAATCTCACCTCATACATAGCCACCACTATAAAACCCTGTCTCAAAGTAGAACACTCATCCCTCAGATGCTCACGTATAGTAAGAGGCATGTACTTCCTCAAGAAAGCCTCGGAGAACTGAGCCCAAGTCATAAGTAGAGATTTAGTTGGCCTGGAATTAAGATAACCCATCCACTACTGTCGTGCCACTCTATCAACCTGATAAGACATATAGTCCACCTCGTGTGACTCAACCAGACCCCAATTATGAAGCTTCTCCTCGTAACTAGTCAGAAACTCATAAGCATCCTCCCCTGAGGCCCCTGCAAACCTAGGTGGGGTTAATTTTAGAAATTGGCCCAATATCTTTTGCTCCTCGACAGACATAACAGGCTAAGAAACTTCCATCTATGGAGCTACCAGTGTTGGAGGAACCTCAAATCTGGGGGTTACTACCGTAGGCTACACCTCTAAATCAATACCACTTTGGTCTACTGACTAAGCACTATCAGATGGCACACCAACTACTAATCCCAACAACTAAAGCAAGGTATCTCTGAGCATTGAAGAAGAAATAAACCTCGGTGGGGCTTGGGCTACCCCCAGGCCCACCAATGGATGGGATAGCAAAATCTCTGGCTTAGGAGCAATAATAAGATCTAGTGAAAGCTCCCTACCCTGATCCCTATCTGGGGTTGGGGTTCTAGCTTGGCTATGACCTCTGGGTTGGTCATGGCCTCTAGCAAATTCTCTGGCTACAGACTCGAGGTCTTCATCACCGATCATCGTGGCTCGCGTCTTGTTCATCTGCAGATGAGTGAAATAATAAGAACTTCAGAAGCCAACATAGACTTGATGCATAAAATGAATAAATAAATTGAGATTCTCCTAAGAATGCCTTATAGCCTCCCAAAGATAAGATACAGACGTCATCATTCCAATCCATGGGACTCTACTAGATATTTGCTCTTGTACCAATAATACCAGTGAACCTAGGTTCTGATACCAATTTGTCACGACCCAATTTCATAAGTCATGATGGTACCTACTTCACCAACCAGTAGGTAAGCCAAACTGTAGCCCGGAACAACAAGTAATGGGCAATAGAGTCTAAACTGACAGAGAGGGAAAGAAGGAGAACAAAAGAATATCCCACGACCTAATAAGGTCGGTACAAGAGCCACTAAATCCTAAAGAATAAGAGTACTACAAAGTATCAAATGTACAGATAGTCTCGATAACTACAGACTATCCCAAAGATAATAAAAGGAGAGAGAATCAGCTCTGACACTAAAAGCTCACCCTATCTCTGAATCCTAAGAGCAAGCTAGATAGAACAATAGTGGCGGTGACACATACCCGAATCTGCATCAGAAAAAGATACAAAATTATAGTATGAGTACCAAAAAAAATGGGTACTTAGAAGACATCATCGACCGACTGAGCTAAATCAAAATAAAAGCATAATAATATGCGAGAATGTAACCTAAAATCAGGGATAAAAGGGCAAACCTGAAATAATGCTCTGAATGACAATGATAAGTAAACAAGGTGAATAATTCAAAAAGTACAAGCTAACTATAGCCTAGAAGGGCTCTCATAATCCCAGAAGGCACAAACAAGAGAGGATTAACCCAAACGATCCCCCATAAGCCCAGTGAGTACAATCAAGGAAGTGTCACCGTTAATAATAAACATAAGCAAAGTGGCAACCGAAGTCATATCTAAGAACCACTTCTGTATCATAACTATCAGACTCAAACCAGAACTTACATCATAAGTGAAGAATAAATCCAGACTCGAATCAAAACCTTAACATCATACGTGAACAGTAAATGTCGGACTTAAATCGAAACTCTAAAGTAAAAGCTAGATAACAAGTCTATCCAAGGGATGAAAAGCTATCTAAATTACCCTAAGGTTCAAGATTGTATAAAAGATGGTGAAAGAAGACCTCCTAGGTCTACAAAGAGTTAATTAGAATATTTTATCCGACCTAAGTTAGGTTTCTACCCAAAACTAGGCTAAGACATCAAGGTCTCATTTCAAGGAGTTAAATAAGTAGAGACTAGTCTTAAGGTGCAATCTAACTCAAGGGAGGAAGAATGATTCAAATTCTATCTAAAACGGCTCCTTAATCGGCTAAATAATTCAAAATTCGCAAGACATGCAACCAAGCAATAAATTTCGACCCAAATGTAGCATAATACTATACTAATACCATAATAAAGCTCAATCTATGTGAAAAGTAAGCCCAGCCTAACTGGACACCGATGAAGCTCGAGAAAGTCCACTAAATTAGAGCTTTTCCCTTTCGAGAAGCCTCTACACGATGCCACAATATCAAAATAATAATCTACGCATTAATACGAGAATAACAATACCCATATTGCATATAAATGCTCTGAGTCTAAAATCAAGCTAAAAATCCCATGTGGGGCCCGCTTGTGAAATCACAACTTTGAAACCGTCAAGACATCCTCTAAGCTCAAGGATCATTTACCCACAAAAAATGAGCAAAATTCGAGCTCAAACGAACCCAAATTCAGCCTGCGAAAGGGCTAGGGATTTAAAGCTAAACGGAAGAGTAAATCAATAAATTAGACAAAAACTTATGGAAATGTTGATGAGAAAATGACCCCAATGAACTCTCCAACTCACCCCGAACACCCAAGGATCGATCTCTACTATCTCTAAGCTCTCTAGGGCTTTAATGGACTTGGGACTTGGAAAAATGAGAGAAAAATCATATTTCACAATATTTAATACTGTCAGGGGTTCCTTCATCGTAAACGTAGGGACGCCATTGCAAACGTGACTCAGCTGACCTTACCTTTCACAAATACGGACGGTCCACCATGATCACAAAGGAAGAATTCTGGTCTGGTCAGGTGGAGGCCCTTCGCGAACGTGGGGACAAGCTCACAAACACGAGGGCTAATAAACTTTGCCTTAGCGAACACGACCTAGGCCTCGCGATCGTGATAGGCTATCACCTTGGCCTTTGTAAATGTGGCCAAGGTCTTGAGAATATGAAGGCCATTTTTTGCCTGCACCTGCATTTTTGGCCAAATGCCAACACTCCGATCGGACCATTGGGACTCATCTGGAATCTCGTGAATGCAAAAAACTATGCTACCCTACCAAATTTGACATTTCAGAGTCAACAGTGCCATCAAAATTTCTATCTAAGGTCGTTTCAATGAAATGTGCGTCCCACACCCAAGGATCATTTTAAGCAAAATCCACTCAATAGTCCAAAACTAGTCCAGAAGTCTTGGGACCTGAACCAAGGATTCCCATAGACTAAAATTGATGTTTCGACTGATGGAGTTGTGAGTATTGGCATACGAGGCTGTTTACCTTAATTTTAGGCTCGATACCCAATTCTTAATAGCAAAAACTTTAAAACAGGGAATTGGCTCTAAACACCAAACGAACTGTCCGGTAACCAAACTGTCAGCTCCAGCAAGTCATAAATGACTTGGGGCAACTAGGGGAAAGCTCTAAATACCAAAATAGTTGGGAAATGGGGAAAATGACTTGGAGGGTTATTACAGCACCCCACACTTAAGCGCAAACGTGTTTCTTAGCTTCAAATTTGGGTACACAGACTTTTCCTAAATCTGCAAAAACAAAAACAACACAAAAAGTGAAACTAAAAATAAAAATAAAATAAAAAAATAAGAAGCTACACTAAATAAATTGGGTTGCCTCTCAACAAGCACCTAATTTAATGTTGCGGTATGACACCATTAAGTTCACCACTTTTTCTTCAACTATAAGGATATGAATTACACTCCTAATTTTGCATCAATTTTTCTGCTCTGCTCAAGGAGCGGTGGTATAAATATAAAGGGACCAAATAATAGATATCACATTTTGAACTTACTGGTCTTTAAATGAGGAATGTAATTCTCTGAGTTTGGTACAACAAATTCAAGAATAAAGACACATTGTTCCTCCTTCTTACACTCTTCCATAGGCTCAGATGACTCAATTAATATCTCACTATCTAAGGACAATATGGAAAAATAATAGTAATGAGGTCCAATACGCCCTAACTCATAAATTGTATTACTATTTACATCCTCATATGTACTCTTCTCAATAGTGACAACATCAATAAAAATATGGTCAAGTATTTTTTCATCCTCACACAACTCATCACTAATTTGTTGTGTGTTAGAGGCATCAACCTCTGCACTTAACCCAACTTTTAAGTTGTGAATATCCAAGCCAAACCTGTCACCACTTGTATAAGCTCAACTTTTTCTTTCATGAAGTGTGTCATCCCATTTACAATTGTCTTAAGACAACCGTCATATTCCTCTAATAATTTTCTTCAAGAATCCATACTATCAAAAGAATAAGTATTATTAAAATCATCATAACTAGAGCACGGGGAGGGATTATAACACTTAGAATAATGTTTCCATTGACCACCACACCATTTACAAAGGTCCCAATCATAGGATTTAAAAGGGTCACAAAATCCATTTCATAGGATCAAAAGATTTGAATAATGTTCCCATAGGTGGGGTCCTCCGTGACTAAGACAAGAATCAATAAAAGATGAGTAACTATCACTCCATAATTTTTTAGATGTCATCTCAAGAAGAGTGGTAAAATACACTACAAAAAAATATTTACACAAAAAATAAAAAATAAAATATATACAAAAAACATAAATAAATAAAAAGAAAAAGTCTAATCTATATAAACAATTAATTTCTATTTCCCCGACAACGGTTCCAAAAACTTGTTGTGTCCAAACGCATACGCAAGTGTACGCGATCGTACAAGTAATATAGGATTTTTTAAGTCTGAATATCATACCCATAGGAACTTATCGATTAACTATTTTACTAAATTAGACTAATTCTAACTATCTTTTCAAGTAGTGGATTTCAAGATATAATTATAAATTAACTAAACCACAAAAATAAACATAAAATAACCAATGAACAATTTATTTTTTTTAAGTCAAATTCGGCCATGTAGGCCTTTTATTAGAAAACAAAATATTTACACAATAATGATTCGCCCATACCCGACCCAACACAGTTTATAAGCCAATCCTCAGACAAAGAAGTATCTAGATGGAGACTAAAACGAATAACCAATGAGCAATTAACCAAGAAAAGAGAAGATTTTACGCAATCAATGAATGAATCGATCTAGGATTATGGATTTACTAACAATCATGTTTAGTATCAATTTTATCAACTTATTCAATTGTCTAGTTGTTTATTTATGGGGTTGATTTTATAATTCGAGAATGGTCATCCTCTAATCGTCTATTCAAACTAGTCTCACAACTACATCATTGAGCGGGGATGTGAGTAGCTAATTCAAATGCATTTATTTATGTTTCCATTTTGTAACCAAGTAAGGTGATCTAGGTATATTTCTATACTGGCCACAAATCAATTATATATTTTACTAATGAAGAGATCTTACTCCCTATATTCTTCGTTCTACCCCTCTGTTCCCTTGGTCAGTTCACTTCGCGCTCAAAGATTTATTTTAAAGGTCATGAATCTTTAAAATAGTAAACGCAAGAATATAAGAACAACTATAATGATAATCAAATAAATAAAATCAAAATTTACTAAACAATTATTTTATTAGCTATCATAATCCTAGAGCGGGAAGTTTAGCTCCACATAGACATGAAGCAATTACAATGAATGATCCAAAGAATTAACGTAAAAATAAATAATAAAGGAGAAGAAAAGATTAAACCAATTTTTTCCGACCTCTACGACAGCTAAACAATGATTGAGGCGCGATCTCTCAAGATCTTAATAGTTGGGAAGCCCTGGAGCTTATATTCCATTGCAAGTTCTCTAGTTGCATCATCACTTGCATCAATTTTAGCTAGAACAATTGGAGGATCATGACTACTCAAAATTGAACCAGCTTTTTCATACTGGAAAAAAAAAACATTTTTGTCACAAATCAAATAACTTACAAAAAAATATGAAAAATGTCAAATTAACATTTCATTTGTACCTCAGCGGCAAGTTTCTTGCAGTGTCCACACCTGTTATATTGAAAATGAACTATAAGATTTTCAAAAAAGGCTCTTAAATAATTGAGATCTATGTTTCTTGGAATCTTCAAAACTATCAACAGGTACGTGTCAGATCCGCCAAGCTCTTTTTTGGATTCAACAATTAGTTAACACGTGTGTCGTAGCCCTTTTGAATTGAAATTTCAATTGCAGCACACATATATACATTATTTTGTTAAATTTATTCCATTAAGTTGTTTGCTTGATTTCCTTCTATAATCTTCCATCTTTATTTTGTTTTTGCTCCAAATCTCTTCATCTTCGCATCATTTTAATCCTACACATAAAAATATAATATTAAACATAATCCATAAAATCAATGCTTAAAAAGGACAAATAAAAATACTAAATGTGAAGCAAATAATGACTAAAAATATATATTTTGGCCTCACATCAACTGCCTACTAGCCTTACTGTTCCTCCAATTACTTTGGGTTTTGTGATGTCTTCTGATGATAAGAAGACACTAGAGAGGTTCATTCATTTGTCTCCTCCTAAGTTTAGTGCTGCCATTGGGGAAGATGCTTATGAGTTTCTGATTGATTGCCAGTAGAGGTTGCATAACCTCAGATCCCTTGAGTCTCATGGTGTTGCTTACATAAACTTATCAGTTGACTGACGTGGACAGATAGTGGTATAGGAGGTTTCTTGTTAGTTACAGACCTTTGGGTGCACCTACTATGCCATGTTCTCAATTTTTTGAGGCTTTTCTTGAGAGGTTCGTACCTTACAATTTGAGGGATAGATGAGAGATGAGTTTGATCACTTGGAGAAGGGCTCAATGCTTATAGCTGAGTATGATACATGCTTTCATACATTATCCTGATATTCTACCTCTAGTATCTCAACTGAGTTAGAGAGGATTAGAAAGTTTATCAGGGGATTGAAGAGCTCTTATCAGTTGGCTATGACTCAGCTTATGGTAGGGTTTGGGTGGTTTATTCCAGAATATCATAAAGCTTGTTAAGTTGATTGAGTCGATTAGTCAAGCTACTTAGGGAGGCACCAAGAAGGTACACCGATATGGTAAGTTTAGTGGATATACATCCCGAGGTAGGTATTTCTCTGGTAGAGGTTCCCGCAGTTATTATGGTAGACTAGTTTAGGCAACTTTATAGGGTTCAGGTGGTTGGCCTTCAGTTTCTGCGGCTCCAGGTAGCCAAGGGTCAGTTCATACGGGTAGAGACTCCAATTTCAGTTCATTGGGCTAGCCGGGTATTCTGGTTCTTCTAGGCACTTTTTGTGTGAGTCTAGTAGCAGAGGGTGTTATTTATGTAATGAGATGGGTCATTTTTTGAGGGACTATCCTAGGCATTCATTGGGTCTAGCCCTGTAGAGTTCTCAACTTTAACTTTGCTCTACTCCTATATCTGCAGTAAGAGGTGGTACTGTAAGTGCTTGATGTAGAGCTAGGGGAGTTTGTGGTAGTGGATATGGGGTTGCTTAGTTCGAGAGAGTAAATGGATAGTGCTATGCTATACCAAAAGACCCGAGGTAGAGACCTTTGATGCAGTTATTATATGTATCATCCTAGTTTGCTACCAATATGCTTCCATGTTATTTGACCCTGGGTTTACATTCTCCTATGTGTCTACATATTTTGCTACTGGTTTTGATGCTTCATATGAGCCCCTTGTTGTGCCTCTTCATGTTTCTACCCTAGTAAGAGATTCTTTAGTAGTAGATCGAGTGTATCGATCTTGTGTAGTGACCTTTATGGGGCATGAGACCTAGGTAGACTTGATTATCCTAGATAGGATTAATTTTGATGTTATCTTAGGTATGGATTGGTTAGCTCGCTATCATGCTATTTTGGATTGTTATGCCAAGACCATGACTTTAGATACTCCGAGTGTGCAAGGTTAGCTTGGAAGGGTAATCTTAATTTGGGTCCAAAGGGAGTTACATCTTTTCTATGTGCTTGTCACATGGTAGAAAAGGGGTGTTTGTCTTATTTGGCCAATATTTGCGATACTAGTGTTGCCTCACCGCCTTCTTTGGATTTTGTTTGGGTTGTTCATGAGTTCATGGATGTGTTTCCAACGAACCTACTTGGAATGCCTCCAGATCGTGAGATTGACTTTGCTATTGATGTTGAGTCAGGTACCAAGCCCATTTCCATTTCTCCTTATAGAATGGCACCAATTGAGTTGAAAGAATTGAAGGAGCAATTGCAGGATATGTTGAGTAAGGGTTTTATTAGACCTAGTGTATCTTTTTGGGGTGCTCTTGTCTTGTTTGTAAAGAAGAAGGATGGATCTACGTGCAAGTGTATTAACAATCTGCAATTGAACAAGGTGATGGTCAAGAATAAGTATCCACTTCCTTGCATTGATGATCTATTTTACTAGCTTTAAGGTGCTTCAGTGTTTTCCAAGATTAACTTGAGATTTGGGGTATCACCAGTTGAAGATTAGAGCATCAGACGTTCTAAAGATAGTTTTTTAGACTCAGTATGGTCACTACGAGTTCTTGGTTCATGTCATTTAGACTGACCAATGCCCAGCAGTGTTCATGGAGTTGATGAACAGAGTATTTTGATCATATCTCAACTTTTTTGTGATTGTATTTATAGATGATATCTTGGTTTACTCAAAGAATGAGGCCAACCATGTGAGACAGTTGAGGGCAATATTTCTGAGATTATGAGATGAGAAGTTATATGCTGAATTCTCCAAGTGTGAGTTTAGTTGGACTCTATTTCTTTCTTGGTTCATGTAGTGACAAAATATGGCATTATGATTGATCCAAAAAAGGTAGCGGTTGTTTGTGATTGGGCTAGACCCACTTGTCCCACCGAGATCGGGAGTTTCATTCGGCTAGTTGGATATTATCGATGATTCATGCATGGTTTCTCTTCTATTAGCCTTTGTTTAGGCTAGATGTTCTTTGATGGAGAGGATTCGGGCTCATCAATTTGATGATGATAGATTAAGGATGATTCGTGATAAGGTGTTGAGTGGCAAGGCTAAGGCGGCATTTCTTGATTTCGATGGTATTTTGAGGATTAGTAGCCAAGTTTGTGTGTCGAGAGTTGGTGGATGGGTTAGATTGATCTTGGAGGAGGCTCATTGTTCTAGATATTCCATTCACCCAGGGTCGGCCAAAATTTACCATGATCTAAAGCAGCATTATTGGTGGGATGGTATAAAGAAGGATATTATAGAGTTCGTGGCTAAGTTTTTGAATTGACAATAGGTGAAGAATGAGCATCAGCGACCGGGTGGTACAATGCAGAGGATTTCTATTCTTGAGTGAAAGTGGGAGCGGATCACGATAGTTTTCATAGCTGGCCTACCCCCGACCTTGGGGATATTTGACTCTGTTTGGGTGATTATGGATTGATTGACTAAATCATAGCATTTCATACCTGTGACGTTGAATTATAATATGGAGAAGTTGGCCAAGATTTACATTTGAGAGATTGTTCGTTTGCATGGTGTCCCTATATCCATTGTATCTAATAGAGGTGCTCAGTTTACCATCGATTTTTGGAGTACTATTCTGAGTGAATTGGGTACTCAGCTTGATTTTGAGCATTTCTTTTCATCCTCAGATGGATGGTCAGTCTGAGAGGACTATTCAGCTGCTAAAAGACATGCTTTGAGCATGTGTCATAGACTTTGGTGGTCATTGGGACCAGTACTTGCCCCTAGCGGAGTTCGCTTACAATAACAGTTACCATTCCAATATTCAGATGGCGCTTTTTGAGGCTTTGTATGGGTGAAGTGTAGATCTTCTGTGGGGTGGGTTGACTCATTTGAGGTGAGACCTTGGGGCATAGATTTGTTGAGTGATTCGATGGATCGAATGAGACTGATTTAGCAGAGGCTATTGGTTGCCCAAAGTAGGCAAAAGATTTATACCGACCATCGAGATCATGATGTATAATTCATAATTGGAGATCGAGTTTGGTTGAAGGTTTCATCCATGAAGGGTGTGATGAGGTTCGGGAAGAAAAGAAAGCTTAGTTTGAGGTTCATTGGCCCTTTCGAGATCTTTGAGAAGTATGAGGATGTGGTGTATAGGCTAGCTTTTTCTCCACATCTATCAGTTGTTCATCCTATATTCCATGTTTCCATATTGAAGAGATACCTTCTAGATGATGCACATGTGATTTGATGGGATTCTATTGTATTAGACCATGATTTATCCTTGAGGAGGAGCCTATTGCTATCCTAGATAGGCAGACTGGGAAGTTGAGGTCTAAGAGTATTGATTCAATAGAGACATCACCCTATTGAGGAGGCTACTTGGGAGGTCGAGTCTGATATGATATGTAGATACCTCCAGCTCTTTACCTCTTCTGGTGCTTTATTTGCTTTTTAGTTTGAGGACGAACTACTATTTTAGTGGTGGATAATGTAACAACCTTGAATGTGAAATTTTTGTGTTTATGTGTTTTGACTATTTTTACCTTTCCGTGGTTGTTATATGCTATTTATGAGATGTGGGGTAGTTGGAACGATCTCCGATGCATTCAGGAGTGATTTGTGGGAGTTTGAGACTCTTATAGGCTTAAAAAGCCATGAGAATGACTCTAGTCAACATTTTGTGTTTCGAGTGCCGGATAGTGATTTTAACAGTTTCACTAGGTCTCGAATGTCAATTTTGGGTTAGTAGCCGGGTTGGTTCGGGTTCAGAACTTTTATTTTACATTTTGACCCTTCTTTCAAAAACTAATGAAATAAGCCAAAAGAGGGTCCCAGGGGGCTAAATTTTTGTAAACGGTCTCTTTTTGAAAATTTGATGCGCTATTGAGTCCGGAGCGTCAAAAATAACCTAGTAGCATATATGTTTTATTTTGGTGGGGTCCCAAATAAATCTCGAGGGTCCTTTTGAAGGATTTGAAATGATGCAAAATCAGCAAAGTTGTTGATATCTGGTGTTTGATGCATCCTTCTTTGCATAAAAAGGCCCCTAGTCGTGAACGGGGAGAAGTATAATGTCCTTTTTCAAGATCAAGAAGGGGTAGCCTCGATCGTGAAGAGTTAACTAGACTGGGTTGGGTATTTTACCTCATTGTGAACGTGATTGAGCCGTCACGAATGTGATGTGTCCAGGTTGTGAGCCTTCGCAAATATGGAGGACTAACAGCAAATGCAAAGGCTAATTAAAAGGACAGTCAACGTTGACCCTCGCGATCGCATGATAGGGTCCACGATCGCGAAGTATTGTTCACAAAACAATATAAATACTCTTTTTTTTTGCTATTTTCACTATTTTTGAACCTTGGAGCTTCAGAAAGGGGTAATTTTGTCACGCCCCGAATCCCATCGAGACATGATTGGCACCCGTAGACGATAAGGCCCGAGAGAACCAACCTTTGTCTATATTCAACCATATGCATAACATAAGCATCACCACCATTACGAGAGAACTTGAAAGACGAATAACAGAAAACATGGGACATATATATACCTATGAAACTTGGCCGTTGAGGCCATCCAGTCAACACAACATATGCCTTTTACGCCGATACACCCACATTCGTCTACAAAAGCCTCTAACAAGAGCATTGACCAAAATAAACCATAAGTCGGGACAAGTCCCCGTTTTACACAATATGTACATCACCAAAACATATATACACCCTGACTCGGAGAAGCCCCAAATTAGCTGGAGCTCACCAATGATCTGCAACGACTGGCAACCTACTGTGGAGGCCTACTAGTGCCTGCGCCTGCAGCAAGTAAGGTAAATTCCCCAAGAGGGGTCAGTGCGGAATAAGTACTGAGTATGTAAGGCTCAAATGAAACTATAGAATACATGACCATATCAATGAACTCAATACAAATAAGTAATCAATGTGAATAAGTCACCATTTTGCATTTTGGGAAACCATGTGAATTGCTTTCATTACTTTCTTTGCTTTCTTTATCTCAATGCTTACTTGTCAATACATATGTCACAATGTACCCGGGCCCCTACTGATCAGTGGGTCTTTACATAACATATCATCATGTTGGGATCGGGTCGAGCTAGGGGTATGCCCCTAGACCTGCCACCCATAAATCAATACATCGGGATCGGGTCGAGCTAGGCTTATGCCCCTAGACCTGCCACCCATAAATCAATACATCGGGATCGAGTCGAGCTAGGCTTATGCCCCTAGACTTGCCACCCATAAATCAATACATCTGGATCGAGTCGAGCTAGGCTTATGCCACTAGACTTGCCACCCATAAATCAATACATTGGGATCGAGTCGAGCTAGGCTTATGCCACTAGACTCGCCACCCATACTTGATCATTGACGACATATGCATTACTTTGTTCTTTACTTTGAGATTGGTACAATGGTTGCCATATCTTTATTTGAAACTTTGGATCATTAACCAATGAGTGAGAGACATGAGAAACTTGGCAACATAACACTATTAGAACCATAACACCATGGGAACCATTGGAACAATAATCAATGAACAAGAGACATAAGTATAGTCACTATCGGAACATAACCTTATTTGAACTTTTGGAACATTAACCATGAATATGAGACATGAGATTCACAAATGATCAATGAGTTGGAAATATATGACAATTGATAACCGGATATGGAATACCTTAGCACATTTCGGGATAGGACTAGTGACATGTCAATGTGGATACTATTTGCCGCAGAAAGATACGGAAAAAGTAACCTTACATACCTTGGATTCGCAATACGAATATATAATCCTAGAGGTGCATACAATAGTCCCGCTCCTTCTTTATGTGTCA
The DNA here is from genome assembly GCA_031232105.1 of Capsicum rhomboideum. Taxonomy (NCBI): domain Eukaryota; kingdom Viridiplantae; phylum Streptophyta; class Magnoliopsida; order Solanales; family Solanaceae; genus Capsicum; species Capsicum rhomboideum. The sequence goes on along the minus strand of CP124714.1, from coordinate 148,783,768 downwards.
CTCTACAACACAAATACAATACGGAATTCACATTGACCACCAACTACGTTACAATTGCACACAATGTCAATGAATTACATGTTTGTCTTCAAACATGCCATTTCCCCTTGACAAAACCATTGATAAAATTATTATTCCAAAAATTCCATAATATTCCCAACATTGACCAATACATGATAATTGACACATTTCACCACAACACTTCTCCTTTACACTTTCTTATCCATACCACATCACAAATAATCCATCAACTTACCTTAATCCAACTCATAACACATATCGGCCAAAATCCCACAATTTACACTTTTAGAAAAATAACAAGTTTAATAACAAAATCACACCATAAATGTTCATATTTTGTCCATACCATTCACCTTCATCAAGACATCAAGTCACCTTTTAAGTTTAATTCACAAAAATGACACATCTTTACCAAAACACCAAAGTGCACCACTTACACTTTAAGGCATAACCATCATGATCTACATGCTCTCCCATGCATATAATATAGTAATACATAAGCATAATTACTTACCCAAGCTTGCAAATGAGTGATCTTTCCCCAAGAAGTGCTTTAGGGTTCTTAGGGTTTGAGAGAAATATTTGGGAAAATATCTAAAGAGGCATGAGAGATTTTGTGAATAAAATCTGATTTGCCCCTTTATGTAGGCCTCTCATGTTTTACTTATCCAATTCTTGGCATTTAATACAAGTTTTACTTGGTCAATATTGGAGGAATGGATCATTTTCCTTTGGGCCCATGTATTTTATTCCATTTTGGGCCTAAAATTTGGGCCCAATAACACATATCCATTTACCCATCAAATTTCATGTATTATTCACCATATATCTCATGTTTACATAATTCCATAATGTCACGACAATATTCTCTTGCGAGATTCTCATTCGTCGTCTCGATCGCAAAAATAGAAATTCTAGTCGCCCATGGCTTCATTGGCCATTTTGGATCACTATTCATGTTTCATGATTTGATCATGTAGGAGTATGTAGGAGAGTATTGAAGTGTTTGAAACTTTAACAATGCTAAAAGAACTCCAAAGAACCAAAAAAAACCATCCAAGAATCGTCGTGGAATTGCGTTACAAAACGGGTCCGGAAAGGCATAATGTTTGTTCCTTGAGCCACTAGCTGCAAATCAAGATGTGGCGCAAGAAATGAGACCCCTATAAATTCAGGTGGCTTGCGCCACACCCCTGAAACAGGGTAGTGGCGCAAGTTTCAGCACCTTGCTGAATTTTTCGGCCACTTCTCCAATGTTTGCATATCGTCCAATACCTTATCAAAACACTACAAAATACTTACTTAGTGATCTTAATCATCAAGTAAACATGATTCCAAGTCACCAAATGAGGTTAGAATGTGTATGGGGTATTTCCCAAATGCTCCACGAAATCACAAAACACCTCCTTCGAAGGTCTAATTGCACATATTAGGTCTGATGTCAAATGTTTCACCAATGACACTATAAAACACCTACTCATGGCATATCAACGCCTAGGTAAGCATTATTCAATGTCGTCAAGTAGGGTTGGGAATGTACGGGGTGTTACAAATTTCTAGGGTTTTCTTCACCATTTGTGCTTGGGTAAACTCCGAACTCTCATTTCCATTAATTCCTTATGATTATATCTTCAAAAACATCTTTAAATCTTGTTTTCAAACTAGAATTTGGAGGGTTTTTCGGTAAACTCTAAAAATAGATTTTCTTTGATTTAAATATAGATTTTAACTCATTTTCGCGTGGGTTTGTAGTTGTAAACTCCTATGGATATGGAGAACAAGTTTCTAAAATAAAATTTTGGTTTTACCCCTTTCAATTTCGAACCTATTTTGGACCCGTCATAAATATAATCAATATGGGTAACATTAGCTTCCCTTTTACACATAGATTATGTATTTGATAGATTTAGCTCATTCTGAGACTATTTGAAAGGGAGAGACTCTACATTGAAGTGTCTAGGCGTGGATTTTGACATATCGAGGTAGGTTATGGCTTAACTTTCTTCAGACTGGGCTGGGTAGTTAACGAACGTGTAAAGCATTCATTTATATTTTGAGATTTTATTATTATCGTGTGCCCGTGTGGGGGTTTTATTTGACATCTTATTTGTGCATTAAATGCCATCATTATTATTTTGATGTCCATATGGAGGCTTTATTTGACTTTATAGGCCTTATTTGAGCATTATTTACCTCTATCATGATAGTAATACCCTAGAAAGGGGTTTAAAATGATATTATTGATGTCTTAGTTGACTATTAATTCTAGTGGTGTCGAGCAAGGGCTGATATCATGAATTATTGACATATTAAGTTGATTCTGAGCTCATTTATGCATGTATTGAATTGATTATCATCTTCATACTGATTGGTTGTGAGCATTACATCCTCATTTCATACGTACATATTCATGAGATACTGGTACCACTAAGAAACACTAATTTTGAATGAAAATGAAACACTTTATGAAACCCTTGGTCGTGAACACTAGCCAACAAGGTTGATTGAGATTAAGATTTGAGAAAGTATACTAGTTGTGAACCCCTCATGGGTCCTATATTGGAAGTGCTGAGGCTCGAAAGGTGTATACAAAAAGTCATGCGATGACTTTTGATCATTCATGATAATCCCACCATCATTGCATTGTATTGCATTTGCATCTTCTATGTTTCTTTTATGTACTCTTGGCGTGTACTTAGTTTCCTTATATATTTTGTATGTAGTCCTTTTGATCTTATATTATAGAACTGTTAGTGGAGACGGTGTGATCTACCATTTGGGAACTTTTCTGTTTGCAGGTGACGTGCTTATAGTATCTTTTACTTATTTAGTTTTCTTCTTTGCTCAGTTGGCCTATAATACCTACTAAGTATAAATGGACTGTAATGGACCGTACTCACCCCTATTTCTGTGCCCTTTTGGTGTAGATCCCCATTCAAGTGCAACCTGCGATGGCTGATCTTGTGCTGTTCGATGTTGATATTCGAGGTACTGGTGAGCTCCAGAGTTCAGGACACATTCTGGACCTGTTCTTATCTTAGTTATCTTTATTTACTTTTGGAGATAGATCTATGTATTTCAGTTATTTAGAGTTGTATTAGATGCTCTTACACTTATGACACTTGTATGTTGGAGTTTTATCATATTTTGTTCAGACTTCCACTATGTTTATATATATTGGCCTGACTTCATTCTAGAAGTCTCATTTTTATCTGTTTAATTTGTATTTCAGTTTTCCTTTCCTTTTTGGGTATTCGGCTTACCTACAAGGCTGGATCGAGATAGGTGTCATCATGACCTCGACTTTTGGGTCGTGACAAATCATGACGTTCGTATACCAGCATGAATGGTCTACATGTGCCCATGCAAATAATTTCAATATACTATCACAAATCAAACAATTCTTAGTATGAATAATCTTATGTAACAAACCAACTCTTCTTTATACCATTGTTTATGGCATAAGTACCATGCTAGGATTTTCGCTAGTAAGAAAGTTAATAAAATCTCAAGTTAGGGTGGTTTTTGATAGAAATATGGTGTTGTGTGCTTTAGTGGTGAATGTGATTCATGGTGTAGTGTTTTGTGGTGTTGTGTTCTTTAGAGGGATAGTCAAGTGACATTATTGTCTGTAGAAAGTTTTGAGAAGGTAAATAGATTCATAGAACTCCAATCATAGAGGTTGCCACGTTGGAATAACTTTGTGATGTTCTAATTCAATGACTTGTGTTGTAAAATGGAGTTAGATTTAGTCCTTTTCCAAGCTACTATTTAAGGAGCACAGCAGCGGTACAATTCCCACTATAGCAAGACCACCCTAGCAGTCGTTGTTCCATAGTAGCGGTAGTGGTAATGTAGCTGAGGGCCAATCCCACCATAGCAGCGTCGTTGTAGTGAGAAAATGGCCTCTGCAGTAGACGATGGGCAGATTAAATCACTTAAGTCAGTTTTTATCTGAGTTTTATTTCACAAACTCCCAAACTTTATTCCAGAACTCTAGAAAGGTCACTTTCCTAAGGCTAGGGTGATTCACTCCATAAAAGTAAGTACTTCTACTACTCTTAGCACCTAGTAATTCTTTCCAATCGTAGAATCATTAGGAAAATTGTTAATGGTAGAATTGTGGGTTAGAAACATAAGTTCATGAAAAGTAGGGGGAAAGCCAATGGGTAGATGTGAATTATCTAGAATTGATTCTGTAACACACTGAACTTCTGAACTAAGATCCAAATCATTTTTCAATGTGTATAGACCCAAACTCGATGATTCCTAATGGTACATAGGTGCTAATAACAGTTCCTTAGTATGGGAAGAGCTTTGAATATGATTTAATGACATAAGGAACTTCTAGCTCAAAGTTAAGTTAAAAGCTTTGTTACTAATTGAGTTTCCATAGAAGATTTTTACTAGTGTCAACTTCAAACGAACATAACTCCTTGAATATGAAGAGTTTTACAGCTCAAGACCCACCAAACTAAAGGTCTTTTAGTCTTCTTTCCAATGCTTATGGCTGTTTGTCAAACCAACACTAAAGTAAAAAGTTATGCTCATTTTACCATAGGGTGTCCATCTTCCAGAGAGTTACGACCGAAGTGACGACCCATCAAGTTGGCCGTCACTCGGGTGAAGACCCGTCAAGTAGGGACATCAAGCTTATCCAGTAAGCTCAAAAGGTTTCCCAAAATTGATGGTATGGGAAAGAAGGACATTAGGGGGTTGACAGGCCATCACCTGGACCGTCAAACGAGATTTTTCTACACTTTTGAATAGTTTTTTGAGGGGTAGTTTGGTCCTTTCGTTAAACCTAAACCTCTCCCCATGACGTTAATCACCCAATAAGAATTATTTATTATAAAAACATTGATAAAATCTCCAAAATTCTTTTCTCCCTTCTCCCATACACAAGAAACACGTAAGAGAGGGGTTTCTCATACCCCATGACTCCAAGCTTCCAAGTTAAAGAATTTCTCCAAAAATCTTCTTCTTTCAGGTATGGTGGGGTTTCAACAAGGATTTTATTTTGTCCTTGTGCCCAAGAACTTTATTTTCTTAAACAGTTTTATGAATTTAATAACTAGGGTTAATACCCAATTTTCATGATTTTGATTCTTATGTTCCTTTATGAACTTATTTACACTTTCTTGCTAGAATTCATGTTTTGCTTATAACTCTATTCATATGCTTGACTTTAAAATTTGAGTTTTAACATCCTTGACATGAAATCCTATGAGATGATAAATGTTACATGATTTAAACCATTCAACATGAAATTTAAACTTATCATCTCAGACTCATTATGAAATTCACGAATTTACTTATAGATATGAAACAGGAATAGAAACATATTTGGTTTTCAGACTTATAAACTAGTATGCTTATCTCATGATGAATTTTATATTGTATGAGCATTAGTATGGTTTTGTGAGTAGTATCTAGCATCGAGTAGGCGTGAGTTCATCCTATCCTAGTCCCGAAAACTATGTTGCCAGTGTAGGTATGATATTATATTTTGCCCCAAATAGGCTCATAAGTGATCACGCCAAATCATGGTTTTATACCCTGGAAAGGTATATTGTGGCTTTCCAATGAGGCATATGTTGGACTCCATGTATCCCACTTGGCTTATGTCGGTTAAGAGGGGCTCCCCACTAAAATGATGTAAAACACAAAATTTTACACGACTCACTAGTTTAAGTACAAATATGATTAGCTTATGACTATTTTACACGATTCAATTTCCCAGTTTGATTTCAAGACAACATGAGTCATTGTGCATTAGTTCTTACATACATTTATTATGCCATGAGTATTTTGCCATGACATTTGTTTTTAGCATGATTTCGTACTTGGCCCATAGTTTTATTTAAATTGAATTCTTTCATAATTTATAGCTCAATCTCATATTTATAGTTTATGATTTACTTTTGGGTCATTGTACACCAGGTTATACTCTTTTCAGATAAATCTTTATTTTCTCAGCAAGAATTCAGTTTTCATCATGACTATATACATTACTTACAATTTGTATATCTCACATGCTCAGTACACCCTAGGAGAACCCTTACCACCCAACTGATTATTATGTGGAAATTTAAGTAAAAGTCGTATTATACTTAAGCAATCCCACTATGTAAGTTGACATAATTATAAAAACTGAAAATCATTACATGCATTTATATGCATGATCAACAGGTTACAACATTACCCAATACCTTGTCTATACATGTACAGGAGCTTCTACAATGAGAACGACAATAAGAAAAGGCACAACTTCAGTGGAAAAGAGGTGCAGAAGTTAATGCTGAATGACCTCCGCTCCACACAAGAAACTCCTAATCAACCTGCGACATATCTATATCACAAAAGAGGGATATAGCAAGAGTAGTATCAGTACAACACAAGTACTAATAGATATCATCGATCGATCAGGATTAGATCATGTAAACATCATATAGCAATCAACAAGAAAAACAAGACAATCTCAATTGTCACTTAACACCAAATCAAGTTTCATATTATAACATTCCAACCACTCTAAACAAAACCGATTGCCTACTTCAATTCACATAGTCCATTTAGTTACGCTAAAACATTTTATAATCTGCTAAAGCTAGTATTACTATCTATCTGCTAGTATCTCCCTATAGTAATGACTCAAGGAACATGTAAAATCAACCTCCCTCATAGCCCAATAAGGACCATCCACAACAACAATGCCACTCAGAAATAATTAACAACACAGACATCACCACATACAACAAAACAATTGGTCAACCAAATCAACAGTCCAGTCAACCATATACAGTTTATAATGAGGGTACATAAATAATATCTGGTATCATCATAGTCTTCACTCTGAAATCAGGGCCATAACATCACAATAGTAAGTAATTCAATAAGGTCAACAATTTCAACAACCATAACCAATAAGGACAAAGACAACTACATAAGCAATAATAGTATAAACCACTTCACAAACAACCACAAAAGCAAGAATCATAGCGTAAGTGTAAATTATTTATATCAACCTAACAATTAGAACACCATTAGTTCATTATCAATTATCAATCATAGTACCTCACTCAACATCACAAATCTGAACACACATGCTAAAGGAGCTTATTTTCCTAATAGTCACGACCTGTAGAGGACCAGCTCCATCCATGTACCGTACCAACATAGTAACTGACCCTCCAAATATAAATAGATAAGTAACATATATCAAAGTGCTACTCGACCCTTTGAGTATTGCAATATCAATCACAACCATCACAATTAAATCTATACATTCATATTAAGGGGACTTACATGCCCGATAGTCATGACATGCAGGTGACACACCAGAGTCCATATACCATACCAGATCGTGGCACCCAATCCTCAACAATCAAATCAATAACGAAATATGTATCGGCTCATGTCACCCTATCCTCAACAGTCACATTATATGTATTTTATGAATTAAACAATCTCTTAGGATTCATCATAGTGTACTACGTTTACTAGCACACCTTATAATCATAATTCAAGTATCAACAATCAACTATCACCAAATACAAGTACGTTCAAAGATCAATCAACAACTTATTCATAGAAGCATTACCAACCATATTTATCAATTACAAGTATGTTCAAAGACTAATCAACAACTTATTAATATAAGCATTAGCAACCATATTCCTCAATTACAAGTATGTCCGAAGACCAATCAATAAATTATTAATATAAGCATGACCAACTATATTCCTTAATTATGTGTCTGAAAACCAGTCAACAACTTATTCATATGAGCATTATCAACCAAATCCAGAATATTGGCTAAATCAACATACATAAGTTCATTCACTAATCCAATCCTCTTTAAATTACATTAAAACCGGTGAATTCAGTTGCTATATAGTAATCCTTACAATCAAGTCATCACTAAGTTCAAGACACTATTCTATTAGCTAATTATTTATCCATTTGACTTTATTTAACTTTTAATTCTAGCTTTATTCACGCACCTTTACACATCTTACTTTCTAACAATCAGCCAAACTTGACTTTAGGTTCTTAAGTTAGGACACCACATCCTCTTATCATGATCAAATCTCATAACCATCATTCAATAAGGTTATCCCATATTTAAAAGCACACACAATAATGAATTAACCCTTTTTAATGTATTAAAGATGAGTTTAAATTATTACGAGCTCATACAATTCCTCTATTGTTACACATATTCACATATTTACCTTGTAATTAATCAAGTAAGTCATTAAAATACAAAACACCCATAAAAGGATTCACACAACAACCTATCAACACACAATTAAACCTTTTTCACTTAAATTCTATGTTTTATCCGTCCAAACGCCTTGCACGTAGGACTAATGATGATTCTCCAATCAATTCTATATCATGCATATGATTGCTAATCACTATCTACTACTCATAAACTATAATCTACCTAAACTAAAGATCTTGAAATAAGCAAGTCACACCACAGATGCTCTTTCCCTTCCTTCATGCCTCAAAACATCCAATCATCTAATAAACAAGCAATTAAAAGAGTAATTAATCAATTACTCTTTGAATAAACACTTTGGAAATTCACACCCACTAATTCTACCCTTATTCACGGGCTATAAAACTACCCAAGGGTTAATCTACCATTAACTAATTCTATCATACTCATATTATCTCAATTGATGGAGTTTTAATGCCAAAGGTCCCATCTTTATTGAACTCAAGGTTCCCAACCATCCCAGTTCATGCATTAGAATAACAAATTCATGCTAGGAAGTATTAGTTAATAATTTAGAAGTAATTGTAGGTGATAATACACCTACTCATGGGTTTTTCCCATAAATTCATGAATTTAGGGTTCTAACCCTCAAGAATAACACTATAATTCCCTATTCTAATGATTATAAAATAAGAATAGATTAATCGATGTAAAAAAGGGAGAAATAATCTTACCTTAATGAAAAAAATTCATTATAACCTAAGGAAAATTGCCCCTCTAGAGCTATGAAACAAAGCTTTTGAGTATATGACCTAAAACCCAACAAATTGAACTTAAAATACTATTATCGGCCTTTGAAGTGGACCTATGGTCTCTACACCATCCTTGATGTTGTGGACCTATGGTTGCTACATCGGGCCTCACTCACAACAACTTTTTTGCTCAGACACCCTTTAGTAAAACGCCCAAAACATTTAATTTGGTAGTTCTTGAGACATGTAGCTCTTTTTACTATAGGAAGAGTGATCATTTGAAGTTGATCCAGTAAAAACACATACCAAAACTCAATCGGTAGGGATGATTTTAACTCAACTTTGTTCTAGGGGTTTTGTATGACCTTAATTCATATCTAATGTGCTTCACACTAAGGAATTAACCCTAACACCTATGGCAATTAAAATTCTTATGGCTTTACCGTAGATATTTTTAGTAATGATGGAATGGGTTATTACAGCCACAATGATGGATGGGCTGGATATCTGTCATGGCACACTGCTGGGTGTGCTAGATATCTACCATGACATCTACTATTGTTCATGCTTACTAAAAGGTCATAACTTTTTGCTTTGGACTCAAATTGTTGAATGGTCAGTAGCGTTGGAAAGAAGACTCAAAAACCTTTAATTTTATCTATAATAGGCCATGTAACTCTTCATATTCTAGGATATATGATTATTTAAATTTGACTCTAGTAAAATCTTATATGAAAACTCAATCATTAAAGAATCTTTCCACTTAACTTGTTTTAGATGTTCCTTATGATCATAATTCAAATCCAAATGTCTTCTCATACTAAAGAATTGATCTTAACGCATATATACAACTAGAAATCATCAAATTTGAGTCTATATGCATCCGAAGAATGGTTTGGATCTTAGCATAGAATTTGTAAGATCTTATAATATCTCCCTCTTGGGATCATTCATCATCGAATGATGGTCTTGACTTATGAGGAAAATAAATAAGTTGAACTAAAGTAGCTTCTAATTAACATATGGAACTATACTCATCCAAGCAGACTAAAATATACTTATATTATGGGTTTGGCAATCAACTACTAAGAGACACAAAAATATACATTATGAGTGTGGACATCATACTGATAACATAAAATATGAGTTCATGGAATCAAAAGGGTGGTTGAACATAAGGAACTACTTAGGGATGTGAGCCTGGGCATAGGTTTCATTTGGACTAGAGGTATAATACATGAAATAGGGTTCTACTAGACATAGGGATATGAGTATTCCCTCCTTAGACAATACAACTAAAAGCCTTAAAGCTTAGAAATATGTAACAACCTATTTTTTTTGTTATAGTATTGATTGTAGTGTCAAAATTCAGGTAGAGTTTTCTCTAGGATGAGAGTTGTGCAAATCTCAAACAAGGGTGAGTTCAGATAAAAATCAGGTGTTGTGTGGTTAAAGACCATTTATGTCTCGTGGTGATATGTTTAATGGTATTATGGGTACAGTGTGATAGATAAGAGATTTATTAATCCATAGAAATTTTTGGAATGGTGTTCAGGTATATAGAACTTTGATTATAGTGTTTATCATGATAGGGTATTACTGTGTTATCAAAAAACCAAGGGAGTGTTATGAAATAAGGGAGTTTTAGAACCTCCCATGATTCTCTTCCAGTGGCCACTATAGTGGGAGTACTATCACATAGCAGGTTTGTTGTAGTGGGTGGTCTATCGTTATAGTAGTTGGTGAGGACCTACTGGGGACCATCATAGTGGGCAGTTGCTCACCATAGTGGGACCACTGTAATGGGTAGCGGACTGCCAAAGTGGTCTGTGAGAAAAAGATTGGGACCAACATAGCAGTCTTTTACTCACCATAACAGGACCATTGTAATGGGTAGGTGTCCGCTGCAACGATCATTGACATTTAAATGCTTATTTCTTTAAGTTTTGATGTTATTTCTCCCAAAGCATCTAAATTTCAACCTAAGGCTTTGTGTGAGGTGATTTTCTTTTATTTTGGGTGATTCCTACACTTGAGGTATGTTTATTCCATTATTCTATCATAGATTAATCCATTTAATCTATAAAATCACTAGAATTAAGAAAAAAATCCATAGGTTAAGCCCTAAAATTGATGAACTACTGTGAATTTCCTATGGGTAGTCTTAAAATCAATTGTGAATGATTCTAGGTTGTTAGATTTTACTTCTTAACATAGAATTCTTCCCCGTTAATGTGAATTATGCAGAATTTGGGTGAATTAAAGGATAAAAAAACCCGAGTTGGTATTTTAGGCTATGAATTAGGGTGAAATTAATGAGCTTTGATTCCCAGTGCCTAGAAATAGAGAGTAAGATGTTAATTACTCTTTTTTATTATTTTAGATTGAGAACCATCCAAAGCTACAAGAAAAGGCAAGGCTTTAGCGGATTAGTGCATTTGAGCTTGTGTTGGAGGTACGTTATGGTTTAAATTGTAGTTATAGACTTGATTTGGATTTCATGCCTCTTCATAAGTGAAATGTTTGTGAATTGGACTTCAGGCATACTTGTGAATTTGTGAGTTAGTGGATATTAGTTATATACATGAAATGATAAACCTGAATTTGTCTAAGGATATATCTAGACAAAGTGCATACTTGCATATCTGGTGCACTGTATTATATCCTAGTTGATATTTGATTTGATACTCATACATTAGGATATTAAGAGGGTTGGGTATTACACCGGTACATGTTACTTATCTATTGATATTCGTAGGGTAGGATACCACACCGGTACAGTACGTGGACAATGTTGGTCCCCTGTAGGTCATGACTATTGGGAAGATAAGTCCTCTTAGTATGTATATATAGATTGAGATAAGGTTGTGATAGTTTTTGATGCATTGTTATATGTTCATGGTCATTGATTTCTCATTTGCATAGCATAACGTGTTGCATTAAATTAAGGCAGCTTAAGTATATTCTTGTGAGATATTTAAATGATGAATGGTTTGGTGTGTTTGCACTTGTGGTATTTAAATAAATCATATACCCATCCCTTGTTGTTGAACTTAGATGTATGAAGGTTGGTCTAGTTGAGGTTATTGGTTGACTAAGTGATTATCTATGGATTGGTAATTCTTTATTGAAATTACTTGTTATGTGTTGATTGCTAATTTACTCAAATTTATTTATGTTTTAGTGTGGGTTTGAGCTAAGTTGTCCAAAGATTCCTACAAGTACATAGTGTTTGTACTGATACTACATGTGCTCTTCTTTTTTTGAGTTCAGACAGTGTTCCAAAGATTGAGATGAGACCTCAAATATAACACGTTTGATTAGAAGCTTTTTGATCCAAGTTGAGCATCTACCTTCAGGCAGATGTTGGGTCATCTCATTAGATCATGTCCATTCTTTCGGAAAGTGAGTAATACTCTTGTTTTATTTATTTTTTTGGATATTTATCTTAGACTTCAGTTTTGGCTAGAATGTTCTTGTACGGTCACTTTTGGATCCTTGGGATAATTATAATAGGTATTTATTTGTGTACTTTTATCTATCTATTGTTTTATGGAGATTAATTATTATTCTAGTTGAGATCATTGGTTATTATTTCTTAAAAATAGCTAAGTGATTGGGTTAAGATTTGGGTTAGATGGTTGTCTTGTCAAAACGCACATATTAGTGTATGCAATCGTACAAGTAATATAGTAACTCTTGCGAGCCGTATGTCAAACCCGCAGGGACTTGTGACTTAGAAAATTTTTCAATTCAATTTATACTGAGGCTTTAAAGAGATGAACGAGTAGAGAATGAGTTGATTGTTTTTATACTTCTACACTTAACAATAAAAATGATAATATAATTTAATGTGTTGTAATCAATATTAAGGAGAATTCCAGGGCCACAACATTATACACAATCATGTATGGCATCAAAATTTCCTCAACACACTTTGTTTCATCAATTACTAGTTTCGGGGTTGATTTTATGATTCGGGAATGGTCATCCTCTAATCGTTTATTCGAACTAGCCTCATAACTACATAGTTGAGCGGAGATGTGAGAATCTAATTCAAACACATCAACTTTATCTTCCCATTTGCAACCAAGTAAGAAAGGCTAGGTATGCTTCTATCCTAGCCACAAACCAACTCCTAATGTTATTCAAAAGATAATCTTACCCCCTATGTTTTCCATCCTATCACTACGTTTCCTTGGTCAGTTCACATTGGGATTACAAGTTTATTCTAATGTTGTCCAGACAATACAATAGTAAGCATAAAAACACAAGAATAATTGTATGAGAAACAAGCTTTGTCGATTCAAAACGATACTACACAATCATGTTCTAGCCTTAAACCCAGAACAAGGATTTTTAGCCACTCATATCCCAAAATAGAATTACAAAAGTAATGTTATTCATACCAAAAATAATAAGTGAAAGTGTTTAAGAAGAAGAACCATCATGAAATCTCTTGTGCTTTATGCTTCTCTCTCCAAAAAATGTAATAATTAACTGAAGGTCATCCTTAGGTATTTATAGAGGTGTACTAATTTAATTCCAAGCCCAATAGGATTATGCTCATTAAAAAAATTAAATCCTGTCACAATAGGGTAGTGAGGCATGAGGGCAATGCGCAGGCTGAGACGTGTGGTGCGCCACCCTTAACGCAGGAAAATCAGTGAATTTTTCCTTTGGGCTACACGGTGTGGAGTTCACTGCTGGTGGATCAGCTGCAAGGCTTCTTAAGTGTCTGTATTCCACTTAGATCACATATCAATCTTGTCTCATGTTTTCTCCATTGTTTGGTTTACTTCCAGCCGTGTTTTTCCCTGAAACATGCTAATCATATATTTTAGTTTACTTATACCAACATATCACAATGCATATGAAAATAAACAAATTTGTTCCCAAAAGTAGATCACCACCCCACACTTAAAGCCTTGCTCGTCCTCAAACAACTCATTATACCGCCTCACATAATTCAAGCCTTAACAACTCCAATTGAACTCAACCACCCATACTTAGAAAAGCTAAATAATTTAATCATGATCCATAATCCATTCAACTAAGCATGCTCTTATAACTCAAGGCACTTTCGAACGAAACCACACAGCCTTTAAAACTGACTTGTTATGCAAAAATAGGGTCAAAATGATTGTATGATAGATTTGAATTAAGTAGTTCACCAAGTTCTCACCATCTTGTGCCCTCACATTTAGGTAAGTTCCCCAAATCCCACATCACACAATTAGTATAGGGGACACATTCAATAAGAAATACACTCATGATCTTGGGCTATTTATACGTCCAAGTGTCGCTTTATGCTCATATAATAGCTTAGTTCTAGAGTTAATTCGATTATACTCTTATGTATTTTTGTTAAATTACGTCCATAAACTAACATATGTGATTAGCCTTTGTGTAGGATGAAATTGCTAAAAGATCAAGCTTAAGAGAAGACAATAGAACTAAGCTTAGAGATGGAGGCTACATATTTGAAGATGTGACACTCCTCAAGCTAAAGAATGTGAAGTTGAAGTCATAAACTTATCAAGAGTGAGATGTGATTCATTCAAATCCATGGCACGGAGTTGAAGATCAACTTTGAGTGAGTTTGAACTACCAAAACCGTAGCTAGATGCAATATCAACGTGCTCGGAGGTTGTGCTCCATGATATCAAGGTGCCACAAAGGTTTTTCTTCGCGATATCAAGGTTCCACGTACCTTGGTCTTGCCGAGTACAAATTGTCCTACACTATAAATAGGGCACTTAGTTTTAATTCTACTCATTCTTGGACGACTTAGGACAATTTTGGAGAGATGAAAACACAAAGGAGGTTATTCCTAGGGTTCTTATTCTACTCTTTTCATTACTTAATTCTTATATGAACTACATTAATTTCGTAATTGCAAATTAGATTATGAGTGGCTGCTTCTAGGGTTGTTATTCTACTCTTTTCATTACTTATTCTACGAATATGATTGTTTAGTTTAAGTTCAAGTTGGTTAATTTTGTTTATCTTATTTGGTTGTTCTTACATTCTTGCTCTTACTATTTTAAAAATTCGTAACCTTTAGAATAAATCTATATATCTTTTATGAGCCCGGAAGGAGTAATATTAGATTAGAATAAAGAATTTAAGGGATGGGTTCTCATCCTTCAGAAGTAGATATCAAATTTGTGGTTAGGATAGGAATATACCCAATTTGCCCCATTTGGTTCAAATACAGAAAGTAATATAAATGTGTTTGAATTAGTTCCCACATCCCCTCTCAATGATGTAGTTGTGAGGCTAGTTTATATATATGATTAGAGGCTCTGAAGACCATAATCATTATATTAAACTCGTGAATCAAAAAGCAAGATAAATATCTTAACCAACTAGATTGTATAACTTTGCATGATTATTCAAGATGCCTTGACCCTAGAATCCTTCTAAATATTATTTACACACTTTTAATTACTTGTCATTATTACTTTTAGAATAACAAAACCCCAACTTTCTTGGGTTATGAATTACACTAGTTTAATTTTATAGTATTGCTAGAATTGGATTGTTTGCTAAATCACAAGTCCTTGTAGGATTGATATTTGGTTCGCAAGAGCCACATTATTACTTGCACAACCCGTACACTTGTGTGTGCATTTGAATGCAACAACTCACACTCCAAAGAAAGTTTCAAACTTACGCAACATACCAAAGGCTTGCTCGCAGTGTATTACACAATCAAATAAAGCATCAATGTGTAGGATCAAAGGGACTTTTCATGGTTGTAATGTCGGCTAAGGGACGGGTAGGAACTATTTTACTAATAGGGACTATTATCCCTATGAAATCTAACACAATTACGTTTATTATATTTGACAATCATATTTCCTTCCATCATATAATCTTTTTACTCTACTCCACACCTCCCTAGACAAACAAAATTATCTTCTCCTTTTATACAATAGTATGTGCCCCCTCTTTTTCTTCAATTCACTTTATTTTTTTTTTTTATTATTATTTTCAAGATAACCATTTGTAACAATCCAAAATTTTTCTATGGTGAGTTAGTGGGTAAAATTTCTGACCTAGCCTTTCCTTAGACTAAAATTGTGAAATTTAGGCTAGCCTAGTTTTGAGTGGATTTTGGATATTGTGTGGTCTAGGAAAATCTGGTAATTTTAGTGTTTTAGTTGTAGTATTTGAGTTAATTTTATGTTAGATGGCAAGTTTAGGAGGTCATAGAAACTTCGAGTGCGTAAAACGAGTTAGTAGAACTCTGGTTATAATGATTTCTGTGAAAAGGTTAGAGCGTGATTTCAAAATCAGAGAAGTGTATTGTGAAATGTTCATAGATGGGAATAGATCCTGAGTTACTTTTTAAGTACCGCTACAACAGTAGGATTTCTACTGCAGTAGAGTTGCCACAGCAAGTAGAAGGACCGCCACGATAAAGTTTTTTTTGGCCTAAGCCTCATTGCAGCAACAAAGCTATCGCTGCAGCAATGATTAGGTAGTTTTATACAAGTTAATCTGAGAGTTAGCATTTTTCATTCCAAAATTCTAGTTTTCGACCTAAGGCAAGGAAGAGGTAATTTTCTCCATTGTTAGAGGTTTCTATCATTGAGGTAAGGTTTTTCCATCATTTTAACTTGTAATAACTTCACTTAATCCTTAGAGTTAGGACTATAAGAATTATGATAATGGTTGAAATTGGAGGTTTTTTCCTAGGCATGGTGTTTTGGTGGAAAATTGGTGGGCAATGGTTTTTTTTCACTTATTATTGACTCTAAGATGTTACAAATCACTTTCTAATGTAGAATTCTTCCAGGTAACTATGAATTATGGGGAATTCAAAGAGATTAAAGGGAAGAAAACCCTAGAATGATGAACTATACTAAGTTCATGTGTTAAAATCAGTGGGTTTGGATTTATATTGTCTAGAAGTGGAGAATGAAGCATTGAATCATTCTTATTTATTGTTTATAGACCAAGAACGAGCAGAACCAACGAGAAAGGGCAAAGCTTCTATTGAATAGTGCATTTGTTCGAGAATACGAGGTAGGTTATAGTTTTAAAGTAGTTATAGACTTGATATAACTTTATGCTTGTATTTGAGTTAGATGATTGTGATTAACCTTCGCGCATGCTTGTGATTGTTGGTTGAGTTGATGTTAAGGTTATGTTGAAATGATAAACTTGAATGTTTTAAGTGTTGATGAATGGAATATGAATTTTTTATTGATATTATCAGGTTTTGAATATTGTTGTTGAGGTTTTTAGCCGTTTTGATGATATTGGGATCGGGTGCCACGTCAGTACCAATATTAATAGCCTTGCTTTATGGAATAAGGACCACACTGGTATGGTACATGGACTGAGCTTGTCCCCTGCAGGTCATGACTAAGGTTCCCTGATATCTCTAGTATGTGTGTACACTATTTCTAGGCATGTATTTATTGGTTGGCATTGCACATGTCGTTGTCTACTTGACTGTTGTTGGCTGGATTGTTTAAGTATAAGTGAATTGATATGAATAACTTGAGAAGGATTGATATGAAGAGGATAGTAAGTAGTTTTATAAGTTGATGTAATTATGAATATGTACTAAAGCGTTGGTTGATTATGAGTTATGTCTTGATCACTTCTTGTTTTTATTTAATTCATTTATCTGTATGGTGTTAAGTTAAGTCGATTGATGATGCCTACAAGTAGTGCTTTATACTAATAGTACCTGTGCTCTTCTTTTATTGAGTGCAGAGGACATTCCAGCGTTTGATACTAGACTTTGGCTTTAGCTTGTGATCAGTGGCTTCGATTCAAGGGTGAGCACCATGTCCTTCGATTCAAGGGTGAGCCACCATGTCCTGGCAACCATTAGATCTTCATCTTGTTCGTGTCCTCTATTCCAGACTATGACACTTCTAGTTTTTATATTAGTTTTTGTCTATGGTTCTAGACTTTGTTTTTGAATAGTAGTTCTTATACAATGACTTTTGAGCCTCGGGGAGATGTAATAGTTAGAGATAATTCTACACGTTTTGTATTTTTCTGGGTTACTGGAGACATTAGACTTATTTTTGGACTTTAATGTTTTCAAGTAATAAAATGAGGTTCTTGGAAGGAACTTAGTAATTGTTGAGCTTACTTGATTAAGTATTTGGACCAAGGGTTGGGTTAATTGGTTCTCCTACCATAGGGTTAGGGTGGGTACCACTCACGACCATTTCGATCATGACACAATTCCTATACTACATGGGCACACACATATCACTTACATCTCATCACATTAACCATCTTTTGTTATGTGCATCCCTTCCTTAACAATAAGTATTAATAAAGTGCATTAGGGCCTATTTTGATCAAATTAACATGAGGCCTCTTCAACAAAAGGAAATTTGTCTACATAATATGGTTTTTCAAAGAAATAGGATTAAAGGCACAAAGAGGCTTAATAAGGATAATGCAAAGGTTGGTACAAATATCGGTGAAAGAACCAGGCTTACAAAGAAATGTCTTGATCATGTCCTACAAACCAAACACCAAGTCCTAATTTTTCACACACATAGAGCAAGTTAGAGATGCATAATATGTTAAAAATACAACAAGTGCTCACCACACATGGCACAATGGTTTGAAAATGGTTCTCTTAGATTTCAATCTAAACACACAACCAAATTGAATGTCTTCTATTATTAAACCCAACCTTTTTATCTTAGAGTCAAGTTTAAGAGCTTTATGTGTTTCTAACGAAGTTTCCTACATTTTATGCTTTTCAAATGGGTTTCACAAGAAGTCTAGCATATACTTAAGTAAGGTAGATAACTCCCAACCGGTGAAGGATTCTACTTCATAGTCATTACCTATGACCAATTTTCCTTAAGATGGCCGTCATCCATCCATCATAGGGAAAAGTACCTAACTATGAATATCATGAGCAACCTAATCATAAAAAAAATCCTATTTGGTTCAAAGGAACTATCTTCAGGAAAAACACCAAAAACAAAAAGCCGAGGAACCGAAACACAAAACAAATGATACTAAACTAAAGTACTACTACTTACCAAATGAAATAAACAAAAGTACGAATTTCTAGCTATTACAGACCATGAATATTCGAATGTTAAAAATCCACAAAAATATCGATCACACAAAATAAACAAAGTACTTAAACATCACGAGTAACCAAATCACAAAAAAAAAAAAAATACCGAAACAACAAACTCATAAAGGGATTCTTTCCCCCACCCCACACTTAAGAATAAGCATTGTCCCTAATACATAATAGAAATTTAAAAGAAAAAGATGGGTAAAAAGAACTCCCACTACTCATCATCCTTGTCGTCATCAAGCTCTTCATATTCATCATCAGAATCTGACTCCGAATCAATGTCTGAGTCCACTCAACCTATCCTTATCAGTAGGAATATCATCATCTACCGGCTTCTAGAAATCTGGTCCAATACTTCACAATATTTTTGTATGCTCACTCAAGTGATAATCCTTCCCAAGATATTTCATCTCATCAGTAGTAGGAGGCCGCTTGCTACACATCAAGGACAACTTCTGCATGCCATAAATGTGTCTTACAAAGTTGTCATCTCTAGCATTCTATTCACTATGTCTCAAAGCAAGCGGAAATGCAGACTCGGGCTTTTTCACTTTCAAAACATCGATCCCTCTCAATTTCTGGGAGGGTTTGTACTCTGCAAAGTCTTCTTCCACCCCAAAGTCCCTCATAACCTGTGTCGTAAGACCACCAAAGTTATACCTATATCCACTTTTCACTCTAGCCTTTCTCACTGAGGATTTTAAAACTCCACCCATATTAACATTTACATTAGCCATCAAAGCATAAACAAATCATACCCAGTCACGAGTGATGTCGTAAAAATGAATTACTAGGATCAAACATGAGCATACGATCCTCAACCATATTTTTGCCTCCTTGTTCAAGTGAACATAGGGAAAGGTGTTGTGATACTCCTTATCTTTATGGTAACCCACCTTGCTACTGATCTTGGGTTGCAAAGGGTAGGGTGAATCACCTAGTAGGATGGCCTGTTATATAACTCCATCAAGGAACCATGGTCCACATTTGGTGTGCGGAGGGAGGTATTCAATACTACTGTGTCAAAAGTAAGGACCTTTCCTTGAACATGAACCTTATTGCCCCACGTTTTGGGAAACCAATTAGCAAAGAATTCTCGAATCATATCCAAATTAAACTCACCCCAATCGTTGAAGATGAAGTCCAACCCCAACTGGTGGATCTCCAAAATATGCGAGTACTCAACATCCAATCACACCCTATCAATACACTCCATAGGCAAGTACTTAGCCTCTTTGTTTTCATTGTACCATTGAAGTCCCTCCTTATCAATAGACTTCACTATAAATATGTGTAAAGGTACTCGAGGAGCGGTGGATGGGGCTGGCAATGCACGTGTGGCTTGGTAGGTACCAGCCTTTGTTTTTCCCTGGCCTGATATGGATGCAACTCCCTTTCCCTTTCTTGGCTTAGGTGACATGGTACTTGTTAAACATAACAATTAAGAGAACTAGTACAGCCCCAAGTGGCTAACCACAATCAAGTTTGAAGGTGGTCAAGACCACCCCAACTTAATTTGTTAGCATACCACAATCGGTCTCTATTTTTGGGTACTCAAACATTCCTTACTCGCAAGTCATTGACTGGTTCACATACTCATAATTAAATTAAATCCATACACCCTACTTTCAAATCATACCATGTCCCATGAACAATAGAACTATGCTTAATCACAAATGATTTCAAGTGCTTTAAGTCATACAACTCCAACATATTCAATTATCATCACACTTTCTAAGAATATTGTAGACAATTACACATATGAAACATCACAGCCTTCTCTTCAACTTCCACGCCTCAATCACACAATTAATTTATACTTCGAGCAATGCCTTTACTAACACATGATTTTTCAACCGATCATCAATATTAAACCATGTTTTTCATTCAAATCCAATATGTCCTTCGACATTCAAACAAGACAAAAACAAACCCAGCAAAACCTCATTATCAATCAAAACAATGCAACCAACACACAATTTTAGCAACCCTAAACGAATATCATTGCTAAAACGTAATCTTGCAAGCAAATTAGCAACAAAGACCATATTCAAAATATAGCAACACCACAATTACCTAAAAATTGTTCCAACACTCAACACAATGTGACCCGCATTTTCATTCAACAATACCAAAGATAGAATGAGTCATTTCACACCAAATTAAGTTTAAGCATCTATCAACATCTAATGTTATAGCATTTATAAGAATGAATCACATATTAAGGAATTTTGACCCCAAATTTTGATTTTACGCAACCTTAATAATGAAGAATTGAAAAATGTAAGCAAAACCATCCAATGCAAAGATAGAAAGCCATAGAATCTTACCTTTTTCACTTAGATGAAGTGAAGAAGATGAGAAAGTGAGGGATATGGTCTGTGTCCTGAGTTGAAATTGAGAGAAAATAAGGTTGTGGCGCTGAATTAGGGTATGGAATGAAGGATTTTTGGGTAAGGGTACTAATGGGTCGGGTCGACCCGATGAGTTTAATAAAGATTTAGGGAAAAGAGGATCGGACGCACCGCGAGGTTCAAGGCAGAGTAGTGGCTCCTCGCCATTGATCCAAATGCGCACTAAACTAGTGGATCCCTCTTTTGTGTCACTCTGTGCGAGCCTCAAGTCTTAGGATAGATTCTGCACCGAGAAGCCCTTTTACTGTACCATTTCTTACCTCGATGTTTTTTTACTTTGTTTTTACCTTGCCCAGTGTTCCATAGCTCCGTGCTACCTACAAATTACTACAAAAACGATAAAATCAATTAGAAAAATGTGTTGCCTCCCACCAAGAACCTTAGTTTTGGTTGCGGTATGACTCATATTTTTGTATTTTTTTTTAATTTTTTTTTTTAATAAAAATCCTAACGATTACATTACATTCTGGGGTTGCCTCCCGAGTAGTGCCTGATTTAACATCATGGCACGATGCATCTCAAAATCATTCATATGATAATGCTACAGATGCCTTCTATCAGTTCTCATCCTTATCCCAACAGTGTTTCACTCTTTGCCCATTTACCAAGAGCGTCTTGCCCTTATCTTTATCTATGCGCTCAACTGCTCCATTTGCAGTCATCCTTACAACCTCAAATGGACCATACCATTTTGACTTGAGTTTTTCGGGGAACAACTTCAATCTATAATTAAATAGTAGTACCTTCTATCAGGCTTAAAAGTATGAGATACTATGTGCTTTTCATGCCATCTCTTGGTCTTCTCTTTGTACAATTTTCCATTCTCATATGCATGCAATCCTAACTCCTCAAGTTCATACAACTGTCGCATTCATTTCTGGCCTGCCAATTTAGAATCAAGGTTTAACTTTTTCACAACCCAATAGGATTGGTGCTCCAACTCTACAGGCAGATGGCAGGCCTTCCTAAAACCAGATGGTAAGGTGATGTCCCAATAGGCATTATGTAGGTAGTTCTGTAAGCCCATAATGCGCCATCTAACTTAATAGACCAATCATTTTGCTGCGCATTAACTATGTTCTAAAGAATCTGTTTTATCTCACAAATTGCCACGTCAACTTAACCACTAGTTTAGGGTGGCGACCTTGTGCCTCACCACATACTTAGCCAAGAAATTTCAAAATCAATTGTTGACAAAGTGTGACCCTTCATTGCTAATGATTTCCCTAGGAGTTTCAAACCTTGAGAAGATGTGCTTCTTTACAAACATCGCCACAACTTTTTAGTCATTGGTAAGAAGAGCCACTCCTCCCACCCACTTTGAAATATAATCGATCAAAATAAGAATATATGTGTTACCAAATGATGGTGGGAAGGGCCCCATGAAATCTATCCCCTGCACATCAAAGATCTCTACCTCCAAGATTTTGTTCAAAGACATCTCATGCCTCGTAGAAATGGTGCCCATTCTCTGACATTAGTCTCACTCTTTCGCATATGCAGTTCTATCCTTGAATAAAGTAGGCCACAAGAAACCGGACCACAACACTGTATGGGTTGTACACTCTCCTGTATGATGACCTCCATAAGAAAATGAATGAGAACTATCTAGCACTTGCTTAGCTTGATGCTCAGGAATACACCTTCGAATCACTCGGTTTGGGCCTTGTTTGAATAAATATGGCTTATCTCATAAGTAAAAGCGGGACTCATAGTAAAGCCTCTTCTTTTGCTTACTTATAGCCTCCGGGGGTACACCCCACTCACCAAGAAATTCATAATATGTGGGTACAATGGTAGCTCGGGTATACTAAGTGTTAGGATACCTATGATCCCAACTAATAGGTAAGACAACCTAAAAACTTTATCAATTCAATTTAATCAATCAAATGAAAAAGTTAAGAGATAAGCCAAATATTCCAAATACTAAATCTTTCACGAATAAAATTTAGAAATAGCTGAAATACCACCTAAGATTGGTGTCATAAGTACAAGAGCTTGTAACATACGATACAAGTATGACACTGAATACAAGATCTTAATGTAAGAAAGACCCTACCCAAATACTAAAATGACAGAATAAATAAGGTGATAGAGGAAGGTGTGGGCTGCAGAATAACCAAACAGCTCACTACAACTTCAAAATGATCACAAGTTCGGACTCAGAAAGCTCCATAAGATGCGTTCATACTTGAAATTGAAAATACACCACAAAAGAGTGCAGCGAATCTAGTATGAGTATGAAACCACGTGTACCCTATATATCTCTATCAAGACCCAAATCACCGGATCGTGAGGGCACCTATTCTAATTCACCTAGATAGGAGAACCCCTTACCACCCTTTAAGAAAATATGCGGAAGTCTTCAATAAATAACAAAATACCAAACCTTATTACAACTGAATTTACAAATATTAAATACGAAAAATGAAATTACCCCTAGGACCTAGTCTAACAAGTAAAAAATATTCTAAGTAAGAAGGTAAGACTGGACACAAGTTCAACCATGAATGAGAGGAGTAAAAGCTACTGGAGATTTACTATCTGCACCAATCCTGAAACCAATATTGATTCCTTCAAAAGACTATACCCCAAAAGGGGTATAGCAAGAGTAGTATCAGTACAAACAACATGTACGGGTAGGTATCATCAATCGACCAGGGTTAGATCACGTAAACACAATATAGAAATATAAAAGAGAAAACATGACAACTTATATAACAGTTTAATTTGCATCACTTCTATATATGTGTGTTACCTAAGAGTATTCCATTCTTATTCCTGCTGATAATTCATCAACTTCACATCAAGTTTCATCAATCCAAACTCACAGAGGTTAACCCCAATAGTAATTATAAGTCAATCTATTTTGCTTACGCATCAACTAACCGTGATAATAAATGGAAGCCAATAATCAATACCTTACAACAAGTACAACTATGAGCACACATTATGATAAAATATCTCAAGTTTATGACACTTAGCCTTTTCAAGTAACTCTACAACTTTAGTCACGTACAAGTCAAGAGACAACAAGTCAAGTCAAACTATGACCAAGTCAACAACCTTGACTCTTACAATATTTAAGCTAACAAACAATTACTCTAATCATATCCAAGTCAACAAACCATGACTCTAACAATAACCACATCAACAACCCATGACTCTAACAATATCCAAGTAAACTAACCATGACTCTAACAATATCCAAGTCAACCAACCATGACTCTAACAATATCCAAGTCAACCAACCACGGCTATAATCACCTGAATCCCAAAGGTATCAAGCAAATCATAATCCAATTTGCTCAAGAAACCCACAACAACAACCATAATAATACTCAGTCCACTCACGGAATCAATAGAAACCAAAACAATGACAATAAGCATATACCCGATTTGCTCAAGGAACCAATATAAACCATAACAATGACAATAAGCATAAATCCGGTCCACTCAAGGAATCGTCACACTAATACATACCTTGTACATACATGCTAAGGGTCTTATGGTTGCCCACTAGTCATGACCTGCAGGGAACGAGCTCTTATCCATATATTGTACTAGCGTGGTACCCGAGCCAACAAATAAATCATATCAACCAATCTAGTGAAGATATCCAAATATCGGTACATCCCACAATAATAATCGATATCACAACAATCACAACCACAATGAGAATAAGCAATCATACGTGTACGGTAAAAAAGCCTTTAATATAACCTCATTCTATGTGATTAACTTAGGATATCATTTAACAATTATATTCCTTAAGCATTCATTGCAACAATAGATAGCTACCAAAATACTTGGTCAACTCGAGTTAATCAATACATGAAAATAATAATAACCCTTTAACATACTAATCACAAGTAGCTATGAATCACTGGTTTCATTAATTATAGCATGTCTGAAGACCAATCCCCGGCTTATTCCAGTAAGCATTATCAATCCATATTCATTAAATTCAAGTACTTATTTTAGGAGAGCACATTCAACCCAAAGGAGTCTTAACTCTAGCTAAACACCTTTATACCTTTTGCTTCCTAACCCTTAACCTACCTTGACCTTAGGCTCTTAAGTTAAGTCACCGCCTCCTATAACCTAATTAGTCCTCAATACTAGCCTTACGCAAGATTATCCCATATCCCAACCACACATAATACCAAGTTTACCATTTTATGGTAATTAGGCTAAACTACTAGATTATGAGCTCACACAATCTCCTTATCAGCTATATTCACAATATTTCACATTACAATACACCATAGAGTCATACAATCACAAAACATCCATTAAGGATTCATGCATTAACATATCAAAACACAATTAAAATCTTATTACATTAAAATCATGTTTTATCCATCCAAACTCCATGCCCGTAGGCGTAATCATGATTTATCCCATCAAATCTATATTATGAATACGATCACTAACCACGGTCCACTATTCATAAACCATAACCTACTTGGGTGCCTAGCTGCTGCAACAAGTAGTTATAACACGGATGATCCTCCTCCTTCTTCATGTTTTCGAAGGCTAATCCTTCAATAAATAATAATTACAAGAGTAATTAATAAACTACTCTCCAAATAAATACCTTGGGAAATTCAAACCCACTAGTTCTACTCTCATTTATGGTCTATAACATTACCCAAGGGTCAATTAGCCATCAAATAGTCATGTCAATCTTAACCCAACTCCATTAATGGAATTTTTAGGCTAAAGGTTCCACCTTTATTGAATTCAAGGTCCCCAACTAGCAATTTTTATATTCTAGAATCACTAATTCATGCTAGGGATTGTTAATGGAGAATTTAGAAGTGATTCTAGGTGGTATTAACCCAACCCATAAGTCTTCCCCAAAATATCATAAACTTGGGGTTCAAATCCCCAAGAATTCCACCATTAAAGGTTGTTCTAATGATTCTAGGATGTTAAAGAATTGAAAAATGAAGAAGATGATGGAAGAAACTTACCTCAATGAAGAATTTCCACCCATACCAAGAGAAAATTGCCCCTCTAGGGCTTAGGAATGAATTTTTTGGTTTTGGGGGCTGAATGCCGTCAAAATAAGGTTATAAACTACTGTGATACCAATGTAGTGGAATACTTACCACTATAGCGCCCTGATCCCGCTATAGTGGTCTCAACTTTTCAGCACAGATAGTCTTCAGCAAAATGGCCATTACCTTTTACTTAGGAATCAGATTAACCAACGGTCAATTGCGTTGGAAAGAAGACTCAGAGATCTTTAATTTGGTGGGTATTGGGACCCCTAAATCCTTATATTCTAGGAGAAAAACTCTTTTGAAGTTGACCCTAGTTTAAAGTTAGCCCGAAACTAAATCGGTAAGAAAACTTTCAACTTAACTTTGTGTTAGGAGTATTGTATGACATTGGTACATATCAAATGCACTCTCATACTACATAATTAATCCTAACACATATTACGGACGAGAAACATATGCCTTGACCACAGATATTTTCAGTAAAAATTGGTCGTTACAACAGATACTAATTTACCATTCGTTCGTCCCTGAATGGGCATTGGGTAAAGAAAAGCACGAATTAGTTATTCCCCTCATCGGTCTAAGAATGAAACCTTAAGAATTTATGACGAGGTAACACCTAACCTCTAAAAAAACCGAATAATTACTACATCGATCCCTCTATAGCGGTAATTATTCCGCTATAGTGATATCTCTATGGCGGTATACACATCGCTATAGCGGTAGAGGTGAGGTACAAACTTGGGAATCTTCCCGGTTTTGCCTTTTTTACCACATGATACTCAGACTTTCAACATCCTGTACTAACCCCTTTATATTAAACGCTATATTAGGAGTTGTACTAACTAGAACTCCATTCCAAAATGTCCCACGGGTTCTTTATCAACTTAGCTAACATAGAATCAGGCTAAACTTTATTATATCAACCCAATCCATTACCGAATTGCTCTAAATCATACCTCACTGAGATTCAATCCAAGACTAGCCTAGCCTTAAAATTCTAACTCCCAACCCGAGGAAATCTTAACCCGAGCAATTACACCCTAAATGATGATATAAAGAATATAACATCACCAAACACTACATCGTGTTGTTCCCTTTGGGACATCTACTTTATGACCCTTTTTCACCCTTCCATGAACAACACATAAGCATGGATCATCTAGAGTACAACTACTAACCAACACACTACTACGGGATTCATTAATACATAGATTCTCCACCACCACTTACATTAGTCTAGTCGACCCTTAACAATCAATCGTTTATAAACAACCCACTTTTTAGTTATCGCCCGAAGACAAGCTATACTTATTTAGTATCATAACTAGCTTACAACTAGTCAAATTACTGTCCCAACATACCTCAATTACTTAGGAGAAATATCAACCGGGTATTATCATGACCAACAAGAGGGATATGAATATTCAAGAGTACATCTAATAACCCTTTCCCTAATCCGACCCTACAACTAAGAATCATCAATCATAATCAAGCTATCTCATTATAAGGAACCTAGCAATTCAATTTTACCATTCCCAAGGAATACTATTTATCAATATTTATTGCCATATAATAAGCATATGAGCAACGTCAAACAATAAACAGCCAATGACAAGTCATTTTAGTAATCAATACATGGGTGACTATTTCTACCAATAGACAACCATAATATAACAAATGCCTGAAAACTTAGTACCACCATAATATTATGATTTCCTCATCAACTATAAATATTATCGTAAAAATACAAGTAGTTACTCAATCAACAGTAAAAATCACTGAGTCAAATAAAGTCCGATGTTCAAATATAAATGTTATCTCAATTGACAACATCACCTACATCAAACAATTAACCCTCATACCATGGGCTATCATATTCACCCTTTCATTTACTTACCCGACAATTCAGTCATCAATTAAACCTTTAAGTTATCACAAAATTTAAAGTCAAAACAAATTTTCCTTAAGTCACAATCGTGAGTTACCAAAAAAGTTTCTTACTGCAATTCCCGCTATCAAGCAATAATAACCCTTTTTCTATGGTACTTAGTCATATACCAACCACTTGAAACAATAGTTTCCACAAGTATAAATCATTTTTACCTTATCATTTTACCAATGATAAGACCACGCACAACATTTAGCATACCATTTTCCCTTTAAATCACATAACAACATTTTCCCTTAACCATTAACACATAACCAAGTTATGATCTTTCACAATTTATGGAATTTACAATAATTCAACAAATTACTAATCCCATAAGTACCAAGGCATTAACCTTATGCACAAATTTAAACCTTTATGTTACTACCAACAAGATAACCAACAATCGTAGTCAAATTCTATCACACACCACACACCACATGGCAACTTACAACATTCACCGATCACAGATTTAGAGTTAATCAACCAACTACAAATCATAAACTCATGCGCCAAAAGTTATGAACAACCAATTTCATCATAATTCATAAGACAATCATAAGTTCCATACCTTGTAGACAGATATAAATTGGAAACAACTAGGATCCAATTGCGAACCCTCAATATACCAATTGGAATCGACTAGATTCCAATTGAAATTGAGAGATACCAATTGGATTCAACCTATAAGAATAATTATACAAACCGCACGAGAGGAAAGAAAGAAGTGCAATAATTTCCTAGAATGCCTCATAGCCTTCCAAAGATTAGATGTGGACGTCAACACACCAATTCACAGGACTCTACTCGACATTTGCTCTTATACTGGGAGACCGGTAACCTATTCTCTGATACCAAATTGTCAAGACCCAAATCACTGGATCGTGATGGCACCCATTCTAATTCACCTAGATAGAAAAACCCATTACCACCCTTTTAGAAGATATGTAGAATTCTTTAATAAATAACAAAATATCAAACCTTATTACAACAGATTTTACAAATATTAAATATAGAAAATGAAATTACCACTAGGACCTAGTCTAATAGGTACAAGAGCCTCTAAGTAAGAAGGTAAGACTGGACACAAGTTCCACCATGAATGAGAGGAGTAGAAGCTGTTGGAAAATCACTATCCGCACCAATCATAAAACCAATATTGATTCCTGTAAAAGACTATACCCCAAAAAGGGTATAGCAAGAGTAGAATCAGTACCAAAAACACGTACTGGTAGGTATCATCGGCCGACCAGGGTTAGATCACGTAAACACAATATAGAAATATCAAAGCAAAAACATGACAACTTATATAATAGTTTAATTTGCATCACTTCTATATACGTGTGTTACCTAAGAGTATTCCATTCTTGTTCTTGTTGATCATTTATCACCTTCACATCAAGTGTCATCCATCCTAACTCTCAGAGGCTAACCCCAATAGTTATTATAAGTCAATCTATTTTTCTTATGCCTCGACTAACCTCGATAATAAATAGAAGCCAATAATCATCACCTTGCAACAAGTACAATTATGAGCACACATTATGACAAAATATCTCAAGTTTATGACACTTAGCCTTTTCAAGTAACTCTACAACTTTAGTAAGGTACAAGTCAAGTCAAACCATAACCAAGGCAACAACCTTGACTCTAACAATATCCAAGTCAACAAACAATGACTCTAACCACATCCAAGCCAACAAACCATGACTCTAACAATATCCACGCCAATAAACCATGACACTAACAATATCCAAGTCAACTAACCATGACTCTAACAATATCCAAGTCAACCAACCATGACTCTAACAATATTCAAGTCAACCAACCATGACTCTAATCACCAGAATCCTAAATATAGCAAGCAAATCATAATCCAGTTTGCTCAAGGAACCCACAACAACAACAACAACATACCCAGTGTATTCCCACCAGGTGGGGTCTGGGGAGGGTAAAGTGTACGCAGTCCATACCACTACCTCAGATGAAGTAGAGAGGCTGTTTTCGATAGACCCCTAGGAACCCACAACAACAACCACAATAATACTCAGTCCACTTATGGAATCAATAGAAACAAAAACAATGATAATAAGCATATACCCGGTCCGCTAAAGGAAACAATATAAACCATAGCAATGACAATAAGCATAAAGTCGGTCCACTCAAGGAATCGTCACACTAATACATACCTTGTACATACATGCTAAGGGTCTTATGGTTACCCACTAGTCATGAGTGGCAGAGGACGAGTTATTTTCCATATACTGTACTAGCGTGGTACCCGAGCCAACCAATGAATCATATCAACCAATCCCGTGAAGATGTCCAAATATCGGTACACCCTATAATAATAACTGATATCACAACAATCACAAGCACAATGAGAATAAGCAATCATTGTACAGTCAACAAGCCTTTAATATAACCTCATTATATGTGATTAACACTTAGGATATCATTTAAAAATTATATTCCTTAAGTATTCATTGCAACAATTAACAACCACCCAAATACTTTGTCAACTCGAGTTAATCAATACATGAAAACAACAATAATCCTTTAACACACTAATCACAAGTAGATATGAATCATTGGTTTCATCAATTATAGAATGTCCAAAGACCAATCCCCGTCTTATTCCAGTAAGCATTATCAAGCCATATTTATTAAATTCAAGTACTTATTTTAGGAGAGCACATTCAACCCAAAGGAGTCTAACTTTAGTTATACACCTTTATACATTTTGCTTCCTAACCCTTATCCTACCACCTTTGGCTCTTAAGTTAAGTCACCGCCTCCTATACCATAATCAATTCTCAACACTAGCCTTAGGCAAGATTATCCCATATCTCAACCACACAAAATACTAAGTTCACCATTTTATGGTAATTAGGCTAACCTACTAGATTATGAGCTCACACAATCTCCTTATTAGTTATATTCATAGTATTTCACATTACAATACACCATAGAGTCATACAAACACAAAACATCCATCAAGGATTTATGGCTTAACATATAAACACACAATTAAACTCTTATTGCATTAAAACCATGTTTTATCCATCCAACCTCCATGTCCGTAGGCCTAAGCATGATTTCTCCAATAAAATCTACATTATGAATGTGATTACTAACCACAGTTACTCATAAACCATAACCTACCTGGATGTCAAGCTGTTGCAACAAGTAGCTACAACACGGATGATCCTCCTCCTTCTTCACATTTCCAAAGGCTAATCCTCTAATAAATAATAATTATAAGAGTAATTAATAAACTACTCTTCAAATAACTACCTTGGAAAATTCAAACCCACTAATTCTACCCTTATTTATGGTTTATAACATAATCCAAGGGTCAATTAGCCATCAAATAGTCATTTCAAGCTCAACCCAACTCCATTAATGGAGTTTTTAGGCTAAAGGTTCCACCTTTATTGAATTCAAGGTCCCCAACTAGCAATTTTCATATTCTAGAATCACTAATTCATGCTAGAGATTGTTGATGAACAATTTAGAAGTGATTCTAGGTGATATTAACCCAATCCTTAAGTTTTCCCCAAAATATTATAAACTTGGGATTCAAATATCCAAGAATTACACCATTAAAGGTTGTTCTAATGATTCTAGGATGTTAAAAAATTGAAAAATAAAGAAGATGACGGAAGAAACTTACCTCAACGAAGAATTTCCACCCATACCAAGAGAAAATTGCCCCTCTAGGGTTTAGGAATGAATTTTTGGGGTTTGGGGGCTGAATACCGTCAAAAAAAAGGTTATAAACTGCTGTGATACCGCTATAGCGGCACCGGTATAGCGCCCTGATCCCGCTATAGCGGTCTCAGCTTTTCAGCACGAAAAGTCTTCAGTAAAATGGCCATACCATTTTACTTAGAAATTGAATTAACAAACGGTCGATTGCCTTGGAAAGAAGACTCAGAGATCTTTAATTTGGTGGGTATGGAGACCCCTAACTCCTTATATTCTAGGAGAAAAACTTGTTTGAAGTTGACCCTAGTTTAAACTTAGCCTGAAACTAAATTGGTAAGGAAACTTTCAACTTAACTTTGTGCTAGGAGTATTGTATGACCTTGGTACATATCAAATGCGCTCCCATACTAAATAATTAATCCTAACACTTATTATAGATGAGAAACACATGCCTTGACCACAGATATTTTCATTAACGACGAAACTGGTTGTTACAATCTCATACTTCGACGATTATGAAGTAGTGACATGATTATGTAAGAAATCATCCTCTAAATTTACAAGTCTACATTATACTTAACAGTATAATTTTCATCAAAACATGTATAAGAAAATATCATGTAATGTTCAAAAATCCACTAAGCACATAATCAATTAATAATAAAAGTTGTAATGTAATGAGATGATATGCGTCAAACATCAAATACTCTCTTAGCAAAATATATATATATAGATAGATAGATAGATAGATAGCAAAACCTCTCTAAATAAATATTATCGGAACCATGGAATATTATTGTTTTATAGAGGTATTATTTAATCAATAAATTAATATTTATGCATCATATTTATTGAATTAATGTAAAAAATAAATTCATTATACATAAAGTACATTGTATCGACACTGCAAAATTCATTTGGGGGATGAAGACTCAAGGAATTTAAATGAACCCACTTGTGAAAACGACATTCATGAACTTGATGTCATGATTAATGATCTTGGTAACCCTAACAAAATGGATGGCAATAGCTTGTTGGATACCCGGATGAAAATAATACATGTTCAGAGGTCCAGAGCTTAGAAGAAATTGTAGATACCATTAGAGAAAATAATGTTGATGATGATGTTGAAGACAATACAATACCTTTGGAACCATTTACGCGCGTAAAGAAACACTTATCGCGTCTAGAACTCTTCACAATTTCTTGGTGCAGTTCCAGAAGACAACACCGAAACTTTTGGATGCAATAAGAAAAGTTAAAGATGAGCTTCAACTAGATTTAAATTTTAACATAAAACAAAAAATACTATAATCATATTTCACTAAATTGTCTTATATATTTTTGTAATTTTAAAGAATTATTAGTTTATGATATTAATAGGACCATAATATGGGGTTTTTTTGAAAATATATTATCTTATTATCTAATCAAAATCGGTAATTTTTTCTACTGGCCCAAGTCGGGACCGGAGAAAAATGTTATCTTAGAGAGTTTATTAATTTACTGAGTATTAACTTAGAGAGGTTTTACTATATACGATATTCTTCGAAAATCTTCGGGAGTTCATGACTCTTGTGGGAATCATGAGGTCCATATATCAGAACGAATGGTCTACACGTTCCCGTGTGAATAATTCAATGTACTATCACAAATCAAACAATCCCCAGTACGAATTATCTCAACGTGCCCAACTCAAAAGCATAAAACAATCGTAGCACAGAGGATTTCCATGTGCTCAGACCCATATATATATATATATCGTGAAATACTTGTAAGTAAAATGAAATCATGGGATAATCATTGGGGAATGTTAAATTAGTGATAGAGAAACTTACGAAACTAAGAAACCTCAAAGTCCTCCCTTTGAATCTCCCAAAATTGTATTTCAAAGCTCCAAAAATTGAGTTTTGGGGTTTGGGGTTCGTAAAAGATATTTAAAAGCTACCAGGTATTTTACACATCGCAATCGCAGATCACACCATCACGCTCGCAAAGAACAAAATCTAACCCGAACAGGACCGGATCTAAATTTTCCTTTGTGATCGCGGCAAACACCTCACGATCACAATGAACCTCTCAATAGAATAGTTCAAACGTGGTCCCCAAGCTGTTTTTCTCGTTCTTGGTTATTTGTTTTGTTAGTGTTGTTTCCACTTTGCGAACGTGTCGTGTTGCTCGATTTTGTTATGGTTTATTGAGGCTAATATGTATAATTAAATAAGGTGACATATTTTAAGTTAATTGATTTACGTTGTGTACACTTAAGAATACGCACAAAAAGAATTCAAAATTTTAGCTATGAAATATGTTGTTTTGCTACCCGGTCTTGGTGGTTCAATGTAGGGTGAACAAAATCGAACCGCAAACCGAATCAAACCGCAAATAGAGTCAAACATGAAAAAACTCCGAATAATAGTTTGGTTTGACTTGGTTTGGTGTTGAAAAAAAAACCCGACTATAATTGGTTTGGTTTGGTTTGGTTTTAACTATAAAAGTCAAACCGAACTGAACCAACCCGATATTACATTTGTACAATTTTTAAAAATATCTAATAAATAAAAATATTTACTATGATGTAATTTATAAAATATTTCTTAAACGTTTTCATTGTTTTTATCTTTCAACATATATTATTTTAAGTTTAAAATTAGAATTTTGAATTGTTCAATAAGTTTTATAGCCCATAGATGTTAGTAACTCAAATAAAGCCCAATCAATACTAATGCTAACAAAACTATTCAATTAACACTAGGAATGACAATAACGTTGGATATTATTCTTTAGTTTTGTATAAATACATAAACTAAATTTATTTTTTATTTAATATTTAGTGTTACGTTTTTAAGAAACACCTAAAATTTGTATCTTGCTAGGACTAAAGACATATCTAAAGTACAAGTTAATTATATGTTTGTATGAAGGTTTTATCAGAAAAACACAAAAAAACCCCAAAAAATCGAGAAAACCAAAAAACACGAAAAAATCCGAAGTTGAAATACCCGAATTTTATTGGTTTGGTTTGGTTTATAGATTTAAAAACCCGACGTGAATAGTTTGGTTTGGTATTTAAAAACTCGAACCAACCTGGGCATGTACACCCCTAGTTGAAAGTGTCTAATCAAATCACTTTATCATATGTTTAAGTGTTTAACTATTGGAAAATGTGTCTAAATAAAATTTACTGACAAATTTAAGGGAGTGTAGCCCTAAAATAATAATAACTTGAACCCTGCTACCTAGTATCTTTTCCTATGGAATAAATTGAATACTGATATGTGTACATTATGAAAAAATAATAATCTAGAATGGAACAATTAAAAATGATCAACAATGCATAATTATGTTTGGATATGAACTTATATAACTTGAACAAAAATGGTTAAAAACTTATGCGTAGAAACCTCATTTATTTCATATGAAATACTAATTAAACAAAGTTTTTCATTATTTTGACATTATCTCAAATGACATAATTAATGATATTTACATTGTTGATTCTGCCTATTAAAAGTTCTTAAATTTGATTTTGTTGTTCAAAATTTTACCACATTTTATTGTTATTAAGGAATTAATATGTTTAATTATTATTTTCTGTTTTATATTCATAAATGGTTCTCTATTTGATTTCGTATGTTAAAATAGTCAGCATATTTATAACAAAAAATATGAGCATGGCGCGGTTGAAATTATTATTTCTTACCGTATCCTATTTCCTTTTCTCGTTAAAATAGATAATAGGAAAACTTAGGGTTTAATTTCTTCTTAAAAATGGCGGCACAAACCTAGAACGATGAAATTAAAGCAACCTTCTTTCAGGCTTGCATTGCCTTACGTTCTTTCTCCTGCACTCACGTTCTTCATAGCGTACGTGTTTTCTTTTCTCTCCCTTTACACAGAATTATTCAATTAAAGTTAATAGGTTCTCGTAACGATTTCAAATTAATATACAATCATAATTAAGTTTATTTAGTTGATTTTTTAATACATATACACTGTCGGGATAAAAGTGATTGAGTTCATGTGAACATGTAATTGCTATCGCACTCCACCCGGGTCAGTACAGAGATCATCTGTCGCTTCTATATCATATAATAATATTAGGATGGAGTTGTGTACTAATACGGATTTAGAATAATAATCTTCTGTTAAAAAAGTTTTGCTTTTAATAATGGTTCTACAAGTTGTTGTTTGCTGATGTGTGTTTATTGACAGGGAATTCTGTCAAAACATAATGGCTATGGAATTAGCAGACGACCTTACGGATGCAGACGTGGTCTCTTATATTAGAGCTGCCCTTAAGTATGCTCTCCAAGTATGTATGTGTGTGTTTTGTATGAGTTAAATGGTAAATAATACGCCTGAATCATAGCATTTTGCGAGTTTCACACTTGAACTATCTTGTTGTTTTTTTTCTACCAGAACTATCACCATGTATGTATTAAATGCGGGATATTAGAAGGCGCCACATGGCGAGTCTATGTCCCTCTTATATATATATATATATATATAGATAGATAGATAGATAGATAGATAGATTTTCACTTTCAACAGGAAACAAGTGAACACTAGAATCAAAAAGAGTTACAACATGCTTGCAATCAAGAAAATTATATTTTTTCAAAATTTTCTCAACATAATGTGACTGGTCAAGGAAAATTCCATCGCATGTTCTAGTAATTTTTATTCCTAGAATAACATTTGTCTCACCAAGAACTTCATATCAAAATGGCTTCTAAAAATATTTTTAATCTCTCCAATAACATTCATATTAGAGCCAAAGATCAATAAATCATCAACATAAAGGTAAATAATAATATGTGAATTATTTCAAAACTTATGATATATGCACTTATCACACTCATTTGTTTTAAAACCATTATCAATCATGTAGGAATCAAACTTTTTATGTCATTGCTTTGGTGCATGTTTCAACTCATATAGGATTTAGTAAGTTTACATACTTTGCTTTCTTGGCCTGCTTCATCAAAATACTCGGGTTGTTCCATGTAAATCTACTCATTTAGGTCTCCATTTTAAAAAGCAGTTTTTACATCCATTTGATGAATTTGTAGATAAAAAATTACAGCAATAGCAATTAAAAGTTTAGTGGATGTAATTCTAGTTACCGGAGAAAAAGTATCAAAAAATTCTAGGCCTTCTAGTTGTTTAAAACCTTTAGCAACTAGTCTAGCCTTATATTTATCAACAGATTCATCTGATTTTAACTTCTTTCGTAAGACCCATTTACACCCAATTGTTTTACAACCCAGTGGTAAATCAACTAGCTTCCAAGTTTTATTGGAAATTAGTGATTCCATTTCATCATTTACAGTCTCTTTCTAAATGTAATGACCCTCCCGGTCATTTCCCTCATTTTCGCGCGTTCTCGGCATTTAGAACTTGGTAAAGAAAATATATAGTTAATTACCTTTCTAAACTATTTTTGATATTTAAAAAAGGTCTATAGTTTATTATTTTATGAGTTAGGCTCATTATTGTGACACTTAGCATATTATTTAAGTAATATATATGTAGATATATTTGGTCAAAGTTGGCTGAATTTTCTTTAATTATATCAATTTATATCTATCTATCTATCTATCTATCTATCTATCTATATATATATATATATATAACCCCTTTTTGTCTTTTAAAACCTTCTCAACACTTCTCTTTCTATATTCAACCATATTTGACCAATTTAAGCTCAACTTTGAGCATTTCTAGTGAGATTCAAGGCTAGGGGTTGGTAGATTTGGATCCATGGTTACGTTCTCGTCGTTTCTACGGTACATTTTCTTATTTTTACGGTAGTTTTAGTTACAGTGGTTGTTGGGATTGGTGTTGATGTTTGAGTTATTTATTGAGTTCAAATTGAGCGGTGTTAGTTGTGACTATTGGTCACGGGATGATTTGGGACGCTGTGACAGTTGCGATTCCGCAAGTGGGCCCCACATGGACCGTTCGGATATTTTTTTCCGAACTAATGCAATATGGGTATCAATATTCATGTTTTGACATGTAGTTTATTATTTTGCTAGCATGGCAGAAATCTGAGGTCTCGCGGAAGGGGAAGACTCCTATTTAGCAAGTTTTGGCAGGCATTTGGCGGCGTCCAGGTAGGCTAGGCTTACCATATACCTAGACTGAGTTTATTTATAGTATTTGCATACTATTATGCTAGTGTTTGGGCTGGTAGTTGTAGATTGGCATTGGCTTGCTATGATTAGGCCTTTTGGGTCGGTTAGGGCCTTGTTCGGATATGTTTCAGGCCCATTATCCTCGTGGTCTGCCAGAGAATACCTTTATAGGGTTGTTTATTTTGTACTACTGTTAGTAGGGGTTTGGGAAACCTTAGCCCATACTTGGTTCCGGGACCCCGTAGTGGGCCCCGCTACTCTTCACAGTCGATATAGTTAGCTTCAAACATTGTTAGGCTTAGTTAAGCCCTGAGATGATCTTTTAGGATACAATTTATGTTGAATTACCCTAGTTATGCCCTTTTGACCTGTTTAGCCTTGTCAGTCCCTAATAGCACCATATTTGACCGGGGTCGGCTAGTTTGATTTAGAATGCGGATCCGCCTTGCCATGACTTATAATGTATACCCAGACTTGTATATACATATTGTTTATAGTAGATAGTTGACCTGGAAGGATCCCGATATTGATTTGTAGTACGTGGTGGGTTAGCTCTTTATTTATGTTTCGGGTTCGTTCTAGGGCCAGTATGTCCCCATTTACATGTGTTTGTGTGGATTCTGGCACTACTCTGTCACTTGATTACTGATTATTATGAGTTTTGATTTGAGTCCGGCCACTGATTCAGATATGATGGGTACTGATTATGAGTTCCGGTTCGAGTCTAGCCACTGATTCAGATATGATGGTTACCGATTGTTATGAGTTCCGATTCGAGTCCGGCATCTGGTTATGATATGATTGGAGAGTTCTGGTACTGGTTACCTTGGTTACGATACTGTTGTTCTCTGAGTTCCGGTTCGAGTCCAGCGGTTATGATATATATGTGGCCTATTGTTATTATCCACTATGTCCGATTTGATTCCGACGTCTGGCCTCTTGTTATTACCCATTAGTGCCGGTTCAAGCCCGGTGCACCCGTGTTAGTTATTTTGGTTACTGGCTACTGATACAGCTTTGAGACACTAGTGACTATGCATTTACTATTCTTGTGTGTCCCGTCAGTTTATGGGGGCCAGGCTGGGTTATTGTTTTCTTTCGTGTGCCTATCGGGCTTATGGGGGGCCAGATAGGTTATGTTTGACTTGTGTGTTTACTTAGGCATTTATTTACTCGTTACTCTATATCGCACTTATTCTCTCCTAAGCATATCTATACGCCTCGGCAGTTACTTATATACCTATTATTTATACCCCGGACCTAGCATGCACCCTCGCATTTTAGCTTGCTTATATTATATTGAGCTGAGTCGGACGATGATGCCTACTGAGTACCCGTTGCCCCGGTACTCATACTGCACTTCTGTATCTTTTTCCCTGATGCAGATCCGGGCACTAGTCAATGATTTTGACATGGTGTTCTTCTCAGCACTGACTCCGGAGCAGGGTGAGCTTACTGACGTCCGAGGCAGATTCTACTCCATCTTTACTGTATAGTCTTTTGCTCTCGAGACTGTAGTACTTGTTCTATATATTTGGTTTCTGTCTTGTATTTTGGACATGTCTAGTAGTGGCTCTTGTACCGACCTCACCAGATCTTGGGAGGGGTTCTTGACTTTATATATTGTCCTCTTCCTTCTCAGTCTTTGTATGAATATATATGTTGATTTTGTTTTTATATTTCTAGCATGTTTATTAGTATGCTTACTTCTACTTCATCTTTGTTTTCTGAGATTCCACCCGT
This sequence comes from Capsicum rhomboideum, assembly GCA_031232105.1. Lineage (NCBI taxonomy): Eukaryota > Viridiplantae > Streptophyta > Magnoliopsida > Solanales > Solanaceae > Capsicum > Capsicum rhomboideum. The sequence continues at coordinate 148,743,725 of CP124714.1, read as the reverse complement.
TAGCCTGTCACTTGTAGCTCCAGGTTAGGGTTTGGCTTGCCTATTGGTGGGTTATGGTAGACGCTATCATGGCTTGAAAAATTGGGTCGTGACAGCTTGGTATCAGAGCCTAGGTTTCACTGGTATTGTTGGTGCATGAGCCGATGTTCAGTAGAGTCTCGTAGATCGGTATGGATACATTGGTATCCTATCTTTGGGAGGCTACAGAGCATGTCTAGGGTAAATCTTATTTCTTTGATTCACCTCCGTGCGTTGGTGTCTATGTTGGTTTCTAATCTCTATTTGGTTCACTCTTTACGCAGATGGTTAGGACGCATAATACGAGAGCCAGGGGTCGAAATCCCGAGCCTGCATCGAGGGCTCCTGGTTGGGGCAGAGGTCGACCTAGAGGTCGAAGGCAGGGCAGAGTAGTATCCCCAGGCCTAGATCGTGTTAGGGATCAGTCACCCGATCCCGTTATAGTTCCAGATGTTCCGCCTCCACAGCAGTCGGTGGGCCAGGGAGCAGCCCAGGCTCCACCTGATTTTATTGATGCTTCTTTGCTCTGAGGTACATTGCTTCAGTTGTTGGGGATAGTTGGAGGTCAACCTACAGCAGAGGTAGCTGATATGGGGGCGCAGGCAGCAGTTGTAGCACCCCGAGTTACTGTTCAGCCAGTACCAGTAGCTCTACAGCCAGTTATAGATCATCCTGTTATGTCTGTTGATGAGAAGAAGATGTTGGGGCGTTTCTTGAGGTTGACTCCACCAAGATTTGCTTGTACTCCGGCTGAGGATGCATATGAGTTCTTGTCCAGCTGCGACGATAGACTGAGGAATTTGGAATTGGTACAGTCTCGTGGTGTTGATTTTGTGGCATATCAGTTTGATACTGCAGTAAAGAGATGGTGGAGGGGATATCTTGATTGCAGGCCAGCGGGATCTCCACCGGTTACCTGGACCCAGTTCTCAGAGATTTTCTTGGGAAAGTATATGCCCCGTACTATGCGGAAGCGGCTCAGGGATGAGTTTTCCAGATTGTCTCAGGGTTCATTAGCTGTCGACGAGTATGAGGCGAGGTTTCATGATCTTGCTAGGCATGCTACTTCTATTTTGCCTGATGAGTATGAGAGAGTTAGATGTTTTGTCTGGGGACTGAGATTGCCACTCCACAGGGCTACCCAGAGTTTAGTGACTTCAGGGAAGTCATTCGTAGAGATTAATGAGCATGTATACTTTATTGAGAAGATGGATCGCGAGGCCCAAGGGGGCAGCGATAAGAGACCTCGTGTCCAGGGTAGTTTCAGTGGGAGCCATAGTGGTTCGCAGTTCAGAGGTTGTGGTTTCCATTTTCATGGTAGGTACCCTCAACAGCAGCAACAGTCTTTTCAGCGACAGGGTCATCCTAGTAGACCCGTTCAGTCAGCCTTACAGATATCTGATAGGGGTCAGCCCGTCTATAGTGGTTCTATTAGTCATCTTCAGGGACGTGGTCAGCCCAGTTCATCGTTTAGAGGTGGTCATATCGGATCTTCTAGACCGAGCAGGGAGCCAGGAGCATGTTATACTTGTGGGGTTGTTAGTCATTTCGCGTGTGAGTGTCCTCAGCGCAGGGCGATTGAGCCTTCAGTTCAGACAACACAGCCCATCAGATCTGTATCGCCAGCAGGCAGAGGTGGTGCACAGGGTTATTGGGGTAGTCCCCATGGTTTTCGAGGTGGAGTGCAGTGAGGTCAGACTGGTAGTCAGGTTGGTGCTCATACTGGTAGTAGCCAGCGTCAGTTGTATGCCGTGCCGGCTAGGCCGGAGGCTGAGACTTCAGATGCGGTGATTACAGGTATGATTTTTGTATGCCATCAGCCAGCATCTGCATTATTTGATCTCGGATCCACGTTTTTTTATGTATCTACTTATTATGCACCACGGTTGGGTTTATGTTCTGAGTTGTTATCTGTGCCGTTACGGGTATCTACCCCCGTTGGTGATTCTTTAGTAGGGGATCAGGTATATAGATCATGTCTGGTGACTATTCAGGAGTTTGAGACTCAGGTTGATTTTATTGTATTGGCCATGGTAGAATTTGATGTGATTCTGGGCATGGACTAGTTGTCTTTTTATCATGCAGTCTTGGATTGCTTTGCCAAGACCGTTACCTTAGCCATGCCTGATGTACCCCTGGTAGTGTGGCAGGGTTCTGTTAGCCGCACACCGATGGGGATTATTTCATATGTTCGGGCTCGTAGATTATTGCGAGGGGTTGTGATTCATTCCTTGCTTATGTTCGGCATGCTAGCATTGAGAGTCCGTCACTTGACTCTGTCCCGGTTGTTTGTGAGTTTCCTGATGTATTTCCGACTGACCTACCTGGCCTTCCTCATGAGCATGATATAGAGTTCATTATTAACCTCGATCCGAGCACTCGACCTATTTCTATGGCTCCTTATCATATGGCTCCTGCTGAGTTGAGAGAGTTGAGAAGTCAGCTTGAGGATCTTTTGGGGAAAGGTTTTTATCAGGCCCAGTGTGTCATCGTGGGGTGCTCCAATTCTATTTGTAAAGAAGAAGGACGGATCTATGTGTATGTGTATCGATTACAGGCAGTTGAATAAGGTAATAGTGAAAAATAAGTATCCTATGCGTTGTATTGATGATTTGTTTGATTAGCTTTAGGGTGCAGCGGTATTCTCGAAGATAGACTTGAGATCTGGATATCATCAGTTGAGAGTTAGGGGCTGAAGACATCCCTAAGATAGCCTTCAGGACTCGGTACGGCCACTATGAATTTCTGGTAATGTCTTTTGGGTTGACTAATGCCCCAGCAGCCTTCATGGATTTAATGAATCATGTATTTAGGCCATACTTACACTCCTTTGTGATTGTGTTTATTGACGACATCTTAGTTTATTCGAGGAGTAGAGAGGAGCATGAGCAACATTTGAGGATTGTGCTCCATACTTTGAGAGATCATCGGCTTTATGCCAAGTTCTCACAGTGTGAGTTCTGGCTTGAGTCTGTAGCTTTCTTGGGGCATGTTGTATCCAGACACGGTATCATGGTAGACCAAGCAAAGATTGAGGCTATTCGAGGTTGGGCTAGGCCCACGTCGCCTAACGAGGTTCGTAGTTTTGTTGGGTTGGCAGGTTATTACAGATGATTTGTTGAGGGCTTCTCGTCTATTGCATCTCCTATGACCAGACTGACCAGGAAGGAGGTTCTATTTCAGTGGTCTGAGGATTGTGAGGCAAGCTTCTTGAAGCTCAAGGATCGACTTACTTCAGCCCCTGTGTTGACTCTTCCAGTTGAGGGCGAGGGTTGCTCCGTGTATTGTGATGCGTCTGGTATCAGTTTGGGGTGTGTTCTGATGCAGCGGGGTCGTGTCATTGCTTATGCATCGAGACAGTTGAAGGTGCACGAGCATAACTATCCCACTCATGATTTGGAGTTAGCAGTGGTTGTGTTTGCACTGCGGATTTAGAGGCATTATCTCTATGGTGTTCATTGTGAGATCTTTACAGACCACCGCAGTCTTCAGCATATTATGACTCAGAGAGATCTTAATTCGAGGCAGCACATGTGGATTGAGTTGCTGAAGGACTATGATATCTTTATTCTCTATCATCCGGGCAAGACGAATGTGGTAGCGGACGCCTTAAGCCGTAAGAAAGTGAGTAAGGGTAGCTTAGCCTTCATTCCAGTCTCTTAGCGGCCATTAGATTTGGACATTCACTCGATGGTTCGATTAGATATTTCTGACCCCAGGAGGATTGTTGCTTGCGTTGAGGCCAGATCTACTTTGCTGGAGCATATTCAGTGTTGTCAGTTTGAGGATAGTGGTTTTAGTAGCCTTCGGGATCAGGTTTTAAGGGGGTGAGTCTGAGAGGGCTACCTTGGATTCAAATGGTGTTCTGAGGTTTGATGGTCTTATTTGTGTTCCGAGGGTTGGGGACTTGACTCAGTTGATTCTTCGCGTGGCGCACAGTTCTAGATATTCTATTCGCCCCGGGACAGCTAAGATGCATAGAGATCTGAGACAATACTATTGGTGGTGTGGTATGTGACGAGATATAGCAGGGTTTGTAGCTCGATGCCTTTGTTGTCAGCAAGTAAAGGCTGAGCACCATAGACCAGGTGGTCTACTTCAGCAGTTACCCATTCTCGAGTGGAAATGGGAGCGGATCACGATGGATTTTGTTGGTAGGTTACCTGACACCTCTCGTGACTTTGATAGTATTGGGGTTGTTGTAGATCGGTTGACTAAGTCCGCGCACTTTATCCCTGATCGAGTTTCCTACAGTGCTGAGAAGTTAGCTCGCGTATATCTTCAGGAGGTAGTTTGCTTACATGGAGTGCCAATATCTATTATCTCAGACCGAGGGTCTCAGTTTACCTCCAGTTCTGGCAGACTTTCCAGGAAGAGTTGGGTACTCAGGTGGACCTCATTACTGCATTTCATCCTCAGACCGACGGGCAGTCAGAGCGGACTATTCAGGTGTTAGAGGATATGCTCCGTGCTTGTGTGTTAGACTTTGGGGGTCAGCGGGATCAGTTCTTGCCTTTAGCAGAATTCACGTATAATAATAGCTTCCACTCCAGCATTTAGATGGCTCCGCTTGAGGCTTTGTATGATAGACGGTGTCGGTCTCCAGTTGGATGGTTCGAGACTTCAGAAGTCAGTCCTCGTGGCATAGATTTGCTCCGAGAGTCTTTGGACTGAGTTCGGGTGATTCAGGACAGGCTGCGGACAGCTCAGAGTAGATAGAGAAGTTATGCTGACAGTAGACGTTGTCCGTTGAGAGTCAGAGTTGGTGATAGGGTCTTCTTACGAGTATCGCCAATGAAGGGCGTGATGCGGTTTCGAAGGAGGGGAAAGCTTAGCCCCAGGTATATTGGACCCTTTGAGATTCTGCGGACAGTCGGGGAGGTAGCATATGTGTTGGCCTTACCTCTGACCTTTTCAGCTATTCACCCGGTATTTCCTGTTTCTATGCTGCGACAGTACATTCCGTATGAGTCGCATGTGCTTCACTGGGACTCGGTTCAGTTATACGAGAAGTTAGCATTTATTGAGGAGCCTGTGTCCATGTTAGCCAGAGATATCAAACAGTTACGCTCCTGGGACATTCCAGTAGTTAAGGTACAGTGGAGTTACCGTCCGATTGAGGAGGCAACTTGGAAACTTGAGCGTGATATACGAGCCCAGTATCCCTACTTGTTCACATCTTCAGGTATGCACTTACTGTCGACTTTCGAGGACGAAAGTCCTTTTAGTAGTGGATGTTGTAATGACCCTCCCGGTCATTTCCCTCATTTTCGCACGTTCTCGGCATTTAGAACTTGGTAAAGAAAATATATAGTTAATTACCTTTCTAAAATATTTTTGATATTTAAAAAAGGTCTATAGTTTATTATTTTATGAGTTAGGCTCATTATTGTGACACTTAGCATATTATTTAAGTAATATATATGTAGATATATTTGGTCAAAGTTGGCTGAATTTTCTTTAATTATATCAATTTATATCTATATCTATATATATATATATATATAACCCCTTTTTGTCTTCTAAAACCTTCTCAACACTTCTCTTTCTAATTCAACCATATTTGACCAATTTAATCTCAACTTTGAGCATTTCTAGTGAGATTCAAGGCTAGGGGTTGGTAGATTTGGATCCGTGGTTACGTTCTCATCGTTTCTATAGTACGTTTTCTTATTTTTACGGTAGTTTTAGTTACGGTGGTTGTTGGGATTGGTGTTTATGTTTGAGCTATGTATTGAGCTCAAATTGAGCGGTGTTAGTTGTGACTATTGGTCACGGGGTGATTTGGGACGCTGTGACGGTTTTGGTTTTGCGATTCCGCAAGTGGGCCCCACATGGACCGTTCGGATATTTTTTTCCGAACTAATGCAATATGGGTATCAATATTCATTTTTTGACATATAGTTTATTATTTTCCTAGTGTGGCAGAAATATGAGGTCTCACGGAAGGGGAAGACTCCTATTTAGCAAGCTTTGGCAGGCGTATGGCGGCGTCCAGGTAGGTTAGGCTTACCATATACCTAGACTGAGTTTATTTATAGTATTTGTATACTATTATGCTAGTGTTTTGACTGGTAGTTGTAGATTGGCATTGGCTTGCTATGATTAGGCCTTTTGGGCCGGTTAGGGCCTTGTTCGGATATGTTTTGGGCCCGTTAGCCTCGTGGTGTGCCAGAGATTACCTTTATAGGGTTGGTTAATGTTATACTACTGTTAGTAGGGGTTTGGGGAACCTTATCCCAGACTTGGTTTCGGGACCCCGTAGTGGGCCCCGCTACTCTTCACAATCGGTATAGTTAGCTTTAAACATTGTTAGGCTTAGTTAAGCCCTGAGATGATATTTTAGGATACAATTTATGTTGAATTACCCTAGTTATGCCCTTTTGACCTGCTTAGCCTTGTCAGTCCCTAATAGCACCGTATTTGACCGGGGTCGGCTAGCTTGATTGAGAATGCGTACTCGCCTTGCCATGACTTATAATGTATACCCAGACTTGTATATACATATTGTTTATAGTAGATAGTTGACCTAGAAGGATTCCGAGATTGACTTGTAGTACGTGGTGGGCCAGTATGTCCCCGTTTACTTGTGTTTGTGTGGATTCTGGCACTACTCTGTCACTTGGTTACTGATTATTATGACTTTTGATTCGAGTCCGGCCACTGATTCAGATATGATGGGTACTGATTATGAGTTCCGGTTCAAGTTCGGCCACTGATTCAGATATGATAGTTACCGATTGTTATGAGTTTCGGTTCAAGTCCGGCATCTGGTTATGATATGATTGGAGAGTTCTGGTACTTGGTACCTTGGTTACGATACTGTTGTTCTCTGAGTTTCTGTTCGAGTCCGGCGGTTATGATATATATGTGGCCTATTGTTATTATCCATTATGTCCGTTTCGATTCCGGCGTCTGGCCTCTTGTTATTACCCATTGGTGCCGGTTCAAGCCCGGTGCACCCTTGTTGGTTATTTTGGTTACTGGATACTGATACAGCTTCGAGAAATTGGTGACTATGCATTTACTATTCTTGTGTGTCCCACCGGTTTATGGGGGCCAGACGGGGTTATTGTTTTCTTCCATGTGCCTATCGGGTTTATGGGGGCCCTGATAGGTTATGTTTGAATTGTGTGTTTACTTAGGCATTTATTTACTCGTTACTCTATATCGCACTTATTCTCTCCTGAGCATATCTATACGCCTCGACAGTTACTTATATACTTATTATTTATACCCCGGACCTAGCATGCACCCTCGCATTTTAGCTTGCTTATATTATATTGAGCTGAGTCGGCCGATGATGCCTACTGAGTACCCGTTGCCCCGGTACTCATACTGCACTTCTGCATCTTTTTCCCTGATGCAGATCCGGGCACTAGTCAACGATTTTGACATGGTGCTCTTCTCAGCACTGACTCTGGAGTAGGGTGAGCTTACTGACGTCCGAGGCAGATTCTACTCCATCTTTACTGTATAGTCTTTTGCTCTCGAGACTGTAGTACTTGTTCTATATATTTGGTTTCTGTCTTGTATTTTGGACATGTCTAGTAGTGACTCTTGTACCGACCTCACCAGGTCTTGGGAGGGGTTCTTGACTTTATATATTGTCCTCTTCCTTCTCAGTCTTGGTATGAATATATATGTTGATTTTGTTTTTATATTTCTAGCATGTTTATTAGTATGGTTACTTCCACTTCATCTTTGTTTTTTCTGAGATTCCACCTGTTAGCCTGTCACTTGTAGCTCCAGGTTAGGGTTTGGCTTGCCTATTGGTGGGTTACGGTAGGCGCCATCATGACTTGAAAAATTGGGTCGTGACACTAAAAAATAGCATCATGTGAAGACAAAGCTTCTTTTAAAGTGAGAGGGTCATCTCCAACTTTAAAAACAAAATAATCAGGACCAAAAACTTTTTCTACTCTAGCTATTTTACTTCTTCTTAACTCAAAATCACCATTTCCATTGTTTTTCAAAATAGAAGTAGAAGAACTAGGTAGTGGCAAAATATTTTCTTTAATCCTTTGACCCCCACTATTTTTAGAATCAAAAGAAAATTTATTTTCATGAAAAATAGCATCACTAGATTCTATTATACTACTATTTTTAAGATTAAAAAATCTATAGGCTGTACTATTTGAAGCATAACCAAGAAAAGCACAAGTAGTAACTTTTTTACCCAATTTAGAGATTTTAGGATCCATTAACCTTACATAGGCTAGGGAACCCCAAACTCTTACATATTCCAAATTTGGCTTATGGCCTTTTCACAACTCAAAAGGTGTCAATTTTGTCTTTTTATGAGGCACGCGATTCAACACATAACAAGAAATCAAAAGAGATTCACCCCAAAAATTTAGAGTTGCACTTGACTCAATTAACGTGGCATTAGTTAACTCAACCAAAGTTCTATTCTTTCTTTCCGCTACACCGTTAGATGCAGGAGAATAAGGAGCAGTAGTTTCATGAATTATACCAAATGATCTAACAAAAGAATTAAACTCATATTCACGACCTCTATCACTTCTAATTCTTTTGTTTTTCTATTAAACTAATTTTCAACTTCATGAAGAAAAGTTTTAAAATTCTCAAAAGCATCACTTTTATTTTTCATCAAGTAAACATAAGTAAACTTAGAAAAATCATCAATGAAAGTGATAAAATATCTATTTTCTTCATGAGTTAAAATTCCTCCAAGTTCACAAATACCAGTATGAGCTAATTCTAATAAATCAGTTTTTCTTTCAACTTGAAAATGAGACCTTGTTGTGATTTTGGCTTTACTACAAGCCTCACATTTTTCAAAATTCTTTTTAATCATTGGAATTAATCCTAAACTACTCATGCTTCCCACATAACGATCATTTATATGACACAAACGAGCATGCCAAAAATTTGTAGAAGAAAACATATAAACAGAAGTAGAAGTTTTATTTATTTCAACATCCAACTTGAACATCCCATCACAAGCATACCCCTTTCCCACAAAAATATTATTTTTCACGATTACATAGTGGTCAGATTCAATAATCTGTTTGAATCCTGCTTTATTAAGAAGAAAACTAGACACAAAAAATTTTCTCATGAAAGGAGTATAAAGTACATCGTTTAAAATTAATATCCTTCCAGAAGTAAAACTCAATTCAACATCTCCTTTTTCAAGAACTTGAGTGGTGTGAGAATCACCAAGCATGATGATTTTGGGCTCCTGAAAAAGATTATAAATTTTAAACCAATCTTTGTCATAGCAGACATGACGGTTTGCACCAGAGTCAGCCCACCATGCATCAACATTCTCCACCATTTTATGTCTGTTATTACTACCACAAATGGGTCTTCGTTAACGTTTGCCTGTGGTGTAGATCCACGTTTCCAAAATTTGTAAAATCGAGCAATATGTCAACTCTTGCCACAGACAAAGCACTGCCCCTTTTCTTGAACTTATTGATTTTGTGTTTGGTTATTTCCACCATTATTACTCTTGAGATGTCTATCATTTCTCTTGAATTTTTTCTCATTTCTCTTGAATTTTTTCTTCTTAAGCTTCAAAGAAATATTTTTGTTAGTATCACGGGAAACATTATTTGAAGTAGTTAAATTTACCTTCGGTGTGATGTTGTTCTCTTCTGTTTGCAGAAGTGCATGGCCCCTTGCTTTTTCTTCCATGCGGATTTTCATTATCAACATCTCAAGTGAAGTTTCCTTTTGTTTGTGGCTCATAGTTTTTAAAAATTCCTTCCAAGAAGGTGGAAGTTTATATATTATGCCACAAACAATGAGGTTATTTTCAATTTTGACTTCCTCGGACCTGAGCTCTCCAACAATTATTAGAAAGTCTTGAGGTTGGTCTACCACTGATTTGTTGTCCACCATTTGAAAACAAAAAAACCTACTAGCGGCATATTTTTCCGCTCCAGCCTCCTCGGTATCATACTTATTCTGCAATGCTTTTCAAATTTTCTTTATACTAGAGTAAGTTCTATCATAATAATCATAAAAATTATCAGATAGACAATTAAGTAAAAAATACTCACACTTGTAGGAGTCACCGTACTTTTCAACTTTCTCTTGAAGAGAAATAAGTTCATCATCATTCTTGAAAGAGTTATCTACTTTATTTGGATTCTTGTTTGTCAACACATAAGAAACATTGAGAAGACTTAAGTAGAAAAGTACTTTGCCCTTCCACCTCTTGAAATGAGTACCGTTGAACCGGAATAGCTTGTTGAGATCTTCTATCTTGACATCCATAGATTTTTCAATAGTTGCCATGAATCTCTTTAAAATTGATGGTGAAATATTATAACAATTACATTTGAAAATACAAAAAATGAAGAAAATACAATAATCTTCTTCTTGGCTGAGGCGCGAATATCTCGCTCTCTTTAAGGAGTTTCAAGCCCATTGCAGCAAATGATTTCACCGGTCCAGCAGTAATCTTCATGACCTATCCCCTCCAGGACATAACAATCTTCTCACAAAGTACAACTCAACAAACTCTGGACAAGAGTTGAGTTCAAAGCTCCATAACAAAAAACACCTCCCTTCAACCAATTTACTAACTTTATGTACTCTATATTTTCTTGTACTTAGAAAAAATACAAGACCAACTCTATTTATAGGAGAGAAAGTCTTCCTTGTAATGAATAAGAATGAATGGGGACTAGTAAAGATGGAAGATCAATGACCAAGAAGTTATTAGAGTTACAAGGATAACAAAAGAACTTATGACCACCTTCTACCACCACTAACTAATAAGATTAATGGCACATAAAACCACAAATGAAATAGTAAAGCTGCTGCTCAAAACAGCAAGCAACTGAAAGAAGTAATATGGGAAATAAAGGTCAATAAAACGTGGGTTTCTAAATGCATCATAATGGCAACAAATTGTAACATTTCTGAACACCTTTAACAATAGAAAGAAATGCTCCATAATGACAAATATGAAGCAACTAGTAAACTAATTGACGCTTCGCGCGTTTGTAAAAATTAATAATGAATTTATGATATGACATTATGTAAAAATCTTGAAATTAAAAAAGATTTATGAAAATAAAAAATATCCATTAAATCTACTAAATATGTATATCAAAAATTAGTTCACTACTACAAGCACCATAGTCTTAAAAATAGAAAAATTTTGTTATGTAAACTTGGTAAGCATCTCTTAATCAATTAGCTCATTTTTTTAAAAAATAAAAATAATGAATTTCTTATCCTTAGAAACAATGATGTCTTTAACTATTGATATATTTAATATATTCATATGTGTACTTTTTATTATTTTATAATAAAAAAACAATTTTTTCTAATATTTTTTTTAAAAAAAGAAGAGCAAATAAAGAAGATATGTGAAATAAAAAGAAAAAAGTACAAAACAAACAAATCTACACCTCTTGGCCATTCCGCTTTTCTTCACCTTTTTAATTTTTCTTTTTTCTTTTTTTTTCTTTTCCCCTCTTTAATAGTAATATTTAGTCGCAGAATGCTACACTTTTTATCCTTTTCCCTAGTTTCTTTGATCTTCTTTAGTTTTTTTTTTATTTATCACTCTTTAGCTATTTGGAAGAAAAAATTGTCACTTACACATTTTTATTTTGGAAATCAAATAATATCATATAAGTATAATATTTATATGAGCAGATGAAACAAAAATAAATAAAATAAAATTGGTTAGCATATTATTTTAGGAATTTACAATATCAAAATTATTGATTATTTAAAGTGAATCATTGCTTTGCTAAAAAAAAAAAAACTTTGATAAAGGAGGAAGAATTTTGTCTGCCCATATATGTTATTCTTTTCACTGATTGTTGATCTTGTGAAAAAACTTCTTTTGATACCTATTCTTTCGATGTTAATTTATCTACTTCTCACATTTATTCCTCTACTTTCTCCCTTTGTCAGATCTGATTTTGATTTTCTATAATTTACTATCTTATTCGTTCTTTCTTGAGTATTTTGTTTTTTAATTGTAAGGACTTAATACTATTGACTCTCCTTGATCTTATTTCTCCAAATCCCTATGTAGTTCTCTGACACCTTTATCATTGCTCTAACTTCATCTTGTGTACTCCATCTTATCAAATTTTACAAAACTTTATTTTTTTTCTCCATCATCAATATTTTTAGAGAAAAAAAACTACAAATGTTAAATTACTTCTAGTTATAATTTGTTCATTGTTGAAAGATAACATGAAAACTTTTATATAATTTGAAAGAGCACAAAAATAAGTTTAATTCCTCCCAAGAGTTTAGTAACTGAAAACCCACATAAATGATCATTATAATGTAATGAACATACCACATTCATAATATAATAAATTCTTAAGAAATGGAGACTTTTCAGATGTCCATTATATATATATATATATATTAACTGTCATAGAATTTCTAAAGTTGGTGTGAATATTTAACTCCATCATTGCATAAATATATAAGTAATTTTTTTTATATTTTTATTCTTCATCTTACAACATCAAATCTTTATTTTGAATCTCTCTTTATGCGATATCTTTTTTCCCTTTTTATAAACGCAATCCATTTACATGTAATCCGAATGATATTCCCAAAACCATGTTTATTATTTCAGTTAAACTCAACATAACTTCACTATAAATAAACAAAATACAATACTTAAAAATAATATATTACAAAAGAAATACTCAAAAGAAAATACTTAGAATCGCTACTTGTGAAATTTTGATCACTTTCCATAACATGAACACTGCAAAATGGTTCATTTGGCTCTATACAATACATTATCACTAAAAGTTCAAAAATATTATTAAAAATCAAAAATTAAAAACATCCATAAGAAGAGGAAAAACAAAAACATGATATACTCACATTTTAACTAATTAAATAATGTAAAAGGATGAGGAAAAAAAAATAAGGAAAAAAAGATTATATTAAGAGAGTGAAAGGAGATCAATCCGAATGATATTCTCAAAATCATGTTTATTATTTCAATTAAACTCAACGTAACTTCACTATAAATAAATAAAATACAATACTTAAAAATGATATATTACAAAAGAAATACTCAAAAGAATATACTTAGAATCATTGTTTGTGAAATTTTGATCACTAGCCACAACATGAAGACTGCAAGATGATTCATTTGGCTCTATATAATACATTATCAATAAAAGTTCAAATTTTTTATTAGAAATCAAAAATTAAAAACGCTCATAAGAAAAGGAAAAACAAAAACATGATACACTCACATTTTAACTAATTAAATTAAATAATGTAAAATTGATGAGGAAAAAAATTAAGGAAAAAAAGATTATATGAAAGGAGAACTTGCCTTGCTCAGTCAATTAACCAGTCCACTATTTAAAAATCAAGAAAGAAAATAAAAGGGTGAAGAAATAGAAAAGGAGAATTAGTTGAAGACATTTTTTTTTTGTACTTGATTTTTTTTATATGGTTTAATTATAAAGAAAACTAATAAAACTAAATGATAAAAATAAAACCATCTAATATTAGTTTCTTTTCACGTGAAATCAAATTTGTAGATGTAAACTTTTTTCTTGTAGATGTAAACTTTTTTCTTAGTCGAAAGAAAAATAACTTGTAGACTCATACACTATTTTGATCAACTAAACCTTTATGAGAAAGATAATGATATATTTATTACCATTTCTTCATGATTCCAAGAAATATCAATTAAAAGACAACTTAACAATATCTCCATAATTCAAATGATGCAACTACACACACCAATCAATAAACCTGCAAAAAAAGTACTAAAATTAGTGAGACAAGAAAAAGAGAAAAAGATCATAATTTAATACACTATACACAATTGATATTCTTATTTTTTACAACATAAGCCAAAAACAAAAAAGAACTTCAAACACAATTCAATAGCACAATATTTTCAACTTCAATCAACAAAATCAAAATGATAAGGGAAAAAAATACAAAATAAATAGTAGCAAAAATAAAATGATAAGGAAAAAATATAAATAAATAATAGCATCTAATAGCAAGAAAATTAATAAGTTTTTAAAATTGGTGGTAGCAAAATGAGTACCTGTACTACCCATAAAAGTGACGACCACAATCTTCAATTAGGAGAGTTTATATATTCATCACATGGAGTGAGAATTAATTATGAGAATTATGAGAATTAATTCTTTGTTATTTAATTATATATCTTTTTATTGCTAGAAGATAAAAAGACATATGTATTGTAACTGAAAGTTTTTAAAAATGGAGATTAATAGCATTGATGTGGAAAGGAGTTAAATGTGTCTATCTTTAATATTTCTAAACCCATGTATCCATGGTCCCTTCTTTATCTATAGATTGTTCAATGCGTATGTATTTATCAAAGACTTTTTTTGAAGAAATTATTTGTAGTTTTTACTTTTCGACATTGGAAACAAGCTTACTGACACAAGAATCTTCTCATCACAATCTCCACTACGATTTCAACACAATAAGTGGAAAAAGGTGAAAACTAATTAAAGGAAATAAAAAATAATCCACCAGGGAGATAGAATAAAATGAAGTATTTATAAAAGGTTTAATTTTGCAATAAAAAATTATCATAAAAAATTATCTTGCAATGACTGTTGATGAAGATGGCATTACCAGAATATGTCTCATGTCTCCCACTTTTGAGGATACACACCAAAGATGAACTCCAAGTGAGAGTGTTAATTTGGAATATTATTACCACTACCATTTCGATTCATAAGGAATTACAACACTTCCTAATGAACATCAAATTTTTTTTTCCAACAATTAGATATTTGAGACAATAAATTATTCATTTTAAGATTCATAATGCTTGAGGGTTGAAGAATTACTTCATTGGTTGATTTATCATGATTTTGAGAGAAAATAAAAATACTTTAGATAGCATTTAGTTGTGAAAAACAATTGTTGTTGAAGAATTACTTTACTAAGAAGAAAACAATGAAAACCCGTACAAACATTTTAGTAAAATGATGTTGGAAAAGGAAAGAATTTCCGTAAGTTATAATTAGGATTCAATCTTCCTTTAATAATTTTTGGTCATAAATTATATTATATAAAAGGATAAATGTATAACCTTTAAAATTATTTGATGGTGTAAGAAGTCTACTACACTGATAGTTCACAAAAGTTAAACTCTATTATATATTGATATATTGATATTGATTGATAGTAACTCCCACGTCCAAGACTTGATATGCCTACTTACTGCCATTGAAAAGAGGCAATCAATATATATAAAAAAAAATTAATATTAAAATGCCTCAAACTGACATTCCGTAATTATATATTCTGATAGTCTCTGTGATCGTGACTCTTATCCTATGTTGTAGGCTACTTCCAGAGGGCAGTATCTCGATTTGTGCTTGGAAATGCTTGTGAAGAATTTTACGCCTCCTCCTTCCTTCATATCATTGCTGAATTTTTCAGATGGCATTCCGCGAAAGGGCGAAGTCATTAATCATGTCCATTCGACATTATTTGGCATTGCAAAGTTAGTTCCTCTCTCCACCTTGAGACTTGAGGAAATAGTAAAGCTGAGGATGCCATCCATTCATGAAAAACAACCAGTACGTATGTTGCAGATTCATGTTATCTTATAAAGAAAATTCTTCCATTATGCTTCTTATTTAAGTTCCGGTGCTAGTGACGTTTGTTTGTCTAAGTAAACCTTGCATCACCAGAACCTCGTGTTGGTACTCTATCTGTTATGTGTTGCGATCCTTATTGCTGAAAGCTCCCAAATTCTAAACCATGTTTTTTCTCCCTGCACTTGATTGTGATATATGTTGAGAACATGTTAAAACTGGAGAGTGGAAAAATTGTTAATCTTATTGGGAGAAGTATGCTTCTGGCGGTTATGGATAGGCTGATAGAATTAGACGTAAGTTGTCTGAAATTGATCGTTCACTCTGGAGGTGTTGCCCTAAATTAACGCTGGCTCTTTCCCTTGAGTTTCTTAGGTAAACATACCCTGGGATGATATATTACATGAATAAAAATCCACCGAAGGCATCTTTGGTATGGAGCTGGAAGACTGTGAACAACCAGAAGGTTATTTTCAGCGAGATGATGATAAGGTGATTTCATCTTCTTCCTGATATTCTCCCGTATGCATGTTTATTGTTTATGTTCCCAGTGCCACTAAACTTTTCATAAAAAATCAGAGCTAGACTAATAAAATCATGGACATATAGGAAAAAAATGGTGTTTTGTCTGTAATGTTACAATTGTTCAGTTTCTTTTTCTTTCTTTTTTGTCTTTAAACGATAAAAGTTTCTATGAGAGTCATATGGAAGGAAAGGAATAGGAGGTTTTTGAATTGGTGAGGATGATTTTCTACTTGTGTAGAGTAGCCTTGTGTATCCAGTTTCATTTTGATGCTACAATGAGTTCCTTTTTGGTGCACAGAACCATGTTTTGCCTAATTTTCTCTACTTTTTGGTGTACAACTATATGTGGATTTCTGTATATTAATAAAATCTAATCTGCCTTGTTAAAAAAAGTTATCATCTTGTAGAAACCAAGTACTTAACTAATTCTTGTCGATTCAGAAGAGGATTTCCTAGAACGCGGATCCAGAATTTGAAGGTTGCGAGTGCCACTGTCTTTAATACAAACTTAGTTATGGACATTGAATTAGGGCGTACGTTCATCCAGTTCAGTACATTTTGTGCAAATTCGGGTCAATTTACAAGACTTTTGGTACATAAACAACTATATAGTTATCGAACCAAAAAGAGTTTTATACGATTCAATTTAGTTCTTGATCAAATTCTATTGAACAAAAATGAGAAAAACATAAATAAGAAAACTAAATTTTTGAATACACAATTACACCCCTTCAGTTCAAATATTAACATACTTGAACCATGGTAACTAACAAATTCTAACTTATAACGAGTTCTATTAAAAAAAACATGAGCTAAAGCAGTTTCTATAAGGTATCTTATCAACTACAAGTAAAGACAAATATTTCATTATGGAAATTCACAAATTGTCTATACAAACGTTAATTTTTAAAAATTAATCTACAAATAAAAACAAAAACTCTTAATAAACTAATAAAGTGCAAAAAAAAAAAAAAAAGAAGTTAATAAACTAGCACAAAATGACCCGTATCCCTATTACTTTTGTTTAAAAGATTAAGTGGAAAAATTAAAATCTACCTTGAAGGGATAAAGGGGAGAGATTAAAATCACATTCAATTAAATATTTTCTTAAAAAAGAAATAATTTAGATAAACAAACTAATAAATGGACTGCATTAGACCAACTATGAAAATACAAAATAAAAAATATAAATAAAGGAAACTAAAAGAAGTAGAAAAGTAAAGAAAAGGAAAAAGGAAACAAGAAAAGAGAAAAGGTACAAGAAAAGAAAACCAGAGTGGCCCCTAGGGGATCCGAACCTGGGCATTGGCTATGGCACCCTCTTTGCTTACCAGCTGAGCAACCGTGACTTTGTTACTGCGGGTGCCAAGCTTACATTATGTATCATATATACTGAAATTCTTATATACCATATATATATATATATATATATATATATATAAATTTAGCCGAGTGTCCGGGTGGCGTGGCACCCTCACCGTAACACATAGATCCGCCCCTTCCTAGAACATTCATATTTAACCTAAAGCGCCCCTCCAACACCCAAGGATGTAGTTTAAAGATCAATGAGGTGGCAGGAGAACCATGAGATTCCAGATTCTAAGTTCAGATCCTAGCGAAGACAAAAAACCACTAGATCTTTCTTTCCATCTATCCAAGTCATGGTGTATAGAGTTAGAGGTGGAAGGTATCTGGTGGAATTAGTTGAGCTGCCAGCAAGCTGGCCCTAACACCAACATTATCCAAAAAAAGAGAAATCAAAATATGAAGTCTTCATTCTGACCTTGGGAAAAATTTTCCTTTCTGACAGTGTAAACTTTGAGCATCGCGTACGTGGTTAGAAAAGATTATTTTTGTCCAGTCTACTTTCCTTTAATTAAGGTCATTTTGGCCACAAAACCATTCCCAGTTGTTACGCCTCAAATCCCATTGGGGAGGACTGGCACCAGAAGCCATTAAGGCCCGAGTGAACCAACCTAAACATTCGAATACATTTATGTGCATGTCACCAAATGAACACCATTCCGCTTAATATAGACACAAGATGTCAAAGACAGAAGTCATGAAAAGACATTTAAATAGATATGAAACTTGGTCGTTAGGGCCACCACATCAAAAGAGTAAGACATTCTTTTATTTGACTTACAACGTCTACAATGCCTCTAACGAACACATAACCAACCCATAAGTTGGGACAAGTCCTCGCTTTATACAACTGTTACATAGTACCAAAACCAATATGTACACATGACTCGAAAAGCCCCGAATCAATCTGGAGCTCACCAACAGTCTGCAGATGATCCGTATCCTACTGTGGAGGTCTACTAGCTCCTGTGCCTACAGCAAGTAAGGTAAGTCCCCCAAGGGACGTCAGTATGAAAGAATGTACTGAGTATGTAAGGCCATAAGTAACTGCATGAAACATAAGAACTTCAATAGAATTAAATACGAGTGAATAGACAATATGGATAAACCACCATTCTGTATGTGTGGAACCCTGTACATTACCTTCATTACTTTCTTTTCTTTTACGTTCATTCATATCATTATCATTCATATAATGCCCGGTCCCCTACTGATCAGTGGGAAAACAATAACATTGGGATCGTCTCTAGCTAGGCGTATGCCCCTTTGAGCTACCACCCATAAATCAATAAAGCAGGTTCGGCCCTAGCTAGGTTTCTTTACCCGTTTGGGCTACCCCCTGTCAGGTTTGGCTCGAGCTAGGCTTTCGCCCCATTGAGCTACCCCCTGATCCAATAATCTCGGGATCGTCTCTAGCTAGGCTTTTTCCCCTTTGAGCTACCACCCGGACTCAACATTCAATCATGCATTACTTCATTCTTTACTTTTGTGAGATTGATACATTGGTGGTCATAACATTATTGGAAATTTGGAACAATAGTCAATGAATAAGATACATGTGAATAACGATTAATAACAAACCTGAAATGAGACACTTTAGAACATTTTGGAATGGAAACCATTTTGGTAACAATGAGAGCAATAGGAGTTGCCAAGAAATATGAAAAAGAGAAACCTTACATACCTTATCCTTCCAACGTATGACTAAAACAATTTAGCTCTTCCTTAAAGTGCCACTCTACAATAGGAATTTCATAACGGAGCTTACATTAGAAGTCACCTACATTACAATCCGATAGGATTACACACTAAGTTTATGCTTTATACTTCATCCTCAATACATTGTCACAATTACTTCACCACATCACCTAAACACCTTTCATCACAACACATTACAAATAATCCACCATTGATATAATTCAAAACGTCTCCGGACTACCATTTAGAGTCATCCAATAGGTACCATGAGTTGCTGATTGCATCCAAAAAGGGTAGAGGGACCTTGGGGGGTCAAAGAGAAACAAAAACAAGTGAAACAGGGTCCTAGAAGGACCTACGAAGCCACCTGCGCCCGAAGGTGGTAAGGTGCGGCTGAAGGTGACCTCTTGTCCCTGTCCATGGCCGCCTACGGTGCCACCTGCACCCGCAGGTGCCCCACTTGCGAGGGCGGGTGCCCATTTTCGGCTACCAGGGTCACTTTTGGGTCCTTTTTCGCAATAAATGGTCCATGGACAGAAGTAAGCTTCTCTTTTCATATTTTAGGTTAACTTGATGACAAGGAACAATCATGGTTTCAACATGCACATAAACATCACAAAACCATATTCTCATTTCAATACACCACCGGTTCCATGCACAATTTCACAACAACAATTCCAAAAGTCATACACAAAGAGAAAGCAAGTTAGGGATATAACCACATCTTAAATGTTGAAATTTAATCCATCAAATTCACTTCCTTCAAGATCTCAAGTCTCCTTTCAAGTTTAGAAGGCAAAATACCTTACCGATTAAATAAAAGTAGACTGTTTCACACATAGTGGACTGCTCAATACTTTGTCAACATAACCAACATATTTTACACACCATCTTATGCATATGATATATTAAACCATAAGAGTAAACACTTACCCAAGTTTGCAAAGAGATGATCTTGTCCAAAGGGTTGTTGCTTAGCGTTTGAGAGAGGAGAGAAATATCTTGGATTATTCTAGAAGTTGTCAAGTGTATTTTGGTGAATAAAATCTGATTTTATTTGCCTTTTATAATCCCTCATGGTCATCCTTATACAAACATTGGTCATAAATGAGGTGTTTACTTGGTCAACTTTTTGGAATGGGTCATTTTCCATTTGGGCCATGTCTTCTTAACTTTATGTTAGGCCTCATTTAAGCCCATTAGCACAAGATTAATTTAGCCCAATAAATTTAGTGGATAATTCACCTTATCTCAAGTTTAAATAATTCTATAACTGTTAAGGTAATCAAATAGGTTTAGAAATGTACGAGGTGTTACATCCTTCCCCCCTTACGAACATTCGTCCTTGAATGTTAGTAACATTATCCAATTTAAACAAATTCAAGTCTAAGTTTATCCTTCATATTTTACATACACATAATACTTATAAATACTTACTTGTTATTGCTCCAATTCTGCACCTTGAACTTTCTCTTCCGTTTGAAATAAATGTGGGTACTTAGACTTCATCATTTCCTCGGCTTCCCATGTGATTTCTTCTACTTGTTGATTCCTCCAAAGCACTTTTACGAAAGCTACGTCTTTATTTCTTAACCTTTTGGCCTGTCGATCCATAATAGCAATAGGCACTTCCTCATATGTTAGATCTTACGTAACTTGTACATCTTCAATGGGAGCAATACGAGATGGATCTCCGATGCACTTTCGAAGCATTGAAACATGAAACACTGGATGGACTGTGGAGAGTTCTTGGGGTAGTGCCAGTTCATACGCAACTTGACCAAATCTGCGGACAATCTGATATGGCCCTATATAACGTGGACTCAGCTTTTCCTTCTTCCCAAATCTCATTACTCCTTTCATTGGTGACACTGTCAAGAATACCCAGTCGCCTATGGAAAATTCTAGCCCCCTTCTTCTAACATAGTTATATGACATATGTCGACTTTGGACCATTTGTAACCGCTGTTGTATCACCTTAACCTTCTCCATAGCTTGATGAACAAGGTCTGGCCCAAATAAGGCAGTTTCACCCGCTTCAAACCATCCAATTGGTGATCGACACTTTCTTCCATATAAAGCTTCATAAGTTGCCATTTTGATACTTGAATGATAGCTATTATTATAGGCAAATTCAATAAGAGATAAATGATCATACCAACTACCTTTAAAGTCCAATGTGCAAGCTCGTCGCATATCTTCAAGTGTTTTGATAGTACGTTCTGCTTGTCCATCTGTCTGAGGATGAAAAGTTGTGCTTAAATTCACTTGAGTACCCAAACTCTTCGAAAAAGACTTCCAAAAGTGTGCAGTAAATTGAGCTCCCCTGTCCGATATAATAGAGATTGGAACTCCATGCAATCGAACTATCTCTTTAACATACAACCTTGCATAATCCTCAGCTATGTAGGTGGTCTTGACAGGTAGGAAGTATGCTGACTTGGTAAGCTTGTCAACTATTACCCATATGGAATCAAATTTCCAAAGTGTACGAGGCAAACCTGTGATAAAATCCATGTTAATCATATCCCACTTCCAGACTGGAAGATTTATACATTGCATATAACCTCCAGGCTTCGGATGCTCTACTTTTACTTGTTGACAATTTGGACATTGGGCTATGAATTCTGCAATGTTCTTCTTCATATTACCCCACCAATACATTTCTTTCAAATCATGATACATTTTGGTGGCTCCCGGGTGAATGATGTGCCTTTGTCATAATCCGTCTCCTTAACTCACCTGCATCCGGTACACACAATCTACCTTAGCACTGAATTACTCCCTCTTGCGTAAGATCAAATGCCTTTGTCAATCCTTGTTGTACATTCTCTTTCAGCTGCAATAACATAAGATCCGCATACTGTTTTTCCTTCACTTCAGCTACTAAGGAAGATTCTGCCACATTTTGCACCACAAATTCCTCATTTGGAGATTCAAGAAGACGAACCCCCAAGCCGGCTAGTTGATGCAGATCCTTGACTATACCTTGTTTCTCCATGAGCTAGCCATCAGTGCTTACCATTTCTTTGCGACTTAATGCGTCGGCTACTACATTTGCTTTTTCGGGATGATATAAAATATCAATATCATAATCTTTTAATAGCTCAATCCACCTCCACTGCCTCAAATTTAGATCTTTCTGCTTAAAGATATATTGCAAACTCTTAGGATCGATATATATGTCAACATGAACCCCATACAAGTAGTGGCACCATATCTTTAAAGCAAATATCACAGCTGCTAGCTCAAGATCATGTGTTGGATAATTCTCTCATGTGGCCGCAACTATCTTGAGGCATAAGTTATTACATTACCGTGCTGCATCAATTCACATCCTAAGCCAACTCCTGAAGCATCACAATATACCGCATACCCTTCTGTGCCCTCTGAAAGCACCAATACAGGTGTAGAAGTCAATTTATCTTTTAGATCTTGAAAACTCTTCTCACATGCATCATTCCATTGAAACTTGGTCGCCTTGTGTGTTAGCTTTGTTAAAGGTGCAGCAATGGAAGAAAATCCTTCAGCAAATCTTCTATAATAACCTGCCAATCCAAGAAAACTACGAACCTCTGTAGGCGTCGTAGGTCTTGGCCAATTCTTCACAGCTTCTATCTTTTGAGTATCAACCTTTATTCCTTCATCCGACACAATATGACCCAAGAATGCTACAGATTTTAACCAAAATTCACATTTAGAGAACTTTACATATAACTTACGATCATAAAGAATCTGTAAACCTGTCGTAAGTGATTTGCATGGTCCTCTTGTGATATTGAATAAACCAGAATATCATCTATAAAGACAGTCACAAACTCATCTAAAAATGGCTTGAACACCCTATTCATCAAATCCATAAAAACTGCGGGTGCATTTGTTAGCCCAAATGACATTACTAAAAACTCATAATGACCATACCATGTTCAAAAAGTTATTTTGGGTATATCTTCTTCTCTAACTCTTACTTGATGATAACCCGATCTTAGGTCAATCTTTGAAAAGCATTTGGCACTCTGTAATTGGTCAAATAAATCATCAATTCTGGGGAGAGGATATTTATTCTTGAATGTTACCTTATTCAGTTGCCGATAATCAATACACATTCTCAATGTGACATCTTTCTTTTGTACAACTAACACTGGTGCACCCCAAGGGGACATACTACGCCTTATGAATTCCTTTTCCAGAAAGTCTTTCAATTGCTCCTTCAACTCCCGTAACTCTGTTGGGCCCATCTTATACGGAAGAATAGAGATAGGTTGAATGCCTGGAATCACATCAATACCAAACTCTACTTCCCGTTCTGGAGGCAAACCTGGAAGATCTTCAGGAAATACATCAAGGAATTCATTTACCACTGGAACCGATTGAAGAGTTGGTGGCTTCACATCGGTATCATGTACTCTTACTAAGTGACATATGTACCCCTTGGATATCATTTTCCTTGCCTTAAGATAGAAAATAAATTTAACTCTCGGTGCTCCAACATCACCCCTCCATTCAAGGATGGTCCTTTGTGGAAAATGGAAATGTACCTTCTTAGCTTGGCAATCCACCGTCGCATAACAAAAAGCCTGTAACACCCCGTACATTTCCGACCCTACTTGATTGGTAATCTAGGGAGTATTTATATGCCTTATTTGAACCATTTGAACAATGTGTACCTTAGTTTTGAGAGCAATAAGTACGTATTTTATATTGTTTTTGATGGACTATTGATATTTTACTAAGGTCCGCAAAGAAAAATCGAAGAAAGGAAGAAAATCAAACTTTAAGTGCCAGGCCTCTTTTGGCTAAAATTTTTATGGCAGGGGCAGCAGTGGGGCGCGCCAGGCAGCGTGCCAGGACGCTTTTTGTCAAAAAATTTCTCCGACCACTAGTCTCTAAATAGGGCTCTTGGGTTATTGTATCATTATTCCATCTTAGTGGAAATACTCTTGGACTATTTTTGCATCTAAATGAGGGTTAATTCTTCGTCCTTTTTATTTTTTTATAATTTTTATCAATTTATGATAAATTAAGCCATGAGTGGCAAATGTCGCTTATTCTTGGGGATGAGGCTACGAACATGAATCTCGTGAGTGGAGTATTGTCTTCACATTTATGAAATTCTTAAAACATAAGATTGTTGGGGTATTATACATTAAATTTGTTGGGCTAAATTAATCTTGTGTTATTGGGCTCAATTAAGGCCCAATAAGTAGGCAAAAGACATGGGCCAAAATGAAAAAATGACCCATTCTCAATGTTGACCAAGTAAAAACTTCAATTATTGACCCAAGTGTGGCTAAGGATGGCCATGAGGGGCTATATAAAGTGGAAAAATCAGATTTTTATTCATTTAAGCACACATGCCATTCTAGACAATTCCAAGATATTTCTTTTATCTCTCAAACCGTAAACCATCTCTTTGGACAAGATCACTCATTTGCAAGCTTGGGTAAGTGTTTATTCTTGTGATTTAATATATTATATGTATGAGAGATTGTGTAGATCATGATGGTTATGTCTAAAGGTGTTGAGTGGTGCACTTTTGCTTTTAGCTAAAAGATGTGTCATCTACGTGACTTGAACTTGAAAGGAGACTTGAGGTTTTGATGGAAGTGAATGGTGTGGATGAAATATCAACATGTATGGTGTGGTTATGTACTTAACTTGTTTTGCTTTCTATATGTATAACTTGTGGGATTGTTGTTATGAAACATATTGAGGTGACTTGATGGAGTAATTGTGACGTAGTGTTAATGAGGAAGTGTAAAGGAGAAACTTGGTATGAAATGCTATTGGTTTATGATGTCTTGGTCAATATGTGGCATGTTGTGGTATTTTTGGTATGACAATTTCGTGAATGGTATTGTAAAAGGGTGAAATGACGTTATAGGACAATCATGTAACTCATTGTTGTCTTATGCACTTTTAAGGTAGTTAGTTGTTAACGTGAGCTCCGTTATGTACTTGTGTTGTAGAGTAAAACTTAAGGAAGTAGCTGGATTATTGTATTCATATTTAGGACTGTGTATTCATATTGGGAAGATATGGTATGTAAGGTTACTCTTTTCGTATCCTTCTGCATCACATATTATTCACATTGACATTGTACTTGATCTATTTTGAAATGTCCAAAGGTATTGGCATATAGTATTACTCCCAGAACCACATTGTGATTCACATGTCTCATGGTTCATTGACTAATGTTTAAAAGTTCCAATAATGTACAATCACCAACGTATCACTCTTCTAATGAACGAATGAAGTAATGTATAATTGTTTGTATATTCTTGAGTGGAATCCTAGGGGTGGAATAAACACCTAGCTTGGGTCAATCCTAATATCATGAGTGGTATCCCAGGGGTTCAAATACCTAGCATGGGTCGATCCCAATATCACAGTAACATCCCAGGGGCGACAGAAAAGCCTAGCATGGGTTATCACAGTAACATCCCAGGGGCAACAGAAAAGCCTAGCATGGGTTAATCACATCTCAGGGGTTAAAATACCTAGCATGGGTTATCCTCTTTTACCACTGATCAGTTGGTCATAGAATGATGAATGAACGTAAAATCAAAGAAAGTAATGAATATAACGTACATGGTTCCTCACATACAAAACGATGGTTTATCCACATTGATTATTCTCGTATATTTGATTCTATTGATGTTCTTGTGTATGATACAGTTTCTTATGGCCTTACATACTCAGTACATTCTTCGTACTGACGTCCCTTGGGGGACTTACCTTACTTGCTGCAGGGACAGGTGCTAGTAGACCTCCACAGTAGGTTGCAGATCATTCGCTGGTCATTAGTGAGCTCCAGTTGGTTCGGGGCTTTTCAAGTTATATGTGTACATTTGTTTTGGTATTGTAAATGTGGTCTAAAGCGGGGACTTTTCCCGACTTTAGGTTGGTGCTGTCCATGTATCTGTAGAGGCTTTGTAGATGTTGTGGGACAAATGAAGGAAATGTAAGGAACGTATGCTTTTGACTTGATGGCCCTAACGGCAAAGTTTCATATATATATATATATATATCATATATTTTCCATGACTTCCACTATTGGCATCGTATATCTTTATGTGATGGTGATGCTTATTGAGTGACATGCGTGTGAGTGTATATGAATGAAGATTGGTTCTCTTGGGCCTTAACAGCTTCGGGTGCCAGTCCGCCCCGTTGGAATTCGAGGCGTGACAAAAGTGGTATCAGAGCAGGTCGTTCTAAGGGTGTCTACAAAGTCGTGTCTGAGTAGAGTCTTGCTTATGGATGTGTTGTGCACCACATTTATAAGTAGGAGGCTACGGGAAATTTAGGAGTTGTTTCTTTTCTTCATTTCTAGATCGTGCAATGGAGCCAATGTTGTAAGTGGAATCGTATCTAACCATTGAAATTGGTTTTCTTTGTTGTAGTACAATGTCGATTACAAGACGAGGTAGGGGCAAAGGTAAGCAGGTAGATATGCTTGCCGGAGAAGGAATGAGTAAATCACCACCTGACCAAGCTAGTCAAGGTGGCGCTGAACAGGAGTTTGCATCACGGGCTCCTTCTACTTTTCCATTCCCAGAAGAGCCAAGAGGTAGAGAAGTACCCGCAAAACCGCCTATAAATGCCATTAAACAGGATTTAAGAAATACAGTGCATATGTTGACTCAGATAGTTGCTGCACAAACTCAGGGATGAGTTGGTCCAAGAACAAGTGAGGATGACGCGGCTAGAGTAGATAGTCGGCGGACACAGGATTTTCTGAAATTAGACCCTCCCATATTCACTGGGTCAGATCCAAAAGCAAATCCACAGTATTTTATGGACCAAATTCAAAGGGCTCTAGATGTTATGCACGTGATTGGTGTAGAAACAGTTGAACTTGCGGCCTATAGATTGAAAGGTGAAGTTATATTATGGTATGAAGACTGGAAAAGATCGAGGGGTATTGATGTACTTCCACCTAATTGGGAAGAATTTAAAGCGACATTCCTTGATCACTATCTTCCCTATGAGATCTGAGAGGCTCGTGTGGATCAGTTCTTAAATCTCCGTCAAGGGAATCTGAGTGTTAGAGAATACAGTCTGCAGTTTACTTCTTTGGTTCGATATGCTCCGAATGTAGTGGCCACAATGACAGACAGAGTCTATCTCTATGTGGACAGATTGGAGCCATATTTGGTAAGGGACTGCACTATTGCTGCTTTGAACAGAGATATGGATATAGATAGAATACAGGCTTTCACACAGAAGATGGAGGACCAGAGGCAAAAAAGAAGGGTACACGAATTTGACAGAGGGCCGCCAAAGAGGGCTAGACCTATGGGACAGTCTATGGTGTCCCAAGGAGAATCTCGGCCTCGGTTTTTTCCTAGACCGCCTAGACCATCATTTTCTTCCCCTACAACAGGTACTTCATCCCAATTCCGGGGATTTAGAGGCAGCCATTTTGGGAAGAGTAGTGGGCTTCAAGGTTCACCGACAACAGGATTTTCTCGTTAGTCGTGTCAGCGCTGCGAAAGGTATCATTTAGGTGAATGCCAGTTGGGGACAAATATTTGTTTTTGGTGCGGTACGACGGGGCACATAATAAGAGAATGCCCACAAAGGGGTGCAGGTGGTATAGCACGACCTACGATATCAACCGTTGCATCATCATCATCGGTTCCTTCCCCAGGTAGAGGAGTGCATCCTATTGGGAATGGTAGAGGTACCAGAGGAGCAGCCAGTTCTAGTGGAGCCCAGAATCGCACCTATGCTCTGGTGGACCGACAGAATTCGAAGGCTTGTCTTGACGTCATCACAGGTACATTATCCATATTTTCGCATACTATATATGCGTTAATTGATCTGGGTTCTACATTTTCATATGTTGCTCCGTTGATTGCTGCAAAATTTGAACGAACACCGAAATTATTAATTAAGTCAATTGAAGTATCTACACCAGTTGGTGAACCTATTATTGCAAAAAGAGTATATCGTAATTGTGTGGTAACTGTGTGTGGTCATGATACACTGGTTGATCTTATTGAACTAGAAATAATGGATTTTGATGTTATAATGGGTATGGATTGGCTGGCTTCTTGTTATGCCACGGTAGATTACCGGGCTAAGAAAGTACATTTTTATTTTCCACAAACAAATGTGCTGGAATGGACGGTAATGTGTGGGCACCGAGAGGTAAATTTATTTCCTACCTTAAAGAAAGGAAAATGATAGCCAAGAGGTACTTATGTCACTTAGTCAGAGTGAAAGATACTGATGTGGAACCACTTACTCCTCAGTCGGTTCCAGTAGTAAATGAATTCCTTGATGTATTTCCTAAAGATCTTCCAGGTTTGCCTCCAGAGCAGGAAGTAGAGTTTAGTATTGATGTGATTCTAGGCACTCAGCCTATCTCTTTTCCTCCGTATAGAATGGCTCCAGCAGAATTGCGTGAATTGAAGGAGCAATTAAAAGACTTGTTGGATAAGGGATTCATCAGGCCTAGTATGTCCCCGTGGGGTGCACCAGTATTATTTGTACGGAAGAAAGATGGCACATTGAGAATGTGCATTGACTATCGGCAATTGAATAAAGTAACAATCAAGAACAAATATCCCCTCCCTAGAATTGATGATTTGTTTGATCAGTTACAGGGTGCTAAATGTTTTTCAAAGATTGACTTGAGATCGGGCTACCATCAAGTCAGAGTTAGAGAAAAGGATATACTCAAGACAGCTTTCTGAACATGGTATGGCCATTATGAATTTTTATTTATGTCGTTTGGACTAACAAATGCACCAGCTGTTTTCATCGATTTGATGAATAGGGTGTTTAAGCCATTTCTAGACGTGTTCGTGACGGTGTTCATAGATGACATCCTGGTTTATTCAAGATCACAAGAGGACCATGCTAATCACTTACGACAGGTATTACAAATTCTTCATGAGTGTAAGTTGTATACAAAGTTCTCTAAATGTGAATTTTGGTTAAAATTTGTAGCATTCTTGGGTCATGTTGTATCGGATGAAGGAATTCGGTTGATACACAAAAGATTGAAGTGGTGAAAAATTGTCCAAGGCCTATGACGCCTATGGAAATTCGTAGCTTCCTTGGGTTGGCAGGTTATTATCGAAGGTTTGTTAAGGGGTTTTCTTCCATTTCTGCACCTTTAACGAAGCTAACACATAAGGCAATCAAGTTTCAGTGGAATGATGCATGTGAGAAAAGTTTCCAAGAGCTGAAAGATAAATTAACTTTCACACCTGTATTAGTACTTTCGGAAGGCACAGAAGGGTATGCAGTATATTGTGATGCATCCGGAGTTGGCCTAGGATGTGTGTTGATGCAACATGGTAATGTAATAGCATACGCCTCACGACAGTTGCGGCCACATAAGAGAAACTATCCCACACATGATCTTGAGTTAGCAGCTATGGTATTTCCTTTAAAGATATGGCGCCATTATTTGTATGGAGTTCATGTTGACATCTACACTGATCACAAAAGTTTGCAATATATCTTTAAGTAGAAGGATTTAAATCTGAGGCAGCGGAGGTGGCTTGAACTATTGAAAGACTATGATATTGATATCCTATATCATCCAGGAAAAGCAAATGTGGTAGCCGATGCATTAAGCCGCAAGGCAATATGAGGCACTAGTGGCCAGTTGACGGAAAAACAAGACCTAGTCAAAGATCTACATCAACTAGCCAGCTTGGGAGTTCGTCTTCTTGAATCTCCAGATGAAGGGGTTATTGTGCAAAATGCAGCAGAATCTTCCTTAGTAGCTGAGGTGAAAGAGAAGCAGCATGCGGATCCTATGTTATTGCAGCTGAAAGAAAATGTACAACAGGGTCAGACTAAGGCATTTGATCTTACGCAAGAAGGAGTACTTCAATGCCAAGGTAAATTATGTGTACCGAATGTAGATTAGCTGAGGAGACGAATTATGACAGAGGCGCATCATTCACGATATTCTATTCATCCGGGAGCTACCAAAATGTACCATGATTTAAAAGAAATGTATTGGTGGGGAAACATGAAGAAGAACATTGCAGAATTCGTAGCTCAATGTCCAAATTGTCAACAAGTAAAGGTAGAGCATCAGAAACCTGGAGGTTACATGCAATGTATCAATCTTCCAGTCTAGAAATGGGATATGATTAACATAGATTTCATCACAGGTTTGCCTCGTACACTGCAAAAATTTGATTCCATATGGGTAATAGTTGACAGGCTTACCAAGTCAGCGCATTTCCTACCAGTCAAAACCACCTATACAGCTGAAGATTATATAAGGTTGTATGTTAAAGAGATAGTGCGATTACATGGGATTCCAATTTCCATTATATCAGACAGGGGAGCATAATTTACTGCACATTTCTGGAGATGTTTTCAGAAGAGCTTGGGTACACACAAGTGAATTTGAGTACGACTTTTCATCCTCAGGCAGATGGACAAGAAGAACGTACTATCCAAACACTTGAAGATATGCTACGAGCATGCACGTTGGACTTTAAAGGTAGTTGGGATGATAATCTACCTCTTATTGAATTTTCTTACAATAATAGCTATCATTCAAGTATCAAAATGGCACCTTATGAAACTTTATATGGAAGGAGGTGTAGATCACCAATTGGATGGTTTGAAGCGGGCGAAACTGCTTTACTTGGGCCAAACCTTGTTCATCAAGCTATGGAAAAAGTTAAAGTGATTCAACAGCGGCTACAAATGGCTCAAAGTCGACACAAGTCCTATGCTGATGTTAGGAGAAGAGGGCTCGAATTTGCCCTAGGTGATTGGGTATTCTTGAAGGTGTCACCGATGAAAGGGGTAATTCAATTTGGAAAGAAAGGGAAGTTGAGTCCCCGTTATATAGGGCCATATGAAATTGTCCAAAGATTTGGGAAAGTTGCGTATGAATTGGCACTAACCCAAGAACTCTCCACATTTCATCCAGTATTTCATGTTTTGATGCTTCGAAAGTGCATAGGAGATCCATCTCGTATCGCTCCAATTGAAGATGTACAAGTTATGGAGGATCTCACCTATGAAGAGATACCTATTGCTATTATGGATAGATAAGTGAAGAGGTTAAGGAATAAAGACGTAGCTTCCATAAAGGTACTTTAGAGAAATCAGCAAGTAGAAGAGATCACATGGGAAGCTGAAGAAATGATGAAGTCAAAGTACCCATATTTGTTTCACACGAAAGAAAAAGTTCAAAGTGCGGAAGGAGAGCAATAACAAGTAAGTATCTATAAGCATTATGTGTATATATATCTATGCTAACATAAAGGTGCATTTGTTGTAAATGGGAAGATGTTATGAACATTCGAGGACGAATGTTTCTAAGGGGGGAAGGATGTAACACCCCGTACATTTTCGACCCTACATGATTGGTAATCTAGGGGAAGCAGTGGAGCACGCCAGGCAGAGTGTCAGGCCGCTTTTTGCCAAAAATTTTCTCCGACCACTAGTCTCTAAATAGGGCTCTTGGGTTATTGTATCATTATTCCATCTTAGTGGGACTACTCTTGGACTATTTTTGCATCCAAATGAGGGTTAATTCTTCGTCCTTTTTATTTTTTTATAATTTTTATCAATTTATGATAAATTAAGCAATGAGTGGCAAATATCGCCTATTCTTGGGGATGAGGCTGCGAACATGAATCTCGTGAGTGGAATATTTTCTTCACATTTATGGAATTCTTTAAACATGAGATTGTTGGGGTATTATACATTAAATTTGTTGGGCTAAATTCATCTTGTGCTATTGGGCTCAATTAAGGCCCAATAAGTAGGCAAAAGACATGGCCCAAAATGGAAAAATGACCCATTCTCAATGTTGACCAAGTAAAAACTTCAAATTATTGACCCAAGTGTGGCTAAGGATGGCCATGAGGGGATATATAAATTGGAAAAATCAGATTTTTATTCATTTAAACACACATGCCATTCTACACAATTCCAAGATATTTCTTTTGGCTCTCAAACCCTAAACCATCTCTTTGGACAAGATCACTCATTTGCAAGCTTGGGTAAGTGTTTAATCTTGTGATTTAATATATTATATGTGTGAGAGATTGTGTAGGTCATGATGGTTATGTCTAAAGGTGTTGAGTGGTGCACTTTTGCTTTTTGCTAAAAGATGTGTCATCTATGTGACTTGAACTTAAAAGAAGACTTGAGGTTTTGATGGAAGTGAATGGTGTGGATGAAATATCAACATGTATGGTATGGTTATGTCCTTAACTTGTTTTGCTTTCTATATGTAATACTTGTGGGATTGTTGTTATGAAACGTATTGAGGTGACTTGATGGAGTAATTGTGACGTAGTGTTAATGAGGAAGTGTAAAGGAGAAACTTGGTATGAAATGCTATTGGTTTATGATGTCTTGGTCAATGTGTGGCATGTTGTGGTATTTTTGGTATGACAATGCCGTGAATGGTATTGTAAAAGGGTGAAATGACGATATAGGGCAATCATGTAACTCATTGTCGTCTTATGCACTTGTAAGGTAATTAGTTGTTAACGTGAGCTCCAATATGTACTTGTGTTGTAGAGTAAAATGTAAGTAAGGAGCTGGATTATTGTATTCACATATAGGACTGTGTATTCATATTGGGAAGATAAGGTATCTAAGGTTACTCTTTCCGTATCCTTCTGCATCACATATTGTTCACATTGACATTGTACTTGATCTATTTCGAAATGCCCAAAGGTATTGGGAATAGTATTACTCCAAGAACCACATTGTGATTCACATGTCTTATGGTTCATTGACTAATGTTTCAAAGTTCCAATAATGTAAAATCATCAACGTATCACTCTTCTAATGAATGAATGAAGTAATGTATAATTGTTTGTATATTCTTGAGTGGCATCCCAGGGGTGGAATAAACACCTAGCTTGGGTCAATCCTAATATCATGGGTGGTATCCTAGGGGTTCAAATACCTAGCATGGGTCGATCCCAATATCACAGTAACATCCCAGGGGTGACAGAAAATCCTAGCATGGGTTATCACAGTAACATCTCAGGGGCGATAGAAAAGCCTAGCATGGGTTATCATAGTAACATCCCAGGGGCAACAGAAAAGCCTAGCATGGGTTAATCACATCGCAGGGGTTAAAATACCTAGCATGGGTTATCCTTTTTTACCACTGATCAGTTGGTCATAGAATGATGAATGAACGTAAAAGCAAAGAAAGTAATGAATATAACATGTATGGTTCCTCACATACAGAATGATGGTTTATCCACATTGATTATTCTCTTATATTTGACTCCATTGATGTTCTTATGTATGATGTGGTTTCTTATGGCCTTATATACTTAGTACATTCTTCGTACTGACGTCCCTTGGGGAAATTACCTTGCTTGATGCAGGGACAGGTGCTAGTAGACCTCCACAGTAGGTTGCGGATCATTTGCTGGTCATTGGTGAGCTCCAGTTTGTTCGAGACTTTTCGAGTTATATGTGTACATTTGTTTTGGTATTGTAAATGTGGTCTAAAACAGGGACTTGTCCCGACTTTAGGTTGGTTATATCCATGTATCTGTAGAGGCTTTGTAGATATTGTGGGACAAATGAAGGAAATGTAAGGAACGTATGCTTTTGACTTGATTGCCCTAACGGCCAAGTTTCGTATATATATCATATATTTTCCATGACTTTCTCTATTGGCATCGTATATCTTTATGTGATAGTAATGCTTATTGAGTGACATGCGTATGAGTGTATATGAATGAAGATTGGTTCTCTCGGACCTTAACGGCTTCGAGTGCTAGTCCGCCCCGTTGGAATTCGAGGCGTGACAAAGCCAACCAGTCCATACCCATTATAACATCAAAATCTACCATTTCCAGTTCAATAAGATTAGCCAATGTAGCATGGTCACAAACAGTTACTATACAATTATGATAAACTCTTTTGGCTATAATAGACTCACCAATAGGTGTAGATACTTCAAATGGCTTAGCTAAAAATTCTGGTGTTCAATTAAATCTTTCAGCAATCAATGGAGTGACACATGATAGGGTAGAGCCCGGATCAATCAGTGCATATACATTATGTGAAAACACGGATAATGTACCCATAACCACATCAGGAGAAGCCTCTAAATTCTACCGATCCGCTAAAGCGTAGGTACGGTTCTGGACTCCACTAGAGCTGGCTGCTCCTCTAGCACCTCTACCACGACCAGTAGGTTGTACACCCAACGATGATGACGCAATGGCTGACCCAGTAGGTCGTGCCATACTACCTGTGCCCCTTTGTGGGCAGTCTCTCATCATGTGCCCCGACAAACCACACCAAAAGCAACCAATCATCCCAAACCGACATTCACCTAAGTGAAACTTCCCGCAATACTGACACGACTGACGAGAAAATCCTGTTGTCTGGGAACCTCGAATCCCACTACTTTGCCCAATGGGACTGCCTCTAAACCCTCGAAATTGGGATGGAGTACCTGTTGTAGGATAAGAAAATGATGGCCTCGGCGGTCTATTAAACTCCTGAGGCCTAAATTCTCCTTGGGATACCATAAGTTGTCCCATAGATCTAACCCTCTTTGACGGCCCTCTTTCAAATTCTTGCATCCTTCTTCTTTGCCTCTGGTCCTCCATTTTCTGTGCAAAAGCTTGTATCCTGGCTATATCCATATCCCTATTCAAAGCAACAATAGTACAATCTCTCACCAAATATGGATCCAATCGATCCACATACCGATGAACTCTATCGGTCATAGTAGCTACCACATTGGGAGCATATCTGGCCAAAGAGTTAAACCAAAGACTGTACTCTCTGACGCTCATATTCCCTTGACGAAGATTTAAGAATTGGTGTACACGAGCCTCTCAAGTCTCATAGGAAAGATAATGATCAAGGAATACCGCTTTAAATTCTTCCCAACTAGCTGGAAGTGCACCAATACCCCTCGATCGTTTCCAATCTTTGTACCATAATAGAGCCTCTCCTTTCAATCTATATGCCGCAAGCTCAACTATTGCTATACCAGTTATATGCATCACATCTAAAGCCCTTTGAATTTGGTACACGAAGTCCTGTGGGTCCTCATTCAGATCCGACCCGGTTAATGTGGGAGGGTCTAATTTTAGAAAATCCTGCGTCCTCCGACTAGCTGCCCTATCCGTACCATCATTACTTGTAGTTGGACCTGCTTGTCCTTGACTTTGTACAACAACTATACGGTCAATATTTGCATTGCATTCCTTAAATCCTGTTCAGTAGCATTAACAAGAGGTTCTGCAGGTACTTCTCTTTTTCTCGGCTCTTCTGGAGCTGGAAAAGTAGAAGAAGCCCGCGATGCAAACTCATTTTCAGCTTCACCTTGATTAACTTGTTCAGGGTGGTGATCTACTAGTTCCTTCTCCGACAATCCAATCTAACTTCGTACTTTTACCCTTGTTCCTCCTTGTAAACGACATTTTACTATAACAAAGGAAAAACAATTTCAGTGGTTAGATATGATTCCACATACAACTTTGGCTCTACTACACGATCTAGGAAATGAAGAACAGAAACAACTCCTAAATGCCCCATAGCCTCCTGCTTATAAATGTGGTGCACAACACATCCATAAGCAAGACTCTAATCGTACACGGCTCTGTAGACACCCTAGGATAACCTGCTCTGATACCACTTTTGTCATGCCTCAAATCCCATTGGGGCGGACTGGCATACGAAGCCGTTAAGGCCCGAGAGAACCAACCTAAACATTCGAAGACATTTATGTGCATGTCACCAAATGAACACCATTTCTCTTAATATAGATACAAGATGTCAAAGACGGAAGTCATGGAAAAACATTTAAATAGATATGAAACTTGGCTGTTAGGGCCACCACATCAAAAGAGTAAGACATTCCTTCATTTGACTTACAACGTCTACAAAGCCTCTAACGAACACATAACCAACCCATAAGTCGGGACAAG
The DNA here is from genome assembly GCA_031232105.1 of Capsicum rhomboideum. Taxonomy (NCBI): domain Eukaryota; kingdom Viridiplantae; phylum Streptophyta; class Magnoliopsida; order Solanales; family Solanaceae; genus Capsicum; species Capsicum rhomboideum. The sequence goes on along the minus strand of CP124714.1, from coordinate 148,707,607 downwards.
TCCCCGATTTATACAACTGTTACATAGTACCAAAACCAATATGTACACATGACTCGAAAAGCCCTGAATCAATCTGGAGATCACCAACAGTCTGCAGATGATCTGTATCCTACTGTGGAGGTATACTAGCTCCTGTGCCTACAGCAAGTAAGGTAAGTCCCCCAAGGGACGTCAGTACGAAAGAATGTACTGAGTATGTAAGGCCATAAGTAACTACATGAAATATAAGAACTTCAATGGAATCAAATACGAGTGAATAGACAATATGGATAAACCACCGTTCTGTATGTGTGGAACCCTGTACATTACCTTCATTAGTTTCTTTGCTTTTACGTTCATTCATATCATGATCATTTATATAATGCCCGGTCCCCTACTGATCAGTGGGAAAACAATAACATTGGGATGGTCTCTAGCTAGGCGTATACCCCTTTGAGCTACCACCCATAAATCAATAAAGCAGGTTCGGCCCTAGCTAGGTTTTTTTACCCCTTTGGGCTACCCCTTGTCAAGTTTGGCTCGAGCTAGGCTTTCGCCCCATTGAGCTACCCCCTGATCCAATAATCTCGGGATCGTCTCTAGCTAGGCTTTTGCCCCTTTGAGCTACCACCCGGACTCAACATTCAATCATGCATTACTTCATTCTTTACTTTTGTGAGATTGATACATTGGTGGTCATAACATTATTGGAACTTTGGAACAATAGTCAATGAATAAAAGACATGTGAATAACGATTTATAACAAACCTGAAATGAGACACTTTAGAACATTTTGGAATGGAAACCATTTTGGTAACAATGAGATCAATAGGAGCTGCCAAGAAATATGAAAAAGAGAAACCTTACATACCTTATCCTTCCAACGTATGACTACAACAATTTAGATCTTCCTTAAAGTGCCACTTTACAATAGGAATACATAACGGAGCTTACATTAGAAGTCACCTACATTACAACCCGATAGGATTACACACCAAGTTTATGCTTTACACTTCATCCTCAATACATTGTCATATTTACTTCACCACATCACCTAAACACCTTTCACCACAACACATTACAAATAATCCACCATTGATACAATTCAAAACGTCTTCGGACTACCTTTTAGAGTCATCCAATAGGTACCATGAGTTGGTGATTGCATCCAAAAAGGGTAGAGGGACCTTGGGGGTCAAAGAGAAACAAAAACAAGCGAAATGGGGTCCTGGAAAGACCTGCGAAGCCACCTGCGCCCGAAGGTGGTGAGGTACGGCCGCAGGTGACTTCTTGGTCCTGTCCATGGCCACCTGTGGTGCCACCTGCGCCCACAGGTGCCCCACCTGAAAGGGCGGGTGCCCATTTTCGGCTACCAGGGTCACTTTTGGGTCCTTTTTCGCAATAAATGGTCCATGACCATAAGTAAGCTTCTCTTTTCATATTTTAGGTTAACTTGATACCAAGGAACAATCATGGTTTCAACATGCACATAAACATCACAAATCTATATTCTCCTTTCAATACACCACTGGTTCCATGCACAATTTCACAACAACAATTCCAAAAGTCATACACAAAGAGAAAGCAAGTTAGGGACATAACCACATCTTACATGTTGACATTTAATCCATCAAATTCACTTCCTTCAAGATCTCAAGTCTCCTTTCAAGTTTAGAAGGCAAAATCCTTTACCGATTAAACAAAAGTAGACTGTTTCACACATAGTGGACTGCTCAACACTTTATCAACATAACCAACATACTTTACACACCATCTTATGCATATAATATACTAAACCATAAGAGTAAACACTTACCCAAGCTTGCAAAGAGATGATCTAGTCCAAAGGGTTGTTGCTTAGGGTTTGAGAGAGGAGAGAAATATCTTGGATTATTCTAGAAGTTGGCAAGTGTCTTTTGGTGAATAAAATATGATTTTCTTTGCCTTTTATAATCCCTCATGGTCATCCTTAGCCAAACATTGGTCATAAATGAGGTGTTTACTTGGTCAACTTTTTAAAATGGGTCATTTTTCATTTGGATCACGTCTTCTTAACTTTATTTTGGGCCTCATTTAAGTCCATTAGCACAAGATTAATTTATCCCAATAAATTTAGTGGATAATTCACCTCATCTCAAGTTTAAATAATTTCATAACTGTTAAGGTAATCAAATAGGTTCGAAAATGTACGGGTGTTACACCAGCCTTTCTACTACTTACGTCTATAGACAACTTTCCTTTTTTTCATGGGGCTGATCGACTATTTAAGGTTGTATTCAATTGGATTTGTATCTGTATATTCAAATTGAGATCAATTAGAGAGAACTACAGATACCATCTATGACAAGACGTTTTTTTTTTTTGTTATTCTGTAAACAGTTTCTCTTTCCTTGTTGTGTTCAGTTGTATGTCTTTTTCTATTTTTTTTTGGGTAAATTAGTGTTTGATAGTATCTAATTATATAAATAGTACTGTATCATAAAACCACAAAGACGATTACTAGCTCGCAGGTAAATGATTAATCATATTTTGTTCATTAATATCTCTCTTCTATCTTTTTGAAACTTAAAAGGAAAAAAAAAATTCATCTACATTTTTGAATCTTCTTATAACATGTCTGTTTTCTTCCCCTCCCCTCTTTTTGTGAAGGATAAAAGTTTTATCCTTGCTTTGTATTCGGAAGTAAGGCCAAGCTATTTGCCTTCTTGATATATAACACCCCTTTAATATGTATTTTGTTATTTCCTTGTCAAAAAATATATATAACACCCCAGATGTCCTGGGAAAAATCTTACTAAAAAGAATCTTTTTATAAGTAAATGATAAGTCTGTTCAACTTGGGGCTTGGACCACAAGGGTTTAGGCCTTGTACTCTATCGACTGAGCTCATCCATCTTTTTAATTTTCTACTGTCATCTGTTCTCTATATACTAACAAAGCTATTAATCTCAGCTCCAGGTTTCTTGGATGGAAAAACATTTTGATGAACAATTGGACAGCTTGATGGTGCTTACCTTTAAACACCTTTACTTTGCAAAGAGAGTGGACGCTTAAGTCAGGTAAAGTGGATGCGTCTATGTTTAGTTTCGATCGCTACTCCTTGCTTTCTTACATGTATTCGTCTTCCAAATGTTGTAGGTTTTTGATACTCTTCTCCAGTCATTTCAGCAAACTATTTTACCGACATACAAGTCTAAATTTGCTCAGGTGACATGCAAAATTCTCGTCCTCTGACACCGACATTATATAGACTTCTTAGTATGTCTTTCTTACTTCAATGTACCTTGTGCCCTTTAGAACTTATATTTATTGATACTGTTTTTGCAGTTCGTGATTTTTTTATGCCTGTTCACTGGATATAGAAAACTGTGGCAGGAGATTCGCGGATAGACTTCTTGATATATTTAAGATCGGCATCAGTCCAGCGCAGAGGTGACTATAAAGGGTTTTTGAATCTTTGGCTCTTTTTCTTGTCCTGCTCACCTGTTGAACCCTGTCACTCTATTCTTGATCAATTTGTTTAGTCATCTGCTATGGATAGTTGGATACACAAGAGCTTACTGGGTAACGCTTAAGATTTTGTCTTCTTTATACATAAAATTGGAAGCGAAAATGATTCTTGTTTTATCTTCTTTTTTATCCTGCACCAGTAGGTGTGCTAGTTTGAATTTTGTTGGGGCCGCACTACTTGGGTCTCAATATTATTAGCCCCTTTTGTGATCCTGCCATCCAAATAGTGGTCCTTAAAAGTCATGTCACTGTGCTTGAGTACCTGTCAGCTGTGTTGGATAAGACAAAAGGCTGTAGTCGTTCATTTATTTTTGTTTCCCTGTCAGAAGGTTGTGGAAGTTTTTTTTTTCATGATCTTTTGGTTTTCAATTTCAAGTACTGCTGACCGGATCTGTTATTCTACGAAGTGGATAAATTTGATAATTTGTTTTGTTTGGTGTTGGAATATATAAAATGTGGCCTTTGCCACAATTTAGTTAAAAAAAAGAGAGGATAAATTTGATAGTTTTTCGCTTACTATTTCATCTGCTCATGATTGTTGGGATGTACTAATAGTTTCATTGGTTGCTTGCAGAATGAGTGCTGTTGCCTATCTTGCTAGTTTTTTGGCTCGTGCGAAATTTTTGCCTCACTCATTTGTTGCAGAATATGTGGAAAGGTTTATTTGTTAACCTAACATGTTCATCTTCATACATAATAGATTATAGTTTTAAGGTGCTTCCATTGGTCTAAAATAAATTAAAACATATCTCAACTTTTGTTTTTTTGTGCGAGGGTTCAGTTTGGTTGAATGGTGTTCCACTTATTGCGCCAATCAGGGTGGTGGTATAAATCCAATAGCTCACAAGGAATTCTATGCTGCGTGCGAGGTATTTGACAGCTGTAGTTCTAGTCTTAACCTTCAATAGTCTGTCCCACTCTGCCTCACACACAGAACTGTCATGCATGTTGTATAGAATTTTTCCTATTTGGTTTCTATTTTAAGTTGGAAACGGTTACATTGTAGTGTCAATATTAGGACCAAGATAATAGATCAGTCTCGCTTCTGTAACTGAAAAATGCGTCTCTATAAATAACCTTGGTATTGTTTATTACTTCATCTGTCCCAATTTATGTGATGAAGTTTGACTTGACACGGAGTTTAAGAAATAAAAAGGAAGAATTTTGAAACTTATGGTCTAAATAAGTGATAGATGTTTGTGTGATTGTAAATCATTTCATTAAGGGTAAAGTGGGTATTTTGAAGTTAAATTATTACTAAATAAAGAAATGTGTCATTCTTTTTGGGACTGACTAAAAAAGAAAGTGTGTCATATAAATTGGGACAGAGCGAGTATATTATTCAACAAGTGGTTTTTCTTTTTCTGTATCTTTAAGTGTAGATCTGATAAAAGGCTTTCCAAGTTTTATCCCTGGTGCTAATTTTGTTTATGTACCATTTGGTGCTACTGATAGGAAGAGAAAAGTAGAGTTTTGGAAAGTAATTCTTTTTTTATCCTCTTGATATCAAACGTACAAGAGGAGAGGCTAAAAAGACTTCTTTCAAATTAAGTCTTGCAAAATATGCAGGGAACTCAAGGAAAATTTCACCTTGGCAATGGACCTATTGAATAAAATTGTTTTCCATTTCTTTCTTTTATTATCTTTAACACAACTTTTTCGGGAACTTTTCTTGACATATCCAACCAATAGTTATTAATTCTGTTCATTGAATTGCAGGCCATGATGCATGTACTTTGCTTTAGCATGAGATCAATACGTGCCATTCCTCGCATCAGATCACGTATATCAAAGTATATAGAGGATATCCTGAGGCATCCATTGAACCCATTAATGGTGCATCGCTTGGGTTTCTTCTAGCTGGTTCAATCTGAAAATGGCTCACTAGATGCAGGGTCTGACATAAAATTAAACTAGTTGACTAAAGTTAGGGAGAACTGACTGGAGTGCAATGCGATAGGGATATTTCTCAAAGTACAACAATTTTTATAAGATGAGCTGCGGATGTTAAGATAGATGTGTGGTCGTTCATGATTAGGCTAGACTGAAATGGGCACCTCTAACAAAATGCAAAGATTGTCTGAGATGATTTGATCATGTCCTACTTTCACTTTAAAAACATTGATCCCTGGGTGATACTATGATATGTTAAACGTGTTAACCAGAATCACATGGAGGAAAATTTCGATAAAATTTATAGTCTCTTGGAATCCATGTGGATTAGTAAAAACAGAATGTAGTGGTTGCAAAATATTCATATGGTAAGAGCGCAAGAAGTGATGTGTGAGTTAGGCGCACGTTTGACTTCGAACCCTGCCACAACAACAAGACTAATAGAGAAGGGCAAAGGTGCTGGCCCATCATCCACCTAGGTTTCAGACCGTGTGACAATACCCCTCAGGGATTTCTTGGTTACCAGTAAAGGTAGTTGTGTTGCTGATTAGCTGATATTAAGGTATAGTCATTCTTGTCTCATTTTCAATAGGTCTAGTGTTTGTAAGTACTCTTGTAAATTTGGTTAGATGCTTCTATGCCTTTGTAGGGACAATCATGAGATCCAAAATATTGTTACTTTTAGAGAACCCTAAGTTGTCTTAGAAACAATTAATCGAGTATTGGAATGTAACAGACCCAACTATAGTGGAGGAAGGATTCGACAGCAGATCATATCTAGTTTGGGAATGAGATGTACATATTGTCAAGTTTACCGAAGACTTGTTATGTGCTTCTCTGTTAGTAGAATTTCTATTTGTTGATTCTGTTTCTATATTAAGGGGTCGTTTGGTAGAATGTATTGGGAAAAATAACGCATGCATAAGTTAATGTGCATTACTAGTACCTTCTTTGGTACATTTTTAGCCTATGTATAACCTCTATTGTGTATTGAGGTGTGTATTACTAATACCTCAAAATCCATGATATTAGTAATGCAATGGATTCTAATGCATGTATTAGCATGATTAAAGACAGAACTATCCCTCAAAATCTTTTTCACATCCTTTCCACCATATATATGGAGGGTATTTTTGTAAATAAATATTCTTTAAAAAAAAAATATGCAATTCATGTATTTTTAATACACCAAATCAAATACTACATAAGAAAAAATGCAAGCATAGCTAACACAAGCATTACTAATACACCATATTTTGCAGTATTCTTATACACTCTACCAAACGACCCCTAAAAGTGAATTCCAACAGGTATGCTTGCCATCAATAGTGGAAGAATTTTTTCGGTTGGCAAATGTGTCTGATAATTTTCTATCAAGTGGTTTGCTTGAGTCAGAACTTTCGATGGCTTTTGGCCGTAGAGAGCAGCTTGACATGTATTTCCCATTTGATCCTTGTCTGCTAATGATATCGGACAGGTTTGTTTCTACATTGACATTATATAGACTTCTCTAAAGCACGCACTTGGTTGATAGGGTATTAATTGACCTCTGAGAGAATTTCCGGATGATTTTTGTGCTATTCATATTTAATTAGGGTGTTTTTTTTGTCTCGTCTTGTCATATGTTTTGGTAGATACATTCGGCCACATTTTGTGAGCTCTCATGACGATGATGATGAGGGTACTACTGATGAAGATGATATCGAAATCCTTACAGCAACGGAGGGAATGGATATAGCTAATAACGGAGAAGCTCGAAGTTGTTATCAGGATCTTGATGGAAGTGATGATGAAATGAGTGAAATGTTGATTACTCCTACAAGAGTTACTCGATGCTTTAGAGGGGCCCTACATGGTAAAAACTTATCTGCACCCGGTGTATACACCAAACTAATGTAATTTACTATGGTTAACTGATTAAATGAAGTAAAATACATGTTAGTTAATCATGATTAAGTAACATGAACTCTAAAATCAAACACATGGCATACATGTATTGGCTTGGTGTATACACCGGGTGTGGGTAAGTTTTTACCGCCATGCAGATGCCTTCAAGAATCACACCTATTCCAGAGTCCTTGTAGAGGTTAATTTGCTTGTCATGAGAATAGTTAGAGCTTTTAATGAAGATTTTTGTGAATATTCGTCAGATGTTAAGAGGTCAATATTGTACTTATAGCAAAAACTATTTTTAAAACTTAGCAGTAGCTCTGGTTTGATGATCAAAATTAATGGTGGAACAGGCTAGTTCTATTGTATCCTTTTGGTATAAACACATTATGAGGTTATACGAAGGGGAGCCTTGACGTACCTGGAAATGTCATAGTAAGGCTTTGGAAGTAGCCTCTTGCATATCTTGAAAAAATGCAGTGTAAGACTATCTTACGTATAATAGACCCTTGTGGGAGTTCGGTCCTTTCTCAAATCCCCCACATAGTGAAAGCTTAGTGCATTGGCTTCTCTTTTGCATTGCGAGGCTATATGGAGCTTCAGGCAATGTGTGCAGTATAAATGTATATTGTATTTTCTTCCCTTCATGCATGTATGGTGCAGTCACTGAGCAAATAATAATGGGAAACAGACATGGCCTGTCTACTCTAGCAAAGAAATGCTACCTAAAATTGCCTTTTCAAACTTATCCCACTATGTTGCCACTCGGTCCATAATAATTTCCTCCCATGGCTCTTTCCCTTCTTGGGCCATTTTGGCCCATAGTTTCATTTTTTTAACTTTTTTTTTTTTGGGTTTCGGCCCCGTTTTAAATAGTTCGTTTTGCTGCTTTTTTTCTTGTTCGCAACAATTTTTTTTAGGCTAAAAAATATTTGCTCGTCTTTTTTTTTTTTTTTAAAAAAATAAAATAAACTAAATACAATTATATAGAAACTGTATAATTATTGTATAGAATATGTATCTATATAAAAATATATGCATAGAAACTGTATAGTTATTGTATAAAATATATATATGTATAAAATGTATATAAAAACTTTATAGAATGTTTATTAGGGATAACTACAAAGAATGACCATTCGGTTATCCCAAAATATAGTTCATCCTTTTTTCCTGTTCTTAATTCTATTCTTTTTCTTCTATGTTCAGCCATTAAACTTCTTGAAAGCTAGATTTTTAAAATTCGACTTGCCGTAAACATGAATTTTTTAGAGTTAGTTATATATCAAAAGACTCAACACATCGAGAAGAGCTCATATCTAAAATTTAGGACTGTTTAGAAGAGATTTTGAGTTGGTTGGAATGAAAAGACAACAACATTTGTATAACTCTAACTCAAAATAATGTAGATTTCATATAAAAATGATATGTATAAAAAACTTATATTAACAATCTATAATATAAATACTGTATAAGCAACGTATATGGATGTATATACATTTCTGATACATAATTATACATCATATATACATATTTATACACCATTTATACAATATCGATTACATATAGATTACATAACTATTTATACAATATCGATACATTACATATACATATGGTAATTTTGTTGTAGTTTTTTTTTGTCGCTGGTATATTTAGGTAAGAAGCCCTTAATATTTTTGTGAAAAAATAACTTACAGCGGTGTCGTGACATTTTAGCAAAAGAATGTCCAAGGTTAATAGATAATTGGGCAATGTGAACATAGTAGTTAATTCAGCACTCAGACCAATAATTTGAGGATTCATTATCTTAGGTGCTTACACCAACCCTACTTTTATTGCTTTATTTTAGTTATATGTATTTAGTTCTGCAATTACTGTTAGAAACTCAAATTCAATTATCAACTTGATTACTTAGGAATTGATTGCACTGAAAACTTATCTTATTTATTTGTATCTAGTTCTGCAATTATTGTCAGAATCTCAAATTCAATTAACTATCAATTTGATTACTTAGGAATTGATTACACTGAAAACTTATTTTATGTCTCTGTATTTAGTTATGCAATTATTGTCAGAAACTCAAATTCAATCATTAACATGATTACTCAGGAATTGATTGTATTGAAACTATGTTATCCTTTGTGGGATCGACTTCGGAAGCCAAAACCGGATTGAATATCTGCAGCAAATTGGGACATCCATGGTTTGGTTAAAAATCAATTCAAACTGATAACCAAATCAAATTGATTTTTATTTGATTTGGATTTAAATTTTAAAAAAGAGATAAGGCACAAGCGCCCTCCCCTCCAAATTATATCCGAAATTTCAGTGACACACCTAAATTTTAAGGCGGTCCTACTACCTCCCTAAACTCATTTTTTTCTACATTTTTGTTCTGATGTGGGTGTTAAGTCAGCACAAAAGGAGTATGAAATATTCGGCTACTTGACAGCTATATCAACACAAAAGGAGCACAAAAATACAGAAAAAATAAATTTAGAGGGTAATAGGACCTCCATAAAATTTAAGTGTCACTGGAATTTCAGGTATAGTTTTTTTTCCTTATCCCTTTAAAAATTGATAATATTTGGTTTGGTTTACTTTGAATTTATTTAAAAGCCACTCGAAGAAAAAATGTCGAACAAAACATATATATATGTATGTATGTATGTATTATATAAAAATAAATGTTTTGTATATTTTTTTTCATGAAAAAATTATTTATTTCTAATAAGAACTTTACACCTTAAGGTCATTTATTCAAAGAAAGTCATGAATCCAAGCTCATTGTCAAAAAAACAACTGTTGAGGTTTACCTACATATTTTTTTTGGTATTTTTTAAATCAAGTTAATTCACTTGATTAAGAATTATAAATTTTAAGACATTTCTCTATAATTCAAAAAAAATTGTAGCGAGCACAATAAAAGGTTAATAAGAACGGTTTATAAGTTGGAAAATGATGAATTTTTTAATTGTAGGAAAAAATAAAAGAGAAAAATACCATTATGTTTCTTAAAAGCTAAAATAATGAACCAATTCAACAGCAATAAAATCGATGGATATGAATTATATTTGGTTTGGTTTAATAATTAAAGAACCGACTAAATTAGTTTTCTTTTGATTTTAACTAAAAACCAACCAAAACTGAACCGTGAACACTCCTAACAGTAAGTACTAGAAGTACGAGACCTCTTGTCCCTAACATCAAAAAACTCCATAGAAATTACATCGACGACTGTTGTCTGAAATGCTACAATGCGAATGAGATAAATCACCTCATTCACTGATTGTCGATCCTCTCAACCTCATCAAGAAAAATCATCAAGGCATGATGGAACCTCTTCTCATACTCAATCTGTAACTATCCTCATAATGATTTTTTTTATTTTTGGTGCATTTTACCATTTCACCCCTTTTCGTAGTTGCATTATGATATTTGTGGTCTGTAGATATGGGTGCGCACGGTTCCCAAAGTAGGGGTGGGCATAAACACCGAAAAACCAAAAAACCGGACCGAACCGAATTGATTCGGTTTTTCGGTTTTGGTTTTTCGTTTTCGGTTTATTTTTTTCTATAATTTTGGTTTTCGATTCGGTTTTCGTTTATAGGGTCCATATATTTCGGTTAAACCAAAATTTAAAATATAATTCTATTTTTTTTTTAAGTTTTATATATATATAATGAAATTTATAATTTATTTATATACAACACCAACAACTCACTTAAATGAGTTAAATCTAAGCCCAACACCAATAGCCCACTTAAAACATAAACCTAATTACCTAAGTCCTAATTCAGTGAATTCACTACACACGAAAAAACTCACCAACACTCGAACAACGGCGAATCAAAACTCACCTACACTCGAACAACGGCGATTCCAAACTCACCAACACTCGAACAACGACGCAACCGGTGGTGATTCCAAACTCACATCGAACGACGATTCCATTTCCAAATACCGTTTTATTTTTTTCTGTTTTTCCTCTTCTTCTTCCAAAACCGAAAAAACCGAATTTATAAACCGAAACCGAACCGAACCGAATTAAATCGGTTCGGTTTTCGGTACACACATACCTATAACCGAAAATCGAAAAAACCAAAATAAATAAACCGAAACCGAATCGAATTACTGAACGCCCACCCCTATCCCAAAGTGGGCGATAGGGGGTATTCTATGAGTTTTTTCATTTTGGAAGGTTTTGAAGTTAGTATGGTTGACTTAGGTCAATATTTTGAGATTTTGAGGGTTTATGAGAATTTCGTCAGTTTCGTTAGCTCAGGAATGTCATTTTTTAATTTGTAGGACCTTTGGTTCTGTCACGATCCAAATACGCCGCGAGTGAAACCCACACTAACCCTCCGATGGGAGAACCATCTAACCCAGACTACTCAATACCAACACTTAGTCAAAATTTGAGAGAAACTAACCATTCCTTTAAATAATCCAATATCTCGAACTGCTTAACAACAAAACCAATGCGAAGAAAATAAAAAAGTCTAAAATGCCACAAGAATCTGAAAATTCATTCTACCAAAAACACTATAATTGTCAACAAACTGGTTCAACCCAAAATAGAATGAAAATATCCATGTCCGAAATAAATGGACAAGAACTAAGTAGAGGACTCATGGCTACCCAGAACATGTAGCTCACCCTTGAGTCAAAATGTGCTTCGATCTAAAGTTGAGGTCTTGATGAAGTAAATGGAAGATGTTCTGCACTTAACAAAAAGAAGAGCATAGGTAGTATAAGTACAAACCACTATGTACTGGTAGGGTCATTGGCCAACCCAAGATAATAAATGTGAATAAATAACCATAACTTAGTAAACAAGCACAACCGTGAACACCTTATAATTACCTTTATCTCAAATATGAACTATTTAGCCCTTTTCAAACAACACCAAAGAATTTAGTCAACCTCCCCTTCCATGGTGGATTTTTAACTTTTCAACGTATTTTAGAGAATTAAGGGTAGATCAGGCTTAATGAAGTTCGTATGAACCTTTTTACACTAAAATGGGTGTATATTACACTCGAATTCACCTTCAAATCACCCAAATTCATTGGGGGAGTTAACCCTTCACCTGCTACCCTTTCCACGACCAAAATCCACCAAGAACTACGTCAATCTTATGCCCAAAATGTTGTAGGAGCGTTGTAGACGTAAGAGAACCTAACATGCTCCAAATTTCGTTCAAGAACACCATCAAAATTCAAATTCCAAAAGAAGCACCAAAAATCACCCAAAAATTCTCCATTCTAATGAAGTTTCTATGATTCTACAACTACACATACATGAATAAAGTAGTAGGGATAAGGAAATTACCTTAAAATTGAAGCCGGGAGGAGATTGCAAAGAGAGAATTGAGAGAGTTTGGAGGTGAGGAGTGAAAATGGAAAAAATAAAGCACTTCCCCCAATTTGAATTGCCGCAAATTGCTGTTGCGGTAAATATACCGCTGCAGTGGTACCACTACAGTGACAAAACTCCCGGGTGTTAGTTTTCATCCCGACTTTTCGTGTGTTATGGTATAGTGCGACATTCGAACATTTTGAAATAATTGGCATGAGAATATTTTGCAATTTTCTTCTGTAGTCCTCATAAGTCGGGTCAATAAAAAGTGAACTAGTTCAAAGGCCTGCTAAAGTGTCAGGATGGTCAGTACATGGTCCCGTTATTAATTAAAACGAAGGTAGGCTAATACGAACTAGTGAAAAATTAAGGTCTTCTTTCCTTCAACATACGTAGGCCAAATTTCCTTGTATAGTCGTGCCAGAGACTCTTTAATCCTTACATGTGGATGTTTGGGAATGGATACTGGGTAAATTGGTATCTGATGTAATGACCCAAAACATTGTTACATGTGAAAATGCCTTAAAATTTTTTTATGACGAATAAAATGCTCCTAATAGGCTTGGGGAAAAATTATTTTATGGGAAAAATGAGGCCCAACGTGATTGGCCAAGAAATTGAAAAGGGAGTGGGCCTACCAGCTGCTTACCACTGTAGCGGTTAGCTAGCCACCGCTACGGTAAAGTAACCACTGCAGCTGTAACCCGACAGTAGCCAGCCTGAGGTAATTTTTAAAACCCTATTTTATTTTATCCCCCTAAGTCGTCCTTTCCACCTAAATACCCTGAATAAACCCCACCTCTACAACTATGATATTTCGAAGGCCAAGATTCATGAGGTTGGTTTTGAGGAACACCCGATAGAAACCCGACATGGGGAGACGCTTAGCACTTGCGGGACACCTCTCTACTATCAATAGCAGAATATTTTGTCTATGAGTTAGGTTATAGTTTTAAATTGCAATAAACTCGGGCCAAATTCATATAATATTAATAGTAATATTGGGAGTTCTCATGCATTAGGCCTTTAGGTATGGTGGTTAGAAGGACAGAAATGATATAAATTCGATTAGGCTGTAATAATGTGGTAAATTATTATTGTACTCCATTGGTGCGATATGTGTGGCAGGAAATGGGTTGAACCTTATGAGAATCTTGATTAGTTCAATGAATACCATGGCTCATAAGTATGGTGGGGGTGGGGTGGGCTGGGGGATTAAGTACGGTAAAAAAAAAAAAGAGCTAGTAGTAGGCTAGGGTTTGATAGATGGTGTTCTTAGTAATATAGATAGTTGTGTCTTGCCTTGAGGAAGTTTAATGAAATATAAGTGTGGAGTAGGGGTTAATAGTAACCTAAGAGAGTTTTAGGCAGCTTATGAGCATAATTAAAGGGATAGGACAACTTAGGAGACAACCTAGTAGCAAGGTACATGGCAGAGTAGGTAAGTTTAGTGAGGGCCATAGAATAACCAGGGTAAGGTTAGTAAGGTCAACTATGAGTATTTTGATAGAAGTATTTAGTAAGGAATTTGAGACCAATGTCGGAAACATGAGTGTGGGTTGTAGATAGAGAGAGTTAGCAATGACATATAGGTAGAACCACCGCGGTCTTATAGGAGGTGTGGTGTTCATGATTACGTAAATGTATGTACCTAAGGATATGTACATAAATAAGATTAATGTCCTTATGATTACACGTGAACCAGTGATTGTGATTGCTTTTGAGCACTGATTGTGACTATTGGCTGCATTGTATATTCATACATATTAATGTTATGAAGGTGAGATGATGAGGATGTTTATGATGTTATTGATATCATGATGTTCATGATGGTGTTGATAAGATTGATGAGATCGATAAGAGAAAGATATGATGCGCATATCTTGCATATATACATTCATTCATATGCCTTGAATATTCAATTATGTTTATATATTGTTGTTGGTTCCTTGAGTGGACAGGCCTATTGGTAGTGTTGATGGAGTATGGTTGCAAATCGTGAATACAAGGTACGCCCTAGTTTGAGTTTAATGCTTATTTTCCCTAAGTGCATAGTCATACAGGTGAGGTATACCATGGTGTCCCTCCTCGCAAGATGGTAGATGACGTAAGGGTCCCATCTTTGGTAAACCTCGTAGCACATTGTATTAGTTTGATACTGGGGAAAATTGGGTCAATCGAAGAATGCCCTAGATTCTAAGATAGTAAGGTCTGTGAGATTGTCTTAGGTGAGTTAGAGGGGATTGTCAAAGGACAAAGATATACAAAAATGTTAAATGACAGGTAGGTCACAGAGATGTTAAAAGTGTGGTGATATTGATTTCATAATTTGGGAATTAGAAACCGGAACTTTACTTAATGCTATGATTTCTTCCTATTTTCTATTAATGTTATTTGTTTCTAACCCTAATCGACCGATGATGCCTACTAGTACATGAGGTTGTACTAATGGTATGCTTACTATATCTCCAACTGAGGATATAGCCATGGTGTAGATCAGTTGGAGTTTCTATAGAAGCAAAGGTGATCAATCAACCACAACTCCTTTCCTCTCTATCTTACATGGATGCTGGGTCTTGCAGTCTCCCCTTCCTTGTCTAGTACTCTTGTACCGGTTTAGGATAGTTTCTGGGGATTCAATATTGATTATTTTCTGCATTACTTTTATATATCAAATGTATTAAACTAGATTTATATATGAGTTAACTGGATTAATGGGTTGAATAAAGGATTATTTAATTAGATGATTGGATTATATCGTTGAAATAGTTGTTTTAACTTCTGCATTAAATCAATGGTTGGATAGTAAGTGTTCTCCTATCTAGGATGGGGTTAGGTAGGTGCCCGCACTATACGTGGCTTGGGTTATGCTAGGTTTTCAACTACATTTAACCATCACCTACCTTAGTCCAAGCTTGCACCTCTCTAACGAACTTGAGTCTTGCCTTTTCTTGCAATCTTAGCATGTTTTTAGTCTAAAAACAATAATATAACCACAATTTAGTCAATGACCTAACACATTCAAGAATTAGAACCTAATCCCATAACCCAAAGGACAATAGGATTTTCTAAAATAGTTCCATCTTAATTCTACCAATTTCATGATTATAACGATGAATTCTAAGCATGCAATCACAAATTAAGAACCCTTGACCAAACTCCAAGGATTTTCCACCCAATTTACCTAACTGCACCAGAAAATTCACATAGGTCAAGTCCAATCATTCCCCAAACCCAAAAATTAGTGATTCTAGGTATTAATTATAAAAAAAAACTAGTTAGTAGGATGGATTTACATACCCCAATAAAGGAAATTGGTGGAAAATCAGTAAGAATAGCCCAAAATTGCCTCTCACAACCCTTGGACAAATGTGGAATGAAAATAATGTTTTCAGGTTATTTTCTACATTAATAAATGCTTATCCTGCTATAAAGGGGCTCGCCTGCAATGGCGGGATTGACCGACTCTGACTCCCGCTATAGCGGGAATATTCTCGCTATAGCAGCCTAGGTGGAGGCAGAAAGTCTATTAACTCCTGAAACTTGCCCATTTTACAACACACTTTCGGATATTGACATCCCAAACTATTCCATTTACGTCAAACCCGATATCGGGAGTTCTACTAATCCGAATTCATTTCCAAAAGTTTCTATGGATTTCTTATCGTCTTAGCTATTAAATAACCTCAAGTCACAAAATCATCCAATAATCCTTTCCTGGATTATCCTAGACCATTCCATGCTTGGATTTTTTCCAAGACTAGCCTAGCCTAAAATTTTCTAACTCTTTATTTGGAGAAAACCTTAACCCAAATTTTGGCATGCAAACTTTAACGTAATGACGAAAAGGATCCTTACAACAGATACCAATTTACCAATCATTTTTCCCTAAAAAATCAAAAAGAAAAATGAGTCTAGTAAGAATTAAGAAAGTACCTGTATCCTCAAACAAGTGAGGGTACTTGTCATGCATGTCCCTCTCGGTCTCCCAAATATCCTCCTCAACAGGACGATGCTTCCACTGAACCTTCACAGACTGGATCTCCTTGGTTCTCAATTTTTGAACTTTTCGATCTAGAATTTTAACTAGTTTCTCTTCATATGACAGATTTTTATCCATCCAAACCGAGTCCCGTTTGATGATATAATCACCATCCTCATGGTATTTCTTTAGCATTGACACATGGAATACCAGATGGACCCCTAAAAAGCTTGTTAGACAAGACAACCTATAAGCTACGGGGCTCAGATCATCAAGGACCTCAAATAGACCAATATACCAGGACTAAGCTTGCCCTTCTTGCCAAATCGCATAACTCCCTTCATAGGAGATACTTTCAATAACACCTGCTCACCAGGTTTGAATGACATGTCCCTTACCTTGTGATCCGCATACTCCTTCTGTCTTCTTTGGGCTGCCAACAACTTGTCTTGAATTAACCTCACCTTCTCTTGAGCTTCGTTCACCAAGTCTGTGCCCAAAGGCTTTACATCACTAACCTTAAACCAGCCTATGTGTGATCTACACCTTTTCCCATAGGGTGCTTCAAATGGATCCATGTCGATACTAGAATAGTAATTATTTTTGTATGAAAACTTACACAATGACAAAAACTTATCCCAATGGCCACCAAAATCAATCACACAAGTCCTTAATATATCCTCAAGCACCTAAATAGTCCTCTCAGACTGCCCGTCAGTTTGAGGATGGAAAGCTGTGTTAAGTTCCCTGTCTAACTCTTCATGTAATTTGTCCCAAAACTTAGATGTGAATTGTATACCTCTATCAGAAATGATGAAAACTGGCATCCCATGCAACCTCAATATCTCCTTAACATAAATCTTGGCTAACTATTTTGAGTTGTAGTCTACTCTAAATGGAATGAAATGAGAAGACTTGGTTAGCCTGCCTACTGTGACCCAAATCAGGTCATGCTACCCCAAGGTCTTAGAAAGATCCATCATGAAATCCATGGCTATCTTCTTCCACTTCCACTAGAGAATAGGCATTCTCTAAAGTAACCCCACAGGCTTTTGATGCTCGTACTTCACCTACTGACAGTTGTGGTATCTAGACACATACTCCACTATATCTCTCTTCATTTCAGGCCACCAATAGAGTTATATCAAGTCACGGTACATCTTGGTTTCACCCGAATGAATAGAGTATCGGGTACCATGAGCTTCTCCAAGCAAACTTTGAATCATATCACCAACATGAGGTATCTACATGCGTTATCTCACCCTCAAAACCCCTCACGTATCAAATGTGGCATTAAAATCTTTACCACACACCACCTTGTTCCAAATTTTATTCAGTTTCATATCTTCAAACTGCCTAGCCTTGATTTGATCAATGAATGTTAACTTTACCTCTACACTAGCCAATAATCCACCCCTTTCAAAAACACCAAACTGCATGAACTGCTATGCTAGAGTTTGAATCTCTCTAGCCAAAGGTCACTTTGACACCCTTAAACAAGACAAACTACCCATATTTATGGATTTCAGGCTCAATACGCTTGCCACCACATTGGCCTTGCCCAGAAGGTATTGAATGGTCACATCATAATCCTTCAATAATTCCATCCACCTCCTCTGCCTCAAATTCAAATCTCTTTGGGTGAAAACATGCTGCAAACTACGATGGTCTGTAAGCATTTCACACTTGACACTATAGAGGTAGTGTCTCCAAATCCTAAGTGCAAAATCCACCGCTGCTAACTCTAAGTCATGGGTCGGATAATATTTCTCATGAGGCTTTAATTTCCTTGAGCATAGGCAATCACACTCCTATCCTGCATTAACACAACACACAAACCATAGCATTAAGCATTACAAAACACAATAAAGTTCTGACGTTCAATTGGCAAGGCAAGAATAGAAGCTGTATTCAAAAGTGTCTTGAGCTTTTGGAAACTCTCCTCACAGTTGTCAGACCATACAAAAGGCACGTCCTTCTGGGCCAGTCTTGTCAAGTGTGTAGCATTGGAGGTAAAGTTCTTGACAGACCTGCAATAGTAACTAGCAAGACCTACGAAACTCCTAACTTCAGTCACAAAGCTAGGTCGAACCCAACTCTTTACAACTTTAATCTTATAGGATTCTACCATCACCCCATTTTTTGAAACCACATGCCCCAGAAAAGCTACAAAAGACATCCAAAATTCACATTTAGATAACTTAGCATAAATCAGCTTCTCCTTCAAAATCCCCAAAACTATACGAAGATGACCTGAATGCTCCTCCTTACTCTTGGAGTAAACCAAAATGTCATCAATATAAACAATTAAAAATGAATCCAAGAAAGACTTGAAAATACCATTCATCAAACTTATGAAGGTCACTGACACATTAGTCAATCCAAAGGACATCACTAAGAACTCATAATGCCCATATCAAGACCTAAAATTTGTATTGGGTATATCTTCAGATCGAATCTTTAACTGGTGATAACCTAACCTCAAGTCTAGTTTGGAGAAAACTGAAGCACCCTACAACTAGTCAGAAAGATCATCTACCCAAGGCAAAAAATACTTATTCCTGATGGTAACCTTATTCAAATGACTATAGTCAATACACATTCTCATGCTACCATCTTTTTCTTAATGAACAACACTGGAGCACCCCAAGGCAAAGCACTAGGATGAATGAATCCCTTATCAAGTAACTTCTGTAACTGAGTCTTGAGTTCTCTCGACTCAGTCAGAGCCATTTAATAGGGAGTAATAAAAATTGGGTGAGTACCCGGCTCCAAGTTAAGATCTCGATCTGGAGGCATACCATGAAAGTCTATGGGAAATACCTCCTGAAACTCTGACACCACGAGAACTGACTCAATAGAAGGGGACTCTGCACTAACATCCCGAAGATTTTCCCGAAAGGCCGAACACCCCCTCCCAACTAACTTCTTAACCTGAATAAAAGATACAATTTTTATGGGTTTCGACTTATACGCACTTTCCTATTCTAACTTAGCCATCCCAAGCATCTCTAAGGTCACAGTCTTAGCATTACAATTCAGAACAAAGTGATATAGAGATAGCCAAATCATACCCGTGATGATGTCAAAATCAAGCATATCCAAGATTATCAGATTTACCTAATTTTGGAAGCCCATAATCAAGACAGAGCAAGTATGATACACTTGGGTCACTAACATAGAGTCTCCAACTAGAGTAGACACATATACATAAGAGTCAAGAATATCACAAAACATGTCCAATCCTAAGGTAAATTTAACATATACATAAGAATAAGTGGAACCCAGATCAAACAAGACAGTAGCCATCCGGTCGTAGATTAGAATAATACCTATAGTGATAGAATCTGAAGCCTCAGCCTCGGATTTTCCTGGGAAGGCATAATAATGAGCTCTATCATCAATCTAGATAACCTCCCTAGTAGGCTGCGCACCACCTCTTCCTGCATTACCACTACCTTGATTTCCACCACGGCCTCTCTGATGATTATCCCGCCCACCTTATGGATGACCTCTACCATTACCTCCACTACCTCTACTAGTAGGAACCAGAACTCTAGTCTATTGCAGCCCTTGGAAACCAACCTATCTATGAGGACACTCCCTCTCTTGAAAAGTTCCCCACAACACCACAAGTATAGCAACCTCGATCTAGGGAAGGCCTTCTAGCAGAAGAATACGAAGCCCCTTGGCTTCTCATAATTGACACTATTGAGTGGCCACTGATGGACCCACTCTAGAAGCTGGGAGAGCTAACTGAATAGGGCAAGCTATATAGGCCTAATGACTATAAATGCTGGAGTAAGAACCTTTTAAGTTACCCGCATTTTAGGATTTTTTTGCTATAACTTTGGCCAACCTATTTGACTCCTTCTACCTTCTTCACATAATCAACAAAATCATTAAAGGTTTTCCTAGCAGAAGTCATATGCAAAGCTAAAACCAGTAAGTTAGTTTTCAAACCTTTCATAAATAATCAAATTCTCTGCTTTTTGGTACCAAGCAATTGAGTAGAATAATGGGACAAAGCATGAAACTTAGCCTCATAGGCTACAACATATATATTAGCCTACTCAAGGGCCAGAACTTATCCTTATTATGATCACGAAGAGTATGAGCTACATATTTCTCCAAAAATAAGGTATGGAACTGAGCCCATTTGAACGGAGGTAAAACTTGTGACTGACATAATCCCTCCACTGCTACTTTGCATCACCCTATAGTTGGAAGGTTACGAACTCAACACCATACTGTTCAAAAATGCCCATTTTATGCATCCTCTCATAATAATCAACTATAAACTTGAATGCATCCTCAGTCTCAGAACCAACAAAAGTAGGAGGTTTCATCTTCAAAAATTTAGTTAGTATGTTGTGTTCAGTCCCAGTCGTGACAGAACTTAACATAGGATGAGGGAATATCTCAGTTCTTGAGGCCTCATCCAACCTAAGAGAAAAAGTAGTAGTCTGCTAAGCACCTCAAAATTGATAAGCAAGCATAACAAGAGTGGCTCCAGTACCTGCTAACCCTCTAAAAAATGTAAGAACCAGTTGGATCAACTATGAAGACATATGAGGAAGAGCTGCAACCCCAACTGGTTCTGCCTCTTCCTGTTCCATAACATCCTCATTCATAATCTCCTCGTACTGATCCTAGGGTGGGGGAGGTATCTCAGATAACTAATGGGCTGAGTTAGCTGCCACTAAACCTCCACCTCTGGTATGTGTTGCTCCACCTCTCATTCTTCCCTACCTCTTTCTCAACCTCTAACAACTAGTCTCGTAACTGGAACTATTGGTGCGGGGGTTGTTGCTCTGGTTTTATTGGTTCTAGGGTTCACCATCTGTGGACAAAAAAATGTAGGAGGCTTGGATACCAATTTAGATTGAAAGATACCAATTGGAATCAAGTTATAGCATGAAAGAAGAAAGAAAGTGATAATTTTCTAAAGTCCTATAGCCTCTCAAAGAAAAATACAGACGTCTTAGTACCATTCCATAAGACTCTACTAGACCCATTTTGGTAAAATGAGATCAACAAAACTCTGGCTTTGATATCAACTTTGTCACGACCCAAACCCATCACGGGTGGCACCCACACTAACCCTCCGATGGGAAAACCATCTAACCCAAACTAATCAATACCAAGTCATGATCATGACTACCAACATTAACCAAGTTAACAAAACCAGACTCAATATCAATAAGTTACACCTAGCCTCAAATGCATAAGTAAGTAGACATCAATAGAACATAAGCCATTCCTTTATACTTTTAGCCCGGACTACTCAAGGATCCAATTTAATGATCACAATAACCATAATCAGAAACTAGGTCCACTCAAGTAACCATCAAACTCACCAATACCTTGTACACACATGCTAAGGGTCTTATGGTCGCCCACTAGCCATGACCTACAGGGTACGAGCTCTTGTCCATGTACCAAACATCCCAAACATCTAGTGTCTGCCAACCTTACACCAACCAATCCCTTGACAATGTCCTTTACCGATTTATCTCACAATAAAAATTATAAATCTCATGAAGATATCCTTTACCGAATCATCCCACAAATAGCAAAAGGTAGCTCAACAATCACAACTTGTCACGCCCCGAATCCCATCGAGACATAATTGGCACCCGTAACCGATAAGGCCCGAGAGAACCAACCTCTGCCTATGTTCATATGCATCTCATAATCATAACCACCATTTCATCATAATATGAAAGACGGATAAAGGAGAACATGGAACATATTTATACATACATATGAAACTTGGCCGTTGAGGCCATCCAGTCAAAACAATATATGTCTTTTACACTGTTACACCCACATCCGTCTACAAAAGCCTCTAATAAGAGCATTGACCAAAATGAACCATAAGTCGGGACAAGTCCCCGCTTTACACATTATGTACAATACCAAAACATGTATATACTCTGACTCGGAGAAGCCCCGAATGAGCTGGAGCTCACTAAAGAACCTCTAACACTGGAAATCTACTGAGGAGGCCTACTGGGACCTGCGCCTGCAGCAAGTAAGGTAAATTCCCCGAGAGGGGTCAGTACGAAATAAGTACTGAGTATGCAAGGCTCAGATGAAACTATACAACACATGAATATTTCAATGAATATGTCAATGAACTCAAAACATATGAATACTCTATGTGAATAAGTCACCATGTTGCATTTTGGAAACCATGTGGATTGCTTTCATTGCTTTCATTACTTTCTTTATCACAATACTCACTTGTTATCACATATATCACAATGTACCCGGGCCCCGACTGATCAGTGGGTCTTTCATATCATATCATTGTGTTGGGATCGAGTCGAGCTAGGCTTATGCCCCTAGACTTGCCACCCATACATCAATGCATCGGGATCGAGTCGAGCTAGGCTTACGCCCCTAGACTTGCCACCCATAAATCCAAACCTCGGGATCGAGTCGAGCTAGGCTTACGCCCCTAGACTTGCCACCCGTACTTGATCATTGACCACATTTGCATTACTTCGTTCATTACTTTGAGATTGATGCTTTGATAAGCATAACATCACTTTGGAACTTTGGAACATAACATTGTTGGAAACTTTGAATCATTGACCAATAAGTGAAGGACATGTGAATAAATATCAATGAGAAATATAACATTACTAGCACCATGATACTATTGGAACCATTGGACAATAAGCCATGAACAAGAGACACAAGTATAGGCACTATTGGAATATTGGAACATAACCTTATTTGAGCTTTTGGAACATTAACCATGAAAATGAGACATGAGATTTATCAATGATCAACGAGTAGGAAATATATGACAATGACCATGGATAAGTGCATATGGGATACCTTAGTACATTTCGGAATAAAACTAGAGAAATGTCAATGTGAACACTATTGGCCGTAGAAAGATACGGAAAAAGTAACCTTGCATACCTTGGATTCGTACTACGAATATACAACCTTAGATGCGTATACAATAATCCCGCTCCTTCTTTATGTGTCACTCTACAACATAAATACATAACGAAATTCACATTAACCACCAATTACTTTACAAATGCATACCATGTCAATGAGTTACATGTTTGCCTTTAAACATGTCATTTCCCCTTGACAAAACCATTGATCATACTAGTATTCCAAAAATTCCATAATATTCCCAACATTTACCAATACATGAAAATCAATACATTTCACCACAATACTTCTCCTTTACACTTTCTTATCCATAACACATCACAAATAATCCATCAAAGTACCTTAATACAACTCATAACACATATCGGCCAAAATTCCAAAATTTCCACTTATAGACAAGAACAAGTTTAAGACCAAAAATAACACCATACATGTTCATATTTTGTCCATACCATGATTTTTCATCAAAGGCACAAGGCCTAATTCAAGTTCAAATCACCAAGATGACACATCTTTTATCAAAGGCAAAAATACACTATTCATCATCTTGCCAACACAACTAGCATAATATACATAATCTCCCATGCATATAATATGTTAATCCATGAAAATAAACACTTACCAAAGCTTGGAATATGAAGATCTTGTCCAAAAATGCCTTAGGGTTTTTGGGAGTCCAAGAGGTGTTCTTGAGATTTTTCTAGAAAAAGAATGAAAAAGCATGTGTGTTTGCCTCAATAAATCTGATTTTTGGGTCCCCTATATAGTGCTCAAGTCATCCTTAGCCATTTGGGAGCAATAATGGAGTGGTCATGGCAAGAATGGGTCAAATGACCCATTTGGGCCAAGTCTTTTATTTCATTTTGGGCCTAATTTTGGGCCCAATTATACATATCCATGTGACCCATCAACTTTCATGTATTAATCACCATCTATATCATGTTTACATAATTCCATAATGTCACTACATTATTCTCTTACGAGATTCTCATTCGTCGCCTTGATCGCATAAATTGGAATTCTAGCCGCCCTTGGCTTCATTGGACATTTTGGATCACTATTCACATTTCATGATTTGATCATGTAGGAGTATATTGAAGTGTATTGAAGGGTTTGAATCTTTAACAATGCTCAAATAACTCCAAAGAATCAAAAGAAACCATCTAGAAATCGTCGTAGAATTGCGTTACGAATCGGATCCGGGAAGGGCATAATGTTGTGCCTTGCGCCACACCCCCTGAAAAAGGGTAGTGGCGCAAGAAGCTGGCCTTCTATGAAGTTTCTGCAGGCTGGTGGCTTGCTCCACACCCCTGAAACAGGGTAGTGGCGCAAGTTTCAGCAAAGTGCTGAAATTTTCGGCCACTTATCCAATGTTGACGTATCGTCCAATCCCTTATCAAAACACTACAAAATACTTACTTAGTGATCTTAACCATAAATTAAACATGACTTAAAGTCACCAAGTGAGGTTAGAATGTATACGAGTTCTTACCCAAAGGCTCCACGAAATCACAACACACCTCCTACGAAGATCTAATCGCACATGTTAAGTCCGATATCAAATGTTTCACCAATGACACTATAAAACACATATGCATGGCATATCAACACCTATGTAGATATAATCCCAAGGTATCAAGTGAGGTTATAAAAGTACGGGGTGTTACATTCTTCCCCCCTTAGAAACATTCTTCCTCGAATGTTAACAACAGTGTCTTATATACAACAAATGCATCTTTACTTGAACATACCTATACACATTTACATAATGCTTTTGAATACTTACTTGTTATTGTTCCACCTCCGCACTGTGTACTTCTTGGTCCATCTGAAATAAGTGGGGATACTTGGATTTCATCATTTCTTCCGCTTCCCATGTGATCTCCTCTACGTGTTGGTTTCTCCAAAGGACTTTTACGGATGCTATGTATTTATTCCTCAATCTCTTTACTTGTCGATCTAGGATAGCAATGGGCACCTCTTCATAAGTGAGATCCTCTGTAACTTGAACATCCTCTACGGGAAAAATACGAGATGGATCTCCTATGCATTTCCGAAGCATCGACACATGAAATACCGGATGGACTGAGGAAAGTTCTTGAGGTAAGGCTAATTCATACGCGACTTGCCCAAATCTTCTAATAATTTCATAGGGGCCTATGTAACGTGGACTCAATTTCCCTTTCTTTCCGAACCGCATTACCCCTTTCATCGGTGACACCTTTAAAAACACCCAATCACCTATGGCGAATTCAAGCCCTCTTCTTCTAACATCGGCATATGATTTGTGATGACTTTGAGCCGTTTGTAACCGTTGTTGGATAACTTTAACTTTCTCCATGGCTTGGTGAACAATATCTGGCCCAAGTAAAGCAGTTTCACCTGCTTCGAACCATCCGATTGGTGATCTACATTTCCTTCCATACAAGGCTTCATAAGGTGCCATTTTAATACTTGAATGATAGCTATTGTTATATGCAAATTTAATAAGAGGCAAATGGTCATCCCAACTACCTTAAAAATCCAACGTACATGCTCGTAGCATATCTTCAAGTGTCTGAATAGTACGTTCTGCTTGTCCATCGGTCTGGGGATGGAAAGTCGTACTCAAATTCACCTGGGTACCTAAACTCCGCTGAAAAGATTTCCAAAAGTGTGCTGTGAACTATGCTCCTTTGTCTGATATGATCGAAAGTGGAATACCATGCAATCGTACTATCTCTTTCACATACAACTTTGCATAATCCTCAGCTGTATAGGTCGTCCTGACCGGTAGAAAATGCGCTGATTTAGTAAGTCGGTCCACTATGACCCATATAGAATCAAACTTCCGCAATGTACGAGGCAAGCCCATAATGAAATCCATATTAATCATATCCCACTTCCAGACTGGAAGATTGATACATTACATGTAACCTCCCGGTTTCTGATGTTCCACTTTCACTTATTGACAATTCGGGCATTGCGCGACAAATTCCGCAATGTTCTTTTTCATGATGCCCCACCAATACACCTCTTTCAATTCATGGTACATTTTAGTAGCATTCGGATGAATGGAATAGCGCGAATGGTACGCCTCTGTCATTATTCGTGTCCTCAGCTCATCTATGTCCGGTACACATACTCTCCCTTGACATTGAAGTACCCCTTCCGGTGTAATATCAAATGCCTTGGTTAAATTCTGCTGCACATTCTCCTTTAGCTGTAATAAAATAGAATCCGCATACTGTTTCTCTTTCACTTCAGCTATCAAGGAGGATTCTGCTACATTCTGCATCATAACTCTATCATCTGCGGTTTCAATAAGGCGAACTCCCAAGCTGGCTAATTGATTCAAGTCTTTGATTATCTCACGCTTTTCATTCAACTGACCACTAGTGCTTTCTACTGCCTTACGGCTCAATGCATCAGCTACTACATTTGCTTTGCCTGGGTGATAAAGAATATCAATGTCATAATCTTTTAAAAGCTCTAACCACCTTCGTTGCCTCAAATTGAGTTCCTTCTGCTTAAAAAGATATTGCAAGCTTTTGTGATCCGTATAGATGTCAACATGAACCCCATATAAATAATGACGCCATATCTTTAAAGCAAAAACTACTGCTGTCAATTCAAGATCATGTGTGGGATAATTTTTCTCATGTGGCCGCAACTGTCGTGAGGCATATGTTATCACCCTACCATGCTGCATCAACACACATCCGAGACCAATCCCGAAAGCATCACAATACACTGCATAGCCCTCTGTACCCTCAGGAAGTACTAACACTGGTGTGGAAGTCAACTTATCTTTCAATTTTTGGAAACCTCTTTAACATGCATCATTCCATTGAAATTTAATTGCCTTGTGAGTTAACTTTGTCAATGGTGCCGCAATAGAAGCAAATCCTTCTACAAATCTTTGGTAATAACCTGCCAAACCCAGAAAACTGCGAATCTCTGTGGGTCTCGTAGGTCTTGGCCAGTTTTTCACTGCCTCTATCTTTTGGGTATCAACCTGTATGCCTTCATCTGATACAATGTGACCCAAGAACGCGACTGATTTCAACCAAAACTCACATTTGGAGAATTTTGCATACAACTTATGCTCACGGAGAATTTACAACACTTGCCGTAGGTGATAAGCATGGTCTTCTGGTGATATTGAATAAACAAGGATGTCATCTATAAATACTGTCATGAACACGTCTAGGAATGGATTAAACACCCTGTTCATCAAATCAATAAACACAGCCGGTGCATTTGTTAGTCCAAATGACATAACTAAAAATTCATAATGGCCATACCGTGTTCGAAAAGCTGTCTTGGGTACATCCTCCTCTCTAACTCTGACTTCATGATAACCCGACCTTAAGTCAATCTTCGAAAAACACTTGGCACCCTGTAACTGATCAAACAAATCATCAATTCGAGGGAGGGGATATTTGTTCTTGATCGTTACTTTATTCAGTTGCCGATAGTCGATGCACATTCTCAAGGTGCCATCTTTCTTGCGCACAAATAATATCGGTGCACCCCACGGGGACATACTAGGCCTAATGAAGCCCTTGTCCAGCAAATCTTTCCACTGCTCCTTCAATTCACGTAGTTCCGCTGGAGCCATTCTATATGGAGGGATAGAAATAGGCTGAGTGCCTGGAATCACATCAATGCCGAATTCCACTTCTCGTTCTGGGGGTAAACCTGGAAGATCCTCTGGAAATACATCCAGAAAGTCATTGACTACCGGTACTGACTGTGGAGTTAATGGTTCCACATTATTATCTTTCACTCGTATCAAATGACATATGTATCCCTTGGTAATCATTTTTCTGGCTTTCAAATAGGAAATAAATCTCCCTCGTGGTGCCCCTACATTACCCTGCCATTCAAGAACATTTTCTTGCAGAAAACAAAATTGCACCTTCTTGGCCCGGCAATCTACCGTAGCATAACAAGAGGCCAACCAATCCATTCCCATAATTACATCAAAATCCACCATGTTCAATTCAATGAGATCGGCCAACGTATCATGACCACACACAGTTACCACACAGTGACGATACACTCTCTTTGCAATAATATATTCACCAACCGGTGTAGACACTTCAATTGACTTAATTAATAATTTCGGTGCCTTTGCAAATTTCGCAGCAACCAATGGAGTAACATAGGAAAATGTAGAACCTGGATCAATCAGTGCATATACAGTATGTGAGAATACGGATAATGTACCTGTGATGACATCAGGGGAAGCCTCTGAATTCTGGCGGTCCACCAAAGCATAAGTGCGATTCTGGACCCCGCAGTGCTGACACTGCTGACGAGGGAAACCTGCTGCCTGTGATCCATGAACCCCACTACTTTGCCCTGCTGAACCACCTCTAAACCCTCGAGACTGCAAATAAGCACCACCTGTGGAATAAGAGAACGACGGTCTAGGTGGTCTAGGAAATATGCGGGGCCTAGATCCTCCTTAGGACATCATAGGTGGTCCCATAGGTCTAGCCCTTTTGGACTGTCCCCTATCAAATTCATGTACCCTTCGTCTCTGTCTTTGATCTTCCATTTTCTGGGCGAAGGCTTGTATGCGAGCAATGTCCATGTCCCTATTCAGGGCCGCAATAGTGCAATCTCTTACCAAATATGGCTCTAGTCTGTCCACGTATCTATGGACCCTGTCTGTCATCGTAGCCACAACATTTGGCGCATATCGAGCCAAGGAATTAAATTGCAAGCTATATTCTCTGACGCTCAAATTTCCTTGACGGAGATTTAGGAACTGATCCGCACGTGCCTCACGGATCTCATAGGGCAAGTAATGATCAAGAAAAGCCACTTTGAACTCTTTCCAAGTAGGTGGGGTTGCATCCATATCACGGGATTTCTTCCAATCCTCGTACCACAATATTGCCTCTCCTTTCAACCTGTACGCGGCAAGTACCACTGTTTCTATCCCTGTCACATGCATAACTTCCAATGCCCTCTGAATTTGATCCACGAAGTCCTGTGGATCTGCTTTTGGATCTACCCCTGTGAAAATAGGAGGGTCCAGTTTTAAGAAATCCTGTGTTCTGCGACTTGCCATTCTAACCGCATCATCATCATGTGCCATTGCACCAGCTCTTCCCTGGCTTTGTGCCGCCACTAACTGTGTCAACATCTGTACAGCATTCCTAAGATCCTGATCTGTGGCATTCGTCGGTGGTTCCACGGGCACTTCCCTTCTTCTCGGCTCTTCTGGAGCTGAAGAAGTAGAAGAAGCTCGCGTTGCGAACTCAGTTTCAGCCCCACCTTGATCAACTTGTTCAGGGGGTGGTCTACTTGTTCCCTCAGCAATTCTATCTATCAGCTTACTTTTACCTTTTCCTCTTCCTCTTCTAGTATTCGGCATTTTGGCTATACCAAAGAAAAACAATTACCAAGATCAGATACAATGCAACTGACAACATTGGCTTTATTGCACGATCTAGAATGAAGAAAAGAAATAACATCCTAAATGTCCCGTAGCCTCCTACTTATAAATGTGGTGCACAACACATCGATAAGTAAGACTCTACTCAGACACGGCTTTGTAGACATCCTTAGACTGACCTGCTCTGATACCACTTTTGTCACCCCCCGAATCCCATCGAGACATGATTGGCATCCGTAATCGATAAGGCCCGAGAGAACCAACCTCTGCCTATGTTCATATGCATCTCATAATCATAACCACCATTTCATCATAATATGAAAGACGAATAAAGGAGAACATGGGACATATTTATACATACATATGAAACTTGGCCGTTGAGGCCATCCAGTCAAAACAATATATGTCTTTTACACTGTTACACCCACATCCGTCTACAAATGCCTCTAATAAGAGCATTGACCAAAATGAACCATAAGTCGGGACAAGTCCCCGCTTTACACATTATGTACAATACCAAAACATGTATATACTCTGACTCGGAGAAGCCCCGAATGAGCTGGAGCTCACCAAAGAACCGTTAACACTGGAAATCTACTGAGGAGGCCTATTGAGACCTGCGCCTGCAGCAAGTAAGGTAAATTCCCCGAGAGGGGTCA
The DNA here is from genome assembly GCA_031232105.1 of Capsicum rhomboideum. Lineage (NCBI taxonomy): Eukaryota > Viridiplantae > Streptophyta > Magnoliopsida > Solanales > Solanaceae > Capsicum > Capsicum rhomboideum. The sequence continues at coordinate 148,677,015 of CP124714.1, read as the reverse complement.
GTACAAAATAAGTACTGAGTATGCAAGGCTCAGATGGAACTATACAACACATGAATATTTCAATGAATATGTCAATGAACTCAAAACATATGAATACTCTATGTGAATAAGTCACCATGTTGCATTTTGGAAACCATGTGGATTGCTTTCATTGCTTTCATTACTTTCTTTATCACAATACTCACTTGTTATCACATATATCACAATGTACCCGGGCCCCGACTGATCAGTGGGTCTTTCATATCATATCATTGTGTTGGGATCGAGTCGAGCTAGGCTTATGCCCCTAGACTTGCCACCCATACATCAATGCATCGGGATCGAGTCGAGCTAGGCTTACGCCCCTAGACTTGCCACCCATAAATCCAAACCTCGGGATCGAGTCGAGCTAGGCTTACGCCCCTAGACTTGCCACCCGTACTTGATCATTGACCACATTTGCATTACTTCGTTCATTACTTTGAGATTGATGCTTTGATAAGCATAACATCACTTTGGAACTTTGGAACATAACATTGTTGGAAACTTTGAATCATTGACCAATAAGTGAAGGACATGTGAATAAATATCAATGAGAAATATAACATTACTAGCACCATGATACTATTGGAACCATTGGACAATAAGCCATGAACAAGAGACACAAGTATAGGCACTATTGGAATATTGGAACATAACCTTATTTGAGCTTTTGGAACATTAACCATGAAAATGAGACATGAGATTTATCAATGATCAACGAGTAGGAAATATATGACAATGACCATGGATAAGTGCATATGGGATACCTTAGTACATTTCGGAATAAAACTAGAGAAATGTCAATGTGAACACTATTGGCCGTAGAAAGATACGGAAAAAGTAACCTTGCATACCTTGGATTCGTACTACGAATATACAACCTTAGATGCGTATACAATAATCCCGCTCCTTCTTTATGTGTCACTCTACAACATAAATACATAACGAAATTCACATTAACCACCAATTACTTTACAAATGCATACCATGTCAATGAGTTACATGTTTGCCTTTAAACATGTCATTTCCCCTTGACAAAACCATTGATCATACTAGTATTCCAAAAATTCCATAATATTCCCAACATTTACCAATACATGAAAATCAATACATTTCACCACAATACTTCTCCTTTACACTTTCTTATCCATAACACATCACAAATAATCCATCAAAGTACCTTAATACAACTCATAACACATATCGGCCAAAATTCCAAAATTTCCACTTATAGACAAGAACAAGTTTAAGACCAAAAATAACACCATACATGTTCATATTTTGTCCATACCATGCTTTTTCATCAAAGGCACAAGGCCTAATTCAAGTTCAAATCACCAAGATGACACATCTTTTATCAAAGGCAAAAATACACTATTCATCATCTTGCCAACACAACTAGCATAATATACATAATCTCCCATGCATATAATATGTTAATCCATGAAAATAAACACTTACCAAAGCTTGGAATAGGATGATCTTGTCCAAAAATGCCTTAGGGTTTTTGGGAGTCTAAGAGGTGTTCTTGAGATTTTTCTAGAAAAAGAATGAAAAAGCATGTGTATTTGCCTCAATAAATCTGATTTTTGGGTCCCTTATATAGTGCTCAAGTCATCCTTATCCATTTGGGAGCAATAATGGAGTGGTCATGGCAAGAATGGGTCAAATGACCCATTTGGGCCAAGTCTTTTATTTCATTTTGGGCCTAATTTTGGGCCCAATTATACATATCCATGTGACCCATCAAATTTCATGTATTAATCACCATCTATATCATGTTTACATAATTCCATAATGTCACTACATTATTCTCTTACGAGATTCTCATTCGTCGCCTCGATTGCAAAAATTGGAATTCTAGCCGCCCTTGGCTTCATTGGACATTTTGGATCACTATTCACATTTCATGATTTGATCATGTAGGAGTATATTGAAGTGTATTGAAGGGTTTGAATCTTTAACAATGCTCAAATAACTCCAAAGAATCAAAAGAAACCATCTAGAAATCGTCGTAGAATTGCGTTACGAATCGGGTCCGGGAAGGGCATAATGTTGTGCCTTGCGCCACACCCCCTGAAACAGGGTAGTGACGCAAGAATCTGGCCTTCTCTGAAGTTTCTGCAGGCTGGTGGCTTGCGCCACACCCCTGAAACAGGGTAGTGGCGCAAGTTTCAGCAAAGTGCTGAAATTTTCGGCCACTTATCCAATGTTGACGTATCGTCCAATCCCTTATCAAAACACTACAAAATACTTACTTAGTGATCTTATCCATCAATTAAACATGACTTAAAGTCACCAAATTAGGTTAGAATGTATACGAGTTCTTTCCCAAAGGCTCCACGAAATCACAACACACCTCCTACGAAGATCTAATCGCACATGTTAAGTCCGATATCAAATGTTTCACCAATGACACTATAAAACACATATGCATGGCATCTCAACACCTATGTAGATATAATCCCAAGGTATCAAGTGAGGTTATAAAAGTACGGGGTGTTACACAACTGCAATGAGAATAAACAACCACAATTGTACAATCCACAAGCCTTCAATACAACCTCATTATATGTGATTAACACTTAGGATATCATTCAACAATTTAATTTTTTTGAACATGTATTCTAACAAGTATAAAAGGAAATAGTTAACATGCACACATAAACCAAGTTGGGTTTTGTAATGACTTAAAATGTCATTAAGTATGAAAACGCCTTAGAAAAATTTGATGACAAATAAAATTCTCCTACTAGGCTTGGGGAAAAATTATTTTATGTGAAAAAATGAGGCCCAATCACAATAAAAAGAGAGTGGGCTAGTCTGTTTCTTACCATTATGACAGTTGGCTAACCGCTGCAATGGTAACTCAATAGTAGCCAGCTCTAGGTAAATTTAAAAACCCTTTTTTACTTTATACCACTAGGTCATCCTTTCCCCCCAAAAAAACACTCTTAATAAACCCACATCTATAGCTATGATATTCCAAAGGCCAAGATTTATGAGGGCAGTTTTGAGTCACACCCAGTGGGAACCTGACATGGGGAGACGCATAGCACTTGTGGGACAACTCTCTACTCTCAATAGTAGCATATTTCATCTGTGATGTAGGTTATGGTTTTAAATTGAAATAAACTTGGGCAAGATTCATTTAATATTGATAGTAATGTTGGGATTTCTCATGCATTAGGCCTTGGACATGGTTTTTGGAAGAACAAAAATGATAAAAATCCGCTTAGGCTTTAATGATGTGGTAAATTGTTGTTGTACTCCAGTGGTGCAATATGTGTGCCAGGAAATGGGTTGAATCTCATGAGAATCTTGATTAGTTGAATGAATGCTATGGCTCATAAGTATGGTGGGGGAGGAGGGGTTAAGCATGGTAAAAAGGGAGAGAAATTAGTAGTCTAGGGTTTGATAAAGGGTTTCCTTAGTAATCTAGATAGTTACATCTTGCATTGAGGAACGTTAACAATATATAAGTATGGAGTAGGGATTAATAGTAACCTAAGTGATTTTTAGGTGACTTATAAGCAAAATTAAAGGGATAGGACAACTTAGAAGACAACCTAGTGGCAAGGTACGTGGCAGAGTAGGTAAGTTTGGTAAGGGTCATAGAATAACCAGGGTAAGTTTAATAAGGTCAAGTAGTATGAGTATTTTGATAGAAGTATTTAGGAAGGAATTTGAGAACGATGTCGAAAACATGAGTATGGGTTATAGATAGAGAAGTTAGCAATTACATCTGATAGAACCACCCCAGTCTTATAGGAGGTGTGGTGTAAACGATTATGTAAATGTATTTACCTAAGGATATGTACTACGGAAATAATATTGATGTCAATATGATTACATTTGAACCTGTGATTATGATTGCTTTTAGATACAACTTATGATTATTGACTACATTGTATATTCATACATATTGATATTATAGAGGTAAGATGATGACGATGTTGATAATGTTTTTGATATCATGATGTTCATGATGATATTGATGAGATTGATGAGATCGAGAAGAGAAAGAGATAATGCACACATCTTGCATACATGCATTCATTCATATTCCTTGAATGTTCAATTATGTTTATATGTTGCTGTTAGTTCCTTGAGTGGATCGGACTATTGGTAGCGTTGATGGAGTATGGTAGCAAACCGTGAATATAAGGTATGCCCTACTTTGAGTTCAATGCTTATTTTCCCTAAGTGTATAGTTATACAAGTAAGGTATATAGTGTTGTCCATCCTCGCAAGATGGTAGATGACGTAAGGGACCCAGTTGGGTAAACCTCGTAGCATATTATATTAGTTGGATACTGGGGAAAATTGGGTCAACCAAAGAATGCTCCAGAGTCTAAGATAGTAAGGTCCATGAGATTGTCTAAGGTGAGTTAGAGGGGATTGTCAAAGGGCAAAGATATACAAAAATGTTAAATAGTAGTAGGTCACAGAGATGCTAAAAGTGTGGTGTTATTGGTTTCATAATTTGAGAATTAGAAACCGGAACGTTACTTGATGCTATGATTTTTTCTTATTTTCTATTAATGTTATTTATTTCTAATCTTGGTCGGCCGATGATGCCTACCAATACGTGCAGTTATACTGATGCTACTCTTACTATATCTCCAACCAGAGATATAGCCATGGTGCATGTCAATTGGAGTTTCTATAAAAGAGAAGGTGATCACTCTACCGCAACTTCTGTCTTTTCGATCTTACATGGATGCTAGGTCTGTGAGTCTCCTATTCCTTATCTAGTGATCCTGTACCGGTTTAGGTTAGTTTCTGGGGATTCGCTATTGATTATTTTCTGCATTACTTTTATGTATCAAATGTATTAAACTAGATTTATATATGAGTTAACTAGATTAATGGGTTGAATGAAGGTATTTAATTAGACAACGTGATTATATCATTTAAATAGAATTGTTTTAACTTTCGCATTAAATGAATGGTTGGATAGTAAGGGTTCTCCTATCTAGGGTAGGGTATGGTAGGTGCCCGCATGATCCATGGCTTGGATCATGACATGATTGTATCATAGGCTAGGTTACCAACCTCCCAGTTCACGAGCAAATATCAAGTAGAGTCCGGCGGATTGGTTTGTTGACGTCCACATTAAATTAATAGAAAGCTACAAGGCATCTAGGAGTATGATTCACTTTCTTCTCTCCTATCATGCTATTTCAGTGTTTTTCCCCTAGTTAAGTCTAATTTGTAACTTGTAGATTCTAATTGGTATTTCAATCATCATAATTGGAACTAGTTTGTTCCAATTGGTATCTCGCTATCATTTGAAAGGTTGGAATAGGGTATTCCAACCTGTAGAGGTCAATAAGAAGTGTAAGTGTTGAATTGTTATGTTGTGAAATTTTCTTGATATTGTGTTAAAATACTAGTATTTTAAATGTTTTATTATGTTATGATAGAATACGATGTGTATTACTTATATGGATAGTTGTTGTCTGATCATACTGTTACCTGGTTGTTGGGTTGTTAAACTCTTAAGTACAAAAATTTTATTGTGTATGTTAATTTGTATGATGTGTGGATAAGGGACCCAAGGATCGTGAAGATCGGTATGATCTCGAGGTGTATCTTTATTTTTGTGACTTGAGGCATACCTCATCTCTCCATGATTTGGTACTCCTTAATTGCTATTCGAATCCGAACGAACTACCCAGGTGCCTTACTATTCTGTGAGACATATAGTGAAGAATGCTGTACTTGAGATGAAAAGAAGGTAAAAATATGTTAGAATTAATCAAGTTGAGGAGTTAGTTGCATTTACAATAGTTTGGGTCACAATATAATCACTCTAGACCTTACAAACTATTGGACGTGAGAGTTAGAAACTATAATAGTGTTCAAAAGATTGCGTAGTGGGAGAAAAGACCTGGAAACAGTTGGAAAAAAGGGAAAAAGTGGAACCACTGGAGGTTACCGCTGCATCAGTAAGATTAACCGATGCAGCGGCTCCATGTAGTAAGCTGCCAGATATTTCCCCATTTTTGTGACTTTGAAATCATTGCAAAGCAACCTTGTATTCGCGATAAACAAAGATAAAGTTTATTTATGATATATAAAAGAAGCTAAACCAATTATTATTAAAGGTGCGGGAACAATAAATGTCCTAAAATGCAAAGAAAATAAAAAGTGTAATTATTTGTTGTAAGCCCCAAACGAGGGAAACCCAGATCCAAATAGATTAAACATAAAATAGGGGGCGATATCTAGCTGGTGGCATTGTCTCCAAGGCTTGAGGCATCTGAACCCTTCTCCTCTATCCCGCTAAGAAATGAAAACTCCTCGGCATCCTTCCTTGTCAGCTTTGGGAGCTTCTTGGTAGGGGAGGCACACTTGAACATGACCTGAATTGCCGTCCACATCCTCACTAGCATATGATCTCGAGAGTAGTGCTTCTTCTTCTTTGCATCTAGCTCCATTCGGAGCTTAGCGTAGGCACGAGCTAGGTTCATGGAGGCAGTCGAGCTCGAAGGAGCCAATCTCGGTGGAGGAAGATGAGTCTTCTCTAGATAGCCCCACACAGTAGCAAGGTTAACCTCCTAACCACTGAGAGATATGGGAGTTTAGGTAGAAAGGGTTCCAGACTCCTTGCCCCACCAACCCGACTACTTTCCCCTTTTTCTCTTGTCTTTCTTTTTTTCTTGCTCCCTCCTTGTATGCCCCTACTGCTTAGTGGGTTGTACGACATATTGCACACCTCTATAGTATTATGAATCTCCCTAGGCATTTCAACCCTAGTGCATTGCACGATGTTCAGGAAAGGCAAGAAAAGATCTCTTGCTGACCTCTCCCTAAAATAAAAGTTCCACCACTCATCTACAATCTGCGCCCTCACGTTCATATCAATCCCCACAGGAGCGCACGCCACCACCATAGCCCAATAAATGGCCACATCTATAACATTTCATGAAGGACAAATCCTCTGGTACACCAACTACAACCACACCTTAGCCTCGACCGAGAAATAAACGCTCTTAGTCCCCTTGACGTTGGACCATTTCACCCTATTAGCTTGACCCTCCGGTGCCAAAACCCGAGCCGCCAACTTCAAATTTGATTCCCTAACCTTCACTTTAAAAATGGTATTTGAGTTATTAGGGACCCCCAAGGTGTCATTGATAGTGGCAACATCCACTGGAACCTTCTTTCCTCGAATATGAATAGTGGGGAGGGGTACCAACCACTCCAGAGTCGGGAGCATGGAATAAGACTCCCAAAAAATCTCCATGTTATGTTGTGGGATGGGCTCAGTCAGTATCTCCCATCTAAATACCTTCTTATGGTCATAAAAATCTTACAACTCCTATTCCATATCTCTCATTACAAGACCCCACTCACGGAGGAAACCTCTAGTGTGCAACCCTTCCTCATAAGGTTGCCACATTTGGTGTCAGGAAATCTGCAGTAGCGGCATTGGTGTTCCATGATAATCCTGCAAACATCATAATTACAAGAGTTAGAAACCATAACGGGGTGCTACAAGAGAGAAGAAATTCAAAAAAACTACAAGGTAATAAAAATCTGGGAGGCTACTGCCAGGTACCACCGCAACGGTTAGTTAATCACTGCAGCAATACTGCTGCGATGGTAATTTACCACTGCAGTGGTACCGCTGTGGTGAAAAACTTACCGCTGCAGCGGTTCTATTATCCCCAACCCGTCAACATCCCCTTCCGTGGTGGCTTTTCAACTTTTCTACTTATTTTTGAGAATTAAGGGTAGAATAGGCTTTGTAAAGTTCATATGAATCTTGTTACACTAAAATAGCAGTGTATAACACTTGAATTCACCCTCAAATCACCCAAATTCATTGGTGGAGTTAACCTTTCACCTTCTACCTTTCCCTACAGATAAAATCCAACAAGAACTACGTCAATCTTATGCCCAGAGCACTGTAACAGCATTGTAGACGTAAGAGAACCTAACATGCTCCAAATTTCATTCAAGAACACCATAAAAATTCAAGTTCAAAAAGTTGCACCAAAAACCACCCAAAAATTCTCTATTCTAATAAAGTTTCTATGATTCTACAATGATAAATACATGAATAAAGTAGTATGGATGATGAAATTACCTTAAAATTGAAGCCAGGAGGATATTGCAAAGAGAGAATTGAGAGAGTTTGGAGGTAAGGAGTTAAAATAGGGAAAATGAAACATTTCCCCCTATTTTAATTGTCGCAAATTGCTGTTGTGGTAAATTTACCACTGCATCGATACCACGATAGAGGAAAAACCCCTGTGTGTCAATTTTCATCCTGACTTTTCGAGCATTGTGTTATAGTGCGACATCCGAACATTTTGAAATAATTGGCAACTGAATATTTTTGCAATTTACTTTCGTAGTCCTCATAAATTGGGTAAATAAAAAGTCAACCAATGCTAAGGCCTGCTAAAGTGTCAGGATGGTTAGTACGTGGTCCCATTATCAATTAAAACGAAGGTAGGATAATACAAACTAGTGAAAAATTAAGGTCGTCTTCCTTTCAATGTATCATAGGCCAAATTTCCTTGTATAGTCATGCCAGAGATTCTTTAATCCTCACCTGTGGCTCTTTGGAGATGAATAATAGGTAAATTTGTATCTGATGTATCCACCCAGAACATTGTTATGTGTGAAAAAGTCTCAAATTTTTTTTATGACGAATAAAATGCTTCTAACAAGGCTAGGGAAAGTTTATTTTATGGGAAAAAATGAGGTCCAATGTGATTGGGCCAACTAGTTGCTTACCATTACAGTGGTTAGCCAGCCATCACTGCGGTAAAGTAACCACTACAGTGGTAACTCGATAGTAGCCAGCCTGAGGTAATTTTTACAACCCTTTTTTATTTTATCTGTCTAGGATGTCCTTTCCCCCTAGAAACACACCCTGAATAAACCCCACCTCCACATCTATGAGATTCCTAAAGCCAAGATTTATGAGAGAGGTTTCGAGGCACATCTAGCGGGAACCCTACATGTGGAAACGCTTAGCACTTGTGGGACAAGTCTCAACTCTCAGTAGCAACATATTTTGTCTACGAGTTAGGTTATAGTTTTAAATTGCAATAGACTTGGTCCAGATTCATATAATATTGATAGTAATATTGGGAGTTCTCATTCATTAGGCATTTGAGAACTGTGTTTGGAAGGACGAAAATGATAAAAATTCGATTAGGCTTAAATAATGTTGTAAATTTTTGTTGTACTTAATTGGTGAGATATGTGTGACAGGAAATGGGTTGAATCTTATGGGAATCTTGATTAGTTGAATAAATACCATGGCTCATAAGTATGGTGGGGTTAAGTATGGTAAAAAGGGAGATGTAGTACTAGGCTAGGGTTTCATAGAGGGTGTTCTTAGTAATCTAGATAGTTACATCTTTCATTGAGGAAGGTTAACGAAATGTAAGTATGGAGTAGGGGTTAATAGTAACCTAAGGGAGTTTTAGGTGACTTATGAGCGTAATTAAAGAAATATGACAGTTTAGGAGACAACCTTGTGGCAAGGTACATGGCAAAGTAGCTAAGTTTGGTGAGTGTCATAGAATAACCTGGGTAAGGTTAGTAAGGTCAAGTATGGGTATTCCGTTAGAAGTATTTAGTAAGGAATTTGAGACTGTTGTCAAAAACACGAGTGTGGGTTATAGATAAAAAGAGTTAGCAATGGCATAGAGGTAGAACCACTACGGTCTCGTAGGAGATGTGGTGTACACGATTACGTAAATATATGTACCTAAGGATATATACATAAATAAGATTGATGTCTCTATGATTACATGTGAACCAGCGATTGTGATTACTTTCAGGCACTGCTTGTGAATATTGACTGCATTATATATTCATACATATTGATATTGTAGAGGTGAGATGATGAGGATGTTGATGATGTTATTGATATCATGATGTTAATGATGATGTCGATGAGATTGATGTGATCGAGAAGAGAAAGAGATGATGCACACATCTTACATACATGCATTCATCCATATGCCTTGAACATTCAATTATGTTTATATGTTGTTGTTGGTTCCTTGAGTGGACCGGCCTATTGCTAGTGTTGATGGATTTTGGTGGAAAATCATTAATACAAGGTACACCCTAGAATTGAGTTTAATGCTTATTTGGCCTAAGTGTATAGTCACACAGGTGAGGTATACCATGGTGTCCCTCCTTGCAAGATAGTAGATGACGTAAGGGTCCTAGCTGTGGTAAACCTCAAGCATATTGTATTAGTTGGATATTGGGGAAAATCAGGCCAACCAAAGAATTCCTAAGAGTCTAAGATTGTAAGGTCTGTGAGATTGTCTAAGGTGAGTTAGAGGGGATTTTCAAAGGAAAAAGATATACGAAAATGTTAAATGACATGTAAGTCACAGAGATGTTAAAATTGTGGTGCTATTGATTTCATAATTTGGGAATTAGAAACTGGAACTTTACTTGATGCTATGATTTCTTCCTATTTGCTATTAATGTTATCTGTTTCTAACCCTGGTTGGTCGATGATGCCTACCAGTACATGAGGTTGTGCTGATGGTACGCTTACTATATCTCCAATCGAGGATATAGCCATGGTGCAGATCAGGTGGAGTTTCTATAGAAGCGAAGGTGATCACTCTACCGCAACTCTTGTCCTCTCGATCTTAGATGGATGCTGGGTCTTAGAGTCTCTTATTCTTTGTCTAGTGCTTTTGTACCTGTTTAGGCTAGTTTCTAGGGATTCACTGTTTATTATTTTCCGCATTACTTCTACGTATCAAATGTATTAAACTAGATTTATATATGAGTTAACTGGATTCATGGGTTGAATGAAGGATTATTTAATTAGATAATTGGATTATATCATTGAAATAGAATTTTTTTAACTTCCTTATGAAAAGAATGGTTGGATAGTACGAGTTTTCCTATCTAGGGTGGTGTTAGATAGGTGCCCTCATGATACGTGGCTTGGGTCGTGACAGGTTTTCAACTATATTTAACCATCGCTTTCCTCAATCCAAGCTTGCACCACTCTAACGAACTTTAGTCTTGCCTTTTCTTGCAATCTCAGCTTGGTTGTGGTCAAAAAACAATAATATAACGATAATTTAGTTAATAACCTAAAACATTCAAGAATTACAACCTAATCCTATAGCCCCAAGGTCAATAGGGTTTTCTACAATAGTTCCACTTTAATTCTACCAATTTCTTGATTATAACGGCGAATTCTAAGCATGCCATCGCAAATTAACAACCCTTGGCCAAAACCCAAGGTTTTTCCACCCAATTTACCTAATTATACCAAAAAATTCACCTAGGTCAAGTCCAATCATTCCCCAAACCCAAAAACTAGTGAGTGTAGGGATTAATTATCTAAAAACTAGTTAATAGGATGGATTTACATACCTTAATAAAGGAAATTGGTGGAAAATCAGTAGGAATCACCCAAAATTACCTCTCCCAACCCTTGGAAAGATGTGGAATGAAAATGGTGTTTTCGGGTTATTTTCTACTTTAATAAATGCTTATCCTTCTATAGAGGGACTCGTGTCTGCTATGGCGGGATTGACCGACTCTGACTCTGCCCAACTCTTCATGCAACCATTCCTAAACCTTAGAGGTAAATTGCATACCTCTATCAAAAATGATAGAAACTGGCACCCTATGCAACCTCAATATCTCTTTGACATTAATCTTGGCTAACTGGTTCGAGTTGTAGTCTACTCTAACTGGAATGAAATGAGCAGACTTGGTTAGCCTATCTACTATGACCCAAATCGAATCATGTTACCCCAAGGTCTTAGGAATACCCACTATTAAATCTATGGATATCTTCTCCCACTTCTACTCAGGAATGGGATTTCTCTGAAGTAACCTCATAGGCCTTTGATGCTTGTGTTTCACCTGCTGACAGTTGTGGCATCTAGACACATACTACACCATATCTCTCTTTTTTTGGACCACCAATAGAGTTGTCTAGAGTCAAGATACATCTTAGTTGCATCTACTGTAAATCATATCACTAACACGAGGCACGCACATGTATCCTTTAACCCTCAACACCCTGAACACATCAAGTGTGGCATCGAAAGCTTCACTATATACCACTTTATTTGAAATTTTATTCAGGTTTACATCTTTAAACTGTCTAGCCTTGATTTGAACAAGGAATGTTGACTTTACCTCTACACTGGCCAACACTCCACCCTTTTTAGAAACACCAAACTATATGAACTATGATGCTAGAGTTTGAATCTCTCTTGACAAAGGTTACCTTGACACCCTTAAACAAGCCAAACTTCCTATACTTAAAAATTTCCAACTCAATGCGTCTGCCATCACATTGGCCTTGCCCGGATGGTATTGAATGCTCACATCGTAATCCTTCAATAATTTTATCTATCTTATCTCCCTCAAATTCAAATTCCTTTGGGTGAAAACATGCTACAAGCTGCGATGTTCTGTAAACACCTCATACTTGACACCATAAAGGTAGTGTCTCCAAATCTTTAGTGCAAAACCCACCATTGTTTCTTACAATTTCCTCTTTTTGTACTAATACCAAAACACACCATGCCCACCCTGTGGATGACCCTTACCATTTCCTCCACCACCACGACCTACTGGAACTAGTGCACTAGAAGTTAGTTGCTGATTCAACGACCTACAGACAAGAAATTATGACAAAACCACTTGATGTGGCCCAAACCTCCACACTTATGACACCTGATGCCCAAGGCAAGTCTCTGAAATAAAGTTGATGAAGGAGTATAACTACCTGTCCATGAAGATTGATAACTGACCCCAGATGGGCCTCTTGAGGACACATGCATGGCTGAATGATAGGGCCGAGAAAAATGACACTGAGAACCACGACCTCTTGAATAAGTACCACTGAACTGTCCAGATGTTCGGGCCTTCTTTCCCTCTGCCTTCACTTCCTCTTCCTTCCCAATAGCTTCAGCTTTCTAAGCAAACTTAATTATATCCTGGAAATACTCACCCGAAGCCGCCACTGATAAGGTAACCAGCTGAATCCCTCAATTCAAACTTTTTACAAAGTACCTAACCCACTCCTCCTCTAGAGTAATCAATTAAAGTGCATAATGGGACAAGACATGAAAATTCGCTTCAGAGGCCACCACAGTCATATCGCCCTATTCTAACTTTAGAAACTCATCCTTCTTCTGATCACTATAAGTACGATGAATATACTTTTCTAGAAATACATTCTGGAACTGAGTCCAAGTAAGTGGAGGTAAGGCAGCCCTGCACTCAACAAAGATCTCCACTATTTCTTGTCCTCATCCTGCAACTGAAATGACACGAATTCCACACCATACCTCTCAACCACACCCATCTTATGTTGACGCTCATGACAATCAATCAAAAACTCAAAAGGATCCTCAGACTCAGTATCCTAAAATACTAAGGGTTTCATTTTTAATAACTTACAGAATAGTCCTTGCTCATCATTAGTCATCTCTGGTCCTAACACCTGTCGGGGAAATATTATAGTAATGGAGCCCTTATCCATCCCAGGCGCCACCACAGCTGCATGCTATAAGTCTAGGGAAGAAAATACAAGAATAACAAGAGTAGTACCGGTGCCAGCTAATGTCAAGACCCAACTAGGCGGATCATTCAGGAAACTACTCTAATCCACCTAGATAGGAGAAATCTTTCCACCCTTTTAGAAATATATGCGGAAGTCAATAAAACCAAGAAATACTTTTATTTATTATAATCAATTCACCAAAACTTCAATTTCAACTGAAAAAAATTCCTAAGGAACTAGTCTAAACAGGTACAAGAGCTACTCAGAAGAAATACAAGATAAAAGACACAACTTCTATCATAGGAACGATAACAAAAGCTGTTGGAGATCTTTACCATATCAATCATGAAATACCTACTGATATTGCAACCATACTATACCCTAAAAAGGGTATAGCAAGAGTAGTATCAGTAAAAAACCACATGTACTGGTAAGTATCATCGGTCGACCCTAATTAAATCACATAAACATCACGTAAATATCCAAAAGAAAACATACAACTTGAGAGACATTGAAACAAAAAATTCATCAAACCGTTCCTTAATAATTTAGGACATCAACAACCACAGTCATCAAATACCCATTACTTTGTCAAGTCAAATCTCATTCCGTAATTATTTATGAGTTCTACGATACCCGACCCTCATGATTATTTATACTCAACTCTTAGTAATTAAGACCCTTATGTAAAACTTAGCCTTGTTCCACAATTCCGGTCATACCTTGACACTCTAGCATCCTTTGGTTCATTTAAGTCTATAAAGCACAATTAGCAAGATAGTTCCACCCGCCTTCCCAGCCCAAAATACAATAACCGCTAGACCACGAAATACAAACACTAACCACAATAATGACAACTATCTAGACAATCACAACACAATGATAATAGAATAACACTTGTAAAATCTAACAAGTTTTCATATAACTTCATTACATGTGATTAACACTTTAGATATCAAACAATCATTCACTTTCCTTGAACATGCATTGTCCGTGCAATACTAAGAATTAGTTATCATGCACACACAATACAAATTGGGTTTCAACTACATTTAAAACCATTATCTATAATTTGCAGATATGACCTGAGGGTTATGACCCACCCCCAACCATTCATCCTAACAGTTTGACACATTACCAATATTCTATTCCTCTGGTTACTACTGTAGATTCTTCTAAATCCACCAATACTAACCACTTAATGAATAAGTATTTAATTAAGTTAACCCTAATTTCGGGTGTGACACTGTTATTAATCAAACAAGAATGAACAACAACATGGTAAACACATAATTTCATGGATAATTTAATTTACACAACATAATAGCAATTTCCTACTATATTAATTGAGATTTTATCTATTTTACAATCCAAACACCGTGCCCGAAGTCTAAGCATGTAATATCCTATCAATCTACATCATGATTATGCTCTATAACCCAGATCTAAACTACTCTATTAAACCTAGCCTACATGGAGGCCAAGTAGTTGTAATGGAGGCATGGACACGAGCTTTTGACTTTGTGAAGGCGAATTATGCGTGGAATTTAGCGGGAAACCATTGGTTTTACCCTATTAATATAAAAATTCCTCCTCTCTATTACTCTTAGGACAAGAGGTAACCCTAGGAGGGTTTTTGGAATGAACCTCATCCTTTTTGCAACTGAAGAAGAGAAAAGAGAATATAAAAATTGCTCCTGGGGTTTTTGGTCTCGTTATCCCGCTATAGCGGCCTGCTGGCTAATTTTGTGATGCTTCTATTTTTCGGTAGAGTGGGATGACATCATCCTGACCAAAATTTCAAAATCTAAAATTTTAAGCTGTGTCGTCCCACACTAATTTGGGATCGTATTATTAAAATTTTCCATAACTCGTACCCATAATGAGATGTCTTTTAATAACGATAGAGCAGGTCCTTACAATAGATACCAATTTACCCATTATTCGTCTCTAAATGATCATGATAAGAAAGAAGGGTATGGCCCTGATTTGAACCTTACACCCTTACCATTAAGACATAATTACAGATGTTACACGGACACCATGTCGCGCCCCAGAAAAATGGGATTCGACGTGACAAACTCTTTTTGAAATGGTTTAGAGTGAAGAGTCGCCACCTAACGAATTAAGGTGCGTTAGGGCACCATTCTAGACTAATTACCAACTTATTTTAATAGTCTATGTCAACCAGAAATTCGAGTAAGGGTTCAGGTTACCTCAAAAGGAAGATGTTAGGCACCTTTCGAGGTCCACAAATGTGGGTCTCGACCAAACTCATATATTGCGTGGGGAATTTACGTGATAAGCAACGGTCAATTAATTTTAAACCTAACATATATGTGATCAACTTTTAAAAGACTTTATTTTAAGAAAATAAATAAATTAGCGAGAAAACTTATAATTCGCATGATTCACAATTGAACATGCAAAGTCAATAATTATGACGATTCGGCAAAAGACATGCAAACTACATACGCAAATTTAAACAACAAAGTGATTAGTCAAGAAAATCCTTTAAAATAAATAAATAAATAAATAAGCAAGACGAACATCGATTATTACCTAATTAATACTAATCTAGGTGATAAAAGTGTTGGACATATGAATTTGATTATTATTATTTAAACTAAGTGAAAATGAGACTTGATTGCACTTAATACACTAATTTAAATAATTAGGTGATAAAATCATTTTTTGTTTTATAAACGATAAACAAATTTGGCACAAAATCGATTTTACCTAATTAATATGAAAAAGTGATTAAACGACAAATTGCTTATCTTAGAAAGAAATGCAAATCAACAAATAATAATTATTCAGATAAGCGAGGATATAGAAGTGAGACAAATGTGTAGAAGAAAATATGTAATTATTAACTCAAATTAAACTAAACTACCCCAAAAATAAATAAATAAAGAAATTTAAGAACATAATAATAAAATTAAGTTAATGAGATAAACATTTCAATTTGAACAAAAGAGCAAATGTTTGTTGCTTTTTTATAGGGACGATGCCACGATATTATTAATCGCGCTTTTTCACCTTAGCAACAATTTTGATTGGAGGTCGGTCTTAAGTCAAAATAATAATATTATAATTTCTTCAAAGACAAGTGAAAAATTTGAGTTTTTGCATATAAACACCTAAACATATTTACTTATAAGTACACATATCCTCTTTTGCAAAGTTTTGGTAGATAATACTCTCGGGGATGCGTCGGCTTAATTTAAAAATTCGAAATTAGACCTCGTAATTCCTTTTTACTTTCCCGCTAACTATAGGTTAGGGGATAGTATTTATATTGTTAATGATTTTAAGAGAATCAACACTGTCCAGTTCAAGTAATTACAAACTAGATAGTGGTTTTAGTTTTGAGAATTGAGAATTATGAAAAGATGAATAACAATATGAGTTTGGGAGAAAACTAATTAAAATACTTAAGAAAAAAAAAGTTTAAGCACTTAGCACATAATCCCCACCCCCATAAACAATCTCCATAATTTCATTACATATCCATAGAGTTTATGCAATAATTATTACATACCCAAATGAATGAATTAAGAAAAGAAACAGAGAAGGGCTAAGTCGGACAGTCCTTAAACACTTCCAAATTCCCTGGCAACTGTTCATCTCATTCAAACCCAAGAGCTTTCAAGTAGGACCTGTCAAACACAAGAAAGTGCACAAAATAGACTGACGGAATTCGAAAAGATCCTAGGCAGCCCATAACCGACCCTTGACGTCTCAAAGATCATGAGGATCTCAAGGATCCTAGGAAATGCTCACGTCAAAGGGGTTATGAGATACACTAAGATCGTTCCGCATTCATTTAAAACAACACTCAAGTCGACAGACCTCAACCCAAGGCTCTAGATTCCAACATTCAAACACAAACAGAGAAGGAAAATCATAATGTTTGGAAGCAAACACAGAAGTAAACCAACTCAGAATATAGCATTCAATTTTTCCCCAAATATTCTAACCAATGTGAGAATTTATATGCTCACCGAATCAAAAACATAGGAATATTGAATTACGTCGATAGACCACTAACCGTTTAGAAGTAGAGAAACAACCAACCAACCAGAAAGCAAGAAGAGGTTGAACCACAGTGACTTGAGCAAAGAAGTTAGCAGTAAAAGTAAGCAAGGAACTAAGGCAGAAGCTAAAAATATTTTAAGTATGAAGGAGAGTAAATGTTGTAAAAGCATGTCATAGAAAGAGTAAGAGTCTGAAAAAGTAGAAGCCAAAAGCCCTTAAGAGTCTATTTGAAGGGGAGCCAAAAATCTGTCCATAATATTGAGGAGAAGTGTTGTTTATATAGCAGAGGGATTCTATCAGTCAGGGAAGTAAAGTGAGTACGTAAATATTCCTAAGAATCAACCAATATTACCTTTTCCTTATACCTGGTAGCTGAATTAATTATAAAACCAGAAATCAAGCCACGGTTACCATAAATAAACTAGTAAAATCTGTCTGAAAAGAAGGGTATGAGATTCAGTAAAATGAGCACAAGATCAATTGGAATTTACCATAAATAGACCAGTGAATAAATTGTCACACAATTTCAATCTAAGTCATTCATAATCAACCAAATAATGTTCTCAATTAGGTGTAAAGATAATAATCTAAATCTACCATAAATGACTAAGTAGCAATCTATCACAATATTTTGAAATCTCTAAACACCAATCAACAATGCAATTCTCTCAATTAGGAGTAAAATGAATCAAATCTACCATAAACAGTCAAAGTACTAAAGTTGTTTAATTAAAGGCAATGAGGGAAGGAGAAAGTGGACTGATTTTTTTCCTTTAACAAAACCAACAGGTCATTGTTTCCATAAAAGAGTAAGTACCAAAGTTATCCTAAAAAGAAAGAGATTAGTAGCAACTAGAATCAATCACTAATGGTATAAGAACCAAAGCTTACCAAGTATAAGCTGTCACACAACTTAATGCTAATCAGACGAGGAGAAAAATTCAAATTATCACATTTGACACAACATATACCAGAAAATGAAATCCAAATTTGAACCCCACCATATATCCAACTGTATTTGAAACCAAAGAGTGAAGGTGCAGAATTGATAATCAGAATCACTTACAAATCAGAAACCGAGGTTGAACATGACTTAAGGCTAACTGAATTCACACCAAACTCATTGTATCAAGAGAAATTCAGAACAAAACCCCCATAACTTCTTTAACAAATCAGTACCCAATCGATGTAGAATTTAGGGTTGATCACATTTCATAAGTTTGGGGCTTTTCACATGCTAACACAAATGGGTTATCAAAAAAGAATCCCAAGAAAAATAGACAAAAAAATATCTTGTTTAAAAATTTCAGATCCGTCTCAGGCATAAATCGGATAGCAATGATAGTAATCAATTATGACAATAAAAAAGAGAACATACCGGAGACGTTATTAAAATAATTTTGGGTGCAGATCGCGAAGAGAGATCGACTAGTGAAATTCCCCGGTCTTTGAACATCGAATTAATGCCTTGTACAAAGCCTTATCTTGCCAGAGCTAGTGGAGAAGGTGAGGCTAATGGCGGCGGAAATGGTGGTGTGGTTTCTGTGGTTCGCCAGAGACAGAGGTGGCTGCGATATGTTCCGCCGGTGAAACAGTGAGTGGCGGTGATGGGTTTTTCCAGTGAGAAAGGTGACGATGCAGTGGCGGTGCAGCCTGGAGGAGATGTCGATTGAGAGAGGAGAAAAGAGGGTTGATTGTGTTGGTTTGGATGGTGGTGTAGCTATGATATGTGTTCATCGGCCATGGGTGGTTCTCACCGGCCACCGCTGGCCGGAGCTCGTGGCGATGGTCTGCGTGAGGGAGGAGTTTGCCGGAGAGGGTTGAGAGGAGAGAGAAGGGAGAGTGGCGGCTGGTGAGGTGTAAAGTGAGTTAGGGTTTGGGGTATGTGATTAAAAGGGAAATAAAAAGATACACTATTCTCAACCGTTGGATCAAATACATGAACGATTGAGATTGAAATAAGAGAAGGGTCGGTTATGGGTCAAAAAATTGGGTTCATGGAATTGGGTTTGAATTGAAATTGGATTGAGATCAAATTAAAATTAATTTAGGATAAAATTGATACAAAATTGGGTACAAAATGGCTAGAATTTAAATAAATTAGGGAAATTGAATTGAATTAGACTGCTATTTAATAAATAAAACATTAAATATATAATAAAATACTAACAAAATTAATTAACGTCATAAAATCATTATGAATTAATAACGTAAGTAAAATTAATGACACGTAATATATTATTTAAAATCAACGACAAAATGATTTGAAATAGATTAGGCACCTATGAATACAAAATTAAAAAATATTATTATTATTATTATTATTATTATTATTATAATAATAATAATAATAATAATAATAATAATAATAATAATAATAATAATAATAATAATAATAATAATAAGCAATAAACTATGGACCACGTGTTTGTAAGTTATGAGTATGCATATTTGAGGAAATAATTTAATAAATATTTATAAAATTATGTAAAATATTGTATTTAAATTAGTACATTATATATTATATAAGAATAAAAAATTAAATGATAAATATAAATTGTTTACCTTAAAATCACGAATACGAAATGTCAGAATTTATTTGATACCAAAATAATAATTAAAAATTCAAATCTAATATTTTTGATAAAATAGCAGTCTGTGAGAAATATCGAGAGGTCAAAATTGGGTGTCAACAGCTGCCCCTTCGTTGCTTGGGAATGATAGAAGAATTTTTGAGCAACGAACGTTGACGTAGTAGTCAATTTTGTCCGACCGAAAGGATGGTTCGTTATAATCGAAAAGAAAAAAATGGTGTGGCCGAGACTTTGGTTTTAAGTCACCTACATATCTCGGGTTCACGAGAATCAGGCCATGTGTAGTTCTAAACTTAAGAATGAATGAGATTCCTAAAGAAAATTGACGAATGTGGAATTTCAATGAAGATAGCACGAGTTGACGAGATTGGAGTATGAGTAGTTTTGAAATGTGGGATGTGAATATAATTTAGGTTAGGTTGTGAGATATAGGGCTAAAGAATCATGTTCGAGAACGAGATAAAAAATGATTCTCAAATGTCTTTTGTTATGCTTTTTAACACAATGAGATAAAATGGTTAACTCAAAAGCTTACCTGCAGCTTTTAACACAACTTGATAAAATGGTTAACCCATAAGCATAGAAAATCTTAAATAATGCAGAGACAAGGAATAACAATAGATAACAATAACGATAAGAGGAGATAAGGAAGCTTAGACGTTGCGCTTGTTGTCCAAGATTTTTTAGGAACCTCAAAAATCTGCCCCAATTTTGTCTTTAACATAGACTATATGCCTGCAAAATCAATTGTCCTTATTTTAGGGCGGACGAGCCCAACTATTTTATTTTAGGGCAGACAAACCTAGCATATCCTTTTTAGGGCGGATAACCCAACGTATCCTATTTTAGGGCGGATAACCCAGCATATCCCAATTTTAGGGCGGAATGACCCCAGCATATCCCATTTTAGGGCAGATAACCCATCATATCCTATTTTAAGGTGGATAACCCGACACATCCTATTTTAGGGCGGATAACCCAGCATAACCCAATTTTAGGGCGGTTAACCCAATATATCCTATTTTAGGGTGGATAACCCAGCATATCCCAATTTTAGGGCGAAAAAACCCAATATATCCTTTTTAGGGAGGATATCCCAGCACATCCTATTTTAAGCATCGCATCATCTGTAACTTCCTGTCATTTTCATGCCATTGTGATGAAATTTTGAGTACTCCTCAAAATTTCTGCCCCAGTTTAAAAGATGTTTCACACTTTCTTGTAGATCAAAATGTTGTCTGTTGGTAGAATTTTTGAGGTAATCTCAAAAATTCTACCCCAGTCTTATATTCCTGCATCACTCAAATAAAATTGTTAGTTCAAAAGAAGTGATTGTCTTATATTTGAATATTGAAGTTCGACTTCGAATCTGCAATTTTCATTTGAAATAATGAATGGGTCAAAATAGTTTAGATTTGTTGAATAGAGTCTTGTCAAAAGCTGACGTGATTTGAATAAGAAGGAAAAAGAAAATTTTATTAGATTGAGACCGAACCCAAGAATGGGCTGCCTACGTATCCAAATGGAAGTCAGGTCAAACGTAGTTCATGAGTACAGAGAAAAACATAAACAAAAGAAGGAAATTTTATTCATTGGAAAGAGAAATGGTACTTTGCTTGTGATGGTTTTGTCCTTCTCAGTTCCTTTGATGTGCTTTACGTTTCCTTGTCAAATGTCTCGAGGCAATCCCTATCGGGTCACCTTGAACAATAATTGTGCCTGTGGTAGGGTCATAGATGTTGCTTAGTGGCCCTTGTTGTACTATAAGCTTTCCATTTTAATCAAGTCTTGGATCTTGTACCTCAATACTGAACATTCCTCAATATCATGACCTTGGATATTTGAATAATATGCACACCTTTTGAACAAGTCAAATTCGAAGGTGCGTATTTAGGGATCCATCCTTTCCTTGGTTTCAGAACTCCTTGAGCAAACAATCTTTGAAATATGTTAGATAAAGGCTCAGTCAAAGGGGTAAAGATACGAGGTTTCATTTTCTTTGGTTGATGGGAATTGGATGGTATTGGATCAGGTAGGTGAGAATTTAGGTACTGAAAACCTTGTGGGTTGTAGGTGTCAAAAATAGCGTATGCTTGTTGGGTATTTGGATAGTGTTGCTCTTGAGGTGGGATGGTTGATGTATCTTCTTCTTTTTCTTCTTTGGGCAAAGCTCTCAATGCTTGAAAAGTAGCTTGTATTGCAGAAAGATCAGTAACTTTTTCTGTCCGAATACCATATTCTAATCTTTTCCCAATTAAGATTAGATCGTCGAAGCTTTGAATACATAAGCCGAATAATTTTTGATAGTATATACCATCTAGCGACCTGACGAAAATTTGGATCAATTCTTCTTCAGGCACAAGAGGACGTATCTTAGAAGCTTCCAATCTCCATCATGTTGCATATTCCTCAAAAGTTTCATGAGTCATTCTCTTTACTTCAAGCAAGTCCAGTATCGTTGGATCGACCTTGACATTAAACTTATATTATCTCACAAAGTTTTGAGCCATATCTTCCCATGTATACCACTTGTCAAAGTCTTGTTTGACATACCAAGTGAGTTCTATTCCTGACAAGCTCTGAATGAAGAGTTTCATTAGTAAAGCTTCGTTATGCCCGATTCCAACTAATCTGCCACAATAGTCCTTTAGATGCATGATCGGGTCTCCAAACCCATCAAACACATTGAATTTTGTGACTTTATATCCTGGAGGCAAACCAACCCTTGGATGTAGACACAATTTCTCATACCTCAAGTCACAAATGCCTTTGGAACGTAGGCACTCATCCAACCTCTTTTCTAAGTTAAGAAACTTTTGTTGCAGTGTAGGTGATTCCCCATCATATATTACTATGTTTTGCAAAGTAACAAGATTGACGTGTGTCGAAGATATTTTTGAGGAGATGAATAGGAAGATAGGCAAGAAGGTATTTTGTGCTGGGGCAGAATCAAAATTTATGTTAGAAAAAAGATCAAGATGGTTGGGAGTATTTTGTCAAATTGCAGACTCTTAGCTGATTCAATGTTCAAATGCCAGACAACCTTTAAACAAAATAAATAAATCAAACAAAAGTTACCACATAGCACAAATAAGCTAAAACAATATAAATAGAAGACATTCCAAGATGAAAACTATGACTTAATAAGTGATCTAAGCGTAGAGATTTGGCTTCTAACGCTCGAGACAGATGATAGTGACATAACTTACACTTTGGAGAGATTAGATGAGTAAGACATGCAGCGCAAATCCTGCATACATGCACTCATTCATAAGCATCGGGTGCCTTTATGATGATTATATGTGACAATGATTTGTTAATGAAAGTGACTAAGTGTAAAAGCTTATGAATTACACTATATGATGTATTTGGTTGTTGATGTTTTTGATTATGAGTTCTGTTATGATCGCTTTTATACTTGTGTGGCTTGTTTACTTGTAAATTGTTGGGTTAGTCGACCTATGATGCTTACCAATACCTGTTGTTGTACTGATGCTACCTGTACTCTTCTTTTGTTGAGTGCAGAACATCTTCCAGCGGCTAATACGCTACCTCAGCTCTAGTTAGCGGTTCAGACTTGATTTTTAGGGTGAGCACCGTAACCGGGCAACCTTTTGATCTTTCTATTGATGTTGATATCCTTTGTTTCGAGACTAAGACGATTCTTAATTAATTATTATTTTAGCTATTTCTAGTTGTTTCAGACGTAGTTCATTCTTAGATGTTCTTGTTTGGTGACTTCAGGTCCTGAGGATGTAATAAATAAAGGTTTTCGTACTCTATTAGTTTTCGATTGATGTTGGTTTGATAGTTTGCTTAAATTATTAGATGAGCGATCTTTTGCACTTATTTAAAACTGATAATTAATATAAGGTGAATATAAAAGTAACACTTGCACTAGAAGGGATGAGACTAGTATAGTTCTCCCGCAATAGGTTAGGGTGGGTCTCAATCATGACCGATTGGATCGTGACATTATTTTTGAATATGTACAATTCAATGTAGTCTTAAATGATATGTATCCACTTAATTTCTTTGAATATTTGTGATGTGTGGAACCTATTCTGGCTTTTACATGTAAATGTAATTTTGTATCAATTTCAAAATCTTTCAAAATGAAAAACTTGCATAAACTCAATCACCCATATCTAGAATTGAGCCACCCACTTTCGCAACTTACAAATACCATGAAGCAACTATGGGAAGGGGTAAAATAATCAAAACAAATAAAAATTATTTAGAATAACTAGTTTGTCAAGAAAAATAAATTTATCTGAAAGCAAGTATTCATATTTAACTAACATTTTTAACCTTTCATACTCATTGTGACTCAAATACTTTATGATGCTATCCCTAGCCTTAGTTTCATTTTGCCAAACTTTAAGATGCCCAAACGAAACTAAGGCTAGGATAGTTTCATGAGGTATTTAAGTCGCACAGAGGATGATAGGTTAAAAATATCAGTCAAACATGAAAATTATCTTTCTATTAAATTCATTTTTCTTGAGAAACTAGTTATTCTCTCGCTGAAGTTCCTTGTCATGTTTGGTACACAATAGAGAAGGAAAATAATAATAATAAGAAGAACCTTCTTTGGGGTGAAAATATTTGAGTAAATAGCTAATTGTGAAGATAAAAGAGGAGCTTTAAAATGTATATATAGATGCATAATGGGATTTGTTAATAACTATAGTAGTAAAATTATGTCAAGCAAATCTAGATAATTTTGTCTGAGTTTAGTAATAAATTTCTTGGAAGATTTGATTTTTGGAAGATTTTTAAATATTTTCTTTAAAAGCTTGAAAATTCAAAACTTCAACTAGAAATTCAGACCATATTTTGTGAGTTATAAAATTCTAATGATTAGTGGGTGACGTTGCATATATGAAATGTATCAAGATAAAAATGCATAATGAGACTTTTTAAAACCATATGATCAAATGATTTCACGTAGATTTTGAAACTTATTTCAAATTTAGAAATAAATTGATATTATTTCCTAACCTATGCAATTCAAAGTCATCCTAAAGAATATGCATCCATTAGAGATCCAGTATACTGTTCTTATTTATTGTACTGAAATTTTTACAGTCATCAGCCAGGCGACTAGTTATAGACCACACTCACAATTTAGGCATCAACTAGCTATAGATCACAATCATTGTCTAGGTCTCGACCATTGTATACTCTTTGAAAGAGCCAAACAAATAGAATCACTTAAATACAACTTTCACTTTCATATACCATTCTTTTGGAAACCCACATAGTAATTATCTTTAAAGAACAAAAATATAGTTTTTTCTGTTTTTATTTTTTCTCCTTTTGGTATGTCGATGCTTGATTTTTTTTTCTAAAATAATGAACATTTGTATGGTATTTTACTCATCAAATCTCAAATCTAAACCTCAATTCACACAAGTCTAATGAATTATAAATAAGTATATCATAAAACAACCTGTGTCAATTATCAACAAATATGATTTCTTCTCAACTACACCATTTGTCCAGAATCGACCACATGATATATAAACTAGATTACTACTTGAAGTGTATCATAAATTTCTCAACTACACCATTTGTCAATAATTGAGTGGCCACTTGGTATATATTATAAATTAGACTACTATTTGGCTAAATAAAAAATTAATTAACTAAAATAAAATAAAGGAGTTAACACTATTTGAACATGATAATACTATTTTATTATGTCATATGAGAGTCTTCATCAATTGGTGGCATGATCCAAGGAGTTTGAGAATAAGTAATGATTGTACAATGTTTTTCCTCGGAACAAGATTATGAATAAATTAAATGGACTGCAATTAAATAAATTAAATGAATAAGTTTTTCCTTCACCTTATACGACTTAAAAGGACATCAATTAAATAAATTAAATAGGATAAGTCCTGACTCTGAATTGATAAATATATACTAAACCGGCCTATATATTATAGACCAGACCCTCATCTATTGTCCACCTTACAAGCAGCCTACAATCGACCTGTTGAATAAATAGACAAGTAATATTATGACTAGAAAATTAAATTAAATTAAGGGAACTAACATCATTCAAATATTACAAAATTATTTGGTTACATCATTTGTGAGTTCATATCAATTTTAGACATGATTAAATTAGTATTAAGACATGTAATGGTCCTAAATCACTAAAATATGACTAAAAAGGAAAAATTAAATTAAACTAGGGTAGTTAATACCATTCAAGCATTGTAAAATAACTTAATCACATTATATGGGGGTCCCCAATAATTGGACACATGATCAAATGAAGAATACGAAGAGCGATGCTAGTGAGTGGTCTTAGGACAAGTAATGTGTGAGAACAAATATTGTTTCTCAAAGCATAGATTTGTTTTGATTAAGTGGTTCTTATTACTATTATTCTTTCTTATACTCATTTGATCATGTGTCCAATTATTGTGAACTCCCATATGATGTGATTAATTTTTCTTATAATATTGAATGATGTTAATTTTCCTAATTTAATTTAAATTAACTTCTCCTTTTTATTCATACTATCGCTTGACTA
Organism: Capsicum rhomboideum; assembly: GCA_031232105.1. Classification (NCBI taxonomy): domain Eukaryota; kingdom Viridiplantae; phylum Streptophyta; class Magnoliopsida; order Solanales; family Solanaceae; genus Capsicum; species Capsicum rhomboideum. The sequence goes on along the minus strand of CP124714.1, from coordinate 148,650,266 downwards.
TATAGTCATATGGACGATGGTTTCTGGCACTTTCTTGTATAGATTAAGTTTATGGTTTGTAATAGACATATAGGTTTATTGTATACCGACAGAGACAAGGATTTATATATGACTAAAAAAGGAAAAATTAAGTTAAATTAAATTTTCAAACATTGTAAAACAACTTAATCACATCATATGGAGTCCACAACAATTGGACACATGATTAAATGAGTATAAGGAAGAGCAATGATAGTAAGAACCACTTACTCAGAAAAAATATAAGTTTTGGGAAACAATACTTAGTCTTAAACATTACTTGTCCTAAGACAACTCACAAGCATCACTCTTTTTAATACTCATTTGATCATATGTCCAATTATTGTGAACTCCCATATGATGTGATTAAGTTGTTTTACAATACTCGAATGATGTTTTTTGCCCTAATTTAATCTAATTTTTCCCCTTTTAGTCATATTTTAGTGATTTAGGACCATTACATGTCCTAATACTAATTTGATCATGTCTAAAATTGATATGAACTCACAAATGATGTAATCAAATAGATTTACAATGTTTGAATGATGTTAATTCCTCTAATTTAATTTAATTTAATTTCCCCTTTATAGTTAAAATATTGCTTGTATATATTCAACTGGTTTATTGTAGAGTTCTGCAATATATGAATAGCTTAATCTAGTATATACGTTATGGCTTATTAGTAGTATACAGATTTTACATCGTCTTTGTCAAATATTCAATTATGAACTTGTCAATTTAATTTACATCCCTTTTAGGCATAGCCAGATCCATTGCATGATTGCTCATTCTCTCGTATTCCATTGAATTATCATCGACTGATAGGGATGGGGTAGGGGGTAGGGGTAGGGCTAATGTTGTTACGACCCATTTTTAGAGCCATGATGGGACCTACCATAACCCAACAGTAGGCAAGACAAACCATAGCTTGGAACGACAAGTAATGGGCTAAAAGGCGGAAGACGAGATAAATACAGGGAAATAAGCATAAAATAAGATCGAAGGCAATATAAATATGAATAACATACTAAATTGCCAAACAAAAAAGAGGAAGAACAAAAGAAACATCCCACGACCTTGTAAGGCAAGTACAAGAGCCACTAATCAAAAGAATAAGAGTACTAGTAGTATCAATATACAGATAGTCTCGAATATAAAGACTGTCCCAAAATCTAGGAAGGAGAGGGGATCATCTCCGGCTCTGAAATCTCACCCTATCTCCAGATCCTATAAGCAAGATGGAAGGAATATCAGTGACGCCTGCTATTATTCGGATCTACACCAGAAAAGAATGCAGAAGTGCAGTATGAGTACCAAAACAACGGGTACTCAGTAGGCATCAACGGTCGACTGAGCTACATCATAATAAAAGCATAATAAAATGCGAGAATTTAAGCTAAGTCAAGAAGAAAGGGGCAAACCTGAGATCATGCTACAATACAGGAAAATAAATAATTAAACATGTGATACCGAAATTAAAATAAACTAATTATGACCTAACTAGGCCCCCATAAGCCTAGAAGGTGCAAACAAGAGAAGACTAATCCAAACGAGCCCCTATAAACTTGATGGATACAATCAAGAGGAGATCTATAGACACTAAGAATGATATAACCAACCAATACTCCCATAATCGTGAAACCATTCGTACTACGCAATATCGGACACGAATTGGATTCGCAATATCATAGATGAACCATAAAGTGCCAAACTCGAACAAGTCTTTAACACCATAACTATACAATAGATGTTGGACTCGAACCTGTATTTAACACCATAACCATATCATAGATGCCCAACTCGAAACGGTATAATTGTACCATAAATATATAGTAGAAGGCCGAACTCGAACCGGTATAATAAGGTAAAGCTACAATGACTAGCCTAGACCAGAACTAAGTAAAAGCTATATAGCCTTAGGTTCAAGATTAATTGTAATGTTGGGAATGAAGGCCTCCTAAGTCTACAAGGAGCTAAAAGAGATTTCTCAACCTCAAAGAGAGCCGTCGGGACCCGCTTTTAAACCTAAAAGTCCATACTAAAGCGATTACTACCCGAAAATGACTAAGTCTCCAAATTCCACTACAAGTTATTACATAAGTCTAAGTAAAGCCTAAAAGCATTATTTGACTTAAAGGAAGGGTAAAAGAGTCGATTCTACCTCCCAAACGGCTCACAAATCTGCCAAATAAACCAAACTTCACTAACTAAGCAACCAAACCATAATTTTCAACCCAAAACTAGCACAATACCATACTAATATCATACTAAAGGTCAATCTATAATCAAGGTAAGCCTAGCCTACCTAGACGCTGAAGAATGCCCGAGAAAGTCCGCTAAATTGGGGATTTTACTTTTCAAAAAGCCTCCGCACAATTCCATGCTATCAAAATAACAATCTACTTATTAATACGAGAAAAATGATACCCGTATTGTAAATCATAAATTTGAAACCGTCAAAATGTCCCTCAAGGCTCAAGGATCGTTTACCCTCAAAAAAGGGCAAACTCCAAGCTCCAAAACATCCAAAATCAATCCACAAATGAATTAGGGGTTTAAACCTAAAATGGAGAATTTATCGAGAAATTAGACGGAGCCTACAAGCATTAAGACAAGGAAAATGGCTTGACGAACTCTCCAACCTCCCTTGATCTACCAAGAATTGCCCCCTCTCTATCTATCTCTCTGGGCTTTGAATGCCCAATAATTAGAGAATAATGAGAGAAAAATGGGTGAAAATGGGATTAAATGCACTGCAGGTACCACTAAAGTGGCCACTCGACTGCTAAAGCGGTCCGAAGACCTGGGTTGACCTCCATTAAAGCGGACAGGTGACGCTTAGCACACCCCGCTAAAGCGGTAGGGCCTCCGCTCAAGTGACTCGTAGGACTAGTGCCCAGCTATTAAAGCAACTTCAACTTAAGCGGTCGCACCAGCTGAAGCAGCATCAGCACTTGGCAATATTTTGCCAAGTTTCCAACAAGCCCTTAGGATTCGTTTGGAACCCCGTGAATGTAAAAAAGCTATGCTACCCTATCAAATTTGACATTTTGGACTCAACGACATAATCAAAATGTCCATCCGAGGTCGTTTCAACTAAATGTGGCTCCCACACCCAATGGCCATTTTTATCACTTTTCACCCAATAACACAAAACTAATCCGGAAGCCTCGGGACCCGGACAAAGGATCCCCTAGCCTAAAATTGAAATACCGGAGGTGATAAAACTATCAGAATCTGCATACAATGTCGTTTTCCTAAAGTTTAGGCCAGGTAGCCAAATTTGAATAGCGAAGACTTCAAAACAGGGAATTGGCTCTAAAAACAAAATAAACTACCCGATAACCGAACAGTCAGCTCCAGCAAGTCATAAATGACTTGGGGCAGCTATGGAAAATCTCTAAATGCCTAATTAGTGTGGAAATGCAGAAAAATGAACTGGAGGGTCATTACAATATACACTACTAAAAGGACTTTTATCCGCAAAAGTAAAGGGTAAAGAAGTACCTGAAGGCTTGAACAGGTGGGAATACTAGGTCCGCATCTCACTTTTGATCTCCTAGGTAGCCTTCTCAATTGAACGGTGCCTCCACTAAACCTTAACCACTGGAATCTCTCTAGAGCACAACCGCCTGACTGGCCCCTCCATGAATGTCAACCACTCATCCAACTGAACCATGTCCCATCGAAGTACATGTGACTCATTCGGGATGTAATGCCCTAGCATAGAGACATGAAAAACTTGATGAACAACTGAGAAGTCTGGGGGAAATACCAATTCGTAAGCTGCCTCTCCAACTATCTGAAGTATCTCGAATGGACCAATATACCAGGGGCAAAGCTTACCCTTCCTCCTGAACCTCATCACGCCCTTCATGGGAGACACACGGAGGAAAACCCGGTCACCAACTCCAAACTTCAAGGCACAAAGTCTATGATTAGAGTAGCTCTTCTGTCTACTCTGGGCTGCCCTCAACCTATCCTGGATCACCCGCACCATATCCAACAACTCATGAAGCAGGTCAGTACCACGGGTGCTAATCTCTGAAGTTTCAAACTATTCAATCAGAGACCGACAACATATACCATATAATACCTCAAATGGTGCCATCTCAATACTCGAATGATAGCTATTATTATAAGTGAACTCCGCTAAGGCTAAGTGTTTATCCCACTTACCTCCAAAGTCTATCACGCAAGCACGGAGCATATCCTTCAAGACCTAAATAGTCTACTCCGACTATCCGTCAGTCTAGGGATGGAATACGGTGCTAAGATCAACCTGAGTGCCCAACTCCTCGTAAAAAGTCCTCCAAAAGCTAGAAGTTACTATAGAGCCTGTGTCTAAAATAATGGACCCTGGCACTCCATGCAGTCAAACTATCTCACGAACATAGATACGGGCTAACTTTTCAGCACTAAAGAAAACCTGAATCGGGATGAAATGAGCTAATTTGGTCAATCGATCTACTATAACCCAAATACTATCGGAACCACGGGAAGTACGAGGTAAGCCAGACACAAAGTCCATAGTAATGCGCTCCCATTTCCACTCAGGAATGGGTAGCCTCTGAAGTAATCTACCCAGTCTTTGATGCTTGGCCTTTACCTACTAACAACATAGTCAACAAGATACAAAGACCGCTATATCTCTCTTTATGCCACTCCAACAGTAATGTTGTCTCAAGTCTCTATACATCTTGGCTGTCCTGGGGTGAATAGAATGTCTGAAACTATTAGCCCCCTGCAATATCAACTAAATAAAGCCTCTAACCCTCAAAACACAAATGTAGCCATCAAATCTCAGAATGCCCTTTGAATCTAGGGTAGCCCGATTGGACTCACCCTTCAGAATTTGATCACAGAGGCCATAAAGTCTATTATCCTCAAATTGGTGAATCTAAATCTGCTCAAGTAAGGTAGACCTAGCTCCCACACTAGTAAGAATCCTCCTGGGGTCCATCAAGTCAAACTATCAAGTTAGCTAAGGACTGAATGTCCCAATCCAATGGCCACTCTAAAACTGAAATAGAGGCCAAACTACCCATACTCACTGCCTTTCGGCTCAAGGCATCCGCTACCATGTTCACCTTGCCCGAATGGTAAAGAATAGAGATGTCATAGTCCTTCAGCAACTTAATCCATCTACGATGTCTAGAATTTAACTCCTTCTGAGTCATAAGGTGCTTAAGACTATGATGGTCGGTGTAGATCTCAAAATGAGCATCACACAAGTAATGCCACCAAATCTTAAGCGCAAAAACTACCGCCACCAACTCCAAGTCATGGGTGGGTTAGTTGCACTCATGAACCTTAAGATGCCTCAATGAATAAGCAATAACTTGACCCTGTTGCATTAGAACGCAAGCCAAACCAACACTTGAAGCATCACAATAAATTGTATACCCCTTGCCCTCAACAGAAAGAGTCAACATAGGAGATGAAGTGTGCATCCTCTTGAGCTTCTGAATGCTCAACTCACACTTAATGGACCACTAAAACGGAACCTCTTTCCTAATCAACCTAGTCATAGGGGATGCAATAGAAGCAAAATCCTCAACAAACCATCTGTAGCAACCTACCAAACCCAAAAATCTACGAACCTCGGTCGGAGATATAGGTCTGGCCTAATCACGAATATCCTCTATCTTCGCTGGACCCACCATAATCCCATCCTTAGACACCACGTGTCCTAGGAATGTAATAGAATCTAGCCAAAACTCACAATTTGAGAATTTGGCATAAAGCATGTGATCTCTCAAAGTCTGAAGCACAATCCTCAACTACTGCTCGTGCTCCTCCCTACTCCTCAAATACACCATTATGTCACCAGTGAAAACAATCCCAAAGGAGTCCAAATAGGTCCTGGAAACTTAATTCATCAAATCCATAAATGCTGCTGGGGCATTAGTCAACCCAACAGACATCACTAAGAACTCATAATGGCCATATAGATAGCTGTCTTAGGGATGTTCTCAGGCCGAATCCTCAACTAATGGTAACCTGATCTCAAGTCAATCTTAGAGAAAATTACCGCACCCTGAAGCTGATCAAATAAATCATTAATGAAAGGCATAGGAAACTTATTCTTCACGGTCACCCTTGTAACACCCCGTACGTTTCGGAGTCTAGCTGACTACCATAGCAATTATGGGAATATGAAAACATGAGAGAATTGATGAATTATGTATTAATATATGGGAATTAATAAGTCCTATACAATTGGGCGCAAAATGAAACCCAAAATCTTGAGGAAGACATGGCCCAAAAGAGAATTTTTGACCCATTCTTTCAATTTGCTCCTTTTGACCAAATCAACTCTTGGATTTAATGCCAAGGAAGAGATAAGAGAGACTTGAGGGACTATATAAAGAGAGAAAAAAATCAGATTTTAATACCATTGAACTTTCATGCCTTTTCTAACTTTTCCACATTTTTTCTCTCAAATAGACAAACCCTAAGCTCTCATCTCTTTGTGGCCAAGATCATCAACTTGTAAGACTTGGTAAGTGTTTATTATGATGTTTTAATATATTTTATGTATGATATATGGTTTATATTATGTTGGTTATGTTGGTGGAGTATTGAGAAGTTCACAAGGTGTGAAATGTTACATGTTTGCTATATCGGAGGATGGTTTGTCTTGTAAACTTGAATATGCACTTGTGGTATTGAAGTAAATGAACTTGGTGGAGTAAATATTGACATGTGAGGTGTGATTATAGTCTTACTTTGCTTAATCCTTGTGTATAACGTTTGGAAATGTCATTGTGAAATTGGTTATGGTTTTGGTGCCGTATTGGCCGTGAAATGTAGTTTTGGGTGTTGTTATGTGTGTTGTGAGACCATGGATGAATTTTGGTGTTTAATATGATAAAAAATATGTCAAAATAAGTTTGGTTCTGATCATGGACCATTCATGGCATGAAAATACCCAAAAGAGGCCATTTTGGACCAAAACGGGCATCGGCCCCCGCAGACGAGGGCATCTGCGGGCGCAAATGCCAACGCAGATGCCCCTGGAATTTTCCAGAGGCCATCTGTGCATGCACCTCAGCCACTTGAGGGCGCAGGTGGCAATGCAGGTCAACCCAGTTTTCCGTTTTGAGTGTTTTCGTTTCTAGTTGATCCCTGAAAGCCCCTATACCCTTTTTGGATGTAATTATCAACTTGTGATGTCATTTTAATGACTTTAAAGTATCGTATGGAGGTGTGTTGGACTGTATTAATTATGTATGGTTGTTCATATGTTGTTATAAAGGAGTAATTTTGATGGAATGGTAAAGAGAAAAGCGTAAAGGATAAGTGTGGTGTGTAATGCTATCGACGTATGATATCTTGGCCAAATGTGCGTAATGTTATAGTGTTGTTGATATGATAAGGCCTTGGATTGTATTGTAAGGGGTGACATGACATTATACGGTAGTCATATAGTTCATTGTCACCTTGTACGCCTGTATAGTAACTAGTTGCTAATGTAAGTTCCGGTATGAACTTGTATTGTAGAGTAAGACGTAAAGAAGAAGCTGGACTATTGTGTTCATACATAGGCTTGTGTATTCATACTTGGAAGTGCAGGTATGTAAGGTTACTTTGTCCATAGCTTTATGCAGCACATAGAATTCACATTGACGTTACACTTGCCCTATTCCGAAATGTGTTAAGGTATACTATTTCCGGTTACCAATGGTTATTATCACAAGTTTCCTATTCATTGGTCAATTATAAATCACATGTATCCTATTCATTGATAATGTTCCGTAAGCCCAATAAAGTTGTGTTCCAAAGTTCCAATATTGTTTATGCTCATGTATCTTGTTCATTGATTCGACTAAGGTGATGTTTCTGAAATTGTTTACATGTTTCTCACTCATTGGTTAATGATCCAAAGCTTCAAAGTAAAGTATGACTATCATTGTATCAATCTAAAAGTAATGAATAAAGTAATGCATATGTGGTTAATGATCAAGTATGGGTGGCAGTTTTGGGGGCGAAATGCCTAGCTCAAGCCGGTCCCAAGATTGTTGGATCAGAGGGCAGTCCTAGAGGCCTAAGCCTAGCTCGGACCGAACCTGACAGGGGGAATCTCTAGAGGTATAATCCTAGCTCGAGCCGAACCTGATATGTTGGTTTATGGGTGGCAGCTCTAGAGGTAATAACCTAGCTCGAGCCGAACCCAATGCTTTGATTCTTAGGGTGGCAGCTCTAGGGGCATAAGCCTAGCTCGAGATGATCCCAACATAATGATATGTTATGTTAAAACCCACTGTTCAGTCGGGGCCCGGGTATCACAGTTCACAGGCAAAGATGAATAATCATAGAAGCAAAGATACAAAGAAAGTAAAGAAAGCAATATACATGGTTTCCAAAGTACAGTATTCTGACTTATCCATATTGATAATTTATTGTATATGAGTTCATTGACATGTTTACATATCATACAAGTTTCATATGGCCTTACATACTCAGTACATTCTTCGTACTGACCCCTCTCGGGGGATTTACCTTACTTGCTGCAGGCGCAGGTTCTAGTAGGCCTCCACAGTAGGTTGCCAGTTGTTGCCGATCATTGCAGTTAGTTCGGGGCTGCTTCGAGTCACAGTTGTAGATGTTGTATAAAGCGGGGACTTTTCCCGACTTTTAGTTCAATTTGGTCAATGCACTTGTTAGAGGCTTTTGTAGACAGATGTGGGTGTATAAATGTAAAAGGTACATGTCGTTTTTGACTTGATGGCCTCAATGGCCAAGTTTCATATATGTGTATATGTCACATGTTCCATGAATTTTCATTGTTAGCATTATAAGCTCCTACATGATAAGGGTGTTTCTGATGGCATGCATATGAATGAACATAAGTACCGTGTGGTTCTCTCGGGCCTTATCGGTTACGGGTGCCAATCACGTCTCAATGGGATTCGGGGTGTGACAAAAGTGGTATCAAAGCAGGTCATGCTAAGGGTGTCTACAAAGCCGTGTCTGAGTAGAGTCTTACTTATCAATGTGTTGTGCACCACATTTATAAGTAGGAGGCTACGGGACATTTAGGATGTTGTTTCTCTTTTTCAATTCTAGATCGTGCTATAGAGCCAGTGTTGTAAGTTGAATTGTAATCTGACCATGGTAAATATTTCTCTTTGATATAGTACACATGCCGATCACGAGAAGAGGCAGAGGTAAAGGTAAGCAGGTGGATATGCCTGCTAATGAAGGCATAAGTAGATTACCACCTGACCAAGCTAGTCAAGGTGGAGCACATGCTGAAATTTCCTCGCGGTCTTCCTCTACTTTTCCAGCTCCAGAGCAGCCAGTTGGTAGAGAAGTACCTGTAGAACCACCAATGAATGCCACAGACCAGGATCTTAGAAATGCAGTTCATATATTGACATAGTTAGTGGCAGCACAAAGTTAAGGATGAGTTGGTCCAATGACACATGATGATGATGTGGCTAGAGTGGCAAGTCGCAGAACACAGGATTTTTTGAAACTGGACCCTCCTATATTCACAGGGTCAGATCCGAAAGCAGATCCACAGGACTTCGTGGATCAAATTCAGCGGGCTCTGGAAGTTATGCATATGACAGGGGTAGAAACAGTTGAACTTGTTGCGTATAGATTGAAAGGGGAAGCGATATTGTGGTACGAGGATTGGAAGAAATCCCGTGATATTGGTGTGAATCCACCTACTTGGGAAGAGTTTAAAGTGGCTTTCCTTGATCATTATCTTCCTTATGAGATCCGCGAGGCACGTGCAGATCAATTTCTAAATCTCCATCAGGGAAATTTGAGTGTGAGAGAGTATAGTTTGTAATTTAATTCTTTGGCTCGATATGCGCCGAATGTTGTGGCTACGATGACAGACAGAGTCCATAGATACGTGGATAGGTTAGAGCCATATTTGGTACGGGATTGCACCATTGCTGCCTTAATTAAATATATGGATATTGCTAGAATACATGCTTTCGCCCAGAAAATGGAAGATCAAAGATAGAGACGAAGGGTACATGAATTTGACAGGGGACAGTCCAAAAGGGCTAGACTTATGGGATCATCTGCTATGTCTCAAGGAGGATCTAGGCCTCGTATGTTTCTGAGAGCACCTAGACCATCATTTTCTCATTCCACAGCAGGTGTTCACTCTCAGTTTAGAGGGTTTAGAGGTGGTCCAGCTGGGCAGAGTAGTGGAGGTCACGGATCACAGGCAGCAGGTTTTCCTCATCAGCAGTGTCAGCACTGCGGACATATTCATTCAGGTACATGCAGAGTGGGGACAAATGCTTGCTTCTGGTGCAGTATAACAGGACACATGATGAGAGAGTATCCACAGAGGAGTATGGGTGGTATAGCACGACCGGCAGGATCGACCGTTGCGTCATCAGCATCGGCTCCTTCTTTGGGCCGAGGTGTGCAGCCTGTGGGCCGTGGTAGAGGTACCAGAGGAGCAGCCAGTACTAGTGGGGTCCAGAATCGCACTTATGCTTTGGTGGACCGACAAAATTCAGAGGCTTCTCCTGATGTCGTCACAGGTACATTATCCATATTCTCATATAATGTATATATATTGATTGACCCTGGTTCTACATTTTTCTTACTCCATTGGTTGCTGCAAAATTTGTAAGGGCACCAGAACTATTAATTAAATCAATTGAAGTGTCTACACCAGTTGGTGAATGTATTGTTGCAAAACACCGATTGGTGAATGTATTATTGCAAAAAGAGTATATCGTAACTGTGTGGTAACTGTGTGTGGTCATGATACGCTTGCCAATCTCATTGTATTAGACATGGTGGATTTTGATCTGATCATGGGAATGGATTAGTTGGCCTCTTGTTATGCCACGGTAGATTGCAGGGCCAAGAAGGTGCAATTTTACTTTTCGCAAGAAAATGTTCTTGAATGGCAGGGTAATGTAGGGGCACCACGAGGAAGATTTATTTCCTATCTGAAAGCCAGGAAAATGATTTCTAAGGGTTACATATGTCATTTAGTACGGGTGAGAGATACTGAAATGGAACCACGAACTCCGTAGTTGGTTCCAGTGATCAGTGAATTTCTAGATGTATTCCCAGAGGATCTTCCAGGCTTACCCCCAGAACGGGAAGTAGAATTTGGCATTGATGTGATTCCAGGCACTCAGCCTATTTCCATTCCTCCATATAGAATGGCTCCAGCAGAACTACGTGAATTGAAGGAGCAATTGAAAGATCTCTTTGACAAAGGCTTCATTAGACCTAGTGTGTCCCCATGGGGTGCACCTGTATTATTTGTACGAAAGAAAGATGGCATATTGAGGATGTGCATCGACTATCGACAATTGAATAAGGTAACGATCAAGAACAAATATCCCCTCCCTCGAATTGATGATTTGTTTGATCAGTTACAGGGTGCCAAGTGTTTTTCAAAGGTCGACTTGAGCTCGGGTTACCATCAAGTTAGAGTCAGAGAAGAAGATGTACCCAAGACAGCTTTCCGAACACGGTATGGCCATTATGAATTTCTAGTTATGTCATTTGGACTAACAAATGCACCAGCTGTGTTCATAGATTTGATGAATAGGGTTTTTAAGCCATTTCTGGATGTGTTCGTCACGGTGTTTATAGATGACATCCTAGTTTATTCCAGAACACCGGGGGACCATGCTAATCACTTATGGCAGGTGCTACAGATTCTTTGTGAGCGTAAGTTGTATGCAAAGTTCTCCAAGTGTGAGTTTTGGTTAAAATCAGTTGCACTCTTGGTCATATTGTGTCAGATAAAGGGATACAGGTCGATACACAGAAGATTGAAGCAGTGAAAAATTGGCCAAGACCTACGACACCCATAGAAATTCATAGTTTTCTTGGACTGGCAGGTTATTACCGAAGATTTGTGGAAGGTTTTTCCTCTATTGCTGCACCGTTAACAAAGCTTACACACAAAGCAGTTAAATTTCAGTGGAATGATGCGTGTGAGAAAAGCTTCCAAAAGTTGAAAGATAAATTAACCTCCACACCAGTTTTAGTACTTTTTGAAGGTACTGAAGGTTATACAGTGTATTGTGATGCTTTCGGGGTTGGCCTCGGATGTGTATTGATGCAGCACGGTAATTTCAAGGCATATGCCTCACGACAGTTGCGGCCACATGAAAGAAACTATCCCACACATGATCTTGAATTAGCGGCGGTGGTTTTTGCTTTAAAGATATGGCGTCATTATTTGTATGGAGTTCATGTTGATATTTATACTGACCACAAAAGTTTACAATATATCTTTAAGCAAAAGGAACTCAATTTGAGGCAAAGAAGATGGCTCAAGCTATTGAAAGATTATGATATTGACATTCTTTATCATCCAGAAAAAGCAAATGTAGTAGCAGATGCATTGAGCCGCAAGGTAGTAGAAATCACTAATGACCAATTGACGGAAAAGAAAGAGATAATCAAAGACCTGCATCAATTAGCAAGCTTGGGGGTTCGTCTTCTTGAATCCTCAGATGAAGGAGTTATTGTTCAAAATGCGGCTGAATCTTTGTTGACAGCTGAAGTGAAAGAGAAGCAGTTTGCAGATCCTATGCTATTGCAGCTAAAGGAAAATGTACAATAAAATTTGACAAAGGCATTTGATGTAACACAGGAAGGGGTGCTCTAATGCCAAGGTAGAGTATGTGTTCTAGATGTAGATGAACTGCAGAAACGAATTATGACTGAGGCGCATCATTCTATCCATTCGGGTGCTACTAAGATGCATCATGATTTAAAAGAAGTGTATTGGTGGGGAAATATGAAAAAGAACATTGCAGAATTCGTCGCTCAATGCCCGAATTATCAACAAGTGAAAGTGGAGCATCAAAAACCAAGAGGTTACATGCAATGTATTAATCTTCCAGTCTGGAAATGAGATATGATTAATATGGACTTCATCACAGGTTTGCCTTGTACATTACGAAAATTGGATTCTATATGGTTTATAGTGGACAGGCTTACCAAGTCAGCGCATTTTCTACCATTCAAGACCACCTATACAGCTGAGGATTATGCAAACTTATATGTGAAAGAGATAGTACGATTACATGGTATTCCACTTTCCATTATATCAGACAGAGGAGCACAGTTCACAGCCAACTTTTGGAGGTCTTTTCAGCAGAGTTTGGGTACACAGGTGAATTTGAGTACGGTTTTCCATCCTCAGACTGATGGACAAGCAGAACATACTATTCGGACACTTGAAGATATGCTACGAGCATGCACTTTAGATTTTCAGGGCAGTTGGGATGACCATCTACCTCTTATTGAATTTTCTTACAACAATAGCTATCATTCAAGTATTAAAATGGCACCTAATGAAGCATTATATGGACGAAAATATAGATCACCAATTGGGTGGTTTGAAGCAGGTGAGACTGCATTACTTGGGCCAGACCTTGTTCATCAGGATATGGAGAAGGTTAAAGTGATTCAACAACAATTATAGACGGCCCAGAGTTGACACAAGTCATATGCCAATGTTATAAGAAGAGGACTTGAGTTCTCCATAGGTGATTGGGTATTTCTGAAGGTGTCACCAATGAAAGGGGTAATGTGATTCGAAAACAAAGGGAAATTGAGTCCACGGTATATAGGCCCATGTGAAATTATTATAAGATTTGGGCAAGTTGCGTATGAGTTTGCACTACCCCAAGAACTCTCCACAGTTCATCCAGTATTCCATGTGTCGATGCTTCAAAATGCATGGGAGATCCATCTCGTTTTACTCCTGTTGATGATGTACAAGTTACAGAGGATCTTACCTATGAGGAAATACCTATTGCCATTCTGGATAGACAAGTGAAGAGGCTAAGGAATAAAGATATAGCATCAGTAAAGGTACTTTGGAGAAATCAGCAAATAGAAGAGGTCACATGGAAAGCTGAAGAAATAATGAAATCCAAGTACCCTCATTTGTTCTAAGGGGAAGAATGACAAGTAAGTATTTATAATATTTGAGTATATCTTTATATGATGACATGAAGAATGTTCCTAAACTTGTAATTGTTTACTTTGAAATGGTAACACTAACATTCGAGGACGAATGTTCCTAAGGGGGGAAGAATGTAACACCCCGTACGTTTCGGAATCTAGCTGACTACCGTAGCAATTATGGGAATATGAAAACATGAGATAATTGATGAATTATGTATTAATATATGGGAATTAATAAGTCCTATACAATTGGTCCCAAAATGAAGCCCAAAATCTTGAGGAATACATGGCCCAAAAGAGAATTTTTGACCCATGCTTCCAATTTGCTCCTTTTGACCAAATCAACTCTTGCATTTAATGCCAAGGAAGAGATAAGAGAGACTTGAGGGACTATATAAAGAGAGAAAAAAATTAGATTTTAATACCATTGAACTCTCATGCCTTTTCTAACTTTTCCACATTTTCTCTCTCAAATAGACAAACCCTAAGCTCTCATCTCTTTCGTGGCCAAGATCATCAACTTGTAAGACTTGGTAAGTGTTTATTATGATGGTTTAATATATTTTATGCATGATATATGTTTTATATTATGTTGGTTATGTTGGTGGAGTATTGAGAAGTTCACAAGGTGTGAAATGTTACATGTTTGCTATATCGGAGGATGGTTTGTCTTGTAAACTTGAATATGCACTTGTGGTATTGAAGTAAATGAAATTGGTGGAGTAAATATTGACATGTGAGATGTGATTATAGACTTACTTTGTTTAATCCTTGTGTATAACGTTTGGAATTGTCATTGTGAAATTGGTTATGGTTTTGGTGCCGTATTGGTTGTGAAATGTAGTTTTGGGTGTTGTTATGTGTGTTGTGAGACCATGGCTGAATGTTGGTGTTTAAGATGATCAAAAATATGTCAAAATAAGTTTGTTTATGATCATGAACCATTCATGGCATGAAAATACCCAAAAGATGCCATTTCGGACCAAAACAGGCATCCGCCCCCGTAGACGAGGGCATCTGCGCCTGGAATTTTTCAGAGGCCATCTGCGAGCGCACCTCAGCCACCTCGCAATCTCCTAGCCCAAACATAAGAAATAATCCCCATTGACGCATGGCTAAAAGAACCTTACCACATAATCAAGGGTACGCCGGCATGGCCAAGGTAACAATCTTGGTGAAACAATCCAAAATAGTATAATAAGGGGATAACCAGTCCATGCCCAGAATTATATCAAAGTCCACCATGTCTAACACAATAAGATCATCCCGAGTATCAAACTCTCGAACAGTCATGACACATGATCTATAAACTCGATCCACTACTAAAGAATCACCCACGAGAGTAGATACACGTAATGACACAAATAAAGGCTCCCAAGACAACTCTAACCATGGTGCATAATAAGTAGAAACATATGAATAAGTGGATCCCGAATCAAATAAACAACAGCTGACTGATGGCACACTAAAATTGTACCTGTAATAGAAACATTTGAAGACTCTGCCTCTGGCCTACTAGGTACATTATATAAATGACCTCGCCTACCACCTGGCAGGGAGTCTGGCCTACCACCCATCCTACCTGCCTAAGAACCTCCTCGAGAATCCTGGGGGCTACCCCTGTGAACCTGAGCACCACTTCTAGCTAGAGGTATCACAGATCTGATTGGTTAAAAACTTTGAGCTTCAGACTAAAATGTCCCATGTTGGGGACACTCCTTAGCGAAATGACTAATCACTCCACAAGTATAGCAAGATCCGAAAACACCACTCTGTCTAGAAGGTCCTACTGATCATAAATAGCCACCTCAGCTAGAAGATCCATAATGCACACCCCTAGAAGACTGGCCACTACTTGGGCCAGGATAATCACTGAAGCTGGACTGACCTACGTCAGTAATCTGGAATGCTGCTTAAACGGGCCTACTAGATTGACCCTAATGTTGATAAGACTGACATGGAGGGTACCTACCTTAAGAACCTTTACCTTTAAATTGTGAGCCACTATGGCTCTTACTAAAACTACCCTGATAACGTAGTCGCTTATCTCTGCCCCCTTGGGCCTCACGATGCATCTCCTCCATAGTCTGGTCATAACCAGAAATCTCAATAAAAGATCTACCAGTAGCAACCAAACTCTAAGTATCCATGCGAAGAGGAAGTCTCAGTCCCCTAACATAACATCGAATCCTCTCATACTCGGTAGGCAAAATCGAACTAGCATGTCTGGCCAACTCGTGGAATAGTGCCTCATACTCAACCACTAACATAAATCCTTACTGTAAACAGGTGAACTGATCTCTCAGGTGCTTATGATGGCTGCAAGGTATATACTTCTCCAAGAAAATCTCAGAGAACTGATTCCATATCATAAGGGGAGATCCAACTGGCCTGGAATCAAGATAACCTCTCTACTAATGACTAGCTGTCGAGTCCAACTAAAAAGTGGTGTAGTCAACCCCACGAGCCTCAACTAGGCCCAAATTCTGGAGCCTATCCTCACAAAGCAGTCAAGAAATCAAATGTATCCTTGCCTTAAGCCCCTATAAACCTCGATCGAGTCAATCACAAAAATCTACCCAACATCTTCTACCGGCTGAGCAACTAACAGTACCGGAGCAACTACAGGCTACCCCTCTATATCTATACCACTCTGATCTACAGACTGTACACCATCAGATGGTGCACCACTAATAAATCCCAAAAACTGGACCAAGGTATCTCTGAGCAATAAAAAAGAAATAAACCCCGGTGGCGCCAGGGCTGCCCCCTGGGCTACCAATAGCTGAGGTGGCAGAATCTCTGGCTCGAGAGAAATAGCAGGATATGGTGATGGCTCCCTATCCTGACCCCTACCTGGGGTTGTAACTCTAGCTTGGCCTCAACCTCTAGGTCGGCCACGTCTTCTGGTGGGTACCCTAGTCGCAGGTTTGAAATCCTCATCATCGGTCGTAGTAGCATGCGTCCTGACCATCTGCGAATGAGTGAAACAATAAGAACTTTAGAAACCAACACAGACTCAATGCACGAAATGAATAAAGAAAGTGAAGTCACCCCAAGAATGTCCTATAGCCTCCCGTAGATAAGACACAAACGTCATCGCTCTGATCCGCAAGACTCTACTAGACACTTGCTCTTGTACCAACAATACCAGTGAACCTAGGCTCTGATACCAATTTGTCACGACCCATTTTTGGAGTCACGATGGTACCTACCATAACCCATCAATAGGCAAGCCAAATCGGGGCCCAAAATGATAATTAATAGGCTAAAAGGTGGAAGACGAGATAAATACCAGGAAATAAGCATAAAAATAAGATCAAAGGTGATATAAATATGAATAAGATACCAAAATACCAAACAAAAAAGAGGAAGAACAAAAGAAACATCCCACGACCTGGTAAGGTCAGTACAAGAGCCACTAATCAAAAGAATAAGAGTACTAGTAGTGTCAATATACAGATAGTCTTGAAGATAAAGATTGTCCCAAAATCTAGGAAAGACAGGGGATCAGCTCTGACTTTGAAAGCTCACCCTATCTCCAGATCCTATAAACAAGCTAGAAGGAATATCAGCGGCGGCAGCTAGTACTCGAATCTGCACCAGAAAAGGATGCAGAAGTACAGTATGAGTACTAAAACAATGGGTACTCAGTAGGCATCATCGGTCGACTAAGCTAAATCATAATAAAAGCATAATAAATGCGAGAATGTAACCTAAGTCAAGGAGAAGGGGCAAACCTGAGATCATGCTCCAACACAGGAAAATAAATAACTAAACACGCGATACCAAAATTAAAATAAACTAATTATAACCTAACTAGGGCCCCATAAGCCTAGAAGGAGAAAAGTAGAGAAAACTAACCCAAAGGATCCCCCATAAGCCCGATGGATATAATTAAGAGGATATCTATAGACACTAACCATAATATAACCAACTAATAATCCCATAACCGTGAAACCACTCGTACTACGCAATATCGAACTCAAACTGGATTCGCAATATCATGGATGAACCATAAAGTACCAGACTCAAACCGGTCTTTAACACCATAACCATATCATAGATACTTGATTCTAACTAGTCTTGAAAACCATAACCATATAATAGATGCCGAACTCGAACATGTCTTTAACACCATAACTATATAATAGATGTTGGACTCGAACCTGTCTTTTACACCATAACCATATCATTGATGCCCAACTCAAAATGGTATAATTATACCATAAATAAATAGTAGAAAGTCGGACTCGAACTGGTATAATGAGCTAAAGTTACAATGACTAGCCTAGCCCAAAACTAGGTAAATGCTATATAGCCTAAGGTTCAAGATTAACTATAATGCTATGAACGAAGGCCTCTTAAATCTACATGGAGCTAAAAGAGATTTCTCAACATAAAAGAGGGCCGGCGAGGCTCACTTCTAAACCCGAAAGTCTATACTAAGGCGATTACTACCCAAAAATGACTAAGTTTCCAAATTCCATTAAAATTTATTACATAAGTCTAAACAAATCCAAAGAGCATCATTTGACTTAAAGAAAGGGTAAACGGGTCGATTCTACCTCTGAAACGGCTCATAAATCGGCCAAATAAACCAAACCTCACTAACTAAGCAACCAAACCGTAATTTCCAATCCAAAACTAGAACAATACTATACTAATACCATAATAAAGCTCAATCTATAAGCAAGGAAAGACTAGCCTACCTGGACGCCGAAAAATGCCCGAGAAAGTTCATTAAATTGGGGCTTTTCCCTTTTGATAAGCCTCCGTACGATGCCATACTATCAAAATAACAATATACTCATTAATACGAGAATAATGATACCTATATTGCATATAAATGCTTCGGGTCCAAAATCGAACTAAAAATCCCATGTGGAGCCAGCCCGCATACGGAATGATAAATTTGAAATCATCAAAATGTCCCTCAAGGCTCAAGGATCATTTACCCTCAAGAATGGGAAAACTCCAAGCTACATAGATCTAAAAGAGATTTCTCAACATAAAAGAGGGCCGGCGGGGCTCGCTTCTAAACCCGAAAGTCCATACTAAGGCGATTGCTACCCGAAAATGGCTAAGTTTCCAAATTCCACTACAATTTATTACGTAAGTCTAAACAAAGCCAAAGAGTATCATTTGACTTAAAGGAAGGGTAAAAGGGTCGATTCTACCTCTGAAACGTCTCATAAATCGGCCAAATAAACCAAACTTCACTAACTAAGCAACCAAACCGTAATTTCCAACCCAAAACTAGAACAATACTATACTAATACCATAATAAAGCTCAATCTATAAGCAAGGAAATACTAGCCTACCTGGACGCCGAAGAATGCCCCAGAAAGTTCATTAAATTGGGGCTTTTCCCTTCTGAGAAGCCTCCGTATGATGTCATGCTATCAAAATAACAATCTACTCATTAATACAAGAATAATGATACCTATATTGCATATAAATGCTTCGGGTCCAAAATCAAGCTAAAAATCCCATGTGGAGCCCGCATACGGAATCATAAATTTGAAATCGTCAAAACGTCCCTCAAGGCTCAAGGATCATTTACCCTCAAGAATGGGCAAACTCCAAGCTCCAAACCATCCAAAATCAACCTATAAATGAATTAGGGATTTAAATGAATTAGGAATTTAAAACTAAAACAAAGAATTTATCGAGAAATTAGACGGAATTACAAGGATTAAGACGAGGAAAATGGCTTGACGAACTCTCCAACCTCCCTTGATCTCCCAAGAATCATTCCCTCTATCTCTTTATCTATGTAGGGCTTTTAATTCCCAGCACTTAGAGAATAATGAGAGAAAAATGGGTGAAAAGGGGATTAAATACACTGCAGGTACGGCTAAAACGACCACTCGACCGCTAAGGCAGTCGCCGCTTAAGCGGTAACCCACCGCTAAAGTGGTTCGAAGAGCTGGGCTGATCACCGCTAAAGTAGACAGGTGACTCTTAAGCGCACCTCTCTAAAGCGGTAGGGCCTCCGCTTAAGCGGACTAGTGGGACCAGTGCCCAGCCACTAAAGCGGTACCAAAACTGTTATAGTAGTGCCCAAGCTACTAAATCAGTGCCCAAGCCGCTTAAGCGGTCGCACCAGCTGAAGCAGCATCAGCACTTGGCAATATTTTGCCAAATTTCCAACAAGCCCTCGGTATTCGCTCGGAACCCCGTGAATGCAATCAAACTATGCTACCCTATCAAATTCGACATTATGGACTCAATGGCATAACCGAAGTTTCCATTTGGGGTCATTTTGACTAAATGTGGATCCTACAACCAAATGGCCATTTTCATCACTTTTCACCCAATAGTCCAAAATGAGTCTGGAAGCCTCGGGACCCAGACCAAGGGTTTTCCTAGCCTAAAATCGATGTTTCGGAGCTGATGGGACTGTAAAAATTGGTATACAAGGTCACTTGCTTGATGTTTAGGCCCCGGTATCCAAATTTGAACAGAGAAGACTTCAAAACAGGGAATTGGCTAAAAAAACAAATGAACTGCCCGGTAACCAAGTTGTCAGCTCCAGCAAGTCATAAATGACTTGGGAAAGCTCTAAATACCGAATTAATGTGGAAATGCAGAAAATGACCTGTAGGGTCATTACAGATGTCAAAGCTTCTTCCCGAGATCTTTCAAAAACATTAAATCTTAAAATAGGCCGACAACCATCAGAAGCAACAACAAGCATGTAAAATTCCACATGCCTATCATTCTTTATAAATGATGAATGTATTTTTCCCCTCCCATTCATCAAGTAACTAATGACCAAGTCACTTGAATCGCAACTCAAGTCCCTTCTGTCCATTATACTTGCGACGATGTCATTATATAAATCATTGCGATTAAGGGTAATGAGCATTGTGTCCTTAGTCACGGATTTTAATTCCAATATTTAGGAGTCCCCTCTCATTCACCCATGAATTTACAAACAATAACAAGATATTCTGTAATAGACATTATAGACCTAGATGATAATCTCGACTAGACTATCATAGTGATCTATATTTGATTGATGCCTAGACTATGTAGACTATAGTGATCGATATATAACGAGATCTTCATAAAAAAATTGATAGACCAGCCTAATCATTATACTGACTGCTGAAGTGGTTAACAATGACTGAAAATGGATGGATTATAGCAGTAGTCAGTGTGATTTTTTTATGGTAGCCGAAAAAAATCATCGGCGAAGCTTGGAAAATCTCGAAATTGAAGGGAAAAAATAGCATGTTGTGAAGCTTCTATGGGAAAATTGTGTTTTTTTAAAAAAAAAATATGGTATAATATAATTTTTGGATTGGAATAATTTGTATTTTGTAAAAGTTGGTGGTTGAGGTGGGGCCAGGGACTAACCATATTTTAAGAACTTGTGCGCTAGGATTGTTGTTTTTCAATCTTCAAATAATGACATCATAAAAAGTGTCTCTTTCTCTAATTTTTTAAAACTTGTGTCTTTTTTGTCAAATAAAGTTTGGATTGTGTCTCTTTTGCCAAGAGTCCCTGGTCACTTAACTATGGACTGTTATCTCAGAAAGTTACTCAACTTTGATCTTTACTCCAAAAGTCACTCAGCTATAGTTATTTTACTCAGAAAGTCACACAATCTATTAAATAATTTTTTAATTAATTTTTGCTTATATGGAATTTTTATTTAAAAACAAACCTCAAAAAAATAATAAGTATCGATTTAATGACCCTTTTATCCTTATTCCGCTAAATTAATATATATATATATATACCTACCCTCCTCTTTCTCACTTTTCTTCTCCTTCTCACTTACTTCCCCTTTTAGTTACCATGAATTTCTCCTCTCCCTCTATCTCAATTTAGGGCATCTGAAACCTGTTAAAATCTTTTTTTTTCTTCAAGTTTCAATAGGTTAATTTTTGGTTATTTTTTCAGATCGATTCTCGTTTGCGAACTCCCCCTGTTTTAGAAGGTTATTTAGTTTTGAAATGAAACCTAATAGTCAGTAGAATAATAAGTTATAACCCAATCCAACTCTAACCAAATTTTATTTTCTTTATTTCTTTTTCAATAAGTTGTTTAATTATCAAATGAAACAAACAAAACATTTAATTCTTTCATCATCATCATCATACCCAGTGTATTCCCACCAGGTGGGGTCTTGGGGTGGGTGGGGTGTAAAGTGTACATAGTCCATACCACTACCTCAGGTGAAGTAGAGAGTAACATTTAATTCTTTATTAATATAAATTTATATCTATCATATCAAACAATTTATATCTATCATATCAAACAATCAAAAAGATTTTGATAAATTCTCTCATATGTCAACTTAATTAGTATTACTTTTAGATAGATTAACCTACAGTTTGTACAAATTTATTCACCATAAAAATACATTTATTATAAGGTTTGAGAGAGAAAAGTTGGGAAATTTTTTTGCCCACTTTATTCCCTATGTTATGTATCATATTTATACAGTTTACAAAGGACTAAAACGCATTAAATAAACTTGCTAATAAAACCTAACAAACTACCAGCTGTACAAAGGACTAAAACTTAGTAAATAAACTTTCTAACAAAACCTAACAAACTACCTGTTGTACAATATACATATCCACCTATACATGTTCTAGAAGAATAAAAGGAATACTAGCTTTCTTTGCCTGCTTCGGCCCATTATGTTGGGTCTTTAATTCGATCATCCCCCCTCAAGTTGGAGGGGATAGAAGAGATTCCCAACTTCCGAATAATTCAAAAATAAAGTGTCACAATATAAATCCATCGTGAGTAGCTCCCACACTGAACCCCCGGTGGGAGAACCAACAAAAATCATAAGTTAATCAACATTTAGCCCAAAAATAGGTAACTAAACCCAATTCCATTAAATAAGAGCAATATCCAATAACATAACAAAAAAATAATGTGGAAAATAATCCCCTAGGAACTGAAAGTCATCATACCAAAACTCTAACAAGTGTCAAAAGAAGGGATGCAACCCCAAGAACTAAAGTAATGTCTGGGTCCGAAACAAAGGGAGCAGAAAATGATAGAAAAACCCATGGTAGCCCAAAAGATGCACCTCGCCCTTGTGTTCAGAAATGATCCAAGTCACAGCTGAGGTCTTGAAACAGTTGCTGGAATATGCTCTGCACTCAACAAAAAGAAGAGCACGTGTAAAATCAGCATATGTGTCGGTAGGGACATCTATCAACCCAAAATGAGAAATATGGACATATAACTAAAACATAGTACAAGACAACCATGAACCCTATCATGCAACTTTCTTTCAAGTTCATAATATCTAACCTTGTAACAAGTACAACATGATGTTTAGTCAAAAAGAGTCAACAAGGATAACTAGTCAAGTCAACTAGGACCAACATTAAGACTCCAAGTCAAGAACCATGATGCCACCATCATATAACCTATGTACCATTTATACGCGTAATAGACAACATAGAGCCATGTCATGTCATGCAAGTAACCTGGACCACTCAAGGATCCATAATAACAACAACAATAGCAATAACATGCATATCGATTTACATAAGAAACCAATAAAATCAAAAGCACATAGACCCCGGTTCAATCAAGGAACCGTCACACTCGCATGTACCTTGTACACACATGCTAAGGGTCTTATGTATGTGACCACTAGTTATGACCTACAGTGGAAGAGTCCTTATCCATGTACCAAATCCCAGACATCAAATGTCTGCCAACCTTATATCACCAATCCCGTGGAGATGTCCAAATACCAGTACATTACACAATAATGACAGATATCACAACAATCATAACAACAATGATAATGGAACAACACTTGTAAAATCCAACAAGTTTTCATATAAGCTCATTACATGCGATTAACACTTAGGATATCAAACAGTCATTCACTTTCTATGAACACGCATTGTACAAGCAATACTAAGAATTAGTTATCATGCACACATAATATACATTAAACAGTCATTCACTTTCTATGAACACGCATTGTACAAGCAATACTAAGAATTAGTTATCATGCACACATAATATAGATTGGGTTTCGTCTATATTAAAATGATCAGCTACCTCAATCCAAGCTTGCACCACCAAATTAATCCTGAGCCTTACCTTTTCGTGCAATTTCCACTTGGTCGTGGTTTAAAAACATGAACACAACAAATAATCAACCAAATGACCTACCATGTCAATAATTACAACCTAATCCCTAACCCCCAAGGCCTATTCAAGATCATTCCCCCCTCTCCATTCCTGGGTTTTTCTACCATAATTTACCTTAAACCTATCAACTTCATGGTTACATTAGTGAATTATTAACATGCAAGAGTAAATTAATGATTAATAACTAAAACCCTAAGACTTTACACCAATTTTATCCTGTTGCATGAGAAAATTTGCTAAGTCAAGCTTAAATCCTCCCCAAAACTCGTAAACTAGTGATTCTAAGGTTAATTAACCCAAAAACTAGTTAATGGGGATGAAATACTTACCTTTACGGAGAAATAGATAGAAAATGGAGGAAAATTACCCAAATCGCCTATGCCCTTCTCCAAAAATGAGTTTAGAATAATAAACTATTTTGGGAGAATTTCTGCATTTACTGCTATTTACCCTGCTTTAGCGGCCTGATTTTGTTATAGTGGCATAGCCCACTATAGAGGGATTGACTGGTGTTGACTTTTGCTATAGCGGAAATTTTTCTGCTATAGTGGGAGTGGCGAGGCAAAAACTCAAAAAAACTTCCAGTTTTGCCTTTTTAGCAACACACCCTCAAACCATGACATCACAGACTAACCTTTTTGCATCAAGTTCAATATTGGTAGTTCTACTCACCCGAATTCACTTCCGAAAAGTCCTACGGATTCCTTACCAAGATAGCTAACATAAAATCAAGCTAAGCTTTATAACCTTACTCAATTTGTCCTCAAATTTCCCTAGACCATACCTTTCTTCAATTTCATTTAAAACTAGCCTAGCCTGAAATTTATAACTTTCACTTTGGGGAAAATCTTAACCCAAATTTTTACATAATTGACTCACCTATAAAGATAGAAAGGGTCGTTACAACAGATACCAATTTACCCATCGTTCGTCCCCGAATGATCAAAACCAAAAAATGAGCTAAGTCAAGAAGAGAAAATGAATTGCATGTATCCTCAAACAAATGAGGGTACTTGACCCGTATGTCCCTCTCAGTTTCCCAAATGGCTTCCTCAATCAGATGAGGCATCCATTGTACCTTTATCGATTGAATTTCCTTTATCCTTAATTTTTGGACATCCCAATCAAGAATACCAACTAGTACCTCCTCACAAGTTAGATCCTTATTTAATAATACTGGATCCCACTTAATAATGTAATCCCCATCCCCATAATACCTCTTAAGAATGGATATATAGAACATCGGATAGACCCCCGACAAGCTTGGTAGTAATGAAAATTTATATGCTACTGGACCCACATCCGCAAGAACCTCGAATGGACTGATATATTGAGGACTAAGCTTGCCCTTCTTGCCAAATCTCATGACTCTTTTCATAGGATACACCTTCAATAAAACTCATTTACCAACTTTGAACAACATGTCCCTTACCTTATAGTCTGCATACTCTTTTTGCCTGCTCTGGGCAGTCACCAATTTGGCTTGGATAAACCTCACCTTTTTCTAAGATTTGTTCACCAAGTTAGTGCCTAAAGGCTTAACATCACTAGTCTCAAACCACCCTATGGGCGATCTATACCGCCTCCCATAGAGTGCCTCAAATAGGATCATATCAACGGTAGAGTGATGACTATTGTTTTATGAATTTCACTCAATGGCAAGAACTTTTCCCAATGGCCCCAAAAATCGATCACACATTCCCTCAACATGTCCTCAAGAACCTAAATCATCCTCTTCAACTTCTCGTCTGTCTGAGGATGAAAGGCTATGCTAAAAGTGAGTTGGGTGTACAACTCTTCATGTAACTTGTCCCAAAATTTAGAAGTGTAGATCATATCTCTATCTGAAATGATGGAACATGGCACCCCATGCAGCCTCACTATCTCTTTAACATAGATCTTGGCTAACTGTTTAGAGTTGTAGTCCACTCTAACCTGAATGAAATAAGCTAATTTTGCCAGCCTGTCCACTATGAACCAAATAGAGTCATGCTTTCCTAAGGTCTTAGAAAGACCTACCACGAAGTCTATCGCTATCATTTCCCACTTCTACTCAAGAATAGGCATCCTCTAAAGTTAACCTGCAGTCCTTTGATGATCATACTTTACCTGCTGGCAGTTGTGACATTTGGATACATACTCCACTATGTCCTTTTTCATCCCAGGCCACCAATAAAGCTACCTTAAGTCAGGGTACATCTTGGTTGAACCATGATGAATCGAATATCGTGAACCATGAGCTTCCATAAGAACATTTTAAATCAACTCACCAACCCGAGGAACACATATCTGTCCTCTAAACCACAATACTCCACACGTGCCAAGTATAGCGTCTGAAGCCTTGCCACACACCACTTTGTTCTAGAGTTTGTTTAATTTCCCATCCTCAAACTGTTTGGCCTTGTTTTCATCAAGAAAGGTTAACTTTACCTCAATACTATCCAACACTCTACTTCTTTTTGAAACACCAAACTACATGAACTGAGATGCCAGAGTTTGAAAATCTCTAGCCAAGGGTCATCTTGACACCCTCAAATAGGCCAAACTGCCCATACTTACTTCATTCCGGCTCAATGTGTCTCCAACCACTTGGCCTTACCCGGATGATACTGGATGGCTATATTATAATCCTTCAACAATTCCATCCATCGCCTCTATCTCAAATTCAAATCCCTTTGTGTGAACACATGTTGTAGGCTATGGTGGTCTATGAATACCTCACACTTGACACCACAAAGGTAGTGTCTCTAAATTTTAAGTACAAACACCGCTACTACCAACACCAAGTCATGTGTTGGGTAATTCTTTTCATGAGGTTTCAATTGCCTCGAAGCATAAGCAATGACATTCCTGTCCTGCATCAATACAGCACCCAAACCCAAGAGTGAAGCATCACAAAATACAACAAAATCCTTACCTTCAACTGGTGGAATAGGAGCTATAGTCAAAAGAGTCTTGAGCTTTTGGAAGCTCTCCTCACACTTATCTGGACATACAAATAGCACCTTCTTCTAGGTTAACCTTGTCAAGTGAGTAGCAATAGATGCAAAATTCTTGACAAACTTGCGATAGTAACTAGAAAGGCCTACAAGGCTCCTACCTCAGTCACAGAACTAGGCCGAACCCAACTCTTAACCGTATCAATCTTCAGGGGATCTACCATTACCCCTTTTTTCGAGACCACATGCCCTAAGAAGGCAATCGAAGACAACCAAAATTCACATTTTGAGAACTCTGGATACAACTGATTCTCCCTCAAAATTCCCAAGATAATGCAAAGATGACCTGCATGTTCCTCCTTGCTCTTAGAGTAAACCAAAATATCATTAACAAAAACTATCACTAAAGAATCTAGGAAAGACTTGAAAATACCATTCATCAAGCTCATAAAGGCCGCTGGAGCATTGGTCAACCCAAAAGGTATCACTAGGAACTCATAATGCCCATACAGAGTCCTAAAAGTTGTCTTAGGTATGTCCTCAAGCCAAATTTTTAGCTGATGGTAACCCGACCTCAAATCAATCATGGAGAATGCAGAAGCACCCTATATCTGGTCAAAGAGATCATCTATACGAGGCAAGGGATACTTATTCTTAATGGTAACCTTGTTCAACTGCCTATAATCAATGCACATCCTCATGCTACCATCTGTCTTTTTATTAAACAACACTGAAACACCCCAAGGTGAAGCATTGGGAAAAATAATATCCCTTATTAAGGAATTCCTGTGACTGAGTTTTGAGTTCCCTCAATTCCGCTAGAGTCATATAATATGAAGGAATAGAAATTAGACTAGTGTTCGGCTCTAAATCAATACAAAAATCAATATCTCATTCCGGATGAATACCAGGCAAATTTGTGGGAAATACATCCTGAAACTCAAAAACCACAGGAACAGACTCAGTAGAAGGGGAATCTGCACTAACATCCTGAAGATGATCCAGAAAGGTTGAACACCCCTTAACACCCCTTCCCCACTAGCTTTCTAGCCCAAACAAAAGATAAGATTTTCATCGGTTTAGACTTATACACTCTATCCCACTCTAGTATACCTATACCTGGCATTTCTAGAGTCATTGTCTTAGTATTACAGTTCAAGATAGCATGATATGGAGACAACCAAGTCATATCCAAAATAATGTCAAAATCCAGCATGTCTAAAATAATCAAATCTATTCAGGTCTGAAAACCCATAAACAACACAGAGCATACATGATAAACATGGGTCACCACCACAGAATCTCTAACCGAAGTAGAAACATACACAGAGGATTCAAGTACATCACATACCAATTTCAGACCCAAAGCAAATCTAACAGATACATAAGAGTAAGTGGAACCCGAATCAAACAAAACAGAAGTCATCCGATCACAGACGAGAATAGTACCTGTAATAACAGTGCCAGACGACTTAGCCTCAGTCTTTCTTGGGAAGGTATAACAGTGAGCTCTATCATTAAGCTGGGTAACCTCTCTAGCTGGATGCGCTCCACCCTTTCCTATATTACCATTACCTTTGTTTCCACCACAACCTCTCTGATTATTACCCAGTCTACCTTGTGGGTGACCTTTATGGTTGCCACCTCTACCTCTACCTGCTGGAACCATAACCTTAGTCTGCTTCTGCGCCTAACTCCCTGTGTGCCTCAAAGGACATGCTCTCTTGAAGTGCCCTACAGTACCACAATAATAACAACCACGCTCAAAAGAAGGCATGTTGGCCGAAGAATAAGAAGCCTCTTGGCCTTTAGCAACTTTGGGCTGCTGAATAGCCCCTAAATGGCCACCTATGAAGGCTGGCAAAGTTGACTGAATAGGGACAGCTGGATGAGCCTACTGACTATGACCCCTAGAATATGAACAACTGAAGCTGCTCGCATTTAGGGACTTTTTCGCTAATGCCTTAGCCTAAGTAGCATGCTGAACTCCCTCAAGCTTTTTCACATAGTCAGATACATCATTGAATCTCTTTCCTATAGAAGTCATGTGAACAAACAAAACATAAAGATCAGTACTCAAACCTTTTACATATAACCAAATCCTCTCCTCCTCAGTACCCAACAGCTGGGTAGCATAGCGAGATAGAGCATGGAACTTTGCCTCATAGGCTGCAACTGACATAGTGCCCTATTTAAGGTCCAAGAACTCATCCTTCTTGTGGTCACAAAGAGTACGAGGCACATACTTCTCCAAAAATAGGTCATGAAACTGAGCCCAAGTCAATGGAGGTAAAATTGGTGACTGACAATCCACATAGGCTCTCCTCCACTGCTTGACATCTCCTTGCAGTTGAAAAGTCATGAACTCAACACCGTGTTGTTGCACAATCCCCAACTTGTGAAGTCTCTCATAGCATTCAATGATAAACTCAAATGCATCTCAGCCTCAGTACCATGAAATGAATGAGGCTTTATTTTCAAAAACTTGGTCAATAACTCATCCTCAGTTCCGGCCATGATAGGGCCTAACACAGGACTGGGATATGTATTAGTACCCCAAGACTCATCCATTCTGAGAGTTCATGTGGTAGTGGGATGAGCACCCAGAACCTGAATAAGTCATCATAGTGGGGGTGTCTCCAGTACAAGACAATCTGCTAATAAAATCCAAAACCTATTGAATAACCTCAAAATCCATTGAAGAAATAGTTGTACCTATAGCCGGTTTTGCTATCTCTAGTTCCAAATCGTCCTCATCTACCGCCTTACCATCTTTAAAATGATCCTAGGGTTGGGGAGGTAATACTAACCTCTGATGAACCCAGTCAGCTGTTGCCTGAGCTCCACCATTGGTGGTCATTGCTCTCTCTCTTCCCTTTCCCCTACCTCATCCTACTCCCTAAACAGTCGATTTCGCAGCTGGAGTTGCTGGTGCTGGGGATGCTACTCTCGCTCTATTCGACCTAGTGTTGACTATATATGGACAAAAGAATAAAGAGGGTCAGATACTAATTTAGATCGCCAGATACCAATTTCAATCAAGTTATAACACGAAAGAATAAAGAAAGGATAGTTTCCAAAGGTCCTATAGCCTCTTAAAGAAAAGTACAGACGTCTTCGTACTATTTTGCATGACTCTACTAGGACTTTTTGATACGACGAGATCAACAAACCTAGGGATCTAATACCAACTTTTTCATGACCTAAACCTGTCGTGAATGGCACCCACACTAAACCCTCAGTGGGAGAACCAAGCAGAATCATAAGTAAATCAACACTTAGCCTAAAAATAAGAAACTAAACCCAATTCCATTCAATAAGATCAATATCCAATAACATTACAAAAAAATAATGCGAAAGATAATACCCTAGGAACTGAAAGTCATTGTACCAAAACTTTAACAAGAGATAAAAGAGGGGATGCAACCCCAAGACCTAAAGTAATGTTTGGTTCTGAAACAAAGGGAACAGAAAATGATAGAAGAACCCATAGTATCTCAAAATATGCAGCTTACCCATGAGTTTGGAAATAATCCAAGTCACAGCTAAGGTCTCAAAATAGTCGTTGGAATATGCTCTGCACTCAACAAAATGAAAAGTACATGTAGTATTAGCACACATGAAATAACAGTGTGCCGGTAGGGTCATCCGACAACCCAAAACGAGAAAATATGGTCACATAACCAAAATATAGTACAACAAGACAACCATTAACCTATCATGCAACTTTATTTCAAGTTCATAATACCTAACCTTGTAAGTAGTACAACATGATGTTTAGTCAAAAAGAGTTATCAAGGATAACCAGTCAAGTCAACTAGGACAAACATTAAGACTCCAAGTCAACAACCATGATGCCACCATCATATAATCCATGTACTATTCATACAAGTAATAGATAGCATAGAGCCATGTCATATCTCACGAGCAACCCAGACCACTCAAAAATCCTTAATAACAACAACAATAGCAATAACATGCATCCCAGTTTACACAAGAAACCAATGAATCAAAAGCATATAATCCCCGGTTCACTCAAGGAACCATCACACTCACTTGTACCTTGTACACACATGCTAAGAGTCTTATATATATACCCACTAGTCATGACTTACAGGGGATGAGTCTTTGTCCATGTACCAAATCCCAGACATCAAGTGTCTGTCAACCTTATATCACTAATCCCGTAGAGAAGTCGAAATATTGGTACATTCCATAATAATGATAGACATCATAACAATCACAACCACAATGATAACATAACAACACTTGTAAAAACCAACAAGTTTTCATATAAGTTCAATGCATGTGATTAACACTTAGTATATAAAACTGTCATTCACTTTCCTTGAACATGCATTGTACAAGTAATAATAAAAATTAGTTATCATGCACACCTAATACAAATTGGGTTTCAACTACATTAAAATCATCACTTACCTCAATCCAAGCTTACACCACTCAATTTAGCCTGAGCCTTGCCTTTCCATGCAATTTTCACTTGGTTGTGGTCTATAAACATGAACACGATAAATAATCAACCAAATGACCTACCATGTCAAGAATCAGAACCTAATCCCTAGCCCTTAAGGCCAATTCATGATCATTCCCCCTGTTTTAGGTTTTTCTATAATAATTCACCTTAAACCTACCAATTTCATGGTTATATTAGTAAATTATTAATAGGCAAGAGTAAATTAATGATTGATCACTAAAACCCCAAGGTCTTACACCAATTTTACCCTCTTGCACCAAAAAATTTGCTAAGTCAAGCTTACACCCTCCCCAAAACTTGTAAACTAGTGATTCTAAGGTTAATTAATCCAAACACTTGTTAATAGGGATGAAATACTTACCTTTACTAAGAAAATCAATGAAAAATAAAGGAAAATAGCCCAAATCTCTCCTTTCCCAAAAATGAGTTTAGAATAATAAACCATTTTTGGGAAGATTTTTGCATTTATAGCGATTTACACCGCTATAGTGGCTTGATCCCGCTATAGCAGCATTGCTATAATGACATAGCCTGCTATAGCGGGTTTGACTTGCGTTGGCTTCTGCTATAGCGGGAATTTTTCTGTTATAGCAAGAGTTTCTATAGCGATATGCCATCTACTATAGCAGGAATAGTAAGGCAGAAACTAAGAAAACCTCTCAATTTTGCCTTTTTCGCAACTCACCCTCAAACCATGACATCCCGGACTAACCCCTTTACGTCAAGTTCAATATCAGGAGTTTTACTCACCCGAATTTACTTCTGAAACGTCCTACGGATTCCTTATCGAGTTAGCTAACATAAAATCAAGCTAAATTGTATTACCTTTACCAAATCTATCCCTGAATTTCCCTAGACCATACCTCCCACTAAATTATTCGTAACTAGCCTAGCCTAAAATTTTTAACTTTCACCTTAGGGAAAATCTTAACCCAAATTTTTGCACGATTGACCCACCCGTAATAATGGAAAGGGTCATTATAAGTGATCCAGAGAGGGACTTGTTAAAGATATTGGCGAGTTGATGAGTAGAGGGTACAAAGAAAAGAGAAATCAACTCAGATAAGTATCGTTGTCAAATAAAGTGATAATCAATCTCCACATGCTTAGTTCATTCATGGAAAATAGAATCCGAGCTATGTGAAATGAAGCTTGGCTATCTAAATGAAGTGGAATTAGAAGTTGTGGAGGTATGGAGAGATCAACAAGTAGACAATTCAGCGAGGTCAGTTTAGTGACTAGTCTGTGCATGAACCTATATTCTTCCTCAGTAGATGAGAGTGAAATAACAGTTTATTTTTTGGATTTACATGAAATCGGAGACCCATCTATGGTAATAAGAAATCCACTCACAGACCTACGGGTATCTTTCCAAGTTGTCTGATTAGCATCATAAAAGGAGAGAAGAGAGAATGATGGAGTGGCACATATGAATATCCCTTGGCCTAGATGTTTCTATAAGTAATTCACAACCTTTAGAGTAGCAGTAAAATGACCAAGACAAGGCCTTTGTATGTATTGAATTAGAGTCAAAATAGCAAAGCAAAGGTCAGGTCTCTTATGAGTGAGATAGTTCAAATTACCAATCAAATACCTGTAAATTGAAGGATCTGATAGTAGTGGTCCCGAATCTACTGTAAGTTTTGAGGAGGGATTGAGTGGTGAGGAAAAATTGTACAAGTGGGAAATATCAAACTCATTCAAGAGATCAAAGATGTACTTCCATTGACTAATGATAATGCCCTCTGGTTCTCTTAAAATCTCTAGACCCAGAAAGTAATGTAGAGGACCCAAATATTTAACCTTGAATTTTGTATTGAGAAACTTCTTGAGAGATGTGATTTTTGATGAACTGTTCCCTTGTGATAAGAATATCATCTACATAGACTGCAACAACAGATGTATAATCTCTTGTGATCTTAAAAAATAAGTTGAAATTGTTCAAAGAGGTTGTATAACCTTTAAAACTCAAAGCACCATCCAATCTAGCATACCATTGCCTAGAGGCTTGCTTTAGTCCATATAAAGATTTTTTCAATTGACAAATAAGATTAGGATCTGAAAGGGTAAAGCCAGGGGAAATTCCATATAAACTTCTTCTTGCAAATCCCCATGTAAGAAGGCATTGTTTACATCAAATCGGGAAATATCCCATCCTTTCTTGACCGCCATAGCGATTAGACAACTGATGGTTGCCATTTTTCCAACCAAAGAGAATGTCTCATTGTAATCTATCGCCTCTTTTTAAATGTCACCTCTGATAACTAACCTTGTCTTCAATCTTTCAATACTTCCATCAAAAGTTGTTTTACCTTAAATACCCACTTATATGGTAAGGCTTTTATATTGTGGGGCAAAGGCACCTCATCCCAAGTGTGGTTAGACTTTAGAGCTTCCAATTCCTTATCCATAGCTTCTATCCAACCAGGGTGTTTGGAAGCTTGGATATATGTGATAGGTTTAATGATTTATGAAACAAAGTTGACAAAAACTTGATTAGGAATAGAAATATTAGTGAAAGACATAATAGGAGACTCAAGAAGTACAGAAAAATAGGAACTAGTCACATCACTGAGGAAGATTTTCTTGCACACTTAATCTTGTAAGTATTTGGTTGCACTTGTATGTTTTGTCTTTGTGACTTTTCGTATGGTTCAAAAATAATTGGATTATCAGTATGATTAGATGTAACGGATGAGGAAAAAGGTTGATCAGTAAGACCTGAGGAAGATGAAGGAGAGACAATAGGACTGGATGTAGGATTATGTTGATCGAGGGAAAAGAAACCTGGGGGAATAGATGGTGGTGGTTGATGAATTATTTCTAGATCAGACACAGGAAGATCAAATAAAGTGAATGAATCAGTGAAGAAAGAAGGAGGAAAAATTATAGGTGAAATATTATTGAATTATGGATCTGCAAATGGAAAAATACTCTCATGAAACTGAACATCTCTTAAAACAAAGATCTGCTTTGTGTCCAACTCCATTAGTTTATAAACCTTTTGAAAAACTAGATACCTAAGTAAACACAAGCTTTGGATTTCTCAGTTCATAATGGCACCTACTCTAACCCTCCAGTAGGTAAGGCAACCCCGTAGTCTGGAACGGCTAGTAACGAACTATCCAGAGGAAAGAAGAAATTATGGAATAAATATAACAAAAAGGCTAATATAATTCCAAAACCTGGTAGAGCCGGTACAAGAGTTTCTAATACAATAGGAGTACAAGTGAAATACAAGATAAATATAGATACAAAGATGTATCTGAATACAACATAGAGATCAGTCTAACAATAAGAGAGAGAGTAGGAGCACTTTGAGCATCAGAAGCTCACCCTAAATCTCTGATCCATGTATTCTCCCTACAATGCACATATCAAAGGAGATAACTTGTACTATAATCTGCAGGCTGTAAAAGTGTAGCATGAGTACCAAACACATGGTACTCAGTAGGCATCGGCCAATTGAGCTCCAGAAATAATGCAGGCACAAATAACATGTAAAGCAGGAAAATAAACTACAGCAAACTATTTGAGAAACTAAACATGATAGTGATATAATGGTAACAAGGATAAAATATCCTATTCTAACATTGTTTAGGAACTGATCTTATGCGTATTTATACTCCTAAGTGTCATTATCTATGCATTTTTAGCTTAGTTTTGAGGATAACTTGGTGTGCTTATTGAGTAATAAAGTGTGTATACATGTGTTTGTGTGTTAAAGTATATGTTTATGGTGTTTAAGGTGAATTTTAAACAATTCTAGAGTCAAAAGGATCAAATAGAACTTAGAAGAGAAAACTAGAGTCACTAGCTTGAGCTATGCTTGTTCTAGTGTACTTTTATTTGTTCTATTATGTTGTATGGAATTACGGTTGTTATGAGATGTTGTAGGAGACCAATGGAGTAAATATGGAAGATAAATAAAGCCTAAAAACAAGACACAAGATATATTCAAACAAGGAATGAAAGCACCAGAAGAAACGGATGTACTCCCCACATTTTGGAGGGGGCCATGCGCCACAACTCCCAAAGCAAGGGAGGGGGCCATGCGCCACACCTACCAAAGTATGTGGTAGGGAATTACTCACGACCCATAACACACCTATATAATGCTTTGGGTGTTATATTAGCATGAAATGCACCTCCATGGGCGTGCGATGGACAATGCGACACACCCTCCCCCTAAACCACCTCAAAGTGGGTTTTTAACTTGTTTTAAGTGGGGGAAAAGTTGTAAATGCATATGATTCATTTGGGGAACCTCAAGGATGACCTAAATCTCTATAAAAGGAGTAATTAACAACATTTACTCACATATCTTGGATTACACACGAATTGGAGAGCAAAGGAGACATCAAGGATCTCAAACTATGGTTTTTTCTTCTTTTACTTTTAATTCTTGTAGTTTGAAGTTATGAACTCTTTTATGGAGATTGTTTGTATGAATATGAGTGGATAAAAACCTCATTCTAGGTTTGAGGCTACTACATGATTGCTTAATTATGGTTTTATAGTTGGTATATTTGTTCATCAAGTCATGTGATTGTTCTTGTGTTATTGTTTACTATTCTTAAGCGTCATGAACTTTAGGATAAATCTTAGTCTCGAAACGAATTGGCCATAGGAGTGGAGGGACGGAATAAAGAAACTAAGGAGTGTGAATCATGTTTTAATGGTTAGATATTAATTGGTAAAGGATGATTTGTGGTTAGGATAGCGATATACCCAAATGCCCCACTTGATTAATGAAACAGAAAGATAGTTTAATGCATCCGAATTAAAGACTCACATCCCCGCTCAATGATGTAGTTGTGAGATTAATTTGGGTAGATAACTTAGAGGATGACCATTCCCAAGTTGAATATCAACCCCGTAGATCAGCAATCACTATAAGCACCAACACCGACTAAAAACCATAGTTATGCATGAATGTGAAGTAATTGCCTCAACCCTGGAACTCTCCATATATTATTTACAATCCGAATTTCATATTATCGTTATTTCTAGTATATAGTTTACAAAAACAAAACTCAAACTCACTTTGGTTATGAATCGCACTTACTTAACTTCAATATCAATACTTAAGTTGGATCGTATGCTAAATACCAAGTCCCTGTGGGATCGACACTCTTGTACGACCACGTACACTTGCATGTGCGCTTGGGAGTGATAGGGACTAAAGTGTGATACCGTATATTACCTGTCAATATCCACCTACAATCTCAAGGATCACAACCAAGTGTGGAAGCAAATAATAGCCTAATCAGGGTCCCTAACAATAATGTCTAACTGTGAGGTAACTATCAATAATGTAATCTACCATAATAAAGAATGGAATCAGAACGTACCGCCAATCTCGGGTACCAGCCCATAATCATCCTACCACGAACTAACTATAATAACCAATAAATAAGTAACCGGCTAATCCTGACAAATAATACCTACCCATAAGGTTTACAGAAGCACTCACCAAACAACAATCATAACTTATACCTACACAGCCCTTCATAAAACTGATAGCTATAGGCACCAAACAATTATACTGGTAATAGGTGACGCGTATGAATGAATGAATGCAACATAAAACAAAATAACAAAACCGAGCCAAGTGCAATAAAGTACCAAGTGTATACACCTCATCCATCTCTGCAGCTCGCAAAGGCAGGACCTACGACAACCATCCTTCTCTGGCACTGCAGCTCACGGAAGACGGGGCCCATAGGGGAATTGAGATATTTGTATACACTGCCTAGTCATGAACTAGGAATTCCAATAATCATCATAATCCATATACTCCATCCAGTACCGGAGAGAGAGATATGTACATATATAATGAGAGCACGGACTCGATCCGTGACTAAAAGATTGTACATTGTATAATAAGTACATTGTATAATAAGTGCACGAACTCGAACCATGATTAAAAGACTGTACATCTGTAAGCCATTGCCCTAGATCAAGTTCGGGATAAAATCATCATAATAATGTAGAAAGTTCGAAATCTCCATCAACCGAAGTAAATAGTAGCGGTAAAAGAGTATATTAGTAACCAAAATCAACCTCGGTCAAATTTCTAAAACAACATTTTTCTTTCTAAAGCTCATAATTCATTAATGAGCTGGTACAATTCCCATTGTAAAAGAATCCACTTTAGAAGTGAAAAGTGGGAATAAATCCCTTTTTAGAAAGAAATAGTAAAATCAAGGATTTGGTTGGAATCGTACCACTAAGTGAGCATGAATTCGTCTAAGAGTATGCATGACATCACCAGTATCCAAACAATACAACCATAAGCTCCTAAGCGTCTATACACTAGAATCAAGTCCTTTATAAGGATAGAATACTCATCTGGAGTCCAACTGGCATCGTAACCATAACCTCGGCCCCAGCAATAGAAACAACATAATAACGTCTTATAAATCAGAAAACTATGGTAAATGAGGCCGTAAAGTCACTAAGGGATCTAATTAGGGAATTACCATCCAATTCACTAAGTAAAATGGTAAATCTTATTCTAAAGGATCCTTAATCATCAAACTATAGTTAACATGCTTATAATCAAGGGTAATAGGATTGTATGGCCATAACAAGTATCCGAATGCTAAGGTTAGGGTCACATTTCTATCCCACTTTCCCTAAATAGGCTAAGTTATGATACACTAGTCATAACCACATCCTACAATCCCTACCTAGCATGCAATCTATACATAACACCATCTCATAGAGAAAAGTAGACTGAAGCCTACCTTGATGCCGAACAGCAAGTCTTGAATCGCCCAAAATTTGATCGACCTTGCTCCATGATCTCGAAATACCACCATGCTATAAAAACATCTACATGTCAATACGAGTAAAACGAGACCTATATTGACATATAAAAACTCGGGTCGAAATTTGGGTCAAGAACAAGCCCGTGGAGCCGGTAAGAGAAATTCAAAATTGAATCTGTCACGAGCTGCCTCAAAGGACAAGGAATGTGTGCTCAAAAGTTGAGCACAAATGGACACCAATAGGGGCTCAAATCAGCCCCATAAGATTAGGAATTTAACACCTAATTCCTCAAAATTTACAAGGAAACAGATGGAATTTGATGGGGAAAATAATGGGAAATGATCAAGAGGAGTTGGGTTAGCTTACCTTAGCCTCAATAGAAGATCTCCCTATATTTCCCATGCTCGAAGCTCCAATAATGGTTAGAAAAGGCTCAAAAATGATGAAGAAATTGGGGAAGAGAAATATATTGTCACACCCCGAATCCATACGAGGCGTGATTGGCACCCGAAGCTGATATAGCCCGAGAGAACCAATCTTTGCTCATGAACCTTCGTATGCATGCCCTCATATGAATCTTAATCTTCCTTATACAACTATGTGGAAATCATAATCATGGAAACATATGCAATAAACATATATATAAAACTTGGCCGTTGGAGCCATTACGTCAAACTGAACGTACACTTCTATCATTCACATACCCACATATGTCTACAAAAGCCTCTACAGATACATTGACCAAGACCAACTGAAAGTCGGGACAAGTCCCCGCTTTATACACTGATGTATAATACCAAAGCATTTGAACAACTGTGACACGGAGAAGCCCCGAACTAAGTGGAGCTCACCAAAACTCTGAAAATGATCCCTAGTCTACTGAGGAGGTCTACTAATGCCTGCACCTACAACATGTAAAGTAAGTCCCCAAGAGGGGTCAGTACGAAGAATGTACTGAGTATGTAAGGCCATAAACAAACTGTATCAATGCGCAAGAATTTCAATGGAAAGGATTATAAGAGAAAATTATCCACATATGGAACCATGTACCTTTCTTTCTCTACTATCATCTCCAATGAGTCATACATAACAACAACAATGATGTATTCAACATAAATGAATTAAAGAATGTGGATAAACTCTCTTTCTGTATGTGGGATACCATGTACATTCCGTTCTTTCTCTTCCTTGCCTTTACGTTATTTTATTTTATTTTATTTTTACATTACTCAAATGTTGTTACTGTTAGGGCCCTCATCATGCAGGTGATCTTGTCACCCCATGGATAAAATCATGCCATCATGCAGGTGTTCATTGCACCCCATGGATACATCATGCAGGTATTATTTTTACCCCATTGATAAGATCATGTCATCATGCAGGTGTTCATTGCACCCCATGGATAAATGGCCATCATCACGCGGGTATTTGCACCCCGTGGATAAACTATCATCATCATGCGGGTATTTGTACCCCATGGATAACACCCATGAACATAATCAATATGCATTACTTCATTCTTACTTCATTTCTTTACTTTTGAGATTGATACCTTACTTGTGAAAGATTGATACTTTTGATACTCATAACTTTACTTGAAACTTTGGATCAATGATCAATGAGTGAGAGACATATGAAGAACTTGGCAATATGACATTTTGGAAACATCGCCGTCATGGAAACATAACACTATTGGAACCATTTGGACAATACTCAATGAACACGAGACCTATGTATAACTTCTATTGGAATTTTGGATCATGACACTAAAGCACACACTTATATCCACCTTTCACTTCACTCATTTAACTCTTGAGATTGATATCCTCACTTATGAGGAATCATTCTACTAACTTGCTCATCACCTCTCTTATTACTCTTATGAGATTGGTAATTTTACTTATGAAGGAGTGGTACCAAGAAATAATCATCACACTCTAGGGCTTTGGAACATGACATGATTGGAACAATACTATTCAACTAAACAAGCCCTCTTGACCTCATTACTCGTGTTGAGATAGTTCTCTTAGATTTTTCAACACTATGACAGCTTAGGAACTTCAGTCAATAAATAAGAACTAAGTGGGTCATAATTCGTCTAGGAGTAAAACACATATGAATAATAATATGTATCAACCTTAGTTGGAATACTACAGAACCCCTTTGGAAAATTACACTTTTGGAACCTTAGGATAATGATCATTTGGAATTCTTGACATATTAGCCAATGAATGTGGGTCAACCAATGTACATGAGTCAATCAATGAACATAAGTCAACCAATGAACATGAGTCATATAATTCACCATTGACCAATGAATAGGTAACATGTGAGTAACATTAGCCAACTACCGAATACGGAATACCTTAGAGCATTTCGGAATCAAATAAGTACTACGACAATGTGGACAACATATGTTGCAGAAAGAGATAGAAAGGTAACCTTACATACCTTATCTTCCCAATGTAAGTACACAATCAAATATGTGAGCGCAACAAGTCTGCTCCTTCTTTACGTTTCACTCTACATCACAAGTACATAATGGAACCAACATTAACCACCAACTACCTTACAAATGCATACAATATCAATAAGTCACATGTTTGGCTTGAACATGTTATTTCTTTCTCTACAATACCATTTACGGCATGGTCATATCAATAATACCACAACATGCCCAACATTGACCATATGTCACCCCAAGTTCATACCTTCCACTCTCACCATCACAACATCATAATTATCCATCAATTACTTTACAAATGCATATAATATCAATGAGTTTCATGTTTGCATTTCCCCTTGTCAAATCCATTGATCATACTAATATTCCAAAAATGCCATAATATTCCCAACATTGACCAACACATGACAATTGATACATTTCACCACAACATTTCTCCTTTACACTTTCTTATCCATAACACATCACAAATAACCCATCAAGTGACCTTAATACAACTCATAACACATATCGGCCAAAATCCCACAATTTCCACTTATAGAAAAATAACAAGTTTAATAACAAAATCACTCCATACATGTTCATATTTTGTCCATACCATTCACTTTCATCAAGACATCAAGTCACCTTTTAAGTTTAATTCACAAAAATGACACATCTTTACCAAAACACAAAAGTGCACCACTTACACTTTTAGGCATAAACATCATGATCTACATGCTCTCCCATGCATATAATAGATGAATCCATAAGCATAATTACTTACCCAAGCTTGCAAATGAGTGATCTTGCCCCAAGAAGTGCTTTAGGGCTCTTAGGGTTTGAGAGAACCAAAAAGAAAATATCTTGTAATTCTCCAAATGTGTTGTGTGTTTTTAAGAATAAAAATCTGATTTTTGGGTCCCTTAGATAGTGCTCAAGTAATCCTTAGCCATTTAGGAGCAATAATTGAGTGGTCATGGCAAGAATGGGTCAAATGACCCATTTGGGCCAAGTCTTTTATTTCATTTTGGGCCTAATTTTGGGCCCAATTATACATATCCATGTGACCCATCAAATTTCATGTATTATTCACCATATATCTCATGTTTACATAATTCTATAATGTTACGACAATATTCTCTTATGAGATTCTCATTCGTCGCCTCGATCGCAAAAATAGGAATTCTCGTTGCCCATGGCTTCTTTAGACATTTTGGATCACTATTCACATTTCATGATTTGATCATGGAGGAGTATATAGGAGTGTATTGAAGTATTTGAATCTTTAACAATGCTCAAAGAACTCCAAAGAACCATTTAAAACCATCTAAGAATCGTCGTAGAATTGCGTCGTGAAATGAGTTTGGGAAGGCAAAATATTTGTGCCTTGCGCCACACCCCCTGAAACAGGGTAGTGGCGCAAGTTTTTCTTGCCCTCTGAATTAGTGGCTTGCACCACACCCCTGAAACAGGGTAGTGGCGCAAGTTTCAGCACTTTGCTGAATTTTTCGGCCACTTGTCCAATGTTTGCGTATCGTCCAATCCCTTATCCAAACACTACAAAATACTTACTTAGTGATCTTAACCATCAAGTAAATATGACTTAAAGTCACCAAATGAGGTTAGACTGTGTACGGGGTATTACATGAAGGCTCCACGAAATCAAAAAACAAAAAACCCTTCCTATGAAAGTCTAATTTCATGTACGTGGCCAAATTTCAATTTTTTTTTGTCATTAGCATTACCATATCCATACGTATATCTCTCGACACCTAAGCAAACATTATTCATCATAATTAAGCAGGGTTGGGAAGGTACGGGGTAAATGGTATTGTAGAGAAAGAAATAACATGTTCAAGCCAAACATGTGACTTATTGATATTGTATGCATTTGTAAGGTAGTTGGTGGTTAATGTTGGTTCCATTATGTACTTGTGATGTAGAGTGAAACGTAAAGAAGGAGCGGACTTGTTGCGCTCACATATTTGATTGTGTACTTACATTGGGAAGATAAGGTATGTAAGGTTACCTTTCTATCTCTTTCTGCATTGGAGATGATAGTAGAGAAAGAAAGGTACATGGTTCCATATGTGGATAATTTTCTCTTATAATCCTTTCCATTGAAATTCTTGCGCATTGATACAGTTTGTTTATGGCCTTACATACTCAGTACATTCTTCGTACTGACCCCTCTTGGGGACTTACTTTACATGTTGCAGGTGCAGGCAGTAGTAGACCTCCTCGGTAGACTGGGGATCATTTGCAGAGTTTTGGTGAGCTCCACTTAGTTCGGGGTTTCTCCGTGTCACAGTTGTTCAAATGCTTTGGTATTATACATCAGTGTATAAAGCGGGGACTTGTCCCGACTTTCAGTTGGTCTTGGTCAATGTATCTGTAGAGGCTTTTGTAGACATATGTGGGTATGTGAATGATAGAAGTGTACGTTCAGTTTGACGTAATGGCTCCAACGGCCAAGTTTTATATATATGTTTATTGCATATGTTTCCATGATTATGATTTCCACATAGTTGTATAAGGAAGATTAAGATTCATATGAGGGCATGTATACGAAGGTTCATAAGCAAAGATTGGTTCTCTCGGGCTATATCAGCTTCGGGTGCCAATCACGCCTCGTATGGATTCGGGGTGTGACAAAGTGGTATCAGAGCAGGTCGGTCTAAGGGTGTCTACAAAGCCGTGTCTGAGTAGAGTCTTACTTATCGATGTGTTGTGCACCACATTTATAAGTAGGAGGCTCATGTTCATTGGTTGACTTATGTTCATTGATTGACTCATGTCCATTGGTTGACCCACGTTCATTGGCTAATATGTCAAGAATTCCAAATGATCATTATCCTAAGGTTCCAAAAGTGTAATTTTCCAAAGGGGTTCTGTAGTATTCCAACTAAGGTTGATACATATTATTATTCATATGTGTTTTACTCCTAGACGAATTATGACCCACTTAGTTCTTATTTATTGACTGAAGTTCCTAAGCTGTCATAGTGTTGAAAAATCTAAGAGACATATATACTACCCAGGCATCTGGCCTTAGCGATCACTGAGGCCAAGGGTCGCGAATGTGATGAGCGAGGATATTACCCTTCAAGATCGCAGCCAAAGGATAGTGAATGAGAAGGTAAAGGAATCAGGCTATCGTGAACACAGACAATCAGCCGTGATAGCGAAGAACGGAGTTAACCGGGTAAGCGCTGAACCGCATTGAGAACGCCAAAGCTGAGGTGAGGGATCGCAAAGGTCAAAAACTTGAACTTTCACGAACGCGACCTTAGCCTCATGAACGCGAAGAGCAAAAGGTGGTTGCACCATATACTGGAAAACCAGCAATCGCTTAAGTCCTTATGGATTCCAATCGGGGGTTCGGGATTCGTCCAGAATCCCATGTGCACAAACAAACTATGTTACCATACAAAATTTGACATTCCAAACTCAACAGAACCATCAAAATTTTCATCTGAGATCGTTTCGATTAAATATGGGTCCCACACCTATAGTTCCATTTTTCATTAAATATACCCAATAGCCCA
The DNA here is from genome assembly GCA_031232105.1 of Capsicum rhomboideum. NCBI lineage: Eukaryota > Viridiplantae > Streptophyta > Magnoliopsida > Solanales > Solanaceae > Capsicum > Capsicum rhomboideum. The sequence continues at coordinate 148,605,956 of CP124714.1, read as the reverse complement.
AAATGAGTCTGAAAGCCTCAGGACCTAAACCTCGGGTCCCTCTCGCCTAAAATCAATGTTTCGGAGCTGATGGTGCTGTCAAAATATCCATCTAAGGTCATTTACTAGGATTTTTGGTTTGAGACCAATTCCTTAACAGCAAAAGCTCCAAAAGAGGGAAATGAGCGAAAAACCCGAATGAACTGTTCGATAATCGAACCGACAGTTTTGACAAGTCATAACTGACTTGTAGCCACTGTGGGAAGACTCAAAATGTCAAAAATATGAGAAAATGACCTGGAGGATCATTACAATATCCACTACTAAAAGGACTTTCATTCACGAAAGTCAATGGATAGAAAGAACCCGAAAGCTCAAAAAGATGAGGTACCAAGCCCGCATGCGCTAAGCATGTCTCCCTAGATAACCTCTAAGTAAACTCAACACTTTCAAGGGATTATTCTATAGGTATCCCTTTTTCAACCAACTTTCTTACTTCACTTTACAAAAAGCCAAAACTCATCCTCAGCAATAAACTAGCCTCCAACAGAATCGAGAATGATTGATGCATGCAAATCCAAACCCTAATACGCTGCCAACACATCGATACAAGCACATCCAAGTGAAAACTCAACCAATCTAAAGGAAATCCAATGCATGAATCATGCAACCACTCTAATTTCAAAATCTAACCTTCTTTTGTCTTTCCAAACCTGCTATCTACTCTGACCCATACAAAATATCATCCGAGTCCTATCAGCGCAAACCCATCATACTATACTCGAAAGACTGAAGCTGATTTATTGAAAATCCATAATGGCAAGCATAAGAATAAGCCCATAAGGTACTACCTGGACATACAAATGGAGATGACCAAAGCCTGCGATCCCTAGCCAAAGCTACAACTAGTCCAAATGACCCTCAAAACTGGTAGTCAGGACTCTGAAACACAACCTCTCAAAATTGAATGATTTACTCTAGAGGGTCCCACCAATTATGGCTGAAACCATACTAAATCCAACTAAAATACACTTCCCCACTGAGTAAACATACAGAATTTCTGACAAAAACTAAGAATCGAAGCCAACTATAGTAGCAACTAATAACATGTACCGATGGACCAACCTCTGAGCATATATCAAGTATGACCTATCCAAACTGAAAGAAAACTGAATTGGTAGGCAATGAGTAGGCTTAGTCAGCTTATAAACGAAGTCTCAACTAACTAAATTTCAAACTGGAGGCTGCAACCAAGCTCTACACCCCATAGCTAAAATCTCAACACTTGAGCCCAAAAAGCCTTCACTAAGGTTGAATGCCCAAATCAATCTCACTATCAGCAATCAAGTATCTAAATAATGATCCCTGCAATGGCTGAAACTGAGGTGTTGTCGAAGAACGAAATCACAACAAGGTTGCAAATAGTGCTGATGATAGCCGAATCTCGGGCAACTAAAAAAATGTGATCTAGGCCTCAGTCTGGCCAAATAATTACTCAATCTATGGCAACGTATACTTAATCCCAAAAGACACCCGCTTCGATTACCAGCAACTGACAACCAAGAATATACCACCAGGTAGAAACATACCATGAGTCATATTAGGCTAAGCAAATACCAAAATGAGAAATTTTTTAATCCACCCATTTACACCAACTTTAACTTGACTGAACCATGAACCACATCGCAGTATGAATGGAGTATCCAACTCCACACCAACACCAACATTACAACAATTACCAGGAGACGAACCCTATAAATCAGAAAGTAAGCCTTAGACCTTTCAACATCAGAAACGGGCAATAGAACAAAATTACCAACTCCAACTTAACATTAATATCAAGGTCAAGACTACTATCGGGCGATGAACTATCCAGATCGAAAGAATCAAATCCCAAATGTACCACCAATAGGAATGGGCAATAGAAGAAAATCGCCAATGCTAAAATCACAACAAAGCCATGAAAGGCAAAACTTACCATCACTTTCTCTTCGCAAATGCTCTAGCCTTGCTAACAGGAGGAATAAGCAACCAATATAGGTTCTAAGCCAAATGGGCAAGAATCGCAAAGAAGGGGAAACACTAACTAGGTAATACTAGTCTAACCATCTATCAAATAAAAAACAGTAAATGTCAAAACAATGACAACCATAACATCAGAATAAGATGCCAGTGGCACAAAAATGAAAACACAACCAACACCACTCTAATACCATAACAAGGCTAATATGCCAAAATTTAACCCAAATGCTACACCCCATGAAAAACACGATACCAATCCACTCAATCCACTACTAAAAGAAAATATCTATGGGGGTAGTCAAATAAGCATAAATCTACACCAAGACATACCACGATCAATATAGAAATGCCAAGGCATGTAAACACCGATGGGTATGGAAAACCCCCAACTCAACTCAAATAAAAACTAAAGGATAGAAAATCAAAGGTGCACCTATCACGATGGAAATCCAAAGTCATAGTCCCTGACATACCTGAAGAAGTGCAAATCTGAGCATGCCCAAACTCGAACTGAGCGTCTGAATAACCAATCGAGGCACTAAGAACAGTAACTCTAACTGAAGGTGCCACATCTATATGATACTGATCTGGATGAGCTGAATGACTAATAATCCCACGCTGGGGACACTCTCTATATGAGTGATCAGTCTCTCTACAGTCGTAATAAACCATTGAATCCCTAACCTAGTGAGAAACATGAGATGTCCCCAACTGGCTGACCAACTCACGCCTAGGGCATCCCCGAAACCAATGGCCAATCTCACCACAATCGAAACATGCCCCAGGGACTTACTGATGTACTATACATGCTGATCCAATACGACTGCCACAGCCTAACAACCTAGACCGAATAACCCATACTGCTTGACCAGAAATCTGTCCACTAAGAACACCATGATCTACCTGAGAGCTACCCATAAGCTGAGGTGCTACCTGTACGGGCCTAATAAGTGGAAAGTGGTGTTAAACTCTGCTAGGAGGATTCCGAACTCTGGACCAAATACCACTAACACTGAACTACTGACATGGCCTCTTACTGCCATTACTATATATCTTAATACATGCCTTCTCTGTGGACCTCACATGATTAACAATCTGAGAGAAGGAAGACCTAGCCGCTATCAAATGCTCTGACGCCAAGCAGAGTGGTAAAGTCAATCCTCTAACAAAACCACGCAACATATCAAGCTCTGTAGGAAAAAATATAGGAGTGTGTCTGGCTGTAACACCCCGTACCTTCCCAACCCTATGGGACGATGTTGAAAAATGGTTACTTAGGTATCGAGATGCCGTGAGTATGTAATTTGTAATGTTATTGATGAGAAAATTGAAATTTGGCCTTGTACATGTGATTAACCATGCGTAGGAGGTGTTTTGCAATTTTCATGGAGAATTTGTGGGGTTCAAAATGAAGCTAAGGAGACCTATAAACAAAGGATATTAAGGTGAAGAAGTAAGTTAAAGAATAGGACTTGAAGTATCTAACCAAACCCACGAAGAAAAGTCGAAAAATGAAATTTTCAAAAAAATAAGTGTAGGGCGCGCCAGAGAGCGTACCACGCCACTCTGGGCTAAAATTTTTAGTCCAGAGGCAGCAAGGGGGTGCTCCAGGCAGCGTGCCACGCTGGTTTTTCCACTTTTTCAAAAGTTGGAAATTTTCTAAGTTCCAAGGGTTCCCGGGGACGTATCGAGCCAATTTTTTCCACGTTTCTTCTACAATCATGAGCATATACATGAAATGATTAAATTATTATGTTGGTATGATAAAATTACTCGAATATCCAAAATGGGTCATATGTGGCTAGAATTGCTTGATTTTGGAATTGAGGCTACGAGTATGAATCCTATGAGTGGGAATATAATTGTAACGCATATATTATGGATTAAACATTGATGTGAGTGATTTAAGATGATATGGGTTATTGGGCCTAATTTGAGATTAAAATAAGCAAAAAATGCAAAGGCCCAATGGGTCAAAATGACCCATTCTTGCCTTGACTTGTCAATGATGGAATTAATGGCTAAGGATGACTTTAAAAGGTTCTAAAAGGTGGCCAAAAATCAGATTTTAATCCCAAAAACACACATGCTTTCTATCCTTTTTTTTCTAGAATTCTCAAGAACACTCTTTTGGTGCTCTTCAAACCCTAAGGCATTTTGGGACAAGATCATCCTCTTCCAAGCTTGAGTAAGTAATTATTATTGTACTTTAACATATTATAAGCATGAGAGAATATGTATATCATGTTGGTGATGGTTGGAAATGTTGGACATGGCACTTTTGGCTTTTGTGAAAGATGTGAAATCCATGGGATTGTAACTTGAATTATGACTTATGACTTTGATGAAAGAGTATGGTATGGATGAAATAACAACATGTATGGGGTTATTATCGTCCTAAACATGTTATTTTTCTATAAGTATAAATTATGGGATTTTGGCCGATTTGTTGTTGTGAGGTGTATTGAAGTAAATTGATGGCATAATTGTGATGTGGTGGTGATGGAGAAGTGTAAAATATGAACTTGGTGTGACATGCTATTGGTTATCATGTGTTGGTCAATGTATGGAATATTGTGGAATTCTTGGTATGATGATTTTATAAATGGTGTTGTCAAGGGGGAAATGACATGTTAGAGTTAAACATGTGACTTATTGTTATTGTATGCCATTATAAGGTTATTGGTGGTTAATGTTGGTTCCGTCATGTATTTATGTTGTAGAACAAAACATAAGGACGGAGCGGGACTATCGTATACACGTCTAATATTGTGTATTCGTAAGTAAGAATACAAGGTATGTAAGGTTACTCTTTCCGTATCCTTCTACAACATATTGTTCCTATTGACATTGAACTTGTTTCAATTCTGAGAGCCTTGAAGTATATCAATTCAGGTTGACATATATTGTTATCCATATGTGTCTTATTCTTAGATGACTTATGATTCACTTATCTCTTATTCATTGATTGAAGTTCCAAAGATGTCATGACGTTGTAATTCCTAAAAGAACTATCTCAAGAGGGTAATAATAAAATGAATCTATGTATTCTTGAAAAGCATTTTCCAATCATGTCATGCTCCAAATCCTATATTGTGATGATCATCTTAGTACCATTCTCATAAGAGTAATAAGAGAGATGATGTGCAAGGTAGTGTGATTATTACTTATAAGTGAAGATGTCAATCTCATGAGTTAAATGCGTGAAGTGAAATGTGCATATAAGTGTGTGCTTTACTGTCATTATCTCTAGTGTGTCACTTTCCTAGCTAGACAAAGGGGTATAAGATTGTAAAGAAGTAAGGCGCTTGGGTACTAGATGTTTCATTAGGTATGGATCACATTCTAAAGGTTATAAGTTCTAGATGGAATAATTCCAATACTATGCTATGTTAGTCACTATAGACCACCAAAGGTGGAGGGTCGGTACGATATGCTTACTTATATAAGATCTCATAAGAAGTAGCAAAAGTGTTCTCTTGGAAGTACAGAAACAAGGTAAAGTATATATGTGTGTTTCCAATAGCATCGTGATCCTCAATAGGTCATACAAGTGTGTATATTATACCTCCAAGTTCCGGGAATGTGATGTTCTAAAGTCTAGTAATGTTATGATTATGTTTGTACCAATCTGGTAAAAGTTGAGGTATAATTATGACATTATCCATGGGGTGAAATGAACACCTGCATGATGGTTCTCTAGACATTATCCATGGGGTGAAATGAACACCTGAATGATGGTTCTCTATACATTATCCATGGGGTGAAATGAACACCTGCATGATGGCTCCCTATACATTATCCATAGGGTGAAATGAACACCTGCATGATGGTTCTCCTTACATTATCCATGGGGTGCAATGTACACCTACATGATGGGTCTATGAATTTCCTACTGATCAGTTGGGCCTGGGCAGTATATGATTAATAAGTGATTAAGTGAAGTAAGGTAAGGTAGAGAAGCATGTAGAGTGGATGTATGATACCCCACCCATAGAGTGGATATAGGTTATATTATTAATCCACCAAGAGAGTGGGTGTGTGTGGATGAATGTTATTCTTTTGTAATTTACTAACCAAGTAGTAGAACAATAGTGGTAATGAGCATAGAAGCAAGAAATAAATCTCTTGCATAGAGAAGAGTCTCATGAATAGAGGAGAAGAGTCTCTTGAGTGTAGATGTATATGAAACATATTCTATGAATAGTAAGGATATAAAATGAATGTCCTAAAATGTTCATAACGAAAGCAATAGACAAGTTTCCAATTAGAATGATGGTTTACCCATATTGAAAAATCTCTCATATTTATTTCATTGACATTCTCATGTATGATGTAATATCTCTAGCCTTACATACTCAGTACATTTCTCGTACTGACCCTCTCGGGGGACTTACCTTACATGTTGCAGGTGCAGGCATTAGTAGACCTCCTCAGTAGACTGTGGATCAGTTGCAGAAGTTTTGGTGAGCTCCACTTGATTCGGAGCTTTTTGGGTCATAGTTGTATATTCATTTTGATGTTGTAAAGGTAGTATAAATAGATGTATCTGTTAGAGGCTTTGTAGACATATGTGGGTATATGGATGTAAGATGTACATTCAGTTTGACGTAATGGCCCCAACGGCCAAGTTTTATATATATATATATATATGGCATATGTTACCAGATTCATGTCTTCCGCATAATTGCATGAGGTATAAGAAGATTCACACGAGGATATGCATACGAAGGTTCACGAGCAAAGATTGGTTCTCTCGGGCCATATCGGCTTCGGGTGCCAGTCCGGCCTGAATGGAATTTTGGGTCGTGACATTGGCCTACTCCAGAAACCCAATCTCATACTTTAAAACTGATAAAGATATCTACTGAATACCAACAAACCTAACTCTGACCTAAGAACCACTTGATGTACCAAGCACCACCACTGACTGTGTAGTATCCACAAAAAGACTAGGGATCCCCAACATGGTATCCTGAGAAGCTGGGGCGATCACAAATGCTACTAGAGCCTGGGTTGGCCCCAGACCCTCTGGCTAATGATGAAAATCCTCGATATCAATCTCTAACTCCCTAGCCCAATGCTAAGCTGAAACTCTGGCCACATGCGCAGAAGTACCATCTGCATCTATCGATAAGCTCCATCCATCTGGGACAGAATGGAGGCAAACAAAGTACTACAAGTTCATAGAAATACGAACACATGACAAGGAGTCAAGAATAGAATTTCCTAAGAATGCCCTATAGCCTCCTAGAAATAGGATACAAACGTCTTTGTATCGATCCGCAAGACTCTACTAGGCACTTAGCTTTTATACCAACAACACCGATAAACCTAGGTTGTGATACTAATTTATCACATCCCAATTTCTCAAGTCATGATGGCACTTACTCAAACCCACCAGTAGGTAAGACAACCCGTATTCCAAAATGACTAGTAATGGACTACCCAGAGAAAAGAAGAAGCTGTGAAATAAATATAACAAAAAGGCTAATATAATCCCAAAACCTGGTGGAGCCAGTACAAAAGCTTCTAATACAACAGGAGTACAAGTGAAATTGAGGATAAATTTAGATATAAAGATGTCTTTGAATACAACATAGAGATCAATCTAACAATAAGAGAGAGAGTAGGAGCACTCTGAGCGTCAGGAGCTCACCCTAAATCTTTGATCCATGGCTGCTCCGCACAATGCACACATCAACGGCGATAACTCGTACTATGATCTGCAGGCTACAAAAGTGTAGTATGAGTACCAAACACGTGGTACTCAGTAGGCATCGGCCGACTGAGCTCCAAAAATAATGCAGGCATAAATAACATGTAAAGCACGAAAATAAAGTACAGGCAACTATTCGAGATACTAAACATGAAAATGCTATCAGGTCAACAAGGATAAACTATCCTATTCTAACAGTGTTCAGAAACTAAAGTGTGATACCGTATATCACTAGCCAATATACAAATGAAGAGTGAAAGAAGGATTTATAGGAGTAATACTTGGCTAGAGGATACATATATAATATGAATAGATAAGGAAAGAGATGGATATGTGGTAATAACATATATATATATATACATATATATATATATATGTATATATGCATATAGGACTAAATTACAGGTAACATCCTGAGGGAGTCCACCTAGCATCTCAAGGATAATAACCAAGTGGGGAAGCTAATAATAGCCTAATCAGGGTCCCTAACCATAATGTCTAACTGTGAGGTAACTATCAATAATGTAATCTACCATAATAAAGAAGGGAATCAGAAATGTACCGCCAATCTCAGGTACCAGTCCATAATTTTTTTGCCCCGAATTAACCATAATAACCAAAAAATAAGTAACAAGCTAATCCAGACAAACAATACCTAACTGGGCCCCCATAAGCCCAGAAGGTTCATAGAAGCACTCAACAAACAATAATCATAACCTGTACCTACACGGCCCCCATAAGACCGATAGATACAAGTGCAAAATATTTATACTGGTGATAGATAATGCATATGAATGAATGAATGCAACATAAATCGAAATACCATAACCTATCCAAGTATCATAAAGTATCAAGTGTATACACTTCCTCCAGCTCCATAGCTCACAAAGGCAGAACTTACAGTGACCATCCTTCTCAGGCACTGCGGCTCATGAAAAAAGGGACCCATAGGGGATTCGAGATATTTGTATACACTGCCTGGTCCCGAACTAGGACTTCTAATAATCATCATAATCTATCTACTCTGTCCAGTACCGGAGAGATATATATATGTACATATATAATGAGTGCACGGACTCGAACCGTGACTAAAGAGTGTACATTGTATAATTAGTGCACGAACTTGAACCGTGACTAAAAGAGGGTACATCTGTAATCTCCGTCGGCCAAAGTAAATAGTAGTGGTAAAAGAGTAGATTAGTAATGGATCGGAATCAACCTCGGTCTAATTTCTAAAACTACATTTTTAGTTCCAAAGCTCATAATTCATTAAATGAGGTGGTACGATTCCCATTGTAAAAGAATCCATTTTAGAAGTGAAAAGTGGAAATAAATTCCTTTTTAGAAAATAGTAGTAAAATCAAGGATTTGGTTGGAATCGTACCACTAAGTGAGCATGAATGCGTCTAAGAGTATGCATGACATCACCAGTATCCAAACAATACAACCATAAGCGCCTAAGCGTCTATACACTAGAATCATATCCTTTATAAGGATAGAATACTCACCTGGAGTCCAACTGGCATCGTAACCAGAGCCTCGGGCCCAGTAATATAATCAACATAATAACGTCTCATAAATCAGGAAACTATGGTACATGATGCCGTAAAGTCACTAAGGGATCTAATTAGGGAATTACCATCCAATTCACTAAGTAAAATGGTAAATCTTATACTAAAGGATCCTTAATCATCAAACTATGGTTAATATGCTTATAATTAAGGGTAATAGGATTCTATGGCCATAACAAGTATCCTTATGCTAAGGTTCGGGTCACATTTCTACCCCACATTCCCTAAATAGGCTAAGTCATGATAAACTAGTCATAATCATATCCTACAATCCCTACCTAGCATGCAATCTATACATAACACTATCTCATAAAGAAAAGTAGATCGAAGCCTACCTCAATGACAAATCGTAAGTTTTGAATCGCCCACAATTTGATCGACCTTGCTCCACGATCTTGAAATTATTACATGCTATTAAAATAATCATCTACACATCAGTACGAGTAAAATGAGACCCATATTGCTATATAAAAGCTTGGGTCAAAATTCGGGTCAAGAACGGGTCAGCGAGACCTGCAAGCGAAATCCAAAATTGAATTCCTCACGAGGTCCCTCGAAGGACAAGGAATGTGTGCTGAAAAGTTGAGCACAAATGGGGCACCAATCGGGGCTCAAATCAGCCCCATAAATTTAGGAATTTAAGACCTAATTTCTAGAAATTTATAAGGAAACAGATGGAATTTGATGGGGAAAACAATGGGAAATGATCAAGAGGAGTTGGGTTAGCTTAAATTAGCCTCAATGGATGATATCCCAATATTTTCCACTCTCCAAGCTCCAACAATGGTTAGAGGAGGATAAAAAATGATGAAGAAATTAGGGAAGAGAAATGTATACTGCCCAGGCATCTGGCCTTCGCGAACGCGATGAACGAGGACATTACCCTTTGAGAACACGGCCAAAGGCTTGCAAATACGATGGAAAAGGAATTAGGATATTGTAAATGCGGACTACCAATCGTGATAACAAAGAAGGGAGTTGACCGGGTCAGGGCTGACGTATCACGAAGGCGAGAGGTGAGGCTCACATTTGAGAAGGGTCTAGTAGATCAAAAACTTGACCCTTAGTGAACGCGGACCTAGTCTCATGAAGTCTAAGAGCAAAAGGTGGTTTCACCATATGCTGGAAAACCAGCAAAAGCTTAAGTCCTCATAGATTCCGACTGGGGATTCGAGATTCGTTTGGAATCTTGTGTGCGCAAACAAACTTTGCTACTATACCAAATTCAACATTCCAGACTCAACTGAACCATAAAAAATTTCATTCGAGATCTTTTTGATTAAATGTAGGTCCTACATCTATAGTTCCATTTTTTATTAAATCTACTCAATAGCCCAAAATGAGTTAGGAAGCCTCAGGACCTAAACCAAGGGTCCTCATAGCCTAAAATCAATGTTTTAGAGCTGATGGTGCTGTCTAAATTTCCATCTGAGGTTGTTTACTCGGATTTTTAGTTCGAGACCAATTTCTTAACAGCAAAAGCTCTAAAATGGGAAAATGAGCAAAAACCTGAATGAACTATCCGATAACCGAACCGACAGTTCTGGCAGGTCATAAATGACCTGTAGCCGCTATGGGAAGACTCAAAATGCCAAACACATGCAAAAATTGAGAAAATAAATTGGAGGGTCATTACAATTGTTTTAGGGTACAAGCATAAGATAAACAACCAAAGCTTTTAAGAGAGTGATAGGATGGTACCTTCCCAAAAATGACTTCATAAAGTGATTTGCTTTAAATTAACTTTGAAGGCAGCCTTTTGATTAGATGAGTTTCAGTCAAGATGCATTCTCCCCAATACGTAATTGGAAGTTTTGATTGAGACAACAAGGCTCTTCCAACCTCAAAGAGATGCCTATGTTTACTTTCAACAACTCCATTTTGTTGAGGAATTCTAACACATGATGTTTGATGTAGAATACCCTATGAATTAAAGAAATCGATCCCTACAATACTTTTACCCAGTTCCATTGCATTGTTTGACCTCACTATTTTCACTTTTGCATTGAACTGTCTTCTCACCATATGAATAAAGCTTTGTAAAACTGAAAATGCATTTCCTTTAGTGCTGAATAAAAATTTCCTAGTACCCCTACTGTAATCATCAACAATGGTGAGGAAATAATTATAATTATTGTAAGTTGGTGTTTTATAAGGACCCCATTTGTCAACATGTATCATTTCAAATACAGCTTTAGTAGTTAATCTGGATTGCCTTGCTAGAGGATAGATATCAAAAAAGTAGTCAGAAGCTATTGTATTATGAATAAAACTCAAATTTCTCATTGATGAAAAGGGAAAATGCCCTAACCTAATGTGCCATAACTTGGCACTATAACTTGCACTAGAACAAATAGGCTTGGAAGCTGAAATAAAAACTGGAATTGAAACTGAAAAATCATTTCTAAGACTTGATGTTGTTAATAAAGAAAGATAATATATAGACAGAGCACTATACTCTAGACTGCTAGGCTGGAGAAGATAGAGACCCTCTTTTGCTTCCCCAAAATTTTGAGCGCTCTTCATTAAAGGGCCCTACAACATACACCCAAGAGAAATGAATAACATCATGCAAAAAAAACTTATATGAGAATCTTTGAACTGAGAGTAAATTGTACCTAAAAGTAGGCACATAAAGCAAATCTTTAAAAATGAGATTAGGAAATTAGAAACCTTTCCTTTATGAGTGACTATGCTCTTATAAGAATTAGGCAGATTGATATTTATAGGACAGGCATGGGGTGACATAGATATGAAAGCATTTGAATAAAAGCACATATGGTGATTATAGTACTAGCCACTGCATTGGCATTGATTTCTAAATTGTGATTGCTGGTTGATTTTTCTTCTCCCATCTTCACTTGGTTTATCATGTACGCAATCTGAGCCCTTTGCACCTTGGTGAACTGTTAGTCATTATTCATGGTCATGTTGGCAAATGGTGTGACATCTGGTTCATCCATTGCTATAACTCCATTACCTCTGATTTATCCTTGATAGTTCTTGGTGAATTGAAAATTATCAGGGAAACCTATCAATCAATAAAAGTCGTCAGCAATATGTCCAATTTTCTTACAGTATGTATAAGTCACATTAGGATTAAATTTACTCTTCTTTCCCTTGCAACCTGGATTGTGAGGTTTCTGCCCTGTCTTTCCAACCTTCTGAAGACCAAAGTTTGATTTTTGAGTGTTTTTTGTTACACTCTTTTGTTGAGATTCTGTCCCCTTGAAATAGCTTTGTGGTTCCAACTATGAATAAAGATGAATTTGTTACAGTGAGGGGATTCATGTAGACCTCTCTTTGATTCTCATCTTGCAAAAGAAGAGAGTAAGCATGATTGATAGAGGGCAAGGGGTTTTGCATTAGAATATTACCCCTTGCTTGTGAGTAGACATCATTTAATCCCGTGAGGAATTGAATTAGTCTCTCATCCTTTAGTGACTTTCGCATCTTTTCCTTTCCTTCACAATTGCACACACAGTTGCACTTGACAGTAACATTCAGAGAATCAAGTTCATCCCACAATTTCTTTAGTTTGGTGAAATAACCTGCCACATTATAATTGTCTTGGACAAATCCATTCAACTATATTTGCAGGTGGTACAACTTGGCTCCATTAGATTGACCAAATCTATGTTCCAGGCTTGTCACCTAGAATAGATCACACTGTCCACTATTTCTTTGGATAAGGAATTAAGGAGCCATGAAGTTACCATGTCATTGCATTTGTTCCATGATTTATAATCCTTGTTTGTAGGATTAGGGGTTGCACACAACCCAGAGATGAAACCGGTCTTGTTCTTTGCCGACAGTGCAATAAGCATTGTTCTCGTCCAGCCTTGGTACCCTTTACCATCAAAAGGGTTGTTGATAAGAGCCATCCCCGGTGAATCTGATGAATGAAGAAAGTAAACGTGATTGGGATCTGTCGCTACAATGGTATCAGGAACTTGAGTTGCAGCAACGCTGCCAGTAACTTGAGTTGCATTAACACTGGCGCTTGATTCATCATCAGCACTCATGATTGATTGGTTAAACTATAATTTTTAATTGACGTAGTTTATTTAAAGCATATGCTCTGATACCATATAAGGTTTGAGAGAGAAAAGTTGGAAAAAATTCTACGCACTTTATTCCTTGTCTTGTGTATTATATTTATACAGTTTACAAAGGACTAAAACGTATTAAATAAACTTGCTAATAAAATCTAACAAAGTACTAGTTGTAAAAAGGACTAAAACCTACTAGTAAATAAACTTTCTAACAAAACCTAACAAACTACCAGTTGTACAATATACATATATACATGTTCTAGAAAAATAAAAGGAATACTAGTTTTTTGTGCCTGCTTCAGCCCATTCTATTGGGTCTTTAATTCAGTCTTTAATTCTATCATTTATTCCCAAATGCCTAAGTTTAGTTCATTTAATCATATTAGACAAAACTTTGATGAAATTGGTCTTTCGAATACAAAGCTAGAAATTCCCCTTGAAATTGTAAGCCAAGAAATCCATTGTGATTTGAGATGCCCTATATTGAAATAGAGGGAGAGGAGAAATCCATGGTAACTAAAAGAGGAAGAAAGTGAGAAGAAGAAGAAAAATGAGAAAGAGGAGGCTGAAGATATTAATTTAGGGGAATAAGGATAAAAAGGTCATTAAATGGATACTTTTTATTTTTTAGAACTTTGTATTTAAATAAAAATTTCATATAAGCAAATTTTAATTGAAAAATAATTAAATAGGATGAGTGACTTTTGGAGTAAAGATCAAAGTTGAGTAACAAAGATAAAAGTCCATAGTTGAGTGACCATTTGGTTTATTAACTCGTAATTTTATATCCGAGGTCAACTATGATGATAATAGACTGGATCTTTACTCCAAAAGTCTGCATAAACGACCATGTTCAGCACAATGTTTACAGAAATTAATTTCTTCACAACGAATTCTATCACTAATCTCATCATATAAAACCCCTGTTCTCTCATGCAAATCTTTATAAGTATTATTCATAGCATACAGTACTACTATTAAAGCAAATGCAGCATCAGTCAATTAATTTTATACTTGAAAAGCTTCCTTGCCTTTGCTTTTTCAGATTCTATTTATTTCATGTTTTCTTTTTTTGATAGGGAAATTTTGATATCACTTGGAATGTAAGGTAGAGCTGTGTTCCTACTTTAGTGGTCTGGATTTGGTACTTTGGAGTTTGGCCTAATCATTTTGTGTACCATTTTTGCTCTTCTTTTTATTTTTTGCATGTGATAACCCTTCAATAGCAAGTTTTCTGTAACACTTGAAATATATTGTTATAGTATACTTTATAATGTTACATTATTGTTGTATACCATTAAAGTATACAAATACCTGATAGATATTTTTTAAATACTATTTCCTAAATAGGTATACATGGTCATATTTTTAATAGGTATAATACATGAGCACACATTTAAAATTGACCTCAGTTGAAATGTAAGCAGTCCAACTTTGATAGTGGGCATCTGGGCACCTCAACTTGATTTTGACCGGCAAGTAAACACTCTAACTCGTCTCCACTATATCTCGTAGACACTCGACGCTAATGTGACACACAAGTTCTGAAGGTATCTGGATAATTGTTTTGTAAGTTGGAAAACTAATAAAACGTAGGCAGGTTGAGGTGCATACTCTAAGTTAAAGTTTTTACTTGTCATGTGAGGCCAAGTTTGAGTGTATCTATTTATTATGCCTTTTTAAAATGTGGATTTTTTGAGTAATATTTCTTTGAATGTACGGACATTTCGCATAAATTTCTCAAATATTTTTTACATTGATAATGTATAAAATTAACCAAGTATCCACATGCAAAGAGCTCAGGGTCATCAGCACAAATACCTATTTGAGGTATGCTCAATTTTTGCTCCTTAAATATGTGATCGTTAGCTTTTGTCCTTCAGTACTTTAAGTAGCATATAAGTGGCCGAAAATACTCCTGACATTGAAATAACAAATAATTTTTTTGTGGTGCATAAGTTTATATTTTCATATCATATTATCCCACAAGTTATGTCGTAAAAGGCATAACAAGTTATTTCTCTGACACCAAAATAACGAATAACTTTCACGTGGCATAAGTTTATATGTTTGTATCATAATATCCCATAAGTTATGTCGGATGTGCGGAGGGAAATAATATCTCACAAGTTATGTTATAAAAGCCTTAACAAGTTATGTCGTATGTCGGAAAACATAATGTATTTCCAAAAAAAAACACAATACATAGACTGACAGGAATACTCTACCATTTCACATTAGCTATCAACTTTTTCTTCTAAAAATGATAAAGAACATATTAGCAAAACGCATAACTTCAATTTCTAAACATTATAACAAATTCTTAAAAATACTACCCAAGTACTTGTGCCGCATAACTTAATTCCTATAGAAGTATTTATGCCGAGTAAGATAAAAGTTTTCTAAACTTATGCTGCGCAAATTAAATTAGGTCTGATAAATAAGGGTAGTTTGATCTACAATTTTTCATTAGATGAGCAGTAGAAGTAAAAATTAAAAACGTCCAAAATTGAGAACAAAAATTAATTAAAGACCACCACAAATAGGTGTAATCCGTGTTCAAAACATCAAGAGGCCATCCTCGACCAACAATGGTATGCAAAGTCAAGCCACCTTGTGTGGACTTGGAAATATGCTAAGCAGGCAGTCTTTAGTGATATGTCATGTGATCATCTACCATCACAAATTTAGGAAGTAGTATAGTGATTATGAATGAATATACACAGCAATGCAGTCAACATTTAAGTGCAGTTTCATAATTTGTTAGAGTTATTCAGGTATTAGTAATTTATGAATTAGTTACAAGGAAATCAATGTATTATTTTGTGTAGAGTCTGGTTATTCATGTATATGTTATTTCATATTCTATTATGCATAAAATAATATATATAAATTTCCTCTTAACTTATACATATATTAGTTATGCGGGTTTGTAAGTAGCAAAGCAAACACTATGAATTTTATTATATAAATAACTTACCTCCTAACCAACTACCAAACATAAAATTAACTATGTAAGATTTAATATCCACATAACTCATTTCCAAACCAACTATTGAACCACCCCCTAATGCTTTCAAGAATTTAATTGTAATGCATTTTGATTGTCCCCATTAAGAAGATTTGTGGTGTATAATATATGAGAGTGTCATCTACTTTCTTGCTTGCATTCAATACACTATTGAAGTATATCCACTTGTGCTGCGTTACTGCTCCTAATTCCTTGATATTCATTATAGTCAATGTTGATATGAAATTTTGATTTAATTAGTGGTTGAGACTCCCACTACAACATTTTAGTCTTTTGTCCACCCTTGTAAAGTGTGGCCTAAAGTAGCAAAAAGTGTGGCCTTTGATCAAAGGCTACACTTTTGGCCTTTAGGCCACGCTTTTCCGGGGGTGGACTGAAAGGGCATAACCATTGACTTTAGACCACGCTTTTTAAGTGTGGCCATAGCATCTACGCTTAAAAAGCGTGGCCTATGAGTTACAAAGGCCACACTTTGTAGCATCTCATTGGCAATAGTTTTATTTGATAATTCTACACTTGGAAAGTGTGGCCTTAGCTTTGTTATTGGCCACGCTTTAAAAGTGCAACCTTTTATATCTCTTCTATAACAACACTTATAAAGTGAAACCTTTTCTTATGGAAATGCACACAATTGACATTCCTAGAGCCACACTTTTGAAGTGTGGCAACATTGTATAAATAGAAAATAATGATTTTGATTTGCATATATATAGCCAGATTATATATATATATATATATATATATATATATATATATATATACATACATATATAAATAATCTCAAACACCAAATTATCTAATAAATATTCAAATGTATAGATCAATTGCAACAAATTTTGAAAATAACAATGTATTCAAAATGTACTAACACATTCTTAGATCAGTACTAAAGGTAAATTTCTTTACACAAAATAAAATGTATTCAAACATATATCAAAATATATAGTTCAAAAACTCTTTATCATTCACTTCAATAGGTTGAGTTGACGTGTGGCCACTATTCAAATTTAGCCACCGACATTTCCCTACACATTCAAAAGAGAAGAGGCTGTTTTAAAGAAAGAATAGAAATGGCTTTAAGGTTGGCAACATAAGAGGAAGACATCATATCCAAAGGCTTAAACAAAATGAACTTTAAGCAAATTAACAGTAGCAACACTTGCTAAAAGAAACCAATAAGATCGACAAATTAAAGAGACTGGTGTTAAAACATACTTATCAATCTCCCACCCATAACATTATTATTTTTCAAAATATGATCTCAACAAAGGGACTACGACAGTGATCACAGTACACAAATTATCAAGTTATGCACATGGCTCTACTTAAGTTCTGCAATGTCTTTTGGAAGCATTCTTGTGGAGTTCAAACAAGAACATGACTCCCTCTGGAATCAGGATATTCCTATTGTTGAACAAATCTAGTTTCTATTGCAATCCTGTTGCTTCGAATTCATACAAGAACTGTGGCATAAAATAACTTTCTTTTTGATGGCATGTTTTAGATTTCATTGTAATGACTTGATGATGAGAATATCTATCTATGGTTTAAGCCTTTAAGGTTCTGGAACCGAGTTGGCCGATTCTGAGCTCTGCATGATCAGATTGAGCAACCAGTAAACTCAGATGGGGACTAGTTAACAATCTAATGAGAAGGATAAGATGAAAGAAAAAATATTTGACAAAATGGTATTTATGTAATGCGACTTGAAAACCTTCACTTAATATCATTCCAATATAAATCTTTGATGAGTGCTACTTTTATGTTTTCTTAGCATCTGTACAGATAATAATATTTCTATGTGTACAACTTATACATTGCATCAACTGCCTTCTATATGGTTACCTCTTCTATGGTTTCTTCCTCTTTGAGGGTGTTAAACTGTACAGCTACATTTACTCCATTATTCCATAATTCATTTTTCCAAGTTTGCTTTTAGGATATCCTCTATGAGATGGCGTGGTCACACTTTTGTTTCCGCAATCTCAATCTCTCCTCTTGCTTTGTGTTTTGTCATTATTTTCTAGAATCTAGTTAGGGGAAGATAACTTGGGCTTTATGTGACACTTCAAGGCAGCCTCTAGGAACTGGCAGTCCAACAAAGACAAAGAAGAAGAAAACAAGAATTGAAGCAATTGAACCTATTTTTAACTCATCAATAAATTCCACAGCAAAAACATACTCTGCTAATTCCCCTGTTGCAGCCACTTTTGTGAAGGGATTTTCAGGTTGCACACCACAAATCATGTTAGAGCAACCATTAGACTTGGCCATAGAGCATTTGAGTGAGTTACAGGGTACAAGTTTCTGACTTGTTAAGCCACAATCAGCCCAGAGAAATGAACTACCAAGCCACAATCCCCTCCCAGCAAAGATATAAAGATCTTTGTGTAACTAATATGTATAATTCCAATCCTTTATTATAAGATATGTTTAATGTACTAACATCCGATCCTTGATCTAGGTCAAGTACATGTTCTTAAATGTTTCTTAAATTTTGGGATTTCACTGATAATAATATTTTTTCACTTCCAAGAAGCTGTAAGCACATCATAATGATTGAGTATTATAGAAATTAACAACAAGTTCTAACAATTAGTTATGCTAATGACCTGTGAGTTAGTGATCTTATAAAAACTGCCTCTATTATTTGCTAACAACTGATTGTCAGATAGAAATAATGCTTATTATACTTCACAATAAGCACTATTAAACATGAGAAAGGTAAATCGATTGTGACTGATGCTTTGACTTTCTATATGCAGATAAATGTCAAAATTAGAACATATCTACTTCATATCTTCATTTTTTACTGTAGATTCTAAGAGTAACCAGTTTGACTCTTTAGCTATCACAGATAATAAATGCTGAAACAATTCACATTACCTTCACTGTTGTCTAAGCTGATTTCTTTTCTCAAATGTTCTTTCAGGATCAAAACAACCCAACAGGAACCCCACGTTGCCCCTTTAATTGGTGGATGAATCCCCTAGCATTCACAGAACAATTAATGAGCTTAATAATTCTTAAAATTCAATGTCTAGCTAAATAGCAACACACAAATTTCTTGTTCTTAAGTAACAACAATAGGCATATTAAGTATCTTCTCTAATTAATTAACACAACCTCTTCATGATGAACTCAACATACGTACCACTAGTAGACCAACTTATCCAACTTGTATGTATATTTCAACAACCTAAATTTTATACACAGCTGACAGAGAGTGTCAAATGTTTTGTGCACAACAGAACACCAAAAATTTAATAACTTTTATGAAGTACGATCATGCTAGTTTTCTAAGAGAGGAAAGAGGAACCTACTCTCATTGGCTAATAACTTCCTAGAGCACTCGAATAGCTTGAAATAAAGGAAAATATACACCCCTATAGAATGAATCTACTAATGAGGATTTGTCAGGGAGCACAACTGCAATGATTTTACGTTAGCTCACAAGTAGATAAAAAAAAAACAATTTATAATACAAGTGATATAGTTTACCCAAGGTCAACAGGTTGTGGGGAACAACACCACTCACAAGTCCCACATGAGACTAATATTTAGTCGCAAAAATAATCAGTTTCATATCATCATTGTGTTGATAACTCCTGATTAAAGGACTAACTATAACTTATATTCGTCGTCTAAACACCTGATCTCAAGCATGTAAAACTAGGCTGGAATAACATGCACTCTGCATCACATTGACTGTATCATGAAGAGTGGCAAGGGGAAAAGAAAAAGAAACACTGAGAGTGGCAAGACAATGAGACAATTCAAAAAAAGACAAGAATAGAGTGTTGTTGCAGCTCCATCATTTTGCTCGTCTAAGAGTAGATGTACTACTTTCCCAACTAAAGATTAATAATAGCTTCAGCCTTTCCAACTTCCAATTGCTAAGACCTTCATTATGACTATTCGAGATTTCCAGAATATCAATCTACCTCAAATAGAATCTTCCAAAGCAGTCAAACATTAAATACAGTCGCAATACATAAAAACTGCAGTACTTTAAGAGGAAACTATAAGCTTTCTCCAAATATGACTATAATATTTTATAGGAGTTAAAATAATAATCGCAGCGTGAAGTCATCTTTCAGTCCACTTGCTTATCTCTGTTGCAGAGTATTCACAATTTAAAACTAAGTTGTTAGATAATAATTGCGTATTTGTAGTGAGATAACACCTAAGTGTTGAACTCAGATTATGAACCTTAAAACTTGTCTTAATTTACACATGGCTAAATATTTTTCATATGTTCTAGCAACTACTCGAACTCTACAAAAGTTCAACCGAGTTTGTGTCATATCCTCCAAAAGTAAGTGCATTTTTGGCTGATTCGACACATGTATGGTATCACTTTTAGAGAGTCCGAGCAACATAAGTGGGAGCCCTTCGATTCTATTCTTTTATCATCACTTCCAGAGTACAACAATAAGTCAACTTCTCAAGAAAAAAATGAGCTAAAAATACCACATATAAAGAATGAATGATTTCATTTTCTCATTTCAATGAATGATTTCCTTTTCTCAGTTCTT
Organism: Capsicum rhomboideum; assembly: GCA_031232105.1. Classification (NCBI taxonomy): domain Eukaryota; kingdom Viridiplantae; phylum Streptophyta; class Magnoliopsida; order Solanales; family Solanaceae; genus Capsicum; species Capsicum rhomboideum. Next base: position 148,585,041 of record CP124714.1, on the reverse strand, counting down.
TCTTTTCCAGTTACAAATAAGTATTGAAACTCAAAATTTTACAACTTGCATATTGCAATCTACCACAAGGATGAACAAAATTTGTGTACAGTTGTATAAGAAAAAAAACTATGGAATAATTCTTATGAAAGAATAAGGAAAGAATCCCTATGTCTTTTTGTCTATATGACCTAGAAATACGATGGCATTAACCTGCAAATCTTTGAACCTTTCTACGTGCCACAGATAATAAATCAAGGTACAAACACATCAAAGAGGCAACCACACCAAATATAAAATATACATGCAATAAACCCACAAGCAATAAACCCATATGCAAAATAGACATTATATAAGCCAGATACTGTTAAACAGAAGCTTAAAAGATTAAAATTTATACCTTCTTTAGCTCAAGCAAATTGAAATTAGTGCATACATTAGTGCATCACTGAAATTTCTACCTTATTTAGCTCACGCGAACTAAAATCTCCACTGAAATTAGGAAAATTAGAAGAAATTTGAGCTGAGCTGAGCTAAAATAACGTGAAATTAGAAGAAATTTGAGGGATTTCGGCAAAGAGCATCGAAGGGATTGAGGGATTTGGGCAAAACTTCGACGGCAAAGTGAGAGTTGTGAGATGTGAATATTTGAGCAAAGAGTTGTGAGAAAGTGAGCTTTCTAAAATTGTCAAATAAGTATTTAATTTTTGATTTATTTTTTGGCCAATTAGAAATTGGAGGGAGAGTAAAATATTTTGGGGGGAAAGTTAAATATTTAGTGAAAATTTTAGGTCACACTTCTAAAGTGTTGTATTTAGAATTATAAAAATAACACGCTTAAAAGTGTAGCCGTATGTGTAAATAAACATTGCCAATTATATCATGATGTATCAACGCTTATAAAGTGTGGCCTATACCATTAAAGACCACGCTTTAAAAGCGTTGCCAATATTAATGTGGCTAGAAACTAAAAACTATGGCTACGCTTTAAAAGCGTAACCAAATATGTTTTAGGCAACACTTTACAAGCGTGGTTCAGATTTAGTGTGGCCAAAAGACTAAAATGTTGTAGTGTCCCCTTCAAATGTTTGTAACTTTTCCTTATACATGTATGTCAATATATTTTTCTAAAAATAATATGTTATATATACAACATAATTTTATATCTAGGTCAACTATGATGATAATAGACTAGATCGCTTGTGTAAAAATTCTGTGTACGTCACTTTCTGATTGACAATAACATCGTGCGAGGGTAGGTACACTATTTTTCGAGACTAACATGTAAACAATATTTGCACATTGATGTCTATGTTGGAAAACATTATGCACAGCGGAAGCATTCCAGAAACATACTGCTTACATGAATAATAGATAACACATACGTTTATGTTAGAACACATACAATATGCTAGATCACATAAACTCACTGAAATTTAATTCGATAAATACCTCTTGAAGCGTGAACACATATCATCAAGCAAGTCTTTGTGAATATAGATCATCAAGCAAGTCCGACTCTAATTCTGCAGTCTTCTGCAGTGATCCCAAATTAACAGCCGAACTCTCTCAATACTTGGGTGGGCAAGTATCGAATAGAAAACTCATTCTTTTTCTAGGTTAGGAGAATCCCTACTTATAGAGATACTTTCCTAGTCCAAAAAGGAGAACAAAAAACCATTTATTTTCTAACAAGAATACAAATGCCTGTTTTTTCCTTTTTCTCTAGAAAATAGGATTCTGAGTCTAGTTAAATATAGGCACTGCAGGGACCACAGAATTAATTACTGAGGCTCCCTATTATGGAAATAATTCAAAATTCTAATTTGAATTATTCTTACCATAATAAATTACAAATCATTCCACTAGAAATTCGTAATTGCACTCCTCTATTTATATTGTGAAATTCCCCATTAAACACTTATGTAATTCCCCATGTTAAGATTATAGATACTAATCAATAAATTAAATTACTGACGAATTCAATCTAATGACTAATTTCCTTTAGAGCACTGCTTAACTTATTTCATGTGTCGGATTCATAAAATCCACTTGCAAGATTTGACACAATGAAAACTTATAAGCTTCTCAAAAAGGCATATCATCAATCTCTACACCAAGACATGGATTCTATCAACTAACTTATTATTTCACCAATACATATTATTATCATCCAATCTACTAGGCATATTGACCCATCTCAGGATCTCACCTTTTAATAAATCAAAACAATAATTAATATATACAACTCATAATAGTTATATCAAGATTGAGAATATAAGTACATTTAATAGTTTAGAGAATATGTTTTTGTCAGTCAGTCTAAAACAACTATCTCTGCTCGGTCCCGTTCAATACATACAAAATGCACTAGCACAAGAAGTTGAAACTACACCGTTCCCATAATCAAGATAAATTACGTTTAATCTTGTGCTACAATCATACCGATGGCTTGTCCAATTTCCATCCTATATTGTGAACAAAAATCTTTATACTTATAAGAACCGATGACTTAATCCTCCGTGTATAAGCTAAAACTCTATACACTAAATCATCTACTATATAAGTAAACGGACACATACACGAATATATGATCTATTAAATCTTATTAAAATTGTTTTAACAATCTTTCTATAATAAATACTATATATAAATACATGGTCAATAGTATATATACCATGGTTAATAGTATATATCCCAAGAATCTCCTACTTAGACTTTTAACCATCACAGTTATTATAATTGTCACGCCTCGGATTCCAACGGGGCGGACATGGCACCCGAAGCCGTTGAGGCCCGAGAGAACCAACCTATACATTCGTATGGAACACAATAAATATGCATATGGACATGACATAGCAAAACTGAAAGCGTGGAAAGACATATATATAAGAAACTTGGCCGGTAGGGCCACAAAGATAAAAAATGAGAAGACATCCCTTCATGTAATGTACAATGTCTACAAAGCCTCAAGCAGAAACAAAACCACGTCTATAATCGGGACAAGTCCCCGCTTTATAGAAATATGACATCACAACAAAACCAACATGTACATATGACCCGGAAAGCCCCGAATCAGCCTGGAGCTCACCAACTATACGCAAAGAGTCCGAGTCCTACTGTGAGGGTCTACTACCTCCTGTGCCTGCATCAAGTAAGGTAAATTCCCCAAGAGGGGTCGGTACGAAAGAATGTACTGAGTATGTAAGGCGATAAGCAACTGTATGACATATAAGAACTCAAATAGAAGCAGATACAAGTGAATAAGTAATAGGGATAAACCACCATTCTGAATGTGTGAAACCATGTACATTACATTCATTACATTACTTTTACGTTCGTTAGCATCATCAACAACTCATATCGTACCCGGGCCCCAACTGATTAGTGGGTTATAACATTGGGATCGTCTCTAGTTAGGCTTATGCCCCTTTGAGCTACCACCCATAATCAATGAAGCAGGTTCGTCCCTAGCTAGGTTTTCACCCCTTTGGGATACCCCCTGTGTCCAACAATCAATCGGGATCGTCTCTAGCTAGGCTTTCGCCCCATTGAGCTACCACCCGTACTCAAGAAACACTTATATGCATTACTTCAATTCTTTCATTATGAGAATGATACATTTGGTGGTTGTGACATTATGGACACTTATGAATCATAGGCAATGAATAAACGGCATAGGATCAACAATAAAGAGATATGCTATAAGCTTGCGGAACGGGAACAAGTTCAGTCAAATCGGTGAACAATAGGTATTGTCAAAGAAATAGAAACCTTACATACCTTAGCCTTCTAATTAAGTCATATATGCCAATCCAATCCTTCCTTCAAGATCTCAAGATTTCCTTTCAAGTTTAAGTCATAAAAATGACACAGCTTTTAGTAAAGAAAACCAAAAATACACTATGCAACACCTTGCCAACATAACAAATATACTATATACACCATCTTAAGCCTATAATAGGGTAATTCATGAGAGGAGACACTTACCAAAGAGATGCTCTTGGTTGTTTCCTTAGGGTTTTTGCTAAGAAGCTTTTGAGAGAAATATCTAACAAGAGATGAGAGTTTCTATGCATAAAATCTTATTTTTGTGCCTTTAATAGGCCCTCAAGTCCAAATAACCCTTGGCCACAAGTTTGACCCATGTGAAATGGGTCATCTTTTCCTTATTGAGGCCCATGTCATGTTATATGATATTTGGGCCTCAAATACAGAGAATAGATCCATTTCAACACCTTAATGGGTCCCACGCCCAAATATCCCATCTAGTAAAAAGTAGGTCAACAAAGCCGGCAAAATGTCATCGTATCGTGACTCATGTCGTGGGTCAAGTCACGGAACGTAGGTGACCTATCGTGAAACTTAGACGACTCGACCAAGTTTCTGAAGCTCATCCACAACACCACTCACGTCCCGTGACTGTGAATCACGCCCCGTGACTCGTGCCGTGGAAATCAGACCATTTTTTCAACGTTCTGAAGTCCACTTACGACACCCACTCACGCCACGTGACTGTCATTCACGCCACTTGATTGGTGTCGTGATTCGCAAATTATTTTTTTTTCTTTTTTTTTTTTAGAAAGTGATCGTAGCACCTAAGGTGTTACATTCTTCCCTCCTTGGAAACATTCGTCCTCGAATGTTAATAACAGTATTCAGGTTACTCAAATGCTAATCTCATTAAACATCGTATATATATACACATACATACAATATTGACATATTGATGTAGACTTACTTGTTATTGCTCTCTTTCTGTACTTTGAACTTGTTCTTCCGTTTGAAACAAATGTGGGTACTTTGATTTCATCTTTTCTTCTGCTTCCCATGTAATTTCTTCTACTTGCTGATTTCGCCAAAGTACCTTTACAGAAGCCACTTCTTTATTCCTCAACTTCTTTACTTGTCTGTCCAGAATAGCAATAGGCACTTCTTCATATGTGAGATTTTCTGTGATTTGCACATCTTCAATAGGAGCAATTTGAGATGGATCTCCTATGCATTTTCGAAGCATCGATACGTGAAATACCGGGTGAACTGTGGAGAGTTCTTGGGGTAATGCTAATTCGTATGCAACTTGTCCAAATCTTTTGACAATTTCATATGGACCTATGTACCGTGGACTCAGCTTTCCTTTCTTCCCAAATCTCATTACCCCTTTCATTGGTGATACCTTCAAAAATACCCAATCTCCTATGGCAAATTCAAGCCCTCTTCGTCTGACATCGGCGTATGACTTGTGTCGGCTTTGGGCTGTGTGTAACCGCTATTGTATCACCTTCACTTTCTCCATGGCTTGATGAACTAGGTCTGGCCCAAGTAAAGAAGTTTCTCCTGCTTCAAACCACCCAATTGGTGATCTACATTTTCTCCCATATAAAGCTTCATAAGGAGCCATCCGAATACTGGCATGATAATTGTTATTATAGGCAAATTCAACAAGTGGTAAATAATCGTCCCAGCTGCCTTTAAAATCCATTGCGCAAGCTCGTAGCATATCTTCAAGTGTTTGAATCGTACGCTCTTCTTGACCATCTGTCTGAGGATGAAAGGCCGTACTCAAATTCACCTGTGTCCCCAAGCTCTTTTGGAAAGATCTCCAAAAATGAGCCGTAAATTGAGCCCCTCTGTCTGATATAATAAAAAGTGGAATCCCATGTAATCATACTATTTCTTTCACATACAACCTTGCATAATCTTCGGCTGTATAAGTGGTCCTGACTGGGAGAAAATGCGCTAACTTGGTAAGCCTGTCAACTATGACCTATATGGAATCAACCTTTCGGAGTGTACGAGGCAAACCTGTAATGAAATCCATGTTAATCATATCCCACTTCCAAATTGGAAGATTGATACATTGCATAAGACCTCCTGATTTCTGATGTTCCACTTTCACCTGTTGACAATTTGGACACTGAGCTACAAACTCCGCAACGTTCTTCTTCATATTCCCCCACCAATATATGTCTTTCAAATCATGGTACATTTTTGTAGCTCTTGGATGTATAGAATACCGTGAATGGTGTGCCTCTGTCATAATCCGCTTCCTTAAATCGTCTACATCCGGTACACATAATCTACCTTGGCATTGAAGTACCCCTTCTTGTGTAAGATCGAATATCTTTGTTAACTCTTGCTGCACATTCTCTTTCAGCTGCAGTAACAGAGTATCTGCGAACTGTTTCGCCTTTACCTTTGCTATTACGGACGATTCTGCTGTATGTTGCACAATAACCCTGTCATCTGGAGATTCAAGAAGATGAACCCCCAAACTGGCTAATTGTTGTAGGTCTCTGACTATATCCTGTTTTTCTGTGGATTGGTCAGTAATGACTGATTTACGACTAAGAGCATCCGCTACCACATTTGCTTTGCCTGGATGGTACAAGATATCGACATCATAGTCTTTTAATAATTCGAGCCACCTCCGCTGCCTCAGATTTAATTCCTTCTTCTTAAAGATATATTGCAAACTTTTATGATCAGTATAGATATCAACATGAATCCCATACAAGTAATGACGCCATATCTTTAAAGCAAATATCACAACTGCTAATTCAAGATCATGTGTGGGATAATTTCTCTCATGTGGATGCAACTGTCATGAGGCATACGCTATTACTCGACCGTGTTGTATCAATACACACCCAAGGCCAATTCCGGAAGCATCACAATAAACTGCATACCCGTATGTGCCTTCGGGAAGTACTAGGACAGGTGTGGAAGTCAATTTATCTTTCAGCTCTTGAAAACTTTTCTCACACACGTCGTTCCACTGAAATCTGACTACCTTATGTGTTAGCTTCGCTAGAGGTGCAGCAATGGAAGAAAACCCTTCAACAAACCTACGATAATACCCTGCGAGTCCCAGAAAACTACGAATCTCTGTGGGTGTCATAGGTCGTGGCCAGTTCTTCACCGCCTCTATCTTTTGGGTGTCAACCCGTATTCCTTCACCTGAGACAATGTGACCCAAGAATGCTGTAGATTTTATCCAAAACTCACATTTCGAAAACTTGGCATATAGCTTTCGTTCACGCAGAATCTGTAACACCTGCCGTAGATGAGTAGCATGGTCTTTTTCTGATCTTGAATAAACCAGAATATCATCTATAAACACCATCACGAACACGTCTAGAAATGCTTAAACACCCTATTCATCAGATCCATGAAAACAGCTGGTGCATTTGTTAGTCCAAATGACATAACTAAAAATTCATAATGTCCATACCGTGTTCGGAAGGCTGTCTTGGGTATGTCTTTACCTCTGACCTTAACTTGATGGTAACCCGACCTCAAGTCAATCTTTGAAAAATATGTGGCACCCTGTAACTGATCAAATAGATCGTCAATTCTGGGGAGGGGATATTTATTTTTGATCGTTACCTTATTCAACTGCCGATAGTCGATGCACATTCTCAACGTACCATCTTTCTTCCGTACAAATAAGACTGGTGCACCCCACGGGGACATGCTAGGCCTGATAAATCCCTTATCCAACAAATCCTTTAATTGCTCCTTCAATTCTCGCAATTCTGCTGGAGCCATTCTATACGGAGGGATAGAAATAGGCTGAGTGCCTGGCATGACATCAATACCAAATTCTATCTCCCGCTCTGGAGGTAACCCTGGGAGATCTTCAGGAAATACATCAAGAAATTCATTGACTACCGAAACCATTTGAGGAGTTGGTGGCATCGCATCAATATCCTGCACCCTTACTAGGTGGCATATATACCCCTTAGCTATCATCTTCCTTGCCTTGAGATAGGAAATAAATTTACTCCTCAGTGCGCCAACATCCCCTTTCCACTCAAGGACGGTCATTTGCAAAAAATGAAAATATACCTTCTTCGCTTGGCAATCCACCATGGCATAGCAAGATGCTAACCAATCCATTCCCATGATAACATCAAAATCTACCATATCTAGCTCAATAAGATTGGCCACTGTATCATGACCACCAACAGTGACTATGCAGTTACGATAAACCCTCTTAGCTATAATGGATTCACCAACAGGCGTAGATACTTCAAAAGACTTAACTAAGCATTCTGGCGTTCTATTCAATTTTTTCGCAACTAATGGCGTAACATATGATAAAGTAGAACCCGGATCAATCAATGCATATACAGGATGGGATAAAACAGATAATATACCTGTAACGACATCAGGAGAAGCCTCTGAATTCTGCCTGTCTACTAGAGCATATGTACGATTCTGGGTTCGGCTAGAATTAGCTGCTCCTCTCGAACCTCTGCCCCGCCCCATAGGTTGTACCCCTCTACCAAGGGAAGGAACCGATGATGAAGATGCAACGGTTGATCCCATAGGTTGCGCCACACTACCCCCGCCTCGTCGTGGGCATTCTCGCATTATATGCCCCGTCATACCGCACCAAAAACAAGCATTTGTCCTCAACTGACATTCACCTAAATGAGGTCTTTCACAATGCTGACACAAAGGACGAGAAAACCCGACACTCTGTGAACCGGAACCACTGCTCTGCCCAACATAACCGCCTCGAGACCCTAGGAAATGAGACGAAGTGCCTGCAGGGGAATAAGAAAATGATGGCCTAGGCGGTGTAGGAAACATCTGAGGCCTAGGTACTCCTTGGAATACCATAGATTGCCCCATAGGTCGAGCCCTTTTTGATGGCCCTCTTTCAAACTCCTGTACCCTTCTTATTTGTCTCTGATCTTCCATCTTTTGGGCGAAAGCCTGAGTTCTGGCTATGTCCATATCTCTGTTCAAAGTAGCAATAGTGCAGTCCCGCACCAAATAGGGTTCCAATCTGTCCACATATCGATGGACTCTGTCTGTCATTGTGGTTACCATATTTGGAGCATAGCGAGCCAAAGAATTAAACTGCAAGCTGTATTCTCTGACACTCATGGTTCCTTGGCGCAGATTTAGAAACTAGTCTGCACGTGCCTCCCTGACCTCATATGGGAGGTAATGATCAAGGAACGTTGCTTTAAATTCTTCCCAGCCCACGGGAAGTGCACCGATGCCCCTTGATCTCTTCCAATCCTCATACCATAATATTGCTTCTCCCTTCAATCTATAGGCCGCAAGTTCAACCGTTTCTACACCGGATACATGCATAACCTCCAAAGCCCGGTGAATTTGATTAATAAAATTTTGCGGGTCCTCGTTCAGATCCGATCCGGTAAACAGGGGAGGATCTAGTTTCAGGAAATCCTGTGTTCGACGACTGGCTGCCCTAACCGCACTATCCTCACCTGTGGTTGGACCAGCTCATCCTTGGCTTTGTGCAGCAACTAGTTGTGTCAACATCTGTACTGCATTTCTCAAATCCTGATCTGTGGCATTCATAGGCGGTTCTGCGGGTACTTCTCTACCTCTTGACCCTTCCGGTGCTAGAATAGTAGAAGAAGCCCGCGATGCAAATTCACTTTCAGCTTCAGCTTCACCCTGACTAGGTTGTGGTCTACTAGTGCCTTCCCCGACAATTCTGTCTAACCTCTTAATTTTGCCTCTACCTCTTCTTGTGATCGGCATTTGCACTACCATGAAAGAGAATGAAAGAAAACAACGATTAGATATAATAGTCTCCCGACAACTTTAGCTCTATTGCACGATCTAAGATTTGAAGAAAATAAACACCTCCTAAATGTCCCGTAGCCTCCAACTTATAAATGTGGTGCACATCACATCCATAAGAAAGACTCTACTCAGACACGGCTTTGTAGACACCCTAGGACGACCCGCTCTGATACCACTTTTGTCACGTCTGGAATTCCAATGGGGCGGACATGGCACCCGAAGCCGTTGAGGCCCGAGAGAACCAACCTATACATTCGTATGGAACACAATAAATATGCATATGGACATGACATAGCAAAACTAAAAGCATGGAAAGACGTATATATAAGAAACTTGGCCGGTAGGGCCGCAAAGATAAAAAATGAGAAGACATCCCTTCATGTAATGTACAACGTCTACAAAGCCTCTAGCAGAAACAAAACCACGTCTATAATCGGGACAAGTCCCCGCTTTATAGAAATATGACATCACAACAAAACCAACATGTACATATGGCCCGGAAAGCCCCGAATCAGCCTGGAGCTTACCAACTATACGCAAAGAGTCCGAGTCCTACTGTGAGGGTCTACTACCTCCTATGCCTACATCAAGTAAGGTAAATTCCCCAAGAGGGGTCAGTACGAAAGAATGTACTGAGTATGTAAGGCGATAAGCTACTGTATGACATATAAGAACTCAAATAGAAGCAGATACAAGTGAATAAGCAATAGGTATAAACCACCATTCTGTATATGTGAAACCATGTACATTACATTCATTACATTACTTTTACGTTCGTTAGCATCATCAACAACTCATATCGTACCCGGGCCCCAACTGATCAGTGGGTCATAACATTGGGATCGTCTCTAGCTAGGCTTATGCCCCTTTGAGCTACCACCCATAATCAATGAAGCAGGTTCGTCCCTAGCTAGGTTTTCACCCCTTTGGGATACCCCCTGTGTCCAACAATCAATCGGGATCGTCTCTAGCTAGGCTTTCGCCCCTTTGAGCTACCACCCGTACTCAAGAAACACTTATATGCATTACTTCAATTCTTTCATTATGAGAATGATACATTTGGTGGTTGTGACATTATGGACACTTATGAATCATAGGCAATGAATAAACGGCATAGGATCAACAATAAAGAGATATGCTATAACCTTGCGGAACGGGAACAAGTTCGGTCAAATCGGTGAACAATAGGTGTGGTCAAAGAAATAGAAACCTTACATACCTTAGCCTTCTAATTAAGTCCTATATGCCAATCCAATCCTTCCTTCAAGATCTCAAGATTTCCTTTCAAGTTTAAGTCATAAAAATGACACATCTTTTAGTAAAGAAAACCAAAAATACACTATGCAACACCTTGCCAACATAACAAATATACTATATACACCATCTTAAGCCTATAATAGGGTAATCCATGAGAGGAGACACTTACCAAAGAGATGCTCTTGGTTGTTTCCTTAGGGTTTTTGCTAAGAAACTTTTGAGAGAAATATCTAACAAGAGATGAGAGTTTCTATGCATAAAATCTGATTTTTGTGCCTTTAATAGGCCCTCAAGTCCAAATAACCCTTGGCCACAAGTTTGACCCATGTGAAATGGGTCATCTTTTCCTTATTGAGGCCCATGTCATGTTATATGATATTTGGGCCTCAAATACAGAGAATAGACTCATTTCAACACCTTAATGGGTCCCACACCCAAATATCCCATCTAGTCAAAAGTAGGTCAACAAAGCCGGCAAAATGTCACGGTATCGTGACTCATGTCGTGGGTCGAGTCACGGCACGTAGGTGACCTGTCGTGAAACTCAGATGACTCGACCAAGTTTCTGAAGCTCATCCACGGCACGACTCACGTCCCGTGACTGTGAATCACGCCCCGTGACTCGTGCCGTGGAAAGCAGACCATTTTTTCAACGTTCTGAAGTCCACTCACGACACCCACTCACGCCACGTGACTGGTGTCCTGATTCGCAAAAAAAAATTATTTTATTTTATTTTATTTATTTTTTTAGAAAGTGATCGTAGCACCTGAGGTGTTATAATAATATACTATATCTAAACGTCTGGTTAATAGTATATATCCTAACAACCTATGCGAAGCAGAAAATTCCTCATCTAACTTACTGAATTGTCATCTAGATTGCTAATCAGAGGAGGTAACAACGTTCGAACGTGCATATATATATATATTAACAAACCTATGTCCTATCAAATAATCTTCAGCAAAAATAAATCTGAGAAAATCACAAAAGGGAAACTCCAAATAATAACTTGTTAGGCCAAACTTTTGGGAAATCAACAATATCTTTTTTTGTAAAAAAGAAAGTTAATAATTTTTCAAGATTGAGTTAATAATTTTATAAGATTGAGGTGTTTGATTAAGCTTTTAGAAAAAAAAATAAGTGTTTTTCAGTAGTAGTGAAAATTATTTTTTAGAAGCTAAAAAATAGCTTTTCCCCAAAAGAACTTTTGAAATTTTGGTCAAATACAAATTATTGTTATAATATTGGTAGAAGTTATTTTCAAGTTGATTAGTTAATTACGAACGGCTACTCTCTACTTTTACAAAAAGCACGCACTTATGATTAAAATATATATATTTTTTAGAACAAGCAGATTTTATAAATTTAACCAAGCAAGCTATAATTTTCGCTCGAGATCAATTTTATGATCAATTACACATGTTCTTTAGTTATACGGCACTTCTACAGAAAAACAATAATATATAATACAGGAAATTAGCAAATAAAATAAATTACAATCGTTTCCTCAATAGTTTTGTCAATTCCATTTATATTGCTAAACCTTTTTAAGTTGCACATCCCTTAAGAAAAGAATTAACTAGAAAGTAATATGACTAAATTATCCTTATTTATTACTCATTTTTATTTAATACTTCTCTTTTTTGCACTATATTAATAACTCTTCATATTTATGACTAAGAGTAAAGATGGAAAAACAATTAATTAGGTCTTGATTTTCTCAAAATGAAAAGTATTATGGAATATTTATTTTTAGCAACGACAACAAGTATTTAGGAATGGAGGGAGTACTAACATTTTGGTCAAGTTGGTTTTCCCTTTTCTTTGTATTCAACCCATAAATCATATCGAGAAACAACATAAAATCCTTCGTTAGTATCAAATATATCACCACTAAAATAACAATAATACCACACACCTACCTTGAGAATGTCATCATTTTATTCGCTTAATGAACCCTCTCTCTTTTTTCCCCTATAAATATACAAACCTTATTCTTACATTCTAAACTGAAGCATATATTATAATTATATATAGGAAAAATGAGTGGTGTAGGTGTGGAGTCAATGGCACGATCAAATGGCGGAGCAAGATGTGTTGGGATAGAAAATAACAGGACGTCATGCGGAAGTATGGAGTCGATGGCACGATCAAATGGTTGTGGGAGAATTGGCTTTCAAATGCCATTGCATTACCCAAAATACGCAAAGGCTGAGTATGAGAGTATGCCAGAATGGAAGCTGGATTGTTTGCTTAATCAATATGGACTTCCAATTCATGGAGATGTAAACCATAAGAGGAAGTTTGCCATGGGAGCTTTTCTTTGGACTTATTAATTATAACCCCGCCTACTTAATTCTCCTTGCAACTTTTTTGTTGATAATGTTATTAATTAGTCCCATAAGTCCCATAATATTGAACTAATAAGAAAAGATTGACCATATTGCGGCCGACCTCAACTTATTTGGGACTGAGGCATAGTTGTCGTTGTTGTAGCATTGATATGATTTGTGTTTTTGTTTTGTCTTAGTAGGAGCTAGTATGAACTATGAAGAAGTGGGAGCTAGATGATAATGCAAGCTTCAATCTCTCCAGAATTAGTTACGGGTATTTAGAATAATATGATGTATGATGATGATCATCAGTCTTAGAAAAAGTTTAATTTGGGATGTAACTGTTATTCCTACTCTTTAATTCTATCTCTCTTCGATTATAGAGTGATTCTATGGGATGATTATTCAGATAATTACTGTGTTAAAATTACTTTTCTATCTTTTAAGTATTTTAGTTTTGCTAAGTATCACATGAAGTCTTTAAACATTTTTGTAACATAAGGTCAGTCATTTTTTCTCAAGTATCATGAAATGTCTCCTTTATTTCATCCTAACTATGACTTTCTTTGATATATAGTCAAAGTTGAGTGATCTTTTGGTTATAAAATATAACTTAGTGACGGTGATAATCAGGTAAAGTTGAGTGATTTTTTGTACAAAAAATATTTTAGTAGTTTTGGTACAATAAAGTAAAAGTTGAGTGATCATATATTGATCATCCGTGAAATTAACCTTTGGTTCAGGAATATAATTGGAGTAACTCTTTAACACTAACAATTGGCTTGAAAATGGCACAATTGGAACATCACTATATGGAGTACTTGAAGTAAAAGTTTTTTGACAACTTTCGCTATCAAACTCCAGCATAACCAAATGGTCAGATGTGACAGGGCGCGAATTTACATTTTTACGAGCAAACAATTGACGCTTCTATTGATTTCTTTCAATGGATATACTCCATATTGATCTACTTTGATACATGGAGGCATACAAAATGTTGCTAAGCTTGCTTTGGCAGGTTGAACTATACCACACTCTGGGAAGGAAAATAGACGTCTTGATCAACTTATTTCACATTCTTTCTACTTATTTTTCGGTCTTTTGATGTTAATGTTCTTTCTTGATTTTGGTCATTGTTCAAGAACCAAAGGATATCAACAAGTAATGAATTTTTCTTTCTTGATTTTGCCACCATGGCATGGAACACATCTTCAAGTTCATGGATTGATTTGAGCAATCTTCAAATGTTACAGCCAAAATTGGCTACAAGGGTTAGTATCAACTAGCCAAATCATTGATGCTGCAAGGTCATTTTAAAACACGCACGCACTTGCCCGTTTCATTAATAAATTCTTCAGCCTCTATTAGTTTTCTTTGTTAATGATGTACCACTCTTTTTGTTTTTTCTTTGTGTTTTGAATAATAATGATGTCTGGACCAACTTACGTCATGACTATTCCACCACCCACATGTTGCTTGCCCCATCGGCGAAGTTTAGGTAAATAGGAAAGCAAGCACCTAGCATATTTCTCTCTATTGAAATGTAAACTCTGATCTCACATGATTTTCATATTTGTTCCCCAGAGCCATTCCTAAGCCTCTTACAAGTAAAAGTTATGCCAAGGCCACTTGCCTTATTGACTTGGGATACATTTTTATATCTTGCATTTGCTATAATATGAGTTCCTAATTTGGATCAAACCACTTCTAGTCCTAAGGGTACGTACTTGGTCGAACAATTTGGAACCATACTCACTCCTGATAACACAAAAAACTATCTTCAAGCCTTTATTGTGTAACGTAACGAAGTATATTCTCCTGTTAACGAATCAGAATATCAACATCCCATCGGTTGTGCCTCTCTGGTGTTCTGCTCGTGGGAAGAGGGATGCGGGAAAGTGGGGTCTAAGTCTATAGTCAACCTTCAACGACACATCCATTTATATTAATACATAGTTCATGGAACACACTGAGTTCTTAAATTGGTACAACCAAAAGTCTGACTGAAAATAAATCTCTCTTTTCAGAAGCTACATTTGATACTGTAGTATAGAAATCATATTTGAATCTGTATTCTGTCATATGCATCACGTCTATAACTGAATTCTGTGCTATATTTGTCTATGGAGGTAATCACATCTAAAGAGTCTGAAACCACGCGCACCATGAATTCTGTCCCTAATCCAATTGACTATCTAGGCATCCATGCGCCTTGTGGGTACATTATCTAACAACACTCAATATTTATTTAGATAACCGGATCGACTAGGTATTCATTAAGATCATCCCTTTCCAAATGAAGCAGCCAATTGGCTATCTGAATAGTCAATCTTCAATCTTGGGACAGGCATCTTGTTCTTATCTTGCATTCTATTCCTGTAAATGTTGACAATCAATGCTATGGCAGCAATTCTTGTCGTACGATACCAATTCCATGGATTAAATAAACCTCTTATGCAAATGACTAAGAAACTTGAACTATTCTTCTTTTCTTTCTCATCTTCACTCTCTTTCTGTTCTGTTTCTGCCAAATTCTCAGAAAATAATAATGCAGCTTTTTCGAGGCCAAAATATTCTTTTAGTTCCTCAATCACTTCTAATTTCTTTCCCCATGTTGGGTACTTATTTAATTTATCTATCAGTAGCATTCTGCTTGCTTCTAACCGGATAAGTGCTCCGTTGTGATGTCTCTGCTGACGAGACTCTACTGCCTGCATTGCACAAGTAAAAGTTATTAAATGGACATTACCAATTATGCAAAATAGTGGCGCGCACAGAATTTTACACAAGCAGTGTCGATCGAGTGTCCCAATTTGTCTTACAAGTGAGTTGGGATCTCAGACTTAATGGTTTTAAGATTTTACTTCATGCCCCAAAGTCTATAATATTTACTTTATATTATTTTCAAGCGATATCAGTCGAATGTACATATTGTATTTATAGAAGGAATTTTCTTTTGTAAAACGATGTAGGATCACACCATTAATAAAAGATAACTCATGTTACAAGAGAGCGGACACACTTTTATTTATAGCTCATGTTATTAGAGAGCGGAGACACTTTTATATACTTAATTATTATCTCTAACACAATTATTTACATGTGGTTAAATTCTTTTTCATGGTTAAGCAGAGGCACAACCAGAAGTTTAACTTTATAGGTTCTAAATTCTAGGAGAGCACATCAAGCTTAGTAACTTGGTTTAGAGTTTAATTTTTATATATATTAGTAAATGAATTTATGAATTTGAATATAGAATTAAAACTAAGACTACTGGTTTGACTTAACGTATACCTCCTTCTAGCTCTGTCCTTATTGTGGTTAACTCGAGAACATTCATTTTGGTAATAGGTGATCTCTACGAGACTCAAACCCATAACGACTTATGCCTGTTTAACACCATATATGTTGAATTGTGCATGACAATCTCATCTAAATTTAAAGCGTTAGTAAGAGTGCACTCTTTCACTTATGTAGTAATTGATTATGCCATCAACATTGTCATCATTCATGCATTTAGAATAACTAAACAAAAATTCAAAAAAATGAAATCTCTAACCTGGTAGAACTGGAGCATGTTCTGTAGATCCTTCAATGAGTCTTTAATTGCAATCAATTTCTCCTTATCCTCCATTATGACGTCTTTAATTCTGCATAAACAACCATGTTCAGCACAATGTTTACAGAAATTAATTTCGTTGCAAGGAATTCTATCACTAATCTCATCATACAAAACCCCTGTTCTCTCATGCAAATCTTTATAAGTATTATGCATCTTCATATCATACAGTACTACTACTATTAAAGCAAAGCACAAATGCAACATTAGTCAATTCATTTTATACTTGAAAAACTTCCATGCCTTTGCTTTATCAGATTCTTCATTTCTTGTTTTCTTGTTTTCTTTTTTTTTTTCTTTTTTTTGGTTGGGAAATTTTGAGATCACTTGGAATGTAAGGTAGAGCTCTGTTCTTACTTTAGTAGTCTGGATTTGGTACGTTGGAATTTGGCCTAATCATTTTTCCTCTTTTTGTTTTGCATGTGGTAATCCTTTTGTAGCAAGTTTTGTCTGCGGCTGAAACCATTAGCTATTCACTGGCCCACACGTTCTTGTATTTTCGCACTCAGTATTTTATAATGGTTTCATTTGAAAAAGTGGCCCCGCAGTGGAGCTAGCGATTCGGTATGAGTTTGGCTGAACTCGATAGCTTTAATTCAAATTATCAAATCCTGAACCCATAAGCTTCGAATTCCGGCTCTACCTTTGACATTTACGAAATGCAATAATTTTAGCTTAAATCTTATATTTATTTTAAAAGGTATAAATTATAAATCTAGTAGAATCAAATAACGTCAAAGGAATAGAATTTAGAAATCATAAACTTCATCAATCCTTCAATGCCACAGGCTCCCCACAAAATGTGTTTGTGTGCGCACGTATACACCCATAAAGAAAAGAAAAGAAGAGTAACAACTAAATACCTACCTCTCAATCTCAAACAAGTCAAAATCAATTATATGAATTTTCTTAACTAATTACATTTACATTGCTGCAAGGTCTGTTTGTTGTTCTTCTTTTTCGCGGTTTCATATTATATATATTACAAAAAGAAACTAAAAAATAAAAGTGGGATTGCAGTTGCAGATTGGCAACGAAAAAAGAAAAGGGAAACTATTGCCAAATGTGACTCACGCTGGCAAAAAGGTGGATTCTTTGTGATTGCCAAGTTTTTAACTTTAATACTTTGGCAACTTATTAGATAACGAATTTGATTTTCATCTCTTTTCCCTCACTTTTTTACTGTCATCAAGCTCAGGATCCAAGCAAAGTATCAACAACACTAGTTCTCCTAGCTACATTCAATCGTGTAAGGAATGGTCTTTTGGGGACATCCGATATGTTTGGAACGATACACAAATAGATAGTTAAAAACAAACACGATAAAATTTACAAAAGGCTTTTGAAGTATGGAAATATTTACACAAATAAACTGTCAACCAAAGGAAACAATCCAAAACCAGATAAATTCGCTTCACACACGTGTTAAAAATTCAAATATTAGCATCCATACATAAAGAAATTCAAAGCATCATCCTTCTTCCTTTAGAGGAGCAACGCCTAATGCTATTCTACACATTGTTAATGGAGAATATAGAAGATAAAAACGTTTGAAATTTGTTTTTGTTTATATCAATTCAAGCCATCATAGGGTAATGTTTAACCCATGGCATACTTCTGGGTCCAACTCCTGGCGGTTCCTTCGTATTTGGACTTGTCTGTCTTGTACATGTGAGCAATCTCAGGAACCAACGGGTCGTCAGGATTTGGGTCCGTCAAAAGTGAGCAAATTGAAAGCAAAACCTGAAATGTAATCCAGAATCCTTTCCCACCATAAGAAACATAAATAACACAACATGCTTCGCAAAACACAAACCAGTTTGACTGGTCTTGGAAAGCCATTTAACCAAAAACACAATTCCAGAAAAGCAATTGATGTTGCTAGCAGAGAATAGAGACAAGATCGTATCCTAAAAAGGCAGCCCGGTGCACTAAAGCTACTGCTATGCACGGAGTCCAAGCAACCAAAATCAAAGTGCTTTATGAAGGACACGTTAGACGGTTAAAATGTTTTCATCATTGCTCCCTAAAGCTATTAAGGGATAATATTAATTGATGTTACTAGAAGGGAACAGAGACAAGATCTTATCCTAAGCAACCGAAATCAAAGTGCTTTATGAAGGACACATTAGACGGTTAAAATGTTTTCACCATTACTCCCTAAAGCTATGAAGGAATAATATTAGGTTACCTATTATCGATAATGTCCAATTAAATGATCTTTTCCTTTTAAGGAGTCAATAAAGGTTTGTTAGCTACCTTCAGATTATACACAATTAGCGTATGAATCCAAATCGATTTGAAAAGGCACTTATATCATGAAGCCTCTGAATAAGTATGTTTTCACAGCTTGTATTATTTCTCAGCAAATAAAGGTAAGAAAGGACCTTGGAAATAGTTAAAGCAGGGCTCCACTGCTCCTTCAGTATGTCCAAGCATATACTGCCATTACTGTTGATATTTGGATGGAAAACTTTTGTCCTAAAGGCAACCTGCAAGGATTTAACCGTACATGTAACACAGTAAAGTTTTGACATACGCATGAATTTACATGTTTCAGGTTCACCAATAAAAGATTTACAAGAGAAACAGTTTGTCTGACTCTGACATGAAATGTTTCCAAATAGCCCTATCATCAACAACTATGCCTCAATAGTGTGGTCGTTATCTGCATCCTCAATAACCACTTTGCTCCAAATAGATATATCTTTTTCGTTTTCTTTTTTTTAATGTGTGTGGGTATCAATATCAACAACATACCCAGTGTAACCACAAGTGGGGTCTGGGGAGGGTGTTGTACGCAGCCTTACCTTGTGAAGGTAGATAGGCCAACTCTGATAGACCCTCGGTTCGAGTAAGCATGTCACAGATCAAGTATGTAAAGCAAATACAGTAATAGCAAATACATACTGATACCTTTAGTGGGTATTAGTATGTGCGTACAAACATACATGAGCCATGTAGATCCATCTAACCTAGTTGATATTGATCATGATGTGATTCTAAAATCTAAACAAGCTGAACTCTAAACACTCCCCAAAGAGAATCCTATTCATTCTTTAAATAAATGATGTAAAAAGTGTGGATAGTCCAAGGCACTATTAAAAATAAAAATTGAAAGATGCAATCTCAATTCCTCCTTAATCACCGTATCTGGACCAAAAGGTACAAAGACAAGCATACATAATATGTTGATATACGTATCATAATACCTACCATTCTCCCAGCAAAAACATACTCGGTCTTTTCTCTATATGTTAGACCTCAACCATGAAAATTTGTTTCTCATGCAAGTTGATAGTCTAACAAACAAGCTTAAGAAAATAAAGCCAGAGAAGGCTCCAGCACCGACCCATGATCAGTTAACACTTCACAGAAAAAATCAAGTAGTCTTCTTGGTCACAATGCCTCAAAGGTGTGCATCACAACTACAAGCTCATTACAAAGAGATCTATTTGAACATCATCAAAAAATACTAGAATAGAAGACAGTCAAAAAACCAAGAAAATAATGCTCCAATATGCAAAACCAAATAAGGCATCTGCAAATAGAATAGCCACCAG
This sequence comes from Capsicum rhomboideum, assembly GCA_031232105.1. Classification (NCBI taxonomy): domain Eukaryota; kingdom Viridiplantae; phylum Streptophyta; class Magnoliopsida; order Solanales; family Solanaceae; genus Capsicum; species Capsicum rhomboideum. The sequence continues at coordinate 148,564,713 of CP124714.1, read as the reverse complement.
TAGAGACATTATTAACTCAAAAGTAATTTGCAACTGTAAGATACCTTAGGGGGTTTGAATGGATAATCCGGAGGAAAATGGATAGTAACCAAAAATACGCCCCCAGCGTAAGGGCTATCAGAGGGTCCCATTATTGTAGCCTGCCAGTGAAACATGTCCTCTCCAACAGGGCCTGTTAACACATGGTACAAAAATGTTAGGAAGTCGATGCCAAAGAATAACAAATAACATAGCATGTATATCCTTTACAAAAGACGAAGGAATATGTGCACGACATCTTGTTGAAAAATAGTGAAAATGCTCTATCACAATAATCCAAATCAGTATTGTCAAATCCGGATGAATATCATGTATCAAGATAGTCAAGCATGCATCATATGCTACATAACAAATAACATAGCATGTATTCTTTACAAAAGATGCAGGAATATGTGCACAACATCTTGTTGAAGTATAGTGAAAATACCTTATCACAATAGTTTAAACTATTATTGACAAAACCGGATGTATATCATGTATCAAGATAATCAAGCATGCATCCTATGCTACACAGAAGCTAATTAAAAGAAATGCACAGAAACTATCATGTTTATAAATAATCCACCAGTCGTAAAACTAGAGATCCTCTTTTTAAAAGGTGAGATAGCTACAACTACTTTTTTTTTTTAATGACCAGGTAAACTGTTGAGGGCCAAAACTAGCTGCAACCTTCAAAACTCGAGGATAATGCGATTGCCCCTCTACCCTTAGAAAGGTAACATAGCTACAACACTATAACACAACAATATAACAAAGAATAATGAAAAACAAACACGAAAGTCTTATAAATTTATTATCCAAATCTAAATTCGAATAACATAATCACTAACATGATCAACCCCTGTCATCATCAAGAAATAGTTAAAACCGCATGAAGCTTATCTTGTAAGAGTTGTATTAAACACACACACACACACACACACACATATACATATATATATATATATATGATACAACCTTAGGAGAACCACACCCTAAAAGCTAGCTATTAAGGTGGGAGAGCCCAAGGCTATATAAGCCCCACATCAGCTTCCCATTTAACCGATGTGGGACTCAAGTCCCATACCTTGCAATAGGATCATAACAAACCACCACGCTCCGCATCCGTCGTCCTCGACGGCTTCACTCTGGGTAGCTTTCACTCTACTTGTGTAGGTAGCTCTTTCCCAGGTAGCCCTTTTCGAATCACGGTGGGCACGGAGGGTGATGGGTGGCTCTGATACCATTGATACAACCTTAGGAGAACCACACCCTAAAAGCTAGCTATTAAGGTGGGAGAGCCCAAGGCTATATAAGCCCCACATCAGCTTCCCATTTAACCGATGTGGGACTCAAGTCCCATACCTTGCAATAGGATCATAACAAAATATATATATATATATATATATATATATATATATATGATATGAAAAGTATTAAATAAGGAGTCGTTTGGTTCAAAGACAAAATACGCAGGGAGTAAGCTGAGGTTATTTCTTGTTGGACATTTTCAAGGAAAAGGAAAAAAAAAATTGAGGAGTGTGAGGGAATTTTGTTAATTGTGAGGGAATTTTGTTAATTTTTCATCTTATACACTAATATTCACATTTCCTTTTATAATCGTGGTGTCTGGGCCAGTTCTCGCACACCTCAACTAATGCCACGAGCACCTATTACCTCCCACCAACACAGCTATCGGGTAAATCTATCCACCAAGGCTTGTACAGATTGAAAAAATCACCTAGTCTTTTTTGCCCCCGCTAGGAATTGAACCTGAAACTCATGGTTCTCATTCCACTTCATTGACTACAAGGCCGCACCCTTGGGTGCTTGTGGCCTAGTGGGGGAAAAAAAAAAAGCAACCAAACAATTTCTATAGCAATACAAAGTTTAATGAGGTGATTAAATCTTTTTTCCTATTCAACAAACGGCCCCTAAGTGTATAATTAAGCTCATAAGATATGCATTTCTGAGGCTTGCATTGAATTGTACCCTAAGATAAAACAACTACGAAAAAATTATGAATGTCATGGAATATAAAGAACATAATTATTTCCATGGGGAGACAACATAAAAAGGGCAGCCCGGTGCACTAAAGCTATCGCTATGCGCGATGTCCGGGGAAGGGCCCCACCACAAGGGTGTATTGTACGCAGCCTTACCTTGCATTTCTGCCAGAGGCTGTTTTCAAGGCTTGAACCCGTGACCTCCTGGTCACATGGCAGCAACTTTACCAGTTACTCCAAGGCTCCCCTTCCATGGGGAGACAACATGGAAGCTGGAAAGTATCTGCTAACGGCATCACATACAAATAGATTAGAAGGAATTATGATTGCCACATGACTACCATGACAATGTAGACAAAGTAAACATCTTTGTAAGGATTCTAGGCAGGAACTACTTATCTCGGAGGCTTCAATGCAAATGACATGATTCTAAGAAATGTCAAAGCTATGGACATAATGACATTAGGAAAACCAGTACAAAGAAATGTGAAGAATGAAATGATGTCGCCATATAACCAATAATTCTAATCATTTAAAAATTACTGGTAATCTGCATAAGCTCTGTATGAGAACCCATTAGAAAAAATCCTTACATGTATAAAGCTTTTTGTGACAGGATTCTTCTTAAAGAAAATATTATAAGATAAGATAATAATATTGGAAGAGTAACTACAGACACCTACATTATAGACAAAACGAAATCACTTCAAACAAGCAAATATTTGTTCGTCACTCACTGATCATTGAAACCCCTAGTATGTACACCAAAACTATAACACTGAAAATGCTCTTGTACATTTTTTTCTTTTTAAGAAAAAAAAAAAGCTCTAGTATTTCAGCAAGCATGCAATTTGTGACAGAAACTACACATTAATCATGCTTAAAAAATTATATGAGATGGAGCACCAAGAATATCTGGCACTACTATGTCTTACGATCAACCTATCACAATAATATAACATTTCCATTTCAAAATAGTTTGGCACTTCTATATCTATGGCTTTCTCCACCAATCACACATCTACACTTATTTTTGTGCTATTTAAATTTTCAAATTTCATAGTAACATGCTGAAACTACAAGGGAAAAAAAGGAGAAAAATTTAAAATATCTATTTATAAGCTTTCGTAAAGGTTTATCATCATTCATCAATCTATACACCAAGATATGGATTTCTCATCAACTAATTATTACTTCGCCAATGTATATTGTTATCATCCAATTTATGAGTTAATTCCCTATATAATCATCCAAGTATTGAAAAGATCCTATTAAAGTCACTTTTGAATTTTTCTTCCCTAAATGGTCATCAAAGTACTGGGAAGATTCCCGTAATCACTTTTAAAAAAAATTTCAAATAAAGTCATCCAACTATAACTTTACGTCCTAGAAAGAGTAAAACCTCTTTCTCTCAATAGATTACTTAGTTGGCATGCCATATCATATTATTTTTTTATTTTTCATGCCATGTAGGATAAAACCTAGAGTAATGAATACAAAAATATTGAATCTATCCATTTAATTTTACGTATTTATCAATTTAAGTCCTAAATTATTTTAAAATGAAGTCTTATTGTCCTAACGAGGATGATTTTTGGTGCAGTTACTAATTAATTTGAGTATAGAAAATAAAGGTTCTTGTTAATTTTGGGAGTGAACTTTTATATCCCTACGAATCAAGTAAATTCATCTATTAGATACTTGAATAAAAAATATTACAAATGAAATTATGTTTTTTTAAAAAAATAATTAATCAGTTAACGGGAGTCCTTAAACCTCGTCTAATACACATAAATGCAAGTTACCTCTTTGCAGTATTCCAAAATTTGGATCCATTTCATATCAGGTCGGAGTTACTAGTGGGTCATTAGTATTTCTTTTCGATTAGCATCTTTGGTCGATATACTTAAAATTAGATGATAGTTTTCATTTTTTGTGAATCTAAAATTAGTCTAGGTCTTGTCCAAAATGACATCAACAACAACAACATACCCAGTGTATTCCCACAAAGTGGGGTCTGGGGGGGGGGGGGGAGGGGGGGGGTAAAGTGTACGCAGTCCATACCACTACCTCATACGAAGTAGCAAGGCTGTTTCCGTCAGACCCCCAGCTCAGAATAGATAGCAGTTGTCCAACATGACATACAAAATAAAAAATTAATATGACATGGCATGTCAATTAAGAAATCTAGTGAGAGAAAGAGGTTTCTGTAAGACATAAAGCTATAGTTGAATGACCTTATAAGAAAGAAAAATTCAAAAGTGATTTCAGTGGGATCTTCTCAATACTTGGATGACCATATAAGAAAAAAATCAAAAAATGACTTTAGTGGAATCTTCTCAATACTTGGATGACCATATAGAGAATTAACTCTCCAATTTATCAAGCATATTGATCCATAAAAGAATTTCTCTTTTTAATAAATCAAAAAAATAAACAATATACACAACTAATATTAACTATATCAAGATTAAGGTCTCATTTGTTTGCACTTATTGAAGGTCTGAATCTGAATGGTTCAAACTTCAGACCATTAAGTGCATTTGTTTTTATTAAGATTTTAACTCTTAATAAGTCTGAATAGGTCTTAATCATTCAGATATGGAACCAAGTCTTAATATCATTAAGAAGTATTCATGTGTTGGATAATATTCACCACCACTCTATCTACAATCACCAGTCACCACCTCTGCCACCACCACTATTGTCCCCATCACCACCAACCACCTCCACCATCACAACCACCAATAACAACCAACATTGCTACCAACCATTACTGTCAACGTTACGACACCTACCACCTCCATTATTCTAATTATATCCACTGCCACCACCACTATCAACCACTACCGGCCAATTCCCACTACCAACCAACTCATGTATCACAACTAGCACCACCGCTAAATATCACTAATACATCATCAACCTCCACACATTCTTCGGCCACCACTACCACCACCATTGTCACCACCTCTACTACCACTATCAACCACTACCATCACTACAGTCTATCTCTACTAACAACCATCTCCACCATCACAGCTAACAGCTTCTCCAACTACCACCAACACATCGTCAACCATCATGCATACATTTTCAAGCCACCACGATCAACACCTCTAACTACCAACATCAACCAACTCCACATCACCACCACCACCACCACCACCACGACCAATCGCCACCATCATGGCAGTCAGCCAGTCACTACAATACCAACCATCTTTACCATCACAACTATCACCGCCAACATTACTAGTCACTAACATCAATCATTACCGCCACCCCACCATTACAAATCATCTCCACTATCACTAACAAACATAAATGTTTCTTTTGTTTTATCAAATAATAAATTTATTGTATTAAATTAAATATTTTTCTAATATATAATTAATTTTTCATTTTAATTGTATTTTTATCATATTTACAAATAAATAAATTTTGCACATTCAGATGTTGAAAAACAAACAATCTTAATCATTCAGTTTTCAGATCTAGGGACAACATCTTAATCATTCAAATGTGCATTCAGGTTCAGACGACTGAATCTTAATAAAAATAAATGAAGCCTAAGAGTATAAGTACATTTAATGGACTAAAGAATTTATTTTATTAAGTCGGTACAAAATATTTATCTCTACTTGATCCATTCAATACATACAAAATGTACTAGCACAAGAAGTCGGAATTATACTATTGCCATAATCAAAATAAACTATATTTAATCTTGTGGTACAATTATCCTGATATCTTGTTCAGTTCCATATTAGATTGTAAATGTAATCTTCATAACATAAAACCGATAGATTTTAATCTTTCGTGTATCGTATTTATAACTTATAAAACCGGCGATTTTAATCTTTCGTGTATAAGGGGTCGCTTGGTACGTGGGATAAGGTGGGATATCCCAGGATTAAGCATGGGATAAAGTTAATCGTGTGTTTGGTAGAAAGTATAAATTTATCCTGAGATATCCCACCTTATCTCATACAACTTGAAATTTTTTATCCCATCTCCCAGGAGGGATAAATTAGTCCAGGGATTATAATTCTAGGACTACAATTCCAGGATAATTTAGTCTGCATACCAAACGACCCCCAAGAGCCTGTTTGGATGGGCTTATAGCTTTTGTCTTAGTCTGCAGACCAAACCACCCCTAAGAGCCTGTTTGGATGGCCATTTCCAATAGACCCTCGGCTCAAGGGAAAAATTCAATTTAACGAAAAAAAAAACATCTTTAATTATTACAATGAGACATTACAATAATCAAGCAAATCATAACCATAAAATCAAAAAAAAAATCATCTCAAAAAAGGTTAGAAATCGAAATTCGAGTATCTAAACAATTAAAATTTTACACAAACATTCATATGGTTACAAAGATAAGAGCATAATTTTAAAAAAAAAAAAAAAAAAAAAAAGTCAATAGACAAAAGAAGAGATAAAATACCAGCGCTGCATGAAGTAGGAGGATCTTTCTGAAGATCCTTCAATTCCTTCAATATTCGTTTCGAAGCCATCAAAATCCAAACAATCGAACAAATCTGAGTCTAATCTGACCAAACAAACCAAAAAGTAGATCACAATTCAAACAAGAAAATCTGGAAGATATGTATATATAGATAAGTGGCGTAAATTACCTGATCAGACTGCTGACTCTTTACGCAGATGAAATTGGGAGGAGAGGGGAATATAATACTTTTCCTTTTTATTTGTTGCTGTTTTTTTCTTTTTTGGTTTTTTTTTGTTCGGTTATATTCAATGGTTCTGGCTGCCCCTAGTTTGAGCCCCACCGGAAGTACTGTGTGATTGGGATTTTAGGGCGCTTCGCATTGCCCCACACTTCATGTTATCCATAATTTTCATTTTTTATTTGGAATTAGATCAAATAATGATGACACACTTAAAAAATAATGGCACGAATAAATCTTTTTTATAACAGTAATAGCATAGATGAGTCAAACTTTTACGGCAGTGACATAAATGAGTCAAATTTTTAACGAGTAGCATAGATGAGTCATTTCTAATAGTTCGATAGCATATTTGAGTTTTTTTCCCATTTAAAAGTCACCTTCATTCCTAAATCCTAAGTAACAACTTTCGTGTAGCCTGTGATTGGATATTACTATTTTCTCTAAAATAAATATTTCTCTTAATAGATCAACCCATATATAGTCTCCCAAGAACAAAATCCTTCAGCATAAAATTCATACTGTTTAGCCCGATAGGTTATAGGAATTGTAGCATGGAGAACAACAATAATAACATATCCAATGAAATTTCATAAATGGGGTTTGAGAATAGTGGTGGAACCAAAATTTTCATCAAGGAGATTCAAAATATGAAGAAGTATATATTAAAAAAATCGACAATAAACTGTAAATATTCCTACACCAACAAAATGAATACACCTAAGGAGCACTTAGTTGCTTGACCACCTTCTAGGAAGGGCATCTAGCTAGCCTGAGCCTCAAGGAATCTAGTTACAAATTCTGTCTATACAAGCTCCACATTTTCTAGCATATCTAATCTGATCCTCTATATATGTTAACTCTCTCCTTCACTACTATTTGTATGTGTTGAATTAAGAAACTAACATTTACATTGTGTCCTCTAAATATCGTCTCATTCCTTGCTAGCCAAATGTTATACATTATGGTACTATAGCTGGCAGCAACAGTTTCCTTTTTGAACCTCTTCCAGTGTTTTCGCCTGATCGATTGGATTGTGTCCTTAATATCTATGATAACTGTATTTACCTCAAGTCAATTAGTAGTTCTTTGCCAAATTTCCTGAGCTATACAGCATATTGCAAACAAATGAGTGGCATTCTCAACCTGAATCTAGTCACATAGGACACACTTATCATTCTCACATTGTATACCTATCCTCAGCAGCCTCTCTTTAGTAAGTAACTTCTTTGCATTGCTAGCCACAAAAGAAATATATGCTTAGGTAATTGATGTCGCCTAAATTACACATTCCAAAAGAAGTATAAAACGATCACTATACCAAATATAGAACCCAACGAGGTTGGGTTCGATCCCACGAGGACTAGGTAAACGATTAGTAAATAATCTCCGGTGCTTGACATGTAGAATTGATAGGTTATGTTCACCTAACTAGTTTTCAGTTTCTATTAGATGACTATCCTCAAGTACGCTTTCTCGTCTCCTGAGTTTTGCACTAGCTTTCCCGAATTATCAGCTCAAGCTAGTAATTGAAGGTTGATAGCTCTAAATCTCTGTTGTTTATTCCCTTTTTCTACCTGTTACCCCTTATTTCATTGCGAGTAACGATAAGGCTAGTTCTAACGTCTGTAGCCTTTAAAAAGCAATCAAACCAAAGAGAACAATGATACACGCCCAAACACTCTTTGAGAATTACTTCGTAGTATGAACCCTACTTCGTTAATCTGTCATGGTTCCCACAACCCTATTTGTGGTGCTTAGCTACTCATGATCATAAGAACACAATAATAATTCTGGAAAGAAAACATAATTATGCACTTATGAAGAATAAAATGAAAAACCACGAATCTCAACTTTGAATTAAAACCCTAAAAATCATTGTTTACAACTTTCAAGAACAAGTATAGAACTCAAAAGTAGTAATAGAACGTAAACTAAAACATAAGACCTATTAGAAATATTTACAGACATAAAAGAATCCTGTCCTAAACAAAACAGGATTGCAGTGTAGGTGCCTCAAATGAAGGATAGGATGATCATAGTGTGATCCCACGATCGTTCCTTGTTCTTATTGTTGGATAGATGCTTCTTGGTCAGCTTTCAGGTGTTTGCTGGGACGATACACAGAACTAGGTCGTCCTATCCAAGGATAATTATTCTATCTGGTCGTTGCTGATGCCTTTAATTTTTATTGTTTCTGGACTTTACTCTCATGATCGATCCAGCGGTCGTTGTATCTTGGGACGAGCGTGGGATTCTATTGTCTGACGCTCCTCCAATTTCACCTTTTTTGCTTCATCCAACGATTTCATGGGACGACCGTTGTCATCTCCAACGGTCGTTGGATGGCTCGTCTGATGCCTCTAAGTCCCATTTTTTGCACTTTACTTCTCCGGACTTATTTAACCTGCAAATATCATAAAAGCACATCATATCCATAAAAATGTGCCTTTGAACTAGTATATTTTCCTTATTTTAAGCGTCAAAAGTACTGTAAGTCCACAACACATCAACACCCCCAACTTAGAACATTTGCATGTCCTTATGCGAACAAAACAAAACTAAACAAAATAACAAAACATACGATGCTTAACCAAGAGAAACCTAGGAGTCCTATGACAGTCACATTGTCAAAACTCAGATTTAGCATGCATGTACCTTACTCATTTCACCCCACACACACCCCGCACCCAATACAATTAAAACAAACATTGTTGTGTGCATACTATTAACCATGACACAAAGAGATCAAGCAATAATATTACATTATCAACAGACAACCTAACACATATACCAATGACACTATCCGAACAAATAGCAGCCCACATGCCCTCATATCAAAGAAGTCTTGCACACTCCAAATACATAATAAATCTCAGAACCAGGACTGAATTGAAGCACTCACTCTCACAAAGAATTTTAGATAGTGCGCATGGAATACCATAGGCTTGTCCTTATTTTCTACGCCTTAGTTTTTCAGACAGTTAGATTAGGATCACTATAGAACTTTATTGGCTAGTAATGTAGGCTCAGGGATGAGTATGGTAAATATGGGTTAAGTGACTCAATCCTCCTGGCACTACACTACTTTTGACTCCACTTTTCAACCCTACTTATTCTTTTTTCTCCCTTTCTCTATTTTTTTTTTAGACTTATGGTGCGGTTTCTTTTTGTAATTCTCTATTTTTTTTTCAAATTTTATTCATTTTTTTCTTTCCACATAATACCGCACCCGAATCCCTTTTCACTTACTAGCTTCTTCTACATACCCAATTTTTATGTACCCCTTCGATAGTCATCCTCAATTTAGGCAATTTGCCTGAGTTAAGGTGTACAATGTCCAAAAAGAGACCAGGGTCAAAGCAGGTTCATTGTAATAGGATCGGGAAGGTGAATGTGCTAGTTCAAGGAAAAGGTCCATTTTGGCTTAAAATCGGGATCAAGGGATATCACATTCTATTTGGTATGGCTTTTAGGCTCAAAGTGGACTGTTTCAGGAATGACATATGATCATTTCCTAAACGACTATCCTATAACCTAGGTGAGACTAATAGAGCAAGTTTTAGATTGCACACACACCACAAAACTAGGTAAATACCTCTCACACACATAACTCAAGGTTATGTTAGCAGTTACTACCTAATCGGTCTATGCACAGTTAGGCTATAGTTATCACGCCCATAATCCTAATGCCATAATGAGATCCACAATGGTCATAGTTCATAGTAAACACACAACACAACTTAAAAATTAAAGGAGGGGTATCATTAAAACATTTAAACTCAAAAACACAGGTTATATAGGTTACATGCTCTTTTTATTTTGACTGCACCAAGTTCTCCTATTTCTCTCTTGATTACACAAAATACAAAAGCAAACTAAAAATGTAAGTACACTCCTAAACATGCCGGTTCTAACTAGATAGCTCATTTGAGGGAAAAGAAACACGATAACAAAAACCCTCGGATGTTGGTTTACCACCCCCCTCAATAAAGAAATCGTGCAATGTCCCCAATGCACAAAATAATAAAAATAAAAAACTAGGGTAAGGACAGACCTGTGGTGCACTAGGTGCCTGTCTTGGACTGATTAGATGGGGTCACAGATACAACCCCTCTATGCTCTCCGACTATCTAGGACTTAGATATAGTGGTGCCAGTGGTGGCCGTCGCACTCAATAAAGATGGTAACGTAGGGTAAATCTTTGTACCCCCACCACTCTCAGCAATAATAGCAACCGCATCAGCCGGGATCTCACTCATCTCTAACACATGCACCTCAGAGGAATCCTTACTCTCAGCTACGACCTTCTTTTTTACCTTTTTATCTTTCCCTTTTTTTTACGAGGCTGTGTATCCTTTACCTTATCATCCGTTTCTTTACCCTTGCCCCTATCTGCCGAGGATTGGGTGTAGAAATTCGGCATCTCAATATCAAACTCCTCCTTAAAAACAAGCATGGATGGAGGTGGCACAATATGAAACTGTCTCTCAGTAAGGTCCTTCATAACTATCTTAAGTGAGGCAAGCTCAGTTGTGATCTCACTCAGATCCGAAGCCTGAACACTCACCAATCGGTCCATTATCCAAACCTTAAAGTTGTCAAATCTCGCCTGCATACCTCGCACAACTCCCTTAATCTCATCCTCTACAAAAGTATTGACCCTTTTCTCTAATTTTTTAATTCTTACTTCAAAGATGGCCAACGTTTTTAGCATTTTCTCCAGGAACTCTTTCGATACTAAAGCTAGCCTAAGGGAACAGGCTGAAGTGCACCAGAAGGCACTGCAGTCGGCTGTAAAGATGAGGATATGGCACCGACATTAGTAGCTGGATTATCTGTAGTGGGAGCAGTAGGGTCAGCCCCCTCAGCTTCCCATAGTTCTAAATCTGTCACTAGACTACTAGCTCGGGTGATCAGATTCTGATAATTTTTAATCAAGGCAATATCAACTATCTTTGTTGGCCTGAGAAATCGATCGACAATGGGTAAAGTTGGCACACTGGACTTCCAACATAGCTTAGTCGCAAGACTAGGGAATGAGAGAGTAGTGTGATGCATGAGTGACCGATCCCTAATCTTGTCTGTGATGATCCATGGAATATTCAATTCCACCTCTGCTAAAAATACTACCAATATCCCAGCTTTGTCAGCACTTAGCCAATTATCATTACCCGTCGGTGCTATATGATGTCTAACTATGGACCACCAGGACTTAGCAAGGAAGTTCAGCATATGCTTGTAGATCGGCATGCCGTTAGCAACCCAGTCAGCTTCTTTCTTTGCTTCAGCTATGTGGTGTGCCAACCAATTGAAGTGTATCAACTTGTCTTCCGGACTTAAATGTTCCACTTTTTTCAAATTCTCCATTTGGTAGTCGAATTCTCATGCTTCTGCTGGCGGATCAAACTCAGCGCCAAATAAAACTCTAGAAATAGCATTCTCCGATATGTCAATCTCTACACCTCGTACTAGCACCATATCCAACCAAGGCTACTTTCTCATGTCTTTCTTCTTTCTCAACGAAGTCATATTCTCATGTATTACAACATAGTTAGCATAAAACTCATGTACCAGTTCAGAACTATACATGCCTAGAGGTTTTATCATCTAATCCAGACCAAACTTCTTGAATAACCAATGCAGTTCAGGAACTTTTTGCAAGACCCCAAGCAGTATGTGGGGCTCCTCTTGGATACTCCTCTTGACGTTCCCCTTACTATTTAGGTACACACCATCATTATAATAGGCACGGGACTCTAAAACACCCCATCGCCTAATATTCGTCTCCCTTGGAAGCGTAACCTCAGTAGTAGCTCTATTGGAGGCTTCCAAATTAGCACTATCGGATTCATCTACTGACTTATCATTCTTAGATTCCCCTTCATCATCAGCTTCCTCATCCTCAGTCTCTCTCCTATTTAGATTTGAAGCTTGACCTCCCTCCTCAGACTGAGGAGGCACAATAGGAGTGGTCATGGGCACTATTATTGTGGACTTTGTAGCCTGGGCCTTTGCAGCTTTGGATCGAGTGGTTCAAGGATCATGTTGTTCATCAGCATCACTGGTGGAGTATTTAACCTCCAAACCACTAGATTTCTCATATTCAATCTCCAAGGTTGAAGGTTGGTCCTTTATTACCGGTTTTTTGGCTATTTCTTGACAAACTGCCTCTTCTTATTACTTCTTGTTTACCTTAGGTGCCATAGTACCTATTGAAGAAACCATGAGTATCAGTTTAATCACAAAACAAGTACTAAACAGCGTCTACAGACAACCTATAGGACGGTCGTTATATGAAAGGACGATGTCCTTTGGGTCATTGATGTGTCGTGAACTTACGACACTTAAATTTGTGAATGTTTGTAAGTACATGGGTATTTCTATGTGAATATAATGGATTTTTTGGGGTATTTACAGGTCAAATAGGTCTGGAAAAGTGGAGTGCTAGATTTTGGACTAAAAGTACATCAGACGACCCCATTCTACGATTGTGGAATTTGACCACGATCGTGCCAGGCCATTGTAGTAAGAATCATAGGATATTTCTCAAGGGCTAATCAGGTGCAAGCCTCCCACAATTGTGCATTGATATCACGATCATACAATCTGGTCGTGGGAAGGACTTCCTGGAAATAAGTCTACAGGAGTTGAAGTGTAGGAGGATTAGACGACCACATTGTACAGTCGTAGGTAGAAGATACGAAGTCGTACTGAGGATCGTACTAGAGAAGACTTGAAGATGATAAAGTCCATGGACAAACAATCGTGGAATCAAACCATGATCGTACCTTCCCTTCATCCAAGATGACCGACTCAGAAATCCTGTTATGTTTAGGATAGGTTTTATTTTGTCTATAAATACTCTTATTTGTTCTTTTGTATAAGTTTACATTCAATTACACATTATTACTACTTTCAAAATATATTATTGGTTTTGTGATTACAAAATTCGATTTTAGGGTTTTAATTCAAAGTGAGATCTTGGAGTTTTATTATCTATTATTGTAAGTTCATGATTATGTTTTCTTATCAGAATTCTTCTTGTGTTCTTGCAGTTATAAGTAGCTAAACACCACAAATAGGATTGTGGGAACCATGAAGGATTAATGAAGTAGGGTTCATAGTACGAAGTGATTTTCAAATGGTGTTCATACCTATATTGTTGTTGCCTTGGGTTTGATTGCTTTCTGGCGGTGTACAATGTTAGAGCTTACCTTAATTTTTTTCTAGACAAAAGGATGAGTACGGATGGGAAGAAGGGAATAAACAATAAAGACTTAGAGCTATCAACCTCCACTTAATAGCTTGAGACTATAATCCGGGTTAGCTAATCTGGGATTCAAGATAGGGGTTAGTACTGCAAACTCAGGAGAAGAGAAAACTTACTTGAGGATATTGCTTAGACAAGAACGTAAAGCTATTCTAAGTATACATAACCTATCGATTCTGCATATAGGACACCGGGAGAGATTGCAAAGTACGAAGAACCTAAAGAGTTATGAAGTTATTGGGGAACACAGTCCTAGTGCTTCTCTCATACTGATTACAAATCCAACAAATCAACAATTGTTACTACTTATTATTTATTTACAAAAGCCCCCTCTTTTACCTGAGATTGTTATTGATTGCCTCAACTACTTCTTATTTGATATTTTCACCTATCCCTTGTAGGATCATCCCAACCTTAGTTGGGTTCTATATTTGATAGCGACTGCTTTATACTTCATTGCAAGGTGTAATTTGGGCAATATCAAATTTTGGTGTTGTTGCTAGGGACTACGGTTACGGAATTGATTGATTGAGTGAGTATGTTGTGCTGTGGGTTTCTGTTTCTTGATTTACTTTTCTGTTGTTTCTAGGGCAAGTCAAGGTAACCCCCTGATTCTAATTAATACGAAACTTGAGAGAACTCTGAGAGCTAATAGAAGGATGGTTAACGAAGGAGTTCATAATCAAGGAGCCATTCTTGAGGGCATTCACGACGATCAAGCAATTTTGAATCAACCAATACACCAGCATGATGGTTAGGAGACTACAGAATAGATCACGACTCGATTGATGGATAAGGAGAATTCTAGACAAGAAGCTGCCAGACGGGCAGCTAGAGAAGAAAGGGCTGGACAAGATAAAACAACCTGTCTAGCTGCACTCATTGAGCGAAAGAAATAGAGAAGGCATAAGAGGCAACAACCTCTACAACAATATCTCCCTCATTATAAGTATCTAGAGGAAGATTTGGATTATTTAGAGCTGGTTGAAACTGGTGATATTATTCCACCTAAGTTACCTCCAGGAACTAAGTTTGATATCACAAGTGCCATGATTCACTTGCTGAACTTACAGGGGGTGTTCTCAGGCCTTCCTACTGATGATGTAAACATGCATGTAATGAACTTTATGGGGATTTGCACATCTTATAATCTGCCTGGAGTGACCCAAGAGGCAATCAAACCATGGCTTTTTCCATTCTCCTTGACGGGAGAGGCCACATTATGGTTGACAGAGCTACCATATGGATCGATCACTACTTACAATAAATTAAGGACTCAGTTCTTGGACATATGCTTTCCACCTTCCAAAATACTGTAGTTGAAGTATGAGATTTACAATTTCTGACAGTTACATTCGGAGGCATTATATGACACTTGGTTAAGGTTTAAGAAGAAGCTGCAAAATGTTCCAAATCACAAGATGACTGGTAGAAACTTGCTTGAGATCTTCTACAGAGCTTTGAATTCTAACATTAAGGATGTAGTAGACACTATCACTGATGGAGCATTCATGAGTCTATGTTAGGAGTATGCTTTTGAGATCCTAGATCAGATCACGAAAATCAACCAAGGTTGGCATACTTGGGATGTGGATAGACCCACAGGTACTTATGCAATTAGAGCATCCGCAGAGCAGAGAGCACTAGATGAGATAATAACTCAAGAGGTAGCACAACTGAGGACTCAGATTGGGTTGCTTACTAAATAATTTGCAATAGCTGGAGCTGAAATGGTGAATGTAGTCGGTTCACAAAGAAAGGCACCTAGGTATGAAGATTCAGACTCTAAGAAGGAGGCAAAATATCTAGACAAAAAGGTAGCGGGTTTTCGTGGCACGAGCCAAGCATCTAACCAAGACACTTGGAACTCGAGGCAAGGGAATCAAGGTTGGAACTACTACGGAGATAACAATTATAATAAGTCTGGGTATAGAGATAGGAGTAGGGATCGATATGGTGACTAGAGGAGATAGGATGACTACAAAGATAAGAGTGGCCTTTATGTTTCACCCGAGAATCGTGATGCTAGTTCGAGCAATTCGAGGATAGAAGATATGCTTGAAAAGGCTGTGAAAGGGGTATAGAAAATGGAAGACTTCCTTAAGGAGATTAAGGTAGATATTTGGGAATGAATCAGAAGGTTGAATCGCATACTACCGCCGATTTTTGTAGCATTGAATCAGCGTCAGTAAAGTACACTTCCGAGCAACACCATCTAAAATCCAAAGAATGATGGTCATTGCTTGGTAATTACTACTTGAAGTGGTAAGATGCCTACTGATCCACCTATGCCTATGTCTGTCAAAAAAAAGGTAGAACCAGTCATTGTCGATGATAAGAAGATTGCTGACTTCAAAGACTCGTCGGTGGATGAGAATGCACTTGAAAAAACTTAATCTGATGCACATGAGGCAAGGGCAAGAAAGGGGAAGAACAAGGAGGTCCCAAAGGTGTTGACTCCTATTCCATGACCTACTCCATCTTTTCTACAAAGACTGAAAAGGAAAAGTACCAAAAGTTTATTTGCTAAAGGAGTTGTTAGTGACTGAAAAGGAAAAGTACCAAAAATTTATTTGCTAAAGGAGTTGTTGGTGAATATCCCTCTAGTTGAAGCTCTTGAACAAATGCCAAGTTAAGAAAAGTTTATGACAGATTTGGTGACTAAACAGAGGACTGTAAGCTTTAAGCCATTGACAATGTGCACTATTATAGTGCAATAGCTTCTTGGTTATTGGTTGAGAAGAAAAAAAACCTTGGAGCATTTACAATTCTATGCACTATTGGGTTTCAACTTTGCAAAAACTTTGTGTGATTTGGGTGCTAGCATTAGTTTGATACCGCTAGCAGTTTAAAAACAGGTGGGGTCACCCAAATAGACTTCAATGAGACTTCTCATGGCAGACCAAACTGTGGAGAAACTAGTGGGAATCTTGTGTGATGTTTTGATGAGGGTTGTATCCTTCATCTTTCTAGCTGCTTATGTCATCCTTGACTGTGAGGTTGACTTTGAGGTTCCCATTATTTTGAGGAGACCATTCCTTGAAACTGGGCGTGCGTTGGTTGATATGGAGACTGGGCAAATGAAGTTTCGATTGAATAACAAATAGGTTACCTTTAATATATGCCAGTCTATGAAGCAGCCAAAGGATATATGGGTGATCTCTGTGATAAATATAGTCTATGAGGATGACTTGGTAACTTCTATTAAGGAGAAGCTTAGAGTTCAGGTACTCGTAGCAATAATTATGAATTTAGAGGGTGATGATATTGAAAGTGATGATGAGATAGTGAACACACTTGATGGTAGGGGTTCATACATGTATCTACCGAAAAAGTTAGATCTTGATTTGTAGAATAGAGTAACTCTACCAACTCGTCCTTCTATTGAGGAGCCTCCGTTCTTGGAGGTCAAAGCTCTTCCATCTTATTTTTGTTATGCATTTTTGGGAGGGCTATTGGATGGTCCATTACTGATATCATTGGGATTCCACCCAAAATTTACATGCACAAAATCCAACTTGAGCCAATTTATGTGTCTAGTATTGAGCATCAATGGAGATTGAATTTGCCTATGCAAAAGGTGGTGAAGAAAGAAATCATCAAGTGGTTAGATGCGAGTGTGGTTTATCTGACTTTAGACAGCAAGTGGGTGAGTCCAGTCCAATGTGTGTCGAAGAAGGGTGGAATCACTGTGGTTCCAAATGAGAAGAATAAACTTATTCCGATGAGATCAGTCATTGGTTGGCGAGTATGCATGGATTATAGGAAGCTAAATGTGTGAACTGATAAAGATCACTTCTTGATGTCGTTTATGGATAATATATTAGACCATCTTGTTGGCAGATGATGGTATTATTTTCTTGATGGTTATTTGGGTTACAATCAGATTTCTATTGATCCTAAAGACCAAGAGAAGACCACTTTCATTTGTCCATATGAAACTTTCGCATTCAAGAGGATGCCTTTTGGTCTATTTAATACACCCGCAACCTTTCATCATTGCATGATGGCTATTTTTTCTGACATGGTTGAGGACACTATTGAGGTGTTCATGGACGACTTCTAGATTGTGGGTTATTTATTCAAAGATTGTTTGGAATATCTTGCTAATGCTTTGAGAAGATGCAAAGACTGTAACTTGGTCCTAAATTGGGAGAAGTACCACTTCTGTAACACCCCGTACCTTCCTAACCCTATGTGATGACGTTGAACAATGGTTACTTAGGTGTCGAGATGCCATGAGTATGTAAGTTGTAATGTTAGTGACAAGAGATTTGAAATTTGGCCTCGTACATGTGGTTGACCCTTCATAAGAGTTGTTTTGTGATTTTTATGGCGCAGTTGTGGGGTTCAAAATAAGGCTAAGAGGACCTCATAACAAAGGATATTAAGGGTAAGAAGTAAGTTAAAGAATAGGACTTGAAGTGTTTAACCAAATCCGCGAAGAAAAGTCGAAGAAACGAAAATTTTGAAAAAAAAGAGGTGGGGCGCGCCCAGGGGCGTGCCGGGCCGCTCTGGGCTAAAATTTTTAGCCCACATGCATCAAGGTGGCGCGCCCAAGGGCGTGTCGGGCTGCTTGTGCGCACCTTTCAAAAGTTGGAATTTTTCTTAAGTCCCAAGGGTGCCCAGGGACGTATTGAGCCAATTTTTGCCATGATTCTTCTACAACCATGAGAATATACATGAAATGAGTGAAGTATTATATTGGTATGATAAAATTACTCGAGAACAAAATTGGCATCAAAATGACGATTTTACCCTTATGGTCAAAATAAGTCATACGTGGCTAGAATTGCTTGTTTTTGGAATTGAGGCTACAAGTGTGAATCCCGTGAGTGGGAATATTGTTGTAATGCGTATGGAATGAATTAAACATGAGAAATTATGGATTTTAGTGGGTTAAGTGAATTGGGCTAAAAAAGGGGCCCAAAATGAGAAGAAATCATGGGTCAAGAATGGGTCAAATGACCCATTCTTCCATTGACTTAGCCACACTTAACATTAAATGCCAAGAGTGGATAAGGATTACTAACAAGGTCTATAAAATGAGACCAAAAAATCAGATTTTAATACACAATAACACACATGCTTTTCTATCTTTTTCTCTAGAACTCTCAAGAACACCCTCTTGGGCTCTCAAACCCTAAGTCATTTTTGGAGCAAGATCACCATTTTTCAAGCTTGGGTAAGTGATTATTCTTGTACTTTAACATATTATGAGCATGATATATTATGTATATCTTGTTGGTTATGCTTGGAAGTGTTAAATATGGTGTTTTGTGTTTTGGTAAAAGATGTGAAATCCATGGGATTGTAACTTGGATTATGACTTGTGGTCTTGATGAAAAAAAAGAATGGTATGGATAAAATAACAACATGTATGGTGTTATTATGGTCCCAAACTTGTTATTTTTCTATAAGTGTAAATTATGGGAGTTTGGCCGATTTGTTGTTGTGAGGTGTATTAAAGTAATTTGATGGAATAATTGTGATGTGGTGGTGATGGAGAAGTGTAAAATATGAACTTAGTGTGACATGCTATTGGTTATCATGTGTTGGTCAATGTATGGAATATTGTGGGATTATTGGTATGATGATTTCATAAATAGTATTGTCAAGGGGGAAATGACATGTTAAAGCTAAACATGTGACTTATCGTTATTGTATGCCATTGTAAGGTAATTGGTGGTTAATGTTGGTTTTGTTATGAACTTGTGTTGTAGAGCAAAACACAAGGACGGAGCGGGACTATTGTATGCATGTCTAAGATTGTGTATTTGTATTAAGAATACAAGGTATGTAAGGTTACTCTGTCCGTATCTTTTCACTTGTCCTATTCGAAAATGTGCTAAGGTATCTTATATCCGGTTATCAATGGTCATTATCACATAGTTCCTACTCATTGATCAATTGTGAATCACATGTCTCATATTCATGGTTAATGTTCCAAAAGTCCAATAAGGGTATGTTCAAATGTTCCAATAGTGATTATACTCATGCCTCTTGTTCATTGATTATGGTTCAATGGTTCCAATAGTGTTGTGTTTCCAAGGATGTTATATTGCCAATTTATTCACATGGCTCTTGCTCATTGGTTAATGATCCAAAGCTTCATGTAAGATGTCATAATGTTGTAATTCCTAAAAGAAATACCTTAAGAGAGTAATACTGTAGGAGAATCTATTTATGCTTGAATAGCATTTTAAGAGAAGTGATGTGCAAGTCAATATATATATTTTCCGCATAGTGAAGATGTCAATCTCCAAAGGTAGAGAAGTGAAGTCATATATAAGTGTGTGCTTCAATTAAGGTCATGATCTCTAGTGTGTCATCTTCTTATCTATGTAAAAGGTATAAGATGGTAAAGAAGTAATGCATGCATGGTTGCTAGATGTTTCATTGAGTAGGGATTACAATCTAAAGGGTATAAGTTCAATATGGAATAACCCCAATGTTATGCTTTGTTATCTATTATAGCCCACCAAAGGTGGAGGCCCGGTATCATGTACCTACTAACATAAGATCTCATAAGAATAGTGAAGGAGGTAAAGTGCGAGCTAATGTATCTATCCCTCATAAGTTAAGGTGTTAATCTCATGAAGCTTAGGAGTAAGGTAAAGCATAGTTGTGTGTTTCAATTAGTATCATGATCCTTATTGTATTAATCTCTCATAAGTTGATATACCAATTTCTCCCACCATAGAGTGGATATATGTTCTCCCACCATAGAGTGGATGTATGTTCTCCCACCATGAGAGTGGATGTATGTTGACCCACCATAAATTGGATGTACGTTAACCCACCATGAGAGTGGATGTATGTTGACCCACCATGAGAGTGGATGTATGATAACCCACCATGAGAGTGGATGTACGATAACCCACTATGAGAGTGGATGTACGTTAACCCACCATGAGAGTGGATGTATGATAACCCACCATGAGAGTGGATGTAGGTTAACCCACCATAGAGTGAATGTATGCTAACCCACCACGAGAGTGGATGTACGTTAACCCACCATGAGAGTGGATGTATGATAACCCACCATGAGAGTGGATGTAGGTTAACCCACCATGATAGTGGATGTAGGTTAATCCACCATAGAGTGGATGTATGCTAACCCACCATGAGAGTGGATGTACATTAATAGAGTGGATGTACATTATATTAGTAAATCACCGATAGAACAGATGTATGTTATATTATTATCCCACCACTAGAGTGGATGTATACGGATGAATGTTATTCTTTTATAACCAAGTAGATGAATAATAGTGGTAATGAACATAGAAGCAAGAAAAATCTCGTGCTTATAGAAGAATCTATCGGAGTCAAGCCTCTTGAGTGAAGGTAATATCCCTTGAAGGAGAGTAGACATAAAGGATATTATGTAAAGTGATGGTTTATCCACATTGACTATTCTATTGTATTTTATTCTATTGATATTCTCATGTATGATGATATTGTTTTTTTATGAGCCTTACATACTCAGTACATTCTTCGTACTGACCCCCTCGGGGGACTTACCTTACATGTTGCAGGTACAGGCATTAGTAGAACTCCTCTGTAGACTGGGGATCATTTGCAGAGTTTTGGTGAGCTCCACTTGGTTCAGAGTTTTCTGGGTCATAGTTGTATATTTGTTTTGGGCATTGTAAATATTGTATAAAGCGGGGACTTGTCCCGACTTTAAGTTGGTCTTGTAAATGCATCTGTTAGAGGCTTTTGTAGACATGTGTGGGTTATGAATGTACGAGATAAAAGTCCATTTGACTTGACGACCCCAATGGCCAAGTTTCATAAATATATATATATATATATATATATATATATAGCATATGTTCCATGTTCATGTTTTACGCATAGTTGCATAAGGCTTAATAATATTCATACGAGGATATGCATACGAAGGTTCATGAGCAAAGATTGGTTCTCTCGGGCCATTTCGGCTTCGGGTGCCAATCACGCCTCATTGGAAGTCGGGGCGTGACAACTTCATGGTTAAAGAAGGAATAGTGCTTGGTCATAAGATTTCGAAAAAAGGGATTGAAGTTGACAAGGCGAAGATTGAGGTGATTGAAAAGTTGCCTCCACCGATTTCTGTGAAGGGTATTCATAGCTTTTCGGGGAATGCAGGTTTCTATAGAAGATTCATTAAGGACTTTTCTAAAATTGCAAATTTCTATAGAAGATTCATTAAGGACTTTTCTAAAATTGCAAATCCTTTGTGCAAGTTATTGAAGAATGAGGTGAAATTTGTGTTTGATGATACATGTCTGAAGGCATTTGAGTGCCTGAAACAGAAGTTGATGTCAACCCCTATTATTATGTCACCCGATTGGTACATGCCATTTGAGGCTATGTATGATTCTAGTGGTGTGGCGCTAGGTGTAGTTCTAGGCCACAGGTGATAGAAGATCTTACATCCCATCTACTATGCTAGCAAAGCACTTAACCCTGCGTAGAAAAATTACACCGTGACAGAACAAGAGTTGCTTGCTGTGGTGTTTGTATTTGAGAAATTTTGATCTTATTTGCTTGGAACGAAAGTGATTGTGCATAATAACCATGCAACTCTTAGGTACCTTATGGAAAAGAAGGATGTGAAGCCGAGATTGATTCACTGGGTACTTTTGTTACGGGAATTTGATTTTAAGGTCAAGGACCAAAAAAGGATTGAGAATCAAGTGGTTGCCCACTTATCACGCCTTGAAGAAGCTGCCATGCTAAAACTGAAAGATGAGCTTGAGATTGATGATACTTTTCCAAACAAGCAGGTATTAGCGGCATCGCAAAATTTGATTTCGTGGTTTTGATATTTTGCAAATTATTTAGTGAGTGATGTGGTTTCTGAAGATCTATCATTTTAGCAATGTAAGAAGCTTATGCATGATGTGAGAAAGTTCTTTTGGGATGATCCATACTTATTCTGAAGCTGTGTAGATGGAGTGATTCAGTGATGTGTTGTTGAGGTTGAGATGATGTGTTTCTTAGAGGCATGTCACTCATAACCAGTTGGGGGTTATCATGGTACACAAGATCTTACAATATGGATACTATTGGCTGACCATTTACAAAGATGCACACGACTATGCCAAGGCTTGTGACTAATGCCAAAGGCAAGGAAACATCTCGTGAAGACAAGAGCTTTCAATGACAATTATTCTTGACCTTGAGCTGTTTGACGTATGGGGTATTGACTTCATGGGCCCTTTTGTAAGCTCGCATGGTATGAATTATATTCTGGTGGATGTTGACTATGTTTCAAAATGGGTGGTGGTAGTTGCACTTTCAAACAACGAAGGGAAAAGTGTCACAACATTCTTAAGAAAGAACATATTTTCTAGATTCGGGACACCAAGGGTTATCATTAGTGACGGAGGCTTGTACTTTTGCAATAGTCTATTCAAAGCTCTGTTTGATTAGTATGGTGTGAAACATAAGGTGGCAACACCTTACCATCCTCAGACAAACGGGCAGGTTGAGGTCTCCAATTATAAGACCAAGTCCATTTTAGCAAAGACTGTGAATGCCAATAGGGCAGATTGGGATAGAAAGATAGATGATGCACTATGGGCTTACTAAATAGCATTTAAGACCCCTATTGGTGCTTCCCCATATCAGCTTATGTATGGAAAAACGGGTCACTTGCTTGTTGAACTTGAGCATAAGGCATTATGGGCACTGATGAGGTTGAATCTGAAATAGAGTGATGCGGCAAAATTGAGATTAGAGCCTCTGAATGAGATGGATGATATCTGTCTCCGTGCCTATAAACGATCAGCATTCTGAACTTATGTTTTTTATTCAGTTTTTGGGGTTGCATCCCCTTCTTGGCATTCTTTAGTAGTTTTGGTACATATGATTTTCGGGTCCTAGGGATGGTTTGTTTAAGTACAATGTTCTGCTTTTAGTTGTACTTATGGTTTTGATGATTTTTTATTAATGGATTAGTTTAAATTATTTTCTTCTAAGGGTGTGTTCGGTATGGAGGAAAATTTTTTCCATGGAAAACATTTTCTAGAAAAACAAGTTGTTTCTTATTTATTTTCTTGTGTTTGTTACGCAAGTAGGAAAATATTTTCTAAAAATATTTATATTTAACACAAAACAATGAGAAAAAATGGGGTAAGGGGGGTGGGTAAGAAAAAAGTTTGAAATTTTTCAAAAAAAAAATTTTTTGAAAATTAAAAAATAAATAATTTTTTTTGAGGGGGGAGAGGGGGGTTGTCGGGGTAGGGGTGGGGGTGGAGTAAAAATTTTGAAATTTTTTGAAAAACAAATTTAAATTTTTTTTAGGGGGTGAGGGGTGGGGGTAGAGGGTGAGGGTGAGGGGTAGGGGGGGGGGAGTAAGAAAAAATTTTGAATTTTGAATTTTTTTTTTTGGAGGTGGAGGGGCTGGTAGGGGTGGGGTAAATTTTTTTTATTTGTAAAAATAAATTTTAAATTATTTTTAAGAAACTTTTTCTAAGAGGGTGGGGGTGGGGAGTAGGGGTAGGGGGTGGGGTGGGGTAAGAAAAAAATTTGAAATTTTTTATAAAATAATTTTTTAATGAAAATTTAAGGATTTTTTTTTTATTTGGAGGGGGCTGGTAGGAAGTGGGGTGTCCGGGTAGGGGTGGGGCTGGTCGGGGTGGGGGTCGAGGTAGGGGTGTGGGGGTGGAAGTGGTGTAAGAAAAAAAATTGAAATTTTTCATAAAATAAATTTTTTCAAAACATTTAAGATAAAAAATATATTTTTTTGGGGGGAGAGGGGGAAGGAAAGGGGGTCTATTAGGGGTCGGCAGCTGGGGTAGGGGGTAAGAAAATTTATTTGAATTCTAACAAAAAAAAAACAAATTAAAATAATTTTTTGGAGGGGGGTGAGTGATTTTGAGAGTGGTAACAACTTGTTTTCCCTACTTTGATTAAGGAAGTCATTTTCCTTAGTTTGGAAGAACTTGTTTTACTAGGGGAAATATTTTCCAAATCTTTTGGCCAAAGGAATATGAGAAAATAGGAAAACATTTTTCAGAAAACATTTTCCTTCATACCGAACACACCCTACGTGTTGATTCGAGTTGGTATTTTGGGGTAGATGTTCTCCCACCGGGTGAGTAGTGTGGGTGCCACACATGACGGGCTGGGGTCGTGACAAAGTTGATATCAGAGCCTATGTTCGTCGATCTCGTAGTACCAAAATGGGTCCAGTAGAGTCTTGCAAAATGGTACGGAGACGTCTATACTTTTCTTCGGGAGGCTATAGGACTTTAGGAAAATCTGTCATTCTTGCTTCTTTTGTGCTATAGCTTGATTCCAATTGGTATCTGGCGATCCAAATTGGTATCTAATTCTTTTCACTCTTTCGTCTGCAGATGGTGAATACTAGGTCCAACGAAACGCGAGTAGCAGCCCCTGCACCAGTCGCTCCAGCTGAGGATCTAGCCGTAAGGGGAAGAGGACGAGTGAAAGGAAGAGGTAGGAGAGGAAGGGGACGAGCCACACCTGCCAGGGCTGGAGCTCGAGTAGCTGCTGGACATGCTCATGAAAGGTCAGTGTCCCCTCCTCCACCTTAGGATTATTTTGAAGAGAGAGAAACAGTAGACGAGCAGGAAGTGAAGCCCGAGGTAGTGGCACCAGTTGGAGTTGCAGCTTTAACTCCCATGTCTGCTGAGGTTGTTCAGCAAGTGTTAGCTTTTCTAAGTGGGTTGGCTAAGACTGGAGCCACTCCTATGGTACCAGCTTTTCATGCTCCGATTGTTCACCCTACTGTTACTATGGCTCCTAGGAAGGATGAGGCTTAGGGGACTGATGCTTTTCCCATCCTGTGTTGGGTTTTGTGATGACTGGTATAGAACATGAGCTATTGACAAAATTCTGTAAGATGAAACCTTCCACATTCTAGGGTACTGAGTCTGTGGATGCTTTTGAGTTTATCATTGAATGCTACGAGAGATTGCATAAGATGGCTATTGTTCAGCAGCATATAGTTGAGTTTGTGACTTTGCTGTTGGAAAAGGATGCTAAGCAATGGTGGAAGGCATATGTTGAATGTCGGTCACCGATTTTACCTCATTTAACTTAGGAGGTATTTCATGCCTTGTTCTTGGAGAAATATGGGCCGGGGGCCCTTCGTGATCACTGAAGGATGAGTTTTTGGCATTGGAATAGGGTGACATGTTAGTTGCAGCCTATGAGGCCAAGTTCCATGCTTTATCTTGCTATGCCACTCCGCTGTTGACTTTTGAGGAAGAGAGGATTCGGCGCTATGTTAAGGGTTTGAACTATGATCTTCAGGTTTTGATTGCTCATATGACTTTTGCAGGAAAATGGTTCAATGAGGTGTCAGACTATGTGAAGAAGTTGGAGGGGGTTACGCAAAAGGGTCAGGCTAAGATGTTATCCAAAAAGTCCCGCAATGTTGGGAGTTTTAGTGGATCTTACTCTAAGGGCCACGATCAGCAGGCCTATTCTGCCTGTTCTATACTATCAGCCATGTCAGCTTCTACTGTGGTTCTAGAAAAGATTTCTTCTCAGACACAGGTTGTTAGGGGGCAGGGGGCTTCTTACTCTTCTGCCAGTCGTTCTTCTCTTGAGCGTGGATTTTTCTATTATGGTGTTGTTGGTCATTTTAAGAGAGAGTGTCCCTTGAGGCAGGCAAATGGCCAGGCACAGTAGCAGACTCGGGCTACAATTCTAGCGAGTAGAGGAGGAGGAGGTAATGACAAGGGTCGTCCACAGAGTAGGCGGGAAAATCAGGCAGGTGGTCGGGATGGCCGAGAAAATGGCGGCGCCAAGGAAGAGCGCAGCCGGGAAGTGAATTAGCTCAGATTGATAACCGATCTCATTGTTATGCATTTTTGGGAAAGATTAATGCCGAGGCTTTTAACGCAGTGATTACAGGTACTATTTCTGTTTGTGACCGAATAAAATCTGTCTCATTTGATCTAAGGTCTACTTATTCTTATGTATCTGTTCAGTTTGCGGTGAGTCTGAATCTGGTTTGTGATGTGCTTGATCATCCTGTTTATATGTCTACTCTAGTTGGTGAGTCTGTGGTAGTAAACCAAGTTTTTCATTTTTGTTTTGTGCTATTTGTGGGTTTTCAGACTTTGGTAGACTTGATTATTCTTGATATGTTGGACTTTGATGTAATTCTGGGTATGACCTGGTTATCTCCATATCACATTGTTTTAAATTATAATGCTAAGACAGTGACTCTAGCGATGTCGAGATTGGATAAACTAGAGTGGGAGGGAGTGTATATGCCAAGCAGTGAAAATTATATCATTTGTCTGGGCTAAAAAGTTAGTGGAAAAAAGGTGTTTAGCGTTTCTAGACCATCTTCGGGATGTAGATGTGGGGTCCCCTAATATAGAGTCAATTTTGGTAGTTTCCGAATTTTAGGATGTGTTTTCTTCAGACCTACCGGGTATACCTCCAAATAGGGATATCAATTTCTGCATTCACTTAGAGCCGAACACTCGCCCTATTTCTATTAACCCTTATCGAATGGCTCTAGTGGAGTTGAGGGAGCTCAAAACTCACCTGCAGGAGTTGAGGGAGCTACTTGATAAGGCTTTTATTCATCCAAGTGCTTTACGTTGGGGTGCTCTGATTCTATTTGTTAAGAAGAAGGATGGTAGTTTGGGGATGTGCATTGATTATAGGCAGCTGAATAAGGTTACTATTCAGAAAAAATGCCCTTTGCCTCACATAGATGATTTGTTTGATCAGTTACAGGGTGCGTCAGTGTTTTCAAAGATTGATTTATAGTCGAGTTATCATCAGTTGAAAATTAAATCGGAGGATATGCCAAAGCCAACTTTTAGAACTCGGTATGGCCATTATGTGTTTCTGGTGATGTCTTACGGGTTGACTAATACACCTGCAACCTTTATAAGTTTGATGAACTGGATCTTTAAGTCGTTCTTGGATTCTTTTGTTATTGTGTTTATTGATGATATTCTTGTTATTCCAAGAGTAAGAAAGAGCATGCAGGCTATCTTCGCATAGTTTTGGAAATTCTAAGGGAGAAGCGGTTATTTGCTAAGTTTTCAAAGTGTGAATTCTAGTTGTCTTCAGTTCCCTTCTTGGGGAATATGGTTTCTGAAAAAGGGGTGATGGAGGATCCCCAGAAGATTGAGGCAGTAAAGAATTGGACTCGACCTAGTTCAGTGACCGAGGTAAGGAGCTTTGTGGGTCTTGCATGTTATTACTACCGCAGGTTTGTCAAGAACTTTGCATCCAATGCAACACACTTGACAAGGTTGACTCAGAAGGAAGTCTTATTTGTTTGGTCGGACCAATGTGAAGAGAGCTTCCAAAATCTCAAGACACTCTTGACTATAATGCCGATTATTTCGTTGTCAGTTGAAGGTAAGGACTTTATAGTATTTTGTAATGCCTCACTTTTCTCTTTGGGTGCTGTGTTGATGCAGGATAGGAATATCATTGCTTATGCTTTGAGGTACTTGAAGCCTCATGAGAGGAATTGCCTAACCCATGATCTGGAGTTGGCAGCGACAGTGTTTGCAAAAAAGATTTGGAGACACTATCTTTGTGGTGCCAAGTATGAGGTCTTCACAGACCACCGTAGCCTGCAGCACATGTTTACTCAAATGGATTTGAATTTGAGGCAGCAGAGATAGATGGAACTGTTCAAGGACTATGATGTGAGTATTCAGTATTATCTAGGTAAGGCCAATGTGGTGGCAGACACATTGAGCTAAAAGGCTGTAAGTATGGGTAGTTTGTCATTTTTAAAGGAGTCCAGGCGACCTTTAGCTAGAGATTTTCAAACTCTGGCATCTCAGAGCATGCAGTTTGGGGTCTCGGATTGGGGTGGAGTGTTGGCTAGTATTGAGGTAAAGTCAACCTTTCAGGATCAGATTAAGGCAGGCCAAACAATTTGAGGACAAGAAGTTGAATTCACTCTGGAATAAGGTGGTGCGTAGAGAGGTGGCGGATGCCACTCTTGATGCGGGTGGGGTGTTGAGGTTTAAGGGAAGATTGTGTGTTCCTTGGGTTGGTGATTTTATTTGTGATTTACTTTCAGAGGCCCATGGTTTGCGCTATTCTATTCATCTGGGTATGACCAAGATATATCGTGACTTTAGGCAACTTTATTGGTGGCCCAGGATGAAGAGAGACATAGTGGACTATGTGTCCAAGTGTCACAATTACCAACAGGTGAAGTATGAGCACCGAAGGCCAGCATGTTTACTTCAGAAGTTGCCTAAACCAATGTGGAAATAGGAGAACATTGCTATGGCTTTTATGGTGGGTCTATCTAAGATGTTGGGTAAGTATGACTCTATTTGGGTGATAGTGGATCGATTGACGAAGTCAACTCAATTCTTTCCAGTTTGGGTAGACTACAACTCTCAACAGTTAGCTAAAATCTACGTCAAGGAGATTGTCAGACTTCATGGGATACCACTTACTATCATTTATGATATGGATGCAAAGTACACTTCCAAGTTTTGGGATAGGTTGCATGAGGAGTCGGGCACCAAGCTTACTTTTAGCACAGCGTTTCATCCTCAAATTGATGGGTAGTTGGAGAGGACGATTCAGGTATTAAAAGACATGTTGAGGGCCTATGTGATTGATTTTGGTGGTCAGTGGGACTAATTTCTTCCGTTGTGTGAGTTTTCATACAACAATTGTTACCATTCCAGCATTGATATGGCACCATTCGAGGCACTAAATGGATGGAAGTGTAGGTCATCTATTGGGTGGTTTGAGGCGAGAGATGTTAAGCCTTTGGGCACAGACTTGGTGAATTAGGCTCAAGAAAAGGTAAGGTTTACTCAAACCAAGTTGTTGGCTACTCAAAGTAAGCAGAAAAAGTATGCGGATCATAAGGTAAGATACATGGACTTCAAGGTTGGTGAGCAAGTTTTGCTTAAGATGTCTTCCATGAAGGGGTTCATGAGATTTGAAAAGAAGGGAAAGCTTAGCCCTCGGTACATTGGTCCCTTCGAGTTTCTCAAAGATGTGGGTCTAGTTACATATAGGTTAGCTCTACCATCGGGATTGTCAGGAGTCCATCTGGTATTTTATGTTTCTATGCTTAAACGATACCATAGGGATGGAGACTACATCATTAAATGAAATTTAGTGCTTCTTGATGAAGATTTGGCTTATGGGGAGGAACCAACAGCGATTTAGATCGGGATGTTCAAAAATTGAGGACGAAGTAAATTCATTTGGTTAAGGTACTATGGAAGCACCGTCGAGTTGAGGAAGCCACTTGGGAAATCGAGAAGGACATGCGGGATAAGTACCCTGAACTGTTTGAGGCTACATATACTCTTTCTCTTCTCAGTTTAGCCTATTTTTGCGTTTGATCGTTCAAGAACGAACGATGGGTAAATTGGTATCTGTTGGAACGACCCTCTTCTCCGTTATGTATAAGTCCTTTGTTTAAAACCTTATGTCCAAAATCCTTCTGGTTTGAAAGTTACAAATTTTAGGCTAGGCTAGTTATGAATGAAATCAGAGCGAGGTGTGGTCTAGGAAAATCTGGTAAATATTTGAACAGGTTTGGAGGTGTCGGTTTTTTTTTCTAGTTAGCTAAGACAATAAGAAACCCATAGGAATTTACAAAATCGAATTTGGGTAAGTAGAACTCCCGAAATGAATCTTAGCGTGAAGGGCATTGATTGGAATTTTCTAGGTTTAAGGTGTGTTGCAAAAAGTGGAATTTTTGGGCTAAGACGGAATTTCTGTCCCATCGATTCCACTATAGTAGAATAATTCCCGCTATAACGGTGGTCAACGACTTCTATAACGGTAGGTACTGCGGTGAAAACCGCATTTTAATTAATAGTCTCCCCCAAAATAGTTTATTATTTCAAAACTCATTTTGGGGAAAGAAAAGGGCAATTTAGGGCGAAATACACCAGAAATTCAGCGTTTAGTTTCAAAAAGGTAAGTAATTCATCCCCGTTAACTTGTAAGTGATGATTAAGCCTTAGAATCACTAATTTACAGAATTTGGGGAGTGTTTTAGGGTGGATTTTGGTTATTTTCTAGTGCAAGGTGTAAATTTAAGTAATAATTTAATGGGTTTTGATTATTAAAGGTTAATTTACCCTTGCATTTCATTAATTCACTAATTTATCCATGGAATTGGTAGTTATAGGTGAATTACGGTAGAAAAGCCCTAGAAAGAGAAGGAAATGATCATGAACGTGACCTTAGGGTTTGGGGGTGAGTTATAAGTCCCAACATGATAGGTCATTTCATTAATTATGTGTTATTATGCGTGTTCTAGACCACGAGCAAGCGAAAATTGCACGAAAGGGCAAAAACTTCGGCTTAGAGGAGTTGTGCAAGCTTGGTTCAAAGTAGGTGATGGTGTTGTAGTTTAATCCAACTTATATTATATGTGCATGTTAACTACTTTGTAGTGTGTCTGGTTAATGCATGTTGTTTGGTGTGGTCAATGCAATGATTTTACTTGCTTATTGATTTGACCTTCCTTATTTCTAAAATGTGGAATGTTTCGACATTTGGGATGTTCTCACGGGTTATTGGTGAAATAAGGTTGGCAGAAACTTATGTCTGGGGTTTAGTACATAGAAGGAACTTTTTCCCTGCGGGTCATGGCTAACGGGTAGATGTATTACCCATAACGTGCAGTATGAGGTTCAGGTGAGTTTGACGGTTCCATGAGTGAACCGGGGAATATATTTATCTATGCTTGATAGTTGCTTAAGTTGTCTTGACTGAACTTGATTGTTGGTTGAAATCCTAAACTGCTATTGGTGTTATGTGCTAAGTGTATAATTGTTTTGAGCATGGATTAACTTGTTGTACTATTATTTAGTTAATGTTCAATTTTCATCTTGGGTTGGACAAATGACCCTACCAGTACATTGTTGTTCTTGTGTGCTGATACTATACTTGCATTTACTTTTATGAGTGCAACGTATATTCTAGCGGCTCCTACGCGAACTTACTTATGAAGCCTGCGTTTGACTTCTGATTTCAGAGTGAGCAGCTTATTCTGGGATACCATGGAATCTCTCATCATTCGCATAGTTCCTTGTTCTTAACTTATGTTTTTCATTCAGTTTTTGGGGTTTCATCCCCTTCTTGAAATTTTTTAGTAGTTTTGGTACAGAAAACTTTCGGGTCCTAGGGATGGTTTGTTTAAGTACAATGTTCTGCTTTTAGTTGTACTTATGGTTTTGTTTAGGTTTTGATGACTATTTATTGATGGATTAGTTTAAATTATTTTCTTCTAAGTGTTGATTTGAGTTGGTATTTTGGGATAGGTGGTTCTCCCATAGGGTGAGCAGTGTAGGTGCCACTCACGATGGATTTTGGGTAGTGACAGACTTGCTGCTGATGGGCCTCAAAAAGGTGTAGCCTTGAGGTAGTAGAGTGTACCAAACTCTTGAGACTACCACATAGACGGGCTTTCCTTAAACAACAGAGGAAACAAGAAGCAGAGCATTCAGAAGGAACCCCGAATTTTACCAAAATCATTACAGAAAGTCTCGGAGCTGAGCTAGGTATTTGATAGATATGAGTTAGGGTAGATGACTAGATCACTCCGTAACTATGGTCCAGAGATGGTGAGTGAGTTCTATGCTAATTATGTAGCGACGATAAAAATTTGACTCCCTCGAGCAAAGTAAAGATATAAGGTAGCAGCCCCGACTGAACGTGGTGCGGGTGCAAGATCATGATGTTGATATCTCAGTCGAGCTATCTCTAGGGTCGTATTTGGTGTTGCTTTTGTGCCGATTGATGAAACTCCAGAGTATGACTTCAGAATGAATGACTTAAAAAGGGTGAAGAAATTGACTACTGATGACAATACTGCGGAAGCAGGGGAGAATGCAGTTTGGGTGAATGGGTCAATAATTGAAAAATATACTCTAAAATTCTCGGCCAAGGCTTAATGGTCGATTTTTTGGCATCAGATAGCATCTACGACAAATGACAACACACTGAATGCCACAGATTCATGCCTGGTAGCAACCTTTATGTCTGAGTTGGAGCTGAACATTCCGCGTATCATTGTGGAAAAAATTCAGGACAAGGTATTACAGTTCAATACTATTCTCCGGTTCCCATGTCTGCTCATTCAGTTGATGCAAAATTCACATGTGTCGACTATCCCAGAGGTTGACAGATTTATTCAGCCTACAAAGAGCATAGATATTGCGTTGACAAAGGATTTGAGGAACCCGACAGCTCTATCCTGTGGTCCTCTACTAGATTCACCCTCGGAGGTAGCAGGGGGTTCCCCAGCTAGTGAGATCCTTGCGTCTGAATTCGGTGCTATTTCATCCTCTTCACAGCAGGCCCCAGTACATTCGGGTGCACGTCAGCTATTACCTGTAGGATACCTTGATTACCACAGCTCAGTTGAAGTAGATCATACAGAATCAATTATTGTATGCTGCTCGAATTCAGAAGTTGGAGGTAGGGGTAAAGCCCTACATAGTGGATGAGATTAAGGTTACGGTGCGGGCGGTTCAGACCTACTTTGATAGATTTGAGAGCCGGATGATGGCTAAGTTAGAGGAGGTCCAGGTTCCTAATATGAGCACGATCACAATATATTTAGCTACATTGAAGGAAGCGGTCTAAGAGCTTACAGAGCAGTCTGTCCTAGTTGTACCTCCTCCACCTCTTTTTATGCCATCCCTATATGATCTTGTAGTGGATGTAGATTCTCTAGTCCTTAAATTTTACACTTAGGCCCCTGTGGTTAGGGGTGATGACTCGAATATTAAGGAGATGGGTGATAATTTGCAACCTTGTAGAAAGAGGCGGAGAGGAGATATGAGTGAGAAAAAAAAATAAGATAGCAAAGGAGAGCGAGTAGACCTCTGAGGTATGCTTTATAGAGGGTGTTGAGATACCACCTGCTGTTGAGGTGGTTGTTTAGACTGGAAAGGGTACAGAGACTGCCCCCATAGTGACATCATTGAGTGCTTCATCTGCCACCAATGCTGACTTAGCTATAAGTGCCCCGGCCATAGTCGAGGCCTTGAGAGCGGTGGATGCTGGAGAGGTCCCATCTGCGACCCCAGCTGATCAGAGTACTACCGACATCTAGTGCACCTCAGGTTTGTCCCTTACCCTTGTTTTACATTTTCTATGTGTTGTACAATGGGGATATTACATGCTTTACAAGTTGGGGGTGGGGGTGTACCATAGCCGAACGTTTTTTTGTCGTGTTTCTTTTCCCTTGGCTGTGCTATCTTAGTTAGAACCGACATGTTTAGGAGTTTATATATGTGTTTTGTTTTTTATGTTGTGTTATGTTTGTTTTGTGTATGATCGCGAGAAAAATAAGAGAACTTGGTACAGTCGAAATAAAAAGAGCAAGCAAATTTATTTTGAATGATTTAAATGATAACCCTCCTAAATTTTTGAATTTTTGTGCTATGTTGTGTGCTTACCTGATATGTGACGAATGTTAAATCTCGTAATGTCATTAGTATTATGAACTTGATGACCGTAACCTAACTTGCATGAACCAAATAGATAGTGGCTAAATACATAGCCCTGAGCCAAGTGAGTGTGAGGTTTTACCTAGTCGACCTGTATGTACGATCTAGAACTTACCTGGTTAGCCTCGCTAAAGTCGTAGTATAGTAGGTTAGGAAAGGATCATATGCCTTTTTTCAAATAAGTCCACTAAATGCCTAAAAAACGACCAAATGAATATGATATCTCTAGATTCCGAATTTGAGCCTAAGACAACCTTTTCTTTAAACTAACTTATTCACCTTCCCGATTATTTACAATGAACCTGCTTTGGCCCTGGTCCTTTCTTGGACACTGTGCACCTCAACTCAGGAAAATTGCCTAAGTTGAGGGTGACAATCGTAGGGGTGCGAAAAAGATTGGGCATGAAGAAAACATTAGTAGAAAGAAAACGGAGTCGGGTGCGGTAAAGAAAAGAAAAAAAATATGTTGAAAAGAAAGAAAAAAATGAAAAATGAGAAAAGAAGAAAAAGAAAAAAAGGGAGTAGTGAAAATAAAATCGCACCCGAGGTCCAAAAAGTTGGGAAAAGAAAGAATAAAAGAAAGTAAGAAATGTGGAGCCAAAAAAGTGTAGTGCCAAGGAAGAATAAGTCACTTTACCCATATGTACCATACCCGTCCCTGAGCCTACATTACAAAGCCAATAAAAGTCCTATAGTGATCCTAATCTGACTGTTTGAAAACTAAGGCTTGGAAAATAAGGGTAAGCCTATGGTATCAAACGTACACTGCCTGACTTCTTTGTGAGAGTGAGAGATTGATTCAGTCCCTATGTTGGCATTTAGTGCATATTCTGAGTGTTAGGGACTTCTTTATTATGAGGGAGTAAGGGTTGTATTGTGGTTGCCGCTTATTTAGGTAGTGTCATTAGTTTAAGTGTTGGGTTTGTCTGTTGATAATGTGATGCCATTTCTTGATCCCATTGTGTTGTGGTTAATAATTTGTGTACACACAACATAAGTTGAGTTTAATGCTATTGGAGGGTAATGACTTGAATTTTAGGAATGCGTGCTGAAAATGATTTTGTGAAAATTTGACTGCCATAGTGGTCTTAGTTTTTTCTTGGTTAAGCATCGTGATAGTATAATTGTGTTTTATTTGCCTGAGGACATGCAAATGATCTAAGTTGAGGATATTGATGTGCCGTGAACTTACGACACTTTCGACGCTTAAAATTGTAAATATTTACAAGTATGAGGGTATTTCTATGTGGATATAATGGGTTTTTTTGGGTATTTGCAGGTCAAATAGGTCTGGAGAAGTGGAGTGCTGGATTTTGGACTAAAAGTGCATCAGACAACCCCATTCTACAACCATGGAATCTGACCACGGTTGTGCTAGGCCATCGTAAGAAGAATCAGAGGATATCTCTCAAGGGCTAATCAGACAAAAGCCTCTCACGACCGTGCATTAATGTCACAATCATACAACCTGATCGTGTGAAGGACTTCCTGAAAATAAGTCTGTAGAAGTTGAAGTGTAGGAGGATCAGACGACTACATTGTATGGTCATAGGTAGAAGATACAGAGTTTTATTGAGGATCAAATCAGAGAAGACCTGAAATGACAAAGTTCATGGACAAACCACGAGCACCAAGGACAATCGTGGAATCAAACCACGATCGTAACTTCCCTTCGTCTGAGATGATCGATTCAAAAATCCTGTTAGGTTTAGTATTGGTTTTATTTTGTCTATAAATACTCTTATTCGTTCATTTGTGCAAGTTTACGTTTTATTACACATTATTACTACTTTCAAGACATATTATTGGTTTGGTGAGTACAAAATTCGATTTTAGAGTTTTAATTTAAAGTGAGATCTTGGAGTTTTATTATCTTATTATTGTAAGTTCATGATTATGTTTTCTTTTTAGAATTCTTGTTGTGTTCTCGTAATTATGAGTATCTAAACAACACAACTACGATTATGGGAACCATGACAGATTAACAAAATAGGGTTCATAGTACAGAGTGATTTTCAAACGATATTCATACCTATATTGTTTTTCCCTTGGGTTTTATTGCTTTCTAGCAGTTTACAACATTAGAACTTGCCTTATCTTTATTCTGGATGAAAGAATGAGTACGAATGGGAAGAAGAGAATAAACAACAGAGACTTGGAGCTATCAACCTCCACTTAATAGCTTGAGTCGATAATTCGGGTTAGCTAATATGGGATTCAAGATAGTGGTAAGTAATGCAAACTCAGGAGAGGAGAAAACTTACTTGAGGATATTTCTTAGACAAGAGTGTAAAGTTGTTCTAAGTATACATAACCTATCGATTCTGCATACCAAACACCGAGAGATATTACAAAGTACGAAGAACCTACAGAGTTATGAAGTTATTGAGGAACACAGTCCTAGTGCTTCTCTTATGCTAATTATAAATCCAATATATCTACAACTGTTACTACTAAATTATTTATTTACAAAACCCCCTTCTTTTATTAGAGATTGTTATTGATTGCCTCATCTACTTCTTGCTTGATATTTTGATCTATTCCCTTTGGGATCGACCCCAACCTTGGTTGGGTTCTATATTTGACAGCGACCGTTTTATACTTCATTGCAAGGTGTAATTTGGGCAACATCACTCTTTGAAAGACCCTCTCAGATTTCCTAAGGGTGTTCACATCAGACGAAGACTACCAATGTCTAGTTGCTAGAAACAACAATCGTTGGAAGTCTCATCTGATGGACTTCCTACAATCTTACATTTTGGCACCCATATTGATCCAACCAATGATTGTTCCTAGAATCAATGGTCATTGGTTGTATTGTTGAGTGTGCACCACCTTGAGACAATTTAAATTGAACACTTTGACCCTATTTTGACACTAAGGGGTTACTCAGACTTCACCCCTACAAAACTCATTACTCAAAAATCCACAGATAAGCAACAAACAAAGGGTGTAATTTAAACTCTTCTCCAAACTCAATTAGGCAAATGCACAGTGTATACAAGGTATGTGTAACCCTATTCCAATTAATTTTTTTAATTAAATATGAGAAAAAATAAGTAACTAGCATGACTTACTTCAAACTGAGAATGCAAGTGCTTGGGGATGACAGTTGAGTTTGGAGTTCTTGAATTCATATAAGTATGCCCCAACAGCAGGTAGAATCACTAGAAATTAGGAGTAAATTTTGTTGTTGCTTTGTTTAGTACTATGATAGAGCAATTTAGGGTGAGTTTTTGAGTTTGAATAAGTGTGGGAGTGTATCGGGTCATCGGGCAGTGTATTTAGGGATTAAAAGGGCAAGTCGGGTTGGGTCGGGTAAAATTTTAAAAAAGAAAATATAAGACCCGATAGACGGCTCGGCTTTGGGATCATTGGTTCATGCAACGATCGTTGTATGCTGTTGTTCCTTAGAGCCTTAGAAAAATTACTTGGGAATAGATGAAGCTTAAGGACAATCATTATATGATGCAACAATCATTCCTTAAACTCGTTCGTTCCATATCCTGAAGGAGTTCAGTCAGATGATGGATTCCACAATCGTTCTTTCTTGGAACGGTCGTTGGTACTAAATTAATGGACTATCTTCTAAAAATTGATCTCTGGACTTCATACAAATGATAAAAACCACAATCGTTGGATCTTTCAACAATCGTCTATTGAGCTCATGGTTTATGTTTTTGTTCATGTTCCCAAGTCATTTTCTGCATTGTCCTTGCACACTTCAACACATGTTACCCTATAATTAAAAAGTAAAAACAAGTACAAGATCCTTGGATTTCCTCCCAAGCAGCTCTTGATTTGACGTCGAGGCCTGATGCAATTAATTTGGCTACTCATACTTCACCAAATTGACCTATAGGTTTCCTCCCATGAATCGCCTAATTTAACATCGTGGAATGACTCTGGTGTTCTTGAATACTCAAACTTCACCAAGAACCACCTCACATATCAGCTTTACCTCATCAATATCACCAAGGTAATGCTTTACCCTTTGGCCATTCACTTTAAAATTTAGGCCCTTATCATTTTTAGGCCCAATAGCACCATAAGTAAACACTGTCACCACTCGGTAAGGTCCCCTCCATCTTGACCTCAACTTGCCAGGAAATAGTTTTATCTTAGAATCAAACAACAGAATCATATCGCCAGTATTGAAATCTCTTTTCTTTATCTTACAATCTTGGTATAACTTCATCTTCTCTTTGTATAAGGCTGAGCTCTTATATTGTTTGAGGCAGAATTCATCCATCTCATTTAATTGCTCAAGCCTTAGCTTCACTGCATCACTCCATTCCAGATTTAACCTCTTTAGTGCCTATAATGCCTTATACTCAAGTTTAAAAGGCAAGTGGCATGCTTTGACAAACACAAGATGATATAGAGA
This sequence comes from Capsicum rhomboideum, assembly GCA_031232105.1. Classification (NCBI taxonomy): domain Eukaryota; kingdom Viridiplantae; phylum Streptophyta; class Magnoliopsida; order Solanales; family Solanaceae; genus Capsicum; species Capsicum rhomboideum. The sequence goes on along the minus strand of CP124714.1, from coordinate 148,525,870 downwards.
AGCACCAATAAGAGTCTTAAATGCTTTTCGGTAGGCTCACAATGCATCATCCAATTTTTGAGCCCAGTCTGTTCTATTGGCATTCACAGTTTTTGCCAGGATAGATTTGATCTCTCGAGTGGAGACCTCAACTTGCCCAATTGTTTATGGATAGTAGGGCATTGAACTTTTATGCTTCACACTATATTTTTCAAGCAATGATTTATACAGACGATTACAAAAATGCGATCCCCCATCACTGATGATTACCCTTGGTGTACCAAATCTGGAAAATATATTCTTCCTCAAAAATGCTATCGCACTCTTCCTTTCATTATTTGGAAGAGCAACCGCCTCCACCCACTTTGAGTCATAATCAATAGCAACCAAGATGTACTTCATACCATATGAGCTCACAAATGGACCCACGAAATCAATTCCTCATAAGTCAAACAGTTCAAGCTCTAGCATCGGGATCATTAGTAGTTCTTGCCTTCGTGAGATGTTCCCTTGTCTTTGGCATTGGTCACAAGATCTTGCATAGTCATGTACGTTTTTATGAATACTGGGCCAGTAGTACCCATATTGCAAAATTTTATGTGTAGTCTGCGCACCACTATAATGACCCTAACTTGTGATGAATGACATGCCTCTAAAATACTCATCATATCTATTTGTAGGACACATGTACGAATCAGTCCATCTGCACAAATCTGAAACATATATGGCTCATCCTATAAAAATTTCCACGCATCATGTATAAACTACTTTCATTGCTAAAACGATAGATCCTCAGGCACCACATACTCACCAAATAATTGGCAAAATCTGCAAACCATGGAATCAAGTCTTACGATGCAGTCAATATATGTTCGTCTAGAAAAGTATCATCAATCTCAAGCTCATCCTTCAATCTCAGCATTGCCTCTTCCTCACTCCGAAATAAGTGGTCAACCACTTGATTTTCAGTCCCTTTTCAATCCTTGACCTCAAAGTCAAATTCCTATAATAGAAGTACCCAATGAATCAACCTCGACTTTCATCCTTTTTCACTATCAGGTACCTAAAAGATATGTGGTCAGTATGCACAATCACTTTCATGCCAAGCAAATAAGATAAAAACTTCTCAAACACAAAAACCATATCAAGTAGCTCTTGTTCAGTCACAGTATATTTTTTATAAGTTGGATTAATTACTTTGCTAGCATAATAGATCGGATGAAGAATCTTCTCTCGTCTTTGGCCTAGGACTGCTTCTAGTGCCACACCACTAGCATTGTATATAACCTCAAATGGCATGGACCAATCAGGTGAAACAATACCAGGGGATGAAATCAACTTCTCTTTCAGACACTTAAACGCCTTTCGACACGTATCATAAAAAAAACCTCCAAAAATTTACCCAAAAGATGTACAATTTTAGAGAAATCCTTGATGAATCTATGATAAAACCTAGTATGCCCTAAAAATATTCGAATACCCTTGACAGAAATTGGTGGTGGAAATTTTTCAATCACCCCAATCTTTACCTTATCGACCTCAATCCCTTTCTTCAAAATCTTGTGACCGAGCACTATTCCTTATTTAACCATAAAATGTCACTTATCCTAATTTAGCACCAAATTGTAGTCTTTGCATCTTCTCCAAACACTAGCTATATGGGCCAAGCAATCTTCAAAAGAATCACCAACAATTGACAAATCATCCATAAATACCTCAATAGTATCTTACACCATGTTAGAGAAGATGGACATCATACAACGCTGAAAGGTTGCTGATGCATTACACAATCTGAAAGGCATTCTCTTGCAAGCAAACGTCCCATATAGACAAGTGAAAGTGGTTTTTCCTTGGTCTTTGGGAGAAATCAAAATCTGATTGTAACCCGAATAACCATTAAAAAAACAATATCATTCTCTTCCAGTAAGACAATCTAACATCTGATCCATAAAAGGCATCGAAAAGTGATCCTTTTTAGTCCACGCATTCAGCTTCCAATATTCCATTCACACTTGCCAACCAGTTTCCGGCCTCATCGGAATAAATTCATTTTTCTCATTTGGAACTATAGTGATTTCACCCTTCTTCAGCACACATTGAACTGGACTCACCCATTTGCTTTCGAAAATAGGTACACCACACTAGCATCCAACCACTTGATGATCTTCTTTTTCACTACTTCTTGCATAAGAGGGCTTAACCTTCGTTGATTCTCAATACTAGGGATACAATATGGCTTGATTTGGATTTTGTGAGTGCAAATTCCAGGCGTAATACTAATAATATCAGCAAGGGACCATCCAATGGCCCTCTTGAATTTCTGCAAAATTGATAGTAGAGCCTCAACTTGCCATTCAACCAAATCAGCTGCTATGATAACCGACAAAGTATTGTTGGCTCCCAAGAAAGCATAGTGAATATGGGATGGAAGATCTTTGAGCTCCAAGACAAGAGGCTCCTCAATCTAAGGCCTGGCCGGTGGGGTTGCCCTATTCTTTAAATCTAACTTCTTTGATGCGAACTTGTAGGAACCCAAACCAGCAAGTGTGCTCACCATCTCATAATGCTTATCAATATCACCACCTTTAAAATTCATGATCACTGCTGCTAGTTTTTCCACACCAAGTCTTTTCTTAATAGGAACTATCAATGCATCCTTATCGACTGTATCAATAATTGAGATCACACGCATGTCGTTTGGTTGTTTTATGGATTCACACAAATTGAACGTAACATCTTCATGACTCAACCAAAACTTTAATTGCCCAGTTTCCATGTCAACTAATGCTTTTCTAGTAACAAGGAAAGGTCTCCCTAAGATAATGGGAACCTCAAAATCCACTTTATAGTTGAGTATGACAAAAATTAGTCAAAAAAATAAAGGACTCAACTCTCACCAAGACATCATATAAAACGCCTATAGGCTTCTTTACAATACGATTTACTATAAGAAGCCTCATTAAAGTTGGTTTGGGTGACCCCAACCCCAACTATCTGAATACTACCAGCGACATCAAGTTAATGCTAGCACCCAAGTCACACTAAGCTTTTGCAAAGTTGAAAACTCTAATGGTACATGTAATTTTGAAAGCTTCAGGATTATTTTTTTTTATAAAAAAGATTGGGAAGCTATAGCACTACAATGGTGAAAATTATCAATAGGCTCAAAACTTATGATCCTCTGTTTAGTCAGCAGATCTTTCATGAACTTTGCATAAGATGATATTTGCTCAAGTGCCTCAACTAAAAGGATGTTCACCAACAACTCTTTCAATATCGAGATAAACTTGTGATACTTCTCTTCTTAATCTCTCTTCTTTATTCTTTGTGGAAAAGGAGGTGGAGGTCATGGAATGAGAGTCAACACTTATGGGACCTCTTTTTCCTTCCTCTTTTTAGCCTTAGCCTCCTTTTTAACAACTAGAGGTGGCTTTTTAGACGTCTTCTTATCATTAACTTGATTCTTAGATTTGGCCACTTTCTTATTATCAATTATTACTGGCTCAACATCATTATCAACAACTAGGGGCATAGGCGGATCAGTAGTCATCTTACCACTCTTAGTGGTAATCTCCAAGCAATAACTATTATTTTTTGGATTTTAAATAATGTTTCTTGGAAGTGTGCCCTTTTAATGTTTATTCAGTGCGGTTAAAATCTGACCAAACTGTTGCTCAAGCTACTTGATGGTGGTAGCATGTAATTCTACTTTCCGACTCATCCTCAAAATATCTTCTTGAATCTCCTTAAGGAAATCAACTATCTTTTCTACCCCTGTCAATACTTTAGCAAACATGTCTTCCATTCTAGAGTTGCTTGAATCAACATCAAGGCCCCCCGGTGGAACATAGAGGCCACTTCTATTATTTTTATAATTGTCTTTTCTATTCTAATCACTATCTCTCCTTTAACTCCTATCTCTATACTCATACCGATTATAGTTGTTATACTTGTAATAGTTCTGACCTTGATTCCCTTAACTAGAGTACCGATTGTCATGACTAGGCCCTTGACCTTTGGCTCAGAAACCCGCCATCTTAATACTTATTCTCTTCCTCAGAATAAGAGTCATCATGTATAGGTGCTTTACCTTGTGGACCAACCACATTCACCTTTCTGTCCCCTGTTGTAAACTATTTTATGAATAAGCTAAACTTTATCCTCAATTGTGCTAACTCTTGGGTGAAATAATCATCAACCATTTGTTATTTGGAAGATTCTCCTACTATATAAGTGCATACAGGCATGTTTGTATCTCGTGTATGCCAACCCCGATTGGATTTAGTTATCCTGTCAAGAATTACAGAAGCCTGCTCCCAAAGTAGACTCATAAATGCTCCTTCGATCACAATGTCTACTATGGCTTTGTTATTAGCATTCAAGCTTCTGTAGAATATCTTACGCAAATTGTGATTAGGGATCCAGTTATTTGGGATTTATTGCAGCTTCTTCTTAAACCTCAACCATTTCTCATACAACACCTCTGAATGCAATTGCCTAAAATTTTAAATCTCGTTATTTAACTACAACATTCTTGAAGGTACGAAAAACCACTCTAAAAATTGTGTCCTTAACTCCTGCCAAGTAGTTATTTATCCTCTTGGCAACTTAGTTTACCATAAAGTAGCTTCTCCAGTCAAAGAGAAGGAAAATAGCCACAGTATAATAGCATCTTAGATCACACCCGACAAGTTATAGGAATTGCAAATCCCTACAAAGTTAATCAGATAGAAATTTTCATCAGCAGTAGCAAGGCCTGCAAACACTCCCTTCAAGTTTATCAGTCGTATCATAGCACTGGTGATGTCGAACTTAGTTCTTGGTAGTAATAGGGGTGGAACAATAGCACTCGTTTCACCCGCCTCTAACAATTTTGGGTCATCATCTGCATCATCAAACTGAGGAACATAATTTTGAGGATTCTGATGTACCTGATTCCTTCTCTGCCTTATGTGTTCCTCAACAACAACCATACAATCTGCTTCTTCTTCTATAGGCTTTCCCTGTGTGTTGCTTGTCTGGTGGCTTCTTGTCTTTCTTGTTCTTCAGTGAGTATGTAGGCAGTTGTTTGTTCCGCAGTCTTCTAATGTCCTTGGTTATGCACTCCTTGGTTTAGAACTCCCTCATCATGAACTCCTCTGTTAACCATTTTTCTTCTAGTTCTCAAAGTCCTTTCAATTTTAGGATCAAGTGGAATCAGGGGATTGCCTTGACTCCGAGTGTTGGGCATGCACTGGTGTGCTCCCTAGAAACAATATAAAAAGTAAAATCAGGAAACAATAACCAACAGTCAGACTAGCACAATCTATCAACTTCATAATCGTATTCCCCTTGATGCCGCCTAAATTATAACTCCCAAAAGAAGTATAAAGCAATTGTTGTACCAAATATTGAACCCCACTAGGTTGGGGTCGATCCCATGAGGAATAGGCTATAATATCTATCAAAGTGTTTATCTAAACAATTAGTAAATAATCTCCAGTAAATGGTTTTTTTTTTTGAATTATACCTTCAGATTGTAATAATTTCTGATTTTTTAGAATTTGTAACCAATATGTCAAAGGCACTAGGACTGTGTTCCCCATAACTTCATAACTCCGTAGGTTTTTTGTACTAATTATCTTTCCCGGTGCTTGGCATGTAGAATTGATAGGTTATGTTCACCTAACTAGCTTTTTGCTTCTATTAGATGACTATCCTCAGGTATGCTTTCTCATCTCCTGAGTTTTACAATACTAATCCCTATCTTGGATTCTAGATTAGCTTTCTAGGATTATCAACTCAAGCTATTAATTGAAGATTGATAGCTCAAGTCTCCGTTGCTTACTCCGTTTTCCCATCTGTTACACCTTATTTCATCACGGGTAAAGATAAGACGAGTTCTAATATCTGCAATCGTTAAAAAGCAATCAAACCAAAGAGAACAATAATGCATGTCCAAACACCCTTTAAGAATCACTTTATACTACGAACCCTACTTCGTTAATCCATCATGGTTCCCATAACCCTAGTTGTGGTATTTATCTACTTATGATCATAAGAACACAATAATAATTCTAGAAAGAAAACATAATTATGCACTTACAAAGAATAAGATGAAAAATCCACGAATCTCAACTTTGAATTAAAACCCTAAAAAATGATGTTTACAACTCTCAAGAACAAGTATGGAACTCAAAAGTAGTAATAGAACGTAAACTAAAACATAAGACCTATTAGGAGTATGTATAGACATAAAAGAATCCTGTCCTAAATAAAATAAGATTGCAGTGTTGGTGCCTCGGACAAAGGATAGAACACTTATGGTGTGATCCCACGATCCTTCCTTGTTCTCGTTGCTGGATAGATGCTTCTAAGTTAGCTTTCAGGTTTTTTTTGGGACGATACACAGGACGAGTTCGTCCTATCCAAGACGATCGTTCTATCTTGTCATTACTGATACCTTCAATTTTTACTGTTTCTAGACTTAATTCCCCTGATCAATCCAATAGTTATTGTATCTTGGGATGAATGTGGGAGGCTATCATCTGATGCTTCTCCAATTTCACCTTCTCTGCTTCATCCAACGATTTCATAGGACAATGGTTGTCATCTCCAATTGTCATTATATGGCTCGTCTAATGCCTCTAAGTCCCATTTTCAACACTTTACTTCTCATGACTTATTTAACATGCAAATATCATAAAAACACATCATATCCTCAAAATTTTGGCTATGAACTAGCATATTTCCCTTATTTTAAGAGTCAAAAGTGTTGTAATTCCACGACACATCAGTAGAAAGATTTTCTCCATACCAGTTCAACACCCTTCTATGCATGCCTTAACCAGTTCAGCACCCTTCTATGCATGCGTTTCTCCCATTAAAGCATTATAGCTAATAGAGATTGAATATTTGCTTGTTGCTGTTAGACTGTACCTACCTTGATTGTACCACACATACATGCCAAGCTTTATTTTTTTCATCTGTTTAACCTTTAATCCTTAGGAGATTGATGAGTCTAGATATCCTCCCCTATCTTTCATATAAATATTATGTACCCACTAAACCCACAGTTGATCTTAATTCTGCTACATCCATTGTATCAGTTTATGCACGATAGCCAAATTTCATAGCCTGCAACTCTTAATGAATAAACCCCTTTATAGTTTTGGATAAGAAGTTGTATGCCATTTTACTAAGGAAATTTTCCTCTTCCCTTCAGTGCCACCCTATAAAAAGCCCCTACATTTTGCCTCCACTAGTTTTAGCACACTTTTAGGTAATAAGAATATAGACCCCCAAAAATTATTTAGTAAGAAAATCACAGAATTTAATACCTAAAGTCTTCCTGCATAAGATAGCTGTCTAGTTGGTGTAGCTCTTAAATTCTCAGTGATCTTTATTCTAAGTTGATGACAATCAAGTTTGGTCCATTTCTTATAAGGCAATGACAGTTCAAGGTATCTGATAGGTAGTGATCCTATAGTAAAGCCCGTAATATCAACCAGTTTACTCTCGACATCCTCAGACACCTTTGCTATGAATATGTTTGACTTCTAATTGTTAGTTGTTAAACCAGTAGACTTTCAGAAGCAGTTGATGGCCTCCATTATCCCATAAAAGGTCTGGATATACCTTTTGCAAATTATCATTAAGTCATCTGCAGATATGAGGTGTGTAAGCTTGTGTCCTTTACACATTGTTGTTAATATGTTGTTATGAGGAGAATTGATGGACTAATTGTGATGTAATGATAATGAGGAAGAGTAAAGGGTAAACTTGGTGTGAAATGCTATTGGTTTATGATGTCTTGGTCAATGTGTGGAATGTTATGGTGTTGTTGGTATGGTAACGCAGTGGATTGTATTATAAAGGGTGAAATGACGTTATATGGTAGTCATATTGCTCATTGTCGTCTTGTACACTTGTACGGTAAGTAGTTGTTAACGAGAGTTCCGTTATATACTTGTATTGTAGAGTGAAACGTAAGGGAGGAGCTGGACTATTGTGTTTATATATAGGCTTGTGTATTCATACTTGAAAGTGAAGGTATGTAAGGTTACTCTATCCGTATCCTTCTGCAGCACATAGTATTCACATTGACATTGTACTTGTTCTATTCTAAAATGTTCTAAGGTATCCTATTTCCAGTTATCAATCATGGTGCATCATATGTTCCTTATGCATTGATAAATTGTGATTCACATGTCTCATGTGCATTGACTAATGGTCCCAAAGATCCCATTGTTCCAATAATGTTATGTTCCAAAGTTCCAATAATATACAATCACCAATGTATCAATTTCATAGAAGTAAAGATATGAAGTAATGTATAATTGTTTGGTTGAGTAACATCCCAGGGGCGATATCAAATCCTAGCATGGGTTATGACAGTAACATCCCAGGGGCGATATAAAAGCCTAGCATGGGTTATCACAGTAACATCCCAGGGACGATATGAAAGCCTAGCATGGGTTAATCACATCCCAGGGGTTAAAATACCTAGCATGGGTTAATCTCATCCCAGGGGCGACAGAAAAGCCTAGCATGGGTAGCACGATAAATATGAATAAATGTAAAGGCAAAAGAAGTAAAGGATGTAATGTACATAGTTCCAAACATACAGAATGATGGTTTATCCATATTGTCGATTCTCTTGTATTTGAATTCATTGAAGTCTTATATATCATGCAGTTTCATATGAGCCTTACACACTCAGTACATTCTTCGTACTGACGTCCCTTAGGGGACTTAACTTACTTGTTGCAGGTGCAGGTGCTAGTAGACCTCCACAGTAGGTTGCCGATCATTTGTAGATCTTTGGTGAGCTCGAGTTGGTTCGAGGCTTTTGGGGGAACAGTTGTACATTTTTTTTGGCACTGTAACATTGTATAAAGCGGGGACTTGTCCAGACCTTAAGTTGGCTATGCATAGATGCATCTGTTAGAGGCTTCTATAGACGTATGTGGGAATATGACTGAAAGAGATGTATGTCCATTTTGACTTGATGGCCCTAACGGACAAGTTTCTTATACGTGTATATCACATGTTTCCATGACTTCTGCTATTGGTATCTTATATCTCTATACGTGATGGTGATGTTTCTTATGACATGCATATGAATGGACATGAGCAACGATTGGTTCTCTCGATCCTTATCGACTTCGGGTGCCAGTCTGCCCCGTTGGGATTCGAGGCGTGACAAAAGTGGTATCAGAGCTGGTCGTCCTAAGGGTGTCTACAAAGCCGTGTCTGAGTAGATTCTTGCTTATGGATGTATTGTGCACCACATTTATAAGTAGGAGGCTACGGGACATTTAGGAGTTGTTTCTTTTCTTCATTTCTAGATCGTGCAATAGAGCCAATGTTGTAGGTGAAATTATATCTGACCATTGTAATTGGTTTTCTTTGATATAGTAAAATACCGATGACAAGACGAGGTAGAGGCAAAGGTAAGCGGTAGATATGCTTGCCGGTGAAGGAATGAGTAAATCACCACCTGATCAAGCTAGTCAAGGTGGAGCTAACACTGAAATTGCATCGCGGTCTTCTTCTACTTTTCCAGCTCCAGAAGAGCCAATAGGTAGAGAAGTACCCGCAGAACCGCCTATGAATGCTACTGATCAGGATTTAAGAAATACAGTACATATGTTAACGCAGCTAGTTGCGGCACAAACTCAGGGACGAGCTGGTCCAATGACAAGTGAGGATGATGCGGCTAGAGTAGCTAGTCGGCGAACACAGGATTTTTTGAAATTAGAACCTCCCATATTCATGGGGTCAGATCCGAAAGTAGATCCACTGGATTTCGTGGACCAAATTCAAAGGGCTTTGGAGGTTATGCACGTGACTGGGGTAGAAACAGTTGAACTTGTGGCATATAGATTGAAAGGGGAGGCGATATTGTGGTATGAAGATTGGAAGAAATCTTGGGACATCGGTGCAAATCCACCTAATTGGGAGGAATTTAAAGCTGCATTCCTTGATCACTCTCTTCCCTATGAGATCTGAGAGGCTAGTGCGGATCAGTTCTTAAATCTCCGTCAAGGGAATTTGAGTGTTAGAGAATACAGTTTACAGTTTAATTCTTTGGCTCGATATGCTCCGAATGTAGTGGCCACAATGATATACAGAGTCCATCGATATGTGGACAGATTAGAGCCATATTTGGTAAGGGACTACACCATTGCTGCCTTGAATAAAGATATGGACATAGCTAGAATACAGGCCTTCACACAGAAAATGGAGGATCAGAGACAGAGAAGAAGAGTACCTGAATCTGAAAGAGGACAGTCCAAAAGAGCTAGACCTATGGGACAGTCTATGAAGTCCCAAGGGGAATCTAGGCCTCGGATGTTTCCTAGACCGCCTAGACCATCATTATCCTATTCCACAACAGGCACTCAATCTCAATTTCGAGGGTTTAGAGGTGGTCAATCTAGGCAAAGTAGTGGAATTCACGGATCACAGGCAGCAGGATTTTCTCGTCCTCCATGTCAGCGCTGTGGAAGGTATCATTTAGGTGAATGCCAGTTGGGGACAAATGTTTGTTTTTGGTGTGGTACGACGGGGCACATAATGAGAGAATGCCCACAAAGGGGCATGGGTGGTATAGCATGACCTATGGGATCAACCGTTGCATCATCATCATCGGTTCCTTCCGTAGGCCGAGGTGTGTAGCCTGCGGGGTGCGGTAGAGGTGCCAGAGGAGCAGCCAGTTCTAGTGGAACCCAGAATCACACCTATGCTCTAGTAGACCGGCAGAATTCGGAGGCTTCTCCTGATGTCGTCACAGGTACATTGTCCATATTTTCGTATAATGTATATGCATGGATTGATCCGGGTTCTACATTGTCATATATTACTCCCTTGATTGCTGCAAAATTTGAAAGAACACCGGAATTATTAACTAAGTCGATTGAAGTATCTACACTAGTTGGTGAATATATTGTTGCAAAGAGAGTATATCGTAATTGTGTGGTAACTGTGTGTGGTCATGATATACTGGCTGATCTTATTGAACTGGAAATGGTGGATTTTGATGTCATAATGGGTATGGATTGGTTGGCTTCTTGTTATGCCACGATAGATTGCCGAGCCACAAACAAATGTTCTTGAATGGAAGGGTGATGTAGGGGCACCGAAAGGAAAATTTATTTCCTATCTGAAAGCAAGGAAAATGATTGCCAAGGGGTACATATGTCACTTAGTATAAGTGAAAGATACTGATGTGGAACCACTAACTCCTCAGTCGGTTCTAGTGGTTAATGAATTCCTTGATGTATTTCCAGAGGATCTTCCAGGTTTACCCCTAGAACGGTACATAGAATTTGGTATTGATGTGATTTCAGGCACTCAGCCCATCTCTATTCCCACGTATACAATGGCTCCAATAGAACTGCGTGAACTGAAGGAGCAATTGAAAGACTTGCTGGACAAGGGCTTCATCAGGCCTAGTATGTCCCCATGGGGTGCACCGATATTATTTGTACGGAAGAAAGATGGCACATTGATAATGTGCATTGACTATCGGCAATTGAATAAAGTAACGATCAAGAACAAATATCCCCTCCCTCGAATTAACAATTTGTTTAATCAGTTACAGGGTGTCAAGTGATTTTCAAAGATTGACCTGAGATCAGGTTACCATCAAGTCAGAGTGAGAGAAAAAGATATACCCAAGACAGCTTTTCGAACACGGTATGACCATTATGAATTTTTAGTTATGTCGTTTGGACTAACAAATGCACCAGCTGTGTTCATGGATTTGATGGATAGGTTGTTTAGGCCATTTCTAGACGTGTTCATGACAATGTTTATAGATGACATCTTGGTTTATTCACGATCACAAGAGGACCATGCTAATCACTTACGACAGGTGTTACAAATCCTCCATGAGCGTAAGTTGTATGCAAAGTTCTCTAAATGTGAATTTTGGTTAAAATCCGTCACATTCTTGGGTCACATTGTGTCAGATGAAGGAATTCAGGTTGATACACAAAAGATTGAAACAGTGAAAAATTGGCCAAGGCCTACGACACCTACGAAAATTCGTAGCTTCCTTGGGTTGGCAGGTTATTATCGAAGGTTTGTTGAAGGGTTTTCTTCCATTGCCGCACCTTTAACAAAGCTTACATACAATGCAATCAAGTTTCAGTGAAATGATGCATGTGAGAAAAGTTTCCAAGAGCTGAAAGAGAAATTAACTTCCACAGCCGTATTAGTACTTTCGAAAGGCACCGAAGGGTATGCAGTCTATTGTGATACGTATGGAGTTGGCCTACGATGTGTATTGATGCAGAACGATAATGTAATTGCATATGCCTCATGACATTTGCGGCCACACGAGATAAATTATCCCACACATGATCTTGAGTTAGTAGTGGTGGTATTTGTTTTAAAGATATGGCGTCATTATTTGTATGCAGTTTATGTTGATATCTATACTGATCACAAAAGTTTGCAATATATCTTTAAGCAGAAGGAACTCAATTTGAGGCAGCGGAGGTGGCTTGAGCTATTCAAAGATTATGATATTGATATCCTATATCATCCAGGAAAAGCAAATGTGGTAGCTGATGCATTGAGCCGCAAAGCAGTAGGAAGTACTAGTGGCCAGTTGATGGAAAAGTAAAATATAGTTAAGGATCTACTCCAACTAGCCAGCTTGGGAGTTCGTCTTCTTAAATCTCCTGATGAAGGGGATATTGTACAAAATGCAGCAGAATCTTCATTAGTAGCTGAGGTGAAAGAGAAACAGCATGTGGATCCTATGATATTGCAACTAAAGGAGCATGTACAACAGAGTTTGACAAAGGCATTTGATCTTACACAAGAAGGAATACTTCAATGCCAAGGTAGATTATGTGTACCGGAAGTAGACGAGCTGAGGAAACGAATTATGACAGAGGCGCATCATTCACGATATTCTATTCATCCGGGAGCTACCAAAATGTACCATAATTTAAAGGAAGTGTATTGGTGGGGAAACATGAAGAAGAACATTGCGGAATTTTTAGGTCAATGCCCAAATTGTCAACAAGTCAAAGTAGAGCATCAGAAACCTGGAGGTTATATGCAGTGTATCAATCTTCCAGTCTGGAAATGGGACATGATTAATATGGACTTTATCACAGGTTTGCCTGGTACACTGCGGAAATTTGATTCCATATGGGTCATAGTTGACAGGCTTACCAAGTCAGCGTATTTCCTACCATTCAGGACCACCTATACAACTAAAGATTATGCAAGGTTGTATGTTAAAGAAATAGTGCGATTACATGGGATTCCGAACTCCATTATATCAGACAGGGGAGCTCAGTTTACTGTGCATTTTTGGAGATCTTTTCAGCAGAGTTTGGGTACACAGGTGAATCTGAGTACGACTTTCCATCCTCAGATAGATGGACAAGCAGAACGTACTATCCAAACACTTAAAGATATGCTACCAACGTGCACGTTAGATTTTTAAGGCATTTGGGATGATCATTTAACTCTTATTGAATTTGCCTACAACAATAGCTATCATTCAAGTATCAAAATGGCACCTTATGAAGCTTTATATGGAAGGAAGTGTAGATCACTGATTGAATGGTTTGAAGTAGGTGAGACTGCTTTACTTAGGCTAGATCTCATTCACCAAGCTATAGAGAAAGTTAAAGTGATCCAACAGCGGCTACAAATGGCCCAAAGTCGACATAAGTCATATGCTGATGTTAGAAGAAGAGGGCTCAAATTTTCCATAGGTGATTGGGTATTCTTGAAGGTGTCACTAATGAAAGGGGTAATGAGATTCGGAAAGAAAGGGAAGTTGAGTCCCCGTTATATAGGGCCATATGAAATTGTTCAAAGATTTGGGCAAGTTGCGTATGAATTAGCATTACCCCAAGAACTCTCCACAGTTCATCCAGTATTTCATGTTTCGATACTTCAAAAGTGCATAGGAGATCCATCTTGTTTTTCTCCCATTGAAGATGTACAAGTTACGGAGGATCTTACCTATGAAGAGATACCTATTGCTATTTTAGATAGGAAAGTGAATAGGTTAAGGAATAAAGACGTAGCTTCAATAAAGGTACTTTGAAGGAACCAACAAGTCGAAGAGATCACATGGGAAGCTAAAGAAATAATGAAGTACAAGTACCCTCATTTGTTTCAAATGAAAGAACAATTTTAAGATACGAGATCGGAACAATGACAAGTAAGTATTTATAAGCATTAAGTATATATATATATATATGATAACATGAAGAATGATCCTAGACTTGCAATTGTTTAAATTGAATAATGTCACTAACATTCGAGGATGAATGTTTCTAAGGGGGGAAGGATGTAACACCCCGTACATTTCCAAACCCATGAGGATGCCTTAACATTTATGGAATTATTTGAACATGAGAGTGTTGGTGAATTATGCATTAATTGGTTGGGCTTAAATGAATCTTGTGCCATTAGGCTTAAATGAGGCCCAAAATCATATGAAAGACATGACCCAAAGATGGAAATGACCCATTCTTGTGTTTGACCAAGCAAGCATGCATTTAATGTGGCTAAGGATGACCATTAAGTACACATAAATCAAGGAAAAATCAGATTTTATTCATATCAAGACACATGCCTTTTTCTAGAATATTCAAGACATCTCTCTCTACTCCCAAACCCTAAGCCTTCATTCCTTTGGACAAGATCACTCTCTTGTAAGATTTGGTAAGTATTTATTGTCATGGTTTAATAGATAATATTCTTAATATGGTGTATAAATAATGTTGTTTATTTTGTCAAAGTGTTGGACGGTTCACTATGTGTAAAACTGTCTATTTTTGCAATCGAAAAAGGGTTGTGCCTTGTAAACTTGAAAATGGACTTGTGGTATTGAAGGAAGTGAAATTGATGGATTCAATGTTTACATGTGAGATGTGATTATAGCCCTGACTTGTTTTATCCTTGTGTCTAATTTTTGGAATTGTTATTCCAAAATTGTGCATGGACTTGGTGGTGTATTGAAGGCAAAATGTGGTTTTGGTGATGTTCATGTGTGTTGTGAAACCATGGTTGATTATTGGGATAAAATTTGACCTAAATTATTTAAAGGGAAGTTTATTCATGTCCATGGACCATTTATTACATAAAAGGACCTAAAAGAGACCCTTTTTGGCCGAAACGGGCATCAACCCTCGTGTCTGGAGCACCTACGGCCGCAGATGCCAATGTAGGTGGCTCTGGACAAGGACAGAGGGAACCTTCATCCGCATTTCAACCACTTTCAGGCGTAGGTGGCTTCTCAGGTCAACCCAAGTCTTGTTTTGTATGTTTTTGTCTCTCTTTGATCCCCGAATGCCCCTATACCCTTTTTGGATATAATTATCAACTTATGATACCTTTTTAACGACTTTAAGGGGTCGTATGGAGGTATGTTGGACTTTATCAATTATGGATTGTTTTTAATATATTGTTATGAGGAGAATTGATGGAGTAATTGTGATGTAATGATAATGAGGAAGCGTAAAGGGTAAACTTGGTGTGAAATGCTATTGGTTTATGATGTCTTGGTCAATGTGTGGAATGTTATGGTGTTGTTGATATGGTAACGCAGTGGATTGTATTATAAAGGGTGAAATGACGTTATATGGCAGTCATATAGCTCATTGTCGTCTTGTACACTTGTACGGTAAGTAGTTGTTAACGAGAGTTCCGTTATGTACTTGTATTGTAGAGTGAAATGTAAGGGAGGAGCTGGACTATTGTGTTCATATATAGGCTTGTGTATTCATACTTGAAAGTGAAGGTATGTAAGGTTACTCTATCCGTATCCTTGTGCAGCACATAGTACTCACATTGACATTGTACTTGTTCCATTCCGAAATGTTCTAAGGTATCCTATTTCCGATTATCAATCATGGTGCATCACATGTTCCTTATGCATTGATAAATTGTGATTCACATGTCTTATGTGCATTTACTAATGGTCCCAAAGATCCCATTGTTCCAATAATGTTATGTTCCAAAGTTCCAATAATGTACAATCACCAATGTATCAATCTCATAGAAGTAAAGATATGAAGTAATGTATAATTGTTTGGTTGAGTAACATCCCAGGGGAGATATCAAAGCCTAGCATGGGTTATGACAGTAACATCCCAGGGGCAATATAAAATCCTAGAATGGGTTATCACAGTAACATCCCAGGGGCGATATGAAAGCCTAGCATGGGTTAATCACATCCCAGGGGTTAAAATACCTAGCATGGGTTAATCTCATCCCGGGGGCAATAGAAAAACCTAGCATGGGTAGCACGATAAATATGAATAAATGTAAAGGCAAAAGAAGTAAAGGATGCAATGTACATAGTTCCAAACATACAGAACGATGGTTTATCCATATTGGCAATTCTCTTGTATTTGAATTCATTGAAGTCTTATATATCATGCAGTTTCATATGAGCCTTACATACTCAGTATATTCCTCGTACTGACATCCCTTAGGGGACTTAGCTTACTTGCTGCAGGCGCAGGTGCTAGTAGACCTCCACAGTAGGTTGCCGGTCATTTGCAGATCTTTGGTGAGCTCCAATTGGTTTGGGGCTTTCGGGGGAACAGTTGTACATTTGTTTTGGCACTGTAACATTGTATAAAGCGGGGACTTATCCCGACCATAAGTTGTTTATGTATATATGCATCTATTAGAGGCTTTTGTAGACGTATGTGGGAATATGAATGAAAGAGATGTATGTCCATTTTGACTTGGTGACCCTAACGGCCAAGTTTCTTATACGTGTATATCACATGTTTCCATGACTTCTGCTATTGGTATCTTATATCTCTATACGTGATGGTGATGTTTCTTATGACATTCATATGAATGGACATGAACAACGATTGGTTCTCTCGGGCCTTATCGACTTCGGGTGCCAGTCCGCCCCGTTGGGATTCGAGGCGTGACAATATCCTAAGCGTCTCTGAAAAAATCTTTTCCATATCCAGTAGAACTAGGGCTCTTATTGATATTATTACTCTATAGTGACTTCTTAATCTTTAGTGGGGTTGATAGCAAGCAAAAATTAGATATGATGGGCCTCTATCAGTCTTGTCCCCTGCTCAAAAGTGTGCCTCCTTGCTTTCTTCTTTGGTCCACCAGTTTTTCCAAGCAAACTTTGATAATACCTTACAAAGCTGTTGAGATTTGAGCATGTTCATGTTGTATCTGACCATGTTCATCCTTTAGTTAAGTCACTAATTGTAGTAACCTCTTTCTTTTTAACAAAGAAAAGAAGTATCTAGCATTGTTGCCCCCCAAGCTTTAGCCAAGTAACTATACTCCTTTACATCAATACTGACTTAGCAAGGTAAGAAGATCTCTGGAACTATTTTCTCACTCTCTTATCCTCTAATTACATATTCATGTCAAGTGGTATTAGTTGTAGCTGACTCTGTATCTTCTTGAGTTATGCTCTATCATAATTTACCTGCTCTATCAAATTTTTAAACTTCTGCTTATGTAGCTAACTCAATTTTTAGTAGAACGCATCCAAAATTAATTACATTCCTAAAAATAAGCATATAAAACAACAAAAACTTACAAAATATATTCAAGCAAACAATCATTAGGTATTACAAAATATTAAGTAAAACTAAACCCTAACATCAAATTAATTGGTTATTTAGTTCTTACTTGATATGGAGAAAAATACACCATTCTGCACTAATGAGAGTATGAGGTAATCAGAGTATACCACTGTAGTTCTTCACTGTGATTTTTACCTAAAATTATGCCTCCAATTTGCAGAAGTTAAAATAATTAGGTTAGAAGGGTTTTCCCCTTTTGTTAATGGAGGTTTGGTCGGTGTAACACCCCAAAATTTCCTAAGGCTTAATTTTAGACTTAGCATGGAAATCAAGAAGAAACCAGAAGAAAAACCCACAGGATGACCCTGACCATGGGTTGTGGTTAGGTCTGATGAGTCGTCATCAACACTCCTCCTAAGTATAGCCCCCAAAGTCTAGAAGGATGAAAATTCATCCCAGTGATCACGACTCCTGACGATGGGACGTGGTTAGTCGTGATGAGTCATTGTCTATAACCGTCCTGAGAGATCCAGTGAAACTTTTGAAAGTTAAAGCTTCTGCCCAGTGAGATTGACTCCTCATGATGAGTTACGGTGACCACCCATCGTTAAGAGGCCCATAAATAGTCCCTGCACCATGAATTATATGATGAGTCATGGATGTAACGACGAGTCTTTTTGTGACTTATCCATCACATTTAGTAGTTTTTAAAAAAGGTTTCCCAGGGGTGTTTTCATACTTTCCTTATTTCCAAGACTTATACTACATTATTTTGAAAGAATTTTAAGAGGTATTAAGAGGGATTAGTCTACCCTTTACCCTCATTCTCTCCTAAAAACTTAGAAAATTATTAGAAAAGTGATTCATTTCCTCCAAATAGAGAAACTAGAGTTCCTCATCAGACGCTCTAACAATTTAAGTTCTTAGCAAGAACTCACCTTCCAGGTATGTGGGATGTCATCAATGGGTATCCTTTCACCCATTGATTCCCAAATAACTCAAAATTTCTCAACTTCCTCATAGATTAAATTTTAGGGTTTTCATTCAATTTACCATTTCTCTATTATTTTAGTTCCCTTATGATTCTTATAGCACAATTATGTATTTTTCATGATTTTTGTATTTTTCATAACCTAATATTTCATAAATTGATATTTAGCTTGATTTCGTAGTATTTTCATATGGATTGATTTTTAGTCATAGAGCTTGGCGTGTTATGAACACACGATCCTAATATCTAATGATTTTAGCAAGAACAAACATAACTAATTTCAGTTTACAAATTTACAGCATATATTTTGTTACACAGATCTTCAGGATGCTTTCAAATAAAGTATGTTTGACTCAGTTTCAGCATACTAGTTTATGAGCTATCAATATAAACCAGTATGAGAGAAGTACTTAGCACCGAGTTAGACTGGGGTTTAGCATACCTAAGTCCTAAAACTACATGCCACCATAGGTTATTTAGCCCTCCTAGTTGGGTATCAGTTTAATGATCACGCCAACCATGCCTTTATACCCTGGCAAGGTATATTGGGCCCTTTTGATAGGTTGTATACATCGAACTCCATGTTTAGCTCACATGGTTTATGTTGGTTATCAAGCTCTCCCATAGATTCAGACGTAGTATTTATACATGAGCCTGAGTTAAGATTTTGTTTACTTTTAAACTATGACTTTTCAACTTTATTTTCCATGCAGGTTTATATGCATCTATAATAGGGACATTATACCACGGTTCTACTTTCCATTTCAGTTTAATATATCAGTAGTTTCTAATATGTTCAACTATTTTATAGTTGCATATCTCACATGCTCAGTATATTTAAAGTATTGATTGTATATTTTCTCCTTACATTGTATCATCTGATGATATAGGTTTGGAAGCTCATCATTAGCCTCATGGTTAGTACGCTTCAGTGCCACTTAAGCTACTGTCAGTGGTGAGTCCTCATCATCCGAGGACAAGGACTTTATTTCTTATACACAGTATTCTTGTTTCAGATATTTAGAGTTAGCTGGGGATATGTCCCAGCAACTCTTCAGTTAGTAAAGGCTTCAGATATAGAGTTAGATTTTCAGCTTATTCAGTTTTAATATTTCTTTTTAGATATGGATTTCCATTATCAGTATTCTTGTCATCCAGACTTGACATTTTTATATACTTACAAACATTTAAACCAGTTAACTTTTACATTAGTTATTCAGTTATTTCTAGTACTATTAGTATTATGTCAGGCCATGGTTTAGCTTGGGGTAACTTATGGCTCTAGGCACCGTGTTACTTCTAGGGTGTAGACTCGAGTCATGACAAACTTTGTGTCAAAGCATCAGTTTAAAGTGTCCTAGGGTGTCTGAAAGTCACATTAAGTAGAGTCTCATTCATGGGTGTAAAACGTTCCACACTTATGAGGGAGAGGCTATAAAATATTTTACCAAGTCTCACTTCTATCATGTTCATATCGTGCGATAGAGTGTAAATTCTACTTAATCCCCTTCTAATTCATACTCTATGCATTTATAGAAAATGCCTCCCAGAAGAGCCAATGGATAAAGGAACAACAAAGGTAACCAGTAAGCTCTCCAGCTACAACAGATCCCCTAAATGAGTAAGTTACTCATGCTGAATTCAGAGCAACTTTTCAAGTGCTTTCTTAGGCTATGACCAATCAGGTCATCCAACAATTTGTTGAACCTACTAATCCAAATATAAATGCATCTTCGATGAAATTCTGAGATTTTAGTCGAATGAATCCTCCAAAGTTCTATGGTTTAAAGGCGGATGAAGATCCACATGACTTTATTAATGAGGTTCAAAAGATCACTTAGATTATGGGCATTACTTCAGTTGAGAGTGCAGATTTGACCTCTTATCAGTTGAAGGAAGTGGCTCAGACTTGGTTCAAGTAGTGGAAAGATTGTGGATGTGTAGATGAAGTCCCAGTTGACTGGGATAAGTTTGTGACTAATTTTCTGGGCAAGTTCTTTCCTCATGAGTTGAGTAAAATTAAGATTGAAGAGTTTATCAACTTGAAATAGGGTAACATGTTGTAAAGGAATACTCTTTGAAGTTTACCCAGCTCTCTAGGTATGCCCCAGAGATGGTTGCGAGGCAAAGGCTTGAATGAGTAAGTTTATTTCAGGTGTTTCTGAGTCGGTGGTCAATAAAGTTTGTTTTGGGTGTTTCTGAGTCGGTGGGCAAGAAGTGAAGGACCACTATGCTTATTAGGGATAAGGATATCTCTAGGCTTATGACACATGCCTAATAAATTGAGGAAAAGAAGATGAAAGAGAAGGGGAGGGAGACTAAGAGAGCTAGAATAGGTAACTTTGATTATTCTCAGTAGAGGTCAGACGGTGGTAATTGATCTCAGTTTCGACAGAGGTCTTCAGCTCCAGCACCTTCTTCAGCCAGTGCACCATCTCTCAGGCCTCGTTATGAACAGAAGAATAGAGCATCAAACTCTAAGTCTCAAGGTAGTGTTACAGGAAGCCGTACTTTTACAGCATGTCCTAAGTATGGTAAGAACCATCCAGGTGAGTGTCATCTTGGCAAAGAGGGTTGTTTTGGATGTGGTTAGATAGGCCACAGGTTTAGGCAATACCATTCTTTTGGATATGGAAATAGGGGTAACAAGTCTCAGTCTACTACTTCAGCAGCCCCTTCAGGTTGCCCAACTCAGCAGGGTGCTTTTTCAGATACCGGCGGTGGTCAGTGCCATAATTTCTTTTATGCCTTGTCTTTTTGTCAGGATCAGGGGACCTCGTCAAATGTAGTCACTTATATGTTATGGGTTTTCCATGTAGATGTTTATGCATTGTTAGATCTCGAAGCCATACTTTCCTTTGTGAATCTTTTTACTGTAGTAGATTTTGATGTCAGTGTTGAAATCCATTCAAAACCCTTCTCAGTCTCTACTTCTGTTGGTGACTAAATCATAGCTAAATAGGTATACAGAAATTGCCCAATTTTAGTTTCCTTAAAGATTTCCACAGTTGATCCAGTATAATTAGAAATGACTACATTTGATGTCATTCTTGGACTATAGAACCAGAGTCATTAAGTTTCAGTTTCTAAATGAACTAGTCTTAAAATGGAAGGGTTAGTACTTTAGCACCTATAGGTCGATTTGTCTCTTATCTTAAGGCTAGGAAAATGATCTATAAGTGTTGCATCTACCATCTAGTTTGGGTCAAGGATTTCAAGTTTGAAAGCCGAACTTTTCAGTAAGTTCCAGTTGTAAATGAGTTTCCAGAAGTGTTTCCTGAAGAACTGTACAGAGTCCCTCCCGGGTGGTATTTAGACTTTGGAATAGACCCTCTTCTAGATACCCAGCCTATCTCGATCCCTCCTTACAAAATGTCTCTATTTGAGCTTAAGGAATTGAAGGACCAGTTAAAGGACCTTTTAGACAAGGCTTTATCAGACCCAGTATCTCTCTATGGGGTGCTCTATTCTCTTTGTGCGTATGAAAAACTGTTCCTTTAAAATGTGCACCGATTACCATAGGTTAAACAAAGTAACAATCAAGAATAAGTATCCCATTCCTAGGATTAATGAATTATTTGACCAGCTTCAAGATGCTAGTTGCTTTTCAAAGATAGACCTCAGATCTGGCTATCATCAGCTCAGAACCAAAGGATGTGACATCCTGAAGATAACCTTCAAAACTTGGTATGGTCAATCTGAATGTATTGTTATGTCTTTTGGACTAACGAATACTCCTTCAGCTTTTATGGACTTAATGAATAGTGTTCAAGCAGTACTTGGACATATTTGTTATTATCTTTATAGATGACATCCTTGTTTATTCTTGGAGTGAGGATGACATGCATGCCATTTAAGGAATGTATTGCAGACTATAAAAGATCACTAGTTATTCGCTAAATTCAGCAAGTGTGAATTCTAGTTGAAATCAGTAGCATTCCTTATTCACATCATTTCTAGCGAGGGCATTCGGTTGATCCTCAAAAGACCAAAGTAGTTAAGAACTGGCCTAGACCCATTTCTTCGTCAGACATTAGGAGTTTCTTGGGTTTAGCCGATTACTATAGATGGTTTGTTGAAGGATTTTTATATATTGCTTCTCATATGTCCAGATTGACTCCAAAGAAAATCAAGTTTCAATGATCCGATGCTTTCTAGAAGAGTTTTCAGGAGTTGAAGACTCGATTCACTTCTGCTCTAGTTTTGACTCTATCGGAGGGTACAGAAGGGTTTGTTGTTTGTTGTGATTCCTCTAGAGTTGGACTCAATTATGTGTTGATGTAGCATGGTAAGGTCATAGCTTATGCCTCTAGACAACTCAAAGTCTATAAGAAGAATTATCCGACTCATGATCTTGAGTTGGCAACAGTTGTTTTTGCCTTAAAGATTTGGAGGCACTATCTTTATAAAGTTCATGTGGATGTGTTCACCGATCATAATATCCTTCAGTATGTGTTTATTCAAAAAGATCTAAATCTTTATTAGAGAAGATGGCTAGAGTTGTTGAAAGATTATGATTACGAGTAAAGCCCATATAGTGGCCGATACCCTTAGTATATGTTTGATGGGTAGTGTTGCTCATGTGGAGGATGAAAAGAAAGAGTTAGTTTGTGATGTTCACTGACTTGCTAGATTGGGGGTTCTTTTAGTTGATTCACTAGAAGTTAGTATTATGGTTCAAAATCTTCTTTAGTCACAGAGGTGAAGCCAAAGCAAGATAGCGATCCTATTTTGCTTAAGTTAAAAAAAGAGTCCAAAGTTAGAAGGTGGAGGTTTTCTCCCAAGGGAGAGATGGTGTTCTTCTTTATCAAGGCTGATTATGTGTTCCAGATATAGATGATTTGAGACAACAGATATTGATAGAAGCTCATAGTTCTTAATATTCTGTTCACCTAGGTGACACCTAGATGTACCGTGGCCTATTTCTAGTGGAGTGGCATGAAGAAGGATATCGCGGAATTTGTGGCTAAGTGTCTAAATTGCTAGCAGGTTAAGGTTGAACACCAGAGACCAGGTGGTATGACTTTGAATAGTAGTATTTCTACTTGGAAGTGGTAAGAGGTTAATACGAACTTTATTACAAGGCTACCTCATACGCGTTGAGAACCTGATTCTATATGGGTTATTGTTGATCGCTTGACCAAGTAAGCATATTTCTTGCTAGTTAACACACCAGATTCAGTCAAGGATTATGCTAGGCTATATCTTAGAGAGTTGGTCAAGTTGCATAGAGTCCCTTTGACCATCATTTTGGATACGTGTACTCAGTTTACTTCATAGTTTTGGAAGTTCTTTTAGAAGGGTCTTGGTACCCAGATTCATCTTAGCATAACTTTTTACCCATAGACAAATGGTCAGGAAGAGCGGACCATTCAGACCTTAGAGGATATATTGAGAGCTTGTGTGATAGACTTTAAGAGTAGTTGGGATGATCACTTGCCTCTCATTGAGTTTGCTTATAATAACAGTTATCACTCTAGTATTCAAATGGCTCTATTTGAGATGCTCTATGGTAGGATATGCTTATCTCCTATTGGTTGATTTGAGGTTGGTGAAGCTACTTTGATAGCGCCTAAATCAATTTATGAGGCTATGGAGAAAGTTCAACTATTTAGAGAAAGGCTGAAAATAGCTCAGAGTCGCAAGAATCCTAATACAAATATGAGAAGAAGAGAGCTTGAGTTCTCAGTTGATGATTGAGTTTACTTGAAAATTTTACCCATGAAAGGGGTGATGAGGTTTGGTAAGAAAGGGAAACTCAGTCCCCGATAGGTTAGTCCTTATAGGATTTTGAGGCTCATTGACAATGTGGCCTATGAGTTAGAATTGCCTACAGATTTAGCATCGGTGCGTCTAGTCTCCCATGTATCCCTATTGAAAAAATGCATTGGTGATCCAGCCTTAGTTGTTCCATTAGGGAGTGTGGGCATGAAAGATGGTCTTGCTTACAAAGAGGTCCTAGTTGAGATTTTTGACCACCAAGTATGTAAGTTGAGGAACAAAAAAGTCGCTTTAGTGAAAATTCTTTAGAGGAATTAGCTAGTTGGAGGAGCTACTAGGGAAGCAAAGGCAGATATGATGACCAAGTACCCTCACCTTTTTTCCCTTCTAATTCAGTTTCAGCTTGATGTAATAGTTTCCTCCTTTGTTTTCATGTATTAGCATCCATGCATGTTTCATATATTCAGTTCACCCTATGTTTTAGTCAGAAATTAGTTATTATGTCGATAATCAGCTTTTAGAACTCAGTTTTGGGATTGCAGCTCTTTCCCTATAGTGTCAACTTATTAGTTAGTTTTCATTCGAGAACGAATATTCCCAAGTGGGAGATATTGTAACACCCCAAAAGTTTCTAAGGCTTTATTTCAGACTTAGCACAGAAATTAGAAAGAAATCAACTAAAAAAAACACAGGATGACCCTAACCACAAGTCATGGTCAGGTCTAATGAGTCATCATCAGCACTCGTCCTGAGTGTAGCAACCCAAAGTCCAAAAGGATGAAAATTCATCCTAGTGGTTACGTCTCCTAACAATGGATCATGGTCAGTCATGATGGTTCGTTATCTGCACCCTTCCAGAGAGATCTAGTGAAACTTTTGAAAATTGAAGTTTCTACCCAATGACAACGACTCCTCATGACGATTCGTGGGACCACCTATTGCTAAGAGGCCTAAAAACAGTCCCCGTACCATGACTCAGATGATGAGTCATTGTATGTCACAGTGAGTCATCCTGTGACTCATCCATCCCGTTCAGTAGTTTTAAAAAATGGTTTCCCAAGAGTTTTTTCGTACTTTCCTTATTTCCTAGACTTATACTACATTGTTTAAAGGTGTTTTGAGAGGGATTAAGAGGGATTGGTCGATTCTTTACCCTCATTTTCTCCTAAACACTTAGAAAATTATCCGAAGAGAGATTCATCTCTTCAAAATAGAGAAACTAGGATTCCTCATCAGAAGCTCTAGAGATTCAAGTTCTTTGCAAGAACCCACCTTCCCCCACCTTCCAGGTATATGGGATTTCATCAATGGGTACCCTTTAAGCTATTGAGTCCTAAATAACTCAAAATTTCTCAGCTTTCTCATAGATTAAAGTTTAGGGTTTTTATTCAGTTTATGATTTCCCTATTATTTCTGTTCCCTCATGATTCCTATAGCACAATTATGTATTTTTCATGATTTTGGTATTTTGTATATATTCCATTATACAGATCTTCAGTATACTTTTAGATAAAGTATGTTTTGACTCAATTTTAGTATATTAGTTTATGATCTAAAAGTATAAACCAGTATAGGAGTAGTACTTAGCATCAAGTTGGACTGGGGTTCAGTACACCCAAGTCCCAAAACTAAGTACCACCGTAGGTTATTTAGCCTCCCAGTTGGACATCAGTTTAGTAATCACGCCAGCCATGTCTTAATAACCTGGCAAGGTATATTGGGCCCTTTCGATGGGGTGTATACATTGGACTCCACATTTAACTCACGTGGTTTATGTCGGTTAATAAGATCTTCCACATATTCAGACTTAGTGTTTGTAAATGACCCTCAATTCAGATTTTGCTTACTTTTAAACTATGAATTTTCAGCTTTATCTTTCGTACCATTTTATATGCATCTATAATAGGGTCATTGTACAAAAGTTCAACTTTGCATTTTATAATGTATTTTAGTTCAGTATATCAGTAGTTTCCAACATGTTCAATTATTTTATAGTTGCATATCTCACATGCTCAATACATTCAAAGTACTACTCGCATACTTTCTCCTTGTGTTGTATCATCTTATGATATAGGTTTGGACATTCAGCATTAGCCCCACAGTTAGTACACTTCAGTGCCACTTAAGCTACTGTCAGTGGTGAGTCCTAATCATCTATGGACAAGGACTTTATTTTTTATTTATAGTATTCTTGTTTCAGATATTTAGAGTTAGCTGGGAACATGTCCCAGCAACTCTTCAGTTAGTAGAGGCTTTCAGACATATAGTCAAATTTTCAGCTTGTTCGATTTTAGTATTTCCTTTTAGACATGGATTTTCATTATTAGTATTCATGTCATCCAGACTTGACATTTTTACAAACTTACAAACATTTAAACCAGTTAGCTTCTGCATCAGTTATTCAGTTATTTCCAGTATTATTAATATTATGCCAGGCCATGGGTTAGCTTGGGATCACTTGTGACTCTAAGCACTATGTTACGTCCAGAGTATAGACTCGGGTTGTGACAGTTTGCTAGAATTTTAAGTTGAATTTGGGGGATTAATATGATTTGGTTAATCAAAATTTCAACCAATGAAACCCTGCCACATAATAAATTAAAAGCCTATTTGTTATTCCTAATGGGGCCATTAGTGGAAAGGTGTAACACCGCACACTTTCGGGCAAGAATTTAAACCATTCTTCATATGCGTTTAGGCCCGAACCCAATGATTTCTAGTTAAATATAAGTGTTTAGATCAATCCTATAGTGTGTTAAGTTTATTAGATGTGAATTAAGGTTATAATAAATCTCTAGTACTAAGTTGAGTTGAAAGGTTCTTTAATGATTAAGTTTTTGTATAGGTTCACACAAGGGTCAACCTAGAATATGTAGAGTTCGTGACCCATTACATATCAAATTAAAGATTTTTGAGTCTTCTTTCCAATGCCACCAACTACGCATATATCGAAGTACCAGGTAATATGTTATGTGCGTTTTACTGAGAAACAATAAAAAAATAATGGGATTTTCCCAACTCTAATTATTTTAAGGGCGTTTTGGTCATTTTCTCTTATAATCAGAGATACTGATTTGAAATTCTCTCATTCCTCTCCTTTCTCCCTCAAACTCCCAACTCCAAGTCTTAAGGAAAATCATGCTAGGGTTCTCAATTCCAAAAATTTTCTCCACAATTCTTTTCTCTAAGGTATGTTGAACAATCCACACTCAAGTAAAGAGAACGATTGTTGAATTAGGATTGAGAATGGTTTAACGAAAGATGAAGAGATTCAACCTTGTGAACCCTTTTCTATGAAATTATTCCTAATCATGATTTGAACTTGGGATTGAGCGATGTTACTTGAATTATTAAATCACCATATTATGAATTTAAAGTTAGGATATGTTGGGGGTCAAGAAATCATGTTTTTGATACATTATTTTTGAAAATTTTAAGCCTTTGGTGAAAGAAAGAAATTTATCCCCATCCCTTGGTCTCTTGCAAAATGATGACTTTATTATGAATCTTAAAACCTTTAATGGATTTAAAATGTGTTCTATGATTAATTGATAAATTGTTGTCACCACCCATACTAGTTGAGGAATATTGTGTTGAAATTGTAAATTTAAATCGTAATGGGGGCAATTTGACCTAAGTTAATATGTTTACAAGATTTTGAATATTTGTGACTCCTAAATGGTTAATGAATCCCAAAAATGATTTGAATGATTTTTAAGCATCATTTTTATACATGGTTTTTGACATGATGAGCATAAGAAATTGATAAAAGACCTTATGGTAATGTAATTGATGAACGGATGACTTGCAAGTCTTGGTATGACGATACCAAATATGATGTATGTCCTTAATAGAAATAGAATATTTTCAAAAGATATTTGATGATATGAAAATATGAAAATATGGGCTTAAAGAAAATTAGATGGTTAATCGAGAAGGTGTGAGTTCAAATGGCTCAACACCCGAAACTTATATTTTGCCAACGTAGGGATGGTTCGATCCTTAATTGGATGACCTTATGATTTCCCTCTATGATGATGATTATGATAGCCTATATAATGTATATTCTGGTCCATGCGACAAACATGGATTTGGGCTTAGCCGGTCGAGTGTTGATCGGACCCACATAGCTCATAGTGTATATACAAAGATCAGGGATACCATCTAGTTCAAAATTAAAGAAAAGAATGTTTACGATTTAACTTTTGGAGTCACTATATTATATTCCTCATTGTGTTTCAGTTTCGCTGTTTAGTTTTACTCTACATAATATATATTGTCCTTTTTCCTGGCTTGCATACTAGCATTCGTCGTACTGACCATCCCTGGATGCTACATCATGAAATGATGTAGATTCAGGGGCATAGTCTCATGGTTCTGTGCAGCATTAGGATTTGCTCGTGACAGCTTCAGCTAGTGGTAAGACCTCAATTCTCCGGAAGGCCAAGTTGATTCCTTTGTCAGACTTCGTGTCATTTTTTTATGATATTTGTCGGGGCCAATTTAGGCTTTCATTCATATGTTTAGTTTCTTTGTAGACCTAAGTCAATGTTTTTATTTCAAATGTTTCAATTTCAAATACTTTGAAATTTCTTTAATGATGTTTTGAATGGATTTTTAAATGGGTCTTTTCGCAAATACTTTATTGAATGCTCATGATGAACATTAGGAGGTTCTCTAGGGCATTTTTTGGTTTGAGGGCCAGTTACATCCATGGCCTAGTCTTGGGTCGTAAAAAACTTGGTATCAAAGCACAGAGTTCAAGTGTCTTAGGGTGTTATGAAGTCATGTCTAGTAGAGTCTTTCTTATGGGTGTGTTGCGTACCACACTTATAATCAGGAGACTGTGGGGCATTTAGGAAATGTTTCCCATTCTTTCATATTCCAAATTGTGCAATAAATCAGTCCATAAGAAATATTATCTAGATTCATGCATTGCTTCAATTCCACCGATTATGCCTAATCATTAAGGTGACAGAAGCATGAAATTAGACTCCTAATTAAGTGATCTTTTAAGATAGAGTCATATAAAGGTTAAGAAATAGCACAAGGACTTGAAAGGAGTCCATCAGTGTAGTCAAGTCTAATGATCCTAAGTGCATACCCCTATCTACATAAATCGTGCATTTAATTCAAGGTGAGATGTGTATTCAGATCCCTTTCAAAACCTTGTTACAGGTGACCAGCTTAAGAGGGAAAGTGTGTATCTGAATATTGGGGTAGTATTGCCACCTGGAAGATAGTTTAAATTAGAGTGTTATGAGCTACGAGAAGTAAAATGATCCCAGAACTAGAAATATGGAGCCATAAGTTTAGAATCCAAAGAGTGGGGCTAGTGATTGATTGAAGAATGTAGCTAGAGCCATGTAACCAGTAAGTGAATGATAAGGGTGGTATGATCTTATGGTGTTGACTAAGGTGTGGAAGGATTTGTGGATTTTATGTTAATTAATAGAGAAAGAGTGGTTACTTAAGATGTTTTAGAATTTATTTGAAAAGGGAAGAATCTTGTGATGGCATGTCAATGTGGTCATAAAGATCAAGTGTAGGTTGTGAACGGAAGGATAGAGTGGTTAAGAATTTATAGATTTAAGCTTCAATTTATGGGTCTTGGAGAAGGAGATTGATAGTTAGATAGTCTGTAAGTTCAACTATCTTATTTTGAAGATTAGTGGACTGGTGATCTTAGATTATTATCTTGTAGCTGTAAGCTTGTATAGTATGCTAGGAGATATATAGTGAATATTAAGTTGAAGAGGTAATGTTGTGAAAGAGATTATGCTTGTAAGTCACAATTAATTGGAAGAAAAAAATTAAGATCGATTATTTTGCCAAAAACTTTGGTGGGATGGTGTTTCCCAGGTTTTGTCGGATAGCTATGAGTTAGTATAGTATGTGAGATATTTCTTTAAAATCCATGTTTGGTACTAGACGCTAAGTTTGAACTTTAGGTATTGACTGTAGTGAAAATAATGATAGTTTGATGATAGTAACACAGTCTTTGTGGAAATAAATCTATTAGGCTAGATGTGGTATATGGAATAGTTTAAGTTAATATCTCTTTGGGATGTTTGAATGTGTGCGCATGATTTATATGAGGACTAGCGTTGAAACAATAAATTGTGGCTAATTCATTAGATAGATAAGAGCCTTAAGTTGGTAAGAACAAGGTGCACTCAGTTTTAAGTTTATAAGTGCTATGGGTACCTAGTTAGTATTCTTGAGTTTCTACATATGGAAGAGGATAGGTAGTTACTATTTGGTGTTCATTAGAATGAATTGAGGGAATTATAGATCTAAATAGTCGAAGTTGAGCCTATTGTATAGGATTACATTCCTTTGAACTTGGCAGGTATGAGATTAGAGGGGTGATGCTAGTAGACTAAGAATAAGAGGCTAGATCGTTAAGTGTTAGAGAAAGTGGATATGTACGCCTATGAAAATTTAAGTTACATGATTATGACTTTGGAGGCTAGAGAAAGTTGAGAGAAGTATCTCTGAAGGGATGTCCTATAAATAAGTTGGTATCTTCCAAATGTAGTTTATCAGAGTGGGTTTGGCATAATTATGTATAGTGATACCACACCATACCAAGTGTTATGCTTATAGCTCAATTGAGAGAATAGGTCCATAGACCTAAGATAGCGGCCTTTGATCTAAGGGGGAGATGATGAGGAGTTGATTCAGGGCAAGTCTTGATATTTCTAGTGATGTTGAGTTTGAAAAAAGAGTTATGATGTGTGCCTTAGTGATCCATTCTGTAATAACCCTCGTTGTGATTTTAAGAATTTTCCATATTTTAACTATTTTTCTCTTCTCTTTATTGCTACATATCATTTATAAGTTGCGGGAATAGTTTGTATGGTCCCCGATGCGTTCAGGAGTGATTTATATGACTTTGTTGTTTTGAATAGCCTTTAAGTGATTAGTTTGACTTTGGTAAATATTTTGTGATCCGAGCATCGGATGGTGATTCTAGCAGTTCCATTAGATCCAGAATGTTGATTTTGGGTTATTAGCGTAGTTAGTTCGGGTCCCGAGCCTTTATATTTTATTTTGAGTGTTTAGACAATAACTAGTTAAAATAGCCTAAATGGGGTCCTGGGGGTTAATTTATTGTAAACGACCTCTTTTCGTAAATCTGATGATTCCTTTGAGACCGAAATGTAGTTTCCAAGCTATTAGCATATTTGGTTTGTGCTAGAGAGGTTCCGGATGAGTTTTGGATGAGTTTTTGAATATTCTGGGTGCTTTGGTCCTGTTTAAGTAAAATCTGTCGACAAAAAGGTTCATTATTAGTTTTAAAGATAGAAAAATTATTTTGAAACTTCTAAAATGTCATGCATGAATTATAGAATTGATCTAAAACGTTTGGTGTAATATTAATAAGCGAGATTGAGTTTTTATTTTGAAACATGAAATAATTTTTTAACAAGCAAAAAAAATATCTGACTGGAAAACATGCATGAAATTGAGTTCCGACTAAACGAATAGATTCGTATCATTATTTAAAAATTATAGGAAAACGAATCGGTGTGTTTCACTATCGTATGAGGGATTTATGGATTTCTTAGCAAAAACAAAAGTTGTTGGTGCAAAAGGTTGTAGGTGCACAACTTTAGCGATGGAAGAAAAAATCTTTTAGCGACGGAGAATGGGCTTTAGTGATAGAAATGGTGCCTGAGTATATTATAAATTTCAGACTTCGTCCTTTCACTAAAAATTGGCTTTTGAAAGCTAGAAAGCTCTATTTTAGGTGATTCTCGATGCGTTTTTCTCGTATAATCATTAGGTATGCTATTCTACCTTAGTTTTGTTCATTTTCCAATATTATCCATCTCGTTTCTCATCATTTTGATCCATAAAGTTGAGTTTTGAAATTCAAAGTTATGAAATCAAAAATTCATGATTTGAAGGTCGATTTGGAATGGGTTTTCATTGATTTTGAAATTTAATGTCCTTGTATCATGGGTAAATGGATTTGGATAAAAGTTTTTTGAAATTTCTCATTTTAAATCGCGTTTGATAATGAATTTTGGGGGTTTTACCCAGTAAAGTACAAAATTAATTTTACTTTGAATTCAAGTCCGATTTCAACTCGATTTTCCTTGTGTTTTCAGATTTAGAACACTAAAAGTATGGGGAACATGATTCTTAAATAAAATCCTGATTTTACCCTTGTATTTTCAAAATCAATTTTGTAAGTGATTTTTGATCCGAAACCAAATATATCAATATGGGTATCGATGGACTCCTTTTGACTTGTAGATGTTATATTTGGCTATATTGGTCGTGTTTGGTGTTGATTCGAGGGAGTAGAGCTTTTGGTTGATGGTTCTGACTATGTTTTGGATTGTAGATCTTCTTTAAAGGCAAGTTGAGATGTATCTTGACTCTTTTTAGAGGTATTTGATGTGTTGTATGCTTGTTTGCTTGTGTGTTGTGAATCCCTTAGGGTTTGGGGCCCTCCCAGCTTATGTGAAATGGTGAGCATCTCCGCGGGTACCAATCTCTTGATGGATTATAGTTAGATAATTGCTTATCTTAGTTAGTCTTGCTACTTGTGAATACACTTAGAGTATATTGTAGATAGATAAGTTATTGATCTTGAATAATTGATAGTGAGTACCTATTTAAGAGCTTGTATCATGTTTAGTGGGATTTGACATGATGATCGGGGTTTAGCAACCTTTAAGGGGATAATTTTGCTATTAGTGTTATTTGATGGATTGATTGAGATTTAGTAAATTCTTATAGTATAAATAGAGTTGTAAGAGTTGATGTGATAATCGGGGTTTACTATCTCTTAGTGGAGTATATTGTTAACTAGAGTAGTTCTCTTTTTAGTTATTTAGGCTAATGATGTCATCTTTGGGAAAGACGGGACTTATGGTAAGGAACAAGCTAGGTTTTGGGGTAGGTCCACTATATATTATTGTTTGGATTGTTTACTATTTTCGTGTTTTCTGTGTGGAGGCTTATGTGAATATTATTGACTTGATAGTTTATTATTATATTGTGATGCCCGTGTGGGGACTAGTATTATACTTATTTGTGCATTAATTTTCTTATCATAGTACTGATGCCCGTGTGGGGGCTTGATTTGAATTGTCATTATAGGCCTTATTTGTACATTGAATGCCTTTATTGTTGTTACAACCCTGTGTGGGGGCTTGATTTGATATTATAGGCCTTATTTGTGCATTAATTACCTTAGGATAAAGTGGTGTATTCACTGGTTGTAGATTGAATGGGTGACTAGGGTAGTCGGGGTGGTGGTTCTTGCCATCACCTTGGATAAGGGTCTTATTATCAACAATGTTTGATGAGTAAACGTGTTTCATACTCACCCTTGCTTTTCTTTCCTTTTTCTTGTCTTCTACACCCTGTACAGGTATTGGTTCGAGTAGCAGATTGTAGAATTTCATTCCCTCAGTGTTGATGTTGCGGATATCGAGGTAGTGGCTGACAAATTTCAGTTCTTACTGGATCTCTCCTCTTTTGTATCTTGTGCTTCTTTTTGCATTTAAGATATTTTAGATTAATTGATATTATTCTGTATTAGAGGCTTGTACTAGTGACAACCAGACCTTAGATGTATATTGAATTATTATTTCATCTTTTATATTTTGGGATTATTCTATTCTTCTTCTTCCTCTTCTGATTTACTTTGATTATCGAGTTTGGGTAAGGATAGGCTTACCTGTATTGTAGGGTGTGATAGGTTCCATCACAGACTCTATCTTTGGGTCATGACAAATTAGTATTAGAGCCCTAGGTTCAATGGTCTCATTAGCACAAGCCAAGTCTAGTAGAGTCTTGCAGATCGGTGTAGAGATGTCTGTTATCTATCTTCGAGAGGCTACATGACTTTAGGAGAAATCCAATCCTTTACTTCATTCTGTGTTGTGCGTTCATAGCTTGGTGTAACTCAAAACCTCTTATTCATTCTCTCACAGATGGTGAGCACACATTCTTCCTTGGCTATAGATTAAGAGCCCATGCCTTCGATATACGGTAGGGGCAGAGGTTGAATTAGGACATCCATACCAGCTAGAGGTCATGTTGGGATTGCGTGTTTAGGTTCTAGAGTTGCTAGTGGTGATAGGTCTATTGACATAGAGGGGTTGATGCCAGTACAAACACCGCATGTGATCATGTCCATACCTATGCTTGAGGATTGCTTGGTATGAGTGTTGGGATTCCTCGAGAGGATGTCTCCTACTTTCATTCGGCGTGCTACTTCAGGGCTTCAGACTCCAGGTGCACATTTGACTATATATTCTCCTAGTGTTGATGAGATATTGTCGGGTATTGCTCCACATCCAGTGACTTTACCCTTTATGCCTATGGAAGGACATAGTAGGTTTGTAGAGTTCATAAGAACAGATCCTCCTCGGTTCGATGGAGATCCTAGGATTTATGCTTGTTGAATCCAAACGCACACGCAAGTGTACGCGGTCATACAAGTAATATAGGATTGAGAGTCCAGATATCATACCCACAGGGACTTGTCGATTAACTATTTTTCTAAATTAAACTAATACTTATTATTTATTCAAGAAGTAAATCCCAAAATATGTATTTATGAATTAACTAAATTAAAAATAAAAATAAAATAACTAATGAACAATTAACCAAGATGAAGAGCAGATTTTACGCAATTAATGAATGAAGCGATCTAGAATTACGGATTCGCTAACAATCATGTCGAGTATCAATTTCATCAACTTATTTGATTTTCTAGTTGCTGATTTACGGGGTTAATTATATGATCATGGTCTTCTGAGCCTCTAATCATCTATTCTGATTGACCTCACAACTACATCGTTGAGCGAGGATGTGATAACGCAATCCGAAGCATTTATATAAGAACAACTATAATGATAATCAAATTAATCGAATCAAGAGTTACTAAACAACCACGTTATCAACTACCATAATACAAGAATGAGAAGTTTAACTCCACGTAGACATGGAGCAATTACAACAAATCATCAAAAGAAAAACGTAATAATTAAGGAGAAGAAAAGATGTAACCAATATTCTCTGGCCTCTATGGCGGCTTCTAGCTCTTTATAGGTCAAAATTTGTATAAAAGCTGATTTTATGGAATATTTATAGGTGTTGGAAAAAACTCCAAATAAAATAACTAAGTCCAAAATAGACTAGGAAAATTCAGATTCGGACCGGACTACCTCCATGCTACGAGACTCAAGGCGTTAATTTCACTGT
The DNA here is from genome assembly GCA_031232105.1 of Capsicum rhomboideum. Classification (NCBI taxonomy): domain Eukaryota; kingdom Viridiplantae; phylum Streptophyta; class Magnoliopsida; order Solanales; family Solanaceae; genus Capsicum; species Capsicum rhomboideum. Next base: position 148,490,401 of record CP124714.1, on the reverse strand, counting down.
GCACCGCCTCTAGCTTTTATTCTTTAGCTTTAAAATGCTCCACGTGTGCAACCAACTTTTTTCTTTCTTGTTTTCAATTCAGTTTTTGCCTAATGTTTGATAGTATATAAATATTAATAAATATTCTATTCAATCTATTAAGCTGCCTGCTTGATTTCCTTATATAATCTTCCATCTTTAATTCGTTGTGGCTCCAATTCTCTTTATCTTCACACCAATATTTAATTCTACACATTAAAATATAATATTACGCACAATTCATAAAACCAATGCTCGAAAAGGATAAATAAAAATACTAAATGTGAGGCAAATAATGACTAAAAATATATATTTTAACCTCACATCACCACGCCACACTTATACTCTTGCTCGTCCTCGAGCTAACATTAAGGCTTATCTCAATAAATCAAGCTAGGAATGCCACCACTTTGGTTGATACAAACACCATATGACAATTCACATCATCAAGTACACATCCCGATCATTATGCAAGAAATATAAAGAAAAAACAAACCTCTAACTTCCTAACCTCAAAGACGGACTCTAACTCATCAAATTTAAGTTTGTTCACCTACTCTTATCAAAGAAAGCTAATGACATCACCAATCTATCATGAAACAAGTTCCCTCATAAGAAGAAATAATCCAGACACTCAATTCTAAAGATCGAATATAATTTAAGGACTTTGCATCAAAGAACAACTCTCACACTAACAAATGAATTCACATGTATGCACAAAGAACCATAAGCTTGCCCATTAAGTACATCTCCACTAATTAAGCATGTTCGATTAGAATCAATTAGGACTTCAACGGATTGTAATGTCTGCTAGGGGATGGGTAGGAAAACTATATAATGGTGACTTACACTTCCGTAAGCACTTTGTACTTTTTTAGGCTTCATCACCTATTAGTTTCTACTGTTTATTTTTAGCCCTCTCTTCAACAAATATTTTCACTAGTATTCTCACCTTAGCAAGAACGTTTCACTTTTTTTCAAGCAATTTTTTCTCTTCTTTTTTTCATGTTACATTCTTTCTAAAAGGGTCTTTTCATCACTTTGTAGCTATCATTGGTCACCTTTTACACTTAATCATCCCCTTTATTCAAATTTAACAATTATATATAACAAGTTTATGCTACAGTGCCTAAGGAAGCAAGGTGTAAAAACTAGGGATTCAACAAATGGATCAAGGTAAAAATACGACTACCAAACTAAAGGCTACAGGCTCAAAGAGGTTAACTTGTGGTATAATAGCTGAAAAGACTAAAATTCTCAAGACAAATCAAGGAAAGCCTATATCATCTTCTAAACAGAGCAACACTTTTTATTTAGCTTCAGTAACATGCAGGGCAAGTTCTAGACTAAGATGCCAAACATGAAATATATGCAAGAAAACCTCACCATACATGGCATGAGCATCAATCAAGATGGATCAATTCCACTTCTAAGACAGACAGGGACATAACGAACTACACAATAAAAAAGTTATATACAGAGCCACAACCATGAGCCTAAGTGTCAAAATGTATGCTATTTTATTTACACTCAAGCACTCACAAGTAAGTACTACTCAAGCTCAGGCCTAAATTGTTAGTATCACACAAGTCAAAAAGGTCTTTTCTTTTCTCTCTAAAAAAAATAAAAAAATAAAATTTACTCCTAAAAAATAAAAGATACTCAGTTCAAAAAGACCATCCTCGAAAAAGAACTGAAAAAAAAATCAAGGGGTGGGCGAAGTATGCTCTAATAAAGACTAAAAATTAAAAACCAACAAAAAATTATCTAATCTAAAGAATAAAATAAAAATCGTTTTGTGTTTTTAAATTTTTCAATATTTTTTTTTCATTTGAAGCGGAAACTTAAAAAAAAATAAACACATCCTATAGCATACTTCACCCTAAACAAATATTGGAAAACATCCCCACCCCACACTTAAAATCATACTTTGTTCCCAAAGTATAAATTAAAGAATAAGGATTAGGAATACTCCCTGAGGCCCTCTAGCACCTAGATATAAGCATAATATCCATCAAAGGGTCACACGCACTCCACACTTAAGCTAAAACGTGCTCCTCGGATTCAAATTTGGGTACTCAGACTTCCCCTAAATTTGCAACAAACAAAAACAACAAAAACAAGTGACACTAAAATAAAAATAAAAACTACTTACTACATGTTGGATTGCCTTCCAACAAGTGCCTAATTTAAAATCGCGGCATTACCCATCAATTTTTTCTTCCACCTTGAGGATATGAATTTCACCCCAACATCGCATCCATTTTTCTGTTTCTTTCATATGATGGTGATAAGAAGATGGTGGAGCCTAGTAATGATTGGTGCATGTAGAACTGCTTGGCCTTGAAGTGAGGCATGTTGTATCTTCTCTTGTCGGGTGCAAACTTCAGAATGTAGGAGTCTTTTTCCTCATCCTCCCACTCCTCCACTAGTCTGGATGACTCCATATCCATGTCATCATCCAAACATAATGTAGAAAAGTGGTTTGAATGAATTCCAATAAGTCCCACTTTCAAACTTACACCATAAGCCACATGGTCACTTTTACACACCTTCTCAATGTCTGACTCAAGCAAAAGATGATAGTTGAATGGTTGAAAATTTTCTTCTCTCTCCTGACCACCACGTATAGTACATACATCCAATTCAGCAGATTGAGTAGGTGCACACCATTCGCTCCCCTGAAAATTTTGACAAATAATCTGGTGGAGTCCTCCACAAAAACAACAAGAATCATCACCATTCGACCACCATCTATCCCAGGTTGATATATCAAGAAGAGTGATAGAAAAGTAAAAGAAACTAAAAAGATTACTATGTACAAAAAATAAACTATGTACAACTAAAACAAATAACTAGAAAAAGTCTAATCTAGCTAAAAAATTAACACTGAAGTCTCCGACAATGGCGCCAAAAACTTGTTGTGTCCAAATACACACTCAAGTGTACGCGGTTGTACAAGTAATATAAGATTGAGAGTCCAGATATCGTACCCACAGGGACTTGTCGATTAACTATTTTTTCTAAATTAAATTAGTACTTATTATTTATTCAAGAAGTAAATCCCAAAAGATGTATTTATGAATTAGCTAAATTAAAAATAAAAAGAAATAAACAAATGAACAATTAACCAAGATGAAGAGTAGATTTTACGCAATCAATGAAAGAATTGATCTAGTATTACGGATTCTCTAACAATCATGCCGAGTATCAATTTCATCAACTTATTTGATTTTCTAGTAGCTGATTTATGGGGTTGATTATACGATCATGGTCTTTCGAGCCTCTAACCATCTATTCCAATTGACCTCACAACTACATCGTTGAGTGGGAATGTGATAACCCAATCCGAATGTATTTATATATCTTCCCATTTTGTAACTAAGGCAATCTAGGTATATTCGTATCCTAGCCACAAATAAATTCTTTATTTTATAAAGTTAAAGATCTTACTCCCTATATTCTTCGTTCTCTCTCATTGATTCTTCTTTCGAGTTCACAATAAGAATAGAAATTTATTTTAATGGTAGCTAAGTATTAAAAATAGTAAGCACAAGAATATAAGAACAACTATAATGATAATCAAATTAATTGAATCAAGAGTTACTAAACAATCACGTTGTCAACTACCATAATCCTAGAATGAGAAGTTTAACTCCACGTAGACATGGGGCAATTACAATAAATCATCCAAAGAAAAACGTAAAAATAAATAATTAAGGAGAAGAAAAGATGCAACCAATATTCTCTGGCCTCTACGGCGGATTCTAGCACTCTCTAGGTCAAAAGTTGTATAAAAACTAATTCTATGGATTATTTATAGGTGTAGGACAAAGATCCAAATAAAATAACTAAGTCCAAAATAGACTAGGAAAATTAAGATTTGGGTCGGACTGCCTCCGCACGTGAGACTCAAAGCATTAATTTCACTGTGTACCGCCTCTAGCTTTTATTCTTTAGCTTTAAATGCTCCCCATGAGCAACCAAACTTTTTTTGTTCTTGCTTTCAATTCAGTTTTTGCCGAATGATTGATAATATAGAAATATTAATAAAATATTCTATTCAATCTATTAAGCTGCCTGCTTGATTTTCTTATGTAATCATCCGTCTTTAATTCATTTTGGCTCCAATTCTCTTTATCTTTACACTAATTTTTAATCCTACACATCAATTTATAATATTAAGCACAATTCATAAAACCAATGCTCAAAAAGGATAGATAAAAATACTAAATGTGAGGCAAATAATGATTAAAAATATATATTTTGACCTCACATCAATTCTTATATTTTCTTGCTTGGTTGCTACAAGAGGTTGCACAGGTTAGGCTTGGTAGACTCCAATAAAGTTGATTTCGCTGCCGTTCAGTTATTTGGACTAGCCAAACAGTGATGGAGGACGTTGGTAGGGAGTAGACCAGTTGGGTCACCTTTTCTTTTGTGTAATCAGTTTGCTCGAGAGTTTCTAGAGGAGTTTGAGTGGAGAAATAAGAGACTTGCGGGAAAGAGGCCTCGTAGACTTGATGACAATAGCCACACATATGATAGAAGCTAGAATCTTTTTGGTTATTCTTGGAGAGGGTTAGATCGTGGTGGCCGTTCAGGTTCTTCAAGTCCAGTTCTGTAGACCTCTACTTCTTTGAGATATTGCATATGTGAATATCTCGGCACTATAAGAGGGTTTCCCTAAAATATAGATAGAGAGATGCCTTATTAGTTTCTCGAAAAGATGTCTGGTCTCAGTATCATATTCAAGAGGATGGACTTAATGGAGGAGCTTCTGGTATAGTAGCCACAGGTATGGTTTTAGTACGCCTTTGATCTATCTTGGTTGTGTTTGATTGTGGTTCTACATTCTCCTATGTGCTTACTTTTTTATGTTGAGTCTTGATATAATTTGTGAGTTTCTATTGGGTCTATTGATATTGCTACCCCATAGATGATTCTTTAGTGGTGGATCGGGTGTGTCGATCCTATGTTCTGACTCATTAGAGTATATTACTAGATAAGAGTTGATTTCCTTGAGTATTGTGGATTTCGGTGTGATTTGGGGTATGATCTTTTCTATGGTTATGTTGTGGAATAGTGGTGGATCAATTGTAGGATTTGAAATATTCAGATTGTAGAATGAATTAGACTTATGATGTGACTGATTCAAAAGGATTGCAAGAAAAGGATTTTAGTTGGATAAGGAAAGATTTTTAGGCACTCATGCTTTGCGATTTGTTACCTCCTTAGTGATTAACTTTGCTTGCATGGAAAGATTTATGGTGTTGAAACACTCCTCGATTAGATTTGAAGGATTTCAGCTTATAAGGAATTTTGATATGTTCAAAATTTTGTTATGGGTTTGAGTTAGAAATTTGAAGTCCTGATCGTGTGGTTCATTAGTGGCTTATGAGGAATCTAGCGGTGAATTTCCTAAGTTTTGATATGTGTTTTGGGTGTTTGTCAATAAGATATAGTGTTTGTTGCACTTCTTCCATGGGTTGATTGTCCATGATATGACAGGTTACTTATGTGTGTATGATCTGAGAGGCTCTTTGTTCTGCCAGATTTTTGAGGACTTCGAGTTGATTGATGTCACTTAGGTATTGCGGACTGTTTGGGTTATTGTGATAAGTTACATGAGAATTTAGTGACATTTAGAGTGTTCATGTCTATGGTATATAGGTTTATATGATGATTTTTGATTTCCTCAAAGGGTTGAGCATGAAGATATGCATACTGTATAGTGACCTAAGTATGCTAAGTGTGGCTTTTGAGGTCTTGTGTGGCATTGATGCCGATTTATGGTCTAGTTGCTTCAGCTCTAGGAAATAGTGTTGTCTGATTCGACAGTTATGGTGCCAACTTTGAGTAGGTTGATTCAGTATCTTGGTGAGTGGCTATGTGGTTTCAGGGGTTCCTTGACATTTTGTGGGTTCGAGGATTATTTTTGGTTTTGTGGTGCAGTCAGTGACTTGTGGTGTATTTGATTAGGTTAGCTGGGTATTTTCAGAAATTCTATTGTGACCGACTCAGTTTTTGGGTATAGAGAAAGTTCAAAAATAAAGAAACTCGGCTTCATTGGGAAATTTGGTTTTAGATGCTTGTGATATGACTTTGTGAGTCATTGTGTGAAAGATTCCCAGTTCTATAGTGAGACCGGTAGTTTTATATATGTGACTCCGCTTGATAGTGCTTGCATGAGGTTTTCGAGGATATTTTCTATCCTTTGTCTGTTTTGGCACTTTTCTTACTTGTACGTTCGAGGGCTAACATGAGTCTTAGTGGTGGATAATGCAATAACCCTCATTGTGATTTTTAGAATTTTCTATATTTAGATCATTTTGCCCTTCTCCATTATTGCTTTATATCCTTTATAAGTTGCAGGAATGGTTTTCACAGTCCCCAATGCATTCGGGAGTGATTTATATGAGTTTGTGATTTTGAATAGCCTTTAAGTGATTAGTTTGACTTCGGTCAATATTTTTTGATCCGAGCATCGGATGGTGATTCTGACAGTTCTATTAAATTTGGAATGTCGATTTTGGGTTAGTAGCGCAGTTAGTTCAAGTCCAGAGCCTTTATATTTTGCTTTGAGTGTTTAGACGGAAACTAGTTAAAATAGCCTAAAAGAGGTCCCGAGGGTTAATTTGTTGTAAACGACCTCTTTTTGTAAATTCGATGATTCCTTTGAGTCCGAAATGTCGTTTTCAATCTATTAGCATATTGATTTGTATTCGGGAGGTTCTGGATGAGTTTTTGAATATTTAGGGTGTTTTGGCCCTGTTTAAGTAAAATCGATCGACAAAAAGGTTCATTACTAGATTTAAAGATCGAAAAATTATTCTGAAACTTCTTAAATGTCATGCATAAATTATAGAATTGATCTAGAAAGTTTGATTTAATATTGATAATCGAGATTGAGTTTTTATTTCGAAATATGAAATAATTCTTTAACGAGCAAGAACGAGTAGATTTGTATCATTATTTAGAAATTATAAAAATAGAATCGGTGCGTTTTGCTATCGTATGAGGAATTTATGACCTTTTTAGTAAAAATAAAAGTTGTTCGTGTACACCTATAGCGACGGAAAAATCTGAATTTTAGCGACGGAAAATGGACTTTAGCGACGGAAATAGCACCTGAGCATAGTATAAATTTCAGACTTCGTCCTTTCACTAAAAATTGACTTTGGAGAGCTAGAAAGCTCCATTTTAGGCGATTCTCGATGCGATTTTCTTGTATAATCATTAGGCTTGTGATTCTACCTTCATTTTGTTCATATTCTAAAATTATCCATCACGTTTCTCATAATTTTGATCATTAAAGTTGAGTTTTGACATTCAAAGTTATGAATTTAAGAATCCTTGATTTGAAGGTCGATTTGGAATGGGTTTTCATTGATTTTTTAGATTTAAGGTCCTTGTTTCATGGGTAAACGGATTTGGACAAAAAAATTTCAAAATTTCTCCTTTTAAATCATGTTTGATAATGAATTTTTGGGGGTTTACCCGATAAAGTACAAAATTGGTTTTTCTTTGAATTCAAGTCCGATTTCAACATGATTTTCCTTGTGTTTTCAGATTTAGAAACCTAAAAGTATGGGGAACGTGATTCATAAATAAAATTCCAATTTTACCCTTGTATTTTTGAATTGATTTTCAAAGTAATTTTTGACTCGGAACCAAATATATCAATATGGATATCGATGGACTCCTTTTGACTTGTAAATGTCTAGATACGACATGTTGGTGTTGATTCGATGGAGTAGAGCTTTTGATTGATGCTTCGAACTGTGTTTTGGCTTGCAGATCTTCTTTAAAGACAAGTTAAGATGTACCTTGACTCTTTTTTGAGGTATTTGTGTTGTATGCTTGCTTACTTGTGTGTTGTGAATTGCTTAGGATTTGGGGTGGGTCCCACTTAGGTGAAATGGCGAGTATCTCCATGGGTACCGGAGTTTTGATGGATTGTAGTTAGATAATTGGTTATCTTAGTTACTCTTCCTACTTGTGAATACGCTTAGAGTAGATTGTAGATAGATAAATTATTGATCTTTGAAAAGTGGGAATGATAAATGGTTTTTTGAATTTTAAAAATTGAAATATTATGTATTGGATGCTGCAATGGTACAGTTGTCGCTATAGTGACTTCTAGGCCAAATGGGTCTACCGCTAAGGTGATACTTCTGCCGCTGCAGCGGTACTTCTGTCGCTGCAGTGAGCCCAACTAGTAACTTGGGACTTGTCCCTAGTTCTGGCTATTTCAAAACACACTTTTTTTAAATTTGACACTACGAACTGACCCTTTTGTGGTAATTGCTATAACCGGAATTCTACTAACTCATTTCATACACTGGAAGGTTCTATAACTTTCTAAGATCTTCTTCTAACACAAAATCAAATGAAAACCACCAACCAACGCTCTAATAAATATCATATTTTCCTAGATCACCACACACTTAAAATACGCATAAGACTACGCCAGCCCTATAATGAGTACCTATTTAAGAGCTTATATCGTGTTTAGTGGATTTTGACATGATGACCTGGGTTAGAGACCTTTTATAGGATAATTTTGCTTTATTGTTATTTGATGGATTGTTTAAGATTTAGTAAATACTTAGAATATAAATAGACTTGTAAGAGTTGATGTGATAATTGGGGTATAGTATCTCTTATTGGAGTATATTGTTAACTAGAGTAGTTCTCCTTTTAATTATTCAAACTAATGATGTCATCTTTATGAAAGACAAGACTTATGGTAAGCAAGAAGCTAGGTTTTGGGGTTGGTTCACTATATATTGTTGTTTGGATTGTTTACTATTTTTGTGTTGCCCGTGTGGGGGCTTATGTGAATATTATTGACTTGAGAGTTTATTATTATATTCTGATGCACGTGTGGGGGCAAGTATTGTACTTATTTGTGCATTAATTTTCTTATCATAGTAGCGATGCCCATGTGGGGGCTTGATTTGAATTGTAATTATAGACCTTATTTGCGCATTAAATGTCTTTATTGTTATTGTAACACTCGTGTGGGGGATTGACTTGATATTATAGGCCTAATTTGTGCATTAATTGCCTTATCATTATTGTGATATCTTAGAGAGGGACTTGAAATGATATTATTGATGTCTTAAATTGCTATTTATACTAGTGGTTCCATGTGATGGATTATATCATGAATTATTTGTATATTGAGTTGATTTTGAGCTCATTTATACATGTATTCAATTGATTATTATCTTCATACTGAATGGTTGTGAGCATTACATATTTATTTCATACATACATATTCATGAGATTTGGTACCACTGATTTTGACAGAAAATGAAACACTTTACAAAATCCTTGACTGGAGAATGTGCCCCGGCAAGGTGATTGATACTTGAGATTTGACATTGTGAAAGTATATGGTCCTGTCCTAGAAGCAAGTAGGCTCAAAAGGCATATACGATACTTGAGATTGAAATTGTAACACCCCGTACATTTTCGACCCTACTTGACAACTTTGAACTATGCTTACCTTAGTTTCGAGAGCCATAAGTACGTATTTTGTATTGTTATTGATGGAAAATTTGATAGTGTCCTAGTAAATGTGATTAGACCTTTGTAGTAGGTGTTTGTGATTTTGTGGAGCATTTGTGGGGTGAAAAGTGAGGTTTAAGGGACATCCAAGCAAAGGATCTTAAAGATAAGAGGGACACAAAAGGTTGGGACTTGAAAGATCCAACCAAATCCTCAAAGAAAAGTCAAAATCAAAAATTTAGCATGGGGCGCTGCAGGTGGCGTGCCAGGCCCCTCCTGGCCACCTTTCCAGAGCTGAAATTTTTCTAAGTCTCTAGGGCGCCCAGGAGCATGCCGGGGTGCTTTTTACCTAATTTCTTCTATGATTATTAGTCTATAAAGAGGAATCTTGGGTTATGGTATCATTATTCCATCGTAGTAGGGCTACTCTTGAGAAAGTTTGGCATCTGAGTTGGGGTTAATTCTTCGTCACAAGTATTTTATCAAATTATGGTCAATTAAGCCATGAGTGGCTAGAATTTCTTATTTTTGGAGATTGAGGCTACGAACATGAATCTCGTGAGTTAAATATTGTTGTAACATTTATGGAATTATTTAAACATGATATAATTGGAGTATTACACATTGAAATTGGTGGGCTAAGTTAATATGTGTTAATGGGCTCAATTTGAGGCCCAAAATGAAGCCAAAAGACATGGCCCAATGGGTCAAATGACCCATTCTTTCTTTGACTAATCAATTATTGATCAAAGTGTCTAAGGATGACTTCAAGGGCCTATAAAAGGCACCAAAAATCAGATTTTATTCATAAAATGGCACATGCCATTCTAGACTTTTCCAAGGAAACAAAAAGAGATATTTTCTCTCAAACTCTCAAACCCTAAGTCATCTTCTTGGACAAGATCATCATTTTACAAGCCTTGGTAAGTGTTTATTCTCATGATTTAATATATTATATGCATGAGAGATTATGTAGATCATGTTGGTTATGCTTTCAAGTGTTGAGTAGTGCACTTTTACTTTTTGATAAAAGATGCATCATCCATGTGATTATAACTTGAAAGAGGACTTGATGTTTTGATGAAAGTGAATGGTGTGGATGAGATCTCAACATGTATGGTGTGGTTATGTCCTTAACTTGTTATTTTTCTATATGTATAGATTGTGGAATTTTGGTTATGAAATGTATTGGAGTGACTTGGTGAATTAATGGTGACGTGGTGTTAATGAAGAAGCGTAAAGGGTGAACTTGATATGAAATGCTATTGGTTTATGATGTTGTGGTCAATGTGTAGAATGTTGTGGTATTGTTGGTATGACAATGTTGTGAATGGCATTGTAAAGGGGGAAATGACATTATAAGGCAAACATGTAACTTATTGTCGTCTTATGCACTTGTAAGGAAGTTGGTTGTTAACGTAAGCTCTGTTATGTACCTGTGTTGTAGAGTGAAAAGTAAGGAAGGAGAAGGACTATTGTATTCACGTTCACGTATAGGATTGTGTATTCGTATTGAGAAGATAAGGTATGTAAGGTTACTCTTTCCGTATCCTTCTGCAGCATATTGTTCACATTGTCATTGTACTTGTTCCATTCCGAAATGTTCTAAGGTACCTCATTTCAGGTTGTCATATATTGTTATTCATGAGTCGCATAATTGGGGACATTGTTCCAAGTTCCAACAATATTACGTTCTCAAGTTCCAATAATGATGTTATAACCACAAATGTATCAATCTCACAAAAGTAAAGGAATAAAGTTATGCATATAAGGTTTATTGTTTGAGAATCGGGACTACTCAAAGGGGAACATAAGCCTAGCTCAAGCGGACCCTAATACTATATTATGACTACCCACCAATAAGGTGGATGACTACCCACCGATAAGGTGGATGACTAATAATGATGATGATCGTAAAAGTAAAGAAAGTATATTACTTAAATAAAAGCATATATGAATGTTGGTATATGAACGATAATGAGTGATCGAATAATGAGAGTAACAAAAGCAATGAACATGGTTCTACAAATAGACCGGTGGTGTATCCATATTGACTATTCTCTTATATTCTGATTCCATTGAAGTACCTATGTATCATACAGTTTTATATAGCCTTACATACTGAGTACATTCTTCGTACTGACCCCCTTGGGGGACTTACCTTACTTGCTGCAGGCACAGATGCTAGTTGACTTCCACAGTAGGTTGCGGATCATTTGCTGATCTTTGGTGAGCTCCAGTTGGTTCGGGGCTTTTCGAGTCACATGTGAATAGTTGTTTTGGTACTGTAATTTTATATAAAGCGGGGACTTGTCCCGACTTTAGGTTGTTTATGTATGTGTATCTGTTAGAGGCTTTGTAGACATATGTGGGAGCATGAATGTAAGGGATGTATGTCTATTTTGACTTGATGGCCCTAACGGCCAAGTTTCATATATAGCATATGCTTCCATGACTTCTGCTATTAACATCTTGTATCTATACGTGATGGTAATACTTCTTGGATGACATGCATATGAATGGACATGGATGAAGATTGGTTCTCTCGAGCCTTATCGGCTTCGGGTGCCAATCTGCCCCGTTGAAATTTGGGGCGTGACATAAATTATGAACGTTTATGGTCCTATCCTAGAAGTGAGGAGGCTCGAAAGGAAATACGAGAGCTATGTGATGATTCATATCATCATTACTACATTGCATTGCATCACTTCCATTGCATTGCATTTTTTTGTATGATTGCTATTACGTTTGATTATTATTTTTCGTATTGTTTTACCGCGATTGAACCTTGTTTGTGATATTGTGTATTGAGCATTTATTTCACTACATTACATTATATTGTACCATCTCTTAGGTGATTTTGAGGTGGAGATATTATGAGGCGTTGGGTATGGCTAAGGCTTGATCAGAGAGACTGTTGTGTCGCACCTATAGGTAGCATAATATATACATATTTATACACTCTCACTATTTTATCCCAAATTATTGATTGAACCTGATTGATTGAGCTGGATATACTGTGTTAGTGAATCTCCCTAATAAATGGCTTCCTTTAATTGTTGATCATAAAATGACTAGTGTAGACTCATCTAGACTAAGTTACCTACCCTGTTTATTGATAATCCTATGATTGTTGTGTTGGGATACCCTGTTAGGATGAACTGGTGTATTTACTAGTTGTAGATTGAATGGGTGACTAGGGCAGTCAGGGTGGTGGTTCTTGCCATCACCTTGGATTACAGTTGGTTATCGACGATGCTTGCTCAGTACACATGTTTTGTACTCACCCTTGCTTTTCTTTTCTTTTTATTGTCTTCTGCATCCTATGCAGGCATTAGTTTGAGTAGCAGATCATAGAATTGTGTTCCCTCAATGTTGACGTTGTAGAGATCGAGGTAGTGCCTAACAGATATCAGTGCTTATCAGATCTCTCCTCTTTTGTATCTTATGCTTCTTTGTGCATTTAAGATATTTTAGACTAATCGATATTATTTTTTATTAGAGGCTTGTACTAGTGACAACCAGACTTGGGATGTATCTTGAATTATTATTTCACCTTTTATATTTTGGGATTATTCTATTCTTCTCCTTCCACTTCTAATTTACTTTGACTATCGAGTTTGGGTTGGGATAGGATGACCTGTACCGAAGGGTGTGATAGGTACCATCACAAACTCTATTTTTGGGTCGTGACACATTCTTATCTAGTGTATTCCTCGCATTTCTTCCCCCTATCCATGTATTATGCCTTCTAGGCATGCTTATGTCTGATATCCGAATTCTCTAGATAAACTCATGTCCATGTTCTATCCTTTGAACTGGAAGCAACAACATCTCGTAGTGATCCAAATTTTTCTGTAAGATTCTAGGGATCTAGGTTCTATTTTATGATGCTCATGATCCATGAACTCACATCTCATGGTATGCCTAGTCCTAAGAAACTATACCTACAAAATGTTACCAACTTGTATTAAGTTATGTCTAAGCCCATAACGGCTCTCTAATCATGCTTTATATGACGGATCTATGAAGTGTTCCATACCTCATTTTTCAGGCCCTAGTTAAGCGTTAAGGTTATGATAAGTATAGGTCATGATCGCACCATATTCCTCTTATTTCAGATCCTCATACTCTAATTTTTTAGTAATCTTTCTTATGACACGATAGTGGTATTGAAAGTTGTTGTATAATGGTTTAGATAAGAGAGAGTAGATGTTTCTTACTGTTAAAATAGTGGTGTAACTCTCTAGCCAAAGTTATAACTGAAGAGGGAAGAGCGAGATAAATTTTCATTCTGTGAAATAGTTAGAAAGGGGACATATGGTGTAAATTCTTGTGAAAGTGATGAAAGTTTTTGATTTAGGTATGGAGATGTATAAAGTGGGTGTAGTAATGATAGGTCTGAATGTTGTGATTGATCTATTTGTATACCATTGTATTATGTGGCTAGTGCTCATTGATTAGAGATCAATGTTGTTTGATTATAGCGATAAGAAGGAGTAGTATCCTTGGGGATGAAAAGTTTCTAGAGAGATATATGGTATAGAATTTCATAATTTATACCTGCATGATCGCATTATATATAGAACCTTGTGCCTCCAAGTTAGGCTTGAACATAGGAATAACATGCATTTAGATTAAGACTTTACTAATTATTTTTACCCTTGTGAGGATCATAGGTTGCAAAAAGATAAGGTGTGTATTCGGAAGGAGTGTGGTTACAAAATGTTGCTAAGCTTAAAGGTTATTAGTCATGTCATTTAAGATGAAAATACTCTTATTCCAATGTTCATCACGATTGTATTTCATGTTATGTATCCATCTTAACCCATGTTTATGATACCCTGAAATTCATGCCTTGTCTTGTTAAGATCAGTTTCCGCAAAACTCTTATCCTCAATCATGTTTATGCCAACTCTCATGTATCTCATGATTTATGATCACACTATTTGCTTGGTGTTGTCATGAAGATCCTCTTGATGTCTTTGTATGTTGGATTGAGGGAGAATTCTTTATATGGAGAACAACCTTTATTTTGTACTTGTAAAGCTTCAATAATTTCATATCCATCATTTGAGGACAAATGATCCCAAGGGGGAGATATTGTAACACCCCACACTTTTGGGCTAGAATTTGAATCATTCTTCATATACATTTAGGCCCGAACCCAATGATTTCTAGTTAGATATAAGTGTTTAGATCAATCATCTAGTGTGTTAAGTGTATTAGATGTGAATTATGGTTATAAGAAATCTCTAGCACAAAGTTGAGTTGAAAAGTTCTTTAACAATTAAGCTTTAGTATAGGTTCTTACAAGGATCAACTTAAAACAAGAATTCCTTCTAGAATATATAGAGTTACGTGACCCATACCTATCAAATTAAAGGTTTTTGAGTCTTCTTTCCAACGCCATCAACTACGCATAAAACCGAGTCTTGAGTAAAGAGTTATGTGCGTTTTACTGAGCAACAATCATAAATGACGGGATTTTCCCAACTCTAATTATTTTAAGGGCATTTTGGTTATTTAATTCTTGAAAACCATCTCTTATAATCAGAAATACTGATTTGAAATTCTCTCAATCCTCTCCTTTCTTTCTCAAACTCCCAACTCCAAGTCTCAAGAAAAATCAAGCTAGGGTTCTCAATTCCAAGAATTTTCTCCACAATTCTCTTCTCTAAGGTATATTGAACAATCCCCTTTCAAGCAAATATATAAATTGTTAATTTTTTATTATGTATATATATCTATGAATGGTGAATTAGGGTTGAGAATGATTTTACAAAAGATGAAGAGATTTAACCTTATGAAACCTTTTCTATGAAATTCTTTCTAATCATGATTTGAACTTGGGATTTGGCGATGTTACTTGAATTATTAGATTTCTGTATTATGAATTTTAAGTTGAGATATGTTGGGGGTCAAGAAATCATGCTTTTGATACATTATTTTTGAATATTCTTAACCTTTGGTGAAAGAAAGAAATTTACCCCTCCCTTGGTCTCTTGCAGAATGATGAATTTATTAAGACTCTTAAAACCTTTAATAGATTTCAAATGTGTTCTATGATTAATTGAGAAATTGTGGTCACCACCCATACTAGTTGAGGAATTTTGTGTTGAAATTGTAAATTTATAGCGTAATGGGGTGATTTGACCTAAGTTAATATGTTTACAATATTTTGAATATTTGTGACTCCTAAATGGTTAATGAATTCCATAAATGATTTGAATGATTTTTATACATGGTTTTTGACATGATGAGCATAAGAAATTGATAAAAGACCTGATGGTAATGTAATTGATGAATGGATGACTTGCAAGTCTTGGTATGACCATACCAAATATGATGTATGCCGTTAATGAAAATGGAATGTTTTCAAAAGATATTTGATGATATAAAAATGATAAAATATAGGCTTAAAGAGAATTAGATGTTTAACCAAGAAGGTGTGAGTTCAAATGGCTCAACGCCCGAAACCTATATTTTGCCGACATAGGGATGGTTCGATCCTTAATTGGATGATCTTATGATTTTCCTCTATGAGAATGATTATGCTGGCTTATATAATGTATATCTTGGTCCATGCGTCAAACATGGATTGGGGCTTAGTTGGTCGAGCGTCCATCGGACCCACATAGCTCGTGGTATATATGAAGAGATCGGGGATACCATCTAGTTCAAAATTAAAGAAAAGAATGTTTACAATTTAACTTTTGGAGTTACTATATTATATTCCTCATTGTGTTTCAGATTCACTGTTTAGTTTTACTCTACATGATACGTATATATTGTCCCTTTTCCTGGGGTGCATACTAGTACTCATCTACTGACCATCCCTGGACGCTACATCATTTCATGATATAGGTCCGAGGGTATATTCTCGTGGTTCTATACAGCATTAGGATTTGCTCGTGATAGCTTCAGCTAGTGGTGAGTCCTCCATTCTCCGGAAGGCCAAGTTGATTCCTATGTCAGATTTTGTGTCATTGCTTTATGATATTTATCGGGGTCATGTCCCGATTTAGGCTTTCATTCTTATGTTTAGTGGCTTCATAGACCTAAGTCAACGTTATTTAAATGCTTTTATTTCAAATGTTTCCATTTCAAATACTTTGAAATTTCTTTAATGATGTTTTGAATGGATTTTTAAATGGGTCTTTCCGTAAATACTTTATTGAATGCTCATGATGAATGCTAAGAGGTTCTCTCGGGCCTTTATTGGTTTGACTTCCTGTTATGTCCTTGGCCTAGTCTTGGATAGTGATAAAAGGACAAACTTGGTTCATATAGATCAACGTAATGGCATTTTAGAACCCAAAGGTGGAGGGAGGATATATTTGCATCATTTCTAATAATTGAAGGAAAATTTAGGCCCTCTTCTGAAACAGAAATGACCATCCAAAAAATTAATTCACAACTTAAAACATGTGTCACAAAAAAAAGAGAAAATAATGAAGATAAAAACTAAAGTACCAAGATTCCCATAAGAAATGTTAGTATTCCTAAAGTATCCTATGTCATACCCGCGATGCAACACTTATTATATTTAAAAGGTTTATTTTCACGGCTAAAATGAGTATAGTATCCTAGAGCCACATGTGTGCATAGGCAAAGACCAGACACACCACCAGTTAAGGCTTGATGGTCTTGTTCTTGATTCTACCATAGTGTTCAGAGGAGCATTTTGTTTTTGAGACTTCTAGCTATTGCAAAATTTACCATTCACATTTCACAGTTTTGGCTTTTTTGGCAACATCAACAATTTTTCCTATCTATATGGTTCACATTGGTTCTTTAAATCCTGATATTTAGTATTTCCATTATTTCTAACTCTATCAAAAATGCTCTTGATGCACGTTTAGCTCCCTTTGCTAGCGTGCACCAAGATCTGCATTTCCATGGCAAAGCAAGGTAGAGGACGACCTCGGAAGGAGAAGGAAACTAATAAATTAGCTCAGATGATGACTCAAAAAAGGAAACTACTAGAGGTAGACCTAGCTCATTAAGTTCCTCAGTGGTGGATAGATCCAATGGAACGGTGCTTCCGATAAAAACCCCGATCAAAATGATGGTTATCCCTTGATGGAGAAGGGAAACTCGAGTGCTACATGGGGAAGTTCAAATGTGGAGTTAGAAACCTTAATTGAAGAAATGGCGTATTTGAGTGGAAACTCAAAGGAGGTGAACGATGATCAGGAGGAGGAGACACAAGGTAAGGATGACTAGTGAGTGGAAAAGAGGATGAAGCAGTGCCCAACAAAACGTGGTCAGGATTGTTTGCAAAGAACCACACAACCACCACTGGATTTCCACTAAAGTTCATTCCACCTACGATTGTTGAAGGCAAGCCAGTGGTGGTTCTGTAGTTGCAAAAGCCTGCTAACACGGCGAGAAATGGACAAATGCATTAGTCATATATATAGTAGGGGAAACCTCAGTCTTCTATTACATGTCCAATTATATAGCTAGATTCTAGAATACAACTACAGAACCAAAACTTTATTTGCACCATGATGGATTTTATATAGTGAAATTTCAAAGCAGGGAGGAGTGTGTTGGGGAGGTCAGGGAAGATGAATTGACGATAAGAATGAGATAATGTTTTTTGAACTACACCCTATTAATAGCAGATACTAATCATGAAGATATAGATGTCGGAGTTTAATTTCAAACAGGAATTGCCTCATACCATGCCTATTTAGTTAAGATTTCCCAATCTACCTCTCAATTGTTAGGGTGCTAATACATTGAGCAAGATTGATAGTAGGCTAGGGAACCCTCTCTTTGAGGATTAATGCACAACAAAACAAAATAGGGTGTCTTATGCTAGGATATTAATAGATAAGAATGTAACATAAGCCTTACCCACTGATATTGATACCATGGATCCAAAAGGAAGAGGATTTCAACTGGGTGTGGGATATGATTGGAAACCTTTATTTTGTAAGAAATGTCTTATATATGGGCATGAATGCAATACATAGAACACTAAATACAAGGTTTAACATCCTAGAAAAGGACAGGCCAGAGAGGAAATTATAGAGGTGTAGAGAAGAAATAGCTTACTAAAGTAGTTCAGACGGAAGCTGCAACCAAAGTCCTGGAGTTTGCTAAGCAAAATGTTATAGTTGAAACAACCAGAATTGATCCAACCATAACTGAGGCAAAAGAAATGAGGTCCATCACAAAACATAAGAAGAAGATTCAGAACTCAAGATGATCTCTCAACACTCCTGAAGTTGAGAATATATTTGTGCAAATAAGAAAGTAAGCAAAGGGCTTTATCTCTTAGCAAGGATGGTACCTTGACAGAGTGTTTATTTGGACCTTCCATCAGCGTAAGTAATAATTTCCCTCCGGACGGGAGGAACAAGCAAACTTGTCAATGAAATGGCTTAACTGGAATGTGAGGAGTATTAACAGACCCTTCAGACAGAAGGAACTTAGGAACTATATAAATAAACACAAGATTGATCTTGCTGGAATACTAGAAACAAAAGTAAAGCACCACAAATTCAATAATTGTGTTACTAAGGTTGCATAAGATTTAAATCATGCACATAACTATACTGAGGCAAAGAATTGTAGGATTTAGGTCCTATGGAAGACTGTTGAAATAGGCATATCTATAAGGGAGGTACATGCACAATACATTCATATGATGGTACAAGATTTGATTTCCATTGCTATTTGACTGTAGTATATGGGAAAACAACAATTGAAGTAAAGAAGAGCATATGGGAAGTTATCCTCAGAATTGGGCTAAATGTAATTATTCCATGGTGCCTATATGGAGATTTTAATTCATCACTGGTATATACAGACAGAATATGTGGACAGGTGGTAGCGGTCTAGCAGACCATGAGATTAGGGACTTCAAGTAGGTTATGGAATCCCTTAATCTTACTAACATGAAAGCTTCTAGAAAAATGTATACTTGGTCAAATGGACATGTGTGGAGTGTCAGTGATAGAACTTTGTGTAATGACTCATGGGAGATACAACATGGAACTCTTACTGCTCAGTTTAGGGAAAATAACTTCTCTGACCACTCTCCTATACATATTGATCATCAGCTAGTAGAGATGCTAAAAGACCATTTAGATTTGTGAACAAACTAGCGAAGCATGAAGACTTCTTACAAACAGTAGCCACAATATGGGCATCTAGGGTGCAAGGCAATGCAATGCACAAACTATGGCATAAGTTAAAGTTTCCATGTGGGGTTGGCAGGCGAGTACATTATGCTAGGGAGAGATTACAACTTATCTAAGCATAGGTAACACATGTCTTCAATTCTAGGAATGATCCTGGCTTGGTAAAACAGGAGAAGGTGGCATTAGCAACACTACAAAAATGGTTTGATTTATAGGAAAAAATCCTCAAAAAGAAGTCTAAAGTGCATTGGGTCAACTATGGTGATGGCAACAACAAGTACTTCTTCAATTGTATGAAGGCAAGAGAAAATATAAACAATATCTATGTCCTTAAGGATGTCACTAGAAGGAAGGAACTTAATAAAGCATGAAGAGATAAAAATTATTTTCCTTCACTTCTATAAGGGGTTACTAGGAACTCAGGCTAAGCATATTCCTGCTATAGATATAAGGACCATGAGGCAAGGTGCAGACTATCCGTACCACAACAAAGAGAACTGTGTGAAAACATAACCAAGGCAGAGATCAAAGCTGTTGTCTTTGCTATTGATGACAATAGACCTCTAGGAATTGATGGCTTTAACTACTGTTTTTACAAGAAGATATGGTCTATTATACAAGAAGATGTATATAAGGTAGTTTAGGAATTTTTCCAACACAATAGACTCCTTAGAGTTGTGAACAACACTGTGGTAATCCTGGTCCTTAAAATCCTCTCATCCTGAGACTGTTAGGAAATTCAGTACAATAGTTTGTTGCTCCATCCCCTACAAAATATTTTCCAAGATACTCTCCAACAGAATTAGGAAAGTGATAGATGGACTGGTTAGTCAAAATCAACCAACCTTTATCACTAGCTGAGTAATATTAGAAAACATCCTACTTAGCTATGAATTGGTTAAAGGTTATACTAAGAAGCAGGTTTCTCCTAGATGTATGATAAAGGTGGAAGAACATTCAGAATGCTTATGATTCAGTGGAGTGGTGTTTTGTACAATAGATATTGGTAGAACTAAAATTTCCTTCCAAAATGGTCAACTGTATTATGATTTGTGTGCATACTGTTAGTTACAGCTTCCAAATCAATGGTACCTTGTCTGATATTATGATAGCATGAAGAGACCTGTTTGTGCTACTTATGGAATATCTAACAAATGCCTAGCCACTCTTAAGGAGGAACCAAATTTCAATTACCACCCTAGATGCCAAAGGTTGGGGATTACACACCTTTGTTTTGCTGATGATCTGCTCATGTTCACTAGGGGTGATGTGGGGTCTGTTAAATTACTTAGGGACATGTTTGATTTATTCTCCAATGCTTCAGGTCTTAATCCAACTCGCTGAAAAGTCAAGTCTATTTTGGGGAGTAAATAACTCCACTAAAAAAGCAAAACTCACTGAGCTAGGCTTTGAGATGGGGAACTACCTTTCAAATACTTAGGAGTGCCCCTCTCTACTAAGAAACTCATTGTTGCTCAATGCCAAACCTTAGTGGAAAAGATCACTGCCAAGGTCACTTCTTGGATGGTTAGAGGCATGTCATATGCAGGTAGAATACATATGATTAGAGCAGAACTATTTGGCATACAGACTTAATGGACACAACTGTTCCTCCTACCACAAAAGGTGATCAAACTAATAGAAGCAATAAGCAGAAGCTACCTCTAGAAAAGGGAGGCCACTATTTTAAAGAAAGTATTGGTATCCTTGGAAAAAGTTTGCATGCCTAAAGGTTCAGGAGGGTTGAACTTTATCAAGTTGAGGACATGGAACCAAGCACAATCTAGCAAGTTACTTTGGGCTTTAAGTCAACAGAGGGATAAATTACGAATCACCTGGGTGCACACTTATTACATAAAACAACAAAATTGGATCATTATGGAGGTGCCTACTCAGGCTTCATGGATGGTAAGGAAAATCTTGAACATGAGGAAGTTTTGGCTTCTGCTTGCCAACCAACCATAGGTTACAAACAGAGGTAAATTCCATATCAGAGATGCCTATAAAATACTAAGATGGGATGGTACAATTTTCCCTTGGAGAGGGCTTGTATGCCACAATGCAGCTTGTCCTAAGCATGTTATCATCTTATGGCTCACACTACTGGAGAGGATGAGGACCAAAAACACTTTGATCATATGGGGTATGGGCACTGATACTAGTTGTGTGCTTTGCAACAATCCTCCTGAGACGCTGGAGTACTGTATTTTGACTGTGATTACTCAAAGGGAGTGTAGATAAGACCACTAACCTGCCTAGGGAGCGTGGACAAGACCACTATGGGTATCGGAGTGGAGTTGGATTCATCGTAATAGTAAGTCCATGCTAAGGCGCCAAAGATGGTCTTACTTAAAGCTTGTCTTGCAGCTGTGGTATATGAACTGTGGAGTGGGAGGAATTCAAGGATTTTCCAACACAAGTCTACTACACAGGAGAACATAATACATACAATACAAACAAACATGTGCATATGTAAGGAAGAATAGAGCTATTTTTTATGTTATTTGTCTTTCATATGAATTTTGTCTGGATTGGAACTTGAGGATAGAGAGGATACTTAAGAACGGTTGCCAGGTTATCAGTACGCCCTTGGACTGTGGATTGGAACTTGAGGATAATAAATTGCCAGTTAGTTACCAAAAAAAAAGTACGATCTTGAGCACGAGGAGGTGAGAATATGCATAACATTGCACTACCAAAAGTTCAACTATAACAAACATTTTCGACTATGAAGTCATCGACACCGAATACATCAAAAAGATCACATGTTGTGTCGGGTGTGTGCACGAACTACGAAGTCATTGATAGCTGATTTAGCCAATCAACATGTTGACTTCTCCATAAACATCCAAGCCGAAATTCCTTCAATCAGTCAAGTTTTTAGTGTGACTAACATTACCAATTCACATAAGATCATGCAACATGGCACTTTGAAGTGAAGGGACAAAAAGAACCACTCATAAGCTTCATCCATGGCTAAATTACAATTAGGTGAAATTAATATTTCTCAAGTTTCACAGCCTATTACTGCTCTTCTGTATTGAGTCTCTGCTGCAGTTACCACTAAGTTTGAACTTGCACCAAAATTGTAGGAAGCATGGTCATGACTATTAATCGATGATCATCTAGCAGCCACAGCATGATCAGTTCTGGGGCTTGCATCAAGGAGTTGATGAAGCTTTGCTCCGGATGTACTATTATTCTCATGAACTTCACCGTCTTCGTTAGTTCTATTGAATGAACCATTGTTGTCGACTCTTGCTAGTAGGTCTGCCGTGCTAACAGGATTCAGCCTCTTATCATCAATCTTACCTAAGGTTCCGTCTTCTGCTTGTCCTAGTATATTTTTCAGTCTTCCCTGCAAAATCCAGACCACATTAATCAATAAGGCACAAAAAGCAAAAATTCGCACCGCCATTAACAATTGAAGACGACTATTTAACACAGAGACAAACTCATACAATTAAAGCAGCATTTTCAAGCTTCAGTTTCTTTGAGTTTCCAGTGAATTTGTTTATTTCTGATTTGAGTGCCAAATTTTCAGAGGTTAAAGATTGAACCCGGATTGCCAATTCTTCAGTTTCTGCCTGGAGGGAGGAGGGAAATAAAAAAAGTATGTGTATCAGAAAAAAACCCATATAGAAACAGTTAAACATAGGCCATAGTAAGATCAAATCAATAGCGCAATATTCTGTAATGTTGATATTTCCTCCTTACTTGTTTTCTCAATCTTGATCTCCTTGCAGATTCTCGATTAGACTGCTTCCTCTTCTCCCGCTTCAGCTCACGTTCGTTCTGAAAATATAGTTGCATTTAACAATTAGAACTTATACACTTCATGGAGTATTAAACATAGTTCTCATCAAACTCATATACAAAACAGAATTGCAGACACCCAAGGTCACGTCAAAAATAAGCAAAGAAAAGTTCACCTGGTACATGCATATACCTGTAACCATGCTTCACGTGGCACTGCAGGACTGATTTGTGAAACATTAGCTGGACTAGGTTTCATTAGTGTACCAACAGAATTTCTCAGATCCAGTGTAGTAGGAGAAAACACTGTTCCCGCTAGTTTCTCTGCTGTGTTACCGGCATTAACAGCTACAGAAGTTCCCTTCACTGAGTCCCCATTCTCTTCCCTAGTACGTTGTGCACTGCTCAGTGTCTGACTCTTTCCATCACCAGCTGTAAAAAGTTTGAAGAACAGAGAGATAAAAAGACGAAATCAAGCAATCCCATAAATACATCATCTACTAACAGTGTTTAAGTAATAAAGTGTACCAAGTTCGAGAAACTGATACTTCTAATAGAAAGGCAAAACATCTCGTCCAGCTCTTTCACCAGTAATTTAGTATCAAGTTTGGTATTTCGATAATAATAGAGAAAATTTGATAAAAGAGCCAGGAGTAGATTGAAAAATTAAGTTTACAGGAGAAGAGAACAAACGGCTGTTACGTACCCCCTTCGAGCATTTCCTTTAAAGGTTAAAGCTGCAACATCTGAAGCTACAAGCTTCAAGAGTGATTTATCTATTAAGCAATTAACACGAGTACTTTTGTTGCATGTACCTAATGCGATCCTCAATAGTCTTAAGCTCAGGACCTTTCAACACTTGACATTAACGTCAACAAATATGGAAGCGGAAACAAGATAATTGAATTAAAGAAAGAACCCTAAAAGTTCACTCTAAAGCAACTGTACATTTCACAAATATGTATATCCTATATCTATTGATGTTTGAATAGAAAGTGAGGAAGAGGCCAAACTCTTACAGTTATGAGTTGTCTCACGGCTTCTTCTCTTACTGTTCTCACCCACCTAGAGTATGAGGAGAAAGTATCAGCAACCATAACCTTCTTACCGATACAAATTATAAAAATAAAAAAATTGAGACAAATGGATTTTTAGATCTCGCATCACACCTCTGCCGTGTGTATGTTACTTCCATCACTCGAACCTTCAGTTTGCGCACTGTCATGGCATGAAAGTAACAATTAGTCAATATTCAATATCTTTAACAGGATTACGAAGTGTTCTCCAGTATATAAGGACCACTAATTGAAGATATTCTATCTATAACCGAGTCGTGCAAGGTTCTTAAACAACTGAACATGATCTCCAGCATGAACTAGTTTTCCACAAACCTCTGAGAAAGTCCGTGGTCAGTGCCATCGCTATTATCAACACTGCAATTTCCTATTGACATTCCAAGCCCATTAAAACCTTTTAACTGACTCATCAAGCCTTGATCAGTGTTCCCCGAAGACTGTGCAGAAGCATCCATACTCAAAGAAGCAGTATCCTACACAATGTAGAGTGACTTAGCTTCAATCCCACCATTAGGTACTAGTTTTCTACGTTAGGATAAAGGAAAGAATAATCTGTCAGTCTCGGCATTTAAAAAAGCAAATAAGTTCATAAACATCGAAAGAAGTCAAAGAACTGAGAGTAACATATACCATGGTTTGACTAACAGCAGGAGATGATGTCATTCCATGAGCCTGAGGACGAGACACCTGAAATTAGAAAAAAAGAATAATCTGTAAATGGCCCTGTTCGTATGTTTTAGCTACAACTCTGTCACTAGAGTCATATATTACAGTAACTCTACGTAAATATACTGTCATATGCTTAATTGAAGATGATGAATCCAAGTATAAGTAGAAATTATAAGATCCCTATGTTTTATTTATTTCATTAATTGAAAGGTCATAAGTTTCCCGTGTTCCATACGAAATATTAACTTGTCAAGAGATAAAGTATGCATCCTACCAAGTTGAAAAAGTCCTCGTGCAAAGGAAAAGGGCTTGCAAAGGTTGTTCAAGTTTTGATATGATACCTCTATCAATGATCACCGTTAGCTTGAGGCAAACCAAATATTCAACTGAATTAATAATCAAAATGAGCTTCTCCATCATACTAACGAACACAACAAACACACCATTTTCTTACCAACTCAAAAATACTAATAAGGTAGATACTGGAAATCGTTGGCCAATTGTAGGGCCTAAGTCCTAAATCAGTTAACTGCTTGTTTTTCACACTCCATTTACTGTTAACATAGTTATAATCTTCACTTTTCTCAGAAGTTACTTCTCCTTTCTTAAAAGAAATTAGTGGACCTAGCTCAATGAGTTAAGTTATTAATCGATGCCCTATAATCTGAACTAAATTTGATAGCATCACAAAGTGTGGACTGGGTTCAGCTAAGTTGAAAGCCACCCAGCATCGGTTCTGCTGTTTCCGGTGGCCTATTCCGATATTACATGTAGAAAACTTTTTAGAGCACAGTAGGAATCAGAAAGCACTCATGATTTCAGAAAAGAAAGAAGGGAGATGCTGGAATGGGGACTCACAGTAGGAACTCCAGGGTGCGGATAAACACCACCATGTGCATAGACTCCTGGATATGGTGTGCCATAAGGTGGCATCATAGGCTAAGAAAAGGAGAATCCTCGTTAACATTCATGTCGTCGAAGCCTAATAAACTATTACCTAGCACTTTGATTAAACAACTTGCAAGAATTTAAAAGAAAGATTCAGCCTGGAAAGTACCTGTAGCGGTCCCCACATATAAGGATGAGGAGCATGACCAGGTGCAACAGCAGAATTAACATATGGAGGTACAGCTAACCGAGGACCATAATATGCCTGAAGATTTAGCAGCTTACATAAATATTAATAATCACTAGAGCTATTGTAATAGTATCTAACAGCATGGCAGGAAATGATTAACCTGCATCGCAGCCCAATCAGGATACACGTGGATATTGCTTTGATCCTGTCAATACATGAAGTGATTTGCCAACTACTCAGAGATGAACTTCATAGAAGAAATCAAGACTAAAAGAGGAAACTAACATAGAGTACATTTAACGACACGAGCCAAAGATAGTCTGAAGCATAGGAGAACAACATTAAACACTCTACACAAACTAAACAATACACAATTCTGTATTTGCTTACTGGTGCAGTCGAAGATGATTTCTGAGGCTTACAAGATTTCTCATCCTCATTATTTCCCATGTGTCAGAAAGCAACAAGATGCTCTACTACTAATTCACTGCTGAAATGATTATTTCCTTTTGGAGGTACTAACCAATATCTCAACTTGTTTGAGACTGAGGCGTAGTTGTAGTTGGAGGTACTAAGCAAGATTATTTTGCCAACTGCATAAAATAAATCCCGGTCAAACAATGAGCAACAAGATTTCACAAGACCAAGGACGGCATAGAAAAAGCTTTCATCTTTCTTAATACAGGTATGGTCTAACTTGTAAATGATTTAAGAAAGAAAATCATCCAAAGCTGGGAAGCAAATAACTCTGAGAATTTTTATCCATCCTAATATATTCCAGTAAAATGCAACATTAATATTTTGCATAGGACTTTACAAAGAAAATACATAACACATCAGCTTTAGAAGAACGGTGGAGGACCACATAGGAGCCTTAAAGGGTTGGCTATCAAAGATAATATTTAGATGAAGAACCTCAATTACCTAGATGCCAAATTTATGGTATGTAACATCTTCAAAGCTAGACACTTTATGAAATAGTTTTTCCAGAAAAAATTTTTTAAGTTTTAATGCAGAATTTAGCTGTTGCATCCATTCATGTACTTTTCTTTTCCATAGTACTTTCACTATAGCTTTTACTCTTGTATTTGTCAAATGTGTTTTTTAAAAATGTTTTTCTTGAGTCAAGGGTCTATCAAAAACAATCTCTCTCTATCTAATAAAGGTAAAATCTATGTACACCCCACCCTCCCCGAACCCGCTTGTGGGATCACATTGGAAATGTTGCTGTTGTTGTTGCATCCATTTCTTGCTGGCCGGAAAACCCGTCATCTTTGCAACACGAGGCAAACATAAGGGGAGATTGGAAGACCATAACTTCATAAAAAATTAAAAATCTGTTTTCTGCACCTAAGGCTTTTAGAAAAATTCAGGTTTTTAAAATCTTTGAATGGATAATCTTTTGATTACTTTTAAGAAAATCTGATTGCTTTGATACTTCAAGAAATTAACTCTGTATCATCTCCCCCAGCCATTCTCTCTCTTTAAGAGAGAAGCTTTACAAAACTTTGAATCTATAGAACTAGGCGTTTGGCCATGAAAACTAAAAAAAAAAAAAAAATTTACTTCAGTGTTTGCCATACCTTCTTGGAAAGATTTGTTAGAATTTAAAATGTTTAAATATAACTAAAAAGTGAAAAAGTGAAATGAAAAAAATTGAGAAGAAGTATTTAGGTGTTTTGACTTTTCCAAGGACCCGTTTAGCCTTGAAAATCAAAAACATATTCACTTTATTTTGTATGAAAATAAAATTGGAGTTGTGTTTGACTATAGTATTTTGAAAATGAAGTATTTTTGAAGTTAAAAAATATAAAAAGTAAAAATAAAATTTTTAAAAAATTAAAATTTTATGAAAATTGGGTTAGTTTATGAAAATAAAAAATTTAGATTCTTTTTTTTAAAAAAAAAATTAAAAAGTACAAAAAGTGAATTCAAAGATAGTGAGAGGTGTTTTTTGAAATATCCAAATATTGTGAAAACTTATTAATCAGGAATATTTACGGCCAACCAAGTATTTTAGAATAAAGTGAAAATATATTTTGGAACAAAGTGAGAACGTATTTCGAAATATTGTGAATAATATTCATGGCAAACGACTATCAAATACAACATATATATATATATATATATATATATATATATATATTGTGAAAACTTATTAATCAGGAATATTTACGGCCAAACAAGTATTTTAGAATAAAGTGAAAATATATTCCGGAACAAAGTGAGAACGTATTTCGAAATATTGTGAATAATATTCATGGCAAACGACTATCAAATACAACATATATATATATATATATATTTGAATAAAGTGAAATAATTTTCCGAAAACAGTAAAAAATTCTTATGGCCAAATGGGGAAATAGGATGTAATGACAAACTAGTCCTCGTCAACCCATCTAAGTTACAATTGCGTTCCTTGGACTACCAATTTTTCTTAATTTCTAAGCATTATCAAAAGAAATTAAACATCAATATTAAGTATTAACCAAGAGAAAAAAGCTCAACTACTCCCAGCTCTACTCTGTTTCCCCTTATTTATTTATTTAGTTATTTCTTCTTTTATCCTCCTCCCTGTTGTTGCTATCACAATCATAACTCAAGAATTCTCTTCAACAGAAAATAACAGAATTCACAGAGATCAAACTTGTATTCAGCTTCAGAGCAAAAAAATTACTCCCTCAGTTTTAGTTTAACTTGACACAAATTTTAAGAAAAATAAATCTTAAATTAATGATAAGTAGAATTCATCAAAATACTTTTTAGTTCTATAGTGTTAAACATGACACATGAAAAGTAGAATTCATCAAAATACTTTTTAGTCCTGTAATTTTAAACATGACACATGAAAGTTACAAGTAAAGAATTATCAAAATAGAAAAGACATTTTTTTTTAAGAAAGACTAAAAATGAAATGGACTAAAAAGAAAAGTAATATAAATAAATTGAAATGCAAGGATGATCATAAAATCCAAATTTGGACATACCTCAAACTCTATGCATCAAAAAAAATTGAGATTAATTGATGGAATTTTGCAGTTTAACGTCTCAAATTTCTGCATTTTTATACCTGCTTTCTCTTCTTCTAGATAGGAAAAAAAATCATAAAGAAAAGTACACAAATGAGAAAAAGACTGATTGACGAAAGAGATGGAGATCCACGTCACCATACACGTGTACGTATCTAAAACCAGCTTAACTTGCTGAGTGGTTGAGCTGGCTCATTTGAATTTTGTGTATTTTATTTAAAATTGATAAATACGTCACCTAATTCTTCTGACGTGTCGTTTGTTTACTTGATTTACGCGTCTCTGGCGTGGCGTGGGGTTTCATTGGCCAATTAATTAATACCACTAATTTTGTGTCTGACTCTGACGTGGTCTGTTCTCCGCAAATTGTTTAAAATGGGAGTAAAATATAATCAGATTGGATAGTTCATTTCAAATCCGTCAATGACGCATTTAAAATGGATTCTATTACCCCCTTCTCTTCATTTTCTCAAGTATATAATTGAATAAATGACATTTATCCTATTTATTTATTATGAATCTAGATTAAATTAATTTAATGAATATCCTAACCATAAAAAAAAAAAAAATTGATTTTGAAAAAATATTTTAACTTCGATAAAAAAATACATCTGTAGACATCAAAATTTTATGGAACTTTACAAGAAGAATTCAAATTCTGTTAGAGTTTTTGGAGGCTACGTTACCCTAAACCTAGCTTGGAAGCTACTCTACCCTATACTCTAAATTATGTCTATTGAAAGGGTAACATATTCCCTTAAAAAGGCATCTCAAATATCTCGAAATTCCACAGGGATATTCACAAAAAGATCATCCTAAGTTTGAGAAATAAGCTACTAACGACCCTTGAATTATGGAGAAAATCAATAAATAAGAATCAAGAGAGGAACAGAATTGTACCAGCTGAAGAAAATGAAGGGTAGATTTGATCCCACTGAGCGTGCCAATTTGTTTACAACATCTCTTCACAAATTTTAATATCAATTAATATCATCAATTTTATTTTACATCCAAGTATTAAAATTGTTGAACATCAACATTAGTAAAACCTTACACGAAGAAATCTTAATAATTTAATTAGTTAGCTACTTTAACTCACACTATAACTCTCTACCGCATTCCCCATCCCCTATCCCCAATTTTTTTTTTTTTAAAAAAAAGAAAGTAAAACCTCTCTCTCACACCCAACCCCCTCCCCGCCCCTTTAAAACTAAGTTTTTTAAGAAAATTAAATTGAAACTCAATTTTATTGTTAATTCTTCCATTCATCATTAGTAAATCTTAATTTTTAATTTAAAAAAAAGCAATTATCAAGATTTGTTTGTCTTCACAAACTTATCTATAAAGGCACATAAAATTTAAATTTCTAAGTCGATATTTATCAAATTTAGACATAAAAATAAGAATTAAAGTCCTATGAGATTTTAAATTTTTTATTAAAGGATGGGGTGTTGATGTTCAATGATATTTTTGGTATTTAGGACATCTGATGCGTACATGGTTGGTGTTTGGAGGTAAGAAAAATAATTATAAAATGAAATTACTAATGATGTTTATTATTATCAAAATTTGTAAAGAGGTATATTTTTCTTATCAAAATCAGTGTTTTTCCAAAATCAATCCTTTTAACTATGATTAAAGTACTTATTAAATTAATTTAATCTAAACCTTTAATAAATAAATGAGATAAGTGACATTCATTCAACTATGTACTTAAGGAAATGGAGAGGAGTCAAGTACATTTGAAATCAGACTAAGATTTGGGGATAGAAATGGGTATAGTATGATATATACCGAATTAATATATCTAATTAAAAATTTTAATACTGTGATTTTGGTATTATGATATTTGATATGGTATATGATATATATTTTATTTTTTTGATATTCGATAAGGTACGCGGTGTTTATAAACAATATACTGAAATATTGAATATCATACCGAAGTTAATAGCTACCTAAATAATTTATATATATTATTAAAATTCTAACAAAAATTACGATGTAGTATTAGTATAAAGCTAAATATTTAGACGTTGAAACTTTGACTACTCTATCTTGATTAAAATGTCTTTTTATGTAATTGATTTAATAAAAATAGACGTTTGTACTTTCTTTTGAATATACATTTCTGCATGTATAATGTGTTAGTATGATACAATTGAGATGTATTTTTTTTAAAAAAAGTTAATGTCATAATACACTATTATAAGAGTATATATTGTCGAAGTCGAACAAACTGTACTTATTGATTTACCATACCACAAAATATTGAAATCGAACATCAACATACTGAGCATACCAAATTGATTTAATATAATACTGATAGAATCAAATATCAAAATTATCACACCGAAATTTCAAATATCGTATGTTTTATCCCTTTTAGGCTCGAAGGGTTGGGAAAACATTGGTTTTTGACTTTTCAAATTATTTCAAAACTTAAAAGATAATTTCGAAATAATTTAAGAAAATACAGAGTCGCCACTTGATTTTTTAATAGAAAATATCAAGAAAAAAACTTAAAGAATTTTAAAGACTCGAAAATAGAAACAAATCTTTAAAATTAGAGAAAATGGGTAAGGATTCTGGTAACGCCTTGAGAAGGTTTTTAAGGCACTCAAGAAGCGTCCGCGAAAGCGATTGACCAAAAGACGATTTGACTGATTTGTAAAAAAATGACTAAGTTTGAAAACACGGCTAACTTTGTAAAATCTTAAACTTATTTGCAAACATGGCACTTATTCCATTGACATAAGAAATAATCTACTTAAATTAGGGAAGAATCTGTATAACTAAACCCAACTTTAGACTTAAGGGAAAAATATTTTCCTCCTTAACAAAGAAAGACCAATTTTAACTTGAAAGGACCAATTTATTAGAAATAGCACCTTTGGAATTGAATTTTAAAACAATATCGAATTTTGATAAATTATGAAGCAAATAATTAGTGATAAAAAGCTTGAATTTTTCTTTCAAAGAATTTATTTAATCGTTAGAAATTTGGAGGAAAAATCACCTTAATCTATGTAGATTACTAATCGCATAAACAAAATAAATGTCATCTCTTTATTTGTTAAAGACTTGTTCCATAGGAAAAATAAAGATATTTTATTAGATTGAAACAATTGACGATGCGATAAACGATAATTAAAGGAAATATAGAGATAGAACAAAATAACAACTCAAAGGGGATTTATTTAGATTTTAACCAAATTTAAAAGTTAATACACATAATTAAATAATAATTACATAAATAAAGGGAGGAAAGTTGAGGATTTGGACCCATAATTTGGCCCATCAGAATCTGGCCGGCAATTGAGCTTAATCTTTAGGGAAAAGTACACAAAATAGACTCTAAAACTAAACTAATTACACAAACATACCCCCTTTCATATTAATTTTTAAAATGCCCAATCGGCATAAACTATTTACCCGAGTACCCCCACATTTCATCCGTCTTTTTCTAATTCAATTACTCCACAAAATAGTGGCACGTGTTCATTTCCCAGTTTGGTCAAACATTACGGCTGGGTAATTATTGTATTAGTTTTTGTAACTTTGAGAATTCATTACGAACCCTTTTTTAAAAAATATTGGCTAATATTTAAACTTTTTGTGGAACAAAATAATTATTGTTTGGAAATGTTCACAAATTAATTTTGCTAATAGCTAATTTTAATAATTAGCTAAGTATTTTAAAATAAATTAAATTATTAATAATAATAATAATAATTCGATTACAAAAATAAATAATTCAGAAAAAAATTAAAATTACTAGCTTATTTATTAAATGTAAATTAATAAAAAATATACTTTTATATAAAAAAAATATTTTCTCTTGTTGGCTTCTTTATTGTTTTGCTTTATTTTCTTAATTTTTTTGGTTAGAATATCTTTTTTTGTTTATCCATCCCGTTTTAAGAATAAAATAAAATATAAACATAAAGATATTATCTAATTATTTTTAGACTAATAAAAATAAATATATTGTGATGATATCATGTAGGTCTCATTAAAGGACTGAAACAAACATCAATGATACCATGACAGTATATCTCAGTATATAGATATATTGTTGTGGTATCATTACAAATCGAAGCAAACCCCAACGATACCACATCAGTATATATATATTGTGATGGTATCATGGAGGTCTGACTGAAAGATTGAAGCAAACATCAATGATACCAAGACGGTATATAGATATACTATGATGGTATCATGGAGGGCCCACTAAGAATTGAAGTAGATATCAATGATATCATGACGGTATATAGATATACTGTAATGGTATCATGGAGGTCACACTGAAGGATTGAAGCAAACATCAATGATATCATGACAGTATATATATATATATATACTATTATGGTATCATTACAGGCTGAGGCAAATCCTAATGATACCATGTCAATATATAGATATTGTGATGGTATCATGGAGGTCCTACTAAGGATTGAAACATACATTAATGATATCATGAAGGTATATAGATATACTGTGATGGTATCATAGAGGTCCCACTAAGGATTGAAACAGACATCAATGATACCATGACGGTATATAGATATACTGTGATAGTATCATAGATGTTTCACTAGAGCATTGAAGCAAACATCAATGATATCATGACAGTATATATAGATATACTGTTATGGTATCATTGCAGACTGAAGTAAACCCCAATGATACCATGTCAGTATATATATATATATATACTGTGATGATATCATGGAGGTATGACTGTAGAATTGAAGCAGACATTAATGATACCATGTCAGTATATATATACTGACATGGTATCATGGAGGTCTTTCTGAAGGATTGAAACAGACATCAATGATACCATGTCAGTATATATATACTGTGATGGTATCATGGAGGTCTTTCTGAAGGATTGAAACAAACATCAATGATACCATGACAGTATATAAATATGTTGTGATGGTATCATGGAGGTCTCAATGAATGATGAAACATACATCAATGATAACATGATGGTATATAGATTTATTGTGATGGTATCATTACGGACTGAAGCAAACCCAATGATACCATGTTAGTATATATATATACTATGATGGTATCATAAAGGTCTGACTAAAGGATTGAAGCAAACATCAATGATACCATGACAGTATATAGATATACTATGAGGGTATTATTATGGACTAAAGCAAACTCAATGATACCATGCCAGTATATATATACTTTGATGGTATCATAGAGGTCTAACTGAAGGATTGAAGCAGACATCAATGATACCATGATAGTATATAGATATACTGTGATGGTGTCATAGAGTTCTCACTGAATGATGAAACATATATCAATGATACCATGACGGTATATATATATATATATACTGTGAAGGTATCATTACGGACTGAAGCAAACCCAATGATACCATGTCAGTATATATATATATATATTGTGATGGTATCATGGAGGTCTCACTGAATGATGAAACAGACATCAATGATACCATGACAGTATATAGATATACTGTGATGATATCATGGAGGTCTCACTGAATGATGAAACATACATCAATGATACCTTGACGGTATATAGATATACTATGATGGTATCATTACGGACTGAAGCAAATCCAATGATACCATGTCAGTATATATATACTGTGATGATATCATAGAGGTTTGACTGAAGGGTTGAACCAGACATCAATGATATTATGACAGTATATAAATATACTATAATGGTATCATTACGAACTGAAGCAAATGAAAAAAAAAGAAATAAAAAAGAAAAGAGAATCAAATAAAATTACAAAAGAAAAGAAATAAAAAAAATAAAAAAAAAGAACCGAAAATATGAAATTAGCTTGTGGTGAAAAATAAAGTATATTATGATTTGAGAAAAAAATGAATGAAAAAAGGAGAAAAAAAAAAGAATAATGAAATAAATGAAAAAAAAAAGGAACAAGAACTAAAGAAATTGAAAAACAAAGAGAAAATGAAAAATAAAAAACACAAAAATAAAAGAAAAAAAGAGAAAAATAAAAGCAGGAAAAAGAAAAAGTAGAGAAAAAAAAATTAAAGAATAAAGAAATAAACGAAAAAATAAAAGAAAAGGAACAAGAAATAAAGAAATTTTAAAAAAATAAAAAATACACAAAAATAAAAGGAACCAATAAAGGAAAAAAGGAGAGAAATAAAAGCAAAAAAAAAAGAAGTAGAGAAAAAAATACATGAATAAAGAAATAAATGAGAAAAAAGAAAAAAAAAGAAAAGGAGTATATAAAATAAAAATTGAGTGTGAATTAGATTATGGTGTAAAAAGAAAATAAAGAATAAAATAATTTTATGAAAAAGATAAATGAACAAAGAAGCATAAAAAGAAAAAAAAAAAGGAAATGAGAAAAAAAAACAGAAAAAAAAAGGAAAAGAAGTAGAGAATAGAGAAACAAAAAGAAAAAAGAATTAAAATGGAGATAAATAACTAAATGTACAAGGGAAGGGGCATTTTATGTAATTAGTTAGGGGGACATTTTATGTAAGGGGGCATTTAGTTATAAATAATTTGCTCCTATAGGGCATGGATGTACTTTCATCTTTATGGACTTTTATCCATTTTCCAGCTGTGTATATCAGCTGTATATTGCAGCCTTTTCCTGTCACGTTTTCTGTATACTTGGTGTATACATGACTGAAAATCAAGTCATGTACACACGTCTTTTAGTCCTCCACCTGTATATAAGCTTCCATTTCTCATTTCCAGTCATATATCACCTGAAAAAGGCCTGTATATCCTCCGTATACCAGTGTATATGGCCCTATTTCAGGCTTTTTGGGACTCGATTTTGGGAGTTTGACTCGAGGGAAAATGGGACTCGATCCCGATGAAATGCAAGGCATGAGAGTCCATTTGGACTCATGTAAAGTGTTCATGCATAAAAGATAAAAGGATAAGGATTAGGATATATCTCCATGAAATAAACTCAAATGAAAATAAAAGTTAGCATATCAAACTAAAATTTCATTTTTAGCTAACTATTAGCTACTCGAATTTTAACGAACAAAGAAGAAAATTACACGTATGATAAAATGGAGTGCCTCAATACAAACAATGAAATACTTCTACACAACATTAGTACTTTTCCACATGTGGAATCATTCTCAGCAATTAAGACAAATGGAGCTTTAGCCAAATCTCTCCATAAGCAATACTAAACAAGATCATCAAGGATAGAGTGGAGAGGTTCATTACTAAATAATGAATATAGTAACAAACCTATTATTACTCAACTCTTTTGGTTCACATCTACTTAGGCTTATAAACAATAAGCGCGATCAAGCAAACAAGAACTTTTGAAATAACTCACTTTCTTATCTTTAAGGCCACCTCTGACAAATCATAGCAAGGGAGTGTCAAAGTTGAAAGAAGTCACTTTAGAACATGATGTTAAAGAACAAATAAGACATGGAGCTAGCCAACCATACATCCAAGACATGGAGATTTATCACGTTAAGCTACTTAAGAATGGATTCAGACCATTAAGCTACTGATTTGGGGACTTGGTGTAGAAGAGAAGCAAAACACATATCTATAGGTGTAAAATTCCATCATTGACCAATCGAAAGGAAGATTGTGATTATTTAACCATCATGATAGCTCAACTTTGTGAAAAAAAAACAAGCCAGCCTTCTCATACATACACATTTCCCACACTTTCAGACCTTAATGATTGCTTCTCTAGCTAAATTCAAGAATATAAAGATACAAGAACTTATATTACTAAAAACTCAAATTTTTGCACAACACCAAAATGGACATAGCAGGTGAATGGAGATAAGCATTGTTACTACTGATCTAACCAACTCAAAATGATCTAAAGAATCACCACAACATTTGAATAATACCGAAATATATTCAATCCCAATCTCACAATAACACATCTTATTCTCAGAAAATAGATGTGAAAGGCAAGGCCTTTACACATATTCCATTACTAAACCAGTATCACAACCATAACCAGAAATCAAAACATCACCAAAATTTCACACAGTCACATTCACACACGAAATAGAAAAAATAAAATAAAAAATGCAAGAGACGGGTTATTCACCTGTTTCAGAGCAGCGAAATGGGAAAACGAGTTTCAATCGACGGATTTTCCACCGGAGTTCGAATTTACTTCGTCGGAATTTAACTTTTCATCGAAATTGAATATTTCAAGGGTGTTTTCTTCTAGGATTTTTGATTACGTGGGATTAGAAGCATACGCCTCCCGAATCCCCAATTTTCCCCCCAAAAATCCTCCCCTTAACCCTTAACCCTCACTGCCTATTTATAGAAAAATGGGGGCTGATTTGGGCGGGGGAGGGGGGGGAATGGAAGGGTAAAAAGGGAAAAATAAATTGGATTTTTTTTTGAAAAATCAAAATTGGGATAAGCTTTTGGATTTTTCAGCTTGCAATCGATGAACTTGGACCAAAATAGGGTCAAATTCGTAGGTGATTTTGGGGGGGGAAATGAATTCTTTCACAACCAATCAGAATCACACAACACCGTACCTTCATTGGTACGAATTTGAACGTTGGGAGGGTGAAGCGTACGTGTCCAGCTTCTAAAGAATTTGAAGGAGCACTTTGACGGAATCCAATGATATTGACGGAATCTTGGATGGAATTTAAAACCGTGTGGTCGATTAAGGGTGTCGTTTGAAGCTGTTGTTGGTGTGATTGGTTTGGGATTTGACGGACGTTGTTGGTCGAATTTTTTTTTTGATAGAAGTTGAGGATCGTTGTTGATGTCATTTGTTGTTGTGTACTGGTGAGAGAGGAGAGAATAGGGAGAGAGAAAAGGGAAAAGAGGGGCGCGTGGTGTGCGTGTGTATGTGTTTTGTATATAGTATATGTATAGGTTTGTGTGTATATAATTGATAAAAATCTGATTTGGGGTTTTTAAGGGTGTTGGGCCGGGTAGAATTTAGGAATTGGGCCTGGGGAGGTCTGAAAATAAAGGAAAACAAATAGAAAAGGTCCAATTGTATTTCTAGCCGATTCGAGTTAGTAAAATGGCCAAAATTAAATTAAACGGACCAAATTGAGACGAAAATAATTATTTAACGAGCTTCTCAAATTCAATAATTTCAAAATATATATTTTCTAAAGCATAATTATTTGTTTAAAAATTAAGAAACTAATTATATCATCAATTCCTTATTTCGATCTATTTTTGCGAAAAGTAGATTATTTGCAATTTAAACAAACTTTTCAGTCAAAATAAGTTCTAAAACATTTGTTTAAGTGAAAATTATGTAATTCTATATAATTAAATACAGAATACATTAATTTCACCTAAAGTTCGAAAGAAGGCTTGAGATTTATTTTCAAAAGTTCTTGTTTGCTTGATCGCGCTTATTGTTTATTATTTGAAATTAAGAAACTCAAAAACTAATTCGGAATGGGGAGGGAAAAAATTAGGTGTCAACATCGTACCATACATTCCATGTCCATCCCTAGCCCGGGGGGAGGGGGGGGGGTTGTATCTGCCAAAAAAAAGTGAAATGCACCTGCGGGTGGATTCATGCCACAACCAATCTGCACCGTCTATTATTGAAAAATAATATTCTTGATTAGAATAATAATATTTGAAAATACTTTTAAAATTATATTGGTGTAGATTTATACATATTAACAAGTAAAAAGCTGAAATATATTGTCACACCCCGAATCCCATTCGGGACGGACTGACACCCGAAGCCGATAAGGCCCGAGAGAACCAATCTTTACTCATGTGTCTTCCTATGCATGTTTCTGTGTGAATATTGCCCTATCTCACGTAACTAGATATCAATGGCGGAAGTCATGGCAAACATATACTATATATGAAACTTGGCCGTTAGGTCCATCAAATCAAAATGGACATTCATCTCTTACATTCGTCTTCCCACATACGTCTACAAATCCTCTAAAGATACATATACATAACCAACTTATAGTCAGGACAAGTCCCCGCTTTATACAACATATACAGTGCCAAAAACCAATGTACACATGGGACTTGGAAAGCCCCGAACCAACTGGAGCTCACCAATTACTGGCAGATAATCCGCAACCTACTGTGGAGGTCTACTAGCACCTGTGCCTGCAGCAAGTAAGGTAAGTCCCCCAACAGGTGTCAGTACGAAGAATGTACTGAGTATATAAGGCTATAAGAAACTACATCATACATAAAAATGTCAATGGAATCAATATTAGAGAAATAGTCAATATGGATAAACCGTCTTTCTGAATATGAGGAACCATGTTCATTATATTTATTACGTTCTTTGCCTTTACGTTCTTTCCTTCATTCGTCACTCACTCCTTCGTTCATTACTCATCCTTCCATTCATATAATGCCCGGGCCCCAAGCTGATCAGTGGGAAAATTTTACCATCATGAAGGTGTTCGTTTCACCCCATGGATACACCCATAATTTTGGGATAGTCATCATGAAGGTGTTTCCTTCACCCGATGGATACACCCATAATGTTGGGATGGTCATCATGAAGGTGTTTATTTCACCCCATGGATATCATCATGAAGGTGTGTATTTCACCCCATGGATACAACTACTTATACATTACTTCATTCTTTAACTTTTGCGAGATTGGTACCTTTACTTGTGAGAGAATGATACGCTCACTCATGAGAGATTAATACATTCACTTATGAGAGATTGATACTTTTGTTTGTGAGAGATTGATATATTTGTAGTCATAACCTTATTGGAAGCTTTGGAACATAACATTATTGGGACTTTGGAACCATGTCCATAATTATATAACACATGAGCAACAACGACTAATGAATGAGGAATATGTGACTTAACAATAGATAACATCCTGAAATGAGATACCTTTGGATATTTCAGAATGGAATAAGTACAAAGTCACTATGAACAATATGCTGCAGAAGGATACATAAAGAGTAACCTTACATACCTTGTCTTCCCAATATGAATACACAGTCCTATATGTAAATATAACAATCCATCTTCTTCCTTACGTTTCACTCTACAACACAAGTACATAACGGAACAAACATTAACTACAAGCTACATTCCAAGTGCATAAGACGACAATGAGTTACACAATTGCCCTAGAACATCATTTCTGCTTTTACGACACCATTCATAGAATTATCATACCAACAATACCATAATATTCCATACATTGACCAAGAAATCATAAACCAATAACATTTCACACCAAGTTTACCCTTTACACTTCCTCATTAACACTACGTTACCTTTTCTCCGTCAAGTCACTCGATAACTTTCACAATAACACATTAACAACAATCCATATGTTATACCATTCAAAATACCTCTGGGATACTCCTTTATAGTCATTTAAAAGGTACCATAAGTTGATAACTACATCCATGAAGGGTATAGGTGTTTTGGGGGGTCAAAGAGATGTGAAAACAACGGAAATGAACTTCTGGGCTGACCTGCGAAGCCACCTGCACCCGCAGGTGGATGAACTTCATCTTCAGGTGACCCTTGGAAGTATCCAGGGGCACCTGCGAAGTCACCTGCGCCCGCAGGTGCTTCGTCTGCGAGGGCGGGTGCCCGTTTCAGCCAAAAAGGGTCTCTTTTGGGTCTTTTTATGCAATGAATGGTCCATAATCATAAATAAACTTCTCTTGACATATTTTAGATCAAATTGGATGCCAAAAATCAGCCATGGTTTCACAACACTCATGAACATCACCAAAACCACACTTTTCCTTCAATACACCACCAAATCCATGCACAATTTTGCAATAATAATTCCAAACATTATGCACAAGAATTAAACAAGTTAAAGCTATAATCACATTTCACATGTCAATATTGAACCCATCAAGTTCACTTCCTTCAAGACCACAAGTCCATTTTCAAGTTTATAAGGCAAAAACCTTCACCGATTAAGCAAACATAAATTGATTCACACATAGTGAACTTCTCACACTTCACCAACATAACCAACATGATCTATACCATATTCCATGCATATAATATATTAAACCATAAATATAAACACTTATCGAGGCTTACAAAATGATGATCTTGTCCAAAGAAATGGTTGTCTTAGGGTTTGTGAGATGAGAGAATGTTGTGGAAATGTCTAGAAAGGCATGGGTGTGTAAATGAAATAAAAATCTGATTTTTCCACATTATATAGTCCCCTAATGGTGCTTTTTCACCAAATACATGGTCCAATCCTATTATATTGACTTAAGTCACACAAGAATGGGGCATTTCCTTCATTTGGGCCATGTTATTCGTGTCTTTTTGGGCCTTAATTGAGCCCAATGGCTCAAGATTAATTTGGCCCATCACATTTGATGTATAATTCCTCAAAACTCCCATGTTTAAATAATTCCATGAATGTTACGGTAATCAACTAGGTTCGAAAATGTACGGGGTGTTACATCCTTCCCCCCTTAAAAACATTCGTCCTCGAATGTTAATGACAGTACTCAATCCAACAAATGTAAGTCTAAATACATTCTTCGGTTTGAAACAACTATTGGTACTTTGCTTTCATTCTTCTTTTTCGACTTCCCATGTAACTTCTTCTACTTATTGCTTCTTCTAACGTACCTTTACGGACACTACTTCTTTATTTCTTAACCTCTTTATTTGTCGATCCGGAACAACAACAGGTATCTCTTCATAAGTGAAGCCTTCTGTAACTTATATATCTTCAATGGGAATAATGAATCTCCTATGCACTTTCGAAGCATTGAAACATAAATTACGGGATGAACTGTGGAGAGTTCTTAGGGTATTTCAAATACATGACTTGACTGAATCTTTGGGTCTTCTCATATGGCATGTTATATAGGGCCAACTTCCTTTCTTTCCATTACCCCTCTCATTTGGTGACACTGTCAAGAATACTCAACCATCTATAGTAAATTCCAGCCTCATGTTTCTAACATCGGCATACCTTGTGTATTGATTTTTGTAACTACTGTTGTATCACCTGAACTTTCTCCATGGATTGATGAACAATATCTAGTCCCAATACAGCAGTTGCACCCGTTTTAAACCATCTAATAGCTGCTCTTCACTTTCTCTCTCCTATATAAAGCTGCATAAGGAGCCATTTTGATACGTAAATGATCACTAGTATGGTAGGAAATTTCAACAAGAGGTAAATGATCGTCCCAACTACCTTTTGAGTCTAATGTACAAGCTCATAGCATATATCCTCAACTATCATCCATATGAAATCAAATATCCAAAGGATATGAGGTACACTTGGGATACAATCCATGCTCATCATGTTCCATTTTTTTTTTTAATTGAAAAATCCCTACATGGCCTATAACGTTCAGATTCCACACATTTTACCTTTACTTGTTGTCACTTCGATCACTGAACTATAAATTTTTGCAATGTTCTTTTCATGTAACTCTACCAATACATTTCTTCCAACCCATGGTACATTTTGGTTGCTCCCGAATGAATAGAATACCGTGAATGATGTGCTTTTGCCATAATTCATGTCCTTAGCTCATATATATCCGATACATAAAATCTACCATGGCATGGAAGTACTCCCCCTTATGTAAGCTCAACATCTTTGTCGAACTTTACTGTACATTCTTTTCCAACTGAAATAACATAGGATTTGCATATTACTTTTTCTTCACCATAGCTACAAGTGAAGACTCTGCTATATTTTATACTATAATGCTTTCATTTTGGACTTTCAAGAAGACGAACCCCCAAGCTGTCTAATTAATGTAGATCTTTAATAATACCTTGCCTTTTCGTAAGTTGACCATCAATGCTTCCCAACACTTTGCAACTTAACACATCGACTACCACGTTTACTTTTCTCATATGGTATAAGGTATCAATATTCTAAGCTCTTAGTAGTCTCAACCACCTTCGCTGTCTTAAAAGTAGGTCCTTCTGCTTAAATCGATATTGTAACTGTCATGATCAGTATATATATCAATGTGAACCCCATACCAATAACAGCGCCATACTTTTAAAGCAATTATCACGACTACTGATTCAAGATCATGTGTTGGCTAATTCCTTATTCATATGGACACAATTGTCTTGAAGCATAAGCTATTACATTACCGTATCACGTCAATACACATCCTAAGCCAACTCCTGAAGCATCACACTATACTGCATACCCTTCTGTGCGTTTGAGAAGTACTAATACAGTTAATTTATCTTTCAGCTCTTGGAAACTCTTCTCACATGCATCATTCCCTTGAAACGTGGTTGTTTTATGTTAACTTGTTAAGGGTATTGAAATGGAAGATAAACTTGCCAACAACCTTTCTGTAATAGCTGGCTAACCCAAAAACAAAACTACGAATCTCTATAGGCGTCGTAGGTGTTAGCCAACTCTTCACGGCTTCTATCTTTCGTATATCAAACCCTATTCTTTTATCTGATACCATGTAACCCAAAAATACTATAGATTTTAACTAAAATTCACACTCAAAGAACTTTGCATATCATTTACGAAGAATCTATAACATTTGTCGTACATAGTTAGCATGGTTCCCTGGTGATCTTGAATAAGTCAAAATAGCATCTGCAAACTTTGGCACGAACTTGTCTAAGAGTGGCTTGAACATCCTATTCATCAAATCACAAACTGTTGGTGCATTTGTTAGCCCAAATGACATAAGCTTAAAATTTCATAATAACCATACCTTGTTCAAAAAACTGTCTTGGGTAGATTCTTTCCTCTAATGCTTACTTGATGATAGCCCAATTTTAAATTAATCTTTTAAGGAAGATTTGGCACCCTGTAATTGGTCAACCAATTCACCAATTCTGGGGAGGGGATATTTATCCTTAACTTTATTTCGTTGAAGATAATTAACACACATTCTCAACTTGCCATCTTTCGTCTGTACAATTAACATTGGTGCACTCTACGGGGATATTTAATTCCCGTAACTCTGCTGGAGCCATTCTATACGAAGAAATAGAGATAGGCTGAGTAAACCTGGAAGATCTTTAGGAAATACATCAAGGAATTCATTTACCATTGGAACCGATTGCCGAGTTGATGATTCCACATTAGTATCTTTCACTCTTACTAAGTGACATATGTACCCTTTGGCCATCATTTTCCTTGCCTTAAGATAGAAAATAACTTAACCTCTCGGTGCTCCAACATTCCATTCAAAAACATTCCTTTGTGGAAAGTGAAAATGTAACTTCTTAGCTTGGCACTCTACCAAGGCATAACAAGAAGCCAACCAATCCATACCCGTTATAATTATCAGGATCCACCATTTCTAGCTCAATAAGATCAA
Organism: Capsicum rhomboideum; assembly: GCA_031232105.1. Lineage (NCBI taxonomy): Eukaryota > Viridiplantae > Streptophyta > Magnoliopsida > Solanales > Solanaceae > Capsicum > Capsicum rhomboideum. The sequence continues at coordinate 148,445,785 of CP124714.1, read as the reverse complement.
CCAGTGTATCATAACCACAAACAGTTACTATACAATCGCGGTATATTCTGTTAAGTACAATAGACTTACCAACTGGTGTAAAGACTTCAAATAGCATAACTAGTAATTCTAGTGTTCTTTCAAATTTCCCAGCAGTCAATAGAGTAACATATGATAGGATAGAGCCTGAATCAATCAATGCATATACATTATGTGGAAAGACAGATAATGTACCTATCATTACATCAGGAAAGTCTCTGAATTCTGTCGGTCTACTAATGCATAAGTAAGATTCCGAGTTCCACTAGAACTGGCTGCTCCTCTGGCACCTCTACCACGTCCCGCCGGCTGTACACCTTTTCCTAGGGAAGGAACCGACGATGATGATGCAACGGTTGATCCCGCAGGTCGCGCCACACCACCCAAGCCTCTTCGTGGGCAGTCTCTCATCATGTGCCCCGCCATACCACACCAATAATAAACATTCATCCCCCGCCGACATTCTCCTGAATGAAATCGTCTACAATGTTGACACAACGGGCGAAAAGATCCCACTGTCTATGAACCACGACTCCCGCTACTTTGCCCGGCTTGATTACTTCTGAACCCTCGGAATTGAGATGAAGTACCTACCGTGGAATAAGAAAATGAAGGCCTAGGCGTTCTATTAAAACTTCGAGGCCCGAACTCTACTTGGGACGCCATAGACTGTCCTGTAGATCTAGCCCTCTTCGACGATCCTTCTTCAAACCCTTGTGTTCTTCTCCGTTGCCACCGATCTTCCATTTTCTGTGCATAGGCCTGTATTCTAGCTATGTCCATATCCTTGTTCAAGGCAGCAATGGTGCAGTCCCTTACCAAATACGACTCTAATCTATCCACATATCTATGGACTCTGTCTGTCATCGTGGCTACTACATTTGGAGCATATCGGGCCAAAGAATTAAACTGCAGACTGTATTCTTTGACACTCAAATTTCTTTGACGAAGATTCAAAAATTGATCCGCACGAGCCTCTCGGATCTCATAAGGAAGGTAGTGGTCAAGAAATGCCGCTTTAAATTCTTCCCGCGTAAGTGGGTTTGCACCAATACCATGAGCTTTCTTCCAATCCTCATACCATAATATAGCTTCACCCTTCAATCTATAGGCCGTAAGCTCTACCATTTCTATACCCTACACATGCATAACCTCTAGAGCCCTTTGGATTTGATTTATAAAATATTGCGGGTCTTCATTTGGATCTGATCCAGTGAACGTGGGAGGATATAATTTCAGAAAGTCCTGAGTCCGTCGACTAGCTGCTCTAGCTGCACTATCATCACTTGTCATTGGACCACCTTGACCCTGAACTTATGAAGCAACTATTCGGGTCAACATCTGCACTGCATTCTTTAAGTCCTGGTCAGTATTATTTACAGGTGGTTCTGCAGGTACTTCTCTTCCTCTTGACTCTTCTGAAAATGGAAGAGTAGAAGAAGCCTATGATGCCATCTCTGGTTCAGTACCGCCTTGATTAACTGGTTCAGGTGGAGCTCAACTAGTTCCTTCTCCAGCAATTCTGTCTATTCTCTTACTTTAACCTCGACCGTGATTGGCATTTTACTATACCAAAGAAAAAAACAACTACCATGGTCAGATACAATTCCACTTACAACATTGGCTCTATTGCACGATCTAAAAATGAAGAAAAGAAATAACTCCTAAATGTCCCATAGCCTCCTACTTATAATGTGGTGCACAACACATTGATAAGTAAGACTCTACTCAGACACGGCTTTGTAGACATCCTTAGAACGACCTTGCTCTGATACCACTTTTGTCACACCCCGAATTCCATTCGGGACGGACTGGCACCCAAAGCCGATAAGGCCCGAGAGAACCAATCTTTACTCATGTGTCTTCCTATGCATGTTTCTGTGTGAATATCGCCCTATCTCACGTAACTAGATATCAATGGCGGAAGTCATGGCAAACATATACTATATATAAAACTTGGCCGTTAGGTCCATCAAATCAAAATGGACATTCATCTCTTACATTCGTCTTCCCACATACGTCTACAAAGCCTCTAAAGATACATATACATAACCAACTTATAGTCGGGAGAAGTCCCCGCTTTATACAACATATACAGTGCCAAAAACCAATGTACACATGGGACTTGGAAAGCCCCGAACCAACTGGAGCTCACCAATTACTGGCAGATAATCCGCAACCTACTGTGGAGGTCTACTAGCACCTGTGCCTGCAGCAAGTAAGGTAAGTCCCCCAACAGGTGTCAGTACGAAGAATGTACTGAGTATATAAGGCTATAAGAAACTACATCATACATAAAAATGTCAATGGAATCAATATTAGAGAAATAGTCAATATGGATAAACCGTCTTTCTGAATATGAGGAACCATGTTCATTATATTTATTACGTTCTTTGCCTTTACGTTCTTTCCTTCATTCGTCACTCACTCCTTCGTTCATTACTCATCCTTCCATTCATATAATGCCCGGGCCCCAAGCTGATCAGTGGGAAAATTTTACCATCATGAAGGTGTTCGTTTCACCCCATGGATACACCCATAATTTTGGGATAGTCATCATGAAGGTGTTTCCTTCACCCCATGGATACACCCATAATGTTGGGGTGGTCATCATGCAGGTGTTTATTTCACCCCATGGATATCATCATGAAGGTGTGTATTTCACCCCATGGATACAGCTACTTATACATTACTTCATTCTTTAACTTTTGTGAGATTGGTACCTTTACTTGTGAGAGATTGATACGCTCACTCATGAGATATTAATACATTCACTTATGAGAGATTTATACTTTTGTTTGTGAGAGATTGATATATTTGTAGTCATAACCTTATTGGAAGCTTTGGAACATAACATTATTGGGACTTTGGAACCATGTCCATAATTATGTAACACATGAGCAACAACGACTAATGAATGAGGAATATGTGACTTAACAATAGATAACATCCTGAAATGAGATACCTTTGGATATTTCAGAATGGAATAAGTACAAAGTCAATATGAACAATCTGCTGCAGAAGGATACAGAAAGAGTAACCTTACATACCTTGTCTTACCAATATGAATACACAGTCCTATATGTAAATATAACAATCCATCTTCTTCCTTACGTTTCACTCTACAACACAAGTACATAACGGAACAAACATTAACTACAAGCTACATTCCAAGTGCATAAGACGACAATGAGTTACACAATTGCCCTAGAACATCATTTATGCCTTTACGACACCATTCATGGCATTATCGTACCAAAAATACCATAATATTCCATACATTGATCAAGAAATCATAATCCAATAACATTTCACACCAAGTTTACCCTTTACACTTCCTCATTAACACTACGTTACCTTTTCTCCGTCAAGTCACTCGATAACTTTCACAATAAAACATTAACAATAATCCATATGTTATACCATTCAAAATACCTTCGGGATACTCCTTTATAGTCATTTAAAAGGTACCATAAGTTGATAATTACATCCATGAAGGGTATAGGTGTTTTGGGGGGTCAAAGAGATGCGAAAACAACCGAAATAAACTTCTGGGCTGACCTGCGAAGCCACCTGCTCCTGAAGGTGGCTGACCTGCGTCCTTAGGTTACCCTTGGCAGTATCCAGGGGCACCTGCTAAGTCACCTACGCCCGCAGGTGCTTTGTCTACGAGGGCGGGTGCCCGTTTCGGCCAAAAAGGGGTCTTTTTTGGGTCTTTTTATGCAATGAATGGTCCATAATCATAACTAAACTTCTCTTGACATATTTTAGATCATATTGGATGCCAAAAATCAGCCATGGTTTCACAACACTCATGAACATCACCAAAACCACACTTTTCCTTCAATACACCATCAAATCCATGCACAATTTTGCAATAATAATTCCAAACATTATGTACAAGAATTAAACAAGTTAAAGCTATAATCACATCTCACATGTCAATATTTAACCCATCAAGTTCACTTCCTTCAATACCACAAGTTCATTTTCAAGTTTACAAGGCAAAAACCTTCACCGATTAAGCAAACATAAATTGTTTCACACATAGTGAACTTCTCACACTTCACCAACATAACCAACATGATCTATACCATATTCCATGCATATAATATATTAAACCATAAATATAAACACTTACCGAGGGTTACAAAATGATGATCTTGTCCAAAGGAATGGTTGTCTTAGGGTTTGTGAGATGAGAGAATGTTGTGGAAATGTCTAGAAAGGCATGGGTGTGTAAATGAAATAAAAATCTGATTTTTACACATTATATAGTCCCCTAATGGTGCTTTTTCACCAAACACATGGTCCAACCCTATTATATTGACTTAAGTCACACAATAATGGGTCATTTCCTTCATTTGGGCCATGTCTTTTTTGTCCTTTTGGGCCTTAATTGAGCCCAATGGCTCAAGATTAATTTGGCCCATCACATTTGATGTATAATTCCTCAAAACTCCCATGTTTAAATAATTTCATGAATGTTACGGTAATCAACTAGGTTCGAAAATGTACGGGGTGTTACATATATACTCTTTTCGTTTCACATTATTTGTCCTATAATAGAAAAAAGTTCAGTAATAGCAAATTAGACCCATTAATTAGGAGGTGCATAATAACCTTTTTCTAATTACTCGAAATAACAACTTGTATATATATTTTATGAACAAGACAACATCAAATACATGTACAAGTACAGTTAATTACTTTATTTTTAGCTAACAACTTGAGTTTAAAAATGAAAAAGAATTTCAGCTTCCTTAAATCACGTTCACCCAATGAATTGAAGATTCTATTTTCAAATAGGAAGCTTTTTTTAATGAGTTTCAAACTTCAAAATACATTCTCTTCTTCCTGTTCTCTGTACCTTTTTTTTTTTTTTTTAATTTTATATTTTATATTTTCATCTCTCCCTCTTTGTATTTTATATTTTCACTACTCTCTCTCTTTCTTATTTTTTTTTTACACTTTATATTTTATATTTTTGCATCTCTCACCCTCTTTGTATTTTATATTTTCTTTTTCTCATTTTTTTTTGTATTTTATATTTTTTTTGTATTTTTTATTTTTCTGTATCAAACAATACACTTTATATAAATTGTTCATATTTGTAGTGGTCCTTTTCCTACCCCTTACTTGAATGGTGAGAGATATTTTATCTTATTCATTGATGACTATTCAAGATATAACATCTCTATTTTTTGTTTTATAAATCAGAAGCACTTGATGCTTTTAAAGTTTTTAAAATAGAAGTAGAGAAACAAATTGGAGCTCAGATTAAAATTGTAAGATCTGATAGGCGTGGAGAATATTATGGTAGGTTCACAGAAAAGGGAAAATTTAAAGGTCTATTTGCTGAGTTCCTTGAAAAAGAATATAGAATTATACAATATACCATGCCAGGAACACCACAACAAAATGGTGTGGCAGAAAGAAGGAACCAAACATTAATGGACATGGTAAGAAGCATAATTAGCAGATCAAGTTTATCTTTATCCTTATGGAGTGAAGCCTTTAAAATTGTTGTATATATTTTAAATAGAGTTCTATCCAAGGCTGTCGCCAAGACACCTTTTGAATTATTTAAAGGATGAAAACCTAGTTTAAGCCATTTACACGTTTAAGGATGTCTAACTGAAGTAAGGGTTTATAACCCACATTTAAAAAAGTTGGATGAACGAACAATAAGCGGTTTCTTTATAGGCTATGTGATTAACTCTAAAGTATTTAAATTTTACTGTCCTTCTCATTCTCCTAAAATTGTTGAGGCTAGAAATGCTAAGTTTCTTGAGGAACATCGAGTAAGTAGGAGTGGTTCAACTCAAGTGATGAAACTAAAAGAGATAAGGGAACCACTAATGGTACATTTATATACTGGAAACACAAATACAAATCAGATAAATTCTCATGAATTACCTGGAAAGCAACAAGTTCAAGAGCCATCACCACTTGACGAGCCACATGAAGAGCAGCCCGATTTACCTAAACCCATTATTGAAGGAGCACCTGAATAAGTGGAAGTAAGAAAATCCTCAAAAGTTTGTAAAACAGCAGTTTCTACTGACTATGTTGTATATCTTCTCTAATTATGATGTTGGACTAAAAGATGATACATGTTCTTTTGCACTAGCCATGAGTGGAGAAAACTCCACACTTTGGTATGATGCCATGAAAGAAGAGATGGAATATGTGGCCAAAAATAAAGTCTGGAATCTCATTGAATTACCAAAAGGAGTCTCTACTATAGGATCCAAATGGGTTTATAAAACCAAAAGAGACTCATCTGGTAATGTTGAATGATATAAAGCTAGATTTGTAGCCAAGGGTTTCACTCAAAAGGAAGGTATTGATTACCATGGAACCTTCTCTTCTACATCAAAGAAGGATTCATTAAAAATAATCATGGCATTATTAGCTCACTTTGATTTAGAGCTACATCAAATAGATGTGTAAACGACTTTTCTGAATGGAGATCTTGAAGAGGAGGTATACATGCGTTAGTCCGAAGGATTTTGTAAAAAGGATGAAAGTCACCTTGTTTTCAAGTTGGATAAATCTATTTATGGACTAAAATAGGCTACCCGCCAATGGTATATTAAGTTTCATAATGTTGTTACTTCATTCGGATTTATGGAGAACATCATTGATCAATGTATATACCTTAAGATAAGTGGGAGCAAATACATTTTTCTTGTCCTATATGTAGATGACATTTTACTTGGTAGTAGTGATTTGGCATTGCTGCATGAGACACAATAGTTTCTTATCCAGAATTTTGAAATGAAAAATATGGGTGAAGCCTCATATGTCATTGGTATAGATATTCACATAGATAGATCTCAATGATTGCTTGAATTATCTCAAAGAGCCTACATTGAAAGAATTCTAGAAAGATACGGAATGAAAAACTGTTCACCTATAGCAATATCTATCATTAAAGGTGATAGATTCTCTTTGAATCAATGTTCACAAAATGCATTGGAATAAGAGCAAATGAAAGGCATTCCATATGCTTCACTTATTAGAAGCCTTATGTATGCGCATGTCTTAACTAGACCTGATATTGCCTTTGTAGTAGAAATGCTTGGCAGATATCAAAGTAACCCTGGTCTTAATCATTGGAAAACTGGTAAAAGGGTTTTGAGATATTTGCATAGAACCAAGGATGTTAAGCTTACATACAAATATTCTGACTTATTGGATGTTATTAGATATTTAAAATCTGATTTGGGTGGATGTAAAGATAGTGGTAAATCTACTTTCGGATATATTTTCCTTCTTGCTGGAGGTGTTGTGTCTTGGAGAAGTGTAAAGGAAACCATTGTTGCAACATCCACAATGGAAGACGAATTTATAGCATGCTATGAAGCTACATCACAGGAGTTGTGATTGAAGAATTTTACTTCAGGCCTTAAAGTTGTTGATTTTATTGCGAGCCCATTGAGTATGTTTTGTGATAATTCAGTTGTGGTATTCTTTCCAAATAATAATAAGAGTAGTAGTGGAAGTAAGCACATCGACTTAAAGCATTTAATGGTTAGAGATCATGTCAAGAAGCAAGATGTGAGTTTTGAACATGTTAGTACTACTTTAATGATTGCTGATCCTATGACTAAAGGTTTACCAACTAATGTTCTTAAGGATCCTGTAACCCATATGGGGCTTCGTAACTCATTGTAGTGTACTTTATTCTCTAACAGTTTGTCTAGACATTATCGTTTTTTGTTATACATGATAGTGCACATTTTGGTTTTCATGTATTATATTGTGATCATTGGATCAAATAAAGTTGGACTCTAAATGAATTATATTAAGCTCATTCATAAAGTTGTTGTACACTTTATTTAGAACATATTGTATATTATAATACATGGAAGGAAGTATTTGATTAAGAGCATGACCGCCATGATTCTTGTATTAATATATTCTTGATAAAGTGATTGTTGCATAACTATTAAGTTGAGTGAATATGCGTTTAAAGACATTGTTTATTTTCACTCATAAAGGATTGTTTGATTTTGATATGTGGGTCAAGTGAGAGAATGTAAGAATATTACGTATTAATGATCCACACATTTTTAGTAATAAATTTACCTTATCTTCCAAGTAAAGTAATAAATCAGTCAATTAATTTTCCTTCAAGTTATGCATATATAGTATTTCTTTGATGGAAAGAAATAATTATGAAAGTCTCTAGGGTTAAAGTTATTTTCCTAAGAGTCCGTAGCCTACCTATAAATATGCATGTGACTCTATCAGTCTGGCATACCCTTTGATAGGCATAGGCTAGAAGACTCCTAAGCTTGTTACTAATTCTCTCTCAGGATTTTTTTTCTTCTTACACTTAGACAATAATGGCTAAAGGTACGTTCCCGTTTAACTTTTTTGTTGCGTTTGGATTTGTGATATGTGTTGAAAATTCAACATATCTTACATGAGATGTATGGAATAAATGAAGAGAAAGTTAATTTTAACGAAGAACTCCAAGCAGTAGCTCCCATTATTAAGTCAATAGTCATATAACCAATAAAAGTGTTTATTCTTTGACCCAAGGAGAAAAAAAATAAAAGCATTAGTGTAAGCAATCCAGGAAGCATCAATTGCATGCCCAAGTACCCAAACGCTTTGGATCTTTCACACTGAGACAATATACAAGTTCAATAGTAGCATAACTTTTTCATAAGTAAGATTGTTTTCGGAGAATATGTGCTTTAATCTCCAAGGTTATCCACTCAATTTATCTACATAAAACAACCATGTACACCCAATTATAAGCAACTTATACTGTTGACATGAAGAAACACCCAATTATTGCATATTGTTGTCTTATTATGCAAATAATGCAAAAAACATATCGCGAGAGACGTGTCCTTTCTAGTAAAATGGAACTTATAGACAATGCCATACTGGAAGAGAAAAAAATCTGAGACTCAAGATTGTCTCTAGTATCCATACTCTCAAAGTCTGGATATGCATCTGCAATATAAAAAGCTTATAGTGTTAGAAAGAGTAATTTCTAGAACTCCCTTTTTCCTTTCCTTTTCATTTTTCAGTTTTTTTTTTGGAGGGGTAAGGAAGATGCTTTTAGAGAAAAAATTAGTATTTTTTTTCCTCTAAGCAGTTACATCTTCCAATTGAATGGTTCAACTTCCTCCGAGTGATTAAGGTGACCTAAAGCTTTGTTACACTTATTTTTTAGGCAGAGAGAGTACATAGAAAAGTCATAACTAGAAAATATTATCTCAATTTTAATATCTCTACGACTTGCATCAAAAAGAAGATCAGAATGCCATTGACAAGGCAAACAGAGCTCGTGAAATTATAATTTAAGTCACAAAATTTACAATTAAAAGGGTATGTAAAGAGACCTGTTCTTCATCCCACCAAGACTCCCAGCTGTCGTCTCCCTTGACACCTACTCTACCATTGTAAAGAAGACAGTTGGTCTAATCATAAAAGTCCTCAACAGTCCTGCAAAATCATGACAAACATTGAGGGAATCACAAAATTATAAGCAACTCCAACAACATCGCAAATCACATTTGGAGGATGACATGTGAACAAAAGAACGATATTTAGATACTGGTCACTACTCGCTCCTCCCGTTTTCTTTGATTTACTTGTTATTATAGTTGTTAGAGAATATAATTCATACAAATTGTACAAACAACGGAAGCATAGTCTTGAATCACAAACTTACATAATAACCAAATAATATAAACTAAAACCGAATTGAGAAAGCTACTTACCTCTCGAAACTTTCACAAAACTCGTTCAACACCTTGGTCTCTAGGTCTGCAACCTTTTACTATTTTCTGACTGACTTTTTCAATCAAACTTGTGTGGACAAGTTAATTTATTTTCTGAAAAGGATAATCCTCTTTCTGAACAACAACCTCTATTTATCCCAATTTTCTATTGAAGAAGGGAAAAGGAAGAGGCAAAACGTTTTTTGCCTTTAAGAGAAAAAACGTTTTCACCTCTTAAAACACCGTTAATGAGCAAAACATTACGTTTCTTTTTCTTTAAAGTCAGAAAGTTTATTTATTCCTTATAGAAGAGCAGTAAATAATATTACTTCTTCTAGTAGGCTCCTTTTCGTTTTCAAATTTGATTAGTTAATCAGGTATAGTAGGAACCACAAATTTATTAAGTGAGGCTTCCAATTATGATATTAATTCGCAAAAGAATGAATTACCATATCACAATAAATCATAAATTATTCCACTAAAAATCTGTAATTGCACCCCTAGATTTAATTTCGAAATATACCATTACATCTTATTTAACTTCCCATGTTAGAATTACCGACACCAATCAATTAAATTAAATTTCTAAAAATTTTAATTCATTGATTAATTTAATCCTTTATTTTATATGCTTAACTTATTTCACTGACGAATATAAAATCCACCTGCAGGGTTTTCACATGAAAACTTATAAGCAATCATAAAGGGGTGTCTTCTACCTCAAGGCCGAGACATGGTTCTATCAACTAATCATTATTTCACTAATGTGATTTGTCATTATACTATCTATTATGAATATATTGAATCATAAAAAAGTCTCACCTTTTAATAGATTAAAATAATAAATCAAATTATATAGATCATAATAATTATATCAAGATTAACAGTATAAGTACATGTAATGAACTAGAGAAGTTGTTTATTAATATTCAGAACATAAATTAACATCTCTACGTGGTCCATTCAGTACATACGACATGTACTAGCACAAGAAGTTGGAATATTACTACCCCCATAATTAAGATCAAATTATATTAAATTTTGTGCTACAATCATCACGATGTTTGTCCTCCTTCATCTTTGATTGTGAACATTAATTTATAACTTATAAGAACTGACAATTTTAATCGTTCATGCATGAGTTAAATAACTCCATACCCAAAATCATCTACTGTATAAGTAAAAGACACACATGTCAACACAATGATCTATTCAAACAAAGACTTTATTAAATTAAGTTAATAAAATAAAATGTCATTACGTGGGATAAAAAATATAATACTATAATATAAACCACATGATTAATAGTACATCCTAACAATAGTCCATCCTCAAAATGAACTATTTCCTTAGTAAAAATTTCAACAATCCCGAAAGCCAAATTACTATAGTAGATAATAAAACTACTTAATCTTATTTTGAATATGATGTGATTAACTCATTTAAGAATTTCTTCACCAAACTCTACACTTTCTCATCAAAATGGTAGGAAGGGAGTAAAAATATTATGGTACCAAATCTCATCAAGGTTCTCAACTCTCTTCTTTCAACAGAAAGCTATTTCAAATAGTAAAAAATGGTGCTTATGTAAATTGCATGCAGTGGAGAGCAACTACATATAAGAAGTTCCCATAAGAACAGTAAAAGCGAGAAATAACAAACATACTTTTGCCGTTCAAATCCAGAGAGATTGAAGATGTAAGGAGCAAATAGCCATGAATAACAAGGAATCAACTGCTGAGATTTGGTAAGATAAATGAAGTAGTGCTTCTACTAGTGTAACCATATGCCAGGTATACTATAAGAAGTAAAGCCACTTCCAACCTGTGGATTAAAGAGTATCAAATGACAGTTCTAGGAACAGAAATAAATTCACAAATCAAATTGATAGGATGTAGGACTCACACTTTCAAAATGATTTCCAGAGTAAAGCCTATAGTTCTCTGCAAACTTGATGTGATGAACAACGAAACCTTGTCTAGTCGCCACTATTTCAAAAGTAACATTATGGTTTATTTTTGGTGCGTATTATAAGTTCCTTAAGAGTGAAAGTGTAATGACTCTCCAGGTCATTTTCATGATTTTTGAGTGTTTTCGGCATTTGGAGCCTTCCCACAGTGGCCACCGGTCGATTATGACTTGCAGGAACTATCGGTTCGGTCATCGGACAATTCATTTCGATTTTAGGCTCATTTCACTATTTTGGAGCTTTCGTTAAAGAATTGGTCTAGGAGCAAAATTCCAAGTAGACAATCTCAGATGATAATTTCTACAATGTCATCACCTTCAGAATGTTGATTTTAGGCTAGGGGACCCTTGTTCCGGGTCTCAAGGCTTCCGAACTCGTTTTGGGCTATTGGGTAGATTTGATGAAAATGAAACTATGGGTATGGGATCCACATTTAATCGAAACGATCATGGATGAAATTTTTGATGGTTCCATTAAGTCCAAAATATTGAATTTGGTATGATAGCATAGTTTGCTTGCACGCACGGGATTCTGAACGAATCCCAAACCCTTGGTCGAAGTCCGTTAGGACTTTGCATTTTACTGGTTTTCCAGCATCTGGTGCAGCCATGTTTTACTCTTCACATTCGCGAGGCTAGTGCCATGTTCGCAAAGATTCAAGTTCTTGACCTTCGCGATCACGAGCCTAACCTCTCGCATTTGTGATGTGAGTCAGTCCCAACTCGGTCCGTTTCCTTATTTGTGATCGCGACTGTTTGCCCGCATTCGTGATGTCACCCAAACTATACCTACAGAAAAGTATAACGCGGTCGTTGTATAAAATATAGAACCTAACTAGGTTGGGGTCGATCCCAAAGGGAATAGGACAAAATTCTATCGAGTGTTTGTCTGAGTAATTGGCAAATAAGTAAAAATGAGGGTTTTGTAAATGAAACAACAATAGTAACAGTTGTTGATTGTTGGATTTGTGATCAATACGAGAAAGACACTAGGATTGTGATCCCCATGATTTCTTAACTCCACCGGTTACTTGTGCTGGAAAAATATTCCCCTGCGTTACATGCAAAAATCTTACAAGATAGGTTCATCTAAACGTCTCTTGAACTTGGTTAGATGAATTTCACTCTTCTCCTCTCGGTCTCCAAGTGTCGCACTACTAACCCTTGTTCTTGATCTCAGATTAACCATCCATGTTATGGCTCAAGTTATTAGATGAAGGTTGACAACTTCAAATCTCTGTTGTTATTCCCTTTTCCCAATCTCTACCTCTCTCTCGAGCAAGTTTAGAATACAGGCGAGTTCCTAACATTTGCAACTGTTAGAAACTCAATTATAATGAAGGAAATACCAATACATGCAGTCACACCAGTTCAGAATTGCTTCGCACTTAACCCATTTCGTTAATTCCTCATGGTTCACACAACCCTAGTTATGGGGTTTAGCTACTCATGATTGCAAGAACACAAGAAGAATTCAATGATGAAAACATAATTATAAACTCACAATAAGAATAAAACTCCGAAATCTCAATGTAAATCAAAACCCTAGAATCGATGTTTGAGATTACAAGATCAATGTGTTTATGAACCTAAAAATAATGTAATAGAATCCTCAAAATAATGTAATAACTTATCAAAATAATGTAATGACTAACTCCTAAACATAGGACAACATAGGGGTATTTATAGATACAAAGTGAATCCTATCCTAAGCAAAGTAGGAGAAAATTTTTTGGCAACTTTCCATGGAACGTGACTTGAAGTCGTGGATTCAACCCACGGATTATGGGTCTAGACCATAGGAATCAGGCCTCAATGCAAACTTTCAGGAAGTGACTCACGGAACAGACCCATGGTCCGTAGGTCGACCTACGGTCCGTGAGTCACAACCGTGGGTCACTCCTCCGACTTTGACTTTGCTCTTTAGTATTCAAATACTTTGTTCCAGTGCCTCCTTCTTCCCTTTTTATCCATTTTACCGGCCTTCAAAACCTACTCTCCTGCAATATAGAACAGAAAATGCATCATACCTACCAAACATACCCAAGTTATTGCATATTTTCCTTGTTTTAAGCATCGAAAGTGCCATGAAACCATGGCACATTAATACCCTCAACTTAGAACGTTTACATGTCCTCCGACGAACAAAACAAAACAAACACATTCGATGCTTAACTAAGAGAAACCTAAGAGACCTACAACAGTCCACTCATTTCTTCCGGTACCAAAAATTTTTACCCCCTCCTATTCACATGTCAAAACTACTGTGCATATACATGCAACATATTATCATGGCACAGAAGAGATCAAGTGATGGCATCAGATTATGAATAAATAACTAAGCATATATGCAAATGACATTATCCAAACAAATAGCATCTAACAATGCAACCCATGTACTCTCACAACAAAGAAGTCCCACACACTCACAGTATACTTATGAATATCAAAGTAGAGACTGGGTCAAAACACTCTCTCTCACAAAGAAGTTCAAACAGTGTGCGTGAAATACCATAGGCTTACCCTTATTTTCTATGCCTTAGTTTTTCGGACAGCCAAACTAGGATCACTATAGGACTTTCATCGACTTGTAATGTAGGCTTGGGGATGGGTGTGGTACATATGGGTATGGTGACTCAACCCTCTTTGACACTACACTATATTTGGCTCCACTTTCCAACCATTCTCATTTTATTCTCCCTCATTTCTTTTCAAATTTTGGGTGTAATTTTCTTTATGATTTCAATATTCCTTTCTTTTTGTTTTGTTTTTTTCTTTTTGCAAACTCTATTTTTTTTCACACCTAAATCTGTTCTCTTCTGTTTTACTAACCCCTTCTTCATACCCATGTCAAGCTACACACCCCTATGCTATCCACCCTCAACTTAGGCGATTTGCCTGAGTTAAGGTACACAATGTTCAAGGAGGGACCAGGGCCAAGACAGGTTCATTGTATGTCAAAATGGGAAGGTGAATAGGCTAATGAAAGAAAAAGATCAATTAAGGCTCAAACTCGAGATCAAGGGATATTTACTTCATTCAGTCAGTCATTTAGGCTAAAAGTGGACATGTTAAAAAATGGCCTATGATCTTTTCCTAACCACTATCCTCTAACCTAGAAAAGACTAACCGAACAAGTTCTGGATTACACACACAAATTGAACTAGGTAATGACCTCACACACATATAGCACAGGGTTATACTATCGACTACTACCTATCCAGTTCATGCATTGCTAGCTAAAGTTATTTTGCCTATAATACTAATGCCATAACAAGATCCAACAGCTGTCACAAACTAACATAACTACACACACAATCCAAAACAAAAAAATTTAGGAGGGGTATCCTTTAAACCCCCAAAACATCATTATCATTCAAAGTTTGTTCAAAATTAACTGCACTAAGATTCCCTTAGTTTCCTCCTACTTAAACATGAAAATACATAATAATATAAATAACAACCTAAACATGCCGGTTCTACTATGATAGAACTTGAGGGAAAAGAAACACACCCAAGAGGACATATAGACCCACAAGTACTTCCGCCCCCACCAAATAAGCATACATTGTCCCCAATGCATTAGACCAAAGTAAAACAAGGGAGTTAGAAACATACCTATGGCACCCTAGGTGCATGGGTCTAATGTCTATCAAAATAACAAAAATCAAAGTAAATGTATAAATAGCAAGACACCCTGGGTTGCCTCCCAAGCAGTACTTGATTTAACGTCGTGGCACGACGCGGGTGTCTTGATTGCTCAGACTTCATTAAGATATTCCTTGGGTTGGCCTCCAGGGTAATCTAAACTATTTATTTCTGAAACCACCCTCATGTACTTTGGATGCTTCATAGTTCTGCAAACATTGAACGTGACTTCCTAATTATTCAACCTGAATTTCAGCTCACCCCGCTCTATATCTACCGATGCTCTGCCAGTGGCTAAAAATGATCTCTCCAAAATTATGGGCATCTCAAAATTGACCTCACAGTCCAAGATATCAAAGTCAGCAGGAAAGATGAAGTTTTCAACTTTGACCAAAACATCAAATAATATGCCCACAGTGATCCGCCATCAATAACTGCATCTTGTTGGCTTGGAGGTTCCCAAGCCTAATTTCTTGAATACTACTAGCGACATCAAGTTAATGCTCACACCTAGGCCACACAAAGCTTTGGCGAGGTTAACTGACCCAATTGTGCATGGAATTGTGAAGGCACCGAGATCATCTTTCTTTTGCATAAGAGAACGGGATGCAATGACACTACAATGTTACAAATTACCGACAGACTCATAACTGACAGTTCTCTTCTTCATGACCAACTCTTTCATGAACTTTGCATATCTCGACATTTGTTTCAGCACCTCCACCAATGGAATGTTTATAGAAAGTTGCTTCAGTATGGACATGAAATTATGAAATTTCCATCCTCCTTCTTATTCTTCAAGCATTGAGGGAATGAAGGTGGTGACTTAGGAATGGGGGTTAGCATTTGTGGGGCTTTCTTTTCTTTATCATTTTCATCATTCACCTTGTTTTCATCAATCTGAGGCTCTTCAACTTCTTTCATAATCTCCCCACTAACAATTTTATTTTCATCCACCTTTTTCTTTAGACATTGAGGGAAAGGAGAAGGAAGTTTTGGGAATGGAACATACTTCTTTAGAGCTTCCTTTAGCTTTTTTGTGGCTTTCATTTGCTCTTCCAGTGTAGCATGAACACCCTCAACTTGTTTGGGTGCCTTACCAAGAGTCTTCCCATTTCTCATTGTGATAGCCATATAATGAGTATCTTTTTTTGGGTTCTGGATGGTCTTGCTCGGAAGTGTACCTTGTTGATGCTGATTCAATGCTGAAGATATCTGCTCGAATTATTGCTCTAACTATTTGGTGGCTGTCGAGTGAGACTCAACAATTTGACTTATTCTCAAATTATCCGCCTATCTCCTTCAGATAGTTTTCTTGACTCTCCGCCCCCTTAACAAGTTTATTAAGAAGGGCTTCCATTCTTGAATTTCCATAATCAATGCCACGGTTCACCGGTGGAACATATGCACCACTCTTCTCTTTGTAACCATCCTTTCGCCTCCAATCACCGTCACGATCTCGGTCTCTTTCTCTATATACTGACTTGTTATAATTGTCTTCATAGTAGTTCCAGCCTTGATTCCATTGCCTTGAGTTCCAAGAGTCTTGATTAGACCCTTGTCCCTTGGATTGGAAACCCGCCACCTCTCGATCTAAGTACTTAGCTTCCTCATCAGATTCATAATCGTCATGACTAGGTGTTTTACCTTGTGCACCTATGCCATGCACCTTTCCAGCACCTCCAGCCCCAATCTCTTTGGCTAGCAAGCCAATTTATGTCCTCAACTGTGCGACCTCTTGAGCTACAGATTCATCCAAAGCCCGTTGTGCTGCCGAGGCTCCAATAGCATATGTCTCAGCACATGTATTTGCCCTCCGAGTATGCCATCCTCAGTTGGTCTTAGTGATACGATCTAAAATCTCTGAAGCTTATTCCCATCTCAGACTCATAAATGCTCTGTTAATGATAGTATCTACGACAGCCTTATTATTGGTGTTTAATGCTCTGTAGAAGATCTCAAGTAAATTTTGACCATTCATCCTATGGTTTTGGAATATTTTGCAACTTCTTCTTGAATCGTATCCAAGTCTCATAAAGTGCTTCAGAATATAGCTGTCTAAAAGTATAAATCTCATCCTTCAACTGTAGCATCTTGGAGGGTGGGAAAAATCTCTCCAAAAACTGATTTCTCAACTCTTACCAAGTAGTGATGGAACCTCGTTTTAACTCGGCCAACCACAAAGTTGCTTCTCCTATTAGGAATAATGGAAATAATCTCAATTGAATAGCCTCTTAGTCAACTCCAGGCAAATTATATGAAGTACAGACCCCCACAAAGTTCATTATATGCATGTTCGTATCATCTATAGGAAGACCGGCGAATACGCCTTTCAAGTTTAGCAGGTGGATCATAGCACTTGTAATGTCGAACTTAGTGCCCTGAGGTAACTCTGGTGGAATAATGGCACCAGTCTCCGAGTGTCACACTACTAACCCTTGTTCTTGATCTCAGATTAACCATCCATGTTACAACTCAAGTTATTAGATGAAGGTTGACAACTTCAAATCTCTGTTGTTATTCCCTTTTCCCAATCTCTACCTCTCTCTCGAGCAAGTTTAGAATACAGGCGAGTTCCTAACATTTGCAACTGTTAGAAACTCAATTATAATGAAGGAAATACCAATACATGCAGTCACACCAGTTCAGAATTGCTTTGCACTTAACCCATTTCGTTAATTCCTCATGGTTCACACAACCCTAGTTATGAGGTTTAGCTACTCATGATTTCAAGAACGCAAGAAGAATTCAATGATGAAAACATAATTATGAACTCTCAATAAGATTAAAACTCCAAAATTTCAATATAAATCAAAATCCTAGAATCGATGTTTGAAATTACAAGATCAATGTGTTTATGAACCTCAAAACAATGTAATAGAATCCTCAAAATAATGTAATAACTTATCAAAATAATGTAATGACTAACTCCTAAACATAGGACAACATAGGGGTATTTATAGATACAAAGTGAATCTTATCCTAAGCAAAGTAGGAGAAAAAAGTTGGCAACTTTCCACGGACCGTGACTTGAAGTCGTGGATTCAACCCATGGACCGTGGGTCTAGACCGTAGGAATCAAGCCTCGATGCAAACTCTCAGTAAGTGACTCACCGAACTGACCCACGGTCCGTAGGTCGACCTACGATCCGTGAGTCACAACCGTGGGTCACTCCTCCGACTTTAACTTTGCTCTTTAGTATTCAAATACTTTGTTCCAGTGCCTCCTTCTTCCCTTTTTATCCATTTTACCGGCCTTTAAAACCTACTCTCCTGCAATATAGAACAGAAAATGCATCATACCTACCAAACATACCCAAGTTATTGCATAATTTCCATGTTTTAAGCATCGAAAGTACCATGAAACCATGGCACATTAGTTCACAATAGTCTAACTCCTTTACCTTAGCGTTCATGAATTGTTGACCTCGTTCAAGAAGGTTAACTTTACCAGACATCGCGATCGTTATCCTTGGCCTCCGCGATTGCGAAGGCCTATTGCCTAGTAGTATATATACTTCTCTTCCCCAATTTTCATTCATTTTTCAACCTTGTTTATGCCATTAGAGGCCCTTGAAGCTTGGAAATTATTGGAATTTCATCCCATTGAGCTTAGGTATGTTAACCCATCGTTCCTTGGTCTTTTCCCTTTTTATTCTCGTGTTATTACTTCCCAAAATACGTTTAAATTCTTAATTTTAGGGTTAGTTCCTTTGAGCTTTAGGGGTTGATTTGAGCCTCGATTTGTACTTACTTTGTGCTCAACTTTTGAGCAGACATTCCTTGTCCTTCGAGGGACCTCATGACAAATTCAATTTTGGAATTTTGTATGTGGGTCCTATGGGCCTGTTATTGACCCGATTTTGAGCCCGGAGTTTTATATTACAATATGGGTCTTGTTTAACATGTCATGACATGTAGATTATTAGTTTGATAGCGTGAAGACATTTCAATATCATGGAGAAAGATCGACCGATTTGTGGACGATTGAAGAATTGCAGTTCGGCATCGAGGTAGGCTTTGATATACTTTTCTCTATGAGATCGTATGTAGTATAGATTGCATGCTAAGTGATGTCGCCCAAAGTATACCTCCAAAAAAGTACAATGCGGTCGCTGAATCAAATATAGAACCCAACTAGGTTGGGGTCGATCCCACAGGGAATAGGTCGAAGTATGAGTAGACTACTAGATGGAATAAATGGAACGTAAATAAAACTGGGGGTTTTTGCTAGTAAATAGTAACAATGACGATTGCTGGTTGTATTGAGTTTGTAAACAATAAGAGAAATTCACTAGGACTGTGATCCCCAATGATTCCTTAACTCCACCGATTTCTTGTGCTTAACAATGTTGCCCCGCTGCGCTGCATGCAAAATCTAACAAATTAGGTTCATCTAACTGTCTCTCGACCTTCATTAGACGAATTTCACTCTTTTCCTCTCGGACTCCGAGTGTCGCAATACTAACCCTTGTCCTGGATTTCAGATAACCTTTCCCACTAAGGCTCCGATTATTAGATGAAGGTTGATAGCCTCAAATCTCTGTTGTTATCTCCTTTTCCCAATCTCTACCTCTCTCTCGAGAAAGTCTAGAATACAGGCGAGTTTCTAATGTTTGCAACCGTTAGAAAAGCAAACACAACGAATGGAACAACAATACATGCATACACAACAGTACAAAGTTGCTTTGCACTTAACCAGTTTCGTTAATTCCTCATGGTTCACACAACCCTAGTTGATGGGTTTAGCTGCTCATGATTGCAAGAACACAAGAATAATCCAAAGATGAAAGCATAATTATGATCTTACAAGAATGAAGGAAAATTGAAATTTCAATTATCAATAAAACTCAAATTAGGGTTTGTGAATACAAAACCAAATATATGTCTGAAGCAGTATGAAATAACTCTCAAAGTAGTAAATTGTCGAACACTCGCTCTTAGGACTACATAGGGGTATTTATAGATACAAAACTAGTCCTATCCAAAACCAAATAGGAGAATAGAGTCTATAACTTCCACGGTATCGTGACTTGGTGTCGTGGAACCAAGTCACGCCACGTAGGTTGATGTCGTGGGAATCAGGCCCAACTTGTGGTCTTCAGAAGTTGGATCACGGCAGGCTTCCACGTCACGTGGGTGTCAGTCATGCTACGTGACCCCTGCCATGGAAATCAGGCCCTGTTTCTTCATTCTGATGTTGAGTCACGATAGCCACTCAAGTGGCATGAGTGGCTTCCACGCCACGTGACTTGTGGCGTGAGTGGCTCTCTTCTGCATCCTCTTGTTCTTTTTTCGTCCGACACTTCGTTCTCGGGCTTGATTCTTCCTCTTTTGCTCATTTTGCCTTTAAAACCTATTTTCCTGCAAATTAGGAAATAAACCACATCATACCAACAAAACACACCTAAGTTATTGCATATTTTTCTTGTTTTAAGCATCAACAGTGCCATGTAACCATGACACATCAACACCCTCAAATTAAAACGTTTGCATGTCCTCAGGAGAACAAAATAAAAGTACACAAACACAATGCTTAACTAAGAGAAACCTAAGGGACCTATGGCAGTCTACTCGTTGCTTTTGACACAAAACCTTTTCGATCCCTTCTATTTTCAAAGTAAAACCAAAGTGTGTATGTAAGCAGCATAGGATCATGACACAGAAGGGATCAAGTGATGGCACCAAATTACGCACACTAAGCGTATATGCAATTGGCATTTCTCGAACAACTAGCAGCTAATTATGCAACCCATGTGCTCTCACATTCAAAGAAGTCCCATGCACTCTCACTATACTAATGAATATCAACATAAGGACGAGGTCAAAACACTCACGCTCACAAAGAAGTTAAGACAGTGTACATTAGATACCATAGGCTTGCCCTTATTTTCTACGCCTTAGCTTTCAGACCGTTGGACTAGGATCACTATAGGACTTTACTCGGCTTGTAATGTAGGCTTAGGGACGGGTATGGTGTATATGGGTATAGTGACTCAACCCTCCTTGACACTACACTATATTTTTGGCTCCAACTTCCAACCTTTTTCATTTTTATCCTCCCTTATTCTCCATTTTTTTATTTTCAGATTTTGGGTGTGATTTTTCTTCTCAAACTTTAAGCACATATATATTTTTTTAAATTTTTTATTTATTTCTTTTTTTTTCTTTCTCTTCTTCACACCCAAATCTGTTTTCTCTTTTTCTTTTATTAACCCTTCTTCATACCCAACTCAATCTACGCATCCCTATAATAGCCACCCTCAACTTAGGCGATTTGCCTGAGTTGAGGTACACAGTGTCCAAGGAGGGACCAGGGCCAAGACAGGTTCATTGTGATTAAAATGGGAAGGTGAATAGACTAATGAAAGAAATAGGACAATTATGTCTCAAAGTAGGGATCAAGGGAAACTTCTTCATTTGGTTTGGTATTTAGGCTAAAAGTGGACTTTCTTCAAAAACGGCCTATGATCCTTTCCTAATCCCTATCCTTTAACTTAGGAAAGACCAACCGGGTAAGTTCTGGATCGCACACACACAGCTAACTAAGTAGTGACCCCCCCCCCCACATATAGCACAGGGTTGTATTACCAACTACTACCTATCCGTTCATGCAATGCTAGCTACGGTTATTTGCCTATAATTCTAGTGCCATAACAAGATCCAACAGCAGTCACACACAAAGCATGCTATTCACACAATTCAAAAACCAAAATTTCAGGAGGGGTATCCTTAACAGTCAAAACACATAAAAATCTTTCAAAACTGGACTGCACTACAGTTCCCTTATTTTTCTCCTAATTTAGCAAGAAACAAAAAAATATCAACATTAACATCCTAAACATGCCGGTTCTACTATGATAGCACACTCGGGGGAAAAGAAACACAGCAACAAAACCCCCCAAGTGGTGGTACACCTCCACCCCCAACTAAACATGGTGCAATGCCCCCAATGCACTGATATCAACTAAATACAAGGGAGTGAAGACATACCTATGGCGCTCTAAGCGCCGAAAGTGGGCCCACCAGCAGCGGGATTATCAGACCGTGCAGTAGTCTCATCCGGTGGGGGGATAGCCTGACTGGCAGATGCACCACGCGCTCTCTGCTCTACCTCAATCTAGGTTGCATGGTACTCTACCCGGGAGGATTTAACATCCCTCCTCAGATCACTCTTGTGCTCAGCATCACTCGCACCCCCATCCGCCGGACTGTGGGGTCTCTTGCCTCTGTCCATCGGAGGCTCCTCATCAACAAACAAATAAACCTCAAAAGCTGGTCGCACGGAGGTCGGGTCAGGCATAGTGGTATAATGGGAGTGCTACTTGATGCCAATGCCCGAACTTCCTCTCTCAACGCAGCTACCTCCTGGGTCAAGCCGGCCATATCAGGGCTCGGTGCAGCACTCAAGCGGGAGGCCATACATGCCTCAAAGCTATCTATTCGCTCATGTAGGCCCCGCATAAACTGGTCCATTGCCACATTCATCTGACCCTCCACCCTAGTCTCCGCAGCCTCTACTGTAGATCGAACCCAAGGCTTAAGATGGGATACCAACTTAGCCATCTGAGTCTCAGCGTGAGCTTGGCGCTCAAACATCTCCGTCTACCTGTCTATCAGCTGCTGCAGAAAGTCTCTCGATACTGACACCATTCCAGCAGGAGTCAGAGGGGCACTAGTACTGGGTACCCCATCATCAATAGGGCCCGCACCCTCAGTCTGTAAAGGTACCCTAGCTGGTCAAGGAACAGGCAAAGGTGCACTACTCGGCTCATCCAGGGCTGCACCCGATGACTCAGACGGCTGTGACCCTCATGGAAGAATGGGGTGTGAAACCTTCTGCTGCATCAGCCCAATGTCCGCAATGCGGGTCACCTTGATATAATGGTCTAGGGCAGGTATCCTGGCCACCCCTGCCCTATCACACAACCCCTGGATTAAGCGTGGAAAGGGGATACTCGTGTGATATCTGAACGCCTGCTCGTGGATCTCCTGGACTATGTATCTAGCAAAAGGAATCTCATTACCAGCTAAGATACTGGCTACTACTACTGCCCGCTCCAACGTGAGTAAGTTGTCAGTATTGGTTGGACCCAACCGATGCCGAACCACAGACCACCAGAATTTACCAGCGAAATGAAGCATGGAATTTTTGATGTCCAGCTTCCCAGTCACCCAACTAGCCGCCACACAATCTTGGGCTATGTACCCTGCAATCCATTTAAGCAAATCCAATTTTTGCTCCGCATCTCTCATCTTAACCCTATCTCTGACAGTGTCCATCCTATGATCATATTCAGCAGTCGACGCAGGAAGTGGACGGTCAACCCCAAATAAGAAACGGTGAATGGTCTGCTCTGAAATATCCACACGGGTACCACGAACCATGACATGGGTCAAAAATGGCTGCAAAATAAATTTCTGCCCAACAGGAGTGCCAAAATCCACTGACACAGCGTACGAGGCATAAAACTCTCAGACTAACTCTGAGCTATATCAACCAGAAGGCTGCGCCATCCACCCCAGACCATATCTCTAAAAAACAGGCCATATATCAGTCAAGGTCCTCAACTCATCCACCCGATACCGTGGCTCCTCCACAATGCTCCTTCGACATACCTCTCTCTCAGTCAATTCAGCATCTCTATCATAGAAGGCACGCATTCCCTGCACACACCAACGCTGAATCTCAGTACTCTGCGTAGGAGTCGGAGCACTCTGGGCACCAGAACCTGAAACAGAAGCCGTAGCCTCCGCCACAGAAGTACCCTGGCAGGTAGAATCATCAGCAGAGCCTGACGCAGAACCATCCTCCCCCTTTTTAGACTAGGGGGCGGACTCAGAAGACTCATCCAGAACAACTGGTTCAACAAATGGTGGGGTCGGCTGACGTGCTGCCCGGGCAACTGCTCGGGTTCATGTTTGTAACCTTGTAGCCTGAGGAACTAAAGCATTATCGTCATGGATAATGTCGAATTCCTCCACAGAACCACTTGGCTCAGACTCAGTTGGTTCATCCAGCAGACGGGTCGGTAAATTTGAATTTTTGGTCCGAATTCGGGATGAGGCATCAAGGTGGTTACTCTTGGGTTTGGATTTTGGAGGCATGGAAACGGGTTTGGATTGAATTTTAGGGTATTTGGGTCAGATTTGGGTCGAGTTTGGTGCCTTGGATTCGGATTTTAGGACTTGGGGGTCGGATTTTTGGATTGATTTGGTAATGGGGGTCGTATTCTTGAGATTTTGGGAGTCTAGGGTTCGAATTTTTGGTTTTGGGGTGGTGAAGATCCGAATTTAGAGGAGAAGGATGAGTTGGTTTTGATTTTAGGGTTTGGTTAGAAGAGATTTGAAAGTGGGGAAAGAAGGGACATGGTTCGGATATATATCGGGTAAAGAACACAAGATTCGGATTTATTTTGGAAAAATGGGCCTGGGTAGGGTCGGATTGGGGTTTCTGCAAATGATTAAGTTTCACGACACAGTCCACGTCACGTGGGTATGACCTACATGGTGTGACTGATGTCGTGGGTGGGGTTCTGAGACTGACCTGAGAGCTCTGATTTTGACGATACCAGTCACGTGGCATAGATCACATCCACGTCACGTGGAAGAGATTTAGAACTTAAAAATTTTCCTCTGATTTTGACGATATTAGTCACGTGGCGTGGATCACCTTTACGTGACGTGGGTCATGTCGTGGGTGATATTTAACTTATTCTGGTAAGTTTTGTGATTTTTAGCTAACTGTTCCTCAATAATCCGATCTCCGCATAACAAAATCTTGGGTTGCCTCCCAATCAGCGCCTGATTTAATGTCGCGGCACGGCATGGCTAACCTGGATACTCAGACTTCCCTAACTAGCCCATGGGTTTCCTCCCATGAAGCGCCTGATTTAACGTCGCGGCACGACATGGATGACTTGACTACTCAGACTTCATCAAGTTCAAGTTCTTTAATTGTCCTTATCTCTTCCGGAATTCCTACATAATGCTTAACACGCTGTCCATTGACTTTGAATAGGACATTATCTGCTCCTTTTATCTCAATAGCATCATGTGAGAACACTCGAACGACAGTGAATGGGCCAGACCATTTGGATTTCAGTTTTCCAGCAAACAGGTGAAGCTTAGAATTATACAATAAAATTGAGTCACCCGGGTGAAATTCGCGATTCTCAATCCGATGATCATGGTACAATTTCATCTTCTCTTTATACAATACAGAACTTTCATAAGCCTGGAGACGAAATTCATCCATCTCATTCATCTGCTCAAGTCGCAATTGGGCCGCTTCACTCCAGTCCAAATTCACCCTTTTCAACACCCACAAAGCTTTATGTTCTAGTTCAACGGGCAAATGGAAAGACTTCCTAAATACCAACTGATATGGTGATGCACCAATTGGTGTTTTGAAAGCTGTCCGATATGCCCATAAGGCATCATCCAGTCGTTGAGCTCAATCAGTCCTATTTGCATTAACTATTTTTGCCAGAATGGACTTAATCTCGCGATTTGACACCTCCACTTGCCCGCTTTGTAACACCCCATATCTTCCTAACCCTACTTGACAATGTTGAACAATGTTTACTTAGGTGTCGAGCGCCACAAGTATGTATTTGGTAATGTTATTGAGGAGATAATTGAATTTGGCCCTCGTACATGTGCTTAAACCTTTGTAGGAGGTAATACCCTATACATTTTCAACCTCATTTGGTACCTTGGAGTCATGTTTACTTGATGGTTAAGGTCACTAAGTATGTATTTTGTAGTGTTTTGATGGGGCATTGGATGATATGCTTGTATTTGCAAAAGAGGAAAAAAATTCAGCAAGGCATGAAAACTTGCGCCACTGCCCTGTTTCAGGGTGTGTGGCACAAGCCCCTAATTCATAGGACAAGGATTTCTTGCGCCACTGCCTTGCTTTGCAGCAGTGGCGCAAGGCACAAAAATTGTGTCCTTCCGCGCTCGTTTTGTAACGCAATGCTACGTCGATTCTTCCATGGTTTATTTTGGTTCTTTGGAGTTATTTAAGCATTGTTAAAGCTTCAAATACTTCAATACACTCCTACATACTCCTACATGATCAAACCATGAAACACAAGTAGTTATCAAAAATGTTCAATGAAGCCATGGGCGACTAGAATCACTATTTTTGCGATGGAGACGACGAATGAGAATCTCGTAAGAGAATATTGTCGTGACATTATGGAATTAATTAAACATGATGTATATGATGGATTATGCATGATAATTGGTGGGCTAAGTTGAAATGTGTTATTGGGCCCAAATTGAGGCCCAAAAATGGAATAAAATGCATGGCCCAAATGGGTCAAATGACCCATTCTTTCATTTGACCTTCTAGACCCAAAATTAAATGCCATAAGAGTGGATAAGGATGGAAATTGAAGGCCTATATAAAGTGTTAAAAATCTGATTTTTATTATCACAAACACACATGTTTTTCTATCTTTTTTTCTAGACAATTCCAAGAACACCTCTTTTGCTCTCAAAACCCTAAGGCACTTTTGGAGCAAGATCATCATCTTCCAAGCTTAGGTAAGTGATTATTATTGTGAATTACTATATTATATGCATGATATATTATGTATATCATGTTGGTTATGCTTGGAAGTGTTGAATATGACACTTTGTGTTTTTGTAAAAGATGTGTCATCTATGGAATTTAAACTTGAAAGATGACTTGTTGTCTTGATGAAAGTACATGGTATGGATGAAATATCAACATTTATGGTGTGATTATGGTCCTAAACTTTTTATTTTTCCATAAGTGTAAATTATGGGATTTTGGCCGATTTGTTGTTGTGAGGTGTATTGAAGTGATGTGATGGAATAATTGTGATGTTATGATGGTGGAGAGTGGAAAGTATGAACTTGGTGTGTCATGCTATTGGTTATCATGTATTGTTCAATGTATGGAATATTGTGGGATTATTGGTACAATAATTTCATGAATGGTATTGTCAAGGGGGAAATGACATGTTAAAGCTAAAGATGCGACTTATTGTTATTGTATGCCATTGTAAGGTAGTTGGTGGTTAATGTTGGTTCCGTTATGTACTTGTGTTGTAGAGTGAAACATAAGGATGGAGCGGGACTATTGTATGCACACTTAAGATTGTAGAATCGTATTGAAAATACAAGGTATGTAAGGTTACTCTTTCCGTATCCTTCTACAACATATTGTTCCTATTGACATTGGACTTGTTTCAATTCCGAGAGGTTTGAAGTATATCAATTCAGGGTGACGTATATTGGTATTCATATGTGCCCTATTCTTAGCTGAATTATGATTACTTATTTCTTTTTCATTGATTGAAGTTCCAAGGATGTCATAATGATGAAATTTCTAAAAGAACTATCTTAAAGAAAGTAAGATGTAAGAGAATCTATTTATCCTTGAAAAGCATTTTCCAATTATGTCACGTTCCAAAGTCCAATAATATAATGATTACTCTTGTACCAATATTTCATAAAAAGTACCAATCTCATAAGAGTAATAAGAGAGGTGATGTGCAAGTTAGTATAATTATTCCTCATAAGTAAAGGAGTCGATCTCATGAAGTTAAGGGGTGAAGTAAAGTGTTTGTGTTTTCAAGAGTATCACGATCCTCAATGTATCAATCTCTCAAGAGCAAAGGTACCAATCTCTCAAAAGAAATAAATTAAGTTATATATGTTTGTTGGTTGCAAGAGTGAAGGAAGATAATAGAGGGTGGACACAATTCCAAAGTTCCAACAATATTATGACTCCAAATTCCGATAATGTATGTTCCAAGTTCTAATAATGTTACGACTATCATTGAATCAATCTCATGAAAAGTGAAGAATGAAGTAATGTATATATGTGTTCCCAATAACGTTTCAATCATCAACGAATCATTCTCACATCAATGAAAAGGGAAAGAAGTATGCCTAGTAGTAATGTATGCATGGTTGCTTTATATTTCATTGAGTATGGATCCAATCAAAAGGGCATAAGCTCGGATGGAAAAATCCCAATATCATGCTATGGTATTATTATTATATTTATTTAATATGGCCCACTGATCAGCTGGATGTACGGTTTATATTATAGCCCACTGATCAGCTGGATGTCCGGTATTATTATTATTCTATTTATTTAGTATGGCCCACTGATCGGATGGATGTCCGGTTTCTATTAGAGCCCACCGATCAGCTGGATGTCCGGTATTATATTATGAACCACTAACTAGTTAGATGAGCAGTAATGAGGATAGTAGTAAAAGAAAAGTGAGTATATTCCTTGCATGAATATATTATGAAGGTTGTTATAAGAGTGAGGATGATAAGAATGGATGATTAAGAAATGAGAATAATGAAAATAATGAACATGGTTCCACATATTCAGGATGGAGGTATATCCATATTGACTATTCTCTTACGCTTAATTCCTTGGAAGTAATTACGTATTATGATACAGTTTCATATGGCCTTACATACTCAGTACTTTCTTCGTACTGACCCCTCTTGGGGGACTTACCTTACATGCTGCAGGCACAGGTGTTAGTAGATCTCCGCAGTAGGCGACGAGATATCCGCAGATTATTGGTGAGCTCCAGTTGATCCGGGGCTTTTCCGAGTCATTATGCATATTGTTTTGAGATTGTATATGAGTATAGAGTGGGGTGTGTCCCAACTCTAGGTTTGTCATAGTCATGTATCTGTAGAGGCTTTGTAGACTTAGATGGGAAGCTGAATTTAAGATATGTACGTTCATTTTGACGTGATGGCCCTAACGGCCAAGTTTCATATATTGCACATATTGCCATGACTTCCGCTATTGATATTTAATTACATGATATAAAATGATATTCATACGCTAACATGCATACGAGAGTACATGAGCAAAGATTGGTTCTCTCGGGCCTTATCGGCTCCGGGTGCCAGTCCGGCCCGAATGGGATTTGGGTCGTGACACGCTTGTCTGAGGATGGTAAGGTGTTGCCACCTTATGTTTGACACCATATTTTTCAAGCAGGTCTTTGAACAGTTGGTTGCAAAAGTGGGATCCTTTATCACTTATAATAACTCGGGGTGTCCCAAAACGTGAGAATATGTTCTTTTTCAAGAAAGCTGTGACACTTCTCCCTTCGTTATTAGGAAGCACAATTGCCTCCACCCACTTAGACACGTAGTCAACGGCTACCAAGATGTATTTCATTCCATGCGAGCTCACAAACGGACCCATAAAGTCAACTCCCCACACATCAAACAATTCAAGCTCAAGTATAGTTGTCATGGGAAGTTCGTGTCTGCGTGAAATATTACCTTGCCTTTACCACCTGTCACAAGCACGGGCATAGTCATGAGCATCTTTGTATATACTGGGCCAGTAGTACCCACATTGCAAGATTTTATGGGCGGTCCGTTCACCTCCATGATGACCCCCAACTGGAGATGAGTGACACGCCTCCAAAATACTTATCATTTCGGACTCTGGGACACATCTTCGAATTATACCATCAGCACACACCCTAAACAAATACGGCTCATCCCAGAAGAACTTTCTTACCTCATACATGAATTTCTTTCTCTGCTGATATGTCATATCTTCTGAGACTAGATCACTTGCCAAAAAGTTGGTAAAATCAGCAAACCAAGGGATTAAGTCTTGGGATGCTGCCAGTACTTGCTCATCCGGAAAAGTGCCATCAATCTTTAGATCATCTTTTAATCTAAGCATGGCCTCCTCCTCAAAGCGTGAAAGATGGTCAGCCACTTGATTTTTGGTCCCCTTTCGATCCTTGACTTCAAAGTCAAATTCTTGCAACAGAAGTACCCATCGAATCAGTCTTGGCTTAGCATCCTTTTTCGATATAAGATACCGGAGGGCTGCATGATCTGTATGCACAATCACTTTCGTACCAATCAAGTAAGATCTAAATTTCCCAAAAGCGAATACTACTGCCAACAACTCTTACTCATTCACAGTGTATTTCTTTTGAGCCAGATTAAGCACCTTGCTAGCGTAGTAAATCGGGTGTAATATCTTTTCACGTCTTTGGCCAAGGACTGCACCCAAAGCCACTCCACTAGCATCGTACATAACCTCAAAAGGCTTAGTCCAATCTGGTGACACAATAATAGGGGTTGACACCAACTTCTCCTTAAGACACTCAAACGCTTTAAGACATGCTTCATCAAACACAAACTTCACCTCTTTCTCTAAAAGTTTGCACAAGGGATGAGCAATCTTGGAAAAATCCTTGATGAATCTTTTATAAAAACCATCATGACCTAAGAAATTTGAATACCTTTCACAGAGATAGGTAGGGGCAGCTTCTCAATTACTTTGATTTTTGCCTTATCCATCTCAATGCCGTTATTCGAAATCTGATGCCCCCATACGATTCCTTTATTTACCATAAAGTGACATTTTTCCTAATTCAGCACTAGGTTGCACTCCTCGCATCTTTGTAGCACATTGGAAAGGTGTGCAAAACAACCTTCAAATGAGTCACCCACCACAGAAAAATCATCCATAAAAACCTCGATTGTGTCTTCCACCATGTCGGAGAAAATGGACATCATACATCTTTGAAAGGTGGCCGGTGCATTACACAAACCGAAAGACATCCTCTTTAATGCGAACGTCCCATATGTACAAGTGAAAGTGGTCTTCTCTTGGTCTTCGGGGGCAATAAAAATCTGATTATACCCCGAATAACCATCAAGAAAATAATACCATCCTCTACCAGCAAGACGGTCTAACATCTGGTCCATGAAGGGCATAGAAAAATGATCCTTTTCAGTCTACGAATTCAGATTTTGATAGTCCATGCAAACTCTCCATCCCATCACCGGCCTCATTGGAATCAACTCATTTTTGTCATTTGGAACCACTGTAATTACTCCCTTTTTTGGCACACACTGAACTGGGCTTACCCACTTGCTATAAGCAATGGGATAAACCACTCCTGCAACCAACCACTTGATGATTTCTTTATTTACAACCTCCTGCATAGGTGGGTTCAGACGACACTGGTGCTCAATGCTCGGTATACACTCAGGAACAAGCTGGATCTTATGAGTGAAAATGCCGGGTTGGATACCTATGATATCCGCAATGGACCAACCAATGGCCCTCTTAAATCTTCTCAAAACTGAAACCAAATCCTCTACTTGCCAATCCACCAACTTAGCAGAAATAATCATTGGCAAGGTATTGTTGGCTCCCAAGAAAGTGTAGCGAAGGTGGGCCGGAAGAGCCTTAAGCTCTAAAACTGGAGGCTCCTCAATAGATGTATGAGCTGGTGGAGTCACCCTATTCTTCAAATCAAGATCGAGTTTCTTGGGAGCATAAGTGTATGCTCCTTTACCAGCTAGTGCACCCACCATCTCATCATAGTCTTCCATTGTCTTCAAAATTCATGATCACGGCAGCCAGAGGTTCTACTCCAAACCTTTCTTCAATGGACACAACAACCTCACTATCATCAACAACATCTATCACTGAAATCACCCGCTTATCTCTTGGCTGCTTCATTGACCGACAGATATTGAAAGTAACATGTTCGTCATTTAATCTAAATTTAAGCTGCCCTATTTCTATATCAACCAATGCACGACCTGTGTCAAGGAATGGTCTTCCCAATATGATGGGAACCTCAAAGTCAACTTCACAATCGAGAATCACAAAATCAGCCAAAAATATGAAAGAGGCAACTTTCACCAAAACATCGTACAGAATGCCAACCGACTTTTTCACAGTACAATCGGCCATGAGAAGTCTCATGAAGGTTGGTTTTGGTGCTCCCAACCCCAATTGTTTGAACACGGCTAATGGTATTAGGTTTATGCTAGCACCCAAATCTCACAGTGCTTTAGCAAAGTCGTAGGACCCAATAGTGCAAGGAATTGTCAAAGCTCCTGGATCCTCCTTCTTTTCAAATAAGGACCGTGAAGCAACTGCACTATAATTATGGATGTTATCTACTGGCTCAAAACTGACCGTTCTCTTCTTTGTCACCAAGTCTTTCATGAACTTTGCGTAACCCGACATCTGCTCCAATGCCTCAACCAGAGGTATGTTTACTGACAGCTCCTTCAACATGGTGATGAACTTCTGATACTTTCCTTCCTCCACCTTCTTCTTCAACCTTTGAGGATAGGGAGGAGGAGGTCGTGGGATAGTTTTGAGCCCTTTTGTACCTCTTTCTCCTTCCTCTTCTCAGATTTTGCATTGTCGCTATCATCATGCTGATTCGAAACCATGTCACCCTTTGCATTATCCGACTCTAACTCAGCTTCAACATCAATAACCACTGGATCATTAAGCACACTACTGTCGGTAGGCATAGGTGGATCTGTCGTGCACTTTTTGCTTCTAGTAGTAATAGCGAGACAATGACTATCATTTTTTGGATTCTGGACGGTATTGCTTGGAAGGGTGCCTAGCTGACGTTGATTCAGTGCCAATAAAATCTTCCCAAACTATTGCTCCAACTGTTTAATGGCAGTTGAATGAGACTCCACTTTCTGACTTATACCCGAAATTTCAGTCCTAATCTCTTTCAAGCAATTTTCCTGACTTTCCGCACCTTTGACCAATTTTTTTAGGAGGGCCTCCATCCTTGAGCTTCCATACTCCTCATCACGCCTTCCAGGTGGTACATATATGCCATTCTTTTCTCGATTATCATCTTTCCGCCTCCAATCACCATCACATTTCCGTTCTCGATCTCTGTATCCCAATTTGTTGTAGCTGTCTCCATAATAGTTTCGACCTTGATTCCCTTGCCTTGAGTTCCAAGAGTCTTGATTAGACCCTTGTCCCTTGGCTCGGAAACCCTCCACTTCGTGATCTAGATACTTTGCCTCTTCATCAGACTCACTATCATCATGTCTAGCCGATTTACTTTACGCACCTACATCATGCACCTTTTCTGCATCTCTAGCCGCTATATGTTTGGACAGAAGAACAATATCTGTCCTCAACTGAGCAACCTCTTGCGCCACAGATTCATCCAAAGCCCTTTGAGCTGCTGAAGCTCCAATAACATATGTTCCTGCCGGCGTATCTGCCTCCCGAGTATGCCATCCTCGGTTGGTCTTAGTGACACGATCTAATATCTCAGATGCTTGGTCCCATATCAAACTCATGAATGCGCCACCAGTGATAGTATCCTCTACTCCCTTTGTGTTGACATTCAAAGCTCTGTAGAAGATTTCAAGTAAATTTCGGCCACTCATCCTGTGATTTGGCACGTTCTGCAGCTTCTTTTTAAATCTCAGCCAACTTTCATAGAGAGCTTCCGAATGAAGCTGTCTGAAATTATAGATCTCGTCTTTGAACTGCAGTATATTGGACGGTGGAAAAAATCTTTCCAAGAATTGATTTCTCAATTCCTGCCAAGTAGTGATGGAACCTCGTGGCAGCTCAGCCAACCACAAAGTGGCTTCTCCTGTAAGAGAGTGGGAACAACCTCAACCGTATCGCCTTTTGGTCAACTCCAGGCAAATTGTGTGACATGCAGACCCTCACAAAATTCATTACATGCATGTTTGGATCATCAGTAGGAAGACCCGAAAACACGCCCTTCAAGTTCAGCAAATGGATCATGGCACTAGTGATGTCAAACTTAGTGCCTGGAGGTAACTCAGGTGGAACAATGGCACCGTTCTCGATTGGCTCAAAATAGGCCACATATTCATCTTTAGGATCATCATAAACAGGCACATGTTGTCTCGGTTGTTCTCTTAATCGTCTTTGTCGCTCTTCAGCATCAGCCAGACGCTGTGCTGCTTCTTGCATAGCTTGATTATCTTTTTCTGCTTGTCTAAGAGCAGCTTGTCTAACATGCTCTTCTCGTGTCAATCGAGCAGTAGTTTGTTCTGTTGTTTCCTGACCAGCCGGATGAATTGGCTGGTTGTGAACTTCTCCTGCAGCTGCGGGATTCTGGACTCCTTCAGTATTCACCATTTTTTGATTAGCTCTTAGAGTCCTTTCGATTTCAAGATCAAGTGGAATCAGGGGATTGCCTTGACTCCTAGTATTTGGCATACACCGGCGTATGCCCTCAAAAGAATATAAAAACACAACCAATCAACTCCACCCAGTAATGTTCAACTTCGTAACCGTAGTCCCTGGCAACGGCGCCAAAATTTGATGTCGCCTAAAGTATACCTCCAAAAAAGTACAATATGGTCGCTGAATCAAATATAGAACCAAACTAGGTTGGGGTCAATCCCACAGGGAATAAGTCGAAGTATAAGTAGACTACCAGATGGAATAATTGGAACGTAAATAGAACTGGGGGGTTTTGCTAGTAAATAGTAACAATGATGATTGCTGGTTGTATTGAGTTTGTAAACAATAAGAGAAATTCACTAGGACTGTGATCCCCAATGATTCCTTGACACCACCGATTTCTTGTGCTTAACAAGGTTGCCCCACTGCGCTGTATGCAAAATCTAACAAGTTAGGTTCATATAACAGTCTCTCGACCTTTATTAGACGAATTTCACTCTTCTCCTCTCGAACTCCGAGTGTCGCAATACTAACCCTTATCCTGGATTTCAGATAACCTTTCCCACTAAGGCTCCGGTTATTAGATGAAGGTTGATAGCCTCAAATCTCTGTTGTTATCTCCTTTTACCAATCTCTACCTCTCTATCGAGCAAGTCTAGAATACAGGTGAGTTTCTAACATTTGCAACCGTTAGAAAAGCAAACACAACGAATGGAACAACAATACATGCATACACAGCAGTACAAGGTTGCTTTACACTTAACCAGTTTCGTTAATTCCTCATGGTTCACACAACTCTAGTTGATGGGTTTAGCTGCTCATGATTGCAAGAACACAAGAATAATCCAAAGATGAAAGCATAATCATGATCTCACAAGAATGAAGGAAAATCAAAATTTCAATTATCAATAAAACTCAAATTAGGGTTTGTGAATACAAAACCAAATATATGTCTAAAATAGTATGAAATAACTCTCAAAGTAGTAAATTGTACAACTCTCGCACTTAGGACTACATAGGGGTATTTATAGATACAAAACTAGTCCTATCCAAAACCAAATAGGAGAACAGAGTTGGCAACTTCCACGGTATCATGACTTGGTGTCATGGAACCAAGTCACGCCACGTAGGTTGATGTCGTGGGAATCAAGCTCAACTTGTGGTCTTCAGAAGTTGGATCATGGCAGTCTTCCACGTCACATGGGTGTCAGTCACGCCACGTGACCCCTGCCGTGGAAATCATGCCCTGTTTCTTTATTCTGATGTTGAGTCACGATAGCCACTCATGTGACGTGAGTGGCTTCCACGCCACATGACTTGTGGCGTGAGTGGCTCTCTTCTGCATCCTCTTGTTCTTTCTTCATCCGACACTTCATTCTCGGGCTTGATTCTTCCTCTTTTGCTCATTTTGCCTTTAAAACCTGTTTTCCTGCAAATTAGGAAAAAAACCACATCATACCAACAAAACACACCTAAGTTATTGCATATTTTCCTTATTTTAAGCATCAACAGTGCCATGTAACCATGACACATCACTAAGTAGGAATTATAGGATGTTTTCATGACTAGTGTATTATGACTTAGCCTATTTAGGGAGTTTGGGATAGAAATGTGACCCAAACCTTAGCATAGGATACTTGTTATGGCCTTAGAGTCCTACTATCCTTGATTATAGGCTTGTTTAGTCATAGATTGGCATTATGGATCCTTTAGTATAAGGTTTACTATTTGACTTAGTGATTTGGGTGGTATTTCCCCAATTAGATCCTTGTAGTGGCTTCATGGCCTTGATTATAGTAGTTTTTCGAGATATGAGGCTTAATTATGGTAATTGTGTATTGTTTGGCCCGAGGCCGTGATTATGATACCAGTTGGACTCCAGGTGAGTATTCTATCCTTGAGAGGACATGATTCTAGTTTAAAGATGCTTAGGCGCTTATACTGGTATTGTTTGGATACTGATGATGACATGAATACTTTTAGGCACATTCATGCTGAATTAGTGGTACGATTCCAACCAAAACCTTGATTTTACTATTGTTTTCTAAAAAGGAAATTATTCCCACTTTGCTCTTTTAAAAATGAATTCTTTTATAATGGGAATTGTACCACCTTATTTATTGGATTATAAGCTTTTGGAACTAAAAGTGATGTTTTGGAAATTAGACCGAGGTTGATTCCGATCCGTGATTTATCCACTCTTTTACCACTACTAATTACTTTGATCGATGGAGATTCTGACCCTTTCTACATTATTATGATGATTTAGCTTCGAACTTGATCTCGGGCTATGGTTACAGACGTACACTCTTTTAGTCATAGTTCGAGTCCATGCACTTATTATACAATGTACACTCTTTTAGTTACGGTTTAAGTCTGTCCACTTATTATACAATGTACACTCTTTTAGTCATGGTTCAAGTCCGTTCACTCATTACATATATACATATAAATCTCTCTATGGTGATGGACGGAGTAGATGGATTATGATGATTATTGGAAGTCCTGGTTCAGAATCGGACAGTGTACACGAATATCCCCAATCCCCTATGGGCCCCTTCATCCGTGAGTCGTAGTGCCGAAGAAAGATGGTCGTAGTAGGTCCTGCCTTTGCTAGCTACGGAGGTGTATACACTTGGTACTTTATGGCACTTGGATCGGTTATGGTATTTCAGTTTATATTGCATTCATTCATTAATATGCATCGCTTATCACCAGTGTAATTGTTTGACCCCTGTATCTATCGGTCTTATGGAAGGTCGTGTAGGTAAATGTTATGATTATTGTTTGTTGAGTGCTTCTGTGAACCTTTCAGGCTTATGGGGGTACGGTTAGGTATTATTTGTTCGAACTAGACAGTTACTTATTTATTGGTTATTATGGTTAGTTCGTGGCAGGATGATAATGGACTGGTACCCGAGATTGGCGGTATGTTTCTGATTCCCTTCTTTATTTTGGCAGATTACATTATTGATAGTTACCTCACAGTTAGACATTATGGTTAAGGACCTTGATTAGGCTAATATTAGCTTCTCCACTTGGTTATGATCCTTGAGATGTTAGGTGGACTCCCTCAGGATGTTACCTGTGATTTAGTCCTATATGCATATATATATATATATATATATTTATATATATATATATTACTACTATATATCCTTCTTTGACTCTCCATTTGTATATTGACTGGTGATATATGGTATCACACTTTAGTTCCTGAACACTAGTTTCTCGAATAGTTGCCTGTAGTTTATTTTCCTGCTTTACATGTTATTTATGCCTGCATTATTTCTGGAGCTCAGTCGGTCAATGCCTACTGAGTACCACGTGTTTGGTACTCATACTACACTTCTGCAATCTGCAGATCATAGTGCGAGTTATCGTCGTTGATGGGTGCATCGTGCGGAGCAGCCATGGATCAGAGATTTAGGCTGAGCTCTGGATGCTCGAAGCGCTCCTACTCTCTCTCTTATTGTTAGATTGATCTATATGTTGTATTCACAAACATCTTTGTATATATATTTATCCTATATTTCACTTGTACTCCGGTTGTATTCGAAGCTCTTGTACTGGCTCACCAGATTTTGGGATTATAGTAGCTTATTTATTGTATTTATTCTGCAGTTTCTTCTTTTCTCTTGGAAGTCCATTACTAGCTGTTTCAGACTACGGATTGACTTACCTACTGGCGGGTTAGAGTAGGTGCCATCATGACCTAAGAAATTGGGTCGTGACAAATTAGTATCATAGCCTAGGTTTACCGGTGTTGTGGGCACAAGAGCTAAGTGCCTAGTAGAGTCTTACAGATTGGTACAGAGACATCTGTATCCTATCTTTGGGAGGCTATAGGACATTCTTAGGAAATTTTATTCTTGACTCCTTGTCGTGTGTCCGTATTTCTATGAACATCTAGTACTTTCTTTGTCTCCACTCTGTCCTAGATGGATGGCACGAGGTTATCGATAGATGTGGACGGTACTTCTGCGCATGTTACCAGAGTTTCAGCTCAGCGTCGGGCCAGGGAGTTAGAGATTGATATCATGGATTTTCATCATCAGCTAGAGGGTCTGGGGCTAGCCCAGGTTTTTGGAAAAAAGTATGCGTATTCTCAAACGTCTATTAGGTATTTATGTTAACCATAATAAATATGTAATCTCCTTTAATTATATACATTAGCCTTAGTTGGAACAAAAGTGAGGTCTTACAGTTTATTGAGGCCAATGTGTATAATTTAAAAAGGTGACATATTTTAAGTAGTTAATTGATTTACATAATGTACACTTAAAAATATGTACAAAACACTTTTTAAGTGTTTATAGCTGGAAAAAATTAAAAACTGAATGTCTGAATAAAATTTACTTAAAAATTTAAGTGATTGTAATTCTAATAAAGATAAAAATAAATAAGAATACATAAGCCATGAGCACGTTCTCATTATTTGCGGCTAAACAAGATTTAAATGTAATTTTTATAATTCGAATATGGAAGACCTGCTATCTAATATCTTTTCCTATGAAATAAATTGAATACTGATATGCTTACATTATGAAAAAATAATAATCTAGAAATGGAACAATTAAAATTGATCAACAATGACTAATTATGTTTGGATAAGAACTTAACTCGAAAAAAAAAGGTTAAAAACTCATGAGTAGAAGCCTCATTATTTCATATGAAATACTAATTAAACAAGTTTTTCATTATTTTGCCGTTATCCCAAATAACATAATTAATGATATTACATTGTATTGATTACACAAAAAGTTCGAGTAGATTCCTCAAATTGTCACTGAAGTTTTACAAATATCTCACCAAAGTTACTTACTCCTCCCACTTTAAAATAGTTGGCATATTTAGATCTTGCACAACTCTTAAGAAAAAATTAAATTAGGAGTATAATTTGACTAATACATCCCTTATTAATTCTTTCATTTTTATCTATGTACGTGTCTCTTAATTCTAGAATAATTAAGGTTAAGAGTAAAGTTGGAAAATAATAATTAATGTGCTCTTGATCTTTTAAACTGGTAACTATTTTGAGACAAATATTTTTAGTAAACATGCCAACTATTTTAAGGTGGAGAGAGTATTATTTTTTGAAAAAATATTGTCATTCAACTCTATAATTTTTTCCAAACAAGATAAAAGTAACATTATTGTTAAAAATTTAACGGACATGTCTTTTTTTTTTAGGATCCATATTTTACTCAATTCCCATTAATCCATAACCCATTTATCTGTTTCAAATGAGCCCTTATTTTGGGGCTGAGGGTGTACAAAATTTACTCAAAAATTCCTCCCTACCATAAAGCATCGAAAATTCTTAAGTTCGAGATGTATTACAGCTAGGGGTGTTTACAATTTGGGTAAAAATTGATTCAAATCGAACCAAAACGATTAATAAACTAAACTTAATTTGGTTTGATTTTGATTTTGTTCAGACAA
Source organism: Capsicum rhomboideum (assembly GCA_031232105.1). Classification (NCBI taxonomy): domain Eukaryota; kingdom Viridiplantae; phylum Streptophyta; class Magnoliopsida; order Solanales; family Solanaceae; genus Capsicum; species Capsicum rhomboideum. Next base: position 148,405,942 of record CP124714.1, on the reverse strand, counting down.
GCCAAAGAAATAATTGAACCGACAAATTATATATATATATATATATATATATATATATATATTTAATTATGTATACATAGTATATTGTTTTTTATGAATAATTTTTAATATCTTATATATGTTTTCATCAAAAATTATTTATAATTTAAGTATCTTGTATTAGATGTACGACATGTTACTGATTTATGTAGTAATCTCAGAATTTTTTTTTTCTCTTTGAATGAATTGTACGTTGTCTTTTTTTTTTTCCTGTTGAATGAATCATTTCTTTTATTTCCGTGTATTGTTAACAACCGAACCCAAATAGATAAATATATATTATATTTGATTTGGTTATAATAATTTAAAAATCAATTACATTAGTTTGGTTTTGATTTTCACCAATAACCGACCCAAACCAACCCGTAAACACCCCTAATTATAGCATAGGCATACAATTAAAGGGACCCAAAAAAAAACCCTTCTTCATAGTCTAACACGAATCTATTTTTGATCAAAGGAAACTTAAACGGAGAGGAAAAAAAACAGAGGGATGGGCTGTAATACATCTCTTACAATCAACCACAGAAGGATCAAGAAAGGAGCAACAAGCTTCATATTTCAAAGAGGAATTTTCAGTACTTTTATCTTGTTTGACAAAAATTATAGAGTTCAATGAAAATATTTGTCCGAAAAAAATAATAAGTGACTTTAGTGGGATATTTGTAAAACTTCAGTGATAATTTGAGAAATTTACTCCTAAAAGTTCTTAATTTTATTTTATTGTTCAAAATTTCACCATATTTTATTATTACTAAGTAAGTAATATGTTTAATTATTATTTTTCTATTTTTTAATTCACAAATGTTAAGTTCTCAGTTTTGATGATGGAAAACCTAATGAAGGGACCTGGTCCCTATGGAGCTGGGACATTGTACAATGATGGTTACCAATCTTCCAGGGACCAGGTTCAGGCTCACTTCTTGCTTCACTTGGGCGGTCAACATCATAACTGTGTTTGTGCGCAGAAAAATTGGTGGTCATGGCAGCATAGGCACTACAACTTTTGTACCTCGACCAATGAGATTATTTCTAGATTTTCATGTCCCATATATATGTGAAAGGATGGTCAAAGAAAAAACTTAGTTTTTGCACTCAAGAAATCAGATCTCTAAGTTTTTCATACATAAAGCCTCATCAGCAACAGGGACCTGCTCGACCAAAACTTATTTTGTTATTAGTCCTTATTGTATTTGAGTCTTTGTAACTTGCTCTTAAAGTATAAACCTACTCTTTCTAGTAAAGCCGTTGTAGGTGTGTTTGTAGTCTCATCTCTCTTGTTTTGAAGACAATGTTAGCTACAGTTAGTTGACATTCTAAGGCAAGAGTTAGTCCTTCAAGATTGTAGCAATAGAGTTATTGCTAAAAGTGTCTTGTAATAGAGTTGTTGCAAGATGTCTAAGGATTGAGAGTTCAATTCTTGTAGCTACGGAGTCTGTATTCAACATTGCTTTAAGATAGTGAAGTGGTTGAGAAATCCTATGAGGTATTTCGTGGTTTTACTCCCTTGAGCAAGGAGGTTGTAACACCCCGTACCTTCCTAACCCTACTTGACGACATTATATAATGTTTACTTAGGTATCGAGAGCTATGAGTATGCATTTGGTAATGCTATTAGTGAGATAATTGAATTTGGCCCTTGTATATGTGATTAAACCTTCATGGGAGGTGTTTTATGATCTTCGTGGAACAGTTGCGGGGTTCAAAACGAGGCTAAGAGGACCTCTAAACAAAGTATATTAAGGTTAAGAAGTAAGTCGAAGAATAGGGTTTGAAGTATCTAATCGAACCCGCGAAGAAGAGTCGAAAAATGGAATTTTTGAAAAATCTAAGTATGGGGCGCGTTTGGGACCGTGCCACGCCGCCCTGGACTAAAATTTTTAGTCCATAGGCAGCAATATGGTGCGCCCAAGGGCGTGCCACCTTGGTTTTTCCACTTTTTCGAAAGTTGGAAATTTCTAAGTCCCAAGGGTATCCGGGGACGTACCGAGCCGATTTTTACCACGTTTCTTATACAACCAAGAGTATATACATGAAATGAATGACATATTATATTGGTATGATAAAATTACTCGAAAACGAATTTGGGGTCAAAATGACAGTTTTGCCCTTAAGGTCAAAATAAGCCAAACGTGGCTAGAATCACTTATTTTTGGGATTGAGGCTACGGATATGAGTAGAATGAGTGGGAATATTATTGTAATATGTATAAGACAACTTAAACACGAGAAATTATTGATTTTATCGGGTTAAGTGAATTGGGCCCCAAAAGGACCCAAAAATGAAAAGAAACCATGGCCCAAATGGGTCAAATGACCCATTCTTCCATTTGACCTTCTAGGTATAACATTTAATGCTAAAGAGTGACTAAGGAGGGAACTTGAGGGCCTATATAAAGGGGTAAAAATCTGATTGTTTATCCATTACAAACACACATGTATTTCTATGTTTTTCTAGAAAATAACAAGAGAACCCCTTTAGCTCTCAAAACCCTAAGTCAACTTTTGGAGAAGATCATCCTATTCCAAGCCTTAGTAAGTATTTATTCTCATGGATTAACATATTATATGTATGGGAGATTATGTCTATTATGCTAGTTATGTTGGCAAGGTGGTGAATAATGTATTTTTGCTTTTGGTGGAAGATGTGCTATCTTGGTGATTTGAACTTGAATTATGGCTTGTGCCTTTGATGAAAGATCATGGTATGGAAAAAATACGAACGTGTATGGTGTTATTTTGTTATTTAACTCGTTATTTTTCTATAAGTGCAAATTGTGGGATTTTGGACGATTTGTGCTATGAAGTGTATTAAGGTGAATTGATGGATTGTTTTTGATGTGGTGTGGATAAGAAAGTGTAAAGGGAAGTGTTGTGGTGGAATGTATTGATTAGCATGTATTGGTCAATGTTGGGAATATTGGAGGATTTTTGGAATAATGATTCTATCAATGGTTTTGTCAAGGGGAAATGACATGTTTCAAGGCAAACATGTACCTCATTGATGTTATATGCAATTGTAAAGTAGTTGTTGGTTAATGTGAATTCCGTTATGTATTTGTGTTGTAGATTGACACATAAAGAAGGAGCGGGACTATTGTATGCACATCTAGGATTGTATATCTGTATCGAGAGTACAAGGTATGTAAGGTTACTCTGTCCGTATCTTTCTGCGGCAAATAGTATCCGCATTGCTACTTCACTAGTCCTATCCCGAAATGTGCTAAGGTATCCTATATCCGTTTATCAATAGTCATTGTCATATATTTCCTACTCATGGATCATTTGTGAGTCTCATGTCACATAATCCTGGTTAATGTTCCAAAAGCTCAAATAAGGTTATGTTCCAATGTTCCAATAGTGATTATACTTATGTCTCTCTTATGTCTCTTGTTCATAGATTATTGTCCAATAGTTCCCATGGTGTTATGATTCTAATACTGTTATGTTGCCAAGTTATTCACATGTCTCTCACTCATTGGTTAATGATTCAAAGTTTCCAACAATGTTATGTTCCAAAGTTCAAAGTGATGTTATGACTATCCTCGTATCAATCTCAAAGTAATGAATAAAGTAATGCAAATGTGGTCAATGATCCAGTATGGGTGGCAAGTCTAGGGGCGTAAGCCTAGCTCGACTCGATCCCGATGTATTGATTTATGGGTGGAAAGTCTAGGGGCGTAAGCCTAGCTCGACTCGATCCCGATGCATTGATTTAAGGGTGGCAGGTCTAGGGGCATAAGCCTAGCTCGACCCGATCCCAACATGATGATATGTTATGTAAAGACCCACTGATCAGTAGGGGCCCGGGTACATTGTGACACATGTATTGACAAGCAAGCATTGAATGTAAAGAAAGTAATGGAAGTAATGAAAGCAATTCACATGATTTCCAAAATGCAAAAATGGTGACGTACTCACATTGACTATTCATTTGTATTGAGTTCATTGGTATGTTCATGTTTTACAAAGTTTCATTTGAGCCTTACATACTCAGTACTTATTTCGTACTGACCCCTCTCGGGGAATTTACCTTACTTGCTGCAGGCGCAGGTACCAGTAGGCCTCCCCAGTAGATTGCCAGTGTTAGCGGTTCTTTGGTGAGCTCCAGCTAATTCGAGGCTTCTCCGAGTCAGAGTGTATATATGTTTTGGTGATGTACATATTATGTAAAGCGGGGACTTGTCCCGACTTATAGTTCATTTTGGTCAATGCTCATGTTAGAGGCTTTTGTAGACGAATGTAGGTGTATCAGTGTAACAGGCATATGTTGTGTTGACTGGATGGCCTCAACGGCCAAGTTCCATATGTATATATATATGTCCCATGGTTTCCGTTATTTGTCTTTCATGTTCTTACGTAATGGTGGTTATGATTATGAGATGCATATGATTGAACATAGGAAAAGGTTGGTTCTCTCGGGCCTTATCGGCTACGGGTGCCAATCATGTCTCGATGGGATTCGGGGCGTGACAGAGGTTTCCACATAAACATCTTGTGTTACTTTTATTTCATGCACTTGTCTTGTTCATCAGTTATTATTCACTGCTCTAACATTTAGCGACCTGTTCCCTAGCGTCATAGTCTATTCACTCAAGTTAACAATTAGTACCAGAGCAGGTGCTTCCTAAACGGTTAATACCTAGGAAGGATCCTCTCAAATGGCTGCACCACCAAATCTAGAAGAAGGATAATCCACTACAAGACCACCCCGGTTCAATGGACAATATTATGGGTAGTGGAAGACTCACATGCATGACTTCATAATGGCCGAAGATAGTGAACTGTGGGACGTCATTCTTGATGGACCATATGAACCTATGAAGTCTATAAAGGTCGGAGATGTTACATCGATGGTTTCCAAAATTCTAAAGGAATTTGATGAAAATGATAGGAAGAAGATTGAGAAAAGCTATAAGTCCATGAAGCTGCTTGTGTGTGGAATAGGTCCTGATGAGTTTAATTGGATCTCTGCTTGTAAATCTGCAAAGGAGATATAGGAATTCTTACAAATAACTCATAAAGGTACTAGCCAAGTGAAGGAATCAAAGGTCGACATGCTAACAACTCAGTACGAAGCTTTCAACATGAAGGAAGGTGAATCAATTCAAGAGATGCACACTAGGTTCGCTGCTATAACAAATGAGTTGGATTGTCTTGATGAAGTAATCAGGCCAAAAAAACAGGTCTGAAAGATTCTGAGCATCCTACCCAAATGTTGGGAAAGCAAGGTTAATGCTATTACTAAAGCACGTGACCTCAAGACAATTACCATGGATGAGTTGATTTGAAATTTGAAAACCTATGAACTCAAGAAGTAACAAGAACAAGGGAGAAATGAACCTAAGAAGGAGAAGAGTTTAGCACTGAAGTCAACAAATGGAGAGTCCAGTGAGGAATATGAAGATATGACCTACATTACCAGAAGGTTCCTGAAGATTGTTAGAAGAAATGGAGGATTTCCTAGAAGAGGAAACTCTAGCAAATACTCTGGTGGAAATGACTTGTGTCATAAATGTGGAAAACCTGGTCACTTTGTCAAGGATTTTCCTTAGCATAAAGTCGAGTACAAAGACTATATCAAGGCCAGTGGTGATAGAGAAAAGAAGAAGGACCGGGTCTCTGAAAGATTCAATAGAAGAGTTGCAACAAATAAAGTAGTTAAGCAGGCTCTTGCAGCTAGGGGAGACTCCTCTAGTGAATCAGAAGCATTAGAAAAGCCTGAGGATGCATCAATGATGGTGATAGAAGATGAATATCAAATCTATGATTCCCTCTTTTCTCTTATGGCCAAATTCAAAGATGAGGATGATGATAAGGTAACAATTCTGGACATTAAAGACAACCTTAAGGATAACACTCTTAAGGAATTGAATTCTCTTGCAAATATGTTAATTGGATCTATCTGTGAACTCACTAAAGAAAAGGATTATTTACACAAAAACCTTGATGATTTTGAAATCGAGAAAATTGTCTTGACGCTAAAATTTTTTGAATTTAAAGAGAAATATCATCTAGTGTCATTTGAAAATGTTGTCTTGAATGAGAAACTTAAAAACATAGCCAAGTAATGGTGAAAAGGTAAAAGGTGAAGGTAGTAGCTTTCAATTTGAACTTGAAGATAAATTAAACAAGTCTCAATTGGATATGATTATCTCGTTGGAGAGAAACTCAGAACTTGAGAGGGACCTGGTTCCGATCAAAGCTGAACTTGAAAAGTCTTTTAAGTGGACTACCTCCTCTCAAGTACTGGCTAATCTCACCAGTTAGAGATCCAATAGTGGACAGGGTCTTAGCTTTCAAAAAACTAATCCTCCATACAATACTCATAGCAAATATGTGTATGTGGTCAACAATCTGTTATGTACTCACTGTGGTAGGAATGGATATGTCAAGAAATCTTGCCCTGCAAGAATTGTTGCTGTTAGAAAATATGATGAGCATTCTAAATTTAAGGGCTAAAGCAAGGTACCTGGTTAAAAGTTCAACAGAGCCAGTCTACCCATATGGACTAGAAAGAGTCATTCCTCATTTGTCTCATTACTGGGAACTCAAACTAAAATGGGTTCCCAAGGCTAAAAAATGACTGTGTTTATAGGCAAGAGCAAGAGCAAGCAGTCACCACTGGTTTATGGATAATGGCTACTCTAAGCACATGACCGGAAGAATTGAAGATTTCCTCTCGTTCAAGGCCCATGAAGGAGGAAGTGTCTCATTTGGTGATGGAAAGAAATAATATATTTTTGGTAGCGAAAATCTTGTCAAGAATATTAATCATGCAATTGAAGATATACATTGTGTGGATGGTCTCAAATATAACCTATTTAGTGTCTCTCAAATATGTGACAAAGGGAATGAGGTGAAATTCAATTTAGATAAATGCACAGTCACAAGTCTCAAGAATGGTGAAGTAATTCTTAAAGCTAAAAGGAGAAGAAATATGTTTGTCGCTGATTTGGGATCCTCTTCTACAAGATATCTCACTTGTGTCAGTGCTCAGGATGATGTTACCGAATTATGGAATAAAAGGTTGGGACATGTAAGTTCCTCTCTTCTCAACAAATTGGTCTCCAAGGACCTGGTTCATGGTATGCCAAATCTAAAGTTTGCAGACAACAAAGTGTGTGATGCATGTGTAAAAGGGAAACAGGCCAGGTCCTCGTTCAAGCAAAAAAGGTAAGTGAGCACATTAAGACCCTTAGAACTTCTCCACATGGATCTATATGGACCAGTAAAGATTGCTAGTAGAGGAGGAAAAAAGTACATTCTTGTCATTGTTGATGATTACTCCAGGTTTATCTGGACCATGTTCTTAAGGTCCAACGCTGAAATATTTCCAGTCTTTGCAATCTTTGCTAAACAGATTCAAACGAAGATTGATGGAAAAATCAGTGGGATCAGGTCTGATCATGGAACGGAATTTGAAAATGCCAAGTTTGATGAATTCTTTAATGAACTTGGAATTAATCATAACTTCTCTGCTCCCAGAACACCACATCAAAATGGTGTTTTTGAAAGGAAAAATAGGACCTTGGTTGATATTGCTCGAACAATGCTAATTGGTGCTGGGATCTCCAAAAACTTTTGAATAGAAGTTGTGAACATGGCTTTCTATGTGATCAATAGGTGTCTTATCAGGTCCATACTTGAGAAAACTCCTTATGAATTACTGAACAAAAGAAAGCCCAATCTAAGTTATCTTAGGGATTTTGGATGCAAATATTTCATGTTGAATAATGGGAAGGATAATCAAGGAAAGTTTGATCCAAAAAGTGATGAAGAGATTTTTGTGGGCTACTCCTCAAATAACAAAGCTTATAGAATCTTCAATAAAAGAACTCAATGATGGAAGAAAGCATACATGTGATTTTTGATGAATCTGGAGATTCTGGTGAAGAAAGAGTACCAAGTGATGTTGATTTGGAAGATCTTCTTCAAAGTCAGAGGGACAAGGCAAACAAGTAAGGCATGGGAGATGACAAGGATAATGGTAGAGATTCTCAGGAACCTGGTATACCACAAGCAACTCTGGTAGCCACAGATTAAGGTGGAACTTCCGAAGAGCGGTAATTCCCTTAAATTTATCTAAGAGATACATCAGAGGGACCTGGTACCAGTCAATCTCAGCCACCTCAACAAAAGTCAAACTGGAAGCACAAATTTTCTTACCCTCTAGATAATCTTCTTACCCCCTTGGATTTAGGAATGAAGACCAGGTTTCAATCTAGAAAAATGTTCGCATTCTCTGTATTTCTATCTCAAATTAAACCCAAAAATGTGAAAGAAGCATTGAAGGATGCCAACTGGATAAATTCCATAGAAAAGGAACTCCATAAATTTGAAATAAGCAAGGTGCGGCACCTAGTCCCCAGGCCTGTCGATAGAACTGTTATCGGGACCAAGTGGGTTTACAAAAACATGGCTAATGAATTTGGAAATACAATCAGAAATAAAGAAAGACTTGTGGTGAAAGGATACAACCAAGAAGCAAAATTCAGTGGCTCTTTTAACAACTGAAGCAGAGTATGTGGCAGCTATATCATGTTGTGTGCAACTCTTTTGGATCAAACAATAACTGGATGACTTTAAGATATATTCGGAGTGTGTACCCCTATTCTGTGACAACACAAGTGTTGTGAACATGGCCAAAAATCCAGTTCAATACAAGAAAACAAATCACATTAACACCAGGCATTATTTCCTAAGAGATAATATAGAGAAAGGATTGGTCAAAATGCTCTTTTGCACTACTGAAAATCAAATTGCAGATATTTTTACAAAGCTATCAGCAAGGACCAATTTGAACAAAATCTTATGAAGTTGGGGCTCATAAAATTGAACTAAGTTTCTTCAGTTTAGATTCGTTTGTTCCTTAGTATTAGCTATAATTAGGAATCAAATATCTAAGTAAATTGAATGTGCAATATGTGTAATTTAGTCTCATAACTTTATAGATACACACCCATGGTACCGAGGAGAAGATCAAAAAGAGAGATGGGAATGACTCAAGCACAGACATTCAAATTCATGAAGGGACCATGTCCCTTCTGAGGTTAGTATCATACATTATTTTTAAAAAAAGTTTTAAAAACTGGTTAAACATTGCCATGTGGTTTCCCTTCTGCCCTAAAAGCTGCAATATTACTTTAAGTCCAATCGACGTATCTCGTCCAACCGAACACGTTGCTTCACTCCTATTGATGTAAATATAAATCGTTCCCTTCCTTCTCTATTTAAACACCTCTCTTCTTTCCACACTACTGAATTCTCAAACCCTTGAAGTTCCATACTTGTTCCCTGCCAACTACGAATCTCTATCTTTTTCTCCAAAATTCCTTCTAAACATAAAAAACCTAACTAATCATGTCTCAACCATCTTCGCTTTCTCTATTTTCCCATGAACCTTTGAAACCCTTCTCAATCATCTCCTTCATCTCCAACCGATTCTGATCTCCACAATCTATTGTCAAATATCCACTCACTCCTTCTTCCTTACCAGACAATGCAGTTCTCATAGTTCTATCGATACTAGAAATTTCTACCTCTTCTGCTCCTCCGCCAATCACTAGTCAAAGTGAAATTACTGAAACTTCTCTAACGCCAATCTCTGATACTGTTCCTCCAAATCTGGTGTCATCTCAGTCTCTCAACCTGGTCCCCCAAAACAAAAGAAGGAAAATCTACCAGAATGCGCTGACTCCGAGGGACCTGGTACTATAGACGCTCATAAAAACCAATTTGCTGATGAACTTTGTTGATGAACAAATGTTTGATGGAGACTTGCCTAATAAGCGGGGCACATCTTCTAACATCTTGGCAATTAGTAATGATTTGGTTATATAAGGATTGACTGCTCTAAGTAAAGATGCCTTTAAGGATGGTGGAAGTAAGCATGTGTCTACAACTCCTGGATTTGCCTCTCCAACACTCTCACCTCATCCTCAATGGAACAACACTCCAGGTTCACTTATGATTAGGCATCAGATTGAGGAATCTATTGAGGAAGATAAAGATAAAGATGAATATGAAATTGATAGTGACCACAACCCTCTGCGCTGGATAGTTACTAAGCAAATGGTATCTGAAACATTACAAGAATCATCTAGGCAAGTTAAAGTTCATGGGACGCGCGGGAGTTCTAAATGGTTTATGGATGCTGCTTAGCAGAAATATAAGTCCAACACAAGGAAGAAGAGAACAGTGAAGAAAAAATTGGTTCTAGAGGTTGATGTACCACCTAAAGCAGTGGTTAATATGAAAGAGGTGAATTCTGAGATAAAGGTAGAGGTGGATGACGATTTTGCTCGTGGTATTTCTCAATACCGCAAGCAAAACACTTTCCAGTACTGCGACCACCTCTAAAAAGGGATGGGAAAGGAAGTACTGATTAAGAAAAAAAGTCCAGTTGTTGGGGCCAAATGTAAATGAGGGTATGAACAAGATGCTTAAGGACCTAGTCCTATCCCCAAACCTGGTAAAGCCTCCAAAGGCTCTGTGTCTCGTAAGCGAGGACCCATTCCCAGTACCAAAATATCAAAGTGCAAAATGGATATCAAGGTGCTTTAGAGAGGACATGAAAAAAATCTTGAAGACACAAAAGGTGCTAAATGGTCATGTCTTTGATCGTGACATTGCTGATTTTCTCAGGATGGTTGACCTGGTTGAAATGGTCAAATTTTAGAAGTGGAGTCACCTCTTTGAGTCTCACGTTCCAACCTTATATGAGAGGGAAGTTCACAGCTTTTATTATGAGATGACATTTTTTGGGGATGCACTGTACCTAACTGATGTGCCGGAGATTTAAGGCACATGAGATGCTTAAAATAAGGGATATTTGAAAGTTTAAGGGTATAAGGACTCAGAGAAGAATAATGTGAAAACCAGACAAAAGGAGGCACAAGACGCGCCATGCCACGATCGTGGGTAGGCTATCATAAGTTGATTTATAGATACCATACTCAGGAGCCTATCAAATGATTAGATTATATGATCTTGGAATGATGTAAAGATCGTACCTTGAGATTGTGATATGTGAGAGAAGCTCAACCTGTAGGAGTCAAGTGTGGCATGGTAAGACGATGGATCCCTCGATTGTATGTTGGTTGTACGATTGTATCTTGTGATTGTGGGAGGAAGATCAGATTTGAAAAAGTGCAGGAGTTTTAGAAAAATGATCAAACGATAGGCCAAGCACGATCGTGGGTTCAACCTATAATCGTATGTTCTTCTCGTCCGAGGAGGCCGACATAAGTTTCCTATTTTGTTTAGGATAGAATTTGTTAAGTCTATAAATACTCTTTTAGGGTTATTTTATGCATTAGACATTATTATTATTCTATAACACTATTTTGTGGGATTCCAAGGCACTTTCTTGGGATTTTATGAATATTGGCTTTTACGGTTTAAATTAAAGTTGAAATTTTAGAGTTTATTCATTCTTGTATACTGCAATTGATGTTTTCATTCATGAATGCTTATTTTGTTCACACAATTATGAGTAACTAAACACCATAGCTAGGGTTGTGGGAACCATAGCAGATTAACAAAGTAGAGTTTGAAGTACAAGGTATTTCCCAAAGAGGATTAGGGCAAGTATTGTTGTTTCTTCCAAATTGATTGCTTTCTGATGAGTGCACTTGTTGGGACTCATCCTATATCTACCTTGGACTATAGCAAGGGTAGAATGATAGTACTAGAGATTCAACAACAAGACTCAGCGTTATCTTCGTTTAATCAGCCTTGAGCCATGATACAAAAAGGCTGTGTTGGGATCATTGATAGGGGGAAACATAGCAACACTCATGATACATTAACCCTTGTGCTTGAGGATAGTCATCTACAAGGGGCGTAAAATAGTCGGTTAGACAATACCTAGCGTATCTATTCTGCTTGTTGGATACTAAAAAGAACACCAAGTACGGAGAACCTATGGAGTTATGAAGTTATTGGGAAACACAATCCTAGTGCTTTTCTTATCTTGATTTCAACCTGAGCAAATGATTACTAGTTTACTTTATAAAACCCCTCTTTTTACTTATTTGCTTAGTTATCAAGTAACTCAAACAAACAAAGTTGATTGGATTTCGACCTATTCCTCGTGTGATCGACCCCAACCACTCTTTGGTTTTATATTTGAACAAGCGACCGCTTTATACTTTCTTAGAGGTGTAATTTGGGCAGTACCAAATTTTGGCAACGTTGCTGGGGAATTATGGTTACGGAGTTGATTGATTTTACTTCTTAGAGTTGATTGGTTGCGGTTACTTCAGTTACTTTTATGATTTTATGAGGGCACACATAGTGTATTCCAAACACTCGGGGTCAAGGTAATCCCCTAATTCCACTTGACCAAGAAATTAAAAGAACTCTAAGGAATAATTGAAGAGTGGTGAATAATGACAGAGTTCAAGATCCCGCAGTTGTGGGTGACATTCATAATTAGCCACTACTTAATTTGGCTTGTCAGGAGATGGCGGAATAAATAACTGCTAGGTTGATGGCTGATGAGAATGCGAGACAAGAAGCTGTTAGACAAGCAGACAGAGACTACAATGCAAGAAGAAGCGCAACATCTTGCTGCACTTGAGGAAAGACAGAGAAGCCTAGAGTGTAACAACCACCACTACAATATCCCCCGATCTATAAGAAGCTAGAAGAAGATTTAGCCTATTTGGAGCCAGTAGAGACGGTGCCATTATCCCACCCGAACTTCCTGAAGGAACTAAGTTTGATATTACGAGTGCTATGATTCACCTCTTAAACTTAAAAGTAGTGTTTGCTGGCCTCCCTACTAATGATGCAAACATGCATGTGATGAATTTCATGGGAATCTGCTCTTCGTACAATCTGCCTGGAGTGAATCAAGAGACAATTCAGTTGAGGCTATTTCCATTCTATCTTATGGGGGAAGTGACTTTGTGGTTGGCTAAATTACCACGAGGTTCTATTACCAATTGGCAAGAGTTTAGAAATCAATTTCTGGAATGATTCTTTCCACCTTCTAGAATGTTTCAATTGAAAGATGAGATCTATAACTTCAGACAGCTACATTCAGAGGCATTTTTACGAAACATGGCTGAGGTTCAAGAAGAAGTTGCAGGATGTTCCAAACCATAAGATGAGTGGTAGGAATCTACTTGAGTTCTTCTACAGAGCTTTTAATGTAAATACTAAGGCTGTAGCAGACACCATCACTGGAGGTGCATTTATGAATTTATGCTTGGAACATGCATTGGAGATTCTAGATTGAATCATTAAAACAAACCGTGGTTGGCATACTCGGGAAATAGACAGACTAGTTGGTACATATGATATTAGATTTTCGGCAGAACAAAGAGCTTTGGATGAATCTGTGGCTCAAGAGGTAGAACAACTAAGAACAAAAATTGTCTTGCTAGCCAAACAGATTACAGCTGGAGGTGCAAAAAAAGTCAATGTGATGGGATCACATGGCAAAGCACCTAGGGATGAAAAATCTGATTCTGAAGAGGAGGCTAAGTACTTGGATAGAGAAGTGGTGGGTTTCCGAGCCTAGAGCCGAAGGTCTAATCAAGATAATTGAAACTCGAGGCAAGGGAATCTAGGTCGGAACTATTATAGAGACAACTACAACAAGTCCGGGTATAGAGATAGAGATAGAGATCGTGATGGTGATTAGAGGTGAAAGGATGATTACAAGGACAAGAGTGGTTTGTATATTCCACCGGGGAACTGTGATGCTGAGTCTGGAAATTCAAGAATGGAAGCCATGCTTGCAAAACTTGTTAAGGGGTCAAAAAGTCAAGAAAATTACCTTAAGGAGATTAGGGAAGAAATTTCAGGGATAATACAAAAGATGGAGTCTCATACGGCCGCCATCAAAAAACTGGAGAAATAATTTGGGCAGATGTCTACCATATTGAATCAGTGTCAACCAGGCACTCTTCCAAGTAAAACCTACCAAAATCCCAAAAACGACGGTCAATGCTTAGTAATAACTACTAGAAGTGGTAAGACTACTGTTAATCCACCTATGCCTATAGTACTTGATAATTAGCCCATAATACTTGATTATGAAAATGAGAGTAAAACTTAAAACTTGGTGGTTGAGGACAAGGCATCTCAAGATCCTCGAGTTACTGAAAAAGAGGTTAAGTCTGATAAAGGGAAGGTGAAAAAGGCCTCTTAAGTAGTAAAGCCACACCATGACCTACTCCTCCCTTTTCAAAAGGTTTGAAGAAGAAAACCAAAGAGGGAAAATATCAAAAATTTATTTCAATGTTGAAGGAATTATCGGTGAATATCCCTCTTGTTGAGGCTTTGGAACAAATGCCAGGTTACGTGAAATTTATGAAAGATTTGGTGACAAAGAAGATGACTGCCAGTTTTGAGCCTGCTGATAACTTGCATCATTGTAGTGCAATCTTGTCCCATTCCCTTGATGGGAAAAACGAAGACCCAGGAGCATTCATGATTCCTTGTACTATCAGGTCGTACAATTTTGCAAAGGCTTTGTGTAATTTGGGTGCTAACATTAACTTGATGTTGCTGGAAGTTTTCAAGCAGTTGGGACTAGGGTCGCCTATGCCGACTTCTATGATACTACTCATGGCAGATCAAACTATGAAGAAACCGGTGAGAATTTTGTATGATGTGTTGGTAAAGGTGGCATCTTTCATTTTTTTGGTTGATTTTGTGATTCTAGACTGTGAGGTGGATTTTGTGGTTCCCATCATCTTAGGAAGACCATTCCCTGCAACTGGCCGTGCTTTAGTTGGTTTGGAATCTGGGCAGATGAAGTTTTGATTGAATGATGAGCATGTTACTTTCAATGTCTACAAATCCATAAAGCTGTCGAAGGAGATGCATGTGGTATCGGTTATTGATACTATGGATAAGGAGGCACTTATGGTTGCATTTGAAGAGTGACAAGGAGTTGAGGCACTTGCGGTAGTTATCATAAATTTTGAGAGTGATGGTATTGATCAATACTACGAGAAAGTAAAAGCACTTGTTGGTATGTGTTCCTATGCTTATGAGCCAAAGAAGTTTGATCTTGATCTGAAGAACAGAGTGACCCCATCGGCTCATCCTTCTATTAAGGAGCCGCCTATTTTGGAGCTTAAGGCTCTTCCTTTCTATCTCCATTATATATTCTTGAGGGTCAATAACAATGTGCCGGTTATTATTGCGATAGACTTGTTAGATTAGAAAGTTGAGGCCTTAGTTTCTATGTTATAGAGGTTTAAGCGGGCCATTGGTTGGTCCATTGCTGATATTATGGAGATTTAACCCAAAATTTACATGCATAAAATACAGCTCAAGACAGACTGAATACCTAGCATTGAGCATCAACATCGTCTTAACCCACTAATGCAAGAGGTTATGAAGAAAGAAATCATCAAGTGGTTAGATACATGTGTGGTTTACCCTATTATGGATAGCAAGTGGGTGAGTCCTATTCAGTGTGTATCGAAGAAGGGTGGAATCATTGTGGTTCCAAATAAGAAAAATGAGTTAATCCTGAGACCGATGACCGAATAGAGAGTTTGCATGGATTATCGTAAGTTAAATTCTTAGACCGAGAAGGATCATTTTACTATGCCATTTATGGAATAAATGTTAGACCGTCTTGCTGGTAGAGGCTGTATTATTTTCTTGATGGATATTCGGGGTATAATAAAATTTCTATCGCCTCCGAAGACCAAGAGTAGACCACTTTCACTTGTACATATGGGACGTTCACATTCAAAAGGAAGTAGTTTGGTCTATGCAATGCACCAACCACTTTTCAGCGTTGCATGATGTCTATATTTTTCGACATGGTGGAAGACACTATTGAGGTATTTATGAATGATTTCTCTGTGGTAGGGGACTCATTTGAGGAATGATTGACACACCTTGATGATGTTCTAAAAAGATGTGAATAATGCAATTTAGTGTTGAATTGGGAGAAGTTCCATTTTCTGGTAAAAGAAGGAATAGTGCTGGGACACCGGATTTCAAAAAATGGAATTGAAGTCGACAAGGCAAAGATTGAGGTAATTGTAAAGTTACCACCACCTATTTCTGTGAAAGGTATTCGTAGTTTTTTAGGCCATGCAAGATTCTATAGAAGGTTCATCAAGGACTTTTGTATGATTGCAAATCCATTGTGCAAGCTCTTAGAGAAAGAGGTGAAGTTTGTGTTTGATGGTGCATGCCTAAAGGCATTCGAGTGTTTAAAAGAGAAGTTGAATTCTCTCCCATCATTGTGTCTCCGGATTGTACCTTACCATTTGAGGTTATATGTGATGCTAGTGGGGTGGCCTTGGGTGCAGTTCTTGGCCAAAGGCGAGAGAAGATTTTGCATCCTATTTACTATACCGGCAAAACACTTAATCCAACCCAGAAGAATTATACTGTGACTGAGCAAGAGCTTCTTGAGGTGGTCTTTGCATTTAAGAAATTTTGGTAATACTTGATTAGAACGAAGGTGATTGTGCATACTGATCATGCAGCTCTAATATATCTTATGACAAAGAAGGATGCCAAGCCAAGGTTGATTAGATAGGTGCTTCTATTGTAAGAGTTTGATTTGGAGGTGAAAGATCGAAAAGGGACGGAGAATTAGGTTACCGACCATTTATCACACCTTGAAGAGGCGGCCATACTAAAATTAAGGGATGATATTAAAATTGATGACACATTTTCGGATGAGCAAGTGCTGGCAGCATCACATTACTTAATCCCGTGGTTTGCAGATTTTGCCAACTTTTTGGCAAGTGATCTAGTTCGAGAAGATATGACGTATCAGTAGCGAAAGAAGTTCATGTATTAGGTGAAAAAATTCTTCTGGGATGAGCCTTATTTTTTTAGGGTGTGTGTAGCTGGTGTGATTCGAAGGTGTATTCCTTAGGTCGAGATAATGAGTATATTGGAAGCATGTCATTCATCTCTAGTTGGGGGTCATCATGGAGGTGCGTGGACTATACACAAGATCTTGCAATGTGGTTACAATTGGCCTACCATTCATAAGGATACTCATTATTATGTTATTATATGTGACCAATGCCAAAGGCAAGGAAATATCTGAAGACGACATGAACTCCCAATGACTGGGATCCTTGAGCTCGAAGTGTTTGATGTATGGGGTATTGATTTTATGGGTCCGTTAAGAGAGTTCTCATGGTATGAAGTATATATTGGTAGCTGTTGAATATGTATCGAAGTGGGTGGAGGTAATTGTGCTTCCCAATAATAAAGGGAAGAGTGTCACGACTTTCCTAAAAAAGAACATATTCTCACATTTTAGAACACCTCAGACAAGCGGGCAAGTTGAGGTCTGAAATCGTGAGATCAAGACTATTTTGGTGAAGACTATAATTACCAATTGGACTAATTGGGAAAAGAGATTTGATGATGCACTATAGGCATACCAGACCGCATTTAAGATACTGATTGGTGCATCCCCATATTAACTTGTTTATGGAAAAGCTTGCCATCTGCCTGTTGAACTTAAACATAAGGCATTATGGGCATTGAAGAGGTTGAATCTAGAATGGCAAGATGCAGCGAATTTAAGATTGGAGTAGATAAATGAGGTGGATGAGTTTTGTCTCCGCGCGTATGAAAGCTCTGCCTTGTACAAGGAAAAAATGAAATTGTATCATGATCGCAAGATTGAGAGAAGAGAATTTATGGTAGGTGACATGGTACTATTGTTCGATTCAAGGCTGAAGATCTTTACTGGTAAATTTGGATCAAAATGGAATGGACCATATAGAGTGGTCACAGTGTTTCCCTATGGTGCAATTGAATTGGATAATAAGGATGGAAAGAAGTTTAAAGTCAATGGCCAAAGGGTGAAACACTATATGGGCGAAGGAAAGGAGGCCCAAATGATTTGTGATGTGGAATTAAAAAATGCTTGAGCAATCAAGCCGACCTGTGTTGTTCCATGAAATTAAATTAGGCGCTTCATGGGAGGCAACCCATGGGCTTGTTGGTGAAGTTTAAGTAACTAATATAGGCATGTCGTGCCACGACATTAAATCAAGTGCTTCATGGGAGGCAACCCATGTTTTGTACTTTAAATTTTATATGGTAATGTGTGTTTTGGTACAGGCAAACTGTAGAAGAAAATTGGTGCTGAACTGAAACTCCAGACTGAACCCACGAAAGGGATTGTACGATCATAACTTGAACATACAATCGTGGGTTCAGTATTCTGATTGGAGTTCTACAAGATGACAAATTAAGGAGTCATCCCACAATTGGGAATCACGATCGTAACATGAATGCACGATGGTGGTCCTAATCCTCTAATGATACTCCTGCAAACTATAAAAAACTAGGGCATCAAACATACAACCTTTAGTCACGATCGTAAGTACAACCCATGATCGTACTTCAGAGTCGTATGTTCTCAGGTAAGTTTTGTATTTGTATCAATGTACGAAAGGAATGTATGATCATGAAATCCAACCACGATAGTACGATCCCTTCGTCTGAAAGGCCCAACAATTTTTAACATCGCGACCTAACCCGACCTAAATTTAAAACCTAAAGCTATAAATACATCTTGAAACCATCCCCATGCCTTTTCACATATTTTCAAAGTATTTTCTTAAGCAAAAATAGTAAACCCTACATATTTCAAATGCTAAAGAGGACGGTTGCCTTTTATTTCAAGTTGGATTTTATCATTTCATCTATTTTTCATCACTTCCACTTCACATAGTAAGTTTACATCGCTTGTTAACCTAAAATTTATGGGTATTTTACATCAATTCTGTTGATGAATTGCCTAGATTAAAGTGGGGAGGAATGGAAATAAGTGTGTATGGTTTCAAAAACACAAGGGAAGTCTAAGTACCCAGTAGTGTGTACGTATTTTAAATTTCTAGTTAAAAGTTGGGTCAAAAAGGGTCAAATTATGGGTCTAAAGGTTAAGTGTTCAAATCTGGTCATGTTTGAGGTCCTACGACACACCCTACGATCATGAGTTCTACCTACGATCGTAGATTAGATCGTTGTAGGATACTGGTTGATAATCTTCAGGAGTTTATCAGACGAACACATCCCACAGTCGTAATATCAACATATGATCATGATATTTGATCATATGATGTGACACGAATTTACTGGTTTCAGGGGTCTAACCTACGATTTAATGGTACGATTATACCATCATTGCATGATCATGGGTTGTGATCGTCTGATGGATATACTGCAGGTCAAATTTTGCTGGACCAACCTATGATCAGAAGGCACGATTGTACCTTTAATGCATGATTGTAGGTTGGGTCGTCTGTTTATAAAATTGAACTTGTACATATACTGAACTGTGCTCTAACATGTTTTGCAAATACAGGTACCATGGCACCCAAGTCAAAGGCTATTTTTGACAAGGCTCGCCGAGAACAAATTTCAAAGGATAGGTCCCTACCAAGTACCTCGAAGAGTGGTTCAAGTGCGAGCAGATCGAAAGAGGAATATGATATTAGATCCTCCAATGACCAAGTCACCACTAGAGAGACCAGGAACCAGGAAAAAGGCAAAGAAGGCTACCACCTCCATGACTATTGTTTCAGCAGGTACTCCCGTCAACGTTCCCAGTCTGAAGAGAGAACGAAAGACACCCAACAAGGTGGGAGTGATGATGATGATGATGACTCCCAATCTGTGGAGTCCACACCTTCAAACAATGATCCTCTGGTAGAAGCTAGTCAGAGAAGGCCCGGTCCACTATGTTGGCTTATTCTAAACTCTCGCCAATACTATGTGGACTGGGTTACTCTCAAGGATAATGGGAACCAATAGAGGATCATCCAAAAGGAACCATATATATTGAATGAGTCTTTACTGAGGATGTCGGAGGTAGTGCAGGTTTTTCAGTGGTACCAGTTAGGGTGGATGACAATGTCACTCTGCCTTTATAGTTGAAAGCTCGTGAGAGAGTTCTACGTGAACTATGTCGCGACCCTCAAGAATATGACTCCCTTTGGCAAGGACAAGGATATGAAGAAGAATCCCCACTTGGACATGATAATGGTGCAGGAAAAGGAAGTTGATATTCTATTGAGGCTATTTCCAGTGTCTTATTCGGAGAGGATTTTACACCACCTGCAGAGACTCCGGAGTATGATTATCGGATGTCAGAATTGAAGAAGGTTAAATAGTTGTCCACTGAGGACAAAATGATACACTTCACTTGGCTAGCAGGACATATTGTTGAGGCTGGCATAAATGCCTCTCGGGTAAATGGGTCATATATTACAAAGAAGAGTCTCAAGTGTACTGCCAAGGCATGATGGTCCATTGTGAGGCACCAGATAGCACCCACAACAAATGATAATACGTTGAGTGTAACTAATACTTGCATGGTAGCTGAACATTCCGCGCATTATTGCACAAGAGATCAGATACCAAGCCTTAGAGAGTAGCTCCACCCTTTCGTTCCCATGTTTGGTTACTCAGCTGATGCAAAATATGGAGGTGCTACAAATTTTGCTAGTGGACAAATTTCTTCAGCCCACTAAGACTGCGAACCTGGCCATGATAAAAGGCATGCACAACCCAGCAAACTCAGTTCGAGATTTGGGGATCCCAAAGGTAGGTGGGGATGCCCCAAGTGGTGATATGCCATCAACTTTGGATGTGGGTGCTTCACTTTCTTTAGCACCAGTAGGTTCTTAGCGTAGGACATTGGTTCTGATAGGCTATACATTGATTTCAGCCACTCAGTTGGAGGAGATTCTCAGGAACCAAGTCTTACATGATGATGAGATTTCAGAACTTAGAAGTAGGGGTAAAACCACATGTTGATGATGAGATTCAGGCAGCGGTACGATTGGTACAGATAAGGATGGACAGTATGGAGGGTTGGTTCATAACCCGAATTGATGCAGTCCAGCCACTTGACATGGTTTCTATCCGGACAGAGTTGATCGAGTTGAAGGAAGTGGTCCAGGCCTTAGCTGATAGAGTTAATTTTGCACCTCCACCTCCACCACCACCTATGCCTTCCATGGTATCTATTTAGGTGGATATTGCCTAACTTGTCACCCTGTTCTACACTCTTTCTGTTTTATAGATTGAGCTAGATGACGATGAGAAGGAGGATGGAGGACTTGAGCTAAGGAAGAGACAGAGGAAGGATGTGTCTAGATAGGGTACGAGGAGAGATATATCTGGAAAGAAGAGAAAAAGGAAGGAGAGAGCTACTGAGAAGACCTCTGCGGGAGTTATTTTGGAGGATGAGACTATGAGAGGGGGTTCAGACACGACCCTCATATATATTCCTTTGAGTGTCCATACCACCATTGAGGCCCACAAGAATGTGAGTTCCGCGGTCACAGCCGAGGCCACTAATGTTGATGTTACTGTGAGAGACCCAACCGTATCCCAAAGTGACCTGAGTTCCACCAGTGCCTAGAGCACCCCAGGTATGTCCTTTACCCTAGTTTTTATTTTTTATATGGTTTCATACAATTGGGACATTGCATGATTTCAAGGTTTGGTGTGGGGGGTATACCATAATCAAGGGTTTTTGTTGCCGTGTTTCTTTTCTCTCGGCTATGCTATCATAGTTAGAACCGGCATGTTTAGGTGTTTTATGTTTTTATGTGTCATTGTGTTATGTTTAGTCATTGTAGCGTAACTTAGAGTAATAAAAGAGAACTTGGTGTATTCCTGCTTAATCAAGCATGCTTACCTATTTTGAATCAGATTTAAATGATACCCCTCCAAAAATATATTTTTGCGATGTAGTGTGTGCATAGACTGTACTGAAATCGATGATAGGATCTATATATGGAATTAGGATTGTAAATGGGACAATCTGATCGACCTTGCATGAACTGAATAGGTAGCAACTTAGATGAAAGCCCTGAGCCATGAGTGAGTGAGATGTATTACCTAGTCCGTGTGTCTGTGTGATCTAAAACTTGCCTGGTTAGTTTCACTAAAAGCTGTAGGATTAAAGGTTAGGAAAGGATCATACCAAATAATATTGTATCCCTTGAACCCGATCTTTGAGCCTTAGCCTATTTCTTGAAACTACTCATGACACCTTCCTGTTTTACAATGAACCTTCTTTGGCCCTGGTCCCTCTTTGGACACTGTGTACCTCAATTTAGGCAAATCGCCTAAGTTGAGGGTGGCTATTGTGTAGGGGTGCATAAAAAATGGGTATGAAGTTTGAGTAGTAAAAAGAAGGAAAAACGACGTGGGTGCCAAATAAAATAAAATAAAATATATCTATAGTAAATTGTTTTAAAATAAAGCCGCACCCGAGGTCCTACAAGAAAATGGAATGAATGGAGAAAAGGGAGGAAATTAAAGAAGAATAGGAGAAGTGGAGCCAAAAAATAGTGTAGTGCCAAGGAGGAATAAGTCACTGTACCAAAATGTACCACACCTGTCCCCAAGCCTACATTATAAGATTAGAAAGATCTATAGTGATCCTAATTTGACAATCTGAAAGCCGAAAAACAGAAAATAAGGGCAATCCTATGGTATCAAACGCACACTATCGAACTTCTTTGTGAGAGTGAGAGATTTGATTGAGTCCCAGTGTTAGATTTTATTGCATAATTCGAAAGAATCGGGATTTCATTGTGTGAGGACATAAAAGCTGTAGTCTAGTTATTGCTTGATTAGGAAGTGTATTGTTCAATGTGTAGGATTGCCTAGTTACAATGTACTGCCATATCTTGATCTCATTGAGTTTAGTAGTTGTATAACATATACACTGCATTGGTTATTTGTGATAAGAACGGAGGGTGTTGAACACACGTAGTGGTTGGCATGCATGTTTTGAAAAAGTTGACTACCATAGTGACCTCTATTGTACTCTAGGTTAAGCGTCTTAGATTGTTTAGGATTTTATTTGCCCGAGGACATGCAAATGTTATAAGTTGAGGGTGTTGAGGTGCTGGAGATTTACGGCACTTGAGACGCTCAAAACAAGGGATATTTGCAAGTTTAAGGGTACATTTTGTGTATTTAATGTGTTTGTTGAGTGTTTGCAGGCCTTAAGGACTCAAAGAAGAATAATGTGAAAACTGGACAAAAAGAGGCATCAGATGAGCCATGCCACAATCGTGGGCTCAAACCCCTATCGTGGGTAGGCTATCATAAGTTAATTCAGAAATGCCATACTCAGGAGCCTATCAGACGATTGGATTATACGATCGTGGTATGATGTAACTATCATACCTTGAGATCGTGACATATGAGAGAAGTTCAACCTGCAGGAGTCAAGTGTGGCATGGTCAGACGATGGATCCCACGATCATATGTTGGTTGTACAATCATACCTTATGATCATGGTAGGAAGATCCGATTTGAAGAAGTGCAGGAGTTTTAGAAGAATGATCAGATGACAGGCCAAGCACGATGGTGGGTTCAACCCACGATCATATGTTCTTCTCGTTCGAGGAGGCCGACGTCAGTTTCCTATTTTGTTTAGGATAGAATTTGTTAAGTATATAAGTACTCTTTTAGGGTTATTTTTATGCATTAGGCATTATTATTATTCTATAACACTATTTTATGGGATTCTAAGGCACTTTCTTGGAATTTTATGAATATTGGTTTTTACGGTTTAAATTAAAGTTGAGATTTCAGATTTTATTCATTCTTGTATACTGCAATTGATGTTTTCATTCATAATGCGTATTTTGTTCACACAATTATGAGTAACTAAACCCCATAGCTAGGGTTGTGGTAACCACAGCGGATTAACGAAGTAGAGTTTGAAGTACAAGGTGTTTTCCAAAGAGGATTACAACAAGTATTGTTGTTTCTTCCAAATTGATTGCTTTCTGACAAGTGCACACGTTGGGACTCCTCCTGTCTCTACCCTAGACTGTATCAAGGGTAGTAGGATAAGACTAGCAATTTAACAACAAAACTCAGAGTTATCTTTATTTAATCATCCTTGAGCCATGATACAGGAAAAGCTGTGTTGGGATCATTGATAACAGGCAACATAGCAACACTCATGACGCATTAACATTTGTGCTTGAGGATAGTCATCTACAAGGGGTGTAACATAGTCGATTAGACGATACTTAGCCTATCGATTCTGCTCGCTGGATACTGAAAAGAACACCAAGTGTGGAGAACCTATGGAGTTAAGAAGTTATTGGGGAACACAATCCTAGTGCTTTTCTCATCTTGATTTCAACCTCAGCAAACAATTACTAGTTTACTTTATAAAACGCCCCCTTTTTACTTATTTTCTTAGCTACCAAGTAACTCAAACAAATAAAGTTGATTGGATTTTAACCTATTCCTTGTGGGATCGACCCCAACCTCAGTTGGGTTCTATATTTGAACAAGCGACCACTTTATACTTTCTTAGAGGTGTAATTTGGGGGACTTCACTAACCTCTCAGGTACATGGAATCAATATTGCTCTGGATTAAGAAGTGCTTGGGGAAATTCTAGGAGTGCCTATGCCTACTGAAGGGATCAGGTCCCTAGCAGATCAATCGGGGTCGGTAAAGTTTCTCAAGCAAATTGGTAAATTGGATGAGATGAATATTTCCAATGTGAACAAGAAGACACTTAAGGGTGAATTTCAGTTGTTGTTTGAATAGGTGAATAAGGTCCTACTTCTTCTCACTGAAAAATGTACGGTGGCCTCCGCTACTGACTTATTCTTAATGGAATCTCTGATCAAGTTCTAGGCTGTGAATCTTCCTGCTATTATGATTGAACACATGCATAGGGTGATGAATTTGAAGAATAAAAAGCATAGGCTAGCCTATGGATTCTTGTTAAACAGGATGTTTGAACATTTTAATGTTCCTTGTGACCATGTCAAGGATAGGTTCTTAAAACAGATGTTCACCTTGTCAACATTGGAGGATTGTGAGTGTGTTGAACAGAAGGGAGGTCTTAAGTCAAAATCTGCTATCTCTGAGTTGATCTCTACAAAAACCAAGTTGACAAGTGAGTTGGAGGACATGAATGACTTGCTCACTCAGAAAGATGCTGAGATGGCTCGCCTAAAAGCTGCACTACAAAAAGCGTCTGCGGAGGGACCTGGTGTTGTTGAAGGGATTCGTGTTCAGAATGGGCTCTCAAAGGATAAGGTCGCTAGCTTGGATACCAAAGTTGAATAACTCACTCAACGGCTCTTGCAGAATCATGCTACTGAAAATGAGTGCTTAACCCTCCTTTTTTGTTAACTACCTGGTCCCTCTAAACCCTAAGCTTATCTACCTAGTCCCTTCCCTAATCAATCTGTTTCCATTTTTTGCTCCTTGTGGATTCTATGTTGCATATGTTCTTTAACTGGTTTTTCTTACTTTTTATTAAGTATATTGTATGATGCTACCCTTGTTTTTGGATAGTGAATGTCTAGTCTTTTAATGCTACTATTTTTCTTTTTCTTACTCTTCTGGTACTAATACCAGTGTTGCCTCAATGGCCATGACTTAATGTATTATTCTTCACTTTTGCTTGGTTTACTGTTTTTTCTCTTTGATGATACCTAAAGGGGGAAAATCTGAGTTCATTACTTGAGAAAAGTAGTGAGATAAGAGGAGAAAGAGAAACAGTTTCAGGGGGAACAGGTCATCCCCAGTTGGGATTTACTGAAGTTAAGGCTTGTAGATAGGGGGAACTGTTAAGCATGGGGAACCTGGTCCCCAAAGTAATTGAAGTAGGTTTGTCATTATCAAAAAGGGAGAAAATGTTTAGTTCTCAATTTTGATAATGGACCACCTAATGAAGGGACCTGGTCCCTATGGAGCTACGACGTTGATACTATGATGGTTACCAATCTTCCAGGGACCAAGTTCAGGCTCACTTCTCGCTTCACTTGGGCGATCAATATCACAACGGTACTTGTGTGCAGAAAACTTAGTGGACACGACTGATAGGCACTGCAACTTTTGTACCTCAATCAATGAGATTAATTCTAGGTTTCCATGTCTCATATATATGTGAAAGGATGGTCAAAGCAAAAACCTAGTTTTTGCACTCAAGAAATCAGATCTCTCTCAAAGAAAAAGACAAATTTTTCATACATAAAGCCTCATCAGCAACATGGACCTTCTCGACCAAAACTTATTTTGTTATTAGTCCTTGTTGTATTTGAGTCTTTGTAACTTGATCTTAAAGTGTAGACCTACTCTGTCTAGTAAAGATGTTGTACGTGTGTTTGTAATCTCATCTCTTTTGTTTTGAAGACAATGTTAGCTAGATTTAGCTGACATTCTAAGGCTAGAGTTAGTCAGTGGTTTAGTCGGCTAAATTTAGTTGTTCAAGATTGTAACAATAAAGTTATGGCTGAAAATGTCTTGTGAGTTGTTGCAAGATGTTTAAGGATTGAGAGTTCAATTGTCATATCTACGAAGTCTGTATTCAACGTAGCTTGAAGATAGTGAAGTAGTTGAGAAATCACCCGAAGTAGATCGTGGTTTTACTCCTTTGAGATAGGAGATTTCCACGTAAACATCTTGTGTTACTTTTATATCATGCACTTGTCTTGTTCATCAGTTATTATTCACTGTTCTAGCGTTTAGGGACCAGGTCCCTAGTTTGATAGTCTGTTCACTTAAGCTAACGATAAATTCTAAGCATTTAATTTCTTTTATTAGTAATGTTAAAATAGTTGGTAAAGAAAAAAAAACATCAGCATATCAGAATAGTTAATAAGCAATTTAAAGGAGTTATTTTCTTGCAGTGTTACTGGACCCGCCAGGATTTCTTTTTATAGTTAATTAACTGGAGTTGCCCATCTCTATTAATAGGTCCCTAATTAATACTATAGAACTTGGGTCTAAATTTCTTCTTAATAGAGAATTAAAATGGCGGCACAATAACCTAGAAAAGAAGAATTTGAAGCAACCATCTTTCAGGCCTTGCCACTATCCTGCACTCATTTTCTTCATAGTGTAAAGTGTTTTCTTTCCTACTCCCTCTAAGCACAAAATTATTCAATTAAAAATTTATATGTTTAGGTAATGATTTCAAATTAATATACAATAATAATTGAGTTTATTTAGTGGAATTCTTAACACATATACACTGTGGGGATAAAAGTGATTGGGTCCATGTGAACACGTAACTACTAGTTACAACCGTACCGCTACATAGATCATATGTCGCTTCTATGTCATAATAATAATATTAGGCCGGAGTTAGTGTACTAATTAGGTTTAGTAATTTATGTTTTTTTTAAAAAAAAGTTTTCTGTTAATCGTGCTAGAACTTGTTTTTTTTCTGATAATGTGTGTGTTTATTCACAAGGAATTGTGTCAAACATAATGGGAATGGAATTAGAAGTCGACCTTATGGATGAAGACTCGGTCTCTTATGTTAGAGCTTCCCTTAAGTCTGTTCTCCAGGTTATGATTCACGTATATCTATCTATCTATCTATCTATCTATCTATCTATCTATCTATATATATATATATATATATATATATATATATATATATATATATATATATATATATATATATGTGTGTGTGTGTGTTTCGAATGAGTTAATAGTCAAAAATATACGTGAATCATAGCTTTTCGCGAGTTTCACACCCAAACTATTAGTTGTTTCTTTTTTATACTTGAACTATCACCATTTATATATTAAAAACATACCTCAACTATCATGTTCACTTTTTCTTCTTGAACGATGACCGCATAGTTCATGTAGGGAAAAGGGAACAACGGATAGTTGAGGTGTGTTTTAATACATACGCGGTGATAATTCAGGTAGGAAAAAAGGAACAGTTGATAGTTGGGGTATGAAACTCGCGAAGAAGTGATAGTTTTGTGTTTCTAACCATTATCTCTTTTTTGTATTGAAATTATGTTCTTATATAACTTGTCAAAAATTGAGCAAGCCAGATATTTTTGCTTTAATTACTGACTAATTTGCCTATTTCCACTTTGTTTACTTTCCTGGCAAACATAATGTGGAAGATTTAATTTTTTATCTCTGTGTGTTAGGGTGATTCTAGACTCTATAAGAAGCTTCATGATTCGATTATTAGCTGTGATGAATGCGGTCCTTATAAGGTGGCCAAAATAGTGGTATGATATTCTACATATACTAGGCCTACTGCAATTGTAGTTTCATTTTACTTCTAGCTTTTTACTTATCCTTTCATGTGTTTTTAGACAGCTTTAGAAGCTTTGTCAGGATCAGTTTTTTCTCTAGACGTTATTCACCATGGATCTCTTGTTTCATCTGTAAGTTCTAAATAGCTGTATAAACTTTTCAATCTTTTCTTTTAAATAAGAATACAGGCTGTATACATAAATGCCTTATTTGCCTCCAGATTTTAAGTATGATCATGTGGAACTATGGGAGTAATGTAATGGATGCTTTGATGGAATTCGTTAAAACCTTGGTATGTGGATCTACGGGTGCTATCTTTTATAATTAAATATTCTGATAGTCTTTATGATCGTGACTCTTATCCTATGCTGTAGGCATCATCCAGAGGGGAGTATCTCGATTTGTGCTTGGAAATGCTTGTGAAGAATTTTACGCCTCCTCCTTCCTTCATATCATTGCTGAATTTCTCAGATGGTATTTCACAAAAGGGCGAAGTCATTAAACATGTCCATTCAACATTATTTTGCATTGCAAAGCTAGTTCCTCTCTCCCCCTTGAGACTTGAGGAAATAGTGAAGCGGAGGATCCCATCCAATCATGAAAAAGAACTAGTACGTACGTTTCAGATTCATGTTATCTTATAAAGAATTCTTCTATTATGCTGCTTATTTAATTAGTTTTTGTTCTAGTGACGTTCATTTGGCTAAGTAAACCTTGCATCACCAGAACCTCGTGTTGGTACGCTATTTGTTATGTGTTGCGTTCCTTATTATTGAAATCTCCCAAGTTTTTAACCATGTTTTTTAATCCTTGAAGATGATCGTGATATATGTGGATAACATGTTAAAACTGGAGAGTGGAAAAATTGGTATTCTTATTGGGAGAAGTATGCTTCTGGTAATTATGGATAGGCTGATAGAATTAGAAGTATGTTGTTTGAAATTGATCGTTCACTCTGGAGGTGTTGCACTAAATTAACATTGGTTCTTGCCCTTGATTTTCGTAGGTAAACATACCCTTGGATGATATCTTATACGATAATTTCACCCAAGGCATCTTTGGTATGGAGCTGGAAGATCTGGAACGACCAGTAGGCTATTGTCAGCAACATGGTGATAAGGTGATTTCATCTTCTTCCTGATATTTTCCCGTATGTATGTTAGTGTTCCCCGTGCCACTAACTTGTTTCTTTGACTTTCTATTTGTGTCTGGAGTGCGTGGCTGATGATTATATGTGCATGTTTTCATTAAAATCAGAGCTTAGAATAAGAAAATCCTAGACCTGTGTAAAAAAAGTGGTGCTCTGTCTGTAATGTTGCAGTTGTTCTATTTCCTTCTCCTTTTTTTGTCTTTAAATTGGAAAATATTTTATAAAAGTTGTATGGAAGGGAAGGAATAGGAGATTTTTTGAAGGGGTGAGGATGGTTTTGTACATGTGTAGAGTAGCCTTGTGTATCCAATTTCATTTTGGTGCTCTAATGAGTTCCCTTTTGTATGAATCATTGGGGAAATTCTGTAAGAACCATGCTAAGCCTGATTTTCACTACTTTTTGGTGTACTATTATATGTGGATTTATGTATATTAATAAAAGTTAATCTGCCTTGTTAAAAAAAGTTATCATCTTGTACAACCAAGTAGATAACTAATTCTTGACGATTCATAAGAGGATTCCCTAGAACATTTATATTTAATCTAAAGCGACCCTCCAGCAACCAAGGATGTGGACTAAAGGTCAATGAGGTGGTAGAAGAACCATGAGATTCCAGGTTCCAAGTTCAGATCCTAGCGGAGACAAAAAACCACTAGATCTTTCTTTCCATCTATCCAAGTAGTGGTGTATAGAGTTAGAGGTGCAGGTATCCGGTGGAATTAGTTAAGCTTTCGGCAAGCTGGTCCTAACACCAACATTATCCAATCATCAACTTGATTACTCAGGAATTGATTTTACTGAAACTATATTATTCTTTGTGGACCGACTTCAAAAAAAAAATCGGATTGAATATCTGCAGCAAATAAGGGAATCCATGGTTTGGTTAAAAATCAATTCAAACTAATAACTAAATCAAACTAATTTTTATCTGGTTTGAATTTAAATTTTAAAAATAAGATAAGGTACAAGCGTCCTCCCCCTCCCCCTGCCCCCCCCCCAAAAAAAAATAAACAAAACTATACCCGAAATTTCAGTGATACATCTAAACTTTAAGGCGGTCATATTACCTCCCTAAACTAATTTTTTCTATATATTTTTGTGCTGATGTAGGTGCCAAGTCAGCACAAAAGGAGTATAAAATATTCTGCTATTTGGCAGTCACGTCAACACAAAAGGAGCACAAAAATACAGAAAAGATGAATTTAAGGGGTAATAGGACCCCTGTAAAGTTTAGGTGTGTCATTGGGATTTCAAGTATAGTTTGGGGGTGTGGGGGTGTGGTGTGGGAAGAGGGGTTACTTGTTTCTTATCCCTTTAAAAATTGATAACATTTGGTTTGGTGTACTTTGAATTTATTTAAAATACACTCGAAGAAAAAAAGTTGAATGGAACATATATATATATATATATTCTTATATTTTTTCTAATCTAAACTTTATACCTTAAGTTCATTTATTTAAAGAAAGTCACTACTTTAAACTCATTGTCAAAAAAACAACTATGAGGTTTACCTATATATTTTTTTGAATTTTTTAAATCAAGTTTATTCTCTTGACTAAGAATTATAGATTTTAAGACATTTCTGTATAATTCAAAAAAATTATAGCGAGCACAATAAAAGGTTAATAATAACGGTTTATAAGTTGGAAAATGATGAGTTTTTTTAATTGTAGGAAAAAATAAAAGAGAGAAATACCATTAAGTTTCTTAAAAACTAAAAAAATGAACCAAATCAACACACCAAAATATGGATTATATTTTATTTGGTTTGGTTTAATAATTAAAGAACTGACTAAAGTGGTTTTATTTTGATTTTAACTAAAAATCAACCAAAATTGAACCGTGAACACTCCTAATAGTAAGTACTAGAAGTACGAAACCTCTTGTCCCTAACATCACAAAACTCCATAGAAATTACTCAGACGATTGCTGTCTGAAATGCTACAATGCGAATGGAATAAATCACCACATTCACTGACTGCAGATCCTCTCAACCTCATCAAGAATAATCATCAAGGCATGATAGAACCTCGTCTCATACTCAATCTATAACTATCCTCATAGTGATTTTTTATTTTTCGTGTATTTTGATCATATTATCTCTTCCTGTAGTTGCATTATTATATTTGTGGTATGGAGATATAGGTGGACATAGTCCCAAAGTGGGCGGTAGGGGGTATTCTATGAGTTTTTCATTTTTGAAGGTTTTGAAGTTAGTACGATTGACGTTGGTCAATATTTGGAGATTGTATGAAAATTTTGTCAATTTCGTTAGCTCATGAATGACATTTTTGGATTTGTAGGACTCTTGGTTCGGGTACCGAGACGTTCAGATAGATTTGTGTAATCAATTGAAAAGTTGGAAGTTTATGGCATAGAGTTGATTTTGGTCAATATCGAATAAAAGTTCCCTCCGTTCGGTGATTTAACGATTTCACTGAGTCCTGAATATCATTTTTAATCTAGTAGCATAGTCCGTTTGTGTTCTCAGAGTTCTAAGCAAATTTCGAGCGTCCCTTGGAGAGTTTTTAGCCTTGAGGTTTGCTGTCAGCTGTTGGTTTCTGGTGTCCTTCTTCTTTGCAATCGTGTGGATCCAAACGCGATTACGAAAATCAAGTGCATTGTGCATCGCAATTGAGTTGGCAGGGTCACGATCGCAAAGGGTCAGGCGTCTAGTACATCACGGTTGCGAGGTTTTGGTCCACAATTATGTAGAGTAGTCAGGTTGCATCCAGTCCGGATCTCAGTTGGGCTTCACGATTACTAAGGCGTGTCTCGCAATTGCGAAGAGTAACTTGACTAGAAAAAATTTAAATTCCTTTTTTGAAGCAAAATCCCATAACTCGATTGTCAAAACTTGAGAGCTTATTTTTGGGAGATTCAAAAGACGATATTCAATATTTCTTCCTTGGGTATGATTCTAGCACTACGTTAACACATTACCCATTGTTTTATTCGTGATTTCATCTTCAAATCTTGGATTTTCAAATTGGAAACTTTGGAGATTTTGGGATAAAGTTAGGAAATGATAAATTGATGATTTCATGGTCGATGTTAGCTCATTTTTGGTGAAATTTCAGATTTGAAATCCTTAAGTTATGGATAACATTATTTTATATTAAAATCCATTTTTGCTTTTGTCGACTAGGGGTTGACGTTTTGGTGCCGAGATTTAAGTATAGCAATACAGTTGTCCGTGGTTTAATTTTCTTAGGTAGAACCCATATTTGACCAGATTGAGTTTGTTCGGAGGCTCTTTAGAAGGGTAAAACTTTAGTTTGACTTTTTTGTCTTTCTTTAGGAGAAGTTAAGACTTTTATTGACTCTTTTTAAAGTGTTTATGTGTTAGTTGCTTGTATGGAGAATAATGGGGAGATGGGGGGATTGATGAGATGATAAGCATCTATGTCGGTAACTATATTATTATGTAAATGGGTTAAAAAAGGGGTAACTGACTTATTTGGATTGTTTTCCTTGTTTCTCTCTCTCTCTCTCTCTCTCTCTCTCTCTCTCTATATATATATATATATATATATATATATTTGGATTTTTTTCCTTGTTTCTCTCTCTCTCTCTCTCTCTCTCTCTCTATATATATATATATATATATATATATATATATATATATATATATATGTCACGACCCAATATTTGGATCATGATGGCGCCTATCGTAACCCACCAATAGGCAAGCCAAACCCTAGTCCGGAGCAACAAGCGACGGGCTAACGGGCGGAATCTCATAAAACAGAGAAGAAGTGGAAGTAACCATATTTATAAACATGCTGAGACTGAGAAGGAAGAGGACAATGTATATAAAGTCCAAAACCCCTCCCAAGACCTGGTGGGGTCAGTACATGAGCCACTACTAACATACCCAAAATACAAGACAGAAACCAAACATGTATAATAAGTACAATAGTCTTGAGAGCAAAAGACTATACAGTAGAGGATGGAGTAGGATCTGCCTCGGACGTCAGTAAGCTCACCCTGCTCCGGAATCAGTGCTGAGAAAAGAGTCACGTCAAAACCGTCGACTGGTGCCTGGATCTGCATCGGGGAAAAAGATGCAGAAGTGCAGTATGAGTACCAGGGAAACGGGTACTCAGTAGGCATCATCGGCCGACTGAGCTTAATATAATATAAGCAAGCTAAAATGCGAGGGTGCATGCTAAGTCCGGGGTATAAGTAACAAATACATAAGTAACTGCCGAGGCGTATAGATATGCTCAGGAAAATATAAGTGCGATACATAATAACGAGTAAATAAATGCGTAAGTAAACACACAAGTCAAACATAACCTATCTGGGCCCCCATAAGCCCGATAGGCACACGAAAGAAAACAATAACCCAGTCTGGCCCCCATAAACCAGCGGGACACACAAGAAAAGTAAATGCATAGTCACCAGTGTCTCGAGGCTGTATCAGTATCCAGTAACCACACTAACCAACAGGAGTGCACCGGGCTTGAACCGGCACCAATGGGTAATAACAAGAGGCCAAACGCCGGAGTCGAACCGGAAGCAGTGGGTAATAACAAGAGGCCACATATATATCATATCTGCCGGACTCGAACCGGAACTCATAGAACAACAACATCATAATCACGGTACCCAGTACCAAAACTCTCCAATCATATCATAACCAGATGCCGGACTCGAACCGGAACTCATAATAATCAGTGGCCGGACTCGAACCGGAACTCATAGTGTATCACAATCCGGGGCCGAACTCGAACCGGAACACCCAATAGTCAATAACCAAATCATCATACCTGAATTAGTAGCCGGACTCGAACCGGAACTTATCATAGCCAGTAACCAGAACAGAATCAAATGTCATATCATATCAGATAAACGGGGAACGCCCTAGTTCCAAGTCAATACTAGTTTATGGGTACAGAAGCTAACCCCACAACATGTTGCAAGTCAATCTCGGGGTCCTTCTAGGTCAAATATCTACTATAAGAAATATGTATATACAAGTCTGAGTATACATCATAAGTCATGGAAAGGTAGGTCCGTATTCTAAATCAAACTAGCCGATCCCGGTCAAATACGGTGCTATCAGGGACTAATAAGGCTAAACAGGCCAACCGGGTATAATCGGGGTGACTCAATCCCGTCATAACCCTAATAGTCATATAGGGCTTATCTAAGCCCAAAGATGTCAAAGTTTCGACAAGTCGACAAAAAGGGTAACGGGGCCCGCTATCGGGTCCCGAGAACCAGGTCTGGTTATACTTGTCTAAGTCTGTCTAAGCCTGGACTAAGGTCCAACAATAACATTCCCAGACTAGCAACAACAACAACAATACTATCCGACCCCAAATAGGCCATAAGTGGTGTACCGTAAGGATAACGGGCCTGGAATGTGTCCGAATAGCCCTATCCGGCCTAAAAAGGCCTAAATCACAGCAAACCACCACCTCCAAGTCTATAATTCCAGACCACAATAGCATACATATATCACACATAAGCCCAATCTAAGTGCAAAGGGAGGTAAACCTAGCCTACCTGGACGCCTGCCGCGAACCTGCCAAGAAAACCAGCTAAATAGGAGCCTTTCCCTTTCGAGAGGCCTCAGACTGCTGCCAAACTACCAAAATAATAAAATACATGTCAAAACATGACTATTGGTACCCATATTGCATTAGTTCGGAAAATGTCCGAACAGTCCACGTGGGGCCCGCTTGCGGAATAACAAAATTGAAATCGTCACAGCGTCCCAAATAATGCAGTGACCAATAGTCACAACTAACACTCCTCAATTTGAGCTCAAAATATAGCTCAAACATCAACACCAATCCCAACAGTATCACCGTGTAAATGAAAATTATCGTAAAAATAAGAAAATGTACCGTAGAAATGACGAGAGCGAGTCCACGGACTCAAATATATATACTTCTAAGCTCAAATATTAACAGAATAGCTCAAGATTGAGCTTAAATAATCAATAATGGTGAGAGGTAACTGGAAAAAGTGGACAGAATGTAAAATATTACATTCTGTCCACCACCGAATACACATATATATATGTAATGTAATAATGACTTGCACACTTAGTCACTTTCTTCTTTGTTCAATAGACACCACGTGTAAATGTGGTGTCATTTATAGTCCATGACTTTAATTTGTCCCGTTACTTATATACTCGGGTATTGCATAGGTTCGTGGTAAAATAAATATAATATTTTGAATATACCATAATTAATAGAAAAATATTTCTAGCAAAACCTCTATAAAATAAAAATATTATTTTAACATATTTAAATTCACTATCTCCGTTTTAATTATTAATAAGTTATCAAACTATTATAAAATAGTATAGATATATCATAACTAAAGAATTTTATAAAGTTCAAAAATATTTTCAAAAGGTAATTACCTATGTCATTTTACCAAATTTTAATTTAATTTAATATTTTACAATGTGCTCGGTCTAAATAATATTCTCAAACGAACTGCCCGGGAGCCGAACTGTCAGTCCCAGCAAGTCATAAATAACTTGGGGCAGTTATAGAAAAGCTCTAAACGCTGAGAACACACGGAAACGAGGGAAATGACCGGGAAGGTCATTACAATATCCACTACTAAGAGGACTTTCGTCCGCGAAAGTCAAGAATAAGCACGTACCTGAAGACGTGAACAAGTAGGGATACTGGGTTCGCATATCGCGTTCAAGCTCCCAAGTAGCCTCCTCAACCGTACGACGACGCCACTGTACCTTAACCACTGGAATGTCCCGGGAGCGTAACCGTCTGACATCTCTGGCTAAAATGGACATAGGCTCCTCCACAAATGTTAGTTTCTCGTCTAACTGAATCGAGTCCCACTGAAGCACATGCGACTCATCTGGAATATATTGTCGTAGCATAGAAACATGAAATACCGGGTGGATAGCTGAAAATGCCGGAGGTAAAGCTAACACATAAGCCACCTCTCCTACTGTCCGCAAAATCTCAAAGGGTCCAATATATCTGGGGCTAAGCTTACCCTTCCTACCAAATAGCATTACGCCCTTCATGGGCGATACTCGTAAGAAGACCCTATCACCCACCCTGAATTTCAATGGACGACGTCTACGGTCAGCATAACTCCTCTGTCTACTCTGAGCTGTCCGCAACCTGTCCTGAATTACTCAAACTCGGTCCAAAGATTCTCGGAGTATATCTGTGCCACGAGGTTCTGAAGTCTCGAACCATCCAACTGGAGACCGACACCGTCTACTATACAAAGCCTCAAACGGAGCCATTTGAATGCTGGAGTGGAAGCTATTATTATACGCGAACTCCGCTAAAGGCAAGAATTGGTCCCATTGGCCCCCAAAGTCAAGTACACAAGCGCGGAGCATATCCTCTAATACCTGAATAGTCCGCTCTGATTGCCCGTCGGTTTGAGGATGAAATGCAGTGCTGAGGTCCACCTGGGTACCCAACTCTTCCTGGAAAGTCTGCCAGAAACTGGAGGTAAACTGAGACCCTCGGTCTGAGATAATAGATATTGGCACTCCATGTAGGCGAACCACCTCCTGAATATATACACGAGCTAATCTCTCAGCACTGTAGGAAACTTGAACAGGGATAAAGTGTGCAGACTTAGTCAACCGATCTACCATAACCCAAATACTATCAGAACCCAAGGTAGCTCTCTCAGACTTACCCTTTAATAATTGATCTCGAATTCTACGGAGACCGCTATCCTCAAACTGACGACTCTGAATCTGCTCCAACAAAGTAGATCTCACACCAACACAAGCGATAACCCTTTCGGGGTTAGAATTATCCAGACGCACCATCGAGTTAGCTAAGGACTGAATGTCCAAAGTCAACGGTTGCTGAGAGACTGGAATGAAGGCTAAGCTATCCATACTCACTGTCTTCCGACTCAAGGCGTCCGCTACCACATTCGCCTTGCCCGGATGATAGAGAATAGAGATATCATAGTCCTTTAGCAACTCTATCCACCTGCGCTGCCTAGAATTAAGATCCCTCTGAGTCATAATATGCTGAAGATTACGGTGATCTGTAAAGATTTCACAATGAACACCGTAGAGATAATGTCTCCAAATTTGCAATGCAAACACAACTGCTGCTAACTCCAAATCATGGGCGGGATAGTTACGCTCGTGCACCTTTAGCTGCCTCGATGCATAAGCAATAACACGACCCTGCTGCATCAGCACACATCCCAAACTAATACCAGACGCATCACAATACACGGTAAAACCCTCGCCCTCAACTGGAAGAGTCAACACAGGGGCAGAAGTAAGTCGATCCTTGAGTTTCAGAAAGCTCGCCTCGCAATCCTCAGACCATTACAACAGAACATCCTTCCTGGTTAGTCTGGTCATAGGAGATGCAATAGACGAGAAGCCCTCAACAAATCGCCTATAGTACCCTGCCAACCCACCAAAATTGCAAACTTCAGTAGGTGACGTGGGCCTAGCCCAACCTTGAATAGCCTCAATCTTCGCTGGGTCTACCATGATACCGTGTCTGGACACAACATGGCCCAAGAAAGCTACATACTCAAGCCAGAACTCACATTTTGAGAACTTGGCATACAGCCGATGATCTCTCAAAGTGTGGAGCACAATCCTCAAATGCTGCTCATGCTCCTCGTTACTCCTCGAATAAACCAAGATGTCGTCAATAAACACAATCACAAAGGAGTCCAAGTATGGCCTGAATACACGATTCATCAAATCCATGAAAGCTGTGGGGCATTAGTCAATCCAAAAGACATCACCAGGAACTCATAATGGCCGTACCGAGTCCTGAAGGCTGTCCTTGGGATGTCCTCAGCCCTAATTCTCAACTGATGGTATCCAGATCTCAAATCTATTTTTGAGAATACCGCTGCACCCTGAAGTTGATCAAACAAATCATCGATACGAGGCATAGGATACTTATTCTTCACAGTTACCTTATTCAACTGCCTGTAATCAATACACATGCGCATAGATCCATCCTTCTTCTTTACAAACAGAACTGGAGCACCCCACGGAGACACACTCGGCCTGATAAAACCCTTCCCCAGAAGGTCCTGGAGCTGAGTACTCAACTCTCTCAACTCAGCAGGAGCCATCCGATAAGGAGCCATAGAAATAGGTCGGGTGCCCGGCTCGAGGTCAATAATGAACTCTATATCACGCTCAGGAGGAAGGCCAGGTAGGTTAGTCGGGAATACATCAGAAAACTCACGAACAACAGGGATGGAGTCAAGCGATGGACTCTCAATACTAGCATCCCGAACATAAGCAAGGAATGAATCACATCCCCTCGACATCAATCTATGAGCCCGAACATATGAAATAGTCCCTGTCGGTGTGCGGCTAACAGAACCCTGCCACACCACCGGGGGTACGCCAGGCATGGCTAAGGTCACGGTCTTGGCAAAGCAATCCAAGACTACATGATGAAAAGACAACCAGTCCATGCCCAGAATCACATCAAAGTCTACCATGGCCAATACAATAAAATCAATCCGAGTCTCAAACTCCTGAACAGTCACCAGACAAGATCTATATACCCGATCCACTACTAAGGAATCACCAACGGGGGTAGATACACGTAGGGGTACAGATAATAACTCAGAACATAAACCCAACCGTGGTGCATAATAAGTAGATACATAAGAAAACGTGGATCCGGGATCAAATAATGCAGAAGCTGGCTGATGGCATACGAAAATCATACCTGTAGTCACCGCATCCGAAGCCTCAGCCTCCGGCCTAGCCGGCACAGCATACAATTGACGCTGGCTACCACTAGTCTGAGCACCGCCCTGACCACCAGTCCGACCTCCCTGCGCTCTACCTCGAGAACCCTGGGGACCACCCCGATGACCCTGTGCACCACCTCTGCCTATTGGCGGTACAGATCTGATGGGCTGTGCTGTCTGAACTGAAGGCTCAATAGCCCTGCGCTGAGGACACTCACGCGCGAAATGACCGAAAACCCCACAAGTATAACATGCTCCTGGCTCCCTGCTCGGCCTAGAAGATCCAATATGACCACCTCTAGCAGATGAACTGGGTTGACCACGCCCCTGAGGCTGGCTAACAGAACCACTATAGGTGGGCTGACCCCTATCAGATATCTGCAAAGTTGACTGTACGGGCCTACTAGGCTGACCCTGTCGCTGAAAAGACTGCTGCTACTGATGAGGGTACCTACCCTAAAACTGGAAACCACGACCTCTGAACTGCGAACCACTATGGCTCCCACTGAAACTACCCTGGACACGAGGTCTCTTATCGCTGCCCCCTTGGGCCTCGCGATCCATCTCCTCAATAGAGTATACATGCTCAATAATCTCTGCGAATGACTTCCCTGAAGTCACTAAACTCTGGGTAGCCCTGCGGAGTGGCAATCTCAGTCCCCTGACAAAACATCTAACTCTCTCGTACTCATCAGGCAAAATAGAAGTAGCGTGCCTAGCAAGATCATGAAATCTCGCCTCATACTCGGCGACA
Source organism: Capsicum rhomboideum (assembly GCA_031232105.1). Taxonomy (NCBI): domain Eukaryota; kingdom Viridiplantae; phylum Streptophyta; class Magnoliopsida; order Solanales; family Solanaceae; genus Capsicum; species Capsicum rhomboideum. The sequence continues at coordinate 148,366,227 of CP124714.1, read as the reverse complement.
GATAATGAACCCTGAGTCAACCTGGAGAACTCATCCCTGAGTCGCTCCTGCATTGTGCGGGGCATATACTTTCCCAAGAAAATCTCAGAGAACTGGGTCCAGGTAACCGGTGGAGATCTTGCTGGCCTGGAATCAAGATATCCCCTCCACCATCTCCTAGCTGCAGTATCAAACTGATATGCCACAAAATCAACACCACGAGACTGTACCAATCCCAAATTCCTCAGTCTATCCTCGCAGCTGGACAAGAACTCATATGCATCTTCACCCGGAGTACCAGCAAATCTGGATGGAGTCAACCTCAAGAAACGCCCCAACATCTTCTGCTCATCAACAGACATAGCAGGCTGATCTGCAACCGACTGTGGAGCTATCGGCGTTTGTGGAATCTCAACTCTGGGTGTTGCAGCTGTAGGCTGCGCCCCAATATTAACTCCCTGTACTGCTGGTTGGGCTCCCTCGGCTGACGGACCTCCAACTATCCCCAACAACTGAAGTAATGTACCTCGGGGAAAAGAAGCATCTATAAATCCAGGTGGAGCCTGGGCTGCTCCCTGGCCCACCGACTTCTGTGGAGGCGAAACATCTGGAGCTATAACGGGAACGGCTAACTGATCCCTAGCATGATCTCGGCCTGGGGCTGCTGCTCTGCCCTGCCCCCGACCTCTGGGTCGACTTAGGCCCCTAACAGAAGCCCTCGCTGTAGGCTTGGGGTCCTGACCCTCGGGTCTCGCACCATGCGTCCTTTCCATCTGCGTAAAGAGTGAATCAAATGAAGAGTAGAAACCAACATAGACTTAACGCACGGACATGAGTCAAGAAAATGAGAGACTCCCCTAAAAATGCTCCGTAGCCTCCCGAGGATAGGATACAGGCGTCCCCGCACCGATCCACAGGACTCTACTAAACATTGGCTCATGTACCGACACTACCTAGACAACCTAGGCTCTGATACCAAGCTGTCATGACCCAATATTTGGATCATGATGGCGCCTATCGTAACCCACCAATAGGCAAGCCAAACCCTAGTCCGGAGCAACAAGCGACGGGCTAACGGGCGAAATCTCATAAAACAGAGAAGAAGTGGAAGTAACCATATTTATAAACATGCTGAGACTGAGAAGGAAGAGGACAATGTATATAAAGTCCAAAACCCCTCCCAAGACCTGGTGGGGTCAGTACATGAGCCACTACTAACATACCCAAAATACAAGACAGAAACCAAACATGTATAATAAGTACAATAGTCTTGAGAGAAAAAGACTATACAGTAGAGGATGGAGTAGGATCTGCCTCGGACGTCAGTAAGCTCACCCTGCTCCGGAATCAGTGCTGAGAAAAGAGTCACGTCAAAACCGTCGACTGGTGCCTGGATCTGCATCGGGGAAAAAGATGCAGAAGTGCAGTATGAGTACCAGGGCAACGGGTACTCAGTAGGCATCATCGGCCGACTGAGCTTAATATAATATAAGCAAGCTAAAATGCAAGGGTGCATGCTAAGTCCGGGGTATAAGTAACTGCCGAGGCGTATAGATATGCTCAGGAAAATATAAGTGCGATACATAATAACGAGTAAATAAATGCGTAAGTAAACACACAAGTCAAACATAACCTATCTGGGCCCCCATAAGCCCGATAGGCACACGAAAGAAAACAATAACCCAGTCTGGCCCCCATAAACCAGCGGGACACACAAGAAAAGTAAATGCATAGTCACCAGTGTCTCGAGGCTGTATCAGTATCCAGTAACCACACTAACCAACAGGAGTGCACCGGGCTTGAACCGGCACCAATGGGTAATAACAAGAGGCCAAACGCCGGAGTCGAACCGGAAGCAGTGGGTAATAACAAGAGGCCACATATATATCATATCTGCCGGACTCGAACCGGAACTCATAGAACAACAACATCATAATCACGGTACCCAGTACCAAAACTCTCCAATCATATCATAACCAGATGCCGGACTCGAACCGGAACTCATAATAATCAGTGGCCGGACTCGAACCGGAACTCATAGTGTATCACAATCCGGGGTCGGACTCGAACCGGAACACCCAATAGTCAATAACCAAATCATCATACCTGAATTAGTAGCCGGACTCGAACCGGAACTTATCATAGCCAGTAACCAGAACAGAATCAAATGTCATATCATATCAGATAAACGGGGAACGCCCTAGTTCCAAGTCAATACTAGTTTATGGGTACAGAAGCTAACCCCACAACATGTTGCAAGTCAATCTCGGGGTCCTTCTAGGTCAAATATCTACTATAAGAAATATGTATATACAAGTCTGAGTATACATCATAAGTCATGGAAAGGTAGGTCCGTATTCTAAATCAAACTAGCCGATCCCGGTCAAATACGGTGCTATCAGGGACTAATAAGGCTAAACAGGCCAACCGGGTATAATCAGGGTGACTCAATCCCGTCATAACCCTAATAGTCATATAGGGCTTATCTAAGCCCAAAGATGTCAAAGTTTCGACAAGTCGACAAAAAGGGTAACGGGGCCCGCTATCGGGTCCCGAGAACCAGGTCTGGTTATACTTGTCTAAGTCTGTCTAAGCCTGGACTAAGGTCCAACAATAACATTCCCAGACTAGCAACAACAACAACAATACTATCCGACCCCAAATAGGCCATAAGTGGTGTACCGTAAGGATAACGGGCCTGGAATGTGTCCGAATAGCCCTATCCGGCCTAAAAAGGCCTAAATCACAGCAAACCACCACCTCCAAGTCTATAATTCCAGACCACAATAGCATACATATATCACACATAAGCCCAATCTAAGTGCAAAGGGAGGTAAACCTAGCCTACCTGGACGCCTGCCGCGAACCTGCCAAGAAAACCAGCTAAATAGGAGCCTTTCCCTTTCGAGAGGCCTCAGACTGCTGCCAAACTACCAAAATAATAAAATACATGTCAAAACATGACTATTGGTACCCATATTGCATTAGTTCGGAAAATGTCCGAACAGTCCACGTGGGGCCCGCTTGCGGAATAACAAAATTGAAATCGTCACAGCGTCCCAAATAATGCAGTGACCAATAGTCACAACTAACACTCCTCAATTTGAGCTCAAAATATAGCTCAAACATCAACACCAATCCCAACAGTATCACCGTGTAAATGAAAATTATCGTAAAAATAAGAAAATGTACCGTAGAAATGACGAGAGCGAGTCCACGGACTCAAATATATATACTTCTAAGCTCAAATATTAACAGAATAGCTCAAGATTGAGCTTAAATAATCAATAATGGTGAGAGGTAACTGGAAAAAGTGGACAGAATGTAAAATATTACATTCTGTCCACCACCGAATACACATATATATATGTAATGTAATAATGACTTGCACACTTAGTCACTTTCTTCTTTGTTCAATAGACACCACGTGTAAATGTGGTGTCATTTATAGTCCATGACTTTAATTTGTCCCGTTACTTATATACTCGGGTATTGCATAGGTTCGTGGTAAAATAAATATAATATTTTGAATATACCATAATTAATAGAAAAATATTTCTAGCAAAACCTCTATAAAATAAAAATATTATTTTAACATATTTAAATTCACTATCTCCGTTTTAATTATTAATAAGTTATCAAACTATTATAAAATAGTATAGATATATCATAACTAAAGAATTTTATAAAGTTCAAAAATATTTTCAAAAGGTAATTACCTATGTCATTTTACCAAATTTTAATTTAATTTAATATTTTACAATGTGCTCGGTCTAAATAATATTCTCAAACGAACTGCCCGGGAGCCGAACTGTCAGTCCCAGCAAGTCATAAATAACTTGGGGCAGTTATAGAAAAGCTCTAAACGCTGAGAACACACGGAAACGAGGGAAATGACCGGGAAGGTCATTACAATATATTATAATGTGAATAGTGGAATAGTGATTTATCAAACATGATAGTTGTTGACGTTGATTGTACCTCCCCTTATGAGCGTGATTTGGGTAAATTGAGAAAGATTGATGATATTTAGGCTTGTTGCAACTGTTTTTGATCTGAGTATAACCTTGTGTGCCTGGATTGAGATATTCGTGTTTCCATTATCATTGTGAATTATGCATACTCACTCATATTTATTTCATGGTATTGTTAAAGGGATTTTTTTGAGAAAACATATTTTCAAAAGACTTGTATGCTCATTCTGCAAGTGTTCCGAGTAGATTTTTACTTTTTTATGACTTGCATGCCTGATGAAAAAGTGTTTCGATTGAACTGTTACTGATTTTATGATGTACATGCCCAATGGGAAATTATTGTGGGTGGATTCACTTATTCATGATACTGATGGAAAATTCCATTTTACATGCCCAATGGAAAATTATTTTGGGCATGTATATGAACCTCGTGAAACCCATGGGTCCTTGCTAGCTATACAGAGTAGCGGGTGTATGCTATAGTATACATTGCATCATATTGCACTCATCTCATCATTTATATTTGATTAGTACTATTATTGTTGTGAATAGTGATTGAGTGGCTTGATACTCTTTTCTTAATTTTCAATAGTTGTGGAGTTTTTCTCTGTGTTGTTTCTATATTATTATTATTTAACTGCTATATTAGGTGTGCCTTTCCTAATTGGCATTTTTTTGATGATATAGTCGGTAGTAGTATTTTAGGTTGTTCTCACAATAACGTTGAATTATGGTCACTCGACGATGCTTCTTAGTAAATGTGGTTTGACACTTACATTTGCTTTATTTATACACTTTATGTGCAGATACTGGGCTATGTAGATACTGAGCTACCTATTCCCAGAAGTTGATTTAGATTCTTTGCTTTGGACTACTCTTCTTGAGATTCGAGGTAGCAATAGATTGACCTGTGGCTACCAGGTTTTCACTTTTAAGTTGTTGTAGACTTCCCTTGTTTTTGAGATACTTGCAACACCCTGAAAGTCCAAGATAAGATCTGAACCATTCTTCAAGTATATTTAGAACCAAACTTAATGATTTGGTAGCATGATAAGTTCTTTAGATATGAATTGAGGCATAAGTAACTCCTAGCACTTAGTTGTAATGCCCTCGAAATTCATGCATGTCCATCGAGCGTATTCTATGTGTTTGAAGGTCATAAAATGAGGTCATTTGACCCTAATAGAGGTTGGAAAACGTTTGGGATGAGTTTTGGTCTGAAAAAGACGTTACAGGTAGAAAAAGAAGGCCGAGCGTCTTGCACGGGGACCTCTGCTTTGGGCCCCATGCCACGGAGCATTTTGAAAATCGCCACTATTTTGCCTATGCTATGGGCAGCACCGCATGCAGGCCACCTCTGCGCATTGGGAGACGCAGTGTATAGCCTCCTTCTGCAACGACGCCTCTACACCTGTAATTTTTCTGCATTTTTCTTTTATAATTTAAGAGTAAAATCACCCTTTCACCCCATATAACTCCCCCAATCCATATTTAAACACCCAAGAACATCCCATTTCACTCATAAATAAATCAAACCACAAACCCTTCCCTCTCCCAAAGCTTAAGAACACAAGGAAAGGGGAATTTCAATTCCCAAGCTCCAAGGCCACCAATAACCAAGCTTTCTTCAAAATTCTTCAAACTCAGGTATATGAGGGTTCATTAATGGGTTCCTTTCAACCATTGAGGCCCAAAGTGAACTCAATTTTCTCCATTAATCCTATTTTTCAAAGTTAAGGTTTCATGAAACTTATGGGTTTTGATGTATTTCAATTTCTTAGCAAGAATAATCCTTGAATTCATGTTTCCCTTGAAGATTTGTTGATATTATTGAATTGTTATTGTGAACCATTGTTATATTGATTAATTTGTGAATTTAGGGTTGTATTCATGGAAATTCATGTCTTATTCATATTTTATACATTGTCATGAGTAGTTGTTTTGGAGGGTTATGAACACCCGATGACCTAGGTTCTCATGCATTGACAGTTGAACAACTATTCTTTTAGTTTTACATGTTTTAGGATGCTTTCAGATAAAGTGTCTATATTTCAGTCTCAGAATTCAATAAATATGTGATTACCAATTATTCAATGTAAATTAAGTTGGGAGTAGTACTTAGCTCAGAGAGGACGTCGGGATGAAGGCTCTTCTATTTTTTAGGTTGAGACCTTAGTAGAAGTCCCAAAACTACATTGACACCATAGGTTTATAGGGGTCTTCCATCAAATAGGTTGACACTCTAGTCCTTTGGATATCAGATTAGTGGATCCACGCCAGCTAGTATTTGTATCCTTGGCAAGGTACTGAACACCCATCAAATTGGGGTTACTAGTTAGTCCCTATTTAGCTCAGATGGGGTATGTCGGTTAATAGTAGCTCCTATAAGTTAGTCTCATTTATTGCATGACCTAGTATTCAGTTTGTTCAGTACATTATTGTCAGTTATAGGTTATATTCACTTGGTCATTGCATCAGTTATATTCATCAGTTTTCACATTCAGTTTATCCTTTCATGTACTGATCACATACTTTTTTGCGCTATATTGTATCATAATATAGGTTTCGAAGTTCAGCATAAAGATCGCGGTTAGCCTGATTTTGCAGTATCTCAGTAGAAGAGTTGGTGAGTCCTTATCATTCGAGGGCTAGTTTAGTATTTTTATTTCATGCTTTATTTATGTTTTAGATAGTTAGAGTGAGCTGGCGGCTAGTCCCAACAAATCATCTTAGTAGAGGCTTTCAGACAGATAGACTCATGTTTTAGCTTTTGGTAGTGTTACATGTTTTCTGTATTAACTCAGTATTGGATTTTTAGTTAATTATTATCAGATGATTTAGACTTTCAGTTTCCGCTCATTATTACTCAATTGTTATGATATCTTAGTGTCATGCCATGCCATGGGTTAGCTTGAGTTTACTTGTGTCTTTAACCACCGTGTTACGACTAGGGGTAGTCTCAGGTCATGACAAACTTGGTATTAGAGGATCAGGTTTAAGGTGTTCTGGGGTGTCTTAAAGCCACGTTGAGTATAGTCTTATTCATGTGTGTGAACTGCGCCACACTTATGAATGAGGGGCTATGAAATATTTTAGGAAAAGTTTTACTTCTTTCATGTTCATATCATGCTATAGGGTATGAACTCTATTTAACCTCCTTCTAACACGTGTTCTACTCGTTTATAAAAAATGCCTCCCAGAAGAGCTAACAAAAAGAGAAACGAGAATGGAAATGGGAACCAACAAGCACCGCCAGCTCCAACAGACCCTCTGAACGAGCAGTATGTTCATGCTTAAGAAAGGGAAATTGACTTCGAAATAGACCTCCTTCCAGATACCCAGCCTATTTTAATTCCACATTATAGAATGGCTCCAGCTGAGCTTGAGGAGTTGAAGGTATAGTTGAAAGATCTTTTAGATAAGGGTTTCATTTGATCCAACATCTCTCCATGAGGTACCCCAACCCTGTTCGTGTGTAAGAAAATGGTTGTCTCATAATGTACATCGATTATCGTTAGTTGAACAAGGTCACAATCAAGAATAAGTACCCCATTCCTAGGATTGATGACATGTTTGATCAGCTTCAGGGTGCTTGTTATTTTTCTAAAATAGACCTCAGATCTGGCTATCATTAGCTCCGAGTCAGAGAAGGTGGCATTCCAAAAATAGCCTTCTGAACTATGTATGGTCACTTTGAATTTGTGTTTATGTCTTTTGGACTAACGAATGCTCCTGCTGGTTTTATGGACTTGATGAACAGGGTGTTCAAGCAGTACTTGGATATATTTGTCATTATCTTTATAGTTGTCGTCCTCGTTTATTCTCAGAGTGAGGATGAACATGCAGACCATTTGAGGATTGTCTTGCAGACTCTAAAGGATCGCCAGTTATTCACAAAATTCAGTAAATGTGAATTCTAGTTGAATTCAGTTACATTCCTTGGTCATATTATTTCTGGTGAGGCCATGCAGGTTGATCCTCAGAAGACCGAAGCAGTCAGGAATTGGCCTCGACCCATCTTTCTGTTAGATATCAGGAGTTTCTTTGGTTTAGTTGGCTACTACAGATGGTTCATTTAAGGATTTTCATCTATTGCCTCTACCATGTCTAGATTGATCCAGAAGAAGGTCAAATTTAAGTAGTCTGATGCTTGCGAGAAGAGTTTTTAGGAGTTGAAGACTCGACTCACCTCCACTCCAGTTTTGACTCTACCAGAGGGTTCAAATGGATTTGTAGTTTATTATGATGCCTCAGGAGTTGGTCTTAGTTGTGTGTTGATGTAGCATGGTAAAGTTAGAGTGTATGCCTCCAGGCCGCTCAAACCTCACAAAAACAATTACCCGACTCATGATCTTGAGTTGGCAGCTGTTTTTTTTGCCTTAAAGATTTGGAGATATTATCTCTTTGGGGTGCATGTAGATTTGTTCACGGACCATAAGATCCTGCAGTATGTGTTTAGTCAAAAAGATCTAAATCTTTGTTAGATAAGATGGTAAGAACTATTAAAGGACTATTATATGAGTGTCTTGTACCATCCGATAAGGATAATGTAGTGGCTGATTGTCTCAGCAGGTTGTGTATGGTGAGTGTGGCTAATGTGAAGGGTGAGAAGAAAGAGTTGGTTTGTGAGGTTCATCGGCTTGCAAGATTGGGAGTTTCGTTAGTTGACTCAACTGAAGGTAATATCTTGGTTATGAATGGTTCAGAATCTTCTTTAGTTGCCGAGGTGAAGGAAAAGCAAGATAGTGATCCTATTTTGCTCAAGTTTAAGAGAGTTGTACAAAGTTGGAAAATTAAGGTTTTCTCCTAAGGGGGAGATGGTGTTCTACATTGTCAAGGCAGACTTTGTGTTTCAGATGTGGATGACTTGAGACAGAGGATACAAGCAGAAGCTCACAGTTCTTGGTATTTTATCACCCAGGCGCCACTAAGATGTATGATGACTTACGAGAAGTCTATTGGTGGAATGGCATGAAGAAGGATATTGCAGAGTTTGTGGCTAAGTGTCTAAATTGCCAACAGGTTAAGGTTGAGCACCATAGGCTTGGTGGTATGCTTTAGGATATTAGTATTCCTACTTTGAAGTGGGAAGCTGTGAATATGGACTTCGTTACAAGGATGCCTCGTACTCGTCGACAACATGATTTTATTTGAGTTATAGTTGATTGGATGTCTAAGTAGACACATTTCCTTCCAATCAGTACTTAAGATTCATCCGAGGACTATGCCAGACTATACCTTAGAGAGTAAGTGAAATTGCATGGAGTCCCTTTGACAATCATCTCTGATAGGGGTACCCAATTTACATATAGGTTTTGGATGTCTTTTCAGAAGGGTCTTGGTACCCAGGTCCATCACATTACAACTTTTCATCTGCAGATTGATGGTCAAGCAGAGCACCATTCATACCTTAAAGGACATTTTGAGAACTTGTGGGATCGACTTTAAGGGTAGTTGGAATGATCACTTGCCATTGATTGAATTTGCATATAATAATAAGTAGCATTCAAGTATTCAAATGGCAACGTTTCCAGTACTCTATGGTAGGAGGTATAGGTCTCCTATTGGTTGGTTTGAGGTTGGTGAAGCTACCTTGATAGGGCTTGATTCGGTTTATGAGGCTATGGAAAAGTCCAACTGATTAGAGAAAGATTGAAAACAACACAGAGTTGCCAAAAATCCTATGTAGATGTGAGGAAGAGAGAACTTGAGTTCGCGATTAGTGACTTGGTTTACCTGAAGGTGTCACCTATGAAAGGGGTGAAGAGATTTGGCACAAAGGGGAAACTCACTCCTCGCTGCATTGGTCCTTATAAGATAATGAGGCATTTTGGAAATGTGGCATATGAGTTAGACTTGCCTGCAAACTTAGCATTAGTGCATCTAGTCTTTCATGTATCTGTGTTAAAGAAATTCATTGGTGATCCAGCCTCAATTGTATCCTTATAGAGTGTGGGTTTGAAAGATAGCCTTTTTTACGAAGAGGTCCCAGTTGAGATTCTTGATCATCAAGTTATTAGGCTGAGGAATACAACAACAACAAAATACCTAGTGTAATCCCACAAGTGGGGTCTGGGGAAGGTAAAGTGTACACAGTCTATACCACTACAAAAGTAGAGAGGTTATTTTTGATAGACCCCTGGCTCAAGATAAATAACATTATAGAAAAGATAGAACAACTACCAAAATGGGATAACACACCAATAAATAATAAAGGAAACAAGGCACCTACAAAGTAATGCTATACACTATCTATCAGAAAATCTCAAACATCATCAAAACATCACGAACACTATGACAATAGGAACAATTATGAACAAAGCAAACATTCCTACTATCAAAGACACACTTCTACCTATTAACCCTCTACTCTAATCCGCGTCCTCCATACCTTCCTATCTAGGGTCATGTCCTCAATAAGCTGCAACTGCTCTATGTCATGTCTAATCACCTCCCTCCAATATTTCTTTGGCCTACCTCTACCCCGCTTGAAGCCATCCATAGCCAACCTCTCAGACCTCCAAACTAGGCATCTGTGGCCCTCCTCATTACATGCCCGAACAATCTTAACCGGACTTCCCGCATCTTGTCTTCCACTGAAGCCACTCTGACCTTCTCTCTAATACTCTTATTTCTAACCCTATCTCTCCTAGTAAGTCCACACATCCAACACGACATCCTCATCTTTGCTACCTTCAACTTTTGGATGTGGGAGGTCTTGACTGGCCAACACTCCACTCCGTACAACATAGCCGGTCGAACTGCCACTCTGTAGAACTTGCCTTTAAGTTTAGGAGGCACCTTCTTATCACATAAGACTCCCAAGGAAAGCCTCCATTTCAACCACCCAGCACCAATACGGTGTGTGACATCCTCATCAATCTCTCCATTCCCCTGAATTATAGACCCAAGATACTTGAAACTACCTCTCTTTTGAATGGCCTGTGAGTCCAGCTTCACTACCACATCCTCCTTATGCACCAAATCACTAAACTTACAATCCAAATATTCCATCTTGATCCTACTCAACCAAAACCCTTTAGACTCTAAGATTTGTCTCCAAACCTTCAGCTTGTCATTAACTCCTCCTCGAGTCTCATAAATTAGAACTACATCATCACCAAATAACATACACCAAGGCACCTTCTTTTGGATATGCCACATCAAAACATCCATCACCAAAGCGAATAAAAACGGACTAAGTGTCGATCCCTGGTGCAACCCTATCAAAATAGGAAAGTGCTCTGAATCTCCTCCCACCATCCTCACACAAGTCTTTGCCCCCTTGTACATGTCCTCGATCGACCTAGTGTATGCCACTGGGACACCTCTAGCCTCCAAGCACTTCCACAGAACCTCCCTAGGAACTTTGTCGTACTCCTTCTTAAGATTGATCAATATTTGTTTGCACTATATTGTATCATAATATAGGTTTCGACGTTAGTCCAATTTCGCAATATCTCAGCAGCAGAGTTGGTGAGTACTTATCATTTGAGGGCTAGTTTAGCATTTTTATTTCATGTTTTTTTTTAGTTTTGGACAGTTAGAGTGAGCTGGGGGCTTGTCCCAGCAACTCATTTTAGTAGAGGCTTTCAAACAGTTTTGGTTGTGTTAGATGTTTTTCCAAATTTACTCAGTATTTGAGTTTCTGTTAATTATTATCAGATGATTTAAACTTCTATTTTTTGATTATTATTACTTATTTCTTATGATATATTAGTGTCATGCCAGGCCATAGGTTAGCTTGGGGTCACTTGTGGCTCTAAGCACCATGTTACGACTAGGGGGTAGTCTCGGGTCGTGACATTAGTTAAGTTGAAAGCTCCCTTACCGATCAAATTATTGGATCTCCTAGAATATAAAGATTTTTGTAGCTCAAGACCCACTAAATGAAAGGTCTTCGATTCATCTTTCCAACGCAGTCGATTGCTCATTAATCTAATATCAAAGTAGAATGTTATGCTTAGTTTACCAAAAGGTGTCTGTCTGCCAGGGTGTGACTACTCAGAGTGACAAACTGTCACACTTGTGATGGTCCATCAAGTAAAACCATGAGGCTCAACAAGTTAGACAAAAATTTAGTCATGTTTTGATTGTTCGGACTAGTGGTTCGTCACCTAAACCATCAGATAGGAATGTTCTGCACTTTTAAAACATTTTCAAAGAGTTGTTTGGTTTTTTCCCACTCTTTTAACACTAAAACTACATCATTTAGGCTATTCCAAGGATGAATATTAAGCCTAAACTACCCCAAATCCCTTATTCCCTCAAAGTCAATTGACACTTAGAAGAAAATCAGAGAAACATGCGATTTCTTCCTCTCCAAAGCAAGAAAGCTAGGGTTCATCAATCTTCAAGATTCAATTCCAAGTTTTTCACTTTCAGGTATGTGGGATTTCATTAATGGGTATCCTTTCACCCATTAATTCCCTAAGAGAACTCAGTTCATCAGTTTAAGCCATTCTTCAAAGCTTAGGGTTTCATAAACATTATAAGTATTTTGTAATTCAGTTCCTCATCAAGAATAAGACATGAATACATGTCTCCTTTGAAAATTAAGTACTATTATAGAGTTATGATTATGAACCCTCAGTATGTTGACTTACTCATGATTTATGGACTCAAATGTAATTTCGTATTCCATTCAGATTGTGGAAATTGTCATGAATAGTTGCATTCTTCATAGATAATGGATTATGAATACCCGATGACTTAGGTTTTCATGCATTGATAATTGAATGTTTAGTATGTCAGTTTCATATGTTTTAGGATGCTTCTAGGTAAAGTTTCTAGTATTCAGTCTCAAACATCATTATTATCAAGTTAATCAATACTATTAGTTTTACAGACCTGCAGAGTGCTTCAGATAAAGCATATTCTAAATAGTATTTTAAGATAATACACCCTATTAGACTTTTAGCATCTTCATGAGTTATTATTCAAGGTTCAGGTCCATCTTTATAGATTCCTTCCAAATCTCAATCCCCATATGTTTCTATTTATGCATTTACTCTTACCATCTCATGTCTCCCATAAACTTACAAGTTTCATGATTAAGAAATACATGATATATATATATATATATATATATATATATATATATGTATGTGTGTGTGTGTGTGTGTGTGTGTGTGTGTGTGTGTACTCACATCAAAACTAGGAACTTTAGCTCATAACAGTTAGATGCATAAAGGGCATGACATCTAAATATGCCATCAATTACAGTTTTCCCCAAAAGTAAGTTCCATGATTAGTATGGTACCTAAAATGCAATCAATGATCATGGATTAGTTTTCTTATAAAGCAAATTTCACTAGTAGTATGGCAGTCAGGTATGACATCCATGATTATGGACAGTTTTACATTCAGCTTTGTCACGATCAGTATTCTCAGAAGCTATCATTCATGTTCAGTTAGGAGTAGTACTTAGCACCGAGCGGACGTAGGGAAGAAGACTCACCCGCCGTTAGGCTGAGACCTTTAGTAGAATTCCCTAAGCCATAGAACTATGTACCACCTTAGGCTTATTTATCCCTCTTAATGGGCATACCTTTTCAGTGTAGTGGTACAACGCCAGATCAGCCTTTGTACCTTAGAAAGGTATATTGGGACCTTTTCTATGGAGATTATACATTGAACTCCATGTTTAGATCACATCATTACATGTCGGTTAATAGTTTCTCCTACAGTTTCATATTTCAGTATTTGCATGACCCTCAGTTTAGTCTAGTTCACAGTATTTCAGTTATCTCATAATATTTATGTATTCAGTATTTATGCTTATCCAGATGGGTCCTTGCAACTTAGTATACATTAACATTACTTTGTTTTAAATATTTTAACATCAGCATGCCCAGTTGGTATATAACTTTATAGTTTTGGAATATCTTGGTGTTCCCACACTCATATTTATCATTAAGTGAATCATTACAGTGTAGCTCATATCAATTTTATATTTAGTTATTCATAGTGCATATCTCACATACTCGGTACATTTAAAAGTGTTGATAGCATACCTCTTCTGCTACGTTTTTCATGTGATATAGATTCAGGAACTTATTATCAGGATCATAGTTAGGCAGATCATAACATCCAACCAACAAGTGATGAGTTCTCTTAATTTTAGGACTCAAGTGAGTTGCAAATCCAGTATTTTATTTCTATCCATATGTATTGATTAGGAATAGTTGGGGGTCATGTCCCGGCTACCTATAGTAAATATTAAAAGAGGCTTCATAGTAGTCAGCTAGAGTTGTTGAATTCAATTTCTCTTTCTTTTTAGATTACAGTGTTGTAAACTTTAACAGTAATGTATTGAACCAGTTTAGTTCATGATTATGCTTCTACTAAGATATTTTAGCTCTTATACATGATTATGTTGAGTTGCTCATACATTATGCTAGTACCATGGGTTAGCTTGGGATCAATTGTAGTTCTAAGTACTGTGTTGCGACTAGGGGGTAGTCTCGGGTCGTGACAATACTTTAGAACTGATTTTATCATTAGAGTCTCATACTTGTTACTACCAGGTTTTGGGATGGTTGTTATATTTTGTACTTGTTTACCCAATTATTTATGAGATTCAGTTTGAGACTTGTTATTATTTTACTTCTTCCGCGTATTTATTTTATTTCTGCTGCTTGTGTGTTGGGCTTACCTATTGTGGGATATGAATATAGGTGCCATCACAACTTGAGTTTTGGGTTGTGAAACTATTACTGAAATACAATCCTAGGTTAACTTATGGGACCGATACTTCTTATTTTCCCTCATGCTATGGGGAACAAACTTCTCTAGAAATGCATGTGTTAATTGCTCCCAAGATATAGGAAAAGACCCTACTAGTCTGGTCTTGATATAAGCCCTCCACCACTAGTTAGTTGGGTCGATCATTTGTAATATAGTATAATCAACTCCATGGGACTCGATCAATTATAAATTATATAACCTCTCGTGATAGCTAATGAGAAACTCATATACATCCTCTCCCTTTCTACCCTTAAAATGGGGAGGATCCATTTTCCTAAAGTGGTCAAACTTTTTTTGCTCCTCAATAGTCATAGTAGTCCTAGAAATTGGGGGTGGGGCAACACTTAACAATGGCATACCTCTAACTGTAGGAGTTAATGTTGTAGCTGGTTGGCCTACTAGGGACTAAAGATCTATAACCGTCTGCTTATTTGGGAGTTTTACCTCCCACCCTGGTCTGAGAACCATCTAGTGTCCTTGGTAAAATATTGGCTGGAGTTGTCCCCTTTAGGAAGTAGAGCCTACAAACAATAGTTTCATGGAGTACTGGAGTATAAATAAAATCGTGTGGCACCTAATTTAGCTCACTCCCTCAACATGAATCTACTCATCCACTATAATATAGTAAGTATTGGGGGACTCTACTCTAATAGAAGCTTGAGCGACTTCCTATGTGCTGGCTATAATATGTTTCATACTTTGACCCATGTCCTTACCTCGCTCTCTACTCCACCGCATGCTATGGTCCTACAGTAGGTGTGAACTATTGGTCTCTAGCCATTGTATAACAAGTCCTCATGATAACGAAAGCAAGAGTAGAAGTTTCTTTATATCTAGTAGTGTAACACCCCATACATTTCTAACCTTATTTGGTAACTTGGAGTCATGTTTACTTGATGGTTAAGGTCACTAAGTAAGTATTTTGTAGTGTTTTGATAAGGTATTGAATGATATGCAAGTGTTGGAAAAATGGCTGAAAAATTCAGCAAAGCATGGAAACTTGCGCCACTCCCTGTTTCAGGGGGTGTGGCGCAAGCCCCTGATTCAGAGGTCAGTGATTTCTTGCGCCACTTCCTTGCTTTGCAGCAGTGGTGCAAGGCAAAACAGTTTGGCCCTTCCCGTGCTCATTTTGCAACGCATTTCAATGACGATTCTTTCTTGGTTTCTTTTGATTCTTTGGAGTTATTTGAGCATTGTTAAAGCTTCAAATACTTCAATACACTCCTACATACTCCTACATGATCAATTCATGAAACACAGGTAGTTATCAAATTAAGTTCAAGTAAGCCATGGGTGGCTAGAATTCCTTTTTTTGCGAGTGAGACGACGAATGAGAAACTCGTAAGAGAATATTGTCGTGACATTATGGAATTATTTAAACATGATATATATGGTTGATTATACATGGAATTCGGTGGTCTAAGTTGAGATAAGTTATTGGGCTCAATTTGAGGCCCAAAGTGAGCCAAAATGAAATGCCCAAAGGCAAAATGACCCATTTTTCCAATATTTGACCAAGTAAACATATCATTTAATGCCAAATGTGGCTAAGGATGACTTGAGGTCTATATAAAGGCCCCAAAAGCATATTTTATTCACAAAGACTCTCATACCTTTTTGGATATTTCTCAAACATTTCTCTACTCTTCCAAACCCTAAAGCAAATATTTCTTTAGGACTCTTTGGTGAAGATCATTACTTTGCAAGACTTGGTAAGTTCCTACTCTCATGGATTAATCTCTTATATGCTTAATATGGCATGTATATCATGATGGTTATGTTGGCAAGGTGGTGAATAGTATATTTTTGCTTTTGGTAAAAGATGTGCCATCTTTGTGATTTGAACTTGAAATATGACTTGTGACTTTGATGCAAGAGCATGGTATGGATAAAATATGAACATATATGGTGTGATTTTGTTATTGAACTTGTTATTTTTCTGTAAGCGTAAATTATGGGATTTTGGCCGTATGTGCTATGAGGTGTATTAAGGTGACTTGATGGATTATTTGTGATGTGGTGTGGATGAGAAAGTGTAAAGGAGAAGTTTTGTGGTGAAATGTTATTGATTATCATGTATTTGTCAATGTATGGAATATTGGGGGATTTTTGGTATGATAATTTTATTAATGGTTTGGTCAAGGGGGAAATGACATGTTTAAAGGAAAACATGAAACTCATTATCGTTATATGCAATTGTAAGGTAGTTGGTGGTTAATGTAAACTCCGTTATGTATTTGTGTTATAGAGTGACACATAAAGAAGGAGCGGGACTATTGTGTGCACATCTAAGATTGTATAGACGTATTGAGAATACAAGGTATGTAAGGTTCCTCTTTCCGTATCCTTCTGCAGCATATAGTGTACACTCGGTTGTGGTCCCTATTCATTTTTGAAATGTCCTAAGGCATCTATTTTCATGTTATCATCTAGTGTTGATCATATATATATATATATATTTATATATCTTATTTTTGATCTATGGTCATTCATGTATAACATACTTATAGACATGATTCCTAGTTCCAATAATGTTGTGTTTCACAGCTTTCAATAATGTTACAATTATCAAAAGTATCAATCTCATGAAGGGAAGGATAACGAAATGCATATATGTGTGCTTCCAAAAATGTCACCATCCCCAATGTAATAATATTTCAGGAGTGAGTGTATCCATGGGGTGAAATAAACACCTTCATGATGGCGATCCTAATATAATGAGTGTATCTATGGGGTGTAATAAACACCTTCATGACAATATCCATGGGGTGAAAGAACACACCTTCATGATGACCATCCCATCATTATGGGTGTATCCCTGGGGTGACATGAACACCTGCATGACGATATTATTTTCCCACTGATCAGTTGGCCCCGGGCAATATATATATATATATATATAGTTAATGACTGGCAAGCAAGTAAGAAGAGGTACAAAAATGAAGTAAGTATCAAAAGTAATGCACGCAGTTCCAAATAGATAGATTGATGGCTTATCCATAATTGGGCCTTCTCTTGTAATGTATTTTTCGTTAAAGTTCTTATGTATTGACACGGCCTTACATACTCAGTACTTTCTTCTTACTGACCCCTTCTGGAGAATTTACCTTACTTGCTGCAGGCGCAGGTACTAGTAGGCCTCCACAGTAGGTTACCAGTGTTGCAGATCTTTGGTGAGCTCCAATTAGTTCGGGGCTTCTCCGATTCACAATTGTATATATGTTTTGGTGTTGTATAAAGCGGGGACTTGTCCCGACTTTTAGTTCATTTTGGTCAATGCATTTGTTAGAGGCTTTTGTAGACGGGTGTGGGTGTATAAATATAAAAGGGATATGTCGTTTTTGACTTGGTGGCCTCAACGGCCAAGTTTCGCATATGTATATATATATCATGTTCCATGAATTCCATTATTGATATCTAGAGTTATTATGTGATTATGGGTTTCTTATGGCATGCATATGATTGAATAGAGACAAAGCTTGGTTCTCTCGGGCCTTGTCGGCTACGAGTGCCAATCCGTCCCGATGGGATTCGGGGCATGAAAAAAGTGGTATCAGAGTGGGTCGTTCTAAGGGTGTCTAAAAAGTCGTGTCGGAGTAGAGTCTTACTTATCAATGTGTTGTGCACCACATTTATAAGTAGGAGGCTACGGGACATTTAGGATGTTGTTTCTTTTCTTCATTTCCAGATCGTGCATTAGAGCCAAAGTTATAGGTAGGATTGTTTCTGACCATAAATATTGTTGTTCTTGTAATTATAGAAAATGCTGATGACAAGAAAAGGCCGAGGAAAAAGTAAGAGGATTGATAAAATTGCTGGTGAAGGAACCAGTATACCACCACCTGATCAAGTTCATCAAGGCGATACTGAGCATGAATTTGTGTCACGAGCTTCCTCCACTCCCTCTGTTCCAGAAGAGTCGAGTAGGAGAGGAGCACCTGTAGACCCACCAGTAAATACTACCACTGATTAGGACTTAAAGAATGCAGTCCAAATTTTGAGTCGAATAGTTGCTGCACAGGTTCAGGGACAAGGTGGCCCAATGACAGGTGATGACAGTGCAGCGAGAGCAGCTAGTCGCAGAACACAGGATTTATTGAAATTAGATCCTCCCATATTCACAGGATCAGACCCGAATAAAAGATCCCCAAGACTTTATAGGTCAAATCCAAAGGGCTCTGTAGGTGATACATGTGTCGGGTGTAGAAACGGTAGAGCTGGCGGCATATCGATTGAAGGGAGAGGCTATATTATGGTATGAGGATTGGAAGAAAGCTCGTGGGATTGGTGCAAACCCACCTATGTGGGACGAATTTAAGGTGACATTTCTTGATCACTACCTTCCTTATGAGATCCGTGAGGCTCATGCGGATCAATTTTTAAATCTCTGTCAAGGAAATCTGAGTGTCAGGGAATACAGTCTGCAATTTAATTCCTTGGCTCGTTATGCTCCAAACGTAGTGGCCACAATGACAGATAGAGTACATCGGTATGTGGACAGGTTGGAGCCGTATTTGGTATGAGACTGTACTATTGCTTCTCTAAATCGGGACATGGATATAGCTAGAATACAGGCCTTTGCGCAGAAAATAGAAGACCAGAGGCAACGGAGGAGAACACAAGGGTTTGAAGAAGGGCCGTCCAAGAGAGCTAGATCTATGGGACAGTCCATGGCGTCCCAAGCAGAGTTCAGGCCTCGGAGTTTTAATAAACCACCTAGGCCTTCATTTTCTCATTCCACGGCAGACACTTCCTCTCACTTTTGAGGATCCCGGGGTTTTAATCAAGCCGAGCAAAGCAGTGGGAGTTGTGGTTCACAGACAGCGGGATATTTTCACCCGTTGTGTCAGTATTGTAGACGGTTTCATTCAGGTGAATGCCGATGGGGGATGAATGTATGTTATTGGTGTGGTATGGCGGGGCACATGATGAGAGACTGCCCGCGAAGAGGTTTGGGTGGTGTGGCGCGACCTGCGGGATCAACTGTTGCATCATCAGTATCGTTTCTTTTTGTAGGTCGAGGTGTGCCATCTGTGGGTCGTGGTTGAGGTGCCAGAGGAGCAGCCAACACGAGTGGGGGTCCAGAATCGCACTTATGCTTTAGTGGACCGACAGAATTCAGAGGCTTCTCCTGATGTCGTCGCAGGTACATTATCCATATTCTCATATAATGTATATGCATTGATTGACCCAGGTTCTACATTTTCCTATGTTACTCCATTGGTTGCTGCAAAATTTGCAAAGGCACCAGAATTATTAATTAAATCAATTGAAGTGTCTATACCGGTCGGTGAATATATTATTGCAAAAAGAGTATATCGTAATTATGTGGTAACGGTGTATGGTCATGATACATTGGCTGATCTCATTGAATTAGATATGGTGGATTTTGATGTGATCATGAGAATGGATTGGTTGGCCTCTTGTTATGCTACGGTAGATTGCCGGGCCAAGAAGGTGCAATTTTGTTTTCCGCAAGAAAATGTTATTGAGTGGCAGGGTAATGTAGGGGCACCACGAGGAAGATTTATTTTCTATTTGAAAGCCAGAAAAATGATTGCTAAGTGTTATATATGTCATCTAGTACAGATGAAAGATATTGAAGTGGAACCACTAACTCCGCAGTCGGTTCCAGTGGTCAATGAATTTCTTGATGTATTCCCAGAGGATCTTCCAGGCTTACCCCCAGAATGGGAAGTAGAATTTGACATTGATGTAATTCCAGGCACTCAACCTATTTCTATTCCTCCATATATAATGGATCCAGCAGAATTGCGTGAATTGAAGGAACAATTGAAAGATTTGCTGGACAAAGGCTTCATTAGGCCTAGTATGTCCCCGTGGGGTGCGCCGGTATTATTTGTACGTAAGAAATATGGAACGTTGAGAATGTGCATCGACTATCGGCAACTGAATAAGGTGACGATCAAGAACAAATATCCCCTCCCTCGAAATGATGATTTGTTTGATCAGTTACAGGGTGCCAAGTGTTTTTCAAA
The DNA here is from genome assembly GCA_031232105.1 of Capsicum rhomboideum. Lineage (NCBI taxonomy): Eukaryota > Viridiplantae > Streptophyta > Magnoliopsida > Solanales > Solanaceae > Capsicum > Capsicum rhomboideum. The sequence continues at coordinate 148,345,526 of CP124714.1, read as the reverse complement.
GATCGACTTGAGGTCGGGTTACCATCAAGTCAGAGTTAGAGAAGAAGATGTGCCCAAGACAGCTTTTCGAACATGGTATGGTCATTATGAATTTTTAGTTATGTCATTTGGACTAACAAATGCACCAGCTGTGTTCATGGATTTAATGAATAGGGTGTTTAAGCCATTTTTGGACGTGTTCGTCACGGTGTTTATATATGACATCCTGGTTTATTCAAGATCACTAGAGGACCATGCTAATCACTTACGGCAGGTGTTACAGATTCTCCGTGAGCGTAAGTTGTATGCCAAGTTCTCTAAGTGTGAGTTTTGGTTAAAATCAGTTGCATTCTTAGGCCACATTGTGTCAGATGAAGGGATACAGGTTGATACACAGAAGATTGAAGCAGTGAAAAATTGGCCAAGACCTACGACACCTACTGAGATTCATAGTTTTCTTGGACTGGCAGGTTTTTACCGAAGATTTGTGGAAAGTTTTTCCTCCATTGCTGCACCGTTAACAAAGCTTACACATAAGACGGTAAAATTTCAGTGGAATGATACGTGCGAGAAAAGCTTCCAAAGGTTGAAAGATAAATTAACCTCCACACCAGTTTTTGTGCTTCCCGAAGGTACCGAAGGTTATGTAGTGTATTGTGATGCTTCCGGGGTTGGCCTCGGATGTGTATTGATGCAACACGGTAATTTCATAGCATATGCCTCATGACAGTTGCGGCCACATGAGAAAAATTATCCCACACATGATCTTGAATTAACAGCTGTGGTCTTTCCTTTAAAGATATGGCGTCATTATATATATGGAGTTCATGTTGATATCTATACGGATCACAAAAGTTTGTAATATCTCTTTAAGCAGAAGGAACTCAATTTGAGGCAGCGAAGGTGGTTAGAGCTCTTAAAAGACTATGATATTGATATTCATTATCATCCAGGCAAAGCAAATGTAGTACCTGATGCATTGAGTCGCAAGGCAGTAGAAAGCACTAGTGGCCAGTTGACTAAAAAGCAAAAGATAATAAAAGATCTACATCAACTAGCCAGCTTGGGAGTTCGACTTATTGAATCTCCAAATGAAAGGGTTATTGTGCAAAATGCATCAGAATCCTCCTTGATAGCTGAAGTGAAAGAGAAGCAGTTTGCAGATTCTATTTTATTACAGCTAAAGGAAAATGTACAACAGAATTTGACCAAGGCATTTGATCTTACACAAGAAGGGATACTTCAATGCCAAGGAAGATTATGTGTTCCAGAGGTAGATGAGTTGAGGAAACGAATTATGACAGAGGCGCATCATTCGCGCTATTCTATTCATCTGGGTGCTAATGTACCATGATTTAAAAGAAGTGTATTGGTGGGGAAATATGAGAAAGAACATTGCATAGTTTGTCGCTCAATGCCCGAATTGTCAACAAATGAAAGTAGAGCATCAAAAACTAGGAGGTTACATGCAATGTATCAATCTTCCAGTCTGGAAATGGAATATGATTAATATGGATTTCATTACAGGTTTGCCTCGTACATTGCGGAAGTTTGATTCTATATGGGTTATAGTGGACAGGCTTACCAAGTCAGAGCATTTTCTACCAGTCAAGACCATCTATATAGCTGAGGATTATGCGAAGTGGTATGTGAAAGAAATAGTGTGATTGCATGGTATTCCACTCTTCATTATATCAGATAGGGGAGCACAGTTCACAGCACACTTTTGGAGATCTTTTCAGCAGAGTTTGGGTACACAGGTGAATCTGAGTACGGCTTTCCATCCTCAGACTGATGGACAGGCAAAATGTACCATTCAGACACTTGAAGAGATGCTACGAGCTTGCGCTTTAGATTTTCAAGGCAGTTGGGATGACCATTTGCCTCTTATTGAATTTTCTTACAACAATAGCTATCATTCAAGTATTAAAATGGCACCGTATGAAGCTTTGTACGGAAGGAAATGTAGATCGCCCATCGGATGGTTTGAAGCGGGTGAAACTGCTTTACTTGGGCCAGATATTGTTCATCAGGCCATGGAGAAAGTTAAAGTGATCCAACAAAGGTTACAAATGGCCCAAAGTCGCCACAAGTCATATGCTGATGTTAGAAGAAGAGGACTTGAATTCGCCATAGGTGATTGGGTACTTTTAAAGGTGTCACCGATGAAAGGGGTAATGCAGTTCGAAAATAAAGGGAAATTGAGTCCACGTTACATAGTCCCATATGAAATCGTTATAAGATTTGGGCAAGTTACGTATGAGTTGGCACTACCCCCAGAACTTTCCTCAGTCCATCCGGTATTTCATGTTTCGATGCTTCGAAAGTGTATAGGGGATCCATCTCGTATTGTTCCCGTTGAAAATGTTCAAATTACAGAGGATCTTACATATGATGAGGTACCCATTGCTATTCTAGATAGACAAGTAAAAAGATTGAGGAATAAAGACATAGCTTCCGTGAAAGTCCTTTGGCGAAATCAACAAGTAGAAGAGATCACATGGGAAGCTGAAGAAGTGATGAAATCCAAGTATCCCCATCTATTTCAAATGGACCAAGAAGTTCAAAGTGCGGAAGTGGAACAATAACAAGTAAGTATCTAAGAGCATTATGTGTATATGTATATGTAGGTTAATATAGAGATGCATTGGTTGTGCATGGGACGATGTTGTTAACATTCGAGGACGAATGTTTCTAATGGGGGAAGAATGTAACACCCTGTACATTTCTAACCTTATTTGGTAACTTGGAGTCATGTTTACTTGATGGTTAAGGTCACTAAGTAAGTATTTTGTAGTGTTTTGATAAGGTATTGGATGATATGCAAGTGTTGGAAAAATGGCCAAATAATTCAGCAAAGCATGGAAACTTGCGCCACTCCCTATTTCAGGGTGTGTGGCGCAATCCCCTAATTCAGAGGGCAATGATTTCTTGCGCCACTGCCTTGCTTTGTAGCAGTGGCGCAAGGCACAACAGTTTGGCCCTTCCCGTGCTCATTTTGCGACGCATTTCAATGACGATTCTTTCTTGGTTTCTTTTGATTCTTTGGAGTTCTTTGATAATTGTTAAAGCTTCAAATACTTCAATACACTCCTACATACTCCTACATGATCAATTCATGAAACACAGGTAGTTATCAAATTAAGTTCAAGTAAGCCATGGGTGGCTAGAATTCCTATTTTTGCGACTGAGACGACGAATGAGAAACTCGTAAGAGAATATTGTCGTGACATTATGGAATTATTTAAACATGAGATATATGGTTGATTATACATGGAATTCGGTGGTCTAAGTTGAGATAAGTTATTGGGCCCAATTTGAGGCCCAAAGTGAGCCAAAATGAAAGGCCCAAAGGCAAAATGACCCATTCTTCCAATATTTGACCAAGTAAGCATATCATTTAATGCCAAATGTGGCTAAGGATGACTTGAGGTCTATATAAAGACCCCAAAATCAGATTTTATTCACTAATACTCTCATATCTTTTTGGATATTTCTCAAACATTTCTCTACTCTTCTAAACGCTAAAGCAAATATTTCCTTGGGACTCTTTGGTGAAGATCATCACTTTGCAAGCCTTGGTAAGTTCCTAATCTCATGGATTAATCTCTTATATGCTTAATATAGCATGTATATCATGATGGTTATGTTGGCAAGGTGGTGAATAGTATATTTTTGCTTTTGGTAAAAGATGTGCCATCTTTGTGATTTGAACTTGAAATATGACTTGTGACTTTGATGCAAGAGCATGGTATGGATAAAATATGAACATGTATGGTGTGATTTTGTTATTAAACTTGTTAGTTTTCTATAAGTGTAAATTATGGTATTTTGGCCGATATGTGCTATAAGGTGTATTAAGGTGACTTGATGGATTATTTGTGATGTGGTGTGGATGAGAAAGTGTAAAGGAGAAGTTTTGTGGTGAAATGTTATTGATTATCATGTATTTGTCAATGTATGGAATATTGAGGGATTATTGGTATGATAATTTTATCAATGGTTTGGTCAAGGGGGAAATGGCATGTTTAAAGGCAAACATGAAGCTCATTATCGTTATATGCAATTATAAGGTAGTTGGTGGTTAATGTAAACTCCGTTATGTATTTGTGTTATAGAGTGACACATAAAGAAGGAGCGGGACTATTGTGTGCACATCTAAGATTGTATAGTCGTATTGAGAATACAAGGTATGTAAGGTTCCTCTTTCCGTATCCTTCTGCAGCATATAGTGTACACTTAGTTGTGGTCCCTATTCATTTCCGAAATGTCCTAAGGCATCTCTTTTCATGTTATCATCTAGTGTTGATCATAGATATATCTTATTCTTGATCTATGGTCATTCATGTATAACATACTTATAGACATGATTCCAAGTTCCAATAATGTTGTGTTTCACATCTTTCAATAATGTTACAATTATCAAAAGTATCAATCTCATGAAGTGAAGGATATCGAAATGCATATATGTGTGCTTCCAAAAATGTCACCATCCCCAATGTAATAATATTTCAGGAGTGAGTGTATCCATGGGGTGAAATAAACACCTTCATAATGGCGATCCTAATATAATGAGTGTATCCATGGGGTGTAATAAACACCTTCATGACGATATCCATGGGGTGAAAAAACACACCTTCATGATGACTATCCCAACATTATGGGTGTATCCATGGGGTGACATGAACACCTGCATGACAATATTATTTTCCCACTGATCAGTTGGCCCCGGGCAATATATATATATATATATATATATAGTTAATGACTGGCAAGCAAGTTAGAAGAGGTACAAAAATGAAGTAAGTATCGAAAGTAATGCACGCAGTTCCAAATAGATAGATTGATGGCTTATCCATAATTGGGCTATCTCTTGTAATGTATTTTCCGTTAAAGTTCTTATGTATTGACAACATACTCAGTACTTTCTTCGTACTGACCCCTTTTGGGGAATTTACCTTACTTGCTGCAGGCGCAGGTACTAGTAGGCCTCCACAGTAGGTTACCAGTGTTGCAAATCTTTGGTGAGCTCCAGTTAGTTCGGGGCTTCTCCGAGTCACAGTTGTACATATGTTTTGGTGTTGTATAAAGCGGGGACTTGTCCCGACTTTTAGTTCATTTTGGTCAATGCATTTGTTAGAGGCTTTTGTAGACGGATGTGGGTGTATAAATGTAAAAGGGATATGTCATTTTTGACTTGGTGGCCTCAACAGCCAAGTTTAGCATATGTATATATATATCATGTTCCATGAATTCCATTGTTGGTATCTAGAGCTATTATGTGATTATGGGTTTCTTATTGCATGCATATGATTGAATAGAGACAAAGCTTGGTTCTCTCGGGCCTTGTCGGCTACGAGTGCCAATCCGTCCCGATGGGATTCGGGGCGTGACAAGTAGCCTCTCAAATATAAATAAAATACATCTCCACACTAATAAGTAAGACGCTTCTAACACTGATCTTCCTCTCATGGTACCTATGGACCATACTCTAATACAAAATTATCAAGACCTAAAATCCTATCATGTCATGATACCACTCACCATTCTTAGGGGAACCCCATGTCCTATTAACCTTTTAAGACCAGTGAATAGCAAAAATATGCAAAAAGAAAGTAAAAACAATATTAGGTATTTAATCTAAATCATAAAACTCTAAATGTACATAGAAATGAAATAAACCTCTGAGATTGGTTTTACAAGAGCATCCAAGATCCAAAATACAAGTCTAGATACTACACAAGATGGTTCTCCCACCGGAGGGTTAGTGTGGGTGCCACTCATGACTGATTGGGTCGTGACAATTGAAATGTATATATTAATGCATAATGAAATTTGTTAATAACTATATTAGTAAAATTATGTCAAGCAAATCTAGATAATTTTGTCCAATTTTGTTAATAAATTTATTAGATGATCTGATGAATTTAAAAAGTAGGTAAAAGTACTTAGTGATTCTTGAACGGTGTGCATGCATGTATAGTTATTCACTTTATCTTGATTGTTTTTTAACGGTTGCAAATATTAGAACTCGCCTTAATTTTTAACTTGCTTGATAAAAATATATAGAATAGGAAATGAGATTAGCAACGGAGATTTGGTGTGCCTCAAATACCTCATGATATTATCCCTAGCCTTAATTTCATTTGGCCAAACTTTAGGATGACCAAACGAAACTAAGCCTAGGGATAGTTTCATGAGGTATTTAAGTCATAGAGAGGATGATAGGTTAAAAAAATTAGTCAAACATGAAACCTATATTTCATGTAAATTTATTTTTCTTAACAAATTAGTTATTCTATCCCTGAAGTTTCTTTTCAAGTTTGGTACACAAAAGAAAAGAAGAAGAAAAAGGGCAAGAGGAAGAAGAAAAAGAAGAAGAAGAAGAAAAGGAAGAAGAGGAGGAAGATTTGGAGAAAGAGGAAGAAGAAGAGGCGGATGAAGAGGAAGAAGAAGAGGAGGAAGAAGAAGAAGAGGAAGAAGAGGAGGAAGAGGAAGAGAATGAAGAGGACAAAGTGGAGGAAGAGGAAGAAGAGAAAGAAGAGTAAGAAGAAGAAGAAGCACTTTCTTTGAGGAAAAACTATGAGTGGATAACTAATAGTAAAGATAGAAGAGGAGCAATGAAATGTACATATAGATGCATAATGAAATTTCATTGTTTTAGATTAAAATTTGAAATAAGTGCTCATTATACTAAATAAAAATGAATTGTATAATGTAATAAGAAGTAGAATATTATTGAAATGTGATTCAATAGATCCCCAAACATTACACATAAATAAATGTTGACCGAATAATATTAGGATATTTTTTTCTTACACTACAATATTTTATTCTTTTGGCCACACTAAATCTGGACCACACCTATAAAGTGTTGCCTAAAACATATTTGGTTACGCTTTTGAAGCGTAGCCTTAGTTTTTAGGTTCTGGCCACATTAATATTGGCAACACTTTTAAAGCGTGGTCAATAATGGTATACACCACACTTTATAAGTGTTGCCACATCATGATATAATTGACAACGCTTATTTACACATACTATTAAACTTTTAAGCGTGTTATTTTTATAATTCTAATTACAACACTTTAAAAGTGTGGCTTAAACTTTTCATTAAAATATTTATCTCTCCCTCCAAAATATTTAGCTCTCCCTCTTATTTCTAATTGGCCAAAAAATAAATAAGAAAGTAAATATTCCATCAAATATATACGAACACCTCACATATCTCATAGCTCACAAATAATCCCTCAAGCTCACAAACCCTCTCTTTGTCCAAATCTCCCAAATCTCTCTCAATCCGTCAAATTTCTTTGCCCAAATTTTCGTATAATTCACCTTGTTTCAACTCAGCTCAGCTCAAATTTCTTCTAATTTCGTCTTGTTTCAGATATTTCTTTGATGAATACCCATTGTCTTGGAAGAGTGTGTCGCATAATCTTAGCAATGGAAAAAGACATAGCTCCTAAACCACTTGTCTTGGCTTTTTCCTGACAATGATGCAGAGATAGAACACATTAGGTTAGTGCTTTCTCTTAGGTTATGGTCGTATGCTGAATCAGATCTAGTCAAAAAACGTCTATGGGCTAGGGCTAGCAGTGACTGATGAGGTAACTAATAGTAATTTTTGTGGTTCGCAGGTTGAATTTTGCTTATATTTGCTATTTTTGTGGTTCTTGAGTTGAATTTTTGCCTTTTCTTATGTTCAGTTCTTGAAATTCTCTTGAAATGTTTCAATATTTTTTTGTTGAGTTTATGTAAAGTTTGGTTCTTTAGCTTTGGTACCTGTAATTTTTGTATAATGGGGTTTGTTGGTTTTGTTTAGTTCTGCTTAATTTTGTGGTTCTCAGGTTGAAGTTTTGCTTTATCTTATGCACAGTTCTTGAAATTCTCTTGAAATGTTTCAATTTTTTTTGTTGAGTTTATGTTAAGTTTGTTTCTTTAGCTTTGTTATTTGCAGTTTTTCTACAATGTGTTTTGTTTAATTTTGTGGTTTGATGAGTAAGGGTTGTTTAGGTGATATGGTTTAATTTTAATGTTTAGTTCTTGAAATTCTGCTGAAAAGTGTCAAATTTTTGTTGTGTTAATGTAAAGGAAAGCTAGCCCTAGCCCATTATAGATATCGATGGGCTAGGGATAGATTTTCTAAATTTCAAATTACTCATTCTCTATTGTACGAGGTATATTTTTGTTGTTGTCGTTATTGTTTGTTGGATTTGAACTGATATCTAATGATTCTCAACCCCCTTCATTGATCAATAGGTTGCAAGTTTGTGAGTACTTTGCAATAATAAGTTTTAGGCTCTTCTAAAATGTCTTTATTGTGATATGTCTTCGCTTTACTTTTTGTACTGTAATATGGCTATGAAAATTTCTTCTAAATTGACTTAGCTTTGGCTTGCCATTTTCACATCAAAATAGATATTCTGATTGAAACATATATCATGTGTGTAACTTCATTGTGAAGTCCTGTCCGTAACATGTTTACATATAGCTATCCTAGTATCATGAACAAATGAGAATCAGGTAAACGACATTAAAAGAGTTTCTCTTCGCCCAAATATTTACACAAAATTGATGCAGTCTTCTCTACCTTAAATGAAGTTTCTGAGACTTTTGCACCTCTATACCTCTAGGTTATTAGGCAGAAATTTTTATAAAAAGAAAAATAGAGAAAAAATGTGAAAGTTTGAGTTTAACTTAAGTTAAACTCAGACTCGAAGAAATTCCTCGCTGTGTGTTATCATGTACATGTTGTATAATTTGAGTCCATTATATTGAGAGAATTAGCTAGAGTACAACTTCCTGTTGGTTATTCATTTTAATGTCATCTCTTTCCAGTTTTGATGCAAAAATTACTTGCAGGTTATTGCTGGCTTGGAGTTCTTTCGATATTGGGGAACTACTAGAACTTCCTCATATTGTTTTACATTTGTATGAAATATACTCTAATGTTCCTTACTTGTGTGTATAGATCTGTAGGTATTATTCAGTTCAATTCTGATAGTGTGTGATATTTTCTGTGCAAACAGACTTTTTACCACCCCATATTGTTTATGTACTTAATGAAAATCTAAGTTAGGTCTTTACTTATGTTAAGGTTTTTAAACTTAGTAATGTTATTGTATATAGGTTTTTTAAATTTAAATTACTTAGTATGAATAGATAGTTAAATATAGGAAAGTGGCATGAACTGAAAAATTAAGAAAATTTGAACAATTTTTGAGCATTCATTTAAAATCACTAATGGTAGTTAATTGAGAGGGTAGTGATCAGTCACTGTTTTAATTATATTTTTATTGATTGTGTGTTTGCAAGATATTACCACTCATAATTTGGTATAAAATATATTCTACGAAGCCTTATGCTTTTAGCCGTTGTTAGCTATCTATTATAGGATAATTATAATGTTTGCTTGAATGTTGTTTTAACTTATATAGTATTCGAAACTAGTAAACACCTATAAATAATCTAGAAAATAAAAAATTTCCTCTGTTTAATCTAAAATTTTCTATTTATACCAAAAGTAGTACAAAGCTAAACAGTTCATCTTCAATTCCTGCAAATATGCATTCTTTAGTTTTCTTCATCAAATTAAGACATTCTTGGTCACAACACCCTTTTCTAAGGTATACTTGGCCATAGAAAAATACTTTCTTAGATTATCTCTTCTATTTCTTTCTTCAATTTTTACTTTAATTCCTTTAACTTATTCTCTTGTTATATTTGTGCTTAATGCTTAGATGATGAAGTTGTCCAGTTGTTTTGTATTGTTTCAACTTTCCATACTTTTGGTTCCAGAGCTACATGTGGAACTGAAGGGATAACTGAGGCTCTTGTCTTCTTACTCTCCTCTGCCTTTATTATAAGCATTGAGTTGGTGCCTCTCTTTTCTTGTATGGCAGGGGTGTGTGAACTCTGAAGTTTAACAGTCTCTTCTTTGTTGGCGCTCTCTGAGTTTCTAATTGCATATTTTATCCTGGTGAGTTTTCTGTTGCTCAGTTTTTCATTGGACTTCTATGGTCCATCAATATTTGAAACTTTGGTTCTTCTATTTTACTGATCTTGAGTTGTATTTCTTAAATATAGTATATTTCCTATATGCGATACTTTCAATTTCTTAGTTTACAAATTCTTGGTGGACAACATGATAACGAAAAGAACAATAATTGATTAACCAGTAGTTTTTGAAGGAATTTATTTGGTTTTCTAATATTTAGTTTATGTAGGGTTTGTGACTGCTATCAAGAGTTTTTTGCTTCTCTGATTGTTCCTGTATATTTCTTGTGAATGTTTCTTGAACACTCATTTCAACAGAATTGCCTCAATCACAATTGGTTTAACTGTGTAATTATGCTTCCTGATCTTCTTATGGCCAAAACATGTATAACTTGATGGTTGCTCTAGTTATTAGTCTCAGATAAACATTTAGTGAGTTTGCTTCCATGATTGCTCTGATTTTGGGTTTGATCTTTCCTATTCCTCGAATTTCGGTCATTGATGGTTTCTGTTTTGATGCTAATGGATACTGATGGTACTTCGGAGAAGGTTTATTTTTACGTTCACCTTGTTCTATTCTGAAAAGATAAAGTTAATCAATTTTAAAAAGTGATTTGGATATATATGATTCTGCAAAAATATAATTATTCCTCCTCTACACATTAATCATGACAGTGCTTGTTTTTCTCTTCCTTTGCATGAAACTCTAATCATAATCATCACTATCACCAAAGACTTTGAACTAAAAATGTAGTTGTGGTACTTGAAAGACATTTAGCCGAGACAAGTGATTGATATTTACAAATTAGGTGAATACAAGGAAATTTAGGAAGAGTTGTTAATTAGTTGTAGAAATATTATCTTTCTAAATGTATTAGGCCTGCAATATAGTCTTTCTTTCATTGATTTTATAGACTACAACATCTAAATTATTACTATCTAGTTGTTATGACTTGAGAGGTTTCTTTTGTTTGTCACTGGCTGACACTCTATGTTTTTCAGATGCTTAAGACTGGCTAACACTCAATTTTATGAACCATGACTAGTGTAAAATAGGCAACTCCAAATAAGAATAGATTGAACTGCTAAAGAGAACAGTTTTTCCTAATTTCTTAGCTACAAAAGATGTTCTAATTCTTTATGCTATAAATGTTTCTAAAAAATGAATGTTCAACTTATACTGGATCATTACATGTTATCCCCAATCTTAGAAGAACCTATGTTTTAGAACTGTGAAGGGACTCCATATAGTCTATGAGAGGTTCCATAAGTGCCTCCTAATCAAAGCAAGATAACTCAAAGTAACTGAGTATTTCGCAGAAGTAGTGAGTTTATGTTACCTTTTGGTATACCAACCAATTGTCACCCCTTTCAGTTTGTGTAGTTTTCTCTAGTACCAATTGCTATTAGCAGGTGGATTATGCTCAACTCAGTTAAATATTTTTTGAGCATGATTTTTTTTTTCTAATTTTAAATTTTATTTTGAATATTTAGGAAAATGCAGGAGATTGAATTTAAGTGGTGGCCACAAGTCAACTCAATCTATTGAAGTGAATGATGGAGAGTTTTTGATCTATTTTGATGTTTGAATACATTTGATTTTGTGGAATTCATTGCTAGTACAGATTTTTAAAATATATTTCTTTCTAAGTATGTGTAGTACAAGACATGTTATTTTTCGAAGTTTATTGCAATCTATACATTTGAATTATTATTATCTAATTTGGTGCTTGAGATTTATATATATAATATTGTTATTTGTGAACATATGCAAATTAAAATTGTGGCTATTTAAATTATAGACATGTTGCCACACTTCAAAAGTGTGGCTATAGAAATGTCAATTGTGTGCATGTACATAAGAAAGGGTTACACTTTATAAGTGTTGTTGTAGAAGAGGTATAAAGAGCTGCACTTTTAAAGTGTGGCCAATAATAAGCTAAGGCTACGCTTTCCAAGTGTAGAATCATCAAATAAACCTGTTGCCAATGGGATGCTACAAAGCGTGGCCTTTGTAACTCTTAGGCCATGCTTTTTGAGCGTAGCTGCTATGGCCATACTTAAAAAGCGTGGCCTAAAGTCAAAGGTTACACCCTTTTGGCCCACCCCCGAAAAAGCGTGGTCTAAAGGCCAAAAACGTAGCCTTTGATCAAAGACCTCACATTTTGCTACTTTATGCCATACTTTACAAGGGTGGCCAAAATACTAAAATGTTGTAGTGCTACTAGTATAGCATAAGTCTCACTTACCATCATTATAACAACAAGCACTAATAAATTATTAGCAACAAAATAAAACTAGGAGTACTATTTTTATAAAATTAACATGAGAAAAAAATAGATATATTCTTGTATGATCAGTTATCATGACATTTTATTGGTCCTTGGATAGCTGCACTTATACCCATCAAACTTACTGATGCACTCCTGAATGAAAAGCATCACTTTGATCTACAACATTCTCAGTTGTCATATCAAAATTAGAGAAATGCGATAGGTGGCTGAGAAAACTGAGGTTGTTGATAGAATATTTTCTTTTTTTCAAAAGCTTAGCTTGTTTAATAGAAAATATCTTAAACAATTCTTTAGTTTTCATAGAATCAATTACTAATCTATTCCTCAAATAATTGAACGAACATGATTTTCATTTTCTTCTCCACATCCTTTTGCTCAATTTTCCTAATATTTTTTGTTCGATCATCCTTAAATTTATCTAAAGGACAGTATTTATATTTAACTAACTTTTTAAACCTTTTATACTCATTATGACTCAAATACTTTATGATGCTTTCCCTAGCCTTCGTTTTATTTTGCCAAACTTTAGGATACCCAAACGAAACTAAGTCTAGGGATAGTTTTCATACCGTATTTAAGTCACATGGAGGATGATAGGATCAAAAAGTTAGTCAAACTTGAAAACTACCTTTCAGATAAATTCATTTTTCTTGACAAACTAGTTATTCTCTTCCTAAAGTTTCTTGTCATGTTTGGTACACAATAGAGATGGAGAAGAAGATGATGATGATGATGATGATGAGGATGAGGATGAGGAGGAGGAGGAGGATGATGATGAGGATGATGAGGATGATGAGGATGATGATGATGATGATGATGATGATGATGATGATGATGATGATGACGATGAGGAGGAGGAGGAGGAGGAGGAGGAGGAGGAGGATGAGGAGGATGAGGATGAGGAGGAGGAGGAGGAGGAGGAGGAGGAGGAGGAGGAGGAGGAGCGGAAGAGGAAGAGGAAGAAGACGAAGACGAAGAGGTAGAGGAAGAGGAAGAAGAAGAAGAAGAAGAAGAAGAAGACGAAGATGAAGACGAAGAGAAAGAGGAAGAAGAGAGGTAGAAGAGGAAGAAGAGGAAGAATAAAAGGAAGAAGAAGAAGAAGAAAAAGAAGAAGAAGAGAAAGAAGAGGAAGAACAGAGGAAGAAGAGGAAGAAGAGAAGAAGAAGAGAGGAAGACGAGAAGAAGAAGAAGAAGAAGACATATAGATGCATAATGATATTTGTTAATAAGTATAGTAGTAAAATTATGTTAAGTAAAGACGACGACATATAGATGCATAATGAGATTTGTTAATAACTATACTAGTAAAATTATGTCAAGTAAATCTAGATAATTTTATCCAATTTTTTTAATAAATTTATTGGACGATTTGATTTTTTGAAGATCTTTAAATATTTTCTTAAAAAGCTTAAAAATTCAAAATTTCAACTAGAAATTCAGACCATATTTTGTGACTTATAAGATTCTAATGATTAGTCGATGACATTGCATATATGAAATGTATCAAGAGAAAAATGCATAATGAGACTTGTTAAATCCATATGATCAAATGATTTCACGTAAATTTTGATAAGTTATTTCAAATTTATAAATAAATTGATATTATTTCCTAATCTATACAATTCAATGGCACCCTAAAGGATATGTATCCACTTTATTTTTTAAAAATATTTGCGATGTATGGACCCTATTCTAGCTTTTATATGTAAATATAATTTTCTATTAACTTTAAAACATTCCAAAATAAAAACTTGCATAAAACTCAACGAACCACCTCAGGAATCCAGCCACCCACTTCCTCCAGTCACAAATAACATGAAAAAACTATGGGTAGGGATAAAATGGTTAAAACATATAAAATTCAAAAAAAACCACTGTGAGAGTTGTTACATCATCTACCACTAAAACACATGTTTATCCTCAAATGTAAGAAAAAGAAAGGTACCTGAACTATCAAAAAGCTAGGGATATATATCTACTCCGCATGTCTGACTCTACCTCCTACTTAGCCTCCTCTATTGGATGATGCTTTCACTGAAACTTCACTGAGTTAATATTATTGGACCTCAACTTCCAGTCTACCTATCCAAAATAGTTATAAGCTCCTTCTCAAAAGTCACATTCTGATCCAAATTACCCAAATCCCACTGAATAATATGAGAACCATCAAAATGAAACTTCTTTAATATCGAGACATGGAAAATAGAATGCAAAATCGAAAGACTCGGAGGTAAGGACAACTCCTAGGCTCCCCAACGCATTGAAGGATGTCAAAAGAACCAATAAGCCTTATGTAAAGCTTTCCTTTCCTCTCAAACCTCATCACACCTTTTATGGGTGATACCTTCAACAAAACCTGCTCACCAACCATAAACTTCAAGTCACTAACTCTCTGATCTACATTACTCTTTTTCCTACTCTAGGCTAACTTTCTATTAAATCCCTCACTAATTCCATGCCCCATGGTCTAACCCCGAATGAGTCAAACCAACCAAATTAAGATCTATAAATCTTCCTATACAAATCCTTAAAGGGGCGCCATTTGAATGTTTCAATGATAACTGTTGTTGTAAGAAAACTCTACCAAAGGAAAAAACTGGTCCCAATGACCACCAAAGTAAATCACGCAAGTATGAAGCATATTCTCTAAGACCTGAATAGTCCACTGCGACTGATCGTCAGTATGCGAGTGAAATTTAATGCTCATTTCTATCAAAGTACCCAACTCATATTGTATAGAACTCTAAAAGTATGAATTGGACTGAGTACCTTGTACTGTGAGTCTCCTCCATAATCAAATCACTAACCTTAGGAGCAGAAATTTGACCCTTGATTCTCAAAACACTATCCAGATTAATAATCACCATTCTTGCATCCCCACTCAACACTTTGCCTCAGATAATACACAACTTCACATCTTCAAACTTTCTATCTCAAATCTTTTCCATTAATATGGATCGAGCCTCAACACAAGCAAAAACTCTGCCCAGTACAGAAATGTCAAGCCTCATGAAATGATTAGCCAAACATTGGAAGTCCAAAGAAAAAGGTATCTCCTCATCCATCAACAAAGTAAGGCAACCCATATTCTCTACTTTTATACTCAAGAAATCTGCCAGTACATTGGCATTTCCATATAATAAAGTATAGCCATCAAAAAAGCTGCACTATATTGGTTTTTAGTGCAATTTTGAATTTTGAATTTTGAATTTTGATGGATTTCTTGCATGTTTTGACAAGAATGATAGATTCTCTTACGTTCCCAATGCTTCTACAACATTCTAGGTGTTAGATTAATGATGTTTATAGTGGTTTTGGGGCTAGGAAAGGGTGGAAGATGAAGGGTCACTCTATTTGATGATTTTAACAAATTGGGATTGATTTTGGGTGTTAATCATCCCTATTTTCGTGTAAATGAGTTAGCATGAACTTTACCAAGCCCGATGAAGGCTTAGAAATCAAAAATTTAAAAATTCAAAAATCTGCCATGGGAGTGGGACAATCATACCACTATAGCAATGGATTTACCGCTGCTGTGCCACTGCAAGAATAAAATCATTGTTGTAGTGACGCCAGGTAGTAGCTCCCCAGATTTTTTTTTCCAGTTTTTGAATTCCCTTCCCTCCTATAGCATCCTGACTTGGTTTTTAACACTGTAATTGTAATATTTACTAGACTACTATGGAATACCAGCCATAATACCTAAGGTTTCCCAACTCTACCAGTTATGATTGTTATATAGAGAGGTGGCACAATAGGGGTTTTCGTTATGAGAGGGGTTTTATGATGAGGTACGTAGATGATGAGGCACCAGACTTCTATAACCAATTGAAGTCCTTTGGTTGGGAGATGCTAATGGAGCCCATCCCTTAGTACAACCTGGCCATAGTTTGGGAGTTATATGCCATACTCCTGAACGTTGACTAGTCTGTTCCCCTCCCACAATTCTCATTTGGGGGAAGGATGTTTCGATAGATACTGCCACTATCAACAACATTTTGGGGTTTCTAAACCCCTCTAATACCACTTTTGAGGCTAGTATTATAGAGTCAGAATAAAAGTGGGCACCCAAGATCTTGGCGCTGAAGGGTCAGGAAAATAGGGTGAAGTGGTCCAACGTCAAGGGGACGAAGAGCACTTACTTTTTAGTATAGGCTCAGATGTGGCTACAGTTGTCCCAAAGTATTCGTCCTTTAGGAAATATGATTGATGTGACCTTTCAGCAAGCTATGGTTGTGGCCTGCGCTCTTTTGGGTATCGAGGTGAATGTGGGGATATAGATTATTGATAAGTAGCAGCATTTCTACACTACAGGGGGGTCTTCAAAGGATCTTTTCTTACCCTCCTTGGTCACTAAGCTGCTCAAGAGGTGGTGGTGCCAAAGGAGGAACATGACACCTTAGATGAATATGATGTGGCCTTTAACCCACTGAGATGTAATGGTTCATGGGGAGTGAGCAAGAAGAAGAGAAAGGTAGGGGAAAAGGGAGAGAGTAGAAGGGCTAGAGGGGGCGAAGAGACTGGAACCCTTCCCACATAGGCTCCCGCATCCCTTGGTTGATGGAGGACGACCTTGATACTGTACAATGTTACTTGGAGAGGTCCCATTTCACTCCACCAGGTTTTTCTCCTCCACTAGACCTAGTTGGAGCCTATGCAGAGCCCCGAAGGGAGCTAGATAAGGAGAAGAAGAAGCATCGCTCCCAGAATTGCATGTTGGTAAGGATGTGGAAGGTTGTGCATGTGATATTCAAGTGTGCTTCCCTCACTAAGTAGCTCTTGAAGTTGTCGAAAAAGGATATGAATGAGTTCTCCTTCCTTAGTGGAATGAAGGAGGAGGGATCAAACGACTCGAGTCTTAGAGATGATGCCACCAGCTTGTTCCCCCCTTTTATTTCATTACTATTTTCTTGTTTTTTGGTTGCCCCCATTTGGGGAATGTAACAATCAAGCAATTTCCTTTATTTTCTCATATTTTTAGGACATCTATCATTACTACACCTCTATTAATAATAAATTAGCTTTCTATGCATGTCGAAAGTGATTTTTAATTTTAAATATCATGAACACAGGGTCATTTTTGCAACGCACGAAAAATTACAAAACAAGGGAGTCCCTGGTAGCTTAATATTTGGGAATCGCTACAGCGAAGGAATTATTATTACAACGGCAAAAGTACCGCTGCAGCGGTACCATGGAAGCGACAAGAAGCCACTGGCGCTGAAGCAGTATATCCATCGCTGCAGCGGTGCCCACCAGTGGCTCTAATTTTTCAACCATTCCAGGTCCTTTCTAACACGATGCTATCTCATGAACACTTTATTACCTCTATCCCTCACTCATTAGCAATTTTTAAACCAAGAATGCTCGATTTTTTCTTTCTAAGCTATTGTTAACATGGTTTTCAATCCCTTTACTCGATTAAGTACACTAACGATCTAATTTTCACTAGCCTTAAGTAATTACCCAACATGATAACTTACAATGAAAACCAGTAAGGTACCTAAGTAGTTCGTCAGGATCCAAATTAAAATTAAGGAATACTTTAAACCATGGATATTTTAGACATCTCTTATATCACCAAAATTAAGATATACCCTAAAATTACACCCGACCCTAACAATTCCTGAGTCCCTTTGTAACAAATCACCTCATATCACTCATAATGATCACTTACACTTAAGGAATTCATCCATCAAATAGTAAAACAATAATATAGTCAAGATATTTACAATTCGTATAAGGAATATGCGTAACATTTAACACAATACAAACATTTAAAACACAATATCTTTACAATAAACATAATTGATCAATTAACGAAAAAGTTATGCTTACCAATAGTACTGAAAGCTATAATATTTACTACATCAAACAACTTAACCACCTAAAAGGTGCACATATTACTCGTTCAAAACATAATTCACAATATTAGTATACAAGTCCTATGCCTTTTATTGACCTCTAATGGTTAGAATAACACTATTCCAACCTTTCAAATGATATTGAGATACCAATTGGGACAAACTAATCCCAATAGTGATTGTTGAGATACCAATTGAAATCAGCTAGATACCAATTAGACTCAACTTGGGAAGACAACACTGGAATAGAA
Source organism: Capsicum rhomboideum (assembly GCA_031232105.1). Lineage (NCBI taxonomy): Eukaryota > Viridiplantae > Streptophyta > Magnoliopsida > Solanales > Solanaceae > Capsicum > Capsicum rhomboideum. The sequence continues at coordinate 148,327,139 of CP124714.1, read as the reverse complement.
CAATAGGAGAGAAAAAAAAAGATAGATTCCTAGATGCCTATAGCATCATACAAATTGAATATGGAGATCAACAAATCAATTCGTAGGAATCTACTCAAAATTTTCTCTTGTACTGGGAGACTAGTAACCTTGGCTCTGATACCATTTTTTCATGACCTAAATCACAGATCGCGCGGGCACCTAACCAACTTTATCCTATATAGGAGAACCCTTACCACCCAATTTTAAATCATTACGGAAAACATTATTAAACCTTAAGCATTAGAAAATAATAAACCTTCCATTCAAAAAAATATTATTATAAAAATACTTTGTGAAATTCGACTAAACAACTTCCCATAACCTAGTCTAAATAGGTACATGTAGCGACCTGTTCTGTTGCTACTAAAGGCACCTTGTCCAAGGGAACGGGGTATGGGGAATTCTTATAAAATATGGTATCAAGATAGTGCACATCGAATTAGTTGAAAATTTCAGAATTTGAAATTTTGGATCGCTGATGTCATGCCGCTATTGTGGGAATTTTCCTGCTATAGAGGCACCGTGGTAGCGGATGGATGCTGAGGACCAAAAATTAGTCGCTTATTTTATTATTTCCCTTCTCCTCTTCAGTTGTAAATAGAATGAGGTTTACATTTAAAAATTTCCTAGGGTTTTCTCATGTACTTGGAGCAATAGAGAGGGAGGAATATGCTTCAGCAGGGCAAAACCTATTGTTTTCTCATGGATTTCACAATAGAAATCACTGGCACAAAGTCAGAAGTTCATGTTCATGCTTCTATAGCAGTTGTTTGGCATCCAGGTAGGCTATGTTTAATTGAGTAGTACATACATGGGTTAAAAAACAAAAGTGTGGCATAGATTATTGGAAGATTCTATGCTTAAGCCTGCGGACACAGTGTTTGTATGGATAAAAATAGTAATTCTGGATTTGCTTGAATATGACTTGATGTTGTGTGTGATATTGAATGTGCAGATATGAACTGGTGTGTAGTGTTGTTAATGCTAAACCAATTATTGATAGATGTCATTGGTATTATGCTCAGAAGTTGTGATAGAATCTAATGAAGACCGATTTAAAGATGATTGGTAACTCGGTGGAAGTTAAATGAGGATGCTAAGTGGAGAAGTACACTTAGTGATACCTTAGGGTTAAGATGGAAAGTTGGATGTATTAGGATGTGAACCAAATGTGTGGATGTGTATCTTAGACATTGAAAGTCCTAGCCAAGCCCTCAATTGATATACTAAATACTGGTGTGGCATGCAACCTCGTAGGTGATGGTTAAATGTAGTTGAAAATCCAACTTGGTTTATATGTGCATGTTAATGGTTTTTTCATATATTTGTTACAATGCATGCTTAAATAAAATAATTTGTTGAATGATATCATAAGTGTGAATAACATATAATGAGGTTATATTAAGGCTTATTGATTGTACAAGTGTGGTTGTTTATTCTCACTATGGTTGTGATTATTATATATCTGTTGCTATTTGTGGGATGAGCCTGTAAAGGATATCTTCATGGGATTTATTATTATTATTGTTGGATGAACCGGTAAAGGAAATCTTTGCAAGATTTATTATTATTAATATGAGATGAGCTGGTAATGGACATCATCATGGGATTGGTTGGAAAACACTACATGTCTGGGATGTTTGGTACATGGACAAGAGCTCATCCCTTGCAGGTCATGGCTAGTGGGAGACCATAAGACCCTTAGAATATGTGTACAAGATATTGGTGAGTTTGATAGTTCCTTTAGTGGACCAGGTTTAGAACTATTGTTACTAATATTTTTATTGTGATTATTAATTTGGATCCTTGAGTGATCCGGGCTAAAAATATATAGGAATGATTAATCTTCTATTGATGTCTACTTACTTATGTATTTGAGGCAAGCTGTAACTTATTGTTGTTGAGTCGTGGTTTCGTTGACTTGGTTAATGTTGGTAGTCATGATCTTGACTTACTAGATTGTCTAAATTGACTTATAATTGACTGAATTCTTTGGTGTTGTTTAAGAAACGCTAAATGGTATATATATATATATATATATATATATTTGAGGTAAATATAGTTGTTAAGGTTTTCATGGGTATACTTGTTTACTATGTGGGGTAAATTGTTCACATTTATTGTCGAACTCAGTGTAACCTTGGGTATTTTGTACTAAAATTGTGTTCGTCAGAATTGTTGATGTGGTTGAAACTTATCAGTAAGGTATTGACAAAAATTAAAGGGATATTAAATGCGTGGATTGGCTATAGTCATTGTTGTTGAGTCCTTAATTTTCTTGATGTTAAATGCTTAGTTAGAGGAGATGGTAGTATTGGGAAATGATACTTAGGGTTAGATGTGGTGTAGAAGTTGACCCATGGGTTAGTTGAATGGGACTAAGGATAAAGGAGTTTTCCCTAATATGTGTATAAGATTAGGAAAGAGAAGAATTAATCAGAGAACGGTATGATTAAAAAGATTAAATAAATGCATGTTCTTTTGGATATTTATGTGATTTAATTTGGGTCGGCCGATGATGCTTACCAATACGTGCTGTTTGTACTGATACTACTCTTGCTATAGCATATTTTAGGGTATAGTATGGTTGCAGGATCAGTTGATGTTTCTTTCTTGATGCGGTTGAGATCTCATACGCTTATATCTTTTGTCTTTTACAGTGGAAGCTAGGTCATATTTATTTCTAAGTTCCCTTGTATAATCTCTTGTAATTGTGTAGACTAGGTCCTCAGGCAATAATGTTTTCTTTTATGTATTTATAATAGAGTTTGTAAAAGTTTCCATAGTATTGTGAAGAGTTTTTATGATCTTTCATTTTGACTTCTACAGTTTTTAATTGAGTGGTAAGGGTTTTCCTATCTAGGTGGATTAGAGTAGGTGCCCTCACGATCAAGTTAGTTGGGTTATGACAGTTGGTATCAGAGCCTAGGTTATAGGTCTTCCAGTACAAGAGCAAATGTCAAATAGAGTCCTATATATTGGTGTGTTGACATCCACATAAGATCTTTAGGAAGCTATGAGGCATTCTACAAGATTGTTTCACTTTTTTCTTTCTTCTCGTGCTGTCTGGATGATTATTTGTATGGGTTGAGTCCAATTGGTGTCTTTCGATTCCAATTGCATCCGGTTGTAGAACTATCGCACACCTGCTTCTATGCCCCTTATAAAGAACCCTCTTTCGTAGCAAAACCCCATTCTTTAATAGTCCCAAAATCATACCAACAATTCTCGTCGGGGAATTATTCGAAGGCGGGGGAGCATTTTCTTATTTGTCAGCAATTAGAGTAGTAATCCTGCAAAAGTCATGCGAAAGTGAGTTAGGACTCATAGGAGTATCAAAGGAATCTAAATTATTGAAAAAGGCCAAGTCTGAAAACTGGCTGGGAAGCTACTGCCTGCTACCTCCCACTATAGCGGGCTCCCTCTACCACGAGACTGCTATAGCTGGAATACTCCCTCTATAGTGGGACCGTCATAGCGAGATGAGGCAGCTATGGAAGCCTTCATCATCCTTGACTTCCAAGAGGTGAATCCATGGCGCCTCTTACAAAATTTTCCAATTATTGTCATTTTAAGCCCAAATCAGTGTTGGGGAAGCATCCTAGGACTAGTATATGCAAATATTTAGTCATTTAAACTCCTAGCCATTCCCAAATTATTAAAAACAAAATCAACAACCCTTCATATTCCCCTCTATTTCAAGCCCTATTTGGTCATGAATCCTGAAATTTTGATACATAGAATGCCATAAAAGCATTGTAAATGTAAGAGAAGCAACCATGCTTCGACAATTCATTCAAATCTAGCCACAAATTTCAATTTCATATACCAACCCAAATCTACTTTATTTCTACAATTTAAAGCAAAATTATTGTGATAATGCGTGTAATAAAGTAAATAGATGAAGTTATAATTATAGTTACCTTGTTTTCATTGACGAGAGTGAAGTGATCGGAGAGGGGATGGGAGTTTTTGAGTGTAAGAGTTGAGAAATAGGTGTGAAACCCATAGCTCAATATTTTAAACTGACCCCTCCCGCTATAGAGGCCTAAAACCCGCTATATTGGCGCTGCTATAGAGGAAATATTTCTAATATATTAGGATCCAGTCACTCGGTGGCAGGAATTTTTTTGTCCATTGTGTTTTTGAATTCATTTTCTATCCAGTATATTAGCAAGGCCCTGGTTACCTTGGCTACTTGATGACGTTGTTCAAGTAGTCTCGTGTGACTCATAATTATGGAAATTGGTTAACAAATGGGGGCAGAGTAGTAATAAAATGGGGCTTAAAAATTTAGTGCGTTAGTAGTAAGAAATTCAGTAATGCAGGAAAGTTTTGTATTTATGGGATCATGGAGGGAGAACTAATGTCTAGCTGAGTTTCATTCCATCCTCTTCCTAGCGTGATTGTTTGGAGATGAATGACGGGTAAATTTGTATCTGTTGTAATGACATGTTCCATCGTTACTAAAGGCACATCGTCCAAGGGCACGAGGTACGAGAATTCTTGTAAATATGGTCTCGAGCTAGTGCGTATCGACTTAGTTCAAAATTTTAGAATTTAAAATTTTGGGTCAGGCTAACATCATCTCGCTATAGCGAAAATTTTCCACTATAGCGGTGTCGTGGTGGCAACCTACTAGCCTCTATAGCGGGACACCGAGAACCAGAAATTAGTCCCTTATTTTATTATTTTCACTATTCCTATTTAGTTACAAATAGGTCAAGGTTTACTTCTAAAAATACCCTAGGGTTGCCTCATGGCCTTGGAGCAATAGAGAATAGGAATATGCTTGGACAGGGTAAAACCCATTATTTTCTCACAAATTTCACGCCGAAAATTACTGACACAAAGTCAGAAGTTCGTGGTCATACTTCTATAGCAGTTGCTTGGCGTCTAGATAGGCTAGGTTTAAGTGAGTAGTAAAGACCTGGGTTAGAAAACATATGCATGACATAGATTGACAGGAGATTCCATGTTTAGGCCTGCGGGCACAGTGTTTGGATGAATAAAAATAGTAATTCCGGATTTGTTTGAATACAACTTGATATTGTGTATAGTATTGAATATGGAGATATAAACAAGTATGTAGTGTTGTTATTGCTAAATCAATTATGGATAGTTGTAATGGTATTATGCTCTAAAGTTGTGTTAGAATCTAATGAAGACTGATTTAGAGATGATTGGTAACTCGGTGGAAATTAAATGAGGATGCTAGGTGGAAAAGTACACTTGGTGATAACTTAGGTTAAGATGGAAGGTTGGATGTGTTAAGGTGAGAACCAAATGTGTGGATGTGTATCTTAGACATTGAAAGTCCTAGCCAAGCCCTCAATTGATATACAAAATCTTTGTGTGGCCTGCAACCTAATAGGTGATGGTTAAATGTAGTTGAAAGCCCAACTTAGTTTATGTGTGCATGTTAACTATTTCTTCGCATACTTGTTACAATTCATATTCAAAGAAAGTAAATCATTGAATGATATCATAAGTGTTAATCACATATAATGAGGTTATACTAAAGGCTTGTTGATTGTCCAAGTATGGTTGTTTATTCTTATTGTGGTTGTGATTGTTGTTATATTTGTTGCTATTTGTGGGATGAGCCGGTTAAGGAAATCTTCATGGGATTTATTAATATGATTATGGAATGTAATGTTTAAGGACAAATTCATGGTATTTATTATTATTCTTATAAGATAATTCGATAATGGACATCGTCAAAAGATTGGTTGGTATAAGGTTGACAGAAACTAGTTTCCATAGTATTGTGAAGAGATTTTTTGCTATTTTGTTTTGACTTCAACATTTCTGAATTGGGTGGCAAGGGTTCTCCTATCTTGGTGGATTAGAGTAGGTGCCCTCATGATCCTGATAGTTGGGTCGTGATAATGCAAGATCATTAAGCAATAAATAAGAAAATCCAGGACACATCATGCATGTGAGAGTAAAAGGACAAGAGCTGTTGCAGGGTAACTACCGTCATACCTATAGAAACTCCAACTGATCTGCAACATGGCTATACCCATAAATGGAAGTATAGTAAGTGTAGTATCAGTACAACCACAAATACTAGTAGGTGTCATTGGCTGACCAGGGTTCGAAATAAATAATAGTAATAGAAAATAGGGAGGAAATCATGACATCAGCTAAAGTTCTAGATACTAAACCCTCCCACCTAGTCTTTGGCACATTTCTTTTAGCATCTTTGTTACCTATCTATCATTTAACATTTTTGTGTATCTTTGTCCTTTGCCAATACAGCCCTTCCTTAGGTTCCCTAAGTCCTGTCTTGTTCCTCTCACGACAAATCCTATCGTTTAAAGCCAACACTATCATGACCCTCTACTCCACCTCTAACAATTACGCACAACACTACGATCCCCACTATTTTAGCATACTATAAGGACTAGACCGGGTCGCCCAATATACCCCTCATACCTATAAGACCTGAAACACAACCAAGTACAATCATCAACCTTTACTCAAATGAATATACAGATATAAAAAACATCAATGAAACTTAAGCAGGTTCTTCCACAAGATTCACCACAATATACACATATGCATACTCAAATGAATATGATGAATGCATATACATCTCAGGAAAAGGACAAGGAAGACATGGCAAGGGATATTACAGAGGCTGAATACTTACCCTTAATCATGTAGATATTAGATGCTTTATTTGTACTGTTATTGGTTCTGATGCTTTTGAAGCTAGGATGTATTACATAGGATAGTAGATAATCCATTTATGCTATTGTGCTGTAATGTACAATTTTTGTATTTCAATGAGAATTTATCTACTTCTACCAGAAAAAAAGATGTACATATCATTTCAATTTCATCTCCACATCCTCTCGATATCATATCACCATCATCTCAACATCATCACAATATCATTCTCAATATCATCATCAATATCATCTCAACATCATCACAACTTCATATCAACATCATCATCAATATTATACTCAATATCATAAACATCATTTCAACATATCATACTTAATATCATTCTCAATATCATCGCAACATCATCTCAACATTATTATCAATATCATGCTCAATATCATATGCAAATACAATATGCAGTCAATAATCACAACTAATGCCCGAAAGCGAATGACAAACACCCAATTAACATATAAGCGCAGAGTCAAACAACTCTTTAATATCATTAAACCCCATCGTACTGAAGGCTATTCAAGCACCTACCTTATATGTTTGTATTGATGAATATAGCTATAAGCATGTATGAGAACCCACAGAGTCCAATCCCAGGTGACACCTGACAACTCCGACTCACCGACATACGCTCATACTCCCAGGTCATCACTCATACCTTTGTAGCCACCCCAAAACCAATTATAGTACCTACCATTTACTCACACTTACATTAACTATCTACCTCCATCCCGGATACTAAGTACATCGCTCACTTCCCCTCCCTTCTACCTTGGATATGTTCACAAACCTATTTATATCTAACTATAACCATGTATGCACACCCCTACAACTCTTCCAACAAGTCTAAACCGATCGCTACAATTAAGAATCCACCAACAACCTACTCTGGACCCAATTCATGCTCATTTCATTCGTAGGTCATCCTTCCCCTTCTTATAACCTATTAACTACATTTATATTCATCGACTTGACTTTAAGTCATGCAAAATCATACTCCTGTACCATTTAGAAGCAACTAGTTCAATAATACAGTGTCTAACATTACACAGTCGTAACCTAGTCCAGTTATTATTATTTTGTCCATCCAAACTCCGTTCCCAAAGCATAAAACATGAAATCTCTCGACATTACTATCATTATTATGTGCATCTAGTCCATTTCTACTACAATTAAAACATAACCTGCCTCTTAGACAAATTCCACTGCTATGAAGAGCGGAGAGTTGTCCCATGCACACATTGTCCTTTTTCTAATGTCAAAAACTGCGCCAGAACATTTCAAAATTTCTTGATAAGGCTTGGCATCTAAATTCTCAGCGTTCTAGATATAGGGTTCACTTGAAGTATTTTTGGAGAAGGGAGACAACATAAATTCTCAGCTGAATGACGGTTTTAACTAACCCTTGAGCTGGCTACTGCCCGACTGTCACTGCAGTGACACAGGTGCCGTTCCGCTACAACAGCGGGTCAGAAGGCCTGGCCCAATTTTTAAATTTTTGGCCTAGTTAGCTTTTGGGCCGTAGCTTTTTCCCATGAAATAATTTCTACAAGATCCGGAATGAGGATTTCTTAGTCGCAATATTTTTCTGGGATGGTTTTTAACATAACGACCATTTGGGTCATAACATATGAGAATGTTGATCGATAATTTTCTTTCATCAAGTTTAACTTGTATAAAAGCATATATCTTTAATAATTCTTTAATTTTCTTAGCATCAATAATTAATCTTTCCCTCAAATAATTTATTGAAAATGATTTCCATTTTCTTCTCCAAATCTTTTGCTCGATTTTTCTACTATTGTTTTTGTTCAGTACTTCAATTTAACTGAAGGGCAGGATTCATATTTAACTAAACTTTTTAACCTTTCATACTCAATGTGTCTCAAATACCGTACGATATTATCCCTAGACATAATATCGTTTGGCCAAACTTTAGGATGTCTAAACAAAACTAAGACTACGGATAGTGTCATGATGTCTTTAAGTCAGCCATCGGATGCTAGGTTAAGAAAAGGGCATTTATCTAAAAGGTAGTATTCATATTTAACTAACTTTTTCAAACTTTCATACTCATTGCGACTCAAATACTTTATGATGTTATCCCTAGACTTAGTTTCATTTTTCCAAACTTTAGGATGCCCAAACGAAACTAAGTCTATGGATTGTTTCATGAGGTATTTAAGTCACACAGAGGATGATAGGTTAAAAAAGTTGGTCAAACATGAAAACTACCTTTCAGATAAATTCATTTTTCTTGATAAGCTACTTGTTCTCTCCTTGAAGTTCCTTGTCACGTTTGGTACACAATAGAGGAGGAAGAAGAAGAGAAGAACTTTATTTGAGGGGAAAATGTAAGAGTAAATGACTAATTGTGATGGTAAAAGAGGAGCATTGAAATGTATATAAAGATACATAATGAGATTTGTTAATAACTATAGTTGTAAAATCATGTAAAGTAAATGTAGAAAAATTTGTCCCATTTTCTTGGTAAATTTATTGGACGATTTGATTTTTGGATTTTTAAATATTTTCTTAAAAAGCTTCAAAATTCAAAATTTCAACTAGAAATTCAGACCATATTTATTGAGTTATAAAATTCTAATGATCAGTGGGTGACATTGCATATATGAAATGTATCAAGAGAAAAATGTATAATGAGACGTGTTAAAACCATATGATCAAATGACTTCACGTACATTTTCAAACTTATTTCAAATATAAAAATAAATTGATATTATTTCCTAATCTATACAATTCGATGTCATCCTAATGGTATATATCCAATTTATTTTTTAAATATTTGCGATGTGTTGACCCTATTCGAGCTTTTATATGTAAATATAATTTTCTATAAACTTCAAAATATTCCAAACCAAAAAACTTTCATAAAATCAACCAACAACCTTAGGAATCAAGCCACCCACTTCTGCAACTCACAAATACCATGAAGCAACTATGAAAAGGGGTAAATCGGTCAAAACACATAAAATTCTAAAAAAACATTGTGAGATTTGTTACATCATCTACAACTAAAACACACGTTTCTCCTCGAATGTAAGAGCAAGAAAGGTACCTAAATTGTCGAAAAGCTAGGGATATCTACTCTGCATGTCTGACTCTACCTCCCACTTAGCCTCCTATATTGGATGATGCTTCCGCTGAACCTTCATTGAGTCAATATTCTTGGACCTCAACTTTCTGGTCTGCCTATCCAAAATTGTTATAGGCTCCTCCTCAAAAGTCATATTTTGATCCAAATCAACCGAATCCCTCTGAATCACATGAGAACCATCAAAATGATACTTCTTTTATATTGAGACATGGAAAACTAGATGTGCAACTAAAAGACTAGGAGGTAAGGCAATAGAATAGGCTCTCCAACACGCCGAAGAATCTCAAAAGGGCCAATAAACTTTGGTTTAAGCTTTCCTTTCCTTTCAAACCTTATCACACCTTTCATGGGAGATACCTTCAATAAAACCTACTTACCAACCATAAAATCCAAGTCACAAACTCTCTGATCTACAAAAATCTTCTTCCTATTCTAGGCTACCAAGATCTGATCCTAAATCAACCTTACCCTGTCTATTAAATAACTCACGAATTTTATGCCCAATAGTTTAACCCCAAATGACTCAAACCAACCAAATTGAGATCTACACCTTCTTCTATAAAAAACCTTGAATAGCGCCATTTAAATGCTACAATGATAACTGTTGTTGTACGCAAACTACACCAAAGGCAAGAAATGGTCCCAATGACTACCAAAGTCAATCACGCAAGCAAGAAGAATATCCTCTAAGGCCTGAATAGTCCGTTCCGACTATTTTTCAGTTTGCGGGTGAGAACTTATGCTCATCTCTAACTGAGTACCCAACTCACACTGTATAGAGCTCTAAAAGTGTGAATTGGACTGAGTACCTCAAACTGTGATCCTCCTTCATAATCAACCTAGTTAAATCACTAACCTTAGGAACACAAATCTGACCTTTGATCCTCAAAATACCCTCCTAATCAAGAATCACCATTCTTGCAACCCCCCCTCCCCCCCCTCCCCGCTCTCAACATTTTGTCTAGGATAATACACAACTTCACATCCTCTAACATTCTATCTCAATTCTGCTCCATCAATAGGGATTGCGCCTCAACACAAGTAAGAAATCTGCCTGACACAGAAATGTCAAGCCTCATGAAACTATTAGCCAAACATTGAACGTCCAAAGCAATCATGAAACTATTATCCAAATATTAAATGTCCAAAGCAAAAGGTCCCTCCTAAGCCATCAACAAAGCTAGGATACCCATACTCTCCACTTTTTTACTCAAGCAATCTGCCACTATATTGGAATTTCCCTATAATAGAGGATAGTCATGTCTTAATCCTTTAGTAACTCCAACCACCTACACTATCTCAAATTCAAGTCCTTTTGGTTGAAGATGTATAGAAGGTTGCGATGATCAGTAAAAACTTTACTGTAAAATCCATGCATATAATTTTGCCACAACTTCAAAACAAATACCTTGCCGCCAACTCCAAGTCATGGGTAGAGTTGTTGTTTCCATGGGTCTTTATTTGACTCAAAGCATATGCTATCACCTTACCCTTCTATATCAAAACACCACCAAGACTAACTTCTGAAGCATCACAATACACAAAAAAGCCCTCACCTTCCACTTGTAAGGCTAAAATAGGCATTGAAGTCATAAGGTTTTAAGCTCTAGAAAGCTCTTCTCACACTCATCCGACCACTAAAATACAATATTAGTTTGAGTCAATCTAGTTAAAGTAGCCACTATAGTAGATAAGTCCTACATGAACCATCTATAATAGCAAGCTAACTCAACAAAACTTAAAATCTCAATAGGTAAAGTAGGCCTGAACCAATCTCAAACCTCCTCAACGTAGGCTAGATCGACCATAATACCATAATTTTCAACCACATGCCCCAAGAATGATACAAAATCGAACCAAAACTCATTCTTTGAGAACTTGGCATTCAATATCTCATCCCTCAACCTTTAGAGAACAGTCCTCAAATATTTTTCATGATATGCCTCATTCTTGGAGTACACCAACATATCACCGATGAACACAATCACAAAAGAATCAATAAAAGGCAAAAATATTCCATTGATCAACTCCATTAAAGTTTTTGGGGTGTTAGTCACCCAATGACATCACCAAGAACTCAAAATGAACATATCGGGTCCTAAAAGTTGTCTTACAAACATCTAATGCCCTAGTATTTAACTTAAGGTACCTCAATCTCAAGTTAATTTTTGAAAATGCTAAAGAACCCTAAAGATGATCAAATAAATTATCACTATAAAGAAGAGAATTCTTGATGATACCTTATTCAATTGTCGATAGGTGAGATAAACGTGCATGGACCCATCCTTCTACTTTAAAAACAACACCAGAGCATCCAAAGGTGAAACACTAGGCCTAATAAACCCCTTACTCATCAAATCATGTAGCTAATCCTTTAACTATATCAAACCCATCCTATAAGGAGGAATAGAGATAGGTTTAGTGCCCGGATGTAAGTCAATAGGAAAATTAATTTCTTGATCTGGAGGAACACCCCGTAAATCAGAAGAAAACACAACCATTAACTACCTAAAAACCCATAATGACTATATTGGAGGAGTGTCAACACTAGTAACACACATATATGCCAAGTAATAAACATACCCCTAGACCACTATCTGTAGAGTCTAAAGAAAGGATGCAATCCATAGTAACATTTCAATTCTAACCTCAACATAACTAAGGTAACAGTCTTGGTATGGAAATCCAAGACAACATGATACGAAGAGGTCCAATACATACCCAAAATCATATTAAAATCTATCATGTCTAGAATAATTAACTCCACCCATGTAGCATAGGATCGGTACACCATATACTCACTCAAAGAATCACTTACTAGGGTAGAAACACTAATGGACACAACAAGTAACTCATATATCATATCAATAGCTGTAACACCCCGAATTTCCAAACTAGGATCTAAGCCATTTTAAAATATGTTCAGACCCAAACCTAATGATTTCTAATTTTACATAGGTGTTGAGATAAATTCCTTAGTATGGGAAGAGCTTTTTATATGAATTAAGGTCATAAGGAACCTCTAGCACGAAGTTGAGTTGAAATCTTTTTTACCGATTGAACTTCCGTATAAGATATTACTAGGATCAACTTTAAAGGGGCATAACTCCAAACATATAAAGCATTTTGTAGCTCAAGACCCACCAAATGAAAAGTATTTCTATTTTATTTTGAACACCACTAACCATTTGTTAATCCAATATTGGAGTAAAATGTTATCATCATTTTACCAGAGGGTGTCTGTCTGCCAGCGATCAACGGATGAAGTTGAAAACAAAGTTGATGATTAATCACATGGGCGATGATTCATCAAGTGAACCATAGAAACTAACCAGTAAGCTCAAAATTTGGCCAAAAATTTGATGGTTTGGATGATGATTTGTCAAGGGGTTGATGGTTCATCACCTGGACCGTCAGACAAATTTTGTTTTTGCAGATTTAAAATATTTTCTTAGGGATAGTTTTGTCCTTTACTTACCACAAAACTACTCCTATATTTTTGAAACCCCAATAAGGGTTATTTCTCATTAAGAAACATATTGATAGTCTCTCTAACCTCTTTCTTATTCAAGAAGCATGTAAGAAGGAATTCTAAATACCCATAACTCCAAAGATTTCAAGTTTAAGAATTTCTCTAATAATTTGCTTCTTTCAGGTATATGGGATTTTAACAAGGGTCTCCTTTCACCTTTGTGTGTTTAAATGTTTTTGAAAAACATTACCTATAAGTTTCAGGATTTTAGGGTTTGTACCAATTTCAATATTTTCATTCTAAATCAGTATATCTATAATTAGTTTATGATAAATTCATGTTTTCAAACCATTTTGAGTAGATTTCATAACTTAGTATTTTACACTATTTCCCTAACTTAACTTTACAATATATTCATATGAAATTTCATTCAGTTTGTCAACCCTCGTGTGTTATGAACACACGATGACTTAAAATTTATGTATATTATTAGTATAGTATTCAGTAGTTTCAGTTTTGTAGGCCTCCATAGTGCTTTTAGATAGCATATGCTAATAGTATTTTTAGATACTATATACTATCAAACTATTAGAAACTTCATGAATCAGGGTGTAGGCTTTCGGTCCAGCTTTATAGATTCTTTCCAAATCCCAATCCTTATATGTTTCTTTTTATGCATTTAATCCAGCCTTCTCATGTACCCATAAATATACAAGTCTCATGATTCTTTAGTATATAATTTATGTATTCGTACTCATATAATAACCAGGAGCAGCGGCTCATAGCTGTAAGAAACATTACATACATGAAATCCAGATATGCCATCAATACTTTTGAACACTTTTTCCTAAGTGTAAGTTTCACGATTAGCATGGTACCCAGAATGCCATCAATGATCATCGACTAGTTTACTTATAAAAGTAATGTTCACTAGTAGTATGACAGTCAGGTATGGCATCCATGATTATAGATAGTTTGACATTCAGATATGTCACAATCAGTATTCTTAGGAGCTATTAGTTATATTTAGTTGGGAGTAGCACTTAGCACCGAGTTGGTCGAGGGTTCAATGCACCCAAGTCCTAAAACTATGTGCCACCATAGGCTAAGGGGTCCTCACCAGTTGAGAGTGTCTCTCCTTAACCAAATGGGCTCATGATTCAATTCACGTCAGTCAGTGTTCATACCTTTGGCAAGGTACAGAGCATCCTCCCAACTGGGGTACTTGTTGGACTCCATTTAGCTCCGATGGAGTATGTGTATTAATAGTATCTCCCACAGTTCTAGATTTCAGTATTTGCATGACCCTCAGTTCTGTCTAGTTCACAGTATTTCAGTTATCTCAGAATATTTATGCATTTAGCATATTCGTACACATCAGTATTACTTTTGATTTAAATAATTTATATTCCATACGCTCAGTTATATATTATAGTACTTATCTCACATGCTCAGTACATTTAAAGTACTAACTGGATACCTCTTCTGCCTACATTTTTCATGTTATGTAGATTCAGATTCTCATTCTCATGCTCTTGGCTAGTTCATATTGTAATCTCCGGTCCATAGTTGATGAGTTATCCTATTTTGAGAACTTCATTCAATTAGTAGTCATATCAGTTATTTTTATTTATATAGTGATTAGAGATAGTCGGGGTCATGTCCCGCCTAATTCTAGTCAGTGTTAGTAGAGGCTTCATAGACAGTCATTAAGAGTTTATGTATTTAGTTCCTGTTTCTTTCTTTATAATACAATGTTGTAAACATTTTTAAACAGTATTGTATTCAACAAATTATTTATTATACTGCTTCTGCTTAGCATTCCCAATTTTAAATATTTTTGTTCAGTTGCTCATGGATTATGCTAATACTATGGGATAACTTGGGACCACTTATGGTTCTAAGAACTATGTTACGTCTAGGGTATAGTATCAGGTACTAAAAAACTTTGTATTAGAATATAGAGTTCAAGTGTCCTAGGGTGTCCATGAAGCCATGTCTAGTAGAGTCTTGCAGAATTGTATAAAGACATTTGTACTTTTCTTCGAGAGGCTTTAGGGAATTTAGGAAATGTTACCTTTCTTTCATATTCCGTATTGTTCCATAGAGTTATTCTCTACCAAGTATATGCATATTCGAGCATTGCTCCATCTTTGCTTGCTACGCCTCATTTTTGAGGTAATAGAAATAGTCATGCTTAAATCTCTCTGATAATCTTTTTTTAGATAAAGCCTAAAGATAATATTAAGCCTACACAATGGCTTGAGGAGCCCATTAGTGCTTTTAAGATCAGTGATTTATAAGAATTTACTCTTGTCTATGTAAATCGTGTATCTGATCTAAAGTAGGATATATTCTCAGACCCATTCTCAGAATCTTATGGAAGAATGACCCTAATGTTATATGTGTGAGTCTAGAAGTGTAGCATTTATAGAGTGGTTAGAATATTAGAACACTTAGACAGTATCATATGAGTGAATAGGTGTATAGTGTATTATGTGGTGGTAAAGAAGATTAGTAAGTCCATGAAAGAAGAATGTGCATGTAGACTAAATTTAGATAGAAGGTTTGGTTTAAAATGATTATACTTTGTTATAAATTTTGGAGGACTAGTGTTTCCTTGATACCTATATAGTAGTTAAAGGTTGGTATAGTGTATGAGAAGTTTAGTGGCTATCCATGATGAATGTTAGTCTCCAAGTATGAATTGTGGTTGCTAAATAAGATAAAGATAATGACTATGTGGTGATAATGGTGCTCATTTTATGGAATAGATCTAGTAGGTTGACCTAGCATATACATGAATGTAAGTTGATTATATTTATAATGATTTTGGTGGTGCAAGTTTTAGGTTTATGTGATTGCTATATAGAGTAGTTAGTTATGGTGTAGTATTTTAGAAAGGGGGCCCAACATAAGATTTGCATCTTTTGATGTAGTCTTTCAGAGAGGGCCTTAGTATCCATGTGTACAGATGCACCCCGACATTTACAGTAGGATAAGGTAGCTTAATTTAGAGTGTATTGAGAATACCTGCAAACTCACAAAGGCGACATTGATCTAAGGGCGTGATGATAGAGGGTAGAACCAGTCAGGTTTGAGATTCAAGTGATAAGGTTAGTGAGTGATAAAGCATAGCTAAGGGAATACATAGACATACTCCCATCTTAAAAAATTCAGTGTGCTCCTTCTATTATGACTCTCTACTCATGTCTTACATATTAGTGCCATGATCATACTTCCTACTCATGCACTTCAATCAGATTTATGCATATTCTCAGTTTCATTATTCCTAGCATGAGAAGTAAAAGTATCACTCAATAGTCTTAATCATACTCCACGAATCCATGAATTTCAGTCTCATGACATACAACTCATGACTCATGCACCCATGTTTCTCAGTATGCTTCACTCCAAGAATTTATGATACACCCTTAATGAATAGTAAAATCATGTTATGTCAAGTATGTCCTCAGGTTGGATCTCTCTAACAAATCCATACCTATGATACTCTATTCCTCATGCCCTAGTTAAGTGTCAAATTTATCTATAGTATTCTTTCTTGCTCTAGGTCCTCATGTTCTAGCCCTTCAGTGACCCTCCTTATGTTATAATAGTAGTGTTGATGGAAGCTAAATAATAGGTGTGAATGTGTCTATTGAAATACTTTTGGATGGGGACTAGAAGGGATTAGTGACTCCTTATTTAGAAGTGAAGGTTGATTGTATTAGGCAACAAGGAGAAATGTTTTTGTAAAAGTGATAGCTCCTAGTGGGTATAGACCTCAGTTTCCCCTAGTTGAGACTTGCGTGTTTACCTTATAGATAGCACTTTGTACCTCTAATTTAGGCTTAAACAGAGTAAGATCACACAGTTAAACTTAGCCTTTAGCATCCTTGAGTAGTGTGCCCTTAAGAGAATTTGAAATTAAATTTTGTGAAGTGTAGTGTGTCGTAAGGAAGAGCATTCTTGAGAAGTATTGTTAAGCTTGAAATTTAATAGCTGCATCACTTAAGTCATAGTAATCCTATTTTTTCTTTTGTCCTGCATGCCCATATTCCATATTATATAGTTTTAGCCAGAGAATATCTCTTATTCGAGTTGATACCATCTCTATTACATGAACCTATTAATAGACTCTGAGAATTAGACAGTGTTGGGATTCCTTATTTGAATACCTTTCTTAGCTCATGCTCAAAATTCTTTCCCCTAAATGTCATTAGAAATTCTAACAAGGAGCGTCAGAGGAAACATATATTCCTTTGTTAGTGACTCTTAGAAATCTTACTCTTTTATCTATCACTTCTTAGTTTTACATGTATGTTTGTTCCAAGTATGCTTTAGTTGAGTTCTAATCTCTTAAAGATAATCAGTTCCTTATAGCCCAGCAAGTCAATTCAGGGGTCAGATAGGAAAATAAAGAAATTTTCCCTCTTTCCTCCAAGTCTTACTCTCTCGAGCTCCATGTATATGTTTAGTCCGTGTTATTTATTATGTGAAATCATGCTATGTGTAAACTCAAATGAGCCCTTACTCCTAGTATAAACAAGTCTGCCATGTCTGATATTCAGTTCCAGTTAATCGATTTTATGTTGGTAACTTTATTATTTCCAACATATGTTAATTCCTCAGAGAAAAAGAGTGGTAGTTTTCCTCCTATATTTACTCTTCTAAGCATCATGTTCTTGCTAGTTACATGCAATCTCCTATATACTCAGGTCCTCCATGTTCAATAGAGTCAGTATTCCTAGCTCTTGTCAGCCACGCCATGGTACATGTTAAGTTATTATAGTTCAATCACATCCTTCATGTATGTTAGTATCATTAGTTAATCCCATGATATTGTCTAATATGATTAACTCCAGTTCAGCCTTCATTCTAGGACAAATGATCCCAAGAGGGAGATACTGTAACACCCCAAATTTCCAAACTAGGATCTGGGCCATTCTTTAAATATATTTGTATCCTAATATGATGATATATAATTTTACATAGGTGTTAAGATCAATTCTTTAGTGAGGGAATATCTTTGGATATGAATTAAGGTCATAAGGAACCTCTAGTACAAAGTTAAGTCGAAACCTTCTTTATCGATTGAATTTTCGTATACAATTTTACTAGGGAATACTTCAAAGAGGCATAACTCCTAACATATAAAGAGTTTTGCTTCTCAACACCCACCAAATTAAGGTGTTCGATTCTTCTTTCAAACACTGTCGGTAGTTTGTTAATCCATTATCGGAGTAAAAAGGTATGATCATTTTACCTGAGGGTGTCTGTCTTCCAGTGATCGATGGACGAAGTTGATGAAAAAGTTGATGATTCATCACATGGGTGATGATTATTCATGTGACCCATCAATCCTGATAACTAATCTCAAAATATTTCCAAAATTTGACAGTTTGGATGACGATTCATCAAGGGGTTACAGAATTTTTCTACAGTTTTAAAATGTTTCCCAAGGGATAGTTTGCTCCTTTACTTACCCCAAAACCTCTCCCATGATTTCAAAAACACAATATAGGTTATTTCTTAATAGGAAATGTATCGATAGTTTCTCCAATTTCCTTTTCCCTTCTCCTAAAATTCAAGAAGAACTTAAGAAGGGTTTCTCAAAACCTATAACTCCAAAGCTTTCAAGTTCAAGAATTTTTCCAAGAATCTCCTTCTTTTAGGTATGTGAGATTTCAACAAGGGTATCCTTTCACCCTTGTGTCCCTAAATGTTTTAGAAAAAAATCACCTATATGTTTCAGGATTTTAGGGTTTGTACCAATTTCAAGATTTTCATTCAAAATCAGTATATCTATGATTAGTTTATGATAAATACATGTTATCAAACCCTTCTAATTAGATTGGATAACTTAATATTTTAAACTTATTCTTTAGTTTAACTTAATAGTATATTCATATGAATTTTCATTCATTTAGTAAACCCTGGCATGTTATGAACACATGATGACTTAGCATTCATGCATATTATCATTCTAGTATTCAGTATCTTTCAGTTTTGCAGACCTGCATAGTGCTTTCAAATAAAGCATATCCTAATAGTATTTTCAGATAATACATAGTAGCATACTATTAGCAACTTCATGAATTAGGATTTAGGATTCAGGTCCAGCCTTATAGATTCCTTCCAAATCTCAGTCCTCATATGTTTCTTTTTATGCATTTACTCTAGCTATCTCATGTTTCCCCAAATTTTTTTAACATGATTCAGAAGTACATGATTTATATATGAGTATTCATATTATAACTAGGATCTTCGGTTCATAATAGAAAGAAGCATGACATGCATGACATCCAGTTATGCCATCAAATCTTTTGATTAGTTTTCCCTAAGAGTAAGTTTTATGATTAGCATTGTACCCTAAATGCCATCAATGATCGTGGAACAGTTTTCTTATAAAAGCAAAGTTCACTAGTAGTATGGTCATCATGTATGAAATCCAATAATATGAATAATTTGACATCCAGATATGTCAGTGTTATCCAGAGTTATCAACTGTATTTAGTTAGGAGTAGTCCTTAACACCAAGTTTGACTAGGGTTCAGCGTACCTATGTCTTAGAACTACGTGTCACCGTAGGCTAACCTTGCCAATTCAGAGTGTCTCCCTTTGCCTGAATAGGCTCATGAGTAAATTCACGTCAGTCAGTGTTCGTACCCTTGGCAAGTACAGAGCTACAAGTTGGACTCTATTTAGCTAAGATGGAGTATGTCGGTTAATAGTATCTCCCACAATGTGAGACTTCAGTATTTACATGACCCTCAGTTCAGTCTAGTTCACAGTATTTAAGTTATCTCAGAATATTCATGAATTTAGTATTTATGTTTATCCAGATGAGTCCTTGCATCTTAGAACACATAAGTATTATTTTTGATTTAAATATTTTATATTCCACATGGTCAGTTATATATTATTTTGCTTATCTCTCATGCTCAGTACATTCAAAGTACTGATTGCATACTACTTCTGCCTATATTTTCATGTGATGTACATTCAGGTGCTCATTCCATGCTCGTGTCTACTTACGATTGCAACCTCCGATCAACAGGTGATGAGCTCTCCTATTTTGGGAACTCCTGTTAGTTAATTTTATTTATACAATGATTAGAGATCACTAGGGTCATGTCCCAACTAATTGTAGTCAGTGTTAGTAGAGGCTTCATAGACAGTTAGTCAGAGTTGATGTATTTAGTTCCAGTTTCTTTATTTATATTCCAGTGTTGTAAACGTTTTCAAACAGTTTTGTATTGAACTAGTTAGTTATGATATTGCTTTCGCTTAATATTCCCAGTTTTATATGTTGTTTCTTAGTTGCTCATGAATTATGCCAGTACAATGGGTTGGCTTTGGACCACTTTTCATTCTAAGCACCGTGTTACGTCTAGGGGGTAGTCTCGGGTTGTGACAATACCCGAAGAAAAATATGTAGTCTCATATGAGAAAGTAAATCTAGGATCAAACAATACTAAAACAGGCTGATGGTAAATTGGAATGATACTTGTAATGACTACATTAGAGGCCTCTACCTATGGTCTACTCGGGAATGCATAACACTGACCATGTCCACTCTCAATTTGAGAAAATCCACGACCACCATAATGAGCTGCCTAAGCTCCACCTCTAGTATCTTTAGAATCACCTCTACCACTCTATGTACCTCCTAAAACTGGTGGTGTCGGTACCTCATAAGTATGTATCTGAGAACTATATTGTGGACGACCCTGCTGACGCCTGAGTATGAAAGGTTAAAAAATATAGCATAAGTTTCACTTACCAACATTGAAAAACATGAACTAGTACATGATTACCAACAAAATAAAACTAGGAAAACTATTTTTAGAAAATAATGTTACAAAAAGTAGTTATATTCTCATATGATCAGTTATCATGTCATTTTATTGGTATAAGACTAGCTTCGCTTCTACCCACCAAACCTTTTGATGCTCCCTTACATGAAAAGCATCACTTTGATCTACATCATTCTTAGTTGTCCGATCAAAATTATAGAAATGTGATTGAAGTATGAGCAATCTGAGAATGTTGATATCTTATTTTCTTTCATCAAGTTTAACTTGTATAATAGAATATATCTTTAATAATTCTTTAATTTTCTTAGCAATAATAACTAATCGTTCCCACAATAATTGATCGAAAATGATTTCCATTTTCTTCTCTAAATCTTTTGCTTGATTTTCTTTTTCTTTTTTGTTCAATCCTTCAATTTATCTGAAGGGCAAGATTCATATTTAACTAACGTTTCATACTCAGTGTGACTCAAATACCTTAAGATGTTATCCCTAGCCTTAGTTTCATTTGGCCGAACTTTAGGATGTCTAAATTGTTACGACCCAAATGGTCATGATTGACACCTACCCTAACACTATGATGGGAGAACCATCTAACCTATCCCTTTTAAACCAAGTTATCCTAGTCAAAAGTTACTTTTATCAACTCATTAATTAACGTCACTAACACTATAATAATCGACCAAAATAAAATCCAAACTAAATCAAATATTACTAAAGAATAGAGTGTAGAATCTCACTATTTATAACAACCATCGGGGCCTGAAGTCATCATATAAGAACAACTAAGAGTGTCCCCAACTATGGCTAAAATATTTTCCATATACATGAAATAAA
Organism: Capsicum rhomboideum; assembly: GCA_031232105.1. Taxonomy (NCBI): domain Eukaryota; kingdom Viridiplantae; phylum Streptophyta; class Magnoliopsida; order Solanales; family Solanaceae; genus Capsicum; species Capsicum rhomboideum. Next base: position 148,305,187 of record CP124714.1, on the reverse strand, counting down.
ATACGAAAATGTCTTAGTTATAAAACAAGGGACATGAACAAAAGTTAGAATTTTCAATGGCTGTCTGGTCATGATGCTCACCCTTGAATCAAAATCTGCAACTCCTGGCTAGAGTCGAGGTCTCATCTCAAATGCTGGAACACGCTCTGTCCACACAAAAAAAGAGCATGGGTAGCATTAATACATCAACAAGTACTGGTAGGCTTCATAAGCTGACTCAACTCAACACTATACAAATAGGCAAACCAACGATCACAATAGAACTTATAACTAATGACAACCAACCACAAATATGACATTTCAATTCAGGACGAATACAAGCTTACAATTACACCTTATACACTTAGTCAAATTCATCAACAAGGTTCAATCACAACATATAATTAGAAATATACAGTCAAATGCATATGATGAATGTATGTATGCAAGATGTACATCTCATCTCTTTCTCATCTCAATCTCATCATCATCTATCATTTCATCATGATCTCAATATCGTCATCATTATCAATGTCACTATCAACATCATCATTATCATTATCTCAATTACATCATAAATATCATCAACTCATCTCTACAAGAACACAATATCCACCATCAATATCAATGAAAACGCAATGTGATAAATAATCAAAAGTAGTGCCTGAAAGAAATTACAAACACTTAATTTACATATAAGCATAGAGTCAAGCAAGTTTATTTTCTACAAATAAACTATAACCTACCTCGATTCCCTACTCGAATAACTTTAAGTCCACAAGCTTTCCTTTCCTTTCTTTTTCAATCCATTCTTGATCTATAACAACTTTACACACTGATTTGAATAATCTCATCTTTACAAACCATTAGAAATCTATATTTATCGATTTAAACCATAAACTTACCCTAGTTCATCATCTTAGGATTTTCTACCTTTTATACCATATGAATCCTCCATATTTTAACATGAACAAAAATAATTCTAGTCAATCAAGTGCTTTATAACACCCTAGGATCATTACTAACTGTATTTAGTCAAACTCCTATAAATTTACATTTAGTTCATAAATTAGGGCTAAACCCCAATTTCTACTATGAACCTGATTCTATCAATTTCTAAGGATTCTAGGAAGTAATTCAAGTTTAGAAAGTAGAAAAACCTTACCTCAAAAGATAAAAACTTAGAAAAACCTTACCTCCAAATATAAAACCCCCCAAAAGTGCAGAAAATCTCCTCTTTCTAAGCCTCAACTCATTTTTGGAAAAGTGGGAATGTAAAATGAGTTTTTTGGTTTTTAAAAAAGGAATTCTGCATTTTTACCATAGCGGTGGTAAACTTACCACTGCGGCAGTAAAAGTACCGTTGCACCAGTCCCAACACAGGAACTCAGGACCTCATCCCAGTTCATGCTATTTTACAACACACCTCTCGAAATCCGACATCACGAATGAATCATTTCACAGTAAGCTCTATAACCAGAGTTCTATTAATTCATTTTACGTACGGGAAGGTTCTACAGCTTCCTAAACTCGTGGTCTACCACAAAATAAATTCAAATAAACCCACCAATGATAAATTTAGAACCAGATTTCCTTAGACCATCACACCCTCAAAATACACCTAAGACTAGGCCAGCCCTGAATTTTTCAAAAATTGTCTAAGGGAAAAATTAGCGAAGGTTCTACTCTTTATTTCAGGGTAACGATGAATTAAGTCATTACATTAGATACCAATTTACCACTAGTTTATCCCCGAATGACAACTAGCCCAAAATGACAAAACTAAAGCCAGAGTAAGTACCCGAGTCTATGAACAAATGAGGGTACATCTTGCGCATATCCACCTTAGTCTCCCAAGTTGCTTCCTCAACCAGATGGTTTCTTTATTGAACTTTCATGGACGGAATGAATCTTCTCCTTAACTTCTTTACATCCATATCCAATATAGGAATTGTCTCGTCTTCGTAAGAGAGCTCTTTGTCAAATAATTTGGAGTCCCAACGAATAATGTAATCACCATCACCATGGTACTTCTTAAGCATGGATAGGTGAAACACTGGATGAACCCCAGACAATCTAGGAGGCGAGGCCTGCTTATAATACTCTGACCCTACTCCATTCAAGATCTCAAAGGGTCCGATATACCTTGGGCTCAACTTGGCCTTCTTACCAAAATGCATCACACCCTTTATGGGCGACACTTTTAACAACACTTTCTCAACTTTTACATATCTTACCTTCTCCATCTAAGCCTTGAGCATATCAGTGCCCCAAGGTGACACCTCAACTACATCAAACCATCCGATCAGTGACCTACATCTTCTACCATAAAAGGCTTCAAAAGGAGATATGTCAATGCTGGAGTGGTAGCTATTGTGATATGAAAACTCACACAAAGTTAAGTACTAGTCTCGTTTACCCCCGAAGTCTATTACACAAGCTCGAAGAATATCTTCAAGAACATGGATTGTTCGCTCTGGATGTCCGTCGTTCTGTGGATGGAAAACTGTTTCTAGGTACAATCTAGAACCTAATTCTGACTGAAACTTCTCCCAAAAGCTGGAGGTGAACTGAGAACCTCTGTCTGACATAATAGAAATAGGTACCCCATGGAGCCTTACAATCTCCTTCACATAAATCTTGTCCAACTTAGCGACATTATAATCCACCCTTACCAGAATAAAATGAGTCGACTTGGTAAATCGATCAATGATAACTCATATAGTGTCACATTTTCTTAAGGTTTTAAGGAGACCCACAAAAAAGCCCATGGTTATCTTTTCCCACTTCCAGTATGGAACGGGAATTCTCTAAAATGTGCCACCTGGTTTTCGATGCTCATACTTGACCTATTGACAATTCTGACACTTGGTCAAAAAATCCACAATGTCAAGCTTCATTTTTCTCCAACAATAATGTTGTCTCAAGTATCTATACATTTTGGTTGCACCTAAATTATAGAGTACCTAGAATTATGAGCCTCTACAAGAATAGCAGAAATTAAATTGCCCACGCGAGGCACACACGTGCGCCCTCAAATCCTCAACACTCTTTCTTCATCAAGAATGACTTTCTTAGCCTTGCCTTGCAGCACTTTTTCTCTAAGGTTACTTAGTTTCTTGTCTTCAAACTATCAACTCTTGATATTTTCAAAAGCTGTAGACTTAGCTTCCACATAGGCTAGCAATCCTCCCTTGCTAGTCATCTTTAATCTAATGAAATCATTAGCCAAAGCTTGTACTTCTCTAGATAATGGGCATCTCGACACCTCCAACCATGCCAAGCTTTCCATACTTACCGAGTTCCGACTCAATGCTTCTGCCACCACATTGGTCTTGCTCAGATGATAAAAGATTGAGATATCATAGTCTTTGATCAATTCCATCCATCTTTTCTATCTCAAGTTCATGTCTTTTTAAGTGAACACATGTTGCAAACTACGATTGTCTGTGAACACCTCATACTTCACCCCATAAAGGTAGTTTCTCCAAATCTTCAGACCAAAGACTACAGCTGCCAACTCCATGTCATGAGTGGGATAATTCTTCTCATAAAAGCTTCAGTTGTCCCAAAGCATAAGCAACCACATTCTGACCCCACATCAAAATAACACATAAACCCAATTGTACAGCATAACAAAATACAATGAAGTCCTTACCTTCCACAAGCAAGGTGAGAATTAGGGATGAATTTAATAAAGGTTTTAGCGTTTGGAAGCTCTACTCACACTTTTCATCCCACACAAACGAAACCTCTTTCTATGTTAGGCGGGTCATAGATGAAGCAATAGCAACACCTTTTTACAAATCAACGATAGTAACTGGCCCTGGCCAACTAAAAAAACTACGAATCTTGATGACATTTGTTGGTCTAGCCAAATTCTTAACAACTTCAACTTTATGCGGATCTACCATCACCCATTCCTTAGATACCATGTGTCCCAAGAAGGACACTGAAGTTACCCAGAATTCACCCTTTGAATATTTTTCATAGATTTACTTCTCCTTAAGTATCCCCATCACTATACACAAGTGAGCTTCATGTTCATCTTTACTCTTGGAGTACACAAAAATATCAGCAGTGAACATGATTACGAAAGAATCCAAATATGGTTTAAAAACCCTTCATCAGATGCATAAAAGTAGCATTTGAGGCATTGGTCAAATCAAAAGACATAACTAAAAACTCGTAATGCCTATAACGCATTCGAAAATCAGTCTTTAAGATGTCCTCCACCCTAATTTTGAGTTGATGGTAACCTAACCTCAAATCAATTTTAGAGAACACTGAAGCCCCCTGTAATTGGTCAAACAGATCATCTATCCTAGGCAAAGGATGTTTTTTGCGAATGGCCACCTTATTCAACTACTGATAGTCTATGCATATCCGCATACTACCATCCTTATTTTTACACAAAAAAAATAGGAGTACCCTAAGGCAAAACACTTAGATGAATAAAACCTTTTTCTAACATCTCTTACAACTGGGACTTTAATTCCCGTAACTCTACTGGTGCCATACGATAGGTAGGGAAAGAGATAGGGTGGATTCCTAGCTTTAAGTCTATACAAAAGTAAAACTCACGGTCTAGAGGCATACTAGGAAAGTCATCAAGAAATACTTCTAAGAATTTACACACAACTGGAACCAAAGATATAGGAGGTACTACTAAACTTTCTTCTCGAAGATGAACTAAAAATGCACTACACCCCTGCTAAACTAACTTCCAGGCACAAATAGCTAACACAATTCTTATAGGAGTAGGCTTAAAAGTACCCTGCCACTCTAACTTTTCCATCCCAAGAATAGCTAAAGTGACAGTCTTAGCATAATAATCAAGAATGGAACGATGAAGAGACAACCAACTCATCCCCAAAATAATATCAAATTCATCCATATCTAAAATCACTAAGTCTGCCAAAGTCTTAAACCTCATCAACATCATGGGACATGCTCGGTAGACTTGATCAATGCATACAGACACCCTAACTGGTGTGGACACTTACATAGGAGTATCAAGATATTTATAATCTAAATCCCATCCCAAAGCAAATTTAACAGAAACATAAGAGAAAGTAGATCGAGATCAAACAATACAGAAGCCATACAATCATAGACAAGAATAGTACTTGTGATCACAACATCAGAAGCTTTCACTTCAGGATGTGACGAAACATCATAAAGATGAGCCCTGTCACCACCCTGACTGCCACTTCTACTAGTCTGAGCACCACTTCTACCAACCTGTCCTCTACCTCAATAGGCTTTGTAACCACCCTCCTTATAGCTTGGACACTATGCCCACCTTGTAGACGACCCCTACTATTTACTCTACTACCACAACCTATTATAACTAGGTACTAGAAGTTGGTTACTGAGTCAACTGACCTACAGACAAGAAATTAAGACAAATCCTTTTGAAGTGGCCTAAACCTCCATACTCATGGTATCTGATGTCCAAGGTAGGTCTTTGAATTGAAGACAACAAAGGTGTATAGCTATCTGTCAGTGGAGGCTGATAAATGATCCAGATGGGCCTATTCAAGAAACATGCATAGCTGAATGATAAGGTGGAGAAGAATGAACCTGAGAACCATGAGCTCTCAAATAAGTACCACAGAACTGCCCTGATATTTGGGCCTTCTTTTCCTCTATATTAACCTCCTTATGATTTCCAATAGCTTTAGATTTCTTAGCAAACTCAACCACATCCTAGAAGGACTTGTGCAATGTCGTCACTGACAAGGTAACCATTTGAATCCCTGAATTTAAACCTTTCACAAAGTACCTGATTCGCTCTTCTTATGAAGTAATCAACTGAAATGCATAACGGGACAAGGCATGAAACTTGGCCTCATAGGTTGCACACTCATATCGCCCTATTCTAACTTTAAAAACTCATCCTTTTTTTTATCACTATAAGTGTGAGGAACTTGCTTTTCAAGAAACACATTCTGGAACTGAGTCCAAGTAAGTAGAGGTAAGGTAGCCCTGTACTCAATAAAGAACCTCCACCATTGCTTGGTCTCAGCCTACAACTGAAAAGATATGAATTCCACACCATACCTCTCCAACACACCCATCTTATATATATGCTTATGATAATGAATCAAAAACTCAAAAACATCCTCAAACTTAGTACCCTGAAACAATGGAGGTTTCATTTTCATGAACTTACAAAATAGTCTATTCTCATCATTAGTCATCACCGATACTAATACCTATTGGGGAAATACTCTCATCTCTAAGCCCTCATCTATCCTAGGCGCCACAAAAGCTTATGCTATAAGGCTGGGGATAGAAATGCATGAATAGTTGAAGTAGTACTGGTTTCAGCCAAACTGATTAGAAATCCCAACACCTGCACTTGATAAGAAGGGAACATTCTATACTTGATCAGAAGTGACCACTTCAACGGACATATGCACTTGAGTTGCGCCATCCTGTAGAGGTGCTACATTCTAAGGGACCACTACTTCTTCTTCCTCAACTACCAAATCCTCATTCGAGGCTAACTCTAGAGCCTCCTGCTGAGGGGGAGGGAAAGGTGTTCTCATTCTAGTTGGTACTTTGGCTGCCCGAGATCCACCCTAACAGATGCTGCCCCTTTTTCTCCTTCTTTTGCCCTGCCCTTTACTCGAGGCCTACACTAAACTATAGCCTCAGTGGCTGATACGTGTGCTACTACTGGTGTTGCTGCTACTGCTCTAGCGGAACCAATATTCACCATTTGCAAAACAAGAGTGAATGAATTAGATACCAATTTAGATCACCAGATACCAATTGGAATCAAGTAATAGCATAAAAGAAAGAAAGGAATTTTGTTTCCTAAAGCCTTGTAGCCTCTTGAATTAAAGTACAGACGTCTCTGTACCATTCCACAAGACTCTACTATACCTGTTCTTGTAAGACAAGATCTACGAACCCAGGGCTCTGATACTAACTTTATTACGACCCAAATGGTCATGATTGGAATCCACCCTAACATTATGGTGGGTGAACCTTCTAACCCATCCCTTACCAACTAAGTCAACCTAGTCACAAGTTACTTTTATCAATTCCTTAATCAAAGTCACTAACACAATAATAATCGACCGAAATTAAATCCAAATTAAATCAAATATCATAACTAAAGAATAGATTGATGAATCTCTCTATTTATTACAACCCTCGAGACCTAAAATCACTGTACAAGAACAACTAAGTGTGTCCAAAACTATGGTAAAAGATTATCCAAAAACATGAAATAAAATACAAGAATGTCTTAGTCCCGATATAAGAGACATGAACACAATTCAAAAGATTCAATGGCTTCCTTGTCATGATGCTCACCCTTGAATCAAAGCCTACAACTACTAGCTAGAGTCGAGGTCTCGTCTCATATACTGGAATATGTCTGCACTCAACAAAAAGAAGGGTACATGAAGTATCAGTACATCAATAAGTACTGGTAGGCATCATAGGCCGACTCAACTTAACACTATAAAAATAAGAAAAAAAATATGAGTAACAAATCACAACAGAACTTATAACTAATGACAACCAACCACAAATATGACACTTCAATTCAATATGAATACAAGTTTACAATTATATCTTTTACACTTGGTCAAATTCATCAACAAGGTTCATCATAAAATTTAAGTATAAGTGTAAGTTCAAATACATATGATGAATGTATGTATTCAAGATATACATCTCATCTCTTTCTTATCTCAATATCATCTATTATTTCATCATCATCTCAATATCATGATCATTATCATTGTAATTATCAACATCATCATCAACATGATCTCAATATCATCATCAACATCATAAACTCATCACCATAATAACACAATATCGATCATCAATATCAATGAAAATACAATGCAGTCAATAATCACAAGTAGTACCTAAAAGCATTTACAAACACTTAATTTACATATAAACACAAAGTCAAGCATATCGTTTTGCTACAAATAAACCATATCCTATCTCGATTCCATGCTTGAATCATATTAAGGCCATAAGATTGCCTTACCTTTCTCTTTCGATCCATTCTTGATCTATAACAACAAGTTTAAAATTGAGGGATAAAACTAGAATTTTTCTTTAGAAACACATTTTCCAATGTTATAGGAGTATATAGGATAAAATCCAAGCAAAAACAAGCTTAAAACGAGGTCTAAATCAAAGAAAAATCATTTTCATGCTTTACTGGTAAAACCCCCAAAATATCCATTTCAAAATCGTGGTTAAAAAGTGTTTTAGAAGACAAAATCAATGGAAAATAGTGGGATTAAGAGTTTAGAAGTTACCCACATAGAAATCGATGAAACCCCCCTCAAAAATTGTCTTTTCCGAAGCTTAGAGATCTAAAAATGGAGTAAAATCGCAAAAAATGGACTTTTATACTGTTCAGTGAATAGTACCTCACAATCCTGGACCCAACCTCACGATTGCGAGGGTCAATGATTGACCGGCCATAAATTAGCCTTCGCATTCACAGCCAAGGCTTTGCGTTTATAAAGGTTGATGACTCATTCCTTCACGTTCATGATAGCCTCGTTGCGTTTGCGAAGAAGAAACTTGACCTAATCCCAAAAAACCTTCGTGATCGTGGCCACCACCTCACAATTGTGATGAAGTAAAACTTCTTTCTTTGTGATGGAGGTTAGGGGCCCATATTTACAAACAATGATCTGGCATGCACCAGATATCAACAAAAATGCTGATTTTGTATGCTTTCAAATTCTCCGAACGGACCCTCGAGATTTATTCAAGCCCTGACAGAATGAAAACCATATATGCTAATAGGCTAATTTTTACATTCTAAACTCAATGGAGACGTTGGATTTTCCAAAAAAGATTGTTTTCAATAAATTAACCCCTAGGGCCCCTTTTTCATTATTTTCCAAATAAGGGGTCGAAATGAGATATAAAAGTCTTGAACCCGAACCAACCATGCTACTAACCCAAATTCAACATTTCAAATTTGTTGGCTCCGTACAAATTGTATTTCAAGACTTGAATCATGAAATGTTGACCAAAGTAAACTATTGGCTCACAAAGCCTTAAAACAAGCTCAAATTCTCTCAAATTACTCTTGATCGCATCGGGAACCATGCCATCCATCCCCACACCCCAAACCAATATGTAGAAACTACGGGAAAGGGAAAAATAGTCAAAACATGTAAAGGTAAAGTTTTCACAAAACAGGTCTTTACACTACAATAAAGGTGTGTCAGTACTAGTAACATGCACATATGCCAAGTTATAAACACACCCCTTCACCACTATCTGTTGAACCTGAAGAAAGGATACAACTCCCTTAGGAAACAAATCTAGAGTACCAATTCCACTCTAACCTCATCATAACTAAGCTAACAAGTCTTGGAATGGCAATCCAAGATAGCATAATATGGAGAGGTCTGATGAGTTGACAAATTGCAACTCATTAAGCCTAAGAACAGTACAAAATCAAGTCATCATTGCCAATTTGAGTTAGTTTTAAAGTTAGTTTGTTTTATTTTTAAGATTGAAGCCAAAGAGTGGTTGATAGAGCATAAAAAAGTAAAAAGATGGAGAATTGGATCCTAAAATGCAAAAAGTCATCTCCATGGAATTCAGCAGATTGCCAAAATTATCTATGTATTACTAAAATAGAAGATCCATTAATGAACTCGACAGACCCATCAAGTTTCAGATGAAGCAGATCGGCCATGAAGTAAAGAAGTTCAGCAGATCGCCAAACTATTCGATGAAGCATGAGTCCATTGCCAAATCTAACAAATGTAAATCACTGAAACCTAAATTCAATGCCAAATTGGTGATATCGAGAAGTTCACCGATGCACTTTCTTCTCCGCCAAAGTTAACGTGGCGGTAGTTTTATAATTTTTCAGCCTATTTTTGCTTCAATTATAAATAGCGTTTTGGCATCTTGGAACCCTGTCATTTGTCAATTTTGAGATCTAGATGTTTGTAGTTTAAACCCTAATTAGGAATTTGGTTGATTTCTTGTTTGTTTACGTTGAATTTGGATTTGATTTGTGAATATTTGCATTCAATGGAAGTCTTCAATGAGAATATGGATATAATTGTTTCTCTCTTTATGAGTAGCTAAATTTCCCAACTTGGAGTTATGTATGAATGAGTAATGATAATTGTATGGGCTTTGTTTATTTACCATGTTAATCAATTAATTGTTATGGTTTTGACCTCTACTAAATGTTATTTGTTTATTTACCTTGTTAATTGATTAATTGTTATGGGTTTGACCTTTTCTCTATGTTATTATCCTATAATTAGGAGATGCAAACTCTAGTTAACCCTAGATCACTTATCATTTTTGACAAAGGGAATAAGGGTCAAGGCCGGCTCAATGGTAAAGCCATTACAGCCATTGCTTCAGGCCCCAACACATTGAAGGCCCCCAAAAAAGGATTACTCCAATGTTTTACTCTATAATACTCTTTCCTCTTAAATTATTTGTTGCATTTTTCTTGTATACGCTCAAACTTTATTATCCTTGTTTATGTCTTAAGATATAATTTCTATTAACTGAATATTTACTTATGTGTATATTCATAAATCAAAAAGTAAGTTCTTTTGTGTCTTTAGTATATAAATATTAGTATATTTCGAAATGAGTTTAGGGCCTCTTTTTATGGTTCGGCTTTAGGCCACTATTTCCCTTGAGCTGCCCCTGATAAGGGTAAGGAGTAGTGGTTCACAATGACTTGATGTTCATTATTTAATGGTAGTTCTTAGACATATGACTACTAAATTGAGGTATTAGATTTGTTATGAAGTAACATTTATGAGGTGTTCGAAAGAACCCACTTGTGATGTTTAATGTATTATTGAAAGATTGGCATTAAAATCTAACACCTAGCCTACCTATAACTATTAGTTGAATTTAGGTAAATATTCAACTACCCATGCATGTACTCACTCTTATAAAAGCATAACCCCAAGTGTTTTTAATCATTGATTACAAACTTCTATTACTCACTAATGCATAACAAGCTTACAATTGATTAATTGATTACAAAAATGTTCAAAACTAATTGCTCCATTTTACTTTTATCTCATTTTACCCATTACGTGCAAACATTTAGTGGTTTATTACACTTGAAGGTGAACCTATCTCCTTCATTCCCTATGGGACGACCCCAACTCATTAGTTAGGTTTTATATTGCATAATGACTACGTACATCCTATATAGAGCGTATTTGAGCATTATCAAATATAGCTCCATTGTTGGAGAATGAAATTTAGCATTCATTTTTATATTGTTTTAATTCACTTGTGTTAGTCGTAACTTGAATTTACTTTATTTGTTTTTTTTGTCTTGCTTAGGTGATAACATAAGCCAACACAGTACTATGAGTCAGTATGGTAGAAACACTTCTACCTTTAATGGGCTACTTGAAGACGAAGATCACTTGGGAAAAGCCGAAAGGGCAAGTGCAATTTGTATACCTCCTACGTGGGCAATGAGGCCATCCACATCACATGTGTTATGCTTCACTTACTACAAATGATGGGACTACTCAGAGGACAATCTCATGAGTATGCAAACATTTATTTGAAGAATTTTATAGAAGTTTTTTTGACATTGCTAATATTCCAGAAGAGTCTTCCCATTTTCTTTGACAGGTTAAGTGGTGTTGTGGTTGTGGGAATTTCCCAAGGGATATATTACATCTTGGGTTGAATTGAAGGAGGCCTTCCTCAATTGATTTTTCCCTCTATCCCATTTTCTACAATTGAGAGATGAGATTACAAACGCCCGACAAGAAAGTGGTGAGGCATTGCATGAAGCATGGCTAATGTTCAAGAAGAAATTGCTACATTACCCTAACCATAAGTTGTCGGATAAAATGTTACTTCAAATATTCTATTGATTATTGGACCAATTGAACAAGGTTGTGGTAAATAACATGGCTGGTAGGTTATTGATAAATCAGACCTTTGGGGTTGCTATGGGATTGCTTGATCAAATGACGAAGCCAAGTAGAGCATGGCACAGATGAGATACCGAGGTGGCCATGGGTGCACCCTCTGAGTATTATGTGAGACAAGAACAAAGGACAAATTATGAGGAGAAAGACGAAAATATGGAAAAAATGATCACACAAATTGATCTCCTAACACAGCATGTCATAGGATCAAACTCGAAAGCGGTCAATGCCATAGCTTAAAAGGGAAATAGAGCATATGATGATGGCAATGCCGAGTCACTTGATGAAGAGAACAATTTATTATAGAACCAAATGGGTGTTCCCAACCTACCTACAAAAGACAAAGCAGGAATCAAGGTTGGAAGGATAGGGATAGAGATTGGAAGGATCGATATTGGGGGGACCGTGACAATAATTATAACTGGAGGGATTAGGAGAGAGATAGAGATTGTGATTGGAGAGACAAGGAGCATGGTTATAATATGAATGTACTACCATATAATAGACAAAAGGGAAGGAGGATGCCTCCATTGATCAAGATAATTACAAACGTGCTTGCTAAAATTCTTATGGGGGTTAAAGGGAGAAACAAAATGTTAAAGGAGATGAAGAGTGACTTTTCACCACTCAATCAAATGTTCACTTCCCATTCGTCCTCGATTAAGCAACTTGAAACTCAATTGAACAAAATCTCAACTCACCTTAATACTAGACAAAAAGGTGGTCTTCCTAGTGACACCGTGGCAAATCCTAAAAATGATGCTCATTACATGGCCATTATCACTAGGAGTTGAAGGAAACTCGGTAATAAAGTTGTGGATCTTAAGTAAAAACCCAATAAGAGGGATTTGAAGAGCAAGCAAGTGGTAAGAGAAAAAGGCTTGATAAGTAGAATGATGAATTGCCTATTCCCAATAAGCCAAATATAAAAAAATTAGAAGAAGTGGAAGAGAGGTTTGAGTGTGAAGAGAGACAACAATCAATTGATGAAAATGTCTCCAAACTGGAGTAAAACCCAATTGCTCCAAATTCGCCAATCAAAATACCTTCCTCCAAAGGTTCAAGAAGAAAAAGGATGATACCAAGTTCTAGAAGTTTCTCTCCAAATTTAGCAACTTGTTGATGAACATTCCCTTGGTTGAAGTTTTACTTGAAATGCCCAGATATGCAAAGTTAATAAAGACTTGGTGACGAAGAAAAGAATCATGGACTTCAAAACTGTGGAGATCTCACATAGTTGTAGTGCTATCATGTCGAGCAATATGGTGGTCATATTGGAGTGTATCAATTTGGCAAGGCTTTGTGCGACTTAGGGGCAAGTATAAAATTGATGCCTCTATCTATATTCAAGAATTTGGGACTGGGAGCTCCAAAGTCCACAACCATGAGACTCTTAATGTAGGATCGGTCTATTAAAAGGTCGGTGAAAATTCTATATTATGTTCTAGTTAGGATCGACAAGTTCATATTTTCGACCGACTTTGTGATCCTTGATTGTGAGATAGATTACAAAGTTCCAATAATTCTTGGTAGGCCTTTCCTTGCCACCATAAGGGCATTAATAGATGTGGAATATGGTGAAATGAAGCTTAGAGTGAATAACGAAGATGTGATATTTAAAGTCTGCAAGTCCATAAAACAACCAAAGGACTTGCAAGTGATTTAAGTGATTGATATGGTCGAAGATGAGGTGGATGATGCTATGGAGGTGGATTTCATTAGTAAGCCACTAGAAGGAGTTTTGTAGAATTACGGTAGTGAAGATATTAAAGGGTATGATGAGGTTGTGGCTTCCTTGATGGATCTTAGGTCCTACTGATGTGAGGCCAATATATATATTTTTTGTAATTATTTGCCTCAAATTTATTATTTTTGTTGTTTCTTTTTGAGCATTGATTTTATGAATTGTGCCTGTTATTATATTTTAATGTGCAGGATTAAAATGGTGTGAAGATGAAGAGATTTGGAGCTAAAACAAAAGAAAGACTGAAGATTATAGAAGGAAATCAAGAAGACAACTTAATGGAATAAAATTAATAAATAATTAAAAGTGACCCTCAAGTAAAATTGGACGTTGAAACATTCCAGTAGCTGTCCGCATTTTTTGCATGACATAGAGCTACTCTACCGCAATTCCTCCATTGGCACGGAGGAAGGGTTGTTTCGTATTTAATTTAACCCAGTTTATATTGGACTCAATTATTTTATTTGAGGTTTTTTCTACACCTATAAATATTCATAAAATCAGTGTTTACATAACTTTTGTCCTAGGGAGAGCTAGACGCCCCCGTGGAGGCCAAAGAATTTTGGTTTCATTTTTCTTCTCCTTTATTTATTTATTTTTATGTTTTTATTTGGATGATTTGTTGTAATTTCTCCATGTCTATGTGGAGTTAAACTTCTCATTCTAGGATTAAGGTAGTTGACAACGTAATTGTTTAGTAATTACTTAATTCAATTTATTTGATTATCATCATATTTGTTCTTATATTCTTGTGCTTACTATTTTAGTGCTTAGCTACCATTAAAATAAATTTATATTCTTATTCTGAACTCGGAAGAAGAATCAATGAGATAGAATGAAGAATATAGGGAGTGGAATCTCTATTTTAGTAAAATAAAGAATTGATTTTTGGCTAGAATAGGAATATACCTAGATCGCCTTACTTGGTTACAAAATGAGAAGATATATATATGCATTCGGATTGGGTTATCACATCCCCACTCAACGATGTAGTTGTGGGGTCAATCGGAATAGACGATTAGAGGTTCGAAAGACCATGATCATATAATCAACCCCATAAATCAATAACTTGATAATCAAATAAGTTGATAAAATTGATACTAAACATGATTGTTAGTGAAACCATTTTCTAGATTGATTCAGTCATTGATTGCGGAAGAATTTGCTCTTTTCTTGGTTAATCGTTCATTAGTCTTTTTACTTGTTTAATTTTTAGGATATTTAATTCACAAATATGTATTTGAAATCCACCACTTGAATAAATAACAAGAATTAGTCTAATTTAGAAAAATAGTTAATCGACAAGTCCCTATGAGTACGATATCTAGACTCTCAATCCTATATTACTTGTACGACCGCATGTACTTGCGTGTGCGTTTGGATGTAATAAGTTTTTGGCGCTGTTATCGGGGACTTCGGTGTTAATAGTTCAACTAGATTAGACTTTATGTAGTTATTTGTTTGAGTTGTACATAGTTTATATTTTGTAGATTATTATCTTTTTAGTTTTATTTTTTACTTTTCTATCACTCTGTCACGCCTCAAATCCCATTGGGGCGGACATGGCACCCGAAGCCGTTGAGGCCCCGAGAGAACCAATTTTTATCCCTGTAAACTCATGCGCAAGTCATTCCATGATTATCAATATCACAAATAGATGCAAGATGCTAATGGCATAAGTCATGGAAAATGTGTGATGATAAAAACCTACAAATATGAAGCTTGTCTGTTAGGGCCACCATGACATAACATACAACCTTCATTTGTCCCACATCATCTACAAAGCTTCTATAAATACATGAACCTAACCATCCTAAAGTCGGGACAAGTTCCCGCTTTACACAACTGTGATACAATGTCAAAACCAATATATACATAGGACTCGGAAAGCCCCGAAGCAACCTGGAGCTTACCCACAATCTGCAGAAATATCCAAGTCCTACTATGGAGGCCTACTAGTACCTGTGCCTGCAGCAAGTAAGGTAAGTCCCACAAGGGACGTCAGTACGAAGAATGTACTGAGTATGTAAGGCAATAAGTAACTGTATGAGATATAGGAATTTTAATGGAATCAAGTATAAGTGAACGCATCATGTAGATAAACTACCATAAGGTATACATATGGGATCATGTACATTGCTTTCTTTACATTACTTTACTTTACTTTACTTCATCATCAATCATATAATCATCAATCATGTAATGCCCGGGCCCAACTGATCAGTGGGAAATAACATAATAATCGAGATCGCCTCTAGCTAGGCTTTCGCCCCTTTGAGTTGCCACCCGTACTCAATATCCATTCGGGATCGCCTCTAGCTAGTCTTACGCCCCTTCGAGTTGCCACCCATACTCAACAAGTGTTCATTACTTTAATTCTTTTGTTATGAGATTGGTACATTAGTGGTTACAATGTTATTGGAACTTTGGAACATTATTGGAACATTAACCAATGAACATGAGTCATGTGAATCACAATTGATCAATGAATAAGTAACATGTGAGTAACAATGATTAATAACCAGAAATGGAATACTTTTGAACATTTCGGAATGGAACAAGTATAATGACAATGTGATACTATTTGCTGCAGAAGGATATGGAAAGAGTAACCTTACATACCTTAATTCCCCAATATGGATACACAATCTTATTCTTGAATACAACACTCCAGCTTTCTCTTTACATCTACTATACACACAAGTACATAACGAATCTTATATTAAGCACTAACACGGTAAGTAGGCGCTTAACGGAAAGTAAGAACCGTCCAACCTCCAAAACACATGGTGCATCAGTCCCCCCTTACTTATACTAAAAAATTACATTATTACACCATATTACACTATAACTTACTGCTTTCTCAAAACAACACCACCAAATCAGTCCACACACCACCAAAACAGTCCACACATCAACGTAGACATCACAAACCGATAGGATTTTACACCAAGTTTCTACTTTGCATTTACGCCTCAATACAAATCCACATATTAATTCCATAAAGTCACATAAATACCTTCCACAAAAATATACCAAAAATAGCACACACAATTTTAGAATCACTTTAGCACAACAAGAAAGTATTCTCTTTTCACTACGTCCAACATTCCATGTAAAATTACGTAAAAACATTTCCATGAAGCCATACACAAAAGTAACGAATTAGGGATAGCAACACACTTAAATATACTGAAATTTAGTCCATATGATTCAATTCCTTCAAGGCCTTAAACCCCTTTTCAAGTTTAAACCAAAAAAAGGCAAATCCTTTAGCCGAAAGCAAAAGTGGACTGCCACTTAAAAAGTGGACTGCCCTATGCCTTTTAACCATAAAAAACATGTTTAAAACCATATATCATGCATTTATTACATTAATATACAATTTTAAACACTTACCAAGGCTTGCAAGTGGAAGATCTTGTCCAAAAATCCTTAAGGAAGCTTAGGGTGGTGGCTAGGGTTTCTTTGAGAGAGAAATGTGTTGTGTTGAAAATATGATTTTTTCTAAGTGTATTTGTGTGGAAATGAGCTGATTTTTCAGCTTAAATACTCCCTTTTCCACAGCCCCTTTATGGCCAAGTTTATCCATATTATTGGTCAAGAAAAGCCAAATTATTGGTATGTTGACTTGGTCCATTTATAAATGGATCATTACCCATTTGGGCCCATTCTTATTTATTAAATTTGGGCCTCAATTTAGTCCAAAAACATGCCTCTAAATTCATCCCAATAAATTTAATACATGATTCACTTACTATCTTTAATTTAAATGCTTCCATCGATGCTAAGGTCTTCGCATGAGTTTGGAAATGTACGGGGTGTTACATCCTTCCCCCCTTAGTAACATTCGTCCTCGAATGTTAGTAACACTATCCAATTTAATCAAGTACAAACCTAAGTAAATTCTTCATATTATCACATACATATAATGCTTACATATACTTACTTGTTATTGCTCCAATTCCGCATCTTAAACTTTCTCATCCATTTGAAATAAATGCGGTACTTAGACTTCATCATTTCCTCGGCTTCCCATTTGATTTCTTCTACTTGCTGATTCCTCCAAAGCACTTTTACGGAAGCCACATCCTTGTTCCTCAACCTTTTGATTTGTCTGTCTAAAATAGCAATAGGCACTTCTTCGTATGTAAGATCGTCCATGACTTGCATCTCTTCAATGGGAGCAATTTGAGACGGGTCTCCTGTGCATTTTTGAAGCATCGAAACATGAAATACTGGATGAACTGCAGGGAATTCTTGGGGCAATGCTAATTCATACGCCACTTGACGAAATCTCCGGATAATTTCATATGGCCCTATGTAACGTGGACTTAGCTTTCCTTTCTTTCCAAATCTCATCACCCCTTTCATTGGTGATACCTTCAAAAATACCCAATCACCTATAGCAAATTCAAGCCCTCTTCTTCTAACATCAGCATATGACTTATGACGACTTTGGGCTGTCTGTAGTCGCTGCTGTATCACCTTAACTTTATCCATAGCTTGATAAACTAGATCCGGTCCAAATAAAGCAGTTTCACCTGTCTCAAACCATCCAATAGGTGATCTACACTTTCTCCCATATAGCGCTTCGTAAGGAGCCATCTTGATACTTGAATGATAGCTCTTGTTGTAGGCAAATTCAACAAGAGGTAAATGATCATCCCAATTGCCTTTAAAGTCTAATGCGCACGCTCATAACATATCTTCAAGTGTCTGGATGGTACGTTCTGCCTGCCCATCTGTTTGGGGATGGAAAGCTGTACTTAAGTTCACTTGAGTTCCCAAACTCTGCTGGAAAGATCTCCAAAAGTGAGCAGTAAATTGAGCCCCTCTGTCGGATATAATAGATATGGGAATGCCATGTAACCGAACTATCTCTTTGATATATAACCTCGCCGAATCTTCAGCTGTATAGGTGGTCTTGACAGGTAGGAAATGCGCTGACTTGGTAAGCCTGTCAACTATAACCCATATAGAATCAAATTTTTGCAGTGTACGAGGCAAACCTGTGATGAAATCCATATTAATCATATCCCATTTCCAGACTGAAAGATTGATACATTGCATGTAACCTCCTGGTTTTTGATGCTCTACTTTCACTTGTTGACAATTCGGGCATTGAGCGACAAATTCTGCAATGTTCTTCTTCATATTTCCCCACCAATACACTTCTTTTAAATCATGGTACATTTTAGTAGCACCCGGATGAATAGAATAGCGCGAATGATGCGCCTTTGTCATAATTCGTCTCCTCAGCTCATCCACATCCGGTACACATAATTTTCCTTGGCATTGAAGTACCCCTTCTTGTGTAAGATCAAAGGCCGTAGTCAAACCCTGTTGTACATTCTCTTTCAACTGCAATAACATAGAATCTGCAAACTGCTTCTCTTTTACTTCAGCTATTAAGGAGGATTCCGCTGTATTTTGCACAATAACCCCTTTATTTGGAGATTCAATAAGGCGAACTCCCAAGCTGGCTAGTTGATGTAGATCTTTGATTATCTCTTGCTTTTTAGTCAGCTGGCCACTAGTGCTTTCTACTGCCTTGCGGCTCAATGCATCAGCTACCACATTTGCTTTGCCTGGATGATAGAGAATATCAATGTCATAGTCTTTTAAAAGTTCTAACCACCTTTGTTGCCTCAAATTGAGTTCCTTCTGCTTAAAGATATATTGCAAACTTTTGTGATCAGTATAGATATCAACATAAACTCCATACAAATAATGACGCCATATCTTTAAAGCAAAAACCACCGCTGCAAATTCAAGATCATGTGTGGGATAATTTTTCTCATGTGGCTGCAACTGTCGTGAAGCATAGGCTATAACTTTACCGTGCTGCATCAATACACACCCTAAACCAACTTTTGAAGCATCACAATATACTGCGTAGCCTTCTGTGCCCTCCGAGAGTACTAATATAGGTGTAGAAGTCAATTTATCCTTCAGCTCTTGGAAACTCCTTTCGCATGCATCATTCCACTGGAATTTAGTTGCTTTGTGAGTTAACTTTGTCAATGGTGCTGAAATAGAAGAAAACCCATTGACAAATCTTCGATAATAACCGGCCAAACCAAGAAAACTATGAATTTTTGTAGGCGTCGTAGGTTTTGTCCAATTCTTCACCGTCTCTATCTTCTGGGTATCAACCCGTATTCCTTTATCCGATACAATATGACCCAAGAATGCCACAGATTTCAACCAAAACTCACATTTAGAGAACTTTGTATATAACTTACGGTCATGAAGAATCTGCAACACTTGCCGTAAATAATTAGCGTGGTCCTTTTGTGATCTTGAGTAAACCAAAATATCATTAATAAATACCGTCACGAACACGTCTAGAAATGGATTGAACACCTTATTCATCAAATCCATAAAAACTGCAGGTGCATTTGTTAGTCCAAATGACATAACTAAAAATTCATAATGTCCATACCATGTTCGAAAAGCTGTCTTGGGTATATCTCTTTCTCTAACCCTGACTTGGTGGTAACCCGACCTCAAATCAATCTTTGAAAAGCATTTAGCACCCTGTAGCTGATCAAATAAATCATCAATTCTGGAAAGGGGATATTTATTCTTGATTGTTACTTTATTTAATTATCGGTAGTTAATACACATTCTCAATGTGTCATCTTTCTTTCGTACAAATAATACCGGTGCACCCCATGGAGACATACTAGGTCGTATAAATCCTTTGTCCAGTAAGTCTTTCAATTGCTCCTTTAATTCTCGCAATTCTGCTGGAGCCATTCTGTATGGAGGAATAGAAATAGGCTGAGTGCCTGAAATCACATCAATGCCAAATTCCACTTCCCGTTCTGAAGGTAAACCTGGAAGATCTTCAAGAAATACATCAAGAAATTCATTTACAACCGAAATTGATTGAGGAGTTAGTGGTTTTGCTTCAGTGTCATGCACTCTCACTAAGTGGCATATATATCCCTTGGATATCATTTTCCTAGCCTTAAGATAGGAAATAAATTTGCCTCTCGGTGCTCCCACATTACCCTTCCATTCAAGAACATCCTTTTGTGGAAAATGAAATTGTACTCTCTTGGCTCGGCAATCTACTATGGCATAGCAAGAAGCTAGCCAATCCATTCCCATTATAACATCAAAGTCTATCATTTCTAGCTCAACAAGGTTGGCCAATGTATCACAACCGCAAACAGTGACTATACAGTCACGATAAACTCTCTTTGCTATAATGGAGTCACTAACCGGTGTAGTTACTTCAATTGACTTAACTAGTAATTTCGGCGTTCTTTTAAATTTTTAAGCAATCAAAGGAGTAAGATATGATAATGTAGAACCCGGATCAATCAATGCAAACACATTATGTGAAAATATGGACAAGATACCTATAACAACATCAGGTGATGCCTCTGAATTCTGACGGTCAGCTAGCGTATAAATATGATTCTGAGTTCCGCTGGAACTAGCTGCTCCTCTAGCATCTCTACCTAGACCCATAGGTTGTGCTCCTCTACCTAAGGAAGACACGGATGATGATGATGCAACGGCTGATCCCGTAGGTCGTGCTATACCACCCATGCTCTTCTGTGGACACTCTCTCACCATGTGCCCTGGCTTACCACAAAAAAAGCAAACATTCATTCCAATCCGGCATTCACCTAAATGAGACCTCCCGCAGTGCTGACATGGTTGACGAGAAAATCCTGTTGTCTGTGGAACTCGAACCACACTACTTCCGCTAACATAACTTCCCCTAGACCCTCGAAATTGAGGTGGAGTACCTGCCGTGGAATAAGAAAATGAGGGTCTAGGTGGCCTATTAAAACTCCAAGGTCTAAACTCTCCTTGGGACACCATAGACTGTCCCGTAGATCTAGCTCTCTTCGACGGACCTTCTTCAAACCCTTGTGTTCTTCTCCATTGCCTCTGATCTTCCATTTTCTACGCAAAGGCATGTATTCTAGCTATATCCATGTCTCTGTTTAATGTAGCAATAGTACAATCTCAGACAAAATATTGCTCTAATCTGTCCACATACCGATGAACTCTATCGGTCATAGTCACGACCACATTCGAAGCATACAGGGCCAGGGAATTAAACTTAAGGTTGTACTCTCTAACAGTCATGTTACCCTATCGCAGATTTAATAATTGGTCCTCACGAGCCTCTCGGACCTCATAAGGGAGGTAGTGATCAAGGAATGCCATTTTAAATTCTTCCCAACTAGCTGGGAGTGCATCAATGCCCCTCGACCATTTACAATCTTCGTACCACAGTATAGCTTCACCCTTCAATCTATAGGCCTCAAGCTCGACCGTTTCCACACCGGACACGTGCATAACCTCCAAAGCCCTTTGGATTTGATCTATATAATCTTGCGGGTCTTCATTCGGATCTGATCCAGTAAAGGTAGGAGGGTCTAATTTCAGGAAATCCTGTATCCGTCTAACAGCTGCTCTAGCTGCACTATCATCACCTGACGCTGGACCAACCTGTCCCTGAACCTGTGCAACAACTATTCGGGTCAACATCTGCACTGCATTCTTTAAGTCCTGGTCAGTAGTATTTACTGGTGGTTCTGCAGGTACTTCTCTTCCTCTTGACTCTTCTGAAATAGGAAGAGTAGAAGAAGCCTGTGATGCAAACTCTTGTTCAGCACCACCTTGATTAACTGGTTCAGGCGGGACTCTGCTAGTTCCTTCTCCTGCAATTTTGTCTAACCTCTTACTTTTACCCCTTCCTCTTCTTGTCATTGGCATTTTACTATAATATAAGAAAAAACAATTTCAACGGTCAGAAATGATTCCACCTATAACTTCGGCTCTAATGTACGATCTAGAAATGAAGGAAAGAAACAACCCCTAAATGTCCCGTAGCCTCCTACTTATAAATGTGGTGCACAACACATCCATAAGCAAGACTCTACTCAGACACGACTTTGTATACACCCTAGGATGACTCGCTCTGATACCACTTTTGTCACGCCTCAAATCCCATTGGGACGGACATGGCACCCGAAGCCGTTGAGGCCCCGAGAGAACCAATTTTTATCCCTGTAAACTCATGCGCAAGTCATTCCATGATTATCAATATCACAAATAGATGCAAGATGCTAATGGCATAAGTCATGGAAAATGTGTGATAATAAACACCTACAAATATGAAACTTGGCTGTTAAGGCCACCATGACATAACATACAACCTTCATTTGTCCCACATCGTCTACAAAGCCTCTATAAATACATGAACCTAACCATCCTAAAGTCGGGACAAGTTCCCGCTTTACACAACTGTGGTACAATGTCAAAACCAATATATACATAGGACTCGGAAAGCCCCGAAGCAACCTGGAGCTCACCTACAATCCGCAGAAATATCCAAGTCCTACTATGGAGGCCTACTAGTACCTGTGCCTGCAGCAAGTAAGGTAAGTCCCACAAGGGACGTCAGTACGAAGAATGTACTGAGTATGTAAGGCTATAAGTAACTGTATGAGATATAGGAATTTTAATGGAATCAAGTATAAGTGAACGCATCATGTAGATAAACTACCATAAGGTATACATATGGGATCATGTACATTGCTTTCTTTACTTTACTTTACTTTACTTTACTTCATCATCAATCATATAATCATCAATCATGTAATGCCCGGGCCCAACTGATCAGTGGGAAATAACATAATAATTGGGATCGCCTCTAGCTAGGCTTTCGCCCCTTTGAGTTGCCACCCGTACTCAATATCCATTCGGGATCGCCTCTATCTAGGCTTACGCCCCTTCGAGTTGCCACCCATACTCAACAAGTGTTCATTACTTTAATTCTTTTGTTATGAGATTGGTACATTAGTGGTTACAATGTTATTGGAACTTTGGAACATTATTGGAACATTAACCAATGAACATGAGCCATGTGAATCACAATTGATCAAATAATAAGGAACATGTGAGTAACAATGATTAAAAACCGGAAATGGAATACTTTTGAACATTTCGGAATGGAACAAGTATAATGACAATGTGATACTATGTGCTGCAGAAGGATATGGAAAGAGTAACCTTACATACCTTAATTCCCCAATATGGATACACAATCTTATTCGTGAATACAACACTCCAGCTTTATCTTTACGTCTACTCTACACACAAGTACATAACGAAGCTTATATTAAGCACTAACTACATTACAAGTTCACAAGACGGTAAGTAGGTGCTTAACGGAAAGTAAGAACCGTCCAACCTCCAAAACACATGGTGCATCAGTCCCCCCTTACTTATACTAAAAAATTACATTATTCCACCACATTACACTATAACTTACTTCTTTCTCAAAACAACACCACCAAATCAGTCCACACACCACCAAAACAGTCCATACATCAACGTAGACATCACAAACCGATAGGATTTTACACCAAGTTTCTACTTTACATTTCCTCCTCAATACAACTCCACATATTCATTCCATCAATTAAAATAAATACCTTCCACAAAAATATACCAAAAATAGCACACACAATTTTAGAATCACTTTAGCACAACAAGAAAGTATTCTCTTTTCACTACATCCAACATTCCATGTAAAATTACGTAAAAACATTTCCATCAAGCCATACACAAAAGTAATGAATTAGGGACAGCACCACACTTAAATATACTGAAATTTAGTCCTTATGATTCAATTCCTTCAAGGCCTTAAACCCCTTTTCAAGTTTAAACCACAAAAAGGCAAATCTTTTAGCCGAAAGCAAAAGTGGACTGCCACTTAAAAAGTGGACTGCCCTATGCCTTTTAACCATAAACAACATGTTTCAAACCATATATCATGCATTTATTACATTAATATACAAGGTTAAACACTTACCAAGGCTTGCAAGTGGAAGATCTTGTCCAAAAATCCTTAAGGAAGCTTAGGGTGGCTAGGGTTTCTTTGAGAGAGAAATGTGTTGTGTTGAAAATCTGATTTTTTCTAAGTGTATTTGTGTGGAAATGAACTGATTTTTCAGCTTAAATACTCCCTTTTCCACAGCCCTTTTATGGCCAAGTTTAGCCATATTATTGGTCAAGAAAAGCCAAATTATTGGTATGTTGACTTGGTCCATTTATAAATGGATCATTACCCATTTAGGCCCATTCTTATTTATTAAATTTGGGCCTCAATTGAGTCCAAAAACATGCCTCTAAATTCAGCCCAATAAATTTAATACATGATTCACTTACTATCTTTAATTTAAATGCTTCCATCGATGCTAAGGTTTTCGCATGAGTTTGAAAATGTACGGGGGGTTACACACTCTTCTTGACATGTCAGCTTGGGATAGATGGTGGTCGAATGGTCATGATTCTTGTTATTTTTGTGGAGGACCCTACTGAGAGAGTATTTGTCAAAATTTTTAGGGGACTAAGTGGTGTACACCTACTCAATCTGCTAAATTGGATGTATGAAAGATACGTGGTGCTCAGGAGAGGGAAGAAGAATTTCAACTATTCAACTATCATTTTTTTGTTGAGTCAGACATTGAGAAGGTGGCTAAAAGTGAGAAAGTGGCATATGGTGTAAGTTTGGAAGTGGGACATATTGGACTTCATTCAAACCACTTTTATACATTATGTTTGTATGATTACATGGATGTGGAGTCATCCAGATTAGTGGAGGAGTGGGAGGATGATGAACAATACTCCTACATTCTAAAGTTTGCACCCGACAAGAGAAGATATAACATGTCTCATTTCGGGGCCAAGGAGTTCTACATGAACCACCCATTATTTGGCTGCACCATCTTTTTATCACCACCATATTAAAGAAACAAAAAAATGGATGCGATGTTAGGGTTGAAATTCATAGCCTCAAGGTGGAGGAAAAAATTGATGGGTCATGCCACGACATTAAATCAGGTACTTGTGGGAGGTAACCCAACGTTTAATAAGTAGTTTATTTTATTTTTTTATTAGTGTCACCTGTGTTTTTGTTTGTTTTTGTGTTTACAGGTTGAGGGGATGTCTAATGTCCCTAAATCTGAACAAAAAAACATGGGAAAAAAGTGTGGGGTCCTCTGGACCCCTTTGATGGATATTATGCTACTAGCTAGGCCTAGAGGCCTCATGGAGTATTCAAATCCTTGTCTTAATTTATACTTTGGGGACAAAGTGTGATTTTAAGTGTGGGGTGGGGATGTCTTCCAATATTTGTTTAGGGTGAAATATGCTATAGGATGTGTTTATTATATTTTTTTAGTTTCTCACTTAAAATGAATTTTTTTTTGATAAAGTTTAAAAACACAGAGATTTTTATTTTATTCTTTAGATTAGATTAGTTTTTGTTGGTTTTTAACTTTTTAGTCTTTATTATAGCATACTTCGCTCATCCCTTGGTTTTTCTTTTCGGTTCTTTTTCAAGGAGGCCCCTTTGAACCCATTATATTTTATCATTTAGGAGTAAATTTTATCTATTTTTTTTGTAGAGGAAAGAAAAGACTACATTTTTTACTTGTTTGATACTAGCAATTTAGACCCGAGCTTGAGTAGCACTTTTCTGTGAGTGCTTGAGTATAAATAAAATAATAGACTTTTTGATATCTAGGCTCATAGATGGACTCTGTATATAGCTTTTCTTATTTTATAGTTCGTTATGAACCTGTCTATCTTAGTAGTTGAATTGATCCATCTTGAATGACATTTGTGCCATGGGTGGTGAGGTTTTGTATATTTCATACTTTTTATCTTAGTCTAGAACCTGCCCTGCATGTTATTAAAGCAAAAAAAAAGTGTTGCTCTAGTTAGAAGATGATATAGGATTTCTTTGATTTATCTTGTTGAATTTTATCCTTTTCAGATATTATACCATTAGTTAGCCCATTTGAGCCTGTAGCCTTTTGTTTGGTAGCTGTATTTTTACCTTGATCCTTTTGTTGAATCTCTAGATTTTGCATCTTGCTTCCTTGAGCAATGTAGCATATAGTTGTTATAAATGAAGAAAATTGATGACTGAGTGGTAAAGGTGACCAATGATAGATACAAAGTGAAGAAAAGCCCCTCTTTAAAAGAACGTGACATGAAAAAAAATAGAGAAGAATAAATTGTTTGAGAAAAAAAAGTGAAACCTTCTTAATAAGATGAGATTACTAGTGAAAAAACTATTGAAGAGAGGGCTAAAAATATAGATGAGAAAATGATGGGTGAAGAAATATAAAAGTGCAAAGTTCTTAGGGAAGTATAAGTCACTATTATAGAGTTTTCCTACTCGTCCCCTAGCCAATATTACAACCCGTTAAAAGTCCTATTTGATTCTATTTGAGCATGCTTAATTGGTGGATATGTACATAATGGGCAAGCCTATGGTTCTTTGTACATACCTGTGAATTCTTTTGTGTGTCAAAGTCCTTTAATTATATTCGATTTTTAGAATTGAGTGTGTGGACTATTTCTTCTTGTGAAGGCACTTGTTTCATGATTGATTGGTGATGTTATTAGCTTTCTTTGATAAGAGTAGGTGAACAAACTTAAATTTGATGAGTTAGAGTCCGTGTTTGAGGTTAGGAGGTTAGAGGTTAGAGGTTTGTTGTTTGTTTGTATTTCTTTCATAATGATCGGGATGCTTACTTGATGATGTAAATTGTCATATGGTCTAATTATTTTTATCAATCAAAGTGGTGGTATTTCTAGCTTGATTTATTGAGATGAGCTTTAATGATTGCTCGAGTACAAGCAAGATTGTAAGTGTGGGGTGGTGATATAAGGCGAAAATATATATTTTTAGTAATTATTTGCCTAACATTTAGTATTTTTGTTGTTTATTTTTGAGCATTGATTTTATGGATTGTGCCTGATATTGTATTTTAATCTGTAGCATTAAAATAGTGTGAAGATGAAGAGATTTGGAGCTAAAACGAATTAAAGATGGAAGATTATAGAAGCAAATCAAGCAAACAACTTAATGAAATAAATTTAATAAAATAATTAAAAGTGACCACCCTCAAGTGAAATTGGATGTTGAAGCATTCCAGTAGCTGTCCGCGCTTTTTGCATGACACAGAGCTACTCTACCGCAATTCCTCCGTCGCACGGAGGAAGGACTATTTCGTACTTGATTTAACCCAGTTTATTTTTGACTCAATAATTTTATTTGAGGTTTTTTTTCTACATCTATAAATATTCATAAAATCAGTATTTACATAACTTTTGACCTAGGGAGAGCTAGAGGCCCTGTTGAGGCCAGAGAATTTTGTTTCATATTTTCTTCTCCTTTATTTATTTATTTTTACATTTTTCTTTGGAAGATTTATTTTAATTGCTCCGTGTCTATGTGGAGTTAAACTTCACGTTCTAGGATTATGGTAGTTGATAACGTATTTGTTTAGTAATTACTTGATTCAATTTATTTGATTATCATTATAGTTGTTCTTATATTCTTGTGCTTATTATTTTAACGCTTAGCTACCATTAAAATAGATTAATATTCTTATTGTGAACTCGGAAGAAGAATCAATAATATAGAATAAAGAACAGTAAGATCTTTACTTTAGTAAAATAAAAAATTGATTTGCGGCTAGGATAGGAATATACCTAGATCATCTTACTTGGTTACAAAACTGAAAGATATATAAATGCATTCAGATTGGGTTATCACATCCCCGCTCAATGATGTAGTTGTGAAGCCAATCGGAAAAGACGATTAGAAGCTTAGAATACCATGATCATATAATCAACCCCATAAATCAACAACTTGATAATCGAATAAGTTGATAAAATTGATACTAAATATGATTGTTAGCGAAACCATATTCTAGATCGATTCATTCATTGGTTGTGTAAGAATTTGTGCTTTTCTTGGTTAATTGTTCATTAGTATTTTTACTTGTCTAATTTTTAGTTTAGGTAATTCACAAATATGTCTTTGAAATCCTCCATTTTAATAAATAACAAGAATTAGTTTAATTTAGAAAAATATCTAATCAGCAAGTCCCTGTGGGTACACTTACGTGTGTGTTTGGACGCAACACCTACACCAAGAACTCATGAAAATTATACCTTGACTTGAAAAATTGGGAGAGTCCTCCCGCCAAGCCTCCAATTGAGAATCCACCGTAACTTGAGCTCCAGCAATTACCACCGCACCCTCGCTATATTTTTTTGGGTAAGGTAACACCTTACCCATTATTATTGCAGGAGATTTGTTGTCATGGAAAGTAGAAGCATTGAAGTCGGTTGTGAAAAAATTATTCGGGCCATTGGATAGACTATTGCGGATATTATAAGGATCCCTCTTAGTATTTGCACTTATAAGATAAAGTTGGAGCCCGAATATGTGACAATTGTGGAACACCAGAGGAGGTTGAATCTTACTATACAAATGGTGGTTAAGAAGGAAATAATCAAGTGGCTTGATGAGGGAGTATTGTATCTAATGTGCCATGAACTTACGACACTTTCGATGCCTAAAATGGTGAATATTTGAAAGTACGAGGATATTTCTTTGTGGATATAACGTGTTTTGGGGTATTTGTAGGGAAAATGGGTATGGAGAAGGAAAGTGCTGAATTTTGGGCAAAAAGTACATCAGACAAACCAATTCCACTACCGCGGGATCAGACCACTGTCATACCAGATGATCATAACATGAACCAGAGAATGAACTCCCAGGTGGAAAATAGACGAAAGTTCCCACGTTCGTATATTGATCTTACGTTCGTACAACCTGATCATGGGAAGAGGACCAGGAAACAAGGTTGTACATTTTAAGTGAAGGAGATCAGATGAGTTCCTTTCACGACCGTACCTCAAAGGCACGATAATACTAAGTTATCGTGGGAGGAAGGTTCAGGGTTGATGTTTGCATAAGTTGAAGTGCAAGAGGATCCTAGAAGTCACTAGCTAGTACTGAGTGTCATGCCTACCTTGTTTTGAAGATGACAAAGTCTTGTACCAACCTACGAGCACCAAGGATGATCATGGGATCTAACCACAATTGTAATTTCTTTTTGTCTAAAGTGACCGACTGAGTAAATCCTGTTATGTTTAGGATAGGTTTCATTTTGTCTATAAATACTCTTTTTCGGTCTTTTGTACTAGTTAACATTCCATTACATTATTGTAAGGTTATAAGGAATATTGTTAGTCATGGAATTACATACATTGATTTTTAGGGTTTTAATTCAAAGTGAGATTTTGGAGTTTTTCATCTTGTTATTGTAAGTTTGTGATTATGCTTTCTTATTAGAATTCTTCTTGTGTTCTTATAATTATGAACAACCTAGTTGTCGTAACCATTATGAATTAACAAAGCAGACTAAGTGCATGGTAATTCTAGATCGGTGTGCTAGCATGTATTGGTATTTTCTTCTTTATGATTGCCTTCTAACAGGTGAACAATGTTTGAACTTTCCTGAATTCTAGACAAGCTCGAAAGTAGAGATTAGGAAAAGAAAATAACAACAAAGATTTGGAGCTATTAACCTTCATCTAATAACTTGAGCCTTAATAGAGAGAGTTTATCTGAAATTAAGTGCAAGGGTTAGAAGTGGAACACTCGGAGACCGAGAAGAGAAGAGTGATATTCATCTAATCAAGGTTAAGAGATGATTAGATGAACCTATTTTGTTAGATTTTGCACGAATATCTTGTGTAGTTATGAAGTCATGGGGAACACAGTCCTAGTGCCTCTCTAACTTTGATTACAATACTATAAAACCCCTAGTTTACTGGAAATTTTTTTGATTGCCTAGACATACACCTTGATTGATATTTTGACCTATTCCCTGTGGGATCGACCCCAACCTTGCATTCTATATTTGATAAATGACCACTATATGCTTTGTTTAGAGGTGTAATTTGGGTGACATCAAATTTTGTCACTATTGTCGGGGAATACCATTACGGAATTGTTTGATTGAGTTTGTTAGGCTATTGGTTTCTATTTTCTAATTTACTTTTCTATTGTTTCTAGGGCACACACAGATGTATGCCTAATACGTAGAGTCAAGACTATCCCCTGATTCAAATTTATAAAGAACTTGAGAGAACTTTGAGAGCAAATCGAAGAATAGTGAACGAAGGAGTTCATAATCAAGGAGCCCTTCCTGAGGGAGTTCATGAGATGCAGCAATATTGAATCAACCAGCATATCATCATAATGGTAGGGGGCTACAAAATAGATCACTGCTCGATTGATGGATGAGTGGGAGAGGTAGAGAAGGAATAGGGGAAAATAGCCTCTACAATAGTATCTCCCCTACTATGAGGATTCAGAAGAATATTTAGATTATTTGGCGTCGGTTGAAACAGGTATTATTATTCCACCAAAATTGCCTCCAGGAACTAAGTTTGACATCACTAGTGCCATGATCCACTTGCTAAACTTGAAAGGGGTGTTCTCAGGCCTTCCTACTGATGATGTGAATATGCATGTGATGAACTTTGTGGGGATTCGTACTTCTTATAATCTACCTGGAGTGACCTAAGAGGCAATTAGACTACTACTCTTTCCTTTTTGTTTGATGGTAGAGGCCATATTATGGTTAGTAGAGTTACCACGTGGATCGATCACTACTTGGAATAAGTTGAGGACTCAATTCTTGGAAAAAAAATTTCCACCTTCTAGAATGTTGTCGTTGAAATATGAGATTTACAACTTCAGGCAGTTACTTTAGAGGCATTAGATGATACTTAGTTGAGGTTTAAGAAGAATCTACAAAATGTTCTAAATCACAGGATGATTTGTAGAAACTTGCTTGAGCTTTACTATAGAGCTTTAAATTCTAACACCAAGGCTGTAGCAGACAATATCACTGGTGGAACATTCATGAGTCTACATTGGGACATCGTTTTTGAGATCTTAGATCGGATCATGAAAACCAATCGATGTTGGCATACTCGAGATAAGGACAGACCCACAAACACTTGTGCAATTAGAGCATCTGCAGAGTAGAGAGCATTAGATGAGTCGGTAGCTCATGAGGTAGCGCAACTGAGGACTGAGATCGGGTTGCTTACTAAGCAATTTGTATTATTAGGAGCGAAAAAGGTGAATGTTGTTGATTTGCAAGGTAAGGGACCTAGGTATAAAAATTCAGA
Source organism: Capsicum rhomboideum (assembly GCA_031232105.1). Lineage (NCBI taxonomy): Eukaryota > Viridiplantae > Streptophyta > Magnoliopsida > Solanales > Solanaceae > Capsicum > Capsicum rhomboideum. The sequence goes on along the minus strand of CP124714.1, from coordinate 148,273,450 downwards.
TTCTAAGAAGAAGGCAAAATATCTAGACAGAGAGGTGGCGATTTTTTGAGCCAAGGTCGAAGGGTCTAACCAAGACACTTGGAACTCTATGCAAGGAAATCAAGGTCGAAACAACTATGGAGATAATAATTATAACAAGTCTGGGTATAGAGATAGAAGTAGGGACTGAGACGGTGATTGGAGGAAAAAGGATGACTACAAGGAAAACAGTGGCCTTTATGTTCCACTTGGGAACCATGATGCTGGTTTAAAAACTTCGAGGATGGTAGACATACTTGCAAAGGTTGTGAAACAGGTAGAGAAAATATAAGACTGCCTCAAGGAGATTTGGGCAAATTTTTTAGGAATGAATCAGAAGGTTGAATCGCATGCTACTGCCATAAAATAGCTTGAGCAAGAATTTAGTTAGATGTCTACCACATTAAATCATCTTCAATAAGATAAAATTCTGAGCAACACCATCCAAAATCTGAAACATAATGGCCATTGCTTGGCTATCACTACTAGGAGTTGTAAGATAACTACGAATCCACCTATGCCTGTGATTGTTGAGAATGAGGTAGAACTGGTCATTATCGATGATGAGAAAGTTACTGAATCTGAACACTTGGTGGTGGATGAGAATGCCCTTGAAAATCCTCTAACTGAAGAATATGAGGACAAGGAAAGAAAGGATAAAGACAAGGAGGTACCGAATGTATTGACTTCAATTCCACAACCACCCCCTCTTTTTTCACAAAGACTGAAGAGGGAAAGTACCAAAAAATTATTTCTATGCTAAAGGAGCCGTTGGTGAATATCCCTCTAGTTGAAGCTCTTGAACAAATTCCAGGTTACGCAAAGTTTATGAGAGATTTAGTGACTAAAAAGTGAACTATAAGCTTTGAGCCGATTGATAATATGCACCATTGTAGTGAAATCACCTCTCGATCATTAGTTGAGAAGAAGAAAGATCCTAGAGCGTTCACGTTCCCATGCAATATTAGGTTATTCAACTTTGCAAAAGCTTTGTGTGATTTGGGTGCTAGTATTAATCTGATATCGCTAGCAGTTTATAGACAATTCAGATTGGGGTCGCCCATTCTAACTTCGTTGAGAATTCTCATGGCAGATCGCACTGTGAAGAAGCTCATGGAAATCTTGTGTGATGTTTTGGTGAGGGCTGCATACTTTATATTTCTAGCTGACTTCATCATCCTTAACTATGAGGTTGAGTTTGAGGTTTCTGTTATTTTAGGGAGACTATTCCCCGCAATTAGATGAGTATTGGTTGATATGGAGAATGGGATGATGATATTATAATTGAGTAACAAATAGGTCACCTTCAACGTATGCCAATCCATGAAAAAGCTAAAGGATATACATTTGATTTTGGTGATTGATACAGTCGATAAGGATTCATTGATAGCTCCTATTGAGAAGAATCTTGGAGTTGAGGCAATTGTAGTGGCAATTATAAATTTTTAGGGTGATGCTGTTGATAATTATGATGAGACGGTGAGTGCACTTGACGGTTGGGTTTCATATAGTTATGCACCAAAGAACTTAGATTTTGATTTGAAGAATAGAGTGACCCTACCAGCTAAGCCTTATATTGAGGAGCCTCCAGTCTTAGAGATCAAAGCTCTTCCATATCATCTTCGTTATGCATTTCTGGAAGCCAACCATACCTTGTCAATTATTATTGCAGCTGATTTAGTAGATCGGCAAGCTGAGCCTTTGGTGTCTGTGTAGAAGCGGTTTAAGAGAGCCATTGGATGGTTAGGATTCTGCTTGAATTTGCACACATAAAATCCAACTTGAGCCTGATTGTATGTCGAGTATTGAGCATCAACAGAGATTGAATCCGTCTATGAAAGAGGTAGTGAAGAAATAAATTATCATGTGGATAGACACAGGGGTGGTTTATCTTATTACAGATAGCAAGGGTGAGTCTGGTCTAATGTGTACCGAAAAAGGGTGGTATCATTGTTGTTCCAAATGAGAAGAATGAGCTTATTACTATGACACCAGTTACTGGTTGGCATGCTTGCATGTGTTATAGGAAGCCAAATGTGTGTACTGAAAAGGATCACTTTTCAATGCCTTACATGGATCAGATGTTAGACCATCTTACTGTAGAGGATGATATTGTTTTCTTGACAGTTATTTGGGTTACAATCGGATTTTTCTTACTTTTGAGGAACAAAAGAAGACACTTTCACTTTCCTATATTGGACTTTCGCATTCAAGAGAATGCCTTTTGGTCTATGTAATGCAACAACAACCTTTCAGCGTTTCATGATGTCCATCTTTTCTGACATGGTTGAGGACACCATTGAGGTATTTATGGATGACTTCTCTGTTGTTGGTGATTTATTTGAAGATTTTTTGGCACATCTTACTAGTGTTTTGAGGAGATGCAATGATTGTAACTTAGTGCAAACTAGGAAAAGTGCCATTTCATGGTCAAGGAAGGAATAGTGCTTGGTCACAAGATTTTGAAGAAGGGGATTGAAGTTGACAAGGCAAAGATTGAGGTGATTTAGAAATTTTCTCCACTAATTTTTGTGAAGGGTATTCATATATTTTTGGGGTATGTGGAATTTTATAGAAGATTCATCAAGGACTTTTCTAAAATTGTTAATCCTTTGTGCAAATTGTTGGAGAAGGAGATGAATTTTGTGTTTGATGATGCATGTCTGAAGGAGTTTGAGTGCCTGAAATAAAATTTGATTTCAGGCCTTATTATTGTGTCTCCCAAGTAGTCCTTGCCATTAGAGGTTATTTGTAATACTAGTGGTGTGGCGCTAGGTGCAGTCCTAGGCCATAGGTGTGAGAAGCTCTTACATCCCATCTATTATGCTAGAAAAATGCTTAACCCTATTCTAAAAAGTTATATTGTGACCGAACAAGAGTTGCTTGATGTGGTATTCACATTTGAGAATTTTTGATCTTATCTGCTTGGCACGAAAGTGATTGTGCATACTGATCACGGTGCTCTTAGGTACCTTATGGCACAGAAGGATGCAAAGTTGAGGTTGATTCATTCGGTACTTTTATTGTAGGAATATGACTTTGAGGTTAAGGACCAAAAGAGGACTGAGAATAAAGTGGGTGATCACTTGTCATGCCTTAAAGAAGAGAAAATGCTGAAACTGAAAGATGAGCTTAAGATTGATAATACGTTTTCAGACTTTGCAAATTATTTAGTGAGTGATGTGGTTCCTGAAGACCTATTGTTTTAGCAATGTAAGAAGTTCATGCACCATGTAAAGAAGTTCTTTGGGGATGAGCCATACTTGTTCCAGATTTATGTAGATGGAGTGATTCGGAGATGTGTTCCTAAGGTTAAGATCATGAGTATCTTAGAGACATGTAACTCGTCGCTAGTTGGGGATCATCATAGTGGTTCTCAGACTGAGCACAAGATATTGCAATGTGGATACTATTGGCCTACCATTTACAAAGATGCACATGACTACACTCGGGCTTGTGACCAATGCCAGAGACAAGGAAACATCTCACGAAGGCAAGAGCTTTCAATGACTGCTATCCTAGAGCTTAAGTTCTTAGATGTATGGGGTATTGACTTCATGGGTCCCTTTGTGAGTTCACATGGTATAAAGTATATTTCGGTAGCTATTGAATATGTTTCAAAGTTGATGAAGGCGATTACGCTACCAAACAATGAAGATAAGAGTGTTACACCATTCTTGAGGAAGAATATATTTTCCAGATTCGGTACACCAAGGGCTATCATTAGTGATGGAGGCTCGCACTTTTGCAATCATATATTCAAAGCAATGCTTGAGAAATATGGTGTGAAACATAAGGTGGCGACACCTTACCATCCTCATACAAGTGGGAAAGTTGAGGTCTCCAATCGTGAGATCAAGTCCATTTTGACGAAGACCGTGAATGTCAATAGGATGAACTGGGCTAGAAAGTTGGATGATACATTATGGGCTTACCAGAAAACAGTCAAGACCCCTATTGTTCTGTCTCCATATCGAATTTGAACATAAGGCATTATAGGCATTGAAGAGGTTAAATCTAGAGTGGAGTGATATTGTGAAGCCTAGACTAGAACAGTTGAATGAGATGGATGAATTTCATCTCTGAGTGTATAAGAGCTCCGCCTTGTACAAAGAAAAGATGAAATTGTACCATGACCGAAAGATTGAACAGAGAGAATTTAACCTGAGTGACTTGGTCTGGTTGTTATTTCAAGGCTTCGCTTTTTTCCTAGCAAGTTGAGGTCCAAATGGTTTGGACCTTTCACTGTGATAAAAGTATTTCTGCATGGGGTAATTAAGCTTAAATGGCATGATGGTGTTCAGTTCAAGGTGAACTATCAGCATGTGAAACACTACATTGGAACTGCATAAGAGGTTAAATACATTTAAGAGTTCACCCTTGACGAAGTCTACGTAATCAAGGGAGCTGTGTTGTGCTGCGACATTAAATCAAGCACTTCGTGGAAGAAAAACCATGGGATAGTTGGTGAAGTTTGAGTAACCAACCTAGACACATTATGTCGCGATGTTAAATCAAGCGCTGCATGGGAGGCAACCCAAGGATTTTGTACCTTTTACTTTATAGGGTAATCTGCGTTACTTGTGCAAGAACTATGCAGAAAAGAAGTCAAGGAGATAGAACCAGTACTAAACCCATAAAAAGGCTACACGATCATGGGAAGGACCCACGATCATGGGTCGGTGGTCTGCATAAAGTCCAGAAGACTAAATTTTATGAGTTATCTTACGATTGGTCACCATGATAGTTCCAAGGTATAATGTCATGGTATCAATCGTCTGATCAAACTCCTAAAAATATCTTCAGGATAATTGAACCTACGATTTTAAGGAACGATCATGGCTAGATACCACTATCATCCTTAAGAGTCATAGGTTCACAAGTAAGTTTTCTTCATTCTCTTAGTATGAAGCCCATACAACGATCGTTGTTTAGTTTCATGATCGTGAGTATGAGTCATCTGTTGGGCTCTTCAATTTTAAATTAACCTGACCTGACTTAGTTATCAAACCCTAATTGACTATACTTAGGACATGATAATACCCATTTGTCATTCAAAATCAACTTCACAGACAATTATACTATCAAACGAGCAAAAATCCAAAAATATGACCTTTTATTTGTGTGAATTAGCTACTCCCTTTAGTGTTTGATCCAAGCACTCGAAATTTCGATCTCAAAATATTAAGTCTACTACTTGTGTTTTACAATTATCACCATCTTTGAAATTAATGAGTAAAGGGTGCTAATTTGGGTTCATAGGGAGTAGTAGAGCCGAAAAGGTCCAAAAATATGGCCATGTGTGTTGTATTTTGAATGAATGAACAATGGGAGAAGTATTATTACCCCTTTTTAGCTAAAAGTGTGGTCAAATAGGGTCAAGATAGGTCGGATCAGGGTTTTAAAAATGACTTAAGTGTTAGTTCACACTCAACGACACAACATACGATCGTGATATCTATCAATAATTATACATTGAATCGTGGTGGAGTGCCAGTTTTTCACCTCTCAGGATTTCATCAGACAAGCACATCCCACGATCATTCTATCTTGGTACGATCGTGGTATGTAATTATTTGATGTGACAATTCCCCAGTACGTTTAGGTCCTGAAAGTCATCTTACAAACATCCAATGCCCTGGTCTTCAAATTATGGTACCTCAATCACAAGTTAATTTTTAAAAACACCGAACGACCTTGAAGCAGATCAAACAAATTGTCATGATACGGAAGAGGATTCTTGATGATCACCTTATTCAACAGGTGATAGTAGATACACATGTGTATGGACCCATCCTTCTACATAAAAAATAACACCAAAGCACCTAAAGGTGAAACACTAGTTCTGATAACCCCCTTACTCATAAAATCCTGCAGTTGTTCCTTTAACGATGTCGAACCCATCCTATAAGGAAGAATAGAGATAGGTTTAGTGCCTGAATCTAAGTCAATAGAGAAATTAATGTCTTGATCTGGAGGAACACCCAGTAGTTAGAAGAAAACATATCCATAAGCTACCTAACCACCCATAATGACTACAATGGAGGTGTGTCAGCATTAGTAACAAGCACATACGCCAAATAATAAACACATCCCTTTACCAATGTCTGTTGAGCCCGAAGAAAGGATACAACTCCCTTGGAAAACTAATCCAGAGGACCAATTCCACCCTAAACTCAGCATAACTAAGGTAACAACCTTGGAGTGACAATCCAAGATAGCCTATGTCATGACCCAACTACCCGGATCTTGCGGGCACCTACTCTAATCCACCTAAATAGGAGAACCTTTGCCACCCATTTAAAAAGATATGTGAAAGCCAATAAGAAAATATTTAAATACTTTTAGTTACTACAACCAGTTTACAAAACCTTTAATTACAATTGAAAAACCTTTAAGACATACAACTGAAACCCTTCCTAAAGAACTACTCTAAACCGGTACAAGAGCTACTAAGAAAAAGTACAAAACCAAGACATAGTTTCTACCGTGGTAAAAAAAATAGAAGCTGCTAGAGATCTTTACCATGTCAAGCCTAAAACATCTACTGATCCTGCAATAAGACAATACCCCAAAAAGGGTATAACAAGAGTAAATCAGTACAAAATAACACGTACTGGTAAGCATCAATGATCGACTTAAATTAAACTACATAAACATCACATAAATATCCAGAAAGAAGTATACTACTTAAAAGTTATAAACCAAGGTCTTTCATCAAATAATTCCTTAACACCTTGGGATATTACCAGTCTTATCTTGGAAAACTTTCCTTATTACCATGTTCAGCCCTCATCACTAACTACCCACTATGTCATCAAGTCATACCTTATCCCATAATTATAAATAAGTTCAACGATATTCCACCCCAAAGTTTATTACCCTTAATATTCATCTATTAAGACCCTTACGAACACGTACCCTTGTTCCACAAGTCTGATTGTGCATTAACACCCTAGAAGTTAGGGATTCTTTTTAAGTATCTATGAAACAAATAACAAGATAGTAATATTTAACCTTTATCTAACCTGCTATTGAGTTACCATAGACAGCAACTCAAGTTAACATGACCACTCCCTATAAGTCTCTAAGTCAACAACCATGATTCAGACGATTATATCCAGCACGTCTCAGTTACACAAGTCATTAGATAATATAAAATTATACCACCCTTGCAATTAAGCCAGACCACCCAAGGATCTATCCCCTCAATTTTACATAAAATATTAAGAAACCCGATTTACATCTAGAAAACCTAATATTGCAATTACGCACATAAACCTAGTTCACTCAAGGAATCAATAGATATATCAAATAAACTGATATGCTCGATCCAACAAGAGGAACCAACATATATTTCAATATAAACAGATAAGCCCGGTCCAACTCAAGAAACCAATATAATAAAGAAAACACATAATCCCTGGTTCACTCAAGGAATCATCACACTCAATAAATACTTATATACATATGAAAATGGTCTTATGGTCGCTCACTAGCCATGACCTCTAGGAGGTGAGCTTTTGTCCATGTACAAAATCCCAAACATCAAGTGTCTGCAACCTTATATCAACCAATCCCACAAAGATATCCAAATATCAGTACATTCTATAATAATGACAGATATCACAGCAATCACCACATAATGATAACAGAAACAACACTTGTAAAAACCAACAAGCTTTTATTTAAATTAATTGCATGTAATTAACACATAGGATATCAAATAGTCACTTACTTTCCTTGAACATACATTGTACAAGAAATACTAAGGAATAGTTAACATGCACACATAACACAAATTGGGTTTTAACTACATTTAAACCATCACCTACAATTTGCACATATAATCTGTGCCATAACCACTCCTAACTATTCATCCTAACATTTGATACACTACCGATTTCCCATTCCTGTAGTACCACCATAGACTTTTCAGAATCCACCGATACTAACCACCTTTAATAAATAAGCCTTAATTTAAGTTCAACCCAGTTTTCAGGCATAACACCATCATTAATGTAACACCCCGTACATTTCTGAACCTAGTTGATTATCATAACATTCCTGAAATTATTTAAACATGAGATGGTTGGTGAATTATGTATGAATTTGCTGGGCTGAATTTATTTTGTGCTAATGGGCTCAAAAGAGGCCCAAATTAACAAGAAAGACATGGCCCAAATGGAAAATGACCTATTCTTGTGTTGACCAAGTAAACACACATTAATTGTGCCCAAGTGTATGGCTAAGGATGACCAAAAAGGGACTATATAAGGGTAAAAATCAGATTTTTATTCATTACAACTCTCATGCCATTTCTAGAATTATCCAAGACATTTCACACTTTTCACAAACCCTAAGCCATCACTTCGTTGGACAAGATCATCTTCTTGTAAGCTATGGTAAGCGTTTAAACTCATGGTTTAGTGTATTATATGCTTAATATGGTGTATAAATCATGTTGGTTATGTTTTCAAAGTGTTGGATAGTTCACTATGTGTAAAACAATTTACTTTTGCTTAATCAGTGAAGGGTTTTGCCTTCTAAACTTGAAAGTGGACTTGTGGTCTTGGAGGAAATGAATTTGGTGGATTAAATATCAAAATTTATGATGTGTTTATGTCCTTAACTTTCTTTATCCTTGTGTATAACATTTGGAATTGTTGTTGTGAAATTGTCCATGGAATTGGTGATGTATTGAAAGAAAAATGCAGTTTTGGTGATGGTCATGTGTGTTGTAAAACAATGATTACTCGTCGGCATCCAAGTTGACCTAAAACATTTAAAGAGAATCTTATTTATGGCCATGTACTATTTATTACAAAAAAAGGACCCTAAAATGACCCTTGGAGGCTGAAACGGGCATCCGCCCTTGTGTCTGGAGCACTTGCGGGAACAGATGCCAACGCAGGTGGCTCTGGACAAGGCCAGAGGGGAACCTTCAGCTGCATGTAATCCACTTCCAGGTGTAGGTGGCTCCACATCCCAGTCCAAAATTTTTTTTTGCATGTTTTTGTCTCTCTTTGACCCCCCAAGGCCCCTGTACCCTTTTTGGATGCAATTATCAACTTATGATACCTTTTGAATGACTTTAAGGTGTCGTTTGGAAGCATGTTGGATTATATCAATTATGTATCATTGTTCATATGTTGTTATGAAAGGTATTGAGGTGACTTGATGGAGTAATTATGACGTAGTGTTAATGAGGAAGCGTAAAGGATAAACTTGGTGTGAAATGCTATTGGTTTATGATGTCTTGGTCAATGTGTGGAATGTTATGGTGTGGTTGGTATGGTAATGCAGTGGATTGTATTGTAAATGGTGAAATGATGTTATATGGCAGTCATGTAGCTCATTGTCGTCTTGTGCACTTGTAAGGTAGTTAGTTGTTAACGTGAGCTCCGTTATGTACTTGTGTTGTAGAGTAACACGTAAGGAAGGAGATGGATTATTGTATTCACATATAGGACTGTGTATTCATATTGGGAAGATAAGGTATGTAAGGTTACTCTTTCCATATCCTTCTGCAACATATAGTGTTCATATTGTCATTGTACTTGTTCCATTCCGAATGTTCTAAAGTATCTCAGTTCAGGTTGTTATCTATTGTTAATCACATGTTCCTTATTCATTGATCAATTGTTATTCATGTGTCACATAATTGTGGACATGGTTCCAAAGGTCCAATAATGTCACGATTCCACAGTTCCAATAATATTATGACTATCAACGTATCAATCTCTCAAAGTAAAGAAATGAAGTAATGTATGGTTGTTGATTGTGTGAGTACGGGTGGCAGCTCTAGAGGCATAAGCCTAGCTCAAGCCGATCCTGAGATTATTGGACAGGGGGTAGCTCTAGAGGCATAAGCCTAGCTTGGGACAAACCTGACAGGGGGCAGCTCTGGAGGTAAGAACCTAGCTCGAGCCAAACCTGATATATTGGTTTATGGGTGGCAGCTCTAGAGTCATAAGCCTAGCTCGGGCCGATACCAACATAACGTTATATTATGTTAAGACCCACTGATCAGTTGGGGCCCGGGTACGATATGATACATATGATGATGAATGAACATAGAAGCAAAGAAAATAGTGAACAATGTACATGGTTCCACATATACAGAGCGATGATTTATCCATATTGACTATTCTCTTATTATTGGTTTCATTGAAGTTCTTATATGTGATGCAGTTTCTTATGGCCTTACATACTCAGTACATTCTTCATACTGACGTCCCTTGGGGGACTTACTTTACTTGCTGTAGGAGCTAGACCTCCACACTAGGCTGTGGGTCATTTGCAGATCTTTGGTGAGCTCCAGTTGGTTCAGGGCTTTCTGAGTCACAACTGTACATTGGTTTTAGTACTATGTAAATGGTGTATAAAGTGGGGACTTGTTCCGATTTTATGATGGTTATGTACATGTATCTGTTAGAGGATTTGTAGACGTACGTGGGAAGATGAATGAAAGAATGTATGCTTTTGACATGGTGGCCCCAACGGCCAAATTTCATATGTATATCATATGTTTTCCATAACTTTCGCCATTGGTAATTTGTATCTAAATGAGGTTGAGTGTTTTTCTTTTAGATACATGCATATGAGTGCACATGAATGAAGATTAGTTCTCTCGGGCCTTTACGGCTTCGGGTTTCAGTCCGCCCCGTTGGAATTCGAGGTGTGACAAAAGTGGTATCAGAGCAGGTCGTCCTAAGGATGTCTACAAAGCCTTGTCTGAGTAGAGTCTTTCTTATAGATGTGTTGTGCACCACATTTATAAGTAGGAGGCTATAGGACATTTAGGAGTTGTTTCTTTACTTTATTTCTAGATCGTGCAATAGAGCCAATGATGTAGGTGGAATCATATCTGACCATTATAATTGGTTTTCTTTGTTATAGTAAAATGCCGATGACAAGATGAGGTAGGGGCAAAGGTAAGTAGGTATATATGATTGTCAGAGAAGGAATGAGTAAATCACCACTTGAACAAGCTAGTCAAGGTGGAGCTGACACTGAATTTGCATCGCGGGCTTTCTCTACTTTTCCAGCTCCAGAAGAGCCGAGAGGTAGAGAAGTACCTGCAGAACTGCCTATGAATGCCACTGAATAGGATTTAAGAAATGCAGTCCATATGTTTACTCAGATAGTTGCTGCACAAACTCAGGGACAAGTTGGTCCAATGACAAGTGAGGATGGCGCGGCTAGAGTAGCTAGTCGACGGACACAAGATTTTTTGAAATTAGACCCTCCCATATTTACCGGGTTAGATCCGAAGAAAGAACCACAGGTCTTCGTGGACCAAATCCAAAGGGCTCTAGATGTTATGCACATGACTGGTGTAGAAACAGTTGAGCTTGCAACCTATCGATTGAAAGGAGAAGCTACATTGTGGTATGAAGATTGGAAGCGATCTTGCGGTATTGGTGCACTTCCAACTAGTAGGGAAGAATTTAAAACGGCCTTTCTTGATCACTATCTTCCATATGATATCTGAAAGGCTCGTGCAGATAAGTTTTTAAATCTCTGTCAAGGGAATATGACTGTCAGAGAGTACAGTCTGCAGTTTAATTCTTTGGCTCGATATGCTCCAAATGTAGTGGCCACAATGGAAGACAGAATCCATCGATATATGGAAAGATTAGAGCCATATTTGGTAAGGGATTGTACCATTGCTGCTTTGAACAGAGATATGGATATAGCCAGAATACAGGCATTTGCATAAAAGATGGAGGATCAGAGGCAAAGAAGAAGGGTACACGAATTTGAAAGAGGGTCGTCAAAGAGGGCTAGACCTATGGGACAGTCTATGGTGTCCCAAGGAGACTCTAGGCCTCGGATTTTTCCTAGACCGCTTAGACCATCATCCTCTTATTCCACAGCAGGCGTTCAATCTCAATTTTGAGGATTTAGAGGCAGCCATTTTGGGCAGAGTAGTGGGCTTTAAGGTTCACAGGCAGCAGGATTTCCTTGTTAGTTATGTCAGCACTGCGGATAGATTCATTCAGGTACATGCCGGTTAGGGACGACTACTTGCTTTTGGTGCGGTATGTCGGGGCACATGACGAGAGAGTTTCCACAGAGGGGCACGGGTGGTATAGGACGACCTATGGGATCAACCTTTGCATCATCATCATTGGTTACTCCCTAGAAAGAGGTGTACAGCTTGCTGGTGGTGGTAGCGATGCTAGAGGAGCAGCCAGTTCCAGTGGAGCCCAGAATTGCACCTATGCTCTAGTGAACCGGCAAACTTTGGAGGCTTCTCCTGATATAGTCACAGGTATATTATCCATCTTTTCGCATAATGTATATGCATTGATTGACCTGGGTTATACATTGTCATATGTTACTCCATTGATTGCTAAAAAAATTAAAAGAACACCAAAATTATTAATTAAGTCAATTGAAGTATCTACAATAGTTGGTGAATCTATTATTGCAAAAAGAGTATATCGTAATTGTGTAGTATCTGTGTGTGAGCATGATATGTTGGCTGATCTCATTGAACTGGAAATGGTGGATTTTAATGTCATAATGGGTATGGATTGGTTGGCTTCTTGTTATGCCACGATAGATTGTCGAGCTAAGAAAGTACATTTTCATTTTCCACAAACGAATGTTCTTGAATGGAAGGGTAATGTAGGGGCACCGAGAGGAAAATTTATTTCCTATCTTAAAGCAAGAAAAATGATAGCCAAGGGGTACATATGTCACTTAGTAAGAGTGAAAGATACTGATGTGGAACCACTAACTCCTCAGTCAGTTCCAGTGGTCAATGAATTTCTTGATGTATTTCCTGAGGATCTTCAAGGTTTGCCTCTGGAAAGGGAAGTAGAGTTTGGTATTGATGTAATTCCAGGCACTCAGCCTATCTCTATTCCCCCGTATAGAATGACTCCAGTAGAATTGCGAGAACAGAAGGAGCAATTAAAAGACTTGTTGGACAAGGGGTTCATAAGGCCTAGTATATCCCCTTGGGGTGCACCAGTATTATTTGTACGGAAGAAAGATGGCACATTGAGAATGTGCGTTGACTATCGGCAATTGAATAAGGTAACGATCAAGAACAAATATCCCCTCCCCAGAATTGACTATTTGTTTGATCAGTTACAGGGTGCCAAATGTTTTTCGAAGATTGACTTGAGATCGGGTTACCATCAAGTCAGAGTTAGAGAAAAATATATACCCAAGACAGCTTTTTAAACACGGTATGGCCAGTATAAATTTTTAGTTATGTCGTTTGGACTAACAAATGCACCAGCTGTGTTCATGGATTTGATGAATAGGGTGTTTAAGACATTTATAGACGTGTTCGTGACGGTGTTTATAGATGACATCCTGGTTTATTCAAGATCACAAGAGGACCATGCTAATCATTTACGGCAAATGTTACAAATTCTTCGTGAGCGTAAGTTGTATGCAAAGTTCTCCAAATGTGAATTTTGGTTAAAATCCGTAGCATTCTTGGGTCACATTGTGTTAGACGAAGGGATAAGGGTTAATACGCAAAAGATAGAGGCGGTGAAGAATTGGCCAAGACCTACGACACCTACGGAAATTCGTATCTTCCTTGGGTTGGCAGGTTATTACAGACGATTTTTTGAAGGGTTTTCTTCCATTGCAGCACCTTTAACAAAGGTTACACACAAGGCAATCAAGTTTCAGTGGAATGATGCATGTGAGAAAACCAAGAGCTGAAAGATAAATTGACTTCTACACCGGTATTAGTACTTTCAAAAGGTACAGAAGGGTATGCAGTATATTGTGATGCTTCCGGAGTGGGCCTAGGATGTGTATTGATGAAACATGGTAATGTTATAGCGTATGCCTCATGACAGTTGCGGCCACATGAGAGAAACTATCCCACATATGATCTTGAGCTAGCGGTTGTGATATTGTCCTTAAAGATACGACGCCATTATTTGTATGGGGTTCATGTTAACATATATACTGATCACAAAAGTTTGCAATATATCTTTAAGCAGAAAGACTTAAATTTGAGGAAGCGGAGATGGCTTGAACTATTGAAAGACTATGATATTGATATTCTATATCATCCAGGCAAAGCTGATGTGGTAGCCGATGCACTAAGCCGCAAAGTTGTAGAAAGCAATAGTGGCCAACTGATGGAAAAGCAAGATCTAGTCAAGGATCTACATCAACTAGCCAGCTTGGGAGTTCTTCTTCTTGAATTTCTAGACGAAGGGGTTATTGTGCAACATGCAGCAGAATCATCATTAGTAGATGAGGTAAAAGAGAAACAAGATGCGGATCCTATGTTATTGCAGCTGAAAGAGAATGCACAGCAGGGTCTAACAAAGGCATTTGATCTTACGCTAGAGGGAGTACTTCAATGCTAAGGTAGATTATGTGTACCGGATGTAGATGAGCTGAGAAGACGAATCATGACAGAGGCGTATCATTCATGATATTCTATTCATTCAGGAGCTACCAAAATGTATCAGGATTTGAAAGAAATGTATTGGTGGGGATACATGAAGAAGAACATTGCAGAATTCATAGCTCAATGTCCAAATAGTCAACAAGTAAAAGTAGAGCATCAGAAACCTAGAGATTAAATGCAATGTATCAATCTTCCAGTCTGGAAATGGGACATTATTAACATGTATTTCATCACAAGTTTGCCTCGTACACTGCAAAAATTTGATTCCATATGGGTAATAGTTGACAGGATTACCAAGTCAACGCATTTCCTACCAGTCAAGACCACCTATACAGCTGAAGATTATGCCAGGTTGTATGTTAAAGAGATAGTACGATTACATGGGATTCCAATCTCCCTTATATCAGACAGGGGATCACAATTTACTGCACATTTTTGGAGATCTTTTCAGAAGAGCTTGGAAACACAAGTGAATCTGAGTACTAATTTTCATCCTCAGACAGATGGACAAGCAGAACGTACTATCCAAACACTTGAAGATATGCTACGAGCTTGCACATCGGACTTTAAAGGTAGTTGGGATGATCATCTACCTCTTATTGAATTTGCCTACAATAATAGCTATCATTCAAGTATCAAAATGACACCTTATGAAGCTTTATACGGAAGGAAGTATAGATCACCGATTGAATGGTTTGAAGCAGGTAAAACTACTTTACTTGGTCCAGATCTTGTTCATCAAGCTATGGAGAAAGTTTAAGTGATCCAACAGAGGCTACAAACGGCCCAAAGTCGACATAAGTCATATGCTGATGTTAGAAGAAGAGGGCTCAAATTCGCCATAGGTGATTGGGTATTCTTGAAAGTATCACCGATGAAAGGGGTAATGAGATTTGGAAAGAAAGGAAAGTTAAGTCCACATTATATAGGACCATATGAAATTGTCCAAAGATTTGGGCAAGTTGCGTATGAATTAGAATTACCCCAAGAACTCTCCACAGTTCATCCAGTATTTCATGTTTCGATGCTTTGAAAGTGCATTAGGATATCCATCTCGTATTACTCCCATTGAAGATGTACAAGTTACAGAAGATCTCACATATGAGAAAGTACCTATTGCTATTCTAGACCGACAAGTGAAGAGGTTTAGGAACAAAGAAGTAGCTTCCGTAAAGGTACTTTGGAGAAATCAGCAAGTAGAAGAGATCACATGGGAAGCCGAGAAAATGATGAAGTCCAAGTACCCTCATTTGTTTCAAATGGAAGAAAAAGTTCAAAATACGGGATCAGAGCAATAAAAAGTAAGTATCTATAAGCATTATGTATATATATGGTAACTTGAAGAATGATTCTAGACTTGAATTGTTCAAATTAGATAATGTCACTAACATTCAAGGATGAATGTTTCTAAGGGAGGAAGGATGTAACACCCCGTATATTACTGAACCTAGTTGATTATCATAACATTCATGGAATTATTTAAACATGAGATGGTTTGTGAATTATGCATGAATTTGTTGGGCTGAATTTATTTTGTGCTAATGGGCTCAAAAGAGGCCCAAAATTAACAAGAAAGACATGGCCCAACTGGAAAATGACCAATTCTTGTGTTGAACAAGTAAACACACATTAATTGTGCCCAAGTGTATGGATAAGTATGACAAAAAAGGGACTATATAAGGGGCAAAATCAGATTTTTATTCATTACAAATCTCATGCCATTTCTAGAATTATCCAAGACATTTCACACTTATCACAAACCCTAAGCCATCACTCCCTTGGATAAGATCATCCTCTTGTAAGCTTTGGTAAGTGTTTACACTCATGGTATGGTATATTACATGCTTAATATGGTGTATAAATCATGTTGGTTATGTTGGCAAAGCGTTGGATAATTCACTATGTGTAAAACAATTTACTTTTGCTTAATCGGTGAAGGGTTTTGCCTTCTAAACTTGAAAGTAGACTTGTGGTCTTGGAAGAAATGAATTTGGTGGATTAAATATCAACATGTATGATGTGTTTATGTCCTTAACTTTCTTTCTCCTTGTGTATAACATTTGAAATTGTTGTTGTCAAATTATGCATGGAATTGGTGACGTATTGAAAGGAAAATGCAGTTTTTGTGATGTTCATGTGTGTTGTGAAACCATGATTATTCTTCAGCATCCAAGTTGACCTAAAAAATGTAAAGAGAAGCTTATTTATGTCCATGGACAATTTATTACAAAAAAGGACCCTAAAATGACCCCTGGAGGCTGAAACGGGCATCCGCCCTCACATCTGGAGCACCTGCGGGAGCAGATTCCAACGCAGGTGGCTCTGAAAAAGGCCAGAGGGGAACCTGCAGCCACATGTTATCCACTTGCAGGTGCAGGTGGCTCCACAACCCAGTCTAGAATTTTGTTTTGCATGTCTTTGTCTCTCTTTGACCCCTCAAGGCCCCTATACCCTTTTTGGATGCAATTATCAACTTATGATACCTTTTGAATGACTTTAAGGTGTCGTTGGAGGCATGTTGGATTATATCAATTATGGATTGTTGTTAATATATTGTTATGAAAGGTATTGAGGTGACTTGATGGAGTAATTGTGACGTAGTGTTAATGAGGTAGCGTAAAGGATAAACTTGGTATGAAATGCTATTGGTTTATGATGTCTTGGTCAATGTGTGGAATTTATGGTGTGGTTGGTCTGGTAATGCAGTGGATTGTATTGTAAAGGGTTAAATGACGTTATATGGTAGTCATGTAGCTCACTGTCGTCTTGTGCACTTGTAAGGTAGTTAGTTGTCAACGTGAGCTCCGTTATGTACTTATGTTGTAGAGTAACACGTAAGGAAGGAGCTGGATTATTGTATTCACATATAGGACCGTGTATTCATATTGAGCAGATAAGGTACGTCAGGTTACTCTTTTCGTATCCTTCTGCAGCACATAGTGTTCACATTGTCATTGTACTTGTTCCATTCTGAATGTTCTAAAGTATCTCAGTTCAGGTTGTCATCTATTGTTAATCACATGTTCCTTATTCATTGATCAATTGTTATTCATATGTCACATAATTGTGGACATGGTTCCAAAGGTCTAATAATGTTGCGATTCCACAGTTACAATAATGTTATGACTATCAACGTATCAATCTCTCAAAGTAAAGAAATGAAGTAATGCATGGTTGTTGATTGTGTGAGTACGGGTGGCAGCTCTAGAGGCATAAGCCTAGCTCGAGCCTATCCCAAGATTATTGGACAGGGGGAAGCTCTAGAAGCATAAGCCTAGATCGGGCCGAACCTGATATTGGGCAGCTCTAGAGGTAAGAACCTATCTCAAGTCGAACCTGATATATTGGTTTATGGGTGGCAGCTCTAGAGGCATAAGCCTAGCTCGGGCTGATCCCAACATAACGTTATGTTATGTTAAGACCCACTGATCAGTTGGGGCCTGGGTACGATATGATACACATGATGATGAATGAACATAGAAGCAAAGAAAATAATGAACATAGCACATGGTTCCACATATGCAGAGTGATGGTTTATCCATATTGACTATTCTCTTATTATTGGTTTCATTGAAGTTCTTATGTATGATGCAGTTTCTTATGGCCTTACATACTTAGTATATTCTTCGTACTGACGTCCCTTGGGGGACTTACCTTACTTTTTGCAGGCGTAGGTGCTAGTAGACCTCCACAGTAGGTTGCGATTCATTTGCAGATCTTTGGTGAGCTCAAGTTGGTTTGGGGCTTTTCGAGTCACAGCTGTACATTGGTTTTGGTACTATGTAAATGTTTTATAAAGCGGGGACTTGTCCTAACTTTAGGATTTTATGTACATGTATCTATTAGAAGATTTTTAGACGTATGTGGGAAGATGAACGAAAGAATGTATGCTTTTGACATGGTGGCCCCAACGGCCAAGTTTCATATATATCATATGTTTTCCATGACTTCCGCTATTGGTAATTTGTATCTAAATGAGGTAGAGTGTTGTTATTTTAGAGACATGCATATGAGTGCACATGAATGAAGATTGGTTCTCTCGAGCCTTTACGGCTTCGGGTGCCAGTCCACCCCGTTGGAATTTGAGGCGTGACAATTAATAATTACACGGATGGATAACAACAGAGAAAACACATAATTTTAGGGACAATTTCAATGCCACAATATACTAGAAATTTCCAACTCAATTAATTGGGTTTTCATCCATTTTATCCATTCGAAACACCATTTTCGAAGGCCTAAGCATGAAATCTCCCATCAATCTATATCATACTTATGCTTTCTAACCCAGGTCTAAACTACTCAGTTAAACCTAGCCTACCTCAATGCCAACCAGCAGCTATAGAGGTATGAACGCGATCTTTTGACTCTGTGAAAATGAATTCTGGCTTGAAATTAATGGAAAAACCATGGATTTTACCCTATTAATGCGAAATCCCTACTCTCTATTACTCCTAGGCCATAAGGTAACCCTAGGAGGGTTTTTAGAGTGAGCTTCATCTTTTTTACAATTGAAGAGGAGAAAAGAGAAATATAAAAATTTCCCTGAGATTTCTAGTCCTGTCATACAGCTATAGCAGCCGGTCAGCCGCTATAGCAATGCCTCTATAGAAAAAATTGTCTCGTTATAAAGTGATGAAGTCAGCTCGACCCAAAATTTTAAATTTTGAAATTTTAGTCATGTCACCCAATACTTTGAATCGTGACTTATTACCACTCTACTTTGTCAAGGAATCTTTCTTTCTTATGAATTGCATGAGACTTATTAGAGTATAACATTTCCTGAGCGCCCAAAGTAATGTAGGTTCTCGTCAATATACTAGAACAAAAAGGTTTCAAACATAACGTACAAACATTTTCCACACTTCGAAGGACTGGATCCCATAATAGTGGAAATATTCTCACAATAATGGAATCACTATAACAGGAGAGGGCCGCTATAGTGGGAGCCAATAGTTTAAAAAGGTGAGAAATGGGTTTCTCGCCCATTTCTCTCTTTCACTCGAAAACATCCCCTCTCCTTCTCGATCACTTTGCTCATATCATTGGAAATAAGGTAATTATCAGTAAACTTCATCCTTTTACATCATTACACAAAGTACTACTTGTTTTATGCTTGAAATCATTGAATAGAATAGGTTTTGGGCTTGTTTTTGAAATTTCAAAATTGGGGTTGATTTGTCAAAAATTTGGAAGCATGAGTGCTTCCCTTAGGTCTACAATGCTTTTATGGCATTTTTAGCATAAGAATTATGGAGTTCATGGACAAAATAGGCTCAAAATGTTAGGGAATGTGAAGGGTTATTCTTGATTTTGTTTTGACAATTTGGGAATGTTTTAGGAGTTATTATGCCTAAGTTTTTGCATAACTAGTGTTTGGATACTTTAGAAACACTGATCCGTAGTCGAAATGCTAAAAATGGGACTTTTTGTCAAGAGGTGCCAATATTGCACATCTTGAGTTGTTGGGGATGATGAAGGCCACTATAGTGGAAAAAATCCTGCTATAGAGACATCACCGTAGAAGGATACAACCCGCTATAGTGGTAGGCTGCAGGCAATAGCCTCCTTGACAAGCCAAGGAATTGGCATTCTACTGAATTTTGATTTCTTAACGCTTAATGAGTTCTAACTTTATTTCTTTCAATGATTTTACAAATCAAACACGCCAATGGATGAAAAAAAAAAGAAAGCTCCAACTTATGAGAGATTTCCCAATGACGCTTATCGAGAGAGATTTCTGGAGTACAGAAAGATGTAATTCTGTTTTGAGAGTGCCTTTACTATAAGAGGGGTGACGAATAAGGTACCTGTATTTCACAACCAACTCCAGGAGTTTGGCTGGGGCCCACTGGTGGTGGCTCTCCCATTTGGGGTCTTGAGTTAGGTCAGGAGTTTTATTCCATACTACCTACCATGATTTGGGACGACTCTAACCCCACTATCTGCATCAAAAGAGTAGATGTCCCTACGGATATTCAAATCATAAATGAAGTACTAAGGGTGTCGCATATCTCAAATACAGGGTACAAAGACAAGGCCCTGAAGATAGATATGAAGTGGCTGCGTGATACTCTAGTTAAGGAGGATACCAGGGACACGGTTTACTGGCCCACTACTGAAGGCATCACGAGAACCTTTTTAATGTGACCTACCATCGGGCTCTGTAGGTGTCCTGCGTTATACAGGGGATTCAGCTAAATGTGGGGACACATATCGTGATGGAGTGGAAGGACTTTTGCTGGGGCAGTAAGAAGGTCTCTTACCTTCATGGTCTAGTTTTTACACTATACAGGCATGTCGGGGTACCCAAGGAGGAGGCTGACACAGAGGTAGAGATGGACATCCCCCTTCACCCCCTCCGAGTGATGGTGGTTTCATCCAAGGGAAAGAAACAAAAGAAGGTCGGTGAGGTCGAGTGTAGTTGGGCTGTAGACGAGGTTGATGATGATGATGATGATGATGATGATGATGCCCCTCCCTCCCAATTCCATCCCTAGCCCCAGATTTCTTGCAGCTACCTAGAGGCTGACTTAGCTGCGGTCAGAAGATATATGAAGCACACCTATCCCAGATTTGGAGCCCTACCTCCCTTTGTCTAAGATTATGTAGTGCTCTACTGAGAGCTTAATGAGGAGAAGAAGAGGAGATGCTCTCGGGACTGCATGCTCGCATGGATGTGAAAGACTTTGAAGGTTATGTTTAGGTATACAGTCGCTGACCAGGAAATTCCCCAGTTAGAGCTAGATGACATAGGGCATCCCGCTAAGTCCCTCAGTGCATATCAGCCATGCTCCCCCTTTTTTATACCCCATGATTGATTTGGGTTGCCCCCATTTGGATCATGTAACATATAATATTTCTCCATTCTCTTCCCTTTATTTATTTTATCATACATGGATACTAGTCTTAATAATATTTATATTGAATGCATGTATTACCTTTCTATATGTGATTTCTATAATTCATACAGTAGCTCATAGCTCAAACTAACGATTAAAATAAACCAGTAATGAAAACAAAATAGGGGAAAATAGGGCAGGGATTCTTCCCCGCCCATCCCGTTATAGCGTCTTGCATGCTGCTATGGACATACCGCTATAGAGGAAAAATTCCTACTATAGTGGGTCAATAACACTATGGAAGCCCCAACAGCAGTAGTCCAGAAACTTACAATTTTTTGCAAAATTCCCTTATTCATATTCCCTATTTTCAACATTAACACATAAAATCTCTTATGACCTTTATCAAAATCCCAAGACCAAACCAAGCAATGCAATATAAGAGCTTAGCATTACATTATTTAAAACCAGTTATGAATCACAACAAGAAAAATTTTTATAGCAACAAATCCCGCTATTATACAACAATAACCTTTTTCCCATAGTCCTTACCTAAATTTCGGCTATCCTAAAATAAGAGTTTCCCGCAGTCATAAACAATTTTTATCCCCTTACCATATTACCAATGAAAGTCCATGCCAAGCATTTAGCTTACCATTCCAATTTCAATCACATAGCAATTAATTCCTTTAACCATCACCAATTAACCAAGTTATGACCCTTCATGAACTATGAATTTAATATCAATACACAAATCACATTGCACATAATAAGAGCCACTCAAGTTACATTAATGCACATAAGTATAAATCTCAAATTTCATTATTGAACAAGCCCTTTTTATTATCCTTATTCACCTCATGGATAACGGTTAGCCGATAGTCCATGCAGTTACACAACCTCAATGGCCAGATACCAATTAGAACCTTTCTGGTTCTAACTTAACTTACTTGTATCTTTTAAACTAGAGTCAAACGACATCCCTTTACTTCATTGAGATACCAATTGGACTCAACTCATGTAAGCAAGCAGACAGACCGCATGAAGGGAGAGAAAAAAGTGAAACAATTTTCTAGAATACCTCATAGCTCTATGAAGATTAGATGTGGATGTCAACACACAAATTTACAGGACTCTACTCAATATTTGCTCTTGTAAAGAAAGATCGATAACCTAGGCTCTGATACCAACTTAACACGACCCAACTACCCAGATCCTGCAGGCATCTACTCTAATCCACCTAGATAAGAGAACCCTTGCCACCTATTTAAAAAGGTATGCGGAAGTCAATAAGAAAATAATGAAATATTCTTAGTTATCACAACCAGTTTACAAAATCTTTAATTACAACTAAAAAACCTTTAAAAAATACAATTGAAACCCTTACCAAAGAACTAGTCTAAACAGGTACAAGAGCTACTAATAGAAAGTACAAAAAAAAAACACAACTTCTACAGTGGGAACAACTAACAGAAGCTACTAGAGATATTTCTGTGTCAAGTTTGAAACATCTACTGATTCTCCAACTGGACAATACCCTAAAAGGGTATAGCAAGAATAGTATAAGTACAAATAACACGTACTGGTAAACATCATTAGTTGACCCAAATTAAATCACAAAAACATCATATAAATATCAAGAAAGAAGCATACAACTTAATAGTTATTAACCAAAGGTCTTTCATCAAACAATTCCTTAACACCTTGGGATATTACTAGTCTTATCTTGGAAAATGTTCCTTATTAACTTGTTCTACCCTAATCACCGAGTACCCACTACATCATCAAGTCAGACCTTATCCCATAATTACAAATAAGTTTAATGATACTCTACCCCAAGGTTTATTATCCTTAACACTCATCTATTAAAATCCTTACGAACACGTACCCTTGTTCTACATGTTTGGTTTTGCATTAACAACCTAGAAGTTAGGGGTTCATTTTAAGTCTCTGATAAATAAATAACAAAATAGTAATATTTAACCTTTACCTACCCCGTTACTGAGTTAACATAGATAGTAGCTCAAGTCAATATGACCACTCCAAATAAGTGTGTAAGTCAACAACCATGATTCAGATTATTATATCCACCATGTCTCAATTACACAAGTCATTAGGTAATACCAAATTATACCACCCTTGTAATTAACCCAGACGACCCAAGGATCCATCCCTTTAATTTTACAGATAACAATCAAGAAACCCAATTTACATCTAGAAAACCAAATATTGCAATTAGGCACATAAACCCAGTTAACTCAAGGAACCAACAAATATATCAAACAAACAGATGTAATGACCCAAAATGTCATTACACTAAATTAAGAGGTAGAAGTGCACCTAGACTCCCATAGATAAATTTTAAGAAATTTTGGGCTAGTCTAGTTTTGACTTAATTTTAAGGATATGGTAGTTGAATGAAAATAGGTATTGATGTAATTGGTAATAGTGGGGTTTGATATAATAGTTGGATAGCCAACAAGTGTAGGATGTTGTAGAAACTACCAACACCTGAAATGGAGTTATAGAACACCGGTTATAGCATTTATCGTGGGGGTTTGGTTCATGATGTCGAAATTCATGGGGTGGGTTATAAAATAAGGAAAACTGAGGGGAGGTCCCGATTTTCCACTGCACTGGTACCGCTGCAGCGATCATGGGAACTACAGCGGCGACCTCCAGTAAAAATGGTGTGAATCACTGCAGTGAAAATTTAACCACTGCAGTGGTACCATTACAGCAGTAATTATCCACTGCAACGGTAACATGCAGTAAAAATTCAGTTTTAAAACCTAGAAAATATTTTCATTCCCCACCTTTTAAAAAATGCAATAGAGCTCTGGGGAAAGGTAATTTTTAGAGGGATTTTGAAGGTTTTCATCTTTAAAGGTAAGTAATTACATCATAGGCTTGAATTTACTTCGTTTAACCTTAGAAAATCACTAGAAATAGATTAATAGTGGAAATTGGGGTTTAACCTAGTTTATAAAAATTGTTAAAAAGTGGTGGGAATGTATATAATTTCAACATATAATGATCCTAGGGTGTTTAAAAAAAATACTAATTGGACTAGAATTATGATTATTTATGCTAATTCAAGTAGGGTTCATGTAGTAAATGAGAAGAAAATCCTAAAATAATGAAATAGGGTAAGTTTATGGCTAAAATCAGTAACTTTTGATCCCTAGTAGTTAAAAAGGGATGAATTATTGAAATGAATGTATATTCTTGTTGTTATAGATCAAGAACGAGATCAAAAGGGAAAAAGTGTGGCTTAAGAGTGAATTTGAGCAAAGGAGTTGAGGTAGGCTATGGTTTTGTTGTAGCACTTAGACTTTCTTGGCTTTGTTCTTGTTTGTAAGTTAGAAACCTATGATTGCCTTTTAGCATGACTTGTGATTTAATGTCTGTATTGCATTTCATCTGCGTTATGATAACATGTGGAGATGATGGGTCAGGTACCATGCCTGTACAATATGATATGTTATGACAATAGGTCGGGTACCATGCCGTTATGTTATGATGCTGATGTTGATGATGAGGATAAGAAGAGTAAGAGATGATGTGCACATCTTGCATACATGCACTCATTCATATACATTGTGTAAAAACCCTCTTCGTCGTAATGCATGAGTCCTACGTTTAAAATTTCACGTCCAAATTTCTTATGATTTGGAAGTTACAAAGTTTAGGCTAGGCTAGTTTTGATCGAATTTGGAGCGAGGTGTGGTCTAGGAAAATTTGGGAATGATTTAGAACAGGTTGGTGGCAATACTATTAATTTCTAGTTAGCTAAGATGATAAGGAACCCGTAGGAATTTAAGGAATAGAATTTAGGTGGGTAGAACTCCCCGAATTGATCTTAGCATAAAGAGCATTGTTTGGAATGTCCCAGGTTCAAGGTGTGTCGCAAAAAGGGGAATTTTTGGGCTAAGATGGACATAAAGTGCTATATAGGAGATATTCCTGCTTTAGCAGCGGTCAAAGGTGGTCAACGACTTCTATAGCGATTGATACCACTATAGCGGTCATGTACCGATATAGCAACACCGTTATAGCGGTCATGTACCTCTATAGCAGTGAAAACTACAAATTTATTAAAATATTTCCTCAAAATAGTTTATTTTTCCAAAGCTCATTTTGGGGCGAGCTTGATTCGAGGTAGGTGATGGTATTGTAGTTTAATCTAACTTGTATTATATGTGCATGTTAACTACTTTATTGTGTGGCTAGTTAATGCATGTTGTTTTGTGTGGTCAACGGAATTATTTTACTTTCCTATTTATTTGACCTACCTAATTTCTAAAATATTGAATGTTCGGTATTTGGGACGTTCTCCCGGGTTATTGATGAAATAATGTTGGAAGCTACTTATGTTTGTGGTCTTCATACATGGACGGTATATGTCCCCTGTAGGTCATGGCTAGAGGGTGGATGTATAACCTATAGCGTGTATGTACAAGGTTCAGGTGAGCTTGACGGTTCCATTAGTGAACCGAGGAATATTTATTTATCAATGCTCGATAATGGTATACATGTCTTGACTTGACTGTACTTGACTTAGTAATATTTGTTGACTTGATGGTTGTTTATCCTGAACTAACTTTTTGGTGTTTATGTGCTAAGTGTATGATGTTTTAGCATGGATTAGCTTGTTATACTATCTTTTTGTTAAGTATTCATATTTTCATCTTGGGTTGGCCAAATGACCCTACCAGCACACTGTTGTTCTTGTGTGTTGATACTACACTTGCATTTACTTTTGTGAGTGCAACGTATAATCTAGCGGCTACTACGAGACGTCACTTGTGATTCCAGCCATTGATTCCATATTTTAGGATGAGCAGCTTATCCAGGCTACCATGGAATCTTTGTCTCTTGGCATAGTTCTCTATTTTTGGACTTATGATTATCTTGTTTTGGGGTTGCATTCCCTTCTTGACATTCTTTAGTAGTTTCGGTATAGATAACTTTCGGGTCCTAGGGATGTTTTGCTAAGTGCATTTTCCTCTTTAAGTTGTACTTACGGTTTTTGGATTAAAATGGATATTATGCTATTGATAGATTAGTTCTACTTAATTATTCTAAGTGTTGATTTTTGGATAGTCTTCGGGGTAGTTAGTTCTCCTATCGGGGAACGTAGCGTAGGAACCACTCACGACGGGTTTGGGTTGTGATAAAGTTGGTATCAGAGACAAGGTTCGTCGATCTTGTTGTACCAAAATAGGTTCAGTAGACTCTCGTCGATCGGTACAGAGACGTCTGTACTTTTCTTTGAGAGGCTATAGGACCTTAGAAAATCTGTCTTTCTTACTTCTTTCGTGCTATAACTTGATTCAAATTGGTATCTGGTCTTTCACTTTTTTGTCTGCAGATGGTGAATACTAGGTCCAATGGAACCCGAGCAGCAGCCCCTACACCGGCCACTGTAGTTGAGGAGCTAGCCATAAGGGGGAGAGGACGAGTGAGAGGAGAGAAAGTAGAGGAAGGGGATGAGCCACACCCACAAAGGGTGGAGCTCAAGTAGCTGCTGGCCATGATCATGAACGGTTAGTATCCCCGCCTTAACCTCAGGATCATTTTGAGGAGAGGGGAGCAGGAGATAGAGCCCGAGGTACCGGCACCAGCTGGGGTTGCAGCCTTACCTCATATATCTGCTAAGGTTGTTCAATAGGTGTTAGCTTTTCTGAGTGGATTGGAAGGGACTGGAGCCACTCCTACTATACTAGCTTTCCAGGCTTCGGTTGTTCACCCTACTATTGATATGACTATAAAAATGGATGAGGCTTCAGGGAATGATGCGTTTCTTTATTCGGTGTTGGGTTCTGTGATGACAGGTATGGAGCATGATTTGCTGACTAAGTTTCTGAAAATAAAACCACCTACCTTCCAGGGTATTGAGCCTAAGGATGCTTTTGAGTTTATCATTGATTGGTATGAGAGGTTGCATAAAATGGGTATTTTTTAGCAGCATGGGCTTGAGTTTGAGATTTTTCTGTTATAGAAGGATGCTAAGTAATGGTGGAGGGTGTATGTTGAATGTCGGTCACCAGTTTTACCTCCGTTGACTTGGGAGCAGTTTCATGCCTTGTTCTTGGAGAAATATGTGCCAAAGGCCCTCCGTGATCTCAACAAGGATGAGTTTTTGGATTTGGAGCTGGGTGACATGTCAGTTGCGGCCTATGAGGCCAGTTCTATGCATTATCTCGCTATGCTACTCAGTTTTTGACTTCTGAGAAGGAGAGGATTTGACTGTATGTCAAGGGTTTGAACTATGATCTTCAGGTTTTGACTGGGTATATAACTGTTATAGGGAAAGGGTTCAATAAAGTTATAGATTATGTGAAAAAGTTGGAGGAAGTTACGCAAGCGGGTCAATCTAAGATATTAGCCAAGAAGTCCCACAATGTTGGGAATTTTAGTGGATCTTATTCTAAGGGCTACTGTCAGCAAGCCTATTCAGCCTATTTGATTCAGTCAGAATTGCCAGCTTCTACTGTGTTTCCATCTAAGGGTTCTTCTTAGACTCAGGTTTTTAAAGGCCAAGGGGCTTTATACGCTTCTGCCAGTCGTCCTTCTCTTGAGCGTTGATGTTACTATTATGGTATTGTTGGTAATTTTAAGAAAGAGTGTCCCTTAGTGCAGACAAATGGCCAGACACAGCAGCAGACTCAAGCTATAGTTCCAACAGGTAAAGGTGGAAGAGGTAATGGCAGGGGTAGTCCCTAAAGTGGGAGAAGAAATCAAATAGGTGGTTGGGGAAACGGCGTGCAGCCGGGAAGGGAGTTAGCTCAGATTGATGACCGAGCTCATTGTTATGCATTTCCAGGATAGAATGATACTGAGCTTTCTGATGTGGTGATCATAGGTACTATTTTGATTTGTGACCGAATGGCTTTTGTCTTATTTGATCCGGAGTCTACTTATTCTTATGTATCTATTGAGTTTACGATGGGTCTGAATCTGGTGTGTGATGTACTTGATCATCCTATTTATGTGTCTACTCTAGTTGGTGAGTCTGTGATAGTGACCCATGTTTTTCATTCTTGCTCTGTGTTATTTGTGGGTTTTCAAACTTGGGTAGACTTGATTATTCTAGATATGTTAGACTTTGATGTAATACTAGGTATGACCTGGTTATCTCCATATCACATTTTCTTTAACTGTAATGGTAAGACAGTTACTGTAGTGATGCCAGGATTGGATAAACTAGAGTGGGAGGGAGTGTATAAGGCCAAGCCCGTGAGAGTTATATTATTTGTCCGAGCCAGAAGGTTAGTGGGGAAGGCATGTTTAGCATTTCTATCCTATCTTTGGGATGTAGATGTGGGGTCCCCTTTTATAGAGTCAGTTTTGGTTGTTTCTGAATTTCAAGATGTGTTTCCTTTAAACCTACCAGGTATACCTCTAGATACAGATATTGATTTGTAGATTGATTTAAATCCAAGAACTCTCCCTATATCTATTCCCCCTCTATCGAATGGCTCCAGCTAAATTGAGAGAGTTCAAAACTCAGCTGCAAGAGCTACTTGATAAGGGTTTTATTCATCTAAGTGCTTTACCTTAGGTTTCTCCGATTCTATTTGGTAAAAAGAAGGATGGCAGTTTGAGGATGTGCATTGACTATAAGCAGCTGAATAAGGTTGCTATCCAGAATAAATATCCTTTCCCTCGCATAGATGATTTATTTGATTAGTTACAGAGTGCTTCAGTATTTTAAAAATTGATTTACAGTCGGGTTATCATCAGTTGAAAATTAGACCGGGGGATATACAAAAGATAGCTTTTAGAACTCGGTATGATCATTATAAGTTTCTGGTAATGTCTTTCAGATTGAATAATGCGCATGCAACCTTAATGAGTATGATGAATTAGATCTTTAAGTCATTCTAAGATTTTTTTTGTCATTGTGTTTATTAATGATATTCTTGTTTATTCCAAGAGTAAAGAAGAAGATGCGGGCCAGCTTCGCATAGTCTTAGGAATTCTAAGGGAGAAGTGGTTATTTGCTAAGTTCTTAAAGTGTGAATTCTGGTTATCTTCAGTTGCCTTCTTGAGGCATGTGGTTTTTAAAAAAGGGGTGATGGTGGATCCTCAGAAGATCTAAGTAGTAAAGAATTGGACTCGGCCTAGTTAAGTGACCGAGATAAGGAGCTTTGTGGGTCTTGCCAGCTATTACCGCAGGTTCATCAAGAACTTTGCATCCATTGCAACGCACTTCAGAAGGCTTACTCAGAAGGAAGTGTCAATATGAGGAGAGCTTCCAAAAGCTGAAGACACTATTGACTACGGCGCCTATTCTTTCGTTGCCGGTTGAAGGTAAGGACTTTATAGTGTTTTATAATGCCTCAATTTTGGGCTTGGATGTTGTGTTGATCTAGGATAGGAGTGTCATTGCCTATTCTTTGAGGTAGTTGAAGCCTCATGAGAGGAATTACCCAACCCATGATTTAGATTTTGCAGTGATGGTATTTGCATTAAAGATTTGGAGACACTATCTTTATGGTGTCAAGTGTGAGGTCTTCACAAACCACCGTAGCCTGTAGCATGTGTTTACTCAAAGGGATTTGAATTTAAGGCAGCGAAGATGGATGGAACTGTTGAAGGATTATGATGTGAGTATTCAGTACCATCCGGGTAAGGACAATGTGGTGGCAGATGCATTGAGCTAAAAAGCTGTAAGTATGGGTAGTTTGTCATTCTTGATAGTGTCCAGGAGACTGTTAGCTAGATAGTTTCAAAATCTAGTATCTTTGAGCATGCCATTTGGGGTTTCAAAAAAAGGTGGTGTGTTTTCTAGTGTTAAGGTAAACTCGACGCTTGAGGAACAGATCAAGGCCAAGCAATTCGAGGACAAGAAGTTGAATGCACTCTAGATTAAAGTGGTAAGCGAGGAGGTTGCGGATTCCACTCTCGATGAGGGTGGGGTATTGTGGTTTAAGGGAAGGTTATGTGTTCCTCCGGTTGTTGATTTAATTTGTTATGTACTTTCAGAGGGTCATGGTTTGCATTATTCTATTCATTCGGTACAACTAAGTTGTATCATGACTTGAGGCAGCTTTATTGATAGGCCGGGATGAAGAGGGACATAGTGGATTATGTGT
Source organism: Capsicum rhomboideum (assembly GCA_031232105.1). Taxonomy (NCBI): domain Eukaryota; kingdom Viridiplantae; phylum Streptophyta; class Magnoliopsida; order Solanales; family Solanaceae; genus Capsicum; species Capsicum rhomboideum. Next base: position 148,243,082 of record CP124714.1, on the reverse strand, counting down.
CCAAGTGTCACAATTATCAGCAGGTAAAGTATGAACACCACAGGCCGGCATGTTTACTTCAAATGATGCCTATTCCTATGTAGAAATGGGAGCATATTTCCATGGACTTTGTGGTGGGTCTTCCTAAGACCTTGGGTAATTATGACTCCATTTAGGTGATAGTAGATTGGCTGACGAAATCAACTGACTTCTTGCTGGTTCGGGTAGACTACATCTCTCAGCAGTTAGCTAAAATCTATGTTAAGGAGATTGTCAGACTTCATGGGTTGCCACTTAGTATCATTTCTGATAGGGATGCAATGTACACTTCCAAATTTTGGGATAGGTTGTATGAGAAGTTGGGAACTAGGCTAACTTTTATCACGGCTTTTCATCCCTAACTGACGGGCAGTCGGAGAGGATGATTCAGGTGTTAGAGGATATGTTGAGGGCCTATGTGATTGACTTTTGGTGGTCATTTGGACAAGTTTCTTCCATTGTATGAGTTCTCCTACAACAATAGTTATCACTCCAACATTGATACGGCACCATTTGTAGCACTTCGTGGAAAAAAGTGTAGGTCACCTATTGGGTGGTTTAGGGTGGGAGATGTCAAGCCTTTGGGCACAGATTTGGTAAAAGGAGCTTAAGAAAAGGTAAGGTTCATCAAACCAAGTTGTTGGCTGATCAAAGTAGACAAAAGGAATATGTGGACCGCAAGGTAAGATACATGGGCTTCAAGGTTGGGGAACAGGTGTTTCTTAAAGTGTCTTCCATGAAGAGGGTCATGCGATTTGGCAAGAAAGGAAAGCTCAGACCTCGGTGTATTGGTCCCTTCGAGGTTCTTCAAGATATGGGTCACGTTGCATACAAGTTAGCTCTACTACCGGGATGGATACTATATCATTAAATGGGATTCAATGCATCTAAGGAGGAGCCAGTAGTGATTATAGATCGGGATGTTTGGAAATTAAGGACGAAAGAAATTCGTTCGATAAAGGTTCAATGAAAGCATTTTTTGGATGAGGAAGCCACTTGGGAAATCAAGAAGGACATACAGGATAAGTACAATCAATTATTTGAGGATACAGGTGATGCGCCATGGTTACATGGCATTTTCGATGCTTAAAACAAAGAAAGTATGTAACAACTTGGGTATGTTTTATGGGTATGATGTGTTTTCTATCCTATTTTACAGGAAAATAGGTTATGGAGGCAAAATGGAGTTAACGTAAAGAATATTGCACCAAAACAGAGTATCTGAAGATGAAAGAACCAGGTCTCGCACCAGAGGAGTGACTCTGTGCAGTAGGTTGACTCCTAAAGATGAGTGGAAGAGTTTGATTTTCACGACAGGGCTCAAGTGTCGTGAGTCCACATAAGTGGCGTGACTGGGTGGCGTGAGTTAACTACTAAAGATGTCTAATTTTTCCTGATTTCCATGGAGCTAACCTACGTGGCATGAATTGATTCCATGACACCAAGTCACGATACCGTGGAAAATTGCCACTCTGTTCTCCCATTTTGTTTAGGATAGGATTCATTTTATATCTATAAATACCCATATATTGTCCTATGTTCAGGAGTTAGCCATTACATTGTTTTGAGATAGTGTTTCATTATTTTGAGTTCATAAACACATTGTTGAATTTTGTAATCTTGGAACATTAATTCTAGGGTTTTATTCAAAATTGAGATTTCAGAGTTTCTTCCTTATTGCAAGTTTACAATTATGTCTTAATCTTCGAATGCTTATTGTGTTCTTGAAATCAAGAGAAGCTAAACTCATTAACTAGGGTTGTGGGAACCATGAGGAATTAACAAAATTGGTTAAGTGCAAAGCAACTCTGAACCATTGGGAATGCATGTGTTGTTATTACCTTCATTATAATTGATCTTCTAACGGTTGCAAACATTAAAAACTTGCCTGTATTCTAAACTTGCTCGAGAGAGAGGCAGAGATTAGGAAAAGGAAATAAAAACAGAGATTTGAAGCAATCAACCTTTATCTAATAACTTGAGCCGTAACAAGGATAGTTAATCTAAGATCAAGAATAAGGGTTAGTAGTGTGACACTGAGAGACCGAGAGGATAAGAGTGAAATTTGTCTAACCAAGGTCGAGAGACGTTTAGATGAACATATCTTGTTAGATTTTTCATGCAACACAGCGGGACAGTTTTGCCAGCACAAGTAACCGGTAGAGTTAAGGACTCATTGGGGATCACACTCCTAGTGTATTTCTCATATTGAAAACAAATCCAAAGAATCTACACTTGTTACTATTACTACTTGCTTACAAATACTTCCCCCTTTTTACTTATTTGCCAATTACTCGAACAAGAACTCAACTTAATTTCCTCTTATTCCCTGTGGGATCGACCCCAACCTAGTTGGGTTCTATATTTGATACAGTGAATGCTTTATACTTCTTAGGAGGCATATTTTGGGCGACATCAAATTTTGGCGCTGTTGTTGGGGATTAAGGTTACGGAGTTGATTAGTTTGCTTGTTAAAGTTGATTGGTTATATTTTTCCATACTTTTCTGAAGGGCACACATCGGTGTATGCCCAAAACTAGGAGTCAAGGCAATCCCCTGATTCCAGTTGATACTTAGATAGAACGAATACTTAGAGCAAATAGAAGAATGGTGAATACTGACGGAGTTCAGGATCCCGCAGCCGCGGGCGATATTCATGATCAGCCCATTGGTCATGAAACAGCGGAACAAATTATCGCTCGATTAACACAGGAAGAGCAAACTAGACAAGCTGCTCTTAGGCAAGCAGATCGAGATAATCGAACAATGCAAGAGGCAGCACAGTGTCTGACTGATGCTTAAGAAAGGCAAAGAAGACCGAGGGTGCAACAACCGCCTCAAAGACAAGATGTTCTGGTTTATGATGATCTAGAAGAAGAGGATGTGGCTTATTTCGAGACGGTTGAGACTAGGGCCATTGTTCCACCATAGTTACCTCAGGGCACTAAGTTTGACATTACAAGTGCCATGATTCACCTGCTAAACTTGAAGGGTGTGTTCGCCGGTCTTCCTTCTGATGATCCAAACATGCACGTGATGAATTTTGTGGGGGTCTGCACTTCATATTATTTTCCTGGAGTTAAACAAGAGGCTATTCGGTTGAGATTGTTTCCATTCTCTCTTAAAAGAGAAGAGACTTTGTGGTCGGCAGAATTACCACGAGGTTCCATCACTACTTGGCAAGAGTTAAGAAATCAATTTTTGGAAAGATTTTTTCCACCTTCCAAGATGCTACAGTTGAAGGATGAAATTTACAACTTCAGACAACTACATTCTGAAGCACTCTACGAGACATGGCTAAGGTTCAATAAGAAGCTACAGAATTTGCCAAATCATAGGATGAGGGGTAGGAATTTACTTGAAATCTTCTGCAGGGCTTTAAATGCCAACACGAAGGCGGTAGCAGATACTATCACTGGTGGAACATTCATGAGCCTGAGATGGGAACGAGCTTTGGAGATATTAGATTGTATCACCAAGACCAATCGAGGATGGCATACTCGGGAGACAGAAATGCCTACTGGCACATATGCTATTGGAGCCTCAGCAGCACAACGGGCTTTGGACGAATCTGTAGCTCAAGAGGTCGCACAGCTGAGGACAAAATTAGGTTATTAGCTAAACAAATTGCGTTCAAAGATGCTGAGAAGGTGCATACCATAGGTGCATAAGGCAAAATACCTAAGCATGATGATAGTGAATCTGATGAGAAGGCTAAGTACCTGGATCGAGAAGTGGAGGGTTTCCAAGCCAAGGGTCAAGGGTCTAATCATGACTCTTGGAACTTGAGGCAAGGGAATCAAGATCGCGATGATGATTGGAGGTGCAAGGATGATTATAAAGAGAAGAGTGGCGTATATGTTCCACTAGGAAATCGCGATGCTGACTCTGGAAATTCAAGAATAGAATCCTTTCTCAATAAACTGGTGAAAGGGATAGGGAGTCAAGAACAGTGCTAGAAGGAGGTTAGGTTAGACATATCAGGAATAAGTAAGAAAGTAGAATCCCATTCGATTGTTATTAAACAGTCGGAGCAACAATTCGGGTAGATATTGGTGGCATTGAACCAACGTCAGCCAGGTACCCTTCCAAGCAACACCGTCCAGAATCCAAAGAATGATAGTCATTGTCTGGCCATAACTACTAGAAGCGGGAAATGCACAACAGATCCATCTATACATGTGGATAGTAGTAAGACCAATGAGCCGATGATAGTTGATGTAGAAAATGAGATAGAGCCGGATAATTCAAAGTCAAAATAGTTCCAAATCCTCATGATACTGGCGAAAAGGCAAAATCTGAAAAGAGACAGGAGAAGAAGGTCCCATAAATGCTGAAAACAATCCACGACCTCATCTTTCCTTTTTGAAAAGGTTGAAAAAGAAGGTTGAAGAAGGAAAATATCAAAAGTTTATTACAATGTTGAAAGAGCTGTCGGTAAACCTCCCTCCTGTTGAGGAATTGGAGAAGATGCCAGGTTATGCGAAGTTCATGAATGACTTGGTGATGAAAAAGAGAACTGTTAGTTTTGAGTCGGCAGATAACTTACATCATTGTAGTGTGGTTGCTTCGCGTTCCCTAGTTAAAAAGAAGGAGGACCCACCCAAGAGCTTTCACAATTCCTTGTACTATCGAGTCTTACAACTTTGCTAAAGCACTTTGTGACTTGGGTGCTAGTATTAACTTAATGTCGTTAGCTGTTTTTAAGTAATTGGGGTTGGGAGCACCAAAACCAACCTCTATGAGACTTCTCATGGCAGATAGGACTGTAAAAAAACTGGTGGGCATTTTGTATGATGTTTTGGTAAAAGTTGCATCTTTCATATTTCTGGCTGACTTTGTGATCCTAGATTGTGAAGTTGATTTTGAGGTTCCCATCATATTGGGAAGACCATTCCTTGCCACTAGTCATGCATTGGTCGACATGGAAACAGGGCATATGAAATTTAGGTTAAATAATGAACAAGTCACTTTCAATATTTATCGTTCCATGAAGTAACCAAAAGATATGCGGGTGATTTAGGTAATAGATACAGTTGAGGATAGTGATATTGTCGTGTCTCTTGAAGAAAGGTTGGGGGAAGAAGCTCTTGTGGCTCTTTCGGCTCACCTTCACTACACATTTTTGGGAGCCAACAACACCTTGTCTGTGATTATTTCTGCTAAATTGGTGGAGTGGAAAGTAGAGGCTCTGGTTTAGGTAGTGAGAAGATTTAAGAGGGTCATTGGTTGGTCCATTGCTGGTATTATAGGGATTCCACCCGGTATTTGCACTCACAAAATTCAACTTAATCATGAGTGCATACCGAGCATTGAGCACCAACGTCATCTAAACCCACCGATGCAAGAGGTTATGGAGAAAGAGATCATCAAGTGGTTAGATGTAGGTATGGTTTACCCCATTGCTGATAGCAAGTGGGTGAGCCCAGTTCAATGTGTACCAAAGAAGGGAGGAATCACTGTCGTTCCAAATGACAAAAATAAGTTAATCCCAATGAGGTCAGTTACTAGATGGAGAGTTTACATAGATTATTGAAAGATGAATTCTTGGACAAAAAAAGATCATTTTCCTATGCCCTTCATGGATCATATGCTAGACCGTCTTGCTGGTAGAGGATGGTATTGTTTTCTCGATGTCTATTCGGGGTATAATCAAATTTTCATTACTCTCTAAGACCAAGAGAAGACCACTTTCACTTGTCCATACGGGACATTCGCATTTAAAAGGATGCCCTTTGGTTTATGTAATGCACCGGCCACTTTCCAACGTTGCATGATGTCTATTTTCTCCGACATGGTGGAAGACACTATTGAGGTTTTTATGGATGATTTTTCTATTGTGGGAGACTCATTTGATGATTACTTGGCACACCTTGCTAATGTGCTGCAAAGATGTGTGGAGTGCAACTTAGTGCTAAATTGGGAAAAATGCCATTTTATGGTAAATGAGGGTATCGTATTGGGGCATCAAATCTCAAAGAAAGGTATTAAAGTTGATAAGGCAAGGATTGAGGTGATTGAAAAGTTACCTTCACCTATCTCCGTGAAAGGAATTTGAAGTTTCTTAAGACATGCAGAATTTTATAGAAGATTCATCAAAGACTTCTCAAAAATTGTTAACCGGTTATGCAAACTTTTAGAGAAGGAGGTGAAGTCATGTTCGATGAGGCATGTCTTAAAGCATTTAATTGTCTGAAAGAAAAGTTGATTTCAGCCCCTATCATTGTTTCACCAGATTGGACAATGCATTTTGAGGGTATGTGTGACGCTAGCGAGGTGGCTTTGGGTGCAGTCCTTGGCCAAAGACGTGAGAAGATTTTACATCTGATTTACTATGATAGCAAAGTACTTAATCCACCTCAAAAGAATTACACTGTGACTGAACAGGAATCGTTGGCATTGGTCTTTGCTTTTGAAAAATTCAGATCTTACTTGATTGGCACAAAGGTAATTGTGCATACAGACCATGCAGCACTTCAGTATCTTATGTCGTAAAAGGATGCTAAGCCAAGATTGATTCGGTGGGTGCTCCTACTGTAAGAATTTGACTTTGAAGTCAAGGATCGTAAGGGAAACGATAATCAGGTCGCTGACCATCTATCACACCTTGAGGAGGAGGCCATGCTTAAATTAAGGGATGGTATTGATATTGATGATACTTTTCCAGATGAGCAAGTGCTGGCAGTATCGCAAGACTTAGTCCCTTAGTTTGCAGATTTTGCCAACATTTTAGCAAGTGACCTAGTCCCGAAAGACATGTCATATCAGCAGAGAAAGAGATTCATGCATGAGGTGCAAAAGTTCTTTTGGGATGAACCTTATTTGTTTAGGGTATGTGCTGACGGTATGATTCGAAGATGTATTTCGAAAGTTGAGATGATGAGTATTTTAGAAGCATGTCATTCATCTCCAGCTGGGGGTCATCATGGAGGTGCACGGACTGCCCATAAGATCTTACAATGCTGGTATTACTGGACCACCATTTATAAAGATGCTTATGATTATGCTTGGGCTTGTGACCAATGTCAAAGGAAAGGGAATATCTCACGCAGACACGAACTTCCCATAACATTTATCCTTGAGCTCGAATTGTTTGATGTATGGGGAATTGACTTTATGGGACCTTTTGTGAGCTCACATACGATGAAATACATTTTGGTAGCTGTCAACTATATTTCTAAGTGGGTGGAGGCAATTGCACTTCCCAATAATGAAGGACGAAGTGTCACGGCATTCTTGAAGAAGAACATATTTTCTTGATTTGGTGCACCCCGAGTAATCATTAGTGATGGAGGATCCCACTTCTGTAATCGGATGTTTGAGGCCCTGCTTGAAAAATATGGTGTAAATATAAGGTGTCAACACCTTACCATTCTCAGACAAGCGGGCAAGTTGAGGTGTCAAATCATGAGATCAAGTCTATTTTGGCAAAAATGGTAAATGCCAAAGGACTGATTGGGCTCGAAGATTGGATGATGCATTATGGGCATATCGAACTGCTTTCAAGATGACAATTGGTGCATCACCATATCAGTTGGTTTTTGGTAAATCGTGTCATTTGCTTGTCGAACTTGAATATAAGGCATTATGGGCATTGAAAAGGTTGAATCTAGAATGGAGTGACGCGGCTAAATTGAGACTTGAGCAGATGAATAATATGGATGAATTTCATCTCCGGGCTTATGAAAGTTCAGTAATATATAAAGAGAAGATGAAATTATATCATGATCGGCGAATTTAGAAACGATAGTTTCACCCAGGAAATTTGGTACTACTTTACAACTCCAAGCTTTGCTTGTTTGCTGGAAAGTTACAGTCCAAATGGTCGGACCATTCACGGTGGTCAGGGTATTCCAACATGGAGCAATTGAGCTAAAAGGTGATGATAAAGTTCTATTCAAGGTCAATGGGCAGCGTGTAAAGCATTATGTGGGAATCACGGAAGAAATAAGGACATGTTTGGAGCTTGAGCTTGATGAAGTCTAAGTAGTCAAGTTAGCCATGTCGTTCCGCAATGTTAAATCAGGCGCTTCATGGGAGGCAACCCATGGGCTGGTTGGTGAAGTTTGAGTATCCAAGTTAGTCGTGTCGTGTCGTGTCGCGACATTAAATCAGGCACTGCTTGGGAGGCAACCCAAGGTTTTCTTATGTGTGATCTGAGCATTGGAGAATACGTTCACTGAAATCTGCTGTATTAAACTTAGTATATTCAGTACTGCCCACGAAAGTGATTCACACAACGTAAGTTCACCTACATAACGTGGATTGGTACCGTAGAAGTCAAAGGAAAATTTTCACCTGCAGAAGTTGACCTACGCCATATACATACGTGACGTAGGTCAACCCACGTCACGTGGGTGGTATCGTGAGAAGCAAAGTCAAGTGACACCTGCAGGAGTTGAGCTACGCAAGAGACCCACGTGACGTGGGTTGGTGCAGTGAGAAGAATAAACCTCAGGTGCCCAAGACTCAACCCGACCCGATCCAACTTTTTTTAAATATCGGTAAACCCTTCAAATCCAACCCAACTTCCATTACAACTCATTCTTCTCAACTCCAAATCCTAAACATAAACCCTATTGTCCAAAATTCACAAAATTCTCTAGTACCTAATCCTACTTTCTCCAATTCGCCCACACCAATTTTGAATTTCCCCAAATCTTCACCACCTAAACCCACCCAACCCCAAAATTCGACAACCCCAGACCCAAAATCGACCCCCTAGACCCGAAATTGACCCCACTCGACCCAAAACTCCTTAAATCCAACCCAAATACCCTTTCCAAACCCAACACAATGCCTCCCAAATCAAACCCTAAACATGGAGACATGGGTTCTTCGTTGAGAATCCGAACCAAAAATCCCAAATTTCCAACAAAGTTGTGTGATAAACCATCTGGGTCAGATCCAAGTGAGTCCAAGGAGGTGTTTGAGATTACAGTTGATGATACTGCACTGTTACCTTGCACAATGAGGTTACAAACTCGGGCACAAGCTTCTGCCCGATCTGCATTTTAGCCTATTCTGCAGCCTGTCAAGCCGACTGTTCCTGATCAGTTTTCTGAGTCCTCCCCCCAGAATGAAGAGGGAAAGGATGATTCAATATCTAGATTTGAGGATAGTACTATAGGGAAGGGTGATTCTATGGCACAGGCTACCACATCTCTTTCAGGTACTAGTGACTAAAGTGCCCCGACTTTCTCACAGAGAAGGGAAACCAACGATGGTGTGTTCAGGGCATGCAGGACTTTTATGATAGGGATACTGAGCTTAGTGAGCGGGGTGTGTGTAGAAGAAGTATTATGGAGAAGCCTCGATATCGGATAGAGGAGTTAAAGGCATTGCCCGATATTTGGACTGTGTTTGACCAGTATGGATTTAGATGGATGATGGAGCCTCCTGGTCGCTATAGCCCAGAATTGGTCCAAGAGTTCTACGTATCCTATGCTACATCTATTGAGTTGATCACACCTGTTGAACAGCGGCTCCGGAACCAACCACCATTTACTCACATTTTGGTTCGGGAGACCAGAGTCGATATATCTGAGCAGACCATCCACAGATTCCTGTTTGGTGCTGACCGTCCATTGCCAGCTACGACTGTTGAGTTTGATCATCGTATGGAGACTGTCAGAAATAGGATTAAAATGAGGGATGCCGATCAGAGGTTGGAGTTACTGAGGTAGATTGCTGGTTATATAGCGGAGGAGGGTGTTGATGCTAGTTGGGAGACTGAGAAGCTGGATATAAAGAAGCCCACACTCTATTTTGGTGGTAGGTTTTGGTGGTCGATTGTTAGGAATTATTTGGGACCCATTAATGCTGATAATTGACTCACCCTGGACTGAGATATTGTGGTAGCTATCATCATTGCAGGTTATGACATCTATATCGCCCGGTACATTATTCGGGATATCCATGAGTGTGCCTTTAGAGACTTTACTAGTATCCCTTTCCCTTATTTTATTCAGAGCCTGTGTGATAGGGCTGGTGTTGTTCAGTAACCAACAATAGATCACTATATCAAGGTAACTCGCATAGCATATATTGGGTTGATGCAGCATTGGGGAGCTAACCCCATTGTTCCACGAAGGTCTCAACCTTTTGGGTCATTAGGAGAAGCCCTTTTTTAAGGGTCGGGGGATAGCGAGGAGTCGGTGAGTACCCTAGCACCAGTGAGTATACCTAAGACAGTGCGTGCACTTGCTGAGGGCACATGCCTAGTGATTGATGATGTCGTTCCAGGCACTGCCGCATCACCGCTCCCCTCTGTTACCGTTTTAATTTTGAGGGGCTTATTGCAGCAGCTGGTTGATAGGCAGATGCAGATGTGTGAGAGGCAGGCCCACACAAGAGCCCAGATGGCTAAGTTGGTATCCCAGCTTAAGCCATGGGTTAGGACTATAGTAGAGGCTGCAGAGGCTAGAGTGGAGGCCCGTATGTCTGGGTCTATTGATAAGTTTATGTGAGAGCTGCATGGATGGATTGATAGCTTTGAGGAATGAATGGCTACCCGGTTGAGTTCAGTACAGAGTCCTGATATGGCAGGATTGACACAGGAGGTGGCTGCATTGAGAGAGAAGGTTAGAGCTTTAGCATCGAGCAGCACTTCTGTCATTCCACCTATTCCCGTTCCAACTCTGATGCAACCAATTTTCGAGGTAGATTTGTTTGTAGATGAGGAGCCTCCTATTGTTTGAGTCAAAAGACCATGTAGTCCAGAGGAGCAGGTTGATAGTGGTGACGAGTTTGAGGATGATCTCCGGAGAGCGGTTAAGGCCTCTAGGTTGGAGTACCATACTAGTCAGATTGCTCAGGAGCAAAGGGTACGAGGTGCATCCTCTCGTAGGCACCCCCTCCACCAAATGCACATAGCAGAGAGCCCAGAGGTCATGCTAATGATCCCGCTTTAGGTGGGCCCACTTCCATCTCCTAGCGCGCCCTAGGTATGTCCTCACTTCTTCAACTTACCATATTGATAGTTGTGCACTGAGGGCAGTGCACTATTGTTAGTTGGGGGTGGGGGTATACTACCACTTGTGGGTTTTTGTTGTCGTGTTTTTTTTCCTCAAGTGTGCTATCATAGTAGAACCGATATGTTTAGGTGTTTATTTATATTAGTTATGTGTTTTCATGTTTAATTAGGAGAAAAATAGGGGAACCTTAGTGCAGTCAAATTTTGAATGTATTTTTAATGATAAGGATGCTTTTGGATTATTTAAAGGATACCCCTCCTGAAATTTTTGTTTTTAAATAATGTGTATAGTATGTTAGTTCATGACAACTGTTGGATCTTGTTATGGCATTAGTATTATAGGCAGAATAATTGTAGCTATCATAGCATGAACTGGTTAGATAGTAGTTGATAGTGTAACCCAGTGCTGTGTGTGTGAGGTCATTACCTAGTTCACTCTGTGTGTGCAATCCAGAACTTTCCCGGTTAGTCTTGCCTAGGTTATAGGATAGTGGTTAGAAAAGGATCATATGCTGCTTTTGAATAAGTCCACTTTTAGCCTAAATGCCTGACCAAATATGCAATGGATATCCCTTGAACCCAATTTTGAGCCTTACTTGACCTATTTATTTCAGTATCCTATTCACCTTCCCATTTTGATTTATAATGAACCTGTCTTGGCCCTGGTCCCTCCTTGGACAATGTGTACCTCAACTTAGGCAAATCGCTTAAGTTGAGGGTGGCTATTATAGGGGTGCGTAGATTGATTTGGGTATGAAGAAAGGGTTAGTAAAAGAAAAAGAGAACAGATTTAGGTGGAAGAAAAAAAAAAGATTTTATTTTGTGTTTTTAAGTATAAAGAAAATCACACCCAAAATCTGGAAATAAATAAAGAAGAATATGGGAAAATAAAAAAGAGAAAGGTTGGAAAATGGAGCCAAAAATAGTATACAGTCAAGGAGGGTTGAGTCACCATATCCATATGTACCATACCCGTCCCCAAGCCTACATTACAAGCCGATGAAAGTCCTATAGTGATCCTAGTCCAACTATCCAAAAAACTAAGGCATAGAAAATAAGGGCAAGCCTATGGTATTTCATGTACACTGTTTGAACTTCTTTGTGAGAGAGAGTGTTTTGACCCAGTCCCTGCTTTGATATTCATGAGTATACTATGAGTGTGTGGGACTTCTTTGTTGTGAGAGTACATGGGTTGCATTGATAGCTACTATTTTTTTGAATAATGTCATTTGCATATATGCTAAGTTGTTTGTTCATAATCTGCTACCATCACTTGATTCCTTCTATGTCATAATAATATACTGCATGAATACACACTATGGTTTTGATTTGCAAGAAGGAGGGGTTACAAATGTTTTGCCAAAAGCGACGAGTCGACTGCCATAGGTCTCTTAGGTTTCTTTTAGTTAAGCATCATTGTGTTTATTTTGTGTTGTTCGCCTGAGGACATGCAAACATTCTAAGTTGAGGGTGTTGATGTTCCATGGTTACATGGTATTTTTGATGCTTAAAACAAGGAAAGTATGTAACAACTTGGGTATGTTTTGTGGGTATGATGTGTTTTCTGTCCTATTTTACAGGGAAATAGGTTGTGGAGGCAAAATGGAGATAAAGTGAAGAATATTGTACCAAAATGGAGTATCTGAAGATGAAAGAACCAGGTCTTGCACCAGAGGAGTGACCCACAGCAATACCCACGTCACGTGAGTCAACCTATGTGGCGTGAGTCTGTACCATAGGTTGACTCCTTCAGATGAGTAGAAGAGTCTGATTTCCATGACAGGACTCACGTGCCTTGAGTCCATATACGTGGCGAGACTGGGTGGCGTGAATCAATTTCTAAAGATGTCTAATTGTGCCTAATTTCCACGGAGCTAACCTACGAGGCGTGACTTGATTCCACGATACCAAGTCACGATATCGTGGAAAATTGCCCACTCTATTCTCCTATTTTTGTTTAGGATAGGATTCATCTTGTATCTATATATACCCATGTATCTTCCTATGTTCAGGAGTTAGTCATTACATTGTTTTGAGATAGTTTTTCATTATTTTGAGTTCATAAACACATTGTTGGATTTTGTAATCTTGGAACATCAATTCCAGTGTTTTATTCATAATTGAGATTTCAGAGTTTCTTCCTTATTGTGAGTTTACAATTATGTCTTCATCTTCGAATGCTTATTGTGTTCTTGAAATCATGAGTAGCTAAACTCATTAACCAAGGTTGTGGGAACCATGAGGAATTAACAAAACCGGTTAAGTGCAAAGCAACTCTGAACCGTTGGGAATGCATGTATTGTTATTACCTTCGTTATAATTGATCTTCTAACGGTTGCAAACATTAGAAACTTGCTTGTATTCTAAACTTGCTCGAGAGAGAGGTCGAGATTAGGAAAAGGAAATAACAACAGAGATTTGAAGCTATCAACCTTCATCTAATAACTTGAGCCATGACAGGGATAGTTAATATGAGATCAAGAACAAGGGTTAGTAGTGCGATACTCGGACACCGAGAGGAGAAGAGTGAAATTCGTCTAACCAAGGTCAAGAGATGTTTAGATGAACATATCTTGTTAGATTTTACATGTAACACAACAGGACAGTTTTCCAGCACAAGTAACCGGTAGATTTAAGGACTCATTGGGGATCACATTCCTAGTGTATTTCTCACATTGAAAACAAATCCAAAGAATCAACACTTGTTACTATTACTACTTGCTTACAAATACTTCCCCTTTTTACTTATTTGCCAATTACTCGAACAAGAACTCAACCTAATTTCATCTTATTCCCTATGGTATCGACCCCAACCTATTTGGGTTCTATATTTGATACAGAGACCGTTTTATACTTTTTAGGAGGCATATTTTGGGCGACATCAATAGGTACTCTCTTTTTTGCTCTTTGCTTAGATTGTTTTTCTCGTTTGATCATTCGGGAATGAATGATGGGTAAATTGGTATATGTTGTAATTACTCTCTTTATTTTTATACATGAGTCCTACATTTAAAATTTCACGGCTAAATTCCTTACGATTTGGAAGTTACAAAATTCAGGATACGCTAGTTTTGATCAAATTTGGAGTGAGGTGTGGTCTAGGAAAAACTAGAAATGATTTAGATCTGTTTGGTGTCAATCATATTGATTTTTAGTTATTTAAGACAATAAGGAACCCGTTGGAATTTACGGAATCGAATTTGGATAAGTAGAACTCCCGAAATTGATGTTAGCATAATGGGCATTGTTTGGAATATCCCAGGTTCATGGTGTGTTGCAAAAAGTGGTATTTTTGAGCGAAGATGGACATTTTATCCTGTTTACACCCCTATAGCATTCGGCATACCGCTATAGCGGTAAGAGCTATAGCAAAGAAATTCCCGCTATAGCGGCGGTCAAAGGCGGTCAACGATCCGTATAGCGGTTAAAACAGCTAATTTATTTAAATATTTCCCAAAATAGTTTAATTTTCTAAAACTCATTTTGGGGCAAGGGAAGGGTGATTTAGGATAAATACACCAGAAATCCATCGTTTGGCTTTGTTAAGGTAAGGAATTCATCCCCTTTAACTTTTATTTAATTGTTAAGCCTTAGAATTGTTAATTCACAGAGTTTGGAGGATTTTGGTTAATTACTAGTGCAAGGGGGAAATTAAGGAATAAGTTAATGGATTTTGATTATTAACGGTTAATTTACCCTTTCGTTTCGTTAATTCACTAATTTATCCATTAAATTGGTAGTTTTCGGTGAAATACGGTAGAAAAGACCTAGAACGGGAAGGGAATGATCATGAACTTGACCTTAGGAGTTGGGTGTAAGTTATAAATCCCAACATGTTAAGGTCATTTCTTTAATTATGTATCTATATGCATATTCTAGACCACGAGCAAGCTAGAATTGCCCGAAAAGGCAAAGCTCTTGCTTAAAGGGTTGTGCAAGCTTGATTCGAGGTAGGTGATGGTATTGTAGTTTAATCCAACTTGTATTATATATGCATGTTAATTACTTTGTAGTGTGGCTTGTTAATACATGTTATTTGGTATGGTCAATGCAATGATTTTACTTGCCTATAAATTTGACCTGCTTTATTTTTAAAATGTGGAATGTTTGGTATTTGGGACGTTCTCATGGGTTATCAGTAAAATAAAGTTCGCAGACACTTATGTCTTGGATTTTAGTACATAGACGGTATTAGTACCCTACAGGTCATGGCTAAAAGGTATATATATAACCCATAGCATGTATGTACGAGGTTCAGGTGAGTTTAACGGTTCCATGAGTGAACCGGGAATATGTATTTATCTATGCTTGATAATGGTTAAATGTTCATATTTTCCTATTGGGTTGGCCAAATGACCCTACCAGCACACTGTTGTTCTTGTGTGCTGATACTACACTTGCATTTACTTTTGTAAGTGCAGCGCATATTCCAGTGGCTCCTACGAGACCTTACTTGTGATTCCAGACGTTGATTTCAGATTTCAGGGTGAGCAGCTTATCCAGGCTACCATGGAATCTCTCTCTCTTGTCCTAGTTCTCCATTTCCGAACTTATTATTATATTGGTTTTGGGGTTGCATCCTCTTCATGACATTCTTTAGTAGTTTTGGTACAAACGGCTTTCGAATCCTAGGGATGGTTTGCTAAGTACATTTTCCGCTTTAAGTTGTACCTAAGTTTTTTGGATTAGGCTGGATATTATTCTATGATGGATTAGTTCTACTTAATTATTCTAAGTGTTGATTTTAGGATGATCTTTGAGGTTTTTGATTCTCCCACCGGGTGAGTAGCGTGGGTACCCCTCACGATGGTTTGGGTTATGATGATAAATTATTGATGAAAATGACTAAGTATGAAAGCTTGTGAAGGTGAACTTGTGAGTTGTAATTTTATGATGATACATGATGTGTTTGTTTGATTGATATCATTGGTTATGTGTTTTGTATGATCACTTTTATATTTGTTTGACTTGGTGAATTGTGCATTGTTAAGTTAGTCGACCTATGATACTTAACAGTACTTGTTGTTGTACTGATGGTACCTGTACTTTTCTTATTTTGAGTGCAGAATATCTTCCAGCGGTTGACATGCGACCTCGACTCTAGTTAGCAGTTTGGATCTGATTTTGAGGGTGAGCACTATGTCCGGGCACCCTTTAGATCTTCTTATGATGTTGATATTCCCTATTTTCGAGACTAAGACGATTCCTCTTTTTATGTTTTGGGATATTTCTAGATGTTTTCCAGAAATAGTTGTTTTTAGACTTTCTTGTATGGTGACTTCAGGTCCCCGGGATTGTAATAATTCAAGGTTTCTGCATGTTACTCATTTATGGATGATAATGTCATTTGAAAATTCTTTTTATTCAAGTGAAAACAATTCAGAGATTGATTTGATACTTGGGGAATTATATAATATGAATGCGATAGTAACACTTACGTGAGTAAAGGTGAGATAAGTATAGTTCTCCTGCAATAGGTTAGGGTGGGTGCCAATCATGACTGATTGGATCGTGGCAGAGATGGTATCAGAGAACTGTGTTCGTAGAACTTGTTGTACAAGAACAGGTCTAGTAGAGTCTTGTGAAATGGTATGGAGACGTCTGTACTTTTCTTCGAGGCTACAGGGATTTAGTTAAAGAATTTCCTATCTTTCTTATTGTCGTGCTATTACGTGATTCCAATTGGTATCTTGCAATACAAATTGGTATATAATCCTTTCACTCTTGTTCACAAATGGTTAATACTCATTCCACTAGAGCAGTAGCAACAACACCCACGGCAGCACCTACAGTAACGCCCGCATCAGCCTCAGAGATCGCATTCTGGGACAGTCCTCGAGTTAGGGGTAGAACAAGAAGGGGAGGATGGGGAGTAATGCTTGTTAGGGGTGGAGCACAGGCAGCCAGGAGACCAGCAAAATAGAGATCACCGACCCCTACCTCACTGCAGGATGCTCCAGGTCATGCTTAGGATGAAGAAGAGGTAGTTGAGGAAGAACAAATGATAGCTCCAGAGAATATGGTTCCAATACCAAATGGGGTAGCGCAGGTGCCTTTGTCTGCAGAGGTGATTCAACAAGTGTTGGGGTTTTTGGGTGCCTTGGTTGGCACTGGTTACACTTCAGTTGTTTCAACTATTCCGCCCATAGCCTTGCGACATGCCACTGCTGTAGCACCAAGGATGGATGTAGGCTCTATAACTAGGTTATATCCCCAGTAGGTACTTAGACCAATGATGACTGATGATAAGCATAGGCTATTTTGCAAATTCATGATGGTGAAGCCCCCGGTATTTAAAGGTACAAAATCCTAGGATGATTTTGAGTTCTTAATAGATTGTTACAAACTTCTACATAAGAAAGGTATTGTTGAAAGGTATAGTGTGGAGTTTGTTTATTTTCAACTACAGAATGAAGTCAAGTAATGGTGGAGGTCATTTGAGGAGTGCGGGGCTACCTTACCTCCACTTACTTGTGCTCAATTTTAGAATATAGTCCTTGAGAAATATATTCCCCATACCCATCGTGACTAGAAGAAGGATGAGTTTCTGAGGTTGGAGTAGGGTAACATATTCATGGTGGCCAATGAGGCCAAGTTTCATGCCATGTCTCGCTATGCACTATAATTGATTACCTCAAAAGATGAGTGGATCAGGTTCTTTGTAAAGGGTCTGATTTTAGGGTTTCAGTTGGATACTTTATTGTTGTTATGTTTGGTAAGTCTTTTCAGGATATTGTTGAATTGGACAAGGAGTCTGAAGCACTTGAGAAACAAGGAGAGGTAAAAGTAGAAAAGAAGAAGGCTTGAACCTCAGTCCAATTTAGTGGTAATTTCCCAAGGAGGCATAGTTCTTCTAAGCCCTACTATTTAGCTATGCCAGTATCTGCAGGGGACCCATCTAGGGTCAGTTATCATCCATCTCGAGATGACAACTACACGCCTTCTTCCTCTTTAGTTTAGAGGCCTACTTTGGGTCTCAAAGTTTTGAGTGTGGGCGTTTGGGAAATGTTAGGAGGAATAGTCCTAATTTCTTGTCTGCAGGATAGCTAACACAGCAACCAGCTTCTACTACTCTAGTTTTGGTAGGTTGTAGTGAAGGAGAAAATGGTAAGGGTCATCCACAGGGTGGGTGTGGTGGCTAGGCTAGGGGTGGTAACTAGGCTAATCGAGGAGGACGACAAGTTTGTAAAAATAGAGCTCAAGGTGGTAGAAGTGGCAGCTGGGGTGGTGATAAGGCATATCTTTATGCAGTTCTGGCTCATCCTGAGGTGGAAGCTTTTGATGTGGTGATCACAGGTACTATTCTTATCTATAATAGTATGGATTCTATTTTGTTTGATCTTGGTTCAACTTTTTCTTATGTGTCTGGTAAATTTTCTATGGGTTGGGACTTAGACTGTGGATATCTTGATACTCCTATGTGTATGCCTACACTGATTGGGGTGTTTGTATGTTTTGATCAGGTATATCAAGCGTGTCTTGTGATGTTCATAGAGTTTAAGACCCTAGTAGACTTGGTTATTCTAGACATGGAGGAGTTTGATGTTATTTTGAGGATGAGTTGTTTGTCCCCTTATCATGTTGTTCTTGATTTTTATGTCAAAATTGTTACCGTAGCAATTACCGAAAGAGAGAAGCTAGAGTGGGAGGGTACCTTTAATCCTAATCCTGTGAGTGTTGTGTCAGCAATCCGTATCCAGAAATTAATAAAAAAAGGGTGTAGAGTGTTTTTAGCCTATCTTCAGAAAGACAAATATGTGGTCCCTCCTATAACATCCATTCTAGTGGTATGTGAATTCCTAGAATTGCTTCTGTTTTTTCTCCATGGTATGCCTCCAGATTGGGAAGTTGACTTTTGTATAGGCTTAGAGCCGCGGACTAGACCCATTTCTATTTCTCCATACAGTATGGCACCTGCAGAGCTGAGAGAGTTAAAATTTCAATTTCAAGAGTTGTTAGAAAAGGGCTTTATTAACCCAAGTGTCTCTTCTTAGGGTGCATCAGTGTTGTTTGTGACAATGAAAAATGGTAGTCTATGGATGTGCATAGACTACAGCCAGTTGAATAAGGTGACCATTCGTAACAAATATCCTTTACCTAGAATCGATGATTTGTTCGACCAGTTATAAAAGCTACAGTGTTCTCTAAGATTGATTTGAGGTCAGGTTATCATCGGCTAAAAGTTAGGGAAGAGGACATCCCAAAGACTGCTTTCCAAAGTCGTTACGGGCACTATAATTTTTTAGTTATTTCTTTTGATTTGACCAATGCCCCAACTGCTTTCATGAGCTTGATGAATGGAGTGTTTAAGTCCTTTTTGGATTCAATTGCTATTATGTTTATTGATAATATACTTGTTTATTCTAAGAGTGAGGAAGAGCATGAAGCTCATTTGCATACTGTGTTAAGGACGTCGAAAGAGAAGCAATTGTAATCTAAGTACTCTAAGTATGAATTCTGTCTTTCTTCGGTGTCCTTTTTGGGACACATGGTTTCTAGTGAGGGGTTATGGTGTACCCACAAAAGGTTAAGGCGGTTAAAAATTGAGCCATACAGATGAAGGATAAATCGAGTTATGTGTCGAGTTCACAATAGGATCCCTGTGATCATGATTAAGGGACCTCTGGCAATGTTAAATACTGAGAAACCCAATTTTCTCTCATTATTTCCAAGTCCCAAAGTCCATCAAAGCCCTAGAAAGCATAAAGAGAGTGAAGGTTGATCCTTGGGTGTTCAGGGTTAGTTGGAGGCATGATTGTAGTCATTTTCCCATCAATTATTTTATAATTTTCCATTAAATTATTGAATAATCCTCAGACTTAAATACAATGGTTGGAATTTACCTATTTTTAAAGGTAAATGATCCTTGAATTTAGGGTGTGTTGACGGTTTCGAAGTTGCGATTCCGTAAATGGGCCCCACATGAGATTTTTAGCTTGATTTTAGATTCGTAGCATTTATAAGCAATATAGGTCTTATTATTCTCGTGTTAATGCAGAGATTATTATTTTGATAGCGTGGCATCATGAGGCCAAATCAGCAAAAGGGCTTAGAATAGTCAAAGGTATCTGTTGCGCACCTCTATTCCTCTTCTTCTGCTTATTCATCTTCTTTGGAGGATACATATATAGATAGTGAGTAGGCATGGCAGGAAAGCCAGTAAGAGCACCAAGCTAATTCCCAATTCCACTCCTTCAATTCATTCGAATTCTAACTTGCGCTCTAAAGTTGTCTTTTTGAGGAAGACCGGAGAGAACCTTTATGACATTCTTGTGGATAAAGCAGTCGGTGAAGCTTTTTCTTATGTTATTTAAGACCCCTTATGGGGAAACTCTAGCAAGGTATATTAATCTTTTTTCCCAGGGGGAGTCACTCTTGCGTTCTCTCTCTTGGGTAGGTCAGTCTCGCTCTCTCTTATCGATAAGTATATCTGTTATGGTATTGCTGTCGTACCGTTCCAGTAGTGTTTGTGAATTTTGTGTTTTGAGGGGGGGAATGAAAAAAGGTAAATAAAGACCTTAGCCAAAAGCAAGGGATTCCTGGACGGCTGAGAATGCCAAGTCGGTCATTCACACCCATAACGTACAAGGCAGAGTCCAATTTCCTAGCGGAAGAAAGCCCTTCCTGCTATCGGCAGGTATTGCGCAGACTAGATAGACAACCAGTCAACCTCGATACCCTTAATGTAATGGAGTCCTTTTTTATCGAATTCTCGTTTTCTTTGCATACAGACTAGATGAAACTAAAAGCCCCGTAGTTTGCTTGAACAGAAAGATGACCTAAGGCCATAGCTAAGTTCTCGTTATCTGACACGTGATAGGATTCGATTTTAGTAATGAACAAAACAAATAGGATTGATTATGTATCATAAGATAATCACTACGAATCAGAACTTGAAAGAATGCATAAATAATGTTATGGGGCTTCCCTGTCGAGAATCAAAAATTTTCTCTTAGAGAGGAGGCTTCTCAGAAGAGAAAAGCTCTGATCTAGTGTACATTACCAAGATTTTTGGGACGTCCAAGTTGGTTGGTCTTACTTTCTTGAAAGATTGATCTTTATTAGGGTAATAGTGTAGTATTATGCTAGCGATGGGCAGGTTTTATGACTTAGTGGTTATTTTAGTGTTTTATGGGTTAAAGTTAGCCGTTTTAGGCCCCTTTTTGGTAGAATTCAACGTTGTTACACCTTTTAGTGATCATAATAAACTATTAGGACTATTTTTTTCTCATCTCATACCTTAGGGTAAAATTGTAAATCCTTAGTCTAAGTTTGGTAGGTGCTTTCCTTAGTATCGAGTTTTTGGGACTAGAAGTGGGCCCGTCGGCCCTCCTTATAGTTCAAATTATTAAATTAGCTCCTCGTAGACTTGGGAGACCTTCTTTGTACCCATTTTGGAAATTCTTGAATCTTAGGGTGACTTAGGTCTTTTACCGATTTTTGATTAGTCAAAATACCCCAACTAGAATGTGGTTGACCCTTAGGCTTACTTATTAGACCTATAGGTTAGACCTCGCGACTGTTATAGACTATTTGTTGAAGTTGGTAAATTGATACTAAAATGGGTTTTAAGGGAGTTATGGCTTCAGACTATTATTATTATTTGAGATTTACTTACTTGTTCCGGTTCAAATCCAGAAATTGTGATCGTTTTATGGCATTATTATGATGATATCATTCTTTAATCCCGGTTCAAGTTCGGTATTATGGCTTGGAGGAAATCTCAGGTATGGTTTCAGTGTTGGTTACTTAAGTTATGATTATTGGTATTTTCTTCCTCGACTGTAGCCACCGGGATTATGGGGGCTCGGCTGGGTTATTCCTTCATTTGCTTGTACCTTCTGTGCTTATGGGGGTCTAATTAGGTATAGATTAGATTATATTTATCTTAACTAATTTGTTCTTGCATTTTTATTGTTTATCCAAAATCGGAGTATTTATTTTAGTTTTAAACTTATCCATGACTTAGTTTACTTTCCTGCGTTTTATTATACTCTTATTATAATTTAGCCCAGTCAGCCAATGATGTCTATTGAGTACCCATTATTTTGGTACTCATACCACAATTTTGCATCTTTTTTTTATGCAGATCTGAGTACGAGTTATCGCCACTGACATTTTATCCAGCTTGTTCTTAGGATTCAGAGATAGGGTGAGCTTTCAGAGTTGGAGATGATTCTGTCTCCTTCCATCACTTTTGGATAGTCTTTAGTTATCGGGACTATCTGTATATTGCATACTATTTAGTACTCTTATTCTTTTGGATTTTGTGGCTCTTGTACCGACTTTACTAGGTCATGGGATATCATTTTGTTCTCTCTCTTTCATAGGTCATTTGTACTATTGTACTTATATTTCCATTGCTTACAATCCTATTGTATGCTTATTTTTAGTATTTATCTTACCTTCCACCAAATTAGCCCATTACTAACGTTCTGGGCTATGGTTTGACTTATCTACTGGTGGGTTAAAGAAGGTGTCATCATGACTCGAGAAATCAGGTTGTGACAATTTGGTATCAGAGCCTAGGTTCATTGGTATTGTTGGTACAAGAGCAAGTGTCTAGTAGAGTCCCGCTTATTGAAATGATAACATCTGTATCTTATCTTTCGGAGGCTATCGAACATTCTTAGGAAAACCTCATTTTCTTTATTTCTATCGTGCGTGGAGTCTATGATGGTTTCTAACTTTCTCATTATTTCACTCTTTCACAAATGGTTAGGATGAGAGCTATGATGATTGGAGACGAGAACCCCGAGTCTGCAGCTAGAGCGCTGGCTAGAGGTCGTGGGTAACCCAGAGGTCGTGTACAGGACAAAACTATAGCCCCAAATAGGGGTCAGGGTAGGGAGACTTCACCAAATTCTATTATTGCTCCCGAGCTAGAGATTCCACCACCCCAGCCATTAGTGGGCCAGGTGGTAGCCCAGGCCCCACCGGGGTTTATTCCTTCTTCAGTGCTTAGAGATGCCTTGCTTTAGTTGTTGGGATTAGTAGGTAGTGCACCATCTGATGGTGGTCAGTCAGCAGACCAGAGTGGTATTGATTTAGGGGTGCAGCCTGCACTAGTGGCCCCTAGAGTTGAGATTCCACCAGCATCGGTAGCTCCACAACAGACAGTTGCTCAGCCAGTTATGTTTACCAAAGAGTAGAAGATGTTGGGCCAATTTCTGAGATTGACCCCACCTAAGTTTGAAGGGGCCCCAGTGGAGAATGCTTACGAGTTTCTGACTAGTTGCAAGGACAAGCTCCATAAGTTGGGGCTGGTTGAGTCGTGCAGAGTGGAAAATATAGCTTATCAGCTTGATAGGGAAGAACGATAGTGGTAGAGGGGTTATCTTGACTCCACTACATCTTGATCTCCACTTATGACTTGGGTTCAGTTCTCCAATGCTTTCTTGGGGAAGTACATGCCTCTTACTATGCATGAGCATCTGAGATATGAGTTTTCTGCTTTGAAATAGGGTTACATGATGGTGGTCGATTATGAGGCAAGATTTCATGAGTTATCCAGAAATGCCACCATGATTCTGCCTATGGAGTAGGAAAGGATTTGGTGCTTCATTAGATACTTGAGTCTACCACTCCGAAGGGCTACTCAAAGTTTGATGACTTTAGGGAAGTCTTTTTCTAATATTACCACTTGTATATAATCTATAGAGGAGATGGATCGCAAGGCCCAAGGGGGCAGCGATAAGAGACCTTGTCAGTAGCGTAGTTTTAGTGGGAATCAAAGCGGCTTGCAGTTTATGGGCAGAGGTTCTCAAGGTAGGTACCCTTTGTGTTAGTCTTATTAGCACCAGGGTCAGTCTAGTAGACTCGTTCAGGTAGCACTTCAGATTACAGAAGGAGGTCAGTCCAGTTATTGCAATTATCGTGGCCCGATCAGTGGCCTGTCTTCACAAGGTGCACATTCTAGGTCTTCTAGCTTGGGTGGTTATTCTGGGTTATCTGGATCTTTTGGACAGAGTAGAGTGTACAGGGATTGCTATGATTGTGGGGTTAAAAGTCATTATTGCGAGTGTATGCAGCATAGGATGATTCAGCCTGCAATACAGAGTGTTTAGCCAATCAGAGCAGTACCACCCCCAGCTAAAGATGGTGTTCAGGGTAGTAGGGGTGGTCCCCAAGGTTCTCGAGGGGGTTCCCAGGTAGGTAGGATAGGTGGTCGATCAGGTACCCAGTTTCGAGGCGAACGAAGTCAGTTGTATATAGTACCTGGTAGGCTAGAGATGGAGTCTTCGGATAATCTCATCACACGTATAATTTTCGTATGTCTTCAGCCATCTATTGGTTTATTTGATCTGATATCCACTTATTCATATGCTTCTGCTTATTTTGCACCACGATTAGAGTTGTCTTGGGAGCCTTTATCTGTGCCATTATGTGTATCTACTCCTATGGGTGATTATTTAGTAGTGGATCAGGTTTATAGATTATATTTGGTGACCATTTGAGAGTTTGATACTCGAGCTAACCTTATTATGCATGATATAGTGGATTTTGATGTGTTTCTGGGCATGGACTAGCTATCCCCCTATCATGCAGTCTTGTATTGCTTTGCTAAGACCGTTACCTTAGCTATGTATGGCTTACCCTCGGTCATGTGGTAGGGTTCTTTTAGCCGCACACCGATGGGGATTATTTCTTAGGTTCGGTCTAGGAGATTGGTGTCGAGGGGTTACAAGTCTTATCTTTCTTATGTTTATGACATTAGTGCGGAGAGTCCTTCACTTGATTTTTTTCCTACTGTTAGTGAGTTTTCTATTATTTTCCCTACCAACCTACCTGGCCTTCTCCCTGAGCGTGATATTGAATTTGCTATCGATCTTGAGTCGGGCACCCGACCCAATTCCATGGCACCTTACCATATGGCTCTTGTTGAGCTTAAGGAGCTGAATTCCTAGCTTTAGGATCTTTTGGATAAGGGTTTTATTAGGCCGAGTGTATCTTCTTGGGGCGCTTCTATCCTATTCGTGAAGAAAAAAATGGTTCCATGTGTATGTGTATCAACTACAGGCAACTGAATAAGGTGAAAATGAAGAATAAGTATCATAAGCCTTGTATTAATGATTTGTTTGACAAGCTCTAGAGTGTGGCATTGTTTTCTAAGATTTACTTGAGATTTGATTACCATCAATTGAGGATTGCTGAGGATATCCTAAAGACAACCTTCAGGACTCGCTATAGCCAATATGAGTTCTTGATGATGTCTTTTGGGTTGACCAATGCCCCAGCAGCATTCATGGATTTGAAGAATCATGTTTTCAAGCCCTATTTAGACTCCTATGTGACTGTTTTCATTAATGATATCCTTGTGTACTCAAGGAGTAGGAAGGAGCACGAACAGCATTTGAGGATTATTCTCTAAACTTTGAGATAACATAGGCTATTTGCGAAACTCTTAAAGTGTGAGTTCTGTTTATAGTATGTGACACTCCTAGGATACGTGGTGTCTAAGGATAGGATTATAATGGATCCGACAAAAATTGAGGCTATTCGTTATTGGGCCAGACCTATATCTCTAACTAAAGTTTGTAGTTTTATTGGATTGGCAGGCTACTTCAGGTGGTTTGTCAAGAGATTTGCTACCGTTATAGTGCCTATAATTATATTGATAAGAAAGGAGGTTCCTTTTCAGTGGTCTATTGAGTATGAGTCAAGCTTTCGGAAGCTCAAAGACTTTCTTACTTTCACTTCTATTTTGACTCTTCCTGTTGAGGGTGAGGGGTTTACTGTGTATTATGATGCTTCTGGTGTTGGTTTGGGCTGTGTTTTGATGCAGCAGGGCTGAGTTATTATTTATGCATTAAGGCAGCTGAAGGTGCATGAGCCCAACTACCCCACTCATGATTTGGTGTTGGCGACGATAGTTTTTGCACCTAAGATTTGGCGGAATTACTTGTATGGTGTTCGCTATGAGTTCTATACTGACCATCATAGTCTTCGGTACATTATAACTCAGAAAGAGATAAATTTGAGGTAGCACAGATTGATCAAGTTGCAGAAGGACTATGATATTTCTATTCTATACCATTCGGGCAAGGTAAATATGGTAGCGGAAGACTTGAGCCGGAAGGTAGTGAGTATGGGTAGCATTTTAGTTTTGGAGCTGTCGTTGGCTTTGGACAATCAGTTCATAGCCAACTCAATGGTTCAACTTGATATTAATGACCCCAGGAGGATTCTTGCCAGTGTTGAGGCTAGGTCTACTTTGCTTGACCAGATTTCAAGTCATTAGTTTGAGGATAGTAGACTTTGTGGCCTTCAAGCTAGGTTCTGAGAGGTGAGTCTAGTCGAACTGCCTTGGATTCTGAGGGTTTTCTGAGATTTGATGGTCGTATTTATGTTTTGAGGGTTAAAGATCTGATTCAGTCGATATTACGAGAGGCTCATAGCTCTCGAAATTCTATTCACCCTGGGAAAGCTAAGATGTATAGAGATTTGAGGTAGCATTACTGGTGGTGTGGCATGAAAAAAGATGTAACAAACTTTGTAGCTCGATGTTTGGGGGTTCAATAGGTAAAGGTCGAGCATCAGAGACCGGGTCGATTACTTAAGAAGCTACCGATTCCTGAGTGGAAGTGGGAGGTGGTTTTCCTTGTACCTCTCATGGTTTCGACAGTATTTGGGTCATTATTGATCGATTAACCAAATCGGCTCATTTCATCCCCATTCAAATTTCCTTCAGTGTCGATAGGTTAGCTCGTATCTATGCTCGAGAGATAGTTAACCTTTAGGGGGTACCCATAACCATTATTTCATATAGAAGCTCAGTGTTCACTTCTAGCTTTTAGAGGACATTTCAGGAAGAGTTAGGTACTCAGGTTGATCTTTTCACTGCATTTCATCGCCAGACCAATGGTCAGTGGGAGCGGACTATTCAGGTTTTGGAGGATATACTCCACGCGTGTGTTATGGCCTTGGAGGCCAGTGGGAACATCACTTAGCCTTAGCGGAGTTTGCTTATAATAATAGCTTCCATTCTAGTATTGAGATGGTACCATTTGAGGCACTGTATGGTAGGCAGTATCAATCTTCGATTGGCTAGTTTGAGACTTCTAAGGTTAGTCCCCGTTGGTACCCACTAGCTTCGTGAGTCTTTGGATAGGGTGTGAGTGATTCAGGATAGGGTACGGGTAGCTCAGAGTAGGAAAAAGAGTTATGCTGATCGTAGGCTTAAAACGTTAAAGCTTGGGATTGGTGACCAAGTTTTCCTTTGAGTATCTCCCATGAAAAGCGTGATAAGGTTCAAAAAGAGGGGAAAGTACAGTCCCAAGTACATTGGGCCATTTGAAATACTTTGAACCTTTGGAGAGGTGGCTTATGAGTTGGCTTTGCTTCCAGACTTTTTAGCTGTACACCCAATTTTCCATGTCTCCATGCTATGGCGAGATATTTTGAATAAGTCTCATATGCTTTGATGAGACTCAGTTAATTTGGATGAGAGGTTGACCTTCGTGGAGGAGCCAATTTCTGTATTGGCTAAGGATGTCAGGCTGGTGCACTCTAGAGAGATTCCAGTAGTTAAGGTTCAGTGGAGACACCGTCCAATTGAAGAGGCTACCTGGGATATTAAAAGTGATATGTGGACCTAGTATCCCTACCTGTTTGTGCCTTCAGGAACATCTTGGTACTTTACTTTCACAGATGAAAGTCCTTTTAGTAATGGATATTGTAATGACCCTCCAGGTCATTTTTAGCATTTCTGCACTATTTCAGTATTTAGTGCTTTCCCATAGCTACCCCAAGTCATTTATGACTTCCTGGAGTCGACAGTTCGGTTACTGGGTAGTTTGTTTGGTTTTTAACGCCAATTCTCTGTTTTGAAGTCTTTGCTATTATGAATTAGGTATCGAGCGTAAACTTCAAGTAACCTCATATGCCAATTTTGACTATTCCATAAGTTCTAGAATATTGATTTTAGGCTAGGGGAATCCTTGGTTCGGGTTACAAAGCTTCTGGACTTATTTTGGGCTAGTGGGTGGATTTTGGGTAAAATGGCCATTAGGTGTGGGACCCATATTTCATCAAAATGACCTCGGATGGAAATTTTGATGGTGTCTTTAAGACCGTAATGTCAAAATTAGATGGATATGAAAGTTCGTTTACGTTCATGGGATTTCGAATGAATCTCGAGGGTCCAATCGAAGTTTTGGCACTTGGCCAAAACTTCTAGCGCAGCTCAGCTGGTGCATGCCAAAAATGGCCTTTGCATTCGCAAGGTCTTGGCCACGTTCTCCACGGTCAAGGTAATAGACTATTGCGATTGTGATACCTAGGTCTCATTCAATAAGTCCAAGTTATAGGCTATCGCGTTCGCAAGCTTGTCTCCATGTTTGCGAAGGGTCTCCGCCAGACAGGACCAGAATTCCTCCTTCTCAATCGCGATGGACCGGCCATATTCAGAAAGGGTAAATTGGGTTACGTGTTGCATTCTTGATGGGGTCCCCACGATCGTGATGAAGGGACCCCTAGAAGTATTAAATGATGAGAAACTCAATTTTTTCTCATTATTTCCAAGTCTCAAGTCCATTAAAACCCTAGAAAGCTTAGAGAGAGTGAAGGTTGATCCTTGGGTGTTCGAGGTAAGTTGGAGGTATGATTGTAGTCATTTTCCCATCGGTTATTTCATACGTTTCCATTAAATTCTTGGTTAATCCTCCAACTTTTTGACTGTTTCGAAGTTGTGATTCCTCAAGAGAGCCCCACATGGGATTTTTAGCTCGATTTTTTATTCGGAGCATTTATATACAATATAGGTATTGTTATTCTTGTGTTAATGCATAGATTATTATTTTGATAGCCTGGTATCATGTGGAGGCTTCTCAGAAGGGAAAAGCTCTGATCTAGTGTACTTTATCGAGCTTTCGACGGCGACCAATTAGGTTAGGCTTACTTTCTTCATAGATTGAGCTTTATTATGGTAAAGTGTAGTATTATGCAAGCGATGGGTAGAGTTTTATGACTTGGTGGCTATTTTTGTGTTTTATGGGTTAAAGTTAGCCGTTTTAGGCCCCTTTTATCAGAATTCAACCTTGTTACCCCTTTTGGTGATCATAATAAAATCTTAAGACTAGTTTTGGCTCATCTCATACCTTAGGGTAAAATTGTAAAGCCTTAGTCTAAGTTAGGTAGGTGCTTGCCTTAGTTTGGGGTTTTCGAGACTAGTAGCGGGCCCCGTCGGCCCTCCTTATAGTTCAAATTATTAAATTAGCTCCTCATAGATTTGGGAGACCTTCTTTAGACCTTTTTTCAAAATTCTTAAATTTTAGGGTGACTTAGTCCTTTTGCCAATTTTTGATTAGTCGAAATACCCGAACTAAAATGCAGCTGACCCTTAGGCTTACTTATTAGACCTATAGGTTAGACCTTGTGACTATTATACACTATTTGTTGAAGTTGGTAAATTGATACTAAAATGAGTTTTAAGGGAGTTATCGCTTTGGACTATTAACAGTAGTTTAGATTTACTTACTAGTTCCTGTTCAAATCTAACAAATGTGATTGGTTTATGGCATTATTATGATGATATCAATCTTCAGTCCTAGTTCAAGTCCGGTATTATGGTTTAAAGGAAATCTCTAGTATGGTTTCACAGTTGGTTACTTAAGTTTTGATTATTGGTATTCTCTTCCTTGACTGGATCAACCAAGCTTATGGGAGCTCGGCTGGTTCCTTTGTTTGCTTGTATCTTCTGGGATTATGGGGGTCCAGTTAGGTGTAGATTAGACTATATTTATCTTAATTTATTCGTTCTTGCATGTTTATCATTTATCCGGATTGGAGTATTTATTTCAGTTTTATACTTATCCATTACTTAGTTTACTTTCTCACATTTTATTATACTTTTATTATGATTTAGCCCAGTCAGACAATGATTTCTACTAAGTAACAGTTGTTTTGGCACTCATACTATACTTATGCATCTTTTTTTGATGCAAATCCTAGTAAGAATCACCGCTACTGACGTTCTATCCAGCTTGCTTTTAGGATTCATAGATAGGGTGAGCTTTCAGAACCGGAGCTGATTCTCTCTCCTTGCATCACTTTTGGATAGTCTTCAGTTATCGAGACTATTTATATATTGCATACTATTTAGTACTCTTATTCCTGTACCGACCTTACTAGGTCGTGGGATATTTGTTTGTTCTCTCTCTCTCATATGTTATTTGTACTGTCGTACTTATATTTCCATTGCTTATAATCCTGTTGTATTCTTATTTTTGGTATTTGTCCTACCTTCCACCTAATTAGCCCATTACTAATATTCCCGACCATAGTTTTGCTTACCTACTAGTGGGTTAAAGTAGGTGCCATCATGACACAATAAATTGGGTCGTGACAAATTAATATCAGAGGCTAGGT
Organism: Capsicum rhomboideum; assembly: GCA_031232105.1. NCBI lineage: Eukaryota > Viridiplantae > Streptophyta > Magnoliopsida > Solanales > Solanaceae > Capsicum > Capsicum rhomboideum. The sequence continues at coordinate 148,212,721 of CP124714.1, read as the reverse complement.
TCACTAGTATTGTTAGTACAAGAGCAAGTGTCTAGTAGAGTCCCGCTGATCAAAACAATAACGTCCGTATCTTATCTTCGGGAGGCTATTAGACATTATAAGGAAAACTTCATCTTTTATATTCATATCGTGCATTGAGTCTATATTGGTTTCTAACTTTCTTATTATTTCACTCTTTTGTAGATAGTTAGCATGCGAGCTACGACGATCGGAGATGAGGACCCCAAGTCTACAGCTAGAGCACCCGCTAGAGGTCGTGGCTGACCCAGAGGTCGCGTCCAGGCTAGAGTTGCAACCCTAGATAACGGTCAGTGTAGGAAGCCTTCACCAGTTCCTATTATTGCCAAGCCAGAGATTTTGCCACCACAGCCATTAATGGGCTAAGGGGCAGCCCAGGTCCCACCAGTGTATATTCCTTCTTCAGTGCTCACATATACCTTGGTTTAGTTGTTGGGATTTGTAAGTGGTGCACCATCTAATAGTGCTCAGTCAGCAGACCAGAGTGGTATTGATTTAAGTGCGCAGCCTGTAGTAGTGGCCCCCAGAGTTGAGATTCCTCCAGCACCGGTAGCTCCACAGCCGGCAGTTGCTCAGCTAGTTATGTCTGCCGAGGAGAAGAAGATGTTGGGCCAATTTTTGAGATTGACCCCACCTAGGTTTGCATAGGGACCAGGGGAGGATGCTTACGAGTTTCTGACTAGTTGGAGGAGAAGTTTCATAATTTGGGGCTGGTTGATTCGCACGGAGTGGACTATATAACTTATTAGTTTGACAGAGAGCGCGACAGTGGTGGAGGGGTATCTTGACTCCAGTCCAGTTGGATCTCCCCCTTCGACTTGGGTTCAATTCTCCAAGGCTATCTTGGGGAAGTACGTGCCTCTTACTATGCATGAGCATTTGAGGGATGAGTTTTTTTATTTGAAACAGGGTTCTATGATGGTGGCCGAATATACAGCGAGATTTCAAGAGTTATCTATACATACCACCATGATTCTTCTTATAAAGTACGAGAGAATTTGGTGCTTTGTTAGAAGGTTGAGTCTACCGCTCTGAAGGGATACTCAGAGTTTAGTGACTTCAGGGAAGTTTTTTTTCTGATATTGCCACTCATGTCTATTCTATAGAGGAAATGGATCGCGAGGCCCAAGGAGTCAATGATAAGAGACCTCGTCAGCAGGGTAGTTTCAGTGGGAGTCATAGCAGCTTGCAGTTCAGGGGCAGAGGTTCTCAGTGTAGGAACCCTCTGCGTCAGTCTTATCAACACCAGGGTCAGTCTAGTAAACCTATTCAGGTAGCACTTCAGATTACTAACAGAGGTTAGTCTATCTATAGCGATTACCGTGGCTCGATCAGTGGCTAATCTTTGAGAGGTGCACATTCTAGATCTTCTACAGAGGTGGCTATTCAGGGTCAATTAGATCTTCTAGACAGAGTAGAGTACCCGGGGCTTACTATGATTATAGGTTATTGGTCATTACTCCAAAGAGTTTCCCCGACATGGGATGATTTAGCCTGTAGCATAGAGTGTTCAGCTGATTATAGCAGTTCTGCCCCTAGCTAGAGGTGGTACTCAGGGTCACAGGGGTGGTCCTCAGGTAGGTAGGAAAGGTGGTTGGTCAGGTACCCCATTTGGAGGCGAATGAGGTCAGTTATATGTAGTATCTGGTAGGTCAAAGGTGGAGTCTTTGGATGTTATCATCACAAGTACGATTTTAATATATCGTCACCCAACTATCATTTTATTTGATCCAGGATCCACTTATTCATATGTTTCTGCTTATTATGCATCGCAGTTAAAGTTGTCTTGGGAGCCTTTATTTGTACCATTGCGTGTATTTACTCCCATGGGTGATTCTTTAGTAGTGGATCGGGTTTATAGACCATGTTTGGTGAACCTTCGAGAGTTTGATACTCTAGCCAACCTTATTGTGCTAGATATCGTGGATTTTGATGTGATTCTGGGCATGGACTGGTTATCCCCCTATCATGTTGTCTTGGATTACTTTTCCAAGACCATTACCTTAGCCATGCAAAGCTTACCATTGGTCGTGTGGCAGGGTTCTTTTAGTAGTGCACCGATGAGGATTATTTCTTATGTTCAAGCTAAGAGATTAATGTCAAGGGATTGCAAGTCTTATCTTCCTTATGTTTGTGACATTGGTGCAGAGACTCCTTCGCTTGATTTTGTTCCTATTGTTCGTGAGTTTTATGATGTTTTTTATACTGACTTACCTAGCCTTTCTCCTGAGCATGATATTGAGTTTGCTATCGATCTTGAGATGAGTACCCGACCCCTTTGTATGGCACCTTACCATATGGCTCTTGCTGAGCTTAAGGAGCTGAATTCCCATCTTCAGTATCTTCTGGGAAAGGGTTTCATTAGGCTGAGTGTATTTTCTTGCGGTGTTCCTGTCTTGTTCGTGAAGAAAAAGGATGGTTCCATGCATATGTGTATCAACTATAGGCAACTAAATAAGGTGACAGTGAAGAATAAGTATCATATGCCTCATATTGATGATTTGTTTGACCAGCTCTAGGGTGTGGCAGTATTCTCTAAGATTAACTTGAGATTCGGTTACCTTCAGTTGAGGATTTGGGCTGAGGACATCTCTAAGATAGCCTTCAGGACTCGCTATGGCCACTATGAGTTCTTGGTGATGTCTTTTGGGTTGACCAATGCCCCAGCAGTTTTTATGGATTTAATGAACCTTGTTTTTAGGCCCTATTTGGACTCTTTTGTGATCATTTTCATTGATAATATCTTTGTGTACTCGAGGAGTAGAGAGGAGATTCGGTTACCTTCAGTTGAGGATTTGGGCTGAGGACATCTCTAAGATAGCCTTCAGGACTCGCTATGGCCACTATGAGTTCTTGGTGATGTCTTTTGGGTTGACCAATGCCCCAGCAGTTTTTATGGATTTAATGAACCTTGTTTTTAGGCCCTATTTGGACTCTTTTGTGATCATTTTCATTGATAATATCTTTGTGTACTCGAGGAGTAGAGAGGAGCACGAACAACATTTATGCAATATGCTCTAAACTTTGAGAAATCATAGGCTTTTTGTCGAATTCTTGAAGTGTGAGTTTTGGTTAGAGTATGTGATATTCCTAGGACACGTGGTGTCTAAGGATGGGATTATGATAGATCCGATAATGATTTAGGCTATTCGTTATTAGTCATACATATATCTCCGATCAAGGTTCGCAGTTTTATTAGATTGGCAGGCTACTACTGGCGGTTTGTTGAGACATTTGCTACCATTGCGGTGCCTATGACTCGATTGACTAGGAAAGAGGTTCCTTTTCAGTGGTCTATTGAGTGTGAGTCAAGCTTTCGAAAGCTTAAGGACTTGCTCTCTTTTGCTTTTATTTTGACTCTTCCTGTTAACAGTAAGGGTTTTACTGTGTATTGTGATGCTTTTGGTGTTGGTTTGGGTTGTGTTTTGTTGCAGCAGGGCCAAGTTATTATTTATGTGTTGAGGCAGCTGAAGGTACACGAGCAAAACTACCTCACTCATGATTTGGAGTTGGCGACGATAGTTTTTGCACTTAAGATTTAGAGGTATTTCTTGTATGGTGTTCGCTATGAGATCTATACTGACCATCATAGTCTTCAGTACATTATAACTCATAGAAAGCTAAATTAAAGGTAGTGCATGTTGATCGAGTTGTTGAAGGACTATGATATTTCTATTTTGTACCATCCGAGCATGGCAAATGTAGTAGCAGATGCCTTGAGCAGGAAGGTGGTGAGTATGGGTAACATGGCCTTCATTTTAGTTTTATAGTGGTTGTTGGTTTTGGACATTCAGTTCTTAGCCAACTTGATATTTCAGACCCCAGAAGGATTCTTGCCAGTGTTGAGGCTAGGTCTACTTTGCTTGAGCAGATTCAAAGTCGTTGGCTTGAGCATAGTAGACTTTATGGCATTCGTGATCAGGTGTTGAGAGGTGAGTCAAGTCGGGTTGCCTTTGATTCTGAGGGTATTCTGAGATTTGATGGTCGTATTTGTGTTTTGAGGGTTAGAGATCTGATTCAATCGATATTGTGGGAGGCTCATAGCTCCCGATATTCTATTCACCCTGGTACAGCTAAGATGTATAGAGATTTGAGGCAATATTACTAGTGGAGTACTATGAAAAAATATGTTGCGGACTTTTGTTGCTAGAAGTTAGTGTTGTCAGTAGGTAAAGGCAGACCATTAGAGATCGGGTGGATTGCTTCAGAGGTTACCCATTCCTGAGTTGAAGTGGGAGGGGATTACTATGGACTTCATAAGTGGTTTGCCTCATACCTCTCGTGGTTTCGATAGTATTTGGGTCATTATTGATCAGTTGAACAAATCGACTCATTTCATCCATATTCAGATTTCCTTTAGTGTCGAGAGGTTAGCCCGCATCTATGTTCGGGAGATAGTTCGCCTTCATGGGTTACCCGTGTCCATTTTTTCAGATAGAGGCTCAATGTTCACTTCTAGCTTATGGAGGACATTTCTGGAGGAGTTGGGTACTCAGTTTGATCTTCATACCACATTCCATCCCTAAATCGAAAGTCAGATGGAGCAGGCTGATTAGGTTTTAAAGAATATGTTCCACAAATGTGTTAATGGACTTTGGAGGCCAGTGGGAACACTTAGCCTTAGCAGAGTTTTCTTATAATAATAGCTTCCATTCAAGTATTAAGATGGCACCATTTGAGGTACTGTATAGTTGGCATTGTCGATCTATGATTGGCTGGTTTGAGACTTCTAAGATTATTCCCCATGGTACCGACTTGCTTTGTGAGTGTTTGGATTGGGTACGGATGATTCAGGATAGGCTACGGGCAGCTCAGAGTACGCAAAAGAGTTATACAGACCGTAGGCTTCGGGCGTTGAAGTTTGGGAATGGTGACTGGGCTTTCCTTCGAGTGTCGCCCATGAAGGGCGTGATGAGGTTCGGGAAAAGGGACAAGCACAGTCCCAGGTACATTAGGCTATTTGAGATACTTTAGACCGTTCGAGAGGTGGCTTATGAGTTGGCCTTGTACCCAGACATTTCAGCTGTTCACCTAATTTTACATGTATCCATGCTACGGTGATATATTTGGGATGATTATCACGTGCTTCGTTGGGACTTAATTCAGTTGGATGAGAGGTTGACCTTCGTGGAGAAGCCAGTTTCTATACTCGATAGAAATGTCAGGCGGTTGCGCTCTAGAAGGATTCTAGTGGTTAAGGTTAAGTTGAGACACCGTCCAGTTAAGGAGGCTACCCAGGAGATCGAGCATGAGATGTGAACCCAGTATCCCCACCTGTTTCAGCCTTCAGGTACATTTTGATACTTTACTTTGTGAACAAATGTTCTTTTAGTAGTGGATATTGTAATGACCCTCCAAATCATTTTCAGCATTTTTGCACTATTTTGACATTTAGAGCTTTCCCGTAGCTGCCCCAAGTCATTTATGACATGCTGGAGCAGACAGTTTGGTTACTGGTAGTTCGTTTGGTTTTATAGCCAATTCCTTGTTTTGAAGTTTTCGATGTTATAAATTGGGTATCGGGCATAAACTTCAGATAAACTGCCTCATATGCCAATTTCGACAAATCTATTAGCTCTGAAACATCGATTTTAGGCAAGGGGAAACCTTGGTTTAGGACCCAAGGCTTTTGAAATCATTCTGGGCTATTGGGTGGATACTTGGTAACAACCCTTAGGTAAGGGACCCATATTTCTTCAAAACGACCTCAGATGGAAATTTTGATGGCGTCGTTGAGTCCCGAATGTCAAATTTGGTAGGGTAGCATAGTTCATTTGCATTTATCAGATTCCAAATGAATCTCGAGGGTCCAATCAGAGTTTTGGCACTTGGCCAAAACTTCTGGTGCTACTCAGCTGGTGTAGGCCAAAAATGGCCTTCGCGTTCACGAGGCCTTGTCCGTGTTCACCACGGCCAAGGTAATAGCCTATCGCGATCGCGAGACCTTAGTCGCGTTAGTGAAGGCCAATTTATCGGCTATCGGGTTCGCGAGCTTGTCTCTACATTCAAGAAGGGTCTCCGCCAGACAGACCGATAATCGTGGTGGACCGGCCACATTTAAGAAGGGTAAATCGGGTTATGTGTCGCGTTCATGATGGGGTCCCCGCGATCGAGATTAAGGGACCCCTGGTAGAATTAAATGCTGAGATACCCAATTTTCTCTTATTATTTCCAAGTCCCAAGTCCATTAAAGCCCTAGAAAGCTTAGAGAAAGTTAAGGTTAATCCTTAGGTGTTCGAGGTGAGTTGGAGGTATGATTGTAGTCATTTTCCCATTGATTATTCCGTAAGTTTCCATTAAATTCCTAGTTAATCCTCCGACTTAAATCCAAAGCCCTAGTTACATTGTGGGTTAATTTTGGGTTCGTTTGTGTTCGAAATTTACCCATTTTTAGGGTAAATGATCCTTGAGCTTTAAGGAACGTGTTGACAGTTTCGAAGTTGTGATTCCTCAAATGGGCCCCATATGGGATTTTTAGCTCGATTTTGGACCGAGAGCATTTATATGCAATATGGGTATTGTTATTCTCGTGTTAAAGCATAGATTATTATTTGATAGCCTGGTATCGTGTTGAGGCTTCTCGAAAAGGAAAAGCTCCGATCTAGTGTACTTTATCTAGTTTTTGGTGATGTGCAGGTAGGCTAGGCTTACTTTCTTCATAGATTGAGCTTTATCGTGGTAATAGTATAGTATTATGCTAGCGATTGGTAGGGTTTTACAACTTGGTGGCTATTTTAGTGTTTTATTGGTTAAAGTTAGCCGTTTTAGGCCCCTTTTTGCTAGAATTCAACCTTGTTACCCCTTTTGGTGATCATAACAAACTCTTAGGACTAGTTTTGGCTCATCTCATACCTTAGGGTAAAATTGTAAAGCCTTAGTCTAAGTTTGTAGGTGCTTGCCTTAGTATGGGGTTTTCGGGACTAGTAGCTAGCCCCATAGGCCCTCCTTATAGTTCCAATCATTAAATTAGCTCCTCGTAGACTTGGGAGACCTTCTTTGAACTGGACCCATTTTGAAAACTCTTGAACCTTAGGCTGACTTAGGCCTTCTACCGATTTTCGATTAGTCAAAATACCCGAACTAGAATGCGGTTGACCCTTAGGCTTACTTATTAGACCTATAGGTTAGACCTTGTGACTATTGTAGACTATTTGTTAAAGTTGGTAAATTGATACTAAAATGGGTTTTAATGGATTTATGGCTTCGGACTATTGTTATTATTTGAGATTTACTTACTAGTTTCGGTTCAAGTCCGGCAATTATGATCAGTTTGTGGCATTATTATGATGATATCATTCTTTAGTCCCAGTTCAAGTCCGGTATTGTGGTTTGGAGGAAATCTCAGGAATGGTTTCACTATTGGTTACTTAAGTTATGATTATTGGTATTCTCTTCCTTGACTGCATCCACCGGGCTTATGGGGGTCCAGTTAGGTGTAGATTAGACTGTATTTATCTTAATTTATTCGTTCTTGCATATTTATCTTTTATCCGGATCGGAGTATTTATTTCAGTTTTAGACTTATCCATGACTTACTTTACTTTCTTGCATTTTATTATACTCTTATTATGATTTAGCCCATTCGGTCGATGATGTCTACTGGGTACCCGTTATTTTAGTACACATACTACACTTCTGCATGTTTTTCTAATGTCGATCCGAGTACGAGTCTTCGCCACTGATGTTCTATCCAGCTTTCTCTTAGGATTCGGAGATAGGGTGAGCTTTCAGAGCCGGAGCTGATTCTCTCTCCTTCCATCACTTTTGGACAGTCTTTAGTTATCGATACTATCTGTATATTGGATACTATTTAGTACTCCTATTCTTTTGGATTTATTGGCTATTGTACCGATCTTACTAGGTCGTGAGATATTCTTTTGTTCGTTCTCTCTCTTATGTTATTTGTACTATCATTCTTATATTTCTGTTACTTACAATCCTGTTGTATGCTTATTTTTGGTATTTATCTTACCTTCCACCAAATTAGCCCATTACTAACGTTTTGAGCTATGGTTTGGCTTATCTACTGGTGGGTTAAAGTAGGTGTCATCATGACTCAAGAAATTGGGTTGTGACAGCAAACCAGGGCTATTAATGGTTGAGAGCAGCTAAGAATCAAAGAAAAATGCAGTACTAGAAATCAAAAACAGCTGAGGAGAAAAAAAGAAAAAATGCAGTACTAGAAATCAAAAACAGCTGAGGAGAAAAAATTAATACCCTCTGAGATATAGGAAACTACAGGGTGAGAGCAAGCAAAACCCTTCGCTAGGTAAGAATGAAACCACTATTTCTCATTTTTATTCAAGTAGTAGGGCTTTTTGTTGCACTATAATGACCTAGAATCTGAGGTCATGATGGCACCTACCTTATCCCAACCATGGTAGGTAAGCCCAACATACAAATGAGATAGACTTGCATGAAGAAGATAAATATCACCTAATACGAGACTTTAGAATAAAGTCAGGCAAGATATATAAAACATACTCCAAAACATATATAAATACAACTCAAATCTCAAAATCTAGTGTCATGAGTAAAGAGCACTAATAACTGACAGAGTATAAAAATACACAACTCTATATCTAATGTACAAAATAAAGACAAGATAAAGATATGATGAAGCCCAAAATTATGCTCCAAATTAGGAGCTCACAAGTACTCGGAGTCAGCCTCAACTCAGCACGATCTTAAGATCCATGGGTCGTGCTCAAACTGAGATCTGCACCAAAAGGGTATAGAAAGTAGGAGTAAGTACGGGCCATTTGTATTCAGTAGACATCATAGGTTGACCGAGCAAAGTATAAAACAAAACATGCAAAGGCTATAATAAGCATACTTTCACCTGTATACTGAAAGGTTCCCAACGGCGGCTCAAGTCATATCTCCTAACAGTTAAATAATACAACTACAATAAAAGTATAAAAGTAATACACACAAATATACATAAGGATGACTAAATTACATGATAACAAACACATAAGGGAAATGCAAATGATGCAATGCAATGGTATACTAAGGATGGAATGTCTCAATGTCACCTCATATAAACCTTCTGAGCATAAGCTTCAAGAACAGGACCTATGGGGGGTCCGTAACCTATATACTTTCACAATCTCATCAACCAACCTTGTCGGCACATCCCTCGATCAAGGCATTTTATAAAGTATCTCATTTTCTTTCAAAATCAGTGTTTCGCAATAGTACTACTTCCATGAATATAAATGAATTTAATGAGCATATATGATCATAAACAATTCAATATCATGTTATGAATCAACTCAATAATGGTATAAATGAGCTCAAATTTCCTCAAATCTCAATGGATTATGATATAAGCCATCACATGACAACACAATAGTAAAGAATCATGTAAGACATAAATACTATCAATTCAAGCCCCACTCGGGTATCAAAATAATAATAAAGGCAAATAATGCTCAAATAAGACCAATACCAGCCCCCGCACTGGCATCACAATAATTATAATCCCTCAAGTCAATAATAATATTCACATAAGACCCCACACGGGCAACATCATAAAATAATGATCTCAAAAGATGAATATTACAATAAAATCCCCAACCCATAGAATATTTTACATGAATGGTTAACTACCCAGCCCGGACTGAAAAAAGTTAAGCCATAACCTATCTCAAAAAGCCGAAACACAAGCCTGAGCCCTTCAATAAGGAGCTTTTCCTTTTTGTGTAGTCTCGGAATAAAACTGATCTATAAGAAATACAATCTACATATCAAGAGGATTCTAATAATACCCATACTAGATCCTTTCGTTTTGGGTCCAAAAACAATTCGAAAATCGACGCCAAAACAAAAAGGGTAAAATTAAAATTTTATTGAAGAGTCAAGTTTCCCATACTTTAACGATTCTAAATATGAAAATCCATTGAAAAACAAGTTGAAATCGATCTTGAAATCATTGAAAATCCATTTTCTCACTTTACTGGGTGGAGACCCAAAATTTTAAATTTAAAATCCTAGTTTTGAAGATGATTTAGAGAAATAATCAATGGATAATGGTAGAAATAAGGTTTAGAAGCTTACCCAAGTTAAATTTGATGGAAACCCCCCTTTTGAAATCGCCAAAACCAAAACCTAAATGCTTGAAGATGGAAGAATGAAATAAAAGAGAAGAAAAAGGGAATTCATACCAGCGACGGTCAAATGAATGCCTCAGCGACATCACCTAAGTGGACAGACTACTGCTGTCACGACCCAAAATTTGTGGTCATCATGGCACCTATCCTACACCAACTTTGGTAGGTAATCCCAACACCCAAAAGAGATAAAAATGTGGAAAAAAGATAAATAACACCCAAAAATGAGACTTTATAATAAAGTCAGGCCAGATATATGAAACAATCTCTGAAACTGAATATATTCAACTCAAATCCCAAAATCTAGTGTCATTGTAAAGAACACTAATAAATGACATAGACTATGAAAATATAAAACTCTATCTCTAAAACATAAAATAAAGACAAGATAAAGATATGATGAAGTTTGGAATAATGCTCCAAACGAGGAGCTCACTAGTACTGCGAAATAGCCTCAACTCAGTATGATCTCAAACTCCATGGGATGTACTCGAACTGGGATTTGCACTGAAAGAGTACAGAAAGTAGGAGTGAGTATGGTCCACTTGTACTCAGTAGGCATCATAGGCCGACCAAGAAAAGTATAAAACAAAGCATATAAAGGATACTATGAGCATGCTTCCAACTGCATACAGAGAAGTTTCCAACAGTGGCTCAAGTCGTATCTCCTAACAGTATAACTAATACAAGTATAATAACAGTATAAGAATAACTACACACTAATATATAAAGGAAGGATATGTTACACAACTAGCAAACAACATAAGAGAAATGCAAATGATATAATATATTGGTATGATAAGGATGGAATGTCTCAATATCACCTCGTATACACCTACCGAGAATAATATTCTAGGACAGGACCCATGGGGGATTCTCAACCCAACCAACCTTTCCTGTACATCCCTCGGTCAAGGCGTTTTCTAAAGTGTCACATTTTCTTTCAAGATCAGTGTTTCTTAATAATACCAGTTCCATGAATATGGATGAATGAAATGGGGATGCATTCTCATAACCAAATCAATATCATGTAATGAATTAACTCAATAATGGCGTAAATGAGCCCAAATGTCCTCAAATCTCAATAGATCATGATATAAGCTCAAATCTTCTAAAATCTCAATAGCTCATGATATAAGTCATTGCAGGTTAACACGGTATTAAAGAGTCATGTAAGACATAAATAATATCAATTCAAGCCCCCACTCGGGCATCACAATAATAAAAAAGGCAAATAATTCTCAAACAAGACCAATACAAGCCCCCGCACGGGCATCACAATAGTAATAATCTCTCAAGTAAATAATTATATTCACATAAGCCCCTACATGGGTATCACGATAAAATAATGATCTAAAAAGATGAATCTTAAGATAAAATTCCCAACCCATGAAATACTTTACATGAATGGTTAACTACCTAGTCTGATCTGAAGAAAGTTAAGCCATAACCTATCTTGAAAAGCTAAAACACGAGCCTAGACCCTTCAAAAAGGACCTTTTCCTTTTCGTGCGATCGCAAAATGAACCCAATCTATCAAAAACATAATCTACATGTCAATAGGAGTCTAATGATACCCATATTATCTACTTTCGAATTAAAAAATCCAAAAATCAACCCTGAAATAAAAAGGATAAACTCAAATTTTATTGAAGAATCATGTTTCCCATACTATAAGGATTCTAAATATGAAAACCCATTGTAAAACAAGTTGAAATCGGGCTTGAAACCAAAGAGAAACTATTTTCACACTTTATCGGGTGAAACCCCAAAATTTCAAGTTTAAAATCTAAGTTTTGAAGTTGAAAATACAATTTAATCAAAGGGAAAAAATCAAAGTAGTTTTAGAAGCTTACCCAAATCCACGTTGATGAAAACCCCCTTTAAAATCTCTTAAAATCGTACTCTACAAGCTCAAAAATGGTGAAGATGCGCTAAAATTGCAAAAATGGAGTATTTATACTGTTCAAGTGAACAGTGCCTCGCGGTCGCAGCTCCCACCATGCGGTCATGAAGGTCAGCATTGACTAGCATTAAAACGTTCATTGCAATAGCGGGAGATAGGGCTTGCGTTTGTGATGAACAACCCGATCCAAAATCGTAATCGCAGTGGCCTAACTTGCGATCATGATACGTAACGACTTAACCTTTTGTGAGTGCTCCCTTATACCATGCAATCGCAATGAAGGAATGTATGGTGCACCAAAAATTGGGCACCAGCAATCAATCCAAGGCAAAAAATATTCCAAATGGACCCTCGAGATTCATTCGAGATCCTACAGAAATAAACCAATAATGCTACTAGGCTAATTTTGATGTTCCGGACGTAATGGGACCATCGAATTTATCAAAAGAGGTCATTATCAACAAGTTAACCCTCAAGACCCTTTTTTAGACTAATTTAACTAGTTTCTCATCTAAATGCTCAAAACTCAAAATAAAGATTCAAAACCCAAACCAACCACGCTACTAACCCAAAAACAACATTCAGGATCTAATGGAACTGACAGAATCATTATCTGACACTCGAATCACAAAATGTTGACCAAAGTCAAACTAATCACTTTCAAGGCTACTCAAAACCTCAAGCTCACTTAAATCACTTTAAACTTTTTGAGGACTGTGCCAGCTATCCCTAAAAATCACAAACAATATATAGTAACTATGGTGTAGAAGAAAATAGTCAAAACACAGAAAAAGATAAAAAGCACAATAAGGGTTGTTACATTATCCACCACTAAAATACACATTTGTCCTTGAACGAAAAGGCGAAGAAAGTACCTGAATCGGTAAAAATTTGGGGTATCTACTCTATATATCAGAATCAACCTCCCTCATAGCCTTTTTAATTGGGTGATGTCTCTACTGAACTTTACCAGAATCAATATGCTTGGGTCTCAACCTCCTAGTCTGTCTATCTAGATAGTAATAGGCTCCTCTTCAAAGGACAAATCATGATCTAATGCAATCGAATCCCACTGAATCACATGAGAATCATCGGGATGGTATTGCTTCAATATTGAAACATAGAATACCAGATGAATAGCTGACATATATGGAGGCAAAGCTAGCCTATAAGCCACATCTCCAATCTTCTCAAGAATCTCAAAAGACCCAATTAATCTAGTACTAAGCTTTCCTTTCTTCCCAAATCTCATCGCACCCTTCATGGGTGATACCTTCAACAAAATTCGCTCAACAAACATGAATTCTACATCATGACCTCGTCGATCGGCGTTACTCTTTTGCCTACTTTGGAAAGCCACAAGACTCTGTTGAATCAACCTTACTCAATCCATCGAGTCTCTCAACAAATTAGTGCCCCAAGGCCTAACGTCGAATAAATCAAACCACCCTACCGGGGATCTATACCTATGCACATACAAAACCTCAAAAGGCACCATATGAATGCTGGAATGGTAATTGTTTTTGTAGGTAAACTCCGCTTAGGGCAAGAAATGGTCCCAATGACCACCAAAATCCATAACACATGCTTGAAGCATGTCCTATAACACCTGAATGGTCTGATTTGACTGGCCATCCGTATGAGAGTGAAATGTTATGCTCACCTCAAGCTGAGTACCCAACTCACTCTACATAGAACTCTAAAACTGGAGGTAAACTGAGTACCTTTATCAGAAATAATAAAGATAGATACACCATGCAACTGAACAATCTCTCAAACATAGATCTTGGCCAACTCCTCCGCATTATAATTCACCTTTGCAGGTAAAAAGTGCGCTAATTTAGTCAACTTATCCATAATCACCCAAATAGAATCAAATATCAACAAAGTTTTGGGTAGGCCAACCATAAACTTTATAGTGATTTGCTTCCACCTACACTCGGGAACTCGCATCCTATGTATAGTACCACCCAATAACTAATGCTCATACCTCACTTATTCAAAGTTCAAACACTTGGCCATAAACTTTACAATCCTTCTTCACCCATACCACTAATAGTGTTGCCTCAAGTCATGGTACATCTTATCCTCTCTAGATAAATAGAATATGTCAAACAATAAGCATCCTCTAAGATTAGTCTAATCCAACCACCAACTCTTGGTGCACAAACACAACCACCAATCCACCAAACACCCTCAGGATCAAGAGATGTCATCTTTGCCTCACCACTCAACACTTTATCATGAATCACCCTTAACTTCTCATCATTAAACTATCGAGCTTGAATCTACTCCATCAATAAAGATCAAGCCTCATTATATGCCAAAACACCTCCAGGTGTTGAAATATTAAGTCAAACTAACAATTTAACCAAAGACTGAATGTCCAAAACTAAAAGTCGCTCCTCCACTAAAATATAAGCCAAACTCCTCATACTCACTGTCTTCTAACTTAATGCATCTGATACCATATTAGCCTTGCCTGGATGATAAAGAATAGTGAGATCATAATCCTTAAGCAACTATAACCATCTACGTTGTCTCATATTAAGATCTCATTGAGTGAACAAGTACTGAAGGCTACAATGATCGAAGAAAATCTCACAATGAACCCCATACAAGTAGTGATGCCATAATTTTAACACAAACACAACCACAGCTAACTCTAAATCATGAGTATGGTAGTTCTTCTCATAGACATTCAACTGTCGAGAAGCATAAGCAATCACCTTACTTTTCTGCATCAATACACAAGCCAAGCCAACTCTAGAAGTATCACAAAACATAATGAAACTCATGCCCTCCTCAAGCAAGGTCAAAATAGGAGCCGAAGTTAACAACTCCTTGAGCTTTTGAAAGCTACTCTTGCAATCATTCAAACACTCAAAAACAACCTTTTTTTGGGTCATCTTAGTCAAAGGAGCCGACATAGAAGAAAAGCCCTAACAAACCATCGATAACAACCTACTAACTAAATAAATCTCTGAATTTCAATAGGAGAAGTAGGTCTAGCCCAATCACACACCACCGCTGTCTTGGACGGATGAACCATGATACCATTCTTTATCTCCACATGACTCAAGAAAGAAATAGAATCCAACTAAAACTCTCACCTAGAGAACTTGGCATACAACTTCTCATCTCTCAACCTCTAAAGTACGGTCCTCAAATGCTTCACATGCTCATCCTTATTCATGAAATAAACCAATATATCTTCAATGAACACAATCATAAAAGAATCAAGATATGGTCGAAAACATTGTCGGGGTGTTAGTCAGCCTAAAATACATAACTAAGAACTCATAATGGTCATACCACGTCCAAAAAACTATCTTTGGAACATCCAAATCTCTAATCCTCAACTGATGGTAACCAGAACTCAAGTCGATATTATAAAAAATTGAAGCACCCTGAAGCTTGTCAAACAACTCATCAATAAGTGATAGAGGATACTTGTTATTGATAGCTACCATGTTTAATTGTTGATTTAATTGTTGATAGTCAATACACATGCACGCACGGATCCATCTTTCTTCTTCACAAATAAGATAGGAGCACCCCAAAGAGACATATTTGATCCAATAAAACCCTTACTTAACAAATCCTACAATTGCTCTATGAATTTCTTTAACTCTATTGGGGTCATCCTATAAGGAGGAATGGAATTCGGCTTAGTACCCGGCTCTATATCAATAACAAAATCAATATTCCTATCAGGAGGAACACCAGGTAAGTATGTAGAAAAATATCCATGAACTCTCTAACAACTTTCATAGAATACAAGGGAAGTGGAAAATCAATTATGGTATCTTGTACATAGGCCAAATAAGAAAGACACCCCTTCCCTATCATACAACAAGTATGAAGAAATGATATAATGCCTTTCGAACATGAACTAGGAGTACCCCTCTACTCTAACCTCAGTACACCTAAAACAGCTAAATTCACGGTCTTGGAAAAATAATCCAAAACCACATGATAATAGGACAACCAATCCATACCCAATATGACATCAAAACCAACCATAGCGATCATAATCAAACCTACCCAAGTCTCGCACCCCCAAAAGGTCATCACAATGGTGAGTACACCTGATTTGCCAATAAATAATCACCTACGAGGGTAGAAACATGAATAGACATAGCAAGTTACTTATGCATAGCATCATTACCAGTAGTAAAATATGAAAAAACATAAGAGAATATAGACGCAGGGTCAAAAAATACTAAAGTGGAATATTGGAAAACTGGGATGATACTTTTAATCACTGTATTAGAGGCCTCTGCCTCCGGTCTCCCAGGAAAAGCATAGCATTGACCACGTTTTCTACCAAACTGAGCAACTCCTCATCCACTACCATGAGCTCTCTGAGTCCTATCTCTGGTACTCTAGAATCACCTTTACTACCCTGTGTACGCCCTCTAACTACTGACACTGGAGTCAAACAAATTTTTTCATGACTCAAGACTACACCCTGGATGTAACATGGTGCTTAAAGACATAAGTGACACCAAACTAACCCATTTCCTATCATGACACTAATAATAATAAAGGTAACTAAAATACAAAGTGTTAAACTAATTGATTTGATAATAAATATCTAAAATAAGATTAATTTTGAAAACTACTGCAAAGTTAAAATGTCTACTATCTGTCTGAAAGCCTCAATTAAAAGATGAACTGCTGGGACACTCCCCAGCTAACTAAAAATGGTTGAAATTGAAATGATAATACTAAAAGTAAATAATATTGAAACTCATTCTCGAGAAATGAGGACTCACCACTCTAGACGCTGAGGTGGCACTTGAACGTATCAACTGTGAGGCTAATGCTAAGCATCTGAACCTATATCATGATACAATACAACACAAGAAAAGGTATGTGATCAGTACTTTGAACGTACTGAGCATGTGAGATATGCAGATGTAAAATTGTTGAATATGTTGGTAAATGCCAAATTACTATACTAAGATGTAAAACTAAACTAAAGTGAAATGAACCTATTTGAGATGCATAATTATACATATAAAAACTAATATAAAATGATAATTTGAAAAGTCATGAGTTTAATTAAATGTAAATTGAACTAAGGGTCATGTACTATACTGAGTCTGAAACTGTGGAAGGTTCTCATAACTGACATAGACCATGTAAGCTAACATGGAATCCAATTTATAACTCAAGTTGGGAGGGTGTTCTATACCTTGCTAAGGGTAAGAACTATAACTAGTGTGAATTCACTCATGATCCTAATTGGGCTAAGGAAGACACTCTCAACTGGCGAGGACCCCTTTAACCTATGGTGGCAAGTAGTTTCGGACATGGATTATTTGAACCTATGTCCTCTCAATGCTAAGTACTACTCCATAAACATATAGTTATGCTCACAATCATATTAAAATCTGAGAATAATATATAAACCAGTTGAATTTACTATTATTAAATATGACTGAAATCATGGAACTAGTTATATGCACTTTACTATCTCTAAAAATCATGATAAATATGGTATATTAAATAATCATCTAAAAATATGCTACATACAAAATTTATAAGAATATAGGATCGTGGGTTCATAACATGCCAACATATTTAAAATCCCTATTTAAAATCATGCATAAACTGATATTCACGGTTATAAGATGTTTAAAAACACAAATACTAAAAGAAATCATAAAATTGGAATACTTAGGACTTGCTCTAATTCATGAATTTCATAAAAACTAAACTTGGAAAATATCTTCAGGCATGAGGGTGAAAGGAGGCCCTCATTGAATACTCATATTGTAATGACCCTTTTTATAATTATGGATAAGTCTAGCATGGCAAAATTTGAGTTAAAGTTTTCCCCAAATTAGGAATTAGAAATTTCAGGTGAGGCGAGGCTAGTTTTGGACAAAATCAAAGCATGGTATGGTCTAGGGTAATATGGGAATGGATAAGTTAAATATTGAGTAATTTAGGGTAATTTTATGATAGCTAAGACATTAAGAAATCCATAGAAACTTTTGGAAGTAAATTCGAGTGAGTAGAACTCCCAATATTGAATTTGATATAAAGAGGTTGGTTTGGGATGTCGAAATTTGAGAATGTGTTGTAAAAATGGAAAAACTAAGAAAAATTCCCAAGTTTCTATCTTCCTACCCTATTATGGCTAAAGGCAGGCTACTACCACTACCCCCTCTATAACGGGAATATTCTCGCTATAGTGGGAATAATCCTTGGCTAATCCTGCCATAGCAGGTGAATCTCGCTATAGTGATGCCTCTATAACGGGATAAGAACTGATTAATGCAGAAATTTCTCAAAAATATTATTTTTCATTCCACATATGTCTAAGGGCTGGGAGAGGTGATTTTGGGTGATTTCAACCTATTTTCCATTAATTTCTTTTGTGAGGTAAGTTAATCTTTCCCATTAACTAGTTTTCGATAATTAGTCCTTAAAATTAGTAGTTTTTGGGTTTGGGGAAGGAATTGACTCAACCTAGGTGAATTTTATGGTGTAAATAGGTGAATTGGGTGGAAAACCCTTGAGTTTTGGTTAAAGGTTGTTAATTTATAATTACATGCTTAGAATTCACTGTTATATTTATGAAATTGGTAGCATTAAGGTGTAAGGATAGTAGAAAACCAATGATCATGAATTTGACCTTGGAGCTAAGGGATTAGGTTGTTATCCTTGAATATATTAGGTCATTGTCTGAATTATGATTTTGTTACATTTTTAGACCACAACCAAGCCAAAATTGCATGGAAAGGCAAGGCTCAATCTTGTTAGAGTGGTGCAAGCTTGGATTGAGGTAGGTGATGGTTTAATATAGTTGAAACCCAATTTGATTTATGTGTGCATATTAAATATTTCTTTGTATACTTGTTATAATGCATGTTCAAAGGAAGTAAATCATGGAATGATATCCTAAGTGTTAATCACATATAATGAGGTTATATTAAAAGCTCGTTGATTGTACAAATGTGGTTGTTTATTCTCATTATGGTTGTGATTGTAATGATATCTATTAACTATTGTGGAATGTACCAGTATTTGGACATCTTCACGGGATTTATATTCATTATTATGGGATGTACCAGTAATTGGACATCTTCACGGATTGGTTGATCTAAGGTTGGCAAACACGAGATCAGTGGTGAACCCAGGATTTAGGGGTCCTGGGTGCCCGAGAGTTCTGAACGCACATATTGACGCCCAAAGCTTTAAAGTTCCACCTAGAAACTAAAGCACTCATCTACCTTTTTGGTTTACTGGGTACTTTTCTATGTCTTATACAAATTTTTATATATTTTTTACATAATTATACCTAGTTTGCATCGAATTTAACGAGTATTGAAGCACCCCAAAATTGGCCTTAGGTCCGCCCCTGAACTAAATGTCTAGAATTTTCAGTACATGGACAAGAGCTCGTCCCCTACAAGTCTTGGCTAGTAGGCAACCATAAGACTCTTAGAGTATATGAACAAGGTACTGGTGAGTGTAATGGTTTCTTGAGTGAACCGACATTTATGATTATTCTTATCATTGTTGTTGAATTGGATCCTTGAGTGGTCCAAGCTAAATTGCAAATGATTGGTACGTCTCTTTTTGGTTGTCTACTTGTATAAATTAGGCATGGTGTAACTTGTTGTTGTTGAGTCATGTTTTTGTTGACTTGGTTAATGCTAGTAGTCATGGTTTTGACTTGGATTGTTGTCTATATTTACTTGTACGTGTTTACTAAGTTATAGTAATGTGTTCATATTCATTATTTTGGGTTGGCTGATGACCCTACCAGTACTTAGTGCCTTTATACTAATACTACCTGCGTTCTTCTTTTTGTTGAGTGCAGAGCATTTTTCGGTGACTACATTTAGACCTCAACTTTAGAGCAGACTGCATGTTTACTCAAGGGTGAGCTACATCTTTCGGGCATCCATGAGTCCTCTACTTAGTTCATTTCCATTTGTTTCGAACTTGGATATTTTTTATTATCTTTAGGTTGAACCTATTTGTTGACATTTGTAGTGTTTTGGTATGATGACTTTTAGATTCTTAGGGTTGTTTTAGACATTCATTTATTTCCGTATTTGGTATTATTGTTAGAACATTCAAACTATTGTATTATTTAATAGTAATTAGTTTATCTTAAAAGTGGCTAAGTATCGGGTTTGAGTATATTTGGGTTAGATGTTTCTCCTATTGGAGGGTTAGCATGGGTGCCACTTGCGATAGGTTTGGGTCATGACACACATACCTAGAATTTAGATTATTATTGCTAAGAGCTTGAGAGAATTCTGAAGTTGAAGTGGAACCTTAGCCTTTTTCTATTTTGAGAAGATAAAACGTTTTTCTGTTGTTACTCTGAGTATTTGGGTGAGAATGAGTATAAAGTATCGAATAATCCCTCTTAATACCTCTCAAAATACCCTTAAAACAATGTAGCATAGGTCTAGGAAATAAGGGAAGTATGAAAATACCCCTAGGGAAATGCATTTAAACACTGCTAAATCATATCGAACGAGTCTCGGGATGACTCATCATCACTTGCAATGAATCATTGTCTGAGTCGTTGTTAAGGGACTGATACTGGGTGATCTAAGGATGGGTGGTCATAAAAACTTGTCATGACACCCAACAACCCTTCATCAGAGCTCGTCATCACTGGGCAAGATTTTCCACTTTCAAAACTTTTGTTGGGTTTCTTCAAGAGTCATTACCACTGGAGTGGATTTTCCATCCATTAGGACTTTGGGAATTTCACTCAGAACTAGTGTTGGGATGACACATTATGACAAACAGCTACTCATCATCAGCAGTCGTTTTCACTAGGATAAAAAATGTCCTTCAGGACTTTTGACTAAACCATCAGGATAGCTCACCCAATGAGTCATTAGCACTGATGAAGAATCGTTGTCTGAGTCATTTTGTGAAGAATTTCCTGCTTTCTGATTGGTTTTCTATGCTAAATTTGAAATAGAGTCTTAGGAACTTTTTGGGTGTTATAAAGTTGAAGTTGAGAACTCTGTTGGGGAAGACCAATCGCATTTTAGGGACAGACTCTTGCTAAGTTCCCAAAATCATCACACACAAAACACCCATACTAGACGAATCACGTTGTGAGGGCCCAAAAAAACCAAAAAGTCCTCTATAAATTGATGAACCAGAATGAGACCCTTGGCTTGCACGACATAATCTCTAACTACTTGAAGACTCAAAATAGACAACCCCACAATCTCAACTCTACAAGCTGCATGAATTGGTCAGTCATGGTGACCATAAGAACCTCTGCTTGAAAAATCTCTACCTTGAGATAAATGACCACTGAAACTGCCCTAACAGCGTACCCTCTTAGCACCACCACTTTGAGTATCCAGGAGAATAGACTCGTTCATCTTGGAATGATCCATAATACTCTAAAAGGAGCCACATGAAACCACTAACTGAACTTTCGTCAACTGATAAGAAGTAATGAAACCCTTAACAAACTTTTTACTCCTCTCAGGCTCTGTGGAGACACTAGATGGAATATATTGATAAGGCATTAAAATGATCCTTATACTCCGCAATAGTTATAGATCCCTTCTCTAAATGATCAAACTCATCCCTCAACTGGTCCCTCGAGCTATAGGACACAAACCTCTCAAGGAAAACCTTAGAAAACTGGTCCAAGTCAAAGGAGGGAAACCCACTGGTCTACAACTGACATAAGATCTCCACCACTACTTAGACATATTAGTCAACTGGAAAGTAGTGTAATCAACACCATGGGACTCAAGTGAATGAGGTTATGCAACCTCTCCTGACAATCAATCAAAAACTCATAAGCATCCTCACCTATAACACAATTGAACTAGGAAGGGGACAATCTTATTAATTGCTTGAATCTCTTTTGTTCAACAGCAGATATCACAGTACCTAGAGCTATATGTTGAACAACAGGTCTAACAAGAAAAGTATCAACATGCTTGGCCACAATAGCAGCTGGTTGTGCCCCAAGGTCTAATAACCATGAGTGGGAGCCTACCCGGGCGGCTGAACACCCTTGTAGCCTGAGAACCATCCGATGTACTCGATAGAATACCTGTCTGGGTAATGCCATCCAAATAGTCCAAAAGACAAATTAGTAGATTCTGCAATACTGGAGTAACAATGAAACCCTAAGGGGCCTAGGCTGGTCCCTCATCCTCTGGCCAATAATCTGCCTCATCTTGTTCAGTATTAGGCTCATGAGAGGCTGTTTTAGCTCATTCTCTAGTCGGAGCTGCTCTTCATACTCTACCTCAATCTTAGCCGCGACCCCTGCCTCACCCCTCCTAACTAGGGATCCAATAGCGGGCGTTGGCTTAGCATCCCCAAGAAATCTAGATCTAGTCCTCATCATCTGTGCAGAAAGAGTAGAATACAAGTTTAGAACACTGGGCATGAACAACACGCAAGATAAGGAATCAAATTATATTTCCTAAGAATGACCCATAGCCTCCCAAAGATAGATACAGACATCAAAGAATTGATCCGCGGGACTCTATTAGACATCTTGCTCATTTACTCATGAGACTGGTGAACCTAGCGCTCTGATACCAATTTTTCACGACCTAGAATTTGAGGTTATGATGGCACCTACCCTATCCCAAACTTGGTAGGTAAGCCCAACACCCAAAAGGGATAGAAATATAGAAAGAAGATAAACAACACCTAAATTCGAGACTTTAAACTAAAGTTAGGCATGATACATATATAAACAAACTCCAAAACTTGAATAAATACAAATCAAATCCCAAAATCTTGTGTCATGAGTAAACAGCACTAATAACTATCACAGAATACAGAAATACACAACTCTATCTCTGAAATATAATATAATGACAAGATAAAGATATGATAAAGTCTGGAATCATGCTCAGAATAAGGAGCTCACCAGTACTCCAAAATAGCCTCAACTCAGCATGATCTCAAGCTTCAAAGGTCACACTCGATCTGGGACCTACACTAAAAAGGTATAGAAAGTAGGAGTGAGTACGGTACAGTTGTACTCAGTAGGCATCATAGGTCGACTGAGCAAAGTAGAAAACAAAGCATATAAAGGATACTATGAGCACGCTTCCACCTTTATACAAAAAATTTCCCAATGGCTGCTCAACTAGTATCTCCTAACAATATAAATACTATAAGTATAATAACAGTACAAGAATAACTACACATGAATATATAAAGGAAGGCTAAATTACACAACTAGCAAACAACATAAGAGAAATGCAAATGATGCAATGCAATTGTAACACCCCAAAAGTCCATAAGATAATGTCTCAGACTTAGCACAGAAATCAAGAAGAAACCAGAAAAAAAATCCATTAGATGACCCTGACCATAAGTCGTGGTCAGGTTTGACGAATCATCCCTTTACTCATCCGGAGTGTTTATCCAAAAGTTCTGAAGGATGGAAAAATCTAGCCCAGTGGTGATGACTGTTGACAATGAGTCATTATCACCTAGAATGGCTTTTCCTATACACTGTCCTGAGCATCAAGTCCAAAAGTTATGAAAGTTGAAAATTCTACCCAGTAACACCACGAGTAGTGGTAACCACCCATCATCAAGAAACCTAAAAATAGACTCTACACAATAGCTCATATGATGAGTCATTATAGGTGATGATGAGTCATCCTGAGACTCTTCCGTCACATTCAGCAGTTTTAAGAAATGGTTTCCCAAGGTATTTTAATACTTTATTTATTTCCTAGACTTATACTACGTCATTTTAAGGCCTATTGGGAAGGGGTTAAAGGGACTTAATTTCTCCTTACCCCCATTCTCTCCAAAATACTTAGAGAAATATTTAAAAAGGCAATTCATCTCTCCAAAGTAAAAAGAAGTTAGGGTTCTTCCCTAGAGTCTTCAAAGTCCAAGTTCTTAGCAAGGATTCCCTAAACTCCAGGTATGTAGGTATTTAATGAGGATCTCCTTCCACCATCATACCTAAAATTACATTCAAAGTTCAGTTTTTATGAAATCCATGAATTAGGGTAAGTTTCAAAAATTCCCAAATTTAAGATTCTTTCAGTATCCATATTTTAGGACATCTTATGACTATGAATATTATCTTATGCATGATCTTAAATATGGCTTTCATTTATGTTTGGCGTGTTATAAACACACAATCCTTGATTTTTGTGAAATTTGCATGAAACGTCTAATTGAATCATAATTTCATATGAGTATTTAGTACACCAGGTTCCTCATGATTTTCATCAGATAGTAATATGCATATAACTAGTTTCATGATTTCTGTCATATTCAGTAACAGTAAATTGAACTAGTTCATGTATTTTACTCAAATTTCAATGTAATTATGAGCATATGTATATGATTATGGGAGTAGTACTTAGAACCAAGAGTACATGGGTTCAAATAACTCAAATCCCAAACTATGTGTCACCATAGGTAAAAGGGGTCCTCGCAAGTTGAGAGTGTCTCCCTTCACCCAAATAGGCTCATAAGTGAATTCACGCCATACATGGTTCTTACCCTTGGCAAGGTATAGAGCACCCTCCCAACTTGGGCTACAAATTGGATTCAATATTTCTCACATGGTCTATGTCGGTTACGAGAAACCCCCACAGTTTTAGACTTAGTATATGTGCATGACCCTTAGTTTAGTTTGTATTTACTTAAACTTATGACTTTTTAGGTTTTCATTTCATATCAGTGTTTATATATATATATATATATATATATATATATATATATATATATATATGCATCTCAGACAGGGTTATTGTACTTCAGTTTAGTTTCACATCTCAGTATAGTATTTCAGTATTTTCCAGCATATCTAGGATATTTCATATTTGCATACCTCATATGCTCAGTACATTCAAAGTATTGATCACATACTCTTTTACGTTGTATCGTCTTATGATAAAAATCAATATCATGTAATAAATCAACTCAATAATGGTGTAAATAAACTCAAATCTCCTCAAATCTCAATAGATTATGATATAAGTCATCGCATGGCAACACAGTAGTAAAGAGTCATGTAAGACATCAATAATATCAATCCAAGCACCCACTCGGGCATCACAATAATAAAAAAGGAAAATAATGCTCAAATAAGACCAATACCAGCACCTGCATGGGCATCACAATAATAATAATCTTATAAGTCAATAATAATATTCATATAAGCCCCCACACGGGTAACATGATAAAATAATGATCTCAATAGATGAATCTCACGAAAAAATACCCATCCCATAGCAAACTTTATATGAATGGTAACTACCCAGCCCGGTCTGAAGAAAGTTAAGTAATAACCTAACTCGAAAAGCCAAAACACGAGCCTAGACCCATCAGCAAGGAGCTTTTCCTTTTCGTCCAATATTAGAACGAACCCAATATATCAAAAACATAATCTATACATCAAGAGGATTCTAATGATACCAATATTGGCTACTTTCATTCTGCGTCCAAAACTAGTTCGAAAATCGACCCCAAAATAAAAAGGGTAATCTAATAATTTTATTGAAGAATCATATTTCCCATATTATAAGTATTCTAAATATTAAAATACACTTAAAAAATAGTTAAAATCCACTATCCAAACACTTGAAGATATGCTACGAGCTTATACAGGTGCCTGGGTATTTGTGAAAGTGTCACCAATGAAAGGGGTAATGAGATTTGGAAAGAAAGAAAAGTCATACATTATGGATCGACAAGTGAAGAGGTTAAGTAATAAAGAAATAGCCTCCGTGAAAGTACTCCAGAGGAATCAGCAAGTAGAAGAAATCATATGGGAAGCCGAAGAAATGATGAAGTCGAGACACCCGTATTTGTTTCAAACGAAAGAAAAAGTTCAAGGTGCGGAATTGGAGCAATAAAAAGTAAATACTTACAATAAATATGTGTATATATTAACATGAAGGATAAACTGAGACCTAAATTTGTGTAAATGGGATAATGTTACTAACATTCGAGGACGAATGTTCCTAAAAAGGGAAGGATGTAACACCCCATACATTTCTGAACTCACGCGACTACCCTAATGTTCATGGAATTAATTAAGTTGTGATAGATGGTATATTATTCATGGAAGTTATTGGGCTAAACTAATCATGTGTTAATGGGCTCAATAAAGGCCCAATAATTGAGCAAAAGACATGGCCCAAAATGGGTAAATGATCCATTCTTGCTTTGACCAAAGTAAACCCTCAATTATTGACCAAAAGTTGGATAAGGATGACTTAAAGGGCCTATATAAAGGCACAAAAATCAGATTTTAATCCACAAAACACACATGTCTCATTTCTAGATTTTTCCACAACATTCTCTTCATCCAAACCCTAAGCAACTACCACTTGTTTGGACAAGATCATCACTTTGAAAACTTGGGTAAGTGTTTACTCTCATGGATTAATATATTATATTCATCAAAGTGTGTATAAATCATGTGGGTTATGTTGTTAAAGTGTTGAGCAATTCACTATGGGTGAAACAGTCTACTTTTGCTTAATCGGTAAAGGGTTTTGTCTTATAAATTTGAAAGTGGACTTGTGGTCTTTAAGGAAGTGAATTTGATGGATTAAATATCAAAATTTAATATTTGGTTATTCCCTTAACTTGATTCCTCTTTGTGTATCACATTACGAATTGTTGTTGTGAAATTGTACATGGAACCGGTGGCGTATTGAAGGGAAAAATGTAGTTTTGTGATGTTTATGTGTGTTTTGAAACCATGGATGTTCTTTGGCATCCAATATAACTTAAAATATGAAAATAGAAGCTTAATTATGACCATGGACCATTCATTGCAAAAAAGGACCCGAAAATGACCCCTAGAGGCTGAAACGGGCACCTGCCCTCGCGGGCAGGGCACCTGCGGGCGCAGATGCCAATGCAGGTGGCCCTAGACCAGGTCAATGGTCACTTAAGAATGCACCTCACCCATCTACGGGTGCAGGAAGCTTCGCAGGTCATCCCAGAACTACGTTTTACTGTTTTTACTTCTCTTTGACCCCCCAAGGCCCCTATACCCTTCTTGGATGCAATTATCAACTTGTGGTACCTTTTAAATGACTTTAAAGGAGTAGACTGGAGGTATTTTGAATGGTATCAATTATGGATCATCTTTAATGTGTTATTGTGAAATCTATGGAGATGACTTGATGGAGTAAATGCTACGCGGTGTTAATGAGGAAGTGTAAAGTATAAATTTGGTGTGAAAGGCTATTGGTTTATGATGTATTGGTTGATGTGTGGCATGTTGTGGTGTTTTTTGTATGGTAATGCAGTAAATGGTATTGTAAAGGGTAAAATGACGTTATATGGCAGTCATGTAACTCATTATCGGCTTATGCACTTGTAATGTAGTTAGTTGTTAACGTGAGTTTCGTTATGTACTTGTGTTGTAGAGTAAAATGCAAGGAAGGAGCTGGATTATTGTAATCACATATAGGAGTGTATATTCATATTGAGAATATAAGGTATGTAAGGTTACTCTTTTTGTATCCTTCTGCAGTACATATTGTTCACATTGTCATTGTACTTGTTCTATTCCGAAGTGTTCTAAGGTATCTCATTTCAGGTTGTCATATATTGTTAGTCACATGTTTTTTATTCATTGACCAATTGGGGATCACATGTCTTTAATTTGTTGACTAATGTTCCAAAGCTCCAATAATGATGTTATAACCACCACTATATGAAGCTCCAATAATGGCGTTATACCCACTAAAGTATGAAGCTCAAATAATGATGTCATAACCACCAATGTATCAATCTCACACAAGTAAAGGTATCAACCTCACAAAAGTAAAGAAAAGAAGTAATGCAAAGAAGTAATGCATATATGGGTACTTTTTGGTTAAATTATATTATATTATGGCCCACCGATAAAGTGGATGATTGTTGTTATAATACAGTATATTATATTATGGCCCACTGATAAGGTGGATGATTATTGATATGGTACATTATACTATATTATGGCCCACCGATAAGGTGGATGATTGTCGATATGATACATTATATTATATTACAGCCCACCAATAAGGTGGATGATTGTTGATATGATACATTATATTATGCTATGGCCCACTGATCAGCTGGATGAATGGTAATGATGATGAACGCAAAAGAAAAGAAAGTAATGAATGTAATGTACATGGTTCCACACATACGCAAAAGCAAAGAAAGTAATGAATATAATGTACATGGTTCCACACATTTACAGAACGGTGATTTATCCATAATGCTTATTCATTTGTAATGGATTCCATCTGAGATCCTATGTTTCATACAGTTTCTTATAGCCTTACATACTCAGTACATTCTTCGTACTGACTTCCCTTGGGGGACTTACTTTATTTACTGCAGGCACAGGTGCTAGTAGACCTCCACAGTAGGCTGCGGGTCATCTACGGATTATTGGTGAGCTCCAGTTTGGTTCGAGGCTTACCGAGTCACATGTGTACACTTGTTTTGGTATTATGTAAATGTTGTATAAAGCGGGGACTTGTCCCGACTTTAGGTTGGTTATGTCTATGTATCTGTAGAGGCTTTGTAGACGTACGTTGTGGGACAAATAGGAATGTAAGGAATGTATGCTTTTTTCGTGGTGGCCCTAACGGCCATGTTTCATATATGTACATATCATATATTTTCCATGACTTCCACCATTAGCATCTTGTATCTATACGTGATAGTGATCTTCCTTGAGTGACATGCATACGAATGTACATGAATGAAGATTGGTTCTCTCGTGCCTTACCGTCTTTGGGTGCCAGTCCGCCCCATTATAATTCGAGGAGTGACAAAAGTGGTATCAGAGCAGGTCGTCCTAAGGGTGTTTACAAAGCCGTGTCTGAGTAGAGTCCTGCTTATGGATGTGTTGTGCACCATATTTATAAGTATGAGGCTATGGGACATTTAGGAGTTGTTTCTTTTCTTCATTTCTAGATCATGCAACAGAGCTAATGTTGTAGGTGGAATCATATTTGACCATTGTAATTGATTTCCTTTGTTATAGTAAAATGTCGATTACAAGATGAAGTAGAGGCAAAGGTATGTAGGTAGATATGCCTGTCAGAGAAGGAATGAGTAAATCACCACCTGATCAAGCTAGTCAAGGTGGGGCTGACACTGAGTGTGCATAGCGGGCTTCTTCTACTTTTTCAGCTCCAGAAGAGCCGAGGAAGAGAGAAGAACCTGTCGAACCACCTGTTAATGCTACTGAGAAGGATCTTAGAAATGTGGTGCAAATGTTGACCCGTATAGTTGCTGAACAAACTCAAGGACAAGTTGGTCCAATGACAAGTGAATATGGAGCGGCTAGAGTAGCTAGTCGGCGGACACAAGATTTTCTGAAATTAGACCCTCCCACGTTCACCGGGTCAGATCTGAATGAACACCCACAGGACTTCTTGGATCAAATCAAAAGGGCTCTAGATGTTATACATGTGACTAGTATAAAAACAGTGGAGCTTGTAGCATATAGACTAAAAGGTGAGGCTATATTGTAGTACGAAGATTGGAAACGATCTAGGGGTATAGGTACACCTCCAGCTAGTTGGGAGGAATTCAAAATGGCATTCCTTGATCATTATCTCCCATATGAGATCCAGGAGGCTCGTGCAGATCAGTTTTTAAATCTTCGTCAAGGGAATATGAGTGTCAGAGAGCACATTCTTCGGTTTAACTCGTTGGCTCGATATGCCCCTAATATAGTAGCCACGATGGAGGACAAAGTCCATCGGTATGTAGATAGATTGGAGCTATATTTGGTAAGGGACTGTACCATTGCTGCCTTGAACAGAGATATGGATATAGCTAGAATACAAACCTTTGCACAAAAAATGGAGGATCAGAGGCAAAGGAGAAGGGCGTACGAAGTTGAAAAAGGGTTGTCAAAGAGGGATAGACCTATAGGACAGTTCATGGCGTCCCAAGGAGAATTTAGGCCTCGGGTTTTTCCTAGACCGCCTAGGCCATCATTTTCTTACCCTACAGTAGGTACTCCATCTCAATTCCAAGGGTTTGAAGGCAGTCAAGTTAGGCAAAATAGTGGGATTCTAGGTTCACAGACAGTGGGGTATCGAGAACAAGGAAGTACAAGCCAATCAAGCTCTTTTCCTCAGCTGTGCCAGCACTGCGGGAAGTTTCATTCAGGTGAATGCTGGTTTGGAATGAATGTTTGCTTTTGGTGTGGTAGGTAAGGGCACATGATGAGAGAGTGCCCACAGAGGGGCACCAGTAGTATGAAACGACCTACGGGATCAACTGTTGCATCATCATCATCGGTTCCTTCCTTAGGCCGAGGTGTACAAGTTGTTGGCCGTGGCTGAGGTGCTAGCGGAGCATCTAGTTCTAGTGGAATTCAGAAACGTACCTATGCCTTAGCGGATCAACAGAATTTGGAGGCTTCTCCTGATGTTGACACAGGTACAGTATTCATATTTTTACATAAGGTATATGCATTGATTGACCCGTATTCTACATTATCATATGTTACTCCAATGATTGCGAAAAAAAAATTTGAAAGAACACCAAAATTACTAGTTACGCCATTTGAAGTCTATACACCAGTTGGCGAATCTATTATAGTTCAAAGAGTATATCATAATTGTATAGTAACTATTTGTGGGTATGATACACTGGTTGGCTTCTTGTTAGGCCACAGTAGATTGTCGAGCTAAGAAGTTACAGTTTTATTTTCCACAAAGAATGTTCTTGAAGGATGTTCTTGAATGGAAGGGTAATGTGGGAGCACCGAGGATAAATTTATTTCCTATCTTAAGGCAAGGAAAATGATATCCAAGGGGATTCATAAGGTCTAGTATGTCCCCTTGGGGTACACCAGTATTATTTGTATGAAGGAAAGATGGCACGTTGAGAATATGTATTAACTATCGGCAATTGAATAAGGTGACAATTAAGAATAAGTATCCCCTCCCTAGAATTGATGATTTAATTGACCAATTACAGGGTACCAAATATTTTTCAAAGATTGACTTGAGATTGGGATATCACGAGGTAAGGGTTAGAAAAAAAAAAAGATATACCCAAGACAGCTTTCTAAACACGGTATGGTCACTATGAATTTCTAGTTAAGCCATTTGGGCTAACCAATGCACCATCAGTTGTTAGGGATTTGATGAATAGGGTGTTCACTTCATTTTTAGATGTATTCGTGATCGTGTTTATAGATGACATTCTGGGTAATTCAAGATCACAAGAGGACCATGCTAATCACTTGCGGCAGGTGTTACAGATTCTTCATGATCGTAAGTTATATGCAAAGCTCTCTAAGTGTGAATTTTGATTAAAATCTATAGCATTCTTGGGTCATATGATATCAGATGAAGGAATAAGGGTTGATACACAATAGATAGAAACCGTGAAGAATTGGCCAAAACCTACAACGCCTACAGAGATTCGTAGCTTTCTTGGGTTGGAAGGCTATTACAGAAGGTTTGTTGAAGATTTTTTCTTCCATTTCAACACCCTTAACAAGCTAACACACAAAGCAACCAAGTTTATGTGGAATGATGCATGTGAGAAGAGTTTCCAAGAGCTGAAAGATAACTTGACTTCTACACCTGTATTAGTAATTTCCAAAGGCACAGAAGGTATGCAGTATATTACGATGCTTCAGGAGTCGGCTTAGGATATGTATTGATGCAACACGGTCATGTACTAGCCTATGCCTCAAGACAATTGTGTCCACATGGAAGAAATTATCCAACACTTGATCTTGAGTTAGCAGTCGTGATATTTGCTTTAAAAATATGGCGCCACTATTTGTATGGGGTTCACGTTGATAGATATACTGATTATGAAAGTTTGCAGTATATTTTAAGTAAAAGAACCCACACTGAAGACAACAAAGGTGGCTGGAATTACTAAAAGAAGATGATAGTGATATCTTATACCATACGGGAAAAGCAAACGTGGTAGCCGATGCGTTAAGCTAATTAGACAACTTGAGGGTTCGTCTTCTTGAAAATCCACATGAAAGAATTATAGTGTAAAATGCGGTAGAGTCTTCACTTGTAGCTGAGAGAAGGAAAAGCAATATGCAAATCCTATTTTATTTTAGTTGAAAAAGAATGTACAGCAAAGTTCGACAAAGGTATTTTAGATTTTGTGTACCGGATATAGATGAGCTAAGGAAATGAATTATGGTAGAAGCACATCATTCACGGTATTCTATGTACCATGGTTTAGAAGAGATGTATTGGTGAGGCAATATAAAGAAGAAGAACATTGCAGAATTTGTAGCTCATTGTCCGAATTGTCAACAGGTAAAAGTAGAGCATCATAAACCTGGAGGTTATATGCAATGTATCAATCTTTCAGTCTGGAAGTGGGACATGATTAACATGGATTTCATCACAGGTTTGCCTCGTACACTACGAAAATTTGATTCCATACGGATAATAGTTGACAGGATTACCAAGTCAGGCACTTCCTACCGGTCAAGACCACCTATACAGCTGAATATTATGCAAGATTGTATGTTAAAGAGATAGTGCGATTACACAGGATTTCAATCTCTCTTATATTAGACAAGGGAGCTCAATTTACTGCACACTTTTGAAAAGTTGTTCAGAAGAGTTTGGGAACCCAAGTAAATTTGAGTACGGCTTTTCATCCTCAAACAGATGGGCAAGCAGAACGTACTATCCAAACACTTGAAGATATGCTACGAGCTTATACAGGTGACTGGGTATTTGTGAAAGTGTCACCAATGAAAGGGGTAATGATATTTGGAAAGAAAGAAAAGTCGGTCATTCTGGATCGACAAGTGAAGAGTTTAAGGAATAAAGAAATAGCTTCCATGAAAGTACTATGGAGGAATCAGCAAGTAGAAGAAATCATATGGGAAGTCGAAGAAATGATGAAGTCGAGATACCCGTATTTGTTTCAAATGGAAGAAAAAGTTTAAGGTGTGGAATTGGAGCGATAAAAAGTAAGTCCTTACAAGAAATATGTGTATATAGTAATATGAAGGATAAACTGAGACCTAAATTTGTGTAAATTGCATAATGTTACTAACAATTCGAGGATGAATATTCCTAAGGGGGGAAGGATATAACACCTCATACATTTCTGAACTCACGCGACTACCCTAATGTTCATGGAATTAATTAAGTTGTGATAGATGGTATATTATTCATGGAAGTTATTGGGCTAAACTAATCATGTGTTAACGGGCTCAATAAAGGCCCAATAATTGAGCAAAAGACATGGCCCAAAATGGGTAAATGATCCATTCTTGCTTTGACCAAAGTAAACCCTCAATTATTGACCAAAGGTTGGATAAGGATGACTTCAAGGGCCTATATAAAGGCACAAAAATCAGATTTTAATCCACAAAACACACATGTCTCATTTCTAGATTTTTCCACAACATTCTCTTCATCCAAACCCTAAGCAACTACCACTTGTTTGGACAAGATCATCACTTTGAAAACTTGGGTAAGTGTTTACTCTCATGGATTAATATATTATATTCATCAAAGTGTGTATAAATCATGTGGGTTATGTTGTTAAAGTGTTGAGCAATTCACTATGGGTGAAACAGTCTACTTTTGCTTAATCGGTAAAGGGTTTTGTCTTATAAATTTGAAAGTGGACTTGTGGTCTTTAAGGAAGTGAATTTGATGGATTAAATATCAAAATTTAATATTTGGTTATTCCCTTAACTTGATTCCTCTTTGTGTATCACATTACGAATTGTTGTTGTGAAATTGTACATGGAACCGGTGGCGTATTGAAGGGAAAAATGTAGTTTTGTGATGTTTATGTGTGTTTTGAAACCATGGATGTTCTTTGGCATCCAATATAACTTAAAATATGAAAATAGAAGCTTAATTATGACCATGGACCATTCATTGCAAAAAAGGACCCGAAAATGACCCCTAGAGGCTGAAACGGGCACCTGCCCTCGCGGGCAGGGCACCTGCGGGCGCAGATGCCAATGCAGGTGGCCCTAGACCAGGTCAATGGTATCAATTATGGACTTTAATGGAGTGTACCAGAGTTAATTTGAATGGTATCAATTATGGATCGTCCTTAATGTGTTATTGTGAAAGCTATGGAGATGACTTGATGGAGTAAATGTGACGCGGTGTTAATGAGGAAGTGTAAAGTATAAATTTGGTGTGAAATGCTATTGGTTTATTATGTCTTGGTTGATGTGTGGAATGTTGTGGTGTTTTTGGTATGGTAATGCAGTAAATGGTATTGTAAAGGCTGAAATGACGTTATATGGCAGTCATGTAACTCATTGTCGGCTTATGCACTTGTAATGTAGTTAGTTGTTAACTTGAGTTCCGTTATGTACTTGTGTTGTAGAGTTAAAAATAAGAAGGAGCTGGATTATTGTAATCACTTATAGGACTGTATATTCATATTGAGAAGATAAGGTATGTAAGGTTACTCTTTTCGTATCCTTCTGCAGCATATATTGTTCACATTGTCTTTGTACTTGTTCCATTCCGAAGTTTTCTAAGGTATCTCATTTCAGGTTATCATATATTGTTATTCACATGTTTCTTATTCATTGACCAATTGGGGATCACATGTCTTTAATTCATTGACTAATGTTCTAAATCTCTAATAATGATGTTATAACCACCACTGTATGAAGCTCCAATAATGACGTTATAGCCACTAAAGTATGAAGCTCAAATAATGATGTCATAACCACCAATGTATCAATCTCACACAAGTAAAGGTATCAACCTCACAAAAGGAAAGGAAAGAAGTAATGCAAAGAAGTAATGCATATATGGGTAC
Organism: Capsicum rhomboideum; assembly: GCA_031232105.1. NCBI lineage: Eukaryota > Viridiplantae > Streptophyta > Magnoliopsida > Solanales > Solanaceae > Capsicum > Capsicum rhomboideum. Next base: position 148,177,888 of record CP124714.1, on the reverse strand, counting down.
TTTATGGTTACATTATATTTTATTATGGCCCACCGATAAGGTGGATGATTGTTGATATGGTACATTATACTATATTATGACCCACCGATAAGGTGGATGATTGTCGATATGATACATTATATTATATTACGGCCCACCGATAAGGTGGAAGATTGTTGATATGATACATTATATTATGCTATGGCCCACTGATTAGCTGGATGAATGGTAATGATAATGAAAGCAAAAGCAAAGAAAGTAATGAATGTAATGTACATGGTTCCACACATATACAGAACGGTGATTTATCCATAATGCTTATTCATTTGTAATGGATTCCATCTGAGATCCTATGTTTCATACAGTTTCTTTTAGCCTTACATAATCAGTACATTCTTCGTACTGACGTCCCTTTGGGGACTTACCTTACTTGTTGCAGGCACAGGTGCTAGTAGACCTCCACAGTAGGTTGCGGGTCATCTATGGATTATTGGTGAGCTCCAATTCGGTTCGGGGCTTACCGAGTCACATGTGTACACTTGTTTTGTTATTATGTAAATGTTGTATAAAGCAGGGACTTGTCCCGACTTTAGGTTGGTTATGTCTATGTATCTGTAGAGGCTTTGTAGACGTACGTTGTGGGACAAATGAAAGAATGTAAGGAATGTATGCTTTTGTCGTGATGGCCCTAACGGCCAAGTTTCATATATGTACATATCATATGTTTTCCATAACTTCCGCCATTAGCATCTTGTATCTATACGTGATAGTGATGTTCCTTGAGTGACATGTATACTAATGTACATGAATAAAGATTGGTTCTCTCGGGCCTTACCGGCTTTGGGTGCCAGTCCGCCCCGTTGGAATTCGAGGCGTGACATAAAATCAATGAAAACCCATTTTCTCACTTTACCGGGTGAAACCCAAAATTCCAAGTTTAAAATCCAAGTTTTGAAGTTAAAAACACAATTTAATCAAAGGAAAATGATCAAAAGTAGTTTTTGAAGCTTACCCAAATCCAAGTTGATGAAAACCCCCTATAAAAACTCTTAAAATCATGTTGTCCAAGCTCAAAAGTGGTAAAGATGGGCTAAAATCGTGAAATTAGAGTATTTATACTATTTAGGTGAACAATGCCTCGTGATCGCGTACCATACCATGCGATTGCGAGGGCAGCAATGACTAGCATTAAAATGGTCATCATGATCGCAAGAGATAGGACTCGCAACCGTGATGAACAACCCAGTCAGAACTCGAGATCACGGTGGTACACCATGCAATCACGATACCTAACGAGTTAACCCTTCGGGATTGCTACCCTATGTCATGCGATCGTGATGAAGGAATGTCTGATGCACCAGAAATTGGGCACCAGCAACAGTCCAAGGCCAAAAATGTTCCGAACAGACCCTCGAAATTTATTTGGAACCCCACAGAAATAAACCATTAATGTTACTAGGCTAATTTTGATGTTTCTAACTCAATGAAATCATCGGATTTATTAAAAGAGGTCGATATCAACAAGTTAACCCCCAAGATTCCCTTTTTGGCTAATATAACTAGTTTCTCATTCAAATGCTCAAAACTCAAAAGAAAGACTCAGAACCCAATGCTACCAACCCAAAAACGACATTCAGTATCTAATGGAAGTAACAAATCACCATTCAATGCTCTGATCATAAAATGTTGACCAAAGTCAAACTAATCACTTTCAAGGCTATCAAAACCTCAAACTCACTTAAATCACTCCCAAATGCTTCAAGAATCATGCCAACCATCCCCATAATTCATAAATGATATTACCTCTATTTCAAAAAGAAAGACTTGTTTTGACTTAGCATGAAGTTTAAAAAAATAAAGAAAATTTTAAATCTTGTTATCTTGAATTAAAGTTATGTCAAATATACCAAAATGCCCTTTAATCCTATGGTCTCAGACATGCCATGTGGAAATTTAAAAATTAAAGTATTACCAAAAAAGAAAAGGGGTCATTCTTTTTTAAACAGACTAAAAATAAAATTAGGTCATTCTTTTTTAAATGGAGGGAGTATATAGCAACTACGAGGAAGGGAAAAATGGTCAAAACACAGAAAAAGCTAAAATTCACAATAAGGTTTGTTACATTATCCACCACTAAAACACGCATTTTTCCTCAAACAAAAAAGAAAAGAAGGTACCTAAATTGGTAAAAAGTTGGGGTATCTACTCAGTGTATCAGACTCAACCTCCCACATAGCCTTCTCAATCGGGTGATGTCTCCATTGAACCTTCATAGAATCAATATTCTTGGATCTTAGCTTCCTAATTTGTCTGTCTAGGATAGCAATAGGCTTCTCCTCAAAGTATAAATTATGATCTAATGCAACTGAATCCCACCGGATCACATGAGTATCATCTGGATGGTAACACTTCAACATCGAGACATTTAATATAGGATGAATAGCTAATAGAAGTGGAGGCAAAGCTAACCTATAGGACACATCTCCAATTTTTTCAAGAATCTTAAAAGGCCCAATATATCTTAGAATAAGCTTTCCTTTCTTCCCAAATATCATCACACCCTTCATGAGTGATACCTTGAACAAAACCCGCTCACCAAGCATGAATGCTACATCATGAACTTATCGATTGATGTAACTTTTCTATCTACTCTGGTATCCACAAGCCTCTGCTGAATCAATCGAACTCAATCCATGGATTCTCTCAAAAAATTAGTGCCCCACGGTCTAACCTCAAAAGAATCAAACCATCCCACAGGGGATCTACACCTCCGCCCATACAAAGCCTCAAAAGGTGCCATCTAAATGTTGGAATGGAAATTGTCATTGTAGGCAAACTTCACTAAGGGAAAGAACTGGTCCCCATGACCAATAAAATTCACAACACACTCTCGAAGTATGTCCACTAATACTTGAATGATCTGCTCTGAATGGCCATCCATCTGAGGGTGAAAAGTTGTGCTCATCTCAAGTTGAGTGCCCAACTTACTCTAGATAGAAGTCCAAAAATTAAAGGTAAACTTCGTACCTCTATCAAAAATAATGGAGATAGGTACATCATGCAACCTAACAATCTCTCAAATATAGATCTTGGCCAACTTCTCCATATTGTAATTCACCTTCATAGGTATGAAGTGCACTGATTTAGTGAACCTATCCACAATCACCCAAAAGGAGTCAAACTTCCTCAAAGTCGAGGGTAGGCCAACCACAAACTTCATAGTGATCTGCTCCCACTTTCACTCGGGAACAGGCATCCTCTACATTGTACTACGTGGCTGATGCTCATACTTTACTTGTTGATAATTCAAACACTTGGCCACAAACTCTATAATGTCTTTCTAAATTCCACACCACTAATAGTGTTGCTTCAAGTCATGGTACATCTTTGTTCCTCCTGGATGAATAGAATACCTCGAACAATGATCCACTTCCAAGATCAATCTAATCTAACAACCCACTTCTAGCATACACACACAACCACCAATCCTCAAAACACCCTCGAGGTCAAGAGATGTTGCATTTAGCTCACCACTCAGCACTTAATCAAGAATCACTCTCAACTTCTCATCATTAAATTATCGAGCTCAAATTTTCTCCATCAATGAGGATCTAGCCTCAACATACGCCAAAACAAGCCCAGGTGTCAAAATATCAAGTTGAACCAAATGGTTAGCCAAAGACTGAATGTCTTATTCTAAAGGTCACTCCTCCGCTAAAAGATAAGTCAAACTTCCCATACTCGCGCCTTTCTACTCAAGGCATCTACAACCATATTAGTCTTACCTAGATGATAAAGAATAATGATATCATAATCCTTAAGAAACTCTAACCATCTACGTTATCTCATATTAAGATCTTGCTAAGTGAAAAAGTACTGAAGGCTACGATGATTGGTGAAAATCTCACAATGAACCCAATACAAGTAGTGACGCCACAATTTCAACATAAACATAACTACGGCTAACTCTAAATCATGAGTAGGGTAGTTTTTCTCATGGAACTTCAACTGTCGTGAAGCATAACCAATCATCTAACCCTTCTCTATCAACACACCACCCAAGCTAACGCTAGAAGCATCACAAAACACAATGAAACCCATGCCCTCCTCAAGCAAAGTCATGATAGGAGCCGAAGTCAACAACTTCTTAAGATTCTAGAAGCTTCTCTCACAAGCATTTGACCACTGAAAAGCAACCTTTTAATGAGTCAACTTAGTTAAATAAGCCACAATAGAAGAAAATCCCTATACAAACTGTCGATAATAGCCCGTTAAACCCATAAAACTCTGAATCTCAATAGGAGAGGTAGATCTAGCCCAATCCCGCACAGCTGCCACCTTGGCCAGATCAACCATGATACTATCCTTGGTCACCATATGACCCAAGAAAGAGACAGAATTCAACCAAAACTCACACTTGGAGAACATGGCACACAACTTCTCATTACTCAATCTCTGAAGTACGGTCCTCAAATACCTCACATGCTCAAGCTCATTATTGGAATAAACCAAGATACTGTAGATGAACACAATTACAAAAGAATTAAGATAAGATCGAAACACTCTGTTCATCAACTCCATAAATGTTGTTGGTACATTAGTCAGGCCAAAAGACATAACAAAGAATTCATAATGGCCATACCGCATCCAAAAAGATGTCTTTAGAACATCTAATGCTCTAATCCTCAATTGATGGTAACTATATCTCAAGGCAATCTTAGAAAACACTAAAGCACCCTGATGTTGATCAAACAAATCATTGATGCAAGGAAAAGTATATTTGTTCTTGATAATCACTTTGTTCAATTATTAATAATCAATACACATGCGCATACATTCATCTTTCTTCTTCACAACTATGACAGAAGCACCAAGGAGACATACTCGGTCTAATGAAATCCTTACTCAACAAATTCTGTAATTGCTCTATAAATTCCCTCAACTTTGTTGGAGCCATCCTATAAGGAGGAATAGAATTTGGCTTAGTGCCCAGTTCTACATCAATAGCAAAATCAATAACCCTAAATGGAGGAATACCAGGTAAGTTCACAGCAAACAAGTCCATGAACTTTATAACGACTCTTACAGAATCTAAGGAAGGCGGTGAATCAACGCTAATATCATGCACATAGGCCAAATAAGAAAGGCACCCGTTCCCCACAAAGTGATGAGCATAAAGAAAAGATTTAACCCCTTTCAGACATGAACTAGAGATACCCGTCCACTCTAACCTCGATACACTCGGAATAGCCAAGGTCAAGATCTTGGCAAAATAATCCAATACAGCATGATAAGAAGACAACTAATCTATACCCAATATGACATCAAAATCAACTATGTCTAGGATAATCAAATCTACTCGAGTCTCATGCCTAAAAAAGGTCACCATGTATGATCGGTACACCTGATCCACCACTAAAGAATTACCTATAGGGGTAGATATACGAATGAACATAGTAAGGGACTCACACCTAGCATCAATACCAGAAATATGCAAAAACATAGGAGAATGAAGACCCACAGTCAAATAGTACTTAAAGAGATGATGGTAAACTAGGATGATACCTGTATTCACTGCATTAGAGACATCAACCTTAGGTTTCTCAGGAAAAAAAAACTTACCACGTCCACTACCAAACTGAGAAACTCCTCATCCACTACCATGAGCGATCTACGTTCCACCTTTGGTACCTGTAGAACCACCTCTACTGCCATGTGTACCCCCTCTAACTGTTGATACTGGAGTCAGACAAAGCTAAAGTTACGAACTTTACAAAGGAGAATCAATCATACACTGGCATAATCCCTCGCTAAGTGTCCAAAATCATCATACACAAAACATCCTATACTAGATGAATCATGTTGAGAAGGCCCAGAAGAACCAGAATGCCCTTCATAACCTGATGAACTAGAATGAAACCCTCAGCCTATTCAACCTAATTTCTAACCACTCAAACTCTCAAAACCCACAACAGCACTATCCAAACTCTGTAAAGCTACCTGAACCGGTCTACCGTGGTAACTATGAGAAACTCTACCATAGAAATCCCTACCTCAGGATGACTGACCACTGAAACTGCCTTGTCGATATACCCTTTTAGTACCACCACTCTAAGTACCCTAGCAAATAGACTTGATCATCTTGGCATAATCTACAATACTCTAAAAGGAGCAACCTGAAAATACTAATAGAGTTGTCACCAACTGATAAAAGTAGTCAAACCCTTAAAAAACATTTTGATCCTCTCAAACTTTGTGGAGATACTAGCTCTAGAATCCCTATACAATGCATGAAAATGAATCGCATACGTAGAAATTGTCATGGAGCCCTACTCCAAATGACAAAACTAGTCCCTCAGTCTATAGGGCGCAAACCTCTCAAGGAAAACCTAAGAAAACTGAGTCCAAGTCAAAAAAAGGGAACCTACTGGTATACATATCAGTCAACTGGAAAGTATTACAATCAACACCACCTCTCCTGATAATTAATCAAAACTCAAAAGCATCCTCACCGATAGCACCACTAAACATGAGAGGGGACAGTGTCATAAATCTCTCAAATCTCTTCTACCCATCAACAGACATCATAGAACCTAGAGACACAGGCAAAACAATAAGTCTAGTAGGCAATGTCTTAATATGTGGGCTCACAATAATAGCTAGATCTACCCCAGGAGTCTAAAAACTATGAGCGGGTGCCTACCCTGGTGGATAAACACCCCTTATAGTCCGAGAACTATCTGGTGTATGTGTTAGAATACTAATCTAGGGAATGTCATCCAAATGGCCTAAAAGATAAATCTGTAGATCTTGTAATACTGGAGTAGAGATAAAACCCTGAGGGTCCTAGGCTACTCCCATATCTTCTGGATGATATGCCACCTCATCATGATCAATCTCAGGCTTGGGATAGGCTGCTCTAGCTTTTCTTCTAGCCTGAGCCACTCATCATGCCTGATCTCTACCTTTTTCCCAGTCGAAGCCCATGCCTCATCCTCTAAGTGAGGCTCCAATAGCGGGTGTTGTCTTAGCATCCTCAATAACTACAAATCTAGTCCTTACCATCTATGCAAAAATAGTGTAATACAAGTTTAGAATATTGAACATGAGCAACACGTACGATAAGAAATCAAATTAGAGAGATTTTCCTAAAAATATCTTATAGCTTCCCGAAGATAGATAGGGACATCAACATATCAATCCATGGGGATTCTATTAGACATCTTGCCCTTTACTTATGAGATTGGCAAACCTAGCACTATGATACCAATTTGTCACGACCCAGAATCTGAGGTCATGATGGCACCTACCCCATCGCAACCATGGTAAGTAAGTCCAATACCTAAAAGAGATAGAATTGCAAAAAGAAGATAAATAACACCTAAATATAAGACTTTAACATAAATTCAGTCCAGTTATATGAAACAAACTCTGAAACTGAAATAAATACAACTCCAATCCCAAAATTTAATGCCATGAGTAAAAAGAACTAATAACTGACATAGAATATAGATACACATAATTTGTCTCTAAAATGTAAAATATAGACAAGATAAAGATACGATGAAGTCTAGAATCATGCTTCAAATGAGGAGTTTACCAGTACTTTGAGTCAGCCTCAACTCAACACGATCTCAAGCACCAAAGGTTGCACTCGAACTAGGATATACACTGAAAGGGTATAGAAAGTAGGAGTGAGTACGGTCTACTTATACTCAGTAGGCATCATTAATATTTCATGGTTTCACAAAACTTTCAACAGTTGAAATGAATAAAATATGTAAGAACTTAGGTGTATTTATAGATATAATGTATTTGTTTAAGTGTTTTGTAGGAAAACAGGTCTTGGTAGTGAATGGAGGAAAAAGAATGGTGGAAATTAGCTACGACTCATTAGGTTAGGCTATGAGTCATGGCATGACTGAAGTCCTAAAGATGTGCAAACCAAGTCAGTGGCAAAGACTCTCTCTATGAATTATCAGAAGAGAGGATGAATTTTACCATAACTAGTCTGGAGCAGTAAAAGGTCAAAGACCTAAAAGATGAAATTTGCAACTCAGGGGCGATGACTCTCCCTATGAGTAATCATGAGACACGATGATTTTTTTGGAAGCCAGCTTGCGTAGTCGTTGAGAAAATATTGAAAAATTGAAAAATTGGCTCTAATGGCTACGGATCACAAAATGATTCGTGATGACTAGTGACGAGTTGTCATATGAAGCATCACCATCTCAGATAGAAACCATACTATGGGAGCTCTAACATATGCAATGATTTGTGGCCTAACCCAATGACTCATTGCCACTGCCAACTTTGTTCTCCTATTTTATTTGGGATAGGGTTTCTTTTGTATCTATGAATACTCCTATTAGGTTTTATGTTTAAGGTTACGTATTTTTACCTATTTTGAGTGCATATACTTGTTCTTGAGAGTTGTTAAACATATTTTGAAAGATTAATCATAGTGGAGATTCTTGGTTTTATTTTATTCTAATGTAAATTCATGATAATATTTTCTTCCATTGTTGTATTCTTGCAATTATAAGTAGCTAAACCCCATAACTAGGATTGTGGGAACCATGATAAAATAACAAAGTAGGGTTCAAAGTACACAGTGATTCTTGAATGGTGTTTATGCATGCATTGTTATTCTTTTATCTTTGATTGCTTTTTAATGGTGGCCAACATTAGAACTCGCCTATATTTTTTACTTGCTTGAACCTAGAGAGGTACAGATTATGAAAAGGGAATCAATAATGGAGACTTATAGCTACCAACCTTCACTTAAGAGCTTGAGCCGCAGATGCAGGAAAGCTAATCTGGAATCAAGGATAAGGGTTAGGTTGTAAAACTTATGACACTCAGATGGGTAATTAGGGATAGTCATCTAATAGGGGAAAACTAGCCATTTAGGTGAACTTAACTTATTGATTTTGCATGCTAAGCACTGACATAGATCAAAAGTATGGAGAACTACAGAGTAATGAAATCATAGGAAACCTAATCCTAGTGTCTCACCATTATTGATTACAACCCAATTCACTTCAACAATTGTTACTTGGTTACAAATTGTTTTCAAAGATTACATCAAAAACTGCCTTTTTTTGAAAGTAACTAATTAATAGATTAAATAACCGCATTGATCGAACTCCTAGCCAAATTCCTTGGGGGATCAACCCCAACCTTGGTTGTATTCTATATTTGATTCAATGACTGCGTTATACTTCATCACAATGTGTAATTTGGGCGACATCAAATTTTGGTACCATTATCGAGGAATACAATTTAATATTAGATCAATTGCGTTTATTTAACTGTTAGTCTTTCCTAATTTTACTTTTTTGATTATTTTTAGGGTGCACATCAGTGCATGCCTAACACTAGGAGTCAAGGCTATCCCCTGATTCCACTTGATCTTGAAATTGAAAAAACACTGAGAAACTTGAGAAGAATGGATGATCAAGAAGTTAACGATCAAGGAGTTCAAGAGACTACGGCCCATATACTAGATGAAGAGCATTAAAGATAGGAAACAATATCCCGACAAATGGTTGTTGATGAGCAAGCTCGACAGGAAGAAGCATCCCTTCTGGCTGCAACTGAGGAATAAGCTAGGCAAAGGAGGAATAGGGGTTATAAGAACTCCCATCATTATTTACCCTAGTTTGATGATAAAGTTGATGATGCTTACCCTAATAATGCAGATGAGATAGGTGTTATTTTTCCACCCCATTGCCAGTTGGAACTAAGTTTGACATCACCAGTGTTATGATACAATTGTTGAACTTGAAAGGAGTGTTCACTGGCCACGCTACAGCTGATACAAACCTGTATATAATGAATTTTGTAGGTATTTACAAATCCTACAAGATACCTAGTGTGAATCAAGATGCTATCAAGCTACGGTTGGTTCCTTTCTTATTAGTTGGTGTAGCTACTCTATGGCTAACTGAGTGACCAAGCAGATCAATCACTATATGACAGGAGTTAAAGACGTCTTTCTTGGAATGGTTTTTCCTATCGTCTTGCATATTGCATCTAAAAGATGAAATCTATAACTTCAGGCAACTACATTTAGAGGCATTCTATAAGACATATTTAAGGTTTAAGAAGAAACTATAACAAATCCTAAATCATAGAATACCTAATCACAGTTTGCTTGAAATATTTTATAGATCTTTGAATGCTAAAAACAAGGTTGTAGCTAACACTATAATAGGAGATGCATTTATGAGTCTAAATTGGGAGCAGGCTTCAGTGATATTGGATAGAACCATAAAAATTAATAGGGGTTGGCACACACGGGACTCTGAAGTTCCTACAGGAACTTATAGATAGAAGGTCTGGTAGAGTAGTGGAGGATAAATGAGGGAATCACTATAGAAGTATCTCAGATGAGAATCAAATTGAGCTTGATTGCAAAACTGTTCTCAAAAATGGACGCAAAAGAGGACCGTGCAATTGGTTCTCAAGGTAAAGTGCCTAAACATGATGACTCTAATTTTGGGGAGGAGGTAAAATATTTAGATGATCAGGTTATGGGTTTCTGGGCTAAAGACCAAGCATTTAATCAAGACACTTAGTGCACTGGTCAAAAAAATCAAGGTTGGAATTACTACAAGGACAATAACTACAACTAATTTATGTATAGAGATAGGAGTAGAAGTAGAGATAGAAATGGTGACTCGAAGAGGAAACATGATTACAAGAATGATAAAAGTGGCTTATACAGTGATGCTAATCGAGTAATTCTAGAGTGGAAAAGATAATTTCCAAAGTGTTGAAAGGGGTAGAGAAAACTAACGACAAGCTTAAGTAGATTTGAACAGATATTTTGAGGATAAGTCAAAAATTGGGGTTGCATTCTACTGCTATTAAGAAACTTGAGCAGCAGTTGATCCAGATTTCTATAGCTTTTAATCAATATTAGAAAGGTACACTTCTAAGCAACATTGTCCAGAATTTGAAGAATGGAAGTCACTGCATGGTTGTGACCACTAGAAGTAGGAAGATGGTTGTTGATACTCCTAGGCTAGTAGTTGTTGGTGATGAGGTTGAGTCCCTGATTATTGACATTGAAAAGGTAGCCAAATTGGATAATCAAGTTTTTTAGAAAAAGGTGTCTGAAATGTTGTCTCCAAATCCTGAAAAGGAGACTGAGGTTAGAAAGAGAAAGGAAAAGGAGGTCCCATATATTTTGACTACCATTCCATGACCTCCTCCACCTTTTACTTAAATATTAAAAGAGATATCTAAAGAACGAAAGTATCATAAGTTTATCTTGATAATGAAGCAATTGTCTGTGAATATCCCATGGTTGAGGTACTCAAGAAAATGCCTGGCAATGGGAAGTTTATGAAGGATCTTGTAATGAAAAAGAGGACCATGGGTTTTGAATATGGTGATAATTTGCACCATTGAAGTGCAATATCTTCCCGGTCTCTTGTGCATAAAAGAAAGATCCTTAAGCATTCATGATTACATGTACCATTGGGTATTTTAATTTTACAAAGGCATTGTGTGACTAAAGCGCCCAAACCAACTTGAATGAGACTTCTTATAGTGGATCGCATTGTAAAGAAGCCTGTGGGAGTATTATATGACATTTTGGTGAAAGCTGAGTCATTTATCTTTCCAGATAATTTTGTCATCCTCAATTGTAAAGTGGCTTTTGAGGTCCCCATCATCTTGGGGAGACCATTCCTCGCAACTGGACGAGCATTAGTTGATATGGAAACTGGTCAGTTAAAGTATTAGTTGAATAATGAAGAAGTGACTTTTAATGTTTTCCAATCTATGAAGCAACCAAATGACATACGTGTGGTCTCAGTTATTGATACAGTTGATAAGGAGTCCTTGATAGTTCCTATCAAGGAGAGGTTTGGTGTTGAATCACTAGCGATGGTAATCATGAATTTTAAGGGTGATGATATGAATGAATATGATGAGATGGTGAGCGTGCTTGCTGGTCTACTCTTATACACCAAAAAAGTGAAGACTTAAACTTGAAGAATAGGGAAACTCCACCGGCAAAGCCTTTGATTGAGAAGCCTCTTGTCTTGGAGCTCAAAGCTCTCCCATCCCACCTTTACTATGCTTTTTTAGAGACAAACAATACTTTGCCAGTCATTATAGCAGCAGATTTGGTGTAATGGCAAGTTGAGGCTCTAATAACGGTTTGCAAAAGTTTAAAAAGGCCATTGGATGGTCCATTGCTGACATTATTGGTATTCCACCTGGAATTTACACTAATAAAATCAAACTCGAGCTAGATTTTATCCCTAGTATTGAGCATCAACATAGTCTTAATCCGCCTATGCAAGAGGTAGTCAAGAAGGAGATCATCAAGTGGTTGGATGCATGTGTGGTTTACCCTTTGCAAATAGCAAATGGGTGAGCCTGATTCAATATATGCCAAAGAAGGGTGGAATCACTATGGTCCCAAATGCGAATGATAAGCTTATTCCAATGAGACTGGTCACCGATTGCCGAGTAAGCATGGATTATAGAAAGCTAAATGCAGGGACTGAAAAAGATCATTTTTGATGTCATTTATGGACAAAATGCTAGACCGTCTTGATAGTAGAGGATGGTACTATTTTCTTGATGGTTACTTGGAATACATCAAATTTCAATTGCTCCTAAATAAAAGACCACTTTTACTTGTCCTTATGGGATGTTTGCTTTTAAGAAGATGCCTTTCGGATTATGAAATACTCCAGTTACCTTTTAGCAATGCATGATGTCTATCTTCTCAGACGTGGTGGAGTATACTATTAAGGTATTCATGGATGATTTTTTGGTGGTTGGTAACTCCTTTGAAGATTGCCTAGCCCATCTGGCTTGTGTTCAGATGAGGTGTGAAGACTAAAATTTGGTGCTTAATTGGGAGAAGTGCCACTTTATGGTCAAAGAAGGGATACCTCTCAGCCATAAAATTGCAAAGAAGTGGATCGAGGTTGATAAGGCCAAGATTGAGGTGATTGAAAAATTGCCTCCATCGATTTTTTTTAAAGGGTATTAGAAGATTTTGGGACATACTGGATTTTATCGTAGGTTCATCAAGGATTTCCCTAAACTTGTACATCCTTTGTGTAAATTATTAGAGAATCAGGTGAAATCATTTTTGAAAATGCGTGTCTAAAGGCGTTTGAGTGCCATAAGGAGAAATTGACATCGGCCCCTATCATTGATACACCTAATTTGTTCACCTTTTGAGGTTATGTACGATGCTAGTGCAGTGGAGCGAGGAGCATTACTAGGCCAAAGGCATGAGAAGATACTCCATCCCATCTATTATGCTATAAAGGCATTTAACTCAGCTCAAACAAAATTATACTGTGATGAAACAAGAGTTGTTTGTTATATTTTTGTGTTTGCAAAATTTTGATCTTATTTGCTTGGCATGAAAGTGATTATACGTACTAACCACCAGCTCTTAGGTATCTTATGATGAAAAAAGAGGCAAAGCCTAGATTGATTCATTGGGTATTTTTATTACAAGAACTTGACTTTGAGGTCAAGGATTGAAAAGGAACCAAAACCCAAGTGGCTGACCACTTGTCACGACTTGAAGACTTTTCAAGATGAGCAGGTATTGGTTGCATCACAAGGCTTGAATATATGGTTCGTGGATTTTGCCAATTATTTGGGAAATGATGTGGCGCCTGAGGATTTATCCTTTCAGCAATGGAAGAAGTTTATGTTTGATGTATGGAAGTTGTTCCAAGATGATCCATACTTGTTCTGAATTTATGCAGATGGAATGATTCCTAGATGTGTCCCAAAGGTTAAAATGATGAGTATTCTAGAGGCATGTCACTTATCCCTAGTTAGGGTCATTATAGTGGTGTACTTATAGCTCATAAGATTTTGCAATGTGGGTACTATTGGCACAACATTCATTAAGATACTCATGATTACGCAAGGCATGATGATCAATGCCAAAGACAAGGGAACATCTCATGAAGGTATGAGCTACCATTGACCCTAATTATAAAGATTGAGTTGTTTGATGTGTGGGGTATTGATTTCATGGGCCCATTTATGAGCTCATATGGTAGGAAGTACATCTTGGTTACTGTTGTCCATGTCTCAAAGTGGGTGGAGGTAGTTGTGCTTTCAAACAATGAGGGAAAGAGTGTGACAGCATTTTTAAGAAGGAATATATTTTCCAGGTTTGGTACGCCAAGAGTCATCATTAGTGATAGGGGTCCTCACTTTTGTAATTGCTTATTCAAGGCCCTGCTTGAGAAATATTGTGTGAAGCATAAGGTGGTAACACCTTACCATCCTCAGTCAAGTGGGCAAGTAAAGGTCTCCAATTGGGAGATCAAGTCCATCTTAGCGAAGATTGTGAATGCCAATAGAATGGACTAGTCTAAAAAGTGAGATGATGCATTATGGGCTTACTGAATAGCATTTAAGACTCCAATTAGTTCTTCTCCATAACAACTCATGTTTGGAAAAGCATGTCACTTTCCTGTCGAACTTGAGCATAAGGCATTGTGGGCACTCAAGAGGCTAAATCTGGCATGGAGTGATGCTGCTAAGCTGAAATTTGAGAAATTAAATAAGATGGATGAATTTCATCTAAAATCATATGAGATTTCAGCTTTGTACAAAGAAAATATGAAGTGATACCATGACCGAAAGATTGAGAAGAGAGAGTTCAGTGATAGTAACATGATTTTGTAGTTTGATTCTAGGATTCGCTTATTTCCTGGCAAGTTGAAGTCAAGATTGATGGGACCATATCAAGTGATGAAGTTTTTTCCTTATGGTTCCATTGATCTTGAAAACAACAATTTAAAGATAATTAAAGTGAAAGGCCAAAGGGTGAAATAATATCTCAAAACTATTGAAGAGGTCAAGGAGGTTTGTGAGGTGTATCTTGATGAAGTCTGAGTAATCAAGATACCTGAGTCGTTCCACGATATTAAATCAGGCGCTGCATGGGAGACAACCTATAGGTTGGTTTGGTGAAGTCTGAGTAGCCAAATTAGCCACGTCATGATGGGACGTTAAATAAAGTGTTGCTTGGGAGGCAACCCAAGGATTTTGTTTTTGTTTTTCATTGATTTTTAGTTTGCAGGGTGGAAATAATGAGTGTTGAAGTGTGCAGGTGGTTGCATACTGATGTGTCGTGGTTTCATGGCACTTTTGATGCTTAAAACAAAGAAAATATGCAACAACTCAGGGATGTTTGGTTGGTATGATGTGTTTTCTGTTCTATATTGCAGGAGAATAGGTTTTTGGAGGCAAAATGGATAAAAAGGAAGAATCATGCTTGAGAATGAAGTATCTGAAGATGAAAGAGCCAAGTCCTACACCAGAGGAGTGACTCATGGAAGGACCCATGTCACGTGAGTCGACCTACGTGGTGTGGGTATGTACCGTAGATCAACTCATGCAGTTAGTTGAAGCAGCCTAATTTCCACGATAGGACCCACATGGCGTGGGTCGGCACCGTAGAAAAGTGCCGACTCTATTTTCCTATTTTGTTTAGGATAGGATTCATCTTGTATCTATAAATACCCCTATATTGTCCTATGTTTAGGGGTTAGTCACTACATTATTTTTAGTTGGTTATTTCATTATTTTGAGTTCAAAAATACATTATTGATTTTGTAATCTTGGAACACCAATTTTACGGTTTTATTGATATTGAGATTTCAGAGTTTTCTTCTTATTGTGAGTTTACAATTATGTTTTCATCATTGAATTCTTCTTGTGTTCTTTCAATCATGAGCAGTTAAACCCATCAACTAGGGTTGTGTGAACCATGAGGAATTAACGAAATAGGTAAAGTGCAAAGCAGTTTTGAACTGTTGTGAATGCATATATTATTATTACCTTCATTATAATTGATCTTCAACAGTTGCAAATATTAGAAACTCACTTGTATTTCAGACTTACTTGAGAGAGAGGTAGAGATTAGGAAAAGGAAATAACAATAGAGATTTGAAGTTATCAACATTCATCTAATAACTTGAGCTGCAACAGGGATAGTTATCTGAGATCCAGGACAAGCGTTAGTAGTGCGACACTCGAAGATCAAGAGGAGAAGAGTGAAATTCGTCTAACCAAGGTCAAGAGATGTTTAGATGAACATATCTTGTTATATTTTGCATGTAACGCAGCGGGACAGTTTTGCCAGCACAAGTAACCAGTGGAGTTAAGGAATCATTGGGGATCACAATCCTAATGTATTTCTTATATTGATTACAAATACGAAAATCAACAACGTTACTGTTATTACTTGCTTACAAAAAAAAAACCCAGTTTTACTTACTTGCCAATTACTCAGACTAGCATTCGACAGACTTTCGTCCTATTCCCTGTGGGATCGACCCCAACCTAGTTGGGCTCTATATTTGATACATCGACAGCATCATACTTTTCTGGAGGTATATTTTGGGCGACATCAAATTGTGGTGCCGTTGTCGGGGAGTTACAGTTACGTAGTTGATTAGTTTGCTTGTTGGAGTTGATTGGTTTTATTTTTTTGTACTTCTTTGGAGGGCACACACCGGTGTATGCCCAACACTAGGAGTCACGGCAATCCCTTGATTCCACTTGATACTAAGATAGAATGAACACTGAGAGCAAATCAAAGAATGGTGAATACCGACGGAGTTCAGAATCCCACCGTGGGATATATTCATAACCAGCCAATTCAGCCAGTTAGTTATGAAACTATGGAATAAATCACTGCTCAATTGATGCCTGAGGAAAATACTAGTCAAACAACTCTTAGACAACCGGATAGGGATCATCAAGGAATGCAAGAGGTAGCACAACGTCTCGCTAGACTTAAAGAGAGACAAAGAAGATTGAGTGTTCAACAACCCCCCTCAAAGACCATATGTGCCGGTTTATGATAATCCCGAAGAAGAGGATGTGGCTTATTTCAAGCCAATAGATACTGGTGCTATTATTCCACCAGAATTACCTCAGGGCACTAAGTTTGACATTACAAGTGCCATGATTCACCTGCTAAACTTGAAAGGTGTGTTCGCTGATCTTTCTTCAGACAATCCGAACATGCACGTGATGAATTTTGTGGGGGTCTACACTTCATATAATTTGCCAGGAGTTGACCAAGAGGCTATTCATTTGAGATTGTTTCCATTCTCTCTAACAGGAGAAACAACTTTGTGGTTGGCCGAGCTACCACGAGGTTCCATCACTACTTGGCAAGAATTGAGAAATCATTTTCTGGAATGATTTTCCCACCCTCCAAGATGCTATAGTTGAAGGATGATATTTACAACTTTCGACAACTACATTCTGAAGAACTTTATGAGACATGGCTAAGGTTTAAGAAAAAATAGTAGAATGTGCCAAATTATAGAATGAGTGGTAGGAGTTTACTTAAATCTTCTACAAGGCTTTGAACGCCAATACAAAGGATGTAGCAGATACTATCACTGGCAGAGCATTTATGAGTCTAAGGTGGGAACAAGATTCAGAGATTTTAGATCATATCACTAAGACCAACCGAGGATGGCATACTCGGGAGGTAGAGACACCTACTGGGACGTATGTTATTGGAGCCTCGACAGCATAATGGGATTTGAATGAATCTGTAGCTTAAGAGGTCGCATAGTTGAGGACAGAAATTGGCTTGCTAGCCAAACAGATTGCTGCTGGATGTGCTTGAAAGTTGCATTTTGTAGGTGCATAAGGAAAAACACCTAGGCATGACGATTATGAGTCTGATAAGGAAGCTAAGTACTTAGATCTAAAGATGGCAAGTTTTCAAGCCAAGGGGCAAGGGTCTAATTAAGACTCTTGGAACTCAAGGAAAGGGAATCAAGGTCGGAACTACAACAGAGACAGTTATAAAAGGCCAGGATATAGAGATAGAGAACGAGATAGTGACGGTGATTAGAGGTAAAAGGATGATTATAAAGAGAAGAGTGGCACATATGATCCACCGGGGAACCGTGATACTGACTATGGAAATTCAAGAATGGAAGCCCTTCTCAATAAACTGGTTAAAGGGTTAGAGATTCAAGAGAATTGCTTGAAGGAGATTAGGTCTGACATTTCAGGAATAAGTCAGAAAGTAGAATCCCATTCGACTGCCATTAAACAGTTCGAGCAATATTCGGCCAGATATCGGTTGCATTGAACCAGTGTCAACCAGGTACCCTTTCGAGCAACACTGTCCAAAATCCAAAAAATGATAGTCATTATTTGGCCATTACTACTGTAAGCGAGAAGTGTATGACTGACCCATCCATACCTATGGAAAGTGGTAAGAGAGATGAGCCGGTGGTAGTTGATGTAGAAACTGAGGTAGAGCCAGAGAATTCAAAGAGTGATGCAGTTTAAAGCCTCAGGATGCTGACAAAAAGGCAAAATCTGATAACAAGAAGGAAAAAGAGGTCCCTCATGTGTACAAACAAATTCCTCGACCTCCCCCTCCCTTTTCTCAAAGGTTGAAAAAGCAAGCTGAAGAGCATAAATATCAGAAATTTATCTCAATATTAAAGGACTTATTGACAAATATTTCTCTTATCAAATCTTTAGAACAGATGGCAAGTTACGTAAAATTCATGAAAGATTTTGTGACAAAGAGGAGAATTGTCAGTTTTGAGCCAACAGATAATCTACACAATTGTAGTGCAATTGCTTCCTGCTCATTTGTCGAGAAAAAGAAAGATCCGAGAGCCTTCACAATACCTTGTACTATTGGGTCCTATAATTTTGCAAAAGCTTTGTGTGACTTGGGGGCTAGCATAAACTTGATGCCTCTAGCCGTTTTCAAGCAATTAGGATTGGGAGCATAGAAATCGACTTCTTGAGACTCCTTATGGTGGATAGAACTGTGAAAAAGTCGGTGGGCATTCTGTATGATGTTTTGGTGAAGGTTGCATCTTTCATCTTCCCGACTGACTTTGTGATTCTAGATTGTGAAGTTGATTTCGAGGTTCCCATCATCTTGGGAAGACCATTCCTTGCCACTGGTCGTGCATTGGTTGACATGGAAACTGGTCAGATGAAATTCAGGTTGAATTATGAACATGTCACTTTCAATGTTTGTCGTTCCATGAAGATACCGAAAGATATGGGGGTGAATTCTCTTGCGGCCGTGATTATGAATTTTGACAGCGATGGTATTGAGGAATACGATGAGATGGTTGGTCCACTCGTTGGTAGGGGATCATACACTTATGCTCCTAAGAAACTTGATCTCGATTTAAAAAATAGGGTGACCCCACCAGCTCGACCTTTTATTGAGGAGCCTCCAGTTTTAGAGCTTAAGGCTCTCCCGTCTCACCTCAATTATGCATTCTTGGGAGCCAACAACACCTTGCCCTTGATTATCTCTGCTAAGTTGGTAGAATGGCAAGTAGAGGCTCTTGTTTCGGTGTTGAAAAGGTTTAATAGGGCCATTGGCTGGTCCATCGCTGACATTATTAGAATTTCACCTGGTATTTGCACTCACAAAATCCAGCTTGATCCTGAGTGCATACCAAGTATCGAGTACCAACGTCGTTTGAACCCACCTATGCAAGAGGTTGTGAAGAAAGAAATCATCAAGTGGTTAGATACAGGTAAGGTTTACCCCATTGCTGATAGCAAGTGGGTGAGCCCAGTTCAGTGTGTGCCAAAGAAGGAAGGAATCATTGTGGTTCCAAACGATAAGAATGAGTTAATCCCAATGAGGCAAGTTACTGGATGGAGAGTTTGCATAGACTATCGAAAGCTGAATTCTTGGACCGAAAAAGATCACTTTCCTATGCTCTTCATGGATCAGATGTTAGACCGTCTTGCTGGTAGAGGATGATATTGTTTTCTTGATGGATATTCAGGGTATAATCAGATTTTCATTGCTCCTGAGGACCAAGAGAAGACCACTTTCACTTGTCCATACGGGACTTTCGCATTCAAAAGGATGCCCTTCGATTTATGTAATGCACCGGCCACTTTCCAGCGCTGCATGATATCCATTTCTCTGACATGGTGGAAGACACTATTGAGATTTTTATGGATGATTCCTCTGTTATGGGAGACTCATTTGAATACTTCTTGGCCCACCTTGCTAATATGTTGCAAAGATGCGAGGAGTGCAAATTAGTGCTAAATTGGGAAAAATATCACTTTATGGTTAATGAGGGTATCAAATTGGGGAATCAAATCCCAAAGAAAGGTATTAAAGTTGACACAGCCAAGATAGAGGTGATTGAAAAGTTACCTCCACCTATTTCGGTTAAAGAAATTCAAAGCTTCTTGGGACATGTAGGTTTCTATAGAAGATTCATCAAGGATTTCTCTAAGATTGCACATCCATTATGCAAGCTTTTAGAGAAGGAGGTGAAGTTTGTATTTGATGAGGCGTGTCTAAAAGCATTTGAGTGTCTGAAAGAGAAGTTGATTTCAGCCCCTATCATTGTTTCACCAGATTGGATGATGACATTTGAGGTTATGTGTGATGCTATCAGTTTGGCCTTGGGTTCAGTTCTTGGAAAAAGATGTGAAAAGACTCTACATCCGATTTATTATGCTAGCAAAGCGCTTAATCCAACTCAGAAAAATTATACTGTAACTGAGCAAGAATTATTGGCAGTGGTCTTTGCTTTCGAGAATTTCATTCATATCACCAAAGGAAGAGATTCATGCATGAAGTGAGAAAATTCTTCTGGGATGAGCCTTATTTATTTAGGATGTGTGCGGATTGCATAATTCAAAGGTGTATTTCAAAAGTCCAGATGATGAGTATTTTGGAAGCATGTCATTCATCTCCAGCAAAGGATCGTCATGGAGGTACGCGGACTGCTCATAAGATCTTAGAATGTGGGTACTACTTGCCCACCACCTATAAAGATGCTCATGACTATACCCGATCTTGTGATCAATGTCAAAGACAAGAGAACATCTCGCACAGACACGAACTTCCACTATGAAAACTATTCTCGAGCTCGAATTATTTGACATATGGGGAATTGATTTACTGGGCCCATTTGTGAGCTCACATGGGATAAAATAAATTTTGGTAGTTGTTGACTATGTTTCTAAGTGGGTGGAGGCAATATCGTTTCCCAATAATGAAGGAAGAAGTGTCACGGCATTCTTGAAAAAGAACATCTTTTCACGATTTGGTACACCCCGAGTTATCATTAGTGATGGAGGATCCCATTTCTGTAATCGGCTGTTCAAAGCCCTGTTTGAAAAATATGGTGTCAAACATAAGGTGGCAACACCTTACCATCCTCAGATGAGCAGGCATATTGAGGTGTTAAATCGAGAGATTAAGTTTATTTTAGCGAAGACGGTGAATGTCAATAAGACTGATTGGGCAAGAAGATTGGATGAGACATTATGGGCATATCGAACTGCATTCAAGACACTGATTGGTCCATCTCCATATCAGCTGATGTTTGGTAAATCATGCCATTTGCCTGTCGAACTTGAACATAAGGCATTACGGGCACTGAAAAGGTTGAATCTGGAATGGAGTGAGGCAGCTAAATTGAGACTAGAACAGATGAATGAGATGGATGACTTTCATCTCCGGGCTTATGAAAGTTCATCACTGTATAAAGAAAAGATGAAATTATATCATGATCGGAGGATTGAACGACAACAGTTTCACCCAGGAGATTTAGTACTACTTTATAACTCCAGGCTTCACTTGTTTCCTGGAAATTTAAAGTCCAAATGGTCTGGACCATTCACAGTACTTAGGGTGTTCCCGTATGGAGCAATCGAGCTGAAAGGAGATGATAATGTTCTATTCAAGATAAATGGGTGGCGTGTAAAGCACTATGTGGGAATCACGAAAGAAATAAGGACATGTGAGGAGCTTAGTCTTGACGAATTTTGAGTAGTGGAGTAAGTTGGGTCGTGCCGCGATGTTAAATCAGGTGCTTCATGGGAGGCAACCCAAGGATTGTTATCAGTCCTGAGTTGAAAGTAAAGATATGCACTGCAAAGTGTGCAGCTTAAACCACGGGGATGACCCACATGACGTAGTTCAACCCATGTGACGTAGGTTGGTATCGTGTGAATCAGAGGAAAATTTTTGGTTGCGGAATCTGACCCACGACAGGGACCCACATAACGTAGGTCAACCCACGTGACGTGGGTTGGTATCGTGGGAATCAAAGAAGATTTTTGGTTGCAGAATCCAACCCATGACAGGGACCTACGTGACGTGGGTCAACCCATATGGCGTGGGTCAGTATCTTGAAACTCAGACCCGTAAATAAAATTTAAGATCTGACTCGACCCAACCCTAATATTGGCCTACTCTCAATAAAACCCGATACTACTCGATTGAAAACCCGAAAACCCGATTCTCCAAGCCTCCACATACCCGATTTATTTCCCAATTCATCCAAATTAACACCTTCAATCCTATAATCACTATAATTCCCAAGTACCAACCACTTCAATTAGAACCACCACCACTCTAATTGCAAGAAAATTTGAATCCCATTACCCTAAAAAACTGCAAACCCAACCCGACTTCTGCTATAGAGAAGTTTATGCGTGAGCTGCATGGGTGGATTGACAGTTTTGAGCACTGAATGGATAACCGGTTAAGAGAGGCCCATACCCCGAATTTGACAGTGTTAACTAAGAAAGTGGTTGCATTGAGGGCAGAGGTTCGAGATTTAGCAGTTATTCATACTCATATCATTCCACCCATACCTACACTGGTACCCTCAGTACCATTTTTTGAGGTGGATTTGTTTGCTGATTAGGAGCCTCCTATTGCTAGAGAAAAAAGGCCACGGAGTCCTGAGGGTCAGACTGATAGTGGAGATGAGTTTGAGAGTGATCTCTGGAGGGAAACTAAGGCCTCCTGGGCAGAGTACCATATCAGTCAGATTGCCCATGAGCAGAGAGCACGGGGTGCATCCTCTAGTTAGTCATCCCCTCTACCAGAAGCACCAAGCATGGAGCCCAGAGAGCATACGGATGATCCTGTTGTGGATGGGCCCACATCCATCACCTAGCGCGCCGCAGGTATGTATTTCTCCCTTATACTTATCATATTAACAGTTGTACACTGAGGGTAGTGCACCATTATTTTGTTGTCGTGTTTTCTATTCCCCCAAGTGTGCTATCATAGTAGAACTGGCATGTTTAGGTTGTTAGTTAGATTATTTATGTGTTTTCATGTTTAATTAGGAGAAAAATAGGGGAACCTTAGTGCAGTCCAGTTTTGAACAAGTTTTTGATAATGATGCTTTTTGACTGTTTAAAGGACACCCCTCGTGAAAATTTTGTTTTGAACTGTGTGTGTAGTATATTAGTTTATGACAGCTGTTGGATCTTGTTATGGCATTAGTATTATAGGCAACATGATGGTAGCTAGCAATGCATGAACTGGATAGGTAGTAGTTGATAGTGTAACCCTGTGCTATATGTGTGTGAGGTCATTACTTAGTTCACTTTGTGTGTGCGATCCAGAACTTGCTCGGTTAGTCTTGCCTAGGTTATAGGATAGTGGTTAGGAAAGGATCATAGGTCGTTCTTGAATGAGTCCACTTTTATCCTAAATGCCCGACCAAATAAAATAAGTATCCCTTGATCCCGAGTTTGAGCCTTAATTGACTTATTTCTTTCATTAGCCTATTCACCTTTCCATTTTAACTTACAATGAATCTGTCTTGGCCCTGGTCCCTCCTTAGACATTGTGTACCTCAACTCAGGCAAATCGCCTAAGTTGAGGGTGGCTATTATAGGGGTGCATAGTTTAACTTGGGTATGAAGAAGGGTTAGTGAAAGAAAAAGAGAACAGATTTGGGGGTGAAGAAGAAAAAAAAGAAAAAAATGATAAAATAAATAGAAATTGCAAAAAAAAAAAAAAAAAAAAAAAAAAAATTGTGTTTTGAAAGTATGGAGAAAATCACACCCAAAATCTGAAAATAAATAAAGGAGAATAAGGGAAAATAAAAGGAGAATGGTTGGAAAGTGGAGCCAAAAATAGTGTAGTGTCAAGGAGGGTTGAGTCGCTATATCCATATGTACCATACCCATCCCCAAGCCTACATTACAAGCCGATGAAAGTCCTATAGTGATCCTAGTCCAACTGTCCGAAAACTAAGGCATAGAAAATAAAGGCAAGCCTATGGTATTTCATGCACACTGTTTGAACTTCTTTGTGAGAGAGAGTGTTTTGACCTAGTCCCTACTTTGATATTCATTAGTATACTGTGAGTGTATGGGACTTCTTTGTTGTGAGAGTACATGGGTTGCATTGTTAGCTGTTATTTGTTCGGATAATGCCATTTACATATATGCTTAGTTGTTTGTTCATAATCTGATGCCATTAATTGGTACCTTCTGTGTCATAATAATATGCTGCATATATACACACGGGGGATTTGATTTGCAAATAGGAGGGGTAGGAAAAGTTTTGGTGCCAAAAGCGATAAGTCGACTGCTGTAGGTCTTTTAGGTTTCACTGTCGTAGGTCTTTTAGGGTTCTCTTAGTTAAGCATCACATGTGTTTGTTTTGTTTTATTTGCCTGAGTACATGCAAACATTCTAAGTTGAGGCTGTTGATGTGTCGTGGTTTCATGGCACTTTCGATGCTTAAAACAAAGAAAATATGCAATAACTCGGGTATGTTTGGTTGGTATGATGTGTTTTCTGTTCTATATTGCAGGAGAATAGGTTTTTGGAGGCAAAATGGACAAAAAGGAAGAATCATGCTTGAAAACAAAGTATCTGAAGACAAAAGAGCCAAGTCCTGCAC
This sequence comes from Capsicum rhomboideum, assembly GCA_031232105.1. Lineage (NCBI taxonomy): Eukaryota > Viridiplantae > Streptophyta > Magnoliopsida > Solanales > Solanaceae > Capsicum > Capsicum rhomboideum. Next base: position 148,153,185 of record CP124714.1, on the reverse strand, counting down.
CAGAAGAGTGACACACGGCAGGACCCACGTCACATAAGTCGACCTACGTGGCGTGGGTCTTTGTCATAGGTCAACTCCTGCAGTTAGTTGAAGCAGCCTGATTTCCATGGCAGAAACCACGTGGCATGGTTCAACCCACTTGGTGTGGGTCAACCCATGTGGCGTGGGTCGGTACCGTGGAAAAGTGTCGACTCTGTTCTCTTGGACCATTTGCTCTAAAATTTGGATTCAAGTGATTATTTTTCAAGTTTTTCTCTCCTTTAAGCTTCATAATCAAAATCAAAGTAAGTTTAAATTCCCCTAAATTACTTTGATTATTGGTATTGAGAGTTCTCTAAGGGTGTTCTGTCATTACTATGCATGTACTTAACCCTAGATGAACTTGCTTGAAAAGAACTGGGTTTGCTTAAATTAAAATTTCGATCACTTGTTGAATTTATTAAAACTCCACTTAATGGGTGCATAAACTACTTTCATGATGATATTTGCTAAAACTTATGTTGAATGTATATTCGAAGTGAAGTCTGAGCAGCCTCGATACATGGTTTAACAGTTTAATGTGAGAAATTGGTATTCTATATATTTACAATGATCGTCATAGTTGGTTTTGGTCCTAATTTGTTGAAAGACAAGAGATGAAATAACATATGTTCAGAAATTACCTCAATGCAATCCTTACAACTCACGCAACGACTCGTACCCAAAGGCAATGAGTCGTCGGGTGAGTCGTGACCACTGGCATTGTGGTTCAAATGTGTAAAGTTTCTGAAGTTTGAGCATTTACTCAGTACAAGTCTCACGACAAGCCGTAGGGAGACCTCACAACTTATAGTGACCACGCGTACTAAGACCTTGCACTTGCACTATTACAGGATTTAGACACAATAAGTCATCCAACAAGTCATACCCTTTGGCAATGACTCGTTACCTGACCTGTATTGACTAACAGTGACCCATATATGTGTATTTTGTTTTTGAATATCTCAAATACTAACGTTTACCCTTCACAGGTACCATGGTACCCAAGAATGATGCACAGAAAAGAGCAAAAAGGGGGGAAACCTACTCCCATCAAGAAACAGGCTCGGTCCACTAAGCAATTAAGATATGATCCTTGTGAGTAAGAGTCCAGTGGCTCAGTGAAGGAGTATCCACTTACAACTCCACTTGAGCCGCGTGAAAGGTTACCTCGGACAAGGACTTTAGGTCATAAAACAAAGAATCTAGGGATGACCCCACCATTGAATGTCACACCATCACCTAAAGGAACTCTTCAGTTTGAAGAGAGAGGAAATTTAGAGTCTGAGAAATTCAATGATGAGAGCGAATATAGAATGAAGAAGAGACCGCATCTGGTCGTCCCTCAAAGGATGAAAAAGGGACCGAGTCTGGTACTCAGGTCTGTGATGATAATGATGATGAGACCTTCACAGAGAGTCCTCTACCACAGGGTCAGCCTCCACCACTAGTTCAGCCAGCATCACAGGTTCACGTAGCTCCACAGGTTGACAGATAGAGTGTCCCAAGTATGTAGTATATTTATGATTGGGACTTAGTAATTACTAACAAGTGTCGATCGAAGAGGGGTTTCTATGAGGAGCATAGACTGGTGAACACGGGTATATCTGAGATGCCCGAGTTCAAAAGGTTGTTCAATAAGTACAAGTTCGGGTGGATGAATGAGTAGTCTGGTAGATACAATCTCGAGCTGGTTTGGGAATTTTATATTGTATATCATGTTACACTGAAGGTACAAACCCCATATGGAATGCTTTGGAAGGGTCAGCCTGCACTTCCTACTATTTTGATACGTGGTATATGAGTTGACATCTTGAAACGTACCATTTCACGCTTCCTTCATGTTTGGGACTTTGAGCCTCCGACCAATACGACAGAGATTGATCATCGGATAGATGAGATGAGGAAGTGAATCTGATATAGATTGGCACCGATGATAAAATGGTACACTATAGATGGATGGCAAATATTATTATTACCCAAAAGGAAGAAGTTGAGTGGGTGGTTTGTGGTGAGTCGCAGATCAAGAAGGGCACATTGAGATTCACTGCTAAATCTTGGTGGACTTTGGTTTGTCAGAGATTGGGGCCCACATCTAGAGATAATGTGTTGAGCCCAGATCGAGTTACTTTGGTGGTAGGTATTATGAAAGGTTATGAGATTGACATTGCTAGATTGATTGCTTGGGAAATAAGGGATAAAGCGGTATAGAATGTGACGAGTATACCATCCCATGCTTGGTTACTCGGATGTGTTTGGAGGCTGGTGTTCTTGATTTACCCGAGATTGGTCATTTAATCGAGCTTCATCGCATTATAGATCTTGGGTTGATCCGTGTCCAAGGCTAAGGTTGTAGTGAGTGCTACTTTATTAGCTGAGGCACTTCAGCCAGGCATACGCATGGAGATTGATACTCTCGAATTTGTTGATATTGGGATTACACATATGAAGTCCCAGACTGAGGCCTCGAGGCCGCCCCAAATCACTGTTGATGCTACCACTTCTTCTACCTCATAGACAACTTCAGTCCTGATTTCACCAACCCCTACTCCAGGCTCATCCATGATTCACCCGTCTTTCGGTGGATATGTTCTAGTCCCATAGGAATTCTTGTAAAAAGTTTGAAATGATTGACCACTGTTGAATGGAGAGTTGAAAACTTAGAAGGAAGGGTCAAGCCTTAGGTGAAGGATGATATTAGAAAGGAAATGTGAGGGATGCATACCAGATTTGATAGGTTTGAGCAGAGGCTGACTACTAGGCTTGAGGGTATTTAGTCCCCAGACTTGACTGGGATCAAAGATGAGCTTGCTTCACTTCAGAAAGCAGTCCAGGACTTGTCTTCTAGGCAATTCCAGCCATTTCGCCTACAGGCATGCCCGTGATCAAGGAAGAGTTTAAGGATATTGAGGTGCCCAACATATAGGGAGATAAGGGTAAAAGAAAGAGTATCGAGGAAGGTGACAAGTTGGCCCAACGAAAGAGGAGAAAGAAGAGAGATAAAGAGAACATAAAGAAAGTTGTGGTTGAGAGCAAGTAGTCCTCCAAGCTACATTTTTTTGAGATACATGAGAGGGTGCAAGGTGCCACCAGTTTCAGATATATGTGATAAATTATATATTATCGGTATAAACTAAGTGTAATGTATGTATATTATATTTATGTGTTAAATATTTTATTTATTTGAATATTATATTTATATATGATATATTTTATGTATTAATTTGTATGTTATATTCATAAAATTTCTATTTTGATGTAGTATATACTTATCGGTGTCTGATAATTAAAAAAAAAATTGATTGAATAAGACTAAAAAATCCATATAAATATAGTATTAAAAATTACGTTTGAGATAATAAAAAAAATATATTTATATTACATCAAATATATAGTATTAAAAAATATATATGACATGCTTATATAAGATATGTATATTATATCAAATATTTAATATTAAAAAATTATATTTGACATTTATAAAAAGTATATTTTTATTATGTCAAATATATAGAATAAAAAAAAAAAGAAATTAGAATGAAAAAAAAAAAAAAAAAATATGCGATAATAAGGAAATTGATATCATTTTTAGAAGAGAGAAATTAGAATAGAAAGAAAGACATAAATATGAATTCTTAATTTATGGGACCTCATTTAATATATCTACTTAATTAAATAAAGGTGCAGATTTTTATAGATATGCTAAAAATGAATAAATTATGTTACTTATGAAAAGATACAAAAGTTGTGTCACTTGTGCAATTAACTATAGTAATTATCTACTTAATTAAATAAAGATGTAGATTTTTATTGATATGCTAAAAATGAATAAATTATGCTACTTACGAAAAGATGCAAAAGTTGTGCCACTTGTACAATTAACTATAGTAACTATATAGTACAATGTGAAGGGGAGACTTGGAGTAACTGGTAAAGTTGCTGCCATGTGACCAGGAGGTCATGGGTTCAAGCCTTGGAAATAACCTCTGGCAGAAATGCAAGGTAAGGCTGAGTACAATACACCCTTGTGGTGGGGCCCTTCTCCAGACACCGCGCATAGCGATAGCTTTAGTGCACCGGACTACCCCTTTTAACTATGTAGTACAATGTAAAAATCTCTTCGCAGCACTCAATAGTATAGCCCTGACTTTCAAGATGTGAGGCCCAGTTCAAGAATTTCATTCAGAACCAACCAAAAATGGTATGGTCATTCACACGAATCGGTGGTTTTTGATTTCTGTCACTCAAATTGGTGATCTTTAGTTTTTCCATTCAACACTTAAGTAGCAACAAAATGACCAAAAATAACATCGAAAAAAAATCACGAGGCAAAAGTGTATATTTTCGTATCATAATATAATACAAGCTATATCTTACCAGGCAAAACAAGTTATGTCGCTTAATTCCTACAAAACTTATTAGAGGCATAACTTCAGTTTATAACCCATAAGTTATGTCTTACAAGACAACTTATGCTAATATATAGAGCCATAAGTTCAGTTTCAATTATTTCTTAGGAAGTTCATAACTCACAAGTTATATCTTACAAAACATAACTTACTTCCTACAAAACTTATGCTGATAGAGGCGTAAGTTCAATTTCAAAACCATAAAGTTTTTTCTTAGGAAGCATAATTTATTCCTACAACTTATGCCAGACAAGGCAAAAGTTCTCTAAATTATGTCTTACAAATTAGATACTACACAACCTATATTGTACAAGACAAAAGTTCTCTAAACTTATGCTTTGTGAAATTAGGGCATAATTAAACGTATTTTCGCCCGCAAATTTTCGTTAAATAAGCAACAGGGATAAAACTAAAAATCACCAACTTGAGGGGCAAAAATTAAAGATCACCCTAAACTAGGGGCAATTCGTGCAAAAACTTGAATATGGTATACATATTGAACAAAATGTGTAGTTGATAGTTGTCATTTTGGAATGAAATCAATCTTCTTGCAAAGTATTACTACATCCCCAACCCCCCAATACTTTGTCATTCTGGATGGTGAAAGTCAAGAGTACGAAATCAAGCTAGCTTGCTAGTAAGCTAGATACTTGCAAATACCCCCTTCCAAAGTCCGATTGAGTATTAATTACTTACAATCTTTCATTTTATAGGGTACTTCTTACTTAATCCATTTACAATCTTTCATTTTATAGGGTACTTACTTATTAATCCATTCTAGTTCTAGAATAAATGGCAGGGCACTTTTTCCCTTTAATGGCATGCTTTTATAACTAAATAGATGCACTAACAAATTTTAGATCACAATTTCAAAAGTATGTTTTCCTTAATCTTGTATCTAGTTAAATAGTGTCATATTATTTGAAACGAGCAGGAATTGAGCTACAGGTCAACTTACGGGTTTTGCAGAACTCAATAACTTTGATTTACATTCAATATTTGTTTTTGAAATTCCATTTAATATGCATAAATAATTTTATCAAAATGCAATGAATTGCCTTTTCAAAAATTCATTTTTTTCAAGTTTGAACTAAATCTACAACCGAAAGATAGCGTAAAATCTTGGTTTTCTACACTTTTACCTATGGAAACAAGTAGTTATTAGTGTACCCAAATTAGCCATTGTCATGAGTTTATCATCATATATTGTTGCTAGCTAGCTAGCTAGCTGTATAATAGCTACTAGCTAAGTTATACTTGCCAACAATTCAGAAAAAGTTCAGATCTGCCTCTCTTTTAACTAAATCCAAAGAATACATACATGCAATCTTGTACATATGTTAATTTATTGCATTTCCCAAGTTAATGATAAGTTCTTCTCCCCACCCAACATGTAAATCAAAAGATACAGTTGTTCCTTTTTTGTTCTTAACCATGTAAATCAAAGGATAGAGTTGTTCCTTTTTGTTCTTAACCATGTAAACGAACTGGTAGGAAGCAAAGAACAAATCAAATTACTATTTATAGAGGCGAAGTCAAAATTTAAAATTATGTATATGGGTCCGAAAATAATTTATACCTATTACATAATTTTTTAAGTATATACCTATTATATATATATATATATATATATATATATATATATATATATATATATATATATATATATATGTATGGCTTGAACCAAAATTATTGAGTTTCGCCGAATCTGCTTCCTGCACTCTAGCTCTGCCCCTAACTTTTTGGGAAATTATTAGTAGTATGAGAATAGAGTACTCTCTCCATTTACTTTTAGTTGTCAAGTCATGAGAGTCAATTTGATTAATCTTCGTAATTAAATTGAATTAGATTAATTCATATATTCTAAATTCAAAATTTAAATGCTCGAAAAATATATGAAAAATACTAGAAGTTACAATCTTTTCCATGTTAATATGATGAAAATATATATTTTAAAATGTTGGTTAAAGTCTATGTAATTTGACTCTCAAAAATGAAACATGACAAGTAAAAGTGAATGAGAGGGAGAAGTATTAGTAATAGTATTTGTTTGTACATACAATAATTCATTACATCAGCAGTTGATGTTGTTCACATGCACTGGCTTCTCCTTCTATAAAAAGATTGATTTTTTTTTTAACACAATCCCATTACAATATTATACTTTAGTGTTTTGAGAGGAAAAACAATAGAAAAATGATGAGTTGTTGGGGTTCAATTGTGGTGTGGTTTCATTTAATTATTATTATAGCAAATTGTAATAATTTGGTGGAAAGCAAATCATGTGCATTTGAGGCAATATTTAATTTTGGAGACTCCAACACTGATACTGGTGGATTTTATGCAGCATTTCCATCTCAAGGGTCTCTTTATGGAATGACTTATTTCAAAAAATCAACCGGACGGGCAACTGATGGAAGGGTCATCATTGATTTTCTTGGTATAATTTTTTGATCTTTCATTCATTTTTGGTACATCTTTCCATGTTTTAGTCAAGGATCTTTTGGAAATAGTTTTTCTATTTTCATGAGATAGTAATAAAATTTGCGTATACTTTAATCTTCTTAAACTTCACTTGTGAGTTTCACTGGATTTGTTATTGTTGTTGTTGCCCTTAATGAGAAGCCTTTTTTAATCACATAAATGATATAACATATTTAATATTGCAAGTTTCAAAGTCTTATAGACAAACACATATGATTATAAGTTTGAAAAGTCTATTTTTTTTATATAGTGTTGACTATTGCTCAAACTATATCACATAAAAAGGTGTGTTTGGTATGGAGGAAAATGTTTTTCAATTTTGTTGTGTTTGGTTGGTCACAATATTTTTAAAAACATTTTTTCTAGGTCATTTTTACATATTGTAGCAGATAGTTTGTTATCTTTGATATTACAAATTTCATATTTTAAGAAGACTTACTTATAGATATTCTTTGAGCGACCAGATAGTGTACATTTTTTAAAATAATGGGGTATATAACTTAAATTCTTTATTTAGACTACCTAAAAAGCAGCCAGGTGCACAAACTATCTTGTGTTCACACAATTTATGGGGAGGGCCGCACCTTAATCTACTCTAATGCAAGGTTTAATGATTGCTTCCACAGCTTGAAACAATAACCTATAGATCACATGGAGGGACAACTTTACCGTTGCTCCAAGGTTCCCTTACTTTATTTAGATTAGCTAAAGGGCAACCCAGTTCACAAATCATCATGAGTTCATGCAGGATCCGGGGAAAAGTCGCACCCCAAGGGGTATAGTCTACTCTAATACAAGCATTATTGGCTGTTTCCACAACTCGAACCCCTGACCTATAGATTATACGGAAGACAATTAACTTACATGCATGTCCATTTCTGTAAGTTCATGATTGTATTTTTTTTCTTACTATTCCCTAAATGACAAGAAACCATATCGGTCCGATTCCGAAGTCAGTATGGCATTGCTGGAGTTTTATAATTACAAGACAAAAAAAAAGGCCTTAGCTGTAAAATGCAAAGTTGGTCCATGTAAGGGTGGAATAGTTTTTGTTTTGTCCATAGGTTTCACATTCTTTGTCCTAGTAGAAATTATACGTAAGTCTGTGACTCTCCTTTGTCTTTTTTTTTCTTTACATTATTGTGCCTTAGAGAAAAGGAAGCGGAGATTTAGAGAATGGTAAAACTGTCTTCGTGTGATCTATATATCATAAATTCAAGTTGTGAATTCAGCCATTAATGTTGTGTTAAGTAGGTTGCCTACATCACACCTTTTATGTGTGGTCTTTACCCGACCCTGCTGAACATTGCTTATGTGAACACCGAATGCTTCATGCATCGGCCAGTAATTTCTAGGTTACGAAAAGTCTTATTAATTATAGTGTTGTTTCATGTGCAGCTCAAGCCTTAGGTTTGCCATTTGTGAGTCCATATTTGCAATCAATTGGATCTGATTTCAGACATGGTGCCAACTTTGCAACATCAGCATCCACAGTGCTCATGCCACAAACTTCATTGTTTGTATCAGGAGTTAGCCCCTTTTATCTAGAAATTCAACTCCGCCAATTCAAGCAATTTAAGGCAAAAGTCGATGAACTTCAGAGTAAAGGTAAACCAAATATTCCATCCGTCCTAATATGTGACACATTTGGAATTTCCACGGTCAATTAAATTTTTCTTTGATAAGAAGTTCTTTATATGACTTTTAAATATTTTAAATTGTTAATTACTATGATTTATACTAATTTTTTTTAAGAAATTTTCAAATTTATAAATTTTATTTCAAAATATTTAAAGTTCTTATTAATAAATTCAAGATCAAAGTTAGAAGTTTAAATCTTGAACTTTGAACGGTGCCACATGAATTGAGACAAACAGAATAATAATTATAACTAGTATTCCATTTTAACAAATATTCATATAATTTTGACCTTATTCATAATCTTGCTATTATTTTTCTTTCCAGGTAACACTAATCTACCTCCCTCAGATATATTTGGGAAGTCACTTTATACGTTCTACATAGGTCAGAATGACTTCACTGGAAATTTGGCAAGTAAAGGAATAGGTGGAGTAAAGGAGTACTTACCTCAAGTAGTTTCCCAAATTACTAGCACCATCAAGGTAATAACATTAGAATATACTCTATGTCACCATTTATGTGACGTAGTTTGATTCTGTATGGAGTTTTGAAAAAAAAAAAAAAAAAACTTTTGAAGTTTGTGATTTTAAACATGTCATAACATTTGTGTGTCGATAAAAACTTTTTATTTAGGATAAAATGAAAATTTTAAAATTAATTAATTTCAGTAAAGAAATTTTTGAGTTCCCCATATCCGTTGTGGATGCGGAAAATGGGTCATTCTTATATGGTCTTGAGCAATCTTCACTTCATGATCTAGCTTTTGGGTTGAGTTTGACTCCAATTAAAGTTCATTCTTGGGAAACCTACCTAAATATACCATAATATTTACCATTTATAGTTATATAATTTTAATATATGCATAATTCACTTTTAATACATTGTGTAGATTTTTTATCAAAACAAGCATAATACATTTAAAACACTTATAATACATCTATATTGCATGCATAATTCCCTTTTAGTACATAGTGTAATACATCTATATATATATATATATTCATTTTTAATATATAGTGCATTTTTTTTATCAAAACAAGTATAATATATTTTAATACACTTCTTATACATCTATATTGCATACATAATTCACTTTTAATACATAGTAAAGTTGCTATAAATGGTAAATATTTTCTAAATATGGAATATCTAGGTAATAAATAAAAAGTATATTTAAAAGCAGTAAATATTTTATAAAAAGTACTCAAATAGATAATTTTTCCTTCATTGTTTGTCACGGTATTAGAGTCAAACCCATCTAAAATCGTGGCTTACCTGATGTTAGACTCTATATGATATTGTCCACGCTCCAGCTGCCAAGCCTGAGCATATGAGAGCTATTGAGTTTCCCACGTCGATTTTGGATTAAGGACTTGATTACCTCATGATCTAGTTTTTTACGGTTCAGTTTGACTCAAGAGCCACTTCTATTTGTGACGAACTAATAAGGAAATAGTATTACTTAAACTATAGCGAGAGGAGTAGCCTTTAGGGTCCTCGCATTTGAACTTGAAGCATAATTAGATGTTTCTATAACTCAATAGTGTGAAAATCTAATCATGTTTTTTAAATGTATTTTTCACCAGGAAATTTATGGATTAGGGGGAAGAACATTTTTGGTGCTTAACCTTGCGCCAATTGGATGTTACCCAGCGTTTTTGGTGGAGCTCCCTCATGAGAGTTCTGATATTGATGAGTTTGGATGCATGAAATCATACAACAATGCAGTGGTGGACTATAACAATTTGCTTAAAGATGCATTGGCACAAACCAGAAAAGATCTTTCAGATGCAAATGTTATTTATGTGGACACTCATGCTGTGCTCTTGGAGCTTTTCCGACACCCCACTTCTCATGGTACGTTAATTCCTGACGGCCATTAAAATTGTTAGTAAATTTTATTTAGACAATCGAACTATGTGTGTCCTTATTGAGCACTTAAATACATCATAAAGTATTATTATTAGACATTTCCACCTCATATTTTGGAAAAGTTTTTGCGCGTATTCACAAGCGTTCATTACGTAAATAAGTTAATCACATAACATATGACCCCTCCTTTAATTACACACATCAGCATCAACTGAAACATGCATGAGGTTTTTCCGGCTTACTGAGGCTAATGGATATAATTAAAGAAGGTGACATTTTAAATGATTTAACTTGTCTATATAATGGACGCTTAAGAGCACGGGGAGAAAGCTTCCCTAAAATTTGAGTTTGAAGTGTCTAATATGAATGTTATCATGCATGTGTTCATGTGCTCAATCAAAACAAATTAAACCGTAATCGAGTATCTAAATAAGGTTTATAACTAGCAAGTTGAAGGGGCTATCGATGTATTCTGCCTAAAATTATCGACCAGCTTCTAATGATGTTTGTCTTTGTAGGGTTAAAATACGGAAACAAAGCATGTTGTGGACAAGGAGGTGGTTCTTACAACTTTAACCAGGAAGTATACTGTGGAAATACCAAAGAGATAAATGGACAAAAATTGTCAGCCACAGCCTGTGAAGATCCATACAGTTATGTGAGCTGGGATGGGATACATGCCACTGAAGCAGCAAACAAACTCACTGCAAATGCCATTCTCAATGATGATTCTTGTTTTGATCCTCCATTTTCACTACATAAATTCTGTGATATTCAGCCTATTGGTTGATACATTAGCCACGAGTTGTCACTACGAGAAATGAATAAAAGAAAGTGATGCTTTGATGATTTATGTTGTTATTTTCTGCAATATAAAATTACCGCTGATAAATAGATGCATTATCCACGGTGAGTTCAAACCCGTGACGTACGACAAACACATAACACGTTGCGTTCTTAACACTAGGTCAAAGCTTGAGGGGGCAAAGGTTGTTTCTTCTAGTAGTGGTGACCAAAGCTGATAAATCTTGCTACAACGAAATCCTTACTGAGTCCTTTGATAAGCCGTAACTCATCGAAGCTTTCAGGAAGGCTCCACAATAACAGTTGCTGAGAAGGGGATTACCGTGATTAGAAACCATCCGATCCTCGTACAGTATTTTCGACTGAATGTCCCACAGTTTAATAGATGTGGTATCAACCTCAAACTTATGTAAGAAACTATCTTCTTAATGATTACCATCTCTATAGCTATGATTTCATCAATCAGAAATTCCCTAAATAAACTTGGGGGAAATATGGATATAAAAAAAAGTAAACCAAAGATCTGATTCGTTCTTGGTATATGGACCCAGAAGATCTGATTCCGTATCATGGGGAAAAGATCGAAACATCAGAGAAACCCAAAATCCAATGGCAAGCATCTACCTCAAGCTTCCAGAAATAGGAATCAAGAACTCAAGTATAGTCACCTTTTCTGCACGACTCCACCTGGCAGGGACACTCTTCTAATCTTCACAACACATTATCACATAAGCATCAATCAACCTCTTATCATGAGCCCAAAAAAAGGGACTATTTCACCAAAAGAAGATCAAAACTAACTGATGCAGGCAAACTGATGTTTGATTGCATAAGGCTACCAACCGAGCAGCTGTCTCTAGCTTATAAAAGGGCACCGGAGAAATAGGGGCTGAACATACCGAACACACCAACATATGCCTTCAATGGTTCACTTGGTTTTGGTTCCTATCGTGTTATTACCAAACATTTCAACAAAATTCTCTTGATGCACAACATTCTCATTGTAATCGTTTCCAGTTACATTCTCATTGTAATCGTTTCCAGTTACATTCTCCTTGTAATCTTTTCCAGTTACAAGTGTAACAACTGCGAAATATTTCAGTAGGCGATGGACATCTGAATGTAATTCTTCCGTTTCAATCTGCACGGCTGACACCAAATACGAGGACATCATTTCATACTAGGTCAACCTTATGAATAATCCTGCATCAGCAAATGGCCAGGGCTTCAAGTTTCTCCTCCACACCATATTTTCTACCACAAGCCTTTTACAGATTGCAAAAACAGGAATATCAAAGTGTATGTAGAGCAACATCAGACAGCATCAGAAATTAATCCCCCTAGAAACTCAAGAAGAGTATTGAGAAGGACGCATTGTCATTGGTTCGGTGAGAAATCTTGGCCTTTAGACAGAGGAAGGATTGGAATTTAATTCTGCAGACTATGCAGCCCAAATAATTACAAGAAAACAGAATAGCCCCAGAAGATTTTAGACTTCCTACTTCGACAAACTTTTTTTTTTTTTTGGTTAAAAAATTATGCCCCTACTTGGACAAACTTTCAGAACTCCAAAGTTGATTCCTTTCAAACTCTGTTGCTCAAACAGCATGAATCCCTAAAAATAAAAAATGTAACAAGCAAAATAAAACGAAGGAAGCAAGTCAGATCATTCAAGTTCACTCCTAAACCAAATTCATCATCCAGCATCACGACACCTTACAAAACTATTCAAAAAGCGGGAGTACTGAACCAAGTCAAAATCCCCTAAGGCAAAAACTCTAGACCAATAACCTAAGAAATCAGTTCATCAGCTACGGGACCAACTGTAAACGTGGAGGCCCTACAAAACCTAAAGGCTAGGGTCCTTCAATCGAAATCTACTCATCCCCATCCTCCAATCCAAGTTTCCTTTTCTCGGAAAACAAACTTAGAGCAAACATTGCCAGAAACGAGTACACATATATTCTACAATAATCGCTCAATGTAAGTACATTCCCTCTAATGAAGTACAGCAACCAACTTAGAAATGTGATAACACCCAAACGTTTCAGACGTGTAACATAGGCAAACCATCCACCAGCAGAGAGCCAGACTACGTGCATAACTGAACAGAAACTAGCTAGAATATTGCATTCATTTCATGGAAGCATAAATGTTCATACAGAACTCCGATGCACAAAGCTCAATCATACAACTTCAAACGACACACAAAAATACTCTTTCAGCGTTTATGGAAAAAGAACGACACAGAAATGTTAGTAAGGCCTATAACAGACCTCAGTAACAACAGTTTTGAGTTTAGATTAAATTTTGTCAATGTCTTCATCCTCAAACTCAATGTAATCATCAGCACCACCGTCATCCTCTTCATCCAGACCATTAGCAATGCCCTCATTAAGCCTTGTATTTTCTGGTAACTCTCCATATGCCTTCAATAACCTGGCTTCATCAGGCATGTACTTCAAGATCACGTCAGCTTTGTCATCCTAGCAAAATCAAAATAACAAGTTAAAAAACAGCAATATCCACATTGGATAAGAACCCAAATCTCATCAAAGCAAACCTATAATAAACTAAATTTCCAAGTAAAACAACAACTGTTGGTTTTTTTAAAACAGACAGGGCAACAAAAAGGGGTTAAAATGACTCTCAATGGATTGAAATGGCTTTCAATAGCTTTCAATAATTTTACTAAGCATTGGGGGGCTTTAAATAGCCAAGTTAAAACAAAAATCTGCATAATTTAAAATTCAAACAAATCTAAGAAATCTCAACAACTCAAACAACCTAATTAAAATTCAAAATTCAAATTCATCCTAAATCTAGATAACTTATTTGCTAAAAGTTAATGCAGTAACTAAGTCAAATTTCAACAACGCCGCCTTAATCCCAAGCTAATTGAGGTCAGCTGTATGAATCATCATCATCAAATGCTCTGTTTGGGTCCAAAATATTTCAACACTCGTGCTTTATGGAAACATTAGTTGTTCTCCAATATACCCTAGTGGTTATATCTCTAATATACCAAGTGTCTTATCGTAAGCACCTGTCTTTTAGATATTATCCCCTATACAGATTTTTCAACTTCCATTGTTCTCTCTCTTGCTAGATCTTTTGAGATATTCAAAATCTTGAGATAAGCTTCTTTCCATGTTCAATCATCATGTTCTTTTATGATAACTGTGTTGTCCGGGCCAGCTTTCGCGCACCTCGTCTAAATCCACGGGATACCTTACACCTGGTGAAGTAACTCTGTCCACCAAGGCTAGAACAGATGGAAAGAATGACCTAGTGTTTTTTTGTCTCGGCAGGGATTTTATTGACCACTAGGCCACACCCTTGGGTGTCGTTCCATCACGATGTTTTCAAATCTAATAACCGATGCACCTAGAGGACTACGTAACACATGATCAAACCATCTCAAGACCCTCTGATGGATGAGATCATTTATGATCTTATCTAACCTTGTATGGGACTACATATCCATCTTAACATTCACATCTCTACAACATGATGTAGATTTGTTGGGTTTAAGATGTGACCTTTCAATTGCCAGAGGACTACTTGTAGATGTGTTGGCTTAAGATGCGACCTTTCAATTGTTCTATAGCACTTGCTTTTCACTTTGATAGGTATCTTCCTATATCCTATTGTGTCACTCCTCGATTTCAACCATCCTACTTTAATCCTATGTACAACATCTTCATCTATCATTCATTCCCCTAGAACATTGAGCTACATATCTAAATTGTCAACATTTAGATAATATAACCCCATCAAATCTCACCTTGACTCCCGTCTTATCTCGTTGGCTAAACTTGCAGTGCATGAGATTTTGTCCTATTCTCTAAAGTGCTTCTCCATCGCTTAGGCTTTTGAATTACAATTTCACTAGTTCCATCAATTAAAAAAGATTTGCTTGCAAAGAGCGTCCAGCATGGTCATTGGTTAGCCCATCCCATAACAAGGGTAAACAGACACAAGTTTAGGGAAAAGCCCTGGTGAAAACTCACATTAATGGGGAACTACTCTGCCTATCCCACCACTGTTTTCACACTTGTGCGGGGTTGTGCCAACTCCCTCGTACATATCCTTATGCCATTTAAAAATTTGACATGAATTGATTTCTTTTCCAGCACCTACCAAAGATACTTTTTTGCGCTCTCTAATATGCTTTCTCTAAGCTAGCGTTCGGCCATAGATTCCCAAATATTTTTGGCAAGTCATTTTTGGGTGAAGATTTGGGTGAAGTTTCACCATGTGTTTGGCCATACTATTTGGAAAACATATTTCACCTCTTTTTTTAAAAAAGAATGGTAAACTTTACTTTTATATATCCACAGGTATACTACATCAGACTAGCGTAGTCCCCCTTCACAAAAATTGATAGCTTTACAAAATCCTAGAGTTCCAGTTACAGCCAGTCAATAACATTAAAAGCATCTTCTACACTTCCTACTACTACTTGTTTGCACCAAAAATAATAAAGGCCTAAGCAATCTATCTTGATCTTCTGGATATTGCTCTTCTTGCCTTCAAAACATCTCTGATTCCTTTCCTTCCATACTGTCCACAAAATGCAAGGTGGGACCATCTTCCATCTCTCCTCCTCCTTCACTGCATTGCCATCTCTGTTCCAGCTCCTTAGTAAATCGTTGATCCTACCAGGTTTCACCCAATTGATCCTTTTCTTGTGTATGGACATCTGCCACAGCTGATCTATCCATTTGCAGTGCAAGAAGAGATGGTTGACTGTCTCAACCTGTTCTTCACATAGATAACATCTAGAACAGAGATTGAAATTTCTCTTGTTTAGATTCTCATCTGTAAGGACTGCTTCCTTTGTCAATAGCCAAGTAAAGTAATTCACCTTATGAGGTATTTTAGTCTTCCAAATCATTTTCCATGGCGACTCTATCTCCTGTAATTCTGCACTTCTCAGGTGTCTATAAGCTGACCTGCCAGTGAAGACACCTTTGTTGTCCACCTTCCATTCCAAACTATCCCCTTCTTTTGTTAAATTAATATTTTGAGGAATTATTTCCTAGAAAGCAACTATGATGGATAATTCCCAATCATTGAGATTTCTTCTAAGATGTAGATTCCACCCTTGTCCTGTCCATAACTCTACCACAGAAGCATTCTGAGATTGACATAGATTATATAATTTCGGAAAAGCCTGCCTCAGTGGTTCATGACCACACCAACTGTCCTTCTAAAAAGCCACCTTCTCACTATTTCCCACTTTGCATCTTGTTCTGTTGGTGACTAATTGCCATAAGTTCCTGATGGATCTCCATACACTGCAATTATAAGGCCTAGTCACCTCCTCTTGTCATCCAATCTGTCCTACATGCCATACTTTGATCTAATCACTTCTTTCCATATAGCTTCTTCTGGGGATGCAAACTTCCATAACCACATCATCATCAAGCTCTTGTTTTGAATGCTCAGATCCTTAATATTTAAGCCACCCTCTCTCTTACTTAGAAAGAGTTCCTCCCATTTAACCAAATGGTACGTCATCTTGTCTTCACTACCTTGCCATAGGAAGTTTCTCCTAATGGCATCTATTCTTTTGGTCACACTAATCGGAGCGAGGAATACTGACATCATGTAAGAAAAAAGAGAATCTAGTTCACTATTGATCAAGGTTAGTCTACCTCCTGAAGATAGGTACTGGCTCTTCCAATTTGTCAACTCTTTTTTCACACTTCTCTATAACACCACTCCAAATATCTTTAGACTTGTTCTTTGCCCCCAAGGGCATCCCCAGATAGATTGTAGGGAGTTCACCCACTTTTGCCCCCTAACTTTGTTGCCAATTCCTCTATGTTGGTTACTGTATTGACCAGGTAAATAAAACTTTTCTCCCAGTTGATATGTAATCTAGAAACAGCTTCAAATATGTTCAAGATAACCCTTAGAATCAGCATTTGTTCACTTGTAGCTCCACAAAATACTAATGTATCATCTGCATATTGCAGATGTGTGATCTCCCTGTTGCTCCTTGCCCTTTCCCCCACTTGGAAACCACTAATCTTTCCTTTTCTTTAGTTGTTCGATGAGGCTGTTCAAACCCTCAATATCTATAATAAATAAAAAAGGGGATAGTGGATCCCCTTGCCTCAATCTCCTTTGGGATAAGAAAAAACCACATGGACTTCTGTTAATCAAAACTGAGAACTTCACTGTGCTTATGCATTGTCTGATCCATTCGATCCACCTTGTACCAAAACCCATCCTCTGCAGCATATTCATTAAATAGTTACAATTCAAGTGATCATAAGCCTCCTGGATGTCCAATTTGCATTTTATCCCTGGTTGTCTACCTTTTTGTCTTGAATCTACACTCATTTGCCACAAGTACAGCATCCATAATCTGCCTGTTCTTTATGAAGGCCATCTGCTGCCTATCCACCAACTTGTGCATCACTTTTTTCATTCTTTCCGCTAGTAGTTTAGCACTAATTTTATACACTGCCCCCACTAGACTTATGGGTCTAAAATCACCTAACTCCGTTGTACCTGATTTTTTGGGAATCAATGCCACAAATGTAGCATTTATACTTCTCTCGAAAACCCCTACCTCATAATAAGATTTGACTACTGCTACTACCTCAGGTTTAATTATATCCCAGCAATGACTAAAAAAAGCCATAGTAAATCCATCAGGGCCTGGTGCTTTGTCTCCAGGATGTTTGTGGTCTTGTGGAAGAAGCTAGTATTCCTATCCCCTTCTTTGAGCCAGACTGCGCTGGACCTATCTCCAGGATGTCTCTTCATGATGTGCAATTTCCTCAAGTTCTGCAATTAAAGTTGTCTTGGAAGCTATCTCCCCCTCTTCCAGCAACCTTTGTTCCTTTGTTCCTGTATCATCTCTATTTCAGCTAATTGATTTAGGACTGATTGCTTTCGCTGTTTCAAGTTGCCATGTACAGTCTTGTTCATTCAACTTTCCTTTCAAAGCCCTCAATTTTGCCACAAAAATGAAGACTGGCTTGCCATTAAAATTGAAAGATTCCCACCAACTTTTAACTCTATCATTGAACACCTCTGTGTTCAACCACCAAATTTCGAACTTGAAATATGATTTGGTAGCCACCCAATCTCCACATTTGCAATAGAATCAGAGAATGATCAAAGACAATTCTCTACATCACTGACTGTTTGATGTTCTTAAAGCTTGAATCCCAATCTTCTAATATGAGAAACCTGTCTAATCTGGCAGCAGTGGTGTGTCTATCTCTTCTCCAAGTAAAATTACCCCCGATAGTTCCAAATCCATGAGCTCCATATCTTCTATGAATTCTAAGAACTCGGTCATTGATCTACTAATTCTGCTACAATTGAACTTTTCAGAGGAATATCTTGCAGTGTTGAAATCTCCGCATAGGACCCAGGGTCCATCATTAAACCCCTTGTTGCACCTAATTCCCACCATGTTTCCTCTCTTTCTATTCTGCTAGTTGGTGCATACACCCCTGTGATATGCCATTTGAAATCTGAGTTCTTTCCTGATAGACTGTAGGACACTGAGTATGCCCCCACACTGCTTACCTCCCCTTCCCAAATCCTTTTGTCCCACATGATAATAATTCCACCCCTACTCCCACTAGCTTCTAGTTGTGCGGAATCTGCCCATTTACTCCCCCACACTTCTTTGGCAATGTTTGTTATTTCCCCTACCAATTTTGTTATCCCTCTATCCACTAATCGTTTACTCCAATCCATGACATTAACATTTTGGGACTGCGCATTTTTAATAGTTGTTGTAGTAGCTTACATTTTGAGTGGGCTTATTTTGGACACTATGTTGTTCACTATGGAAGTATGAAGGAGGCAGGATTCATATGGTTGTTAATATGTACTTCATATGCCAATTACTTTTCATGATTCCTATTACTGGAAAACTTGGGTGGATACAATTAAGAGAGTTAGTGGCTCCTTGATATCGGTCTTTTATCAACTGCGTCGGAGTTGTTGCGGGTGTCATTGTCCCTATCATCAAGACTAGTTACAACACTGATATTATGGTAGCCTTTAGTATCTGTTTTCTCCCTTATGATGCTTTTGAGGCATATGCCTCTCGATTTTGGACTCTTACACCTGCTATGTGGTCTCGGATACAGGTTCTCTTATGATGAACATGATAGACTGGTATAAGAAAGGTGTTGTCATTTGCACTGGCCTTGTCATCATTAGACAAGTAGTAGATATCTATCTTTGTGTTATTGCTACTGCTGCTGTGGATGTCACCAGTGGTGTTGCGGCTCCTAATAGGGTTGCGACTCTGGATGTTGTTGTGGTTCCACATGGTGTTGTGGTTCCGCGTGATGTTGCTTCTGAGATTACTGCTTCGGGTGCTGATGCGGTTCCCAGGGTCGAGATGGATGCTCCTAGACACGTTCGTGACATTGCTTTGGATGTTGCTCCTGATGAGATTCCTGCTCCGAATGTTGTTGTGGTTCCACGTGGTGTTGCTGCTCCGAGTGCTAATGTGGTTCCCAGGGACGAGATGGATGCTCCTACACACGTTCGTGACATTGCTCCGGATATTGCTACTGCTGAGATACCTACTCCGGATGTTGTTGCGGTTTCCGAGGATGAGATGGTTAATCCTCAGATTTCTGTTACACACATTCGTGACATTGTGCTTCAGTTTGAGCAGCTTCAAGATGGACACTAGAAATGAGATAGTCATTGCCGAATGTGTTACTTTGCATTTAAGTTTGTAGTTTAAGGTTTAGTTGTGTTGTTATAGTGATCTGACTATCGCACTTTCGTTGTTATTATCCTTTGCATATAGACTTTGCACTATCCCTAGTTAGTTGTTATATTTTTCTCATTGTTTCCTTCTTCGTACCTGAATTTACTGCACTTGATTGCCAATTGACACTTTGGTTTTTTAAGCATTTCCTGGTGTATTCATTTTCTCTCAATAGTTGTTTATTTTTGTTTTGAACCTAGAAAATGGGGGATATAGTTTGCTTTCGATAATCCCTTCGAAATGAATGCAGTTAACAATATTGTCGCACTGTACTGTACGGTGCATTGTATCTTGCAGGAGGAAAGTGATATTCCTAAAAGGGAACAATGTAGACCATCTGTCAATGTATTTAGCTGTGGCAGATGCTGCCACCTCATGATTCTTATAGCCCGTTTGGCCAAGCTTATTTTTTTTCAAAAGTGCTTATTTTTTCTCAAAAGTGCTTATTTTTTCTCAAAAGTGCTTATTTTAAAAAATTGAGGTGTTTGGCCAAGCTTATAGAAGAAAATAAGTGCTTCTGGGGAGTAAAAAAAGCAGTTTTTCATAAGCTAAAAAAAGTAGCTTCTCTCCAAAAGCACTTATGAGAAAAATACACTTAAAAGCATTTTTAAAAGCTTGACCAAACACTAGTTGCTGCTCAAAAGTGATTTTTTTAATTTTATTGGCCAAACACAAACTGCTTCTCACCAAAAGTACTTCTTTGAAAAGCACTTCTGAAAATAAGTTGATTTTAGAAGCTTGGCCAAACAGGCTATTAACTACTTCATTAACCACTAGGCCTCATCCTAAAACACAACAAAATTTCTCAAAAATACAAATACACGAAAAGGACATCGAAAAAAATTGGACCTTGTCTGATAGTCAAAATTTTACACTATAAAGTAGAAACTAACAAAAAGAAAACATGTGGGCACGAAAACAAATTACACCAAATTTCTAGATAATCTTAGTAGTTCAGTAAGATAGATACATGAATTTTCAACTTGTTGGTGAGGGTTCGATTCCCCACCTAGTAATACCCTCACCTATTTCACATTCCCCTACCCCCCCCCCCATTTTTTTAAAAAAACACCAAATTTCTTTTCATTAATAAACACAATAATTGTTTGTTCCAAAATGGACAAGTAAAGTCATACAACTATTTTTAGTATACTTGACAAGTAAAGATGGACAGAGAGAGTATACAGGAGGCTATTTGTGTACATCATCCCATTTATACATGCTTCATCCAAGAATCAATCCATTTAGGCAAGATGATCAAAACTTTACACTATAAGAGGTCGTTTGGTAGGGTGTATAAGAATAGTGCAAAATATGGTATATTAATCATGCTTGCATTAGTAATACTTGCGGTAGTTATGCTTGCGGTAGTTATACTTGCATTTTTCTTATGCAGTATTTGGTTTGGTGTATTAAAAATAACATTAATTGCATAATTTCTTTAAAAAAATATTTTTTTTACAAATATATCCTTCATAAATATGGTGAAAAGGATATGAAAAAAATTTGAGGGACAATTGTGACTTTAACCATACTAATGTATGCATTAGATCCATTGCATTACTAATACCAAGAATTTCCATGTATTACTAATACATCCCTTAATACCAAATAGAGTGTATAACTAATGCAAGCATTAGTAATGCATAGGATGAAAAAGTGTACCAAATAAGGTATTAGTAATACACAAAGTTAATGCATATATTTTTTTTTAATACACTTACCAAACGACCCCTAAAGCACAAAATAAGAAAAATTAAACATGTGGGCACCGACAAAAATTACATCAAATTTCTTTTCGTTAAGAAAAACACAACATATTTCTTTTTCTTTATTTTTATAATCGTGGTGTCCAAGCAAGTTTGCGAACACCTCAACTAATTCCACAGGATACCTTTCACCTCCTATCAGCATTAGGTAGCATCAGGTACAAGGTAATTTTGCCCACAAGGCTAGAAAAAATGAGAAGAAATCACCTAGTATTTTTATCTTGGCCAAAATTTGAACCTGAGACCTCAATAGTTCTTAACCACTACGCCACACCCTTGGTACTAAGAAACAACAAAATTGCTCAAACATACAAATAGGAGAAAAGGATATCTGACAAAATGGGATCTTGCCTGCAAAAGATTTTATACTATAGAGTAGAAACTAACAAAAAGAAAACATCTGGGGCACGAACAAAAATTACACCAAAATTTTCCAATAGAAGAAAAGGGTGTCGAAAAAAATGGGATCTTGCCTGATAATCGCGAAGGCCAACAAGAATGATATCACCAGCAGCGATCCAAACTTTCTTATGCATCTTACCACGTATATGACAAAGACGTTTAGTTCCATCAATACACATCGCTTCACATCTTCCATTACCAAGCATACGAAGGACTTGTGCATATTCCTGTCCATCTTCTTTGAAAACAAGTTCTCTTTTCTCATCGTCAGCTTCGTTCTTTCCTCTCTTTCTATTTTTACCTCCCTTACCCTTGTTCTTCGGCATGCTTGGGCGTTTCTTTGATTTGCTTCTCTCTCAACTTCGATCGGAGAAGGGAGAAAACCCTAAATTGGAAAAAAAAGAGAAAAATGAGCCAAAAGACCCTCACGAGTTTTTAATTAAATAAAAGGGGTAAATAAATTTTAGCTTAAAAAAATGACTCAAATAATTACAGACAGTTATTTGATAATTATATTAAAAAATTAAAAAAAAATTATTATTTTTATCTAATTTAAAAAATTTAAAAAACTTTTACTTAATTGATAAATTTATTTATTCCTTTTAATCACAAGTCCCATTGGAAAAGGGGGGCGTTCTTGTTTGTTCATACCTTTTTATCTGAATGATTTTTTTTTGGTATGTATGATGGAGAAGTGTTGAAGCCACGAGGGTTGTACACGTGTGGTGGACAAAAGGCTGTACCATTCAACCCGACAGTACCGCTTTTTCTTCATCTTTAGGGCTCGTTTGATAAAAAGATGAAAAATAACTAATCACAAAATTAATTTTAAAATGAATTTATTTTATATTTATTTGAGATAACTCATTTAGAATTAATTATTTTAAAATTATAATATTATTTTTATTTTATTTTGAGAGTGGAATAACTAATTCAGAATAGTTAATTCCGAAATAACTTATTTTCCAATTAAATAATCCCTAATTGTTAAAGTTATTGCAATGTTATTTTTATCTATTTTTAGAATGAAATAACTAATTCGAGGTAGCTAACCTCAAAATAACTTATTTCTCAATCAAACGACCCTTAAGTATTAAAGCCACGAGAGTCGTAGCAACACTTGGACCAATTTACCCTTTTGTACACGTGTGGTGGACAAAGACTTTAGTGTTTAACCCGTCATTACTTTCTTTTGGTCGTTTTCAATTTCTGTTTTCGGTTGAAAAGGAAATCCAAATGAAAATTTGTTTTACTTAAAAGTTGGTACTTTTTTTTCAAAATTCTTATACAATTTTATAAGATGAACAAATTATAATTCATAAATAATATATTAAAATATTGTATTAATAAATTATATATTTTTATGTTTCCTTTATAAATAAATATTTGTGATTATATAGTATTACAAACTTTTAAATTAGGGGCGGTTCTACCCTTTAGATAAAAGGCGACCGCCTTAGGTCCTCAAATGTGAGGGGCCTCATTTTTTAGCTATAATAAATATTATTTATAGAGAAAATAATTTTTTTATATAAAATAAAAGAATTATTAGAAGAAGTTTGGTATATCTGGAGTAGTATGTCTGAAGAAAAATTAAATATATTGATTATATTATTAATTAAAAGAGAATTATTAGAAAAAAGTGATTATATAATTTTTAAAATAGACTTTATTAAAACAAATAAATTCTTCTTAAAAACTTAAGGCCTCAGTTTGATTTTGGCCTTAGGCCACTAACGTACTGGAGTCGCCCCTGTTTTAAATACACATAATTGAATAAAGATTCACAAGTCCAAAAATAAAAATATATCAATTATTTTTTAAGACAATCCTTCCACATTTTACTAACAATCTCTTTATATTAAGCATAGTCTTTTTTCTATTTTTGCAAAATATGAAATTATTGGTCAAATTTTAAATTTTAAAAAGAAATTGAAATCAGGAACATGGAATTGAAATTCCTACCCTTTTGGTGACTTTGAGATTTGAAATCGACATTTCAAATGAAGTTAAAGTTGTGTTCAAATGTCAATAAACTAACACAAATGTTAAACTCAAAATTACATAACACCACAACTTATCTTTACTAAACTACATAAAATTCATACCCTTTTTATTAATTACGTAAATCCTTTTTTAAAAAAAAAATAGCCGGATACATCCACAAACCCATAAATTTTCGAATACATAATTTTAATTATATATCTCCCTTTGGTCTAGTTAATGTATTATGTATCTCGACCAAATAGTTTCACAAATGGATGTATCTCAGTAATCAAAATTATTTATCTCAACTTCAAAATTATGTATCCGAAAATTGTAAAATAAGGGATTATTTGTAATTTAGAAAAGAGTAGGGATAGAGAGTAATTAGGGTAAACTTGTTGGGATTTATGTAAGTTTTAATCGAAATTTCAAATCTAAAGTCCCCCCACCCCCCAACCCAACATACACACATATTCTCTTTTATGTTGGATCTATTATCTTGAAAAATGGAGAGATTGATGAGGATGTCGATCATCGTATTGGTGTAGAGTGAATGAAATGGAGGCTCGCATCTAGAGTCTTGTGTGATAAGAAGGTGGTCGTGTAAACTTAAAGGCAAGTTCTACAGAGTGGTGACAGAGTGTTGGTTAATTAAACACTCTCACATTCAAAAGATGAAAAAGATGAGAATGCTTGCGATGGATGTGTGATACTAGGAGAGATAGGATTGAAAATGATGATATCTGAGAAAGGTGAGACTGACTTCGGTGGAAGACAAGATGCACAAAGCGAGATTGAGATGGTTTGGGTATGTGATGAGGAACGGATGTTCCACTGCGGAGATGTGAGAGATTGGATAGGGATGGATTCAGAAAAGGTAGAGGTAGGCCGAAGAAATATTCGGGAGAGGTGATTAGACAGGACATAGTACAGTTGCAACTTATCGAGGACACATATTAGGTGTGGAGGACACGTATTAAGGTAGAAGGTTAGTAGGTAGGAGTGCATCCATACTAGTTGGTATGAGTTCATTGTCTTGCTTCCTTACTAGTAGTTGTTGGACTACCCTTGTTGTTTCTTTGTTCTTCGATTTCTGCAACTCTATATTATTATGTGTAGTTCATGTGTGGTATTATTTTATCATGGTACTATTCCTCTACTGTTTGTTGTTTTGATTACTATCTACTGTCTCTTGTACTTTCATTATGGCTTCTTATAGATTTTTTCTGCCGTGAGTTGAGGGTATATCAAAAGTAGCCTCTTCATCTCACCTATGAGGTAGATGTAAGGTATGCATATACTCTGCCCTCTCAAACCCCACTTTGTGGGACTATACTGAGTATGTTGTTGTATTCTCTTTTAAAATAAAATATTGCTAAAAATTGGTCCTAGCTCTTTTTCGAGTATTATTTTCATGGATGATTCATTCTTATTTGTATACTATTGGATATAGGTAAGGAAACCTACCTCACCTAATGTTTAGATCAAATTATATCTATTTAAAATAATTAAGTGATTTAATAAAGTGAAAATATATATTAATTCTGATAATGGTTAAGTAAAAAAAAAAGTTTATTACTAATATATAGAAGTGGCCTAAAGCAGCCATGTGGAAGCACGCAGGTGGAGGTTGTCCTGCCAGCTTTCAAGTGCTATTTTTGTCATTCCACCAAGGGCTATTTGGTCATTTCAACTTCCAGCTTTTGCACGTGTAGCTCTGAGATGAGAAGGACAACATATGTCCCTTCCATTGCCCCCTTTTGATGAAAGCTGGCTTCTCTTGCCAATAAACAACACTACAATATCAAAATTCTGATCATCTTCTTCGTTTTCTCAGATCTTCATGAGTTTTCTTCATTCTATTCTATTGCTATTACCAATGGCACTTTAGTGAAAATCTTTTAATTTTTGTGTTTTTAATTGTGTTTGCTAATTTAGTTTCTTTGATTTGAAAAGCGTGATTGAGAATAGGGTTAATCGTTCTAGGAAATTTACTGTTGTGGGTGTTTTTTCTTCGTCAAATTGCAAAAAGATTTAACTTTTTATTTTTGTAACTTTTGTTTGAGCCTATTGGAGCATTCTTGATATTGCAAAAAGATCAATTTTTTTTGATAATTTTGGTTTAAAATATTGATTTGGGTGATTATTTTGGGGATGAAATGTAAAGGGTGTTTCAGAATTGGATCAATTCTTTTAGGGGATTTCATTTTTCTTTAAAAAATGAAAAAATAATCAATTTCTCGTAATGTTTTTCCCTTCTGATTTCCTCTTTGTCTTGAATTTTTCCTTCACTTTTTGGATTTCGTTGAATGGTATGAGCAGAAGTCAAATTTCTGAGTTATGACTTCTTATATCGCTGCTAAAAGTTGTATGGTTGATAATGTATACACTGTTCACAACATAGATGCCGGCGAATAAAAAATCTTCGGTGCCAACTTGTTCTTCCCAAAAAAAGAAGCACAACTGCTCAGCGGAGAGAGCTTCTAAAATCAAGTTGAGGCGACATGAACTATATACACAATTGTCGCCTGACAAAAAAAGAGTTGCTTCTATCGCAGCGACGCAATCAAAAACTTGAATCAGTAAATATATGTCTGCTGGCTACACCCACCAACGAAGCATTGTGCCCTTAGGTAGATGTTAAATCACGTAGACAGACAACTTTAACGAGCCATCTTTTGTTACCCAAAAAGGTTAAATACCTCCAAAAATTTATAGTTTAAGTATTACACTCTTTGTGATTTTCCTAACATATGCATTGTTAATGTTGAATGTGATTTTTGTTCTACAGCAACAGATACATCTGGCGCTAACAACACAACAACAGACTCTAACAAAGGAAAGAATATAATTGAATA
Source organism: Capsicum rhomboideum (assembly GCA_031232105.1). Classification (NCBI taxonomy): domain Eukaryota; kingdom Viridiplantae; phylum Streptophyta; class Magnoliopsida; order Solanales; family Solanaceae; genus Capsicum; species Capsicum rhomboideum. Next base: position 148,126,172 of record CP124714.1, on the reverse strand, counting down.
CTTTTGTGTCTTTGAAATTGGTACATAATCATTAAAATACTATTTCAAATTTTATCAGCCAAAAGTATATGTCATATTAATTAGGCTGATTACTCATTAGGTTCAACATCAAATGTTCTCGCTAAACGACATGGTGTTGGATTACCTAGACAAACAGCTCTAACAATACAAGAGTCATCCTCTATTACCAAAAAAAGTTAGATACCCCGATAAACCTGTAACTTGAGATTTATGTTATTTATGATTTTACTTGCATACACATTGTCAATGTTAACTATGATTTTCGTCCTACAACAATTGGTACATCTCGCGCGAACAATCCAACTGCAGCGAAGGGCTTTGACAAAGGAAAAATTATAACTGATCACTTCTCTGTATTTGAAATTGGTTCGTAATCATTAAATATTGTTTTGGCTTTTATTTGGCAAAATACATCTCTTGTTAACTGAATTGTCTATTCATTAGGTTCAACATCAAATGCCCCTACTGGACGGCATGACTCTATAACACCAGCTTTCACAAAAAAATATATGTCTTCATCTAATATTTTATTTGCACTTGCAATCATTTTGTGGTAAATGATATGATAAATTATTGCAATTCATATACACATGTTGTAGATCAAAAATAGTAGGTTGTTGAAATTTTAAACAATTGTCCAGTAATACAAGCATTTTAAAAGCTATACCCAAACTGTAAATACTGTCTAGCAAAAAGATTTGAACATGAATGACCAGAATTTTGTTGTAGCAATAGTTTAGTTAAGCTGACATCACATCAAATGCCTACTGAATTTTTACTCAGGTGATACTGAAGAATCTGAACATTTTCGTACTTACCTCAGAATCTATAATAACATATTTGCATTCACCTCACTTGGGGTCAACTATGACAGAGTGCTAGCTAAAAAAAATCATGGTATTTATACATTTAAAGTACAAAAACAAATGTATCATTTCATAAATGATTTGATTCCATCAAATGATTAATCAAGGAATCTCCAACTGTATTTTTATAATGATAACACTGAGATACTGAATCGACTAGCTTCTTCGAGTATACTTAAGCCAACAATTGTTGAGAAATTAATGGACATTCTAAAAATAAATTCTTATTGTATTTTCCTGAAATCTCTTCTTCATATTTCTGAATTATCAAATTTTTATATCACATTGAGGTGTGGCTCTGGTTTAGATCAGCGGGTATATAACCTACCAAGTGTATCCAAAGTGGAAGTGCTATGGCTAGACCAAGAAACAAATGATAATAATTACGCACCCTATATCTGAATTTATACTCATAGTAACAAGAGTCAATTAGCTAATTACTATTATGATTGCTATGATCCTTTGCAATATCCTCTTTTATTTTCTTATGGTCAAAATGAATGGCATTGTGGTATTCAAAAGGTTATGCTTCCTGAAAATAAATTGAGAAAAAGAAAGAGATTACTATGAAAATGAGCACTTTCCAATCTTATCTAACATGTGTTCAGTTGATGGACTATTTGATATGGAAGTCGATATTCTACAAAAAGAAAATCGAAAAAGAAATATTATTTCTTGTCGTGAATACTATTATTATAAACTTCAAATGAGAGATGATGAGGCAAATGGAGTTTTGCACACAGGTAGATTATTTCAACAATACTTAGCTGATGCATTTATAAAAGTTGAAACTCAAAGGTTAGATTTTGCATCCTTTAATTAGGATTTATTCCGAATTGATATGCTACAAGGACTTTTTGATATTTTAAGACTTGGTTGAAAGAGAAGCTTCTTAGATAGAAAAAAAGAGATATCTCATAGCAAGTTTTATCGGTGGTCCTAGAGATATGCGGCCTCATTACATGATTGTTATTGTGTTAGTTCAATATTTTAAAAAATTTGATATATTCCTTACTATGACTTGTAATCCCTCTTGGCCAGAAATAAAAGAACATTTACTGTCAACAGATGAAGCTCAAAATAGGTCTGATTTTATTAGTCGCATGTTCAAAGCCAAGGTGTAAGAGATGAAGACAGATATACTAAAACGACACACATTTGAAAAAGTTACAGCTTTTATGTACATTATAGAATTCAAAAACGAGGTCTTCCACATGCTCATTTTCTTATTATACTTAGTGATGATTATAAATTACTAACACCTGAAGCGTATGATAAATTTATTTCTGTTGAGCTATCCGATCCTGATGTTTATCCTTACTTATATAAGCTTGTTACTAAACATATGATGCATGGTCCCTGTGGTCATTTGAATCCGACAAATTCATGTATGAGGAAAAAAGGAGAGTGCAAATTTAAGTATCCCAAGAGCTTTGCTAATAAAACAACAAAAGAAAATAATTCATACCCAATTTATAGAAGATGAAATACGGGTAAACCTGTGAAAGTTAGAAAACAATTTTTGAATAATTCATGGTTGTTGCTTACAACTCTTATCTACTGTGTAAATATAATTGTCATATAAATGTTAAAGTTTGCTCTGATATTAAAGTTGTCAAATATATATACAAATACATTTATAAAGGACATGATAAAATTTTATTTTACGTACACAAAAATAATACAAATACACCCTTGTGGTTGGGCCCTTCCCCGGACCCTGCACATAGCGGGAGTTTTAGTGCACCCGGCTGTCCTTTTTTTTATACAAAAATAATACAAATATTGAATTAGATGAGATAAAAGAGTATCAATCTGCTAGATGGGTATCACCACTAGAAGCTATGTGGCGTTTATACGCCTTTTCTATTAGTGAAATGATTCCAAGTGTCTACTACCTCCAACTACATCTTGATGGACAATAATTTATCTCTGTTAAAAAACTGACAATATTAATAGCATTGTGAAAAATTCTATGATTAAAAAAACGATGTTGACAATTTTTTTCTTGATGAACGCAACAAATAAAGATGCTAAGGAGCTTAATTTGTTGTACAAAGATTTTTCACAATACTTTGTATGGTCACCTGCCTACAGAATGTGGACCAAATGAATACCAGGTAAGGTTGTTAGCCGTGTTGTAACAGCTTATTCAACAGAAGGAGAAAGATATTATCTTTGATTATTGCTAATGAATGTAAAGGATCCAAAATCATATGATGACCTTCTGAGAGTAAATGATGTATGCAGCAAGACATTCAGAGAATCTGCGAAAAAAATAGGCTTATTGCATTGTGATAATAGCTTGATTGAATGTATGTTGGAGGCTACATGCTATCAAATGCCATATAGTTTACGATGCTTATTTGCTACAATATTAGTATATTGTAACCCTGACAATCCAAAGAAATTATGGGAACAATTTAAAGATTCTATATACTAAGACCTTAAAAATCTAGAAAATATTATTGAAAAAAATATCCACTTTGCTATCTTGAATAATATTAATGATACGTTACATTCTATGGGACGTGATATTAACGAGTTTAACCTTGCTCCAGAAACTATCACGTCTTCAAAAGTAGCAAAACAAGTGTATTTTGAAAGAAATATCATTGTAAGTGATGAAGAGTTATTACTACGCCAAAAATTAAATATAAAACAAAAAGGCATATGATATAATCCTTCAAAGAGTATTGACAAATAAAACAGGAGCATTTTTTATAGATGATCCTGATGAAAGTGATAAGACATTATTATATTGTGTCTTATTAGCAACTGTGAGATCTAAAGGATTTATAGCATTAGCAACACCAACTTCTGGCGTTGCTACTTCGATCCTTCCAGGAGGACGAACAACTCATTCGCACTTTAAGATTTCAATCAATATTGATGAAAAATTCTCTTGTAATATCAGCAAGCAAAGTTCACTGGCATCTTTGATTCGTGATGCAAAATTGATAGTATGGATGAAGTATCGATGACAAAAAAGAATATGATTGAAGCATTTGATTCTCTTTTAAAAGATATAATGGATTCAAATACATTATTTAGTGAAAAAATTATTGTGTTTGAAGAAGATTTTAGACAAACTCTCCCCGTAGTTCGAAGTGACAAAAAAGAAGACTTCATTCGAGAAAGCTATTGAATTCACAAATATGGAACCAACTTGAAAAACTCTGATTATCAGAAAATATGCGTGCTAAAATCGATCCCTTTTTCTATGAATATCTAATGCGCATAGGAAATGGACAAGAGAAAACTAACATGAATGACAAAATAATTATCCCAAGGTGTTTCATTATTCCATATACAAATAATTATCCCAAGGTGTTTCATTGTTCCATATACCACTGAAAATGAATCATTAGATCTTCTATTCAAAACAATATATCCCGATTTTTATACTTCTTTTCAAGATTCAACTTTTTTAACTTTTCGTGTTATTTTGACGACAAAAAATGACTTCGTTAATGAGTTAACTGATAGACTTATAGCTCAACTTCTTAATGATGCTGAGACATTTGTCGTAATTGATGAAATTGTGGAACAAAATGATCAAAGTGAATTTGAGAATTTCTTATATTCATTGAATCTTCCTGGTCTACTCCCTTACAAATTAACCTTGAAAGAAATTTGTCCTATTATATTATTGAGAAATTTAAATTCTAGTGAAGGTTTATGCAATGATACGCGACTAATATATTGCGATTTTAAGAGTCGTGTATAAGAGCAAAAATTATCAGTGGTGATTTTAAGAATACACATGTATTTATATCAAGAATACCACTATTATCATCAGATGATGAAAAATTACCTATCCCATTTAAAAGAACACAATTTTCAATACGATTGTGTTTTGCTATGACAATAAATAAAGCTCAAGGACAAACATTAGATTATATTGAAATTTATTTACGTGAGCTTGTCTTTTTTCATTGGCCAATTGTACGTCGCTCTATCCAGGGTACAAAGTTTAAACTGTATAAAATTATTAATTCGATCACCTACTACTGATAACGATGATGACCAATATACATACAGTATAGTGTATGATGAGATCATTTCTAAAGCTTTTTTTTAACTTTCTCAACAAAATATTAAAAAACTTTCCAGGAAACACATTAGATGATTTATCTTGATTTTTTTTCTAACATTGCTGAGGCTATTTGCTTATCATACTGATATTGTTATTCAAACTTTTCTTTTTTTTTGTTCTCAGATTTATATAGCTATCACAAATTTATAATCAATCATTTTGTCGAACCCCTTTTCTTTGAATTTATACATATTGTAACCGCGCTTGGTATTTTCCTGATTTCCAGCTAACTCTCTCTTTATGGCATACACTCTACAACTGTCTCGAATCCTTTTTACTAGATGCGTGTCATTTTTACCTCAAACCATGGTACATCCATGCAAGCTGTAAATCCAGTTGTGACTTCTGAAATGGTGTATGCAATTCTTAACTGCATCAAACATTATTCAAATCGACAACAATGTCCATCAGCGCTAAGCACTCATGTAAGTTAACACGTTTCAACATTCTTCTTTCTTTACTCCTCTAACAACTATACATAATCTGCATCAGTCTCATTTTGCTAATTGTCTCTTATTTTAATTCTATGTACAACGGTAATAGTATAGTTTGGAACCTTCCAACAAGGAAATTATTTGGAACTTATAAGAATGTTATGATCTATAAATGGTGGAATCACTTTGCAGGATCTAGATTAATTATGCTATTTTGATTTGCAAAATAAATTTTCTGTTTTCAATTCTAATGAAGCTATTTGATGTTCTCCCTTAACAAATTTATCCCATGCAGTAATAACACTCAGAGGTATGTTCTGTCACGAATGTATGGCAGTGTGAACCAATTCGATTTCTGCATAATTTGTGCAGGTATCATTTTATGAGCAACGTTTCCAATTATACAATGTCAACATATTTCAACAGAACTAAGAGAATTTTAGTAGTTTTTCGACATTACAACTCTATTATAGAAGTGAATATGTGTACCTTGATGGTGGTCTCTGCCCTGATTTTTTTATTTCTTTATACTTTCACTGTGATATTTTTGGTGGATTTTAATTCCTCAATACGTGGCATACAAAATATTTGTGATTCATTCAGTTAGAATGTAATGATTGCAAATTTTTTATTTCCCAGGTTTTAAAAAGTGAGAGTTGCTCATGATGGAAAAAAAATGGACATGACTTTTGAGTCCAAGAGTAATAGGTAATTTATGCACTTTTCCTTCTTATAGGATATGCTTAGCTTTTATGCTAAATGAGTATGCTCTATATTTCATGTTATTGATAGATGTGTGTATTGTATGAACAATTTAAATGTTAAGATTATCAAATTTATATTTTAATAAAGAAACTTTATGAAACGCTTGAAACATAAATGTCTAACAATAAAAGAAAGATATGCCAAATTGAGAAGGTTGGGGAACATACATATCCTGGTACAAAAATAGTGTGAAAAATCCTAGGCCACGTATCACATACAGAAAAAATGTCGTCTAAAAAAAGACGGCACTTTTAGAATGCCGTCAAGAAGAATATGCTACGAGAATATGTCATCTCTCTCAAAATACTAATGCTAGCCGTTCAGTTCAACTGTGTTCTTCCACTAAACCCAAAAATATAATATTCCAGGACAAGCTGCTTTTTTCATTTACACAAACTTATTATTTATGTGCAAATAGTTGTACTTAAAAGTACTTTATTTTTTTCTTATAAGCATCTTCCACTCCTGACCAAGAACAATCAACTGACTATTTCTTTGTGTCCAAAATATATAGGTTAGTACATATTGAATTTTACTATTTAATACATATAAAAAGTTGCATACTTTCTGTAATAGCGTAGAAAATCATTATGAACATGTAATTAATAATATACCTTATGTTGTTGGCTAAAACATAACATGTGTGGTTCAATTTATTCAGAATTGTTTTCAACTCATCTGTGGATGCTTTTTGTATTTCATCTTACTTCAACTTGAGTTATAGTATTTATTTTTTCATTATCAATTTATCGTAGACCTTTTTCTATCTGAACTCTAAAACTAATGTGTAATTTTGTAGGCTGGCTGTATGAGCGGGTTGTCCCTCGCTTCTGCATTCTTTTAAGTTATGAATTAAAGAAACAACGTAATTGAATGAAAACAACAGAGTAAAGTCGGGAAGATAATTTCTTCCATGTTTTTTGTGATTTGAATTTTCCTGCATTTAAATAGCTTATTTCAAAGTGATATGTTATTGTCTATGCAATTTAAGGTTCTAGAGGCATTCCTACTTCTCTTTGCTATCTGCTGAATTTTGTTAGTTTACTCATTTAATTTCTTTTCAGGTCATAAAAAAGTTTCAACCTAGAAGAATCTTATTTTGTTAAGAGATTTCAGAATTCACAGACTGCCAAATTCAACTTCCAGGTAAATGCAACATATATAGCAATACCTACAATGTCTCTGTTCTAGACTTCCTACAAAGCTCCCTATATAAGGCTCCACAGGTACCCTTTTATTGGAAAAATATGAAGTAAACCAAGAAAAATACAATTGTAAGTTTAAGCTGAAAACGTATTCTCTATTTTATAATTGTCTCACTACATACTGAATAGTAACTACTATGTTATAATTTTGAAGTCAAAATAGGTAAGAAATAGATTAGATGAGAATCTTTTAAAGCCAGTCTTCTGTATTTTAAAGCTTTTGAGGTTGACAAAGAACGTTAGGGGGGTATTCAAAAAGGGGAGCCGACGGCTCTTTCTTTCCTTGTAGGAAAGGCCTTGGTTTGGTATGGCATTAGAGAAAACTTGTTATGGTTATGCAGCTATATAGAAAAGGCGGGTAGGGCTTCAGGCGGCTTTTTTTATGAATAGTTTCAATCAAAATTCCATCGATTGTAGCTAGTGATTGCCCTGGTCGGTGTGTGATCACCAAAGGTGAAGTAACCCTTCAGATGTTCTCTCCGCTCATGCCGAATACCCCCGTCCGGTTCCGCCTGGTAAGGCCAGGAGCTGGTTTGGGGAAGGTCTTACTTATTTAGGGGGAACTTGATTCTGAAATAGAGGGAGTCTACTAGATCAAATTTCTCGGGAATCTCAGAACATATATTAAATTACTTGATCCGTGAACGAAACCTTTGGCTTACCCTAATTTTCCAGGGAATGGACCATCATTCAATGCATATTGATTGAGAATCTGTGTAGGATTGCGAACCTTCTCTTCTCTCAGGTCCAGAGGGGAACTCCTAGTGTTGTCCTTCAGCGACTTGGATTGATGCCTATCGATAAGAGGAAAACTCGGGATTCGTGCCATGTATGTGACACACAACAACTTTTATCGATGTGAATCAACAAATCACAGAAAAATTAGGTCACATAGATCTTCTTTCCTACAGTAGCAGATTCGGCTAGTGATCAGTACCCTATCTTTCTCTTTATTCCCATAGAAAGATTCTTCTACGAAAAAAACTCTCGGATTGGCTGAACTTTCATTTCTTTTGAGCATTAGTAATGGTTTATGTGACAGAGAGAAATTTTAGTGCTCTTTTATGAAAGAAGTCGAGCACACTGTTTTAAATGAGCTTATATTTCATCATCGAATTGGTAGTAGACACAAAAAAGAAAAGAACCAATTTAATTCATAAGCATGCAATTTCTTCCCAATCATGTATTGGTCCTTTGCTTATCTGTAATATCAAGAAAATCTTTTCATATTTTCCTAATTAATGCTTCAGTCATTAAAAAAATAGGGTCGTAACCTCTTACTACATTTTAAGGATGACAGTTTTTATTTTTGCTTGACAGGTTATTTGGATGCAGGGACAAAAAGGACTTAAACAAGCTTTAGATGAGCTTAGTTGGTGTTGGTAAGACAATGTCTGATTGTAAAACCACCTCCTCTCATTAGTCACTCCATATTTAACGCATAGTCTATAAATGGCAGGTGCAAAGTGTACTCAAATTTGTGAAGTTGGCTGCTCTTGATGCTTCTTTAGTTCCTTGGTGAATTTTTTATAGACTAATAGGCTGGTTAAGGCTAGACCAAGTTTGAGATAAATCCTATGATTTTCTTTTATAGAAGAAGAGTTACGTAGCTCTTTAACTTAGAATTTGGATTGGAGAATTGATTTTCCAGGTCAACTTCCTAAGACATGTCCATTGTTACTTTTGGAGAAACAAAGTTTCAATTTCATGTGAAGTTCATTTCTCCCATCTTTATATTTTATCGAAACTAAACAACAAACAAACGATTATGTCGGGCACATGCTCGTGAGCTTACACTAGAAGATGTTATATAAGAACATTATGGACAATCATAGCGTAAACTATAAAGGACTTCAATTTGTCTTTTGTTTGTCGTGGTCGAATGAGACATATCGTTAGAATTTTATGGATGATACCGTCATTAAACATTATTCTATAAATACATATGTACTACCGATACAAATTTGTCAGGTTCTCTTTCTGCATCTTTACTAAAGTCTTTTTTCTTTAAAGGATAACTGTGCGTTAAGTTAAGATATCTCTCCCGTTAAGACAAGATTATTACATTGTAGAAAACAAAATATCCCTATTTAATGTTCTGTTAATATCTTGCTATCCACTCTTTGGTATTGTTTGTAAGTCTTTTGTTGTAGTGCAGGCAGTTTGCAAACATGGAATTGCTTGCGTTGTACTTCCTGCTTCCTCTCATAATTTGCTTAGAATTGATTGAAAAGCCACCGTGTGGACGTTAATAGCATAAATGGTGCATGAGTAGCCAGTCTACACAAGATAGATATGGAAAGCATGTGAATGGGTTAGAAAAGAAATCAGCTGACTCAGATTTGGATATAGTCCCCTTAAAGAACTACTTGGATGCCCAATACTATGAAGAGATTAGAATTGGTTCACCTCCTCAGAAATTCAAAGTTGTCTTTGACACAAGAAGTTCTAAGCTGTGGGTTCCATCGTCAAGATACTATTTCTCTGTAAGTTGTGCTCTTTATTATATTAAGTTATTTACCACTTCACTGGTTTATCAGAATTTCGTGCTCACATTTGAAATGCTCTCATATTGCATACTGGTTTCATTCCAGGTACAAGGCGGGCAAGTCCAGCACATATACAAGAGATGGTGATCATCATGTTCCTTTATACTAAACATCTTTGTTTCCTTTAATAGTTCTGAACTACTTGGATGCCCAATACTATGGAGAGATTAGAATTGGTTCACCTCCTCATAAATTCAAAGTTGTCTTTGATACAGGGAGTTCTAACCTCTGAGTTCCATCGTCAAGATACTATTTCTCTGTAAGTTGTGCTCTTTATTATATTAAGTTATTTACCTCTTCACTAGTTTATCAGAATTTTGGAGGGCCGGCTTATGGGTCAGGTCTCTCTCTGACCTGATAACAAGTATCGTCTCCCCGCCCAGCTCTATCAGTGGGCCCTTTCTTTTGCAATACTTAAAAGAGTCTTTCATGGCTCAATTATTATTACAGCGTTCTTTACCATAGAATTCAGACTTCCCGGTAAACCCAACGGCTTCTATGAAGAATAAGGCGCAAAGGAGGCTCGATTGCATGTTGGTTTTACTCCAAGTACAATGCGGGCAAGTCCAACACATATACAAGAAATGGTGATCATCATGTTCCTTTATACTAAATATCTTTTGTTTCCTTTAATGGTTCTGATTGTGTTTTACTGTTTGTTATGATCAAGGGAAATCTTGTGCAATCCGTTATGTAACTGGAAAAATCTCTGGCCATTTCAGTCAAGACAATATTCAAGTTGGTGATCTTGTAGTCAAAGATCAGGTGAATTCTTGTTTAGCAACTGGTTCTTAACATCCCATAGTAGAAATATCATTAGAGATGTCATATGAGTACCGATTACTCAAAGTAATATAAATTCATTGTAGAGCCCCTATAACACTATGAATGAAATAATAAAGTTATGGCGTTATCTCCCACTATATAAAAGTATACAATTCATGTCCTCACGAGAGTCGAATTTTGCTGATTTATGCATGAGACAATTATAAATTTATCTTTTAGTTGTAACTGGTGCTTAATTTGAAAAACTTGGATAATCTCTTGATCTTTTTGAAGGTATGAAATGCAACTTACTTAGACTTAAAAAGAGTTCGAAGGTTGATTGAGGAGAAAGGCTTTGCTGTAGCCAACATGATAGATACTGAAGGTAAAGTGATTCATATCGGGATTTCATCTACAAATGGCGAGGTACATGTTCTATTAGTTTTATAACAGTCTATTTCATCAAATTTTATAAGATTAAGAGTTTATATATTTTATATCCTAATTTGGTTTACATTAGATGTTTTCATTTAAAACAAATCAAACTCTAATTCTTCCTACAGGAACAACACAGCCTTACCAGCTAACCGCTAGAAAAGCGCACTACGGAAGGTTGCTTCTGTCATCCTTTCTGTTCAATAGCCCACCAGTAGCGGAGGTTGCTTCTGTCACCTTTTAAATTAATTAAGTTTTGTTGTCCCTACCAACACCTGTCAAAGTCTTGTAGAAAAGAATGGGCGCAACACTTGATTCTCTTCTACCACTCTTTGTTTACTTCTAGCCTTCCCGAACTCCTTCATACTTCTAGCTGCATGTAATATTTTCATTTATATAATGTAAGCAACTTTGACAAAAAATTTATTGTATAATAAAAACATCTAGCTGGTGTGTTGTGCTAACGCGTCCGAGAGTGGTGAGAGTTGCTTAATTGTTGCACCATTTGTGTTGACTGAAACATAGGACCACCTTCTTCACTTGCTATTCCTATAAAGCCGTTGCTAGCATCATTGCAGAAGTTGTATCTTAACATAGCTACTGTGTACTATATCAACACAAAATATTGGGCCCACGCGTGCACGGGCCTCCCACATCTAGTATTTACATATATATCATGTGCATATTGATTAGTTGTAAACACCAAGTGTGTGCAAGTGCAATTGTGTATAAAATCACACCCTGGATCCAAGATGATATCTAGGTACTTCTTTTTGTTTGATAATTGTGGTGTCTGTGCTAGCTTTCACGCACCTTAACTAATTCCACGGGATACCTGCGCCAGAAACAGATACCAGGTGACTCTATCCACCAAGACTATGATAGATGTAAAGAACCTAGTGCTTTTACCTCACTTGAGTTTTGAACCTGAGACCTCATTGTTCTTACCAACTTCATTGACCAAAAAAACATTCTCTTAAAACTTATTTACCAACAAAACATGAAAAAATTGGCATTTTGCCTCCATACCAAACATACCCTAAGAGGAAGTGTTCAAAGATTTAAAAGTGCTTTCTCTTCATAGACGATCAAATATTATTATCCACTCGCGACTGTGAAATAAAGAACAACAGTGTCCGAAAAAGTCATCCACAGTAGAGGTTGTACATAGAATTTTCCATGCAGCTTCTTTACAATGAGCAGTTTTCTATCTCACTTGAGGCAAAACTCTCTCAGGGTATTTGTAAAGTGACCTTCCTTCATCTTGTTCATCACACACACACACAGAAATACTCACCAAGTAGATTGTCTAGCAGCTAATACAAAGCTGGATCATCAAAAACCATTGCCAACTGTTTACTAATTCATATGCATGTAAATTTATACATTCTGCCAATCATAACAGCATCAACAGAGTTTGATAAGTAACTGTTCTCCCAAACTAAAATGCCAAAAGGTCAACAAACAAGCCAATCACATTTGAGGGTCGAAGGAAATTGGAATTAAACTATTTCAAATGAGAAGAATTTCTTTTCAGTTTATCAACTTTACTGGGCAAGGAAGCACTCAAGCAGTTTATGAAGTCACCAGTTAGGAAGACCATATCCAAGTTTTGACTCGCACTTCTTAAAGTATTATCCCCTAAAAGCTGAGACACTCCTACCATATGCAGTTACAAATATAAATCAAGAATGTCAATTAATCATTTGGAGCTGAGAAACTCACATTCCCGAATGGAAAAAGAAATGTCAAATACGCTCATTTGATAACTTAGAAGCCCCACCAGACTGTACATGTATAAAACTTTTCATAAATCTATGTACCAAGAGGAATAAAAGGAAGGAAAAGGGTAAACAAAAGGAGAAAAAGAATAAAAATTCAAAAGATATGAGAAAAAAGTATATTTTCTTAAGAAGAATTATGGAACCATTTCAAGCCTTGGCTCGAAGCAAAAACCAGTAAAGAGCTGAAGGGGAAACCTCTTTGTCACGGGACATTTACGACACCACCTCCACTTTTTCTGCTCCACATCAAAAACAAGAAGAGCAGGTGATCCATAACTCTGAATGTATATGAAGTCATCTGTACCGCTGCTTGCAAAAACATCATCAAATTCCCCAAAACCTTCAAAATACTTATGTGGCATTCGGGCGATTTGTTGCCATTCCGGCCCATTAAGTGTCCATATGCCGATTCCCTTAATTATGTCAGGCCGGTCTTGCTTCCCTATCCCTCCTACCATTACTAACTTTTCCTTGAGGTTCATCAGACGGCAACATGTAAGAGAACATGGCATAGGAATGAAACTCTTCATCAATAAACCATGGGATGATCTGCTTGAGAGGTTGTAAGTGATTAGACCATGACGATTTTCTGAACCACCAATGCCAGTTGAGTAGATCATGAAATATAAAATACCATCACATATCACACTTTCATCCCCACCTCTCCATCCTGCCAAAACATCAGTCAAAGAGGTCATCCACATCATTGTTCTTGAATCGTATACATGTATGGAGACATCCCACTGATAGAAGTTTTCCGGGATGTGCCTTGATTTAACAATCGTGACACTATAACAACGGGTTTTTCTATTTACAACCATTGCCAATGCATTGTAATCAGAAAACTTGAAGCCAGGTGGCTCCTCGAGGCTCTTGCAACATTTGGTAATTGGGTTACAAACATATAGCTCTGTTCTACTATCATTGTCCATGAAGCAAAATAATCCACAAGATGAAGAAATAAAGCAACTGGATGTCCAAATGCAGGGGAGTTCAACAACGTACCATTTCCGAAAGGTCGGATCATAGGCATAACCTATTGGTTCCGCTAAACTTGTGAACATTAAGTACCATGGTTTATAAGACAGCAACTGAGACGAGTCCCACAAGAATCTTCCTGACTTAACTATCTCATGCCATCTTTTACACACACAACCTGCCCTAAAGATGCTAGCAACAGGAAGATGAGCCAAGATCCTTTCAAGTATATCATCAGGCAATATCAAATCCACAAGAACTGAGGAAACTTGTTTATTGTCTTCATCTTTAAGCTCAGAGAAAGAATCAGGCGCAACAGTATCAGTTGCAGCATAATCACGGCAATGACTGACCCATGATACTTCCCCTTTCATGATGATGAAAAGTGACAAAACCTGAACGCGATTAAGTTTTTGAATGAGACTATGTAGACAAAATAAGTTCACCTCACTCATTCATTAAGCCACTGCCATAGCTGGTGCAACTAAGGTAAACATAAATTTCATCAGAGGATAAATTACTGGTACTTGTTAAGCAACCTTTTCTTAGCTAAAGAAGAAATGTAATACAGGAGGCAAAGAGATGCAAAATTTTAGTTTGGTCAGATTGTACATTGCATAATCCATTGCTTAATCAAGCAGCATCAGGAAATTCATTGCATCTCAATTTGTGATGTCCCCTCTTTTTTCTTAAAAAAAGTTATTACATTGTGGGCAGAGAAAGGGGACATAAGGGAGGGGATTACAAGGTGGGGATCGAACCCTCACTAACAAGGTAAAAGTTCAGGTAGCCGACCAAATAACTGAGCTACTAAGATCCCCAGTGATGTCCTCTCTAAATGATTAGTCACAGTGATATTTTACTTAACGCATATAAATTAGCTGGCATAACAATTACAATCCAAATCCCACAGGAAAAAAAGAATTTTAGAAAAATGCAATGACAGGGAGAAACAATGTGTCATTCACATATTAATAGGTGATGAAACAAAAGGAAAACCATGTTTAACAATATACTCAACAAGGGGAAAACTGCAGCCACTTCCATAGTTTTTGGAAATAAATATTCCCTTCATTTCAATTTATTTGTCTCACTTTCCTTTTCTTTCCTTTTCAATAATAATAAAAAAAGAAGGCACCCGAGTGCACTAAAGTTTCCACTATACGCAAGGTCAGGGGAAGGACCGAACCACAAGAATCTATTATATGTAGTCTTACTTTGCATCTCTGTCAGAAAATGTTTTCATGGCTTGAACATGACAGTAACTTTATCAGTTACTAGAAGGCTTCTTCACTTTTCTTTTTATTCGGTTAAAAAAAATCTTTTTCCTATTTTAACAACTCTTTAAATTTACTTTTTTCCAAGTGGCATTTTTTAGCAAGATTAAAGGGTATTTTCGTACATTCTAACTATCTTTAATATAAGACAATAAAATTCAAAAATTTCTTTATTTTTTTAAAAACTCTGCATTAAATCAAAACCAGAACAACAAATTGAAACCGATAGAGTATTAAAAAGGGGATGTTGAAAGAAATACAATGACGCCAGACCCAAGAATCAGATTGCATATAGCTATTCACAGAACAAAATTGCATATAGCAATTCACAGAACAACAATAAATTACAAAAATGGAACGAGGTTATAAGGTAAATAAACCTTAAGCCCACCCCCACCCCACCCACGCACCCCCCACCCAGCCTACTCCACCCCAAAAAAAAAAAGAAAAAAATTATCAAGATGAACCAAACCAAGATATTACCTCAGCAAAGAAACTAACCTTTATCAAAACTAGTCCAGCCAAATTGCTCACAATCTTCAAGATTTAGCAGTAAAAATCCATTTTTTGAAATGCTAACAACATTTTATAGAAAAAAAAACCCAATTTGGTATCTAAATACACCCTCAGGAGACAATTAATCATCATGACAGTAGCCAAGTTTGGATTTTGTTTTGGGCATGTTGGTTTCTCTTGCTCTCAGTTTATTGAAAGCGGAGAGGAGAAACACATGGAAGGAGAAGTTGAGTTGCTTTATTAGGCAATGTGGATACGTTAAGTCTTACGTTTAGTTGGAGAAACAAGACCGGGATTTGTGATTAAAAGACCCTCTCAAGTTTATCAATTAAGTAAAAATTCTTCAACTTTTAAAAATAAAGGTAAAAGTGATAAATTTTTTTCAACTTTTTAATACAATTGTGAAATAAGTTTTTATAATTATTTGAGCAACTTTTTTTTTCTACCTAAAATTTATTTGTCCCTTTTACTTAATTGAAAACTTGAGAGGGTCTTTTGGCTCATTTTTCTCAACAAGACCATTGCAATTTTTATTTATTGACTCCCTCCATTTAAAATTGATTGATCTATTTTAATTTGATACGAAATTTTAAAAAAATAAAAAAAACTTTTGAATCTTGTATTCTTAGATTAAAGATATGTCGAATGTATTAAAGTAATTTTTAATTTTAAGGTCTTAAACATGTCATGTGAAAAACTGAAATTAAAGAGTTGTTAAAAAAAAGAAAGGATCATTCTTTTTTAAGCTGAAAAAAATAGGTTATTCTTTTTGAAATGAGAGTATTTATTTTTACAATCGTTGTGTCCGGACTAGTTTTCGTACACTTCGATTAAATCCACATGATACTTGTCATCTTCCACCCAAAACAACAAATATCAGGCAACTATGTCTATCAAGATTAAGATATATGAGAAGAAATTTAGGGGTGGACATAAAAATCGGAGAACCGAAAAATCGTACTGAACCGAATTAGTTCGATTTTTCAGTTTCGATTTTTTGATTCGGTTTCGGTTCTTTTTTTGATAGTTCGGTTCTTCAGTTCGGTGTTTGATTTAGTGGTACCGAAGAACCGAAGTTTTATTAAAAAATTTTCTTTTTTAATTTTCATTTAGCTCATGTTTGACCCAAAACTTTTCAAGACCAAGCCTCAAAGCTCATACCCAATTACCTCATCAATATTTACATTCCATCTTTATTACTTTTACATTTTTCTAATTTTTAATTTTAATTCCTAATATACTTATATTTCTAATTGTAACTCCTAAATTTTTCACACAAATTCTCCTAATTTCTAACTGTAATTCCTAAAAATTTTCACACAAATACTACCGCCGTATTGTGATATGAAAAATGGAGCACTACAATGATATGTATTTGAAGTTGTCCTCACTTGATAATCTGTTTACAATGTTTTAATTTTTTTTAGTGTCTTATATTTTGATTCGGTTCTCATTTTATTTTTTATTTTACACCAAAAAACCGATTTAAAAACACCAAACTAAATCGAACTAAAGTTGAAAAAACAGAACCGAACCGAATTAGTTTGGTTCGGTGTTAAGTGCACACTTTTCCAAAATCGAAAATCGAACCGAAATTTGATAAAACCGAACCGAAGTACCTAACGCCCACCCCTAGAAGGAATCACCTAGTATTTTTTTGTGTTTGCTGGAATTAACCCACTTCATTAACCTCTAGGCTACACCCTTGGATACATATTGTTATATTATATGGTATTATATTGTTTTTATGAATACAATATTTGATAGATTATATTATTTTTTTTATTATATAATGCTGCACATTAACCATTTGAAGTATATACCTATGAAAAAAGTAGGATATGAGGTAGAATTACTATATGCTCCTAAAAATGGTAGAATAAAGAATAAAATAGGATTAATAAATAATAAATAAAGATAAAGTGAGGAAAAAAAGGTAACAAATGTTATCTAAAATAAGCTTTTTTGCCGTTATCTAACCATGATTTTAACGATATGATAATAATAAAATTTAAGCAACAATCGAAATATTATATTTAAACTAAAAACACAATACAACAACAAAAACCATCCAAACAAGTGTTATAAGAGAATTATTCACACCACACCTAGTGTTTTTATTAAATCAAATAATTTAATTATAAATATTATAATATCAAAATAAGTAAAATATTTACATTTAATTAATGATAAGCATTTATTTGGGTTATGAGCTTTAAAGTTCAATCTAGATTAAGCATTACATATTGCACCCAAGGGTGTGGCCCAGTAGTTTAATAAAGTGGATTGAACACCTTGGGGTCTCAGGTTCAATTTCTAATAAAAATAAATACTAGGTGATTTCTTTCCATTTGTTTTAGCCTTGGTGGACAGAGTTATCTGGTACAATGGTACCTGCTGTTGATAGTACAGTGGTACCTATTGTTGATGGGAGATGACACGTATCCTGTGAAATTAATCGAGGTGCGCGCAAGCTAGCCCGAATATCACGATTATAAAAAAAGATTAAGCGTTACATATTTTGCTTTGTTTTTAATTGATTGTTCAAATGGTAGGTAATTTCCTTAAAATAGGAATACATAACATTATAAAAGGGACAAAACACATGATTTACATTCTTTTAGGTAGACAAATGTCTAGTGTAAATAAGTATTTTTTAAAATATTGGGATTAACCGCAACAAGAAAGAAAGGCTCAAATGTTTCTTTACCATTTCCTACCTAATCCCTATTTCTGCCACTTTTTTCATGACTTCCACTTCTCCGTCCCACTCATGTTATTTTCTTTCGAGAATGAAGTAATATCCTAGTTAGGAGACTAATAAGTTTTCTCTTTATCGAACTGATGTCGGGAGTCCTCACGTGACGGATGGATGTGTCTTTCACAGTCTAATCTATTGACCTTAGTCTGTCTATATGATTTAAAGTGTGTTTTTCAACACCTATAATGATGTTTATATAGATAATATTAGGGCGTAAAATTAAATTAACTAATGGGCCGTTTTACTTAGCTAGTACCAATAGGTCCAAAAAATATTTTTTTTGTATATATATATATATTAGTGTCATTTGGTCCGGGCTCCAAATCAACATTAAAAATTAAATTTATTGAATTTTTGAATTTTTCTGCTCTTACCTTTGTGTTATTGTAACATCTATTTGACACTTTTTAAGAACTTTTAAAATACTAAACTAAAAAAAGATTTTTGAAAGTTAAAGAAGAACATTCATTTTTAGTTTAAAATTTTAAAATTTTCTTCATGCTACAATTTTCATCTTTCAACAAATTTTTCAGCTTCGTCCCCGACCTCGGTCCCTCCCGAAAATCTCTCACTGAAAACTTTTTAATTTTTTAAATTTCTAATAAGTAATATTATTTTATTTTTGTTTTATTTTAATAACTTTTATTTATTAAAAATATTGCAGTTTAGGTCATATGGTCAATGTGTTGATAATAACATTCATAGAAACTATCACAAAATAATTTGAAAATCATATTTATTCACTTAATAATATTGATAGTATGAACGGAATAATATTTAACAAAAGGAAAGGAAAGACGTCTATAAATTAATTAAATAAAATAGTATATTAATAGAGGGTAAGTAAATGAAAATATAATATTTTACATTTATGATAAATAATTTTAGATTTTTTTCTGATTTTACTTTTTTTTAATTTTCATTAAATTTAGTATAATGAACCTATCTTCAAACATAAGTGATCTTTTTGTTATTTTATCTCACATTTTAGGTAAAGTTTAATCATATTTTGCCAAAGTTACTATTGTGAAAAATAAGGCAAAACTAAATATTTTTTATCTAACAAAATAAAGATAATGACTTTTGAGTAATGAACACAAAGATAAATAGATGACCACTCATGAAATTTACTCTATATTTCGTATCTGCCATTCCTAAGCTTCTCAATTATTCTTTCTTCATCTTCTCTCTGCTAATCCATTGTTCTTTACCATCCTCCTTTCTTTTCCAATCTTCTCCTCCTTTCTAATTTTCAGGTTAGTAGCTGCTCCAACTTTTGGCGGAATCTTCTTTTTTATTTGCATGTATGGTACTCTATCATGTGAAATTTTAAAGTTTTGCTATGGTATAGTAAACAAACAATAGTGCGCATCACATCTGCCTGGGAAGAATTTGTTATTCTAATAGAAAAATTTTCCGATGGTTATATGATTCGTTTTCTTAAATTTCATAAGCTTTTATTTGTAATATTGTTGAGAAGCAAAATAACACATGAAATTTTGTTAAAATAATATGATCTAATTAGTGCCGCAACCAAGATAGATCGCAATTTAGAATTATTAATATTATTCGCACGCCAAGTGAGTTCTAATACTAATTTTAAACATAAATAAATCAAGTTCTAATACTATACTAATCACAACTAGTATCGATCGCCATCATCAACTATACTATCACCATCATCGTCGACCATCACATATTCTTCAGTTACCATCACCAACAGACAATTAATAACGTCAACCAATTTCACCATGCAATCACCACCACCGCCATTACAACTAACCATCATCATCGCACCAGTCACTACAACACCACCTCCAATATCACAACTATCACCATCACTATTACTAGTCACTAGCACCATCACCACCACTATTACAAACCATCTCACTAGCAAACATTAATATATATTTTTTTTTAATCGAATAATAATTTTATTTTATTAAATTTATATTTTTAATATTTAATTATTTTTTAATTTGAATTGTACATTTATTATATTTACCAAACAGTCACAATTATTCCATGTGTAGATCTAGAAACAATATCTTACTTATTCAAATATCTTAATCTTAATCCAAACAAATGGGCATCGCCTATGTTATCAATTATATGATCAATATCATCTATTACTATGTTTACTTGTCATTCTAAGGGTCATTTCGAAATAACAAACCAGTATATCATCACTGTATATCTAATAAGATTAATGACAGAGGGAAAAGAAAAAGATCACATATTATATTGTAAAAGTTCATAATTGAAAATCGTACCTTTAATTATAGAAGAAAAAACTTGGCTGAAATCCTTATGTTGGAAGAAGGAAATAAATATTAACCTTAGAAAGAAAAAGAAGATGCAGTAATGCAGCATCTTATGTTCTCTCTTTTTTTTTTTTTTTACAAAGTTCATATTTATTCATCGATTAACAGAGAGTCTACTAGTTAGGAGAAAGAGAAAAAGAAAAAATATTTCCACCAAAATAGACACCTACTTCACTTAGGTTTGTTAGGTGCAGAAATTGCTCAATACTCGGTGATAATTGTTTCCTTGTTGAAGAATTAGTCTACACTATTAGCTCAAAATAGGGCGACAAATAGATGGGCCGAGTCGGATATGAGGGGATAAAAAATGAGTATGATGAAAATGATTAAAATATGAAAAAAGTACATACATGTTAAATGTCCCTTTACATAAAATGTCCTCCTAACTAATTACATAAAATATCCCCTTCCCTTATACCTTTAGTTATTTATCTCCATTTTAATTCTTTTCCTTTTTATTTCTCTATTTCTCTACTTCTTTTTTTCTTTTTCTTTTTTTCTGCTTTTTCTCTCATTTCCTTTTTTCTTTTTTTTTTTCTTTTTATGGTTCTTTGTTCATTTTTTTATTCGTAAAATTATTTTATTCTTTATTTTTTTTTATACCATAATCTAATCCACACTCATTTTTTATTTCATATACTCTTTTTTTTCTTTCTTCTCGTTTAATTCTTTATTCATTTATTTTTTTCTCTACTTCTTTTTTTCTGCTTTTTTTTCCTTTATTGATTCCTTTTATTTTTGCATTTTTATTTTTTATTTATTTTTTATTTTTCAATTTCTTTATTAATTATTCCTTTTCTTTTCTTTTTTCATTTATTTCTTTATTCTTTAATATTTTTTTTCTCTACTTCTTCTTTTTTTCTGCTTTTATTTTTCTCTCTTTTTTTTCTTTTTTTTTTTGTCTTTTTTGTTTTTTATTTTCTCTTTGTTTTTCAATTTTTTTAGTTCTTGTTCCTTTTCTTTTCTTTTTTTCATCTATTTCTTTATTCTTATTTTTTTCTCCTTTTTCCATTCATTTTTTTCTCAAATCATAATATTCTTTATTTTTTCACCACAAATTAATTTCATATTTTCGGTCCTTTTTTATTTATTTATTTATTTCTTTTCTTTTGTAATTTTATTTGATTCTCTTTTCTTTTTTATTTCTGTTTTTTCATTTGCTTCAGTCTGTAATGACATCATCACAATATATATATATATATATACTATCATGATATCACTGATGTCTGTTTTAATCCTTCAATCAGACCTCCATGATACCATCACAGTATATATATATATACTATATATACTGACATGGTATTATTGAGTTTGCTTTCGTCCGTAATGATACTATCACAGTATATATATATATATATATACCATCTTGGTATCATTGATGTATGCTTCATCATTCAGTGAGACCTCCATGATACTATCACAGTATATGTATATACTGTCATGGTATCATTGATGTATGCTTCAATCCTTCAATCCTTCAATCAGATCTCTGTGATACCATCACAGTATACATATAGTGACATGGTATCATTGAGTTTTCTTTAGTCCATAATGATATCATCACAGTATATCTATATACTTCCATGGTATCATTGATGTATGCTTCATCATTTTGTGAGACCTCTATGATACCATCACAATATATCTATATACTATCATGGTATCATTAATGTCTTCTTTAATTGTTCAGTCAGACCTCCATGATACCATCACAGTATATATATACTGACATGGTATTATTGGGTTTGCTTCAGTCCGTAATGATACCATCACAGTATATCTATATATTATCATGATATCATTGATGTCTGCTTCAATCCTTTAATCCAGAGGCGGAGCCAGGATTTGAAGTTTGGGGGTTCTAAATTTTAAGACAGGACAACGACCTCAAGCTTATATATAATACGATAAATTAACGAACGAGTAACGATACTTTGATATATATTCAAAAAAGAAACGGACCACTTAAACACTATATAAGTAAAACATTATCATTCCAATTGTACTCGACGACTTATCATGTTTTGAAAACGATCAATGATCACATTATTAGGTGCTTCATCCTCTATATAACAAACTAAACAATTATAAAAAATTCATGACTGTTTTTGCTTTGCAAGTCATTTTTGATAAATTATATAGATTGATATAAAAAGGCAATGCAGAACAACCTCGAATCAAAGATTAACCATCAATTTTTAACTATATTATACACATATTATGATAGGCAAATAAATTGAAAAAAGAAGAGGAGAAAGACGAAAAAAGTTTTTTGTACGTAGCAATCACAAGGTTGGGACTCCGACAGTGAGTGAACAAGCCGCAAAGACTTTTATAATTTTTGAAAAAGAAGAAGATCGAATAGATTTTTTAGGTCCCTGTAAAAACTGATTTGAGTTTTGTTTGTGAAAGAAATGGAGAGTGTTTTTTTTAAAAAAAAAAAACCTTTTTCTAATTCGTAATTTTATATATTTTTTTCTTTTTAACGATTTTTCTTTTTGGAAATCTGGTTTTTTAATTATTAATCATATGTGTTTTTAAAAAAAGAAATTAAAAATCTGCATATATAGGAGAGAAAGAGGGAAACTTGTACTTGAGAGAAAAGGAAAACCTGATCCAGGATTATTTAGGGAAAAAGGGTGAAAAAAATCAATGGATATAGCTGGGTTCGAACCCACAACCTAGGGACGAAAAGCTTTTAAATCCCGCTTCCTTACCACTGCGCCATTAGAGTACTTTAGTGTGGTGGGTTCACGAGTTTATATTTATACATATTTACTGGATTTTCTAATATACATATAGGTTCTACGTAAAAGCTACTGGGTTCGGCCGAATCCCCGTGTAGTACTGTAGCTCCGCCTCTGCTTTAATCAGACCTTCATGATACTATTACAATATATATATACTGACATGGTATCAGTGGATTTTCTTTAGTCCTTAATGATACCATCAAAGTATATCTATATACTGTCATGGTATCATTGATGTATGCTTCAATATTCAGTGAGACCTCCATGATACCATCACAATATATATATACTGACATGGTATCATTAGCTTTGCATTAGTCTGTAATGATACCATTATAGTATATCTATATACTGACATGGTATCCTTGATGTCTGCTTCAATCCTTCAATCAGATCTCTATGATACCATCAGAGTATACATACACTGACATGGTATCACTGAGTTTTATTCAATCCTTAATGATACCATCACAGTATATCTATATACACTACTAAAAAAAGGCAAAAAAACGACGGACAAAAAAGCGACGGACTGCGTCGCTCAAAAAAAGCGACGGAAAAAGCGACGTTGTCCGTCGTTTTTTTAATTTATTTTAAATTTTTATTTATTTTTTATTAAAATCGACGGAAAGCGTCTCAATATCCGTCGCTTATTTTCGCGGATTATTGTGCGAAACAATTAATAAATAATTTATAGTTTTTTTTTAATAAAAGCGACGGATAGCGTCGCTATTAATTTTATTAAAAAAAAATAAAAATTAGAAAAGCGACGCTGTCCGTCGTTTTTTTAATTTAAATTAAATTTTTATTTATTTTTACAAACATCGACGGACAGCGTCGCTATTATTTTTTAAAAAAAGAAAATTAATTTTTAGCAAAAACGACGTTGTCCGTCGCTTTTTTAATTTATTTTTAATTTTTCTTTATTTTTTAATAAAAGCGACGGACCGAGTCGGTTTCGTTAAAAAAAAAAAAGGTTATGAAAACGACACTGTCCGTCGCTTTTTTAATTTATTTTTAATTTTTATTTATTTTTTACTAAAAGCGACGGACAGAGACGGTTTCGTTAAAAAAAATAAAAAATAAGTTTATGAAAACGACACTGTCCTTCGCTTTTTTAATTTATTTTTAATTTTTATTTATTTTTTACTAAAAGCGACGGACAGAGTCGGTTTCGTTAAAAATAAAATAAAAAATAAGTTTATGAAAACGACACTGTCCGTCACTTTTTTAATTTATTTTTAATTTTTCTTTATTTTTTACTAAAAGCGACGGACAGAGTCGGTTTTGTTAAAAAAATAAAAAATAAGTTTATGAAAACGACACTGTCCGTCGCTTTTTTAATTTATTTTTAATTTTTCTTTATTTTTTACTAAAAGCGAAGGATAGAGTCGGTTTCGTTAAGAAAATAATAATAATAAGTTTATGAAAACGACACTGTCCGTCGCTTTTTTAATTTATTTTTAATTTTTATTTATTTTTTACTAAAAGCGACGGACAGAGTCGATTTCGTTAAAAAAAATAAAAATAAGTTTATGAAAATGAGTATATACTTACGTTTTAATAAAATAAATATATTGTCCATCGAGTATATATTTTTATACGTTTATATCTCGTGTAGTTATTTATGTAATAGTCAAAAACTAATTAAATGTATACAAGTATATTGAATACGTTCAGGGGCGGATCTATATAGGCCCGTGTGGGTGCCACGCCACCCGCAAGCTTCGGGTGAAACCCTATGTATATAGGTGTATATATATATATATATAAGATATAGATAAATAATTAATGTGGCCCAAAACTATCAAGAGGTGTTGTGATGCCATTGGCGATGACTGAAACTACCACCCAAGGGATGCAGGATCGAATCTTTCTGGCAACATTTTTATTAATAAAATCTAACTTGCAGCTTCAAATAGAGAGCAAATTCAGTTTCAGGGCAAGTTTTAATGATTATATTTTCTTTCTAATTCTAGTGCACTTGGTTTTAATTAATTTATTAATCTTTGAACTTTTTTTATTTTTTTCATAGTTATTAGCTATGAGTTTGACCCAAATAAATGTCTCTACTATTATACACATTCTTTTCCTAGTAAAAATTATTATTCTCAAAGAACCTCCTTTCTTGTTTCAATTCTTCCAACATCCTGTTAACTAAAAAAAAAGTGGGAAGTTACGTTTTTTTTCTTCTTAATCTCATTTTATAAATTAAATTAGAATAACTTCATGTACTTTTTTAACTGATTATATATGTCATATATATAAGATCATAGTAACCCCAATCATTAATTTTCATTTAGATAACAATAAAATTTATTTTCCTAATAAAATTGAAAATATTCTTATTTTTTAATTTCTTGGAATTGATTAAGAAAATTTTTACGTTGCCGCAACTGTGGAGATAACATTCTCATTTATAAACCGATAGAAAATGAAATGCGAAATAGCATTGGTGATCAAAATTTATATGATAGTTTAATTTGTTACATAAAGCATGATGTATTTACAAATTTAAGTAATGATGCTCTCATTGGTCGTTTTCAAAATATGAAAATTGTTCGAGGATAATTATAAATAAATGATGTATATTTATAGTATTAGCAATATTGTTGAAAATTTTATACTTTGTGTACCTTGTGAGGAATCGAAACCCAAGGTTGATGTAATGAACTAATTGATATGTCTGCTTGGCACTCGGAAGCTCCAAATCCTGTATCCGCCTCTGAATACGTTGATATTATACGATCGAGGTAATAATATACTGTTGGATTTATAATAATGTAAGGTAAATAATCGATAATTAATTAGAGTATAAGAAATACGTTGTATTATGGGGTAATATACTCGTGCATGTGATCTATATGTATATTTAGGTTAGTGATGTATGTAGTAGTCAAAAGCTAACTAAATGGTTAAGTATTTTGAATACGTTGATATCATACGACCAAGGTAAAAATATAATGTTGAACTTATAATAACGTAAGCTAAACTAACCGATAATTCATCAGAGTATATATGAAATACGTTATATTATGGGGTAATATACTCGTGTATGTGATGTATATATATAGTATGTATTTAGAACCTGTCCGTCGCTTTTTTAATTTATTTTTAATTTTTCTTTATTTTTTACTAAAAGCGACGGACAGAGTCGGTTTCATTAAAAATAAATAAAAAATAACTTTATGTAAACGACACTGTCCGTCGATTTTTGATATTTTTAATTTATTAATAAATAAATAATTTTTATATTTTAAAAAATTAATTCAATTTTTTTTAAAAAAAAAAAAATCGACGGACAGCGTCGATTTTGTCCGTCGATTTTTTAGTCAACTTTTTAGTCTTCATCTAATTAGGGCAAGACCCACACCCCTCTCTATCTCTTTCATTTATTTTTCATTTTCTCAAATATTCAAACTCTCTCTCTTTCACGCGAATCTACTCCCGTAACGCCGTCGACGGACAGCAGCAGCCACCGCAACCGACGGACAGCAGCAGCTGCCGCCACTGACAGCAGTAGCAGCAGCAGCTGCACGTGACAGCAGCAGCAGCAGCAGCTGCGCGTGACAGCAGCAGCAGCAGCCGCGCGGAGCAGCCACCGCCGCAGGACAGCCACCGGAGCCGCCGCCGACCAGCAGTAGCCGCCTCCGACCAGCAGCAACATCTCTCTCCGCTCATCTCTGTCCACTCCTTCTCTCACCAACTACAACAACAACCAAGTAAAGGTAAGTTGATTTCTCTCTATTTTTTTATATTGAAGTCCCTAAATGTAGTGTTATGGTGGGATTATTTGCTGTAGAAGGCTTTGAAAGCCATAGGTTTTGTGATGATTATATGGTGTGAGAGGGACATGCGACGCCTCTACTTATTTGTTTTATTGAATTTATTGAATTGTTTATATACTAGAATTGAAAATTTGAAGTAGTGACTTGAAATGTGAAATTGTGAAATTATTTTTTGAAAATGGTTAAGTGTAGTGACTTGAAATGTGAGTTTGTTTCTTGAAATGGTTAAGTGTAGTGACTTGAAATGTAAAATTGTTTTTTGAAAATGGTTAAGTGTAGTGACTTGAAATGTGAAATTATTTTTTGAAAATAGTTAAGTGTAGAGACTTGGGCATTTGAATTAGTTGCTTGAAAATGGTAATGGCTTGAAAATGTGTATTTGTTATTTGAAAATGGTTAAGTGTAGAGACTTGGGCATTTGAATTAGTTGCTTGAAAATGGTAGTGGCTTGAAATGTGAAATTGTTTTTTGAAAATGGTTAAGTGTAGTGACTTGAAATTGTGAACTTGTTTTTTGAAAATGGTTAAGTGTAGTGACTTGAAATTGTGAACTTGTTTCTTGAAATGGTTAAGTGTAGTGACTTGAAATGTGAAATTATTTTTTGAAAATGGTTAAGTGTAGTGACTTGAAATGTGAGCTTGTTTCTTGAAATGGTTAAGTGTAGTGACTTGAAATGTGAAATTATTTTTTGAAAATGGTTAAGTGTAGTGACTTGAAATTGTGAACTTGTTTCTTGAAATGGTTAAGTGTAGTGACTTGAAATTGTGAACTTGTTTCTTGAAATGGTTAAGTGTAGTGACTTGAAATGTGAAATTATTTTTTGAAAATGGTTAAGTGTAGTGACTTGAAATTGTGAACTTATTTCTTGAAATGGTTAAGTGTAGTGACTTGAAATGTGAAATTGTTTTTTGAAAATGGTTAAGTGTAGTGACTTGAAATGTGGAATTATTTTTTGAAAATGGTTAAGTGTAGAGACTTGGGCATTTGAATTAGTTGCTTGAAAATGGTAATGGCTTGAAAATGTGTATTTGTTATTTGAAAATGGTTAAGTGTAGATACTTGGGCATTTGAATTAGCTGCTTGAAAATGGTAGTGGCTTGAAAATGTGAAATTTTTTTTTGAAAATGGTTAAGTGTAGAGATTTGGGCATTTGAATTAGTTGCTTAAAATGGTAGTGGCTTGAAAATGTGAATTAGTTAATTGAAAATGGTTAAGTCTAGAGACTTGGGCATTTGAATTAGTTACTTCAAAATGGTAGTGACTTGAAAATGTGTATTAGTTACTCGAAAATGGTTAAGTGTAGTAACTTGAAAATGTGAATTAGTTACTTGAAAAGGTTAATGGTAGAGACTTGAAAATGTGAATTAGTTACTTGAAAATGGTTAAGTGTAGAGACTTGAAAATGTGAATTAGTTACTTGAAAATGGTTAAGAAATGTGAATTAGTTACTTGAAAATGGTTAAGTGTAGAGACTTGAAATGTAAATTAGCTACTTGAAAATGTTTAAGTGTAGTAACTTGAAAATGTGAATTAGTTACTTGAAAATGGTTAAGTGTAGAGAATTGAAATGTGAATTAGTTACTTCAAAATGGTAGAGACTTGAAAATGTGAATTAGTTATTTGAAAATGGTTAAGTGTAGAGAATTGAAATGTGAAGTAGTACTTGAAAATGGTAGTGACTTGAAAATGTGTATTTGTTACTTGAAATTGGTTAAGTGTAGTGACTTCAAATGTGTATTTGTGACTAGAAAATGGTTAAGTGTAGTGATTTGAAATGTGTTTTAGTTACTTAAAATGGTTAAGTGTAGTAACTTGAAATGTGTATTAGTTACTTGAAAATGGTAGTGACTTGAAATGTAAACATGTGACTTGAAATGTGAAGTAGTACTTGAAAATGGTTGTGACTTGAAAATGTGTATTTGTTACTTGAAAATGGTTAAGTGTAGTGACTTCAAATGTGTATTTGTGACTAGAAAATGGTTAAGTGTAGTGACTTGAAATGTATTTTAGTTACTTAAAAATGATTAAGTGTAGTAACTTGAAATGTGTATTAGTTACTTGAAAATGGTAGTGACTTGAAATGTAAACATGTGACTTGAAATGTGAACTAGTTACTTGAAAATGGTTAAGTGTAGTGACTTGAAAATGTGTATTAGTTACTTGAAAATGATTAAGTGTAGTAACTTGAAATGTGTATTAGTTACTTGAAAATGATAGTGACTTGAAATGTAAACATGTGACTTGAAATGTGAAGTAGTACTTGAAAATGGTTGTGACTTGAAAATGTGTATTTGTTACTTGAAAATGGTTAAGTGTAGTGACTTCAAATGTGTATTTGTGACTAGAAAATGGTTAAGTGTAGTGACTTGAAATGTGTTTTAGTTACTTAAAAATGGTTAAGTGTAGTAACTTGAAATGTGTATTAGTTACTTGAAAATGGTAGTGACTTGAAATGTAAACATGTGACTTGAAATGTGAAGTAGTACTTGAAAATGGTAGTGACTTGAAAATGTGTATTTGTTACTTGAAATTGGTTAAGTGTAGTGACTTCAAATGTGTATTTGTGACTAGAAAATGGTTAAGTGTAGTGACTTGAAATGTGTTTTAGTTACTTAAAAATGGTTAAGTGTAGTAACTTGAAATGTGTATTAGTTACTTGAAAATGGTAGTGACTTGAAATGTAAACATGTGCTTTGAAATGTGAAGTAGTACTTGAAAATGTGTATTTGTTACTTGAAATTGGTTAAGTGTAGTGACTTCAAATGTGTATTTGTGACTAGAAAATGGTTAAGTGTAGTGACTTGAAATGTGTTTTAGTTACTTAAAAATGGTTAAGTGTAGTAACTTGAAATGTGTATTAGTTACTTGAAAATGATAGTGACTTGAAATGTAAACATGTGACTTGAAATGTGAAGTAGTACTTGGAAATGGTAGTGACTTGAAAATGTGTATTTGTTACTTGAAATTGGTTAAGTGTAGCGACTTCAAATGTGTATTTGTGACTAGAAAATGGTTAAGTGTAGTGACTTGAAATGTGTTTTGGTTACTTAAAAATGGTTAAGTGTAGTAATTTGAAATGTGTATTTGTTACTTGAAAATGGTTAAGTGTAGTAACTTGAAATGTGTATTAGTTACTTGAAAATGATAGTGACTTGAAATGTAAACATGTTACTTGAAATGTGAAGTAGTACTTGACGAGGAGTTAGTTGGGGCTACTCCTTAGTGTTATTGGATTCGATGATTCTAGACATTTTTTAGACATTCTTTCACTCAACTTTTAACTTTTTGAAAACCTTTATGATTGTTTAAGTGTTTTAGATGTTGTTGGATTGACTGTTTAGTGTTTTGAATGTTGTTGAATTAATTGTTTAAGTGTTGTTGACTAGCATTATGTCTTATATGCGTAATGTGTGTTGCTTGGGGCTGAATTGCATTTTCATTTGACAGGAGGGATACAGAAAATGCAATTTTCTACATCCAAAAAATATGCAGAAAAGCGACGGACAGTGTCGCTTTTGTTCGTCACTTTTCTGGATTTTTTTTTTAAAATATTCCAGAAATGCGACGCTGTCCGTCGCTTTTTTAATTTTAATTTTTTTTTTTTCAAAAAAAAAATCGACGCTGTCCGTCGCTTTTTTTCTTCATTGTTCTTCATATGAAGAACAAAAAGCGACGGACAACGTCGCAATTTTTGATTTTTTTTTTTAAAAAAATTCTAAAAAACGACGCTGTCCGTCGCTTTTTGTTCAACATTTGTTCTTCACATGAAGAACAAAAAACGACGGACAGCGTCGTAATTTCTGGAAAAAAAATTAATTTTTTTTCTAAAAAACGACGCTGTCCGTCGCTATTTGTTCAACATTTGTTCTTCATATGAAGAACAAAAAACGACGGACAGCGTCGCAATTTCTGAAAAAAAAAAAAAAAAAAAATTTCTAAAAAACGACGCTTTCCGTCGCTTTTTGTTCATCATTTGTTCTTCATATAAAGCACAAAAAACGACGGACAGCGTCACATTTCCTGAAAAAAATAAAATAATTTTTTTTTCGAAAAACGACGCTGTCCGTCGTAAAAAAAGCGACGCTGTCCGTCGTTTTTAAAAATCGTCGGGCCTTTTTACGACGCAAAACGACGCGGTCCGTCGCTTTTTGGTCTTTTTTTAGTAGTGATACCTCCATGGTATCATTGATGTATGCTTCATCATTTTGTGAGACCTCTATGATACCATCACAGTACGTCTATATATTGTCATGGTATCATTGATGTCTGCTTTAATTATTCAGTCAGACCTCCATGATACCATCACAGTATATATATATATACTGTCATGGTATCATTGGGTTTGCTTCAGTCCGTCATGATACCATCACAGTATATCTATACATTGTTATGATATCATTGATGTCCGCTTCAATCCTTCGGTTATACCTCCATAATACCATTACAGTATATATATACTGATATAGTATCATTGGGTTTGCTTCAGTCCGTAATGATACCATCACATTATATCTATATAATGTCATGGTATCATTGATGTCTGCTTTAATTCTTCAGTCAGACCTCTATGATACCATCACAGTATATATATATATACTCACATGGTATCATTAAAATTTTCTTCAGTCCATAATGATACCATCACAGTTTATATGTATACTGTGATGATATCATTGATGTCTGCTTCAATCCTTCTGTGAGACCTCAATGATACCATAACAGTATATCTATATACTGACATGATATCATAGAGGACTGCTTCCGTCCTTTTATGAGAGGAGTATACCACTATAGTATATCTATATATGAGTATGGTATCATCCTTCAATATAAAACTCATTAGCTCTCCATATCTATATACTGACATGGTATCATGAAGGATTGCTTCAGTCCTTCAAATAAGACACTCATCAATCCTCCATGATACCATCACAATATATTTATATATTGTCATCTTATAGTTAATGTCTGTTTCAGTCCTTCAGTGAGACCTCCATGATACTATCACAGTAAATCTATATACTATCATGGTATTATTGAGGTTTGCTTCAGTCCTTCAGTAAGACCTCTATGATATCGTCACAGTATATCTATATACTGACATGGTATCATGGAGGACTGCTTCAGTCCTTCAATGAGACACATTTTAGTCCTCCACGATACCATCATAGTATATCTATATACTGGCATGGTATCATGAAGGACTACATCAGTCTTTCGATATCACAATATATAAACATATTGTGCTAGTATCATGTAGGAATCCTTTAGTCTTTCAATGAGACACTCCACGACCATTCTTAATTATTTATTGTTATTATTTATTTATTAATTTTCTCATATTTTTATTAGTCTACACATAGTTTGATAATATTTTATCTTTATATTTTATTTTATCTTTAAAAGAAATGGATAAAAAAAAGAAGATAATCTAACCAAAAAATAAAAATATATATTTCTATTAATTTAAAATTTAATAAATAAGCTACTGAATTTAATATTTTAATTACTTATTATTATATTTTAATTATGTATTTTTTTATATTTTATTATTTTAAAAATATTTAGCTACTTTTTTTCTTTTTTAACATTTAAATAAAAGAAAATAAATCAAACAAAAAGAAAAGAAAAGTACAATATCTTTTTTAAAAAGGAAAGAGCATGTATATATATATATATATATATATATATATATATATATATATATATATATATTTGTAAATGAATTGAAAGCGGTTGAAAGAAATGGAAAATAGCAAAAGGCTGTCAAAGTCAACGGCACCGATAATATTCATTCAAATTTCAAAGATGAAAAAATATTGGAAGAAAAAGGCGACACCTTCGTATGTCTCGCGTGGGGGGCATTTTGCATAATTATTTTATGCCGAATAGGCATTTGAAGAATTAGTATGGGAGGGAGTATTTGAGTGTAAATATTTTAGTGTTTTGGTCCATTTAGTATACTTTTCCCTTAAAATATTTGATCCGTCCATATTGATATACTAGATATAGAGGAGCCCGTCCCAGCACAGACCCAATATATACTATTTTATTTGTCGTAATTTATGTGGCACAGATAGAATTTAGAGAGTTCGTTAAAATTTTTATATGATTTTTGGATATTTTAAGTTGTTACCAATTGTGATTTATAGTATTTTAAAGTAGTTTTCAAATAATATATGTTACCCCATCTATCTCAATTTATGTGACTTCGATAGAATTTCGTGAGTCAACTAAATTTGTTATGTATCTTTCAAATATTTTAAATTGTTAATTATATGATTTATAGTAATTTTTTTATGTTATTTTAAAATAATATATATTATTTCTTCTATCTCAATTTATATGACATTGATAGAGTTTCGAAAATCAATTAAATTTTTTATGTATTTTAAATATTACCTAATTGATATGTTATTAAAAGAAGTTTTAAATTTAAAGTGATTAACTATTTTTGGAATTTAAAATAAAATGAAGAAAGAGGATAAAATAAGATACTTCTACTCTATATTACTAAACTATTACTCCCTACGTTTCAAAAAAAATGACCTACTTTTTTTTTTAATCCGTTTAAAAAAGAATAATTCTTTTCTTTTTTGGCAACACTTTAATACCAACTTTCCACATGACATGTTTAAGACCACAAGATTAAAGGCCATTTTTGTACATTTGCCATAATTTTAATTTAGGACCACAAGATTCAAAAATCTTCTTTATTTTTTTAAATTTCGTGCCAAATCAAACTAGGTTATTCTTTTTGAAACGGAGGAAGTAATAGAAAAAAGTAAAAAAGGAAGAAACTTTAAAGCTGCAACTGAAACAGTGGGTCCCAGAGTAACCAATAGATATGGTGCAATTTACATGAAACTTGAGGACTTTCCCGTTAATTCATGTCGGCTGGAAGCTCCTCTATTCACACTTTATAGATATAAATATAGATATAGAGTAATAAAAATAAAAATGGGTAAATCAACAGATAGCATGAATATCCATATTATCCATTATCACTTCTTATTTATGTATGCTTCCTTATCCTTATCCTTTCCTTATTAATAAGCGGTGATCCGTTTGGACGTCCAAATGGATCTCCACCGTCTACGTATTTCGTTATTCGACGGATTTAATTTGTTTTTTTATCTCTTGATCCTAATTAATTATTTTAGCTTATTTCGGTATTAGAAAATTAATAATATTTAATTAAAAAAGATAAATAAATATAACATGATGAATTAAGGGACGAACCCACCTGCTTCAATTCCGTAATTTTACTATATCACCCCTAATTAGTTATTATAAGTCGTTTGAGTATTAAAAAATTAATAATATTTAATTAAAAAAAAGTAAAATAGACACAAAATGATAAAGTACATTACGTACAAAATGATGAATTAAGGGACGAACCCACCTGCTTCAACCTGGTGATTTTACTATATCACCCCTAATTAATTATTATAAATCGTTTAAGTATTAGAAAATTGATAATATTTAATTAAAAAACAAGTAAAATAGACACAAAATGATAAATTACATTACGTTAAAAAGTAATATAATTAACAACTAACGATCTTGACCGTCCACCTCCCCCTTTGATCCGACGAATCTTATCCGTTCCTCCACTGTTTAGTCCTAATTAATTATTTTAACTCATTTAGATATTAGAAAATTAATAATATTTAATTAAAAAAAGTAAATAAATACAAAATAATAAATTAAGCGAAAAACCCACCTGCTTCAACCCGGTGATTTTACTATATCACCCCTAATTAATTATTATAAGTCGTTTAAGTAGTAAAAAATTGATAATATTTAATCATCCCTTTTAATAAGTGTGGGTCTTTGGTATGACCAAAAAGATCTCGGCCGTCCACGGCCTTTGATCGGACGGATCTTATCCGTTCCTCCACCTCTTGGTCCTAATTAATTATTTTAACTCATTTAAGTATTAAAAAATTAATAATATTTAATTAAAAAAGGCAAATAAATACAACATGATGAATTATGGCGCCAACCACCTGCTTCAACCCCGTAATTTTACTATATCACCCATAATTAATTATTATAAGTCGTTTGAGTATTAGAAAATTAATAATATTTAATTAAAAAAAGTAAATAAATACAAAATGATAAATTAAGGGACAAACCCACCTGCTGTAACCAGGTGATTTTACTATATCACCCCTAATTAATTATTATAAGTCGTTTGAGTATTAGAAAATTGATAATATTTAATCCACTTTCTCACTCATCTCAAAAATTATTTACGTATCGTGAGAAAATAATGATTAGACACCCGTGCGGAGCACGGGCACCCTTATCTAGTCCTTATTAATAAGCGGTGATCCGTTTGGACGACCAAACGAATCTCCACCGTCCACGTGTCTCGTCATCCGACGAATCTAATCCGTTCCTCCACCTCTTGGTCCTAATTAATTATTTTAGCTCATTTTGATATTAGAAAATTAATAATATTTAATTAAAAAAGATAAATAAATACAACATGATGAATTAAGAGACGAACCCACCTGCTTCAATTCCGTTTTTGGTCGTCCTCACAGGGTCACTATTGGAATATGGTAAATAATCCAATTCGTTGATGAATACACGTGGTTGCTGGTGCAATTGGTTTGCTGCCATTAGTAATTCGCTGAGTGTAATAACCTTTGGGCCTTTAAGTGTCATTTGACGTGGAGTAATAATGTGTGTGGGTCTTTAGGTGTGGATCTCTTATTGGACTTTATTAGATATGTTTCACATTAATATACGGTAAATCCTTAAATTTATCAAGAATATTTTATTTAGATACTCAAATTAAGTTATGTTTTAATTGAACGTCTCAACTTCTAATAAAGTACTTCCTTCGTTTCGTTTTAGTTGGCCCTCTAGCTAAAAATGTTTGTTTCGATTTAATTGTCAAATTTATGAAATCAAGATAATCTTATTATGTTCTTCCAATAATATCTTTATCATTAAATGACTACATAAAGTGTATATACTCAAATTCATATTTTCAAAACATAATTAATAAAACTAATTTGGTAAAATAAACTCCTAATAGATATTTTCTTAAGAGGAATGTCAAGTCAACAAGAACCAACTATTTTGAAACGGAAGAATATCAATTAAATATTTTAGATTATTTTTTTACAAAAAACAAATTTCACATATTTTCATTCATCTATTAATTAGTTAAGTTAACCACTTAAAATATGTCTTCTCCTTTTATTATATGCATCATATATATTATATTTTAATTTTTACATTTATATTGATACATATTATGGTACTTTTAGTTCTTATATTTGGTTCAAAATAAATATTTTTTAACATAATCAAGAAGATTTTTTCTTTCAAGTGTACTCTTAGTTTTATAAGTGAGCGTTTACATCATCAAGAAATCATATTAAACGTTTTAGGTACAAAAATACATATGGTTTAATTAGGAGTAATATAACGAAAACTGCTCTTGCTTTTATTCCTTTTTAATTACTTTTTCCTCATACATTTTGGCAAAAGTTTGAGCTTGTTTGGATGAGCTTATGACTTTGGTTTATTTTTATTATTTTGACTTAAAATTAAATATTTAAAAATACTTTTTAATCTTACTCAAGTACTATAAAAATAGTTTGATTTTAATTTGAACTTTAATTCCTTTGCATGCACGAGTTATTTTTTATAAAACAGAAAAATTATTGCTTTTCGTAGAATTGTATTGCATCTTGTTTTTTCGTATGAAAAGATTAGTACAATGAATTTTAGTAGATTGACGTAGAGTGTATATAATATTTTGAAGAATTAATAATTAACATCTTCTGAAAAAGGAAAAAAATAAGAAAACAAGAGTTTTTTTTTTTTTATAATTAATAAACATTTTAAAAACTATTTATTTCCTTAAATAAGAATCACACGCTCAGAAATTCATAAAAAATCGAAAATATTTTCAATCTATGATCTTCGCGAAAGTTAATAATTCTCATAAGTTATTAGGTAGTAAATTTGTGTCCCTTAGGATTTGCTAACTTTTCTACTTTTGCTTTCTTCCTAATAAGTGGATTTTTCTTTCAAAAATTTCCAATTATACAATAAAAAACTTTAATAATTATAATTTTTTTTTTATCAATATAGTCTGATTAACTTGCAATTACATTAAATTAATTATGTGGTTAAAAAAATAACGTGTTTTCTACTTATTAGATAAATATTAAGTACTACTTTTATATTTTGAGTTCGGGCCCAGGTTTAGCATGGATCTACAGTAACTAATATACAAAGAAATAAGTACTCTCAAATTATAAGTATTTTTTCTTCTTCTTTTTTCTCCTTTTAGAGTGTGTTTTGATTCGTTGATTTATTTCACTAGTCAACAATATAATTATATGTTTAAAGCAGGGATTATGCTGAAAAAATTTACAGTCTATGATGATCCTACCTATATCACAGAGATATTTCTATGTTTGTAAAAATCAAAGTTCTTCTCAGGATCATTCATAAAAATTAGGAAGAAAAATAATTTTTGTTATTGGATAAATTAAATGAAAAATCAGCATTAAAAGAGAAAAGAAACAATCATATAAAGTTGAAACTTTCAAAGAAAAACGAGTAGCGACAATAATTTCCCACCTTAGCTTGATCTCATCCACTCCTGACCTATACAACAACAAAAACAACAACATACTAGATGAAATCCCACAAATTGAGGTCTGAAAAAGATAGAATGTACATAGAGTTTATCTTTACCTCTCGGAGATAGAGAGGTTATTTTTGAAAGACCTTCACTACTTTAGTGAAGCAAATTAAAGTAGAATTGGAAAAGAAAAAAACAACAGTGAAGAAAAACATGACAACTAATAGAAAAACAATGCGGAGCATATATGCAAGGAACCATAACTTCAACAACAAGGTGCGATCACCTAAACATAGAGCCTGTTTGGATTGGCTAATTATTTTAAGTGCTTTTAAGCCAAAATACTTTTTAAGCACTTTTGGAGTGTTTGGGTAAATTTAAAAAATGCTTATAAGCATTTACGTTTAGGCTCATAAAATAATTCTAACTTATGACTTTTGCAATATAAGTCAAAAGCCAAAAGCTAAAATCTAATCTAAACGGGGCACATAGTAAACAACATATGATAATATATACCAAAAGCCAAAGACTACAAGAATAGGCTAATATTACAACATAAACGTTGCACTAGACTAGCTACCACCAAGTCAAAGAACTACATGAATGTAGGCTAATGCTAAGATAATGCTCAACTACCTACTAACATTCTACTCTTATCCGCGATCTCCATATTAAGCAATTAGTTAAGTGCACAGTTGTACACTGACTACACAGTTGGATACAATTGTCACTTGGGAGTTAGTTGAGTTAGTTAGCCTAGCTTGTTAAGTTAATTGATGTGATTAGTTAGTTGTAACTATAAATAGAGGATTAACACATTGTAATAGTTAACTCTGTATTCATTTCTTCATATTGAGAAATAGAATGAAAATATCTTCTTTTGGAGATCTTGTGTTCAGTTAATTTCTCCATTCGCACTCTCTAAAAGTTTACATGGTATCAGAACTATCAGTGCAAATCTAGAGATTTATCTCAAGGATTATCAAGCATAGATTGAGAGATTTTGTCGTATAGCTATACATATGGTGATGGAGAACGTATCGATAGATGGATCGAATAGCAGAGCAAGAGGAGAAACTTTGAAAGTAAATTCAATGTTCATGGATCATAATCATCCATTCCTTTTAAGTTTATCAGAGCAGAAACTAATTGCTACATATGATGGTAAAGGTTCTAAAAATTCTGGATTGTGTAAGGGCAATTTTATCGGACGAGAAAATAATGAACAAAGGCGGTTAACAATTAATAAATATATTAATTTGCAAGATGAAATGTACAACAATAAAGAAGATAATGCAGCTGGAAATTGGACTTTGGTTGCTTACAAAAATTCAGCTGGTAGTTGTATACGTTTCCTGACTAGTCGAAGTAATTTTCTAGGTCGTGAAAAGGGTGAGACTGAAAATTTTCAGTTGTGCATCGATCTTTATTTAAATTTGCCAACTCAGAATATTTTTAAACCACTGTCAATACCTGGATAAAGGCAGCTGACAATTACAAGAAGATAATTATTAATAATGTTGCCTTTAGTAGTCAAATACTACAATTTGAGCAGTCATATGTCGAGATAAATTGTGGAACTATAGATCTTATTACTAAACAACCTCTAGTGTTGCTGAATACTTCACAACACGAGGTACCTTTATAAACACTTAAGTTTAGTAATTCATCGCCTACAAAAGATTTTGGTATAAGTAGGACAAAAGATGAAAACGATCAAGATATTCAGAGGCCTTCTCAATCAACCTTGTCTATGTTATTCGTACCTGCAAGAAATTCAACCTCGACGAAGATAACCGAGGAGTAGTCTGGACAACTAAATAATAATTTAGTTCAAGTAATTGATGAGGTTCCGTCCAAGTCCAAGACATGGGCAGAACGGGCTAAAGATGATGAACATCAAAATAAGGGTAGCGAAAGAGAAAGATTACAGGAGAATTGCGCACCAATTTCAGGCAGTAATCTCAATCACAATGCACCAATTTTTGTGCTTAAGAGTAGTGAAAAATTACAACTCCGTTGGCTACTTCAATTGATAGCAATCAACATCATTAAGGGTGTGGTAAAACGACAATCAATAAGTTTGGACAAAAATTGATGAATTTTCTGGGGCAACAACTTGCTTTAGGGTATTTGGGACAACAAGAATTGACATTTTCAGGTATAAATTTTCAGAAAATTAATACTAGAGATAGGGCGCTTCTTAATAAACTAGTGCCTAAAAGTGCGATAGCAAAGAAGAATGAGTCAGGGGCCTTAGCGTTAGGACTTAGTCCTACTAACACTTACACTATTGATTTGGGAAAAGATTCTTTCGATGAGGATGAGAAAGATAATATGTTGGACATATTCTTTGATAAAGTGGCTAGGGATGGAGATATCTCAGCTAGGCCACAAAGAAGAGGAAGCAATAAAAAAAATGAAGACACAGGGAAGGCAACATAATTGGGATGGTAAAGTGAAGGAGGAGTTTGTTTCAAGGCACCTGCCGATGCGACATGCAAAGAAAAATCATATGACAGTGTTAATAGTTTCAACAAGATTATCTAATAAATTCAAGAAGAAATAATGAAATATCAATTGTTGTAAGATAGATTTGAAGAAGAAGACGAGGAAAATATTCCAGGTTATATTAGATGGTCAATCTATCTTTTTTAATTTATATATTTGTAAAAGGAAATTTGAGTTTGATAACTCAACTTTCTTCTTTTCTTTTATATTTTTGAATTATTTAAGCATCTCATTTGTAATATCATCATAGAGTGTATAACAAACTTTGTGATGATCATAAAATATCTCGTTGTAATGACCCTCCCGGTTATTTTCTCAATTTCTGTGTGTTTTCGATGTTTCGAGCCTTCCCATAGAGACAACAAGTTATTTATGACTTGCCAAAACTGTCGGTTTGATTTTCGGATAGTTCATTTGGGTTTTAGGCTCATTTTCCTGTTTAGGAGCTTTCGCTGTTAAGAAATTAGTCTCAGACTAAAACTCCTAGTAAATGGACTCCGATGAAAATTTTGACAAAACCATCAGCTCTGGAATGTTGATTTTAGGCTAGGGGCGCCCTTGGTCCGGATTCTGAGGCTTCTAGACTCGTTTTGGGCTATTGATCGGAAGTTGGTTAAAACGACATATGGGGTTTGGGGATCACATTTTACCGAAACAACCTATGATGAAATTTTATTTAATTCCATAGAGTCTAGAATGCCATTTTAGATGGGTTAGCATAGTTCGTTTGCATCCACGGGGTTCCGGATGAGCCCGAAGCACCCAAACAAAGTTTGGTAATTGCTGGTTTCTGGTGCCATCACCTCGGTGACCATCTTGGAGCCATGGCGAGGTCACCTTGGAGAATAAGAGTGGCACCTAGGTTATGGGAAGGCTAGAAAGCAATAGGGGCGCCTGGGTGGCTCTATTGGCGCCATGGCAATAAAAAACCAGTTTTTTAAGCTTGAACCCTCTTCAACCCAAATCTTTTTCCCTCCATTTCCAAACCTCCTTAAACACCATTTGAGATCCAAAATCAGTTGGGGAAAATCAATTTAAGGCCGAGGATTTTTGAGAAAGTCAAGTCAACCTTTATCTCGTCTGAATCTCGTAAGTTCCTAGCTCCTCTTTCCTTGATTTCTCAATTTTTGATTCTTGATTACTCTAAGTTGGGGGCTGATTTGACTAAGCTATCAAGCTCATATTATGCTCA
Source organism: Capsicum rhomboideum (assembly GCA_031232105.1). Classification (NCBI taxonomy): domain Eukaryota; kingdom Viridiplantae; phylum Streptophyta; class Magnoliopsida; order Solanales; family Solanaceae; genus Capsicum; species Capsicum rhomboideum. The sequence goes on along the minus strand of CP124714.1, from coordinate 148,084,531 downwards.
AATTTTGGGCAGAAGTTCCTTGAGTTATGAGGGACCTAATGATAGGTCCAGTTTCTGGATTTCGTGCGTGGGTCCTAAGGGCCCATTTTAGATTCGATTTTTGACCTGGAGTATTATGTAGCAATATTAGTATCGTTTTACCCCTATTAACATGTAGATTATGATTTTGATAGTACGATATTATTTTTGAGATCATGAGACAAAAATGAGCAATTCGAGAACTGTTCGAGATTGCAATTCGGCTACAAGGTAGGCTTTGGTCTATTTTTCTCTATGAGATTGTGTATTGTATAGATTGCATGCTAGGTAGGGATTATAGGATAGGTTTATACCTAGTAATACCATGACTTAACCTATTTAAGGGATTCAGACTAGAATTGTGACCCGAACCTTAGCCTAGAATACCTGTGAGGATTTTAGGATCTTATTGTATCAGATTATGGACTTGTTTGACCATAGTTTGACATGAATGACCCATTAGTATAAGAATTACCATATTACTTAGTAAATGGACGGTATTTCCTCGATTAGATCCTTCTAGTTGCTTAAGGTCCTTATTTACCTTTGTTTCCCGAATTATGATGTTGGCATATGTTAATATATATATATATATATATATATATATATATATATTGTTGGGTTTGAGGCCGTGGTTACTATACTATTTGGTCAGCAGGTTAGTACTTTATCCTTAGAAATAATGTGGTTATAGTTTTGGATGCGTAGACGTTTACGGTTGTATTGTTTGGATAGTGGTGATGGCATGCATACATTTAGGCGCATTTACACTTATTTAGTGGTACCATTCCAGTTAAAACCTTGATTTTACTGCTGTTTTATAAAATGGGATTTATTCCCACCTTCCTTAACTTTAAAATTGATTCTTTGAAAATGGAAGTCGTACCACTCCTATTATTGATTTATGACGTCTTAAACTAAACATATTATTTTGAAAATTTGACCGAGGATGATTTCGATCCACTATTGATCCACTCTTTTTTATCACTATTTATTCACTTCGATCGAGGGAGATTTTGACCCTTTTCTACATTACTATACTAGTTTAGTCCCGGATTCGATCTTGGGCAGTGGATTTACGGATATACACTTATTCAGCTTCGGTACAATTCCGGTGATTCTTATTATACCTTATCTCTCTCTCCAATACTGGATGAAGTATATTGGTTATGATGGATCATACAAGTCCTGGTTTGGGACCAGACAGTGTATACAGATATTCTGAATCCCCTATGGGCCCCTTCGTCCGATGAGCCACAGTACCAGAGAAGTCCGTAGGTCCTGTCTTTGCTATCTACCAAGCTGGAGGAGGTGTATACACTAGGTACGTTATGGCACTTGATTGTTTGATGTTACTGGATTATCCTTGCATTTATTCATTAATATGCATTGCCTATCACCATTATAAATTATTTGGCGCCTGTATCTATTGGTTTTATGGGGGCCTTTTAGGTACACATTATGATTGTTATTTACTGAGTGTTTGTTTGTGCCTCTTCGGGCTTATGGGGTCCGATTAGAATTATTGATTTTCCAGACTAGTCGGTTATTTTATTATTTGGTTATTATTGTATTGCTTATGGAAGAACTGGTTACAGATTGGTACCCGAGGTTGTAGGTATGCTTCAAGTTCCCTTATTATTTACTATGGTAAGTTGGATTATCATTGGACTATCTTATGATTATGCATATTATGTTTATAGACCCTGGTTATGCTAGAGTTAGCTCCCTTATTATTTATGATCCTTGAGATGTTAGACTAGTTCCCTTAGAGTAGTAACTTCGAGTTTGGTTGTCGGTATAGAGTATTATATATGTATATACTCTTTTCTAGCCATGATTTGTATATCATTTCCTTCTTTCCTACTATAATTGTACATTGTATATACCTTTTTTTACTTTATTATTGTATATTTTATATCTCCTTCTTCACTTTACTATCGTATATTGGCTAGCTAATTATGGTATTGCACTCTATCCTAGATTATTGGTAGTTCATGATAGATTATCCTTATTGCTTCCTTAGCATGATTATGATTTGTTCCTTTAGTAGTTACTTGTAGTTTATATTCCTGCTTTTCATATTGTTTATACTTGAATTATCCTTGGAGCTCAGTCGGCCGATGCCTACTGTGTACCTCGTGTTTGGTACTCATACTATACTTCTGCAGCTTGCAGATCATAGTACAAGTTATCATCGCTGATGTGTGCATCATGTGGAGCAGCCATAGATCAGATATTAGTAGTGAGCTCCTGACGTCCGGAGTGTTCCTGCTCTCCCTCTTATTTTTGGACTGATCTCTGTCTTGTATTTCAGAGACAACTTTGTATACATTTATTTTGTACTTTACTTTGTACTCCTAGTATATTAGAAGCTCTTGTACTGACTTCACCAGGTTTTGGGGGTATATTTACTTCTTCTTGCCTTCTTTCTCATTGTTATTTAGTTTTGCTTTCGCCTTTATTAGTCCGTTACTAGCTGTTCCAGAATATTGGTTGGCTTACCTACTGATGGATTATGGTAGGTGCCATCATGACCTGAGAAATCGAGTTGTAACAAATTGGTATCAGATTATAGGTTTACTGGTATTGTTGGTACAAGAGCTAAGTGCCTAGTAGAGTCTTGCGGATCGGTACGGAGACATCTGTATCCTATCTTCGGGAGGCTTTAGGGCATTCTTAAGAAATTCCAATTCTTGATTCCTTATCATGTGTTCATTCTTCTATGAACCTTTAAGTGCTTGTTTTGACTCCAGTCTTTCCCAGATGGATAGCACGACATTTTCGGTAGATGCGGACGAGACTTCTGCACATGTTACCATAGTTTCAACTCATAGTCGGGATAGAGAGTTAGATTTGATATTTAGAATCTTCAGCGTCAACCAGAGGGTCAGGGACCAGCCTAGGCTCTGACAGAGTTTGCGACCGCCTCAGTTTTTCAGGATACAGTATTGGGGATTTCATGTCTTTTCTGGATACTTCACAGTCAGTGGTAGTCCCTGGTACATCGAGTGGTTCTCAGACCAGAGTTGGGTTTGTTGGTGTTCAACAGGGATCTTTACCAGTTTCAGAGTATGAGATTGGGTTTCTCAAGTGGGCCAGACATACTCCTATGTTATTTCCTACAAAGCGTAAGATAATGCATGGATTTATCAGAGGATTGACTTTACCACTCCGCTTGGCGACGGAGCATTTGATAGCAGCTGGGTCTACATTCTTTCAGATTATTGATCATACGACGAATACAGAGAGGGCATGTATTGATACATATGGAGGTGGTAGTAAGATACCGTATTAGCAGTTCAGTATTAGTGGTATACCGCCCAGAGGTAGGGATCCTCCAGTAGATATCAACATCATTTGCAACATATCAGGTCCGTACAGGTAGCACCTTAAGTTATGGGTGATTCTCAGGTAGGTCATGGTGGTCACCTTGGATAGGGTTCTAGTCAGATATTAGGGGTATTTGATCTAGGTCTTCAGGTCATGGCATCCATCCTGGGTCAGCAGGTTCAGTGCTTCAGAGAGTTCTAGGGGCATGTTTTGATGGTGGGGAGATTGGCCATTGGCCTAGGGAGTGCCGCAGGCGTGAGTTGGTCAGCTTATTGGGGTCAGCTCGTGTTTTTTTCCAGGTTAGAGCTTCAGGGATTTGTTACGACAGTAGAGGGACAGGTCATTAGTCCAGAGAGTATCCATGATATGGCATTATTGAACGCTCAGTGCAGCCAGATCAGTCTCGTAGAGATGTGGTACCTTCGAGAAAAGATAGTGCTCTTATTTAATAAATATGTGGTCCCTGCTATGCCTGATTAACTAATCAAATTTGGAAAAGAAAATGAGCCTTATAAGATGAAGTAATATTATTTTTATTTACTGGTCTTCTATAAATAAGGAATGAAAGGAACAAATGTCTGATTTTAAAAGCAAAAACCAGAATTAAGTCTGAAAAATATTTTTGGCATTAAGGCTGAAAATATTTTTTGGCATTATGGCTGAAAACGTTTTGCCTCTTCCCTTCCCTTCTTCAGTAGAGAATTGGAATAAATAGGGGCTGATTTTCAGAAAGATATTGATCCTTTTCAGAAAAAAAATTAACTTGCCACACAAGTTTGATTGAAAAAGTCAGTCAGAAAATAGTAGAAGGTTGCAGACCTGGAGACCACGACGTTAAACGAGTTTTATGAAAGCTTCGAGAGGTAAGTAGCTTTCTTAATTCGGTTTTAGTTTATATCATCTAGTTATTATGTAAGTTTGTGATCCTTGAGGATTACTTCCACTGTGCACGTTCTAATGAAATAGATAGACAAGTAAAGTATTTTTCTACTTGCTCAACTCAAGTGGAGAAAAGGTAAAATACTTTTCTACTTGTTGTGCAGGAAAGGCAAAACAAATTATTTACCTAAATTTTTTATGAATATGTACTACTTTTCATGAACTTGAAGTGGTATTCAAATTCTTGAAATAGTGGGGGTTGATGAAATGAGAAAAATAGTCATCATGAAAAATGTGATGTTGCACTTTAGATAATGAGTTTTTTTTTTAAAAAAGTGTTACAAGTGCATATATTAGTCTTGGAATAAATCACATGTTACTATTTGCATATGAGTTGATGTCTTTGGCTTTAAACATGCATGTTATCAAATAAATGAAAAATATTGAGAAGCCATTTTGACATAAAAAAATGGGTGAGATAAATTTCATTTTAGGAATGAAAAATACCTAAAGCATGTGATGAACTTTTCCTTGACATGTCACATTATGGTGAAAAAAAATTGTGAAATACATTTTGTTGATTGTAGGAGCCATGCAACTCCTTTTGATTCAAATATGTGAAAGTGGTGTGACAAATAAAAAAAAAGGAGTTTGCTAGCCTAATAAAAAAAGAGATATGTGGCTAATTGCACTTGGCTTGAAATTGTGATGCAGTAAAAGTACTTAGCAAGTACAAGCAAACTGGGTATATTTACTTGGTAAGAAAGTTGTGGCTTATTTTATTAAAATAAATAAATCCTACTATACTTAAAAGTGTTTTTGATGCAAATGAAAAAATTGGTGCTATTTGTTGAAATGAAAAAAAAGCAAAGTATTATTTGCTAACTCTATCGTGGAGGTTGAACTAATTATTTTAGGTTCAACTAGTGAAAACGTGAATTGATCAATTACTTTATTTTGAGAAATTAATTTCTCTAGTTTTGAGTTATTGTGATAGCACCAATATTATTGGTAGAGTTTGAAACTGTTATTATAATAGTAAATTCGGACCCATAAGGAGAAAATAATATTATGATTATATTTGACATGTGGTACCCCTAAATGATTATGTCAAATCTTGTGATAATCTTGCAGATGAGCTAACCAAGGCCTTGACAAGATAAAGGGTCTGAATCACATCGAGGGGGAGGAATGAAGTCTATAAAAATACATGAATCATATATAAGGAAACCCAAACTGAGGAGTAGAGATCCTATAACTAGGTTCAATGGGAAGAACGAATTATATGATGACTTGGTGTGGGATGCACTATTATTTAATCCCTTTCTATAATGTGAGTGCATTTTGTTCCTGTAATGATTTGTGAAGTTTGAGTTTAAAAAATTCTTAATGAAATTTTGTATCTCGTATGAGTGGGGTGTCTATATTTCAGGATCACCCTTTACAAATTTCACCTATGTGAGTGTGGAAGTAGGCCGCTTCATATGAGAATTGGGCTTATTCTAAAAAACGCTAATGAAAAGTCAGGATAGCACATGGCCGTAATGTGCTGGCTATTAAAGCTTATGTCAACACCTTGATTATTGTGTGTAGGCAATAATACTTTATTTTCCTTAAGTAGTCATAGTTCAAGTCTGAGACCACTATTGACTCTGGAGTAAAGTTTACTATTTTAATGAGTGAAGGTTCAATGCAGAGCATACCTTCATTATGCATAGTAGTCTCCCTTCGACTAAATTGGTGAACTCTCTTGTGTGAAATATTAAAACGAGTGGGGGATTGTTGGATTATGTTACATTTTAATATTACAAAATATTAAGTGTTTGCCAACATCAAAGTTAATGTGCAACCATGCTGCATTTCCTTCTACGTTAGTGGTAGGAAGAAATTGGCTATTAAACCTTTGTAACTTATTTGGCCATTAGTTGGCTTAAATCTCTTGTAACCTCTAATCCATTATTCATCTCTTTATGTCTTGTAACTTATATAACTCATGTAACATCTATACTTTTCATCTACCCACTTAATATGTCACTACTCCCTCATTTTCTAGACGGAAGAATTACTACACCTATATAAAAAGTATTTTCTTCCTTGTGTTGAGTAGATGAGAAGTAGTATTTTGGGTGATGTGAAATATTATATTTTGAATTAGTGTAGTGAAAGAGAGAGTTGAGATCTACCATCTTGATATTCGTAATTTTTTAAACTGTGACAAAACATGGATCTCCTTAAAATTATTGGTGTAATATACCACAGTAATTAAATTATAGTTGAAAACATAAAATAACAAAAATGAATAAATAAATATTCTTCAGGCCGAGGCACGGATATCTTGCTCTTTTTAAGGAGATTCAAGCACATTGTGGCATAATCTACACCGATCCAGCAGTATCACTCTTGACTTGTCTCCTCCAGGATACAACAGTCCATCACAATGTACAACTCAAGCAACTCTAGATTTGTTGAAGAGTCCAAAGCTCCACTATAAAAATAATTTCCTTCAATATATAATTACTTTCTTTGTATAGTGAATATAGTTGAAGACTTAAAATATTTTCTTTTTCTCAAAGCTCTCTTTCACTAATATAATTACTCTGATACCAATTATAAGAAAATGCACAGTGAAAGCAATTCTCATGGATCACAGAACTTACATATTAACTAGATAACGTAACCTTAAACGAAAATCAGAAAGCTACTTACCTGTTGAAGCTTTCACAAAATTCGTTCAATGCCTTGGTCTCCAGATCTGTAGGCTTCTATAACTTTCTAGCTAATTTTCTTCAACCAACACTTATGTGGACAAGTTAAATTATTAAGAAAAAGTATTTCAAGGTGTATCAGAATGATGAAAAATCAGCCCCTATATATCCAACTGAACTTGAAGTTGTAAGGGTTTTTTCGTCCATTATTTCACACTTTTTTCCACTTAAGACCGGTCATTAATTTCAACATTAAGTCAATAAATATTTTTTGTCCATTATGACCAATGTTTAATAGGTGTCTTAATTTTTGTCATCAATAGGATTTTATTCCTATTAAAAAAAATCGTGAAAACTTTCTAGCTTCTTTTTCTTTTCAAATTGGTTAATTAGTCAGGCATAATAGGATCCTCAAATTTATTATGTGAGGCTTCCAATTATGATATTAATTCTCAAAAGAATGAATTATCATATCACAATAAATTATAAATTATTTCACTAAAAATTTGTAATTGCACTTCTCGATTTAATTTCAAAATCTACCATTACATCTTATTTAACTTTCCATATTAGAATTACCGACGCCAATCAATTAAATCAAATTTTTGAACAAATTTAATTTATTGATTAATTTAATCTTTTATTTTATATGCTTAACTTATTTTATATGACGGATATAAAATCCACCTGCAGGGTTTTCACGTGAAAACTTATAAACAACCACAAAGGGTTGTCTTCTATCTCAAGTCCAAGACATGGTTCTATCAACTAATTATTATTTCACTAGTGTGATTTGTTATCACCCAATCTATTAGGAATATATTGACTTATAATAGAGTTTCACCTTTTAATAGATTAAAATAATAAATCAAACTACATAGATCATAATAATTATATCAAGATTAGGAGTATAAGTACATGTAATGGGCTAGAAAAGTTGTTTATTAATATTCAGAACGTAAATGAACATCTCTACTTGGTCCGTTCAGTACATACAAAATGTACTAGCACAAGAAGTTGGAATATTACCACTCCCATAATTAAGATCAAATTATATTTAATCTTGTGCTACAATCATCAAGATGTTTGTCCTACTTCATCTTTGATTGTGAACATTAATTTTATAAATTACAAGAACCGATAATTTTAATCTTTCGTGTATGAGTTAAATAACTCCATATACAAAATCGTCTACTATATAAGTAAAGGACACACACGTTAACACAATGATCTATTCAAAATAAAGACTTTATTAAATTAAGTAAATAAAATAAATTATCTTTACATGGGATGAAAATATAATACTATAACATATACCACATGGTTAATAGTAAATCCTAACAATATCCCACTTAGACTTATAACCATGCATTCACAACTCTAACATCCATTTCTTCCACATGCTTATCAAAAGCCTTCTATGTCAAGCTCTTTGTAAACGGGTTCGCCAGATTATTCATCGACTCAATCTTTAATACTTTCACATCACCCATTTGAGTTATATCCCGAATCAAGTGATATTTTCTCTAAATATGCTTACTTCTTTTATGGCTTCGTGGTTCTTTCGAGTTTTCAATCGCACCACTATTTTCACAATAAAGTGTAAGTGGTGCTTGAGCCGAAGGAACCACTCCAAGCTCTTTCAAAAAGTTTTCTATCCAAACAACCTCTTTGGCCGCCTCAGAGGCAGCTACATATTCGCCCTCCATGGTGGAATCAACAACACATGATTGCTTGATGCTTCTCCAACTTATGGCTCTACCTCCTAAAGTAAACACATATCCTAAGGTAGATTTGCTCGAATCTCTATCTAACTGGAATTATAAATCTGTATGCCCAAGTGACACTAGATTGTCTAAGCGAAAAACAAGCATGTAATCCCTATTCCTCTTTAGGTACTTGATTATATGCTTGACTACAGTCCAATGTTCTTTCCCAGGATTTGTAATGACCCTCCAGGTCATTTTCTTAATTTCCACACATTTCGACATTTTGAGCCTTTTCACAATGGCTATATGTCATTTATGACTTACTGAAACTGTCGATTCGGTCATCAGACAGTTCGTTTGGATTTTAGGCTCATTTCCTTGTTTTGGAGATTTCGCTGTTAAGGAATTGGTCTCAAACCAAAACTCTCAGTCAACAATCTTATATGGAAATTCTGACAGCACTCTCAGCTCCAAATCATTGATTTTAGGCTAGGTGGACCCTTGGTTTAGGTCTCGAGGCTTCCAGACTCGTTTTAGGCTATTGGATAGATTTGATGAAAAATGTAACTATAGGTGTGGACCCCACATTTAGTCGAAACAATCTCGTATGAAAGTTTTGATAGTTCCATGGAGTCCGAAACGTCAAATTTGGTATGGTAGCATAGTTCTTTTATGCGTACGGGTTCCGAATGAATCCCGAGCACCCCGTCAGAGTCTATTTGGACTTAGCAAATTTTGATGCCTCAAGTTGCTGGTGTAGCCTCTTAAGCGGCCAAAGGACCTCTTAAGCTGCAAGGCCATCGCTTAAGCGATGCGAATAGCCAAGCCATAGTCACTTTAGCGACCATCTTATCGCTTGAGCGATAGTCATTTTAGCGACCAAGGTGTCTCTTAAGCAAACCCCGCCTCTCCTGATCCATCTCTTTAGCGATAAATCATCGCTTAAGTGGTAGTCACTTCAGTGACCCAGTAGTTGCTTTAGCGGCACCTAGGGTGTTAAATCCCCCATCTTTTCCAGATTTCTGTCATTTTTCTAGGACTTTTCTCTCTATTTTTGAGAACTTAAAAAGTAGTGAAGTGTGGGGAATCTTCCATTAAAACTAAGGTAAGCTAGTCCATCACTCCTATGTCATTTTCCATTGTTTTCTCCATCGGATTCCATACCTTTTCATGGTAAATTCTTATAAATTAGGCCTTTGAATTCCTAACTTTGTGGGCTAATTTTGGCCCCGATTTATGTCCCACTTATGCTGAACTTTTGCGCACACATTTCTTATCCTTAGAGGGACCTCGTGATAGATTCAATTTTTTGAATTCCATTTGTGAGCCCCGCGGGCCCACCCTTGACCCAAATTTTGACCCGACCTTTTATATAGATATTTGGGTTTTGTCTTACTCATTTTGTCATATAAATGATTGTTTTGATAGTGGCAGCATTTTGGGATCGTGGAGCAAAGTCGAGTGATTTATGGATGATTTAAGATTTGCGGTTCGGCATCGAGGTAGGTTTTGGTCTACTTTTCTCTATGAGATTGTGTATAGTATAGTTTGCATTCTAAGTAAGGATGATAGGATATCTTTATGACTAGTATAGCATGACTTAGCCTATTTGGAGAATTTGAGGTAGAAATGTGACCCGAACCTTAGTGTAAAATACTTGTCATGGACATAGAATCCTATTACCCTCGATTATAAGCATGTTAACCATAGTTTGATATTAAGAATCCTCTAGTATAAGATTTACCATTTTATTTAGTGAATTGGACGATATTTCCCCAATTAGATCCTTTAGTGACGTTATGCCCTCACTTATCATAGGTTCCCGAGTTATGAGGCATTATTATTGTTGGTTATATGTTGTTGGGCCTGAGGCCGTGGTACTATGCCAGTTGGAATCCAGGTGAGTATTTTATCCCTAAAGGTGACATGACTCTAGATTACAGAGGCTTCGGCGCTTATGGTGTAGTGTTTGGATACTAGTAATGACATGCATACTTTTAAGCACATTTATGCTCACTTAGTGGTACGATTCCAACCAAAATCTTGATTTTAATATTGTTTTCTAAAATGGGATTTATTCCCACTTCCATTTTTAAAATAGATTCTTTTACAACGAGAATCGTGCCACCTTATTTAATGAATGATGAGCTTTGGAACTAAAAATGTTGTTTTGGAAATTAGACCAAGGTTGATTCCGGTCCATTAATAATCCACTCTTTTACCACTACTACTTACTTCGATCGAGAGAGATTTCGACCCTTTCGATGCTATTATGCCAATTTAACCCCGAACTTGACCTCGAGCAATGGATTTACAGACTTACACTCTTTTAGTCACAGTTCGAGTCTGAGCACTTATTATAATTATAAATCTCTCTGGTATTGGATGGAGTAGATTGATTATGATGATTATTGGAAGTCCTGGTTCGGGATTAGGTAGTGTATACAGATATCCCGAGTCCCCTAGGGGCCCTTAGTTTGTAAGCTGCAGTACCGGAGAAGGATGTTCGCTGGAGGTCCTTCCTTTGCGAGCTACTAAGCTTTAGGAGTGTATACACATGGTACATTATGGCACTTGGATCGGGTATGGTATTTATGATTATGTTGCGCTCATTCATTTATATGCATTGCCTATCACCAGTATGATTGTTCGGCGTTTATATCTATCAGCCTTATGGGGGGTTGTATAGGTATAAACTATGATTGTCGTTTGCTGAGTGCTTCCGTGAACCTTCTGGACTTATGAGGGTCCGGTTAGGTATTTGTCTGTCTTGAATAGCTGGTTACTTATTATTGGTTATTATGGTTAATTCGTGGCAGGTTGGATATGGACTAGTACCCTAGATTGTTGGTACATTTCTGATTCCTTTCTTTATTTTTATGAGTTATATTATTGTTAAGTTACCTTATGATTAGTCTCATTTCAGTTAGAGACCTCGATTATGCTAGTGTTAGCTTTTCTTCTTTGTTATGCCCCTTGAGATGTTAGGTTGGCTCCCTCAGGTTATTACTTTTGAGTTAGTACTACATGTATGTATATATATATATGGTATTACCATATATCCCTCTCTTTCTTTGTCTATTCATATTGTATATGTATTCCTTGGTCTTGTATACTACTACATATCCTTTTTTCACTCTTCATTGGTATATTGGCTAGTGATATACGGTATTGTACTTTAGTTCCTGAACACTGTTAGAATGGAATAGAGTATCCTTATTGCTCCATTAGCCTCATTAGGCTCAGTTTTCCTGGATAGTTGCATGCAGTTATATTCTTGCTTACATGTTATTTATGCTTGCATTATCTTTGGAGCTCAGTCGACTGATGCCTACTGAGTACCACGTGTTTGGTACTTATACTACACTTCTGCAGCCTGCAGATCATAGTATGAGTTCTCGCCGTTGACGTGTGCATCATGCGGAGCAGCTATGGATCAGAGATATAGGGCGAGCTCCTAACGTTGGGAGTATTCCTGGTCTCCCTCTTATTGATTAGACTGCTCTCTATTTTGTATTTCAGAGACGACTTGTACTTGTATTTATTTTGTATTTCACTTTGTACTTCTGTTGTATTAGAAGCTCTTGTACTGACTTCACCAGGTCTTGGGGTTGCTTTATATATATAGTAGTCTCTTTATCATATTCATTCCGTTGCTTTCTTTCATTTCTCTTGATAGTCCGTTACTAGCTGTTCTGGATTATGGGTTGGCTTACCTACGGGTGGGTTATAGTAGGTGCCATCACGACCTTAGAAATTAGGTCGTGATAGGATTAGATTGAAATCTGCTAAGCATGCCAACAACAAAACAAATATCAGGTCTGATGCACAACATAGCATACATGAGACTCCCTACAGCAGAAGCATAAGGGACCACCTTTATTCTCTCTATTTCATCAGTCAATCTGGGTAACTGACCCTTTTGATAGAGTAATTCCATGCCTAAAAGGAAGGAATCCATTTTTGGAATTTTACATGTTAAACCTCGCAAAAATAGTGTCAATATAAAGCGCTTGAGATAAGCCTAATATTCTTTGTTTGCGATCTCGCATGAGCTTGATCCCAAGGATATGAGCCGCTTCTCCCAAGTCTTTCATATTGAAACGTGAGGACAACCACTCCTTAACATAATTCAACAAGCTCACATTATTTTTTATGAGCAAGATGTCATCTACATACAAAATCAAAAATGCTACTTTGTCTCTGTACCACTTTTTATAGATGCATGCCTCATTTTTACATTAACCAAAATTAAAAGTCTTAATCGAACTGTCAAAACAAGTATTCCACAACCTAGATGCCTGTTTTAAACCATAAATGGATTTACTAAGTTTACAAAACTTATGTTCATTGCCACTTTTCATGAAACCTTCTGGTTGTACCATATAAATGCACTCATCAAGACTTCTATTTTGAAAAGCTGTCTTGACATGCATTTGTCAAATCTCATAATCATAATGAGCAGCAATGGATAAGAGAATCCTAATGGATTTAAGCATGACTACCGGTGAAAAGGTTTCCTTATAATCAATTCCTTCTTTTTGAGTGTACCTTTTCGCAACAATCCTAGATTTAAAAGTTTACACTTTTCCCTCCACATCTCTCTTTTTCTTATAGATCCATCTACAACCAATGAGTTTGACTCCCCTATGAGCAAGATGACATCTACATACAAAATAAAAAATTCTACTTTATCTCCATCCCACTTTTTATAGATGCATGCCTCGTTTTCACATTGAACAAAACCAAAAGTCTTAATCAAACTGTTAAAACAAGTTTTTCATACCCTAGATACCTGTTTTAATCCATAAATGGATTTCTTTTTACAAAACTTATGTTCATTGCCACTTTCCATGAAACCTTCTGGTTGTGCCATATAAATGCACTCATTAAGACTTCCATTTAAAAAAGGCGTCTTGACATCCATTTGCCTAATCTCATAATCATAATGAGCAACAATGGATAAGAGAATCCTAATGGATTTAAGCATGGATACCGGTAAAAAGGTTTCCTCATAATCAATTCTTTCTTACATCTAACAAATACTGTAATTAGAAAATTATGATTCCTAGACATGTTTTGTTAATCAAATAGATGTATAAATCATGTGTTGATGGTTGTTGATGATGTTAATCATTTTTGGAATATATGTTTATCATCAAGAAAATAGAAAATTAATTTTACATGTTTTTTATGAATTTCGTGAAAATTAATTTTCTGAATTAAAGATATTGTGAAGAGTTATGACTATGCCCAACTATAGTCGTTACTCATACAGTCTAACGAGTGGTGTGGTGGAAAGGCAAAGCTGTCTGGGCAGTCCATCTTACACTCGCAAGCAGTGTTGCCAATTAATGCCAAACTATTTTTCTGAATTAAGGGAAAATTTGTAAAGAATTTTGTATCCGCCCAACTACCTCTATTATTTTAATTCCTTAACAAGTAGTTTAGTGGTAAGGACAAGCTCCTTGCAGGCAACTTTGTTGACCCTCGCAAGCAGCCTTGTCAATGATTGTCAATTTGGTCGGTTTTGGAGTTTTTTAAATTTTGACGAACTTCTACTAACCTAAAATTTGGTAGGTTCATAAAAAATGATGCACTGAGCAATACTCACCGTGTTACTATGACATAGGCACTTTTTTGGCCATTCAGAGTCGTTTTGATGGGTTTTTAGGCATTTTTGTGTTTTCTTAAAAATTAAAAATCTGAATAAATTGTTTTTTGTAAACCAGTGGTAGTAGGGTTCATTCCTTATAGTTTACCATGATTAATTATAGTAAATAATATGAGCTTGCATATTGACGTAGGTCATCTTCCCCATCGGATAAACTTTTATAGTATAATACTATTTTTGATGACTTGTATTAACTTTCCAACTAGTTACCTGTTGGTTTAATGGTATAGAGACTTATGAAATATGATATTTATCTAACTTAAATTAGCAGTTTACTCTCTAACTGAGTTGGTTCTGTTTTATTTAAGAGATAATATATCATACATTGAATGTATATTTGCTTGAATAGTTAAGTTTGCCTAACGAATCTAATTGTTTCCGTGCATGATTATATGTGTCATGTGTTTTTATGATTTTTATCATTGTTACTGCATGTCTAATGATCTATTTTAAGTATATAACAGATTAACCATGTCTTCATTCAATCCCTTAACCTCTATCCTAAATTAAAATAAATTGGAAAACCCTAATTATATTGGCTGAAAATGGAATTTGGACATTGCCCTTACTGCTGAAGGCTTTAAATTTGTGTTGGTTGAGGAATGCCCTATAAATCCAGTTGATCCCACTGATGATAAAATCAAAGCCTATGATAAGTGGGCTAAGGCTGACGAGATGACAGATGCTACATTCTTGCCTCCATGGCAAATGTCTTGCAACATCAATATCAGTCTATGACTTCTGCTTTTGATATGCTCGAACTCTCAGAGAGATGTTTGGTGAGCAGAATCGTGCGGCAAAGAAGATGGCCATGAAAGCCCTTTTGACCGCAAAAATGGGTGAAGGATTATTCGTAAGGGAGCATGTTTTAAAGATAATGAGTTTGTTGAATGAGCAAAAAATTATTGGTGCAGTTATTGATTAGGAATCTCAGGTAGAGATGGTCCTACAGACTCTGCCAGACAGTTTTCAGCTGTTTCGCTTAAACTATAACATGAATAAGATGGGCTTGTTTCTTGAAAAACTACTAAATGAACGCAAGCGGTTGAATCTATCATTAAGCAACAAGCTCTTCCAGCTGCATTTATAGTTGACAAACCTTCATCTTCATCTTCTAAGCCAAAAGGAGAAAAGAAAAAGAAGAAGCCCCATAAGGTTTTGGCACCTGGAGGTGCTAATGGTGGTTTGGCTAAGCCTAAGGGCAAGTGCTATCATTGCAAGCAACCTGGTCACCACAAGAAATAGTGCCCCAGCTACCTAGCCAAGATGCAAAATTAAGGTACTTCTTTTTCATATGTCTTTGAAACATTTTTAACGACTGCTTTTACCAAGTTTTGGGCTATAGATTCGGGAGCCACTAATCATATCTGTACTTTTTTGCAGGGGTTTTAGGAAACACGATGCCTAAGTGAGAATGAAGTCAGCGTGTTCCAAGCAAATGGGGAACCAATACAAGCCTTAGCTATAGGGAATATTTTTATTTCGTTTAGTAGTTCTAGATTTTTAACTTTGAAGAATGTTCTCTACGTACCTTCTATATGAAGGAATTTAATTTCAGTTTAAAAAATAATAGATGCTGGTTACAATGTTTATTTTGCTAATAATTGTGCAATTATTAAGTTTAATAAGCATTTTATAATTTTTGCTCCTAGAATACATGATCTGTTTGTATTTGATGTATTTCATAATATGCTACAAACAATGAAACTTAATAATGTTGATCAATCACATAAAAGAAAACGCATTTATGAATTGAGTGAAACATACTTATGGCACTTATGTCTAGGTCATATTAACATAAATAGGATCTCATGGTTGGTTTTTGATGGACCTTTGAGTTCATTGAAACTGGAGGCACTTTCAACTTGTGAATCTTGTTTAAAAGGAAAAATGACCAAGAGACCACCTTTTCCTTCTAAAGGAAATAAAGCCGATAATAAGTTAGAATTAATTCATTCTGATTTGTGTGGTCCTATGAATATACAAGCAAGATATGGTTTTGAGTATTTTGTGACTTTCATAGATGATTACTCGAAATATGGATAAATTTATTTGTTTTGCCGTAAATCTGAATGCTTTGATAAATTTAAAAAATTTAAGATAGAAACGAAAGAGCGACATAATAGACATATCCATACATTACGATCTGATCATGGTAGTGAATGCCTTTTTGCAGAATTCATTAAGTACTTGTCAGAATTAGGAATTACATCTCAATATTCTGCTCTGGGAACACCACAACAAAATGGTATGACAGAACGAAGAAATAAAACTCTTATGAAAATGGTTAGATCAATGTTAAGTTATTCAGATTTTCCCTTTTCTTTTTAGGGGTATGCATTAGAAACAACAAATTATATTCTGAACTTGGTTTCTTCAAAATTGGTACATTTAACCCCATTTGAATTGTGGAGTGGGTGCAAGCCTAGTCTACGATATATTCGGGTTTGGGGTTGTCCAGCACATGTGCTAAAAGGAAAAACTGATAAATTGGAATCTAGGACATAAATGTATGTTTTTATTGGATATCCAAAAGAAACGAAAGGGGGTTTATTTCATTGTCCTAAGGAACATAAGGTAATTGCCCAACAAATGCCAGGTTTCTGGAAGAGGATTATTTAATGAACTATGTTCCTAGAAGTAAACTCGTTTTACAGGAATTGGCCAATAGAACAACAACTAATGAAACACAAGAACGAATTTCAAAAATTGTTATTGACATACCACTGCATCTAGCTAGTGGGAGAAATGTCAGTAGGTAAGAGGTTACACAAGAGCAAACACTTGACATCCCGCTACTTCAAAGTAGTGGAAGTAATGTCGAGCAACCTGCAATTGTGGAGGAAGACATTCAGGGTAATGTCGAGCAACCTGCCATTATGCAGGTAGATGTTCAGGCTGTATAGAATTTAGTTCCAGATGTAGCGGATCATGTAGTGACTAGTCATCATAGTGGGAAATTTATTAGAAAACCTTTACTGTTTGCGATCTTGGGAGAATCGTACGATAGAATCCCTGAGGAGCCTAATACAGAACCCCTTAATTATGCTGAAGCACTACATGACAAAGATGCTGAAATGTGGATTGCTACTATGAAATCTGAAATGGAGTTTATGTACTCAAATCAAGTTTGGGATCTTGTAGAACCACCTACGGGAGTCAAATCAATTGGTTGTAGATGGATTTATAAGTAAAAGAGAGGTGTGGATGGAAAAGTACATATTTTTAAGGCTAGGCTTGTTGCAAAATGATTCACTTAAAAAGAAGGAATTGATTATGAGGAAACCTTTCGCCGGTAGCCATGCTTAAATCCATCAGGATTCTCTTATTCATTGCTTCTTATTATGATTATGAGATTTGGAAAATAGACGTCAAGACAACTTTTCTTAATGGAAGCCTTGATGAGTGCATTTATATGTCACAACCATTGGGTTTAATAAAAAGTGGCATTGAGCACATATTTTGTAAACTTAAGAAATTCATTTATGGGTTGAAACAGGTATCTAGGACATGGAATACTTGTTTTGAAAATTCGATTAAGACTTTTGATTTTGATCAATGTGAAAATGAGTCATGCATCTATAAAAAATGGGATGGAGACAAAGTAGCATTTTTGATTCTACGCGTAGATGACATCTTGCTCATAGAAAATAATGTGACCATGCTGAGTTCTGTTAAGGAGTGGATATCCTCACGATTTGATATAAAAAACTCGAGAGAAGTGGCTCATATCCTTAGGATCAAGCTCATGCGAGATTGCAAGCAAATGATATTAGGTTTATCTCAAGAGCTTTATATTGACACTATTCTTGCGGGATTTAGCATGAAAAATTTCAAAAAGGGATTTCTTTATTTTAGGCATGGAATTACTCTATCAAAGGATCAGTCACCCAAAAAGACCAATGAGATAGAGAGAATGAAAGCGGTCCCTTTTGCTTCTGCTTTAGGGAGTCTTATGTATGCTATGTTGTGCACTAGACCTGATAATTGCTTTGCTGTAGGCATGGTTAGCAGATTTTAGTCTAATCTTGGGCAAGAACATTGGACTGCGGTTAAACATATAATCAAGTACCTAAAAAGGACTAGGGATTACATGCTTGTTTTTCGCTTAGACAATCTAGTTCCACTTGGGTATATAGATTCAGACTTCCAGTCAGATAGAGATTCGAGAAAATCTACCTCAGGATATGTATTTACTTTAGAAGGTGGATCCATAAGTTGGAGGAGCATCAAGCAATCATGTGTTGCTGATTCCACCATGAAGGCCGAATATGTACCTTCCTTTGAGGCTGCTAAAGAGGTTATTTGGCTCGAAAACTTTCTGAAAGAGCTTGGAGTGGTTCCTTCGGTTCAAGAACTACTCACACTTTATTGTGACAATAGTGGTGCGGTTGCAAACTCGAAAGAACCACAAAGACGTAAAGGAAGTAAGCATATTGATATAAAGTATCACTTGATTTGGGATATAACTCAAAGGGGTGATGTGAGGGTTTTGAAGATTGAGTCGAAGAATAATTTGGCGGACCCATTTACAAAGGGCTTAACTCAGAAGATTTTTGATAAGCAACAACAACAACTACAACATACCCAGTGTATTCCCACCAGGTGGGGTCTGGGGAGGGTAAAGTGTACGCAGTGCATACCACTACCTCAGATTTTTGATAAGCATGTTGAAGAAATGGGTGTTAAAGTTGTGAATGCATGGTTATGAGTCTAAGTGAGAGATTGTTAGGATATACTATTAACTATGTGGTTTATGTTATAGTATTATGTTTTCATCCCATGTAAAGACAATTTATTTATTTACTTAATTTAATAAAGTCTTTATTTGAATAGATCATTGTGTTAACATGCGTGTCCTTTTCTTATATAGTAGATGATTTTGTGTATGGAGTTATTTAACTCATGCTTGGAAGATTAAAATTGTCAGTTCTTATAAGTTATAAATTAATGTTCACAATCAAAGATTAAGTAGGACAAACATCTTGATGATTGAAGCATAAGATTAAATATAATTTAATCTTAATATGGGAGTGATAATATTCCAACTTCTTGTGCTAATACATTTTGTGTGTACTGAACGGACTAAGTAGAGATGTTCCTTTATGTTCTGAATATTAATAAACAACTTTTATAGCCCATTACTTGAACTTATACTCTTAATCTTAATATAACTATTATGATCTATGTAGTTTGATTTATTACTTTAATCTATTAAAAGGTGAAACTCTATTATGAGGAGTGCAATTAAATCGAGGAGTGCAATTACAGTTTTTTAGTGGAATAATTTATACTTTATTATGATATGGTTAATTCATTCATTTGCAAACTAATATCATAATTGGAAGCCTCAGTTGATAAATCTACGGTCCCTACTATGCCTGATTAACTAATCAAATTTGGAAAAAAAGGAGCCTTATAAGAAGAAGTAATATTATTTTTATTTATTGGTCTTCTATAAATAAGGAATGAAAGGAATAAATGTCTAATTTTAAAAGCCAAAATCAGTTTTTGGCATTAAACCTGTATTAAGGCTGAAAAACGATTTTGGCATTAAGGTTGTATTAAGACTGATAATATTTTTTAGCATTATGACTGTATTAAGGATGAAAACGTTTTGCCTTTTTCCTTCCCTTATTTAGTAGAAAATTGGGATAAATAGGGGCTAGTTTTCAGAAAGATATTGATTTTTTCCAGAAAACAAATTAACTTGCCCACACAAGTTTGATTGAAAAAGTCAGTCAGGATATAGTATAAGGTTGCAGACCTGGAGACCAAGGCGTTGAACGAGTTTTGTGAAAGCTTCGAGAGGTAAGTAGTTTTCTTAATTTGGTTTTAGTTTATATTATCTGGTTATTATGTAAGTTTCTGATCCATGAGAATTGCTTTTGTTGTGCATGTTCTAGCAATTATCCCACCCCAAAACAAGTTATGTCTCGCCCCCGTATAGTTATGTCGCTTGTCTTATATATATCTATAATTGCGGCACTGCCCCGAACAAACACTGTCACTTGTTATATTTACACATTTGCAGTTATCGTAGGTGTTTTTGGACTCAGTTAATCTCTATAGTACACTTTTGAATAGATCGTGAACATTCTGAGGCTCTAAGAAAGGACAGGGTCTTTATTAAGTTTTACTTCGGATCGGTTTAAGTTAAGACTGAGATTTTAATAGGAGAGTTTTCCTAACTGAATGATAGATGAATTGACGTAAGGCTAAGAGAGACATATAAGCGAGGTGACAAGAGATTATGTGGACACCACGTAATATGTTAGGCTTAATTGTCTATATATACACTTTTTTTGATTGATTTATGACTGATTAATTGATTATGTAAGTGTAATTCCATGCTAGAAAGGATATCATGATTTATATATATTTGCATGCTAGATCATACTTGGAGTTATGCATATGTAGATGACTTGTTTAGCAGATGACAATGCTTTATTGATATGTCATACGCTTGATTTTAAATATGATTTTGAATTGATTATAATGCATACGTGGAGATTGCCCGTATTAGATATGTGTTATTTATGTTAAAATAGTTTGTTTTGAGTATTAATATGTATGTGGAGATCATTTATATTTCACAGAGAGTCTGTGCGGTGTATGAACAATACGGTTGTCCCCAGGCCCGTGGTTCAATAAGTTATTCAAGTAACCCCCAACCGGAGCAATGTATGTATAAAGTGCTGGAAGCACTGATTATGAGATTGTGGTACAGATTCAACATCACATATCACTATGACTCCTCATCTATGTACGATGAATTTACACATATCGTTTATATATGTCAATTATGGACATTTTAGGGTAATGTTATGATGGATCTAATTTGTGCAGCAATTGTTCCTTATATGTTGAGATTATATAAAACTTTGCAAGATTAAATGCAAGTGTTTTAAATTAAGGGTCAACCTCATCACTACTTTGTTGGGGTTAGTTGACTATACTTGTTGAGTACACGTTGATTATTGTACACAGACTACACTTACTTCACTTTTCGTGCAAATCCGAACGGTGGTACTAGTGGAGCTCACGGTTGGGTCTAGAAGAAGTTGTTTTGGAGTTTCAGTGTGAGTTGCTTTGCTGAACCGCAACACTGGATCCTCCTTATCTTTACTTTTTTGGTCTTTCCTATTTCAGGTAATGTAATTTTATAACAATTGTACCTATTTCAACTTTGTGAAGTTCATAACTCATATCGTCAGGTCTTGGGACTGTCGATTGTGTTTCCGCACTTTCATTATATCAAATTAATGTCATCTATTTTGCTATCTTCTTCGCACATGATCCAAGGACTTTGCGGAAATAGGAGGCACATAGATGGGTATATCAAGAGAAATGCAAATAAGCGAATAGGGAAATTAGCGCTTAAGAATAAGTGGTAAATTTGGAATCGCCCCTATGTATATATATTTTGTTAAAACTAAAGTTGGGTTGGAAATCCCATTTATTAAATCAAAATAACAAATTTATATCCATCCAAGCCCAAAAGTGACCCGTTCTGCAAAAGAAAGCAACAAATATCTGACGCTTGACATCGATCAGTCAAGCAAAATAAAAAAAAGCTGAAAAAGGAAAGTTCGAGGCTCTTCTTCTTCGCCCCTATGTACATAGCTCCTTCACTTAGTCGTAGTTAGGTTTGACCATCAGTTATTATTACTTCCTCCATTTCATCTTGGCCACTGTTGATCTGATATGCGCCTTAAAAAATTAGTAATTAAAGGTATAATTATTAAATTAACCTTATTAATGATGCTTTAGAACTCAAATTTTACTACTACTTCTTTATGTAATTGTTTAATACTGAGGATAAAAAAGGAGGAATATACAAAAAATTCTCTTTATTTCATAAATTGGACAAGTAAATCGAAATAACTATTTTTAGTAAACAGGCCAAGTAAAATGAAATGGAGAGAGTAATAGAGTGAATAAATCTGTCATTTCTTTAAATCTCTCTTATTATTCAAAACTGTAGAGTAATTTGTGCATTCAATTGTATATGTTAATAAGGATAGTCGGTTAAAACTGTAATAGATACACTTATTAGATTGGGTGTAGGTGTCATTATGACTTAGGAATTTTTTTATCGTGACAAAAACTTTTAAAAACTAATCCCTCCTAGAATTTTCCATTACGTGCACGGTGATGAAAGTTAAATATCATCCCTCTAAACGAACATCGGAAGGAAATTCAAAGAAATTGGAAGCCTTTTTCTTAACTCATTTGTTTCAATTTATATGACACAATTCAACTTTTAAGAGTCAAATTTTAAATGTTAAATGTGAGATCGAATATAGAATCTATTAGTTTTTAAAAATAAAATTTGCATATTTGACAACTACGTAAAAACTATTATAAGTCAAAATATTTAACAAATTAAAATATTTAAAAGACATAAAAATTACGATAAAAATAACTTGTTTGACTTTTAAAATTTGAAAAATATTATCTAAATTGAGACAAAAAAGATATTAAATTAGAAGATCATATATATATATATATAATGGAGCACTATTAATGGTTCTTAAAGAGGCGGAGCCAAGATTTGAAGCTTAGGAATTCTGAAATTTAAGATGGGAGAACGACCCCAAAGGCTCAAACTAATATATATGAACTATCAAACTAATGAACGAGTACCGATAACAACATTCTCAGTGTACTCCCACAAGTAAAGTTTGGGAGGATAGACTTTACACAGACCTTAAGAGGTTGTTTCCGATAGACTCTCGGCTTAATCTATTTAAAAGGCAAGAAATCATTTAAACACTACATAAATATAAATATTACCATTACAACTGCACTCAACAACTTGTCATGTTTTAAAAACAATCAATTATCACATCATTAAATACACTTTCAAATATTTCATCCTCTTCCTACCAAACTAAACAATTATTCAAAAAATCATCATCAAGTCTACTTTGTAAGTCATTTTTAATAAATTTCATAGAGGAAGAAGTCCTTTCCACTATTTGTGCCTATTTTTCATTGTCAACTCTTATAAAGATTGTAAATTATGAAAAAGAAAAAAATTACCACATTATATAAAAAATCAGGAATATGAAATGGATCATCTACTGGTCGGTTTGTGTGAGCTCTAGGTTGAAATTTTGGGAAATAAAAATTAATAAACATAAAAGAATAATACATGACAGCTCTAGAATCAAAGATTAAAATTCAATTTTTGAATATTTATTATGTATTATAATAATAGTCAAACAAATTAAAAATAAAAGGTAGAAAGAGAGGAGAAAGACTTGAAAGCATTTTCTGAACATACCAATCATGAGGTTGGGACTCCGAAAGAGGGGCGAGTGGCTAGTGAGTAAGAGTGGCAACGGAATCGGGCTAGCCCGTTCTGGACCGCGTCCGACTTCGGTTCTGGTTTCGGTAGGCTCGGTCCGGTTAGTCCAGTTGGTGACCGGTACCGGTACCTACCGGTACACGAACCGGTGCGGAAGGGGTATGTTTGACCAGTTGACCGGTCTGATTAACGGTAATTTTTTTTTAAAAATAAATTAATATGACCGTTTTTAGCCGTTGGGAGCCGTTAGTGGGCCCCCCAACGGCTAGTTTCAGCCCCCAGTGTGACACCCCGAATCCCAACGAGGCGTGATTGGTACCCGAAGCCGACAAGGGCCGAGAGAATCAAGCTTTGCTTCTATTCATTCATGTGCATGTTATAAGAAACACTACTATCACATAGGAACATGAAAAGCTAAAATCGGAAAGCATAGAACATGTGACGTATATACATATGAGAAACTTGGCCGTTGAGGCCATCAAGTCAAGACTTCGTCTATCATCTTATACACATACACCCACATACGTCTACAAAAGCCTCTAACATATGCTTTGTCCAAAACCAACTGAAAGTCGGGACAAGTCCCCGCTTTATACAATATGTACAATACCAAAACATATGATCTACAGTGACTCGGAGAAACCCCGAACTAATTGGAGCTCACCAATGATCTGAAATTACTATCAACCTACGGTGGAGGTCTACTAGTGCCTGCACCTGCAACATGTAAGGTAAGTTCCCCAAGAGGGGTCAGTACGAAATAAGTACTGAGTATTTAAGGCTCAAATGAAACTGTACAATACATGAATACTTCAATGAACTCAAGTGCATATGAATAATCCATATGAATAAGTAACCATTCTGCATTTTGGAAACCATGTATATTACTTTCATTGCTTTCTTTGATTCTTTACTTCAATGTTTAATCATCATTACATGTGTCACAATGTACCAGGGCCCCTACTGATCAGTGGGTCTTTACATAACGTATCATCTTGTTGGGATCGGGTCGAGCTAGGCTTATGCCCCTAGACCTGCCAGCCATAAATCAATGCATCGGGATCGGGTCGAGCTAGGCTTATGCCCCTAGACCTGCCACCCATAAATCAATATATCAGGTTCGGCTCGAGCTAGGTTTTCACCCCCAGAGCTTCCCCCTGTCAGGTTCGGCTTGAGCTAGGCATTTCGCCCCCAAAGCTGTCACCCATACTCAATCATTAACCACATGTGCATTACTTTGATCTTTACTTTGAGATTGATACAATGATAGTCATAATATCACTTGAAACTTTGGAACATAACATTGGTGGAACCATGGAATCTTTGGAACATTACTCAATGCATATGAGACATGTGAATGACAATTGATCAATGCATAAAGAACATGTGATGAACCATAATTGATACCCGGAAATAGGATACCCTTGGCTTATGAGAGTTTGATACTTTTGTATCCATAACATTGTTGGAAGCTTTGGAACAATAACCAATGAGCAAGAGACATGTAAATAAACATCAGGAGAAAAAATAACATTATTAGCACCATGACACCATTGGAACCATTGGACAATAATCCATGAACAAGGGACATGAGTATAATCACTATTGGAACTTTGGGACATTAACCATGAATATAAGACATGATACTCACAATCTATCAATGAGTAGGAAATATATGACAATGACCATGGATAACCGGATATAGAATACCTTAGCACATTTCAGAATAGGACAAACGTAAAGTCAATATGAATACTATTTGCCGCAGAATGATACGGACAGAGTAACCTTACATACCTTTAATTCCAAGTACGAATACGCAATCCTATGTATGAACACAATAGTCCCTCTTCTTCCTTACGTCATACTCTACAATACAAGTTCATATCGGAACTTACATTAGCAACTAGTCACTAAACAGGCGTACAAGACGACAACGAACTATGTGACCACCATATTACGTCACTTCACCCCCTTACAATACCCTCCGCTGCACTTCCATATCAACAACACCATAACATTACACATATTGACTAAAATATCATACATTGATAGTATTTCACCCATACTTACCCTTTACACATTTCTCTTTATCATTCTGTCGTAGGTATTCCTTTATAACAACATGTAAACAACCATCCATACTTAAAATAGTCCAACACACCTCCATACGACACTTTAAAGTCATTAAAACGACATTACAAGTTGATAATTACATCCAAAAAGGGTATCGGGGTCTCCGGGGATCAAAGGGATACGAAAACAAACAAAACAAAATTCTGGGCTGACCTGCGCAGACACCTGAACCCGAAGGTCAGCCACCTATGCCTGCAGATGGCCTTTGGCAACAGCCAGATCCATCTGCGTTGTCATCTGCGCCCGCAGATGCCCTCGTCTGCGGGGGCGGATGCCCGTTTTGGTCCGAAATGGTCTCTTTTGGGTATTTTAATGCCATGAATGGTCCATGATCATAAACAAACATATTTGAACATATTTTTGGTCATATTACACACCAACATTCAGCCATAGTCTCTCAACACACATAACAACACCCAAAACCACATTTCACGGCCAATATGACACCAAAACCATAACCAATTTTGCAATAACAATTCCAAACGTTATGTACAAAAATAAAACAAGTTAAGGCTATAATCAAATCTCCCATATCAATATTGAATCCATCAATTCACTTCCTTGAAGACTACAAGCCCCTTTTTCAAGTTCAAGTCACATAGAAACAAGTCCATTAACAAAGAAGCAAAAGTGGATTTCTCAACACTTGTAGGCATAACCAACATGGTCCATGCAATCTATCATGCATATAATATATTAAATCACAATAATAAACACTTAACAATACTTACCAGGAGATGATCTTGCTCAAAGAGGATAATAGCTTAGGGTTTGAGTGTAGAGAGAAAACCCCATTTTTTGTAGATAAGTGTAAAAATTTCATGTGTGCTTAAAATGAATAAAAATTCTGATTCCTTTGCCTTTATATAGTCACTTAATGATCCTTATTTAACCAACCACTTGGTCCAATAATAAATGTCTACTTGGCCAAGATGAATAGGTCAAATTTTCCCTTTGGGCCATGTCTTTTATTTGATATTTGGGCCTCAATTGAGCCCAATGACACATGCTTTGTTTAAGCCCAACAAGTAAATGCATAATTCCTCAAAAATCTCTTGTTCAAATAATTCCATGCATGTTATGGGAATTAACTAGGTTCAAAAACATACGGGGTGTTACATTCTTCCCCCCTTAGAAACATTCGTCCTCGAATGTTAGTAGCACTGTCTCATCGTAACAACTGTAAGTCTAGGATCATTCTTCATGTTATCATATATACACATAATGCTCAGAGATACTTGCTTGATATTGCTTTAACCCCGTACTTTGAACTTTTCCTTCCATTTTAAACAATTACGGGTACTTTAGATTTCATTCGTTCCTCGATTTCCCTTGGAATATCTCTATGCACTAATTTCTCCAATAATGCCTTTACGGAAGCTACTCCCGCATCTCTTAATTCCACCACTTGCCAATCTAGAATAACAATAGGTGACATGAAGTACCCATTTCACATGTGAGATACTCAATTTGCCCACATCTTTGGACAACTCCTCTTTCTTTTCGAATCTCAATATCTTTCTCCATTGGTGACACTGTCTAAAATACCTAATCACCTATGGCACATTTCCATTCTTTTCTTCGAATATCGGCATATAATTTGTATCGACCTTGGACCATGTGTAGTTGCTGTTATATCACCTTCACCTTTTCTATAACTTGGTGAACAAAATCTAACTCGTGTAAAGTAAATTTCATCAGTTGTAACCCATCCAATTGATGATCTATATTTTTTTCATATAAAACTTCGTAAGGTGCCTTTTGATACTTTTACTGTAAACAATTTCAATGAATGGTAGATGTTCATCCCAACTACCTTTAAAGTCCAATGTACAAACTCGTGGCATAACTTTAAATGTTCATATAATACGTTCTGTTTGCCCATCTATCTGAGGATGACAAGCCGTACTTACATCTACCTGTGTAACCATGCTTTACTGAAAAGACTCCCAACACTGTGCAATAAAGTGAGCTCTTTTGTAGGATATAATAGTGAGTGGAATCCCATGTAATCGTACTCTCTCTGTAACATACAACTTTGTATAATGTTCAGCTGTATCGGTGGTCCTAACTAGTAGGAAATACGCTGGCTCGGTGAGCTTGTCAACTATTACCTATATGGAATCAACTTTCGAGAAGTATCACTCATGTTCCACTTCCAATCTGAAAGGGTAATACATTGCATAAAACATACAGACCTCTGATACCATACTGTTAATCTGTGACTGCTTGGACATTGAGCTATAAGTTCCACAATGTGCTTTTCATGTAACCTTACTAAGACATCTCTGCTAAACCATGGTATATTTTGGTTGCTTCCGAATGAATAAAATACCGTGAACGATGTTCTTCTGTCATAATTCATTTCCTTAACTCGTCTATACCCAATATACACAGTTTACATTGGCGTTAAAATACTCCCCCTTGTGTTTGTTCAAATATCTTTGTCGCACTCCGCTGTACATTCTTTTTCAATTGAACTAAAACTATAACTTACATATTGCTTTTTCCTTTATTTCAGATGTCAAAGAAAATCCCGCCATATTTGACATTATAATTCTTTCCTCCGGAGTTCTAAGAAAACAAAACCCCTATTGCTTCATTGATATAGATTTCTTAACTATACTTTTCTTTGCCGTGAGCTGG
The DNA here is from genome assembly GCA_031232105.1 of Capsicum rhomboideum. Classification (NCBI taxonomy): domain Eukaryota; kingdom Viridiplantae; phylum Streptophyta; class Magnoliopsida; order Solanales; family Solanaceae; genus Capsicum; species Capsicum rhomboideum. The sequence continues at coordinate 148,056,115 of CP124714.1, read as the reverse complement.
CCATTCATATTTTCTACTGTCTTGCAGCGTAATGTATCAACTATCCCATTGCTTTTTCCAAATGACACAAGATACCATTGTTCTAATCTTTTAATAGTTCAAGCCACCTTCGATACCTCAGATGTAAGTCCTTCGGCTTAAAATATAGTACATTTTCTTATGAACCGTATATATATCAGCATGAATCCCTTACAAATAGTGACACCATAACTGTAAAGCAATATCGCGGCCGCTATTTCAGGGTCATGTGTTTGGTAATAATTTGCATTCTCATGTAGCCGCAACTGCCGTAAGGCATATGCTATTACCTTATCATGCTACATCAATACACATCCGAGGCCAACCCCGAAAGCACTACCATACATTGCATAACATTCTTATGCCTTCGGGAGGCACCTAAAACTGGTGTGGAAGTTACTTTATCTTTCAACTCATGGAAACTCTTCTCATATGCATCATTCTTCTCATTGCCTTGTATATTAGCTTTGCTAAGGGTGTAGGGATAGAATAAAATACTTCAACAATTCTCCTATAATAATCAATCAACCTAAGAAAACGATGGATCTCTGTAAGCATCGTAGGCCTTAGCCAATTGTTCACCATTTCTATTTCTTTGTATAACAACCTTTATCTCTTCATCCTATACAATGCATGGTCCTCTTGTGATTTTTGAATACCATCACCAAACATGGTCACACACACCCTGAAAAGTGTTTTGAACACCCTATTCATTTCACCCATAACAACTATAGGTGCATTCACTAGCCCATAACTTTGCCGGGGCCATACTATATGAAGAAATAAAAATAGGCTAAGTACCTGATGTCACAGTAATACCAGCTCATACATCGAGGAATTCATTTACTACCAGAACTGATTGAAGAGTTGGTGGCTTCACATCAGTATCTTTCACTCTTACCGAGTGACGTGTGTATCCCTTAGAGTATCCTTTTACTTGCTTTACTATGGGGAACAACTTTTTCCTCTTAGTTCCCCCACATTTCTTCTTTTGGGGAAACAACAATATAATTTCTTAGTTCGGCAATCTATTATGGCACAATCCCTTTATAACATTAACCCAGCTGCCCCAGCCCCCCTAGCCCCCCCCCCATATTTTCCTATAAATACCCACTCTTCCCCCTAATTTTTCCACAAATTCTCAAAAACTCTCTATTACTAATCACTCTCTAATACTCTCTATAATATTGTGTATTTTGTTAATTGAAGGGATTTTTTTTGAAGCAAGCTTCAATTGTCATCTCTCAATTTCGTCTTTTTGATTATATAAGTTTGCTTTTACGCAGACGTTCGGTACATTCGTTCCAACTTTCATCTGTTTATTTGTTTAATTACTATTAATTTTTCATTATATTTACATTGTTTGTTTTTATATTTATTTTTTTAATATTAAAATATAGATGCAGGTAAAAAAGGTAGTGGTAAGAAATCATTTTTTAATCAGGCTAAAAAATTTTTGGGTAAAAAAGATAAGGGTGCTAGTTGTAGTAGAGGCGGGGGTGGAGGTAGTTCTAAATCGTTGCTACCTAGATTTAGAATTAATAACAATGATTTTAATCAGTTTGATGATACTTCTTTTGAACGTCCTTGTGCTATTAATGTTGCTTCCGGTAATGTAGTAGACTATGAGGCCTTAGATAGATGTTTTGATACTTATCTTGAAGACGTAGAGGAAGAGGAAGATGTAGAAGAACAAGAGTTAGAAGATACCCCTACCCTTACTAGTCCGGCTACGAAATTACCGGAACAAGATGAAGTAGGAAATTTACCTACGTTTACTAGAGTAGGAAAGAGCGAACGTCCTAAGAGATCATTAGTTTGGAAATTTATGATCCAAAATAAGGAGAAAACTACTGCAACTTGCAATAAATGTAAGAAAGTGATCAAACATTTGACTGGGGGATCGCATGGTGGGACAGGAATGCTAACTAGACATTTGAGAGCTTGTGTTCCTGAATATGTTCGTCTAGAAGCTATCGCTAGGGCTAAAAAAAATGGTAAACCCTTGCCCGATACTAACCAATCTGTCGGAGGTTCTAACATGGTCCAGAATATTTTAGATTATAGTAACCTGGCTGGCCCAAGCACATCACTCACATCTAGTCAGGATAGGGATCGTGAAGAATTAGCTAAAATGATTGCGGTTTGTGGTTTGCCTTTTAATTTTGGTGAACATCCCGATTTTATTCATTATATTCGAATGGTGTATAATCCTGATTTTCGTGGTTTTTCAAGAAATACAATTAAAGCTGATTTTTTTAAATATCAATGTGAACATTGTCATTTTCTTCGTTGCTACTTTAATTATTTTGATGGTAAATTATCTATCACTTCTGATATGGGTGTAAGTCCTAATGGTAATGATTATTTTACTGTTACTACTCATTGGATTGATCATGACTGAAACATGCAAAAAAGAATTTTAGGTTATAAATATGTTGAAGAGAGGAAAACTGGTGGTTATATTGCTTCTTTGACAGGAGAGATTTTACGTTATTTTGGTCTTTGTGATATGATAATGGGTGTCACATTAGATAATGCTTCTGCTAATTTAAAAGCTATTGAATTTTTAAAATCTAGACTTTGTCCAATTGATGATGATGCTTTTCATGTTAAGTGTAATGCACATATTTATAATTTAATAGTGATGGATGGTATTAATGTATTTAGTGATTCTTGTGTTAGAATTTGAGCTGCTTGTGCATGGGTTTTTAAAGCTAAAATAAGGTCTAGAATTATAGAATTTGAAAAAACTTGTGCTTTATTTGAAATGCCGTTTAGAAAAATTCCAAAAGAAGTGACTACTAGATGGAATTCTTTATTTGAAATGCTTATTGTTGCTATTGATTATCGTGCGCCTTTACAAATGCTTTATAATAAACATCAATCGCATCGGAGCTTTAAAATCACCAACGAGGATTGGAAAGAATGTAAAGAACTTATTAACTTTCTGAGAACTTTTTATAGTGCTACAAATATTATATCTGGTCAATATTATCCTACTATTTCTTCAGCTTTAGTAAATGTTTGTGTTATTTCATCTGAATTTGTTAAATATAAATATCGTGAACGTTTTAAAGTTGCGGTTTCATATATGATTGAAAAATTTAAAAAATATTTTTTTCCTATTCCTCAAATATTTTTGACTTCTACTTTGTTCAACCCAACGTACAAAGAACATGGTGTTAAAAAAATGATTGAAAAGATTTATAAAAATTTAGAAATTACAAGTGATGAAGTTCCATCTGTTGAATCGTGTAAATATAGTATATTAACTAAAGCTAGACATTTGTATGACATTTATAGAGAGAAACTACTAAATGATGAACCGTCTGAACCTCCATGTCGTAGGGCTAAATTTAATGATTTTGATGAAATTATGGATGAAGAACTTGGTCTTGATTCTTCTAACAATAATGATTTTGATCAATATATTAATCAGGCACGAGAAAATATTAGGGATGAAAATGGAGATCCTCAACTTTTAACTTGGTGGAAGAACCGGACAGAACAATTTCCATATCTTTCAAGGTGGTTCGGGATGTGCTAGCTATGCAATCATCTTCAGTAGCTTCGGAGCAAGCTTTCAGCGCAGGGATATTTTTCGTTGGAGACCATAGATATTCGTTAGCAAAAGATAGTTTGGAAATATCAGTGTTGTTCAGAGATTGGATCAACGCCGAACGAAGGAATGCTGGACTACCAAATTTATCGCATCAAGCCGAAGTAGAAATAGATGAAGTACTTGGAGATAATAGTGATGATGGCATGGAAGCAATGGATGAAGAAAACCAAATACAAATTCCGAATCATGTTTCCAAGGAATTGATAGATAAATTACGAAAAACATACTTTCAAAATTATAGATATTAGTATAATAATCGAGACTTAGTTGAAACAGAACCCTTCCTAGAAGGTGGCTGCATAGATTAGGTGCTCTTCTAATATTTGTAATACATGTACTTCTTTATTGATTTGAATAAAATTATAGGCTATTCGCCTTCATTTTCTTTTTAAAGTTGTCTTTTATTTAAACTTTAAGAATTCAAAAAAATAATAAGTAAACTTTAACTTATAAATTTAAATTTAAACTTTCAAGTTTAAATTTAAATTTAAACTTTAAACTTGAAAATTTAAATTTAAACTTGAAAGTTGAAAATTTTACATTTTAACTTTAAAAAAAATCAAAGTTTTCAAAGTTCAAAATTTAAACGTAAACTTTAAATTTGAAAATTAAAGTTTTCAAAAAAATATTTTAACAACAACAACAACAACAACAACAACAACATACCCAGTGTATTCCCACAATGTGGGGTCTGAGGGGGGGGGGGTAAAGTGTACGCAGTCCATACCACTACCTCAGAAGAAGTAGTAAGGCTGTTTCCGTCAGACCCCCGGCTCAGAATAGATAGCAGTATAACAAGCAGGAAACATAAAAACAATCAACAAAAGCGAGGTAACACACCACGAGGTAAAAGAAACAAAACGCCCATGAAGTAATGCTAAGAACTACTATTTCGAAATCGAGCACATCGCACAAAAACACCACAAACAAGAAACTACAAGGCATAGGCATAGCACTATGCCTACAGGTACATCGACAAACAAGGCACTCCTCCCTACTAGTAAGGACAGACTCCTGCTCACTAACCCTCTATCCTAATTTGCGTCCTCCACACCTTCCTATCAAGGGTCATGTCTTCTCTAAGCTGCAACTGCTCCATGTCATGCCTAATCACTTCTCTCCAGTATTTCTTCGGCCTCCCTCTACCCCATCTGAAATCATCCATAGCGAGCCTCTCACACCTCCGTATTGGGGCATCCGTGCCCCGTCTCATCACATGCCCAAACAATCTCAACCTCACTTTCCGCAACTTATCTTCTACCGAAGCTACTCCCACCTTCTCTCGAATAGCATCATTTCTAACCCTATCCCTCCTAGTAAGTCCACACATCTATCTCAACATTCTCATTTCCGCCACCTTCAACTTCTGTATGTGCGAGTTCTTAACTGGACAACACTCAGCTCCATACAACATAGCTGGTCGGACCACCACTCTGTAAAACTTACCTTTAAGCTTTGGAGGCACCTTCTTATCACATAAGACTCCCGAAGTGAGCCTCCATTTCAACCACCCTGCACCAATACGGTGCATGACGTCCTCGTCAATCTCCCCATTCCCCTGAATCATAGACCCGAGATAGTTAAAACTATCCCTCTTTCGAATGGCCTGAGAGTCTAGCTCCACTACCACGTCATCCTCCTGCGTCAAAGCGCTGAACTTACACTCCAGGTACTCCGTCTTGGTCCTGCTCAGCCTAAACCCTTTAGACTCTAAGGTCTGTCTCCAAACCTCCAACTTATCATTAACTCCTCCCCGGGACTCGTCAATAAGCACTACATCATCGGCAAATAACATACACCAAGGTACCTCTCCTTGGATATGTCGTGTTAATACATCCATCACCAAGGCGAATAAAAATGGGCTAAGAGTCGATCCTTGGTGCAAACCAGTCAACACAGGAAAGTGCTCTGAATCTCCTCCTACCGTTCTCACACGAGTCTTCGCTCCGTCGGACATGTCCTGAATTGACCTAATGTACGCCACAGGCACACCTCTAGCTTCCAAACACCTCTACAAAACCTCTCTGGGGACTTTGTCATACGCCTTCTCCAGATCGATGAACACCATATGCAAGTACTTCTTTCTTTCCCTATACTGCTCGACTAATCTCCTCACAAGATGAATGGCTTTGGTTGTCGAGCGACCTGGCATGAAACTGAACTGATTCTTGGAAATAGTCACGGTCCTCCTCAGTCTCAACTCTACCACCCTTTCCCACACCTTCATAGTATGACTCAACAGCTTGATACCCCTATAGTTGTTACAACTCTGAATGTCCCCCTTGTTCTTATATAAAGGAATCATCGTGCTCCATCTCCAAGCTTCTGGTATCTTCGTCGTCCTAAAAATGATGTTAAATTCCTTTGTCAGTCACTCCATACCTGCCCTGCCAGTGCTCTTCCAAAAATCCACCGGGAACTCGTCTGGCCCGGTCCCCCTACCCCTACGCATCCTCCGAATAGCCCCCTTGACCTCTTCAACCTTAATACGCCTACAATAGCCGTAATCGCGACACCTCTCTGAGTGTTCCAAGTCCCCAACGTTAAAACTTCAACTTCCTCGTCATTCAAAAGTCTATGAAAATAAGACTGCCACCTCCTCCTAATGCGGGTGTCATCCATCAACACCCTACCATCCTCACCCTTGATGCACTTCACCTGATCCAGGTCACGGGCCCTACGCTCTCTAGCCTTGGCAAGCCTATACAACTTCTTCTCCCCACCTTTCTCCTCTAACGTCGCATACAACCTCTCGAAAGCTACTGTCTTAGCTGCTGTAACTGCCAACTTTGCCTCTTTCCTAGCTAACTTATACCCCTCCCTGTTCCTCCGCTTCTCCTCATTATCCTTGGTCTCCACCAACTTCGCATATGCCTTTTTCTTAGTCTCCACCTTCTTTTTGACTTCTTCGTTCCACCACCAGTCCCCTTGGTGCTTGCCAGATCGGCCTCTCGAGACACCCAACACCTCCCTAGCTGTCTCCCTGATGCAACCAACAGTCGTCTCCCATATACTATCCACATCCCCTCCACTTTTCCAAGCCCCCATAGTCGTCAGCTTCTCCCCTATCTCCAAAGCATTGTCCAAAGTTAAGTTACCCCACTTAATCCTGGGTCGATCCTCCATAATCCTCTCCTTTCTGCCTTTCTTGATTTCTAAGTCCATCACCAGAAGCTTATGTTGGGTCGAGAGATTATCGCTAGGTATGACTTTACAATCTTTACATAGCACTCTGTCACCCTTCCTAAGGAGAAGAAAGTCTATCTGAGTCTTGGCCACCGAACTACGAAAGGTAATAAGGTGGTCATCTTTCTTTGGGAAGCTCGAATTCGCCACCACCAAACCAAAAGCCCTAGCAAACTCCAAAAGTGAGGCTCCTCCCTCGTTCCTCTCTCCGAAACCGAAACCTCCATGCACCTCGTCGTACCTTCTCGATAATGACCCTATATGCCCATTGAAATCACCTCCTATGAAAAGCTTCTCGGTGCACGGAATGCCTCCCACTACCTCATCCAGGATCTCCCAAAAGCTCTTCTTCTCCTCCTCATCCAAGCCCACATGCGAGGCATAGACACTAATAATGTTCCATGTGGACTCTCCAATGACCAATCTAATCAACATCAACCTATCGTTAATTCGCTTAACCTCTACCACCTGTCCCCTAAGCTCATCGTCTACTAAGATACCTACCCCATTCCTATGCTTCACGCTACTAGAGTACCACAGCTTATACCCGTCCACATCCTTCGCTTTAGACCTTACCCATTTGGTCTCCTGCACATAAGCTATACTAATCCTCCTTTTCCTAAGAACCTTAACGAGCTCTATAGACTTCCCTTGCAGAGTTTCTATGTTCCAAGACCCAACTCTCAACCTATAGGCTCCCTTATCCCGCTTAACCCTACTCCCCTTTCCCCCAACCCCGAGCTCAACCCAGACCCAGACCCTGACCCAAACCCAGCTCTCCCCCAGGACCCCAACCCCGACCTATGACATGACCCTAGTCTACCATCGACCACCAAAGCCACTACTCAATAGGATAGGGAAAAAAATATGCACGTAGAATAGGTAGGGCTAAAAATAGATAGGCAAGGCTTAAATCAGTAATGAAGTGTATAGTAATTACTAGGCACGCAAAATAGGTAAGGCAAAAAAACAGAGAGGCAAGTCTTAAAACAGTAGATGTGTGTACTATAAGCTATAAGCTATGGGAGGCAAGTAGGAATGTACAGGACCGCAATCAAGAGTCACTAATAAACAAGAAACAAGAAACCCACAATCAAGCAACCTATGTTTTAAAAAAATATTTTAAAACTTAATAAAATTTGAAAACTAATTTAAATTCAAACAAAAAAACTATTATTAAATTTTTATTTTTATTTTTTTTGATTTTGAATTTAAATTAAAATTTTAAAAAATAAATAAAATTGGTCGGAACCGGAATTCGGTCTGGAAATCGGATCGGTTCGGACAAAGTGGATATAACCGGGCTGCCCGGTCCGGTAGGCCCGGTTTCGGACCATATCCGGTCACCATCCACCAGTGCTGGTCCAAAAAACACGGACAGACCGGTCCGACAGGCCCGATCCGGTCCGTTGCCACTCTTACTAGTGAGTGAAGGATTTTGTAGCTTGTGAAGATGAAAAAGACGAAGACCAATAGATTTGTAGGTCTTTTATAGAAGTTTAATTTTGGGTTTGATGTTGGTATAAAAAAAATAGTGTCTCCGTGTGTGTTTTTCCTTTTTGCTTCTTTTAATTGTTAATAATCTTATGTTTTTATTAAATTTTTTTTTTAAGAAATCGAGGAAGAGGAAGAATGTATATGAGGCAAGCAAAACCCTTTTCCTTGATTCTTTTTAAAGAAATTTGCTTGCATCTATAGCAGTTTTTTCCTTTTAAAGAAATCTGCACGGGTATTCCTATCCTGTAGCATAAAAAATATATGGTTATAGTGGGGTTCAAACCTACAAGGTCAGACTCAGAAAGCCTCAGCGCCTTTCACCTAACCACTGAGCCATCACACCAACTTTGCTTATGGGTTCGCACATCAAAACTTATATCTATTTACTTAATTTTCTAATACAAATATAGAGTCTACACAAAAGCTATTGGGTTCGTCCGAACCCCCATAACGTATTGTAGCTCCGCCCCTGGGTTCTTAAATGTCTATTTAGTTAAGTCACAAGACTTTTACTTCAGTGGATGAAGTTGACCTCAAAAACAGCAAGAGCAACATGTAAGTTTCCACGAAATCGCAAAGTTATAGTACATACCCACGAGAAAATGACAAAAATGGTCACTTATTTTTGGCAATAAATTTAAATTAGCACCTTAAGTATTAATTGAGCAATTTTGATTGGTTAAGTTTGTCAAAGGTGAACACTTTTGGTGGTCTTCGTCAAATATTTGTCAAACTGTGATTGTTAAATTCAATCAAATTGTAAAAAAAATGTAACCAGAAACATTATAAATTATTGTCCAAATTCTAGAAACTGCAACATAAGAAATTACACCAGACACAAAAACTAGATAAAGATAACACAATTTGCACATAAAAATTACACTAGACTCTTGAAATAGACCAAAAATAACACTAACAACAAAATCTAAATTTCGAAATTTGAGTTCCCCCTAAATATTTCTATTCTTACAGTCCCAACTAAATTTAGCAACCGTAATTTGACAATATCTTAAGGAGATCAAAAGTGCTCACTTTTAGCAAACATAAAGGACCATAACTGCATGGTTGATACTCAAAGGACTATTTTAAACATGCTACCAAAGGTAAGGGACAGTTCTGGTCATTTTCTCACACGGCCTCCAACTATAAATAACTGGTATGCTAGTGAACTTTGATAGATAAGCCTATCCAATTATTTGGAGTGTCAACTAACACCCACCCACCCACAAACAAAAAACACTTTATGGGTATCAAATATGGTTTACTTTTCTTAGCATTAGTTTTACTTCTTCTAGCAGTAAAACTAGAGGCAGGGGGGATTGTAATTTATGTTGGGTTCTAGTGAAAACGTGAATGAAAAATTGAGAAAAAGTGAAATACATGTTCACTTTATGAAAAGAGTGTTCTCCCACATTGGTGGGAGAAGGAAACATTCTTGTGCTTAAGTATGGAAGCACTCCTTCATGTGGATAGTGAGGCAAGAACAAGTTAAGGCTCGCGCCGTCGTCGTCGTCGCTCGCTCGGCTTCGACTTTTGATTTGTCAAATGATCGAGAGACTATCTTGTTGGAAAAAAATCATTTGAAACTTGAGAGTTAATGATGTTTTAATCCAAAAATCCGATACGAAAATATTTTCCATTTGCGGGCGCACATAATGAAGTGCGAACGCATGACACAACGCACCTCGAAGGGACATGACCCTTTGAGGTACTGTTTGAAGACGAAAATTCCAACCTGCCCACCCAGGTGGTCACTTGTGGGCGCAGGTGGCCAGTGCAGACCATTGGCAACTTTCTGTTTTGTGCCAAAATGGCACCTGCGGACGCAGGTAGTCCCGATGGTCCAAAATAGTGCCTCTTTTCTGGAACCATTGCTTCTCTTCTGAAGCACCGCCTTTTGACTATAAATACCTGAAATTTTTCTCAGGTATAGTGACAAAATTTTGAAGTGAAAAACACCTTCTTCTTGATAAAAACTCAAGTGTGATTTACGAATAGTTGAGTACGTTCGTAGTTTGACAGAATTTGAGGTACCGCCATTCTGTCGAAGTGATTCATTTTATCCTGGGAGGATATACTCCATAACCTCGAGTACTTGAGGGGAATAATTTTCTTAAGGACACACCGTGAATTCGGTGGACTTGAATCTTCTAATTTTCTTAAGGACACACCGTGAATTCGGTGGACTTGAATCTTCTAATTTTCATCTCTGTCTATATGTTTGGTTTTGCTCTTTTTCAGGAGTTGGGTTGAACTTATTAAAGGTCAAAGTTGTGAATACAGAGTTGCAACTTTATGTGATTGTTCTTAGTTTATTTTGAACATGTGATTGAAGTTATTGTTGAAAAAATACAAATTTTACTAAACCCGACAAACAACATTCTTAAGGAAATTATAAGTACTTGTTAATCTGTATAGTGTCTGATTTTGTGGAGACTAAATCTTTTGATTTCTACTCCCTCAATTTAAAGAATATAAAAACTTTGCCGAGAAATTGGATTGTGATTTCGGTTCGAAGAATATAAAAACTTTACCGATTCGTTGAACTCTTTGTATTAGTTTATGGAGTTTAAGATCTATGGGTTTTTACTCTATTTGAATTTGTTTTTGATTAGAAGAATATAAATACTTCATCAGATTTCAAAGTTCATTCGGTTGACGATTTGAAGACATAAAAAACTTCATTGTATACTAGAAAGGAATTTTTTAAAGATTAAATTCTTTATTGTTAGTATTCTGAAATACTAAATAAATTGTCAAAGCTTGACAGAAAAATGACGAATGAAACTGAACAATAAATTGATTCAGTTGTGAATGGTGCTTTTCCAATGACAACCAATGTTGTGTCATTAAGTCGTTCAGATGTTGCTATAGCAATGAAAACGATAAAGAAATCGAAAAAATATTCTGGTGTGAACTTCAAAGAATGACAGAAAATGATGTTATTTTGGCTGACTAAACTTGAAATGCAAATGTTCACAAGTGGAGATCCTCAAGTTCCTGAAAAAGGAGTGTTTGAAAACCAATGGTTTGATTTAGGAGATCTTGTGAGTTGTCTCAAGATAGAAGAGGACATTAAGTTGCATGAGAAATCAACAATGATGTGTTTAAATCTTGTTAAAGATATTCTACACATAATATGAAGAAAAAAAAATTCTTCTAGACAAGAGAAATAACAGAACAAGAAAAGGTTCAAAGGCAAGTGCTACAATTATAGTAAAGTTGGCCACAAAACTCTAAGTTGTCAAGTTCTGAATAATAACAAGAAAAAAAATCAGATAAACATGTTGGAAGCAACTGGAAAGATTAAAAAGTTGTGTGCTATGATCACTGAATTCAATCTAGTTGGAAATCCAAATGTATGGTGGTTTGATTCAGGAGCCACTAGACATGTTTGTGCGGACAAAGAAGCATTTGCTACTTATGATACCGCTGGTCCCAAAGAAGTGATCTTCATGGGAAATAATTCAACAGCCAAGGTTGAAGGAAGTGGAAAGATATTCCTAAAAATGACTTCTAGTAAGGTGTTGACTCTCAACAATGTTCTCTATGTTCCTACCATTAGGAAAAACTTAGTGTCGATAACACTTTTCATTAAAAATGAGTTTAAATGTGTGTTTGTTTTGAAGAAAGTTGAAATAAGCAAGAATGAAATGTATGTAGGAAAAGACTACCTCATTGAGGGGATTTTCAAACTTAATGTAATGGCTATTGAAAAGAAGAAAGCTGGGGATTCTTCTTACTTGCTTGAGTCAAATGAATTATGGCATTAACGTTTAGGACATGTTAATTACAAAACCTTGCGAAAACTGATTAGTTTGGAAGTTTTGCCTAACTGTGAGTGCAATAAATCAAAGTGTCAAATATGTGTTGAATCGAAGTATGTGAGGCATCCATATAAGTCTGTTGAAAAGAATTTAAATCCCTTAGACTTAATTCACATAGACATCTTTGATACGAAGTTGACACCATCTCGTGGTGGGAAAAAGTATTTCATAACTTTTATCGACGATTGCACTAGATTTTGTTATGTTTATTTGCTGAATAGTAAGGATGAAACAATAGAAGTATTTAGGCAATATAAAATTGAAGCTGAAAATCAGTTGCATGAAAAGATCAAAATGATAAGAAATGATAGGGGAGGAGAATATGAATCTCCTTTTGCAGAGATATATTTGAAAAATGGAATTGTCCATCAAACTACGACCTCATATTCACCTCAATCAAATGGGATTGCGGAAAGAAAAAACCAAACATTGAAGAAAATGATGAATGCCTTACTAATAAGTTCAGGTTTACCGCAAAACTTGTGGGGGAAAGCTATCCTTACAGCTAATCTCATACTGAATAGAGTTCCCCATAAAAATGCACAATCTATTTCATATGAAAAATGAAAAGGAAGGAAACCCAACTTGAAATATTTCAAAGTGTGGGGGTGTCTAGCCAAAGTCCAAGTTCCTATACCTAAAAGGTTGAAAATAGGACCAAAGATTGTGGACTTTGTTTTCATCGGATATGCTACAAACAGTAAAGCATGTCGATTTTTGGTTCATAAATTTGAACATCCGGATATCGATGAGAATACAGTAATGGAATCAGATAATACTGAGTTCTTTAAACACATTTATCCGTATAAGACTAGACATAAGTTGTCTAGTGAAGGGTCTAAACGACCAAGGGATGAACCAAGGAAGAATATACTTAATGAAGAGAATCCAAGGCGTAGTAAGCGACAAAGAACATCGACTTTCATCGGATCAGATTTTGTAACATTTCTTCTTGAAAATGAACCTCTAACATTCAAAGAAGCGATGTCGTGTGCGGACTTATCATTTTGGAAAGAGGCTGTCCATAGTGAGATTGATTCAATCTTGAGCAACCATACTTAGGAGTTGGTTGATCTTCCTCCAGGAAATTAACCTTTTGGTTCTAAATAGATCTTCAAAAGGAAAATGAAAGCTGATGGTACTATTGACAATACAAGGCAAAACTTGTTTTGAAAGACTTTAGACAGAAATAAGGCCTTGATTATTTTGACAATATTCACCAGTAACAAGGATAATTTCTATTCGGATGTTGGTTGCATTAGCTGTGGTATATGGTCTTGAAATCCATCAAATGAATGTGAAAACTGCATTCTTAAATGGAGAATTGGAGGAAGAAATTTATGTGGAACAACCTGAGGGTTTTGTGGTTCCTGGTAAAGAAAGGAAAGTGTGCAAACTTGTTAAGTCACTTTATGAAATAAAACAAACACCCAAACAGTGACATGCAAAGTTTGACCAAATCATTTTGGCAAACGGATTCAAAATAAATAAATGTGATAAATGTGTTTACATTAAAGACACTCTGAATCATAAAGTCGTTGTTTGTTTGTATGTGGATGACATGTTGATCATCAGTAGAGATATTTCTGACATAAATGCAATGAAACGAATACTTGAGAGCAAGTTTGATATGAAAGACCTTAGAGTTGCGGATGTGATCTTAGGGATAAGAATTCATACAACTCCACAAGGGTTGGTATTGTTACAGTCTCATTACATTGAAAAGGTACTTGACAATTGCAAGTATTTGGATTTCAATATTGCCAAGACTTCATTGGATGTGAGCTATGCACATAAAGGTGAAAGTGACTCACAATTGGAGTATGCAAGAGTGTTGGAAAGTTTGATGTATATCATGATTTGTACACGACCAGACATAGCATGTGCTATTAGTAAATTGAGTCGATACACGAGTAATTCTAATCAAACTCATTGGATGGCAATGAAAAGAGTTTTGGGGTATTTAAAACATACTCAAGACTATGCTTTACATTATAATAAATATCCTACTGTAATTGAAGGATATAGTGATGCAAATTGGATAACTGGATTGAATGAAGTAAAATCCATGAGTGGATATGTATTTACTTTAGGTGGAAGAGCAGTCTCTTGGAAATCATCCAAACAGATATGTATTGCCCACTTTATAATGGAATATGAATTTATCGCGTTAGATAAAGCCGGTGAAGAAGCTGAATGGCTCTGAAATTTCTTGAAAGATATTCCTTATTGGCCCAAACCATTGGCACCAGTATGCATACACTGTGATAGTCAAGCGATAATAGGTAGGGTAGGGAGCATGATGTATGACGGTAAATCTCTTCATATAAGACGGAGACATAATACCGTTAGAGAACTTCTCTCTAGTGGAATTATCACAATTGACTATGTGAAGTCAAATGATAATGTGTCAGATCCATTTATAAAAGGCCTATCTAGAGAGGGAGTTGAGAGATCATTGAAGGGAATGAGTTACGGTCTAGGACAAGTCATCACGGTGGTAACTCTACCTAGCAGACTGGAGATCCCAAGAGCTAGGTTCAAGGAAATAAAATAAAGTTGTGACTGACGATTCAACATTGTCAATTAACTCAACCAATTCTCATGATGAAGACAATGTTCAGGAAACAAGGATAAGACTTAAGGTTGGTAGTCTTTTAATGGTTTCTAAGTTTGGCTGATTTGACTAAATTATTTGATCTATAGGATTAAATGTTTAGGAATCGCCTATGTGAGAGTGAAGTGGAAGCCGCTTCAAGGAGAATGATAGTAAAGGCCTATTCTCTAAGCTCTCATGAAACCAGGTAGTGTTTACGGATGAAACGAACAAAACCGTGAGAACCAAAAATGGTAAAAGGATGGTTGTGTGACTTATATTGTCTAGGTATACATTAAAGTTCAACGGTTTAAAGATATCACATCTACCGATTGTCCGAGTGCATCCGATGCAAGTTCACTACGGAAGTTTCAAAGGAAAACCTACTTATCCAGATGCAATCAATATTTGCTTGTAGATCACTCATTTGTCCGAATATTTTTTGATGAAATAGCCATTCCCTATTCACGTGGGAAATTGTTGGGTTCTAATGAAAATGTGAATGGAAAATGGAGAAAAGAAAATGGAGGAAAAGTGAAATGCATGTTCACTTTATGAAAAGAGTGTTCTCCCACATTGGTGGGAGAAGGAAACATTCTTGTGCTTAAGTATGGAAGCACTCCTTCATGTGGATAGTGAGGCAAGAACAAGTCAAGCCTCGCGCCATGCTTCGGATTTGGATTTGTCAAATGATTGATCGAGAGATTATCTTTTTGGACAAAATTCATTTGAAACTTGAGAGTTAATGATGTTTTAATTCAAAAATCCGATACAAAAATATTCTCCATTTGTGGATGCACATGTCGAAGTGCGGACGCATATCATAATGTACCTCTAAGAGACATGACCCTTCGAGGCACTGTTTGAAGACGGAAAAGCCAACCTACTCGCGCAGGTGGCCAGCGCGGACCATTGACAACTTTCTGTTTTGTGCCAAAATGGCACCTGCGGGCGCAGGTAGTCCCGACGGTCTAAAACAGTGCCTCTTTTCTAGAACCATTGCTTCTCTTCTGAAGCACCACCTTTTGGCTATAAATACCTGAATTTTTCCTCAGGTATAGTGACAAAATTTTGAAGTGAAAAACACTTTCTTCTTGATAAAAACTCAAGTATGATTTACGAGTCGTTGAGTGCGTTCGTAGTTCGACATAATTTGAGGTACCGCCATTCTATCGAAGTGATTCATTTTATCCTGGGAGGATATATTCCAGAACCGCAGGTACTTGAGGGGAATAATTTTCTTAAGGACACACTGTGAATTCGGTGGACTTGAATCTTCTAATTTTCATCTCTGTCTATAAGTTTGGTTTTGCTATTTTCTAGAAAATAGTTTGAACTTCATCTTGTTGTAGTTCATGAGTTGGATTGAACTTATCAAAGTTCAAAGTTGTGAATACAGAGTTGCAACTTTATGTGATTGTTCTTATTTTATTTTGAACATGTGATTGAAGTTATTGTTGAAAAAATACAGATTTTACTAAATCCGACAAATAACAATTTATTGGGGCCAAAATGGGAATGAAGGTAACTTAGCTTGTACTTGTGCATCAAATAACTATGCAATTGTCAATATTGCATTCCTTGCAATTTTTGGGAATGGGCAGAAGCCAGTGCTGAACTTGGCAGGTCACTGTGATCCCAGTGCTGGTGGATGCACTTGGTTAAGCAATGACATTAGAGCATGTCAAAGTAGAGGGACCAAATTTCTTCTGCTGATGATGCCAAGCAAGCTAGTACCATAGATTTAATTTATGCAGTTTTTATATTGATTACTACCTTTCTTGATAATCTATTATTAACTGGATTTTCTTTTTTCTTTTTTTGGTTTAATCATCTGGTAATTGGAACACACTAACTCGACTAATCCAGATAATTCACATTATGTAGAGGTGAGCCTATCAAGAATTTGTTGATTCTCATAGTCGGAATATTAAATGAATTAATACACAAGGAAAGCTTGTATAAATATATTACTCCATTTGTTACTTCCACCGTCCACTTTTACTTGTCCATTATGCTATAAATAAATATAAACTCTTACTTGTTTCGGGAAGCGGCTTCGCTCCAGTACCATTTCCCTCCATTTCCTTCGGTCCCCCTTCTGATTTGTGCCATGTGTCACTGACTAAATAGATGGCTTAGATGAACAATGCATCCACAATGTAGTCCTCAAAATAGTCTTGTTTAGGGAGAGATTTCTCCCATAGGTTTCATGCTTTTTTTTTAATTATATTAATTTTTAATATGTAAGCCAATTGGCCAAACCATATTCAATAATATGTCTTTACTATTAAATTTTTTTTATATATGGCTTAGATTCTCTTCTTCCAAAACAACCCACAGAGAATAACATTAGTTACTTTCCTCTCTTCATTTGCACACTCAGGCAATGTAAGCCGATGGGAAAATTGAAAATATTTTCGTAATTCTTAAAAAAATAAATAAATTATTTTTAGCTTTTGCTTCTTGATGTTATTTTAAGGCTTTAAACAAACTTCTTGTTATTTTATATAATTTTGAAATGTCACTATCAACTCTTAAACCAGAGGGCAGATCCAATTGTGATATCGGGTTTATCTGAACTCGATGCTTTAGACGCGACACACGGAATATAAATTTACTAAAATTGTAATAATTAGTAGATAAAGTTTTAAAATAAAATAAATTTAATACTAAGAACCTTGAAAATTGAACCCATAAATTTAAATCCTAAATTTAAGAATAATATATGTATATATATATTGAGCAACATGTTTTAATAGTTTCCAATGGAGTTAAAGAGAAAAAATTAATAATGGAGAATACAATAGTTTAGCCACTGAGTAAGGAGATTTTTTTTTTTTTTAATCTAATAGAATAATGGGTTGGTTTTGTTTGCTAGATTGAATTATTGATCGAATTAACAGAGCAAAATTAATTCCATACAAGGGTGTGCTTGCAAGCGGTACTTATATTACAGATTCTCAATCGAGTCGATATTCAAATGGTAGACAACCTTTAAGTAAAAAATAAATAAGTCAAACAAAAGCAAGTATTAGTACACACAAAATTAAAGGTAATGATATCAAAAATGAGCTACCTCATCAAAGAGGACTTTAGGACGAATGGATGGGCTAGAACATAAGCTTGAGAAATGAATTGATATGAAAAGATAAAAAATAGACTCTAAGCAAAACCTAAATACTAAGCTCGTACTTAAGATGATGGGGTGATCAAGTAAGTAACCATAAGATATTTAAAAGATACGCATAGTTTAAAGAAATTTTATTTTTAAAAAAGCGAGAGGGATGAAGATTTGAAAAGTTTTTAAAGAGTAAACTTAACCAAGACATTTAGTTTGAAACATTTGAGAATTTAAAAGATCGTGAAAATCATTTGAATAACCTCAAAAATATTTTGGTTTTCACCCTTATGACATTATGGAAAGGTGAAAGAAAGGGAGAATATAAGTTTTGATAGAAAAACAATTATTTTGAATGATAAAGATTGTTTCACATTTTTAAAATACGGGGAAATTTTATAAAGAATGGAAAAAGGAGGACCGCATCCTTATATAGGATTGCCTACATATCTTGTTGGGCAAGAATCAGGTCAGACGTAGTTCGAAACTTGAGACTTAGAGAAATTTGAATGGTAGTTGAAGACATATGACGAGTCGAATTACAATTTAAATAAGGATAGTAAACACATAGCACATAATGGTTAATGCATGCGTGACTTAGAATTTTCTAAGATTTGGATAGACACGGACTAGCGAAATCTTATGCGAGAAGGCACGTGGTCTCATGGTAGTAAAACTATCCGCTCAACCACGTCTTAGACGACTCTCTATAATAGGGTTTTGAAGAGAATTTGGAGAAGTGCGAAGGCACAACATCCTAGTTTAGTGAAAGTGTGAAATTTCCAAGTGGGAAAAATATGAACGGAATGTCAATTATATAAAGCAGTAACACATAGCACATAGTGAAAAACCGTAACATGTTAAACAATACAAGAAAATAATAAAAGCAAAAAAAAAACTAACATAATTAAAGGGGTGTAAGAAAAATAAGAGATAACATATAAGCAACTAAAAGAGAAAAGGAAAAGTGGAGGGACATGAAATGGCAAACAAGGTAAGAAAAAAGGGAAAACGATTAACATGCATAAAAAAAAGTGAGAAAAACAACAACTTAAAGAAAATCAATTTAAAAACGTAAAATCCCACGCAACACATAAATTCGTAACGGTTAAAACCTAAGTATCCCCAGCAGAGTCGCCATGCTGTCGCGCCCCATTTTTCTTGCGAAAAGCGGGATCCGACGTGACAACTCTTTTTGGAATTAATTTACGGGTGAAGAGTCGCCACCTAACGAATTAAGGTGCGTTAGGTAACCATTCTAAACTAATTTACGAATTTATTTTATTATTCTATGTCAATCAGAAATTCGGGTAAGGGTTCAGGTTACCTCGAAAGGAAGGTGTTAGGCACCTTTCGAGGTCCACAAATGTGGGTCCCGACCGAACTCATATATTACGTGGGGAATACGTGATAAACAAATGTCAATCGATTTTATAAAATACCTAAGTGATTAAGCATGCATAATTTATTTTAATTATTCCAGATAAAAATAGGTAAGTAGAGAAAGGTAGCAAGAAAACAAAAAAATAACTTGAGTACTAATTTAAGGGCAATTAAAAATACAAGCATTTAAGATAGAAAGAAGAGAAAAGAAATTAAATCTGTCAAAAAGGAAAAAAGTTTGTACAAAAAATAAAATAAGATAAATAATTGTACAACTTGAATATAACTTATTTTTACAATTAAATACAACTTTACAAAAAAATAATAATGTAAATATCTAACAAACCAAACAAAGACGTGCAATATTAATAATCAAAAGAAGGGGATACTGAAATGGGTGCTTCCAATACAATATTTAAAATATTCAAATAATACACACAAGGTAATCTAGGATTAAAAGAGTAAAGGATAGATAAACTAACCTGGCTGCTTCCAAGCAAATAATTAAAGCACTCAAATATAATAACAAATAAAAAAAATAAAATAATCTACACACAAAATTAGGTATTCAAGGACATAAAAAATTGTGAAGGTAAGGAGACTTACCTTGTTGGTGAAGAAGTGAATTTATAAGAAATACCTTTGATTATTCTCCTATTTTTAGGATCACATTATAGTCCCCATGATTTGTAAAATTTGGCAAAAAGAAAAGAAATTGTTAGTAAAGTGTATGCCACCTTTTTTTGGTGGCAAATATAATGTAAGAGATAAAATAATAATTTAACACATAAAGTTAAGGTTAAGAAAGTGAGGGGGAGAAAGAGGAAGAGGAAGAGAGAGAGAGAATGAGAGTGGGATCAGGGTATGGCAAGGCTGAAATGGGCCCAATGCGATATTACACCCTCTTCTCTATTTTTATGTGATCAACTCTCTTAAACGCCTCTAGACGAGACGAATATAATTCTTAAAGAAATTATTCAAGATGTAGTAAATAAGGTATTCATCATCTAGAAGTAGTGCAAGCTAATATAGGTATGTATATTTAGATTGCATGAAAGCATATCGATAAATAGTATAATAGTATAAGTTGTCGAGTCTTTGAGATTTTTAAAAGGGTGACATGCAAAAATTATAGAAGCAGGCAGTACCGAGGTGCTTTATATATTTTTAATAAAGCTCTATGTGCTTCATATGAGAAGTCATCTATGACCTGTCTTTTTCTCATCATTTCCCAAAAACGTACCTGATCCCCGCTTGGGGGCGATTACTCTATTTGAACTCGCTTCATGCATTGACTCCTCCCCTCCCGTGGTTGGACTCCAAGTGACGATTTTCATTGTGATGTACATGTAAAAGTATTCAGCGAGAGGTGAGAGTATGTTTGTTTTTAACATTTAATTAAATAATGATTGAGCTATAATGATTCTTGATCGAAGTAAGTACTAAGAAAAAAAAAATTAAAGAGAGAGAGAGTCTTTCCCGCTATTTGAACAATATTTGCATGTGATCTTGTTATTCTCTCAAGTAAATAATTAGGTCTTAAACAATCTATCTCGCAATAATGAAACAATAAGAGAGTACATCTAAGCCAAGACAAGACATTAAAAATAGAACTAACTATCATTATACTAATTAACCCACTACGTAAAAAAATACTTAATTAAATAAAACTAGCTAGCCAGCATTGTACTAACAACAACTTACATATAAAATATTGTTAATACTCATTCTTCCAGTGATGCATTTAACAAATATGCCGGCAAAATAAACAAGTTGAGATTCATTCAAAGACAGAAAAAATTAATAGAAACAAAACGTGGAAAGCGATAAGAAACATACCAAATAAACTTTTAAGAAAACAAACACGGTCAAAACAATCTAATTGATATTTATGCCAAACAATAACCAAACTTTTACGTAGCATTAATATAGATTTCATTAGAATCCGGACAGATCTAAGATGATAATCTCGGACTCACAAAATCAACATATTCATATTAGTAAGAACTCATCGGAGCTCAAACACGACCTCGTCTAGACATCTATTCATTGTTGAAACCGGATGGAGAGTTTTTTTTTTTTGAATCCGGAAAGAGAGGTGAGCTTTGTGTTGAACGTTGTGCTCGTGAAATACGGAAAGCTGCTATGTGTGTGCCATCCCCAGTATAGTTGTGGCTGCATAATATCCTCCGCTTCCATGAAAGAGGCAGAATAAAAACAGAGGACTACATTGTAGAAAAATGGAAGAGAACAACTGCCTTTGAATTGTAATAACAATAAAGGCAAAATGTGTTCACTTGATTGTAATCAAATATGGGAAAGAATGTGGTAGTAGTAGTAGTTATTCAGCCGTGAGGTGCAAGGGCGCAAGCATAAGTTACGAATGAATAGACGAGTGATAAATCTGATTATAAGATATAATGGTAGTGAATTGAGTGTAAAATTAAAATGAAAAACCAAGCTGAGTGTCCGGTTGAAGACTCGGGCCCCCCCTCGCCCTTCAAAGTAGGCTCAAAAATAATTTGAGATTTAGATGAATGGTACCCAGAAGAGGAATTGCATATCTCTTTCCCCACAATTCTTACTACTCGTTCTCAGGGTGAGTTACGACATAGAAAAGATGAAGTAAATGTGGTCTTTTTGGATAGAGTTTTGTTCGGTTGTTTTGGCTAGTAGCGAAAGAGCTTGGTGGCTGGTTTTATATATGAAAGGAATGAATAGGGACTATTTCGACTTCGGACAGAAGGGATGCGACTGCGGTTAGCGGTGGAGGAGCAATGACATTAAAGGGAAGTTGTTTTACTACTATTGCGGTGTTCGTACAGTGCGGAGCTGCAACAGTGGTTTTTTAAAGTGTTTCTGTGGTGAAGAAAGGTTGGAACTTTGGGTGGTTCACGGCTAGACAGCATTCAGGGAAGACGTTAATGGAGCTATAGTAGCGTGGCAGCCATGGAGGAAGAAGAGCTCGGCTAACTATGAACAAGAGATCAAATAACTAGGCGGGAGTTTCTCATGGTGTTTGATGGAGATTATATGGTTAAAAGATGGTGACGCTGCTGCATGTTTTGAGAAGAAAAAAAGCTAGACAGAGATGTGTGCATTGTATTTATGTGTTGTTCTCTTTGGTCATTCCTCTCTCCCCTTTCTAGAGTACCCCCCAATGAAGAAGGGTCTTGATTTCTTTTTAAGAAGAAAAAGCAACGTTAGGAGAGGGAGCAAAAATAGGAAAAGAATCATCTGATGGAGCAATTTTTGGGTATTACCGTTGGAGAGGGAGTGAAAAAATTGGCAAATTTAATTTGAAAAGAGTTTTGAGAATAATAATATTCTTCTATCTAAGGAAAATATTTTAGGAGGATTTTATGGATATGGAGGGAGTAAAATAAAATAGGTTAAATTGATTTGAAATGATTTTGAGAATAAAAATATTCTTCACAAGAAAGGAAAGATAGTGAGGAAGATTTTCTACTTATGAAAAGATTGGACAAAATTTGAATTTTGAGCTTGTTTAGGACTAAATAAATTTCTACCAAAAAAAATATATAAACTGGGTAACTACTAAATTACTAAGTGAAGGTAAATAATACTAAATTATTAAATCAACCATTATATTTTATATATATATAAAAATATAATTCACCATAAAAGAATAATAACTCTTAAAATATTTGACCAAATACTTTTAAAATAGAATAAAAGAGAAAATATAAAGATTAAGTAAACAATAACTTTGCAACTAAAAAAATATAATATAATAATAATGATAAAAATAATTGAAAATAATAATCATATAATAATAATAAATAATGTGAATAGTATCTATTATCACAACTTTTGATAAAAATAAGTAAAAATAGCGATTTTGGCCTCGCGAACAAAAATAGACACTTGAATGAGTAAAAATGACGAAAAGGATGGTCAAAATTGGGTGTTAACACATGTCCTTCGATAACGTGCTCTTCTACTTTATCTCTTTGCTCGACATCCAGAACTCCCACTTAGAGTGATTCGAGTTTGTCCCTGTTCAGCCATGTATGAAATAGGAACAAAGAAACAATCAGAATGGTTATACCATTCAATGTAGCAACTTATGCCACAATTAATTGTAGAAGACAAAATATGTTAGGGAAAATTTATGTCACGACCCGAAATCCCATTCGGGCCGGACTGGCACCCGAAGCCGATATGGCCCAAGAGAACCAATCTTTGCTTATGAACCTCCGTATGCATATCCTCGTATGAATCTTATGATATCATATGCAACTATGCGGAAAACCTGAACATGGAAACATACGCTATATAATTATATGTAGGAAACTTGGCCGTTGGAGCCATCAAGTCAAAACGAACATTTGTCTTTTACATCCACAACCCACATATGTCTACAAAGCCTCTAACCGATCCAGAAATACAACAACCTATGGTCGGGACAAGTCCCTGCTTTATACAATAATTACAAAACCAAAACAATATACACATGTGACTCGGAAAGCCCCGAACCAACTGGGAGCTCACCAATGATCCGCGGATAACCCGTAGCCTATTGTGGAGGTCTACTAACACCTGTGCCTACAGCAGATAAAGTAAGTTCCCCAAAGGGGTCAGTACGAAGAATGTACTGAGTATGCAAGGCTATAAGAAGCTTCATGAAACTTAAAAACCTCAATGAACTCGATTTCAAGAGAATAGTCAATGTGGATCAATCATCATTTAGTATGTGTGGAAATAGGTACTTTATGTTCATTACTCCATTTGCCTTTATGCCCGTTACCGTTAACAGTTAGAACCATCAATAATGTATAACCGTTAATATGCAACCGTCAATATGCAATGCATCCGTCAATATGCAACCGTTAATATGCAATGCATCCGTCAATATGCAACCGTCAATATGCAATGCATCCGTCAATATGCAACCGTCTCAAATTCGGCATCAAGCTAGGCTTTTACCCCACTGAGCTTTCCCCCTGCTACCACCCGAAAAACAAGGAAGCAGGTTCGGCATCAAGTTTGGCTTTTACCTCACTGAGCTTCCCCCTTGATCCAGTGAATATAATAAAGTTCGGCGTCAAGCTTGGCTTTTGCCCCACTGAGCTTTCCCCCTGCTACCACCCGGAAAACAAGGAAGCAGGTTCGGCATCAAATTTGGCTTTTTCCCCCAAAGCTATCACCCGCACTCAAAGAACCATAAAGTAGTGATAAAGTAATTATAAAGTACTTATAAAAAAAAATAATGTTAGAGTAGCCATCAGGAAAATTATAAAGTAACCATGAGGGAATTACTTCTTCCATTACTTCATTGCATTACTTCTCTCGTTTAGTTTTATGAGATTGACACATTGGGGGAGTATAACCTTTTGGGAAACACATAAGTGCATTACTTCAATCTTTTATGTTCATGAGATTGATACTTTTGAAGTTGTAACATTATTGGAGACCTTGGAACATAATATTATTGGAACTTGGAATCATGTCCATACTTATGTGATACATGAGAATAATAATATATGCCAACTTGAAATGAGATACTTTTTAACATTTCGGAATGGAACAAGGACATTGACAACATGAACAGTATGTGCTGCAGAAAAATATGGACAGAGTAACCTTACATACCTTATCGTCTCAATATGAACACTCAATTCTATACGTGAATACAATCGTCCCGCTCCTTCCTTATGTTTCACTCTACAACACACAAATATACAAGGGAATTTACATTAACCACCAACTACCTTACAAATGCATACAACGACAATGAATTACATGTTTGGCTTTAACATGTCATTTTCCTCTTGATTGTACCATGTGTGAAACTATCACACCAACAATACCATTTACAAAACTACCATACCAATAATCCCACAATATTCTCAACATTGACCAATATCACGAACCACTAGCATGTCACCCCAAATTCGTACTTTTCACTTCTACATCACCACAACATCACAATGATTCCATCAATTCACTTCAATACACCTCACAACAACAAATCGGCCAAAATCCCATAATTTACACTTATGGAAAAATAACAAGTTTAGGACCATAATCACACCATACATGTTGATATTTTATCCATATCATGCTCTTTTATCAAAACCACAAGTCATATTCCAAGTTTAAATTCCATAAATGGCACATCTTTTACAAAAACACAAAGTGCCATATACAACACTTCCAAGCATAACCAACATGATATACATACTCTCCCATGCATATAATATGTTAATCCATAAGAATAAACACTTACCTAAGCTTGGAAGATGATGATCTTGATCCAAAGATGACTTAGGGTTTGAGAGCCCAAAAGAGATGTTCTTGATAATTCTAGAAAAAAGAATAGAAAGCATGTGTGTTCTTTGTATTAAAAATCTGATTTTGTGCCCCTTTTATAGGCCTTTGAAGTCCCTTTCTCAATTATTGCTTGGTCAAAGAAGAATGGGTCATTTGACCCATTCTTGGCCCATGCTTTTCTTCTTCATTTTTGGGCTTTATTGAGCCCAAATTACTTAATCCAATAAAATTAATAATTTCTCATGTTTAATTCATTTCACATGCATTACGACGATATTCCCACTTACGAGATTCATGTTTGTAGCCTCGATCCCCAAAACAAACAATTCTAGCCATGTATGGCCTATTTTGACCAAAAGGGTAAAATCGTCATTTTGACACCAAATTCGTTCTCGAGTAATTTTATCATACCAATATAATATTTGACTCATTTCATATATATGATCATGATTGTAGAAGAAACGTAGCAAAAATCGGCTCAATACGTCCCCGGATACCCTTGGGACTTAAGAAAAATTCCAACTTTTGAAAGGTGCGCACAAGCAGCCCGGCACGCTCTTGGGCGCGCCCCAACACTGCCTGGGGACTGAAAATTTCAGCCAGAAGCGGCCCGGCACGGTCCCAAACGCGCTCCACACTTAAACTTTCCGAAAATTTCATTTTTCGACTTTTCTTCGCGGGTTTGAGTAGACACTTCAAGTCCTATTCTTTAACTTACTTCTTAGCCTTGATATGCTTTGTTTAGAGGTCCTCTTAGCCTCATTTTGAACCCCACAACTGCGCCACAAAAATCACAAAACACCTCTTACGAAGGGCTAACCACATGTACAAGTCCAAAATGTCAATTTTTTCTCTTCATTAACATTACCAAATGCATACTTATAGCTATCGACACCTAGGTAATCATTGTTCCACGTCGTCAAATAGGGTTGGGAAGGTACGGGGTGTTACAATTTAAGGACTCAACATATTACCAAGACTTAGTAAAATAATAATAATACTCCATTATTCATGAAACTTTAAAAAAACAAATCTCACTCATTTTTAATTCGTTTTACATGCATAATTTACCAACGGAAAGCCCCAAACGAGTAGATTATGCAAACCTAAATTTCATATCAAAATTTCAAAAGGTAAATCACAGAAATTAAATTTCAGAATGCAGTTTTTCAGAAAACAATTAAAATTTCAGCCTTAACTTCAAAAATTCATATTTCACTCGTTTTTAATCCATTTTTCAAGCACAATATATCAACATAAAGCTAATAACGAGTAGATTGTGAATAATTAAATTTCATACCAAAATTTCAAGTATGTATAATATTCTGAAATCAATTTTGAGTACTGCATAATACTTAAACTTCTTTTACTTTATTTTATTATAATAAAAGTAAAGAACCACATGGGTCTTTTGAAAAATTCCTTCTATGTATATAATATATTTTGACTAGAAAGTTCCTTTTCTTCATCGGTAATTATCTTCAAATTTCCATATGAGTGTAACTACCACAAACACTAATGCCATCGAATTGAATAGAATTTTCTCAAAATCATTTTCAATATTGTGCATCGATGGAAGATAGTCAGTCACATGTATGGGTAGATTACCATAGAACTTCAAAAAACAAAACCAACTTTTACTGTCACAGATAAAAATTCATGGTCGGCCACAAAACAAAAATAATCTACAGAGAAGATGTAAAAAATAGGAACATAACCACACTGCTCTGATATCAATGTACAAAATATGGAGCGAGAACAACAGATTGTGTACCTTGAATACGCAACGGAATTTGTTGAACTCACCGCCAAAACGAATCTGCCCCAGTCTACTTTGAATCACTAGGAAACAAAGCGTCGAATTCACAAACTAGATGTCTCGCCTCAATGTTGTATAGAACTGGAGAAATATTTAGTATCTGAGGAAGAAGAAAAGATTTTCTGAAACTGAGAGCCACTCCTTTGAAAAGAAGCCGCTTGCTTCTTTTTATAGTCGTGAATTATAACTTCCCTCAAGGAAGTTACTTCCTGAAGGTAACTACTCTCAAAGAAGTTATTGCATTAATCTTATCTCTTTTCAGATGGGTCGGGTCAGCCCACATGGAGCGACCCACAACCCGAACCATAATCCAACAATAAGGGCATATAATAGCTAATGTTTAAAGTTGAGTGGAGAGGGTGGAAGTGGGTGAGTAGGAATTTAATTTTTAAATCAAAGTTGGGGTTGTAAATAATTTCCATCCCTCCTGCTTAATAGTTTGAGAGTTCATATATAGAGGTCTTTTTTTTTCACCTAAAACTACTAGGAATGGGCAGAGGAACAGAGGAGTCCTCTCGAGGGCAAAGGATTCATGTATGCCCGAGAGGTAATTCGACGAGATCTAATTAATAGTTGGAGTTCCTCCATAGACCAATTTGAAGGGGATGCTGACCGAATGGTCACCTTGCTGGGAAGGGTTTATACGGAGGATAAGGACAAGAGAAAAAAAGCGTCGGGTATGCGGACACATAGTGTTCCCGCCTAACCTCTATAGATGATATTAGCTGGCACCTACAACGGATATGACACCTGGAGATATGCCATTAGACGTGGTATATAGGGTCTAGAGGAAACCTTTCCATTGGCTGAAGCTCGTTTGCTATAGCCGTCTATTGTAGCTTATAAATAATCACTCTTCATCGTTTATAGATCATGTGAATTCCGATATTAGCAATACAATACACTTTACTTGCTAACCAAGAAATTATTTCATCTTTACTTTAATTTAATGTCTTGTCTAGCCCGTCTAACTCTCGTGTTGCCCTCGATGGAGGAGCCCATGGTCCTCGAAAGGCTTTATCAAGAGCCCATTCACTAGATCTATTGTTTATCATGAAAACAATATAGTTGAAATTGTTGAGGTCAAGAGCACGATTGTTAAATTTAACTCTGGTTTAGATCTGTTTACCAGCGGATTGATTATCTATATAACGAAAGGCAACGCGTAAACATAAGAAAAACAAAGTAAAGCAATAGTTGATCGGTGAAGAGGAGTCCTGGACAATGTTCTTCGAGAGCTATGGTTCCTTCCACGAGAGCTATATGTAAGAAAAAAAGTAAAGAGAAAACTAATGCTTGGAGAACAAGTAAAGAGTGTATAGTATTGCTTAAGGTCTGAATCCAGATACCTTATAAATTAAGAGAAAGCCCTATTTAGAGGGTATAATGAATGGATTGCAGCCAATGGAACTGGTTTCCTAGAATAACCCTATAGTACTATAACTAATGATGTGGTGCTAGGTGTCTTATCCAGTGCAGTTGCCAACCATTATCTTCTGCTTGGGTCAGAAGGGTACACTATGCGTCCGCGCACTTGGCAGTCCTGACGTCTTTGTCCCATGTCCTTTTCTTCCACGTCATCCTAGCCCTTCAAACGGAGACACTACCTTTGTATCGTGTTTCCCTTAGACGACCCTATGTGGAAGTTCCATCCATGGCGCCATACTCATCGGTCATCATAGAGCATTCGCTAGCGAGAGTCCCCTTCACTCACTCTTGAGGATCTTTACCGGATACATTTATACTAACTCATCTTTATTATTTGCTTTGGTTATGTTTTCACTACTTTACATAGTAAAAAGACAATCAACCCACAAGTAAACGAATTTAAAATAAAGTCTAATTTAACACGCATGCTCTTGACCTCATATAAATTCAACTATACCAATTTCATGTTAAACAAGGTTGTTGTCTGCAGTACCGATGGAGTATTGTTTGAAATCGACTGAACTCTTGTAGGCGGTAGCGTCGAGGAATTGTTTGATCAAATTTGGGCACAGTTGCTATAGAATTCAAAATATAGTTATGTATTGTAATTTATATTATAGCTATATATTGCAGATACAATCCATATGTTTGTCAACCCACGTGATTTTTCTAATTAAAATTCCAAATAAAGGCTATTGGAGACTATAATTGAGATAGTTATGAGTCAAGATTCAACATTTAACTTTATTGTTGTTCTTCCGCAAATTCATGCTTTTATTTATGTCCCTTGGATATGTCAATAAGTGGGAATTCTTTAAATCTTGCACCTCTGTGTCAATTGCGAAAGTCAAAACAAGTTTTTTGTATTAAGATCTATTTATATCATCTAAATATTTTAAATTATTATTCGTAGTTATTTTAATTAATAATATTTTTTTATATAGTTCTTACATTTTTAGATTTTATTTTAAAGGAATTTAAATATTTTATATTAGAATTCACTATTAAAATTAAAAAGTTAACTTTTGAAATTTAATTGATGCCACATGAATTGGGACAGATGAAGTACTAAGTAACTTTATTTCTTAATCCAAATGAGTATTACTCTACAACTTCAAATTGAAGTCTAGAAACTCAAGTGCTCAAAAAAGTTTGTTGACCCAACTGGAGCATGGAAGACTAGTGGAAAACTTAATTGGTCATGAAGAGAATGATGAAGCTTAACATTGTTAGTCTTCGTAGATATTACTACTACTAGTGGCGTGTCGTGCTTGTGCTGAGCACGGCCTTAGTATTTATATTTTTTTATCTTAATTTATGTGATATACTTTCTTTTTTAATTTGTTCTAAAAAAAAACCCAACAACAGTAATTTGCAAGAGCAAAAATGAACAAGTGTAGCTCACAAGCGAAAAAACTTTTCCAGCGACAATGTTGGAAAACCAAGTTTACATTAATTTGAATGTTTATACTTAAAACATGTGTATTGTAGATGTTTGTTTCATCACAGATGCTTGACCACAGAGGCTCTTTGCAGATGACTTTTCGACCAACTTAATAAAAAGTGTCATGTCAAAGTTGTACTGCAAAATAACAAAACAGTTGTATCAGACGGATTGGAAAAGATTTGACGGAAGGTCGAGACATAAATAAGATTTTGGAAATAATCTGATTCTTTTTACGATAATGGAGGTTATTGGAAGTCCTGAGGAATGTTCTCAGTGCACGGGCTCTCATTTTCCCCAACTTTACCAGCCTTATGGTTACCAAGATAGTAGTAGTTCAAAAAATCTTGCGGTTATTATGAATTCTCAAGCCCAACCTTCTATAAAGTTGTGTAAATAGTCTCATACATCATTGGCATTGTCTTGTTCTGCAAACAAACATAGAGAATGAGGTTTCGCTAACATAACCTGTAACAATTTGAAAACAATTGATTATTCGATTAGCTGAAAGAATATGTTAGAATACTCGGTATGCCACGATTCTTCACCAACAGCCCAAGCAGTTTGAGTAGCTTTACCTGTCAATGAAGAATTCAGTTGGATTACCCTTTCGCCACATTGGGAGGGTAATGTATGCTGGAAACCTCTCAAGCGCTCTTATCTTGTCAGCTATTCCAAATTCCAAAATCTACTTTCAAATGTAATGTATGTCATTTCAGCAACTCCAACAAAAAGTAGAATCCTGTAAAATGCATTAATGTGTATCCTACATTTTCTTCTAGCACAACAGAATAGATTTCCAACGTTTGCTCCTTCATTAATGCCTTTCTAGCATAGATCTATGCTACTGGTTGTTTGAAAAAGATTATATTGGTTGAGGTTAAAAACTGTTTTGAAATCAATGGTTTCAAGTAATCTCCGAGTGACAATTAAATCAATATGAACGCTTTTACTTTTATACTATACTAAAAATAGACGTACACTTTTACTTGTCCAAGCTAAAAAAGTAAGAGATAATATACTCCCCCAGTCCAAAATAAAAAATTGTTGGGGTGTGCACACACTTTAATTATAAGGAGGTTGTAAAAGGAGCCATTTTTACCCATGTTGTCGTAACCAATCAGTCGCTACATAAGAAAATTATAGTTGAAAGAGGCTGCTTCGCTGGAGAATTTCCACAAACAGCTAGGGATGACAATGGGGCGGGGCGATTGCGGGGTAAAACCCGCAAAGACTTTAACCCGCCCCGTATAGCAAAAAATTCTATTTTTAACCCGCACCGCATAGTTTGAAAATGCAAACTAGTGGTTTGAAAACAGGTTATCTAGTTGAAATGCTTTTCAAAACAATGACCATCAGTTGATATCAAATGATCTAATTAAAAAATCTCACCCACGGAAAGTGTTTTTATTATAATAAATACAGTTAACTATATGAATATACATACGTGCAATAAGAGAAGGAAGCAAAAATTAATCAAATTAAGAATATAAATTTTGTTCTATTTATATGAGTACGACTTCAGTGATTTGTGAATAGAGTTGAACATGTACTCAAAATAATTAGTATCATTCTATTAATATTAGAAGTCTAGAGAGTTGAACATGTACTCAAAATAATTAGCATCATTCTATTAATATTAGAAGTCTATTAAATCTTTCAATTTACAGCACTTAACCTGGGCTGTAAGTTAATTTTGATTCCATATTTTCTCTTTTAATTAATTTTTAACCATCATATAAACATATTATGTAACCTTTATTCAAAGAAAATGAAGCTATTTTAAAGGGGCAAAATTGAGAGAAGGGAACCCGCACCCGCCCTATCTTTTAAAAAAGGAGTTTCAACCCGCCCCGCCCCGCACCCCCATTAAGCCAAACCCGCACCACCCCACATAAGACAAAACCCGTCCCGCCCCTCCCCATTCACTACTAAAATAAACAGGAAAACCGACCACAAAAAGCGACCACAAGTGGTCGGTTTTCCTGTATTTGCAACCAAAAAATTGACCACAATGTGTGGTCGGTAAAATAGTGGAAGCTTTTCCAAAAGCGACCACATGTGGTCACTTTTTTCAAAAGCGACCACATGTGGTCGCTTTTTTCAAAAAATATTTATTTATTTATAAATTGATATTAATTATATTTTAAATATTTTTTTTTAAAAAAAATCTTTTTATATTAAAAAAATTTATTAAAATTTTTCCGACCACATATTGTGGTCGGTTTTCGTAAAAAATAAAATAAATTTATTTAGAAAACCGACCACATGTGGTCGGTTTTTGTAAAAAAAAAAAAACCTTTTTTAAAAAACCAACCACATGTAGTCGGTTTTTGTAAAAAAATAATTAAATTTTTTTAGAAAACCGACCACATGTGGTCGATTTTTGTTAAAAAAATTTAATTAAAAATGTTTAAAAAATATTTTTTTATTTATAAACTGACCACTTGTGGTCGGTATTTTTGCAAATTTCCAGAAAAAGCGACCACTTGTGGTCGGTTTTTTTGCAAATTTCCAGAAAAAGCGACCACTTATGGTAGTTTTTTCTGTAATTTTTTTTAAAAAAATTACAGCATATTCTGCATTTCCACAACCCACCAATTCAAAAACATTCAATCATCTCAATACAACCCACCAATTTAGAAACATTAAAACATCTCTTTAAACATTCAAATATCAAAATCAAAACATCCAAATATCAAAATCAAAACATATAAACATCAAAGTTTACAAATCAAAAATAAACTAAAAGTCATCCAAGTCATCCTCATCATCCTCCTCATCCTCATCCCCACCTTCATCATCATCATCAAAATCATCCTCCTCATCTGTAGTGTAATCATCAAGTGAGCTTAGGCCTCTCGCAGCCCGAGGTGCATCACCGGGACACAGAGGAAGTATCCGTGGATATATCCAGCGATAATCAAATTCCATCTACACAAGCAATCACAATCTTAATTAAAGTTACTACACTTAACCATTTTCAAGTAACTAATACACATTTCAAGTTACTACACTTAACCATTTTCAAGTAACTAATTCACATTTTCAAGTTACTACACTTAACCATTTTCAAATAACTAATTCACATTTCAAGTCTCTACACTTAACCATTTTCAAGTAACTAATTCACATTTTCAAGCCACTACCATTTTTAAATAACTAATTCACATTTCAAGTCTCTATCATTTTCAAGTAACTAATTCACATTTTCAAGTTACTACACTTAACCATTTTCAAGTAACTAATTCGCATTTCAAGTCACTACACTTAAGAATTTTCAAGTAACTAATTCACATTTTCAAGTCACTACCATTTTCAAGTAACTAATTCACATTTCAAGTCTCTACACTTAACCATTTTCAAGTAACTAATACACATTTCAAGTCACTACACTTAACCATTTTTAATTAACTAAAACACATTTCAAGTCTCTACACTTAACCATTTTCAAATAACTAATTCACATTTCAAGTCTCTACACTTAACCATTTTCAAGTAAGTAGTTCACATTACAAGTCTCTACACTTAACAATTTTCAAGTAACTAATTCACATTTTCAAGTTACTACACTTAACCATTTTCAAGTAACTAATTCACATTTCAAGTCTCTACACTTAAGAATTTTCAAGTAACTAATTCACATTTCAAGTCTCTACACTTAAGAATTTTCAAGTAACTAATTCACATTTTCAAGTCACTACCATTTTCAAGTAACTAATTCACATTTCAAGTCTCTACACTTAACCATTTTCAAGTAACTAATACACATTTCAAGTTACTACACTTAACCATTTTTAATTAACTAAAACACATTTCAAGTCTCTACACTTAATCATTTTCAAGTAACTAATTCAAATGCCCAAGTCTCTACACTTAACCATTTTCAAGTAACAAATACACATTTTCAAGCCACTACAATTTTCAAGTAACTAATTCAAATAACCAAGTCTCTACACTTAACCATTTTCAAATAACTAATATACATTTTCAAGTCACTACCATTTTCAAGTAACAAATACACATTTTCAAGTAGCTACACTTGAGCATTTTCAAGCAACAAATACACATTTTCAAGTTAGTAGTTCACATTACAACTTACTACACTTAACCATTTTCAAGTAACTAATTCACATTTTCAAGCCACTACCATTTTCAAGTAACTAATTCACATTTCAAGTCTCTACACTTAACCATTTTCAAATAACTAATACACATTTTCAAGTCACTACCATTTTCAAGTAACAAATACACATTTTCAAGTAACTACACTTGAGCATTTTCAAGCAACAAATACACATTTTCAAGTTAGTAGTTCACATTACAACTTACTACACTTAACCATTTTCAAGTAACTAATTCACATTTTCAAGCCACTACCATTTTCAAGTAACTAATTCACATTTCAAGTCTCTACACTTAACCATTTTTAAGTAACTAATACATATTTTCAAGTCACTACCATTTTCAAGTAACAAATACACATTTTCAAGTAACTACACTTGAGCATTTTCAAGCAACAAATACACATTTTCAAGTCACTACCATTTTCAAGTAAAAAATACACATTTTCAAGTAACTACACTTAAGCCATAACTTTCAACAAAAAATCCTACGGCCTTCATAGCCTTCTACAGCAAATAATCCCAGCATTCTCACCTAATGTGAGATTCCGACAGCTACAAAATAATTATACCTACACGACGAAAGAAAATCTACACTACGAAAACGAAATCTTAAAGGTTGCTAAAAATAAAAGAAGGGGGGTCTTTACCTTTCTTAGAGCACCAAAACGGAACTACGAGCTTCGTCGAAATCCTTGACACCACGAAATCCTTGAATGAGCTGGAATCGTACCAAAAAAAAATGAAATTCGAATTTGGGAATTTTTGTATTTTTGGATTTGTGAGGAAATTGGAGTTTCTAGAGGAATTTCGCACCTCTCATAGTACGTGTCTAGTGTATTTGTACGAAATCCACGAGGAAATCGATTTGGGGTTTACGGGTTTGTGGTTTTTTTTCTATTTTGGGGGCTGTTTTCGGGTTTTGGGGCTGTTTTCGATTTTGGGAGCAATTTTCTGTTTTGGGGGCTGTTTTGGGAGTTTTGGGGCTGTCTAGTGTGTTAGGGTGAAGGAGAAAAGGGGATATAAGGGTGGGCTGGATCGGGTCGGCTGTTTTGGGCCTTAGGAATTGGGCCCAAAACATTAGGTTATTAAAATAAAAAGGGAGAGGATAACATTAGGCCATTTAAAGAATGACCAATTAGATTATTTAGCCATTGTCATTTAAATTATAGACCAAATCAAAAATCAATTGGTCAATTGCATTGCAATTATGACCAATTTGATTTTGATTAGGGCCCAAATTTAATAGACCGGCCAAATTAAATCAAAATTCAAAACAAATGAATAATCGATTTAACCCTGAGCTTCTTGGTTTAATAAAATCAAATAAATATTTCCTGAATAAATCGTATTATATTCATAACAAATACAAAAAAAATTAATACGATGTATATAAATTGGATAATTAATTAATTCATCGTCATACACAAGTAGTATATTTCCTCAATTGTATAATATCAATGTATTTCGTATATTAGGATGAATTTTTGGTTAGTTAGCTTTTGAATATGAATTATATACCTCATAATACAGCGTATTTTATATATAATCTGATGAATTATCCATTAATTAGCTTACTTTGTTATAGCTTCAAAAGTATATTATTACGTCGATCGTATGATATCAACGTGTTATTCAAAATACTTAGATAGATTCGGTTCAACATACATACTGTACACATTACATAAACGAGTATATATACTCTGATGAATTATCGATTAATTAGCTGACATTTTTATAACTTCAATAGTATATATATTAGAACGTGGATCGTATGATATCAATGTATTATTCAAACTACTTGGATAGATTCACTTAGCTTGCTTTTGACTACTACGTACATCACTACACGAGATATACGTATATCTACACACGTACACTCTATCGACTATCAGGTTCAAAATACGTACTGTATACATTACATACACGAGTATATTACCCCGTAATACAACGAATTTCATATATACTCTGATGAATTATCGATTAATTTAGCTTACGTTATTATAACTTCAACAGTATATATATTATTACACCGAACTTGTGATATCAACGTGTTATTCAAAATACTTGGATAGATTCACTTAAATTGCTTTTGACTACTGCGTATATCAATACACGAGAT
The DNA here is from genome assembly GCA_031232105.1 of Capsicum rhomboideum. NCBI lineage: Eukaryota > Viridiplantae > Streptophyta > Magnoliopsida > Solanales > Solanaceae > Capsicum > Capsicum rhomboideum. The sequence continues at coordinate 148,019,628 of CP124714.1, read as the reverse complement.
ATACATATATACACACACACTCTATCGACTATCAGGTTCTAAATGCATACTATATACACATCACATACACGAGTGTATTACCCCGTAATACAACATATTTCATATGTACTCTGATGAATTATCGGTTAGTTTAGCTTACGTTATTATAACTTCAACATTATATTATTACCTTGGTCGTATGATATCAACGTATTCAATATACTTAGAAAGATTCAGTTAGCTTTTGACTACTACATACATCACTACACGAAATATACATATAGATCACATGCACGACTATATTACCCCATAATATAACGTATTCCTTATACTCTAATGAATTATCGATTATTCACCTTACATTATTATAACTCCAACAATATATTATAATTACCTCAATCGTGTGATATCAACGTATTCAATATACTCATATACATACAATTAGCTTTTGACTACTACGTAAATAACTACACGCAATAGATGCGTATACATATATACATACATACATACATACGTAAAATATACTCGATGGAAAATATATTTATTTGATTGAAACGTACGTAAAAAATAAAGATTGTTTTTATGTTATTTATTAATTTTATTTAATATATTTAATATTTCTTAATTTATTTTTAGTATTTTTTATTAAAACCAACCACAAGTGGTAGGTTTTTCTTAAATCATTTTACAGAAACCGACCACTTGTGGTAGGTTTTTTAACATTAATTCATTTTTATTATTATTTAAAAATAAACCGACCACATGTGGTCTCTAAATTTTAAGAAATATATTTAATATATTTTATCAATTTATGTTTTTCATTTATTTTATTTATATTAGTTTTTTGGGAAAGCAAAACCATCTAAAACCGACCACAAGTGGTCGCTTTTTATAAAATATTTTATTTTTTTAAATCTTAAAGGTGGTCTGTTTTTTATAAAATATTTTTTATTTTTTTAAAAATCTAAAACCGACCACAAGTGGTCGGTTTTTGTAAAATAATTTTCACAAAAATTAAATATATTTTGTATAAAAAATTAAAAAGAATTTTTAAATAATAATTTTATTTATTTTTTGTTATTACCGACCACAAGTGGTCAGTTTTAAGGAATTATATTTTCCCGGGTTAATTTATTTACTTTTCCGCAATTTTAAAATTTAAAAAACAATCACTTGTGGTCGGTTTTTGATTAAAAAAATTTAATGAAAAAGCGACCACATGTGGTCATTTTTTGATTAAAAAAAATTTAAAAATAAATTTAATGAAAAACCGACCACATGTGGTCGCTTTTTGTGCGACCACAACTTGTGGTCGCTTTTTCGATTTTTTTTAGTAGTGATTGCCATAACTATAAACAGCTAGAGGGCAAAAGTTGACCCAAAATGAATTTCCAAATAACACATAGAGAACTAGCAGCATCAATTTCCAAATATGACTCAAAGGAACCCCTAGGAAAAATGAAAAAAATCCACACAAAGCAACAAACTTGACACTAAATTACTTGAAATTCAACTCAAATACCCCTCAAGCCCAAATCTCACAGAGCAGAATTCATCATAACTAAATTCGATGAAGAAGCTAGATAAAAAAAAACACATAAAGAAAACTCCAAATCAAACCATCAGAACAAAAGCAGAGCAAAAACAGAGTAGAACACAAACAGAAAACCCAGAAAACAGAGGACATATGTACATAGATAGAGAGCTGAGTAGATTCATGGAGGGAAATAGTGTGAAGTAATTATCTTCTCCTGGCGTTCTGATCTGAAAAGAAGAATACTAAGAGAACCGAAAATGTAGGGCACGTGTATAGCTAAAGATGCCACAAAGCATAATCAGTTGAAAAGACGAAAATGCCCCTAGGTGGTGAAGCAGACATGCCGTCCACCATCTGTGTGCTTATCACCACTTATATATTACTAGTAGATATAGAAGCACAGGTGAGCACACACCTCAAGCAGGCAGCTGACGGTTGTCATGCCTGCTTCTGGTGAAGGGCATTTTTTGTAATTTTATATATTTTTCGTTTTAATTTAATTTTTTTTTTATTATTTAAATCTGTTATATATTTAAAAATTACGTAAAAAGTATTATAAATTACAATAATTAATAATTAAAAATATTTGAAGACACATAAAAAATTTTGGTTGACTCAAAATTCTATCAGTGCAACATAAATTGAGATATATTATTTAAAAATTTCGTGAAGATACTACTATATAGAAGCACGAGTGAGCACACACCTCAAGCAGGCAGCTTGGCGGTTGTCATGCCTGCTTCCGGCTGCCTGCTTTTAGCGGAGGGCATTTTTATATTTTTATATATTTTTCATTTTAATTTAATTTTTTTAATTTTTATTTAAATCTATTATATATTTGAAAATTGCGTAAAAAGTAATATAAATTATAATAAATAATAATTTAAATTATTTGGAGACACATAAAAATTTTGGTTGACTCAAAATTCTATCAGTACTACATAAATTTGGATATATTATTTTAAAATTTCATGAAAATTAATATGAATTACAATATTATCAAATTAAAATATTTGAAAGATGTATAAAAAATTTATTTGAGTTTCTAAATTCTATCAATGTCATATAAATTGGGATAGAGAGAGTAACATATATTATTTAAATATTACGTAGAAAGTCGTATAATCATAGTAATAATTAACAACTTAAAATATATAAAAAACTTAATTGGATTTCGCAAATATCCCATCAGTGCCACATAAATTGGAACAAAAAGAGTAACATATAGTATCTAAAAATTATGTAAAAATACTATAAATCAATAATTAATAACTTAAAATATTTAAAAATTATACAAAAAATTTGATTGACTTTCTAAATTTCATTTATGACACATAAATCGAAATACAAAAATAACCTTCATTGGGCCCGTGCTGGCACAAGCTTCAATATTTCTAGTACAATTAGCAATGTGGGGAGGGGTTAATTATTGTTTTCTGTTTTTATGACACATGTTCATTTTTTTTTTTCTTTCGTGGTGTGTAGTCCCCACCACTCACCCAATATTGTTTGTTAAATTATACTCCTATATAAATGCTTATAGTGTAGTATTTATTTACACAAAATAACAGAAAATAAATATAAGCGGCTAAATTGATCATTGTCTCAATTAAGGTATCTAATTGGCGTACCATGACGTTTGAGGGACTATTTATATATTTAGGGTAACAATTTTATTGGTTCGAGATTTTAAGAAACAAATGAGAGTTCTACTTAAACAAATTATAATACCTCAAAGTTCCAATTATTTGTCATATTGGCATATCAAATTTACGTTTTAGAAAAATAAGAAGTTATTTATTACATTGCATTGTTCCAATTAGTCGAGTCTTAATTGAGTTAGATGTTTAAGAGAAAAATAAAGAGAGTACGTAGTATAGGCTATATAAGTCGTTATTAAGAAATATGTAAAAATCTTAAAGACCAGATAGACGAGTACCTTCTAAAGAAGTTGCAAGATCCATGAAATTGCAAGTCAAATTTGACTTGATTTTTGGATATGTTGTATTTTTAAGAGTCTAATTTCTACTAATTAAGTCAATTGTTATTTTGGTACTCCTATGCCAAGATACAAATATTTTGATGAAACTGCACAAATCTGTCAAATAAGATGGTTAGATTCATCACCAACTTCAAAAATTGATTACGGACAATTCAGAAGGAGTTTGGCCTTGATTTTTGAATATGTTGTATATTTCAAAGTCTAGTGTATACTGAATTAAGTTAATCATTATTTGGACACTCCTACACCAAGATACAAATGTTTTGATGAAACTGATTTGTCAAACAAGCCGGTCAGATTTATAGCCAACTTCAAAAATTAATTGTGGCTCATACGGATGGAGTTTTGCCTTGATTTTTGGATATGTTGTGGAATTCCAAGTCTAGTTCTTATGGAATTAAGTCTCACATAATTTGGAAACTCCTACACTAAGCCAAATACCTTCTCTGGCATGTATGAACTTGGATAGCTTCAACACGTCGGCATAGTCATTTCTTGTGAAGTTTCAAATATTTTGCAAGAAGTCAACTACGTGAAAAAATAATTGTTTCACGAATACTTCAAGTCTTGTATTAAAGGTTTGACTCTTCATGCACCTCAACAAGCCTTGAAGCAGGGGGCATTTGTAGACAGTGAAATTTTATTGGATAAATCCATATTAAATTTGGATTAAATCTTAAATTCATGATATGTTGACCAAGTCAAATCGTTTGTTAATAAAGTTGAATTGAGTTTTAAGTTAAAATTATATAACTTAAATGAAGTCCAATTTACATTTGGGCCAGTCTGTTAAGTTGACAAGACAAGCCCAACTACTACTGTTTAAGCCCATGGTTTTGTTAGGGTTACTTGGAGACGAAAATACCCCCAAACCCTATCTCATGCCTATATAAAGGGTCGTTCATAAGACCAACAACAAAAAAATACATAAACACAAAAAGAGAAGCTCTCCTCTTCCTTGGTGATCCGCAAGCCTTCCGCATATCAAGAAGTTTTCGTCTCCAAGTGGTGGGCCGCGAGTTTCCATACCTCCACGATTGTGAACAAAGCCTAGCTCTACAATTTGCGGTGAAATTCAAACAAATATCGCGTCGATTCAAGAACAAGGTGAAGAACGTGAGGAGAAGAATCAGAGGATTACATTTTTTATTTAAGATTTTATAAAGATTGTAACCCCGTACATATTTTGAAATAAAATACTCTTGTTTGTCGCTATTTTCCTTTTCTTGATTGCTATTTTTCCGAAAAGAAACTTAGACGCTTACAATGATGACTTGAGGAATGCTGGACCAGAACTTCGTGTGGTTGTCTGCCGTATTCTATTCCCTCCGTATATTTTTACTTGGTCAGTATTAATAAGTAATATACTCCTTTCGGTTTTGATTTTTAATAATGGGTTATGGATAAATCGATAACCTATTAAGACCATACTAGGTTACTACTTTGCCCCTACTTATGTATATTACTTATTAGTGCCTTCACAACTTCTACAAAACCTGAAAGCATAAAAACCTAATACTAGATGTGGAAATTCATTTTCTTGTTCCTTTTTGTGCTAAAAGTTACAGAAACTTTATGTTATTTGATTGGATTAGTTAAGATCAGTTTAGTCTATTATTAGAGTCATGGTTTTGTGGTTCCAAAAGTACATACTAATTAACTTATTTAATTTGAATTACTTAACTATAGCCGTTTACATTTACTAATTGAGTCTTGCTTTATGTCACACTAACATAGGCATCTAGAATAATATATAATTATTTCGAAGGAAAAAGTATATATATTTGTTTTATGAGAATTTTGTTATCGGTAAAATCGAAAATTGAATCTGTAAGGACCAAAAATCAATAAATCTCGATAAAAAATATCTTATTGGTTTGATTATTGGTTTAACGTATTTAAAAACTGAAAATCGATAAACTGAACCGATAATACATAAAACCGAACTGAACCGACCGATACACACCCCTACTAAAAATAGATGTCAAATTTTGCTTGTCCACTTTGAAATTTCAAAACATAATTTACTCTCTCCGTCCATCTTTACTTGTCCACTTTTGATTTGGCACATACCTTAAGAAACAATAAATAGAGAGGTGATTTTACGATATTACTCTTTGAATATAATCAATTTCTTACTTTGAAAAATGCAATGAGGTATGAATAGTATTTAATATCAAGGGTAAAATGGGAAAAAAAGGTAAATTACGTATTGTTTTTTCAAACTGGACAAGTATTGTTGGACATGCCAAAATAAAAAAGTGGACAAGTAAAGATGAGGAGAGGGAGTACTATTTTATACGTATTTTACCCTTATTATTAATGCTTTAATTATTTCTAATTCTTTTTCCAACACTAGATGGCTTAGTAAAATTGTTCATTTTATTTATTGCTCCTTAAGAGGTGTGTTAAGTCAATACTGGACAAGCAAAGATGAAAGAAATACTTGTCAATTTAAAAAATCAAGAGAGAATAAATTATTCATTTTCAATTTTATCCTTAACATTAATCATTCTTGATTTAGGAGGCACCTAAATAGGTAATGATCAATGAATTAATAAGAGATATATTAATCAAATCACATTCTTAATTTTTTATTTTTTTTTAGAGTTATACACAACCTTATCCTGACGACTAAATGGGGATAGATGATGTACTCCCTCTGTCCAATAATACTTATCCACTATACTAAAAATAGATATCAAATAATACTTGTCCAATTTAAAAACCAATGGATAATTTATCCTTTTTTTTAATCCAATTTTACTCTTGCTATTAAATATTATTTATCACTCAATGCATTTTCTAAGACATTAAATTTATTATATTCAAAAGGAAATATAGTAAAATTATCTTTATTATTTATTATTTTTTAACCTGTCTATCAAGTCAATAGTGGACAACTATTATTGGACGAAGGGAGAAATATATAGTGAACTCAGATTGGAGTCACTGCTCAAAAATCAAAACATCATCCAATACAAATTCTATAGCTTATTTATTGAACTCATAAGACTGGACAACACGAGAACTCCTTCAAACGAATTCATTGGATTATTTTAATCTAATTTTTTCGTGTTAACTACAATTTTCATTCAAATAAAGGAGGACACATTTAATGTTTAATTATTCTCATTCGACGTAGCTTTGTTCAAATTTGTTAACATGGTTCGGGTCCATATGGTTTTCATATGCTAGTTTGTTATTGTGTCACAGATGCGAAGAGTCAAAGCAGCCATTTCATTGACTAAAAAGGTTAGTCTCTAATAATGTCACGATCTAACTATCCAGATTGTATGGGCATGTACTCTAATCTACTTAGATAGGAGATTCCTTACCACCCATTTGAAAATACATGCGAAAATCCATAAGAAACAGTCAAATGCCTTAATTATTACCACCACCTTACATAACCTTTAAATAAAACTGAAAACTTTGCCCAAGAAACTAATCTAAACAGGTACAAGAGCTACTAAGAAGAGATACAAACTATACACATGACCCAGCTTATATTGTTGGAACAATAACATAAGTTGTTGGAGATCTTTACCTTGTCAAGCATGAAACACCTACTGATCCGGCAATCAGACTATACCCCAAAAAGGGTATAGCAAGGGTAATATCAGTACAAACAACACATACTGGTAAGCATCATCGGTTGATCCGAATTAAATCACATAAACATAGTATAAATATCCGAAAAGAAACATGAAACTTAAGAGTTATTTAGTCAAGACCCTCCGTCCCTTAATTCCTTATCACCTTTAGCTTTTACTAGACTTCCAATTTATGAGCAACTACCCTTATGATGGTCAACCTTCATCACCGACTTCTCACTACGACTCCTAGTCAAACCTTATTTCATAATTACAAATATGTGCAATAATACTCAACCCCAAGGTTTCTTACCCTTAACAATTCATCTATGCAGACCCTTACGAAACACGTAACCTTGTTCCACTAATTCGGTTATGCATTAATACCCTAGCATCTCTAGATTCATTTAAGTCTATGGGAAACAAATAATAAGACAGTAACACCCCACCTTTCCGGCCTCAAATGCAATACCCAATAGACCACCAACCACACACATGCCACAATACAAACATGAACATTTACCTCAAGTTCATAACACTTAACCTTTATGTACTCCGTTACTGAGTTTAATCCAGTGAGAGTTAACATAGACAATAGTTCAAGTCAACCCATCACTACCAACCTCAGAAATTCAGTCAAGTATGGTCAATATAGACAAATACAGGTTCAACAATCATGACTCAACCACAATATACCACCTCTTGTCACATTCACATAAGTAAGTAGACAATACAGAACATATGACCTTTTTTTTATACCCTCCATCGGGATCTCTTAGGATCCCTTTCAACAATGGAAATAGTCATAATCATATGTCCGAGTTCATACAAGAAACCAATATACAAGTCATCACATAAACCCGGTCCATGCAAGGGATCAATATAACACATAAACACATAAATTTGATCAACACAAGAAACCAATATATCAGATAACCACCTAAGCCTGATTCACTCAAAGAACCAATATAAAAAATCAACACATAAGCCCGATTCACTCAAGGAACCAATATAACAGATTAGCATATAATCCCCGGTCCACTCAGGGAACCAACATAACATAATATATCACAAGTAAACAAATATCCCGATTCACTCAAGGAACCATCACTCTCACCAATACCTATACACAAATGCTGAGGATCTTATAGTTGCCCACTAGCCATGACCTGCAGGGGACGAGCTCTTGTCCATGTACTAATCTCAGACATCAAGTGCCTCCTAACCTTATACGAACAATCTCGTGAAGATGTCCAAATATCGGTACATACCACAATAATGAATATATAAGCCCGTAAAGATGCCTAAATACTGGTACATCCCATAATTAATCATGATATCACAATAATCATAACAACAATGAGTAGTCCACAAATACACTTGCACAACAAACAAGATTTGCATATAAGTTCATTGCATGCAATTAACACTTAGGATTTCAAACAGTCATTCACTTTCCTTGAACATGCATTGTAACAAGTAATGTAAAGAGCAGTTAGCAAACGTATATAAATCAAGTTAGAGTCTAATTACGCAAGACCATCACCTATGATTTTACACATATAACCCGTGCCATACTACACCCCAATATTTTTTCTAACACTGATACCTTACAATTTCCCATTCCCTGGTTACCACCATAGATTCTTCAGAATTCACCAGCACTAATCACCTCTAAATTAGGCATTTAATAGGTTTAACCCAATTTTCAGGTACAACACCATTTTAAATCATGCAAGGATGAACAACAATAAGGTAAACACATTACTTAATGGACAACTTCTATATCGCAAAATAATAGAAAATTCCCACCCAATTAACTGGGGTTTTCTCCATTTTACCATCCCACACCGTGCCCGAAGGCCTAAGCATGCAATCTTCCATTAATCTGCGTCATGCTTATGCTTTATAACTCAGGTCTAAACTACTCAGTTAAATCTAGCCTACCTGAACGCCGAGTAGCTGTAACGGAGGCATAAATGCAAGCTTTAGACTCCATCTTATCAATTTTCGATGTGAATTTGGTGAGAAAATTATGAGTTTTACCCCGTCCAAGCAAAACCCCTCCTCAACATTACTTCTAGGTGATGAGGTAACATTAGGAGGATTTTTAGAGCAAACCTCATCCTTTTTACAATTGAAGAGGAGAAAAGGCAAATATTAAAATTACACCAGAGTTTCTGGTCTCGTCATCCCATTATAGCGGGAAATTCCTACTATAGTTGGATGACGTCAGCCCAACCTAAACCTTTAAATTCCAAAATTTTTAGCCGCGTCATCCCATACTGATTTGAGACCGTATTTTCAAAAATCCCCATAACTGGTACCCATAATGAGGTGACTTTTAATAACGACGGAACATGCCATTACAAGAGATACCAATTTACCCATTGTTTATCCCTGAACGATCACGATAAGTAAAGAACGGTATGAGTCTAAATTGAACCTTAATTCCCTCACCACAATAACATATTTATGGACTCAAGTGAACACCGAATTTTTGTTTTCCCCGGTGCACTAAAATTTGTAAACCAAATTTTATTACTACTCAACTTAATCAAGGAATTTTTGAGACCAATTGGAGCACATATTTCTCGAGCACCTAAGTAACCGGGACCTCGTCAATATATTAGAAGAAGAGTTCAAAACATAATGGACGAAAAATGTTTTGCACTTCGAGAGACTGGATCCCGCTATAGAGAGAATATTCCCTCCATAGCGGCATCCCTATAGTGGGAGAGGGCCGCTATAGCGGGGGCTAACAATTTAAAGGGGTGAGAAATGAGTTTCTCGCCCATTTCTCCCTCTTTCACTCAAAAAATTTCCCTACCCTCCCTGATCAGTTTGCTCCCATCATTGGAAATGAGGTAATTATTGATATACTTTATCTGTTTACTTCATTATTTGCATTCCTGCTTGTTTTACGCTTGAATTCTAGAAATAGATTAGGTTTTGAGGTTGTTTTTACAAATTTTGAAATTGGGATCGATTTGGCCAAAATGTTAAAGCATGGACGCTTCCCTTACATTTACAATGCTTCTATAGCACTCTGGGTGTAAGAATAACAAAGTTCATGGCCAAAATAGGCCCGAAATAGTAGGGAATGAGAAAGGTTACTCTTGGTTTGGTTTTGACGATTTGGGCTAATTTTAGGAGTTATCGTGCCCAATTTTTTGCATAAACTAGTATTAGGGTACTTTATAAACATTGATATAGGGTTAGAATGCCAAAAATAAGACTTTTCCCCAAGGGGCGCATTGACGCTCCCTTTGTAGCTCGGGGACGATGAAGGCCTCCATAGCGGCCTTGTCTAGCCATGGCGACCTCGCTATAGCAAAAAATTCCCACTATAGCGACATTGCCATAGCAAGGTATAGCCCGCTATAGCGGGAGACTGCAGGAAGTAGCCTCCCAGTCAGGCCCAGTTTGGTTTTTTTCTGAATTTCGATTCCTTTGACACTTTTATGAGTTCTAACTTGTTTCCTTACCATGATTTTCAGATTTAATTCCCCAATAGCCGAAAATCAAGAGGATGCCCCTACATTTTGAGGTTTCTTAATGAAAACTATCAGGAGAGATTTTTGGAGTATCGAAACATGGGATTCTGCTACGAGCGAGGTTTCGTGATGAAGAGGGTGTCGACTAAGGAGACCAAATTCTACAATCGGCTCAAGAAATTCAGCTGGATGCCACTGGTGGAGGCTTCCCCATCTGGGGTCTTGGGATGGGTTAAGGAGTTAAATGCCATACTCCCTACCGTTCTTTAGGACCACCTCAACACCACCATCTGCATCAGGGGAGTGCATGTTCCCGTGGATATTGGTACTATTAATGAGGTGCTCGGGGTTTCGAATATCTCCAATGATGGGTACCTGGCTTAAGGCCCAGGATATGGATATGAAGTGGCTGTGAGACACTCTGATTGTGGAGGAGGAGATGGACTAAATCTATTGGCCCACTACTAAGGGGATCAGGAGCACGTACTTCATAGCCGATACTAGAAAGTGTCTGAACCTGGTATTCCAGAGGATTTTTCCATCAGCCAATACTTTTGTCGTGACCTACCCTTGGGCTCTAGTGGCGGCCTATTCTATATAGGGCATACCGCTAAATGTGGGGGCTCAGATAATGATGGACTGGAAGGACTTCTACCGGGGCAACAAGAAGGGCCCTTACCTTCTAGGTCTGGTCTCTGTGCTATGTAGGCGCGTAGGGGTGCTCGAGGAGGATGCTGACACTGAGCTAGAGATGGACATCCCCTTTCACTCTCTCAAGGTGAAGATGGTCACGTCTAAGGGGAAAAAGAAGAGAAAGGTGGGTGAGGCCGATAGCAGCCGGGCCACAGACAAGGACTATGATGATGATGATGATGATGCCCCTCCCTCCCAGCGCCAGCCCCAGCCCCAAATTTCTAGTAGCTTCCTGGAGGCAGACTTGGCTGCGGTTAGGATCTACGTAGAGCACTCCCCTTCTGGCTTTGCATACCCACCTCCCACTACCCAGGACTATACAGTGCTCCACAGAGAGCTTGACGAGTATAAGAGGAGGAGACACTCCTTGGACCACATGCTCGCATGGATGTGGAAGACCGTAATGGTCATGTTTAGGTGCGCAGTCCATGACCAGGAGATTCCCCAGCTGGAGTGTCATGACCCAACCGGTCATGAATGGTACCCACCCTAACCTATGGAAGAAAACCATACTTGTCTCACCCCTTCTAGTTCAAGTGTTACTTTTATATTCACCTTATATTAATTCTCAGTTTTAAACAAGTGCAAAAGAGCGTTCATCCAATAATTTAAGCCAACTATCAAACCAACATCAATCCAAAACTAATAGAGTGCAGAAAGCTCTATTTATTACATCCTTAGGACCTGAAGTCACCATAAAAGAACATCTAAGAATAAACTAAGTCTAAAACAACTAGCAATATCTAAAAACATAATTAATTAAGAATTGTCTTAGTCCCGAAACAAAGGACATCAACATCAATAGGAAGATCTAAAGGTTGCACGGTCATGGTGCTAATCCTCAAAATCAAGTCTAAACCACTAACTAGAGCTGAGGTCGTATATCAGCCGCTGGAAGATGTTCTGTACTCATAAAAAAAGAGTATATGTAGCATCAATACAATAACAAGTACTGGTAAACATCATAGACCGACTAACCCAACAATGTACAAGTTAGCAAGCCAGACAAGTATAAAAGCTATCATAACAAAACTCATAATCAAAGACATCAACAACTAAAAACATTATATAGTGTAATTCATAAGTTTTCTTTTACAGGCTTTTACACTGTCACTTTCATCAACAAATCATTATCACATATAATCAACATAAAGACATCCAATGCATATGAATGAGTGCATGTATGCAGGATGTGCGCATCATCTCATCCTCATCTAAACCTTATCAACATCATAAGCATAACCAACCCCATGAACCTCATGGGTTATATATCGACATCATCATATCGTACTGACGTGGTAACCGACCCTCAATCACAACCAACAACATCATAAACATCATGATTTCAATAATAACATCAACATCCCCTTCATCACACCTCTGTAACACCATAATGTATAAACATGCAATGCAGTCAATAAATCATAAGTCATGCTAGAAGGCAATCATAAATGTTTAATTTACAAACTAAAACAAAGCCAAGAAAGTCTAAGTGCTACAACAAAATCATAGCCTACCTCAATTCCTTGCTCAAGTCACCTCTAAGCCACACTTTTTCCTTTTTGTTCTCGTTCAACTCATTCTTGATCTATAACAACAAGAATATATATTCATTTCAATAATTTCCACCCATTTTAACTACTAGGGATTAAAAATCACTGATTTTAGTCATAAATTCAACCTATCTCATCATCTTACGATTTTTCATCTCTTAAACCACAATGATTCTACTTGAATTAGCATGAACGATCGTAATTTCACCCCCATTAATGTTTTTTAACACCCTAGAATTATTCTTTACTGAATTTATACACATTCCCACCACTTTTCATCAATTTTTATAACTAGAGCCAAACTCAAATTTTCCACCATGAATTCATTTCTAATGATTTTCTAAGGTTATAAGAAGTAATTTCAAGTCTAGAATGTAATGAATTACCTCCAAAGATAAAAAATTTTCAAAAACCCTCTGAAAATCGTCTTTCCAAAGCTCCTTTGCATTTTTCAAAAAAGTGGGGAGTAAAAATATTTTCTGATTTTTAAACTGTCAAATCCTGTGTGTTATTGCTGCAACGAATAATTTACTACATCAGCAGTTCGCGTCTTAAATTAGAGGTCCACTGCAGCGGTTACTTTTTCTGCTACAGTGGTTTAAGGTAGAAACTCGGAACCTCTCTCAATTTTGCTCATTTTACAACATACATCATGAATTATAACAGCGTGAACCAATCCCTCCACGATAAACTCTATAATCAGAGTTCTATAACTCTGTTTCAGGTGCGGAAGTTGCTACGACTCCATAAACTCGTTGTCTTTCTAAATATCACGTCCAACATCACTACCAACCATCACTTTAGTACCATATTTCATTTGACTAACACACCCTAAAAAATTGTCCAATCCTGGACTATCCCTGAATTTCTCAAAAATTGGCTAAGGGAAGTCTTAAGTACAAATTTTACCCGCTCTTTCATCGTAATAATGATTAGGGTCATTACATGGAGCCGGAGGATATGCAGGAGTTCTCCTTCCTAAGTGATGCGGAGGGAGAAGATCCCACCCCGACAGCCCGTGATGGTGATAGGCATCCAACTAGGCCCCTTGGTGCATGCCAGTTCAGTCTCCCCCCTTTTGTTTTATACATTATTATTGATTTGGGTTGCCCCCGTTTGGGACATGTAACAAAAAATATTTTTTCCTTTCTTTTCCTTTTATTTCTGCTCATGGATACAAGTTTTAATAATTTTATATGAATACATGTCACCACCCAAAATAGGCACGTGATGACACTTGTCACGCCCTCCAAACAAGTAAGTCTATCCCAACACAAACTCAATAATCAAGTAAATCAGAAATGGAAGAAAAATAATAATCCCTAAAATATATATATATATATAAAGAAGAAGTAACTATTCAAGATATATCCCAGGTCTAGTTATCACTAGTACAAGTTTCTAATATAAAATAGGAATAATAATCTTTTAGAATATCTTAGATGCAAATAAAGCATAAGACATAAACAGAGAGATCTGAGAAGTCCTGAAGTCCCTCAGCTACTACCTTGATCTCCGCAATGCTGATACCAAAAGAAGACGATCTACAACTGCTACTCGGCCCAATACCTGTATGTAGAGGTGGGAAAATCAAACCCAACCCGCCTAATCCATTCAAGTTTGGGTAGGTTATTGACCCACCCAATTATATCTCAACCCATGTCAACCCAACCCGTTTAAACCCATTAAAATTTGGGTTGATATGTAACCTGAATTGATTTTTGAGAAATCTTGTTAAAATATTTTAAATACACCTTTTTTTATTTGATATGTTATATTTAGTCATAATAATTTTTTTTTTAATTCGGTACTAAAAATTTGTAAAAGAACAAATAAAACAATTAAAACATTAGTAAGAATTGGGCGGGATGGGCTATAACCCGTTATAATCTGTTAACTAACCCGTTTGGACCTAACCCATTTTGACCCAAATAAATTTGGATTGTCAAATTTGACCGAACCTGCCCAATTTCCACCCTACCTGCACGGGATGCAGAAAAATAAGAAAAAGGAAAAGGAAGCAAGAGTGAGTACGAAACCACATGTACTCAGCAAGCATCGTCGATAATCGACCCTAATCTAAAGCGATGGTGAGAACTACCACCCCAACTACCCAAGGTATCTTGAACTACCTATATCCCGCGAAATCATAGTACTTTATCCTATCAGGGTAACCCAACACAATGGTCAATAGACATATCAAAAGTAGGGTAGGCACACTAATCCAGGTGAATCAACACTATTCATTTATAGTCAACCATAAGGGAATTAATTTATGAAAAAAACTCAGAAATACGCTATAATAGGCTTAATCAATTATCATTAACCAATAATATGGGATAGCTATAGGGAGAGTGTGTATATATAAGAGTGTATCGCATACTACAAAAAGGTGCTACCATCTATCTTTTGATCAAGACACCATAATACCCCAAGTCTCATAATATCTCAACCTCTCAACCAATATACGATGAAATAAGATAATGTAATGAAGTGAAATGAATGCTCAAACACAATATCACAAACAAGGTTCTATGATGCCATTTCAATACAAAAGTAAATACAAACACAATATCAAATCAAACTAAGGAAGGTAGTACAATGCAAATGATGTAATGCACTGTAGTGATGATGGTGGGATGATGATGTATGTTTGAAAGTTATTGAATAACTTTCTGTATACACCCACCGAGCTCATAGCTACCAGGTAGGACCCATGGGGAGTTCGCAACCCATATACTTTCTATAATCTCAATCCACCACTCCGGCTAATGTTCATGGATCAAGGTTACATAATTCTCATAAAATGTCTCATATCAACCTTACCGACACATTCCTCGGTATAAACATTTTATAAAGTGTCTTATTTTCTTACAAAAATCAGAATGTCTCAGTGGTACCAATGTCTCATGAATATGTATGCGTGATATGAGGATGTAACACAACCAATCAGTATGAAGATCAAAATCCATTCAATACATGTATAAGTAAGCTCAGAATCAACTCAATGTATCAATAATTCATGATATCAGTTTCCAATTGGCACCATCAGAATAAGTAGTTAGGTATTCAATCAATAATATCATTTTCAACCCCTCACTCGGGCATCACTAGAATGATAATGCAAATAAATGCTCAACTAAAGCCTACAATGTCAAGTCGAGCCCCCACTCGGGCGACACAATGATAGATAAGGTATTCTAACGTAAAGATAAGGCCTATATTGACAAGTCAATCCCCCACTCGTGTGACATAATAATAAATAAGGCATTTAATGCATAAACATGACCAACAACATTAAGTCAAGCCCCCACTCGGGCATCACAATAATATATCCTCTCAAATCAAAAAGCAATATGCATATAAGCCCTCACTCTGCACATGATCATAAATAATTACTCAAGTCCATAAATATATTCACATAAGCCCCACATGTGCAACACATAATAAACAACAATCCGAATAATAATAAATTGCGGACTACCCAAACCTAGCTTGTTCCATACATTAAGCTTCATCAACAATTACAAGTCTATTCATACTCTAAGTATCGTTTGAACCTAAATCATTCCATCAAATAACGATAATAACATAATTATCCTTTAAAAAGTCACTAAAACCTCAATCATTACGTCAAAGTCCACTAAACATGGTTCAAGATCTAAATTAGGCATCCAATAACAATTATTCAATAGCACTAAGTTATCTATCTATATTTTACTCGAAGGATAGTTACAAGTAGTAATACTAACTAATCAAGGCAATAATCTAACTACAACCCATTATTAAGACTCCGGTACAAGCGGAGATACTCGTCATTTCATCTAAGCAAGACCCCTAATCCTAAACGAATCACAATATACAAACAAACATGTATACAACACATAAACATTTTGGAAAAAGTCAAGGTACATCTTAACTTGCCTTAAATGAAGATCCGCAAGCTTAAACGCAGTCCAAAACCTCAATCGAAAGCCCAACTCTCTCGAATAAACATCAAATGCATCCAATCTAGTCAAATATGTCATATACATGTCAAAAGGAAGCTAATGATACCCATACTCGCCCTATTTAAGACTGGTCCAAAACTGACCCCGAAAATGGATTCAAAAACAAAAGGTGTAAAACCAATATTTTATTTTAGAAACTCGTTCCCCATTATCATAGGAACCTACAGTTGAAAACCCATGCAAAAATAAGTTAAAAATGAGGTCCAAATTGAATAAAAACCATTTTCAAGCTTTACCGGCAAACCCCCCAAAAATGCATTGAAAATTGAAAAGGGTAAAAATGGAACTTTATTTGAAAATCATAATACTTAAGTGAAAAGGACTCTATGGGTGAAAAATCCAAGCAAAAATGAGGAAGAATCGAAGCTCAAATCAAAAAATACCAAATTTTCAATTTGGGGAAAAAATCCCATAAACCTTGTTTTGAAATCTTTGATTTAGAAAAATTTAGATGATAAAGTAGGTGGAAAATAATTTAGAATTGAGCTAGAAACTTACCCGCACAAACTTACGTAAGAAATCTCTCTCCCGAGCTCCTAACATGATAAAAATGGTGAAAATGAGTAAAAGAGGATAAAACCCCGAAATTGGCTGTTTTCAGCAAGGTTGACTGTGCGTTGACAGCACCGTTGACCGTTGACCACGCGTTGACCCCAGTCAACTGTTAACCAGCAACCAACAATTTTGAAAAACTTGATTTTGACCCTCGAAACTCATCCGGAACCCTATGAACATGAACCAATAGTGCAAATTGATCATAAAACACATTTTGGATCCAATAGAATCATTTGATTTACAAAAAAAAGTCATTTAAAACAAATTAATCCCCAGGACCCCTTTAGGCGAAAATATACTATTTTTCAAATGGAGGATCGAAATTCAAAACAAAGGTTCCGAACTCAAACCAACCCCATTGCTAACCCAAAATCGACGTTCCGAATCTAAAGGAAATGTCAGAATCCTCATTCAAGACTTTGATCACAAAATATTGACCAAAGTCAATCCTATCCTTTTAAGGATACTCAAAACTATAAACTCAAATAAAACACTCCCGAATGCATTGGGATCTGTGCGAACCATCTCCACAACTGGTAAATAAGATAAAGCAACCACGGGGAGGGGTAAAATGATCAAAACACAGAAAATTCTAAATTTCAGTGCGAGAATCATTACAGTATCCATCACTAAGATTCACGTTCGTCCTCGAACGTACAAGTAAGTAAAGACCAAAACAAATAAAGGACATGAAAGTACCCTCGAGATACATCAACAAGTACTCCCACGTGGAGTTACAACCATAAAACTACCGGCCTTATCATAGAACTAGAAATCTATCACATAAGGACTGACCAGGTGACACCACAAGTATCAAAAGGACAAATTCTCAATCTGAATTTCTATATTTTTGAACTTCCTTTACACCAACGACTGAGTCAAATACAATAGAAATTTTGAACCTACTCGGCTAATCTAAACATGAACAAGGAACCACAAGGCACTGGCTACAACCACAAGACTAAATATCATCGTCGAATTCACAAAAACCAAGAAACCCATAAAACACAAAACTATCCACCAAAACACTGAATCAACCTACCTAAGGCCGATACTATCTCTACCAAATCAAACCACACTATAGCCCCAGGCTAAAGATACTAAGCTAGAAACTGGTATCAAAACTATACGAAACCTCAAAAGTTACACCTAGCATACTGAAGGCACTACACTATGGTCATAGCCATATGCTCAACCCTCTAAGGCTATCGAGAATCACCATAACACTCTATTAACCATAAGCATGAAATCTCTAAATGACACTGAAAACTCAAGATACTCATCACAATCACACGTGCATTCCTTAATACTCAAAAGCCATCAAACAACCTGAAGTCTTCATTAACCTAGTAGAACAAGGAGTCTTTCTGACACCACACACATACACCAACCCATCGTAACAGGAAATAATCAGCCCTTAGAAGGAGTGCAACAATCACTTTACCTTACAGACGGATGCCTACATCACCAATCAAAACTCGAGGGGGAAACCACCGCTAGACTTTGCACAAGCTACCAATGAACTACATAATCAGGACTTCAAATTTCTAACTAGAATCCATAGATAAATTTTGAACGAATCAAATATACTTATGTACAAAAATCCTTATCTTTTCCTTAACTCTCTTTCCATTCAGTATTCCTTAACACAAGAGTTGTGAACTAATAAGGTACAACTTAGACCAACTCGATTCTAATTCAACATTCCTTAACACAAAGTCCATGGAGAATAACACATACTCAAATCGAAGCTTATGAGCAAAGTATTACACCAATCCACTTAGCTACAAGAGTAACAAATACTACAAATTAGGTACTCCTTTCCTTTCAAAAATCTTTCCAAATCAAAAGCAAAAATTCTCATGAGCTAAAATCTTTCAAATCTGACCGAAGAGTGTCTCAATACCAAATAGTGTATTCACGCAAGCAAAGGCCAAATACTAAGGAAGTAACAAATTGCATGGCCCGAATGTCTAAAATCTTTCCTTATCCAACTAGAATCTCTTACTCTCAATTCTTTAGAATCAATCACACCACAGGTTTAGGCTATCACATGATCTACCACTAAAGAGTACCACTAGGCATAATACTATCCGAAATGCCCAAACCACAAGACCAATCCATTCAACAATCTAAACGTGTACCAAAATCTAAAATCGATCCACCACTATTCCACGACATAACCATTCGAAAGGATCAATCCAAAATGCACCAAAATTTATAATACTCAAAGAGATCAAGTCAAATCCAGTGATATACTCTGAACGAGTCCCAACATAGGACTGACACACCTGATCCACCACTAAGAAAACATATACGGGTTAGAAAATATCAATACCTTTAATTATGAATCGTATCAAGATTCAATGTCAAATTGATAAACACATCAGAGAATGTAGAACCATAGTCAAATACCACTAAGGCATAACAAAGGCTCACCAAGAACCATACCTGTAGCTACTGTATCAGAAGCTCCTGCCTCGAGTCCATCATGTGGAATACGATACTGGGATTTTTCATCTCGTAGAGAAGTTGGTGAAGCATCTCTCTGTCTAACCTGTGGGCAATCCCTCCTATAATGCCCAAGATCCTCACATAAGAATCAACCCAAAGATATCAGAGCCCACTGAACTAGGCCTGAAGAACCCGAATGACCACCCTGATCTAACCCTCTCCAAGCATAACCACAAAGATCCTAGCCTTTAGCATTCATATCGCTATGATTATCAAATCCCTGGGCCCTCTGGCCCATCAAACTTTTATATCTCCACACAAACTTCTCTAAGAACACTCGTGCAAACTGATCCCACGAAAGAGAAGGTGATTCTATTGGTCTACCCTCTATAAAGGTCCCCTTCCATTATCTAGCTGGCCTGAAGAACTGAAAGAAAGTGAAGTCTACTCTATTAGAATCTATCAAAACCAACCTGTGCAACCTCTCACGGTAACGAAGTAAGAATATATAACCATCAAACCTAGGATCTCCATTGAATTGGGGTGGATCTGTCCTCATGAATTCTATAAATCTAATCTGTCCTTCCATGTACATAAAGGGTAAAGCCACTAGATGTGGAGCAATCCCTGGCAATATCTCATCAACACTAGGAAAAACCATAGGAGTCACATGTGCATCTGGAGTTTGAAGCCCTGAAGTGGCATGCTGAATCAAGATAAGAGCCACCCTCTGAAGAAAGCCCAACACTCAAACCAAATAATCCTTAAGCATAGGTATGTTCACGGGTGGTGTCTGAACTGGCCTCAACCTCTCTAACTCACTAGAACTATCACCACTAGCAACCCTAGAACTCGAAGAGGCAACTCTAATTTGACCTCTAGCTGGTATGGACATCCCAATATGACCTCCGCCTCGAACCCTGCTCCTTTCACTCACCGAAGGCATGGGCTCTAAATCTCTAGCTAAGGAAGAACGCGTGCTCACCATATGTGAGAGAGTGAATAAGAGATTCTGAGTTATATAAAGCTCTGAACACACAAAATAGAATGAAGAAATGGAATTCTCCTAAAGTCATGTAGCCTCTCGAAGATAGATAACGGACGTCTCCGCACCGATCCTCAAGACTCTACTAAACTCAGCTTGTACTAATTAGACCAATGAACTTGGGGCTTTGATACCAATATATCACAACCCAAAATAGGCACGTGATGACACTTATCACACCATTTGAACAAGTAAGCCTATCCCAACCCAAACTCAATAATCAAGAAAATCAGAAGTAAAAGAAAAAGAATAATCCCTAATATATAAATATATAAAGAAGAAGTAAATATTCAAGATACATCCCAGGTATAGTTGTCATTAGTACATGTCTCTAATATAGAATAGGAATAATAATCTTCTAGAATATTTTAGATGCGAATAAAGCATAAGACATAAATAGAGAGAACTGAGAAGTCCTGAAGTCCCTCAGCTACTAACTTGATCTCCGCAATGCTAATACCGAAAGAATATTATCTATAACTGCAACTCGGCCAGCAAGAGTGAATATGAAACCACATGCACTCAGCAAGCATTATCAATAAACGACCCAAATCCAAAGCGATGGCGAGAACTACCACCCCAACTACCCAAGATATCCCGAACAACCTATACCCCAAAAAATCATAGTACTTTATCCTATCAGGGTAACCCAACACAATGATCAATAGACATATCAAAAGCAGGGTAGGCACACTAATCCAGGTGAGTCAACACAATTTATTTATATTCAACCACAAAGGAATTCATTTATGAAAAAGACTCACAAATACACTATAATAGGCTTAATTAATTATCATTAACCAATATTATGGTAGTTATAGGGAGAGTGTATATCTATATCTATAATATATTAAAAGTGTGAAGACCCTTAGAAAAGTGATTTGAACTTTTTGCCCTTCATTAAAAGTTTTCGCAATAGACAAAATTGTCTTTTCATCGTAAGTTTTTATTTAATTATTTTCATAATATTGACTCCTAAAATATATGGAATCAGGGCTATAATATATGATACAACTTTTTATTAAATTAGGAGTCCTAAAATATACTCTATATATGGTAAAAGTAACTAAAATTGTACATATAAAAAAAAAAGGGCGGAGACTTCTATTTAGAGTTCATTTGTCACGACCCAATATTTGGGTCATGATGGCGCCTATCGTAACCCACCAATAGGCGAGCCAAACCCTAGTCCGGAGCAACAAGCGACGGGCTAACGGGCGGAATCTCATAAAACAGAGAAGAAGTGGAAGTAACCATAACCATATTTATAAACATGCTAAGACTGAGAAGGAAGAGGACAACGTATATAAAGTCCAGAACCCCTCCCAAGACCTGGTGGGGTCAGTACATGAGCCACTACTAACATACCCAAAATACAAGACAGAAACCAAACATGTATAATAAGTACAATAGTCTTGAGAGCAAAAGACTATACAGTAGAGGATGGAGTAGGATCTGCCTCGGACGTCAGTAAGCTCACCCTGCTCCAGAATCAGTGCTGAGAAAAGAGTCACGTCAAAACCGTCGACTGGTGCCTGGATCTGCATCGGGAAAAAGATGCAGAAGTGCAGTATGAGTACCAGGGCAACGGGTACTCAGTAGGCATCATCGGCCGACTGAGCTTAATATAATATAAGCAAGCTAAAGTGCAGGGGGCATGCTAAGTCCGGGGTACAAGTAATAGATACATAAGTAACGGCCGAGGCGTATAGATATGCTCAGGGAAAATATAAGTGCGATACATAATAACGAGTAAATAAATGCGTAAGTAAACACACAAGTCAAACATAACCTATCTGGGCCCCCATAAGCCCGATAGGCACACGGAAGAAAACAATAACCTAGTCTGGCCCCCATAAACCAGCGGGACACACAAGAAAAGTAAATGCATAG
The DNA here is from genome assembly GCA_031232105.1 of Capsicum rhomboideum. Classification (NCBI taxonomy): domain Eukaryota; kingdom Viridiplantae; phylum Streptophyta; class Magnoliopsida; order Solanales; family Solanaceae; genus Capsicum; species Capsicum rhomboideum. The sequence goes on along the minus strand of CP124714.1, from coordinate 147,996,814 downwards.
TCACCAGTGTCTCGAGGCTGTATCAGTATCCAGTAACCACAATAACCAACAGGAGTGCACCGGGCTTGAACCGACACCAATGGGTAATAACAAGAGGCCAGACGCCGGAGTCGAACCGGAAGCAGTGGGTAATAACAAGAGGCCACATATATATCATATCTGCCGGACTCGAACCGGAACTCATAGAACAACAACATCATAATCACGGTACCTAGTACCAAAACTCTCCAATTATATAATAACCAGATGCCGGACTCGAACCGGAACTCATAATAATCAGTGGCCGAACTCGAACCGGAACTCATAGTGTACCACAATCCGGGGCCGGACTCGAACCGGAACACCCAATAGTCAATAACCAAAATCATCATACCTGAATCAGTAGCCGGACTCGAACCGGAACTCATCTCATCATAGCCAGTAACCAAAACAGAATCAAAGGTCATATCATATCAAATAAACGGGGAACGCCTTAGTGCCAAGTCATTACTATTATATAGGTACAGAAGCTAACTCTACAACATGCTACAAGTCAATCTCGGGGTCCTTCTAGGTCAACTACCTACTGTAAATAATATGTATATAAAAGTCTGGGTATACATTACAAGTCATGGAAAGGCGGTTCAGCGTTCTAAGTCAAACTAGCCGACCCCAATCAATTACGGTGCTATCAGAGACGAACAAAGCTAGACAGTCCAACCGGGTCTAATCGGGGTGACTCAATCCCGTCATAACCCTAATAGTCATATAGGGCTTATCTAAGCCCAAAGATGTCAAAGTTTCGACAAGCCGACAAAAAAGGGTAACGGGGCCAGCTACCGGGTCCCGAAAACCGAGTCTGGTTATACTTGTCTAAGTCTGGGCTAAGTCTGTCTAAGACTGGACTAAGGTCCAACAATAACATTCCCAGACTAGCAACAACAACAACAATACTATCCGACCCCAAATAGGTCATCTGTGGGGTACCACGAGGATAACGGGCCTGGAATAATATCCGAATAGCCCTATCCGGCCTAGAAGGCCTAAATCACAGCAAACCACCACCACCAAGTCTATAATACCAGCCCACAATACCCGCACAATAGCATACATATATCACACATAAGCCCAGTCTAAGTGTAAAGGAAGGTAAACCTAGCCTACCTGGACGCCGCCGCAAGCTTGCTAAAAGAACCAACTATTCAGGAGCCTTCCCCTTTCGAGAGGCCTCTGACTGTCGCCACGCTACCAAGATAATAAAATATAGGTCAAAACATGACTATTGATACCCATATTGCATTAGTTCGGAAAATGTCTGAAAATCCCACGTGGGGCCCGCTTGCGGAATCGCAAAACCAAAACCGTCACAGCGTCCCAAATCACCCCGTGATCAATAGTCACAACAGATGTTATCCAATCCGAGCTCATATTAAGCTCTAAATAAGCACCAACTATCAATACCAATATCAATCCCGCCAAATAATAATTTAAATACACGACTTTAAGCTAGAATTGACTGAAAACTTACAATATAAAGATGCTATACTAGCAACCACGCGATCCCCGAGCTTGAATAACTTGATGTAAGTAATTAGTTTTCTTTTCAGTAGTCAAGTTCCATACCAATTGAAACACTTGCAAACACTCTTTCACGTAACATGAACATTTATGTCTATATGCGTATGAGAATTATAAAATCTAGTAGGGAGATCGTTGGAGAATGTCAAACATTTCCAAGAAGTTTGAAACTTCTGTTAGCATTAAATGTTTTTAAAGGATATATAGATATATATATCAAAAGTTAGGCAATATAGATATATATCAAAAGTTAGGCAAGTGTTGTACACTTCCTTTAACTCCACGTGTAGTTTTGGTGTCAAGACCACAATGTTTTGTTCCATTGCATATATATTCGGGTATTGTATAAGTTCGTGGTAAAATAAATATCATATTTTAAATATACCATAATTAATAGAAAATTATTTCTAACAAAACCTCTATAAAATAAAATTATTCTTTTAACATATTTAAATTCACTAGCTCCGCTTTAATTATTAATAAATTATAAAACTATTATAAAATAGTATAGATATATCATAACCAAAGAATTTTATAAATTTCAAAAACATTTTCAAAAGATAATAATTATGTAATTTTACCAAATTCAAATTTAATTTAATATTTTACACTGTGCTCGGTCTAAATCATATTCTCAAACGAACTGCCTGGGAACCGAACTATCAGTCCCAGCAAGTCATAAATAACTTGGGGCAGTTATAGAAAAGCTCTAAGCGCTGACAACACACGAAAACGAAGGAAATGACCGGGAAGGTCATTACAATATCCACTACTAAAAGAACTTTCGTCCGCGAAAGTCAAGAATAAGCACGTACCTGAAGATGTGAACAAGTAGGGATACTGGGCTCGCACGTCACGTTCAAGCTCCCAAGTTGCCTCCTCAATCGGACGGTGACGCCACTGTACCTTAACCACTGGAATGTCCCGGGAGCGTAACCGTCTGACATCTCTGGCTAAAATGGACACAGGCTCCTCCACAAATGTTAGTTTCTCGTCTAACTGAACCGAGTCCCACTGAAGCACATGCGACTCATCTGGAATATATTGTCGTAGCATAGAAACATGAAATACTGGGTGGATAGCTGAAAATGCCGGAGGTAAAGCTAACACATAAGCCACCTCTCCAACTGTCCGCAAAATCTCAAAGGGTCCAATATACCTGGGGCTAAGCTTACCCTTCCTACCAAACCGCATCACGCCCTTCATGGGCGATACTCGTAAGAAGACCCTATCACCCACCCTGAATTTCAACAGACGACGTCTACGGTCAGCATAACTCCTCTGTCTACTCTGAGCTGTCCGCAGCCTGTCCTGAATTACTCGAACTCGGTCCAAAGATTCTCGGAGTACATCTGTGCCACGAGGACTGACTTCAGAAGTTTCAAACCAGCCAACTGGAGATCGACACCGTCTGCCATATAAAGCCTCAAACGGAGCCATTTGAATGCTGGAGTGGAAGCTATTATTATACGCGAACTCGGCTAAAGGTAAGAATTGATCCCATTGACCCCCAAAGTCTAACACACAAGCGCGGAGCATATCCTCCAATACCTGAATCGTCCTCTCCGACTGCCCATCTGTTTGAGGGTGAAATGCAGTGCTGAGGTCCACCTGGGTACCCAACTCTTCCTGGAAAGTCTGCCAGAAACTGGAGGTAAACTGAGACCCTCGGTCTGAGATAATGGATATTGGCACTCCATGTAGGCGGACCACCTCCTGAATATATACACGAGCTAACCTCTCAGCACTATAGGAGACTCGAACAGGGATAAAGTGTGCAGACTTAGTCAACCGGTCCACAATAACCCAAATACTATCAAAACCACGGAAGGTGTGAGGCAATCCAACAATGAAATCCATAGTGACCCGCTCCCATTTCCACTCGGGGATGGGTAATTGCTGAAGTAAACCACCGGGTCTCTGATGTTCGGCCTTTACCTGCTGACAACAAAGGCATCGGGCTACAAACCCTGCTATATCTCTCCGCATACCGCTCCACCAATAGTGTTGTCTCAGATCTCTATACATCTTAGCTGTCCCGGGGTGAATAGAATATCTAGAACTGTGAGCTTCACGCAAAATCAACTGAATTAAATCTTCAATCCTCGGAACACAAATACGACCGTCAAACCTCAGAACACCATCAGAACCCAAGGTAGCTCTCTCAGACTCACCCTTCAATACCTGATCTCGAATTCTACGGAGACCGCTATCTTCAAATTGACGACTCTGAATCTGCTCCAGCAAAGTAGATCTCGCACCAACACAAGCGATAACCTTTCTGGGGTCAGAAATATCCAAACGCACCATCGAGTTAGCTAAGGACTGAATATCCAAAGCCAACGGCCGCTGAGAGACTGGAATGAAGGCTAAGCTACCCATACTCACTGCCTTCCGGCTCAAGGCATCTGCTACCACATTCGCCTTGCCCGGATGATAGAGAATAGAGATATCATAGTCCTTCAGCAACTCAATCCACCTGCGCTGCCTCGAATTAAGATCCCTCTGAGTCATAATATGCTGAAGACTGCGGTGGTCTGTAAAGATCTCACAATGAACACCATAGAGATAATGCCTCCAAATCCGTAGTGCAAACACAACCGCTGCTAACTCTAAATCATGAGTGGGATAGTTACGCTCGTGCACCTTCAGCTGCCTCGATGCATAAGCAATAACATGACCCTGCTGCATCAGAACACATCCCAAACCAATACCAGACGCATCACAATACACGATAAAACCCTCGCCCTCAACTGGAAGAGTCAACACAGGGGCAGAAGTAAGTCGATCCTTGAGCTTCAGAAAGCTTGCCTCACAATCCTCAGACCACTGAAATGGAACCTCCTTCCTGGTCAGTCTGGTCATAGGAGATGCAATAGACGAGAAGCCCTCAACAAATCGCCTGTAGTATCCTGCCAACCCAACAAAGCTGCGAACCTCGGTAGGTGACGTGGGCCTAGCCCAACCTCGAATAGCCTCAATCTTTGCTGGGTCTACCATGATACCGTGTCTGGACACAACGTGCCCCAAGAAAGCTACAGACTCAAGCCAGAACTCACACTTTGAGAACTTGGCATAAAGCCGATGATCTCTCAAAGTGTGGAGCACAATCCTCAAATGCTGCTCGTGCTCCTCGCTACTCCTCGAATAAACCAAGATGTCGTCAATAAACACAATCACAAAGGAGTCCAAGTATGGCCTGAATACACGATTCATCAAATCCATGAAAGCTGCTGGGGCATTAGTCAACCCAAAAGACATCACCAGGAACTCATAATGGCCGTACCGAGTCCTGAAGGCTGTCTTTGGGATGTCCTCAGCCCTAACTCTCAACTGATGGTATCCAGATCTCAAATCTATTTTTGAGAATACCGCTGCACCTTGAAGTTGATCAAACAAATCATCGATACGAGGCATAGGATACTTATTCTTCACAGTTACCTTATTCAACTGCCTGTAATCAATACACATGCGCATAGATCCATCCTTCTTCTTTACAAACAGAACTGGAGCACCCCACGGAGACACACTCGGCCTGATAAAACCCTTCCCCAGAAGGTCCTGGAGCTGAGTACTCAACTCTCTCAATTCAGCAGGAGCCATACGATAAGGAGCTATAGAAATTGGTCGGGTGCCCGGCTCAAGGTCAATAATGAACTCTATCTCACGCTCAGGAGGAAGGCCAGGTAAGTCAGTCGGGAATACATCAGGAAACTCACGAACAACTGGGACGGAGTCAAGTGACGGACTCTCAATGCTAGCATCCCGAACATAAGCAAGGAATGAATCACATCCCCTCGACATCAATCTACGAGCACGAACATATGAAATAATCCCTGTCGGTGTGCGGCTAACAGAACCCTGCCACACCACCGGGGGTACACCAGGCATGGCTAAGGTAACGGTCTTGGTAAAGCAATCCAAGACTGCATGATGAAAAGACAACCAGTCCATGCCCAGAATCACATCAAAGTCTACCATGGCCAATACAATAAAATCAACCTGAGTCTCAAACTCCTGAATAGTCACCAGACAAGATCTATATACCCGATCCACTACTAAGGAATCACCAACGGGGGTAGATACACGTAAGGGCATAGATAATAACTCAGAACACAAACCCAACCGTGGTGCATAATAAGTAGATACATAAGAAAACGTGGATCCAGGATCAAATAATGCAGAGGCTGGCTGATGGCATACGGAAATCGTACCTGTAATCACTGCATCCGAAGCCTCAGCCTCCGGTCTAGCCGGCACGGCATACAACTGACGCTGGTTACCACTAGTCTGAGCACCGCCCTGACCACCAGTCCGACCTCCCTGTGCTCTACCTCGAGAACCCTGGGGACCACCCCGACGACCCTGTGCACCACCTCTACCTGCTGGAGGTATAGATCTGAGGGGCTGTGCTGTCTGAACTGAAGGCTCAATCGCCATGCGCTGAGGACACTCACGTGCAAAATGACCGACAACCCCACAAGTGTAGCATGCTCCTGGCTCCCTGCTCGGCCTAGAAGGTCCGGCTGAGCTAGTATGACCACCTCTAGTCGATGAACTGGACTGACCACGTCCTTGAGGCTGGCTAACAGAACCACTATAGGTGGGCTGACCCCTATCAGATATTTGCAAAGCTGACTGTACGGGCCTACTGGGCTGACCCTGTCGCTGAAAAGACTGCTGCTGCTGCTGAGGGTACCTTCCCTGAAACTGGAACCCACGACCTCTGAACTGTGAACCACTATTGCTCCCACTGAAACTACCCTGAACACGAGGTCTCTTATCGCTGCCCCCTTGGGCCTCGCGATCCATCTCCTCAATAGAGTATACATGCTCGATAATCTCTGCGAATGACTTCCCTGAAGTCACTAAACTCGGGGTAGCTCTGCGGAGTGGAAATCTTAGTCCCCTGACAAAACATCTAACTCTCTCATACTCATCAGGCAAAATAGAAGTAGCATGCCTAGCAAGATCATGAAACCTCGCCTCATACTCGGCGACAGATAACGAACCCTGAGTCAATCTGGAGAACTCATCTCTAAGTCGCTCCCGCATAGTACGGGGCATATACTTTCCCAAGAAAATCTCAGAGAACTGGGTCCAAGTAACCGGCGGAGATCCTGCTGGCCTGGAATCAAGATATCCCCTCCACCATCTCCTCGCTGCAGTATCAAACTGATATGCCACAAAATCAACACCACGAGACTGTACCAATCCCAAATTCCGCAATCTATCCTCGCAGCTGGACAAGAACTCATATGCATCCTCACCCGGAGTACCAGCAAATCTCGATGGAGTCAACCTCAAGAAACGCCCCAACATCTTCTGCTCATCGACAGACATAGCAGGCTGATCTATAACTGGCTGTGGAGCTACCGGTGCTGGCGGAATCTCAACTCTGGGTGCTGCAGCTGCAGGCTGCGCCCCAACACCAACTCCCTGTACTGCTGGTTGGGCTCCCTCGGCTGACGGACCTCCAACTATCCCCAACAACTGAAGTAATGTACCTCGAAGCAAAGAAGCATCTATAAATCTAGGTGGAGCCTGGGCTGCTCCCTGGCCCACCGGCTGCTGCGGAGGCGGAACATCTGGAGCTATAACGGGATCGGGTAACTGATCCCTAGCATGATCTCGGCCTGGGGCTGCTGCTCTGCCCTGCCCCCGACCTCTGGGTCGACCTCGGCCCCTAACAGGAGCCCTCGCTGTAGGCTCGGGGTCCTGACCCTCGGGTCTCGCACCTTGCGTCCTAACCATCTGCATAAAGAGTGAACAAAATGAAAATCAGAAACCAACATAGACTCAACGCACGGACATGAGGCAAGAAAATAAGAGACTCCCCTAAGAATGCTCCGTAGCCTCCCAAAGATAGGATACAGGCGTCCCCGCACCGATCCACAGGACTCTACTAGACATTGGCCCATGTACCGACACTACTTATACAACCTAGGCTCTGATACCAAGCTGTCACGACCCAATATTTGGGTCATGATGGCGCCTATCGTAACCCACCAATAGGCGAGCCAAACCCTAGTCCGGAGCAACAAGCGACGGGCTAACGGGCGGAATCTCATAAAACAGAGAAGAAGTGGAAGTAACCATAACCATATTTATAAACATGCTAAGACTGAGAAGGAAGAGGACAACGTATATAAAGTCCAGAACCCCTCCCAAGACCTGGTGGGGTCAGTACATGAGCCACTACTAACATACCCAAAATACAAGACAGAAACCAAACATGTATAATAAGTACAATAGTCTTGAGAGCAAAAGACTATACAGTAGAGGATGGAGTAGGATCTGCCTCGGACGTCAGTAAGCTCACCCTGCTCCAGAATCAGTGCTGAGAAAAGAGTCACGTCAAAACCGTCGACTGGTGCCTGGATCTGCATCGGGAAAAAGATGCAGAAGTGCAGTATGAGTACCAGGGCAACGGGTACTCAGTAGGCATCATCGGCCGACTGAGCTTAATATAATATAAGCAAGCTAAAGTGCAGGGGGCATGCTAAGTCCGGGGTACAAGTAATAGATACATAAGTAACGGCCGAGGCGTATAGATATGCTCAGGGAAAATATAAGTGCGATACATAATAACGAGTATATAAATGCGTAAGTAAACACACAAGTCAAACATAACCTATCTGGGCCCCCATAAGCCCGATAGGCACACGGAAGAAAACAATAACCCAGTCTGGCCCCCATAAACCAGCGGGACACACAAGAAAAGTAAATGCATAGTCACCAGTGTCTCGAGGCTGTATCAGTATCCAGTAACCACAATAACCAAAAGGAGTGCACCGGGCTTGAACCGACACCAATGGGTAATAACAAGAGGCCAGACGCCGGAGTCGAACCGGAAGCAGTGGGTAATAACAAGAGGCCACATATATATCATATCTGCCGGACTCGAACCGGAACTCATAGAACAACAACATCATAATCACGGTACCTAGTACCAAAACTCTCCAATTATATAATAACCAGATGCCGGACTCGAACCGGAACTCATAATAATCAGTGGCCGAACTCGAACCGGAACTCATAGTGTACCACAATCCGGGGCCGGACTCGAACCGGAACACCCAATAGTCAATAACCAAAATCATCATACCTGAATCAGTAGCCGGACTCGAACCGGAACTCATCTCATCATAGCCAGTAACCAAAACAGAATCAAAGGTCATATCATATCAAATAAACGGGGAACGCCTTAGTGCCAAGTCATTACTATTATATAGGTACAGAAGCTAACTCTACAACATGCTACAAGTCAATCTCGGGGTCCTTCTAGGTCAACTACCTACTGTAAATAATATGTATATAAAAGTCTGGGTATACATTACAAGTCATGGAAAGGCGGTTCAGCGTTCTAAGTCAAACTAGCCGACCCCAATCAATTACGGTGCTATCAGAGACGAACAAAGCTAGACAGTCCAACCGGGTCTAATCGGGGTGACTCAATCCCGTCATAACCCTAATAGTCATATAGGGCTTATCTAAGCCCAAAGATGTCAAAGTTTCGACAAGCCGACAAAAAAGGGTAACGGGGCCAGCTACCGGATCCCGAAAACCGAGTCTGGTTATACTTGTCTAAGTCTGGGCTAAGTCTGTCTAAGACTGGACTAAGGTCCAACAATAACATTCCCAGACTAGCAACAACAACAACAATACTATCCGACCCCAAATAGGTCATCTGTGGGGTACCACGAGGATAACGGGCCTGGAATAATATCCGAATAGCCCTATCCGGCCTAGAAGGCCTAAATCACAGCAAACCACCACCACCAAGTCTATAATACCAGCCCACAATACCCGCACAATAGCATACATATATCACACATAAGCCCAGTCTAAGTGTAAAGGAAGGTAAACCTAGCCTACCTGGACGCCGCCGCAAGCTTGCTAAAAGAACCAACTATTCAGGAGCCTTCCCCTTTCGAGAGGCCTCTGACTGTCGCCACGCTACCAAGATAATAAAATATAGGTCAAAACATGACTATTGATACCCATATTGCATTAGTTCGGAAAATGTCTGAAAATCCCACGTGGGGCCCGCTTGCGGAATCGCAAAACCAAAACCGTCACAGCATCCCAAATCACCCCGTGATCAATAGTCACAACAGATGTTATCCAATCCGAGCTCATATTAAGCTCTAAATAAGCACCAACTATCAATACCAATATCAATCCCGCCAAATAATAATTTAAATACACGACTTTAAGCTAGAATTGACTGAAAACTTACAATATAAAGATGCTATACTAGCAACCACGCGATCCCCGAGCTTGAATAACTTGATGTAAGTAATTAGTTTTCTTTTCAGTAGTCAAGTTCCATACCAATTGAAACACTTGCAAACACTCTTTCACGTAACATGAACATTTATGTCTATATGCGTATGAGAATTATAAAATCTAGTAGGGAGATCGTTGGAGAATGTCAAACATTTCCAAGAAGTTTGAAACTTCTGTTAGCATTAAATGTTTTTAAAGGATATATAGATATATATATCAAAAGTTAGGCAATATAGATATATATCAAAAGTTAGGCAAGTGTTGTACACTTCCTTTAACTCCACGTGTAGTTTTGGTGTCAAGACCACAATGTTTTGTTCCATTGCATATATATTCGGGTATTGTATAAGTTCGTGGTAAAATAAATATCATATTTTAAATATACCATAATTAATAGAAAATTATTTCTAACAAAACCTCTATAAAATAAAATTATTCTTTTAACATATTTAAATTCACTAGCTCCGCTTTAATTATTAATAAATTATAAAACTATTATAAAATAGTATAGATATATCATAACCAAAGAATTTTATAAATTTCAAAAACATTTTCAAAAGATAATAATTATGTAATTTTACCAAATTCAAATTTAATTTAATATTTTACACTGTGCTCGGTCTAAATCATATTCTCAAACGAACTGCCTGGGAACCGAACTATCAGTCCCAGCAAGTCATAAATAACTTGGGGCAGTTATAGAAAAGCTCTAAGCGCTGACAACACACGAAAACGAAGGAAATGACCGGGAAGGTCATTACATCATTTTTGCTTGATGAGCATATATGTAAATAGGTTATCCCTAACAGATTTTAAAAAAAAATAAAAAAATACAACTCCCCGTGGAAATTTTTTTCTCTCTTCTCCTTTATGTAAAATTGGTTTTTTTTTTTTAATGTTTGTTCCTTCATCTTCCGTAAAATTTAATATGATATATTTGCTAATTACAATTTCAATTCATTCGTCATGACAATTTTACTATATTTTTGTTGGATTCAGGAATTTTGGTGCAGAGATATTCTTATAACTTTTTTCGATGGGCTTTGAAGGTGCGGTTTATAATAGTAGTTTCATCAATTTCATGTTTATATTATAGATGTATGTTTGGTTGGATTCGAGAAATTTGTTAGGTAAAGGTTAAGTTTAATCCGATTGTTTTAATATCTCGAATATCAAATTATTTTGTTGTAGATTCTATTCTATAACTATTTGTTGTTTTTTTTTGCTTAATACAGGTGGTAGATGAATGTATGGTCGTACTTTGAGGATTTTTTTTTTTTGTAAAGGTTAGGTTTAATTGTATTATTCTAATATCTCTATTATCATATTATTTTGTTGTATTTATAGGTGGTAGATGAATGTTCGGTTGGGCCTTGAGGAATTTTTGTGTAAAGGTTAGGTTTAATTGTATGTTTTGATATCTCAATTATCGTATTGTTCTCTTGTAGTTTCTATTTGTATTCAATTTGTTTGTGACAGTTTTTCTGCTTTGACTCCATTGAATCTCTTCCAACCGAACCATTGGATGCAAATGATTTGAAGCCTTTGAATAGTCGTTATGATGTTCAAATCTCAGTTTTCGAAAACAGCTAGAAAGAGGCAAAAACTTTTGTTGTTTGGTCTGGTGTGTTTGGGTGTGAGTTATATCAAGTTGAGTTAGTTAGATTTGGGTTTCTCTTTAATTTTTCAAATTGGCTTTTAAATACGTTAATTGAGAATACTGCACTATACCATTGACTATTGCACCATACCAATAAACCAGCTTTTGATCATTCTTCTAACTTTGATCGTGACTTCGCATAATGATACCAAAAGTGCTTGTGTTCGTCACTCTATTTTCACTTAGCACATGCCGTCTAATCTATAAGACTATGACATGTTTGATGGAAGTAAAAGTAAATGCAATATATTAAAAACTTAATAATCATAATTTGAAAGATTTATAATTAGTTAATAGTAATAGACTCTGTTAGGTAGTTCAATAGAAATAGGATTAGTAATTGGTAATGTTAGTAGTAACAGTAAGGGTATAAAAGTTATTTAATAATTTACTACTATTTTGGTCAACTAATAGTTATATAACTTAGAAGCTAAATTTTCCTACTAAAGTTAGACATGCTTTTCCCTTAAAATAATGATAATATAAACTTATTAATTATGATTAGAGTAGTGTTTATTTGAATAAATAGGGACCTTTGATATTTCAATATAGCAAGTATCTCAAATCTAAATAGAAAGTTGGGGAACTCGTGAGAGCGCGACTCAAGCCCATTAGTGGCCTAAATCCAAAAAAGAATCGAAGGCCTTAAACTTTTGAAAATAATTAATATTTTTTTAATTTAAAGTTTATTATTTTAATTTTTTTAAGATGCAAAGTTGTTAATATATTTCTTACAAAAGTATTTTGAGATGCAAAATTCTTTCTTTTTTTATATATGCATTTTTTTAAAAAACTTTTCTACAAATAATACTCCTTTCGTTTCAATTTGTTTGTCTATTTGACTTGACATGGAGTTTGAAGTTTGAGAAGGTGAAGAAGACTTCTGAATACTACAATTTTAACCTAAAGATATATAGAATATATCAAAATATTCTTTAATCTTATAATCTTAAACTTGTCATATGGAAAGTTAATACTAACAAGTTGACAAAAAAAATAAATATTCTTTTCGAAACGGACCAAAAAAAAATATATGAAATTAATAGTACAAAATATTCTTTTAAAAAATCATATAATAATTCTATTATTGCTAAAAGAAATGAGATCCCTCAAATTTGGGCCTCAGACGGGTGCGTAATTCTTCAAGGCATAGAGCCGCCCTGTGGGAGTAATCTTGGCGGGCAACTGTGCAACCAAAGGATATGTATACTAGAGCCACAATATTATTATTATTATTATTTATTTATTTTGGGTGAAATGACTTACAAAATTATACCTCATTTTCAAAAGTTGAATTCATGTGTTGCTCATATCATCAAAATTGAAACACATAACAGTTTAATCCCTACTCATGACGAGATCTTGTGAGTGACCACCAAAGGATGTGGTGTAGTGGATGAGGTTGTTCCTTTCTTAATCAGAGGTCTCGAGCTCGAGTCCTGGGTATGAAAAAATCTTTGGTAGGGAGCGCTTCTCCAGAATGAGCCCTACACGACACGAATCCGGATTAGTCAGGCTCCAATGCAGGTACCGAACACCACATTAAAAAAAACAAAGGATCCTTTGAGTGATCCTATTATCCTCTTGTCATAACAAATGATTAATAAATTGTAGTAAAATGATTTTCATTAGAGATTATTGAATCTAGACAAAATTGTAAATTTATTATTTTTTTTAAAAACTTATTATTTAATTAAAAAATTAAGGAGTTCATAAATACATGATAATAGAAAAATTTATGATAAATTAGCTGTCTATAAAAAATTTGGAAGTCCTACAATATATACATTAAAATAAAGGTTTTTTGCTAAAAGGTTTTATTATTAAAGACCACACATACAGACAAAGTATTTGGTTAGGAAATTTGAAATTGGATTGGATACACCATATCTATTTCTGATATATTAAAAGTGTGAAGGGTCTTACAAATATTTTTTGAATTTTTTGCCCTTCATTAAAAATCTATGCTTTAGACAAAATGTCTTTTCACTATTTTTTAAATATTTAAGAGTTGAAAATTAATTAAATATTTATTTAATTAGAGAAGGTATATTGTTGAGTCCAAATCAAATTCTTTATTTAGCAAACTCTTATAAATATTTTAGGTAAAATTTTCGTAAAGGCAGATGAGCTAACCATAAAAGGCGGCAAAGAAATTTTGGTGGCATTTTTATTAAGGAAAAACTATTTTAGTTTGAGTAGATCGAGTAGGACATCTTAATTTTTGTTTAGTTTGAGTAGGGACATTTTATTTTTGTAACATGTTCTAGTTGACATGGCTTTTTGTGATGCCAAATATATACCGTCAAGCTTATAATATTTAGTCTTATATATATGTTGTTTTTCTTTTACCTCTTTTAAAATTTAAGCAACCGTTTCCAATTGTGAATTAATCATAAATTCTGGCATATCGTTATTATTATTTAATTATAGGTTTTTTTCTCTACAGATTTTAATTGTTATCATACACACAAAATATGATTAAACGATCTTTCTAGAGGTAATTTCATTTCTTTGATTAATTCAAATAACTTTATTTCTTTGGTAGATAATGCTTAATTTGCAAGCATGTTTTTCTGCTCCAGGTGTAATTCAAAATTGGTACTTATTTTCTATCATCAATTGTTTTGTTTTTGTCTGTTAAATTATTATAGTTCTTAACTGGAAAAGTAAAGTTTATATTTACTTTTTGTTCATGTATTTATGTGAGCTTGAATCCAAATTTGAATATGATTTGACTACTGATACAAATGTCAATTAATGACATGCATTTTGGAATATATGGAAAGAATCATAATAAACAAGGACTTCTAAATCTTAATAAATTACGGACTCCTATAATATATGATAAAAAAAAATATATGGTAAGAGATGTAAAGTTATATTAATAATGAACAATTGACCAATCCCACATCAAATACTTCTAGATTAAGAGTTCGAAATACTTCTCTTTTAATATCATATTTTACTTGAATAATATGTGTATTGGTTATTCACAATCTTTGTATGTATATAGGAATTCTTGGAAGTCATGAGGAAAATATGTTGATTTAAAGATTAAATTGTCAAAGGACACTAGATGGTACTACCTATGTAGAATTTTAAAACTAACAATATTTAAAATAAGGAGGAGCTTATGGACACTGTAAAAGTAGTCAATATTCTACATTATTTATTAAAAATAATTTATTTTTTATATACAATTATTATTAATTAACTTTATACACGTGCAACGCACGCATCCTAAACTAGTATATATAAAGGTGTATCTCATACTACCAAAAAGTGCTACCCATCTATCTTTCTATCAAGCAAACATCATACCCCAAGTCTCACAATACCTCAACCTCTCAACTAATATACGATGGAATAAGATAATTTAATAAAGTAAAATGAATGCTCAAACACAATATCACAAACAAGGTTCTATGACGACATTACAATACAAAAGTAAATACTAACACAGTATCAAACCAAACCAAGGAAGGTAATGCAATGCAATGTAGTGATGATGATGATGGGATGATTATGTATGTTTGAAAGTTATCGTATAACTTTCTGTATACACCCACCAAGCTTAGAGCTACCAGGTAGGACCCATGGGGGGTTCGTAACCCATATACTTTCTATAATCTCAATCCACCTCTCCGGTTAATGTTCACGGATCAAGGTTATAGAATATCTCATAAAATGTCTCATATCAACCTTACCAGCATATTCTTTGGTCTAAGCATGTTATAAAGTGTCTTACAATAATCAGAATATTTCAGTGGTACCAATGTTTCATGAATATGCATGAGTGATATGAGGGTGTAATGCTCACAACCAATCAGTATGAAGATCAAAATCCATTCAATACATGTATAAGTAAGCTTAGAATCAACTCAATGTATCAATAATTCATGTTATCAGTTTTCACTTGGCACCATCAGAATAAGTAGTCATGTATCCATTCAATAATATTATTTCCAAAGCCTCACTCGGGCATCATTAGAATGATAATGCAAATAAATGCTCAAATAAGGCCTATAATGTCAAGTCGAGCCCCCACTTGGGCGACACAATGATAGATAAGGCATTCTAACACACAGATAAGGCCTATAATGAAAAGTCAATCCCCCACTCAGGTGACATAATAATAAATAAGATGTTTAATGCATAAACATGACCAACAACATTAAGTCAAGCCCCCGCTCGAGCATCACAATAATATATCCTCTCAAATCAAAAAACAATATGCATATAAGCTCCCACTTAGTACATGATCATAAATAATTACTCACGTCCATAAATATATTCACATAAGCCCCACATGGACAGCACAAAATAAACAACAATCCCAATAACAATAAATTATGGACTACCCTAACCTAGCTTGTTCCATATATTAATCTTCATCAACTATTACATGTCTATTCATACTCTAGTATCCTTTAAACCTCAATCATTCAATCAAATAACGATAATGACATAATTATCCCTTAAAAAGTCACTAAAACCTCAATCATTACGTGTCACACCTTGAATCCCAGCGAGGCAGACTGGCACCCGAAGCCGATGTGACCCGAGAAAACCAATCTTTACTCAAGTACTTTCATATGCATATCCTCGGATGATCATCATTATGTCTCATGCAAATATGCGGAAGCCATGGAAAACAGGTTATATATGAAACTTGGCCGTTAGGGCCATTTAGTCAAAATGAACATACATCTCTTACATTCATCTTCCCACATACATCTACAAAGCCTAGAATAATTACATGAACATAACCAACCTAAATTCGGGACAAGTTCCCGCCGTAAATAACATTTACAATACCAAAAATAAATGTACTTATGACTCCAAAAGCCCCGAACCAACTGGAGCTCACCAATGATCCGCGGATAACTCGTAGCCTACAGTGGAGGTCTACCTGTGCCTGCAGCAAGTAAGGTAAATTCCCCAAGAGGGGTCAGTACGAAGAATGTACTAAGTATGTAAGGCTCTTATGAAACTTCATTATATGTAATAACAACAATGGAAACAATATAGGAGAACTAGTCAAAGCGGATAAACCCTCGTTTTGAATGTGAAACCATGTGCCTTACGTTTATTATATTCCTTACTTACATTCATCATCTTTATTAGTCATCCACCTTATTGGTGGGTTTTTATGATCGTCCACCTTTTGGTGGGCGTCCACTTTATTGTGGGTAGTCATCCACTCTTGGGTGGGCATCCACTTTATTGTGGGTAGTCATCCACTATTTGGTGGGCATCCACTTTATTGTGGGTAGTCATCCACTCTTTGGTGGGCATCCATTTTATTGTGGGTAGTCATCCACTATTTGGTGGGCATCCACTTTATTGTGGGTAGTATTAGGGTCCGCTCGAGCTAGGCTTATGTGCCCCTTTGAGTCGTCCCGGTTCTCATTACTTTCTTTCTTTAATTTACCTTTACTTGTGAGAGATTGATTGATTCACTTATGAGAGATTGACATATTCACTTTTGAGAGATTGACATATTGAGGATCATGATATGATCTGAAGCACACATAAATTACTTCACTCCTTGACTTCATGAGATTGATATCTTAAATTGTGAGGGATAGATATATTAGCTCGCACCTTACCTCTTCATTACTTCTTATGAGATCTTACGAGATTGGTACGTTTACACATATGAGAGATTGGTACAAACATAATCACAAAAATCTAAGACTTTGGGACAAGACATGATTGGAAAATACTCTTCAAGAATAAGTAGGTTCTTCTTACATCCTACTTTCCTTGAGATAGTTCTCTTAGACTTGTCAACATTTTGATAGCTTAAGAACTTCAGTCAATGAATAGAGATAAGTGAATCATAATTCATCTAAGAATAGGACATATGAATAACAATATATCTCAACCTGAACTAGGGTACTTTAGAACACTTCGGACATGAGTAAGTACCATAAAAAGGTGAATACTCTATGCTGCAGAAAGATACGGAAAGAGTAACCTTACATACCTTCACTCCCAAGTATGAATACACAAGCCTATTTATGAACACAATAGTCCAGCTTCTTCCTTACGTCTTACTCTACAATACAAGTTCATACCGAAACTTACATTAGCAACTAGTCACTATACAGGCGTACAAGATGACAATGAATTATGTGACTACCACATAACGTCATGTCATACCTTACAATACAATCCAATGCATTTCCATATCAACAACATCATAACATTACACACATTGACCAAAAGATCATACATCGATGACATTTCACACCACACTTACCCTTTACGCTTTTCTCTTTACCATTCCGTCACAATTACTCCTTTATAACAACAACCATACATACTTAATACAGTCCAATGTACCTCCATACGATACTTTAAAGTCATTAAAACAACATCACAAGTTGATAATTATATCCAAAAAGGGTATAGGGGCCTTTGGGGGTCGACTAGGTACGAAAACATACAAAACCGGATCTGGGGGTGACCTGCGGTGCCACCTGCGCCCGCAGGTGGCTGAGGTACATGCACAGATGCACTTTGGCAGCAGCCAAAGGCATCTGCGCCCGCAGGTGCCTCCGTCTGCGGGGGCGGATGTCCGTTTTGGTCCGAAATGGTTTCTTTTGGGTCTTTTAATGCCCTGAATGGTCCATGATCATAAACAAACTTATTTTGACATATTTTTGATCATATTAAACACCAAAATTCATCCATGGTCTCACAACACACATAACAACACCCAAAACTACACTTTACGATCAATACGTCACCAAATCAGTAACTAATATCGCAACAACAATTCCAAACGTTATGCACAAGAATAAAACAAAGTAAGACTATAATAACATCTCACATGTCAATATTTACTCTACCAAGTTCACTTTCTTTAAAACCACAAGTGCTTATTCAAGTTTACAAGACAAGCCATCCTCCGATTTAGCAAACATATAACATTTCACACATTGGGCACTTCTCAATATTTCACCAACATAACCAACATATTATACACCATATCTCATGAATAAAATATATTAAAACATCATAATAAACACTTACCAAGCCTTGTACAAAGATAATCTTGGCCAAAGGAATGACTTAGGGTTCTTGAGAGACAAAAAGAAATCTTTGGTAAAGTCTAGAAAAGCATGAGAGTCCAAGTGCAATAAAAATCTGATTTTTCTCTCTTTATATAGTTCCTCAATTCAATCTTATCTCTTCCTAAGCATTAAATTCAAGGGGTGATTGGTCAAATGGAGAATATTGAAAGAATGGGTCAAAATCCCATGTTGGGCCATGTCTTCCCCTATGATTTTGGGCTTCATTAAGGGCCCAATGGTGTAAGACATATTAATGGCCACAAATTACTACATAATTCATCAATTCTCTCATGTTTCCATATTTCCATAAATGTTACGATAGTCAACTAGACCCAGAACGTACGGGGTGTTACAACCTCTTATGAAGGGCTACTCTCATGTACGAAGCCAAATTTTAAATTTCTCATCGTTAACATTACCAAATACATACTTATGGCTCTCGACACCTAAGTAAACATTATTCAATGTCATCAAGTAGGGTTAAGAAATTATGGGGTGTTACATTCTTTCCCCCTTAGGAACATTCGTCCTCGAATGTTATTAACATTGTTTCATTGTAATGACTTAAGTCGGAGTGAATCCTTCACATTATCACATCCATATGTAATACTTGTAAGGACTTTCTTATTATCACTCCAATCCCGTATCTGGGACTTTCTCTTCCATGTACAACAATTACGAGTACTTTAGATTTCATTAGTTCTTCGGTTTCCCTTGTGATTTCTTCTTCATGCTAATTTCTCCACTAGGACTTTTACGGAAGCTACTTCTGCCTCTCTTAATCTTTTCACTTATCGATCTAGAACAACAATAGGTAACAATAAGTATCGTTTCATATGTGAGATCCTCCGTGATTTGTACATCTCCACTGCCAATAATACGAGATGGATCCCCTGTTATACTTTTAAAACATCGAACATGGAATGAATGAACTGTGGAGAGTTCTTGGGGTAGTGCGAACGTATATGCCACCTACCCAAATCTTCGGGTAACCTTGTTTGGCACATTATGTAGGCCAACTTTCCTATAAAACTTCGTAGGATATAACTTTCATTTTTCCAATACTCTACTTTTACCTATTGACTATTCAGATAATGAAGTACCAATTGTTGCAATGTTCCTTTTCTTTATATTGCCTCACCAACATTTTTATTCCACGTCATGGTACATTTTGTTTGTTCCCGAATAAATAGAATAACGTGAATGAGGTGCTTCCGTCATAATTCATTTCTTTAGCTCATCTATATTTAGTATGCAACATATGTTTTGATATTGAAGTACTCCCTCCTGTGTAGACTCAAATACCTTTGGCGAACTTCATTATACATTCTTTTTCAATTGAAGAAAATAGAATTGCATATTGTTTCTTCTCGTGGCTACAAATGAAGATTTTTATTTTTTTTGCCGCATTGTTCACTATAATTCTTTCATCTAGAGTGTCAAGATTTATTGACTATATCTTTCTTTTCGGTAAGCTGACCATTAATACTTCCTATTGCCTTGTAGCTTAATGTATCAGCTACCCCATTTGTTTTCCCAAATGTTACAAGATACCAATGTCATAATCTTTTAGTAGTTCCAGCCACCTTCTCTACCTTAGGTTTAAGTCTTTCGTCTTAAGTATATATTGCAAACTCTTATGGCCAATCTATATGTCGTCAACATGAATCCCTTACTCATAATGACACCATATCTTTACAACAATTATCACAGCTGCTAGTTCAGGGTCATGTGTTGGAAAATTTCTCTCTCTTTAATTCACTGACTGGTGCATAGACCTCAAATGGTATAACTAGTAATTCTGGGGTTCTTTCAAACTTTGTAGCAATCAATAGCATAACACATGATAAGGTAGATCCCGAATTAATCAATGCATATACGTTACGTGAAAATTCAGATATTATACCTATAACCACATCAGGAAAATCTCCCAAATTCTGTCAGTCGACTAACGCATAGGTGCGGTTCTGAGTTCCCCTGGAACTAGCTGCTCCTCTAGCACCTCGACCAGCAGGTCGTACACCAGACGACGATGCCCCGACCACTGACCCCGTAGGTCGCGCCATACTACCCGTGTCCTCTTGTAGACACTCTCTCGTCAGATGTCCCGACATACCGCACCGCAGGCAAACATTCGGTCCATACCAGCATTCGCCTGAATGAAACTTCCCGCAGTGCTAGCATAGTTGACGAGAAAATCTTTCTGTCTGTGAACCTCGACCCATACTGTTTTTCCCTGCATGACTCCCTCTAAATCCTCGAAATTATGATGAAATATCTACTGTAGGGGAAGAAAATGATGGTCTAGGCGGTCGATGAGAACTCCGAGGCCTAGATCTTACTTGGGACCCCATAGACTGTCCCATAGGTCTAGCCCTCTTTGAAGGCCCCCTTTTAGATTCATGTAACCTCCTTCGTTGCTTCTGATCTTTCATCTTTTGTGCAAAGGCCTGAATTCTGGCGATGTCCATATCTCTGTTCAAAGCAGCAAAAGTGCAGTCCCTTACCAAGTATGGCTCCAGTCTATCCACATATCGGTGGACTCTATCTTCCATTGTGGCCACTACATTTGGGGCATATCGAGCCAAGAAATTAAATTGAAGACTGTATTCTCTAACACTCATATTTCCCTGACGGAGATTTAGAAATTGGTCTACACGAGCTTGTCGGATCTCATATGGGAGGTAGTGATCAAGAAAGGCCGTTTTAAATTCCTCCCAACTAGCTGGAAGTACATCCATACCCATCGATCTTTTCCAGTCTTCATACCATAATATAGCTTCACCTTTCAATCTATAGGCCGCAAGTTCAACTGTTTCTATACCAGTTACGTGCATGACTTCTAGGGCCCTTTGAATTTGATCTACAAAGTCTTGTGGATTTGCTTTCGAATCTGACCCAGTAAATATGGGAGGGTCCAATTTTAGGAAGTCCTGTGTACGCCGACTAGCTGCTCTAGCCGCGTCAACTTCGTTTATCATCGTACCAGTTTGTCCCTGTGCTTGTGCAGCGACTAACTGTGTCAACATATGTACTGCATCTCTCAAATCCTGATCGGTGGTATTCCTTAGTGGTTCTGCAGGTGCTTCCCTACCTCTTGGGTCTTCTAGAGCTGGAAAGTTAGGAGAAGACCTCGATACAATTTCAGCGTCAGCTCCACCTTGACTAGCTTGGTCAGGTGGTGATCTACTCATTCCTTCATCGGCAGGCATGTCTACCTACTTACCTTTACCTCTACCTCTTCTTGTGATTGGCATGTTTACTATACCAAAGAAAAACAATCACCATGGTCAGATACAATTCAACTTACAATACTGGCTCTATTGTACGATCTAGAATGAAGAAAAGAAACAACATCCTAAATGTCCCGTAGCCTCCTACTTATAAATGTAGCGCTCAACACATCCATAAGCAAGACTCTACTCAGACACGGCTTTGCAGACACCCTTAAAATGACCTGCTCTGATACCACTTTTGTCACGCCCCGAATCCCAGCGAGGCAGACTGGTACCCGAAGCCGATGTGGCCCGAAAGAACCAATCTTTACTCAAGTACTTTCATATGCATATCCTCGGATGATCATCATTATGTCTCATGCAAATATGCGGAAGCCATGGAAAACAGGTTATATATGAAACTTGGCCGTTAGGGCCATTTAGTCAAAATGAACATACATCTCTTACATTCATCTTCCCACATACATCTACAAAGCCTAGAATAATTACATGAACATAACCAACCTAAATTCGGGACAAGTTCCCGCCGTAAATAACATTTACAATACCAAAAATAAATGTACTTATGACTCCGAAAGCCCCGAACCAACTGGAGCTCACCAATGATCCGCGGATAACTCGTAGCCTACAGTGGAGGTCTACCTGTGCCTGCAGCAAGTAAGGTAAATTCCCCAAGAGGGGTCAGTACGAAGAATGTACTAAGTATGTAAGGCTCTTATGAAACTTCATTATATGTAATAACAACAATGGAAACAATATAGGAGAACTAGTCAAAGCGGATAAACCCTCGTTTTGAATGTGAAACCATGTGCCTTACGTTTATTATATTCCTTACTTACATTCATCATCTTTATTAGTCATCCACCTTATTGGTGGGTTTTTATGATCGTCCACCTTTTGGTGGGCGTCCACTTTATTGTGGGTAGTCATCCACTCTTGGGTGGGCATCCACTTTATTGTGGGTAGTCATCCACTATTTGGTGGGCATCCACTTTATTGTGGGTAGTCATCCACTCTTTGGTGGGCATCCATTTTATTGTGGGTAGTCATCTACTATTTGGTGGGCATCCACTTTATTGTGGGTAGTATTAGGGTCCGCTCGAGCTAGGCTTATGTGCCCCTTTGAGTCGTCCCGGTTCTCATTACTTTCTTTCTTTAATTTACCTTTACTTGTGAGAGATTGATTGATTCACTTATGAGAGATTGACATATTCACTTTTGAGAGATTGACATATTGAGGATCATGATATGATCTGAAGCACACATAAATTACTTCGCTCCTTGACTTCATGAGATTGATATCTTAAATTGTGAGGGATAGATATATTAGCTCGCACCTTACCTCTTCATTACTTCTTATGAGATCTTACGAGATTGGTACGTTTACACATATGAGAGATTGGTACAAACATAATCACAAAAATCTAAGACTTTGGGACAAGACATGATTGGAAAATACTCTTCAAGAATAAGTAGGTTCTTCTTACATCCTACTTTCCTTGAGATAGTTCTCTTAGACTTGTCAACATTTTGATAGCTTAAGAACTTCAGTCAATGAATAGAGATAAGTGAATCATAATTCATCTAAGAATAGGACATATGAATAACAATATATCTCAACCTGAACTAGGGTACTTTAGAACACTTCGGACATGAGTAAGTACCATAAAAAGGTGAATACTCTATGCTGCAGAAAGATACGGAAAGAGTAACCTTACATACCTTCACTCCCAAGTATGAATACACAAGCCTATTTATGAACACAATAGTCCAGCTTCTTCCTTACGTCTTACTCTACAATACAAGTTCATACCGAAACTTACATTAGCAACTAGTCACTATACAGGCGTACAAGATGACAATGAATTATGTGACTACCACATAACGTCATGTCATACCTTACAATACAATCCAATGCATTTCCATATCAACAACATCATAACATTACACACATTGACCAAAAGATCATACATCGATGACATTTCACACCACACTTACCCTTTACGCTTTTCTCTTTACCATTCCGTCACAATTACTCCTTTATAACAACAACCATACATACTTAATACAGTCCAATGTACCTCCATACGATACTTTAAAGTCATTAAAACAACATCACAAGTTGATAATTATATCCAAAAAGGGTATAGGGGCCTTTGGGGGTCGACTAGGTACGAAAACATACAAAACCGGATCTGGGGGTGACCTGCGGTGCCACCTGCGCCCGCAGGTGGCTGAGGTACATGCACAGATGCACTTTGGCAGCAGCCAAAGGCATCTGCGCCCGCAGGTGCCTCCGTCTGCGGGGGCGGATGTCCGTTTTGGTCCGAAATGGTTTCTTTTGGGTCTTTTAATGCCCTGAATGGTCCATGATCATAAACAAACTTATTTTGACATATTTTTGATCATATTAAACACCAAAATTCATCCATGGTCTCACAACACACATAACAACACCCAAAACTACACTTTACGATCAATACGTCACCAAATCAGTAACTAATATCGCAACAACAATTCCAAACGTTATGCACAAGAATAAAACAAAGTAAGACTATAATAACATCTCACATGTCAATATTTACTCTACCAAGTTCACTTTCTTTAAAACCACAAGTGCTTATTCAAGTTTACAAGACAAGCCATCCTCCGATTTAGCAAACATATAACATTTCACACATTGGGCACTTCTCAATATTTCACCAACATAACCAACATATTATACACCATATCTCATGAATAAAATATATTAAAACATCATAATAAACACTTACCAAGCCTTGTACAAAGATAATCTTGGCCAAAGGAATGACTTAGGGTTCTTGAGAGACAAAAAGAAATCTTTGGTAAAGTCTAGAAAAGCATGAGAGTCCAAGTGCAATAAAAATCTGATTTTTCTCTCTTTATATAGTTCCTCAATTCAATCTTATCTCTTCCTAAGCATTAAATTCAAGGGGTGATTGGTCAAATGGAGAATATTGAAAGAATGGGTCAAAATCCCATGTTGGGCCATGTCTTCCCCTATGATTTTGGGCTTCATTAAGGGCCCAATGGTGTAAGACATATTAATGGCCACAAATTACTACATAATTCATCAATTCTCTCATGTTTCCATATTTCCATAAATGTTACGATAGTCAACTAGACCCAGAACGTACGGGGTGTTACAACCTCTTATGAAGGGCTACTCTCATGTACGAAGCCAAATTTTAAATTTCTCATCGTTAACATTACCAAATACATACTTATGGCTCTCGACACCTAAGTAAACATTATTCAATGTCATCAAGTAGGGTTAAGAAATTATGGGGTGTTACATTCTTTCCCCCTTAGGAACATTCGTCCTCGAATGTTATTAACATTGTTTCATTGTAATGACTTAAGTCGGAGTGAATCCTTCACATTATCACATCCATATGTAATACTTGTAAGGACTTTCTTATTATCACTCCAATCCCGTATCTGGGACTTTCTCTTCCATGTACAACAATTACGAGTACTTTAGATTTCATTAGTTCTTCGGTTTCCCTTGTGATTTCTTCTTCATGCTAATTTCTCCACTAGGACTTTTACGGAAGCTACTTCTGCCTCTCTTAATCTTTTCACTTATCGATCTAGAACAACAATAGGTAACAATAAGTATCGTTTCATATGTGAGATCCTCCGTGATTTGTACATCTCCACTGCCAATAATACGAGATGGATCCCCTGTTATACTTTTAAAACATCGAACATGGAATGAATGAACTGTGGAGAGTTCTTGGGGTAGTGCGAACGTATATGCCACCTACCCAAATCTTCGGGTAACCTTGTTTGGCACATTATGTAGGCCAACTTTCCTATAAAACTTCGTAGGATATAACTTTCATTTTTCCAATACTCTACTTTTACCTATTGACTATTCAGATAATGAAGTACCAATTGTTGCAATGTTCCTTTTCTTTATATTGCCTCACCAACATTTTTATTCCACGTCATGGTACATTTTGTTTGTTCCCGAATAAATAGAATAACGTGAATGAGGTGCTTCCGTCATAATTCATTTCTTTAGCTCATCTATATTTAGTATGCAACATATGTTTTGATATTGAAGTACTCCCTCCTGTGTAGACTCAAATACCTTTGGCGAACTTCATTATACATTCTTTTTCAATTGAAGAAAATAGAATTGCATATTGTTTCTTCTCGTGGCTACAAATGAAGATTTTTATTTTTTTTGCCGCATTGTTCACTATAATTCTTTCATCTAGAGTGTCAAGATTTATTGACTATATCTTTCTTTTCGGTAAGCTGACCATTAATACTTCCTATTGCCTTGTAGCTTAATGTATCAGCTACCCCATTTGTTTTCCCAAATGTTACAAGATACCAATGTCATAATCTTTTAGTAGTTCCAGCCACCTTCTCTACCTTAGGTTTAAGTCTTTCGTCTTAAGTATATATTGCAAACTCTTATGGCCAATCTATATGTCGTCAACATGAATCCCTTACTCATAATGACACCATATCTTTACAACAATTATCACAGCTGCTAGTTCAGGGTCATGTGTTGGAAAATTTCTCTCTCTTTAATTCACTGACTGGTGCATAGACCTCAAATGGTATAACTAGTAATTCTGGGGTTCTTTCAAACTTTGTAGCAATCAATAGCATAACACATGATAAGGTAGATCCCGAATTAATCAATGCATATACGTTACGTGAAAATTCAGATATTATACCTATAACCACATCAGGAAAATCTCCCAAATTCTGTCAGTCGACTAACGCATAGGTGCGGTTCTGAGTTCCCCTGGAACTAGCTGCTCCTCTAGCACCTCGACCAGCAGGTCGTACACCAGACGACGATGCCCCGACCACTGACCCCGTAGGTCGCGCCATACTACCCGTGTCCTCTTGTAGACACTCTCTCGTCAGATGTCCCGACATACCGCACCGCAGGCAAACATTCGGTCCATACCAGCATTCGCCTGAATGAAACTTCCCGCAGTGCTAGCATAGTTGACGAGAAAATCTTTCTGTCTGTGAACCTCGACCCATACTGTTTTTCCCTGCATGACTCCCTCTAAATCCTCGAAATTATGATGAAATATCTACTGTAGGGGAAGAAAATGATGGTCTAGGCGGTCGATGAGAACTCCGAGGCCTAGATCTTACTTGGGACCCCATAGACTGTCCCATAGGTCTAGCCCTCTTTGAAGGCCCCCTTTTAGATTCATGTAACCTCCTTCGTTGCTTCTGATCTTTCATCTTTTGTGCAAAGGCCTGAATTCTGGCGATGTCCATATCTCTGTTCAAAGCAGCAAAAGTGCAGTCCCTTACCAAGTATGGCTCCAGTCTATCCACATATCGGTGGACTCTATCTTCCATTGTGGCCACTACATTTGGGGCATATCGAGCCAAGAAATTAAATTGAAGACTGTATTCTCTAACACTCATATTTCCCTGACGGAGATTTAGAAATTGGTCTACACGAGCTTGTCGGATCTCATATGGGAGGTAGTGATCAAGAAAGGCCGTTTTAAATTCCTCCCAACTAGCTGGAAGTACATCCATACCCATCGATCTTTTCCAGTCTTCATACCATAATATAGCTTCACCTTTCAATCTATAGGCCGCAAGTTCAACTGTTTCTATACCAGTTACGTGCATGACTTCTAGGGCCCTTTGAATTTGATCTACAAAGTCTTGTGGATTTGCTTTCGAATCTGACCCAGTAAATATGGGAGGGTCCAATTTTAGGAAGTCCTGTGTACGCCGACTAGCTGCTCTAGCCGCGTCAACTTCGTTTATCATCGTACCAGTTTGTCCCTGTGCTTGTGCAGCGACTAACTGTGTCAACATATGTACTGCATCTCTCAAATCCTGATCGGTGGTATTCCTTAGTGGTTCTGCAGGTGCTTCCCTACCTCTTGGGTCTTCTAGAGCTGGAAAGTTAGGAGAAGACCTCGATACAATTTCAGCGTCAGCTCCACCTTGACTAGCTTGGTCAGGTGGTGATCTACTCATTCCTTCATCGGCAGGCATGTCTACCTACTTACCTTTACCTCTACCTCTTCTTGTGATTGGCATGTTTACTATACCAAAGAAAAACAATCACCATGGTCAGATACAATTCAACTTACAATACTGGCTCTATTGTACGATCTAGAATGAAGAAAAGAAACAACATCCTAAATGTCCCGTAGCCTCCTACTTATAAATGTAGCGCTCAACACATCCATAAGCAAGACTCTACTCAGACACGGCTTTGCAGACACCCTTAAAATGACCTGCTCTGATACCACTTTTGTCACGCCCCGAATCCCAGCGAGGCAGACTGGTACCCGAAGCCGATGTGGCCCGAAAGAACCAATCTTTACTCAAGTACTTTCATATGCATATCCTCGGATGATCATCATTATGTCTCATGCAAATATGCGGAAGCCATGGAAAACAGGTTATATATGAAACTTGGCCGTTAGGGCCATTTAGTCAAAATGAACATACATCTCTTACATTCATCTTCCCACATACATCTACAAAGCCTAGAATAATTACATGAACATAACCAACCTAAATTCGGGACAAGTTCCCGCCGTAAATAACATTTACAATACCAAAAATAAATGTACTTATGACTCCGAAAGCCCCGAACCAACTGGAGCTCACCAATGATCCGCGGATAACTCGTAGCCTACAGTGGAGGTCTACCTGTGCCTGCAGCAAGTAAGGTAAATTCCCCAAGAGGGGTCAGTACGAAGAATGTACTAAGTATGTAAGGCTCTTATGAAACTTCATTATATGTAATAACAACAATGGAAACAATATAGGAGAACTAGTCAAAGCGGATAAACCCTCGTTTTGAATGTGAAACCATGTGCCTTACGTTTATTATATTCCTTACTTACATTCATCATCTTTATTAGTCATCCACCTTATTGGTGGGTTTTTATGATCGTCCACCTTTTGGTGGGCGTCCACTTTATTGTGGGTAGTCATCCACTCTTGGGTGGGCATCCACTTTATTGTGGGTAGTCATCCACTATTTGGTGGGCATCCACTTTATTGTGGGTAGTCATCCACTCTTTGGTGGGCATCCATTTTATTGTGGGTAGTCATCTACTATTTGGTGGGCATCCACTTTATTGTGGGTAGTATTAGGGTCCGCTCGAGCTAGGCTTATGTGCCCCTTTGAGTCGTCCCGGTTCTCATTACTTTCTTTCTTTAATTTACCTTTACTTGTGAGAGATTGATTGATTCACTTATGAGAGATTGACATATTCACTTTTGAGAGATTGACATATTGAGGATCATGATATGATCTGAAGCACACATAAATTACTTCGCTCCTTGACTTCATGAGATTGATATCTTAAATTGTGAGGGATAGATATATTAGCTCGCACCTTACCTCTTCATTACTTCTTATGAGATCTTACGAGATTGGTACGTTTACACATATGAGAGATTGGTACAAACATAATCACAAAAATCTAAGACTTTGGGACAAGACATGATTGGAAAATACTCTTCAAGAATAAGTAGGTTCTTCTTACATCCTACTTTCCTTGAGATAGTTCTCTTAGACTTGTCAACATTTTGATAGCTTAAGAACTTCAGTCAATGAATAGAGATAAGTGAATCATAATTCATCTAAGAATAGGACATATGAATAACAATATATCTCAACCTGAACTAGGGTACTTTAGAACACTTCGGACATGAGTAAGTACCATAAAAAGGTGAATACTCTATGCTGCAGAAAGATACGGAAAGAGTAACCTTACATACCTTCACTCCCAAGTATGAATACACAAGCCTATTTATGAACACAATAGTCCAGCTTCTTCCTTACGTCTTACTCTACAATACAAGTTCATACCGAAACTTACATTAGCAACTAGTCACTATACAGGCGTACAAGATGACAATGAATTATGTGACTACCACATAACGTCATGTCATACCTTACAATACAATCCAATGCATTTCCATATCAACAACATCATAACATTACACACATTGACCAAAAGATCATACATCGATGACATTTCACACCACACTTACCCTTTACGCTTTTCTCTTTACCATTCCGTCACAATTACTCCTTTATAACAACAACCATACATACTTAATACAGTCCAATGTACCTCCATACGATACTTTAAAGTCATTAAAACAACATCACAAGTTGATAATTATATCCAAAAAGGGTATAGGGGCCTTTGGGGGTCGACTAGGTACGAAAACATACAAAACCGGATCTGGGGGTGACCTGCGGTGCCACCTGCGCCCGCAGGTGGCTGAGGTACATGCACAGATGCACTTTGGCAGCAGCCAAAGGCATCTGCGCCCGCAGGTGCCTCCGTCTGCGGGGGCGGATGTCCGTTTTGGTCCGAAATGGTTTCTTTTGGGTCTTTTAATGCCCTGAATGGTCCATGATCATAAACAAACTTATTTTGACATATTTTTGATCATATTAAACACCAAAATTCATCCATGGTCTCACAACACACATAACAACACCCAAAACTACACTTTACGATCAATACGTCACCAAATCAGTAACTAATATCGCAACAACAATTCCAAACGTTATGCACAAGAATAAAACAAAGTAAGACTATAATAACATCTCACATGTCAATATTTACTCTACCAAGTTCACTTTCTTTAAAACCACAAGTGCTTATTCAAGTTTACAAGACAAGCCATCCTCCGATTTAGCAAACATATAACATTTCACACATTGGGCACTTCTCAATATTTCACCAACATAACCAACATATTATACACCATATCTCATGAATAAAATATATTAAAACATCATAATAAACACTTACCAAGCCTTGTACAAAGATAATCTTGGCCAAAGGAATGACTTAGGGTTCTTGAGAGACAAAAAGAAATCTTTGGTAAAGTCTAGAAAAGCATGAGAGTCCAAGTGCAATAAAAATCTGATTTTTCTCTCTTTATATAGTTCCTCAATTCAATCTTATCTCTTCCTAAGCATTAAATTCAAGGGGTGATTGGTCAAATGGAGAATATTGAAAGAATGGGTCAAAATCCCATGTTGGGCCATGTCTTCCCCTATGATTTTGGGCTTCATTAAGGGCCCAATGGTGTAAGACATATTAATGGCCACAAATTACTACATAATTCATCAATTCTCTCATGTTTCCATATTTCCATAAATGTTACGATAGTCAACTAGACCCAGAACGTACGGGGTGTTACAACCTCTTATGAAGGGCTACTCTCATGTACGAAGCCAAATTTTAAATTTCTCATCGTTAACATTACCAAATACATACTTATGGCTCTCGACACCTAAGTAAACATTATTCAATGTCATCAAGTAGGGTTAAGAAATTATGGGGTGTTACATTCTTTCCCCCTTAGGAACATTCGTCCTCGAATGTTATTAACATTGTTTCATTGTAATGACTTAAGTCGGAGTGAATCCTTCACATTATCACATCCATATGTAATACTTGTAAGGACTTTCTTATTATCACTCCAATCCCGTATCTGGGACTTTCTCTTCCATGTACAACAATTACGAGTACTTTAGATTTCATTAGTTCTTCGGTTTCCCTTGTGATTTCTTCTTCATGCTAATTTCTCCACTAGGACTTTTACGGAAGCTACTTCTGCCTCTCTTAATCTTTTCACTTATCGATCTAGAACAACAATAGGTAACAATAAGTATCGTTTCATATGTGAGATCCTCCGTGATTTGTACATCTCCACTGCCAATAATACGAGATGGATCCCCTGTTATACTTTTAAAACATCGAACATGGAATGAATGAACTGTGGAGAGTTCTTGGGGTAGTGCGAACGTATATGCCACCTACCCAAATCTTCGGGTAACCTTGTTTGGCACATTATGTAGGCCAACTTTCCTATAAAACTTCGTAGGATATAACTTTCATTTTTCCAATACTCTACTTTTACCTATTGACTATTCAGATAATGAAGTACCAATTGTTGCAATGTTCCTTTTCTTTATATTGCCTCACCAACATTTTTATTCCACGTCATGGTACATTTTGTTTGTTCCCGAATAAATAGAATAACGTGAATGAGGTGCTTCCGTCATAATTCATTTCTTTAGCTCATCTATATTTAGTATGCAACATATGTTTTGATATTGAAGTACTCCCTCCTGTGTAGACTCAAATACCTTTGGCGAACTTCATTATACATTCTTTTTCAATTGAAGAAAATAGAATTGCATATTGTTTCTTCTCGTGGCTACAAATGAAGATTTTTATTTTTTTTGCCGCATTGTTCACTATAATTCTTTCATCTAGAGTGTCAAGATTTATTGACTATATCTTTCTTTTCGGTGAGCTGACCATTAATACTTCCTATTGCCTTGTAGCTTAATGTATCAGCTACCCCGTTTGTTTTCCCAAATGTTACAAGATACCAATGTCATAATCTTTTAGTAGTTCCAGCCACCTTCTCTACCTTAGGTTTAAGTCTTTCGTCTTAAGTATATATTGCAAACTCTTATGGCCAATCTATATGTCGTCAACATGAATCCCTTACTCATAATGACACCATATCTTTACAACAATTATCACAGCTGCTAGTTCAGGGTCATGTGTTGGAAAATTTCTCTCTCTTTAATTCACTGACTGGTGCATAGACCTCAAATGGTATAACTAGTAATTCTGGGGTTCTTTCAAACTTTGTAGCAATCAATAGCATAACACATGATAAGGTAGATCCCGAATTAATCAATGCATATACGTTATGTGAAAATTCAGATATTATACCTATAACCACATCAGGAAAATCTCCCAAATTTTGTCAGTCGACTAACGCATAGGTGCGGTTCTGAGTTCCCCTGGAACTAGCTGCTCCTCTAGCACCTCGACCAGCAGGTCGTACACCAGACGACGATGCCCCGACCACTGACCCCGTAGGTCGCGCCATACTACCCGTGTCCTCTTGTAGACACTCTCTCGTCAGATGTCCCGACATACCGCACCGCAGGCAAACATTCGATCCATACCAGCATTCGCCTGAATGAAACTTCCCGCAGTGCTAGCATAGTTGACGAGAAAATCTTTCTGTCTGTGAACCTCGACCCATACTGTTTTTCCCTGCATGACTCCCTCTAGATCCTCGAAATTATGACGAAATATCTACTGTAGGGGAAGAAAATGATGGTCTAGGCGGTCGATGAGAACTCTGAGGCCTAGATCTTACTTGGGACCCCATAGACTGTCCCATAGGTCTAGCCCTCTTTGAAGGCCCCCTTTTAGATTCATGTAACCTCCTTCGTTGCTTCTGATCTTTCATCTTTTGTGCAAAGGCCTGAATTCTGGCAATGTCCATATCTCTGTTCAAAGCAGCAATAGTGCAGTCCCTTACCAAGTATGGCTCCAGTCTATCCACATATCGGTGGACTCTATCTTCCATTGTGGCCACTACATTTGGGGCATATCGAGCCAAGAAATTAAATTGAAGACTGTATTCTCTAACACTCATATTTCCCTGACGGAGATTTAGAAATTGGTCTACACGAGCTTGTCGGATCTCATATGGGAGGTAGTGATCAAGAAAGGCCGTTTTAAATTCCTCCCAACTAGCTGGAAGTACATCATACCCATCGATCTTTTCCAGTCTTCATACCATAATATAGCTTCACCTTTCAATCTATAGGCCGCAAGTTCAACTGTTTCTATACCAGTTACGTGCATGACTTCTAGGGCCCTTTGAATTTGATCTACAAAGTCTTGTGGATTTGCTTTCGAATCTGACCCAGTAAATATGGGAGGGTCCAATTTTAGGAAGTCCTGTGTACGCCGACTAGCTGCTCTAGCCGCGTCAACTTCGTTTATCATCGTACCAGTTTGTCCCTGTGCTTGTGCAGCGACTAACTGTGTCAACATATGTACTGCATCTCTCAAATCCTGATCGGTGGTATTCCTTGGTGGTTCTGCAGGTGCTTCCCTACCTCTTGGGTCTTCTAGAGCTGGAAAGTTAGGAGAAGACCTCGATACAATTTCAGCGTCAGCTCCACCTTGACTAGCTTGGTCAGGTGGTGATCTACTCATTCCTTCACCGGCAGGCATGTCTACCTACTTACCTTTACCTCTACCTCTTCTTGTGATTGGCCTGTTTACTATACCAAAGAAAAACAATCACCATGGTCAGATACAATTCAACTTACAACACTGGCTCTATTGTACGATCTAGAATGAAGAAAAGAAACAACATCCTAAATGTCCCGTAGCCTCCTACTTATAAATGTAGCGCTCAACACATCCATAAGCAAGACTCTACTCAGACACGGCTTTGCAGACACCCTTAAAATGACCTGCTCTGATACCACTTTTGTCACGCCCCGAATCCCAGCGAGGCAGACTGGCACCCGAAGCCGATGTGGCCCGAAAGAACCAATCTTTACTCAAGTACTTTCATATGCATATCCTCGGATGATCATCATTATGTCTCATGCAAATATGCGGAAGCCATGGAAAACAGGTTATATATGAAACTTGGCCGTTAGGGCCATTTAGTCAAAATGAACATACATCTCTTACATTCATCTTCCCACATACATCTACAAAGCCTAGAATAATTACTTGAACATAACCAACCTAAATTCGGGACAAGTTCCCGCCGTAAATAACATTTACAATACCAAAAATAAATGTACTTATGACTCCAAAAGCCCCGAACCAACTGGAGCTCACCAATGATCCGCAGATAACTCGTAGCCTACAGTGGAGGTCTACCTGTGCCTGCAGCAAGTAAGGTAAATTCCCCAAGAGGGGTCAGTACGAAGAATGTACTAAGTATGTAAGGCTCTTATGAAACTTCATTATATGTAATAACAACAATGGAAACAATATAGGAGAACTAGTCAAAGCGGATAAACCCTCGTTTTGAATGTGAAACCATGTGCCTTACGTTTATTATATTCCTTACTTACATTCATCATCTTTATTAGTCATCCACCTTATTGGTGGGTTTTTATGATCGTCCACCTTTTGGTGGGCGTCCACTTTATTATGGGTAGTCATCCACTCTTGGGTGGGCATCCACTTTATTGTGGGTAGTCATCCACTATTTGGTGGGCATCCACTTTATTGTGGGTAGTCATCCACTCTTTGGTGGGCATCCATTTTATTGTGGGTAGTCATCCACTATTTGGTGGGCATCCACTTTATTGTGGGTAGTATTAGGGTCCGCTCGAGCTAGGCTTATGTGCCCCTTTGAGTCGTCCCGGTTCTCATTACTTTCTTTCTTTAATTTACCTTTACTTGTGAGAGATTGATTGATTCACTTATGAGAGATTGACATATTCACTTTTGAGAGATTGACATATTGAGGATCATGATATGATCTGAAGCACACATAAATTACTTCACTCCTTGACTTCATGAGATTGATATCTTAAATTGTGAGGGATAGATATATTAGCTCGCACCTTACCTCTTCATTACTTCTTATGAGATCTTACGAGATTGGTACGTTTACACATATGAGAGATTGGTACAAACATAATCACAAAAATCTAAGACTTTGGGACAAGACATGATTGGAAAATACTCTTCAAGAATAAGTAGGTTCTTCTTACATCCTACTTTCCTTGAGATAGTTCTCTTAGACTTGTCAACATTTTGATAGCTTAAGAACTTCAGTCAATGAATAGAGATAAGTGAATCATAATTCATCTAAGAATAGGACATATGAATAACAATATATCTCAACCTGAACTGGGGTACTTTAGAACACTTCGGACATGAGTAAGTACCATAACAAGGTGAATACTCTATGCTGCAGAAAGATACGGAAAGAGTAACCTTACATAACTTCACTCCCAAGTATGAATACACAAGCCTATTTATGAACACAATAGTCCAGCTTCTTCCTTACGTCTTACTCTACAATACAAGTTCAGATCGAAACTTACATTAGCAACTAGTCACTATACAGGTGTACAAGATGACAATGAATTATGTGACTACCACATAACGTCATGTCATCCCTTACAATACAATCCAGATCTGGGGGTGACCTGCACTGCCACCTGATCCCGCAGGTGGCTGAGGTGCACTTATAGATGCACTTTGGCAGTAGCCAGAGGCATCTGCGTTGGCATCTGTGCCCGCAGGTGCCTCCATCTGTGGGGGCGGATGCCCATTTTGGTTCGAAATGGTTTCTTTTGGGTCTTTTACTGCCCTGAATGATCCATGATCATAACCAAACTTATTTTGACATATTTTTGATCATCTTAAACAACAAAATTCATCCATGGTCTCACAACACACATAACAACACCCAAAACTACACTTTACGGTCAATACGTCACCAAATCCGTAACCAATATCGCAACAACAATTCCAAACGTTATGCACAAGAATAAAACAAAGTAAGACTATTATCACATCTCACATGTCAATATTTACTCCACCAAGTTCACTTTATTCAAAACCACAAGTGCTTAGTCAAGTTTACAAGACAAGCCATCCTCCGATTTAGCAAACATATAACATTTCACACATTGGGCACTTCTCAATACTTCACCAACATAACCAACATATTATACACCATATCTCATGAATAAAATATATTAAACCATCATAATAAACACTTACCAAGCCTTGTACAAAGATGATCTTGGCCAAAGGAATGACTTAGGGTTCTTGAGAGACAAAAAGAAATCTTTGGTAAAGTCTAGAAAAGCATGAGAGTCCAAGTGCAATAAAAATCTGATTTTTCTCTCTTTTTATAGTCCCTCAAGTCACTCTTATCTCTTCCTTAGCATTAAATGCAAGGGGTGATTGGTCAAATGGAGAATATTGAAAGAATGGGTCAAAATCCCATGTTGGGCCATGTCTTCCCTTGTGATTTTGGGCTTCATTAAGGGCCCAATGGTGTAAGACTTATTAATGCCCACAAATTACTGCATAATTCATCAATTCTCTCATGTTTCCATATTTCCATAAATGTTACGATAGTCAACTAGACCCAGAACGTACGGGGTGTTACAGCCTCTTATGAAGGGCTACTCTCATGTACGAAGCCAAATTTCAACTTTCTCATCATTAACATTACCAAATACATACTTATGGCTCTCGACACCTAAGTAAACATTATTTAATGTCATCAAGTAGGGTTAAGAAAGTACGGGGTGTTACATTACGTCAAAGTCCACTAAACATGATTCAAGCTCTAAATTAGGCATCCAGTATCAATTATTCAAGATCACCAAGTTATCTATCTACATTCTACTCGAAGGATAGTTACAAGTAGTAATGCTAACTAATCAAGGCAATAATCTAACTACAACCCATTATTAAGACTCCGGTACCCGCGGAGATGCTCGCCATTTCATCTAAGCGGGACCCCTAATTCTAAAAAAATCACATTATACAAACAAACACGCATACAACACATAAACATTTTGGAAAAAGTCGAGGTACATCTCTATTTGCCTTAAATGAAGATCCGCAGGCTCAAACACAGTCTAAAACCTCAATCGAAAGCCCAACTCTGTCGAATCAACACCAAATGCGTCCAATATAGTTAAATAAGTCATCTACATGTCAAAATGAAGCTAATGATACCCATATTGGTCAAATTTAAGACGGGTCCAAAATGAACCCCGAAAATGGGTTCGAAAATAAAAGGGTAAAATTGGGATTTTATTTTAGAATCACGTTCCCCATAATACTAAGAATCTACAACTGAAAACCCTAGAAAATGAGTTAAAAACAAGATCCAAATCAAAGAAAAGCAATTTTCAAGCTTTACTCGCAAACCCCCCCAAAATCCATCGAAAATCAAAAAGGGTAAAAATGGAATTTTATTTGAAAATCATAATACTCAAGTGAGAAGGACTCTATGGGTGAAAACCCAAGTAAAAATAAGGAAGAATCGAAGCTTAAATTAAAGAAATACCAAATTTTCAATTTGAAAAAAAAAAACCCAAAACCCTCTTTTAAAATCTTTGATTTAGAAGAATTTAGATGATAAAGTAAGTAGGAAATGATTTAGAATTGTCACGCCTCAAATTACAATGGGGCGAACTGGCACCCGAAGCCGATAAGGCCCGAGAGAACCAATCTTTACTCATGTGTCTTCCAATGCATGTTTCTGTGTGAATATCGCCCTATCTCATGTAACTAGATATCAATGGCGGAAGTCTTGGCAAACATATACTATATATGAAACTTGGCCGTTAGGGCTATCAAATCAAAATCCACAGAAGCCCCGAAGCAACTGGAGCTCACCAGAGACCTGTATAAAATCCGCAGCCTACTGTGGAGGTCTACTAATGCCTGCACCTGCAACCTGTAAGGTAAGTCCCCAAGAGGGCTCAGTACGAAGAATGTACTGAGTATGTAAGGCTATAAGTAAATATATGAGATATAGGAATTTTGATGATATCAAGTACAAGTGAACACATCCTGTGAATAAATTACCATAAGAATACATGTGGAATCATGTGCATTACTTTCTTTACTTTTATTTCACTTTACTTTCCTTCTTCATCATTCATGTGATCATCAATCATGTATGCCCGGGCCCAACTGATCAGTGGGAAATAACATTGGGATCGTCTCTAGCTATGCTTATGCCCCTTTGAGCTGCCACCTATAAATCAATAAAGCAGGTTCGTCTCTAGCTAGGCTTATGCCCCTTTGAGCTGCCCCCTGTATCCAATAATCATTCGGGATCGCCCCTAGCTAGGCTTATGCCCCTTTGGGTTGCCACCCGTTCTCAACAAGTGTTCATTACTTTAATTCTTTACTTTTGAGATTGATACTTTTACTTGTGAGAGATTGGTATTTTGCTTATGAGAGATTAATACCATTATAGTCACAACTTTCTTTGAAGCTTTGGATCAATAATCAATGAGTGAGAAACATGTGAATAAGCAGTATTGGAAACACAGCCTTCATGGAAACATAACACTGTTGGAACCATTGGACAATCATCAATGAACAAGATACATGAGTATAACCACTATTGAAACCTTGGAACATACCTCATTGGACTTTTGGAACATTGCTAATGAATATGAGACATGTATATAATTCTATTGGAACTTGGACCATGACATGATTGGAATAATGCTATTCAAACTAAACAAGCCCTCTTTACCTCATTGCTCTTGTTGGGATAATTCTCTTAGGATCTACAACCAATGATAACTTAGGAACTTCCGCCCATAAATAGGAGACAAGTGGATCCTAATTCATCTAAGAATAATACACCTATGAATAACAATATATATCAACCTTCGTTGGAATACTATAGATCCCCATTGGAATAGAACACTTTTGAAATCTTAGGATAATAAGCACTAAACACGATACATGTGGATTTCAACTGTCACCAACTAGAAATGTGATACCTTAGAACCTTATAGAACTTTTAGCATGCTAGACAATGATCATAAGTCAACCAATGGCCATGCGTCCATCAATGAACATGAGTCATACGATTCACCATTGACCAATGAGTAAGGACATATGAGTAACTCTAGCCAACTATCGGATACAGAATACCTTAGGGTATTTCGGAATCGAATGAGTACCATGACAATGTGAACACCATATGTTGCAGAAGGAAATAGAAGAATAACCTCACATACCTTTGCGTCTCACTATGAATACCCAAGCTTATATGGAAATACAATAGTCCAGTTCTTTCCTTACGTCTCACTCTACATCACAAGTATAACGAAGCTTATATTAGCAACCAACTACCTTACAAGTGCACAAGATGACCATGAATCACATAGTTAATTTTTAACTTCATTTCGTCTTCTTACAATGTCATTTATCATATCAACATGCCAACACTACCATAACATTCCACTCATTGACCAAGATTTCATATGACAATAGCATTTCGCATCACAATTACCCTTTATGCCTTCTCATTATCATTTCGTCATATTTACGCTTCTCAATTGGCCTCATAACAACATATGAACAACCATACATACTTAAAATAGTCCAACATGCTTCCATACGACATTTTAAAGTCATTAAAACGACATCCCAAATTGATAATTACATCCATGAAGGGTATAGGGGTTTTGGGGGGCAAAAGGGATGCAAAAACAAGCAATTCGGAGTTCTGGGCCGATCCTCTAAGACACCTGCGCCCAAAGGTGGATGACCTGCGTCCACAGGTGACCTTTGGCAGTAGCCATAGGCACCTGCGCCCGCAGGTGCTTCGTCTGCGAGGGCGGGTGCCCGTTTTGGTCCAAAATGGTCTTTTTGGGGTCTTTTTATGCAATGAATGGTCCATGATCATAACCAAACTTATTTAAACATATTTTTGATCATATAACATGCCAACAACCAGACATGGTCTCACAACACACATAACATCACCAAAACGACACTTTACGACCAATCCGCCACCAAAACCATAACCAATTTCACAATAGAAATTCCAAATATTATACACCATGACCAAACAAGGGGAGACTATAATCACATATCACATGACAATATTAAACCCATCAAATTCATTTTCTTCAAGACCACAAGCCCATGTTCAAGTTTACAAGGCAAAACCATCCTCCGAATTAACAAACACATACACTTCACACATAGTGAACTTCTCACACTCCACTAACATAACCAACATAGTATAAATCATTTTCCATGCATAAAATATATTAAATAATGAGAGTAAACACTTACCAAAGCTTGCAAAAGGATGATCTTTACCAAAGAGAAAAGGGTGCCTTAGGGTTTGGAGTTGAGAGAAATGGGTTTGGAAATATCTCAAAAGGCATGTGTGTTTGTATGAATAAAAATATCAGCCCTTTATGTCTTTATATAGTACTCATGGTTATACTTATACATTTGGAACCAATAATTGTTTTGGTCAAAGGAAGAATGGATCATGTTTTGCCCCATTGGGCCTAATCTTTTTGTTCTTGTTTCGGGCCTTATTTGGCCCATTAACAAATTGTAAATTGAGCTCACCAATTGGATTAATAACTCCTCATATATACATATATATACCCCAAGTCACTCTTATCCATCTCTTGGCATTAAATGCATAGTTGCTTCAAATGGAAGAATGGAAGAATGGGTCAATTTCCATGTTGGGCCATGTCTTCTTATTACTTGTGGGCTTTACTTTGAGCCCAATGATGCAAGACTTATTCATACCCAAAAATTAATGTATAATTCATCAAATCTCCCATGTTTTACTAATTCCATAAATGTACAAGTAGTCGTAGCGGTTTGACAAAATACGGGTGTTACACCTCCTACAAAGGTCTACTAGGCCCAATATCAATTGTCTCATTAATAACATTACAAAATTCATACTTTGACTCTCGACACTTGCGTAACCATTGTTCAACGTCGTCATGTAGGGTGTAGTTAGTACGGGGTGTTACAGAATCCATCACGAGGTTCCTCGAAGAAAAAGGAATGCATGCTCAAAAATTCAGCACGAATTGAGTATAAATCAGGGCCTAAATCAGCCCACAAACTTACCAAAATCAAAAACTATTTCTAGGAATTACAAGGAAAAGATCGAAATTTGTCAAGGAAAAATAATAGGAAATGATCAACCGGTGTTCAATTAGTTTACCTTAGCCTCAATGGATGATTTCCCATAATTTCCCATGCCCCAAGCTCCAACAATGATAGAAAAGGGTTAAGAAATGGCTGAAAAATTAGAGAATGAAGGATTATATACTGTCAGGGGGTTACTCATCGCAAATGCGAGGCCCCATGGTCGTGATCACGAGAGGAAACAAAAATGTCCTTTACGAATGTGCGCGATGGGTCCCAAACATGAAGGCTTATCAAGATGAACCATCTTGAACTCGACAGCGAGGGTTGCGAACGCGATAAAAAGAAGAAATCAGGTCGGTTAGACCATTCATCATGATCGCGTGAATGTAATGGTCAAAAACCTGACCCTTCGCGAATGCGGCCTACTCTTTGCGAACACAAAGAGTAAAATGGACCTGCACCAGATGCTGAACACCAGTAAAAAGCTAAAGTCCCAAAGCACTCTGATCGGGCGCTCGAGAATCATTCAAAACCCTGTGTAGCAAACAAACTATGTTACCATACAAAATTCAACATTCCAGACTCAACGAAAACATCAAAATTTCCATTCAAGGTAATTTTGATAAAATGTGGTCCCCACACCCACTGTTTTAGTTTTACCAATTTCTAACCAATAGCCAAAATGAGTTTGAAAGCCTAAGGACCCAGACTAAGGGTCCCCCTAGCCCAAAATCCATAATCCAGAGTAACTGAACTATTGGAATTCTCATCCGAGGTTGTCTACTAGGAATTTTGGTCCAAGACTAATTTCTCAACTTCAAAAGCTCAAAAATAGTGAAATGGGCTTAAAACCCAAACGAACAACATGAAAGCCAAATCGACTATTCTGACAAGTCATAAATAACTTGTAGCTGCTATGAGAAAACACGAAATGCCAAACACAAGTAAAAATGGAGAAAATAACCTGGATGGTCATTACATAATAGCTTGAATCATGATTTGTCTAAGACTTAAAAATATAAAAATAAAATAAATACTAGTAATTAATGAAGTAACATTTTTCCCTGATAGGTAATGAAACCTTGACCCTTCAATTACTAGGGTAGCACCTCACTAAAATTGATTTTGGGGTCCGATAATTGTAACAATCAAACATAAAAATAATAAATGTTGTTGATCAAGGTATAATGCAGCCACGATCCTTCCATTTTTAAGGTAGTTCATC
This sequence comes from Capsicum rhomboideum, assembly GCA_031232105.1. NCBI lineage: Eukaryota > Viridiplantae > Streptophyta > Magnoliopsida > Solanales > Solanaceae > Capsicum > Capsicum rhomboideum. The sequence continues at coordinate 147,954,242 of CP124714.1, read as the reverse complement.
GTTCAAATCATCTATTATCATTTTTGACATAATCCCGGTTTTGTAAATCATGGCAATAAATGGATGAGAGCAGATCAAAGAAAAATGCAGTACTAGAAATCAAAAACAACATAGAAGAAAAAATTAAGACCCTTTGAGAATGAGTAAACAACAGGGTGAGAGCAAGCAAAACCATTCATTGGGTCAGAATGAAACCACCGTTTCTCACTTTATTCAAGTAGCAGGGCTTTCTGTTGCACAGTCCAAAAAAACACTTTTTCTTCCTTTTATTTGTCCATATATGGCCGCAATGTCTATCATTAGTCAATATTAGTAGGATTACGATAGTATCCTTTTTATATTTAGAGACATTATGTTTTTCCTTAATGAGATGCTTTATTTGAATAGGCTTATTGTGTAACAGTTTGATCTTGTATTTTTCCCCTTGAGTTTTACAACTTAATATTACATATATATTTGAATATTATATATATTATGAAGTATGTACCAATTAACAAGGGATATGTGTGCAACAAATGTGTCCAAAAACTAGTATCTAATTCAATACATGGTAATTAAAACCCACTATATATTTAATACGAGTACTTTAAACTAAGTCATAAAAACAAGTGTACACAAAAAATCAAACTTTACCAGAACTTGTAGGCAACTTTTGTCATTTATTACTTTACAGAAAGAAGAAAACCTCTTTCCTTGAATCAATAGGCAGTCCTTCTTTCCCTCATCACATGCTTCGATCTCCTTCCTATATAGAGTATACTTCCCCATCAACTTCTGAATCCTACATTATATATGAAACTCATGAAAATATCATACTGAAGTTTAAGTTTAGAAAAATAATACTAATAAAAACAATGGATGAAGTGGTGACCATGACATATTAAGATGTAAAAATAAATCATGTAGCTCCTATCTAGGCAACTTATTGAGACTCAACTCGATGGTCCAACTCCTTATTTTTCAAAAATTCATTGAATACCTTTGTATTTTTAAGAATAGACCCACGTAATCTAGTGTCCTAGGCGCAAGCTGAACATTGTACATGTTGCATTAAACAGTAAATAGAACTTGTAAATACAGAAGCAGTTAACGAGGGGGGAAGAGGGAGTCAAAATTCCACACTGATAATAGCTTTAGCTTGATATGCATAATGCTAAAAAAAGATAGAAATAAAATAAATACTAATAATTAATGAAGTACCATTTTGCCCAGATAGGTAATGTAACCATGAACCTTTAATTTCTAAGGTAGCAGCACACTGAAATTGGCTTTAGGGTCCAATAATTTTAACAATCAAAGATGAAACAATTAATGTTGTTGATTAAGATATAATGTAGCCACGATCCTTCCATTTTTAAGGAAGCTCATTTTTCAAATCATCTATTAAAATTTTTTGACATAACCCCATTCTTGAAAATCATGGCAATTAATGGTTAAGAGCAGCTAAAAATCAAAGCAAAAATGCAGTACTAGAAATCAAAACCAACGGAGAGGAAAATATTAATGCAATCCGTGAATGAGGAAACAACAGGGCTAGAGCAAGCAAAACTCTTCGTTGGGTCAAAATGAAACTACTGTTTCTCAGTTTATTCAAGTAGCAGAGCTTTATGTTGCACTATCCAAAAATGAACCTTTGTGTTCCTTTATTTGACCATATATGGGCGTAGTGTCTATCATTAGTCAATATTAGTAGGATTATGATAGTATACTCTTAATATTTAGAAACATTATGTTTTTTCTTAATGAGATGATTCATTTGAATAGGCTTATTGTATATCAATTTGAGCTTGTATTTTCACCCTCGAGATTTACAATTTATTATTACATACATGTTTGAATATTATATATATATATATATATATATATATATATATTACGAAGTATCTACCGATTAACATAGGACACACGTGCATTGCATGTGTCCCAAAAGTACTAACTAATTGCACACATGGTGATCAAAACAAACTATATATTTAAAATGATTACTTTAACTAAGTCAGGATAATAAGTGGACATAAAGAATCACACTTTACCAGAACTTGTAGGAGGCTTTTTTCAGTTATTACTTTATAGAAAGAAGGAACTCTCTTTGCATGAATCAACAGGTAGTCCTTCATGCACTCATCACATGCTTCCATCTCCTCCCTATACAACGTATGCTTCCCCGTCAACTTCTGAATCCTACATTATATATGAAACTTATGAAAATATAACATTGAATTTTAAGTTTAGTAAAACAATACTAATATAAACAATGGATGAAATGGTGGACTATGACATATTAAGATGTAAAAAAAGAGCCATGTATCTCTTATCTAGGCAACTTATTGAGATTCAACTTGATGGTTTATCTCCTTAACTTTTGCAAATTCATTAAATACCTTTGTATTTTTAAGAATAGACCCACGTATTCAAGTGTCGTAGGTGCAAACTGAATGTTGTACTTGTGGTATTAAACAACAAATAGATCTTGTAAATGCAGAAGTAATTAACAAGGGGGAAGGGGGAAGGAGTCAAAATTCCACACTGATAATAGCTTGAATTTTGATATGTATAAAGCTTAAAAAATATAAAAATAACATAAATTCTTATAATTAATGAAGAAACATTTTTCATAGATAGGCAACATAATCATGACCTTTCAATTTCTAGGGTTTACCTCACTAAAATTGGCTTTGGGGTTAGATAATTCTAACAAACATAGAAGAACAATAAATGTTGTTGATCAAGGTGTTAATAAGACCACAATCTTGTTATTTTTAAGGTAGCTCATCATTCAAATCATCTATTAGCATTTTTTGACATAACCATATTTTTCAAGTCATGACAATTGATGGTTGAGAGCAACTAAAAATCAAACAAAAGATGCAGTACTAGAAATCAAAAACAATGGAGAATAAAAAATTAATACCCTCCAAGAACGAGGAAACAACAGGATGAGAGCAAGCAAAACCCTTTCTTAGGTCAGAATGAAACCACTGTTTCTAAATTTTATTCAAGTAGCAGGGCTTTCTGTTGCACTGAACAAAAAATAACCTTTTTGTTCTTTTTATTTGTCCATATATAGGTGCAGTGTCTCTCATTAGTCAATATTAGTAGGATTATGGTAGTTTCTTTTTTATATTTAGAAACATTATGTTCTTCCTTGATGATATGATTTATTCGAATAGGCTTATTGTGTAACAATTTGACCTTGTAGTTTTTCCCTTGAGATTGACAACTTAATATTACATATATATTTGAATATTATATATATTATGAAGTATGTACCGATTAACAAGGGACATACATACGACAAATCTGTCCAAAAACCAGTATCTAATTCAACACATGGTAATCAAACTCACTACATATTTAAAACGAGTACTTTAAACTAAGTCATAAAAACAAGCGTACACAAAGAATCACACTTTACCAGAACTTGTAGGTAACTTTTTCCAGTTATTACTTTACAAAAAGAAGGAACCCTCTTTCCTTGAACCAATAGGCAACCCTTATTGCACTTATCACATGCTTCCATCTCCTCCCTATATAGAGTATACTTCTTCAACATATTTTGAATCCTACATTGTATAAGAAACTCATGAAAATATCATATCGAAGTTTAACTTTAGAAAAATAATACTAATAAAAATAATGGTTGAAATGGCGACCACGACATATTAAGATGTAAAAATAAACCATGTAACTCCTATCTAGGCAACTTATTAAGGCTCAACTTGATGGTCTATCTCCTTAATTTTTGTAAATTCATTAAATGCCTTTGTATTTTCAATAATAGACCCACGTAGTCTTGTGTCCTAGGCGCAAATTGAATATTGTACACGTTGCATTAAACAGCAAAAAGAACTTGTAAATACAAAAGTAGTTAATGCGGGGGAAGGGGGAGTCAAAAATCCACACTGATAATAGCTTTAACTTGATATGTATAATGCTAAAAAAAATAGAAATAAAATAAATACTAATAATTAATGAAGAAACGTTTTGCCTAGATAAATAATGTAACCATAACCCTTCTATTTCTAAGGTGGCGCCTCAATAAAACTGGTTTGGGGTCCAATAATTCAAAAAATCAAAGATGAAACAGTAAATGTTGTCGATCAAAGTGTTAATGCAGCCATTATCCTTCCATTTTAAGGTAGCTCATCATTCAAATCATCTGTTATTATTTTTTGACATAACCTTATTTTACAAATCATGATAATTACTGGTTGAGAACAACTATAAATCAAAGAAATATGCAGTACTAGAGGTAAAAAATAATGGAAAATAAAAAATTAATACCCTATGAGAATGAGGAAACAACAGGGTGAGAACAAGAAAAACCCTTAGTTAGGTCAAAATAAAACCATAGTTTCTCACTATTATTCAAGTTGCATAGCTTCCTGTTGCACTCTCTTAAAAACAACCCTTTTGTTCCTTTTATTTATCCATATATAGTCGTAATTTCTATCATTAGTCAGCATTAGTAGGATTATGATAGAATCTATTTTATATTCAGTAACATTATATTTTTCCTTAATGAGATGATTTATTCAAATAGGCTTATTGTGAATCAATTTGAGCTTGTATATTTCCTCTTGGGATTTACAACTTATTATTAGATACATGTTTGGATATTATATATATATATATATATATATATATATATATTATGAAGAATGTACTGATTAACATGAGATACACGTGCAACACACGTTTCTAGAAACTAGTAACTAATTGCACACATGGTGATCTAAACCAACTATATATTTAAAATGAGTACTTTAAACTAAGCCAGGAAAACAAGTGTACACAATGAATCACACTTTTCCAGAACTTGTAGGAAACTTTTTTCAGTTATCACTTTACAGAAGAAAGGAATCCTCTTTCCATGAATCAACAGGCAGCCCTTATTGCACTCATCATATGCTTTCATCTCCTCCCTATAGCATAGTATGCTTTCACATCAATTTTTGAATCCTACACAATATATGAATCTCATGAAAATATCATATTGAAGTTTAAGTTTAGAAAAATAATACTAATAAAAGCAACGGGTGAAATGGTGGACCACGACATATTAAGATATAAAATATAAACCATGTAACTCTTATCTAGGCAACCTATTGAGGTTCAACTTGGTTGCCCATCACCTTAATTTTTGCAAATTCATTGAATACCTTTGTATTTTTAAAAATAGACCCACGTAAACTAGTGTCCTAGGCACAAACTTAATGATATATGTGTTGCATTAAGCAACAAATATAATTTGTAAATGCAGAAGTAGTTAACAAGGGGGGAAGAGGGGAGTCAAAATTCCACATTGATAATAGCTTGAATCTTGATATGAATAAATCTCAAAAAATATAAAAATAAAATAAATACTAACAATTAATGAAGTAATGTTTTGCCCAAATAGGTTACGTAACCATGACCCTTCAATTTCTAGGGCATCTCCTCACTAAAATCGGCTTTGGGTTCTGATAATTATAAAAATAAAAAAATAAACAACAAATATTGCCGATCAATGTGCTAATTATAACATCCTGTTCCATCATTACGGTTAAGTCTAGTGTACTAAAATCCTAGTTAAGGTTTTTCCCAGATTAGGAGTTAGAAATTTTAGGCTAGGCTAGTCTTGGATGAAATCCAAACCTGGTATGGTCTAGGATAATCTGGGAATGGATTAGTTAAAGTTAAGTGATTTGGGGTGATTTTATGATAGCTAATAGGATAAGGAATTCATAAAAACTTTTGTAAGTGAATTCAAATTAGCAGAACTCCCGATATTAGATTTGACATAAAAGGATTAGTCCGGGATATGGAAATATGAACATGTGTTGTAAAAATGGAAAAAATCAGATAAATCTCATGTTTCTACCTCGCCTACCCGGCTATAGCGAAAGGCAGGCTGCTACCACTGCCCCACAATAGCAAAAATATTTCCACTATAGCTGGAGTTAGCCTGGGTCAATCCTACCATAGCGGGTGAATCTCATTATAGCAATGCCGCAATAGTGGGATAAGGCCGCTATAGCGAAATAAGCACTGATTAATGCAAAAAAAATCCCAAAAACATTATTTTTCATTCCTCATTTTCCCAAGGGCTGGGAGAGACGATTTTAGGTGATTCTAACCTATTTTTCATCAATTTCTTTCATTGAGGTAAAGTAATCCACCTCATTAACTAGTTTTTTGATTATTAATCCCTAAAATCACTAGTTTTTGGGTTTTAGGAAGGATTTGCCTTGACCTAGGTGATTTTTCTAGTGTAATTAGGTGAATTACATGGAAACCCCTTGAGTTTTGGTTAAATGTTTTTAATTTATAATTGCATGCTTACAATTCGTTGTTATATTCATAAAATTGATAGCGCTAAGGTGGAATGATTAGAGAAAACCCTAGAATGGGAGGAATGATCATTAATTTGACCTTGAGGTTAAGGGATTGGGTTGTAATCCTTGAATGTTTATGTCATTGTCTAAATTACATTTATATTATTTTTTAGACCACAACCAAGCTAAAATTGCACAAAAAGGCAAGGCTCAAGCTCGTTGTAGTGATGCAAGGTTAGATTAAGATAGATGATGGTTAAATATAGTTAAAAACCCAACTTGGTTTATGTATGCATGTTAATTATTTCTTTATATACTTGTTACAATGCATGTTCAAAGAAAGTAAATCATTGAATGATATCCTAAGTGTTAGTCACATATAATGAGGTTATATTAAATGATTTTTGATTGTACAAGTGTAATTGTTTATTCTTATTGTGGTTGTGATTGTTCTGATATTTTGTTCCTTATTATGGGATGTAACGGTATTTAGATATTTTTATGGGATTTATACTCATTATTGTGGGATGTAACGATATTTAGACATCTTTGTGGGATCGGTTGATACGAGGTTGAAAGGCACTAGATGTCTGGGATTTTTGGTACATAGACAAGAGCTCGTCCCTTGTAGTTCAAGGCTAGTGGGCGACCATAAGACCCTTAGCATGTATGTAGAACGTATTGGTGGGTATGACGGTTCCTTGAGTGAATCAGGGTTTATGATTATTGCTATTATTGTTGTTGAATTAGATCCTTGAGTGGTTCGGGCTAAAATTGCAAGTGACTGGTATATCTCTTATTGTCTACTTACTTGTATAATTTAGGCAAGGTGTAACTTATTATTGTTGAGTCATGGTTTGTTGACTTGGTAATTAATTGTAGTCCTAGTTTTGACTTGGTGTGTTGTCTATATTGACTTGCACTTAACTGAAATCTTGGTGTTGTTTGAAAAAAAAAACTAATAGTACATCATTGAGGTAAAGGTTAATTGGTAGGGGTTCATGATTGTAACTATTTACTAACTTATGGTTATTTGTTCACATTTATTATCTTTTGTTGGTCGATGATCCTACCAGCACATAGTTGCTTTGTACAGCTACTACTTGTGCTCTTTCTTTTTTTGAGTGTAGAACATTTTCCAGTTACTGTATCAAGATCTCAAATTTAGAGAAGACTGTATTCTGACTCAAGGATGAGCTACATCTTTCGGGAAGCCATGAGTCCTCTACTTAGTTCTTGTCTATTTATTTCAGACATAGATATTTTCATTCTATTTTTGGTTGAACCCATTTATAGATATTTGTAGTGTTTTGGTACAATGACTTTCAGATTCTTGGGGTTGTTTTAGATATTTGTATATTTCTGCATTTGGTATTCCTGTTAGGAGATTTCAAACTATTGGATTATTTAATGAAGTAATTAGTTTATCTTAAATTTGGTTAAGTGTTGGGTTTGAGTAATTCGAGTTAGATGGTTCTCCCATAGGAGGGTTAGTGTGGATACCACTGTGATGGGTTTGGGTCATGAAAAAGTTGGTTTCAGAGCCCTAGGTTCAATGATCTCATTGTACAAAAATAGGTTCAGTAGAGTCTTGCAGAATGGTACAGAGATGTTTATTTTTTTCTTCGAGAGGTTATATGAATTTAGGAAACTATAACTTTCTTTCTTCTTTCGTTCTATAACTTGATTCTAATTAGTATCTGGAGATCCAAATTAGTATCAAGACCCCTTCATTTTTTAATCTGTAGATGGGAACACTAGAGCTAACGGACCTAGAGTAGTTGCCCCCGCACCAGCATTTCCAACTACGGAACTGGCTGTTTGAGGTTGAGGAAGGGATAGGGGAAGAGGGAAAGGTAGGGAAACACCTGCCAGGGGTAGAGCTCGGGCTGCAGCTAATTTACCCTTCAGAGATCAGAGACACTCCCCTACCGATGGATCATTATGAAGAAGTTGTGAATAAGGATGTTATGGAACAGGAGGAGGGAGAACCAGCTTGGGGTGCGGGTGCAGCTTTTCCTCTGATGTCTTAAAAGGTGATTTGGCAGGTGCTTACTTTTTTGAGCGGGTTAGTAGGCATTGGAGACACTCCTGCTATGCATGCGTATCAATTCTAGGTACTCAATTGACTGCCACTCTTGCCCTTAGGATAGGTGAGACCCTTAGGGACTGAGATTTTCCCTCATTCAATAATAGGTCCTGTCATGACTAGGACTGAACATGACATGCTGACTAAGTTTCTAAAGCTGAAACTTCTTACTTTTGTTGGTTCTAAGAATGAGGGTGCATTGGAATTTATACTTGATTGTTACGAGAGGCTGCACAAAAAAGGTATTGTGGAGCAACATGATGTTGAGTTTCTAACCTTCCAACTGCAAAGTGATACAAAGCAGTAGTAGAGGGATTAAATGGAATGCCGGTCTCTATTTTTAACTCCATTTAGATGGGTCCAGTTCTAAGAAGGATGTGTTTCTATCCCTTGAGCAGGGCAATATGTCTGTTGCAGCCTATGAGGCTAAGTTCCATAGCTTGTCTCATTATGCTACTTATTACTTGGTATAGAAAAGGAGAGGATACGTTTGTTTGTGAAGGGTTTGAACTCTAACTTGTAGGTTTTTTCTGTGCACATGACTTCCTCTGTAAAGACCTTTAATGATGTTGTTGATTAGGTGAAGAAGGTAAAAGGAGTCAAACAGGTTATCTAGGCCAAGGTTTCAGCAAAGAAATCCTGGAATGCTGGTAACTTTGGTGGTTACAGGTACTTTTCTCATCTGTGACTGGATGGCTACTTTAACAGGTTGGCTAAGCCAAGGGTGGTAATGTAGGGAGAAATAGTGTGCAGCCTACTAAGGAGGTTGCTTAAATTGATGATAGAGCTGATTATTATGCCTTTCCAGGAAAATCTAAAGTCGAGGCTTCCAATGCTGTCATTATAGGTACTGTTCTCGTCTGTGACTGGATTGCTACTATTTTGTTTGATCTAGGTTCAACTTATTTATATGTATTTGTTAAATTTTCCTTGGGATTGGACTTGGTTTGTGATATGCTTGACTTTCTTGTATATGTGTCTACTCTGGTTGGAGACTTTATGGTATTAACCAAAGTGTATTGTACTTGTTCCATTGTGCTTGTGGGTTTCCAGACATGGGTAGATTTGATAATCTTAGATATGATTGATTTTGATATCATCCTGGGCATGTCTTGGATATCTCCATATCATATTGGTCTAAATTGTAATGCTAAGACTGTGACCTTAGAGATACCTAGGATGAATAAGTTAGAATGGGAAGGTGTGTATAAGCCAAAACCCGTGAAAATTATATCTTTTATTTGGGGTAAGAGGCTAGTTGGAAGGGGGTGTTCGACCTTTCTATCACCTCTTTGGGATGTTAGTGTAGAGTCTCTTTCTATTGAGTCAGTTCTCGTGGTGTTAGATTTTTAGGAGGTGCTTCCTGCAGACTTGCCTGGTATGCCTCCGAACCGAGACATTGACTTTTATATTGATCTGTAATGACCAATTTTGTCATTATTGAAAATATTTGTGGTAAAGGAATTAGAAACTGATTTATCCTAAGTTATAGGACTAATTCTTTAGTATATGAGTGCATTAGACATGTACTAAGGTCATACAATACCCCTAGCACCAAGTTGAGTCAAAACTGTTCCTACCTATTGAGTTTTGAGCTAAGTTTAAATTAGGGTCAACTTCAAATGATCATATCTCCTAGAATATAAAGATTTATTGGGACAAGTACCCACCAATTAAAAAATCTTCGAGTCTTCTTTCTAATGCATCTAACAATTTGTTAATCCGCCTTTGGAGTAAAACGTTATGATCGTTTTACTAAACACTGTCTGGGCTGTGAAATTTACCACCTCAGCAGTACCATTGCAGTGGTAACGGACAATATTTAACGTTGATATTGACAGGTTTTAGCCCTAAAACTCAAATATTTCCTTCCTAAGCCCTAGAGGGGCGATTTACTCATTGCTGGGGTGAAAATTCTTCATTGAGGTAAGTTCCTTCTATCATCTTCTTCGTATTTCAATCCTTTAACATCCTACAATCCTTAGAATAATTTTTAATATTGAAATTCTTAGGGATTTGAGCCCTAAGTTCATTAGATTTTGGGGAAAACTTATGGGTTGGGTTAGTATCACCTAGAATTACTTCTAAATTGTTCATTAACAATTCCTAGCATGAATTAGTGATTCTAAAACATGAAATTGGTGGTTGGGGATATTGAATTCTATAAAAATGAAACCTTTAGCTTCAAAACTCCATTAATGAAGATGGGTTGAATATGATACAACTTTTTAATGGGTAATTGACCTTTGGGTAATGTTTTAGAGCATAAATAAGGGTAGAGTTAGTGAGCTAAATTCCCAAATTAGTTATTCGAAGAGTAATTGCTTAATTATTCTAATAATTGTGTGATTTCTAGATATTTGGGCTAATGGAAGCATGAAGGAAATGAAAGAGCAATCTTGGTGCGGCTTGCTTGTTTTGAGATCTTTGATCAAGGTAGGTTGTGATTTAATGTGTAGTAGACTAGGATTAGTTTCATGTACTAACTGTAGTTAATGGGAGATTTCATGTCTAGGCCTACGGGCATGGTGTTTGGATGGATAAAACATGGAATTAATGTAATAATAATATAATTGTGTAACATTGTCTGTTGTGTGGATCCCTTGATAGGTGTTTGTGTTTATAAAAGACTTACTTGATGATTGATAGAGTTTAATATGTGAAGGTGTGTAATAATAGAAGAATTAGGTGAGCTTCTAATCTATAGAGCCAATCTTTACTACCTTAAAAAAGGTGAACCCGATATTTTGTATAGTTGAAGCATGAGATATCCTTGCTAGAAGATTGATAAGAGGATTGATTGTGATAAGATGAGGTGATGATCTAACTTAAGAACCTAAAGTTAAGTTTGGCTAAGTGCTAGGAAGTAAGATATGTAAAGGTGTATGATTCTAGCTAGAATTGTAAGTTGAACAGACCCTATTGGTTGAATGATTGACTAAAGGGGGATAGTTCCTTAAACTTAGTGATGACTTGAGTGGAGGGGTTACTAGTTAGTAACTAAATTTACCTATTTCAACATAAATAAAAGAGAGTTAAATTCCTGAAAGAAATAGGAGGATGATTTAGAGTGTAGATATTAATCTTGGTGGAATGTGAACTCCTAAAATGGATATTTGATTGATTGGTATTTGAACATGTTTGTGATTGATTATTGAGTTTTATAATGCTCAATTGAGCAAGTGTTGAATTGGCCTTTGGGCATAATTGTGATCCCTCTATTAAAGGATATTTGGTGTACTTGGAATGATAAACTTGTGATTATTAACGACATTTACTTGGTTGTCATTAATTATAAGTTTTTCTTTGATCGTTGTTGCTTACATCTAATTTTGATTGGGTGTTTCCAATTTTCCTTCAGGCATTACTTATAATTATTGACTGCATCTTGCATTTACATTAATGATGATTATGATGATATTAAGCTCATGATGTTTATGATGCTGATGAGATGATGATGATGGGTCGGGTACCAATACGGATATGATATATTGTAATAAAGGGTTGGGTACCATGTCGGTATGGATATGATATATTGTTATCAAGGGTCGGGCACCACGCCGATACATTATGATGTTGTTGGTGATGAGTTGAGAAGGGAAAGAGAAGTTGTGCATTTTGCATACATACATTCATCATATGCATTTGAATGCACATTTATATTTATAGGTTGTTGATGGTTTCTTGAGTGGATCGAGTTATGTTGATGATGTATTATGGTTCCTTGTGTGGACCAGTTGTTTGATGAGATATTATGGTTCCTTGACTGGACCAATTACGTTAATAGTTGTGATTATCATTGTAGCAGAATGTGAATACGAGGTATGTTTTGGATTGTGTATAAATTTTATTCCCCTGTGTATATAGTTATCTATGTAGTGCCTTTTCTTGTAAGGTTGTTGATATTATCTATTGTCTTAGCGGTTGCAATCCCAATGGTTAATAGAAGTATAATAAGGACCGGGGGTTGTCCAATAAGAAGAATAATGAGAAGGAGAGAGAGACGTGTATAGAGTTATTGTAATAAGGTAAATGTGTAAGAATTGTGGAATTGATTAATCCCTAGAATATAGTTAGTTAATCTCACCCTAAAGGCAAAGTAATATTGCTTAAACAAACAAAAGATGGTAGGTGTTGAAAGTTTAAGTAAGTTAATTATGTTCAGATATTAACCTGTATGCTTGTCATGATCTTTTCTTGTTTGCTATATGTTGTTATATGTTTCTAACCCTGGTTGACCGATGATACCTACCAGTACGTGTGCTTTGTACTGATACTAGACTTACTATATCTCTATTTGGGGATATAACTATAGTGCAGGTCAGTTGGAATTTCTATAGGTACAACGGTGATTATTCTTCAGCAGCTCCTGTCATTCTACTCAGACATAAATGTTGTGTCTTGGGTCATCTTTCTATTAGTTTAGTGCCTTGTACCAATTTAGATTAGGTTCTGGGAAGTTATTTAGTGGAATTCGATAATGTACTTTTTGTAAAGTTTTATTTTGAACAGAAGGGTTATTTAATTATTTATACTTAAGGCAATTTTAAATGTCTTCCGCAATTATTAAATGGTTAGATAAAAAAGGTTCTCCTATCTAGGATAGAGTTGGGTAGGTGCTCGCATGATCCGGGGTTTGGTTCATGACATTATTTGGAGTCGGTCACTCGCCCAATTTCTATTCCTCCCTATCGAATCTCTTCGACTGAGTTGAGAGAATTCAAGACTCAATTGCAGGAGTTACTTGATAAGGGATTCATTTGTCCTAGTTCTTTACCTTGAGGTGCTCCAGTGTTGTTCGCTAAGAAAAAGGATGGTATTAGGAATAAGTATCCTTTTCCCTAGATAGATGATCTTTTTGACCAGATACATGGTGCTTGATCTCAGGTTATCACCAGTTTAAGACTCGACCTAAGGATATACCCACCCAAGATAGCTTTCATGACTCGGTAAAGGCATACGAGTTCTTGGTGATGTCCTTTGGGTTGACCAATGCACCGACAGCCTTCATGAGTTTGATGAGTGGTATTTTTAAGTCTTTCTTAGATTCGTTTGTAATTATTTTTAATGATGACATTTTGGTTTACTGAGGAGCATGTAGGTCATTTTCATATTGTTTTGAGAATTCTAAAGGAGAAGCAACTTTATGCTAAGTTCACGAAATATGAATTTTGGATGTCTTCTATAGATTTTTTAAAGCATGTGGTTTAAGAAAAGGAAATGATGGTATATCCCTAGAAGATTGAGGCAGTCAAGGGTTGGGTTTGGCCTAGCTCTGCGACTACGGTTAGTAGTTTTGTGGGTCTTGCTAGCTACTATCATAGGTTTGTCAAGAAGTTTACCTCCACTGCTACTCACTTGACAAGACTGACACAGAAGAAGGTGTCATTTGTATGGTCTTACAAGAGTGAGGAGAGCTCCCAAAAGCACAATACTCTTTTGGCTACGGCTCACATCCTTGCATTGACAATCAAAGGTAAGGATTTTATTGTGTTATGTGATACTTCATGCTCTATTTTAGGCATTGTATTAATGTAGGACAGGAATGTGATTGCCTATGCTTTAATGAAATTGAAGCCTCATAAGAAAAATTATCTAGCCCATGACTTGGAGTTGGCAGTAGTGGTTTTTGCACTTAAGATTTAGAGACACTACCTCTATAGTGTCAAGTCTAAAGTGTTTACAGACCATCGCAGCGTGCATCATGTTTTCACCTAAAAAATTTTTAACTTGAGGCAGAGGCGGTAGATGGAATTATTGAAGGATTATGATGACACCATTCAATACTATCCGGGCAAGGCCAATGTGGTGGCAGATGCATTGAGCCATAAATCCATAAGTATAAGTAGTTTGGCTTTCTTAAGGGTGTCAAGGCAACCTTTGGCTAGAGAGATTCAAACTCTAGCATTGAAGTTCATGCATTTGGTGTTTCTAAAAGGGGTAGAGTGTTGGCTAGTGTAGAGGTAAGGTCAACATTCCTTAATCAAATCAAGGCTAGACAGTTTGAAGATATGAAGCTGAATAAAATTTAAAGCAAAGTGGTGTAGTGTGAAGCTTCTGATGTCACACATGATGCGTGTAGGGTGTTAACAGTGAGAGGACGTACGTGTGTGCCTCGAGTTTGTGATATGACTTAGGGATTTTGCTTGCAGAAGCTCATGGTTTTCGATACTCTATTCATCTCGGTGCAACCAAGATGTACCGTGACTTAAGAAAACTCTATTGGTGGCATGGAATGAAGAAAGATATAGTAGAGTATGTGTCTAAATGCAAAACTGTCAGTGTATGAAATAGAAGCATCAAAGGTCTACGGGTTTGCTTCAGAGAATGCCCATTCCTGAGTGAAAGTGGGAAAAGATAGCCATGGATTTTATGGTGGGTCTTCCTAAGACCTTGGGGCAGCATTACTCAATTTGGGTTATTTTAGAAAGTCTAACCAAGTCTGCTAATTTTATTCCAGCTAGAGTAGACTACAACTCAAAGCAGTTGGCCAAGATTTATGTCAAAGAGATATTGAGGCTGCATGGGGTGCCAATTTCAATAATTTCTAATAGAGGTATGTATTTCACCTCTATGTTTTGAGATAGGTTACATGAAGAGTTGCGCACCAAGCTTGACCTTAGCACTGGTTTCTATCCTCAGACTAAAGGGCAGTCAAAGAAGACTATTCAGGTGGTTGAGGATATGTTAAGAGCATGTGTGATTGATTTTGGTGGTCACTGGGATAAGTTCTTGCCGTTGTGTGAGTTTTCATACAACAATAGTTACCATTCTAGCATCGACATGGCTCCATTCAAAGCACTTTATAAAAGAAGGTGTAGATTCCTCATAGGATGGTTCGAAGTTGGTTATGTAAAGCATTTGGGCACAAATTTGGTGAAAAAAGCTCAGGAGAAGGTGAGATTCATTCAAGGCAAGTTGTTGGCAGCCCAATGTAGGAAAAAGGAGTATGTGGATCACAAGATAAGGGAAATGTCATTCAGACCTGGTGAACAAGTATTGTTAAAGATATCTCCTATGACAAGAGTTATGCGGTTTGGCAAGAACGGTAAGCTTAGACCTCAATATATTAGGCTGTTTGAGGTCCTTGATAATGAGGGCCTGGTAGCTTATTGGTTGGCTTTACCACCAATCCTGTTAGGGGTCTACCTAGTATTCCATATGTCAATGCTCAAGAGATACCATGTGTATGGGGATTATATCATCAAATGGGACTCGGTGTTGCTTGATAAAATTCATTCATAGGAGAGTAGATGATTGTAATTCTTAACTGGGATGTTTGAAAATTAAGAACAAAAGAGATTCAGACTGTGAAGGTTTAAAAAAGGATCAGCTTGTTGAGAAGGCTACATGGGAAATCGAGAGGGACATGCATGACAAGTACCCTCACTTATTTCAGGATCCAGGTACTTCCTTATTTCTTACTTGCCTCATTTTTCTTATTTGATCATTTGGGGATGAATGATTGGTAAACTTGTATCTGTTGTAATAACCCATTCCATCATTACGGTTAAGTCTAGCATGAAAAAATTTGGGTTAAGGTTTTCCCCAGATTAGGAGTTAGAATTTTTAGACTAGGCTAGTCTTGGATGAAATCTAAGTGTAGCAGGTCTAAGGTAATTCGAGAATGGATTAATTAAAGGTTAAGTGATTTGGGACGATTATATGATAACAAAGACAATATGGAATTCATAGAAACTTTTCTAAGTGAATTCGAGTTAATAGAACTCCCAATATCGAATTTGGCGTAAAAGAGTTAGTTTGGGATGTCAAAATCTGAGCATATGTTGTGAAAATGGCAAAACTGGGAAAAATCCCAAGTTTCTGCCTCACCTACTTCACTATAGCAGAAGTCATGCCGCTACCACTACCCCATATATTCCTACTATAGCGGGAGTCAGCCTTGGTCAATCCTGCCATAGCTGGCTAATCTCGCTATAGCGATACCGCTATAGCGGGATAAGCGTTGATTAATGCAAAAAATTCCCAAAAATGTCATTTTTCATTCCACATTCATCCAAGGGATGGGAGAGGAAATTTTAGGTGATTCTAATCTATGTTCCCTCAATTTCCTTTGTTAAGGTAAGTTAATTTGTCGCACTAACATGTTTTTTGATGGGAAAGGGTTCTGAAATATATCCAAACTTTGGCAAATATTGTTGTAACATGCCTGAACTTTGCAGGGGTCCTAAGACCCTCTTGGACTATTTATAAGTGTATTTTAGTGACATTTATTTGCTTAGCTAGACCTAAACATGAATACACACACTGAGCGCATAAGGATCAAAATAAATCTCCATAAACCTATCTCTATTTGCCACGTAGCTGTGTATTTGTACTTTATTTTATATTTTTTTTATTAAATATCCCAAATATATTAAATTTCTCTCTCTAAAATTGCGCTCAACTAAGCACTGCAAGTGATTTCACCGCACTAATCATCGGCAATCCATTGGCAAAATCTACCAGCGGCGCGCAAAACTAGCTTGAACGCAACCTTCAATTCATCTAGCTTCCGGCGAGATTCGAAGTGATTATGCTACTGGGTTTTGTTCTCCATCATCTAATCTATGTGATCCGAAAAATGTAACACCCCATACATTTCCGAACCTATGTTATTACCGTAACATTTATGGAATTAGTTAAACATGAGATAGTTGGTATATTATTCATGCATGTTATTGGGTTAAGTTAATCTTGTGCCATTAGGCCCAATTTAAGGCCCAATAATTAGGCAAAAGACATGGCCCAAAATGGAAAATGACCCATTCTCAATGTTGACCAAGTAAACACTTCAATTATTGACCCAAGTGTGGCTAAGGATGGCCATGAGGGGCTATATAATGTGTAAAATCATATTTTTATTCATTTAGATACACATGCAAATCTAGAAATTTCCATAAGATATTTCTCATCTTTCACAAACTCTAAGCTACTACTCTTTGGACAAGATCACTCCTTTCCAAGCTTGGGTAAGTGTTTACTCTTATGATTTAATATATTATATGCTTAATAAGGTTTATAAATCATGTTGGTTATGTTGGTAAAGTGTTGTACAGTTCACTAGGTGTAAAACAGTCTACTTTTGCTTAATCGGTGAAGGGTCTTTCCTTCTAAACTTGAAAGGAGACTTGTGGTCTTGAAGGAAGTGAACTTGATGGATTAAATATCAAAATTTAAGAGGTTTTTATGTCCTTGACTTGATTTCTCCTTGTGTATGACATTTGGAATTGTTGTTGTGAAATTTTGCATGGAATTGGTGACGCATTGTAAGGAAAAATGTAGTTTTGGTGATGTTTATGTATGTTGTGAAACCATGGCTGTTCTTTGGCATCTAAGATAACGTAAAATATGTAAAGAGAAGCTTAATTATGACCATGGACCATTCATTGCAAAACAGGGGCCGAAAATGACACCTGGAGGTTGAAACAGGCACCCGCCCTCCCAGGCAGGGCACCTGCAGGCGCAGATGCCAATGCAGGTGGCCTTGGAAAGGGCCAAGGGTCACCTGCAGCCGCACCTCAACCACCTTCAGGAGCAGGTGGCTTCGCAGGTCAGCCCAGAATCTTGTTTTGTATGTTTTTGTCTCTCTTTGAACCCCGAAGGCCCCTATACCCTTTTTGGATGTAATTATCAACTTATGATACCTTTTGAATGACTTTAAGGGGGATTTGGATACATTTTGGAGTATATCAATTATGGATTATTGTTAGTATGTTGTTATGAAAGGTATTGAGGTAATTTGATGGAGTAATTGTGACGTAGTGTTAATGAGGAAGTGTAAAAGATAAACTTGGTGTGAAATGCTATTGGTTTATGATGTCTTGGTCGATGTGTGGAATGTTTGTGGTTTTGTTGGTATGGTATTACAGTGAGTTGTATTGTAGAAGGAAGAAAGGACGCTATATAGCAGTCACGTAGCTCATTATAGTTTTATACACTTGTAAAGTAGTTAGTTGTTAACGTGAGCTCCGTTATGTACTTGTGTTGTAGAGTAACACGTAAGGAAGTATATGGATTATTGTATTAACATATGGTACTGTATCTTCATATTGGGATGATAAGGTAGGTAAGGTTACTCTTTTCGTATCCTTCTGCAGCACATATTGTTCACATTGTCATCGTACTTGTTCCATTCCGAAATGTTCTAAGGCATCTCATTTCAGGTTGTCAGGTATTATTATTCATATGTTCCTTATTAGTGGATCAATTGTTATTCATATGTCCCTTAATCATGGACTGATGTTCCAAAGCTCCAATAATGTTATG
Source organism: Capsicum rhomboideum (assembly GCA_031232105.1). NCBI lineage: Eukaryota > Viridiplantae > Streptophyta > Magnoliopsida > Solanales > Solanaceae > Capsicum > Capsicum rhomboideum. The sequence goes on along the minus strand of CP124714.1, from coordinate 147,935,567 downwards.
ACTATCAACATATCAATCTCTCAAAAGTAAAGAAATAAAGTAATGCATAGTTGTGGTTCTAAGAGTATGGGTGGTAGCTCTAGAGGCAAAAGCCTAGCTCAAGCTGATCCCGAAATTATTAGATCAGGGGGCAGCTCTAGAGGCATAAGCCTAGCTCGGGCCGAACCTGATATATTGATTTATGGGTGACAGCTCTAGAGGCATAAGCCTAGCTCGGGCCAATCCCTAAATAACGTTATGTTATGTTAAGACCCACTGATCAGTTGGGGCCCGGGTACGATATGACATAGGTGATGATGAATAAACATAGAAGTAAAGAAAATAATGAACATAAAGTACATAGTTCCAAACATACAGAACGATGGTTTATCCGTATTGAATATTCTCTTATATTTGATTTCATTGAAGTCCTTATGTGTCATGCAGTTTCTTATGGCCTTACGTACTCAGTACATTCTTTGTACTGACGTCCCTTGGGGGACTTACCTTCCTCCACAGTAGGTTGCGGATCATTTGCGGATCATTGGTGAGCTCCAGTTGGTTTGGGGCTTTCTGAGTCATTTTTTACATTTAATTTGGTATTGTATAAAGCGGGGACGTGTCCCGACTATAGGTTGGTTATGTCTATGTATTCGTAGAGGCTTTGTAGATCTGGTGGGACAAACGAAGGTATCTAAGGGACGTATTCTTTCAACGTGGTGGCCCTAACGGCCAAGTTATATATATATATATATATATATCATATATAAATCACATGTTTTCCATGACTTCCACCATTAGCCTCTTGTATCTATACGTGATAGTGATGTTCATTGAGTGACATGCATATGAGTGTACGTGAATGGAGATTGGTTCTCTCGGGCCTTAACGGCTTCGGGTGCCAGTCCGCCCCGTTGGAATTCGAGGCGTGACAAAAAATTTATCTCAAAAGGGAAGTGGAATCACCGATAGATCCTTAAATATCGTTGGCAATGGAGCTCCGACGAGTTTGACGAAAGATGACCAATGCCAAAAGGGGCGCCACCTCTCCGCGAGTCTATCCCACCAAAAACCCCGACCATCGGAATGCTCCCATCAGTTGTGCACAAAACCCACCAAGAATGATCTTCTAATTCATCTCACAACTCAACGAATTCGAAGGGAATAGACCAATGTGTTCATTCATTTAAAGTCTTTTTCTCTTTTTAATTTGTGAAATGTGGAAATGTGAGAGTTAAAATAAATTAATTAAAATAATAAACTTCTTTATTTATTTAAATGGTGCATGTGAAGCACTCTCATTGCATTGATTGAGTTAGTGGTCCATCTAAGCAAATAAATATCACTAAATATACTAATAAATAGTCCGAGGGGTCATATGAGCCTCGCAAAGTTCAGGTGTGTTACAATAATTTTTGCCAAAGTTTGGGTATATTTCAGACCCTATTCCCTTTTTTGATTATTAATCCTTAAAATCACTAGTTTTTTGATTTTGGGAATGACTCAACTTGACCTAGGTAATTTTCCTGGTGCAATTAGGTGGAAAACCCTTGGGTTTTGGTTAAAGGTTGTTAATTTATAATTGCATGCTTAGAATTCATCGTTATATTCATCAAATTAGTAGAGTTAAGATGGAATGCTGAGAGTAAATCCTCGAATTGGCGGAATGATCATGAATTTGACCTTTGGGTTAAGGGATTGGGTTGTAATCCTTCAACCTGTTAGGTCGTAGTCTGAATTACGTTTATATTATTATTTTTAGACCACAACCAAGCTGAAATGCACGGAAAGGCAAGGCTCAAGCTCGTTAGAGTGGTGCAAGGTTAGATTGAGGTAGGTGATAGTTAAATGTAGTTGAAAACCCAAATTGGTTTATATGTCCATGTTAACTATTTCTTCATATACTTGTTAAGATGCATGCTCAAAGAAAGTAAATCGCTGAATGATATCCAAAGTGTTAATCACATATAATGAGGTTATATTAAAGGATTGTTGATTGTACAAATATGGTTGTTTATTCTTATTGTGGTTGTTATTGTTACGATATCTATTGCTTATTGTGGGATGTATCGGTATTTGGACATCTTTATGGGATTTATACTTATTATTGTGGGATATATTGGTATTTGGATATCTTCACAGGATCAGTTGATATAAGGTTGGCAGGTACTAGATGTTTGGGATTTTTGGTTCATGGACAAGAGCTCGTCCCCTACAGGTCATGGCTAGTAGGCGACCATAAAACATTTAGCATATGTGTACAAGGTATTGGTGAGTGTGATTTCTTGAGTTAATCGGGGTTTAGTATTATGGCTATTGTTTTTATTGAATTGAATCCTTTAGTGGTCCGGGCAAAAATTGCAAGTGACTGGTATATCTCTTTTTGGTTGTCTACTTACTTGTGTAATTGAGGCAAGGTGTAACTTATTGTTATTGAGTCATGGTTTGTTGACTTGGTAATTGCCTGTAGTCACGGTTTTGACTTGGTATGTTATCTATATTGACTTGCACTTGACTGAAATCTTGGTGTTATTTGAAAAAGGCCTAATAGTACATAATTGAGGTAAGGTTAATTGGTAGGGGTTCATGGTTGTACCTGTTTACTATGTTATGGTTATTTGTTCACATTTATTATCTTGGGTTGGCCGATGATCATACCAGTGCATAGTGATTTTGTACTAATACTACCTGTGCTCTATTTTTTGTTGAGTGTAGAGAATTTTCCAGCAACTGCATCGAGACCTCAGCTTTAGAGCAGACTGCATTCCAACTCAAGGGTGAGATACATCTTCCGGGAAGCTCTGAGTCCTTTACTTAGTTCTTGTCCATTTGTTTTGGAGATAGATATTTTCATTCTATTTTGGGTTGAACCTATTTGTTGACATTTGTAGTATTTTTTTATATTGGCTTTTAGATTCTTGGGGTTGTTTTAGATATTCGTATGTTTTCACATTTGGTATACTTGTTAGGATATTCTGAATTATTGGATTATTTAATGAAGTAAATAGTTTGTCTTAAATTTGGTTGAGTGTTGGGTTTGAGTAATTCGGGTTAGATGGTTCTCTCACCAGAGGGTTAGTGTGGTTGTCACTCGTAACGGGTTTGGGTTTGACATTAATATAGCCACGATCCTTCCATTTTTAAGGTATCTCATCATTCAAATCATCTATTAGCATTTTTTGACATAACCCCATTTTTGCAAATCATGGGAATTTATGGTTGTGAGCAACTAAAAATTAAAGAAAAAATGCAGTACTAGAAATCAAAAACAACAGAGAAGAAAAATTAATACCCTCCGATAATAAGGAAATAACAGGGTGAGAGCAAGCAAAACACTTTGTTAGGTCAGAATGAAACCCACATTTCTCACTTTATTCAAGTAACAGAGTTTTCTGTTGCACTGTCCAAAAAAATCCTTTGTGTTCCTTTTATTTGTCCATATATGGGTTAGTGTCTATCATTAGTCATTATTAGTAGGATTACGATAATATCCTTTTAATATTTGGAAACATTATGTTTTTCTTTAATGAGATTAGTTATTCGAATAGGCTTGTTATGTATCAATATGAGCTTGTATTTTTCCCCTTGAGATTTACAACTTATTATTAAATAAATGTTTGAATAATATATATATATATATATTATAAAGTATGTACCGATTAACATGGGACACACGTGCAAACACGTGTCCAGAAACTAGTAACTAATTGCACACATGGTGATCAAAACCAGCTATTTATTTAAAATGACTACTTTAAATGAATTTAGGAAAACAAGTGTACACAAAGAATCACACTTTATCAGAACTTGTGGGCAACTTTTGTAAGTTATTACTTCACAGAAAGATTGAACCCTCTTTCCATGAATCAACAGGCAGTCCTTCTTGCACTTATCATATGCTTCCATCTCCTCCCTATACAGAGTATGTGTCACGACCCAATTTTTGAGTCATGATGGCGCCTATCGAAAACCACCAATAGGCAATCCAAGCCCTAGCCTGGGGTGACAAGCGATGGGCCAATAGGCGGAATCTCATAAGAAAGGAGATATACTACCATTGACATGCTACGAATGTAAAGACAAAGAAAGTATACATACTGAGACAAAAGGGAAAAGGACAGTATATAAATCTAAAACCCCTCCCAAGACCTGGTGAGGTCAATACATGAGCCACCACTAGACATGCCCAGAATAAAAGACAGAAACCAACCATAAACAATACATATTTAACAGTCTCGGATCTAAAATACTATACATTAGAAATGGAGTAGGATCTGCCTCGGATGTCAGTAAGCTTTCCCTGCTCCAAAACCTTTACTAAGAAGAGTCACGTCACTACCGTCGGCTAGTGCCTGGATCTGTATCGAGAAAAGATGTAAAAGTACAGTATGAGTACCGGGGAAACGGGTACTTAGTAGGCTTCATCAGCCGACTGAGCTCAATGTAACGTAAACAAGCTGAAGTACAGGGGTGCATGCTAAGTCCGGGTATAATTGATAAGCAAATGTCATACTGAATAATAAGTAAGTAACTGCGCACAGAACTCATAAGTCAAAAATAACCCAACTGGTCCCCCATAAGTGCGCTGGGCACTCGAAAGAATACAATACCCATCCTGGCCCCCATAAACTGGCGGGACACACAAGAATATTAAATGCAGTACCATCAACAAACTTGTAGTTGATCCCATATCCAGTAGCACCATAACAATACCAGAACCAAAATTGAACTCGAATCGATCACTGTAGGTAATAACAACAGGCGATATATAATATATATCCAGGACCGAACTTACTTCGAGGCCCCCAACATCAGTATCCAGAACCATCATACCTGTAGTGGCCGGACTCGAACCGAAACTCATATTAACTAGTATCTCAAAGCATCATACCTGTAGTAGCCGGACTCAAATTGAAACTCATAGTAACCAGTGCCTCAATGCTGAAGTAGTGCCAGAATCCACACCCAAACACAGATAAACGAGCACTCCAGCCCAAACGAGGCCCAAAATATAAGTAGGGAAACTAGCTTATAATATGCTATAAAGATGTATCGGCGTCCTCAAGTCACTAGCCTATAGTCAAGCACAATATACATAAGCCCCTGAGTATCTAAAACAAGTCCTGGCAAGGAGAGTCCCAACTCTATGTCACGACTAGTCACACCAGAAAAAGGTAAGTGCTATCATGGAATAATAAGGTCAACTAGGCTAAACCAACTTAAAGGGAGCAAGTTTACTTCGTATCAACACCAATGGGTCATCTCAGGCTTAACTAGGTCTAACAATCTCGAAGAATTAATATACTGACTAAGAATGATAGTGGGGCTCGCTACGGGTCCCGAAACCAAGTCTGGCAACATCATCCCAGATCTGACTAAATCTGTCCAAGTCTTAACCATAATATCATAATTCCCTAGACGATAATAGTATACTGCTTACTGACCCTAAACAGGTCACCTATGGCATACTGCGAGGACATCGGACCGAGAACGTGCCCGGGTGGCATAATGCGGCTTAAAAGCCTAAATACAGTAAGCCAACACCATAACTACAATACCATCCCAAAACCAGCACAACAAAATATATACATCACATATAAACCCTATCTATATGCAAGGGAAGGCAAGCTTAGCCTACCTGGACGCCACCGTAAGCATGCCAAAGAACCTACTAAGCTGGAGCCTTCCCATTTCGAGAGGCCTCCAATTGCTGCCACGCTATCAAAATGATAAACTATATGTCCAAACATAACAAATGATACCCATGTGTCACTAGGTCAAAAAATGAACGGACAACTCACGTGGGGCTCGCTTGTAAAATCAGCCAAATCAAAACCGTCATAGCATCCTAAATCTCACCGTGACCAATAGTCACAACAACTATCTTATCATCTAAGCTCAATACACAGCTCAAATACCAATAACAATACCACCAAATCTAATATAAATGTAATCGATTGTAAAACTGGGAAAACGTACAGTAGAAATATCGAGAACGAAGCCATAAACTCAAATAAATAAGTGTCCAAGCCTAGACCTTACTATACAAGCTTATATAAGAGCTTGAAGCTCTGAAAATGGTTTTTCTATGGTGTTTGGTAGTTTAAACATGAGAGAGAAGGTGAAATGTCTATATATAGTCAAGGCACCACTTAAGCACCTAGCGCTAAAGCTCCATAAGTGGCCGCTTAAGCGCTCCACCTCTTGGCAGCTAAAGCGGAGCCAAGGGTCGCTTAAGCGCCTATGGACACTTTAGCCATGCCCTTGGCCACTAAAGTACCTTATCCTAGCCTTACTAGGCCTCTAATGCTCACCTAGGGCCGGTTAAGTGCCTAGCGCTAAGGCGTGCCTATGGCTGCTTAAGCGCATGGCCAATGCCAAAATAGCTAAGTCCGGGCAATTTCGACTATTTTTTTGGGATTGATCCGGAGTCCCGTGCATGCAAACAAAGTATTTTACCTAACAAATTTTGATGGTCCGAACTCAATTGCACTGTCAAAATTTCCATCAGAGGTCGTTCTGACTAGAACTGGGGCCCACACCCTAAGTGCTGACTCGACTTAGCCAATAGTCAGCCTGTCACCCAAAATATGTTTGGGAACCTCAAGACCCAAACCAAAGGTGTATCGAACCTAAAGTAGACATTTTGTATCCGATGAGATGGTCAAAAGTGGGATTCGAGGCCTTTTAACAGGGGTTTAGGCCTAGGAGCCATACTCGACTACCAGAAAATTCAACGTAAGAAAGTGACTCTAAAAGTCAAACAAACTAACAGGTAACCGTACTACCATCCCAATAAGTCATACATGACCTGGGGTAGTCATAGAAAGGCTCTAAACATCGTAAACAAGTATAAGCACTGGGAATGACCTGGAGGGTCATTACAGTATCCACTACTAAAAGGACTTTCATCTGTGAAAGTTAAGAAAAAACATATGCCAAAAAACATAAACAAGTAGGGATACTGGGCTCGCATATCATGCTCAAGCTCCCAAGTGGCCTCCTTAACTGGATGGTGACGCCAATCGTACCACCTTATTTATTGGATTATGAGCTTTTGGAACTAAAGATGATGTTTTAGAACTTCTATCGAGGATGATTCCAGTCCATTATTTATCCACTTATTTTACCACTACTATTTACTTTGGTCGAGGGATATTTCGACCCTTTGTACATGCTTATGATGATTTAGTCCCGAGAATAATCTCGGGCAATAGATTTATAGATTTATATCTTTTTAGTCGTGTTTAAGTTCATGCACTGATTATATATATATATATATCCGTTACTGGATGGAGTAGATGGATTATGATAATTATTAAAAGTCTTGGATCGAAACCAAGCAGTGTATATGGATTTTCTGAATCCCTTAAGGGCCCATCTTTTTTTGAGAGCTATCGTGCCGGAGAAGGATGGTCACCATAGGTCCTGCCTTTACGAGCTATGTGAGCTGGAGGAGGTGTATACACTTGGTATGGTATGGTACTTGATACATTATGGCACTCAGTTCAGATATGGTTTATTATTGGTTTTATGCATTTATTCATGTGCATTGCCTATCACCAGTATAGTTGTTTGAATCCCATATCTATTGATCTTAAGAGGGTCTGTACAGGTACATGTTTTGGTTGCTATTTGCTGAGTGTTTTCGTGAACCTTCAGGGCTTATAGGGGTCCGGTTAGGAACTTGTTTGTTTGGACTAGCAGATTACTTTAATATTGATTATTAAGATTAGTTCGTAGAGGGTTGGTTTGGGACTGGTACTAGAGATTGGAAGTACATTTCTGATTTCTTTATCTTCTTGGTGAGTTATATTATGGTTGGTTTACCCCATGATTTGTCACCCTTTGGGTATAGGGTTGATGAGGCTAGTGTTAGCTCCTTTACTTGGCTGTGGACCTTGAGATGTTAGGTTGACTTCCTCAGGTAGTTACCTTTGAGTTAGCCCTATATGTATACATACGTGTATGTTATTACCGTATATCCCTTCTTCCTTGGTCTATCCATGCTGTATATATATCCTAGGCCTTGTATACTCTATATATACTTCCTTCCTATTCAGTTGTACATTGGCTAGAGATATACGGTATTGCACTTTAGTTCCTAAGTACTGTCAGGATAGGATAGTTATCCCTATTGCTCCATTATCATTGTTATGCCTTGTTCCTTGGATAGCTGTCTATAGTCACTTTTATGCCTTATATGTTATTTATGCTTGTATTATTTTTGGACCTTAGTTGGATGATGCCTACTGTGTACCACGTGTTTGGTACTCATACTACACTTTTGCAGCCTGCAGGTTATAGTATAAGTTATCACCGTTGATTTGTGTATCGTGCAGAGTAGCTATGGATCGGAGATTTAGAGTGAGCTCCTGACATTTTAGAGTATCCCTACTCTCCATCTTATTGTTAGAATGTTCTCTATGTTGCGTCATATATGACTTATATATAAACATTTTTCCTGTATTTCACTAGTACTCATGTTGTATTAGAATATCTTGTACTGGCTCTACCAGGTTTTGGGATTATTATTAACCTTGTTATTATATTTATTACGCTGTTGCCTTTATTTCTATTGGTAGTCTGTTACTAGCTGTTCCATACTATGGGATGGCTTACTTACTGGAGGGTTATTGTAGGTGTCATCATGACCTGAGAAATTAGGTCGGGACAAATTACTATTAGAGCCAGGTTTACCGGTGCTGTTGGTACAAAAGCTTAGTGTCTAGTAGAGTCTTGCGGATCGATACGGAGACGTCTGTATCCTATCTTCGAGAGGCTATGGGGAATTCTTAGGAAATTCTATTCTTGACTCCTTATCATGTTTCCATACTTCTATGTGCCTCTAAGTGTTTCTTTTGACTCCACTCTCTCCCAGTGGATCGTACGAGGTTGTCAATAGATGCGGATGTGACTTATGCACGTACTACTAGAGTTTTAGCTCAACATTAAGCCAAAGAGCTAGATATTATTATAGAGGATCATCAGTGTCAGCCAGAGGGTCTGGAGTTAGCCCAATTCCTAAAAGAGTTGGTGACCACCTCAGCTTTTTAGGATTTGGTGTTAGGGGTTTTGAGTCTGTTTCTGGATGCCTCCCAGCTAGAAGTAAAGTTAGGTACATCGAGTAGTTCTCAGACTAGAGTTGGATTTATTGGTGTTTAGCAGGGTTCTCTGCCTGTTTCAGAGTATGACATTCGATTTATTGAGTGGGCCAGACATGCTCCTATGTTATTTCCTACTTCACATGAGATGGTGCAGAGATTTATCAGAGGGTTAACTTTACCACTCTATTTGGCTTCAGAGCATTTGATAGTAGCTGGGTTTTCTTCCTCTGAGGTTTTTGATCATGCAAGGGCTACAGAGAGAGCTTTCTTTGAGATGTATGGAGGTGGCAGTAAGAGTCCATGTCAAAAATTCAGTGTTAGGGGTAATCCGTCTAGAGGTCAAAATCATTTCCATCCTATTAGTCCTGTACAGATATCACCTCAGCTTATGGGTAGCTCTCAGGTAAATTGTGGTGGTATTAGTGGACAGAGTTCTAGTCAGGTAGTACTAGTTATTCAGTCTATTTTGCCAGGCCATGACAGCCATTCTAGAGCAGTGGGGGCAGTACCTCAGAGTATTCCAGGAGCATGTTTCAATTGTGGTAAGATTGGTCATTGGTCTAGAGTGTGCCCCAGGCGTGAGTTAGTCAGCCAGTTAGGGTTAGCCCATATTTCCCTATAGGTTAGAGCTTCAAGAGTTTGTTATGACTGTAGAGAGACCAGTCACTAGTCTAGAGAGTGTCCCCAATGCGGGATTATTAGTCATTTAGTTAATCTTGATCAGTCTCACATTGTTGTGGCACCTTCAGTTAGAGGTAGTGCACTTAGTGCCTCAGTTGGTGATTCAGACGCTCAGTACGGGTTCGTACATGCTCAAATTCATACTTCTTGAGGCATGCCAGGACTATGACTTCAGATTTTCAATCGCGATAAGTGCGTCCTTGATTTTCTATCCCTTAATTTCTTTTTAGATTATGTTGGGGTTTTCCTACCCATCAATGATTTTATGCCGTGGTATTTCCACACTAACTATTGTATGCCTTGGTGTTTTCATATTGATTGATGTTTTCCTTTGTGTAGGTTCATGCATATATGACTACTCCCGTAGATGATTCTTTAGTAGTGGATTGAGTGGATCAGTGTGGTCATATTCCAAGGGTTGTAGCATTTGGGTTGGAGTCCCATTTCCTTTGGCATATTGTCCTTGTTATGGCCTTAGAGTGGTATTTGTTGTTGATTTTTATTTTGGTACCCCCTGTATCTTATCTTGCTGATATTATTATCACTATTTTGACATTCATTGATTCTTATTTGATAGACGACTAGATTAGCGTTATCTAGCTAGCATTTTTCCCTTCCTTTTGATTCTTATTCCATTGGCTTAGCTGGCTACCTCTGTTGGTTCGCTTTCCCTTTCTATTAACAAGGTTGGATATTAATCGAATTGTGAGAGTGAAGGTAAGTTTGACGTTCCAAGGCTTTGTTATGATTCTAGCATTGGTAGTCTTCTTCCATAGCCCATTTATTTTGGAGATGTATTTGAGATTTGTCCTTCGTAGCTGGATAGTTCATCACCTAGTAGTGGCCTTAATCTTGGTTTTGATGTTCAGTTGGAGTTGGTAATTTGATTCTATTGCTCATTTTTATGTTGGAAAGTTTAAGGATTACTCTCTGATTTGTTGGATTCATCTTCTCGTGATCGTGTTGATCTAGGTATTGGTGTGGAGTTAGATACTCCATTCTTCCTATGCTATGGTTTATGGTTCAGCCGAGTTAAAGTTGATATAATTGGGAGAATTCAAGAAATTCTCATTTTTGCAATTATTCGGCCTACTGTGTCTTCGTGGAGTGCGTTCACTTGATAATATGTGTCTATGGATATTTGTTGCCATGGATTGATTATTGGTTTGACCAAATCCATGCTGAAGTTAGGGTAAATAGGTGATTTTGAAATTTCCCATTTCAATTTTTGTCCGGACTGATATGGCTTCGTGGGATGCTTCTACTCAGTGGTGTGTTCTTTGTTATCAGTTGTTGGTTACCAAAGTGGGCGAATTTGGGAGTGAGTATTTATTGTCGTAGATTGGCTATCCCTAGTACTACTTGCAGCCTTGGCGAGTTCTTGGTTATGCCTTGTTGCATTATGCCCTCCAGCAATTGTGGATTTAATTGCTTGTCTCTTTAGCCGGTGGTCTCTATATGTTTTGATTATGTTCTTTGGTGATATTTTAGTTTGGCTATTGCGAGAACCGTTAGATATGTGCTTAGTTGTAGTACATGCCTGATTTCTAATAAGTAAGGTCGATTTAGGTATTTGGCCTTTATAAAGACTTGTTGGTTTTAGTTGTGCTTCTTGATTTTCCTAGTATGGCGGCTTGAAAGTTATAATGGGTTTTGGAGTTTGGATGCTTACTCATAAATAGGATTGATTTGGAAGCTTTAGTGTGGGGATTTTAGCTTGGGATTGCATGACTTGGTTGCATCCCCATTTTGAGATTTTACTTCTGTTGGGCATTTATTTATAGGCTGGCTAAGCCTTCTCATTACCTATCAGTTCGATTCTCTTTAGTTCAGGAAGATTGTACATGATAAATGTTCGAACAATAATCCATTGGCACGGTACTGGTTTCTACTGCTTCTAACCTTGGTTTCCTCAGTTTTGGTCAGAATTTTGGGCTGCCTTCATAGCAGAGGTACTATGCTCAAGTTGGATTAGCATGGTTCCACCCACAGTCGGTGGATCATTCTCGAGTAGATCTTTTATAGAAATTAGGGCTTTAAATCCTTATACTTTAGGGGTTGATTTGGGCCCTAAATTGTGCTCCATTTGTGCTCAACTTTTGAGCACACAAGACTTATCATTCGAGGGACCTCGTGACAGATTCAATTTTTGAATTTCATTAGCAGGCCCCACAGACTTATTATTGACCTGATTTTGGGCCTGAAGTATTATATTGCAATATGGGTATCGTTTTACTCATAATGATGTGTAGGTTCCTATTTTGATAGTGTGACGTCGATTCGGGATCATGGAGCAAGGATAGACGAATTGTGGATGATTCAAGTATTGTGGTTCTGCATCGAGGTAGGCTTCGGTCTACTTTCCTCTATGATATTGTGAATAGTATAGATTGCATGCTAGGTAGGGATTATAGGATATGATTATGACTAGTATATCATGACTTTGCATATTTAGGGAATTCGGGGTATAAGTGTGACCCGAACCTTAGCATAGGTTGCTTGTTATGGCTATAGAATCCTATTACCCTTGATTATAGGAATGGTAACTATAATTGATGATTAATGATCCTTTAGTATAAGGTTTACCATTCCAGTTAGTGAATTGGGTAGTATTTTTTCACCGATTAGATCCTTTAGTGACTTTACACCCTCATTTACCATAATTTCCTGAGTTATGAGGCGTTCTTATGTCGAATATGTATTTTTGGGCCCGAGGTCGTGGTTACGATGCCAGTTGGACTCTAGGTGAGTATTTTATCCCTAAAGTGACATGATTCTAGATTACAGACACTTTGGCGCTTATAGTGGTTTTGTTTGGATACTGGTGATAACATGCATACTTTTAGGCGCATTCATGCTCACTTAGGGTACGATTCCAACCAAAACCTTGATTTACTATTATTTCCAAAAAGGGACTTATTCCCACTTTTCACTTTAAATATGGATTGTTTTATAATGGGAATCGTACCACCTTATTTATTGGATTACGAGCTTTTGGAACTAAAGATGAGGTTTTAGAACTTTGACCGAGGCTAATTTCGGTCCATTATTTATTCACTCATTTTACCACTACTACTTGCTTCGATCGAGGGATATTCTGACCCTTTGTACATGATTCTGATGATTTAGTCCCGAGCATAAGCTCGGGCAATGGATTTATGGATTTACATCCTTTTAGTCACGGTTCGAGTCCATGCACTGATTTTATGTATATATATATATATATATAAAATATATATATATATATATATCTGATACTGGATGAAGTAGATGGATTATGATGATTATTGGATGTCCTGGATCAGGACCAGGCAGTGTATATAGATTTTTCGTATCCTCTAAGGGGCCACCTTCTTTCGAGAGCCATCGTGTGGAGAAGGATGGTCGCCTTAGGTCCTTCCTTTGTGAGCTAGGTGAGCTGGAGCAGGTGTATACATTTGGTATGGTATGGTACTTTGTACATTATGGCACTCAGTTTGGATATGGTTTACTATTGTTTTCGTGTATTCATTCATGTGCATTTCCTGTCACCAATATAGTTGTTTGGCGCCTGTAACTATTAGTCTTATAGGGGAATGTACAGGTACATGTTATGATAGTTGCTTGCTGAGTATTTTTGTGAACCTTCTGGGCTTATGGGGGTCAGGTTAGGTACTTGTTTGTCTGAGCTAGCTGGTTACTTTATTATTGATTATTATGATTAGTTTGTGAAGGTTGGTTGTGGACTGGTACCTAAGATTGGAGGTACATTTTTGATTCCTTTATCTTTTCGAGGAGTTATATTATGGTTTGTTTACCCCAGGATTTGTCACCCTATACTACTTTACGCATTTTCTTCATAGTTTGGATAATATATTACTTACATGTTTAGACATTCTAAGTTGTTCTTGTACAGTGACTTTAGTTCTCAGGGATGTAATAAGTAGAGGATTCCGCACTCTATTGATTTATTGATGATTATGTTGATTTTACATTATTCTAATTTATTCAAATATGGGACTTCAGAACTATTAAATTATAATAAAAATAGGATGTGAATGTTAACTATAGGATTTGATTAGAGAGAGTTGGGATAAGAATGGTTCTCCCACCATACATTAGGGTGGATGCCAATCATGACTGTTTGGATCATGACAAAGATGGTATTAGAGCACTGGGTTCATAGATCTCATCGTACAAGAAATGGTCTAATAGAATCCTGTAGAATGGTAAGGAGACGTCTGTACTTTTCTTTGGGAGGCTTGATGTCGCCCAAAATATGCCTCCTAAGAAGAATAAAGCGGTCGCTATATCAAATATGGAACTCAACTAGGTTGGGGTCGATCCCACAGGGAATAAGACGGAATTAGGTTGAATTTTTGTCCGAGTAATTGGCAAGAAAGTAAAAAGGGGGAAGCATTTGTAAGGAAGTAGTACTAGTAACAATTGTTGATTCTTTGGATTTGTTTTCAATATGAGAAATGCGCTAGGACTGTGATCCCCAGTGATTCCTTAACTCCACCAGTTACTTGTGGGAAAAACTGTCCCGCTGCGTTGCATGAAAAACCTAACAAGATATGTTCATCTAAACGTCTCTCAACCTTGGTTAGATGAATTTCACTCTTCTTCTCTCGATTTTCGAGTGTTGCACTACTAGCCCTTGTCCTGGATCTCAGATAACTATCCCTATTACAGCTCAAGTTATTAGATGAAGGTTGATAGCTTCAAATATCTATTGTTATTCCATTTTCCCAATCTTTACCTCTCTCTCGAGCAAGTCTAGAATACAGGCGGGTTTCTAATGTTTGCAACCGTTAGAAGATCAATCATAACAAAGGAAATAACAATACATGCATTGACATCGGTTCAGAATTACTTTGCATATAACCTGTTTCGTTAATTCCTCATGGGTCACACAACCCTAGTTGCTGAGTTTAGCTACTCATGATTACAAGAACACAACAAGTATTCGAAGATGAAGACATCATTGTAAACTCACAATAAAGGAAAAACTCTGAAATCTCGATTATAAATAAAACCCTGGAATTGATGTTCCAAGATTACAAAATCCAACAATGTGTTTATGAACTCAAAACAATGAAAAACTATCTCAAAACAATGTAATGACTAACTCCTGAACATAGGACAATACAGGGGTATTTATAGATACAAGATGAATCCTATCCTAAGCAAAACAGGAGAACAGAGTCGACAGTTTTCCACGGTATCGTGACTTGGTGTCGTGGAATCAAGTCACGTCACGTAGGTTAGCTCCGTGGAAATCATGCACAAGTAGACATCTTTAGAAGTTGACTCAAGCCACCCAGTGATGTCGCCCAAAATATGCCTCCTAAGAAGTATAATGTGGTCGATTGTCAAATATAGAACCCAACTAGGTTAGGGTCGATCCCACAGGGAATAGGTTGAAGTTGTTTATGATACTAGTTAGAATAATTGGAAAATAAGTAAAACTAGGGGGGTTTTGTGAATAAAAAGTGACAGTAACAATTGCTGGTCGTATCGAGTTTGTAGACAATGAGAGAAATACACTAGGACTGTGATCCCCAATGATTCCTTAACTCCACCGATTACTTGTGCTAACAAAACCGTCCCGCTATATGGCATGCAAAATCTGACAAGATATGTTCGTCTAAACGTCTCTCGACCTTGGTTAGAAGAATTTCACTCTTCTCCTCTCGGTCTTTGAGTGTCGCATTACTAACCCTTATCCTGGATCTCAGATCACAACTCCCGCTAAGGCTCCGGTTATTAGATGAAGGTTGATAGCTTCAAATCTCTGTTTTTATCTCCTTTTCCCAATCTCTATTT
This sequence comes from Capsicum rhomboideum, assembly GCA_031232105.1. Classification (NCBI taxonomy): domain Eukaryota; kingdom Viridiplantae; phylum Streptophyta; class Magnoliopsida; order Solanales; family Solanaceae; genus Capsicum; species Capsicum rhomboideum. The sequence continues at coordinate 147,919,992 of CP124714.1, read as the reverse complement.
CTCTCTCGAGCAAGTCTAGAATACAGGCGAGTTTCTAACATTTGCAACCGTTAGAAGAGTAATCACAACGAAGGAAATAACAATACATGCATACACAGCGATATAGAATTGCCTTGTACTTAATCGGTTTCATTAATTCCTCATGGTTCACACAACTCTAGTTGATGGGTTTAGCTGCTCATAATTGTAAGAACACACGAAGAATTCAGAGATGAAAACATAATTATGATCTTACAACATGAAGAATACTAAAATCTCAATTATCAATAAAACTCGAATTAGGGTTTGTAATGACAAAACCAAGAATATGTTTATAGTCTCAAAAACAACATGAAATACCTCTCAAATCAATTTAATGAATCTCTCCCACACATAGGAATATATTGGAGTATTTGTAGATACAAAGCTAATCCTATCCAAAACAAAATAGGAGAACAGAGTCAGCAACTTCCATGGTATCGTGACTTGGTGTCGTGGAACAAAGTCAATCCATATAGGTTGGTGTCATGGAAATCAGGCTCAATTAGACGTCTTCAGAAGTTGAGTCACGGCATGCTTCCACGTCACGTTACTAACAGTCATGCCACGTGACTGCTGGAGTGTAAATTAGACCCTGTCTTTGATCTCTAAATTGGACTCACGCCAGCCACTCACGTCACGTGAGTGGTATTCACACCACGTTAGTGGTGTCGTGAGTCCATCTCTGGTGAAGATTCTTGTTCTTTCAACACTTTGTTCTTGGGCTTGATTCTTCCTCTTTGATCATTTTTCCTTTAAAACCAGTTTTCCTGCAAAGTAGGACAAAAACCACATCATACCAACAAAATACACCCAAGTTTTTGCATATTTTCCTTGTTTAAGCATCGAAAGTGCCATATAACCATGGCGTATCAACACCCTCAACTTAGAACGTTTGCATGTCCTCAGGCGAACAAAACAAAAACATACATATACGATGCTTGATTAAGAGAAACCTAAGGGACCTATGGCAGTCGACTCATTGACTTTGGCACAAAAAATTTCTAACCCTTTCTATTTTCAAACCAAACCCACGGTGTGTATATACGCAGCATATTATCATGACACAGAAGGAATCAAGTGATGGCACCAGATTATGCATAAACAACTAAGCATATATGCAAACGACATTTTTCGAACAACTAGCACCTAATAATGCAACCCATGTACTCTCATAATCAAAGAAGTCCCATCCCCTCATAGTATACTAATGAATATCAAAGTAGGGATGAGGTCAAAGCACTCACTCTCACAAAGAAGTTAAAACAGTGTGCATGAAATACCATAGGCTTGCCCTTATTTTCTATGCCTTAGTTTTCGGACAGTTGGACTAGGATCACTATAGGACTTTACTTGGCTTGTAATGTAGTCTTAGGGACGGGTATGGTACATATGGGTATTGTGACTCAACCCTCCTTAACACTACACTATTCTTGGCTCCAACTTTCAACCTTTCTCATTTTTATTCTCCCTTATTCTCCTTTCTTTTATTTTTAGATTTTGGGTGTCATTTTTTCTCAAACTTCACAGCACAACTCTTTTTTTTTTCTTTGCATTTTCTCTTCTTTTCATTTTTTTTTCCACACCCAAAACTCTTTTCCCTTTTTCTTTTATTTAACAACTTCTTCATACCCAACTCAGTCTATGCACCCCCTATAATAGCCACCCTCAACTTAGGCGATTTGCCTGAGTTGAGATACACAGTTTCCAAGGAGGGACCATGGACAAGACATGTTCATTGTAATTAAAATGGGAAGGTGAAAAGGCTAATGAAAGAAATAGGACAATTACGGCTCAAAGTCGGGATCAAGGGATACTTATTCATTTGGTTTGGCATTTAGGCTAAAAGTGGAATTTTTCAGAAACGGCCTATGATCCTTTCCTAATCCCTTATCCTCAAATCTTAGGCAAGACTAACCGGGCAAGTTCTGGATCGCACACACTCAGTTAACTAAGTAGTGACCTCACACACACATAGCACAAGGTTGTATTATCAGCTACTACCTATCCGGTTCATGCAATGCTAGCTACAGTTATTTGCCTATAATCCTAGTGCCATAAAAAGATCCAACAACTGTCACACATAAACATACTACTCACACAATTCAAAATTTTTTTTTTTCAGGAGGGGTATCCTTATCCTTCAAAAAGCATAATTTAGCAGACTGGACTGAACTACAGTTCCCTTATTTTTCTCCTAATTTAGCAAAACAAAACACATAACAATGTAAATATAAACCTAAACATGTTGGTTCTCCTATAATAGTACACTTGGGGGAAAAGAAACACGGCAACAAAAACCCCCAAGTGGTGGTACACCCCCACCCACAACTAAACATGGTGCACTGCCCTCAATGCACAGATATTAATAAAATATAAGGGAGTGAAAACATACCTGTGGAGCCCTAAGTGCCTGAAGTAGGCTCGCCCGCAGCGGGATCATCAATCTGCTCAATAGCCAGTGCATCTGATGGAGGGGCAGCCTGACTAGTGGATACACCACGCGCCCTCTGCTCTGCCTTAATCTGGCTCGCATGGTACTCCACCTGGGAGGCTTTAATCGCCCTTCGAAGATCATTCTCATACTCAGCATCACTCTCGACCCGATCCTCCGGACTGCGGGGTCTCTTGCCTCTATCCATCGGAGGCTCCTTATCAGAGAAAATCTACCTCAAATGCTGGTCGCACAGAGGCCTGGGCAGGCATAGGTGGTATAATAGGAGTGCTACTCGATGCCAACGCCCAAACCTCCTTTCTCAATGCGGCTACCTCCTGGGATAATCTGACCATATCAGAACCTGGTGTCGCACTCAACCGGGAGGCCATCCAGGCCTCAAAGCTGTCAATCCTCCCATGCATCCCCCTCATAAACTGATCCATCGCTGCAGTCATCCGGGCCTCCATGCTAGTCTCCGCAGCCTCTAAAGTGGTCCTAACCTAAGGCTTAAGCTGGGATACCAGCCTAGCCATCTGGGTATCAGTGTGAACCTAGCGCTCAAACATCTCCGTCTGCCTGTCAATCAACTACTGCAGAAAGTACCTCAACACTGAAACCATACCAGAAGGAGGTGGTAGAGCTATAGTACTAGGTACCGCATCATCAACAGGGCCAACACCCTTAGTATGTACAGGAATAGTCTCAGGTACCCTAACCGATACGAGAATAGGCATAGGAGCACTACTCGGCTCATCTAGGGATTCGCCCGATGACTCAGATGGATGTGACCCTCGTGGAAAAATGGGGTGTGAACCTCGCTGCTGCATCAGTCCAATACCCGCAATGAGGGTCACCTCTATATAATGGTCGAGGTAAGGTATCCTGGATACACCCGCCCTGTCACACAAACCCTGGATCAGGCATGGGAAGGGTATACTCGTATGCTCTCGAAAGGGCCACTCATGGATCTCCTGAATGATGTATCTCGCAAAGTGAATCTCATAGCCAGCACAGCCTGGTCCAATGTAAGTGAGTTATCAGCATTAGTTGGACCCAACCGATGCCGAACCACGGACCACCAAAATCTGCTGGTAAAATAAAGCGTGTACTTTTTGATGTCCAGCTTCCCAGTCACCCAACTAGCCACCACACCATCCTAGGCTATGTACCCCTCAATCAATTTAAGCAACTCCAATTTCTGATCCGCATCTCACATCCTCACTCTATCTCTGACAGTGTCCATCCGATGATCAAATTCAGCAGTCGAAGTTGAAAATGGACGGTCAGCCCCAAATAAGAAGCGGTGAATGGTCTGCTTCAAAATATCCACGCGGGTACCACGAACCAAGACGTGAGCCAATAATGGCTGCAAAATATATCGCTGCCCAACAGGAGTGCTCAAGTCAACTGACACAACATAAGAGACATAAAATTCTCGGACTAACTCTGAGCTATAATGACCAGAAGGCTGTGCCTTCCAACCCAATCCATATCTCTCAAAAACCGGCCAAATATCAAGCAGTGTCCTCAACTCCTCCACCCGGTATCGGGGCTCCTCCATAATGTTTCTCTGACACACACCCCTCTCTATCAACTCAACATCTCGATCATAAAAGGCACGCATGCCCTGCACACACCATCGCTGAACCTCCCTACTCTGCAGGGAGTCAGAGCAGCAGAACCGGAAATAGAAGTTGTAGCCTCCGCCGTAGATGTACCCTGTCCCATAGCCTCATCTACAAAGCCTGATGAAGAAGCATCCTCCCCCTCTTCAGACTGGGGGGCAGACTCAGAGGACTCATCCAAAACAACCGGCTCAACAGGTGGTGGGACAGGCTGAAGTGCTGCCCGAGCAGCCACTCAGACTCGCGTCTGTAACCTCATGGCCCGAGGTACCAAAGTAGTATCACCATGGATAATATCAAACTCCTAGACGGACCCACTGTTATCCAAATCATTTGGTTCATCTCGCAGCTGGGTTGGGTTTTCAAGATTTTTCGTGTGAATACGGGATGAAGAATCAAGATGGTCACTTTTGGGGTTTGATTTAGGAGGCATGGTAACAGGTTTGGATTGGATTTTTGGGTATATGGGTCTGGTTTGGATCGGATTTGGGTGTGGGGGTCAGGTTTTTGAAATTTGTGTGTAATAGGGTTCGAATAATGGGTATATGATGATTTAGGGATTGGATTTTTGGTCGGGTTTTGTGAATTAGGTGATGGGAGGGTTGAATTTTGGTTGATGAAGTGGAGAAAGATTGGAAATCAGGGTTTAAGTAGAATTCTTTAAATTGGTGTTTTAATGGAGTGGGTTCGGGTATTATATTGGGTGTATAAGAAGGGAACCCATTTTATTTTAGAAAAATGGGTTCGGGTCGGGTCGAATTTGGGCCAATTGCAGAATTCAATGTCATGGAACCACCCATGTGACGTGGATTGAACCCACATCACGTGGGACCTGTCATAGATTGGTCCTGATCCCAAAAGTGTCTTCTGATTTCCACGATATAACTCACGTGATGTGGTTTGGACTCACGCCACATGGGTTCTCTGCCGTAGGTATGATCCTGAAACCTGAAAATTGTCTCTGAATTTCACAACACCATCCATGTGTCATGAGTGGACTCACGTGACATGAATAATGGCGTGATTTGTACTAAACCAATGCAGGTAAATGTTGTGTCCTTCAGCTAACTGCTCCTCCAATAATTAGAGCTACGCATAACAAAATCTTGGGCTGCCTCCTAATCAGCGCTTGATTTAATGTCGCGGCACGACACGGCTAACTTGGATACTCAGACTTCACCAAATAGCCCATGGGTTGCCTCCCATGAAGCACCTGATTTAACGTCGTGACACGACATGGCTAGCTTGACTACTTAGACTTCATCAAGCTCAAGTTCCTCAACTATCTTTATTTCTTCCGTAATTCCCACATAATGTTTCATACGCTGTCCATTGACTTTGAATAGAACATTATCTACTCCTTTTAGCTCAATAGAACTATGAGGAAATACCCTAACTATTTTGAATGGGCCAGACCATTTGGACTTTAATTTTCCAGCAAACAAGCGAAGCTTGGAATTATACAGTAGCACCAGATCTCCCAGATGAAACTCACGGTTCTCAATTAGATGATCGTGATACAATTTCATCTTCTCTTTCTATAATGCTGAACTTTCATAAGCCCGGAGACAAAATTTATCCATCTCATTCATCTGCCCAAGTCTCAATTGAGCCGCTTTACTCCAGTTTAAATTCAACCGTTTCAACGCCCACAAACCCTTATGTTCCAGTTCGACGGGCAAATAGCACGATTTTCCAAAAACCAACTGATATGATGATGCACCAATTGGTGTTTTGAAAGCAGTTCGATATGCCCATAATGCATCATCCAATCTTCGCGCCCAATCAGTCCTATTGGCATTAACTATTTTTGCCAAAATAGACTTGATCTCACGATTTGATACCTCAACCTGCCCACTTGTCTGAGGATGGTAAGGTGTTGCCACCTTATGTTTAACACCATATTTTTCAAGCAGGGCCTTGAACAGACGATTGTAAAAGTGGGATCCTCCATCACTAATAATAACTCAGGGTGTCCCAAATTGTGAGAATACGTTCTTTTTCAAGAATGATGTGATAATTCTCCCTTCGATATTAGGAAGCGCAATTGCCTCCACCCACTTAGAAATATAGTCAATGGCTACCAAGATGTATTTCATTCCATGCGAAATCACAAAAGGTCCCATAAAGTCAATTCCTCACACATCGAACAATTCAAGCTCAAGTATAGCTGTCATGGGAAGTTCGTGTCTGCGTGAAATGTTCCCTTGATGTTGACATTGGTCATAAGTTCGAGCATAATCATGAGTATCTTTGTAAATATTGGGCCAGTAGTACCCACATTTCAAGATTTTATGGATAGTCCGCGCACCTCCATGATGACCCCCAATTGTAGATGAATGACATGCTTCCAAAATACTCATCATCTCGGCCTCTGGAACACATCTTCGAATTATACCATCAACACACACCCTAAACAAAGACGGCTCATCACAGAATAACTTTCTTACCTCATGCATGACTTTCTTTCTCTACTGATATGACATATCCTCTGGAACGAGATCACTTGCCAAAAAGATGGCAAAATCAGCAAACCAAGGGATTAAGTCTTGGGACGCTGCCAGTACTTGCTCATATGGAAAAGTATCATCAATCTTAAGATCATCCTTCAATTTAAGCATGGCCTCCTTCTCAAGGCATGATAGATGGTCAGCAACTTGATTTTCGATCCCCTTACGATCCTTGAGTTCAAAGTCAAATTCTTGCAATAGAAGTGCCCACCGAATCAGTCTTGGCTTAGCATTTTTTTCGACATAAGATACCGAAGAGCTGCATGGTCTATATGTACAATATCCTTCGTACCTATCAAGTAAGATTTGAATTTCTCAAAAGCAAATACTACGGCCAACAATTCCTGGTCAGTCATAGTATAATTCTTTTGAGCTGGATTAAGCCCTTTGCTAGCATAGGAAATTGGATGTAAAATCTTCTCACATCTTTTGCCAAGGACTGCACCTAAAGCCATTTCGCTAGTATCACACATAACCTCAAAAGGCTTAGTCCAATCCGGTAACACAATAATAGGGGCTGAAACGAACTTCTCCTTAAGACACTCGAAGGCTTTTCGACATGCTTCATCGAACAAGAACTTTACCTCTTTCTCCAAAAGTTTGCATAAAGGATGTACAATCTTTGAGAAATCCTTGATGAATGTTATATAAAAACCAGAATGACCTAAAAAACTTTGAATACCTTTCACGGAGATAGGTGGAGGTAGCTTCTCAATTACTTCAATCTTTGTCTTATCCACCTCAATGCCATTCTTTGAAATCTGATGCCCCAATACGATACCCTCATTGACCATAAAGTGACATTTTTCCTAATTCAGCACTAAGTTGCACTCCTCGCATCTTTGTAGAACATTGGCAAGGTGTGCCAAACAACCATCAAACAAGTCTCCCACAACAAAAAAATCATCCATAAAAACCTCAATAGTGACTTCCACCATGTCGGAGAAAATAGACATCATGCAGCGTTGGAAGGTGGCCGGTGCATTACACAAATCGAAAGGCATCCTCCTGAATGCGAATTTCCCGTATGGACAAGTGAAAGTGGTCTTCTCTTGGTCTTCAGGGGCAGTAAAAATCTGATTATACCCCGAATAACAATTAATAAAATAATACTATCCTCTACCAGCAAGACGGTCTAACATCTGATCCATGAAGGGCATAGGAAAATGATCTTTCTCAGTCCAAGAATTCAGCTTTCAATAATCCATGCAAACTATCCATCTAGTCACTGGCCTCATTGGAATTAGCTCATTTTTGTCGTTTGGAACCACAGTGATTGCTCCCTTTTTCGGCACACACTGAACTGGGCTCACCCACTTGCTATCAGCAATAGGGTAAACCACTCCTGCATCTAACCACTTGATGATCTCTTTCTTCACAACCTTTTGTATTGGTGGGGTCAGACGACGCTGGTTCTCAATACTAGGTATACATTAAGGAACAAGCTAGATCTTATGAGTGCAATGCCGAGTTGAATACCTATGATATCAACATGGACCAACCAATAGCCCTCTTAAATCTTATTAATACTAAAACCAGAGCCTCAACTTGCCAATCCACCAATTTAGCAGAAATAATCACAGGCAAGGTATTGTTGGCTCCCAAGAATGTGTAGCGAAGGTGGGCTGGAAGGGCCTTAAGCTCTGAAACTGGAGGCTCCTCAATAGACGGATGAGCTGGTGGGGTTACCCTATTCTTTAAATCGAGATCAAGTTTCTTTGGAGCATAAGTGTATGCTCCCTTACCAGCGAGTGCACCCACTATCTCATCATATTCCTCAAAATTATTGCTATCAAAATTCATAATCACGGCTGCAAGAGGTTCAACCCCCAACCTTTCTTCAATAGATACAACAACGTCACTATTATCAACTGCATCTATCACCGAATCACACGCTTATCACTTGGCTGCTTTATTGAACGACAAACATTGAAAGTGACCTGTTCATTATTTAACCTGAATTTATCTACCCTGTTTCCATATCAACCAATGCACGACCACTGGCAAGGAACGGTCTTCCCAATATGATGGGCACCTTAAAGTCAACTTCACAATCAAGAATCACAAATTCAGCCGAAAAGATGAAAAATGCTACCTTTACCAACACATCATACAGAATGCCCACCGGCCTTTTCATAGTCCTATCAGCCATGAAAAGTCTCATAGAGGTTGGTTTTGGTGCTCCCAACCCCAACTATTTGAAAATGTCTAATGGCATTAAGTTGATGCTAGCACCCAAATAACAAAGTACCTTAGCAAATTTGTAAAACCCGATAGTACAAGGAATTGTGAAAGCTCTTGGATCCGCCTTCTTTTCAACTAGGGAACGTGAAGCAACTGCACTATAGTGATGTATGTTATATGCTGGCTCAAAACTGACAGTTCTCTTCTTTGTCACCAAGTCTTTCATGAACTTCGCATAACCTGGCATCTTTTCCAATGCCTCCACAAGAGGGATGTTTACTGACAGCTCCTTCAACATTGTGATAAAATTATGATATTTGCCTTCCTAAGCCTTCTTTTTCAACCTTTGAGGAAAGGGAGAAGGAGGTCGTGGAATAGTTTTGAGCACTTGTGGTACCTCCTTCTTGCCTCTTTTCAAATTTTGCCTTTTCGCTGTCATCAGGCTGATTTAGAATCGTGTCGCCCTTTGAATTATCCAGTTCTAACTCAGCTTCTCCATCAATAACCATCGGCTCAGTAGTCTTACCACTGTCGGCAGGTATATATGAATCTGTCATACACTGCCCGCTCCTAGTAGTAATGGCTAGACAATAACTATCATTCTTCGAATTTTGGATGGTATTGCTTGGAAGGGTGCCTGGCTGACGTTGATTCAGTGCCAATGATATCTGCCTAAATTGTTACCCCAACTGCTTAATGGCAGTTGAATGAGACTCCACTTTCTGACTTATTCCCGAAACATCAGTTCTGATCTCCTTCAAACAATTTTCCTGGCTCTCTGCCCCTTTGACCATTTTATTAAGAAGGGCGTCCATCCTTGAATTTCCAGACTCCTCATCACGTCTTCCTGGTGGTACATAAAGGTCATTCTTCTATTTATTATCATCTTTTTGCCTCCAATCACCGTCACGGTCTCATTCTCGATCTCTGTATCCCAATTTATTGTAGTTGTCTCCATAATAGTTCTAACCTTGATTCCCTTACCTTGAGTTCCAAGAGTCTTGATTAGACCCTTAGCCCTTGGCTCGAAAACCCGCCACTTCTCGATCTAGGTACTTCGCCTCTTCATCAGACTCACTATCATCATGTCTAGATGATTTACCTTGTGCACCTACAACATACACCTTTTTAGCATCTCTGGCCTCTATCTGTTTAGCCAGAAGACCGATTTCTGTCCTCAATTGACCGACCTCTTGAGCCACAGATTCATCCAAAGCCCTTTGAGCTGCTGAAGCTCCAATAGCATATGTGCTAGCCGGTGTATCTGCCTTCTGAGTATGCCATCCTCGGTTGGTCTTAGTGACACGATCTAATATCTCCAAAGCTTGTTCCCATCTCAAACTAATGAATTCTCCACCAGTGATAGTATATGCTACCACCTTTGTGTTGACATTCAAAGCCCTGTAGAAGATTTCAAGTAAATTCCTACCACTCATCCTATGATTTGGCACATTCTGCAGCTTCTTTTTGAACCTCAGCCATGTCTCATAGAGTGCTTCAGAATGAAGCTGTATGAAATTATAAATCTCTTCCTTCAACTGCAGTATCTTGGAAGGTGGGAAAAATCTTTCCAAAAATTGATTTCTCAATTCTTGCCAAGTAGTGATGGAACCACGTGGCAACTCAGCCAACCACAAAGTAGCTTCTCCTGTTAGAGAGAATGGAAACAACCTCAACCGAATAGCCTCTTGGTTAACTCCAGGCAGATTGTACGACGTGCACACCCCCACAAAATTCATTACGTGCATGTTTGGATCATCCGTAGGAAGACCCGCGAACACACCCTTCAAGTTTAGCAGATGGATCATGGCTTTAGTAATGTTTAACTTAGTGCCCGAGGTAACTCTGGTGGAATGATGGCACCAGTCTCTATTGGCTCAAAGTAGGCCACATCTTCTTCTTCGAGATCATCATAAACAGGCACATATGGTCTTGGTTGTTCTCTTAGTCGTCTTTGTCGCTCTTCAGCATCAGCCAGAAGCTGTGTTGCTTCCTGCATAGCTCGATTATCTCTCTCTGCTTGTCTAAGAGCATCTTATCTAGCATGCTCTTCTCATGTCAATCGAGCAGTAGTTTGATCCGCTGTTTCCTGACCAACCGGATGAATTAGCTGGTTATGAATGTCTCCCGTAGCTGCAGTATTTTGAACTCCTTCAGTATTCACCGTTCTCCGATTAGCTCTCAGAGTCCTTTCGATTTCAAGATCAAGTGGAATCAGGGGATTGCCTTGACTCTTAGTATTTGGCATATACCGGCGTATGGCCTCAAAAGTATGTAAAAACACAACCAATCAACTCCAACCAGTAATAATCAACTCCGTAACCATATTCCCCAATAACGGCGCCAAAATTTGATGTCGCTCAAATTTTGCCTCCTAAGAAGTATAATGCGGTCGATTGTCAAATATAGAACCCAACTAGGTTGGGGTCGATCCCACAGGGAATAGGTTAAAGTTGTTTAGGATACTAGTTAGAATAATTGGAAAAAAAGTAAAACTGGGGGGTTTTTGTGAATAAAAAGTGACAGTAACATTTGCTGGTCGTATCGAGTTTGTAGACAATGAGAGAAACACACCAGGACTGTGATCCCCAATGATTCCTTAACTCCACCTATTACTTGTGCTAACAAAACTGTCCCGCTATGTGGCATGGAAAATCTGACAAGATATGTTCATCTAAACGTCTCTCGACCTTGGTTAGACGAATTTCACTCTTCTCCTCTCGGTCTTCGAGTGTCGCATTACTAACCCTTATCCTGGATCTCAGATAACTATTCCCGCTAAGGCTCCGGTTATTAGATGAAGGTTGATAGCTTCAAATCTCTGTTGTTATCTCCCTTTCCCAATCTCTACTTCTCTCTCGAGCAAGTCTAGAATACAGGTGAGTTTCTAACATTTGCAACCGTTAGAAGAGCAATCACAATGAAGGAAATAACAATACATGCATACACAGTGGTATAGAATCGCCTTGCACTTAATCGGTTTTGTTAATTCCTCATGGTTCACACAACCCGATTTGATGGGTTTAGCTGCTCATAATTGTAAGAACACACGAAGAATTCAGAGATGAAAACATAATTATGATCTCACAACAATGAAGAATACTAAAATCTCAATTATAAATAAAACTTGAATTAGGGTTTGTAATGACAAAACCAAGAATATGTTTATATTCTCAAAAACAACATGAAATAGCTCTCAAATCAGTGTAATGAACCTCTCCCGTACATAGGAATATAGGGGTATTTGTAGATACAAAGCTAATCCTATCCTAAACAAAATAGTAGAACAGAGTCGGCAACTTCCACGGTATCGTGACTTGGTGTCATGGAACCAAGTCACGCCACGTAGGTTGGTGTCGTGGAAATCAAGCTCAATTAAACATCTTCAGAAGTTGAGTCACGGCATGCTTCCATGTCACGTGACTGATAGTCACGCCACGTGACTGCTGGCATGGATATCAGACCCTGTCTTTGATCTCTGAATTGGACTCATGCCAGCCACTCACGTCATGTGAGTGGCAGTCACGTCACGTGAGTGGTGTCGTGAGTCCATCTATGGTGCAGATTCTTGTTATTTCTTCTTCCGAGACTTCGTTCTAGGGCTTGATTTTTCCTCTTTAATCATTTTGCCTTTAAAACCTGTTTTCCTGCAAAGTAGGACAGAAACCACATCATACCAACAAAATACACCAAAGTTTTTGCATATTTTCCTTGTTTTAACGATCGAGAGTGCCATGTAACCATGGCGCATCAACCAGTCATGCTACGTAGGTAGACTCACGACATGTGAGTCCTATCTTGGAAATCAAACTCTTCTACTCATCTGCAGGAGTCACCTACGACATAGACTTATGCCACGTAGGTTTACTCACGTGACGTGGGTGTTTTCGTGGGTCACCCCCATGGTGCAAGACCTGGTTCTTTCATCTTCAGATACTCCTTTTTGGTGCGATATTCTTGACTTTATCTCCATTTTGACTTCATAACCTATTTCCCTACAAAATAGGACAGAGAACACATCATACCCACAAACATACCCAAGTTGTTGCATACTTTCCTTGTTTTAAGCATTGAAAAATAACATGTAACCATGGCGCATCAACACCCTTAACTTAGAACGTTTGCATGTCCTCAGGCGACCAAAACAAAATAAACACAATGATGCTTAACTAAAAGAAACCTAAGGGACCTACGACAGTCAACTCATTTACTTTTCACCTCAAAATTTTTCTGACCCCTCCTCTTTACAAATTAAAACCTCAGTGTGCATGCATGCAACATATTATCCTGAACAAACAACTAAGCATATGTACAAATGACATTATCCGAACAGATAGCAGCTAACAATGCAACCCATGTACTCTCACAACAAAGAAGTCCCATATACTCAAAATATAATAATGAATATCAAAGTAGGGACTAGGTCCAGACACTCTCTCTCACAAAGAAGTTCAAACATTGCGCATGAAATACCATAGGCTGGCCCTTATTTTCTAGGCCTTTGTTTTTCGGACAGTTGGACTAGGATCACTATAGGACTTTCATCGGCTTGTGATGTAGGCTTGAGGATGGGTATGGTACATAGGGATATGGTGACTCAATCCTCCTTGACTCAACATTATTTTTGGCTCCACTTTCCAACCATTATCATTTTATTATCTCTTCTTCTCCTTCATTTATTTTTAGATTTTGGGTGTGATTTTCTTCATACTTACAGAACAAAAAATTTCTTTTTTTCTTTTTCTTCTCTCATTTTTTTTCTTTTTTTTTTCTTCCACCCAAATCTGTTCTCTTTTTCTTTTAATACCCCTTTTTCATACCTAAATTAATCTACACACCCCTATAATAACCACCCTCAACTTAGGCGATTTGCCTGAGTTGAGGTACACAATATCTAAGGAGGGACCAGGGCCAAGACAGGTTCATTATAAATCAAAAAGGGAAGGTGAATAGGCTACTGAAAGAAATAGGTCAAGTCTCAAAATTGTGTTCAAGGGATATTCATTGCATATTTGGTTAGGCATTTAGGCTACAAGTGGACTTATTCAAAAACGACCTATAATCCTTTCCTACCCACTATCCTATAACCTAGGAAAGACTAACCAGTTTATGCAATGCTAGCTTCAGTTATTCTGCCTATAATACTAATGCCATAACAAGATCCAACAACTGTCACAAACTAACATACTACACACCATTTAAAAACAAAAATTTTAGGAAGGGTATCCTTTAAACAATCCAAAAGCTAAAGCATTCTTATCATTCAAAATACATTCAAAATTTGACTGCACTAAGGTTCCCCTATTTTTCCCCTAATTAAACATGAAAACATATAACTAATATAAATAAACACCTAAACATGTCAATTCTACTATGATAGCACACACGGGGGAAAAGAAGCATGGAAACAAAATCCCCCAAGTGGTGGTACACCCCCACCCCCAACTAACAATGGTTTACTACCCTCAGTGCACGACTATCAATATGGTAAGTGGAAGTAAGTGAGGACATACTTGGGGGGCGCTAGGCGCCAGAAGTAGGCCCGCCTATAGCGGGATCATCGGCATGCCCTCTGGGCTCTCTACTAGGTGCAACCGATGAATGGGGGTGCCAGAGTAGAAGATTCACCCCGTGCCCTCTCCTCTTGAGCAATCTGCCTGGTATGGTACTCCACTCTAGAAACCTTCACCGATCTCCTTAACTCACCCTCGAACTCATCACCACTATCAATCTGGTCATCTGAACCTCGTGATCTCTTGCGTCTATCAATAGTAGGCTTCTCATCGGCAAATAAATCCACCTCAAACACAGGCCTCAATCGAACCAAAACGGGTATAAGTGGAATAACAGGGGTGCTGCTCGGTGCCAAAGCTCTAACCTCCTTTCTCAATGTATCCACCTCCCATGTCAAGCCTGCTACATTAGGAATCTGTGTAGAATTTATTCGAGTGGCCATCTGGGCCTCAAAACTATCAATCTGCCCATACAGCTCTCTCATAAACTGCTCCATAACTGCAGTCATATGGGCCTCCACTTGGGTTTCTGCAGCCTCTACCGTGGTCCTAACCTATGGCTAAAACTGGGATACCAACTTAGCCATCTAGGTATTAGTGTGGACCTGCCTCTCGAACATCTGTGTCTGTCTATCAATCAACTACTACAGAAAGTCCCTCAAAACTGAAACCATACCAGAAGGAGGCGGTGGTGCTGTAGTGCCGGGCACCTTATCGTCAATCGGGCCTGTGCTCTCAGCTGGTACATGAACAATATCAGGAACGCTCACCAGTATAGGAATAGGCATAGGTGTGCTCACCGTCTCTTCTCTATCTCTAGGCCCTTTAAAAAGGGTTGCTCCTGATGACCTGGAAGGGTGAGACCTCCGCGAAAGACTGGGTGATCTCTGCATCAACCCTATATCAGCAATGCGCATCACCTTAATAGGATTGTCTACCATAGGCGTCATGAACGTACCAGCACTAACGCATAAGCCATGAATCAGACATGAGAAAGGGATACTGGTGAAGTCACGGAAAGCACGCTCATGTATCTCTCCAATGATGTAGCGGGCGAAGTTAATATCATAGCCTGCCAGAATGCCCACTACCAACATTGTCCGATCAAGTGTGAGGGAATTATCAACATTAGTTGGACTCAATCGGTGTCTGACAACTGACCACCAAAACCTGCCAGCAAAATAGAGTGTGGACTTCTTTATATCCAGCTTCCCAGTTACCCAACTAGCATCAATACCCGCCTTCGCTGTATAACCAGCAATCCACCTCAGTAACTCTAACCTCTGATCAACATCCCTTATTTTAATCCTATTTTTAACAGTCTCCATACGATGATCAAACTCAACAGTCATAGCTAGCAATGGACGATCAACACCAAATAAAAATCGGTGGATGGTCTGCTCAGATATATCGACTTTTGTCTCCCGAACCAAAGTGTGAGTCAATGGAGGCTGGTCCCGGAGCTGCTGCTCAACAGGTGTAAACAACTGAACAGATGCAACATAAGAAGCATAAAACTCATGGACCAACTCTAAGCTATAGTGCTCAGGAGGCTCCGACATCCACCCGAACCCATAATGGTCAAATCCAACTTTAATCTCAGGTAGTGCTCTCAATTTATCTAGCCGATATTGAGGCTCTTCAGCGATACTCCTTCTACACACGCCCCACTCACTAAGATCGACATCCCTATCATAGATGGCCCTCATACCCTAAACAAACCATCTTTTGTTTTCCCTACGAACCGCAACGGCGTCCTGCTGTGCAGTCACCTGTCTCTGTGAGGACGTCATGGAGTGTTGACCACCAGTGCCAGAAATAGATGTTTTTGCATCATCTGGACCATTAATATTGTCCCCAGAGCCAGAATCATCAACATCAGCAATATCCATATCCTCAGCATTCACCTCAGAGCCAGACATATCAATATCCCTTCGTCACCGGTTGCAGCATCGTTTGTTCCCTCATCAGACTGGGGTACGAAATCAGTATACTGAGCAGGGGCAACCCATTGCCGGGGCTGTGAAGAATGCTGTTGGGCAGCCCGAGTAGCAGCTTGTACCCGCATTTGTAGCCTCGTTGTATGAGAAACCAATGTAGTATCATCGGGAACAAGCTCGTATGCCTCTTCAGACCCACTTTTATCGTAAACCGAAGGTTTATCATGCAATCTAGTTGTAAATTCAGGATTTTTGGTATGGATGCCTGAGGAAGAACCCATGTTGCCATATTTGGAGTTTGATTTGGGCGACATTGTTTTGGGTTTAGAAAGGGTATTTGGGTCGGGTGGAGGAAGTTTTAGGTCTCGTGGGGTCAATTTTGGGTTTGAGGAGTCAGATTTGGGTCTGGGGAAGGTTGAATTTGGGTCTGGGGATTTTTGGATTTATGGGTTTGGGTAAAGAGTAGGGGAAAGTCAAAATTGGTGTGAGGGAATTTGAGGATTTTGAATGTGAACTTTGGGAATTTGAAGATTTTAAGAATAAAGGTATAAGGATTTGGTGAATAGTTGGAAGTAGGGTTTATGAATGGGTGGATATTGATAATGGGTCAAATTTGAGAGGAGTATTGAAATATATGAAGAGTTGGATCGGGTTGGGTCAGGTCTCGGGTACCCGCAGATTTTTGCTTCTCACGATACCACCCATGTGACGTGGGTTGACCCACATCATATGGGTCTATGGCGTAGATCTCTTCTGCAGGTGTTAATTACCTCTGCTTCTCACAGTACCACCCACATGACGTGGGTCTCTGGCGTAGGTTAACTTTTGCAGGTGACAATTTTCCTATAACTTCTACGGTACCAGTCCATGTTACTTAGGTGAACTTACATCTCGTGAATAACTTTCATGGACAGTAATGGCACATACTTAGTTCAATACAACGACTATTAGTGAACGGATCTGCCAATGCTTAGATCTCACATAAGAAAACCTTGGGTTGCCTCCTAAGCAGTACCTGATTTAATGCCGCGGCACGACACGACTAACTTGGTTACTTAGACTTCACCAACCAGCCCATGGGTTACCTCCCATAAAGCTCCTGATTTAACATCGCGACACGACACGACTAACTTGACTACTTAGACTTCATCAAGCTCAAGCTCCAAACATGTGCTTATTTCTTCTGTGATTCCCACATAATGCTTTACACGCTGCCCATTGACCTTAAATAGAACTTTATCATCACCTTTCAGCTCAATTACTCCATGTGGGAATATCCTGACCACTGTGAATGGTCTGAACTATTTGGACCTTAACTTTCCAGCAAACAAACGAAGCTTTGAGTTGTAAAGTAGTACCAAATCTCCCGGGTGAAACTCTCATTTCTCAATTCGCCGATCATGCTATAATTTTATCTTCTCTTTATATATTGATGAACTTTTATAAGCCCGAAGACGAAATTCATCCATCTCATTCATCTGCTCCAGTCTCAATTTAGTTGCATCACTCCATTCCAGATTCAACCTTTTCAATTCCCATAATGCCTTATACTCAAGTTTGACAGGAAAATGGCACGATTTACTAAAAATCAACTGATATGGTGATGCACCAATTGGCGTCTTGAAAGTAGTTCGATATGCCCATAATGCATCATCCAATCTTTGAGCCAAATCAGTCCTATTGAAATTCATCATTTTTGCCAGAATAGACTTGATCTCACAATTTGACACCTCAACTTGCCCGTTTGTCTGAGGATGGTAAGGTGTTGCCACCTTATTTTTAACACCATATTTTTCAAGCAGGGCCTTGAACAACGGATTACAGAAATGGGATCCTCCATCACTAATGATTACTCAGGGTGTACTAAATCATGAAAATATGTTCTTCTTCAAGAATGCCATGACACTTCTTCCTTCATTATTGGGAAGTGCAATTGCCTCCACCTACTTATAAACATAGTCGACAACTACTAAAATGTATTTCATCCTATGCGAGCTCACAAAAGGGCCCATAAAGTCAATTCTCCATACATCAAATAATTTGATCTCAAGGATAGGTGTCATGGGAAGTTTGTGTCTGCGTGAGATATTTCCTTGACTTTGACATTGGTCACAAGCTCGAGCATACTCATGAGCATCTTTATAAATGGTGGTCCAGGAATACCCGCATTGCAAGATCTTATGAGCAGTCCGCACACCTCCATGATGACCCCTAACTGGGGATGAATAACATGCTTCTAAAATATTCATCATTTCATCTTTCGGAATACATCTTCTAATCATACCATCAGCACACACCCTACACAAATAAGGTTCATCCCAAAAGAACTTTCTCACCTCATGCATGAATCTCTTTCTCTGCTGATACGATATGTCTTCTGGGACTAGGTCACTTGCCAAAAAGTTGGTAAAATCTGCAAATCAAGGGACTAAGTCTTGCAATGCTGCCAACACTTGCTCATCTGGAAAAGTATCATCAATATCAAGATCATCCCTCAATTTAAGCAAGGACTCTTTCTTAAGGCATGATAGATGGTCCGCGACCTAATTCTCGATTTCCTTACGGTCCTTGACTTCAAAATCAAATTCCTACAGTAGAAGGACCCACCGAATCAACCTTGGCTTAGCATCCTTCTTTGACATAAGATACCGAAGTGCTGCATAGTCTGTATGCACAATCACCATCGTACCAATCAAGTAAGATCTGAATTTCTCAAAAGCAAAGACCACTGCCAACAATTCCTGTTCAGTCACAGTGTAATTCTTTTGAGCTAAATTAAGTATTTTGCTAGCATAGTAAATCGGATGTAAAATCTTCTCACGTCTTTGGCCAAGGACTGCACCCAAAGTGTAAGACCCCATACATTTTCGAACTTATTTGACTACCTTAACATTTATGGAATTATTTAAACTTGAGATATTTGGTGTATTACCCACTAAATATTTGGTGTACTATCGCATTAGGAGCGTACCTGGCCAAAGAGTTAAACCGAAGATGGTACTCTCTGACGCTCATATTCCCTTGATGAAGATTTAAGAATTGCTCTGCACAAGCCTCTTGAATCTCATATGGAAGGTAATGATCAAGGAATGCCACTTTGAATTCTTCTCAACTAGCTGGAAGTGCACCTATACCCCTAGATCGTGTCCAATCTTCGTACCATAATATAGCCTCTCCTTTTAGTCTATATGCTGCAAGCTCAACTGTTTCTATACTAGATACATGCATAACATCTAAATCCCTTTGAATTTGGTCCATGAAGTCTTGCGGGTATTTATTAAGATCTGACTCGGTGAACGTGGGAGGGTCTAATTTCAAAAAATTCTATGTTCGACGGCTAGCTGCCCTATCCGCACCATCATTACTTATAGTTGGACCAGATTGCCCTTGATTTAGTGCAATAACTATTCGAGTCAATATTTGCACCGCATTTCTTAAATCCTGCTCAGTAGCATTATCATGTGGTTCTGGGGATACTCCTCTCCTTCTAGACTCTCTGGGAGGTAGAAGAGTAGAAGAAGCCCGCAATCCAAACTCATATTCAGCTTCACCTTGATTAACTTGTTTCAGGTGGTGATTTACTGGTCCTTTCTCAGGCATTCATGTATACCTTCTTACCTCTACCCCTACCTCTTCTTGTAATTGGCATTTTGCTATACTGAAGAAACACAAACATAGAACGAATTCAGTGATTGAATATGATTCCATCTACAACTTTGACTCTATTGCACGATCTAGGAAATGAAGAAAAGAAACAACTCCTAAAGGTCCCATAGTCTCCTACTTATAAATGTGGTGCACAACACATCCATAAGTAAGAATCTACTCAGACACGGCTTTGTAGACACCCAAGGATGACCTACTCTGATACCACTTTTGTCACACCTCAAATCCCATTGGGGCGGACTGGCACCCGAAGTCGTTAAGGACCGAGAGAACCAATCTATGATCTTATACATTCAATGCATGTCACCAAGTGAACAACATTCTATCACAAATAGATACAAGATATCAATGACGGATGTCATGGAAAAACATTCAAATCGATATGGGACTTGGCCGTTAGGGCCTCCATGTCAAAAAGTTAATACATTCCTTCGTTCGTCTTAAAACATCTACAAAGCCTCTAACAGATACATAACCAAGCCTAAAGTTGGGACAAGTCCCCACTTTATACAACTATTACATAGTACCAAAACAAGTATATACAAAGGACTCAGAAAGCCCCGAACCAATTTAGAGCTCACCAACAGTCTGCAGATGACCTGTGTCCTACTGTAAAGATCTACTAGCTCCTGTGCCTGCAGCAAGTAAGGTAGGTCCCCCAAGGGATGCCAGTACAAAAGAATGTACTGAGTATGCAAGGCTATAAGTAACTGTATGAAATATGAGCACTTTAATGGAATCAAATACAAGTGAATGGACAATATTGATAAACCACCGTACTGTATGTGTGGAACCATGTACATTTCCTTCATTACTTTCCTTTTACTTTTATATCAATATCATCATCAATCACACAATGCCTGGGACCAACTGATCAGTGGTAAATAACATTGGGATCGACTCGAGCTAGACTTATACCCCAGAGCTACCACCCATAATCAATAAAGCAGGTTCAGCTCGAGCTAGGTTTTCACCCCAGAGCTGCCCCCTATATCCAATAAATCAGGTTCGGCTCGAGTTAGAATTTCGCCCCTAGAGCTTCCCCCTGTACTCAATCATCAACCATATATGCATTACTTCATTCTTTACTTTTGAGATTGATACATTGGTGGTCATAACATTATTGGAATTTTTGAACAATAGTCAATGAATAAGAGACATGTGAATAACAATTGCTAACAAACTGAAATGAGATACTTTGAAACATTTTAGAGTAGAAACAAGTTCGGTAACAATGAGAACAATAGGTGCGGCCAAAGGATATGGAAAAGAATAAACTTACATACCTTATCCTTCCAACGTGTGACTATAACAGTTCAGCTCTTCCTTAAAGTGCTACTCTACAATATGAATACACAATGAAGCTTACATTAATAGTCAAATACATAACAAGTTCATAAGGTGATAATAAATTACTCGACTGCCATATAACATCATTCCACCCTCCTACAATACAATTTACTGTCTCACCATACCAACAACACCAAACCAATCCACATATCAACTTAGATATCACAAATAAATAGGAATTCACATCAAGTTTATACTTTACATCTCTTCCTCAAAACATCATAACATTTACTCCATCAAGTCACCTAAATACCTTTCACAACAACACATTAAAGACAATCCATAATTGATACAATCCAAAATGCCTTCGAGCTACCCCCTTAGAGCTTTCCAAAAGGTACCATGAGTTAGTGAATGCATCTAAGAAGGGTAGGGGGGCCTTGGGGGGTCAAAGAGATTCAAAAACAAGCCAAAAGTGGTTCTGGAAGGACCTGCAAAGCAACCTGCACCCGTAGGTGGTGAGGTACGGCTGCAGGTGCCCTTTTGGCCCTGTCCAGGGCCACCTGTGAAGTAACCTGCGAGGGCAGGTGGCTCATCTGCGAAGGTGGATGCCCGATTTGGCTAAAACGAGTCATTTTTGTGTCCATCGTTGTAATAAATGGTCCATGGCCATAAGTATTCTTCTCTTTTCATATTTTAGGTTAACTTTGATGCCAACGAACAATTATGGTTTCAAAATGCACATGAACATCACCAAAACTATATTCTCCTTTCACTACACCACAAGTTCCATGCACAATTTCATAACAACATTTACATATGTCATACACAAGGAGGAAACAAGTTAGGGACATAACCACATACTAACATGTTGAAATTTCATCCATTAAATTCACTTCCTTCAAGACCTTAAGTCCCCTTTCAAGTTTAAACCACCTAGAAGGCAAATCCTTTAATAAAGAAGCAATAGTGGATTGCTTCACAGCACCTTTTACACATAACCAACATGATCTACACAACCCCTCATGCATATAATATATTAAATCATAAGAGTAAACACTTACCAAGGCTTGCAAAGGGAAGATCTTGTCCAAAGGGGTGATTGCTTAGGGTTTGAGAGAGGAAAATATCTCTTGGAAAAATCTAGAATTTTGCAAGTGTTTTATGGTGATTAAAAGCTGAATTTTAGCCTTATATAGTCCCTCAAAATCACCTCTCTTTATGGTCATCCTTAGCCAAACTTTTGGTCAAAGATGAGCTGTTTTCTTGGTCAAATCTATAATGCATCATTTCCTTTTTGGGCCATGTCTTATTTACTTAATTATTTAAGCCTCAATTGAGCCCAATAGCACAATATTAATTTAGCCCAATAAATTTAGTGTGTAATACACAAACTATCTCAAGTTTCAATAATTCCATAAATGTTAAGGTGGTCAAATAAGTTTGAAAAGGTACAGGGTGTTACATTTTAGATTTGTTTTTACTATGAGAAATGCACTATGACTGTGATCCCCAATGATTCCTTAACTTAACCGGTTACTTGTGCTGACAAAATTGTCCCACT
Organism: Capsicum rhomboideum; assembly: GCA_031232105.1. Taxonomy (NCBI): domain Eukaryota; kingdom Viridiplantae; phylum Streptophyta; class Magnoliopsida; order Solanales; family Solanaceae; genus Capsicum; species Capsicum rhomboideum. Next base: position 147,897,245 of record CP124714.1, on the reverse strand, counting down.
GCATTGCATGAAAAATCTAACAAGATATGTTCAACTAAACATCTCTCGACCTTGGTTCGAAGAATTTCACTCTTCTCCTCTCAATTTTCGAGTGTTTCACTACTAGCCCTTGTCCTAGATCTCAGATAACTATCCCTGTTACAAATCAAGTTATTAGATGAAGGTTGATAGCTTCAAATATCTGTTATTATTCCTTTTTACCAATCTTTACCTCTCTCTCGAGCAAGTCTAGAATACAGGCGGGTTTCTAACATTTGAAACCGTTAGAAGATCAATCACAATGAAGGAAATAACAATTCATGCATTCACACCAGTTCAGAATTACGTTGCACATAACCTGTTTCGTTAATTCCTCATGGGTCACACAACCCTAGTTGATGAGTTTAGCTACTCATGATTATAAGATCCCAACAAGAATTCAAAGATGAATACATCATTGTAAACTCATAATAGAGGAAGAACTCTGAAATCTCAATTATAAATAAAACCCTGGAATTGATGTTCCAAGATAACAAAATCCAACAATCTGTTTATGAACTCAAAATAATGAAAAACTATCTCAAAACAATGTAATGACTAGCTCTTGAACATAGGACAATACAGGGATAATTTATAGATACAAAATGAATCTTATCCTAAACAAAATGGGAGAACAGAGTCGACAGTTTTCCATGGTATAGTGAATTGGTGTCGTGGAATCAAGTTACACCATGTAGGTTAGCTCCATGGAAATCAGGCATAAGTAGACATATTCAGAAGTTGACTCACGCCACCCAGTCACACCACGTAGGTAGAATCGAGGCACGTGAGTCCTGTCTTGGAAATCAGACTCTTCCACTCATCTACAGGAGTCACTTATGACATAGACTTACGCCACGTAGGTTGACTCACGTGATGTGGGTCTTTCCATGGATCACCCTTCTGGTGCAAGACCTGGTTCTTTCATCTTCAGATACTTCATTTTGGTGCGATATTCTTAACTTTATCTCCATTTTAACTTCATAACCTATTTCTCTGCAAAATAGGACAGAGAACACATCATACCCACAAACATACCCAAGTTGTTGCATACTTTCCTTGTTTTAAGCATAAAAAAATACCATGTAACCATGGCAGATCAAAGATAAAAGGCATTAGGAAATGAATTCCTTTCTCTCTTTCTTTCGTACTATTACTTGATTCCAATTTGTATCTGGTGATCCAAATTGGTATTTAACTCATCACTCTTCTTCATATATGTTGAATACCTATTTCACTAAAGAAGGAGTAGCCACATCCATAGAAACACCAATAGCAGAACCCACACCATCCACTGGGGCTATACTTCAAGGCAGGCCTAGTGTTAGGGGTAGAGATAGAAGAGGAAGATGGAGGGCAGCACCTCTTACGGGTGGAGCCCAGACAGCCAAAGGACCAGCAAGACAGAGATCATCATCCCCTCCCCTACAATAGGATGCCCTAGACTTTACTCAGAATGGATAAGTGTTAATTAAGAAGGAATAGATGGTAGTCTCAGAGAATATGGTGCCAGCACCGAATGGTGCAGCAATGGTACCTTTTTCGGCCGAAGTGATTTAGCAAGTGTTGGGATTCCTGAGTACCCTGGATGGCACTGACCATACTCTAATTATTTTGGCCTTCCTGCCCCCTGCCTTATAAAAAATTGCTACTATAGCACCAAAGATGGGCAAAGGCTCTGAAATGGAGGTGTATCCCTAATAGGTACTTGGGCCAGTGATGAATGATGGTGAGCATAGACTATTTTTACAAGTTAATGAAGATAAAACCCCTAGTATTCTAGGGTACAGAGTTTGAGGATGCATTAGAGTTTTTGATAGACTGTTATGAACGTCTACATAAGATAGGTATTGTTAAAAAGGTATGGGGTGGAGTTTGTTTTATTTTAGCTGCAGGATGAAGCCAATAAATAATAGAGGTCATTCATAGAATGCAAGGATTCCTTACCTCAACATACTTGGGAATAATTTCAGAATGTATTTCTTGAGAAATAAATATGTTCCCCGCACTTATCGTGATCAGAAAAAGGATAGGTTCTTAAGATTAGAGTATGATAACATGTCTGTGGTGGCCTATGAGGCCAAATTTCATGTTTTGTTTCGTTATGCACTACAATTGATCATCTGACAGGAAGAGCAAATCAGGTACTTTATGAAGGGTCTAAATTCTTGGATTTAGATGGTTACTTTATTTGTGGATGCATCTGGTAAGTCCTTTCAGGAGGGAGTTGAGTTTGCCAAGAAGGATGAGGCACTTAATAAATAGGGAGAAGTAAAATCAAAAGAAAATAAGGCCCAGACCTCAAGCCAGTTCAGTGGTAGCTTTTCAAAGGGTATGGTTTTTCTCGCCCTTATAATTCAGCAATGCCTGTGTCCGCAGGGGGCCTATCTGATAGCAGTTATCAACCTTCACAAATAGGTAGCTATATACCTTTATCCTCTTTAGTTTAAAGGCCTGCTTTGGGCATCAGGTGCCACAGGTATGGGGATTTAAGACACATCATAAGGTATTATCCTAAATTCTTGTCTGCACATCAGTTAACGTAGCAATCAACTTCTAGTGCCCTAGTTATGACGGCTCCTTCTACACACGCCCCACTCAGTAAGCTGGACATCCCTGTCATAGATGGCCCTCATAACCTCAACACACCATCTTTTGTTTTCCCTATGAAACGCAATGGCGGCCTGCTGTGCAGTCACCTGTCTCTGTGAGGACGTCGTGGAGTGTTGACTACCAGTGCCAGAAATAGATGCTTTTGCATCATTTGGACCATTAGTATTATCCCCAAAGCCGGAACTATCAACATCAGCAATATCCATATCCTCAGCATTCACCTCAGAGCCAGACATATCAATCTCTCTTCGTCACCGATTGCAGCATCGTCCGTTCCTTCATCAGACTGGGGTGCGAAATCAGTAGACTGAGCAGGGGAAATCGATTGCGGGGGCTGTGAAGAATGTTGTTGGGCAGCTCGAGTAGCAGCTTGTACCCGCATTTGTAGCCTCGTTGTATGAGAAACCAATGTAGTATCATCGGGAACAAGCTCGTATGCCTCTTCAGACCTATTTTTATCGCAAATTGAAGGTTCATCATGCAATCTAGTTGTAAATTCAGGATTCTTGGTACGGATGCGTGAGGAAGAACCCATGTTGCCACATTTGGTGTTTGATTTGGGTGGCATTGTTTTGGGTTTAGAAAGGGTATTTGGGTCGGTTGGAGGAAGGTTTAGGTCGGGTGGGGTCAATTTTGGGTTTGAGGAGTCAAATTTGGGTCTGGGGATTTGGATTCTGGTCTGGGGAGGGTCGAATTTGGGTCTGGGGATTTTTGGATTTATGGGTTTGGGTAAAGAGTAGGGGAAAGTCGAAATTGGTGTGAAGGAATTTGAGGATTTTGAATGTGAACTTTGGGAATTTGAAGATTTTAGGAATGAAGGTATAAGGATTTGGTGAATTGTTGGAAGTAGGGTTTATGAATGGGTGGATATTGATAATGGGTCGAATTTGAGGGGAGTATTGAAATATTTGAAGAGTTGGATCAGGTCGGGTCAGGTCTCGGGTACCCGCAGATTTTTGCTTCTCACGATACCACCCATGTGACGTGGGTTGACCCACATCATGTGGGTCTCTGGCATAGATCTCTTCTGCAGGTGTTAATTACCTCTGCTTCTCACAGTACCACCCACGTGACGTGGGTTGACCTACATCACGTGGGTCTCTGGCGTAGGTTAACTTTTGCAGGTGACAATTTTCCTCTAACTTCTATGGTACCAGTCCATGTTACTTAGGTGAACTTACATCTCGTGAATCACTTTTGATGGACAGTAATGGCACATACTCAGTTCAATACTGCGAGTATCAGTGAACGGATCGTCCAATGCTCAGATCTCACATAAGAAAACCTTTGGTTGCCTCCCAAGCAGTGCCTAATTTAATGTCGCGGCACGACACAACTAACTTGGTTACTCAGACTTCACCAACCAGCCCATGGGTTACCTCCCATGAAGCTCCTGATTTAACATCACGACACGACACGACTAACTTGACTACTTAGACTTCATCAAGCTCAAGCTCCAAACATGTGCTTATTTCTTCTATGATTCCCACATAATGCTTTACACGCTGCCATTGACCTTAAACAGAACTTTATCATCACCTTTCAGCTCAATTGCTCCATGTAGGAATATCGTAACCACCGTGAATGGTCTGAACTATTTGGACCTTAACTTTCCAGCAAACAAACGAAGCTTTGAGCTGTAAAGTAGTCCCAAATCTCCCGGGTAAAACTCTCATTTCTCAATTCGTCGATCATGCTATAATTTCATCTTCTCTTTATATATTGATGAACTTTTATAAGCCCGAAGACGAAATTCATCCATCTCATTTATCTGCTCCAGTCTCAATTTAGTTGCATCACTCCACTCCAGATTCAACCTTTTCAATTCCCATAATGCCTTATACTCAAGTTTGACAGGCAAATGACACGATTTACCAAAAATCAACTGATATGGTGATGCACCAATTGGCATCTTGAAAGTAGTTCGATATGCCCATAATGCATCATCCAATCTTTGAGCAAAATCAGTCCTATTGAAATTCATCATTTTTGCCAGAATAGACTTGATCTCACAATTTGACACCTCAACTTGCCCGTTTGTCTGAGGATGGTAAGGTGTTGCCACCTTATTTTTAACACCATATTTTTCAAGCAGGGCATTGAACAACGGATTACAGAAATGGGATCCTCCATCACTAATGATTACTCGGGGTGTACTAAATCATGAAAATACGTTCTTCTTCAAGAATGCCGTGACACTTCTTCCTTCATTGTTGGGAAGTGCAATTGCCTCCACCCACTTATAAACATAGTCGACAGCTACTAAAATGTATTTCATCCCATGCGAGCTCACAAAAGGGCCCATAAAGTCAATTCCCCATACATCAAACAATTTGAGTTCAAGGATAGGTTTCATGGGAAGTTTGTGTCTGCGTGAGATATTTCCTTGACTTTGACATTGGTCACAAGCTCGAGCATACTCATGAGCATCTTTATAAATGGTCGGCCAGTAATACCCGCATTGCAAGATCTTATGAGCAGTCCGCGCACCTCTATGATGACCCCCAACTGGGGATGAATAACATGCTTCTAAAATATTCATCATTTCGTCTTCCGGAATACATCTTCTAATCATACCGTCAGCACACACCCTAAACAAATAAGGTTCATCCCAAAAGAACTTTCTCACCTCATGCATAAATCTCTTTCTCTGCTGATACGATATGTCTTCTTGGACTAGGTCACTTGCCAAAAAGTTGGCAAAATCTGCAAATCAAGGGACTAAGTCTTGCGATGCTGCCAACACTTGCTCATCTGGAAAAGTATCATCAATATCAAGATCATCCCTCAATTTAATCAAGGAATCTTTCTTAAGGCATGATAGATGGTTCGCGACCTGATTCTCGGGTTCCTTACGGTCCTTGACTTCAAAATCAAATTTCTACAGTAGAAGCACCCACCGAATCAACCTTGGCTTAGCATCCTTCTTTGACATAAGATACCGAAGTGCTGCATAGTCTGTATGCACAATCACCTTCATACCAATCAAGTAATATCTGAATTTCTCAAAAGAAAAGACCACTGCCAACAATTCCTGTTCAGTCACAGTGTAATTCTTTTGAGCTAAATTAAGTACTTTGCTAGCATAGTAAATTGGATGTAAAATCTTCTCACGTCTTTGGCCAAGGACTGCACCCAAAGTGTAAGACCCCGTACATTTTCGAACTTATTTGACTACCTTAACATTTATGGAATTATTTAAACTTGAGATATTTGGTGTATTACCCACTAAATTTGTTGGACTGAATTAATATTATGCTAATGGGCTCAATTGAGGTCCAAAAAATAAGTAAAAAGACATGGGCCCAACAAGGGAGATGATCCATTTAAAAATGGACCAAGTATACTTAGACTTTTTGACCAAATAATTGGCTAAGGGAGACCACAAAGAGTAGGTTAAGGGGGAACTTTATAATGCTGAAATTCATCTTATTTTCAACACATTTCACTTGCCAAAAATCAGATTTTTCAATCAAACATTTTTTCCACTCTCAAACCCTAGCCACCCTAATTTTCTCCAAGGAGTTTTGGACAAATCTTCCACTTGAAAGCCTTGGTAAGTGTTTAACCTTATAGATTAATATATTATATGCATAAGAGGTTGTGTAAATTATGTTGGGTATGTTTAAAAAGTGTTGAGCAGTCCACTTTATTTGTAGCAGTCCACTTTTGCTAAATCGGTAAAGGATTTGCCCTCTATGTGGTTTAAACTTTAAAGGGGACTTAAGTTCTTGAAGGAATTGAATTATATGGATGAAATTTCAGTATTTTTAAATATGGTGAGGTACCTAAGTCATTACTCTTTGTGTATGACTTGTGGAAATGTTTATACGTAATTATGCATGGAACGTTTGGCGTAGTGAAAAGAGAATACTTTCTTGTTATGTTAAAGTGAATTCTAAAACTGTGTGGATTTTTTTTAGTATATTTTTGTGGAAGGTATTTATGTGACTTGATGGAATAAAAATGTGGAGTTGCATTGAGGTAAAAATGTGAAGTATGCACTTGGTGGGAAATCTTGTCGGTTTGTGACGTCTATGCTGATGTGTGGACTGTTTTGGTATTATTGGTGTTGTGAGGCAGTAAATTGTATTGTAGGAGGGTAGAATGAAGTTATATGGCAGTATAAAGGAAGGTGGAATTATATACCATGTGTTTGGGATGTTGGATAGTTTTTACTTCTCGTCAAGTAGTTAATTATCACCTTGTGAACTGGCAATGTAATTAGCTTTTAATGTTAACTTCATTACGTACTTGTGTTGTAGAGTAATGCTTTAAGGAAGAGCTAAATTTTTGTATTCACATGTTGGAAAGATAAGGTATGTAAGGTTACTCTTTTCCGTATCCTTTTACCGTGCCTATTGTTCATATCGTTACTGAACTTGTTTCCACTCCTAAATATTTTAAAGTATCTCATTTCAGGTTTGTTAGCAATTGTTATTCACATGTATCTTATTTTTTGACTATTGTTCCAAATCTCCAGTAATGTTATGACCACCGATGTAACAATCTCACAAAAACTAAAAAAGTGAAGTAATGCATATTTGGTTGAGTACGGGGGTAGCTCTAGGGGCGAAAGCCTAGCTCGAGCCGATCCCGTTTGATTATTGGATACTGGGGGTAGCTATGGGGGTGAAAACCTAGCTCGAGTCAAACCTGATTTGTTGATTTATGGGTGGTAGCTCTGGGGGAATAAGCCTAGCTCGAGCCGATCCCAATGTTATTTACTACTGATAAGTTGGTCCCGGGCATTGTATGATGTATATTTATATGAGGATAAAAGGAAAGAAATGAATGTAATGTACATGGTTCCACATATATAGTACGGTGGTATATCAGTATTACCTATTCACTTGGATTTGATTCCATTTGAGTTCCTATATTTCATACAGTTACTTATAGCCTTACATACTCAGTACATTCTTTCGTACTGATATCCCTTGAAGGACCTACCTTACTTGCTGCATGCACAGGAGCTAGTAGACCTTCACAGTAGGGTACGGTTCATCTGCAGACTATTGGTGAACTTCAGGTTAATTCGGGGCTTTTTGAGTCGTTTATATATATTTTTGGTACTGTGTAGTAGTTGTATAAGGCGGGCACTTGTCCCGACCTTAGTCAGAGTTATATATATTTTAGTGGCTTTGTAGACCTTGAAAAGTCAAACGTAGAATTATCTTACCTTTTAGACGTTGTGGCCCCAACGACCAAGTCTCGTATCTTTTTTGAACGTCTTTACATGACTTCCGTCCTCGATATATTATATCTGCATATGGTAGATTTTTTGTTCACTTAATGACATGTATATGAATGTACACGATTATAGGTTGGTTCTCTCGAGCCTTTTCGGCTACGGGTGCCTGTCCGCCCCAATAGAATTTGAGGCATGACAAAAGTGGTATCAGAGCGGGTCGTCCTAGGGTGTCTACAAAGCCGTGTCTGAGTAGAGTCTTGCTTATGGATGTGTTGTGCACCACATTTATAAGTAGGAGGCTATGGGACATTTAGGAGTTGTTTCTTTTCTTCATTTCCTATTGAATCACTGAATTTGTTTTATGTTTTTGTTTCCTCAGTATAGAAAAATGCCATTTACAAGGAGAAACAAGGGTAAAAGTAAGAAGATAGACATGATTGCTGGAGAAGGGACCAGTAAATCACCACCTAGACAAGCTAATCAAGGTGAGGCTGCAAACGAGTGTGCATCGCAGGCTTCTTCTACTCTTCCACCTCCTAGAGAGCCAAGAAGGAGAAGAGTATCCCCAGAACCACCTGTTAATGCTACTGAGTAGGATTTAAGGAATGCGGTGCAAATATTGACTCATATAGTTGCTGCACAAAATCAAGGACAAGTTGGTCCAAATACAAGTAATGACGGTGCGGATAGGGTAGATAGTCGGCGGACAAAGGATTTTATTAAATTAGACCCTCCCACATTCACCGGGTCAGATCTTAATGAAGACCCACAAGACTTCATGGACCAAATTCAAAGGGATTTGTGGTACGAAGATTAGAAATGATCTAGGGGTATCGGTGCATTTCCAGCTAGTTGGGAAGAATTCAAAGCTGCATTCCTTGATCATTACATTCCATATGAGATTCGAGAGGCTCGTGCAGACCAGTTCTTAAATCTTCGTTAAGGTAATATAAGCGTCAGAGAATACAGTCTTCTGTTTAACTCTTTGTCCAGGTACGCTCCTAATGTAGTAGCTACTATGGACGATAGAGTTCATTGGTATGTGTATATATTGGATCCATATTTGGTTAGGGATTGTACTATTACTTCTTTGAATAGAGACATGGATATAACGAAGATACGGGCTTTTGCACAGAAGATGGAGGATTAGAGGTAAAGGAAAAGAACACAAGAATTTGAAAGAGGACCGTCAAAGAGGGCTAAACCTATGGGATAGTTCATGGCGTCACAAGGAGAATTTAGGCCTCGGGTTTTTAATAGACTGCCTAGACCATACTTTTCTTATTCTACAGCAGGTACTCCATCCCAATTTCGAGGGTTTAGAGGCAGTCAAGTTAGGTAAAGTAGTGGGATTCAAGGTTCACAAATAGCAGGGTATCAAGAACAAGGAAGTATTAACCAATCAAGGTTTTCACGTCAGCCATGTCAGCACTGCAAAAAGTTTCATCTAGGTGCATGTCGGCTTGGGACAGATGCTTGTTTCTTGTGTGGTATGTCAGGTTACATAATGAGAGAGTGCCCACGGAGGGGCACAGGTAGTATGGCGTGACCTACTGGATCAACCGTTGCATCATCCTTATCAGGTGTATAGCCTACTGGGCGTGGTAGAGGTGTTTGAGGAGCAGCTAATTCTAGTGTAGTCCAAAATTTTACCTATGCTTTAGCGGATCGACAGAATTTGGAGGCTTCTCTTGATGTGGTTACAGGTACATTATCCATCTTTTCACATAATATATATGCATCGATTGATCTGGGCTCTACCCTATCATATGTCACTCCATTGATTGCTGAAAAACTCAAAAGAACACTGAAATTACTATTCAATCCATTTGAAGTATCTACACCCGTTGGTGACTCTATTATAGCTAAGAGAGTCTATCGTAATTGTGTAGTAACTGTTTGTGATGACGATTCGTTCTCTGATATTATTGATCTATAGATGGTAGATTTTGATGTTATAATAGGTATGGATTTGTTGGCTTCTTGTTATGCCACAATAGATTGCCGAGCTAAGAAGGTACATTTCTATTTTCCTCAAAAGACCATCCTTGAATGTACGGGTAATGTTGGAGCACCGAGAGGTAAATTTATTTCTTATATTAAAGCAAATAAAATGATATCCAAGGGGTACATATTCCATCTAGTAAGAGTGCGAGATATTGATGTGAAGCCACTAACTCTTCAATCGGTTCTAGTGGTAAATGAATTCCTTGATGTATTTCCTAAAGATCTTTCAGGTTTTCCTCCAGAACGGGAAGTAGAGTTTGGTATCAATATGATTCTAGGTACTCAACCTATCTCTATTCCTCCGTATAGAATGGCCCCGACAGAGTTACGAGAATTGAAGGAGCAATTAAAAGACTTGCTGGAAAAGGGATTCATAAGGCCTAGTATGTCCCCTTGGGGTGCACCAGTGTTATTTGTACGAAATAAAGATGGCACGTTGAGAATGTGTATTGATTATTGGCAACTGAATAAGTTAACAGTCAAGAACAAATACCCCCTCCCCAGAATTAACGATTTGTTTGATCAATTACAGGGTGCCAAATGCTTCTAAAAGATTGACTTAGGGAATAAGATATACCCAAGATATCTTTCCGAACACGGTATGGTCATTATGAGTTTTTAGTTATATCATTTGGGCTAACAAATGCACTAGCAGTTTTTATGGATTTGATGAATAGGGTGTTTAAGCCATTCTTAGATGTGTTCGTGATAGTGTTTATAGATGATATTCTGGTTTATTCAAGATCAAAAGAGCACCATGCTAATCACTTACGGCAGGTGTTACAGATTCTTCGTGATCATAAGTTATATGCAAAGTTCTCTAAATGTGAATTTTTGTTAAAATCTGTAACATTCTTAGGTCATATTGTATCGGATGAAGGAATAAAGGTTGATACTCAAAAGATAGAAGTTGTGAAGAATTTTCCAAGACCTACAATGCCTACAAATATTTATAGTTTTCTCGAGTTGGCAGGTTATCATAGAAGATTTGTTGAAGGGTTTTCTTCCATTTTGACATCTTTAACAAAGCTAACACACAAGGCAACCAAGTTTTAGTGGAATGATGCATGTGACAAGAGTTTCCAAGATCTGAAGGATAAGTTGACTGCTGCACCTCTATTGGTACTTCTAGAAGGCACAAAAGGGTATGCGGTATATTGTGATGCTTTAGGAGTCGGCTTAGGATGTGTATTGATGCAACACCATAATGTAATAGATTATTCCTCAAGACAGTTGCGGCCACATAAGAGAAATTATCTGACACATGATCTTGAGCTAGCAGCAGTGATATTTGATTTAAAGATATGGTGCCACTACTTGTATGGGGTTCACGTTGACATATATACCGATCAAAAGAGTTTGCAGTATATTTTCATGTAGAAGGACCTCAATTTGAGGTAGCGGCGGTGGCTAGAACTACTAAAAGATTATGATATCGATATCTTATACCATCTGGGAAAAGCAAATGTGGTAGCCGATGCATTAAGCTGCAAAGCAATAGGAAGCACTGATGGCCATCTCACGAAAAAGCAAGGTATAGTCAAGGATCTACATCAACTACCTATCTTGGGGGTTCTTCTTCTTGAAGCTCCAAATGAAGGAATTATAGTGCGAAATGCGGCAGAATCTTCATTAGTAGCTGAAGTGAAGGAAAAACAGTATGCAGATCCTCTTTTATCGCAGCTGAAAGAGAATGTACAACAAGGGTTGACAAAGGCATTTGATCTTACACAAGAGGGAGTACTTCAGTGCCAAGGTAGATTTTGTGTACCCAATGTAGACAAGCTAATGAGATGAATTATGGTAGAGGCACATCATTCATGGTATTCTATTCATTAGAGAGCAACCAAAATGTATCATGATTTGAAAGAAATGTTTTGGTGGGGTAACATGAAGAAGAACATTGCAGAATTCGTAGCCCAATATCCAAATTGTCAATAAGTAAAAGTAGAGCATAAGAAGGCTGGAGGTTATATGCAATGCATAAATCTTCTAATCTGGAAGTGGGATATGATCAACATGGATTTCAAATTTGATTCCATATGGGTAATAGTTGACAGGCTTACCAAGTCGGCACACTTTCTACCCGTCAAGACCACCTACACAGCTGAAGATTATGCGAGGTTGTATGTTAAAGAGATAGTTCAACTACACGGAATTCCAATCTCCATTACATCATACAGGGGAGCTCAATTGACTGCACAATTTTAGAAGTCTTTTCAGAAAAGTTTGGGAACCCAAGTGAATTTAAGTACGATTTTTCATCCTCAAACAGATCTACTAGTAGAACATACCATACAAACACTTGAAGATATGCTACGAGCTTGCGTGTTGGACTTTAAAGGTAGTTGTGATGATCATTTATCTCTTATTGAATTTGCCTAAAATAATAACTACCATTCAAGTATCAAAATGGCACCTTACGAAGCTTTATATAGAAGATAGTGTAAAACACTAATTGGATGGTTTGAAGCGGGTGAAACTGTCTTATTTGGGCCAGATCTTGTTCATCAAGCTATGGATAAGGTTAAGGTGATAAAACAGCAGCTACAAATGGCCCAAAGTCGGCACAAGTCATATGCCCATGTTAGAAGAAGGGGGCTAGAATTTGCCATAGGTGATTGGGTATTCTTGAAAGTGTCACTAATGAAAGGGGTTATGAGATTTGGGAAGAAGGGAAAGCTGAGTCCACGTTATATAGGGCCGTATAAAATTGTCCAAAGATTTGGTAAAGTTGTGTATGAATTAGAACTACCCCAAGAACTCTCCACAGTTCATCCAGTGTTTCATGTTTCAATGCTTCAGAAGTGTATAGGAGATCCATCTCATATTTCTCCCACTGAAGATGAACAAGTTACAAGAGATCTCACCTATGAAGAAGTACCTATTGCTATTCTGGATCGACAAGTTAGGAGGTTAAGAAATAAAGAAGTAGCTTCTGTAAAAGCGCTTTGGAAAAATCAGAAAGTAGAAGAAATCACATGGGAAGCCGAGGAAATGTTGAAGTCTAAGTACCCGCATTTATTTCAAATCGAAGAGAAAGTACAAGATGCTGAATTGGAGCAATAACAAGTAAGTATATATACGTATTATATGTATGTGATAATATAAAGAATGAACTTAGACTTGAACTTGTTTAGATTGGATAACGTTACTAACATTCGAGGATGAATGCTCCTAATGAGGGAAGGATGTAACACCCCGTACATTTTCAAACTTATTTGACTACCTTAACATTTATGGAATTATTTAAACTTGAGATAGTTGGTGTATTACCCACTAAATTTGTTGGGCTAAATTAATATTATGCTAATGGGCTCAACTGAGGTCCAAAAATTAAGTAAAAATACATAGGCCCAAAAAGAAAGATGATAGATTTAAAAATGGACCAAGTATACTTAGACTTTTTGACCAAATAACTGGGTAAGGGAGAACACAAAGAGGCGGTTAAGGGGGGACTTTATAAGGCTGAAATTCATCTTATTTTCAACACATTTCACTTGCCAAAAATCAGATTTTCAATTAAGCATTTTTTCCTCTCTCAAACCCTAGCCACCCTAATTTTCTCCAAGGAGTTTTGGAAAAATCTTCCACTTGAAAGCCTTGGTAAGTGTTTACCCTTATAGATTAATATATTATGTGCATAATAGGTTGTGTAAATTATGTTGGGTATGTTTAAAAAGTGTTGAGCAGTCGACTTTTGCTAAATCTGTAAAGGATTTACCCTCTATGTCGTTTAAACTTGGAAGGGTACTTAAGGTCTTGAAGGAACTGAATTAGATGGATGAAATTTCAGTATTTTAAAGTGTGGTACGGTACCTAAGTCATTACTCCTTGTGTATGACTTGTGGAAATGTTTATACGTAATTGTGCATGGAACGTTTGGCGTAGTGAAAGAAGAATACTTTCTTGTTATGTTAAAGTGAATTCTGAAACTGTGTGGACTATTTTTGGTATATTTTTGTGGAATTTACTTATGTGACTTGATGGAATAAAAATGTGGAGTTGCATTGAGGTAAAAATGTGAAGTATGCACTTGGTGGGAAATCTTGTTGGTTTATGACGTCTATGTTGATGTGTGGACTGTTTTGGTATTATTGGTGTTGTGAGGCAGTAAATTGTATTGTAGGAGAGTGGAATGAAGTTATATGGTAGTAGAAAGGAAGGTGGAATTATATACCATGTGTTTGGGATGTTGGATAGTTTTTACTTCTCGTCAAGTAGTTAATTATTACCTTGTGAACTGGCAATGTAATTAGCTTTTAATGTTAGCTTCATTACGTACTTGTGTTGTAGAGTAATGCTTTAAGGAAAATCTGAATTGTTGTAGTCACATGTTGGAAAGATAAGGTATGTAAGGTTACTCTTTTTTGTATCCTTTGGCCGCACCTATTGTTCACATCGTTACTAAACTTTTTTCCACTCCGAAGTGTTTTAAAGTATCTTATTTCAGGTTTGTTAACAATTGTTATTCGCATCTCTTATTGTTGACTATTGTTCCAAATCTCCAGTAATGTTATGACCACCGATGTAACAATCTCACAAAAACTAAAGAAGTGAAGTAATGTATATTTGGTTGAGTACGGGTGGTAGCTCTAGGGGCGAAAGCCTAGCTCGAGCTGATCCCATTTGATTATTGGATACAGGGGGTAGCTCTGCGGGTGAAAACCTAGCTTGAGCTGAAACTAATTTATTGATTTATGGGTGGTAGCTCTGGGGATATAATCCTAGCTCCAGCCGATCCCAATGTTATTTACCACTGATCAGTTGGTCCCGGACATTGTATAATGTATATTGATATGAGGATAAAAGGAAAGAAATGAATGTAATGTACATGGTTCCACATATACAGTACGGTGGTATATCAGTATTATCTATTCACTTGTATTTGATTTCATTTGAGTTCCTATATTTCATACAGTTACTTATAGCCTTACATCCTCAGTACATTATTTCGTACTGACGTCCCTTGGAGGACCTACCTTATTTGCTGCAGGCACAGGAGCTAGTAGACCTTCACAGTAGGGTATGGGTCATCTACAGACTTTTGGTGAGCTCCAGGTTGATTCGGGGCTTTCCGACTCATTTGTATATATTTTTGATACTGTGTAGTAGTTGTATAAGGCGGGGACTTGTCCCGACCATAGTCATAGTTATATATCTTTTAGAGGCTTTGTAGACCTTGTAAAGTCGAACGTAGAAGTGTCTTAACTTTTAGACGTTGTTTCCCCAACGGCCAAGTCTCGTATCTGTTTTACACATCTTTATATGACTTCTGTCCTCGATATATTATATCTGCATGTGGCAGAATTTTTGTTCACTTAATGGCATGCATATGATTGTACACGATCATAGGTTGGTTCTATCGGTCCTTTTCAGCTACGGGTGCCTGTCCGCCCCAATGGGATTTGAGGCGTGACACAAAGCCACCCCGCTAGCATCACACATAACCTCAACAAGCATCGTCCAATCTGGTGAAACAATTATAGGGACTGAAATCAACTTCTCTTTCAGACACTCAAATAATTTTAGACATGCCTCATCGAACACAAAATTCACCTCCTTCTCTAAAAGCTTGCAGAACGGATTAATAATTTTTGAGAAGTCTTTGATGAATCTTCTATAAAATCCTGCATGTCCCAAGAAACTTTGAATTCCTTTCACGGAGATAGGTGGAGGTAACTTTTCAATCACCTCAATATTTTCCTTATCAACTTTAATACCTTTCTTTGAGATTTGATGCTCCAATATGATACCCTTAGTTACCATAAAATGGAATTTTTCCCAATTTAGCACTAAGTTGCACTCCTCGCATCTTTGCAGTACATTAGCAAGGTGTGCCAAGAAATCATCAAATGAGTCTCCCACAATAGAAAAATCATCCATAAAAACCTCAATAGTGTCTTCCACCATGTCGGAGAAAATAGACATCATGCAACGTAGGAAAGTGGCCGGTGCATTACATAAACCGAAGGGAATCCTTTTAAACGCAAATGTCCCGTATGGACAAGTGAAAGTGGTCTTCTCTTGGTCTTTGGGAGAAGTGAAAATCTGATTGTACCCCGAATAGCCATCGAGAAAACAATACCATCCACTACCAGCAGGACGGTCTAACATCTGACCTATGAAGGGCATAGGAAAATGATCTTTTTCTGTCCAAGAATTTAGCTTTCGATAATCCATGCAAACTCTCCATACAATAACTGGACTCATTAGGATTAACTCATTCTTGTCGTTTGGAAATTCCTCCCTTCTTGGGTACACATTGAACTGGGCTCACCCACTTGCTATCAGCAATAGGGTAAACCACACCTGCATCTAACCACTTGATGATTTCTTTCTTTACAACCTCTTGCATAGGTGGGTTTAGATGATGTTGGTGCTCAATGCTCGGTATGCACTCAGGATCAAGTTGAATTTTGTGAGTGCAAGGTATGCACTCAGGATCAAGTTGAATTTTGTAAGTGAAAATACCGGGTGGAATCCCTATAATATCAGTAATGGACCAACCAATGGCCCTCTTAAATTTTTTCAATATCGAAACTAGAGCCTCTACTTTCCACTCCACTAATTTAGCGAAAATATTCACAGGCAAGGTATTGTTGGCTCCCAAAAATATGTAGCGAAGGTGAGCCAGAAGAGCCTTAAGCTCCAGAACTGGAGGCTCCTTAATAGAAGGACGAGTTGGTGGGGTCACCCTATTCTTCAAATCAAGATCAAGTTTCTTTGGAGCATAAGTGTATGATCCCTTACCAGTGAGTGCACCAACCATCTCATTGTTTTCCTCAATACCATCGCTATTGAAATTCATAATCACAGCCGTAAGAGATTCTACTCCCAACCTTTCTTCAAGAGACACGACAATATCACTATCCTCAACCGCATCTATTACCGAAATTACCTGAATATCTTTTGGTTGCTTCATGGAACGATAAACATTGAAAGTTACTTATTTATCATTTAACCTGAATTTCATCTGCCCTATTTCCATATCGACCAACGCACGACCAGTGGCAAGGAATAGTCTTCCCAGTATGATGGGAACCTCAAAATCAACTTCACAATCTAGGATCACAAAGTCAACCGAAAATATGAATGATGTAACTTTTACCAAAACATCATACAAAATGCCCACCAGTTTTTTTACAGTCCTATCTGCCATGAAAAGTCTCATAGAAGTTGGTTTTGGTGCTCCCAACCCCAACTGCTTGAAAACATCTAACGGCATTAGGTTAATGCTAGCACCCAAATCATAAAGTGCTTTAGCAAAGTTGTAAGACCCAATCGTACAAGGAATTATGAAAGCTTCTGGGTTCTCCTTATTTTCAACTAGGGAATGCGAAGCAACTGCAATACAATGATATAAGTTATCTGTTGGCTCAAAACTGACAATTCTCTTTTTCGTCACCAAGTCTTTCATGAACTTCGCGTAACCTGGCATCTGTTCCAATGCCTCACCAAGAGGGATGTTTACCGACAACTCTTTTAACATTGTAATAAGCTTTTGATATTTACCTTCCTTAGCCTTCTTTTTCAATCTTTGAGGAAAGGGAGGAGAAGGTCGTGGGATAGTTTTTAGCATTTGTGGGACATTAATTTTTGGCCTCTTTTTAGATTTTGCCTTTTTGCCAGTATAATAAGGATTTGGAACTGTTTTGAGCTTTGAATTATCCAGCTCTATCTTAGTTTCTACATCAAATATCATTGGCTCATTGTTCTTACTAGTATCCACATGTATAGATGGATCTGTTATGCATTTCCCGCTTCTAGTAGTAATGGCCAGACAATGACTATCATTCTTCAAATTCTGGATGGTGTTGCTTGGAAGGGTACCTAGATGACGTTGGTTCAATGCCACCGATATCTTCTCAAATTATTCCTCCACTTATTTAATAGTAGTCAAATGAGATTCTACCTTCTAACTTATTCCCAAGATGTCTGACCTAATCTCTTTCAGGCAATGTTCTTGACTCTCTGACCCTTTCACCAGTTTATTGAAAAGGGCTTCCATTCTTGAATTTCCAGAGTCAGCATCACGATTTCCTGGTGGAACATATACGCCACTCTTCTCTTTATAATCATCCTTCTACCTCCAATCACCATCACGATCTCGTTCTCTATCTCTATATCGCGACTTGTTGTAATTGTCTCCATAGTAATTCCAACCTTGATTCCCTTTCCTTGCATTCCAAGAGTCTTGATTAGACCCTTGGCCCTTGGCTTGAAAACCCACCATATCTTGATCAAGGTACTTAGCCTCCTCATCAGATTCACTATCATTATGCCTAGGTGTTTTACCTTGTACACCTACAACATGCACTTTCTCAGCATCTCTGGCCGCTATCTGTTTAGCTAATAAACAAATTTCTATCCTCAGCTGAGTGACCTCTTGAGCTATAGATTCGTCCAAAGGCCATTGTGCTGCTGAGGCTCCAATAGCATATGTGCCAGCAGGCATTTCTGCCTCCCGAGTATGCCATCCTCGGTTGGTCTTAGTGATACGATCTAATATCTCCAAAGCTCGTTCCCATCTCAGACTCATGAATGCTCCACCAGCGATAGTATCTTCTACTACCTTCGTGTTGGAATTTAAAGCCCTGTAGAAGATTTCAAGTACATTCCTACCACTCATCCTATGATTTGGCACATTCTGTAGCTTCTTATTTAACCTTATCCATGTCTCATAGAGTGCTTCATAATGTAGTAGTATGAAGTTATAAATTTCATCCTTCAACTGTAGCATCTTTGAAGGTGGAATTCCAGAAATTGATTTCTTAACTCTTGCCAAGTAGTGATGGAACCTCATGGTAATTTTGCCAACCATAATGTCGCTTCTCCTGTTAGATAGAATGGAAACAATCTCAATCGAATAGCCTCTTGGTCAACTCTAGGCAAATTATATGAAATGCAGACCCCCACAAAATTCATCACGTGCATGTTTGGATCATCAGTAGGAAGATAGTTGAACACACCCTTCAAGTTTAGCAGGTGAATCATGACACTTGTAATATCAAACTTAGTGCCCTGAGGTAACTCTGGTGGAATAATGGTACTAGTCTTTATTGGCTCAAAATAGGCCACATATTCTTCCTCAGGATCATCATAAACTGGCACATGGGGTCTTTGAAGTGGTTGGTTATCTCTCAGTCTTCTTTGTCTCTCTTCAGCCTCAGCCAGTTGCTGGGCTGCCTCTTACATAGCTCGATTATCTCTCTCTGCTTGCCTAAGAGCAGCTTATCTAACTTGCTCTTCTCATGTTAACTGAGCCGTAGTTTGATCTGCTGCTTCATGACCAACTAGCTGAATTGGTTGATTATGAATGTCTCCCAAAGTGGCAGGATCCTGAACTTTATCAGTATTCACCATTCTTCAATTAGCTCTCATAGTCCTCTCTATTTCAAGATCAAGTGGAATCAGGGGATTGCCTTGACCCCTAGTATAGGGTATACACCGGGGTGTGCCCTTAAAAGTATAGAAAAACAATACCAATCAACTCCAAAAAATAAACTAATCAACTCTATAACCGTACTCCCCGGTAACGGCGCCAAAATTTGATGTCGCACAAAATATGTCTCCTAAGAAGTATAAAGCGGTTGCTGTATCAAATATAGAACCCAACTAGGTTGGGATCGATCCCACAGGGAATAAGACGGAATTAGGTTGAGTTATTGTCTGAGTAATTGATAAGTAAGTAAAAAGGTGGAAGTATTTGTAAGCAAGTAGTACTAGTAACAAGTGTTGATTCTTTGTGTCACACCTCAAATCCTATTGGGCCAGACTGGCACCCAAAGCCGTTAAGGCCCGAGAGAACCAACCTATGATCGTATACATTCATATGCATGTCACTAAGTGAACAACATTCTATCATATATAGATACAAGATATCAATGACGGAAGTCATGGAAACACATTCAAATAGATATGAGACTTGGTCGTTAGGGCCTCCATGTCAAAAAGGTAATACATTCCTTCATTTGTCTTACAACGTCTACAAAGCCTCTAATAGATACATAACCAGTCCTAAATTTGGGACAATTCCCCGCTTTATACAACTGTTACACAGTACTAAAACAAGTATATACAAAGGACTCGAAAATCCCCAAACCAATTTGGAGCTCACCAACAGTCTGTAGATGACCCGTGTCCTACTGTGAAGGTCTACTAGCTCATGTGCCTGCAACAAGTAAGGTAGGTCCCCCAAGGGACGTCAGTACGAAAGAATGTATGGAGTATGTAAGTCTATAAGTAACTGCATGAAATATGAGAACCTCAATGGAATCAAATACAAGTGAATGGACAATATTGATAAACCACCGTATTGTATGTATGGAACCATGTACATTGCCTTCATTACTTTCCTTTTAAGTTCATATCAATATCATCATCAATCATACAATGCCTGGGACCAACTGATCAGTGGTAAATAACATTGGGATCGACTTAAGCTAGGCTTATGCCCCCAGAGCTGCCACCATAATCAATAAAGCAGGTTCGGCTCGAGCTAGGTTTTCACCCCCAGAGCTGCCCCCTTTGTACAATAAATCAGGTTTGACTCGAGCTAGGATTTTGCCCCAGAGCTTCCCCCTGTACTCAATCATCAACCATATATGCATTACTTTACTTTTGAGATTGATACATTGGTGGTCATAACATTATTGGAATTTTGGAACAATAGTCAATGAATAAGAGACATGTGAATAACAATAGCTAACAATCTGAAATGAGATACTTTGAAATATTTAAGAGTAGAAACAAGTTCGGTAACAATGAGAACAATAGGTGCATCCAAAGGATACGAAAAACAATAACCTTACATACCTTATCCTTCCAACGTGTGACTATAACAGTTCAACTCTTCCTTAATATGAATACATAATGGAGCTTACATTAATAGTCAACTACATGACAAGTTCATAAGGTGATAATAAATTACTCGACTGCCATATAACTTCATTCTACCCTCCTACAATACAATTTACTGCCTCACCATACCAACAACACCAAACCAGTCCACATATCAACTTAGATATCACAAACCAATAGGAATTCACACAAAGTTTATACTTTACATCTCCTTCTCAAGACACCATCACATTTACTCCATCAAGTCACCTAAATACCTTTCACAACAACACATTAAAGAAAATCCATAGTTGATACAATCCAAAATGCCTCCGAACTACCCCCTTAGAGCTTTCCAAAAGGTACCATGAGTTGGTGAATGCGTCTAAGATGGGTAGGGGGGCCTTGGGGGTCAAAGAGATGCAAAAACAAGCCAAAAGTGGTTCTGGAAGGACCTGCAGAGAAACCTGCAACCGCAGTTTCCCTTTTGGCCCTGTCCAGGGCCACCTGCGAAGTCACCTGCGCTGGCAGGTGGCTCATCCGCGAAGGTGGATGCCCAATTTGGGTAAAATGAGTCATTTTTGTGTCCATTATTGTAATAAATGGTCCATGGCCATAAGTAAGCTTCTATTTTCATATTTTAGGTTAAATTTCATGCCAACGAACAATTATGGTTTCAAAATGTACATGAACATCACCAAAACTATATTCTCCTTTCACTACACCACAAGTTCCATGCACAATTTCATAACAACATTTCCACATGTCATACACAAGGAGGAAACAATTTAGGGACATAAACACATCCTAACATGTTGAAATTTCATCCATCAAATTCACTTCCTTCAAGACCTTAAGTCCCCTTTCAAGTTTAAACCTCATAGAAGGCAAATCCTTTAATAAAGAAGCAAAAATGGATTGCTTCACAACACCTTTTACACATAACCAACATGATATACACAACCCCTCATGCATATAATATATTAAATCATAAGAGTAAACACTTACCAAGGCTTGCAAAGGGAATATCTTGTCCAAAGGGGTGATTGCTTAGGGTTTGAGACAGTAAAATATCTCTTGGAGAAATCTAAAATTTTGAAAGTGTTTTATGGTGATTAAAAGCTGAATTTTAGCCTTATATAGTCCCTCAAAATCACCTCTCTTTATGGCCATCCTTATCAAAACTTTTGCTCAAAGATGAGGTGTTTTCTTGGTCAAATCTAGAATGAATCATTTCCTTTTTGGGCCATGTCTTATTTACTTAATTGTTTGGGCCTCAGTTGAGCCCAATAGCCCAATATTAATTTATCCCAATAAAGTTAGTGTGTAATACACCAACTATCTCAAGTTTCAATAATTCCATAAATGTTAAGGTGGTCAAATAAGTTCGAAAAGGTACGGGGTGTTACATCCTTTCCCCCTTAGGAACATTCGTCCTCGAATGTTAGTAACATTTTCCAATTTAAACAAGTTCAAGTCTAAGTTCAGACTTTATATTATCACATACACATAATACTTATATATACTTACTTGTTATTGCTCCAACTCCGCATCTTGAACTTTCTCTTCGGTTTGAAATAAATGTGGGTACTTAGATTTCATCGTTTACTCGGCTTCCCATGTGATTTATTCTACTTGTTGATTTTGCCAAAGCACTTTTACAGAAGCTACTTCTTTATTTCTTAACCTCTTCACTTGTCGATCCAGAACAACAATAGGTACTTCTTCATAGGTGAGATATTCTATAATTTGTACATCTTCAGTGGGAACAATACGAGATGGATCTCCTATGCAATTCTGTAGCATTGAAACATGAAACACTGGATGAACTGTGGAGAGTTCTTGGGGTAGTTCTAATTCATACGCAACTAGACCAAATCTTCGGATAATCTTATATGGCCCTATATAACGTGGAATCAGCTTTCCTTTCTTTCTAAATCTCATCACCCCTTTCATTAGTGATACTTTCAAGAATACCCAATCATCTATGACAAATTCTAGCCCCCTTCTTCTAACATCGGCATATGATTTGTTCCAACTTTGAGCCATTTATAGCCGCTGTTGTATCATCTTAACCTTATCCATAGCTTGATGAACAAGATTTGGCCCAAATAAGGTAGTTTCACCCGCTTCAAACCATCCAATTGGTGATCTACACTTTATTCCATATAAAGCTTCATAAGGCGTCATTTTGATACTTGAATGATAGCTATTATTGCAGGCAAATTCAATATGAGATAAATGATCATCCAAAATACCTTTAAAGTCCAATGTGCAAGCTCGTAGCATATCTTCAAGTGTTTGGATAGTAGGTTCTGCTTGTAAATCTGTCTGAGGATGAAAAGTTGTGCTTAATTTCACTTGGGTACCCAAACTCTTCTGAAAAGACTTTCAAAAATTTGTAGAAAATTAAGCTCCCCTGTCCGATATAATAGAGATTGGAATTCCGTGCAATCGAACTATCTCTTTAATATACAACCACACATAATCTTTAGTTGTGTAGGTGGTCTTGACTGGTAGAAAATGTGCTGACTTGGTAAGCTTGTAAACTATTACACATATGGAGTCAAATTTCCGAAATGAACGAGGCAAACCTGTAATGAAATCCATGTTAATCATGTCCCACTTCCAGATTGGAAAATTTATACATTGCATATAACCTCCAGGCCTCTGATGCTCTACTTTTACTTGTTGATAATTTGGACATTGGGCTACAAATTCTGTAATGTTCTTCTTCATGTTACCCCACCTAAACATTTCTTTCAAATCATGATACATTTTGGTTGCTACCGGATGAATAGAATTCCGTGAATGATGTGCCTCTACCATAATTCATCTCCTTAGCTCATCTACATTGGGTACACACAATCTACCATGGAATTGAAGTACTCCCTCTTGTGTAAGATCAAATGCCCTTGTCAAACCTTGTTGCACATTCTCCCTCAACTGCAGTAAAATAGGATCCGCATACTATTTTTCCTTCACTTCAGCTACTAATGAAGATTCTGCCGCATTTTGCACCATAATTTCTTGATTTGGAGTTTCAAAAAGACGAACCCCAGATGCCTAATTGATGTAGATCCTTGACTATACCTTGCTTTTCCGTGAGTTGGCCATCATTGCTTCCTATTTCTTTACGGATTAATGCATCGGCTACTACATTTGCTTTCCCTGGATGGTATAATATACCAATATCATAATCTTTTAGTCGTTCCAGCCACCTCCGCTACCTCAAATTTAGATTCTTCTACCTGAAAATATACTGCAAACTCTTATGATCAGTATATATGTCAACATGAACCCCATACAAGTAGTGGCACCATATCTTTAAAGCAAATATCATAGCTGCTAACTCAAGATCATGTGTTGGATAATTTCTCTCATGTGGACGTAACTACCTTGAGGTATAAGCTATTACATTACGATGCTGCATCAATACATATCCTAAGCTAACTTCTTAAGCATCACAATACACCGTATACCCTTTTGTGCCTTCTAGAAGTACCAATACAGGTGTAGAAGTCAATTTATCCTTCAGATCTTGGAAACTCTTCTCACATGCATCATTCCATTGAAATTTGGTTTCCTTGTGTGTTAGCTTTGTTAAAGGTGCCGAAATAGAAGAAAACCCTTCAACAAACCTTCTATAATAACCTGCCAACCCAAGGAAACTACGAATCTCTGTAGGCTTCGTAGCTCTTGGCCAATTCTTCATAGCTTTTAGCTTTTGTGTATCAACCCTTATTCCTTTATCCGACACAATATGACCCAAGAATGCTACAGATTTTAACCAAAATTCACATTTAGAGAACTTTGCATATAACTTACGATCATGAAGAATCTGTAACACCTGTCGTAAGTGATTAGCATGGTCCTCTTGTGATCTTGAATAAATAAGAATATCATCTATAAACACTTTCACGAACACATCTAAGAGTGGCTTGAACACCCTATTCATCAAATCCATAAAAACTGCTGGTGCATTTGTTATCCCAAATGACATAACTAAAAACTTATAATGACCATACCATGTTCGGAAAGCTATCTTGGGTATATCTTTTTCTCTAACCCTTAATTGATGATAACCTGATCTCAGGTCAATCTTTGAGAAACAGTTGGCACCCTGTAATTGACCAAACAAATCATCAATTCTGGGGAGGGGATATTTGTTCTTGAATGTTACCTTATTCAATTGCTGATAATCAATGTACATTCTCAACGTGCCATCTTTCTTCCATACAAATAACACTAATGCACCCCAAGGGGTCATACTAGGCCTTATGAATCTCTTTTCCAGTAAGTCTTTCAATTACTCCTTCAATTACCTTAGCTCTGCTGGGGCCATTCTATACGGAGGAATAGAGATAGGCTGAGTGCCTGGAATCACATCAATAAAAACTCTATCTCCCATTATGGAGGCAAACCTGGAAGATCTTCAAGAAATACGTCAAGGAATTCATTTACCACTGGAACTGATTGAAGAGTTGGTGGCTTCACATCGGTATCTTGCACTCTTACTAGGTGGAATATGTACCCCTTGGATATCATTTTCCTTGCCTTAATATAGGAAATAAATTTACCTCTCGGTGCTCCAATATTACCTCTCCATTCAAGGACTGTCTTTTGTGGGAAATGGAAATGTACCTTCTTAGCTTGGCAATCTACCGTGGCATAAAAAGAAGCCAACCAATCCATACCCATTATAACATCAAAATCTACCATTTCCAGTTCAATAAGATCAGCCAACGTATCGTGACCACAAACAGTTACTATACAATTACGATAGACTCTCTTAACTATAATAGACTCACCAACGGATGTGGATACTTCAAATGGCTTAGCTAATAATTATGGGTTTCTTTTGAATTTTTAGCAATCAATGGAGTGACATATGATAGGGTAGAGCCCGGATCAATCAATGCATACACATTATGTGAAAAGATAGATAAGGTACCTATAGCCACATCAGGAGAAGCCTTCGAATTCTGCCGATCTGCTAAAGCATAAGTACGGTTCTGTACTCCAATAGAATTAGCTGCTCCTCTAGAACCTCTACCACGCCCTATAGTCTAAACACCTGACGATGATGATGCGACGGCTGATCCCGTAGGTCGCACCATACTACCCATGCCCCTTTGTGGACACTCTCTCATTATGTGCCCAAACATACCGAAACAAAAGCAAATATTCATTCCAAACCAACATTCACCTAAATAAAGTTTTCCACAGTGCTGACATGACTGACGATAAAACCTCTATTGGTTCATACTTCCTTGTTCTATCCCACTACTTTGCCAAACTTGGCTACCTCTAAACCCTCAAAATTGGGATGGAGTACCTGCTGTAGAATAAGAAAATTATGGTCTAGGCAGCCTATTAAAAATCCAAGGCCAAAATTCTCCTTGGGACGCCATGAACTATCCTATAGGTCTAGCCCTCTTTGACGGTCCTCTTTCAAATTCTTACGTCCTTCTCCTTTGCCTCTGATCCTCCATCTTCTGTGCAAAAGCTTGTATCCTAGTTATATCCATATCTATATTCAAAGAAGCAATAGTAAAATCCCTAACCAAATATAGGTCTAAGCAATCCATATACCAGTGAACTCTATCGGCCATAGTAGCTATTGCATTAGGAGCGTACCTGGCCAAAGAGTTAAGCCGAAGACTGTACTCTCTGACGCTCATATTCCCTTGAAGAAGATTTAAGAATTGCTCTGCACGAGCCTCTTGAATCTCATATGGAAGGTAATGATCAAGGAATGCCACTTTGAATTCTTCTCAACTAGCTGGAAGTGCACCGATACCCCTAGATCGTTTCCAATCTTCGTACCATAATATAGCCTCTCCTTTTAGTCTATATGCTGCAAGCTCAACTGTTTCTATACCAGATACATGTATAACATCTAAATCCCTTTGAATTTGGTCCATGAATTCTTGCGGGTCTTTATTAAGATTTGACTCGGTGAACGTGGGAGGGTCTAATTTCAAAAAATTCTGTGTCCGACGGCTAGCTGCCCTATCCGCATCGTTATTACTTATAGTTTGACCAGATTGTCCTTGATTTAGTGCAGCAACTATATGAGTCAACATTTTCACCACATTCCTTAATCCTACTCAGTAGCATTAACATGTGGTTCTGGGGATACTCCTCTCCTTCTAGACTCTCTGGGAGGTAGAAGAGTAGAAGAAGCCCACAATCCAAACTCATTTTCAGCTTTACGTTGATTAACTTGTTCAGGTGGTGATTTAGTGGTCCCTTTTCAGGCATCCATGTATACCTTCTTACCTCTACCCCTACCTCTTCTTGTAATTGGCATTTTACTATACTGAAGAAACAGAAACACAGAACGAATTCAGTGATTGAATATGATTCCATCTACAACTTTGACTCTATTGCACGATCTAGGAAATGAAGAAAATAAACAACTCCTAAAGGTCCCATAGCCTCCTACTTATAAATGTGGTGCACAACACATCCATAAGCAAGACTCTACTCAGACACAGCTTTGTAGACACCCTAGGATGACCTGCTCTGATACCACTTTTGTCACACCTTAAATCCCATTGGGGCGGACTGGCACCCAAAGCCGTTAAGGCCCGAGAGAACCAATCTATGATCGTATACATTCAATGCATGTCACTAAGTGTACAACATTCTATCACAAATAGATACAAGATATCAATGACGGATGTCATGGAAAAACGTTCAAATCGATATGGGACTTGGCCGTTAGGGCCTCCATGTCAAAAAGTTAATACATTCCTTCGTTCGTCTTACAACATCTACAAAGTCTCTAACAGATACATAACCAAGCCTAAAGTTGGGACAAGTCCCCACTTTATACAACTGTTACATAGTACCAAAACAAGTATATACAAAGGACTCAGAAAGCCCTGAACCAATCTGGAGCTTACCAACAATCTGCAGATGACCCGTGTCCTGCTGTGAAGATCTACTAGCTCCTGTGCCTACAGCAAGTAAGGTAGGTCCCCCAAGGGATGCCAATATGAAAGAATGTACTGAGTATGCAAGGCTATAAGTAACAACATGAAATATGAGAACTTTAATGGAATCAAATACAAGTGAATGGACAATATTGTTAAACCACCGTACTGTATGTGTGGAACCATGTACATTTCCTTCATTACTTTCCTTTTACTTTTATATCAATATCATCATCAATCATACAATGCCCGGGACCAAATGATCAGTGGTAAATAACATTGGGATCGACTCGAGCTAGACTTATACCCCAGAGCTGCCACCCATAATCAATAAAGCAGGTTTGGTTCGAGCTAGGTTTTCACCCCCAGAGCTGCCCCCTATATCCAATAAATCAGGTTCGGCTCGAGCTAGACTTTCGCCCCCAGAGTTGCCCCCTGTACTCAATCGTCAACCATATATGCATTACTTCATTCTTTACTTTTGAGATTGATACATTAGTGGTCATAAAATTATTGGAATTTTTGAACAATAGTTAATGAATAAAAGACATGTGAATAACAATTGCTAACAAACTGAAATGAGATACTTTGAAACATTTTAGAGTAGAAACAAGTTCGGTAACAATGAGAACAATAGGTGCGGCCAAAGTATATGGAAAAGAATAACCTTACATACCTTATCCTTCCAACGTGTGACTATAACAGTTCAGCTCTTCCTTAAAGTGCTACTCTACAATATGAATACATAATGGAGCTTACATTAACAGTCAAATACATAACAAGTTCATAAGGTGATAATAAATTACTCGACTGCCATATAACATCATTCCACCCTCCTACAATACAATTTACTGCCTCACCATACCAACAACACCAAACCAATCCACATATCAACTTAGATATCACAAACAAATAGGAATTCACACCAAATTTATACTTTACATATCCTCCTCAAAACATCATAACATTTACTCCATCAAGTCACCTAAATACCTTTCACAACAACACATTAAAGACAATCCATGATTGATACAATCCAAAATGCCTTCGAGCTACCCCCTTAGAGCTTTCCAAAAGGTACCATGAGTTGGTGAATGCATCTAAGAAGGGTAGGGGGGCCTTGGGGGGTCAAAGAGATTCAAAAACAAGCCAAAAGTGGTTCTGGAAGGACCTGCAAAGCAACATGCACCCGCAGGTGGTGAGGTACGGCTGAAGGTGCCCTTTTGGCCCTGTCCAGGGCCACCTGCGAAGTAACTTGTGAGGGCAGGTGGCTCATCCGCGAAGGTGGATGCCCGATTTGGCTAAAATGAGTCATTTTGTGTACATCGTTTTAATAAATGGTCCATGGCCATAAGTATATTATCTTTTCATATTTTAGGTTAACTTTGATGCCAACGAACAATTATGGTTTCAAAATGCATATGAACATCACCAAAACTATATTCTCCTTTCACTACACCACAAGTTCCATGCACAATTTCATAACAACATTTCCATATGTCATACACAAGGAGGAAACAAGTTAGGGACATAACCACATACTAACATGTTTAAATTTCATCCATTAGATTCACTTCCTTCAAGACCTTAAGTCCCCTTTCAAGTTTAAACCACATAGAAGGCAAATCCTTTAATAAAGAAGCAATAGTGGATTGCTTCACAACACCTTTTACACATAACCAACATGATCTACACAACCCCTCATGCATATAATATATTAAATCATAAGAGTAAACACTTACCAAGGCTTGCAAAGGGAAGATCTTGTCCAAAGGGGTGATTGCTTAGGGTTTGAGAGAGGAAAATATCTCTTGGAAAAATCTAGAATTTTGCAAGTGTTTTATGGTGATTAAAAGCTGAATTTTAGCCTTATATAGTACCTCAAAATCACCTCTCTTTATGGTCATCCTTAGCCAAACTTTTGGTCAAAGATGAGGTGTTTTCTTGGTCAAATCTATAATGCATCATTTCCTTTTTGGGCCATGTCTTATTTACTTAATTATTTGAGCTTCAATTGAGCACAATAGCATAATATTAATTTAGCCCAATAAATTTAGTGTGTAATACACAAACTATCTCAATTTTCAATAATTCCATAAATGTTAAGGTGGTCAAATAAGTTCAAAAAGGTACGGGGTGTTACATTTTAGATTTGTTTTTAATATGAGAAATGCACTAGGACTGTGATCCCCAGTGATTCCTTAACTTAACCGGTTACTTGTACTGACAAAATTTTCCCACTGCATTGCATGAAAAATCTAACAAGATATGTTCATCTAAACGTCTCTCGACCTTGGTTAGACGAATTTCACTCTTCTCCTCTCGATTTCTGAGTGTTTCACTACTAGCCCTTGTCCTAGATCTCAGATAACTATCCCTGTTACAAATCAAGTTATTAGATGAAGGTTGATAGCTTCAAATATCTGTTATTATTCCTTTTTACCAATCTTTACCTCTATTTCAAGCAAGTCTAGAATACAGACGGGTTTCTAATGTTTGAAACCATTATAAGATCAATCACAATTAAGGAAATAACAATTCATGCATTCACACCAGTTCAGAATTACGTTACACATAACCTGTTTCGTTAATTCCTCATGGTTCACACAACCCTAGTTGATGAGTTTAGCTACTCCTGATTATAAGATCCCAACAAGCATTCAAAGATGAAGACATCATTGTAAACTCATAATAGAGGAAGAACTCTGATATCTCAATTATAAATAAAACCCTGGAATTGATGTTCCAAGATTACAAAATCCAACAATGTGTTTATGAACTCAAAATAATGAAAAACTATCTCAAAACAATGTAATGAATAGCTCCTGAACATAGGACAATACAGGGGTAATTTATAGATACAAAATGAATCCTATCCTAAACAAAATAGGAGAACAGAGTCGATAGTTTTCCATGGTATCGTGACTTGGTGTCGTGGAATCAAGTTACACTATGTAGGTTAGCTCCATGGAAATCAGGCACAAGTAGACATATTCAGAAGTTGATTCATGCCACCCAGTCACACCATGTAGGTAGACTCATGGCACGTGAGTCCTGTCTTTGAAATCAGACTCTTCCACTCATCTACAGGAGTCACCTATGACATAGACTTACGCCACGTAGGTTGACTCACGTGATGTGGGTCTGGCCGTGGATCACCCTTCTGGTGCAAGACCCGGTTCTTTCATCTTCAGATACTTTATTTTGGTGTGATATTCTTAACTTTATCTCCATTTTAACTTCATAACCTATTTCTCTGCAAAATAAGACATAAGACACATAATACCCACAAACATACCCAAGTTGTTTCATACTTTCCTCGTTTTAAGCATAAAAAAAATACCATGTAACCATGGCACATCAATGATAAAAGGAATTAGGAAATGAATTCCTTTCTCTCTTTCTTTCGTACAATTACTTGATTCCAATTTGTATCTGGTGATCCAAATTGGTATTTAACTCATCACTCTTCCTCATATATGTTGAATACCTATTTCACTAAAGCAGGAGTAGCCGCATCCACAGCAACACCAATAGCAGAACCCACACCATCCACTGGGGCTATACTTCAAGGCAGGCCTAGTGTTAGGGGTAGAGGTAGAAAAGGAAGATGGAGGGAAGCACCTCTTACGGGTGGAGCCCAGACAGCCAAAGGACCAGCAAGACAGAGATCATCATCCCCTCCCCTACAATAGGATGCCCTAGACTTTACTCAGAATGGAGAAGTGTTAATTAAGAAGGAATAGATGGTAGTCTCAGAGAATATGGTGCCAGCATCGAATGGTACAACCATGGTACCTTTTTTGGCCGAAGTGATTTAGCAAGTGTTGGGATTCCTGAGTACCCTGGCTGTTACTGACCATACTCTAATTATTTTGGCCTTCCTGCCCCCAGGCTTACAAAAAATTGCTACTATAGCACCAAGGATGGATAAAGGCTCTGAAAGGGAGGTGTATCCCTAATAGGTACTTGGGCCAGTGATGACTGATGGTGAGCATAGACTATTTTTGCAAGTTTATGAAGATAAAACCCCTAGTATTCTAGGGTACAGAGTTTGAGGATGCATTAGAGTTTTTGATAGACTGTCATGAACGTCTACATAAGATAGGTATTGTTAAAAAGGTATGGGGTGGAGTTTGTTTCATGAACGTCTACATAAGATAGGTATTGTTAAAAAGGTATGGGGTGGAGTTTGTTTTATTTTAGCTGCAGGATGAAGCCAATAAATAATGGAGGTCATTCGTAGAATGCAAGGATGCCTTACCTCAACATACTTGGGAATAATTTTAGAATGTATTTCTTTAGAAATAAATATGTTCCCCGCACTTATCGTGATCAGAAAAAGGATATGTTCTTAAGATTAGAGTATGGTAACATGTCTGTGGTGGCCTATGAGGCCAAATTTCATGTTTTGTTTCGTTATGCACTACAATTGATCATCTGACAGGAAGAGCAAATCAGGTACTTTATGAAGGGTCTAAATTCTTGGATTTAGATGGTTACTTTATCTGTGGATGCATTTGGTAAGTCCTTTCAGGAGGGAGTTGAGTTTGCCAAGAAGGATGAGGCACTTAATAAATAGGGAGAAGTAAAAGCAAAATAAAAGAAGGCCCAGACCTGAAGCCAGTTCAGTGGTAGTTTTTCAAAGGGTGTGGTTTTTCTCGGCCTTATAATTCAGCAATGCCTGTGTCCGCAGAGGGCCTATCTGATAGCAGTTATCAACCTTCATAAATAGGCAGCTATATACCTTCATCCTTTTTAGTTTAAAGGCCTGCTTTGGGCATCAGGTGCCACAGGTATGGGGATTTAAGACACATCATAAGGTATTATCCTAAATTCTTGTCTGTATATCAGTTAACGTAGCAATCGACTTCTAGTGCCCTAGTTATGACGGGTCATGTTGGTGGTGGAAATGATAGGGATTGTCCATAAGGTATGCGTAGTGGCCAAGTTATAGGAAGGAGTGGAAACAAAGATAACCAATATGGGGAACAGGTGGGTAGAAATGGTGAAGAGGTGGTGGTCAGGGTAGTGATAGAGCCCATCTTTATGCTGTTCTGGCTGTCTTAAAGTAGAAGCTTCTGATGCTGCGATCATATGTACTATTCTTTTCTGTGATTATATGGCTTCTGTATTGGTTGATCCCTGTTCCACTTTCCCTTATGTTTCTGTGAAATTTGCTTTAGGTTGGGACTTAGATTATGAATATCTTGATGCTCCTATGTATATATCCATGCTATTTGGCGTGTCTGTATGTGATTATTAGGTGTATCGTGCATGTCCTATGATGTTTGTGGGTTTTATGACCTTGGCAGACTTAGTGATTCTAGACATAAAGGAATTTGATATTATCTTGGGGATGAGTTAGTTGTCCCCTTATCGTGCTATTCTTGATTGTTATGCTAAAACCGTTAATGCAGCGATGTCTGGAATGGAAAATTTAGAGTGAGAGGGTACTTTTAAGCCTACTCCTATGAGGATTGTTTTCGCTATTCATGCCCAAAAATTAGTAAAGAAAGGGTGTATGGTATTTTTAGCCCATCTTCGGGAAGATAAGTCTGTAGTCTCTCCTATAGCTTCAGTCCCAGTTGTTTGTGAACTTTTAAAAGTGATTCCTAATGGCGTTCTGGGTGTGCCTCCATACCGAGAGGTTGATTTTTGTATAGAATTATAGACTGGAACTCAACCCATCTCTACCTCTTCTTATCGTATGGCACCAATAAATTTGAGGGAGTTAAATTCGCAGTTACAAGAATTGTTAGAGAAGGGATTTGAGAAAAAGAAGGATGGTAGCATAAGGATGTGCATAAACTACCGCCAGTTGAATAGAGTGACCATTCGTAACAAATATCCCTTGACTAGGATAGATGACCTAGTTGACCAGGTGTAGAGAGATGTGGTATTCTCCAAAATGAATTTCAAGTCAGGTTATTAGCAACTTAAAATTAGGGCATAGGACATCTCAAAGACTACTTTTTGAACTCGTTACGGACATTACGAGTTTCTAGTCATCTATTTTGGCTTGACTAATGCCCCGATCACTTTTAAGAGTTTAATGAATAGGGTTTTTAAGTCATTTTCTATTCATTCATTATTGTTTTTATTGATGACATCTTAGTTTACTCTAAGAATGAAGAATATCATGAAGCTCATTTACGTATATTATTGGGGTTGCTTATGGAGAAACAACTATATGTTAAATATTCCAAGTGTGAGTTCTAGTTGTCTTCAGTGTCCTTTTTGGGGCACATGGTTTCTAAAGAAGGGGTTATTATAGACCTGCAGAAGGTTGAGGCTGTCAAAAATTAGGCTAAACCAACAAATGTGAAAGATATTTATAGCTTTATGGGGATAGCCAATTATTATCATTGGTTTGTCAAGGGGTTTTCTGCTATTGCTTCACATATGACCCGCCTTACTCAGAATAAAGTCCTATTTGTGTGGGATAACAAGTGTGAAGAAAGCTTTAAAAAGCTCAAAACTTCGTTAACCTCATCCAGAATTCTCACCTTACTTATTGAGGGTAAGGATTTCATGGTATATTGTGATGCCTCACGGTTGGGTTTAGGTGCTATTTTGATTCAGGATCAGAATGTGATTGCTTATGCTTTTAAGTAACTGAAGCCTATGAAAAAGGTTACCCCACACATGACTTAGAATTGGCAGTCATGGTGTTTGCTTTGAAGATTTGGTGATACTGCCTATATGGGGTGAAGTGTGAAGTTTTCATAGACCATTTCAGTTTGCAGCATGTGCTTACTTAGAGAGACCTGAATCTGAGACAAAGAAGGTAGATAGAGTTGATCAAAGACTGTGGCATCTCGATTCTATATCACCCGAGTAAGGCCAATGTGGTGGCAAATGCTCTGAGTCAAAAACTCATGAGTATGGGAAGCTTAGCATTTCTAGAAGTGTCAAGGTGCCCATTGGCTATAGAGGTATAGGAAACCGTCAAGGGAAGAGTATTAGCACATGTGGAAGTCAGGTCCACATTCCTTGACCAAATTAAAAGCAGGTAGTCTAAAGATTAGAAGTTGAGTAACCTCAGGGAAAAAGTGTTGTATCAGACTTAAATGTAAGAAAGGTAGTTAAAGTGTTGAAAAGCTAAGGATATCTACTTCATGTATAAGAATCGATTTCTTATATGGCCTCCTCAACTAGGAGATACTTCCACTAAACCTTTACTGAATCAATACAATGCTTGAATGAATAAGTGTTGAGTAATGAATTGATTATAATACATTATGATTGTAAGTGCACTAGCGTTAATTGGATTGTGTTATATCCTGATAGATAGTGGAATTTGATATATCTGATAATGATATTCTTGAGGAGTGGGTACCATACCGGTATAGGTAGTTATATTAGTGGTATTATTATTATTATTATATAGGATTGGGTTCCATGCCAATAAGGTACATAGATTTAGATTTTCTCCTGCAGATCATATTATTGGGCAAAAATAAGACCCTTAGCGTGAGTGTACAAGATAGAGTGTGGTATACTATAACGATGAATTTCTTCATTACCAAAAATATCAATGGTAAAGGCATAAGAATCTCATTAATCATAGGTGTTAGGATCAAATATTTAGTATGGGAGTGCATAAGATATGAATTAAGGTCATACAATACCCCTAGCATAAAGTAATTTTTGAAGTGTCCTTACCGATTGAGTTTCAGGCTAAGTTTAAACTAGGGTCAAATTCAAACAATCATTCCTCCTAGAATATAATGAATTATAGGGCCCAATACCCACCATATTAAAGACCTTTGAGTGTTATTTCTTACATATTCAACCATTTGTTAATCCACCTTTAAAGTAAAACGTTATGAACATTGTAGTGTAGACTCTCCGTGCTAAAATGCTGAGGCATTTGTCCGCCATAGCAGGGCTGCTATAGTGGGCTACGTGCAATTAACTACTATTTTTGGACCTAAAATGTTATTTTACTCCTCAAACTCGTACAAGGTTAGTGTAGGATACGGGAGAGGCAATGTCTTCAATTTTCCATTGATTTCCTCCTTTAAGGTAAGTTCTTTTATCAATCGAACATTCATTTGGTTCTAAATCCTTAAAATAGCATTAGATTGATCATGGTAGTGGTAGAAAGTTAACCTAGGTGGAATTTTCTAGTCTAAAGTGAAATAATAGGTTGAAATAGCTTGAATTTGAGTTACTGTTAATACATTATGTCCTTGGGACTAGAAATTAATCTAACAATTCAAAATATAGAGATTTTGAGTAGATTGAAGGGTAGAAAACCCTAGAATGATCAGTTTATGCATGAACTTGGGTTAAAATTAATGAAAGTTAGGTTATATGCTTAGAATTGGTATAACAATGGTTTAATTGTTGTTTAATTGTTATTGTTAGATCGAGATCCTATTTAGCAGCAAGAAAAGGGAAGGCAACGACAAAATCTTGCATTCCGTAGCAGCAACTTGGTGTATAGGTAGTATAGGTTTAATGTATAGTAGATATTGGTTGAATTGCATGATTATAATATAGTTTGATGGAAAATATCATGATTAGGCCTTCGAAAACTGTGAATGGTTAATAATAATCAAAATGTGAACATGAATTGAGTCTAATTTAGTTTAATTATTATTTTGGGGCAAGTCTTTGATGATTTTTTGGATTATGTGTAATTGTGATAATTCATGAGAATATATGTATGTTGGTATACAATTATGGGACTATGGATTGTGAAAACTAGTAACTAGTAATTATGGTGTTTTCAAAAATTGGAAGGTGTTGATGTAAACTGATTATAGTGAACCAGGAATGGCAATGAATAGGTTGAAAAGTTTGGTTGAATTGGTAGATTATAATCATAGTTGAGCAATTGGGTGATGAATTAGTCCATACAAAAGCTTTGTCATAATTTTATGGTTATTAAGAATTGAATTAAGGCTAATTATCCATAAATGAGCAGATTTAACTAAATACTTGGTCATTGGTTGCACTGCATGCTAGTAAATATGAGTAGTTGATTTATGTGTACATGTTAACTATTTCTTCGTATTCTTGTTACAATGCATGTTCAAAGAAAGTAAATTGTCAAATGATATACTAAGTGTTAATCACATATAATGAGGTTATATTAAAGTCTTGTTGATTTTAGTTTATTCTCATTGTGGTTGTAGTTGTTGTGATATCTGTTCTACTTATGGGATGAGCCAGTAAAGGACATCTTCACGGGATTATTATTATTATTATTATTGTGGGATGAGTCGGTAAAAGACATATTCACGGGATTTATTATTATTATTGTGGGATGAGCCGGTAAAGGATATCTTCACGGGATTATTATTACTATTATTGTGGGATAAGACTGTAAATGACATCTTCATGGGATTTATTATAATTATTGTAATATGAGCCGGTAATGGACATCGTCACGAGATTGATTGATATAGCATTTGCAGATACTAAATTTTTGTGATTTTTAGTACATGGACAGAGCTCGTTCCCTGCATGTCATGGCTAGTAGGTGACCATAAGATCCTTAGCATGTGTGTACAAGGATTGGTAAGTTTGATGGTTCCTTGAGTGGACCAGGTTAACTTGTTGATTTAATTATATTTGGTTTCTTGAGTGGACCGGGTTTATTTGTTGTCTTAATAATATTTGGGATCCTTTTATGGTTTGGTTGATGATAATGATATGTAGTGCTAGTTGTGTGAACCATTACTAGTATTATTGAGTTAGGTTCCTTGAGTGAACTATTGAATTGATATTCTAACTTGCAATTTGAACTTGGGTTTCTTTTATGAACTGATTTCCTTGGCATATAATTATCCTTGCCATGATGAGAATTGTAATTTCTATATTTTACAAGACTTCATGAAATAAAGAACAACTAGAATTGGTTGTAAAATAGTCTTATGTTTTGACTTTTAGTTGGGTATATATTTTTCTAAGTGTAAACATTTGTAATTAACTATTTGAATTATATGTCATGGTTGTCTTCTGAAATGTAGTAAATGGAAATGATGGTAATGGATTTATGAGTGAAGGTTAGGGAAATATTGGGTAGTTAATCCTTGTAGTCCTAGCTTGGCTGTGAAGTTGAGTGCACTCATATTTAGCCTAGGCCGGAGATCTAAAGGCTAGTGTATTTGAGGGGAAAATAGAAGTTACTATTAAGTGATAACATGAACTATAGACTGAGGGGAGTTAAATTGTCACATTATATGTACATGATTTATCTTGAATTTCTATGTTATATGTTATGTGCTTTAACCTTGGTCGACTGATGATGCCTACCAGCACATGTTATTTGTAGTGATGCTACACATGCTATACCCTTTTTGGAGTATAGTCTAGTTGCAGGGTCAATTGATATTTCTCAGGTGACATGGATAGTGATCTCCAATA
This sequence comes from Capsicum rhomboideum, assembly GCA_031232105.1. Classification (NCBI taxonomy): domain Eukaryota; kingdom Viridiplantae; phylum Streptophyta; class Magnoliopsida; order Solanales; family Solanaceae; genus Capsicum; species Capsicum rhomboideum. Next base: position 147,859,244 of record CP124714.1, on the reverse strand, counting down.
GCTTCTACTCTTCTCATTCCTATGGTGGGAGCTGTGTCCTTTCTGTTATCATTTACTTATTAGAAGCTCTTGTACAATGTCTAGACTAGGTCCTCTGGGAAGGATGTTTTCTTTCATGTATTTATAAAGGAGTTTGTGATAAGTTTTTATAGTATTGTGAAGAGTTTTATGATTTTTTTTGTGACTTCCGTATATATTTTGAAATGTGGTAAGGATTCTCCTATCTAGGTGGATTAGAGTAAGTGCCCTAAAAATTTGGTTAGTTGGGTCATGACATATATACAAGGTTAGTATGAGTTTTGAGTTGATGTGATACAGAGATGGTATGTTTTATAGTAATTATATGGAATTGAATCCATATTGTGTTTGATGACTATGGTTGTAGAGTCTAGTATGACTTACAGTGTTTATTTATGACTTGTGCATTTCTTAATTAATATTATGATGTGAATTGTTGTGATTATGGAGTTGGGGGGTATGTGTGATTCTTGTTTCTGACTTATGTATCCTAATTTTTGTTTTGATGTGGCTGTTGGATTGTTGAGAAGATAGATGAATTATTGTTCGGTGTATGGTGATATTGTATCTGTATTATAATTATTTTTTAGGTTATTATCGATAATGATATTGATCGTATATACATGATGTAGAAATAAAAAATTATTGGTAGGAAACTAAATCTAATTTATGTGAGCTTGGGTGTATTAGATAATAACAATGAAGTTAGCGATTGGTAGAATTACTTAAAACAGAAATTGGGTTGTTTGTTCGTAACTGAAATGGTTAACTCTGCTAAGAAAGAATAATTAGAAGCTTCTATAATATTGAAGAGTTGTAGTAAGGAACATGAACTTTTGGTTAAATCATTATATATGATTGTCATGATTATTTGTGAGTTCTATAGGATGTTACGTGAACTAACCTTGGTCAACTGATTATGCTTTATCAGTATGTGTGGTGTACTAATACTACACTTGCTACATCTTTTGGGAGATGTAGGTGTGCAGCAGGTCAACCTGAAGACTCTTATGTGGAATGGCAGGTACTCGTCAACAACTTCTAAATTTCTCTTCTAAGCGAGAGTTGTGCCTTTTCTTGTCTTGTCCTGTATAGAAGCTCTTGTACATGTCTATACCAAGTCTTAGGAGTTTGTAATGACCCTCTAGGTCATTTTCTCAATTTTCATGAATTTTCAGCATTTTGTGCTTTCACATAGCGGCTACAGGTTCTTTATGACTTGCCAAAACCATCGGTTCGGCTTTCGGGCAGTTTGTTTGGGTTTTATGCTTATTTCCCTATTTGGAGCTTTGAGGTTGAGAAATTGGTCTCAAATCAAAACATCTAGAAATGAGCTTGGATGGAAATTTCAACAGCTCCATTAGCTCCAGAATGTTGATTTTAGGCTAGGGAGACCCTTGATCCAGGTCCCGAGGCTTTCAAACTAGTTTTAGGCTATTGGGTAGATTTGGTGAAAAATGGAACTATGATTGTGGGCCCCTCATTTTTTTGAAACGATCCTGATTGGAAATTTTAAAGGTTCCATTGAGTCCATAATGTCGAATTTGGTATGGTATCATAGTTCATTTGCGAGCATGGGGTGAACGAATCCCGAGCACCTGACCGAAGTTAGTTGAGACTTATGCTTTTGCTGGTTTTCCAGCATCTAGTGCAGTCAATATTTTCTCTTTGCGTTTGTAAGGTTCAAGTTCACGAAGGGTCAAGTCTTTGACCTTTGCATTGGCGAGCCCTCCCGTTGCATTTGCGATGAAGGGTTAGTCCGACTCTGTCTATTCTCTTCTTCGTATTTGTGAAGGATTCATCTCGTTTACGATAGCCTGATCCACCTACCTTTGCATTCATGGCTCATCTCCCGTGTATGGAAAGGGTAAATTTCTTGATCATCACGTTTGTGACCCTTGTCCCTCGCGATCGCCAAGGCCAATTCCCTGGTATTATATAATCCCCTTCTCCGTGATTTTTCTTCATTTTCTCAACCCTAACTCACCATTAATGGAACATTGTGCAATAAAATTGTGGAAGATTTTCCTTGGGGCTAAGGTAAGTTAATTTAACACCTTTTTATCATTTCCCATTATTTTCCTATCAAATTCTCTTTTTTTCCTTGTTAATTCCTAGAATTTAGGTCTTAAATTCCTCAACTTTGTGGGCTGATTTGGACACCGAGTTGTGCTCCGTTTATGCTCAAATTTTGAGCAAGCATTCTTTGTCCTTTGAGGGACCTTGTGATTGATTCAATTTTGGAATTCCATTAGCGGGCCCCACGAGCCTAGTTATGATCCAATTTTAGGTTTGAAGTTTTAAATTGCAATGTGGGTATCATTTTACTCATATTGACATCTAGATAATTTTTTGATAGAGCGACATCATTCTGGGATCTTGGAGCAAAGATGAACAGTTTGTGGATGGTTTGAGACTGCGGTTCAGCATCGAGGTAGGCTTCGATCTACTTTTCTCTATGAGATAGTGTATTGTATAGATTGTATGCTAGGTCGGGATTATAAGATAGGTTTGTACCTAAAAATAGATAGGTTTGTACCTAAAAATATCATGACTTGATTTATCGAGGGATTTAGAATAGAAATGTGACTCGAACCTTAGTCCAGAATACTTGTTATTATTGTAGGATTCTATTACACTTTATTATAGACTTGTTTTGTCATAGATTGACATGAAGAATTCCTTAGTATAAAACTTACCTATTTCTTAGTAAATTTGATGGTATTTCCCTGATTACATCCTTCTAGTAGCCTTATTCCTTTACTACGATAGTTTCCTAGATTATGGTGTTGATACCCTGTTAATTTATATATTATTGGGCTCGAGGTTGTGGTTACGATACCAGTTGGACACTAGGTTAGTATTTTAACCTTTAAAAGGACGTGATTCTAGATTACAGATTCTTTGGAGCTTATGCTTTTATTATTTAGATATTGGTGATGGCATGCATACATCTAGGTGCATTTACGCTTAGTTAGTGGTACGATTCTGGTTAAAAACCTTATTTTTCCTATTGTTTTCTAAAAAGGTATTTACTCCCACTTTTCTTAACTTAAAAACTGATTCTATGAAAAAAGAAGTCGTACTACCCTTATTATGGAGTTATGACATTTTAAGCCTACAACATTACTTTGAAAATTCGACCGAGGCTGATTTTGGTCCATTATTGATCCATTCTCTTTTACCACTACTTATTCACTTCAAACGAGGGAGATTCAATCCTTTTTATATTAATATACTATTTTAGTCTCGAATTCGATCACGAGCAATGGATTTATTGATATACACTTATTCTGTTCCTGTTTAAGTTTGGCATTTCTTACTATAATTTATATATTTTTCCGGTACTAGACGGAGTAGTTTAGTTATGATGGTTATTGGAAGTCCTGGTTTGGGATCAGGTAGTATATACGGATATCTCGAGTCTTCTATGGGCCCCTTCATCTAATAAGCCATGATACTGACGAAAGATGGTCATTGCAGGTCCTGCCTTTGTGAGCTACTAAGCTGGAGGAGGTGTATACACTTGGTACGGTCTAGCACTCAGTTTGTTTCATATTATTAGTTTACGTTGTGTTCATTCATTCATATGCATTGCTTATCACCAGTATAATTCTTTAGAGCCTATATCTATCAGTCTTATGGGGGGTCGTATGGGTACAAGTTATGATTGTTGTTTGCTAAGTGTTTTCTTGTGAGGGCGTGCTTGGATTTATTGGTTATTCGGGCTAACCGATTACATTATTATTGGCTGTTATGGTATGGTTAGTGGCAGGCTGGTTATGGATTGGCACCCGAGATTGTTAGTATGTTTCTGATCCCTTGTTTCATTATTATGGTAAGACTTATCGTTGGTATATGACCTTATGATTATGCATATTTCATCTAGAGAACCTGACTGTACTAGTGTTAGATCCCTTATTACTTAAGATCCAATGATGTTAGATTAGCTCCCTCAGAGTTGTACCTTCATATTTGGTTACCTGTATAGCATGATATTATATATATCTCCTTCTTTGGCTACTCTTTGTATATTATTTCCTTCCTTTCTACTACTATTGTATATTGTATATCTCTTTCTTCATTATACTATCGTGTATGGATTACTTGTGGAGCCGGGCTTCGTCCTTAATTACTGGAAATGTCTGCTAGTTTACCTTTACCTTTCTATTAGCATTATTGTGTTACGTTGCCTAAATAGTTGCCTATAGCTTATACTTCCGCTTTACATGTTATTTATGCTTGCATTATCTTTAGAGTTCAGTCGATCGATGCGTACTGAGTACCACGTGTTTGGTACTCATACTACACTTTTACAACCCGCAAATCATAGTATGAGTTCTCACCGTTGATGTGTGCATCATGCGGAGCAGCCACAAATTAGAGATTTGGGGTGAGGTGAGCTTCTGATGTTCAAAGTTGTTCCTACTCTCCTTTTTGTTGTTTGACGAATCTCTGTTTTTGTATTTCAGAGATGGCTTTGTATATATTTACTCTCTATTTCACTTTGTACTCCTATTGTATTAGAAGCTCTTACACTGGCTTTGCTAGGTTTTGGGATTACTCCTTTATTCTATTCCCTTTATTGAATCATTTTTCGTGGCTTTCTTCCTTTTTCTTATTAGTCTGTTACTAGCTTTTCCAGACTATGGGTTGGCTTACCTACTAGTGGGTTATGGTAGGTGCCATCATGACTGGAGAAATCAACTCGTGACAAATCGGTATCAGAGCATAGGTCTACTGGTGTTGTTGTGTACAAGCCTAGTAGAGTCCTACAGATCGGTATAGAGACATCTGTATCCTATCTTCGGGAGGCTATAGGGCATTCTTAGAAAATTCTATTCCCTAATTCCTTGTCATGTTTCTGCACCTCTATGAACCTTTAAGTAATTCTCTTGACTCCACTATTTCTGAAATGGATAGCATAAGGTTGTCGATAGATGCAGACAAGGCTTCTGTGCGTATTACCTGAGTTTCATCTCAGAAAAGGGCTAGGAAGTTAGAGATTGATATTGAGGATCTTCATCATCATCCAGAGGGTATGGGGCTAGCCCAGGCTTTGGTAGAGTTTGTGACCACCTCAGCTTTTTAGGATTCTATTTTTGGGATACCAAGTCTTTTCATGGATGTTCTGTGACCAGTGATGGTGTTTGGTACAATGAGTTATTCACATACCAGAGTTGGGTTTGTTAGTAATCAGCAGGGATCTTTATGAAATTCATAGTACGAGATTAGATTCCTAGAGTGGGCTAGACATACTCCTATGTTATTTCCTATAGAGCATGAGATTATGCGTGGATTTGTTAGAGGATTGACTTTACCACTCCGCTTGGCATCGAAACCTTTGATAGCAGCTGGGTCTACTTTTCTTTAGGTTGTTGAACACATGAGGACTACAGAGAGGTAATGTATTGAGACATATGGAGGTGGTGGTAAGAGGCTATATCAGTAGTTCAATGTTAGTGGCATTTCATCTTGAGGTAGGGATCCTCCTAGTATAGGTCAGCATCATTTGCAGCCTATCAGTTCTGTACAGGTAGCACCTCAGGTTATGGATGATTCTCAGATACGTCATGGTGGTCAGAATAGATAGAGTTCTGGTCAGATATTATGTGGTTCTCCATCTAAGTCTTCAGGCCATGGTGGCTATTTTGGGTTGGCAGGTTCTGTGCATCAGAGAGCTCCAAAGGTATGTTTTAATTATAGTGAGATTGGTCATTAGTCTAGGGAGTGCCCCAAGGGTCATTTGGTATACCAGTTGAGGTCATCTTGTGTTACTCGCTAGGTTAGAGCTTCAGGGGTTTGTTACAACTTCAGAGAGATCGATCATTAGTCCAGAGAGTGTCCCCAATGGGGGATTATTTGTCAGTCAGTGTAGTTAGATTAGTCTCTTAGAGGTGTGGTACCTTCGATCAGAGGTACTTCACTTAATAGCTCAGTTGATTATTCAGATGCTCAGTTTGGGATTGGACATGTCCAGATTCATACTTCTTCGGGTGTGTAAGGGACTATGACTTTGGTTTCCATCGTATAGGTGTGATTTTTATTAACTATTTTTTAGTTTCTACTTTAATTGAGTTAAGGATTTCATACCCATCGGTGATTATATGCTTTAATACTACTATATGGATTATTGTAAGCTTGCGTGTATATTTATACATTTTTGACTACCCTCGTAGATATTTTCTTTTAGTAATGAATTGAGTGGATTAGTATTATGATTTCCTTGGGGTGTAGCACTTGGGTTAAAGTCCATTTCCTTTGGCATATTGACCTTAATGTTATCTTATAGTGGTACTGGTTGTTATCCATTTAGGTGCCACCTACCCTTTATACTGTCATTATTATTATTGTTGTTTTAACGTTGATTGGTCCTTACTTGATAGATGAATTGACTAGCATTATCTAGTCAGTATTTTTTTTTTTTTTAATTCTTATTTGTGGGCTTAGAAGACAACCTTGGTTGGCTCCTTTTTTGCTAGTAATGTCGGTTTATCTAGTCAGTATTTTTTTATTTTTTTTTAATTCTTATTTGTGGGCTTAGAAGACAACCTTGGTTGGCTCCTTTTTTGCTAGTAATGTCGGTTGTGAAGTGGATTGTTAAAGTGAAGGAAGGTTTGGCCTTCCATGGTTTGGTGGTGTTTCTAGCTTTGGCGATCTTTTCTATGTCCCGCTCCTATTATTGATAATTCAAAGGTTTGTTAGTCTAATTTGTTTGGTTGATCTCCTGGTAGTAGTTTTGATCTTGGTGTTGGTGTTAGGATTGGTGATCCATTCTTTAGCTAGGTGGTTCAAGGTTTAGTTTAGTTAAGGTTGGTTTACATGGGTTAATTAAGAAATTTCTCATTTCGGTATTTGTTCGGCCTAATATGACTTCATGGGATGCTTCTGCCTGGGGTATATGCTTGAGTATCAGTTATCGATAACCAAAGTAGATGTATTTTGGAAGTGAGTATTCATTGTCATAGATTGATTATTGGTTTGACCAGATATAGGCTAAGATCAAATTTTTCTGAGTTGCTCAGGATTTTGCTACCATTAGTACTCTTTGTAGCCTTGGTGAGTTTTTGGGTATTCCTTGATGTGTTATGCCCTCAGTGGATGTAGATTTGATTACTTATATCTTTATCCTATGGTTCTCCTCAGCAGTGAGTATATTTTTCAGCAACATTTCAGTTTCAAACAGCAACATTTTAGTTTCAACCCTTCCTGTATTTGTTGGATAAATGCTTGGTTTATGATAGTAAGATTAATTTGGGTATTTGACCTTAGTGAATTCTTGTTGACTCCAGTTATGGTTTTGACTCATTTGAATGACTGCTTGGGAGTTGTGATAGATTTGGGTATGTGGATGCTTACTCGTCAACAGGATCAGTCTAGATAGTTGAAATCGATAAACTCAACTTCAATGTTGAGATAGCAATAATGGATTGCGTAACTTGGTTGTAGCCCTATTTTGAAGTTTGATTCTGTTGAGCATTCATCGACAGGTTGACTAAGCCTACTTATTACCTACCGCTCAATTTTCTTCAGTCCAGAAAGATTATGTTAGATAGAAAATCAAAATACGGTCCATTGGAACATGGTGTTGGTTTCTACTGTTTTGACCTTGGTTCTCAGTTTTTGTCAGACTTTTAAGAGTCTGCTCAGCGGGAGAAGGGTACTTTAATTGGACTTAGCGTGGTTTCACCCACAGTTGGTGGGGCATTCTAGATTGGATCATTCTTTTTTGAGAGCTTGTGCTTTCAGACTTATGACTTTTGATTTTGAGAGTCATTCGGACCAGCTAGTAGCTTGGGAGGGATCACAGAATTTGGTCACAACCATTTGAGCATTCAGGTTGAACCTTATGGAGCATGGTTCATATGCTTGTCCATGTGGATTCTTAATAGGTCAGCTTCAGTTTTTCATGGATAGTGTGATTTGATTACGCGGGTAGGACTCGAATGATGCTGGAGAGATTCCATGCAATTTAGAGTAGACATCAGGCCAAGAAAGGCAAGAAAATGTTAGATTTGGAGCATGGAGTTGGCCGTATGGTTCATACCTTTGGTTATTTTTAGACTGGTTGAATATCCTCTTGGTTATGCGGTATTGGTGTGATGTCGGTATAATGTGGTTTGAGTTTGTGTGCTCCAATCATGTCCGGTTTAGTTGGAGGCTAGTTGGTTGTTGAAGATGAGTTTTGGTTGTTTGAAAAGTGAAGTTTGGTTGTTAATGTAAAAGGGATGCCCTTAGCAAAATCTTTTGGGAACATTGGTTTGCCATAGATATTATCTGGGGAGGCTTGTGTGGGGCATGCAAGCCCAGTACCTCATTTTTTAAGCATTCGGGCTCTTTCTATCCATTGACTTTCACGAACGAAAGTTTAGTAATGTATATTATAATGACCCTCCACATCATTTTCTCGATTTCTATACATTTTTGGTATTTTATGCCTTTCCATAGCGGCTATAGGTCATTTATGACTTGTCAAAACTATTGATTTGGCTTTTGGGCAATTTATTTGAGGTTTATGCTCATTTTCCTATTTTGGAGCTTTGGAAGGTGAGAAATTGCTTTTGGTGCAAAACATCTAGTAAAAGACCTGGGATGGAAATTTTGACCGCGTCGTAAGCTCCAAAACATTGATTTTAGGCCAGGGATCCCTTGGTCTGGGTCCCGAGGGTTCCAAACTCATTTTAGGTGACTGGGTAGATTTGGTGAAAAATGGAACTATGTGTGTGGGGCCCATATTTTGTCAAAAAAACCTACTTTGGAAATTTTGATGGTTTTGTTGAGTCTGAAATGTTGAATTTAGTATGGTAGCATAGTTTGTTTGCGCGCACGAGGTTCTCAACGAATCCCAAGCATCCGACCGAAGTCTGTTGGGACTTAAGCTTTTGTTGGTTTTCCATCATCTGGTGCAACCAATATTTTCTGTTAGCATTTTCCAGGTTCAAGCCGCGTTTGGTAAGGTTCAAGTCTTTGACCTTCGCATTCGCAAACCCTTCCATTGCATTAGCTATGAAGTGTCAGTCCTACCCGGTCTATTTTCTTTTTTGAATTTGCGAAGGGTTCATCACGTCCGCGATAGCCTGATCTGCCATGTTTAGCATTCACTCATCATTGCCACGTTTGCGATGGGTAAATTTCTTGGTCGTCGCGTTCACGACCCTTGGCTTTCAGGATCGCGAAGGCCAATTCCCTGGCTATATATAATCCCCTCTCCATAATTTTTCTTCATTTTCTCAAACCTAACTTGCCATTAATGGACCATTGAGCAAGGAAATTGTGAGAAATCATCCTTTGGGCTAAGGTAAGATAGTTTAACATCTCTTGATCATTTCCCATTATTTTTCCCATCAATTTCCATCTTTTTCCTTGTTAATTCCTATAATTTAGATATTAAATTCCTCAACTTTGTAGGCTGCTTTGGGCCCGGAGTTGTGCTTTGTTTGTGCTCAAATTTTGATCACACATTCTTTGTCCTTCGATGGACCTCTTGACGAATTCAGTTTTGGAATTCCATTAGTATGCCCCATGGGCCTATTTTTGACCCAATTTTAGGTCCGAAGTTTTATATTGCAATGTGGGTATCATTTTACTCGTATTAACGTCTAGATAATGTTTTTGATAGCTCTATGTAATTCCAAGAATGTGGAGTAAAGACGAGCATGTTGTGGATGATTCGAGACTGCGGTTCGAAATCGAGGTAGGCTTCGATCTACTTTTCTCTATGATATTGTGTATTGTATAGATTGCATGTTAGGTAGGGATTATAGGATAGATTTGTACCTATAAATATCATGAATTAACCTATCTAGGGGATTTAGAATAGAAATGTGACTCGAACCTTAGGCCAGAATACTTGTTATGGTTGTAGGATCCTATTACACTTGATTATAGACTATTTACCCCTAGATTGCATGAAGGATTTCTTAGTATAAAACTTACCTATTTCTTAGTAAATTGGATGGTGTTTCCTCGATTAGATCCTTCTAGATTATGATTTCTTCTACAAAATCTAGTTGTGATATTGCAAACATGAATAGCTAAATCTCGTAACTAGGATTGTGGGAATCATGATGAATAAATAGAGTAAGTTAAAAGTACATAGTTATTCTTGAACGGTGTTCATACATGTATTGTTCTACTCTTCATATTGATTGCTTTTTAATGGTCGTGAATGTTAGAACTTACCTTAATTCATACTTGCTCAACGAAAGAGGTTAATAATAGGAAAAAGGATTAACAACAGAGATTTGAGGATACCTACCTTCATCTAATAGCTTGAGTCTTGTATGTGAAAAGTTAATCTTAGATTAAGAGTAAGGGTTAATATACAAACACTTATAGACCTAACCAGTGACTGAGTGATATTCATATTATATGGGCTAAAAGTCATATAAGTGAACCTAACTTATCAATTTTGCATGCTAAGCTTCAGGATAGATGATGTACCATGAGTTTATGATACTTTCGACGCTTAAAACATAAAATTATGCATGTTCTTGAGTACATTTTGTTTTGTATGATGTGTTTTATGTGTTTGTATAGGAAAACAGGTCCCAGATAGAAAATGTTGAAAAACTATGCTGAAACATACCAAGTATGGCTTGTGGAATCAATTTGTTCTTTGATAAGATGAGTCGTGTTTTGCCTTATGCAGTGGAAATCCAGAATATTGAAAAATCTTCCTCAAATAGTATGAGGCCAGTCAACTAGTCATAGAAAGCAAACCATGAGCCATAGTGATTCGTTTTGAGAGTCATGAAAAGAAAGAGCTAAAAAGAGGAATTCTGAATTTTGAAACCACGAGAAGTACATTGAATTTTCAGCACATGGTGACCCGACCTCAAGTCAATCTTAGAGAATATCAAAGCACCCTATAACTGGTTAAAGAGATCATCAATACAAGGAAACATGTACTTATTCATAATTGTAACCTTATTCAACTGCCTGTAATCAATGCACATCCTCATGATACCATTCTTTTTTTTAACAAATAACACTGGAGCACCCCAAGGTGAAGCACTGGGATGGATAAATCCTTTATCAAGGAATTCCTGTAACTGAGTTTTAAGTTCCCTCAATTCTGCTGAGTCATGTGATATGGAGGAATAGAAATTGGGCAAGTGCCCTGCTCCAAATCAACACCCCAAAGATAAGTTAGGAAGCCTGAACACCCCTACCCCACTAGATTTCTAGCCCAGACAAAAGAAATGATTTTCATCGGATTAGACTTATACACTCAGTTTACCCATACCTGACATTTCTAGAGTCACTGTCTTAGCAGTACAGTTCAAGACAACATGATGTAGAGATAACCAAGTCATACCCAAAATAATGTCAAAATCAAGCATGTACAAAATGATCAAGTCTACCCAGGTCTGAAAAACCATAACCAATACTGAATATGCACGACAAACATAGGACACCACCATAAAATCTCCAATCAGAGTATAAACATACACAGGAGATACTAGTTTAGTGGCCAAGTTTATTGAAATACTAGTACATGACTTTCTACTACTGTGCTTCCATGGTATGGCTTTTATCATGACCTATTGAGATTTGAGGTGACATGAGCTCATTTATACCATTATTGAGTTGATTCATGACATTATGTTAATTTGATTTTGAGCATGTATCCGCATTTCATACATCCATATTCATGGAATCGGTACCACTAAGAAACACTTCTTTTTGGATGAAAATGAGACATCTTATCAAATTCCTTGATAGAGGGATGTGATGATAAAGTTGATTGATGAGATTATGATGGTCCCCATAGATCCTGTCCTAGAAGCTTCTGTTCCGAAGGTGTATCCAAGGCAAAACATATGATCATTGCATACATGTCATACAATCTGATCCGAAGGTGTATCCAAGGTAAAACATATGATGATTGCATACATGTCATACACTCATAAGGTATTGCATTGCATTAATTTATATGATTGATATTGCATTTTATTATCTCATTTAGTGTCATATTTTTGTGATGAGATCTTATTTATGATATTGCATATTTTGCATCTCACATCACCGCATTTCATTGCACTTTCCCCTGGATGATATAGTGGTCGAGATAATATTATACGTGGGGTATTGTTTATGGATTGATACGTTGAGACTGTTGTGTCACGTTTAGTGATTGTGGGATATGAACCCTTTATACCATAGCCGAGATTTTTTTTAGAGATAGTGAGTGGATATAATATACCATGTTGGTGAGACTCTCTTTTTATGTGACTTATCTCTATTGTCATGGATCTTGAGACTGTATGTGCCTGCCTTAAATGCATTGATTAATTATCTTGATAAGTGTTCTATCTGCTAGAATAGGCTTGGACTTTACTGAGTATTGGTTTATTTGGGTTAAATTGGATAGTTGGTATGGTAATCCTCGCCATCGCATTGGATTAAGGTCAGTTATTGACGATGGTTGTGGAATACACGTGTTCTATACTCACTCTTGCCTTTTCTTTCCTTTTTTGTACCCCATACAGGTATTGATTTGAGAAGCATAACATAGATTGTGTTTTCTCACTGTCAGCTTTACATAGATTCAGGTAGAGTTTGACGAGTCTCAGAGATTACCCCGATCTCTCTTCATCTTATATAAGCTTATTTTGAATTTAAGATACTTTAGATTATTTGATCATATTCTGTATTAGAGGCTTTACTAGCGACTGCCAGGCCTTGAATTTATCATTGATATTATACTTCTATTATATTATTTGGGATTCTTTCTATTCTTACGTCTTCCACTTCGTTTCTCTTTGATTATTGAGTTTGGGTTGGGATAAGCTTACTTGTACCAGAAGGTGTGAAAGATTCCATCACGGATTCTAATTTGGGTTGTGACACCCTGAGGGTCCTGGCTGGTCCAGCACCCTCTGGTTGATAAGTCACATCAACATGATTAATCACTGGCTTAGGAGAAGATGATCTAGCTCCCCCTCTAGCTAGAGCCATCCCCATACCCTGCCTTTACTACAGTATCATCCACAACACTCGCCCCATCCCCTGACTGGGTTTCCCATAGTGGGTGCCATCTCAGCATCACCAATAGCTCCCTATCAAGTTCTGGCCTAAAGGAGAATCACTAATTAACGCTATGGAGCATTGGGACTTTTCTGTGTGCAGGGCAGTTACTTCATTCATAGTATTATTTTACATGTTTTGTTTCACACATAGCTTCGTCGACCTATGATACCTACTGAGTACAATTGGACTGCACTCACTTCTACTGTTGTACCCTATTGGTGTGTATTCCAATTTGAGTGCTATCTATGGATCATGATTTCCTGCAGCTTTGGGATTTCGAAATCACGGTTAGCTACCACTCTAGAGCCCGTTCCCAACTTCAGCTAGTTATCTTATGTCTTTACCTTATTTCAGAGATAAATATTAGGTATTCATACTTTATGTCAATTTTTAGAGTTACTCATACTCATGACACTTGATCTTTGGGGATTTCAGCTGTATTACTCTAATATTTTCCTTGGTATCATATTTGCTCGACATTATCCTAAAGTCATGTTTTTCTTTATCATTCATCTTATGTTCATTACTTATTCTCCTTAGGGTTGGGTAGGTGCCATCATCACCTCGAATTCTGGGTCGTGACAAGTTGGTATTAGAGCACTAGATTCACCAGTATCATGAGTAAAAGTGTAAAATGTCTAATAGAGTCCCACAAATTAATACATTGACATCCATATCTATCTTTGGTAGGCGATGGGATGTTTATATGAAAATTCACTAATTTTATTCCTTATCATGCATGTTGTTTGTACCAGTGTTCTAAAATTGTATCTCACTTTTTCTGCATAAATGGTCAGACCTTGATAGAGAGTTGTTGGTGATGCTGAGATGACACCCACTGCGAGGGCACCAGTCAGGGGATGAGGAGAGGGTCACGACTGAGATCATCGTAGATTCAGGGTACGGGGAGTGGCTCTAGCTAGAGGGCGAGCTAGATCAGCTTCTCTTGAGCCAGTAATTGATCACGTTGATGTGACTTATCAAACAAAAGGTGTGGGACTTGCCTGGCCTCTCAGGGTGTCACGACCCAAATTGGAGTCCCTGATGGCATCTTTCACACCCTCTGGTACAGGTAAGCTTATCCCAACCAAAACTCACTAATCAAAGCATAACAAAGTTGAAGAAGTAAGAATAGAAAGAATCCCTAATAATATAATAAATGTATTATCTCAAAGAAACATTTGAGGTCTGGCTGTCACTAGTACAAGCCTCTAATTTAGAATATGATCAACTAATAAAAATTATCTTAAATTCAAAATAATAATAGTATAAGATAAAGAGAGATCGGGGTAAGCTATGAGACCCGTCAACCACTACCTCAATCTACATAGAGCCGACACAGAGAAAACATAATTTATGCTTCGCTACTCGAATCAATACCTGCATGGGGTGTAGTAAAATGAAAGAAAAAGCAAGAGTGAGTATAAAACATGTGTATTCTGCTAGAATCATCGATAACCGACCTTAATCCAAAGTTATGGAGAAGACCACCACACCAACCATCCAATTTACCCCAAATAAACCTACAGTCAGGAAAGTCCAAGCCTATTCTAGTAGATAGCACACTTATCAAGATAATCAATCAGTGCATTTAAGGCAGTCACGTGCAGGCTCAAGATCCATGATAATAGAGATAAGTCACAAAGAAAGAGAGTCTCACCAATATATTATATTATATCCACTCACCATCACTAATAAAAAAATATCGTCTATGGTATAAAGGGTGCATATCCTGGTATCATATAACGTGACACAACAGTCTCAACGTATCAATGAATAAACAATACCCCATGTATAATTATATCTCACCCACTATATCACCCAAGGAAAAGTGCGATAGAATGTGATGAAGTGAGATGCAAAATATGCAATATCACAAACAAGATCTAATCACAATAATAAAACACTAAAGGAAATAATCAAATGCAATATCAATCATATAAATGAACGCAATGCTATCACGCGTCGAATTCCAACGGGGCGGACTGGAACCCAAAGCTGATAAGGCCCGAGAGAACCAATCTTTGCTCATGTTCATTCATATACACCCATACGCATGCTACTCAATAAACATCACCACCACAATTAGGTATAAGAGGCCAATAGCGGAAGTCATGAAAAATACATGATACTATCGAACTTGGCCGTTAGGGCCATCAAGACAAAACATACGTTCTTTACATTTCCTTCATCTGTCCCACAACATCTACACAGCCTCTACAGATGCATAACCATAACCAACCTAGAGTCGAGACAAAACCCCGCTTTATACCCATATACAATATCAAAATAGATGTACATAGCGACTCGGAAAGCCCCGAATCAACTAGAGATCACCAAAGACCTGCAAATGATCCGCAACCTATTGAGGAGGTCTACTAGCACCTGTGCCTGCAGCAAGTATGGTAAGTCCCCCAAGGGACGTCAGTACGAAGAATATACTGAGTATATAAGGCTATAAGAAACTACATCAATACATAAGAACTTCAATGGAATCAAATATAGGATAATAACCAATATGGATAAGTCACCATTCTGTATGTGTGGAACCATGTACATTATGTGGATTACTTTCCTTATTTTTACGCTCATTCATTCGTTCATCACTCATTAACTCTCATTCATATAATGCTCGGGCCCCAAGATGATCAGTGGGTAATAATCAATAATTATTCGTGATTGACCCATGCTAGGCTTTTCTTTTTCCCCTGGGATACCACCCGTGGTAGCGGGATTGACCCATGCTAGGTGTCTTTTCACCCCTGGGATACCACCCGAGATATTGGGATTGACCCATGCTAGGTATTTTAACCCCTGGGATACAACCAAAGAATAGAGACTTTATTACCTCACTTCTTAAATCTTTTAAATAGTTCATTCGATGGTCATGTCATTATTGGAACTTAGAACGTAACATTATTGGAATTTTGGAGATATGTCCACAGTTATTTGACACATGGGTAACAATAGATTAATAAATAAGGTATATGTGAATAACACTAGACGACAACCTGAAATGAAATACCTTAGAACATTTTGGCATGGAACAAGTACAATGACATTGGAAACACTATGTGATTTAGAAGGATACGAAAAGAGTAAGCTTACATACCTTATCTTCCCAATATGAATACACAATCCTATATGTGAATATAATAGTCAAGCTCCTTACTTACATTTCACTCTACAACACAAGTACATAACGGAGCTTAGGTTAACAACCTACTACCTTACAAATGCATACGACGACAATGAGTTACATGATTGCCTTAAAATGTCATTTCCCACTTGACAATACCATTTATGAAATTATCATACCATTAATACCATAACATTCCATACATTGACCAATACATCATAAACCAATAACATGTCGCACCAAGTTCATACTTTACACTTCTACATCAACACAACATCACAATCACTCCATCAAGTCACCTTAATACACTTCATAACAACATATCGACAACAAATCCCACAATTTACACTCATAGAAAAATAACAAGTCAAGGAACATAACCACACCATACATGTTGATATTTCATTCATACCATGCACTTTCATCACAACCCCAAGTCTCTTTTCAAGTTTAAATCACAAAGATGGCACATCTTTTAGCAAAAAGCAAAAGTACCCTATTCAACCTTGCCAACATAACCATCATGATCTACATAATCTCTCATGTATAGAATATATTAAATCACAAGAATAAACACTTACCCAAGCTTTAAAAGTGATGATCTTGTCCAAAGTGTCCAAAGAAAATGGTTGCCTTAGGGTTTGGAAAATATGAAAAATATCTTTTACAGAAATATCTAGAAAGGAATGTGTGATTTTTGGAATAAAAAACTGATTTTTGCCTTTATATAACCCCTCAAGTCATCCTTAGCCACTTCTTGGCATTAAATGCCATGTTTTACTTAGTTAAATTGGAAGAATGGGTCATTTGCTCTTTGGGCCATGCATTTTATTCCATTTTGGGCCTCAAATTGAGCCCACTAACACATGTTAACTTAGCCCACCAATTTCAATGTGTAATACTCCAATTATCTCATATTTAAATAATTCCATAAATGTTACAACAATATTCACTCTCAAAATTCATGTTCGTAGCGTCAATCTCAAAGCAATTAGACCTTCTAGCCACTCATGGCTTAAGTGAATATAATTTAATAAAATACTTGTGACGAAGAATCAAACCCAACTCGGATGCCAAACTTGCTTAAGAGTATCCCTACTATGATGGAATAATGATACCATAACCCAAGAGTCCTCTGTATAGACTAATAATCATAGAAGAAATTTGGCAAAGAGCACCCCGGCACGCTCCTAGGCGCCTTAGAGACTTAGAAAAATTTCAGCTCTGGAAAGGTGTCCAGGAGTGGACTGGCACGCCCCTGGGCGCACCCCCTTTCTTCCTTTGCCAAACAAAATTCAGCCAGAAGTGGCCTGGCACCCCACCTGCAGCGCCCCATACTAAATTTTTGATTTCGACTTTTCTTTGCGGATTTGGTTGGATCTTTCAAGTCCCAACCTTTTGCTTGCCTCTTATCTTTGAGATCCTTTACTTGGATGTCCCTTAAACCTCACTTTTCATCCCAGAAATTCTCTACAAAGTCACAAACACCTACTACAAAGGTCTAATCAAATTTACTAGAACAATATCAAATGTTCCATCAATAACACTACAAAACACGTACTTATTGCTCTCGAACCTAGGGTAAACATGGTTCAAGGTTGGAAAGTAGGGTCGGGAAAGTACGGGGTGTTACATTCTTCCCCCCTTAGAGACATTCATCCTCAAATGTTAATAACATCGTCTCATGTACACCAAATGCATCTCTATATTAACACATATATACATATACACATAATTCTCATAGATACTTACTTGTTATTGCTCCAAGCCCGCATCTTGAACTTTCTCTTCCATTTGAAACAAATGAGGGTACTTGGACTTCATCATTTTCTTGGCTTACCAGGTGATCTCTTCTACTTGTTGATTTCGCGAAAGTACCTTTACGGAAGCTATGTCTTATTTCCTCAACCTCTTTACTTGTCGATCTAGAATAGCAATGGGTATCACTTCATAAGTAAGATCCTCCGTAACTTGGACATTCTCAATGGGAACAATACTAGCAGGATCCCCTATGCACTTCCGAAGCATCGATACATGAAATATTGGATGAACTGTGGAGAGTTCTTGGGGTAGTGCCAATTCATACGTAACTTGCCCAAATCTCCGAAAAATTTCATATGGCACATTACATAGGACCAACCTTTTTTTTTTTTTCCATATTTCATTATCCCTTTCATTGGTAACCTTTCCAAGAATACTCAATAACCTATGGTAAATTCGAGCTCTCTTCTCCTAACATCAGCATAGGACCTATGTCGACTTTGGGCCATTTGTCGCCGCTGTTGGATCACTTTAACTTTCTCCATATCTAGATAAACAAAATTTGGCCGAAGTAAAGCAGTTTCACCCGCTTCAAACCATCCGATTGGTGATCTATATTTTCTTCCATATAAAGTTTCATAAGGTGCCATTTTAATACTTGAATGACAGCTATTGTTGTAAGAAATTCAATAAGTCCTTGAAAATCTAACGTGCAAGCTCATAGCATATCTTCAAGTATTTGGATAGTACGTTCTGCTTGTCCATCTGTCTGAGGCTGGAAATCCATACTCAAAGGTGTACCCAAGCTCTTCTGAAAAGATCTACAAAAATGTGTCATAAATTATGCTCCTCTGTCTGATATAATGGAAATTAAAATCCCATGCAATCATACTATCTCCTTAACAGACAACCTTGCATAATCTTCAGCTGTATAGGTGGTCTTAACTGGTAGAAAATGCGCTGACTTGGTAAGCCTGTCAACTATGACGCATATAGAATCAACTTTCCGCAGTGTACGAGGCAAACCTGTGATGAAATCCATGTTAATTGTATCCCCCTTCCAAACTGGAAGATTGATACATTGCATATAACCTCCAGGTTTCTGATGCTCTACTTTGACTTGTTGACAAGTTGGACATTGAGCTACGAATTCTGCAATGTTCTTCTTCATGTTTCCCCACCAATACATGTATTTCAAATCATGGTACATTTTGGTAGCTCCCGGATGAATAGAATATCGTGAATGATTCGCCTTTGTCATAATTCATTTCCTCAACTCGTCCACATCCGGTACACATAATCTACCTTGGCATTGAAGTGTTCTTTCTGCTTAAAGATATATTGCAAACTTTTGTGATTTGTATAGATATCGACATGAACCCCATACAAATAATGACGCCATATCTTTAAAGCAAATACCACTGCTGCTAACTCAAGATCATGTGTGGGATAGTTTCTCTCATGTGGCCGCAACTGTTGTGAGGCATATGCTATTACATTACCGTGCTGCATCAATACACATCCAATGCCAACTCCGGATGCATCACAATATACTGTATATCCCTCTGTGCCTTCCGGAAGTACTAATATGGGTGTAGAGGTTAATTTATCTTTCAGCTCTTGGAAACTTTTCTCACATGCATCATTCCCCTGAAAATTGACTGCCTTATGTGTAAGCTTCGTTGTAGGTAAAACAATGGAATAAAACCCTTCAACAAACCTTCGATAATAACCTGCCAACCCAAGAAAGCTACGAATTTTCATAGGCGTCGTAGGCCTTGGCAAATTTTTCACCGCTTCAATCTTTTGCGTATCAACCTGAATTCCTTCATCGGACACAATATGACCCAAGAATGCTACGGATTTCAACCAAAATTCACACTTAGAGAACTTTGCATACAACTTACGCTCACGAAGAATTTGTAACACCTGTTGTAAGTGATTAGTATGATCCTTTTGTGATCTTGAATAAACCAGTCTATCATCTATGAACACGGTCACAAATACATCCAAGAATGGTTTGAACACCCTATTCATCAAATCCATAAAAATAGTTGGTGCCTTTGTTAGTACAAATGACATAACTAAGAATTCGTAGTGACCATACCGTGTTTGAAAAGCTGTCTTGGGTATGTCTTTTTCTCTTACTCTGACTTGATGATAACCTGATCTCAATTCAATCTTTGAAAAACACTTGGCGCCCTATAACTGATCAAACAAATCATCAATTCTGGGGAGGCGATATTTGTTCTTGATCGTTACCTTATTCAATTGCCTATAGTCAAGGTACATTCTCAATGTGCCAACTTTCTTCCGTACAAATAATACTGGTGCACCCCACGGGGATATACTAGGTCTAATGAAGACCTTGTCCAGCAAGTCTTTCAATTGCTCCTTCAATTCACGCAATTCTACTGGAGCCATTCTATACGGAAGTATAGAGATAGGCTGAGTGCCTGAAATCACATCAATGCCAAATTCTATTTCCCATTCTGGGGGCAAACCTGGAAGATCCTCTGGAAATACATCAAGAAATTCATTGACTACTGGAACTGACTGAGGAATTAGTTGTTCCACATCAGTGTCTTTCACTCGCACTAAGTGACAGATGTACTCCTTGGCTATCATTTTCCTGGCTTTAAGATAGGAAATAAATTTACCTCTCGGTGCCCCTATATTACCTGTCCATTCAAGAACATTCATTTGTGGAAACTGAAAATGTACTTTCTTAGCTCGGCAATCTATCGTGGCATAACAAGAATCCAACCAATCCATACCCATTATAACATCAAAATCCACTATCTCCGGCTCAATAAGATCAGTCAACGTACCATGATCACACACAGTTACTACACAATTACAATATACTCTTTTAGCGACAATCTTCTCACCAACCGGTATAGATACTTCAATTGGCTTAACTACTACTTCTGGTGTTCCTTTATTTATTTATTTTTTAAAAAAAATCAAGGGAGTAACATATGATAGGGTAAAACCCAGATCAATCAATACATATATCTTATAAGAAAAAAAATATGAATAGTGTACTTGTTTCTATATCGGGAGAAGCCTCCGAATTTCATCGATACGCTAAGGCCTGGGTATGTTTCTGGGTTCCACTAGTACCAAATGTCTCTCTAGAACCATTGCTATGCCCCGTAGGCATTGTACCTCTACCCAGAGGAGGCACTGATGATGGCGATGCGACGGTTGGTCTCGTAGGTCGTGTCATGCCACCCATGCTCCTTTGTGGACGCTCTCTTACTAAGTGCTCTGGCACGCCGCAAAAATAGCAAACATTCGTTCCAAACTGGCATTCACCTAGATGAAACATTCCACAGCGCTGGCACAGTTGACGAGAAGACCTCGAGCGGTTCATACTGCCTTGTGCTTGATACCCCACTGCCCGTAAATCCTGAGTTTCACTTCTTTGCCCAAACTGGTTGCTTCTAAACCCTTAGAATAAAGGGGGAGCATTTGCTGTGGAATGGGGAAATGATGGCCTAGGCGGTTTGTGAAACATTCGAGGCCCAAATCCTCCTTGGGACGCCATGAAATATCCTATGGGTTTAGCCCTCTTTGACGATCCTCCTTCCAATTCTTGCATCATTCTCCTTTGCCTCTATCCCTCCTTCTGCTGTACAAGAGCTTGTGTTTGAGCTTGTGCAACAACTACATGGGTCAATATTTGCACCGCACTCATTAAATCCTGCTTAATAGTATTAACAGGTAGTTCCAAAGATACTCCTCTCCTTCTTGACTCTTCTGAAGACGGAATAGTAGGAGAAGCCCATGATGCAAATTCAGTGTCAGCCCCAGCCTGACTAGCTTGGTCAGGTGGTGGTCTACTCGTTTCTTCTTCGGCAAACATATCTACCTGCTTACCTTTGCCCCTACCTCATCTTGTCATCGATATTTTACTATAACAAAGAAAACCATTTCCAATGGTCAGATATAATTCTCCACCTACAATATTGGCTCTATTGCACGATCTAGAAATGAAGAAAAGAAACAAATCCTAAATGTCCCGTAGCCTCCTACTTATAAATTTGGTACACAACACATCCATAAGCAAGACTCTACTCAGACACGGCTTTGAAGACACCCTTAGGACGACCTACTTTGATACCACTTTTGTCACGCCTCAAATTCCAACGGGGCGGACTGACACCTGAAGACGATAAGGCCCGAGAGAACCAATCTTTGCTCATGTCCATTCATATACACCCATACGCATGCTACTCATTAAACATCACCCCCACAAATAGGTATAAGAGGCCAATAGCGGAAGTCATGGAAAATACATGATACTATGGAACTTGGTCGTTAGGGCCATTAAGACAAAACATACGTTCTATACATTTCCTTCATCTGTCCCACAATATCTACATAGCCTCTACAGATGCATAACCATAACCAACCTAGTGTCGGGACAAAAACCCTCTCTATACACATATACAATATGAAAAACAGATGTACATAGCAAATCGAAAACCCCCGAACCAACTGAAGCTCACTAAAGACCTGCAAATGATCTGCAACCTACTGAAGAGGAATACTAGCACCTGTGCCTGCAGCAAGTAAGGTAAGTTCCCCAAGGGACGTCAGTACGAAGAATGTACTGAGTATATAAAGCTATAAGAAACTGCATCAATACATAAGAATTTCAATGGAATCAAACATAGGAGATAGACAATATGGATATGTCACCATTCTGTATGTGTGGAACCATGTACATTATGGAGATTGCTTTCTTTACTTTTACGCTCATTCATTCGTTCATCACTCATTCACTCTCATTCATATAATGCCCGAGCCCCAAGCTGATCAATGGGTAATAATCAATAATTATTCGGGATCGACCCATGCTAGGATTTTTTTTTGCCCCTGGGATACCACCTGTGGTAGCGGGATCAACCCATGCTAGGTGTCTTTTAACCCCTGGGATACCACCTGAGATATTGGGATCGACCCATGCTAGGTATTTTAACCCCTGGGATACCACCCAAGAATAGAGACTTTATTACCTCACTTCTTAAATCTTTTAAAAAGCACCCCGGCAGGCTCCTGGGCGCCCTAGAGACTTAGAAAAATTTCATCTATGGAAAGGTGGCCAGGAGCGGCCTGGCACGCCACGTGCAGCGCCCCGTACTAAATTTTTGATTTCGACTTTTCTTTACGGATTTGGTTGGATCTTTCAAGTCCCAACCTTTTGCTTTCCTCTTATCTTTAAGATCCTTTGCTTGGATGTCCCTTCAACCTCACTTTCACCCCACAAATGCTCTACAAAGTCACAAACACCTACTACAAAGGTCTAATCATATTTACTAGAGCAATATCAAATGTTCCATCAATAACACTACAAAATACATACTTATTTCCCTCGAACCTAGGGTAAACATGGTTCAAGGTTACAAAGTAGGGTCGGGAAGGTACGGGGTGTTACATTCTTCCCCCTTTAGAAACATTCATCCTCGAATGTTAATAACATCGTCTCATGTACACCAAATGCATCTCTATATTAACACATATATACATATACACATAATTCTCATAGATACTTACTTGTTATTGCTCCAAGCCCGCATCTTGAACTTTCTCTTCCATTTGAAATAAATGAGGGTACTTGGACTTTATCATTTCCTTGGCTTCCCAGGTGATCTCTTCTACTTGTTGATTTCGCCAAAGTACCTTTACGGAAGCTATGTCTTATTTCCTAAACCTCTTTACTTGTTGATCTAGAATAGCAATGGGTATCACTTCATAAGTAAGATCCTCTGTAACTTGGACATTCTCAATGGGAACAATACTAGATGGATCCCCTACGCACTTCCGAAGCATCGAGACATGAAATATTGGATGAACTGTGGCGAGTTCTTAGTGTAGAGCCAATTCATACGTAACATGCCCAAATTTTTGAACAATTTCATATGGCACATTACATAGGACCAACTTTTTTTTTTCCATATTTCATTATCCCTTTCATTGGTAACCTTTCCAAGAATACTCAATCACTTATGGTAAATTCGAGCTCTCTTCTCGTAACATCAGCATAGGACCTGTGTCGACTTTGGGCCATTTGTAGCCACTGTTGGATCACTTTTAACTTTCTCCATATCTTGATAAACAAAATCTGGCCGAAGTAAAGTAGTTTCACCCGCTTCAAACCATCCGATTGGTGATCTACATTTTCTTCCATATAAAGCTTCATAAGGTGTCATTTTAATACTTGAATGACAGCTATTGTTGTAAGCAAATTCAATAAGGTCTTGAAAATCTAACGTGCAAGCTCATAGCATATCTTCAAGTGTTTGGATAGTACGTTCTACTTGTCCATCTGTCTGAGGATGGGAAGTCGTACTCAAAGGTGTACCCAAGCTCTTCTGAAAAGATCTCCTAAAATGTGCGGTAAATTGTGCTCCTCTGTCTGATATAATGGAAATTGGAATCCCATGCAATCGTACTATCTCCTTAACAGACAACCTTGCATAATCTTCAGCTGTATAGGTGGTCTTAACTAGTAGAAAATGCGCTGACTTGGTAAGCCTGTCAACTATGACCCATATAGAATCAAGTTTCCGCTGTGTACGAGACAAACCTATGATGAAATCCATGTTAATCGTATCCCCCTTCCAAACTGGAAGATTGATACATTGCATATAACCTCCAGGTTTCTGATGCTCTACTTTGACTTGTTGACAATTTGGACATTGAACTACGAATTCTGCAATGTTCTTCTTCATGTTTCCCCACCAATACATGTCTTTCAAATCATGGTACATTTTGGTAGCTCCCGGATGAATAGAATATCGTGAATGATGCGCCTCTGTCATAATTCATTTCCTCTCATCTCGTTCATATCCGGTACACATAATCTACCTTGGCATTGAAGTATTCCTTATACTTAAAGATATATTGCAAACTTTTGTGATCAGTATAGATATCGACATGAACCCCATACAAATAATGACGCTATATCTTTAAAGCAAATACCACTGCTGCTAACTATGACTTGATGATAACCTGATCTCAAGTCAATCTTTGAAAAACACTTGGCACCCTGTAACTGATCAAACAAATCATCAATTCTGGGGAGGGGATATTTGTTCTTGATCATTACCTTATTCAATTGCCGATAGTTAATGGACATTCTCAATGTGCCATCTTTCTTCCGTACAAATAATACCGGTGCACCCCATGGGGACATATATACTAGGTCTAATGAAGCCCTTGTCCAACAAGTCTTTCAATTGCTCCTTCAATTCACGCAATTCTACTAGAGCCATTCTATACGAAAGTATAGATATACACATCAATACCAAATTCTATTTCCCATTATGGGGGCAAACCTGGAAGATCCTCTGGAAATACATCAAAAAATTCATTGACCACTGGAACTGACTGAGGATTTAGTGGTTCCACATCAGTTTCTTTCACTCGCACTAAGTGACAGATGCACTCCTTGGCTATCATTTTCCTGGCTTTAAGATAGGAAATAAATTTACCTCTCGGTGCCCCTACATTACCCGTCCATTCAATAAGATCAATAAGATCAGCCAACGTACCATGATCACACACAGTTATTACACAATTACAATATACTTTTTTAGCGACAATTTCCTCACCAACCGGTGTAGATACTCAATTGGCTTAACTACTACTTCTGGTGTTCCTTTATTTTTTATTTTTTTTAACAATCAAGGGAGTAACATATGATAGGGTAAAATCCGGATCAATCAATGCATATATCTTATGAAAAAAAATCATATAAATAGTGTACCTATTTCTAAATTGGGAGAAGCCTCTAAATTCTGTCGATACGCTAAGGCATGGGTACGGTTCTGGGTTCCACTAGCACCAAATGTCTCTCTAGAACCTCTGCCATGCCCCGTAGGCTGTGTACCTCTACCCATAGGAGGTACCGATGATGGAGATGCGACGGTTGGTCCCGTAGGCCGTGCCTTCCCAATCGTGCTCCTTTGTGGACACTCTCTTACTATGTGCCCTGGCACGCCGCAAAAATAGAAAACATCCATTCCAAACCGGCATTCACCTAGAGGAAACCTTTGACACTACTGGCACAGCTGACGAGAAGACCTCGAGCATTTCATACTGCCTTGTGCTTGATACCCCACTGCCCGTAAATCCTGAGTTTCACTTTTTTGCCCAAACTGGTTACTTCTAAACCCTTGGAATAGAGGGGGAACATTTGCTACGGAATGGGGAAATGATGGCCTAGGCGGTTTGTGAAACATCCGAGGCCCAAATCCTCCTTGGGATGCCATGAACTATCCCAAGGGTTTAGCCCTCTTTGACGACCCTCCTTCCAATTCTTGCATCCTTCTCCTTTGCCTTTGTCCCTCCTTCTGTTGCACAAGAGCTTGTTTTCGAGATTGTGCAGCAACTACACGGGTCAATATTTGCACCGCACTCATTAAATCTTGCTCAATAGTATTAACAGGTGGTTCCAAAGATAATCCTCTACTTCTTGACTCTTCTGTAGACGGAAGAGTAGGAGAAGCCCGCAATGTAAATTCAGTGTCAGCCCCACCCTGACTAGCTTGGTTAGGTGGTGGTCTACTCGTTCCTTCTCCAGTAAACATATCTACCTGCTTACCTTTGCCCCTACCTCATCTTGTCATCGGTATTTTACTATAACAAAGAAAACCAATTTGAATGGTCAGATATAATTCTCCACCTACAACATTGGCTCTATTGTATGATCAAGAAATAAATAAAAGAAATAACTCCTAAATGTCCCGTAGCCTCCTACTTATAAATGTGGTGCACAACACATCCATAAGCAAGACTCTACTCAGGCACGACTTTGTAGATACCCTTAGGACGACCTGCTTTGATACCACTTTTGTCACACCTCGAATTCCAACGGGGCGGAATGGCACCTGAAGTCGATAAGGCCCGAGAGAACCAATCTTTGCTCATGTCCATTCATATACACCCATACGCATGCTACTCATTAAACATCACCCCCACAAATAGGTATAAGAGGCCAATAGCGGAAGTCATGGAAAATACATGATACTATTGAACATGGCCGTTAGGGCCATCAAGACAAAACATACGTTCTTTACATTTCCTTAATCTGTCCCACAATATCTACACAACCTCTACAGATGCATAACCATAACCAATCTAGAGTTGGGACAAAACCCCGCTCTATACACATATACAATATTAAAACAGATGTACATAGCGACTCGGAATGCCTCGAACCAACTGAAGCTCACCAAAGACCTGCAAATGATCCGCAACTGAGGAAGTCTACTAGCATATATGCCTGCAGCAAGTAAGGTAAGTCCCCCAAGGGACGTCAGTACGAAGAATGTACTGAGTATATAAGGCTATAAGAAACTGCATCAATACATAAGAACTTCAATGGAATCAAATATAGGAGAATAGCCAATAGGGATAAGTCACCATTCTGTATCTGTGGAACCATGTACATTATGTGGATTACTTTATTTATTTTTACACTCATTCAATCGTTCATCACTCATTCACTCTCATTCATATAATGCCTGGGCCCCAAGCTGATCAGTGGGTAATAATCAATAATCATTTGGGATCGACCCATGCTAGGCTTTTCTTTTTACCCTGGGATACCACCCGTGGTAGCGGGATCGACCCATGCTAGGTGTTTTTTAACCCCTGGGATACCACCCGAGATATTGGGATCTACCCATGCTAGGTATTTTAACCCCTGGGATACCACCCAAGAATAGAGTCTTTATTACCTCACTTCTTAAATCTTTTAAGTAGTTCATTCGATGGTCATGTCATTATTGGAAATTAGAACGTAACATTATTGGAATTTTGGAGCCATGCCCACAGTTATGTGACACATTGGTAACAATAGATTAATGAATAAGGTATATGTGAATAACAATTTACACTCATAGAAAAATAACAAGTCAAGGAACATAACCACACCATTCATGTTGATATTTCATTCATACCATGCACTTTCATCACAACCCCAAGTCTCTTTTCAAGTTTAAATCACAAAGATGGCACATCTTTTAGCAAAAAGCAAAAGTGTCCTATTCAACCTTGCCAACATAACCATCATGATCTACACAATCTCTCATTTATAGAATATATTAAATCACAAGAATAAACACTTACCCAAGCATGCAAAGTGATGATCTTGTCCAAAGTTTCCAAAGAAAATGGTTGCCTTAGGGTTTGGAAAATATGAAAAATATCTTTTACAGAAATGTCTAGAAAGACATGTGTGATTTTTTGAATAAAAATCTGATTTTTTCCTTTATATAACCCCTCAAGTCATCCTTAGCCATTTCTTGGCATTAAATGCCATGCTTTACTTAGTGAAATTAGAAGAATGGGTCATTTGCTCTTTGGGCCATGCATTTTATTCCATTTTGGGCCTCAAATTGAGCCCATTAACACATATTAACTTAGCCCACAAATTTCAATGTGTAATACTCCAATTTTCTCATGTTTAAATAATTCCATAAATGTTACAACAATATTCACTCACGAAATTCATGTTCGTAGCCTCAATCTCAAAGCAATAAGACATTCTAGCCACTCATGGCTTAAGTGAACATAATTTAATAAAATACTTGTGACGAAGAATCAACCCCAACTAGGATGCCAAACTTGCTCAAGAGTAGCCCCACTATGATGGAATAATGATACCATAACCCTAGAGTCCTCTTTATAGACTAATAATCGTAGAAGAAATTTGGCAAAAAGCACCCCGGCACGCTCCTGGGCGCCCTAGAGACTTAGAAGAATTTCAGCTCTGGAAAGGTGGCCAGGTGCCGCCTCGCACGCCCCTAGGCGCGCCCCCTACTGCCTGTGCCAAATAAAATTCAGCCATAAGCGGCCTGGCACGCCACCTGCAGCGCACCATACTAAATTTTTGATTTCGACTTTTCTTTGCGGATTTGGTTGGATCTTTCAAGTCCCGACCTTTTGCTTGTCTCTTATCTTTAAGGTCCATTGCTTGGATGTCCCTTAAACCTCACTTTTCACCCCACAAAGTCACAAACACCTACTACAAAGGTCTAATCACATTTACTAGCACAATATCAAATGTTCCATCAATAACACTACAAAATACATACTTATTGCTCTCGAAACTAGAGTAAACATGGTTCAAGGTTGGAAAGTAGGGTCGGGAAGGTACGGGGTGTTACAAATGCAACGCATTATGATGGTATGGCATGTATGCAATAATCATGCATTTTGCCTTGGATACACCTTCAGAACAGAATCTTCCAGGATAGGATCCATAGGGGGCTCACAACCCATATACCATCATAATCTCATCTATCAACTTTATCGGCACATCCCTC
Organism: Capsicum rhomboideum; assembly: GCA_031232105.1. Taxonomy (NCBI): domain Eukaryota; kingdom Viridiplantae; phylum Streptophyta; class Magnoliopsida; order Solanales; family Solanaceae; genus Capsicum; species Capsicum rhomboideum. Next base: position 147,829,946 of record CP124714.1, on the reverse strand, counting down.
TATCAAGATATTTCATAAAGTGTCTCATTTTCTTTCAATGAATAGTATTTCTCAGTTGTACCAATTCCATGAATATGGATGAATGAAATGAGGATACATGCTCAAAATCAAATCAACATCATGCAATGAATCAACTCAATATTGGTATAAATGAGCTCATGTAACCCCAAATCTCAATAGATCATGATAAAATCCATAGCATGTCAACACAGTAGTAGAGAGTCATGTACTAGTATTTCAATAAACTTGGCCAATAAACTAGTATTTTAACCAAACACACAAAAATCAGAAAAGGCCTCAAGACCCTAACCAACTACGCTACTAACCAAAATGGATGTCCCAGATCTAGTGACCAAAGCTAATTTTTTCTCTTTAAAGTCTACTCAAAACCACAAACTCATATAAATTACTCTTAAATTCTTCAAGGACCATGCAAACCATTCCCATAATTCATGAATGATATAAAGCAATCATGGGAAAAGGTAAAATGGTCAAAATATAGAAAAATCTAAAAATCACAATGAGGGTTATAGAGTTGATGAATAGGGTGTTTCGACCTTATCTTGAATCATGTATGATTATGTTCATTGATGATATCTTCATTTATTCCAAGTGTGAGGGGTAAGCATATGAGGCATTTGAGAGCCATACTTCAGAGATTGAGAGAGGAGCAGTTGTATGCCAAGTTCTCCAAGTGTGAATTTTGGCTAGATTTTGTTTCTTTCTTAGGTCATGTGATGACCAAGGATGGTACCATGGTCTATATAGCCAAGGTGGTGGTGGTTTGTGATTGGGCTAGGCCTACTCCTATTATCAAGATTCAAAGTTTTATTGGGTTAAAAGGCTACTATTAGCAGTTTGTAGAAGGTTTCACTTTCATTTCATCTCCTTGGAATAATTTAACTCAGAAATTTGTTGCCTTTTAGTAGTTAGACGAGTGTTAGAGGAACTTTCAAAAGCTCAAGACCTTGTTGAGTTTAGCTCTAATATTGACTTTGCAAAAAGAGAGTGTAGGTTTCACAATGTTTTTTAATTTCTTTGGGAGTTAATTTGGGTGGTTTGTTGATGCAAAAGGGAAAAGTGATAGCTTATACTTTACGACAATTGAAGGTCCATGTGAATAGCTACTATATTCGCAATTTATAGTTAACAATAGTTGCGTTTGTGTTGAAATTGTGGCGTCTCTATCTGTATGGGTTTCATTGTGAGATCATCATCAATCATCATAGCCTACAATATTTCTTCATTCAGTGGGATCTTAATATGAGACAACATAGATGGTTGGAGTTGCTTAAGGATTATGATCTCACTACTATTTAACATTCAGGAAAGGCTAATATGGTAGCGGATGCCTTGTTTGGGAAAGTGGTGAGCATGGGGAGTTTGACTTATCTTCCAGTAAAGAAGCAACCTTTGGCCTTGGACATTCAGTCTTTTTCCAACTAGTTAATTTAACTTGATATTCAGTGCCCAAGCATTTTTATTTTGTGTCAAGGCTAGGTTCTCATTGATGGAGAATATTCGAGCTCGTTAGTTTAATTATGAGAAGTTGAGAGTGATACATGATAAAGTGTTGAGCAGAGAGGCGAAAGCAACATATTTTGATTTCGAACAACATCATCCAAGTCCTGTCCACGTAATCATCTCATCCCAAAATCTCAAAAGACTGAAGCTGATCCACCAAAAATCCATGTTGGCAAGCATAAGAATAAGCCCATAAGGTGTTACCTGGACACACAAATGGAGACGATCAAAGCCTGCGATCTCTAGCCATAGCTACAACTAGTTCGGATTACCCTCAAAACTGATAGTCAAGAATTTGAAGAACAAACTCTTGAAACTGAATGATCCATTCAAGCGTCCTACTAATAGTAGGTAAAACCACGCTAAGACCAACTTAAGCACACTTCTTGTGCTAAGAAGACATTCAAAATTTTGACAAACACGGAGAACCAAGGTAAAGAGCAGTAGAAACCAATACCGTGGGTCAACGGACCATCTTTCGAGCATCTATCAAGCATAGTCTATCTAACTGAAGAGAACCGAACCAATAGGTAAAGAGTAGGCTTAGTCATACCATAAATGAATGCTCAACTGAAACAAATCTGGAGATGGGCAGCAATCAAGTTACGCAATCCATAGTTGTAATCTACAAACAGAAGCTGAACTACTCGATCTCAACTATCCAAATGAATCCTGCTGACGAGCAGCATCCATATTCCAAAAGCTATCATAACTTTTAATACGCTATTCAAGAGAGTCAAAATCCCAAAAACTGAAGCCCACAAGTCTTTACAGATATCAAACACTCAAACCAATATCACTATCATAATTCCACAATTTACCCTATGATTCTCACAAGATTTAAACTAAAATGTTGTCGAAGAATATAATCACAATGGAGGAAAACCACCGACTGAAGACCCAAGCAATCAACTCCATATTTGTTGAAGGGCATAAGGCATTAAGGCATAACCAAGGACTCACCAAGGCTACAAACAGTACTAGTGATAGCGAAAACTCGAGCAACACACAAAAATACTATCTTAGCCTAAATTGGCCAATCTAATACTCGATCTACCACCAGGAATACCCATAAGTACATGTCATCAAGTAGAAGCACTCCACAAAGTCATATTAGGTCGATCAATATCAAAATGAGAATTTTCTGAAGTTTTCCATTTAAATCCACCATAACTCAAATGAACTATGAACCACATCACTGAGGGAATGGAGTACCCAACTCCAAACCAACATTAAGATCAAGACTACTATCGGGAGACAAACCATACAAACTGAAAGAACAACCTCAAGAATAATCCGAAGATGAAAACATAATTGTAAACTCACAATAAAGAAGAAAACTCTGAAATCTCAGTTATGAATAAAACCCTAAAATTGATGTTCCAAGATTACAAAATCAATAATGTACTTATGAACTCAAGATAATGAAAATATATCTCAAATCAATGTAATGACCAACTCCAGAACATAGGACAACATAGGGATATTTATAGATATAAGATGAATCCTATCCTAAACAAAACAGGAAAATAGAGTCGGCACTTTTCCACGGCTTCGTGACTTGGTGTCGTCGAACCAAGTCACGTTACGTGGGTACTGCCGTGGAAAACAAGGATCCTTTTAATCTTCGAGAGTTGACTCACGGCACCAATCCATATGACGTGGGTAGACACACGTGTCGTGAGTCCCTGCGTAAAAAGCAGGCTTCTTTCCAGTCTGCAGGAGTTGACTCACGACACCAATCCACGTGGCGTAGGTCTACTCACTTGACGTGAGTCCCTGCCATGGGGAACTCCCCTTCTTTGACTTGGCTCTTTTCTTCTTCAAATGGTCTATTATAGTGCATGCTTCTTCCCTTTTTCTCCAGTTTGCCTCCATAACCTATTTCTCTGCAAAGTAAGGCAAAACACACATCATACCAACTAAACATACCCAAGTTATTTCATATTTTCCTTGTTTTAAGCATCGAAAGTTCCATGAAACCACGATACATCAACACCCTCAACTAAGATCATTTGCATGTCCTTAGATGAACAATAACTAGATAAACACTTACAATGCTCAACTAAGAGAAACCTAAGAGACCTACAGCAGTCCACTCATTGCTTTTGGCACCAAGCTTTTTTCGACCCCTCCTATTTGCAAATCACAACCACGGTGTGCATGCATGCAGTATATTATCATGAAACAGAAGGGATTAAGTGATGGCATTAGATTATGAACACACAACTAAGCATATATGCAAATGAAATTATCTGAACAATTAGCAACTATCAATTTAACCCATGTACTCTCACAATAAAGAACTCCCATACACTAACAGTATACTAATGAATATCAAAGTAGGGACTGGGTCAAAACACTCTCTCTCACAAACAAGTTCAAACAATGTGCTTGAAATACCATAGGCTTGCCCTAATTTTCTATGCCTTAATTTTTCGGACAGTTGGACTAGGATCACTATAGGACTTTCAGCGGCTTGTAATGTAGGCTTGGGGATAGGTGTGGTACATATGGATATAGTGACTCAACCCTCCTTGACACTACACTATTTTTGGCTCCACTGTCCAACCATTCTCCGTTTGTTTTCCCTTATTCTCCTTCATTTATTTTTAGATTTTAGGTGTGATTTTCTTCATACTTTCAAGACACAATTTTTTTCTTTTTCTCTTTCTTTTTCTTTATTTTTGCAATTTATATTGATTTCACTCATTTTTTCCTTTCTTTAAAAAATTATTTTTTTCACACCCAAATTTGTTTTGTTTTTCTTTTACTAAGCCCTTCCTCATACCCAAGTCAAACTAAGCACCCCTATGATAGCCACCCTCAACTTAGGCGATTTGCCTGTGTTAAGGTACACATTGTACAAGGAGGGACCAGGGCCAAGACAGGTTCATTGTAAGTCAAAATGGAAAGGTGAGTAGGCTAAAGAAAGAAATATGTTAATTACAGCTCAAAATCGGGATCAAGGGATATTTACTTTATCTGGTTAGACATTTAGGCTAAAAGTGGACTTATTCAAAAAAAGGGCCTATGATCCTTTCCTAACCACTATCCTCTAACCTAGGCAAGACTAACCGGGGAAGTTCTAGATCACGCACACAAAGTGAACTAGGTAAATGACCTCACAAACACATAGCACAGGGTTACACGATCAACTACTATCTATCCAATTCATGCAATGCTAGCTATAGTTATTCTGCCTATAATACTAATGCCATAACAGGATCCAACAACTGTCATAAACTAACATACTGCACACAAAATTCAAAACAAAACTTTTTAGGAGGGGTATCCTTTAGACAATCACAAACAACATCAAAAACATGTTCAAAACTAGACTGCACTAATGTTCCCTTATTTTCTTCCTAATTAAACACGAAAACACATAATAATAAAAACCTTAACATGTTGGTTGTACTATGATATCACTTGAGTGTAAATAAACATGGCGACAAAACCCCCCAAGAGGACATATAGACCCACAAGTACCATCACCCCCACCAAATAAGCAGCATGCATTGTCCTTAATGTATTAGAGCGAAGTAAAACAAGTGAGATAGGAACATACCTATGGTACACTAGGTGCGTGGGTCTAATGTCGATCAAAATAACAAAATTAAAGAAAATGTAGGAATTACAAGACACCTTGGGTTGCCTCCCAAACATTGCCTGATTTAACGTCGCGGCACTACGCGGGTGTCTTGATTACTCAGAATTCATCAACATATCCCTTGGGTTGTACTCCAGGGTCATCTAAAAATTTCTTTTTGGAAACCACCCTCATGTCCTTTGGTTGCTTTATATTTTTGCAAACATTGAATGTGATTTCCTTATTATTTAGCCTAAATTTTAGCTCACCCAGCTCCATATCTACCAATGCTCTGTCGGTGGCTAAAAATGGTGTCCCTAAAATTATGGGCATCTCAAAATCAACCTCACAGTCCAAGACAACAAAGTCAGTAGGAAATATGAAGTTTTCAACTTTTACTAAAACATCAAATAATATGCCCATATACTTCTTGATCGTACGATCCGCCATCAATAACCACATTTTTGTTGGCTCGTGGGCTCCCAAAACTAATTTCTCAAATACTGTCATGGCAACAAGTTAATGCTCTCACCTAGATCACACAAAGCTCCGACAAAGTTAACTGGCCCAATTGTCAATGGAATTGTGAAGGCTCCGGGATCATCTTTCTTTTGCACAAGATAATGGGATGAAATTGCACTACAATGGTGCAAACCACCAACAGACTCATAACTGTCGGTTCTCTTCTTTGTGACCAACTCTTTCATGAACTTTGCATATCCAGACATTTGTTCTAGCGCCTCCATCAATGGGATGTTTATAGAATGCTGCTTCAATATGGACATGAACTTATGAAATTTTCCATCCTCCTTATCCTTCTTCAAGTACTGAGGGAATGGAGGTGGTGGCTTAGGAATGGGGTTTAGCATTTATGGGGCTTCCTTTTCTTTCTCATTTTCAGCATTCACATTATTTTCACCAGTCTAAGGCTTTTCAACTTCTTTCATGATCTCCCCACTAACAATTTTATTTTCATCCACCTTTTTCTTTAGACATTGAGGGAAAGGTGGAGGAAGTCTTGGACATGGAACATACTTTTGTAGAGCTTTCTTTACCTTTTTTGTGGCATTCGTTTGCTCTTCCAGTGTAGAATGAACACCCTCAACTTGTTTGGGTGCTTCAATGAGAGTCTTCCCATTTCTCATTATGATAGCCATACAATGAGCATCATTTCTCAAGTTATATATTGTGTTGATCGGAAGTGTACCTTTTTTACGCTGATTCAATGTTATAGATATCTGCCCAAATTATTGCTCTAGCTGTTTAATGTCAGTCGGGTAAGACTCAAATTTTTGAATTATTCCCAAAATGTCTCCCCTAATATCTTTTAGATAGTTTTCTTGTCTCTCTGACCTAGTAACCAGTTTATTAAGAAGAGCTTCAATCCTCCAGTTTCCAGAGTCATCATTATGGTTCCCTGGTGGTACATAAAGGCTACTCTTCACTTTATACTCATCCTTTCACAACCAATCACTGTCACGATCTCGTTCTATATCTCTATATCCTGACTTCTTGTAATTTTCTTAATAGTAGTTTCGACCTTGATTCCTATGTCTCGAGTTCCAAGAGTCTTGATTAGACCCTTGGCCCTTGGCGCAAAAACCTGCCACTTCTCAATCCAAGTACTTAGCTTCCTCATCTGATTTATAATCATCATGCTTTGGTGTTTTGGCTTGTGGAGCTAAGACATACACCTTCTCAGTACCTCTAACCGCAATCTGTTTAGCTAGCAAATCAATTTCTATCATCAGCTATGCGACCTCTTGAGCTACAGACTCATCCAACGCCCGTTGCGTTGCTGATGCTCCAATAGTGTATGTACCAACAGGTGTATCTTCCTCCCGAGTATGCCATCTTCGATTGGTCTTAGTGATACGATCTAAAATCTCTGAATCTTGTTCCCACCTCAGACTCATAAATTCTTCGCCAGTGATAGTATCAGCTACAACCTTAGTATTTGCATTTAAAGCCTTGTAGAAGATTTCAAGTAAACTCCTGCCACTCATTCTATGATTGGGAACATTCTGCTGCTTCTTTTTAAACCTTAACAATGTCTCGTAAAGTGCTCTAGAATGTTGTTGTCTGAAGTTGTTAATCTCATCCTTCAACTGTAGCATCTTGGAGGGTGGAAAAAATCTCTCCAAAAATTGATTTCTCAACTCTTGCCAAGTAGTGATGGAGCCTCGTGGTAATTTGGCCAACCACGCCAACCAAAAAGTCGTTTCTCCTGTTCTCTTGAACAGAAACAATCTTACTTGAATAGCCTCTTGGTCTGCTCCACGCAAATTATACAAAGTACAGACCCCCACAAAGTTCATCACATGCATATTCGGATCATCCATAGGAATTTCAGCGAATACTCCTTTCAAGTTAAGCAGGTGGATCATGTACTTGTAATGTCGAACTTAGTGCCCTGAGGTAATTCTGGTGGGATAATGGTACCAGTATCTACCTGCTCGAAATAAGACACATCCTCTTCTTCTGGATCAATAAAAACCATCACATGTGGTCTTTGAGGTTTTCGGCATGCCCTCATTCTTCTTTGTCTCTCTTCAGCATAGGCTAGATGTTGTGCTGCTTCTTGCATAGCTCGATTATCTCTATCTGTTTTCCTTAGAGTAGCTTGCCTAGCTTGCTCTTCCTGGGTCTATCGAGCGGTAGGTTGGTCCACTGTTTCATGACCAATTGGCTGAATTGGTTGGTTATAAATGTCTCCTGGGGCTGTGGGATCCGGAACTCCGTTGGTATTCACCATTCTTCGATTAGCTCTCAGAGTTCTTCCTATTTCAGGATCAAATGGAATCAGGGGATTGCCTTAACTCTAAGTATTGGGCATACACCGGCGTGTACCCTTAAAATTATTGAAAAATAAAACAAATATAGAACCTAACTAGGTTGGGGTTGATCCCACAAGGAATAGGACGAAGGTCTATCGAATGCTAGTCAAAGTAATTGGCCAATAAGTAAAATTGGGGGATGTTAGTAAGCAAGTAGTAATAGTCACGATTGTTGATTATTTGATTTGTTATCAATATAATAAATAAACTAGTACTGTGATCCCCAATGATTCCTTAACTCCACCGATTGCTTATGCTGGCAAAACTGTCCCGCTATTTTGCTTTTAAAATCTAACAAGATATGTTCATCTAAAAGTCTCTCGACCATGGTTAGACGAATTTCACTCTTCTCCTCTAGGTCTCAAAGTGTCGCACTACTAACCGTTGTCCTAGATCTCAGATAACTATCCCTCTTACGGCTCAAGTTATTAGATGAAGGTTGATAGCTTCAAATCTCTGTTGTTATTTCCTTCTCCCAATCTCTACCTCTCTCTCTCAAGCAAGTTTAGACTACAGACGAGTTTCTAACATTTGCAACCATTAGAAGATCAATTATAACAAAGGTAATAACAATACATGTCGTCACACTGGTTCAGAATTGCTTTACACTTATCCCTTTTGGTTAATTCCTCATGGTTCACACAACCCTAGTTAATGGGTTTAGCTACTAATGATTGCAAGAACACACGAAGAATTCGAAGATGAAAACATAATCGTAAATTAACAATAAAGAAGAAAACTCTGAAATCTCAGTTATGAATAAAACCCTAAAATTGATGTTCCAAGATTACAAAATCAATAATGTATTTATGAACTCAAGATAATGAAAATATATCTCAAATCAATGTAATGACCAACTCCATAACATAGGACAACATAGGGATATTTATAGATATAAGATGAATCCTATCCTAAACAAAACAGGAAAATAGAGTCGGCACTTTTCCACGGTACAGTGACTTGGTGTCGTGGAACCAAGTCACGCTACGTGGGTCCTGCCGTGGAAAACAAGGTTTCTTTTAATCTTTGGGAGTTAACTCACGGCACCAATCCACGTGACGTAGGTAGACTCACGTGTCGTGAGTCCCTGGCATAGAAAGAAGGCTTCCTTCCAGTCTGCAGGAGTTGACTCACGACACCAATCCACGTGGCATGGGTCTACTCACATGACGTGAGTCCCTGCCATGGGGCACTCCCCTACTTCGACTTGTCTCTTTTATTCTTCAAATGCTCCATTATAGTGCACGCTTCTTTCGTTTTTCTCCAGTTTTCCTCCACAACCTATTTCTCTGCAAAGTAAGGCAGAAAACAAATCATACCAACTAAACATACCCAAGTTATATCATATTTTCCTTGTTTTAAGCATCGAAAGTTCCATGAAACCACGACACATCAACACCCTCAACTTAGATCGTTTGCATGTCCTCAGGTGAACAATAACTAGATAAACACTTACAATGCTCAACTAAGACAAACCTAAGAGACCTACAGCAGTCCACTCATTGCTTTTGGCACCAAACTTTTTTCGACCCCTCCTATTTGCAAATCACAACCACGGTGTGCATGCATGCAGCATATTATCATGACACAGAAGGGATTAAGTGATGGCATCAGATTATGAACACACAACTAAGCATATATGTAAATGACATTATCCGAACAACTAGCAACTATCAATTCAACCCATGCACTCTCACCATAAAGAACTCCTATACACTAACAGTATACTAATGAATATCAAAGTAGGGACTGGGTCAAAACACTTTCTCTCACAAACAAGTTCAAACAATGTGCTTGAAATACCATAGGCTTGCCCATATTTTCTATGCCTTAATTTTTCGGACAGTTGGACTAGGATCACTATAGGACTTTCATCGACTTTTAATGTAGGCTTGGGGATAGGTGTGGTACATATGGATATAGTGACTCAAACCTCCTTGACACTACACTATTTTTGGCTCCACTGTCCAACCATTCTCTGTTTGTTTTCCCTTATTCTCCTTCATTTATTTTTAGATTTTGGGTGTGATTTTCTTCATACTTTCAAGACACAATTTTTTTTCTTTTTCTCTCTTTTTTTTTCTTTTTGCAATTTATATTGATTTCACTCATTTTTTCCTTTTTTTAAAAAATTGTTTTTTTCACACCCAAATATGTTTTCTTTTTCTTTTAATAAGCCCATCCTCATACCCAAGTCAAACTACGCACCCCTATGATAGCCACCCTCAACTTATGCTATTTGCCTGAGTTAAGGTTCACAAAGTACAAGGAGGTACCAGGGCCAAGACAGGTTCATTGTAAGTCAAAATGGGAAGGTGAGTAGGCTAAAGAAAGAAATAGGTCAATTACAGCTCAAAATCAGGATCAAGGGATATTTACTTTATCTGGTCATACATTTAGGATAAAAGTGTACTTATTCAAAAAAATGACTTATGATCCTTTCCTAACCACTATCCTCTAACCTAGGCAAGACTAACCGGGAAATTTCTAGATCACACATACAAAGTGAACTAGGTAATGACCTCACAGACACATAGCACAAGGTTACACGATCGACTACTATCTATCCAATTTATGCAATGCTAGCTATAATTATTATGCCTATAATACTAATGCCATAACAGGATCAAATAGTTGTCATAAACTAACATACTGCACACGAAATTCAAAAAAAAACTTTTTAGGAGGGGTTTCCTTTAGACAATCACAAACAACATCAAAAACATGTTCAAAACTAGACTGCACTAAGGTTCCCTTATTTTCTTCTTAATTAAACACGAAAACACATAATAATAAAAACCTTAACATGTTGGCTCTATTATGTTATCACTTGAGGGTAAATAAACATGGCAACAAAACCCCCCAAGAGGACATATAGACCCACAAGTACCTTCACCCTCACCAAATAAGCAGCATGCATTGTCCTTAATGTATTAGACCGAAGTAAAACAAGTGAGTTAGGAACATACCTATGGCACATTAGGTGCGTGGGTCTAATTTCTATTAAAATAACAAAATTAAAGCAAATGTAGGAATAGCAAGACACCTTGGGTTGCCTCCCAAACATTGCCTGATTTAACGTCGCGGCACTACGCGGGTGTCTTGATTACTCAGAATTCATCAACATATCCCTTGGGTTGTACTCCAGGGTCATCTAAAAATTTCTTTTTGGAAACCACCCTCATGTCCTTTGGTTGCTTTATATTTTTGCAAACATTGAATGTGATTTCCTTATTATTTAGCCTAAATTTTAGCTCACCCAGCTCCATATCTACCAATGCTCTGTCGGTGGCTAAAAATGGTGTCCCTAAAATTATGGGCATCTCAAAATCAACCTCACAGTCCAAGACAACAAAGTCAGTAGGAAATATGTAGTTTTCCACTTTTACTAAAACATCAAATAATATGCCCACAGGCTTCTTGATCATACAATCCGCCATCAATAACCGCATTTTTGTTGGGTCGTGGGCTCCCAAGCCTAATTTCTCAAATACTTTCTTGGCATCAAGTTAATGCTCGCACTTAGATCACACAAAGCTCTGGCAAAGTTAACTGGCCCAATTGTCAATGGAATTATAAAGGCTCCGGGATCATCTTTCTTTTGCACAAAAGAACGGGATAAAATTGCATTACAATGGTGCAAATCACCAGCAGACTCATAACTGTCAGTTCTCTTCTTTGTGACCATCTCTTTCATGAACTTTGCATATCCAGATATTTGTTCTAGTGCCTCCATCAATTGGATGTTTATAGAAAGTTGCTTCAATATGGACATGAACTTATGAAATTTTCCATCCTCCTTATCCTTCTTCAAGCACTGAGGGAATGGAGGTGGCGTCTTAGGAATGGGTTTTAGCATTTATGGGGCTTTCTTTTCTTTCTCGTTTTCAGCATTCACATTATTTTCATCAGTCTGAGGCTTTTTAACTTCTTTCATGATCTCCCCATTAACAATTTTATTTTCATCCACCTTTTTCTTTAGAGATTGTGGGAAAGGTGGAGGAAGTCTTGGAAATGGAACATACTTTTTAGAGCTTTCTTTACCTTTTTTGTGGCATTCGCTTGCTATTCCAGTGTAGAATGAACACCCTCAACTTGTTTGGGTGCCTCAATGAGAGTATTCCCATTTCTCGATATGATAGCCATACAATGAGCATCATTTCTCAAGTTCTAGATGGTATTGCTCGAAAGTGTACCTTGTTGACGCTGATTCAATATTGTAGATATCTGCCCAAATTATTGCTCCAGCTGTTTAATGGCAGTCGAGTGAGACTCAAATTTTTGACTTATTCCCAAAATGTCTTTCCTAATCTCTTTTAGATAGTTTTCTCGTCTCTCTGACCTAGTAACCAGTTTATTAAGAAGAGCTTCAATCCTCCAATTTCCATACTCATCATTATAGTTCCCTGGTGGTACATAAAGGCTACTCTTCACTTTATACTCATTATTTTACCTCTAATCACTGTCACGATCTCGTTCTCTATCTCTATATCCTTACTTCTTGTAATTTTCTCAATAGTAGTTTCGACCTTGATTCCCTTGCCTTGAGTTCCAAGAGTCTCGATTAGACCCTTGGCCCTTGGCGCGAAAACCTGCCACTTCTCGATCCAAGTACTTAGCTTCCTAATCAGATTTATAATCATCATGCTTTGGTGTTTTGGCTTGTAGAGCTACGGCATGCACCTTCTCAGTACCTATAGCCATAATCTGCATAGCTAGCAAACCAATTTCTATCCTCAGCTATGCGACCTCGTGAGCTACAGACTTATCCAACGCCCGTTGTGTTGCTGATGCTCCAATAGTGTATGTACCAGCAGGTGTATCTACCTCCCGAGTATGCCATCTTCGGTTGGTCTTAGTGATACGATCTAAAATCTCAGAATCTTGTTCCCACCTTAGACTCATAAATTCTCCGCCAGTGATAGTATCAGCTACAACCTTAGTATTTTTATTTAAAGCCTTGTAGAAGATTTCAAGTAAACTCCTGCCACTCATTCTATGATTTGGAACATTCTGCAGCTTCTTTTTAAACCTTAACAATGTCTCGTAAAGTGCTTCAGAATGTTGGTGTCTGAAGTTGTAAATCTCATCCTTCAACTGTAGCATCTTGGAGGGTGGAAAAAATCTCTCTAAAAATTGATTTCTCACCTCTTGACAAGTAGTGATGGAGCCTCGTGGTAATTAGGCCAACCACAAAGTCATTTCTCCTGTTAAAGAGAGCAAAAACAATCTTAACTGAATAGCCTCTTGGTCTTCTCCATGCAAATTATACAAAGTACAGACCCCCATAAAGTTCATCATATGCATATTCGGATCATCCATAGGAAGTTCAGCGAATACTCCTTTCAAGCTAAGCAGGTGGATCATGGCACTTGTAATGTCAAACTTAGTGCCCTGAGGTAATTCTGGTAGGATAATGGCACCAGTATCTACCGGCATGAAATAAGCCACATCCTCTTCTTCTGGATAATAAAAAATCGGTACATGTGGCCTTTGAGGTGCTCGGTGTTCCCTCGGTCTTCTTTGTCTCTCTTCAGCATTATCTAAATGTTGTGTTGCTTCTTGCATTACTCGATTATCTCTATCTGCTTGCCTAAGAGTAGCTTGCCTAGCTTGCTTTTCTCGTGTCAATCGAGTGGTAGGTTGGTCCGCTGTTTCATGAACAACTGGCTGAATTAGTTGGTTATGAATATCTCTCGCGGCTGCGGGATCCTAAACTCCGTCGGTATTCACCATTCTTCGATTAGCTCTCAGAGTTCTTTCTATTTAATGATCAAGTGGAATCAGGGGATTGCCTTGACTCCTATTATTGGGCATACACCAGCGTGTGCCCTTAAAAGTATAGAAAAATAAAACCAATCAACTCCAACAAGCAAACTAATCAACTTCTGTAACTATAATTCCCCGACAACGGCGCCAAAATTTTTTGTCGCCCAAAATATACCTCTAGAAAAGTATAACTTGGTCGATGTATCAAATATAGAACCAAACTAGGTTGGGGTCGATCCCACAAGGAATAGGATGAAGGACTATCGAATGATAGTCAAAGTAATTGGCCAGTAAGTAAAATTGGGTGATTTTTGTAAGCAAGTAGTAACAGTGACGATTGTTGATTATTGTATTTGTTATCAATATGAGAAATATACTAGGACTGTGATCCCCAATGATTCCTTAACTCCACCAGTTTCTTGTACTGGAAAAACTATCCCACTGCGTTGCTTTTAAAATATAACAAGATATGTTCATCTAAATGTCTCTCGACCTTGGTTAGACAAATTTCACCCTTCTTATCTCGGTCTCCGAGTGTCGTACTACTAACCCTTGTTCTAAATCTCAGATAACTATCCCTATTACGGCTCAAGTTATTAGATGAAGGTTGATAGCTTCAAATCTCTGTTGGTATTTCCTTTTCCCAATCTCTACCTTTGTCTCGAGCAAGTTTAGACTACAGATGAATTTCTAACGTTTGCAACCGTTAGATGATCAATTATAACGAAGGTAATAACAATACATGCAGTCACACCAGTTCAGAATTGCTTTGCACTTAACCCGTTTTGTTAATTCCTCATGGTTCACACAACCCTAGTTAATGGGTTTAGCTACTCACGATTGCAAGAACATATGAATAATTCAAAGATGAAAACATATTGTAAACTCACAATAAAGAAGAAAACTCTGAAATCTCAGTTATGAATAAAACCCTAGAATTGATATTCCAAGATTAGAAAATCAATAATGTATTTATGAACTCAAAATAATGAAAATATATCTCAAATCAATGTAATGACCAACTCCTGAACATAAGACAACATAGGGATATTTATAGATACAAGATGAATCCTATCCTAAACAAAATAGGAAAACAGAGTCGACACTTTTCTATGGTACTATGACTTGGTATTGTGGAACCAAGTCATGCCACGTGGGTCCTGCCATGGAAAATAGGGTTCCTTTCAATCCTTCGGAGTTGACTCACGGCACCAATCCACGTGACAAGGGTAGAATAACGTGTCGTGAGTCCCTGGCATGGAAAGTAGGCTTCCTTCCAGTCTGCAGGAGTTGACTCACGACACCAATCCATTTGGCGTGGGTCTACTCACTTGATATGAGTCCCTGCCATAGGACACTCCCCTGTTTCGACTTGGCTCTTTTCTTCTTCAAATGCTCCATTATAGTGCATGCTACTTCCCTTTTTCTGCAATTTGCCTCCATAACCTATTTCTCTACAAAGTAAGACAGAAAACACATCATACCAACTAAACATACCAAAGTTGTTGCATATTTTCCTTGTTTTAAGCATCAAAAGTGCCATGAAATTACAACACATAAATATCTGTTGGGAGGATCCCTACATTTAGGTGGTATACCACTAACACTGAATTGATGATATGGCCTCTTACCATCACATCCATATGTATCAATACATGCCCTTTCTGTAGTCCTCGTGTTATCGACAACCTTAAGGAAGGTAGACCCAGCTGCTATCAAATGCTCTGATACCAAGCTGAGTGGTAAAGCTAACCCTCTGATAAATCCGCGCACCATCTTATGATACGTATAGATTAACATAGGGGCATGTCTGGCCAACTCAAGAAACCTAATCTTATACTCTGAAGCTGATAAAAATCCCTGCTGAACACCAACAAACCCAACTTTAGTCTGAAAACCACTTGATGTACCGGGCACTACCACTAACGTTGAAGATCCCCAATATCAACCTCTAACTTCCGAGCCCAACGCTGAGATGAAACTCTAGTAACATGCATAAAAGTTCCATCCACATCTATCAGATACCTTATGCTATCTATCTGGGAAAGAGTGAAGTCAAAGGAGTACTTAGAGGTTCATAGTAGTACGACACACAATAAAGAATCAAGAAATAGAATTTCCTGTGAATTCCCTACAACCTCCCAAAGATAGGATACATACATCTCTGTATCGATCTGTAGGACTGTACTAAGCACGTAGCTCTTGTACCAACAACACTTGTGAACCTATGCTCTGATACCAATTTGTCACAACACAATTTCTCAGGTTATGATGGCACCTACTATAATCCATCGGTAGTTAAGTCAACCCGTAGTCTGGAACAACTAGTAATGGACTACTAATAGAAATAAAGAAAACAACATAAAGGAATTTAATAAAGAGACCAATATAGATTGCAACCCCAAAACCTGGTGAAGTCAGTATAAGAGCTTCTAATACAACAGGAGTACAAAGTGGAAAATAGAGTCAATATATATATATACAAAGTCATCTCTGAAATGTAAAATAGAGATCAAAGTAACAATATGAGGGAGAACGGGAATACCCCAAACGTCAAAAGATCACCCCAAATATCTAATCCATGGCTACTCTGCATGATGCACACATAACGGTGAGAACTCGTACTGTGATCTACAGGTTGTAAAAGTTTAGTACGGGTACCAATCACATGGTACTCAGTAGGTATCGGCGACTAAGCCCCAAAGAGAATGCAAGCATAAATAACATGTAAAGTAGGAATACAACTATAGGCAGATATCCAAGAAACTAAACGTAATAATGTTAATGGAGAAATAAGGATAAACTATCCTACTTTAAAAGTATTCAGGAACTAAAGTGCAATACCGTATATCACTAGCCAACATACAACTGAAGAGTGAAAAAAAGGATATATAGTAGTAATATAAGGCCAAAGGATACATATACAATATGAATAGATAAGGAAGGAGAGACATATACGATAATAACATATATATATATACATATATAGGACTACACTCAAAGGTAACATCCTGAGGGAACCAACCTAACATCTCGAGGATCATATCCAACTACGGGAGTTAATACTAGCATAATCAAGCCTCTAACTTAAGAGTGAGTAATCATGAGGTAAATTAACAATAATTCATTTTACAGTAATAGAAAAAGGGAAATCAGAAGCGTACTAACAATATCAGGTACCATTCCATAATCATCCTGTGATAAACTAACCATAATAACCAATAATAAATTAATCGGCTAGTCCAGACAAAGAATAACCCAACCAAGCCCCCATAAGCCCGAAAGGTTCAAGAAAGCACTCAACAAACAGTAACCATAGCTTATACCTATACAAACCCCCATAAGGCCAATAGAAATAAGCACCAAATAATTATACTGGTGATAGGCATTTCATATGAATGAATAAATGCAAGTGTGATCCAATACCATCAACCAATCAAATGCCATAACATACTAAGTGTATAAACCTTCTCCAGCTAAGTAGATCGCAAAGGCAGAACCTACGGCGACCATCCTTCTCCGGCACTGTGGCTCACAGACGAAGGGGCCCGTAGGGACTCGGGATATCTGTATACACTATCTGGTCCCAAACCAGGACTTTAAGTTACCATCATAACCAATCTAGTCCATCCAATACTGGAGAGAGATATAAGTATAATAAGTGCTCGAAATTGAACCAAGAATAAAAGAGTATAAATTTGTAAATCCATTGTTCGAGATCGAGTTTGGGACTAAATCAGCATAATAGTGTAGAAAGGGTCAGAACCTCCCTCAAAAGAAGTAAATAGTAGTGGTAAAAGAGTGGATTAATAATAGACCAAAATCAATCTCGATCTAATTTCTAAAATATAACATTTAGTTTCAAAAGCTCATAATATATTAAATAAGGTGGTACGATTCCCGTGGTAAAAGAATCTGTTTTTAAAGGTGAAAAGTGGGAATAAATCCCTTTTTAGAAAACAGTAGTAAAATCAAGGCTTTGGTTGGAATCCTACCACTAAGTGAGCATAAATGCACCTAAAAGTATGCATGCCATCACCAGTATCCATACAATACAACCATAAGCGCCTAAGCATCTATAAACTGAATCACGTCCTTTTAAAGATATAATACTCACCTGGATTCCAATTAGTATCGTAACCACAACCTCAGGCTAGCCCAACAATACATAACTAGAAAAATAATAGCACCATAATACGGAAAACTACATTCCAAATCACTAAGTCAAATGGTATGTCTTATACTAAAAGATCCTTAACATTAGTCTACGGTTAACATGTATATAATCAAGGATAATAGGATTCTATGGCCATAATGAGTATCCTATGCTAAGGTTCGGGTCACATTTTTACCTTAAATTCCCTAAATAGGTTAATTCATGATATACTAGTCATAATCCCCTCCTATAACCCCTGCCTAGCATGCAATCTATATAATACACAATCTCGTAGAGAAAAGTTGACTGAAGTCTATCTCGTAGCCGAACCACAATCTCAAATAGTCCACAAATCGCTCGTCTTTATTCCCTGATCCCAAAATGATGTCATACTATCAAAATCATAACCTACGCATTAGTACGAGAAAACCGAGACCCATATTGTATTATAAAAACTTGGGCCAAAATTTGGGTCAAGAACGGGTATGGGGACCACAAACAAAATCCAAAAATTAAATCCGTCACAAGGTCCCTCGAAGGAAAAGAAGTGTGAGATCAAAATTTTAGCACAAACGAACTGTAAATTGGGGATCAAATTAGCCCAAAAGTTAAGGAAATAAGGACCTAATTTTTAGGAATTAATAAGGAAATGGATGGAATTTGACGGGGGGAAATAATGGGAAATGATAAAGAGGTGTTAGAAAATAAAGAAAAATCATGGATTGGGACTTGGAAAATGAAAAAAAAAAATCACATAGAAGGGGATTATATACTGCCAAGGATTTGGGATGTTTTCCACACTTTTCTAGGATTTATGAACGTGAGAGCGTAGGGTTGCGAACATGAAGATCGAGAACATTACACTTTGTGAATGTGGATAAAGTGTCGTGAATACGATGGCTAAGGAATCGGACCATCATGAACGCGGGCAACTAGCGCTATACTGGGTAAGGGCTAACCCGCATTGCAAATGTGAGAGGTGAGGTTCGTGATAGAAAAGGTCATGAACTTGACCCTTAAGAAATGTGACCTGATCCTCACGAACACAAAGAACAAAAGGGTTACAATAGATTGCTGGAAAACCAGTAATTTTCCAAAGTTCAAATGAACTTTAACCGGGGGCTCGGGATTCATTTGGAACCTCATACACGCAAACAAACTATGCTACCATACAAAATTCAACCTTTTGGACTCAATGGGACCATCAAAATTTCTAACAGAGGTCAATTTGTTTAAATAAGTGTCCCACACCTATAGTTTCATTTTCCATCAAATCCAACCAATAGCCCAAAATAAGTTTGGAAGCCTTGGGACCCAAACCAAGGGTCCCCCTAGCCTAAAATCAACATCTCGGAGCTGATAGCATTATTAGAATTTCTATCCGAGTCTGTCTACTAGGATTCTTTGTCAAAGACTAATTCCTTAACAACGAAAGCTCTAAAATAGGGAAATAAGCCTAAAATCCAAAAAAATTGTCCAAAAATCAAACCAATAGTTTTGGCTAGTCATAAATGACATGTAGCTACTATGGGAAGGCTCGAAATTCTAAAAACATATGGAAATCAAGAAAATGACCCAGAAGGTCATTACACATAGTAGATAGGCTGAATAAAGTAGCCCATTTCATTTCAGTTAGAGTGGATTTCAGCTCTAAGCAGTTCGTCAAGATCTACGTTAAGAAGATAGTAAGGCTACATGGGGTTCCCCCTTCTATCATTTCATACAGAGGTACATAATTCACTTCTAATTTTAGGATAGGTTGTACGAAGAGTTGGGCACCCAACTCACTTTTAGCATAGACTTTCATCCTCAAACTGATGGGAAGTCATAAAGGATGATTCAGGTGCATGAGGATATACTGAGGGCATGTGTAATTGACTTTGTGGCCATTGGGACAGGTTTTTATATTTGTATGAGTTTTCATACAACAACAACTTTCACTCTAATATTGACAAGGCCCCATTCAAGGCACTCTATGGGAGAAGGTTTAGATCACTCATATGATGGTTTGAGACTGGTGATGTTAAGCCTTTGGGCACTGCCTGGGTAAAGGAAGCTCCAGAAAAGATTAGCTTCATCCAAACCAAGTTGTCGACAGCCTAGAGTTGGCAAAAGAAGTATGTAAACTGTAAGGTCAGGGACATTTTGTTCAAGGTTTATGAATAAGTTTTGCTAAAGGTGTCTACTATGAATGGAGTTATTAGGTTTGGTAAGAAGTCAAGTTTAGCCCATAATATATCAGTCCGTTCGATGTTCTTGATGATGTGGGTCCAGTTGCATATAGGTTGGCTTACCACCAAGCTAGTAGGGGGTCCACCCGGTGTTGCATATATCCATGCTAAAGAGATATCATGGGGATAGAGATTACATTATCAAGTGGGATTTGGTTTTGTTAGATAAGCCTCTTACTTATGAGAAGGAGTGATGTACGACTAAAATTATATGTTTTTAGTCATTATTTGCCTCATATTTAGTATTTTTGTTATTTCTTTTTGAGTAGTCATTTTATGGATTGTGCCTAATATTATATTTTGATGTGTAGGATTAAAATGGTGTGAAGATGAAGAAATTTGAAGCCAAAAGTAACTAAATACAGAAGATTATAGAAGTAAATCAAGCAGGTAGCTTAAGGAATAAAGTTATTAAAATATTGAAAAGTGGCCTTGACTGAATTTGATTTACAAATTGAATTGTGGGCTACCTGCACACATGGCAGCAGATGGTAGAAGTTGGGATGCAGAGACAGATCTGGGCATTAAGGTTTGCGGCACGGAGGAAGCTATTTTGTGTTTAATTTTTTCCAATCTATTTTGGACGCGGTTATTTTATTTAGGCTTTTTCCTACACCTATAAATATTTATAAAATTAGTGTTTAGAAAAACTTTTGCACTAGAGAGTGCTGGAAGCCATCGTGGAGGCCGAAGAATTTTGTTTCTATCTTTTCTTCTCCTTTATTATGTATTTTTGCGTTATTTCTTTGTATGATTTGTTGTAATTGCTCCATGTCTATGTGGAGTTAAACTTCTCGTTCTAGGATTATGATAGTTAACAACATGATTGTTTAGTAGGCTTTTAATTTGATTTATTTGATTATCATCATAGTTGTTCGTATATTTTGCTACTTACTATTTTAATTCTTAGCTACCATTAAAATAAATCTATATTCTTATTATGAACTCGGAAGAAGAATCAATGAGATAGAACGAAGAATATAGGGAGTAAAATCTTTACTTTTATAAATAGAGAATTGATTTGTGGCTAGGATAGGAATATACCTAGATCGCCTTACTTGGTTACTAAACGGGAAGATATATAAATGCATTCGGATTGGGTTATCACATCTCTGCTCAACGATGTAGTTGTGAGGTCAATCGGAATAGATGATTAGAGGCTCGGAAGACCATGATTATAATAATCAACCCCGTTAATCAGCAACTAGAAAATCAAATAAGTTGATGAAATTGATACTCGACATGATTGTTAGCAAATCCATAATCCTAGATCGATTCATTCATTGATTATGTAAAATCTACTCTTCATCTTGGTTAATTGCTCATTAGTTAATTTCTTTACCTTTTTAATTTAGTTAATTCATAAATACATCTTTTGGGATTTACTTCTTGAATAAATAATAAGTATTAGTTTAATTTAGAAAAAATAGTTGATAGACAAGTCTACGATATCTTGGACTCTCATTCCTATATTACTTGCTCAACTGTGTACACTTGCGTGTACATTTGGACGCAACAAGTTTTTGGCACCATTGCCGAAGACTTCAATGTTAATTGTTTATTTGAAAAAAGGACAAATATACCCCCGGACTATGATAAATGGTACGTATATACCCTCCATCATACTTTGGGAACACATATGCCCCTACATTTAATGAAATGGTACGTATATTCCCCTCACACTAATGGTAGGGGCATATGTATACCTAAAGTATGACGGAGGGTATATACGTACCATTATTCATAGTTTGGGGTATATTTGTCCCTTTTCCATTATAATTTTATTATCCCAAATAATTAACCCAAACCTATTACCCGACCCTATAAACCCACTACCCATCCCGATCCCAATTAAAAACTAAGAGATGTCTATCTAACAGACGTATTTTTCTAACCCCTATAACGATATACACACATAATATAGTAACATACCCACTACTTCCAATTTCAAAAAAAAAATATTAACCCATAACACCCAAAAGCAACACTAAATAAATTGAACCCCTCACGTTTTAATTTCCAGCAAAATTCCATTAGGAAAACATTACCCACCACCGGTCAACACCATATAGCCACCATCTCCGTTAAACCAAAAATACCCCACCGGTGAACCATAACCGCACCCTAGCTCCTGCCACCTCTGGACTAATCTCCATTCCCTTAAACCAGTAAATACCAACTAACAACAACGACCAATCACTGCAATTTGATTGAGGTTCTTGTTTAAAAGAAAATCAGAGGGAGTATCGGGTTTTGAATAAAAAATAGAGGTTGGGTCGAATTGGTTTGAAATCGGGTTCGATGAGTTTTTCCGGTTTGGTAGTGGGTTTGGGTTAATTATTTTGGACAAAAAAATTAAAATGAAAAAGGGACAAATATACCCCCAGAACTATGATAAATGGTATGTATATACCCTCCGGCATACTTTTGGTACACATATGCCCTTACCGTTAGTGTGAGGGGCATATACGTACCATTTTATTAACGTTAGGGGCATATGTGTACCCAAAGTATGAAGGAGGGTATATACGTACCATTTATCATAGTTCGGGGGTATATTTGTCCCTTTTCTATTGTTTATTTAGATTAGACTTTTTCTAGTTATTTGTTTGAGTTGTACATAGTTTATTTTTTGAACATAATTATCTTTTTACTTTTTTCACTTTTCTATCACTCTTCTTGATATGTCAGCCTAGAATAGATGGTGGTCGAATGGTGATGATTCTTGTTGCTTTTGTGGAGGACCCCATAGGGAGAGTATTTTTCAAAATTTTTATGGGAGCGAGTGGTGTGCACCTACTCAATCTGTTGAATTGGATGTATGCAATACATGTAGTGGTCAGGAGAGTCATTGGAATGGATGTCCTAACTTTTATTCCCCTCCCCTGACCCCCTATTATGATCAGTCTTTTGTTTGTTATGTTGGCAGGGAAGCAGACAAAGATTGGCTAATGGAACTAGAGCAACAAATCAAATTTCAAAAGTGTCTTCGGGTTGGTCTCACAATCATGGAAACTCAAATAAGCAAGGGGATAAATGAGCTCATACAAGAGATAGAGCAATTTGACTCAGATGTAATGAATCAAAATATTGAGATGTATGATATCCAATCACCTATAATTGTGGATACTAGCTAGTCTGTGGAAAGGGAAGAAGAATTTCAACCATTCAACTATTATCTTTTGCTTGAGTCGAACATTGAGAAGGTGTGTAAAAGTGAGAATGTGGCATAAGGTGCAAGTTTGAAAGTTGGACATAGTGGACTTCATTTGGACCACTTTTCAACATTATGTTTGGACGATGACATAAATGTGGAGTCATTCAGACAAGTGGAGGAGTGGGAGGATGAGGAACAAGACTCCTATATTCTGAAGTTTGCACCCGATAAGAGAAGATACAACATGCCTCACTTCAGGGCCAAACAGTTCTACATGAACCACCCATTACTTGGCTCCACCATCTTCTTATCACCACCATATGAAAGAAACATAAAAACAGATGCAATGTTCGGGGTGAATTCATATCCTCAAGGTGGAGGAAAGAGTTGATGGGTCGTTCCACGACGTTAAATCAGGCGTTTGTGGGAGGCAACCCAATGTTTAGTAAGTAATTTTTTTTTATTTATTAGTGTAACCTTTGTTTTTGTTTGTTTTTGTGTTTATAGGTTTAGGGGAAGTCTGATGTACCCCAAATATGAGCTAAAAAGCATTGAAAAGACAATGTGTAGGGTCCTCTATACCCTCTTATGAATATTATGTTGCTTGCTAGGCCCTAGAGGACCTTAGAGAGTATCTTTAACCCTTATTTTACTTTATTTATTGATGTGGGGACAAAGCATGATTTTAAGTGTGGGATGAGATATCTTCCAATATTTGTTTAGTGTGAAGTATGATATAGGATTTTCTTTTATTTCTTTTTGTTACTTTCTCTAAAAAAGAAAAAAAATCAAAAAAGTTTAGAAAACACTAAACTTTGGTCAATCGAAATAGACAATTAGAGGCTCGGAAGACCATGATCATATAATCAACCTCGTAAATCAGCAACTAGAAAATCAAATAAGTTGATGTATATGATAATCGACATGATTGTTAGCTAATCCATAATCCTAGATCGATTCATTCATTGATTGCATAAAATCTACTTTTTATCTTGGTTAATTGTTCATTATTTATTTTCTTTTTCTTTTTAATTTAATTAATTCATAAATACATCTTTTGGGATTTACTTCTTGAATAAATTATAAGTATTAGTTTAATTTGGAAAAATATTTAATCAACAAGTCCCTGTAGGTACAATATCTGGACTCTCAATCCTATATTACTTGTACGACTGTGTACACTTGTGTGTGCATTTGGACGTAGCAAGTTTTTTGCGCCATTTACGGGGACTTCGGTGTTAATTGTTTATTTATATTAGACTTTTTCTAGTTAATTGTTTGGGTTGTACAGAATTTATTTTTTACGCAAAATGATCGTTTTTCTTTTTTTTTTTACTTTTCTATCACTCTTCTTGATATGTCAGCCTGGAATATATGGTGATCGAATGGTGATGATTCTTGTTGCTTTTTCGGAAGACCCCACTGGGAGAGTATTTTTCAAAATTTTTATGGGAGCGAGTGGTGTGCACCTACTCAATCTGTTGAATTGGATGTATGCAATACATGTAGTGGTCAGGAGAGTCATTGGAATGGATGTCCTAACTTTTATTCCCTTCCCCTGACCCCCTATTATGATCAGTCTGTTGTTTGTTATGTTGGCAGGGAAGCAGACAAAGATTGGCTAATGGAACTAGAGCAACAAATCAAATTTCAAAAGTGTCTTCGGGTTGGTCTCACAATCATGGCAACTCAAATAAGCAAGGGGATAGATGAGCTCATACAAGAGATAGAGCAATTTGACTCAGATGTCTGTGACTTGGAGGCCCAATCGAATCAAAAGATTGAGATGTCATATGTCCAATCATCTATAGTTGTGGATACTAGCTAGTCTATGGAGAGGGAAGAAGAATTTCAACCATTCAACTATTATATTTTTCTTGAGTCAGACATTGAGAAGGTGTGTAAAAGTGAGCATTTGGCATATGGTGTAAGTTTAAAAGTGGGACGTATTGGACTTCATTCGAACCACTTTTCTAAATTATGTTTGGATGATGACATGGATGTTGAGTCATCCAGACTAGTGGAGGAGTGAGAGGTTGTAGAACAAGACTCCTATATTCTGAAGTTTGCACCCGACAAAAGAAGATACTACATGCCTCACTTCAGGGCCAAGCAGTTCTACATGCACCACCCATTACTTGGCTCTACCATGTTCTTATCACCACCATATGAAAGAAACAGAAAAAAGGATGCAATTTTAGGGGTGAAATTCATATTCCCAAGATGGAGGAAAAAGTTGATGGGTCATGCCGCGACGTTAAATCAGGCGCTTATGGGAGGCAACCCAATTTTTAGTAAGTAGTTTGTTTTTATTTTTGTTTTCTATTTATTAGTGTAACCTTTGTTTTTATTTGGTTTTTTGTTTGCAGGTTGAGGGGAAGTCTGATGTACTCTAAACCTGAGCTAAGAAGCATTGAAAAGACAATGTGTTGGGTCTTTCGGACCCTTTTGATGGATATTATGCTACTAGCTAGGCCCAAGAGGACCTCAGAGAGTATCTTTAACACTTGTTTTACTTTATTTATTGCTTTGGGGACAAAGCATGAATTTAAGTGTGGGATGGGATATCTTCCAATATTTGTTTAGGGTTAAGTATGCTATAGGATTTTCTTTTATTTCTTTTAGTTGCTTTCTTTAAGAAAGGAAAAAAAAGTGAAAAAGTTTAGAAAACACAAAAATATTTTTTATTTTATTCTTTAGATTAGATTAGTTTTTGTTGGTTTTTAGATTTTTAGTTTTTATTAGAGCATACTTCGCCCACCCCTTGGTTGTTCTTTTCTATTCTTTTCCGAGGTGGGTCCATTTGAAATGAGTATCTTTTATTTTTTAGGAGTAAATTTTATTCTTCTTATTTTTTTGGAGAGAAAAGAAAAGACCTTTTTGACTTGTGTGAAACTAGCAATTTAGGCCTAAGCTTGAGTAGTACTTACTTGTGAGTACTTGAGTGTAAATAAAATATCATACTTTTTGAAACCTAGGCTCATGGTTTTGGCTCCGTATATAACTTTCTTATTGTACAGTTCGTTATGACCCTCTCTGTCGTAGAAGTGGAATTGGTCCATCTTGATTGATACTTGTGCCATGTGTGGTGAGGTTTTCTTGCATATTTTCCATATTTTTCACCTTAGTCTAGAACTTGCCCTACATGTTATTGAAGCGTAATAAAAAGTGTTGCTCTGCTTAGAAGATGATATAGGCTTTCTTTGATTTGTTTTGAGAATTTTAGCCTTTTCACGTATTATATCACTAGTTAGCCCCTTTGAGCCTGCAACCTTTTGTTTGATAGCTGTATTATTACCTTGATCCTTTTGTTGAATTCCTAATTTTTGCACCCTGCTTCCTTGAGCACTGTAGCCTAGACTTGTTATAATTGTTAAATTTAAAGAAAAGGAATGATTGAGTGTAAAAGGTGACCAATGATAGCTGCAAGGTGATGAAAAGATCCTCTTTGAAAGAATGTGACATGAAAAAAAGAAAAAAAAGAGAAAATTGTTTTAAAAAAAATAAGTGGAGCTTTCTTGAAAAGATGAGAATTACATGTGAAAATAATTATTGAAGAGAGGGATGAAAATAAAGAGGAAAAAATATTAGGTGATGAAGTCTAAAAGTGCAAAGTGCTTAGGGAAGTGTAAGTCACTATTAAATAGCTTTTCTACTCATCCCCTACCGAACATTACAATCCATAAAATTCCTATTTGATTCTATTCGAGCATGCTTAATTAGTGGAGATATACATAATACGGAAGTCTATGGTTCTTTGTGCATACATGTGAATTCTTTTTGAGTGCGAGATTTGTTCTTTGATGCTAAGTCCTTAATCTATATTTGATCTTTTGAATTGAGTGTGTGGACTATTTCTTCTTGTGAGGTCACTTGTTTGATGATAGATAGGTGATTTTATTAGCTTTCTTGGACAAGAGTAGGTGAACGAACTTAAATTTGATTAGTTAGGGTCCATCTTTGAGGCTAGGAGGTTAGAGGTTTGTTGTTTGTTTGTATTTCTTTCATAATGAACTGGATATGTACTAGATATTGTGAATTGGCATATGGTCTAATTGTTTGTATCAATCAAAGTGGTGGTATTCCTAGCATGATTTATTGAGATGAGTGATATGCCATGTTTATATGGCACTTTCGATGCTTAAAACAAGGAAAAGATGCAATAACTTGGGTGTGTTATGTTGGTATGATATGGTTTCTGTCCTAATTTGCAGGAAAACAGGCTTTAAAGGCAAAATGAACAAAAGAGGAAGAATCAAGCCCGAGAACGAAGTGACGAATGAAGAAAGAACAAAAGGATGAAATGGAGAAGATTTCACACCACAAGTCACGTGGCGTGGAATACACTCACGTGGCATGAGTTAATATCGTGACTTGAGTCCAGATGCTGAAAAATTAGGCTGCTTTCCACGGCAGGGGTCATGTGGCATGACTGACAGCCACGTGACGTGGAAGCCTGCCGTGATTTCACTTCAGAGATCCCAAAAAAAGGGCCTGATTCCCACGATACAAGTAACATGTCGTGACTTGGTTCCACGATATTAAGTCACGACATCGTGAAAGCTGCCGACTCTATTCTCCTATTTTGTTTTGGATAGGACTAGTTTTGTATCTATAAATACTCCTAGGTAGTCCTAAGTGCGAAAGTTGGACAATTTACTACTTTGAGAGTTATTTTACATTGTTTGAGACATATATTTTGGTTTTGTTGTCACAAACCCTAATTCTGAAGTTGATTGATAATTGAAATTTCGGGTTTTCCTTCATTCTTGTGAGATCATAATTATGCTTTCATATTTGGATTATTCTTGTGTTCTTGCAATTATGAGTATCTAAACGCATCAACTAGGGTTGTGTGAACCATGAAGAATTAACGAAACCGGTGAAGTGCAAAACAACTTTGTACTGCTGTGTATGCATGTATTGTTGTCTCATTCGTATTGATTGCTTTTCTAACGATTGCAAACGTTAGAATCTTGCCTGTATTCTAGACGTGCTCGAGAGAGAGGTAGAGATTGGGAAAAGGAGATAACAACAGAGATTTGGAGCTATTAATCTTCATCTAATAACCGGATCCTTAGCGGGAAGGGTTATCTGAAATCCAGGACAAGGGTTAGGAGTGCAACACTTGGAGACCGAGAGGAGAAGAGTGAAATTCATCTAATGACAGTCGAGAGACAGTTAGATGAACCTAACTTGTTAGATTTTGCATGTAGTGCAGTGGGACCATCTTGTTAAGCATAAGTCACCGATGGAGTTAAGGAATCATTGGGGATCACAGTCCTAGTGAATTTCTCTTATTATTTACAAATGCGATATCAGTCTGCAATCGTCATAGTCACCATTTAATAGCAAAACCCCCCCAGTTTTAGTTACTTACAAGTTATTCCTTCCAGTAGTCTACTCATACTTCGACCTATTCCCTGTGGGATCGACCCCAACCTAGTTAGGTTCTATATTTGATTCAGCGACCGCATTGTACTTTTTTGGAGGTATACTTTGGGCGACATCAAATTTTGGCATCGTTGTCGGGGAATACGGTTACGAAGTTGAACATTATTGGTTAGAGTTGATTGGGTGTGTTCTTACATACTCTCAAGGGCATACGCTGGTGTATGCCAAATACTAGGAGTCAAGGCAATCCCCTGATTCCACTTGATCTTGAAATCGAAAGGACTTTAAGAGCTAATCGGAGAATGGTGAATACTGAAGGAGTCCAGAATCCCACAGCTACGGGGGATGTTCACAATCAGCCAATGCATCCGGCTGGTCAGGAAACAGCGGAGCAAACTACTGCTCGATTGACTCGAGAAGAGCATGCCAGACAAGCTGCTCTTAGAAAAGCAGAAAGAGATAATCGAGCTATGCAGGAAGCAGCACAGCATCTGGCTGATGTTGAAGAGCGACAGAGACAATTAAGAGAACAACCAAGACAATGTGTGCCTGTTTATGATGATCCTGAAGATTAATATGTGGCCTATTTTGAGCCGATTGAGAATGGTGCTATTGTTCCACCTGAGTTACCTCCAGGCACTAAGTTTGATATTACTAGTGCCATGATCCATCTGCTGAACTTGAAAGGTGTGTTTGCGGGTCTTCCTACTGATGATCTACATGCATGTTATGAACTTTGTGGGGGTCTGCACGTCATACAATCTGCCTGGATTTAACCAAGAGGCGATTCGGTTGAGGTTGTTCCCCTTTTCTCTTACAGGAGAAGCCACGTTGTGGTTGGCTGAGCTACCACGAGGTTCTATCACTACCTAGCAGGAATTGAGAAATCAATTCTTGGAAAGATTTTTCCCACCATCCAAGATACTGCAGTTAAAGGACGAGATCTATAATTTCCGACAGCTTCATTCGGAAGCACTCTATGAAACATGGCTGAGGTTCAAGAAAAAGTTGCAGAATGTGCCTAATCATAGGATGAGTGGTCGAAATTTACTTGAAATCTTCTACAGAGCTTTGAATGTCAACACAAAGAGGGTAGCGGATACTATCACTGGTGGAGTATTCATGAGTCTGGGATGGAACCAAGATTCTGAGATATTGGATCATGTCACTAAGACCAACTGAGGATGGCATACTTGGGAGGAAGATATGCTGGATGGGACATATGCTATTGGAGCTTCAGCAGCTCAAAGGGCGTTGGATGAATCTGTGGCGCAAGAGGTTGCTCAGTTGAGGACAGAGATTGGTCTTCTGGCCAAACAGATAGCTGCTAAAGATGCGGAAAAGGTGCATACTGTTGGTGTACAAAGCAAATCAGTTAGACATGATGATAGTGAGTCAGAAGAAGAGGCGAATTATCTAGACTGTGAAGTGGCGGGTTTTCGAGCCAAGGGCGGGTCTAATCAAGACTCTTGGAACTCAAGGCAAGGGAATCAAAATTGGAACTATTATGGGGATAGCTACAACAAATTGAGATACAGAGATTGTGAACGGGATCGTGATGGTGATTGGAGGCGGAAAGATGATCATAGAGAAAAAAATGACACTTATGTACCACCTGGAAGACGTGATGAGGAGTCTGGAAATTCGAGGATGGAGGCACTTCTAAATAAATTGGTGAAAGGAGCAGAAAGTCAGGAGAATTGCTTGAAAGAAATTAGAACTGACATCTCGGGCATAAGTCAGAAAGTGGAGTCTCACTCGACCGTCATCAAACAGTTGGACCAATAGTTTGGGAAAATTTCAGTGGCTCTGAATCAACGTCAGTCAGGCACCCTTCCAAGTAATACTGTCCAGAATCCTAAAAATGATAGTCATTGCCTCGCCATCACTACTAGAAGCGGGAAGTGCACGACAGATCCACCTATGCCTGCCGACAGTAGTATGCCTAAGGATCCAGTGGTTATCGATGTTGAAGTTGAGTTAGAGTCAGTTAATGCAAAGGGTACAAGGTTCCAAATCAGCAGGATGATAGTGACAATGCAAAATCTGAGAAGAGGAAGGAGAATGAGGTACCAAAAGTACTCAAAACTATTCCGCGACCTCCTCCTCCCTATCCTCAAAGGTTGAAGAAAAAGGCGGAGGAAGGAAAGTATCAGAAGTTCATCACCATGTTGAAGGAGCTGTCAGTTAACATCCCTCTTGTAGAAGCATTAGACCAGATGCCAGGCTATGCCAAGTTCATGAAAGACTTGGTGACTAAGAAGAGAACGGTCAGTTTTGAGCCCGCAGATAACATTCACCATTGTAGTGCAATTGTGTCACGGTCCTTAGTTGAAAATAAAGAGGATCCAGGAGCGTTCACAATCCCGTGTACTATTGGGTCATACGACTTTGCTAAAGTACTGTGCGATTTGGGTACTAGCATCAACCTAATACCATTAGCCATGTTTAAGCAGTTGGGGTTGGGTGCACCAAAACCAACCTCCATGAGACTTCTCATGGCTGATAGAACTGTGAAAAAGCTAGTGGGCATTCTGTACGATGTTTTGGTGAAGGTTGCTTCTTTCATATTTCCGGCTGATTTTGTGATCCTCCATTGTGAGGTTGAGTTTGAGGTTCCCATCATACTGGGGAGACCATTCCTGGCCACTGGTCGCGCACTGGTTGATATGGAAACTAGGCAACTGAAATTTAGATTGAATGATGAGCAGGTTACTTTTAATTTCTGTCGGTAAATGAAGCATCCAAAAGATAAGAGAGTCATTTCAGTGATAGATGCGGTCTATGATATTGAAGTTGCCGTGCCCATTGAAGAAAGGTTGGGAGTAGAACCTCTGGCTGCAGTGACCATGAACTTTGAAGACGATGGTATAGAATACTATGATGAGATGGTGGGTGCGCTAGCTGGTAAAAGAGCATACACTTATGCGCCCAAGAAACTGGATCTTGATTTAAAGAATAGGGTAACTTCACAAGCTCGCCCATCTATAGAGAAGCCTCTAGTGTTAGAGTTTAAGGCTCTTCCAGCCTACCTTCGATACATATTCTTGGGAGCCAATAATACCTTGCCAGTGATTATTTCTGCTAAGCTGGCGGAATGGCAAGTAGCGGCTTTGGTTTCGGTTTTGAGAAGATTCAAGAGGGCCATTGGTTGGTCCATTGCAGATATCATAGGTATTCCACCCGACATTTGCACTCATAAAATTTAGCTTGTGCCAGAATGCGTCCCTAGCATTGAACACCAGTGTCGTCTAAATCCACCTATGCAAGAGGTCGTAAACAAAGAGATCATCAAGTGGTTGGATACAGGAGTGATTTACCCTATTGCTGATAGCAAGTGGGTGAGCCCGTTTCAGTGTGTGCCGAAAAAGGGAGGAATCACGGTGGTTCCAAATGACAAAAATGAGTTTATTCCAATGAGACCAGTGACTGGATGGAGAGTTTGCATGGACTATTGGAAGCTAAATTCATGGACTGGAAAGGATCATTTTCCTATGCCCTTCATGGACCAGATGTTAGACCGTCTTGCTGGAAGAGGATGGTATTGTTTTCTTGATGGATATTCAGGGTATAACCAGATATTTATTGCCCTCGAAGACCAAGAAAGACCACTTTTACTTGCCCATATGGGACGTTCGCATTCAAGAGGATGCCCTTCGGTTTGTGTAATGCACCGGCCACCTTCCAACGCTGTATGATATCTATTTTCTCCGACATGGTGGAAGACACTATCGAGGTGTTTATGGATGATTTTTCTGTAGTTGGTGACTCATTTGAGGACTGTTTGGCACACCTTGCTAATGTGCTGCAAAGATGCGAGGAGTGCAACCTAGTGCTGAATTGGGAAAAGTGTCACTTTATGGTCAATGAAGGTATCGTATTGGGGCATCAGATTTCGAAGAACGGCATGGAGGTGGATAAGGAGAAAATCAAAGTAATTGAGAAGCTTCCCCCACCTATCTCTGTAAAAGGCATTCAAAGTTTTCTGGGTCATGCTGGTTTTTACAGAAGGTTCATCAAAGACTTCTCCAAGATTGCTCATCCCTTGTGCAAACTTTTAGAGAAAGAGGTGAAGTTCGTGTTTGATGAAGCATGTCTTAAAGCGTTTGAGTGTCTGAAAGAGAAGTTGGTGTCAGCTCCTCTCATTGTGTCACCGAATTGGACGAAGCCTTTTGAGGTTATGTGCGATGCTAGTGGAGTGGCTTTGGGAGCAATTCTGGGTCAGAGACTTGAGAAGATATTACATCCGATCTAGTATGCTAGCAAAGTGCTTAATCCAGCCTAAAAGAATTACACTGTGACTGAGCAGGAGTTGTTGGCAGTAGTCTTTGCTTTCGAGAAATTTAGATCGTACTTGATTGGCACTAAGGTGATTGTGCACACAGATCATGCGGCTCTTTGGTATCTTATGTCGAAAAAGGATGCTAAGCCAAGATTGATTCGGTGGGTATTGCTATTGCAAGAATTTGACTTTGAAGTCAAGTATCGAAAGGGGACCGAAAATCAAGTGGCTGACCATCTGTCATGCCTTGAGGAGGAGGCCCTGCTTAAATTAAAAGATGATCTTGAAATTAATGATACTTTTCCAGACGAGCAAGTGCTTGCAGCATCCCGAGATTTAATCCCGTGGTTTGCTAATTTTGCCAATTTTTTGACAAGTGATCTAGTCCCGGAGGATATGACATATTAGCAGAGAAGAAAGTTAATGCATGAGGTAAGAAAATTCTTTTGGGATGAGCCATATTTGTTCAGAGTGTGTGCTGATGGCATTATTCGAAGATGCATCCCAGAGGTCGAAATGATGAGTATTTTGGAAGCATGTCACTCATCTCCAGTTGGGGGTCATCATGGAGGTGCAAGGACTGCCCATAAAATCTTGCAATGTGGGTACTATTGGCCCAGCATTTACAAGGATGCCCATGACTATGCCCGCGCTTGTGACCGGTGTCAAAGGCAAGGTAATATTTCACGCAGACACGAACTTCCCATGACTACGATTCTTGAACTTGAATTATTTGATGTGTGGGGAGTTGACTTTATGGGTCCATTTGTGAGCTCGCATGGAATGAAGTATATCTTAGTGGCTGTTGACTATGTTTCTAAATGGGTGGAGGCAATTGCGCTTCCCAATAACGAAGGAAGAACTGTCACAACTTTCTTGACAAAGAACATTTTCTCACGATTTGGGACACCTCGAGTTATTATTAGTGATGGCGGATCCCACTTTTGCAACCGGCTGTTTAAAGCTCTTCTTGAAAAATACGGTGTAAAGCATAAGGTGGCCACACCTTACCATCCGCAGACAAGTGGGCAGGTTGAGGGGTCAAATTGTGAGATCAAGTCTATCTTAGCAAAAACAGTCAATGCTAATAGAACTGATTGGGCTCGTAGATTGGATGATGTATTATGGGCATATCGGACGGCTTTCAAAACACCAATTGGTGCTTCACCCTATCAGTTGGTTTTTGGAAAAGCTTGCCATTTGCCCGTCGAACTGGAACATAAAGCATTGTGGGCATTGAAGAGGTTGAATTTAGACTGGAATGAAGCGGCTAAAATGAGACTGGAACAGATGAATGAGATGGATGAATTTCGTCTCCGGGCTTATGAGAGTTCAACATTGTATAAAGAAAAGATGAAATTGTATCATGATCGTCGAATTGAGAATCGAGAGTTTCATCCGGGAGATTTGGTTCTGCTGTATAACTCCAAGCTTTGCCTGTTTGCTGGAAAATTAAAGTCCAAATGGTCTGGCCCATTCACGGTAGTTTGGGTATTCTCACATGGTGCTATTGAGTTGAAAGGAGCAGATAATATCCTATTCAAAGTCAATGGACAACGTGTTAAGCACTATGTAGGAGTTCCGGAAGAGATAAGGACGATTGAAGAACTTGAACTTGATGAAGTCTGAGTAGTCAAGTTAACCATGTCGTACCGCGACGTTAAATCAGGCGCTTCATGGGAGGCAACCCATGGGCTAGTTGGGGAAGTCTGAGTATCCCAGTTAGCCATGTCGTGCCGCGACATTAAATCAAGCGCTGATTGGGAGGTAACCCAAGATTTTGTTATTAGGAGATCGGATTATTAAGTAGCAGTTAGTTGGAAATCACAAATTCTCCCAGAAGTGGTGTAATTTCCTCCACGACATGAATCACGCCATGTGATTGGGTTCTACGCCACGTGTATGACATCATCAAACTCAAAAGAAAGATGTCCAGGTTCTGAATCAGTCTCACGGAGGTAGTTCACGTGACGTGGATGGGATCCACGCCACGTGACTGGTGTCGTTAAAATCAGACACCCAGTCCAGTTACAGTACACCAATCACGACAGACTCCACGTCACGTAGGTGTCAGTCATGTGGCGTGGGTCGTGTCGTGAATCATAAAACCATCGGAAATCAATAATCGACCCGACCCGAGCCCAGTTTTTCCAAAATATATCCGAAACCCTTTCTTCTTAACCCAATTTATATCCGATTCAAAACCTTTCTTCCCCACCTTAACTTCATTAATCTTAAACCCTAAAATTCTAATCTCCTCTACCTTTCTCCATTAAATCCGAATTCCTTCTCCCCCAAACTCCAAAAATCCAAAAACCATAAACCAAAAACTGACCAAATTCGTTCCCTATTCGGAAATCTAAACCCCATTACCAAGTAGGTCCAAAAAATCCAAAACAACCTTACCAAACCTGAACCAAATCCGACCCCATACCCAAAAAATTTGATCCAAACCCGTTACCATGCCTCCAAAATCTAATCCCAAAAGTGACCACCTTGATGCATCATCAAGGATCTGGACTAAAAACCTGGACTTACCGACACATCTGAGGGATGAACCCACTGAGTCTGAACCAAGTGGGTCTGTGGAAGAATTTGAGATTAGTCAGGATGACACGGCCTTAGTCCCATGGGCTACGAGGTTACAGACGCGGGCCCGAGCGGCTGCTCGAGCAGCAAGTCAGCCGGTCCCACCACCTGCTGCGCCAATTATTCCGGCTGAGTCGTCTGAGTTCGCCCCCCAGTCTGAATAGGGGGAGGAGAGTTCTGAGTCAGGGTCTGCAGCTGATGCTACAGATCAGGGTATGTCTGCAGATGAGGCTACGGGTCAGGATACATCTGTGGCAGAGGCTACAGCCTCTCCTTTCGGTACTGGTGTAGAGAGTGCCCCGACTACTGCACAGGATAGGGAGGTTCAAAGGTGGTGCGTATAGGGCATGCGTTCTATTTATAATCGAGATGCTGAGCTGACAGAACGTGGTGTGTATCGGAGAAGCATTATGGAGGAGCCCCGGTATAGAATGGAGGAATTGAGGTCATTGTCGGATATTTGGCCTCTTTTTGAGCAATATGGCTTGGGTTGGATGGCGCAGCCATCTGGCAGGTATAGCTCAGAGGTGGTCCGAGAATTTTATGCTTCCTATGCTGCATCTGTTGGTTTGAGCACCCCAGTGGGGCAGCGATACATTTTGCAGCCAGTGTTACCTCATGTCATAGTGCGCGGTACCCGAGTAGACGTTTTGAAAGAGACCATCCACCGCTTCTTGTTTGGGCCTGACCGCCCAGTTTCGGTTTCGACAGCTGAATTTGATCACAGGCTGGCCACGGTCAGAGATAGAGTAAGGATGAAAGATGCCGAGAAGAAGTTAGAGCTAATTAAATGGATTGCAGGTTACATAGCTGAGGAGGGTGTAGCGGCTAGTTGGGTGACTGGGAAGCTGTACATCAAAAAGTCCACGCTTCATTTCGCTGGTCATTTCTGGTGGTCAGTGGTTCATCATAGGTTGGGTCCAACCAATGCTGATAACTCTCTCACACTGGACAGGGCGGTAGTAGTAGCCAGCATCTTGGCTGGTTATGAGATTCATTTCACAAGATACATCGTCCAAGAAATCCACGAGCGAGCATTCCGAGATCACACAAGTATCCCTTTCACATCTCTAATTTAGGATCTGTGTGATAGAGTTGGGGTTGCCAGAATACCTGCCATCGATAATTCTATAGAGGTGACCCATTTGGCTGATATTGCGATGATGCAGCAGAGGGGTTTGCACCCCATTCTTCCCCGAGGGTCACAGCATTCTGAGGCATCGAGTGCTGCCATGGATGAGGTGAGTGGTGTACCTTTGCATATTCCTGCACCAGTTAGGCTATCGGTACCGACTGAGGGCACTGGCCCTATTGATGAGAGCATACCTAGTACTAGTGCCCCACCGACTCCTACTGGGATGGTGTCCGTATCTCGGTACTTTCTACAGCAGCTAGTTGACAGGCAGACAGAGATGTTTGAGCTCCAGGCTCATACTGAGACTCAGATGGCTAAACTGGTATCCCAGCTTAAGCCTTGGGTTCGATCTACAGTCGAAGCTGCAGAGACTAGGGTGGAGGCTTGGATGACTGCAGCTATGGACCCGTTTATGCGGGGCCTTCATGGGCAGATTGACAGTTTCGAGGAACGTATGGCCTCCAGCTTGAGTGCTGCACCTAGCCCTGACTTGGCCGGCTTTACCCAGGAGGTTGCTGAATTGAGAGAGGAGGTTCGAGAACTGGCATCGACTAGCACGCCAATTATTCCACCTATGCTTGGACCGACCTCCGTACGACCAGCCTTTGAGGTATCTTTGTTTGCTGATGAGGAGCCGGAGATGGATAGAGGAAAGAGACCTCGTAGTCCGGCGGATGGGGGTGCGAGTGATGATGAGTTCGATAGTGATCTGAGAAGGGCTGTTAAATCCTCCCGGGTAGAGTATCACACGAGCCATATTGAGACAGAGCACAAGGCGCATGGTGCATCTGCCAGTCAGACTATTCCCCCACCAGATGCGACCACTGCACAGTCTGATGATCCCGCTGCTGGCGGGCCCACTTCCGACGCTTAGAGCACCAAAGGTATGTCTTCACTCCCTTATTGTTGATATGATATCGGTGCATTGAGGGCATTGCACCATGCTTAGTTGGGGGTGGGGGTGTACCACCACTTGGGGGGTTTTGTTGCCGTGTTTCTTTTCCCCCGAGTGTGCTATCATAGTAGAACCGGCATGTGTAGGATGATATTGTTGATTTTTTTTTATGTTTCTTGCTATATTAGGAGAAAAATGAGAGAACTTTAGTGTAGTTCAGTTTTGAAAAATTTCTTATGTGTTTTTGTTGCTAAGGATACCCCTCCTGAAATTTTGGTTGGAATTGACATGCTTTGTGTGTGACTGCTGATTGGATCTTGTTATGGCACTAGAATTATAGGCAAACAACTGTAGCTAGCATTGCATGAACGGATAGGTAGTAGTAGGTAAGATAACCCTGTGCTATGTGCATGTGAGGTCACTACTTAGTTAGTTTTGTGTGTACGATCCAGAACTTGCCTGGTTAGTCTTGCCTAAGTTAGAAGATAAGGATTAGGAAAGGATCATAGGCCGTTGTTGAAATAGTCCACTATTAGCCTAAATGCCAAACCAAAAGAATAAGTATCCCTTGATCCCAACTTTTGAGCCGTAATTGTCCTATTTTTTTCATTAGCCTATTCACCTTCCCATTTTTAATCACAATGAACCTGTCTTGGCCCTGGTCCCTCCTTGGACACTGTATACCTCAACTCAGGCAAATAGCCTAAGTTGAGGGTGGTTATTATAGGGGTGCGTAGATTGAGTTGGGCATGAAGAAGGGTTAATAAAGAGAAAAAAAAATTGGGTGTGAAAAGAAAAAAAATATATATATAAAAAAAAAATAATAATAAAAAAAAAGGGTATATGTGTTTAAAGTTGAGGAGAAAAACCACACCCAAAGTCTGAGAATAAAGAATGAAGAACAAGGGAAAATAAAAATGAAAAAGGTTGGAAGTGAGAGCAAAAAATAGTGTAGTGTCAAGGAGGGTTGAGTCACTATATCCATATGCACCATACCTGTCCCTAAGCCTACATTATAAGCCAAGTAAAGTCCTATAGTGATCCTAATCCAAC
This sequence comes from Capsicum rhomboideum, assembly GCA_031232105.1. Classification (NCBI taxonomy): domain Eukaryota; kingdom Viridiplantae; phylum Streptophyta; class Magnoliopsida; order Solanales; family Solanaceae; genus Capsicum; species Capsicum rhomboideum. The sequence continues at coordinate 147,791,332 of CP124714.1, read as the reverse complement.
TGTCTGAAAACTAAGGCATAGAAAATAAGGGCAAGCCTATGGTATTTAACGCACACTGTCTTAACTTCTTTTTGAGCGTGAGTGTTTTAACCTCGTCCCTATGTTGATATTCATTAGTATATTGAGAGTGCATGGGACTTCTTTGATTGTAAGGGCACATGGGTTGCTTAATTAGCTGCTAGTTGTTCTGGAAGTGTCAATTGTATATACGCTTAGTTGTTTGTGCATAATTTGGTGCCATCACTTGATCCCTGCTATGTCATGATTCTGTACTTCTTACATACACACTTTGGTTCTACTTTGAAAATAGGAGGGGTTGGAAAAGTTTTTGTATCAAAAAGCAACAAGTTGACTGCCATAAGTCCCTTAGTTTTCTCTTAGTTAAGCATTGTGTTGGTATAGTTTTATGTTGTTCGCCTGAGGACATGCAAACATTCTAAGTTGAGGGTGTTGATGTGCCATGGTTATATGACACTTTCGATGCTTAAAAAAAGGAAAAGATGCAATAACTTGGGTGTGTTTTGTTAGTATGATGTGGTTTCTGTCCAAATTTACTGGAAAACAGGCTTTAAAGGCAAAATGAGCAAAAGAGGAAGAATCAAGCCCGAGAACAAAGTGACGGATGAAGAAAGAACAAAAGGATGAAATGGAGAAGATTTCACACCACAAGTCACGTGGCGTGGAATACACTCACGTGGCGTGAGTTGATATCGTGACTTGAGTCCAGATGCTGAAAAATTAGGCTGCTTTCCACGGCAGGGGTCATGTGGCGTGACTGACAGCCACGTGACGTGGAAGCCTGCCGTGAGTTCACTTCAGAAATCCCAAAAAAAGGGCCCGATTCCCACGATACAAGTAACGTGTCGTGACTTGGTTCCACGACATTAAGTCACGACATCGTGAAAGCTGCCGACTCTATTCTCCTATTTTGTTTTGGATAGGACTAGTTTTGTATCTATAAATACTCCTAGGTAGTCCTAAGTGCGAGAGTTGGACAATTTACTACTTTGAGAGTTATTTTACATTGTTTGAGACATATATTTTGGTTTTGTAGTCACAAACCCTAATTCTGAAGTTGATTGATAATTGAAATTTCGGGTTTTCCTTCATTCTTGTGAGATCATAATTATGCTTTCATCTTTGGATTATTCTTGTGTTCTTGCAATTATGAGTAGCTAAACCCATCAACTAGGGTTGTGTGAACCATGAAGAATTAACGAAACCGGTGAAGTGCAAAACAACTTTGTACTGCTGTGTATGCATGTATTGTTGTCTCATTCGTATTGATTGCTTTTCTAACGATTGCAAACGTTAGAATCTTGCCTGTATTCTAGACGTGCTCGAGAGAGAGGTAGAGATTGGGAAAAGGAGATAACAACAGAGATTTGGAGCTATTAACCTTCATCTAATAATCGAAGCCTTAGCGGGAAGGGTTATCTGAAATCCAGGACAAGGGTTAGGAGTGCGACACTTGGAGACCGAGAGGAGAAGAGTGAAATTCATCTAATGACAGTCGAGAGACAGTTAAATGAACCTAACTTGTTAGATTTTGCATGTAGTGCAGTGGGGCCGTCTTGTTAAGCATAAGTCACTGGTGGAGTTAAGGAATCATTGGGGATCACAGTCCTAGTGAATTTCTCTTATTATTTACAAACGCGATATCAGTCTGCAATCGTCATAGTCACCATTTAATAGCAAAAAACCCCTAGTTTTAGTTACTTGCCAGTTATTCCTTCCAGTAGTCTACTCATACTTCGACCTATACCCTGTGGGATCTACCCCAAGCTAGTTGGGTTCTATATTTGATTCAGCGACCGTATTGTACTTTTTCGGAGGTATACTTTGGGCGACATCAATGAGCTTTCTTGATTGCTAGAGGACGAACAAGATTCTAAGTGTGGGGTGGTAATGTGAGGCTAAAATTATATATTTTTAGTCATTATTTGTCTCATATTTAGTATTTTTGTTATTTCTTTTTTAGCAATAATTTTATGGATTGTTCCTAATATTATAATTTGATGTGTAGGATTAAAATGGTGTTAAGATGGAGAGATTTGAAGCCAAAATGAATTAAAGACAGAATATTATAGAAGGAAATCAAGCAGGCAGCTTAATGGAATAAAGTTATTAAAATATTGAAAAGTGACCTTTGCTGAATTTGATCTGCAAATTGAATTGTGGGCTATCTGCACACGTGGCAGCAACTGATAGAAGCTGCGATGCAGAAATAGATCTGGGCGTTAAGGGTTGCTGTGTGGAGGAAATTGTTTCTTTTTTAATTTTTTCCAGTCTATTTTGGATGCGGTTATTTTATTTTGGGCTTTTTTCTACACCTATAAATATTTATAAAATTAGTGTTTAGAAAAACTTTTGAACTAGATAAAGCTGGAAGCCGTCGTGGAGGCCGGAGAATTTTGGTTCTATCTTTTCTTCTCCTTTATTATTTATTTTTGCATATTTCTTTGGATGATTTTTTTTAATTGCTCCATGTCTATGCGGAGTTAAACTTCTCATTCTAGGATTATGATAGTTAACCAAATGGTTGTTTAGTAGACTTTGAATTTGATTTATTTGTTTATCATCATAGTTGTTCTTATATTCTTGTGCTTACTATTTTAATGCTTAGCTTCCATTAAAATAAATCTATATTCTTATAGTTAACTCGGAAGAAGAATCAATGAGATAGAATGAAGAATATAAGGAGTAAAATCTTTACTTTTATAAAATAAAGAATTGATTTGTGTCTAGGATAGGAATATACCTAGATCGCCTTACTTGGTTACAAAATGGAAAGATATATAAATGCATTCGCATTGGGTTTTCACATCTCCGCTCAATGATGTAGTTTTGAGGTCAATTGAAATAGGCGATTAGAGGCTCGAAAGACCACGATCATATAATTAACCCCATAAATCAACAACTAGAAAATCAAATAAGTTGATGAAATTGATACTCTACATGATTATTAGCAAATCTGTAATCCTAGATCGATTAATTCATTGATTGCGTAAAATCTGCTCTTCATCTTGGTTAATTGTCCATTAGTTATTTTCTTTTTCTTCTTAATTTAGTTAATTCATAAATACATCTTTTGGGATTTACTTCTTGAATAAATAATAAGTATTAGTTTAATTTAGAAAATTAGTTATTCGACATGTCCTTTTGGGTACGATATCTAGATTCTCAATCCTATATTACTTGTATGACTATGTACACTTGCGTGTGCATTTAGATGCAACAAAGAGCCTGTTACTATTCTTGATTGGGATGTCTGGAGGTTCAGGACAAAGGAAATTCGATCGGTAAAGGTCTAATGGAAGCATTGTCCAGTTAAATAAACCACTTGGGAAGACGAGAAGGAAATGCGGGACAAGTACTCTCACTTGTTTGAGGTTACAAGTACTCTTTTGTTCCTTGACATGGCTCATTTTCTTACTTTGATCATTTGGGGATGAGCGATGGGTAAATTAGTATCTATTATAATGACCCTTTCTGTTGTTTTAGGCAAGTTAATCGTACAAAATTTAGGGTTAAGGTTTTCCCAAAATGAAAGTTAAAAATTTTAGGCTAGGCTAGTTTCGAACAAAATCGGAGTGAGGTATGGTCTAGGGATATCCGAGAATGGATTGGGTAAATATAATAAAGTTTAGCTTAATTATATGTTAGATTACTTAATAATAAATCCATAGGACTTTTCGGAAATGAATTCGGGTGAGTAGAACTCCCGATATCAAACTTGACGCAAAGGGGTTAGTCTGGGATGTCATGGTTTAAGGGTGTGCTGGAAAAAAGGAAAAACTGGATGGATTTCCAAGTTTCATCCTTGCCACTCCTGCTATAGCGACTAATTCCCACTCTAGCAAAAGTCAATATTGGTCAATCTTGCAATAGCGGGCGATGCCGTTATAGCAGGATCCAGCCGCTATAGTAGGGTAAATCACTGTAAATGCAAAAATTTCCCCAAAAATGGTTTATTATTCTAAACTCAATTTTGGGGAAGGGCTAAGGAGATTTGGGCGATTTTCATCGTAAAGGTAAGTATTTCATCCCTATTAACTAGTTTTTCAATTAATTAACCTTAGAATCACAAGTTTACTGATTTTGTAGAGGGTTTAAGCTTGACTTATGAATTTTTGGGTGCAAGAGAGTAAAGTTGGTGTAAAACCATTGGTTTTTAGTTATTAATAATTAATATACTCTTGCATGTTAATAATTCATTAATGTAACCATGAAATTAGTAGGTTTAAGGTGAATTATGACAGAAAAACCATTAAATAGGGGGATAAGGGGGAATAATCATGAATTTGGCCATGGGGGTAAGGGATTATGTTGTAATCCTTGACATGGTAGGCCATTTGGTTGATTATTATTATATTCATGTTTTTAGACCAGGACTAAGCGGAAATTGAACAAAAAAGGAAAGGCTCAAGATTAATTGGGTGGTGCAAGCTTGGATTGAGGTAGGTGATGGTTTTAATGTAGTTGAAACCCAATGTGCGTTATATGTGCATGATAACTAATTTGTAGTATTTTTCGTTCAATTTATGTTCAAGGAAAATGAATGACTGTTTGATATCCTAAATGTTAATCACATACAATGAACCTATATAAAGCTTGTTAGATTTTACAAATGTTGTTCTTTATCATTGTGATATCTATCATTATTGTGGAATGTACCTACATTTGGACATCTCCAAAGGATTGGTGATATAAGGTTTGCAGGCACTTGATGTCTTGAATTGGGTACATGGATAGGACTTATCCCCTATAGGTCATGACTAGTGGGCACACACATAAGACCATTAGCATGTTTGTACAAAGTACAAGTGAGTGTGACGGTTCCTTGAGTGAATCGGGTTTGTATGCTTAATTGCTAAGGTGGTTTCTTGTGTAAACCTTACAATTGTTATTGTTATCAAGGATCCTTGAGTGGTCATGGTGGCTTGCAAGTTGAGACATGGCTCTATGTTGTTTATTACTTGCATAAATGGGAAATGTTCTTTATAATAGTTATGTCAAGGTTGTTGACTTGCAGTCTTGTTGTTAGTCTTGATTGGACTTGACTGGTTATCCTTGTTGACTCTATTTGACTAAACTTCATGATATACTTATTTACAAATTTAAGTATTATGGACTTGAAAGATAGTTGCATGATAGGGTTCATGGTTGTCTTGTGTACTATATTTTTGTTATGTGTCTATATTTCTCATTTTTGGGTTGGCTGATGACCCTACCTACATACCGTTGTTTTTTATGTGCTGATACTACACGTGCTCTTTTTTTTGTTGAGTATGGAGCATATTCCAGCGACTATTTCGAGACCTCGGTTGTGAGACAAATAATATTCGAACTCAAGGGTGAGCTGCATCTTTTAGGCTACCATGGGTTCTTCTATAGTTTTCTAGTCCAGCTGATCTGGATTGGAAATTACTTTGGTTATTGGGGTCGCATGCCCTTTATTTTGACATTATTTAGAGTTTTGGTACGATGATTTTTAGTTCCTAGGGAATTATTTTCTGCATTTTTTTGTTATGTTATTGGATATTGTTCTTATTCAATGGAATTGAGTTTAATTGCCTATTTTTGAGGCTAAGCATTGTTGACATATGATGTTGGTTGGTTCTCCGAAGGAAAGGTTTAGTGAGGGTGCCACTCACGGTGGGTTTAAGATAAAATCTGAGCAAGGTACGGTCTAAGGAAATTCAAGAATGGATTGAGTAAATATAATAAAGTTTAGCAAGTTTTTATGTTAGCTAAGACGATAAGGAATTCTTAAGACTTTTCCGAAGTGAATTTAGGTAAGTAGAACTCCCAATATCGAACTTGACGCAAAAGGGTTTGTCCAAAATGTCATGGTTAAAGGGTGCATTGTAAAAAATACAAAACTGGGAGTAATCCTGAGTTTTTACCTTGCCGCACCTACTAAGAGGGTGGTGGACCACTATGGGGATACCACTATAAAGGACAAATTCTCATTGTAGCGGGAGGAGTCAAAGCCGGTCAATCCTGCTATAGTGGGTGCCTTCCGCTATAGCAGGATTGGGTTGCAATAGCGGGGTAATCGCTATTTAAGGCAAAAAAATTTCTCCAAAATATTTTATTATTTTCTAAACTCATTTTAGGAAAAGCTTAAGAGATTTTGGGTTATTTTCCACAAGAGTTCTTTGTAAAGTTAAGTTAATCACTCTCATTAACTAGTTTTTCAATTTCTAAACCTTAAAATCACTACTTAACGGGTCTTGGGGAGGAGCTATCTTGACCTGGGTGATTTTTTTGGTGCAATAGGGTAAATTAGGGGTAAAACCTTTAGGTTTTGTTTTAAGGTTAATAATTTACTCTAGCATGACTATAATTCACAATGTAACCATAAAATTGGTAGTTTTAGGTAAATTGATGGTGGAAAACCCTAGGATTGAGGAAATGATCATAAAATGGGCCTTGAGGTTTGGGATTAGGTTATAACTCCTAATGTTGTAGGTCATTTTGTTAATTATGTGTTACATTCATGCTTTTAGACCACAATCAAGTCTAGGTTGCAATAAAAAGAAAGGCTTAAGTTCGTTAGAGCATTTCAGACTTGTATTGAGGAAGGTGATGGTTTAATGTAGTTGACCCAATTTGTTTTATTTGTGCATGGTAATTATTCCTTCGTATTGATTGCCCATTGCATGTTCAAGGAAAGTGGATGACTATTTGATATCCTAAGTGTTAATTGCATGCAATGAACTTATATGAAAGCTTGTTGGTTTTCACAAGTTTATTTTCTGTTACCATAGTGGTTATGATTGTTGTGATATCTGTCATTATTGTGGGATGTACCGGTATTTAGACATCTTCACAAAAAGTTTGGTATAAGGTTGGCAGACACTTTATGTCTGGGATTTAGTATATGGACAAGAGCTCGTCCCCTGCAGGTCATGGCTAGTAGGCGACCATAAGTCCCTTAGCATGTATGTACAAGGTATTGGTGAGCGTGATGGTTTCTTGAGTGAACCAAGGATTATGTGTTTACTGTTATATTTGTTCCTTGCGTAAATCGAGTTCATGTGGTTAATTGCTAAAGGTGGTTTCTTTATGTAAGTCGTTGTTATTCTTATGGATCCCTGAGTGGTCCAGGATAATTTGTAAGTTGTGGCATAACTCATTATTGTCTATTACTTGTGTAATTGAGACATGGTTGATTTAATTGCTGGTATCATGGTTGTTGACTTAGAATCTTGTTGGTAGTCATAGTCTTGACTTGACTTGTTATCCATGTCGACTTATAATGACTAATTTCCATTATTTTTTTAAATAAGGTTAAGTGTTATGAACTTAAGGTAAGGTTACTTGTAGGTGTTTATGTTTGTCTTGTTTTACTAAGTTTTTGTTATGTGTTCATATTTCTCATTTTGGGATGGCCGATGAACCTACTAGTACACCATTGTTTCTTGTGTACTGATACTGCATGTGCTCTTCTTTTTGTTGAGTGCAGAGCATATTTCGATGACTGTTTCAAGACCTGAATTGTGATTCAGATTGTATTCGAACTCAAGGGTGAGCTACATCTTCAGGGCTGCCATGAGTTCTTTATTAAATTTCTGGTCCATTATTTCAGACTTAGACATTTTTCAGTTGTTTCTAGTGGAACTCATTTGTTGATACATATTAGTGTTTTGGTACAATGAATTTTAGGTTCTAAGGGATTTGGTTAAGTTTCATTTAATTCTGCACTGTTTATCATTTAGAATATTAGAGTAATTATTTTATTTAATGAAAAAGGATTAGTTACCATATTCTTTTTGGCTAAGTGTTGAATTGAATATTGAGTTAAATGGTTCTTCCACTGGGGGTTAGTGTGGGTGCCACTCATGATAGGTTTGAGTCGTGACAAAGTTAGCATCAAAGCCCTAGGTTCATTGATCTCGTTGTACCAAAATGGGTCTAGTAGAGTCTTATGGAATGGTACAGAGAAGTTTGTACTTTTCTTTGAGAGGCTATAGGACTTTAGAAAACTATCATTTCTTTCTTCTTTCGTGCTATGACTTGATTCCAATTGGTATCTAGTGATACATATTGGTATCTGACCTTCTTTATTCTTTTGTTCGCAGATGGTGAATACAAGAGTGAACAGAGCCAGAGTCGTAGCCCCTACACTAGTAGATCCTACTGCGGAATCGACTATCCAGGGATGAGGACGTACGAGCAGAAGGGGAAGGGGAAGATAAAGAGCAACACCCACCAAGGGTGGAGTTCAGGAAACAGGTAATCAGCCTCATCAAAGATCATTGACTACTCCCCCACCCCAAGATCATTATGAGGAGGTTAAGGAGATGAACGAGGATGTTGGCAAGTAGAAGGAGGTGGCATCGATTAGAGGTGCAGTACTTCCCCCTATGTCTTCTGAGATGATTCATCAATTGCTTTTTTTCCTCTGTGGATTGGCTGGTTTTGGGACTGGGGATACTCCTGTTATGCCTGCTTATCAGTTTCCAAGTGTTCAACCAATTACTACAGTTGCTCCTAGAATGGGGAAGGCTTTATGTACTGTGATCTTTCGCCGTCTGGTTTTAGGTTTTGTCATGACTAGGACTGAGTATGACATGCTGACCAAGTTTTTGAAGATGTAACCTCTTACTTTTATTTTTTTATGACAGAGGATGCATTTGAGTTCATTGTTCATTGTTACGAAAAGCTTCAAAAAATAGGCATTGTTGAGCAGCCCATGTTTAGTTTGTTACTTTCCAGTTGCAAGGTTATTCCAAGTAGTAGTGGAGGGCGTATGTGGAGTTTTTCTCACCAGTTTTGCCTCCATTGACTTGAGCTCAATTCCATACCCTATTTTTGAAGAAGTATATACCCTATACTCTTCATGATCGCAAGAAGGATGAGTTTTTTGCCCTTGAGCAGGGTAATATATCTGTTGCGGCCTGTGTGGCCAAGTTTCATACTTTGTCCCATTATGCTACTTAGCTACTTGGTATAAAAGAGGAGAGAATTGGGTTGTTTGTAAAGGTACTAAACACTAACTTGCAGGTTTTGACTGTTTATATGACTTTTGCTGGATAAACCTTTAAGGATGTGTCTGATTATGTTAAAAATTTAGAAGGGGTGCAGCAAGTTGGTCAGGCTAAGACTTTAGCGAAGAAGTCTCATAATGCAAGTAACTTTAGTATCCCTCAGTTGCTAAAGGCCAAGGGGCTTCTTATTCTTTGGCCAACAAATGAAGTATGAGCATCAAAGGCATGTGAGTTTACTACAGAGGATGCCTATTCTCGAGTTAAAGTGGGAAAGGATAGCAATGGACTTCGTGGTAGGTCTCCCTAAGACCTTGGGATAGTATGATTCGATTTAGGTCATAGTATACTTGCTAACCAAGTCAGCTCACTTCATCCTAGTTAGGGTGGCTTTCAGTTCGAATCAGTTAGCAGAGATTTATGTCAAGGAGATATTAAGGCAACATGGGGTGCCAATTTCCATTATTTCTAATAGAGGTACGCAATTCACCTCTAAGTTTTGGGACATGCTACATTAAGAGTTGGGCAATAACCTTGATCTCTGCATTACTTTCCATTATCGGATCGACGATCAGTCAGAGAGGACTATTCATTTGCTTAAGAATATGTCGAGGGACAGTGTGATTGTCTTTGGTGGTCATTAGGATAAGTTCTTATTGCTGTGTGAATTTTCATACAACAATAGCTATCACTCTAGCATCGATATGGCTCCATTCTAATCACTCTATAGAAGAAGGTATAGATTACCCATAGGATAGTTTGAAGTTGGTGATGTGAAGCTTTTGGGCACGGACTTGATAAAGGAAGCTTAGGAGAAGGTAAGGTTCATTCAAACCAAGTTGTTGCTAGCCCAGAGTAGGAAAAAGGAGTATGCAAACTGTAAGGTCAAGGGCATGTCATTCAAGATGGGTGAACAAGATTTGTTGAAGGTATCTCCTATGAAAAGAGTTATGAGATTTGGAAAGAAGGGCAAGCTAAGCCCTCGGTATATAGGTCCATTTGAGGTTCTTGTGAATGTGGGTTTGGTAGCATACAGATTGGCATTTCTGCCAAAAATTGTTGGGGATCCATCCGATGTTCGATGTATCCATGCTTAAGAGATATCATGGTGATGGCGATTACATTATAAAATGGAATTTGGTTTTTCTTGATAAGGATTTTTCCTATGAGGAGGAGCCGATTACTATTCTTGATCGGGATATCTGTAAGTTAAGGACAAAGGAAATTTGATCCATTAAGGTACAATAGAAGCATTGTCCAATTGAGGAAGCTACTTTGGAAACCGAGAAGGACATGCTGGACAAATCCCCTCACTTGTTTGAGGATACATGCATTCTTTTATTATCTTAACTTTGCTTATTTTCCTTGTTTGATCATTTGGGGATGAATGATGGATAAATTGGTATCTGTTGTAACGACCCTTTCCATCATTATGGGTAAGTCTAACGTAGAAAAATTTAGGTTAAGATTTTCCCTAAATTGGGAGTTAAAATTTTTAGGCTAGGCTAGTCTTAGATGAAATCTGAGTGAGGCATGGTCTAGGGAAATCTGGGAATGGATTGTGTAAATATAATAAAGTTTAGCATGTTTTTATGTTATATAAGATGATAAAGAATCCATAAGATTTTTTAGAAGTGAATTTGGGTAAGTAAAACTCTTGATATTGAACTTAACGTTAAGGGGTTAGTCCGAAATGTCATAGTTAGAGGGTGCATTGCAAAAAATGAAAAATTGGGTGTAATTCAAAGTTTCTACATCGCCACATCTGCTATAGCGGGTGGCGGATTGCTATAGCGTATAAATTCCAGCTATAGTGGGAGTCAAAACCGGTCAATCCCGCTATAGTATGCGGCTTCTGCTATAGTGGGATTGGGTCGCTATAATGAGGTAATAACTATTTAATGCAGAAATTTATCCAAAATAGTTTATTATTTTTTGAAACTCAATTTGGGGATAGCTTAGGCAATTTTAGGCAATTTTGGATGATTTTCCACCAAAGATCTTTGTAAAGGTAAGTTAATCACTCTTATTAACTAGTTTTTTGATTTATAAATCGTATAATCACTACTTTACGGGTTTTGGGGAGGATTTAGCTTGAAGTAGGTGATTTTTTCTATGCAATAGGGTAAATTAGGTGTAAAATCTTTGGGTTTTGCTTTAAGGTTAATAATTTACTCTTGCATGACTATAATTCACTAATGTAACCATGAAATTGGTAGTTTTAAGGTGAATTGATGTTGGAAAAACCCTGGGATTGAGGGAATGATCATAAAATTAGCCTTGGTGTTTGGGATAAGGTTATAATTCTAGATGTTATAGGTCATTTCATTGATTATGTTTTACATTCATGCTTTTAGACCACAATCAAACCGAGGTTGCAAGAAAAGGGAAGGCTCAAGTTCGTTAGATAATTTCAAGCTTGGATAGAGGTATGTGATGGTTTATTCTAGTTGAAACCCAATTTGTTTTATGTGTACATGATAATTATTCCTTTTTATTACTTTAACAATACATGTTCATAGAAAGTGAATGACTGTTTGATATCCTAATGTCAGTTGCATGCAATGAACTTATATGAAAGTTTGTTGGTTTTTACAAGTGTATTTTCTATTATCATTGTGCTTGTGATTGTTGTGATATATATTATTATTGTAGGATATACCAGTATTTGGACATCTTTACTGGATTTGGTTAGCATAAGATTGGCAGACACTTAATGTCTGGGATTTGGTACATAGACAAGACCTCGTCCCCTGCAAGTCATGGCTAGTGGGCGAGCATAAGAACCTTAACATGTATGTACAAGATATTGGTGATTCTGACTATTCCTTCAGTAAATCGGGTATTGTGTATTTACTGTTATATTGGTTCCTTGAGTGAACTGGGTTCATGTGCTTAATTGCTAAAGGTGGTTTCTTATGTGAACCAGGTTACATGATAATTGCCATTGTTGTTATTTCTATGGATCCTTGAGTGGTCCGGGCTAATTTAGAAGTTGTGACATAACTCTTTATTGTCTATTACTTGTTTAATTATGACATAGTTGATTTAATTATTGGTATCATGGTTGTTGTCTTGGAGTCTCGTTGGTAATCATGTGTCACGCCTCGAATTCCAATGGGGCGGACTGGCACCCGAAGCCGTAAGGCCCGAGAGAACCAATCTTCATTCATGTACATTCGTATGCATGTCTCTGTATGAACAACATTCTATCTCATGTAATTATAAGATACTAATGGCGGAAGTCGTAGAGAACATATGCTATATATGTGAAACTTGGCCGTTAAGGCCATCAAATCAAAACGGACATACATGCCTTCATTGTCTGACAACGTCTACAAAGCCTCTAACAGATACATTTACATAACCATACTAAAGTCGGGGCAAGTACCCACTTTATACAACATTTACATAATAGCAAAACCAATGTACACATGTAACTCGGAAAGCCCTGAACCAACTGGAGCTCACCAATGATCAGTAGATGACCCACAACCTACTGTGGAGGTATACTAGTACCTGTTCCTACAACAAGTAAGGTAAGTCCCCCAAGGGACATCAGTACCAAGAATGTACTGAGTATGTAAGGCTACAAGAAACTACATGTAACATAAGAACTTCAATGGAATCAAATACAAGTGAATAAACAATATGGATAAGTCACCATTCTGTATGTGTGGAACCATGTACATTACGTTTATTACTTTCTTTGATTTCACACTCATTCATTCTTTCATCACTCATTCATTCATTCATTACTCATTCTTTCATTCATATAATGCCTGGGCCCCAAGCTGATCAGTGGGTCATAACACAATCATTCGGGATCGACCCATGCTAGGCTTTCTTTTTTGCCCCTAGGATACCACCCGTGGTTGTGGGATCGACCCATGATAGGTGGTCTTTTAAACCCTAGGATACCACCTAAGAATACTCAAACAATTATACATTATACATTGGCAGTCATAACATTATTGGAACGTTAGATCATAACATAATTGGAACTTTGGAACCATGTCCATAATTATGGGACATATGAATAATAATTGATCAATGAATAAGGAACAATGAATAAGGAACATGTGAATGACAATAGATGACAACCTGAAATGAGATACCTTAGAACACTTCGGAATGGAACAAGTACAATGACAATATGAACACTATGTGCTGCAGAAGGATACGAAAAGAGTAACCTTACATACCTTATCTTCCCAATATGAACACACAGTCCTATAGGTGAATACAATAATCCATCTCCTTCCTTACATGTTACTCTACAACACAAGTACATAACGGAACTCACGTTAACAACTAACTACCTTACAAGTGCATAAGATTCATATAACGTCATTTCACCATTCTACAATACCACTCTCTGCATTACCATTCCAACAATACCACAATATTACACACATTGACCAATACATTATAAACCAATAGCATTTCACACCAAGTTTATCCTTTACGCTTCCTCATTAACGCTACGTCACAATTACTCTATCAAGTCACGTCAATACCTTTCCTAACAACATCTTAACAATAATTCATAATTGATATAATCCAACATGCCTCCAAAATACCCCTTAAAGTCATTCAAAAGGTATCATAAGTTGATATTTGCATCCAAAAAGGGTATAGGGGGCTTCGGGGATCAAATAGAGACAAAAACATGCAAAACAAAATTTTGGAGTGGAATGTGGAGCCACCTGTGCCCGCAGGTGCCCCTCTGGCCTTGTCCAGATCCACTTGCGTTGGCATCTGCGCCCGCAGGTGCTCTAGACTCGAGGGCGGATGCCCGTTTCAGCCTCCAAGGGTCATTTTAGGGTCCTTTTTTTGTAATAAATGGTCCATGGCCATAATTAAGATTCTACTTTCATATTTTAGGTCACTTGGATCCCAACTAACAATCATGGTTTCACAACACACATGAACATCACCAAAACTACATTTTCCTTTCAATACATCACCAATTCAATGCACAATTTCGCAACAACAATTCCAAATGTTATACACAAAGAGAAAACAAGTTAGGGACAAAACCACATCATAAATGTTGACATTTAATCCATCAAACTAACTTCCTTCAATACCATAAGTCTCCCTTCAACTTTAAAAGGCAAAACCCTTTATCGATTAAGCAATAATAGACTGTTTTACACATAGTGAACTGTCCAACACTTCGCCAACATAACCAACATGATTTATACACCATATTAAGCATATAATATAATAAACCATTAGAATAAACACTTACCCAAGCTTGCAAGAGGATGATCTTGTCCAAGGGAGTGATGGCTTAGGGTTTGTGAGATATGTGAAATACCTTTGAAAATTCTAGAAATGACATGTGTGTTGTAATGAATAAAATCTTATTTTTGTGCCCTTTTATAGTCCATTTAAGTCTCATCCTTAGCCACACTTTGGTCATAAATGTTATGTTTACTTGGTCAAAGGTAGAATGGGTCATTTTCCCCATTTGGGCCATGTCTTTTGCTTAATTTTGGGCCTTAAATTGAGCCCAATGGCACATGATTAATTTAGCCCAACAAATTTAATGCATGATCCACCAACTATCTCATTTTTAAATAATTCCATAAATGTTAAGGTAGTCTCATAGTTTCAGAAATATACGGGGTGTTACATCATGGTCTTGACTTGACTTGTTATCCATGTTGACTTATAATGACTAAGTTCCATAATGTTGTTGAATAAGGTTAAGTGTTATGAACTTGAGGTAATGTTAGATGGTAGGTGTTCATGGTTGTATTGTTTTACTAAGTTATGGTTATGTGTTCATATTTCTCATTTTAGATTGGCTGAGGACCCTACCAGTACACCATTGTTTCTTGTGTACTGATACTATACATGTCTTCTTTTGGTTGATTGTATAGCATATTTCGGAAAATATTTTGAGACCTCAGTTATGATTCACATTATGTTTCAAAATTAGACATTTTTAGTTGTTTTGGATTGACCCATTTGTTGATACTTATTAATGTTTTAGTACAATGACTTTCAAGTTCTAGGCGATTTGTTTAAGTTTTGTTTAATTACGCATTGTTTATCGTTTAGAATATTGGAGACATTATTTTATTTAGTGAAAAAGGGATTAGTTACCAAATTCTTTTGGGCTATGTGTTGAATTGAATATTGAGTTAGACGGTTCTCCCACCAGGAGTTAGACATTGGGTTGTGACACCTTCTCAATTCCCTCCCCTATCATATACATCTTTTTCTTTACCTTCTAATTCTAAAACTATTGATCGCTCATCTAAACCTTTGGATTATGGCAAGGTTTTTAATTCAAAGGTCTTAGAATCAAAATTTATGGTTCCTAATAATGTTGAACCCATTCCACTAAAACCAGTCTAGTATGAGAATAAAGTGTTTATTGTAGAATGGACAGCGGTATGGGTTACAAGGATGAACAAATTTGAATTTTTGCAATATGCAATAGTGGGAAAATTTGTTCAAGTGTGTCCTGATCTTGATGATTTAATTAAAAGCCTTTATTCACAATATGGTATTAAAGGTAATTGCAAGATTGGGTTGCTGAGATACAGGCATATATTAATTTGGTGTGCTCTGGTGGAGGATTTCATTAAAATAATGTCTAAGAACATGTACTATGTAAAAGTAAAGATGGTATATCATTTCCAATGAGGCCTCTCATTTATTACCCAAGTTTTAAGATTGATGAAGAAACTACATAGGCCATGACATGGGTCTCTTTCCATAATCTTCTACCCACATATTTTGTTAAGGAATCTTTGTTTTCTTTGGCATCTGTTGTTGGGAAGCCTCTTAACCTAGATACTGCCACAATTCACAGGACAAGGCCTAATTGTGCAAGGGTTAAGATACAAGTAGACTTTGCTGTAGAATTATAAAAAATTGTATGCATGGTCGTACTAGACGAGTCTACTAGAGCAGAATGTACAACCACTGTGAGAATTCAATATGATTCTCTTTCAAAATATTGCAAGGTGTGTAAATTACAAGGGCATAATGAAGAAGGGTGCAGGACATTAAACCCCAACTTGAGAAATAATTACAAGAAAGAAGAAGGTCGTAAAAATACAGTGAATATGGATGAAAATACTCTGGAAAACATGGTTAGCTCTAACAAATTCCATCCAAGAACATTATCTAGTGTAAAACTGGTAGGTGAACCTGATGCCTGGGAGTTGTCGAAAGTAAAAAACCTACAATAGAGAGGAAGAGTTCAAATAAAGCTGTAAATAGTCCAACAAAAGAGAAAATGATCACATCAAATAAATTTGAGTCTTTACAGGAGGTGTCAAAGGAACTATAAGAGGAGAACATGCAGAATCAAATAGAATTTGGTACTCATTAAACAAAAGGAAAACATGACAACAATAGCACAAAGAGCAGGGTGCAGAAGGCTTTTCAAAGTCCAAAATGGGTGATAGAGTAGAGGCTGAGCAAGAAGAGGAGGTGGAGTAAAATTTTATTGAACAATTATAGAAGGAAATTAGAACTACCCTTTCGATTATTACCGGTAAGTCCAGCGTGCCAAAATTTGGGCTAAGGTTTTTCTCAGATTTGGAGTTACAAATTTTAGGCTAGACCAGTCTTGGATAAAATTCGAGTGTGGTATGGTATAGGGTAATCTGAGAATGGATTAGGTAAATTTTATATGTTATAAGTTAATTTTATGATAGCTAAGATGACAAGTAATTTGTAGGAATTTTTGGAAGTGAATTCGGCTGGGTTGAACTCCATGTATTGAGTTTGATATAAAGGGGTTATTTAGAAATATCAAAATATGAGGATGTGTTGTGAAAATGGAAAAACTAGGAGAAATCCTGAGTTCTTTCCTCGCCTACCCCGCTATAGCGGGTGGCAGGCTACTACAACTATGCCGCTATAACGGGAGTCAACTTTGGTCAATCTGCCATAGAGGGCGGATTCTGCTATAGTGAGGCTGCTATTGCTGAATAGGGCCGATATAGTGAGATATACGCTGATTAATGAAGAAATTATCCCAAAAATGTTATTTTTATTCCACTTTTGTTTTGGGGATATCAGTGGCAATTTAGGGCAAATTCCAACTATTATCCATCAAAAAATTTTGTAAATGTAAGTTAACCCCTTCTATTAACTATTTTATAGATTATTAACTCGTAGAATCACAAGTTTTTGGGTTTTGGTGAGGGTTTAACTTGACTTAACTAATTTTTCTGGTGCAATTGGGTGAATTGGGTAGGAAACCCTTGAGTTTTGGTTAGAAGTTGTTAAAATACCCTTGTATGATTATAATTCACCATTTTAACAATGAAATTGGTAGGATTAAAGTGGAATAATGATAGAAAACCCTGGAACGGGAAGAATGATCATGAATTTGGCCTTGGTTTTTTGGGATTAGCCTATGATCCTTGACATTGTTAGGTAATTTGGTTGATTATGTGTTGTACTGTTGTTTTTATGCCAAAATCAAGTTGAGGTTGCAAGAAAAGGACGAGGATAAAGTTTGTTAGAGTGTTGCAGGGCTTGGATTGGAATAGGTGATAGTTTAATACAGTTGTAACCCAACTTGATTTATGTGTGAATGCATGTTCAAGGTAAGTAAAAGTTTAAATGATATTGTAAGTGAAAATCACATGAAATGAAGTGGTACTAAATGACTTGTTGAAAGTACAAGTGTATTTGTAATTTTTATTGTGTTTGTGATAGTTGTGATATCATAAAGATTGTTGTAGGATGTACCGGTATTTGGACATCTTCACGATATTGATTAGTATAAGATTGGCAGGCACTAGATGTCTGGGATTTTTGTACACGGACAAGAGATCATCCCCTGCAGGTCATGGCTAGTGGGCGACCATAAGACCCTTAGCATGTGTATACAAGATGTTAGTGAGTTTGATAGTTCCTTAAGTGAACCAGGTTTATTTATTGACTTGTTATATTGGTTCCATGAGCAAATCGGGATTTATGATCATTGTTATTATTATCATATAAATAGATCCTTGAATGGTCCGTGCTAAATTAAAAAGGATTGACATTTCTCTCTCATTGTCTATTTACTTATGTACTTGAAACAAGGTATTGTACATTGTTATTGAGTCAATGTTTTTGACTTAAAATTGATCACTATTACTGAGTCATGGTTTGTTGACTTGGTTGATGTTGGTAATCTTGGGTTGACTTGAGTTGTTGTCTATCTGGACTTGTACTTGAATATTTTTTTGTGGTATTGTTGAATGAGGCTCAGTGTCATATACTTGAGGTAAATTTATGTGAGAGGTGTTCATTGTTGTTCTTGTTTACTAAGTTATAATTGCTTGTTCACATTTCTTATTTTGGGTTGGCCAATGACCCTACCATTACATCATTATTTCTTGTGTACTGATACAACCCATGCTCTTTCTTTTGTTGAGTGTAGAGCATTCTTCAGAAATTGCATCAAGGCCTCAGCTTTAAAGCAGATTGCATTCTGACTCAAGGGTAACCTATATCTTCTAGGTAGCTATGAGTCATCTACTTAGTTTCATGACCATTTGTGTCGGACTCAGATATTTCCAGTTGTTTTGGTTTGAACCCTTTTAATGACATTTGTAGTGGCTTTGGTACAATGACTTTCAGATTCTAGGGGATTATTTAGACTTTTGTTATTTCCTCACTTGATATTATTTCTATTACACTTTGAGATATTGCTTATTCAATAAAGTAACTGGTTTATTTAAAAATTTGTCTAAGTGTTGGGTTTGGTTAGTTAGACTAATTGGTTCTCCCATTATTGGGTTAGTGTGAGTGCCACACACGATGGGTTCGGGTCATGACAAAGTTGGTATCAGATCCCTAGGTTTTGTTGATCTCATTGTAAAAAAATGAGTCCAGTAGAGTGTGGCAGAACGGTACAAAGATGTTTGTACTTTTCTTTGAGATGCTATAGAACTTTAGGAAACTATCACTTTCTTCCTTCTTTCATGCTATAACTTAATTCTAAGTTGTATATGGTGATACGAATTGGTATTAGATTCTATAATTCTTTTATCCACAGATGGTGAATACTAGATCTAATAGAGCCAAAATAGCATCCTCTGCACCAATAGCTCATGTTATGACACCGCCTGTTTGAGGACACGAAAGGGGTAGCTAGATAGGGGGAGGTAGAGCAACACCATCCAGAAGTGGAGATCGAGCCGCAACTAATCAGAACCATCAATGATATGTGAAACCTCCACAACCCCAGGATCAGTTCATGAATGTTGAGTTATGAATGAAGATGTTTGAGAACAGAAGAAGGTGGCACCAGTTAGGGGTGCAGCTCTTTCCCTAATATCTGTTGAGGTGATTCAACAGGTGCTTTCTTTTCACAGTGGATGGGCGATCCTGGTACCACTCATGCTATACCTGCTTATCAGTTTCTATATTTTCAGTCGACTGCCACAGTTGCTCCTAGAATGGGTGAGGCCTTGGGGACTGAGATTTTCCCTCACCCAGTGTTATGCCCTGCTAACTGAATATGACATGCTAACCAAATTTCTAAAGATAAAACTGATATGTCGTGGTTTCATTACACTTTCAATGCTTAAAACAAAGAAAATATGTAATAACTCGGGTATGTTTGGTTGGTATGATGTATTTTTTATTAGATATTGCAGGATAATAGGTTTTTGGAGGCAAAATGGACAAAAAGGAAAGATCATGCTCGAGAATGAAGTATCTAAAGACAAAAGAGCCAAGTCTTGCACCATAAGAGTGACTCAAGACAGGACCCACGTCATGTTAGTTGACCTCCTTGGCGTGGGTCTGTGTCGTGGGTCAACTCCTGCAGTTAGTTGGAGCAGCCTAATTTCCACGGTAGGACCCATATGGTGTGGGTCAACCCACGTGGCGTGGGTTAGTACCGTGGAAAAGTGTCGACTCTGTTTTCCTGTTTTGTTTAGGATAGGATTCACCTTGTATCTACAAATACCCCTATATTGTCCTATGTTTAGGGGTTGGTCAGTACATTGTTTTGAGAGATATTTTTAATTATTTTTGAGTTCATAAACACAGTATTAGTTTTCTTCTTATTGTGAGTTTACAATTATGTTTTCATCAATGAATTCTTCTTGTGTTCTTGCAATCATGAGTAGATAAACCCATAAACTAGGGTTGTGTGAACCATTAGGAATTAACGAAATGGGTTAAGTGCAAATCAATTCTGAACCGCTGTGAATACATGTATTGTTATTACCTTCATTATAATTGATCTTCTAATGGTTGCAAATGTTACAAACTCGTCTGTATTCTAGACTTGCTCGAGAGAGAGGTAGAGATTGGCAAAACAGAATAACAATAGAGATTTGAAGCTATCAACCTTAATCTAACAACTTGAGCCATAACAGGGATAGTTATCTGAGATCCAGCACAAGGGTTAGTAGTGCGACACTCGGAGACCGAGAGGAGAAGAGTGAAATTCGTCTAACCAAGGTCGAGAGATGTTTAGATGAACTTAACTTGTTAGATTTTGCATGCAACGCAGCAGGACAGTTTTGCCAGCATAAGTAGCCGATGGAGTTAAGGAATCATTGGGGATCATAGTCCTAGTGTATTTCTCATACTGATTACAAATTCGAGAATCAACCAATGATACTGTTACTACTTGTTGCGACCCAACTATACATGCAAGTGTATGTGATCGTTCAAGTAATAGAGTGGCTCCTTTAAAAGAGCCGGATATCGAACCCAAGGGACTTTCGTCAACAGAAATCAATTTTAGACGTCAAACGATAATTAAAAACTAGTGTTGCGAAAAGGAAAAGGGATTTGGTGCTAAAAATTAAATGATTGCGGACTATGAACTCCTATCTTCGCTACCGTAACTTTAGTTTTCGTAAATATGCTTGAAAAATCAATAAAAAGTAAATTCCCAGGGTCAAGGCACTCCAAACGTCATCTTTTGAGCATAATTATTACTGTATTAAGCAATTTGAGTTGTTTATCTTGGTTATTGATCACGAGGTTAATGTTACAATTATATTCGTCTCCAAACTATAACCTTCTACTAGAAATTGGAAACCTAACTACGTCATTGAGTGGTGATAATTTTAACCAAATCTAATGCATTTAAGCTATCTTCTCGTATTTTAACAAGCGTGGTGGATTAGGTACCTCTCGGTCCTAACCACATATCAATATCTTGAAATCCCTTCCGCAAGTAGAGATCACGCTTCCTATATTCAACATTCTATCTCTTAGTTTCTCTCTCGAGCTCACCTCAAGATAAAGGATTTATTCCAATGGTGATCAATCATTAAAATAGTAAAATTAAGAATATAAGAATAACCAATTTATGATAAACTTCAGCAAAATCCAATAAAATCAACTCAAGAGAATCATGTTCATAGCCTCAACCCCAAGAATGAGGGGTTTTAGCCACTCATAACGTCAATTAACAACATAAGTGGATAAAATACCATAAAAAGAAATAAAAACTGAAAATATGAAGATTGAAACCAAATTTCAATGCCCAAAAATGCCCAACGTAGCCTAGTGATGATGGAATCTCATACAATAACTCAAAAGCCCTATTTATAAAGAGAATTTTGAGGCAAAAAATTGCAAAAAAGGGCGTGCCTGGCACTTAGGTAAATTTGTCGCTGCCAAGGTGCTCCCAGGAGGCCTGGCACGCCCCTGGGCCCGCCCCAGTGCTGCATCCCTGAATAAAATTTTCACCAAAAGCGGCCTGGTACGCCCCTTGGCGTGCCGGGCCCTTAATTTTTGATTATCTTTCTTCGTCGGCTTTTCTTTGCGGATTTGGTAGGATTCTTCAAGTTCAAATCTTTGGCTTGCCTCTTATCTTCAATATCCTTTGTTTGTAGCTTCTCCAAGCCTTGCTTTCCACGCCAAAAATGCTCCAAATAGTCGTAAATTCCACCTATAAGGGTCTAATCACATTGGTTAGCACAATATCACATATTCCATCAAAACCATACTAAATAAATACGTATTGTTCTCAAAACTAAGGTAAACATGGGTTAAAGTCGACACTAAGGCATATAAATATGCCTTAGATCACCACCCCACACTTGATCCTTTATTTGTACTCGAACAATAACTACACTCAAACCCGGGCGACTTAAAACAACTGACACCCAATAGGTATTCCTGCATAGCTACACAATCACATTTATCAAATTATGCACTAATATACTAGTATCACCAAAAAGTGAATAACAAATTGAAAAAACCTATCCTCATAAAACAACTTTACTAGTTGCAAATTCATGCATGGCACGTTACCAATAGATCACCACACTTCACTAAACATGCGCCCTCACCACAAGAGAATCACCCAATACCTCACACAAAGTAATTACTAAATGGGTGCATGAATAAAAGTTCACTCACTCTCAAAAAGAATTCACATGCAACACAAGATGAACCATAAGCTTGCCCTTAGTGTAATACTCCACTAATGTAAAAATATTAAAGCTCAAGATCAAGTAGGACTTTAGGGGTTTTAATGTAGGCTAAGGGACGGGTAGGAACTATTTGGTCAAGAATAGTGACTATCTTCCCTAAGCGCTTTAATACACTACGAATTCATCAAGACCACCTTCAACCAACCTATTTTCCACCACCTTTATCTTCCCAACTCTCCTTTGTTTTGCCCCCATATTTTTAAGCTAGCTTGAGCATATTAGGTAAGGAGTAACTGCTATCAACCATTGATTGAATTTTTCTCTTTTTTTTTTTTTTTACCATGCTCCCTACCAACACACACAAACTTTTTCACACACCCAAAGGATGTATACTTGGGGCTTTAACTTCACTCTTTCCTTCTTCAATTTTTACGCTCCTTCATATCTTAATTTCTCAATTAAAGCGCTTAGAAGTTTTGGATCAAATTATGGTTCATTGAAAGAAAAGGATCAAGCTGCATGTAAGGCTACCAAAGAATAGGCTAAAGGATCAACGGGGCTATCTAAGATCATACAAAAAGGGTAGATAAAGTAGGTATAAAACATGGCTATCAAAGAAATGCCTATGTCATCTCCTAAACTCAACACCTTTTATTTCGCTTTGCAAACACACCGGGTAAGTTCTAGACATCATTATGCACATGGAATATCCCAAAAAACTTACTCACACATGGCACTTGTTCAGCTCAGTAGGCTCACCATAAAATATCTGAAATCATGCATAAGTTCAACATTAAGCAACTTAGCCAGTCAACTAAGTGAGAATTAGGTGTCTCAATAATTGCTATTGTATATCCTAGCATGTTTAACACATGTATGCACAATTGTATAGCAAGCAAGAACACCCGGCACTACATGACTAATTCACTCTTAAGACGGTCGTCATCCATGCATCATAGAGAAAAGCCCTTAATCCTATGACTAAAAGAGACTCAAAAGTAACAAAAATATTAAAACCGAAAACAACATAAAAAATTAAAATCTTTTTGTGGTTTTCTACGGTTCAAAGGGACTATCCTTAGTAAAAGAAAACAAAGGCTAAGGAACCCAAAATAAAAACAACTAGAGAGATACAGAAACACACATATACATTCATATAAAGGAATTCCATAACACCCCACCCCACACTTAAAAGATTAGCACTGTCCCCAATGCTACAAAAATAAATAATGCAAGAGTAGGGTGTAAGGAGCTCCCTGGTAAGTCAAGGAAATCGTCGTCCTCCGGCCCGCAGACCTCTAGAGGTGTGTCATCCGCCTCCACCTCGTCATCATCGGAATCGGTCTGGTGGTCATTCGCATCCGTGGGATATCATCATCCACAGGCTCAACAAAATCAGGCCCAATTCTCAACAATGCCATGGCATGCTCGTTAAGAGGATAATCCCTCTCAACCTGGGTCAGCTCTTCCATCGTAGAGGGCCTACCCCCAGTCATGTGCCGTAGCATCTCCAACCCATACATGCGGGCTAAAATCCCGTCATCTCGAGTGTGATGCTCTGCTAAGGTGAGAGTGGGGTCGAGTGCATCAGGTGCCCTGGTTTGGGTGACATCCACAGGGGTCTGCACCATAGGAGGATGATAATCAAAAGCCTCTTCAGGCACTTTGAATGCTCGCATCAATTTGGGCAGCACAGAACCGACATCAATTTCCACATCAGTCATGAGAGCATACACCAGGTAGACATGATCCCGCGTGATCTCCGTCATATGGCTACCCGAAACAATCAACAACACAGAATCTTTAACAAAATTCGCGCCTCTTTATTCATATGAGTATAGGGTAGACTCAGGTGGTACCGTCTTTTGTGATGGCGTAGCCATCTCACTGTTGAACGTTGGCCGCAAAAAGTGTGTCGAATTTCTGCATAGGGAGGCCTAGCATTCAGCTTGTGTAGTTCAAAGGGACTAGCCCGAGTATGTACTCCCAATAGTCTATTTAAGCCCAGGGAATAAATTATAACATCCGACCCTCGTACAACCACCGAGTTGGTAGGTGCATCCGAGTTCCAATTAGCATACAATTCCCTCACTAGATGAAGATTACAATCCATAGGTCTGTCGAAGATGAAACCCATACCCACTTGCACAAGACGAGCCAGTATCTTAGGGTAAGTTCGAGCTAGACTATCCCTATCAATACATTCATCTGCAAAGTATTTGGCTTTGGGGTGGCTTTTGTACCAACTTTTGTCGGCACTAGATACAGCATTAAGCCCATACTTGCGTTTCTGGCCCTTTGGGACTGGGGGGGCCGCGAAGACCTTATTTCCTGACCATCGATGCTTGTGAGAACTGGTAGCACCCACATTAGATTCTGACATTGTACCTGCGACAAAGTTCCACAAGCAAGTCAATTTCCCATGTAAAGATAGCTAACCAACTCGATGTGCGTTGGCTTTAAGGGCCACCCCACACTTAGTTGTTTAGCACTAAGTCAAAAGAATTAGGTGTAGGGTACTTAGACTTCCCCTCATCATTGAATGTCCTATTACCAAGTCCAAACCATAGACAAATTTCACATTCCAAACATAAGTTCAACAATCCCACAATTATCATTAGAATGACTTACTTGTTTTACTCAAGAATTCAAACAAGATTCATACATACACAATAAAATATGAGTTGTATCAAGGGATTTCCAACACCAAGTTGCTCAATTATCACCCATAAAGATAGACCCACTTCCCATTTTGTCAATTAATAACAAGATTAATACGAACAATGGCACATGCACTTCAAGTTCATCTGAATGACACCCTATAAATTCCAACAATATCATACGAATCAAGACAAAATACAAAGAACCTACTAGGCATCGAAAATTCGACTATCAAGAATTTCAAATCGCATCATTCTCATAGCATTCTAGAGAGATAAAGCTTAAAGAAACATACCTTGATAGCTTGATGGAGTCTTTTAAACACAACCCAAAGAGGAGAAGGTGAGAATTTGAGCTATGTGTGGGCAAGAGTAGAGAAAAAAAAGAGAGAATTTTTGAATTTGGGGAGAGAAAAATTGGTTCTTGGTTGTTAACTTGGAGAAAGTTTGTGAGAAATAAAGAAAATTGGGGATTTAAAATAGAGGGGGAGGGGGGTGGTGTGGGTCAGGTAGACTTAGGTCATTTGTGACAAAATTAGCTAAAATAATATATATTTTAAGGGGCAGGCGGCCTGGCACGCCTTGTGTCGCGCCTGCCACTGCCAGTCGCATAAAAATTTAAGGGGTAGGCGGCCTGGCACGCCCCTTGGCGTGCTTTCCCTCTGCCTAGGCAGAAACAATTTTTGGCAAGTGCAGCCTGGCACGCCAGGCACCGCGCCCCATACTCAACATCCTACCTGAGCTATTTTCCACATTTCTCACATAATCCTAGGGATTTTACAAGTCCCAAGACGCAAAACTTCGCTCCAAAACATGTATTACCTGCCCGGCACCTTCAAATGCTCATCTATCCACCAATTTTACCTTTTTCACTTGGATTTTCATGGAAAAATGCTCTGTGTGTCTCTGCATAAACACAAAACCCTAGAACTAAGTTAGAAAAGAAAAAATTTAAAAGATATGGGTTGCCTCCCATCAAGCGCCTTAGTTTTGGTCGTGGCACGACTCTTCTTTTTGTATTTTTACTTTATAATTCCTAATTATTACAATACATTTATGGGTTGCCTCCTATGTAGCGCCTGATTTAATGTTATGGCTCGACCATACTCAGCTTAATTATTTTCAAGGTGAAGCACGTCCTCCTTCTGCTTCTCTTCTTCACCAAAATAATGCTTCAATCTCTGGCCATTCACCATAAATCTCGTACCATCTTCTTTATTCATGATTTCTACCGCACCATGAGGAGTCGTGCGACTGACCTCAAAAGGTTCACTCCACCTAGATCTTAGCTTGCCTGGAAACAGCTTAAGTCTTGAGTTAAACAATAGTATCAACTAGCCTGGCTCGAAAGTGAGGGGGAGAATATGCTTGTCGTGCCATCGCTTCGTTTTCTCCTTGTAGATCTTCGCATTTTCATATGCATGGAAATAAAACTCTTCCAACTCATGGAGTTGCAACAACCTCCTGTTATCAGCCAACCCCCGATCTAGATTCAACTTTTTTACCGCCCAATATGCTCGGTGCTCAAGCTCAACGGGGAGGTAACAGGCTTTCCCAAAGACAAGATGATAGGGAGAAGTCCTTATAGGAGTCTTATACGCAGTTCGATAAGCCCAAAGAGCATCATCTAGCTTGAGTGCCCAATCTTTCCTCTGAGTATTCACCGTCCTTTGCAAGATTTGTTTTATCTCGCGATTAGACACTTCCACTTGGTCATTTGTTTGAGGATGATATGCTGTTGTGACCTTGTGTCTAATACCATATTTGCCAACACATTCTTTACCCAATAATTTATAAAGTGTGAACCTCCATCACTAATATTAGCTCTTGGAGTTCTGAATCTCATGAAGATGTGTTTCTGAAAGAACTTTACCACAACCTTGGAATCATTCGTCGGAAGAGCAATAGCCTCTACCCACTTAGATACATAATCCACTGCTACAAGTACGTATTGATTCCCATTCGACTTCGAAAAAGGGCCCATAAAATCTATCCCCCATACATCAAAGATTTCAACTTCTAGGATATTAATCAAAGGCATCTCATGTCGCTTTGCAATCGTCCCCATACATTGGTATTGGTCACAACTCTTCACAAACGCATGAGCATCTTTAAATATAGAAGGCCAGAAGAAACCTGATTGCAGAATTTTTTGGGTTGTGCGTTCACCACCATGATGACCACCATACGGTGATGTGTGGTATCTCTCCAACACCTTCCTCACCTCAGCATCCAGAATACATCTTTTTACCACTTGATCAGGCCCTTGCTTGAATAAATAAGGCTCGTCCCAAATATAGGAACGTGCCTCATATGACAGCTTCTTCTTTTGTTGAGGACTCGAATCAGGAGGAAATAGCCTACTTACCAATAGATTCATGATGTCGGCATACCATGGCAACTCATCATCCCCCAAAATGAACAATTGTTCATCTGTAAATTCCTCACAAATACGCCCATCATCAACTACATGTGTCGAGCTCTCAAGTGTAGAAAGATGGTCAGCAATTTGATTTTCTGACTGCTTCCTATCTTTAACCTCCAAATCAAACTCTTGTAACAATAAGATCCATCTAATCAACCTCGGCTTCGCATCTTTTTTATTGAAAAAATATCGGATAACAGCATGATCAGTGTATACAATGACGCTAGTGCCCACCAAATATGATCTAAATTTATCAAATGTGTACACCAAAGCTAGCATCTCCTTCTCAGTCACCGTATAATTCACTTGGGCTGTATCAAGAGTCTTGCTCGCATAAAAAATAGAGTGAAATACCTTATTCTTCCTCTGCACAAGAACTGCACCCATTGCAACATCACTTGCGTCACACATGAGCTCAAAAGGTAAAGCCTAAGCAGGAGTAATCAGGATAGGTGCCTCCACGAACTTTTACTTCAATACCTCAAAGGCTTTCACGCATGCTTCGCAAAATATAAATTTAACATCCTTCTCTAAGAGGCCTTCACGCAATCTTGGAAATATCTTGAATGAACCGTCGGTAAAACCCAGCATGTCCCAAGAAACTACGCTCCCCTTTCACCAACACAGGTGGAGGTAATTTCTCGATAACTTTAATCTTTGCTCTATCAACTTTGATCCCCTGCTTTGACACTTTATGTCCAAGAACTATACCTTCCGTCACAAGGAAATGACACTTTTCCCAATTGAGAACAAGATTAGTTTCTTCACACTGAGCAAGGACTCTATCAAGGCTTTGCAAACATACCTCGAAAGAGTTACCAAAGACTGAAAATTCATTCATAAAAATTTCTACAAATTCCTCCACCATGTCATAGAAAATAGCCATCATGCAGCACTAAAAAGTAGCCAGTGCGTTGCACAATCCAAAGGGCATACGCTTGAAAGCGTAAGTGTCGTAAGGGCATGTGAATGTAGTCTTCTCTTGATCTTGAGGATCTATAGCAATTTGATTGTATCTGGAATACCCATCAAGAAAGCAATAATATTCCTGCCCGGCTAAACGATCCAACATCTGATCAATGAAAGGGATTAGATAATGGTCTTTCCTCGTAACGTCATTTAGTTTTCGGTAATCCATGCAAATACGCCACCCAATCACAGTTCTTGTAGGAATCAACTCATTATTATCTTTTGTGATCACAGTCATACCACCCTTTTTTGGAACACACTGTACTGGACTAACCCACGTACTATCAGAAATAGGGTAAATAATGCCCGAATCTAACTACTTAATTACCTCTTTCCTCACCACTTCTTTCATTATCGGATTCAAGCGTCGTTGGTTTTGCACACTCTGCTTATGCCCTTCCTCCATGTAAATTTTATGCATACACACACCAGGATTAATACCATAGATGTCAGACATCTGCCATCCAATAGCCTTCTTTCTTCTTTTGAGTATCACCAATGCTGCGTCAACTTGTTCCTTTGACAAATTTGCTACTAGAATAATAGGAAGGGTCTCATTGTCACCTAAGAAAGCATATTGAAGATGAGATGGAAGTTCTTTCAATTCAAGCTTTGGTGCCTCCTCAATTGATGGCTTGATTAGAGGACCGAGTGGACAATTTAAAGGTTCCCATCCACCCCTTTTTAACATAGATCCCCATAAGATCAAGAACCTGCACCAGTTCACTAGCTTCTGTATCACCAAAAATACCTTACCCCATCAAAACGTTTTCCAGAGGATCTGTAGACAAAGTGTGGATGCTTTCAGCCGCCAAATCTATAGATGTATAGCTGACAAGTTCTCATAAATTTCTGGTAGCTTCAAAGCCCTATATACATCAAAGACCTCAACCTTATCATGAGCTCGCATAGTCAATTTCCCGTCTCCTACATCAATGATTGCACCTCCTGTGGCCAGAAACGGATGCCCCAAAATAAATGGGACTTCTGGGTCAGGCTCAAAATTCAGTACCACAAAATCAAATAGAAAGATCAACGAACCTACTTGAACCAGAACATCCTCAACAATACCATCCGGTCTTGTCACGGATCGGTCTACAAGCTGCAAAATAATAGTAGTGGGTTTAGGACGACCCAAAGCCAACTCCTTGAAAACCAAAGTGGGTATCAGATTTATACTAGCCCCCAAACCATATAATCCACGAGCACATATAGGATCTCCCAGCGTAATTTTTACAGTGAAGCATCCAGGATCCTTCAGCTTGGTAGGTAACCGGTTTTGAATGTGAGAACTACACTCCTCAGTCAGTGCAACTGTGGCATACTCTGTCAATCTACTCTTGTTTGCCACAATATCTTTCACAAACATAGCATACTTTGGAATACCCTGCAAGATATCCACAAAAGGCAAATTAATGTGCACTTGTTTAAGTAGTTCAATGAACTTACCAAAGCATTCATCTTCCTTCTTCTTTTTGAACTTCTGAGGAAAAGGGGGAGGCAACTTTACACTATGGATCACTTTTTTATCTTTGGAACTTTTGGCAGACTCAACTTGTTCATCTTCAATCACCACTACTTTCGGCTCCAATTCTTTTGCTTGTGGAACTGTGTCCTCTAACTTTTTACCACTACGAGTGACAATAGCATTCACCTGCTTTGGGTTTGGCTCGGTATCACCTGGAAGACCTCCTTGAGGCCTTGTATTCTGTGCATTTGCTAACTGACCAATTTGCTTTTCTAAATTTTGAGTAGCCAACTGATTGTTTCTCACATCTGCTGCCAGCTTAGCTTGCTCTGCCATAATCTGCTTCAACATATCTTCCACGCTCATATCTCCAGGCTCAGCACCCACTTGATTTCCTTGACCCTGCTGTTGGTTGTATTGTGGTGCATATCCTTGAGGTCTATATTGATTCTGATTACCTCCCCAAGATAAGTTCGGGTGATTTTTCTACCCAGCATTATAAGTATTTCCATAATTCTGTGCTCCACCTCCTCTTTGGCCATTACCCACAAAATTTACGGAATCCAGATTCGCACTACACAACTCGCTGGTATGGTCCTCGTTTCCATATACACTACACATCACAAAAACCTGTTGTTGTACTGCATTTATGGTAGCTTGTTGCTGCCCCAAATTCAAACTGCTAAAGTGATTGTTCATCATGTTTTCACAGCTGAAATTTGGGCAGATAATGTCGTAACTGCATCCACATCTAGTTTTCCAACAACCTTCTTTGTAGAATTCCTAGAATTATCACCATGCCAGTGTGGATTTCCCTGCGAAATATGACTCAACAAAGCATATAATTCATCATAAGTCTTCTCTAAAGCTTGTCCACCTGCAGCTGAATCAAGTAGAGTTTTAGTGTTGGGGTCGAGAGCCTCAATAAAAGTATGCACCAACACTTCATTAGCTTGGTGGTGATGAGGACAATCCCTTAACATGGATTTGAATCGATTCCAAGCTTGGTACAAATTCTCATCATCTCTCTGTCTGAAACTCAATATCTCACACCTCAGCTTTGCTTTCTTCCTAGACGAAAAGAACCTTATCAAGAATTTTTTAGCAAGATCATCCCAAGTAGTGATAGAATTATCCGGCTCTGCATCTAACCACCTTCTTGCTTCCCCCAATAGAGAAAAGGGAAACAAAGTAAGTCTTACATAATCTGAAGACATACCCGCAGGAATATATGTGTCACTGATCTCCAAAAAATTACGGATATGCCTCTACGGGTCCTCATGAGCAAGACCTGTAAACTGTCCACTTGAGTGCAAGAGTTGCACCATATTCTGTTTAAGCTCAAATCTACCTCCAGCTGCCGGTTTTAGAATACTAGAGGTCACACTAGTGGTGAGTGGGATTTCCACGTCGCGAACTGTTCTAATTGCTATTACTTTTGGCTCACATCTCTCCACAACTGGTTCTTTAATTCTTATGGGATTACCCCGTATGTCTTCGCCATCCAGTTTGACTTGCGGGATTGGGTAATCTGCAGCCTGTCTCCTCAATCTATGGAAGTATCTTTCAGGTTCAGACTGCGGAGTTACCAAATCTTTGTTCCTTGCCAGCGTTCTGATGAAGTAAGCCTGCAAAATATAATAGCTAAGATCAAGTTGTCAACCCTTAGCTAAAAATTAAAGTAAAAACGTCAATAATTGAAATCTATATATTTGAAAGTCCCCAGCAACGGCGCCAAAAACTTATTGCGACCCAGCTATACACGCAAGTGTATATGATCGTTCAAGTAATAGAGTGGATCCTTTAAAAGAGCCGGATATCGAACCCAAGGGACTTTCGTCAACAAAAATCAATTTTAGACGTCAAACGATAATTAAAAACTAGTGTTGTGAAAAGGAAAAGGAATTTGGTGCTAAAAATTAAATGATTGCGGACTATGAACTCCTATATTTGCTACCGTAACTTTAGTTTTCGCAAATATGCTTGAAAAATCAATAAAAAGTAAATTCTCAGGGTCAAGGCACTCCAAACGTCATCTCTTGAGAATAATTATTACTGGATTAAGCAATTTGTGTTGTTTATCTTGGTTATTGATCACGAGGTTAATGTTACAATTATATTCGTCTCTAAACTATAACCTTCTACTAGAAATTGGAAACCTAACTACGTCATTGAGTGGTGATAAGTTTAACCAAATCTAATGCAGTTAAGCTATCTTCTCGTATTTGAACAAGCGCGGTGGATTAGGTACCTCTCGGTCCTAACCACATATCAATCTCTTGGAATCCCTTCCGTGAGTAGAGATCACACTTCTTATATTCAACGTTCTATCTCTTAATTTCTCTCTCGAGCTCACCTCAAGACAAAGGATTTATTCCAATGGTGATCAAGTATTAAAAAAGTAAAATTAAGAATATAAGAATAACCAATTTATGATAAACTTCAGAAAAATCCATTAAAATCAACTCAAGAGAATCATGTTCATAGCCTCAACCCCAAGAATAAGGGATTTTAGCCACTCATAACGTCAATTAACAACATAAGTGGATAAAATACCATAAAAAGAAATAAAAACTAAAAAGATGAAGAATAAAACCTAATTTCAATGCCCAAAAATGCCCAACATAGCCTAGTGATGATGGAATCTCATACAACAACTCAAAAGCCCTATTTATAGAGAGAATTTCGAGGCAAAAATTCACCAAAAAATGGTCTGGCACGCCTGGCACTTAGGCAAATTTTTCCTCTTCCAAGGTGCTCCCAGGCGGCCTGGCACGCCCCTGGGCGCACCCCATTGCTGCCTCCCTGAATAAAATTTTAACCAAAAGTGGCCTGGAATGCTCCTTGGCGCGCCAGGCCCTTAATTATTGATTTTCTTCCTTCGTCGACTTTTCTTAGCGGATTTGGTAGGATTCCTCAAGTTCAACTCTTTGCTTGCCTCTTATCTTCAATATCCTTTGCTCGTAGCTTCTCCAAGCCTTGCTTTTCACACCAAAAATGCTCCAAATAGTCGCAAATTCCACCTACAAGGGTCTAATCACATTGGTTATCACAATATTACATATTCCATCAAAACCATACGAAATACATACGTATTGTTCTCAAAAATAAGGTAAACATGGGTTAAAGTCGACACTAAGGCATATAAATACGCCTTAGATCACTACTTGCTTACAAAAACCTTCCAGCATTACTTACCTGCCGATTACTAGGACAAGCACTCGACAGACTTTCGTCCTATTCCCTATGGGATCAACCCCAACCAAGTTGGGTTCTATATTTGATACATCGACCGTATTATACTTTTATGGAGGTATATTTAGGGTGACATCAAATTTTGGCGTCGTTTCCTAGGAGTACGCTTACGGAGTTGTTCTTTTCTAGAGGCCACACACCAGTAGATGCCCAACACTTGGAGTCAAGGAAATACCCTGATTCCACTTGATACTAAGATAGGACGAACACTGAGAGCAAATCGAAGAATGGTTAATACCGACAAAGCTAAGAATCCCACAGCCGCGGGAGATATTCATAACCAGCCAATTTAGCCAGTTGGTCATCAAACTACAAAACAAGTCTCTACTCGATTAACGGCTGAGAAAAATGCAATGCAAGAAGCTCTTAGACAAGTGGATAGGGATCATCAAGGAATGCAAGAGGCAGCACAATGTCTAGCTGCACTTGAAGAGAGACAAAGAAGATTGAGGTTTCAACAAGCTCCTCAAAGACCATATGTGTCGGTTTATAATGATCTCAAAATAGAGGATATGGCTTATTTCGAGCCGATTGATACTGATGCTATTATTCCACCAGAGTTACCTCAGGGCACTAAGTTTGACATTACAAGTGCCATGATCTACCTGCTAAACTTGAAAGGTTTGTGGGCTGATCTTCCTTCAGAAAATCCAAACATGCATGTGATGAATTTTGTGAGGGTCTACACTTCATACAATTTGCCCGGAGTTGACCAAGAGGCTATTTGTTTGCGATTGTTTCCATTCTCTCTAATAGGAGAAGTAACTTTGCAGTTGGCCAAGTCACCACAAGGTTCCATTACTACTTGGAAAGAGTTGAGAAATTAATTTCTGGAGAGATTTTTTCCACCCTCCAAGATGCTACAGTTGATGGATGAGATTTACAACTTTAGACAACTACATTTTGAAGCACTTTACATGACATGGCTAAGGTCAAGAAGATGCTGCAGAATGTGCCAAATCATAGAATGAGTGGTAGAAGTTTAGTTGAGATCTTCTACAGGGCTGTAGCAGATACTATCACTGGCGGAGAATTTATGAGTCTGAGGTGGGAATAAGCTTCAGATATTTTAGATCATATCACTAAGACCAACCGAGGATGGCATACTCAGAACGAATGTACACCTATGGAGACGTATGCTATTGGAGCCTCGGCATCTCAATTGGCTTTGGATGAATCTGTAGCTCAAGAGGTTGCACAATTGAGGACAAAAATTGGCTTGCTATCCAAACAGATTGTTGTTAGAAGTGCTGAGAAGGTGTATGCCGTAGGTGCACAAGGAAAAACACTTAGGCATGACGATTATAAATCTGATGAGGAGGCTAAGTACTTAGATCGAGAGGTGGCGGGTTTCTGAGCCAAGGGCCAAGGGTGTAATCAAGACTCTTGGAACTTGAGGCAAAGAAATCAAGGTCGAAACTACTATAGAGACAATTATAACAAGTTAGGATAGAGAGACACAGACCGATATCATAATGGTGATTGGAGGAGAAAGGATGATTATAATGAGAAGAGTGGTGCATATGTTCCATCGGGAAACCGCGATGCTGACTATGAAAATTCAAGAATGGAAGACCTTCTCAATATACTAGTTAAAGGGTCAGAGAGTCAAGAGAACTGCTTGAAGGATATTAGGTCAAACATTTTGGGAATAAGTCAAAAAGTAGAATCCCATTCGACTGCCATTAAACAGTTGGAGCAACAGGTTGGGAAGATATTAGTGGCATTGAACCAGCGTCAGCCAGGCACCCTTCCGAGCAACACCGTCCAAAATCTAAAAAATAATAGCCATTGTTTGGCCATTACTACTAGAAGAGGGAAGTGTACGACTGACCCATCCATACCTGTGGATAGTGATAACAAAGATGAGCCGGTGGTAGTTGATGTAGAAACTGAAATAGAGCCAAAGAGTTCAAAGGGTGAAGCCGTTCAAAAGCCTTAAGATGTCAACAGAAAGGCGAAGTCTGATAACGGGAAAGAAAAGGAGGTCCATCAATTACATAAACAAATTCCTTGACCTCCCCCTCTCTTTCCTTAAAGGTTGAAAAAGAAAGCTAAAGAACATAAATATCAAAAATTTATCTCAATGCTAAATGACTTATCGGTAAATATTCCTCTTATCGAGGCTTTAGAACAGATGCCAGGTTACGCAAAATTCATGAAAGATTCGGTGACAAAGAAGAGAACCATCATTTTTGAGCTAGCATAGAATTTACACCATTGTAGTGCAATTGCTTCTCGCTCACTTGTCGAGAAAAAAGAAGATCCGAGAGCCTTCACAATTCCTTATACTATTGGGTCCTATAATTTTGTAAAAGCTCTGTGTGACTTGGGGGCTAGCATAAACTTGATACCGCTAGTCGTGTTCAAGCATTTAGGATTGTGAGCATCAAAACCAACTTCTATAAGACTCTTTATGGCAGATAGAATAGTGAAAAATCCAATGGGCATTTTGTATGATATTTTGGTGAAGGTTATATCTTTCATCTTCCCAGCTGACTTTGTGATTCTAGATTGTGAAGTAGATTTTGAGTTTCTCATCATCTTGGGAAGACCATTCCTTGCCACTGGTCGTGCATTGGTTGACATAAAAATAGGGCAGATGAAATTCAGGTTAAATGATAAACATGTCACTTTCAATATTTTCTGTTCCATGAAGCAACTAAAAGATATGTGGGTTATTTCGATAATAGGTCCAGTTGATGAGAGTGATATTATTGTGCCTCTTGAAGAAAGGTTGGAGGTAGAAACTTTTGCGGCCGTGATTATGAATTTTGATGGCGATGGTATTAAGGAATATGATGAGATGGTTGGTGCACTCATTGGTAGGGGATCATACACTTATGCTCCTAAGAAACTGGATCTTGACTTAAAAAATAGGGTGACCCCGCCATCTCGACCTTCTATTGAGGAGCCTCCAATTTTGGAGCTTAAGGCTCTCCTGTCTCACCTTAGTTATGCATTCTTGGGAGCCAACAACACCTTGCCCGTGATTATCTTTGATAAGTTGGTGGAGTGGCAAGTGGAAGCTCTTGTTTTGGTGATGAAAAGGTTTAAGAGGGCAATTGGTTGGTCCATCGCTGACATTATCAAAATTCCAGCCTGTATTTGCAATCACAAAATCCAGCTTGATCCTAAGTGCATACCAAGAACAAAGAACCAAGCACCAACATCATCTAAACCCACCTATGCAATAGGTTGTGAAGAAAGAAATCTTCAAGTGGTTAGATGCAGGTGTGTGTTACCCCATTATTGATAGCAAGTGGGTGAGACCAGTTCAGTGTGTGCCAAAGAAGGGAGGAATCACTGTGATTCTAAACTATAAGAATGAGTTAATCCCAATGAGGGTGTTTACTGGATGGAGAGTTTGCATGGACTATCAAAAGTTGAATTCCTGGACTAAAATAGATCACTTTCATATGCCCTTCATGGATCAAATGTTAGACTGTCTTGCTGGTAGAGAATGGTATTGTTTTCTTGATGGCTATTCGGGGTATAATCAGATTTTTATTACTCCCCATGACAAAGAGAAG
Organism: Capsicum rhomboideum; assembly: GCA_031232105.1. Taxonomy (NCBI): domain Eukaryota; kingdom Viridiplantae; phylum Streptophyta; class Magnoliopsida; order Solanales; family Solanaceae; genus Capsicum; species Capsicum rhomboideum. The sequence continues at coordinate 147,754,644 of CP124714.1, read as the reverse complement.
ACTACTTTCACTTGCCTATATAGGATGTTTGCGTTCAAAAAGATGCCTTTAGGTTTATGTAATGCACCGGCCACTTTCCAGCGTTGCATGATGTTCATTTTCTTTGAAATGGTGGAAGACACTATTGAGGTTTTTATGGAATTGGTATCTCTGTTGTGGGAGACTCATTTGATGATTGCTTGGACCACCTTGATAATGTGTTGTAAAGATGCGAGGAGTGCAACTTAGTGCTAAATTGGGGAAAATGTCATTTTATGGTTAATGAGGGTATTATATTGGGGCATCAAATCTCAAAGAAAGGTATTGAAGTTGACAAAGCCAAGATTGAGGTAATTGAAAAGTTACCTCCACCTATTTAGGTTAAAGGAATTCAAAGTTTCTTGGGACATGCAGGTTTCTATAGAATATTCATCAAGGATTTCTCTATGATTGCAGATCCATTATGCAAGCTTTTAGAGAAGGAGGTGAAGTTTGTATTTGATGAGGCGTGACTAAAGGCATTTGAGTGTCTGAAAGAGAAGTTGATTTCAGCCCCTATCATTGTTTCACCAGATTGGATGATGCCATTTGAGGTTATGTGTGATGCTAGTGGTTTGGCCTTGGGTGTTGTCCTTGTCCAAAGATGTGAGAAGATTCTACATCCGATTTATCACGCTAGCAAAGCGCTTAATCCAGCTTAGAAAAATTACACTATAACTGAGCAAGAATTATTGGCAGTGGTCTTTGCTTTTGAGAAATTTCGTTCATACCTTATTAGTATGAAAGTGATTATGCATACAGACCATGCAACACTTAGATATCTTATGTCAAAGAAGGATGCCAAGCCAAGACTGATTTGGTGGGTACTTCTATTGCAAGAATTTGATTTTGAGGTCAAGGACCAAAAGGGGACTAAGAATTAGGTTGTTGCAGACCACCTATCACACCTTGAAGATGAGTCCATATGTATATTGAGGGATGATCTTGATGTTGATGATACTTTTACAGACAAACAAGTGTTGGCAGCATCACAAGAATTAATCCCTTGGTTTGCAGATTTTGCCAACTTTTTGTCAAGTGACCTAGTTCTGAAAGATATGTTATATCAGCAGTGGAAGAGATTCATGCATGAAGTGAGAAAATTCTTCTGGAATGAGCCTTATCTATTTATGGTGTGTGCGAATGGCATAATTCAAAGGTGTATTCCGCAAGTTGAGATGATGAGTATTTTGGAAGCATGTCATTCATATCCAGTTGGGGGTCATCATAGAGGTCTGCGGATTGCTCATAAGATCTTACAATGTGGGTACTACTGCTCCACCATCTATAAATATGCTCACAACTATGCTCGATTTTATGACCAATGTCAAAGACAAGGGAACATCTCGCATAGACACGAACTTCCTATAATAACTATTCTCGAGCTCGAATTGTTTGATATATGAGGAATTTATTTTATGGGCCCATTTATCAGGTCACATGGGATGAAATACATTCTGGTAGCTGTTGACTATGTTTCTAAGTGGGTGGAGGCAATATCGCTTCCCAATAATGAAGGAAGAAGTGTCACGGCATTCTTGAAAAAGAACATCTTTTCACAATTCGGTAAACCCTGAGTTATCATTAGTGATGGAGGATCCCATTTATGTAATCGTCTATTCAAAGCCCTACTTGAAAAATATAGTGACAAACATAAGGTGGCAACACCTTACCATCCTCAGACGAGCAGGCAAGTTGAGGTGTCAAATCGTGAGATTAAGTCTACTTTGGCGAAGACGGTGAATGACAATAGGACTGATTGGGAAAGAAGATTGGATGATGCATTATGGGAATATCAAACTTCTTTCAAGACACCAATTGGTGCATCTCCATATCAGCTAGTGTTTGGTAAATCATGTCATTTGCCTGTCGAGCTTAAACATAAAAGCATTATGGGCTTTGAAAAGGCTGAATTTGGAATGGTGTGATGTGGCCAAATTGAGACTAGAACAAATGAATGAGATGGATGAATTTAATCTCCAAGCTTATTAAAGTTCAGCACTGTATAAAGAAAAGATGAAATTATATCACGATCGGAGGATTGAGCGATGAGAGTTTCACCCGGGGGATTTGGTACTACTGTATAACCCAGGCTTTGCTTGTTTCCTGGAAAGTTCCAAATGGTCCGGACCATTCCCGGTGGTTAGGGTGTTCCCGCATGGAGAAATCGAGCTGAAAGATGATGATAATGTTCTATTCAAAGTCAATGGGCAGCGTGTAAAGCACTATGTGGGAATCACGGAAGAAATAAGAACATATGAGGATATTAATTTTGATGAAGTCTGAGTAGTCAAGTAAGTTGGGTCGTGTCGCGACGTTAAATCAGGCGCTTCATGAGAGGTAACCCATGGGCTGATTGGTGAAGTCTGAGTAACCAACCTAGCTATGTTGTTCCACGACGTTAAATCAAGCGCTGCATGGGAGGCAACCCAAGGATTGTTACCAGTCGTGAGTTGAAAATAAAGATATGAACTGAAAATTGTGCAGCTTAAACCACAATGGTGACCCATGTGACGTAGGTCAACCTACGTGTCATAGGTTGGTATCGTGGGAATCAAATAAAAAAAAATTGGTTGCGGGATATTACCCACGATAGGTACCCACGTGATGTAGGTCAACCCACATGATGTGGGTTAGTATCACGGGAATTAGAGATTATTTGTGGTTGAAAATCCCAACCCACGACAGGGACCCATATGGCATGGGTCAACCCACATGGCATGGGTCAATCTACATGGCGTGGGTTGGTACCGTGGGACTTAGACCCGCAAATAAAATTCAAGATCCGACCCAACCCAACCCTAATTTTGGCCTACCCAATATAAAACCCAACACTATTCGAATACAAACCAAAAAAACCCAATTCTCCAAGCCTCCACATACTCGATTTCTTTCCCCAATTTATCCAAATTAACACCTTCAATCCTATAATCACTATAAATTCCAAGTACCAACCACTCCAATTCGTACCACCACCACTCCAATTGCAAGAAAATTCAAATCCCATTACCCCAATAAACCAAACCCAACCTGACCCTACACCACGGAACCCTAGCCCAAATACCCATACGCGACCCGACCATGCATTATAAAGGAAACCCCAAAGACAGAGATATGGGTTCCTCTTTACAAATCCACACCAAGAACCCAAAAGGCACAACAAGGCTACTAGATGAGTCTTCAGAGCAGGAGAAAAGTAGCTCCAAAGAGGTTTATGAGATCGCTCAGGATAAGTCTGCTCTTGTACTTCGCGCCATAAGACAATGACTAGGACACAAGCTACAGTCCGAGCGTCCACTCAGCCTATAATGGTGACTCCTATTCAGTCTTCGAATTCCAGCCCCTAGTCTGAAGGGGGGGTGGATGCTTCTACAACCGGTGATACTGAAGATGAGGACGAGGCACCTAGGACCAATGAGATTGACAAGGGTGTAGATGATTTTGGGTCTGCGGGTAGTGATGAGGCTAGTGTTCAGGACTCCAACACTTCCTCACAGAGACAGGTGGCTACACAGAGGGCCGCAACTGCCGTATGAAGAGAAAATAAGAGGTGGTGTGTTCAGGGTATGAAAGCTATTTAAGACAGGGATGCATAGCTGACTGAACGGGGTGTGTGTAGACGAAGTATCACTGAGGATCTCCGATATTGATTAGATGAGTTACAGGCAGTACCCGATATTAAGGAAGTATTTGATCATTATGGATTAAGGTGGATGAAGGAGCCTTCTGGTAGCTATAGCCTAGAGTTGGTCTGTGAGTTTTATACTTCATATGCTACATCTATTGAATTAATCACACCAGTTGAGTAACAATTTTGGGACCAACCACCATTGACTCACACTGCATTTTATGAAACTAGAGTAGAAATTATTGTGCAGACTATCAACCAGTTCTTATTTGGTGCAAAACGTACACTTCTAGCTAGTACTGCTGAGTTTGATCATCGTATGGAGAGGATGAAAAATAGAAAAAAAATAAAGGATGTTGATCAGGGTTTAGAGCTACTATAGTGGGTTGCATAGTATATCACGAAGGATGGTGTAAATACAAAATGGGTAGCTGAGAAGTTGGATTAAAAAGTCCTTGCTTCACTTTATAGGCAGGTTTTGGTGGTAGGTTGTACGGAACTGTCTCGGTCCCACAGGTGCAGATAATGCTCTTACTCTTGACCAAGTTGTTCTGGTAACGAGCATCATCACCGAATTTGACATCAACATCGCTCGCTACATTATTATGGAGATTCATAAGTGCTCCTTTAAAGACTATACCAGCATCCCTTTCCCATGTCTGATTCAAGGCCTATGTCATAGTGCTGGTGTACATTGGATGCATGTAGTAGATCACGCCATTGAGTTGACCCGCATCACTGATTTAGGACTGATGCAGCAGCAAGGTGCTATTCCAGTTTCCCAGAGGGGGTCTTAGCCTTCTACTTCATCGGCTGCACCCTTTTTTGAAGGGAAAGTGGATCGTGAGGAACCGGTTAGCACTTCAGTACCTATTAGTGACCTCGAGGCTGGGAAGTTACCTACCGAGGGCACAGGCCCTGTGACTAATGAGCGGGCAGCTGGCCCCATAGCACCATCACCCTCTTCTAGCATGATTACAGTTTTACGAGAGTTTCTATAGCAATTAGTGGATAGACAGACGCGTGTTATTGAGCGAAAGGCTCACATAGAGGCCTAGATGGCTAAGTTGGTATCTCAACTTAAGGCATGGGTTAGGACATCTTCAGAGGCATCTCAGGCAAGAGTTGAGGATTGTATGACATCTACTATGGAGAAGATATGCGTGAGCTGCATGGGCGGATTGATAATTTGAGCACAGGATGGGTAGCCGATTAAGAGAGACTCATGTTCCATATTTGAAGGTATTGACTAAGGAAGTGGCTGCATTGAGGGCCGAGGTTTGAGATTTAGCAGTTAGCCATACTCCTATCATTCCACCCATACCTACACTGGTATCCTCAGCATCGATTTTTGAGGTGGATTTATTTGCTGATGAGGAGCCTCATGTTGCTAGAGGAAAGAGGCCACGGAGTCCTGAGGGTCAAACTGATAGTGGAGACAAGTTTGAGAGTGATCTTTGAAAGGAGAAAAAGGCCTCCCGAGCAGAGTACCATCTCAGTCAGATTGACCATGAGCAGAGAGCATGGGGAGCATCTTCTAGTCAGCCACCCCCTCCACCGACCACACCTAGCATGGAGCCTAGAGAGCATACAGATGATCCTACTGTAGATGGGCCCACATCCGATGCCTAGCGCATCGCAGGTATGTCTTCACTCTCTTACGCTTACCATACTAATAGTTGTACATTGAGGGCAGTGCATTATTGTTTAGTTGGGGGTGGGGTTATACCACCACTTGGGGGGTTTTGTTGCCTTATTTCTTTTCCCCCAAGTGTGCTATCATATTAGAACCGGCATGTTTAGGTTGTTATTTATATTATTTATTTGTTTTCATGTTTAATTAGGAGAAAAATAGGGGAACCTTAGTGCAGTCTAATTTTGAATGAACTTTTAATGATAGTGATGCTTTTTGATTGCTTAAAGGCCACCCCTCCTGGAAAAAAAATTTGCTTTCGATTGTGTGTGTATCATGTTAATTTGTGACAGGTGTTGGATCTTGTTATGGCATTAGTATTATAGGCAGAATAATTGTAGCTTAGCAATGCATGAATAGGATAGGTATAGTGGATAGTGTAACCCTGTGCTATGTGTGTGTGAGGTCATTACTTAGCTCACTCTGTATGTGTGATCCAGAACTTACACGGTTAGTCTTGCCTAGGTTAAAGGATAATAGTTAGGAAAGGATCATAGTCCGTTCTTGAATGATTCCACTTTTAGCCTAAATGTCAGACCAAATGAATTAAGTATCCCCTGATCCCAAGTTTGAGCCTTAATTGACTTATTTCTTTCATTAGCCTATTCCCCTTCCCATTTTAACTTACAATGAACCTGCCTTGGCCCTGGTCCCTTCTTGGACATTGTGTACCTCAACTCAGGCAAATCGCCTAAGTTAAGGGCAGCTATTATAGGGGTGCATAGTTTGACTTGGGTATGAAGAAGGGGTTAGTAAAAAAAAAAGAACAGAGTTGGGTGTGAAAAAAAATGAGTGAAATAAATAGAAATCACAAAAAGAAAAAGAAAAAGAAAAAAATGTGTGTTTTGAAAGTATGAAGAAAATCACACCAAAATATGAAAATAAATGATAGAGAATAAGGGAAAATAAAAAGAGAATGGTTGGAAAGTAGAGCCAAAAATAGTGTAGTGTCAAGGAGGGTTGAGTCACTATATCCATATGCACCACACCCATCCTTAAGCCTACATTACAAGACGATGAAAGTCCTAATATGATCCTAGTCCAACTGTCTGAAAAACTAAGGTGTAGAAAATAAGGGCAAGCCTATGGTATTTCACACACATTGTTTGAACTTCTTTGTGAGAGAGAGTGTTTTGACCCAGTCCCTACTTTGATATTTATTAATATACTGTGAGTGCATGGGACTTCTTTGTTGTGAGAGTATATGGGTTACATTATGCGTTGCTATTTGATCTGATATTTTCATTTGCATATATACTTAGTCATTTAATCATAATATGATGCCATCATTTGATCCCTGTTATGTCATGATAATATGCTGCATGTATACACATTGTGGTTTTGGTGCCAAAAGTAGAAAGTCGAATGTTGTAGGTCGCTTAGGTTTCACTTAGTTAGGCATCGTATGTGTTTTTTTTGTTTTGTTTTCCTGAGGACATGCAAACGTTCTACGTTGAGAGTGTTGATATGTCGTGGTTTCATAGAACTTTCGATGCTTAAAACAAAGAAAATATACAATAACTCGGGTATGTTTGGTTGGTATGATGTGTTTTCTATTCTATATTGCAGGAGAATAGAGTTTTGGAGGCAAAATGAACAAAAAGGAAGGATCATGCTCGAGAATGAAGTATCTAAAGACGAAAGAGCCAAGCCCTGCACCAGAGGAGTGACTCAAGGCAAGACCCACGTCACGTGAGTCGACCTATATGGCGTGGGTATATGTCGTGGGTCAACTCCTGCAGTTAGTTGGAGCAGCCTGATTTCCATGGCAGGACCCATGTGGCGCGGGTCAACCCACATGGCGTGGGTTAGTACCATGGAAAAGTGTCGACTCTGTTTTCTTGTTTTGTTTAGGATAGGATTCACCTTGTATCCATAAATACCCCTATATTGTTCTATGTTTAGGGGTTGGTCAATACATTGTTTTGAGAGATATTTTTCATTGTTTTGTTTTTGAGTTCATAAACACATTATTGGTTTTGTAATCTTGGAACACAAATTCTAGGGTTTTATTGATATTGACATTTCAGAGTTTTCTTCTTATTGTGAGTTTACAATTATGTTTTCATTATTGAATTCTTCTTGTGTTCTTGCAATCATGAGTAGCTAAACCCATCAACTAGGGTTGTGTGAACCATGGGGAATTAATGAAACAGGTTAAGTGCAAAGCAATTCTGAACCGTTGTGAATTTATGTATTGTTATTACCTTCATTATAATTGATCTTCTAACGGTTGCAAATGTTAGAAACTTACCTATATTCTAGACTTTCTCGAGAGAGAGGTAGAGATTGGGAAAGGGGAATAACAATAGATATTTAAAGCTATCAACCTTATTCTAATAACTTAAGCAGTAACAGGGATAGTTATTTGAGATCCTGGACAAGGGTTAGTAGTATGACACTCAGATATCGAGATAAGTGAGTGAAATCCATCTAACCAAGGTCGAGAGACGTTTAGATGAACTTAACTTGTTAGATTTTACATGAAACACAGCGGGACAGTTTTGCCAGCATAAGTAACCAGTGGAGTTAAGGAATCATTAGGGATCACAGTCTTATTGTATTTCGTATATTGAGTACAAATTTGAGAATCAACCAACGATACTGTTACTACTTGCTTACAACCCCCCCACCTACCCACCCAGTTTTACTTACTTGCCAATTCCTCGGACAAGTACTTGATAGACTTTAGTCCTATTCCCTGTGGGATCGACCCAACCAAGTTGGGTTCTATATTTGATACATTGACAGCATTATACTTTTCTGGAGGTATATTTTAGGCGACATCAAAAACTTCTTAGTTTTGTTAGATCTAAGACAGAGGATGCATTTGAATTCATTATAGATTATTATGATGTGTTACATAAATAGGTATTATGGAGCAACACAAAGTTGAGTTTGTTACCTTATAGATGAAAGGTGATGCAAAGCAGTGGTAGAGGGCTTATGTGGAATGTCGGTCACCTGTTTTACCTTTATTGACATGGGCTCAGTTTTATACCTTGTTTTTGAAAAAATATGTACCCATACTCTTCGTGATCACAAGAAGGATGAGTTTTTTGACCTTGAGCAGGGAAATATGTCTGTTGTGGCCAATAAGGCCAAGTTTCATGCCTTGTCCCATTATGCTACTCAGTTGCTTGGTACAGAAGATAAGAGGATTTGGTTGTTTGTGAAGGGCTTGAACACTAACTTGCAAGTTTGACTGTGCATCTGACTTCCACTAGGAAAACTTTCAATGAGGTTTTTGATTATGTGAAAAAGGTATAAAGGGTCAAGCTAGTTGGTCAGGAGAAGGTTTTAGCAAAGAAGTCCTAGAACATAGAAAATTTTATGGTTCATACTCCAAGGGTCATAGCTATCAGACCTATCCGGCTCTCCCTATTTAGTCAGCTCTACCAGCCTTTATATGGGGTCAGTCAGGGGCTATTCAACAACCCCCAGTCAAAAGAAACAAAGGGGATTCTTATTCTTTAGCTAGCAGGTCTTCTCTAGATCGAGATTGTTATACTTATGGTGTTGTGGGGAACTTTAAGAGAGAGTGTCCTTAGAGTAGGGGCAGCAATAGGCTAGAGTTATGGTTCCTGCTGGTAGAGGTGGTGGAGCTAATATTAATGGTAAGGGTCATCCACAGGGTGGGCGAGGTAATCATCAAAGAGGCCGTGGTGGAAACTAAGGTGGTGGTAATGTAGGGAGATGTGATTTGTAGCCTGATAAGGAGGTTGCCCAGATTGATCATAGAAGTCACTATTATGCCTTTCCAAGGAAGACCGAGGTCGAGTCATCTGATGCCATTATTACTAGTATTATTCTTGTTTGTGACCGGATATTTGTGATATATTTAACTCTCTAATTTATGTGTCTACTTGTGTTTGAGACACAATGGTAGTGACCCATGTGTATCGTACTTGTCGTATCTTATTTATGGGTTTCCATACTTGGGTAGACTTGATTTTCTTGAATATGCTTGATTTTGACATCAACCTGCGGATGACTTAGTTATCTCTGTATTATGCTATTCTAAATTGTAATGTTAAGACAGTGACTTTAGAGATGCCTAGAATGGATAAGTCAGTGTAAAAAGGTGTATATAAGTCGAGACCGGTGAAAATTATATCTTTTATTTGGGCAAAGAATTTAGTTGGGAGAGGGTGTTCGGTATTTCTATCACATCTCCGGGATGTTAATGAAGAGTCCCTTTCTATTGAGTCAGTTCTTGTGGTGTCAGAATTTTAGGAGGTGTTTCCCAGTGACTTGTTTGGTATCCCTCCCTATCGTATGGCTCCAGCTGAGTTGAGAAAACTTAAAACTTAGGTGCAGGAGTTACTTGACAAGGGATTCATTCATCCTAGTTCTTTGCCTTAAGGTGCCCCAATGTTGTTCATTAAGAAAAAGGATGGTAGCATGAAGATGTGTATTGACTATAGACAGTTGAAGGGTGGTTCAATTTTCAGGGTGCTTCAGGTTTCTCCTAGATATAGTTGAGGTCGGTTATCATCATCTAAAAATATGGCCTGAAGATATACCCAAGATGACTTTCAGGACCCGGTATGGGCATTACGAGTTCCTAGTGATGTCATTTGGCTTGACCAATGCACCGATAGCCTTCATGAGTTTGATGAATGGTATTTGCAAGTCTTTTGTGGATTCATTTGTAATTGTTTTTATTGATGACATTTTGGTTTACTCCAAGAATGAGGAGGAGCATGCAGGTCATCTTTGCATTGTTTTGGGAATTTTGAAGGAGAAGCAGCTTTGTGCTAAGTTCTCTAAATGCAAATTTTGGTTGTCTTCTATTAGATTTTTGGGGTATGTGGTTTTAGAAAAGGTTTTGATGGTAGATCCCCAGAAGATTGAGGTAGTTAAAACTTGGGTTCGGCCTAGATCTGTGACTAAGGTTAAAAGTTTTATGGGTCTTACTAGTTACTATCACATGTTAGTCAGGAATTTTGCATCTATTGCTACTCACTTAACAAGGTTGACCTAGAAGGAGGTATCATTTGTATGGTCAGATAAGTGTAAAGAGAGCTTTCAAAAGCTCAAGGCTTTTTGACCACAACTCCTATTATCGCCTTGACAGTTGAAAATAAGGACTTTATTGTATTTTATGATGCTTTACTATCAGGTTTGGATGTTGTGTTAATGCAGGATAGAAATATCATTGCATATGTTTCAAGGCAATTGAGGCCTCATGAGAAGAATTATCCAACATATGATTTGGAGTTGGCATTAGTAGTTTTTGCATATAATATTTGGAGACACTACCATTATGGTGTCAAATGTAAGGTATTTACAGACCATCGTAGCTTGCAACATTTTTTCACCCAAAGGGAATTGAACTTAAGGCAGAGAAGATGGATAGAATTGTTGAAGGATTATGATATGAATATCTAGAACCATCAGGGTAAGGCCAATATGGTGGCAGACATACATCGCAATTCATGTAGTTTGGCATTTCTAAAAGTGGTGGAGTGTTGGCAAGTGTTGAGGTAAGGTCAACATTCCTTGATCAAATCAAGGCCAGATAGTTTGAAGATGTGAATTTGAATAAATTTTGGAACAAGATAGTGAGTTGTGAAGTTTTTGACACCACACTTGATATGTGTGTGTTGATGGTGAAGGGACGCATGTGCATGCCTTGAGTTTATGATTTGACTCAGGGTTCGCTTGCAGAAGTTCATGGTTCACAATATTCTATTCATTCGGGTGCTACCAATATGTACCTTGACTTGAGACATCTTTATTTGTGGCCCAGGATGAAAAGAAATATAGTGGAATATGTGTCTAAATGCCATAATTATCAGTATGTGAAATACAAATATCATAGGCCTACAGGGTTACTTCAGAGGATGCCCATTCCCGAGTGGAAGTGGGAGAGGATAGCCATTGATTTTATAGTGGGTCTTCCAATGATCTTGGGGAAGCAGGACTCCATTTGGGTCATTATGGACAGGCTGACAAAGTTAGATCATATCATTCTAGTTATAGTGGATTACAACTCAAAGTAGTTAGCTAAAATTTATATCAAGGAGATATGGAGGTTTCATTGGGTGCCAGTTTCTATCATTTCTGATAGGGGTACGCAATTCACCTCTAAGTTTTGGGATATGTTACATGAAAAGTTAGGCACCAAGCTTGATTTCAATACTACTTTCTATCCTCGTACTGACGGGTAGCCAAAGAGGACTATTCAGGTGCTTGAGTATATGTTAAAGGCCTCTGTGATTGACCTTGATGGTCACTGGGATAAGTTTTGCCATTGTGTGTGTTTTCATACAATAATAGTTACCGTTCTAGCATCGATATGGCTCCATTTGAAGCACTCAATAGAACAAGGTGTAGGTCACCCATAGGATGGTTTGAAGTTGGTGATGTGAAGCCTTTGGGCACAGACTTGGTGAAGGAAGCTCAGGAGAAGGTAAGGTTCATCCAAAGCAAGTTATTGGCAGCCTGGAGTAGCAAAAAGAGTATGCAGACCACAAGGGAAGGGAAGGGAAGGGACATGTCATTCAAACCTAGTGAGTAAGTGATGTTGAAGGTATCTCCTATGAAAGGAGTGATGCAGTTTGGTAAGAAGGGTATCTTAGACCTTGATATATAGGTCTATTTGAGGTTCTTAATGATGTGGACCCATTAGCTTACAGGGGTCCATCCATATTCCATGTGTCAATGCTTAACAGATATCATGGAGATAGGGAATATATCATTCAATGGGATTCAGTTTTGCTAGATAAGAATCTTGCATATGAAGAAGAACTGATTGCAATTATTGACCTAGATGCTTGAAAATTGATAATAAAGGAATTCAGTCTATATAGGTCTAATGGAAGCATCATTAGGTTGGGGAAGCTAGTTGGGAAATCATGAGGAATATGCAGGACAAGTACCCTCACTTATTTGAGGATACAGGTACTCTTTCCCTTCTTACTCACTTTGTTTTTCTTGTTCGATCATTCGGGGAAAAACTATAGGTAAATTGATATCTATTTTAACGACCCTTTCTGTTAGTACGGGTAAGTCTAACATGCTAAAATTTGAGTCAAGGTTTTCTCTAGATTTGGAGTTAGAAATTTCAAGCTAGACTAATCTTGGATGAAATCCTTGCATGGTATGTTCTGGGGTAATTCAAAAATGGATTAGTTAAAATCTACACATTATATATTAATTTTATGATAGCTAAGACAACAAGGAATCCATAGGAATTTTTGGAAGTGAATTCGGGTGGGTAGAATTCTTGGTATCGAGTTTGATGTAAAGGGGTTGGTTTGAAACGTCGAAATTTGAGGGTTTGTTGTAAAAATGGCAAAACTGGGGAAAATCTCAAGTTACTACCTCGCCTTCGCCATGACAGCAGATGGCAGGTCGCTACCACTACACCACTATAGCTATAAATTTCCTTCTATAGTGGGAGTTAGCTTTGGTAGATCCCACCATAACAGCTGGATTTTGCTATAGCAAGACCACTATAGTGGGATAGGGACGGTATAGCGGGATATACACTGATTAATACAGAAAATATGTCAAAAACATTATTTTTTTTTCCACTTTCATTTTTGGGATAATTGTGGTGATTTAGGGAAAATTCCACCTATTTTGTATAAAAATTCTTCATAAAGATAAGCTAACCCTTTCCATTAACTATCTTTTTGATTATTAACTCATAGAATCACTAATTTTTGGGTTTTGGGGAGAATTTAACTTGACCTAACTGATTTTTCTTATGCAATTGGGTGAATTAGTTAGAAAATCCTTGAGTTTTGGTTAGAAGTTGTTAAAATACCCTTGCATGATTATAACTCACCATTATAACCATGAATTTGTAGGATTAAGGTGGAATGATGATAGAAAACTGTAGAATGAGAGGAATGATCATGAATTAGGCCTTGGGGTTTTGGGATTAGGCTATAATCCTTAATATTGTTAGGTCTTTTGTTGAATATATGTTGTATTGTTGTTCTTAAACCATAATCAAGTTGAGGTTGCAAGAAAGGGAAAGGATAAAGCTTGTTAGAGTATTGCGGTCTTTGATTGAGATAGGTGATGGTTTAATGTAGTTGAAATCCAACTTGATTTATGTGTGCATGTTAAATATTTCTTTGTATACGTGTTACAGTGCATGTTCATAGTAAGTAAATGGTTAAATGATATCTTAAGTGTAAATCACATGCAATGAAGAGTTACTAAATGACTTGTTGAATGTACAAGTGTAGTTGTCATTTTCATGATTTTTGTGATTGTTATGATATCATATTGATTGTTATGGGATGTACCAGTATTTGGACTTCTTCACGGGATTGGTTGGTATAAGGTTGGCAGGAACTAGATGTCTGGGATTTTGGTACATGGACAAGAGCTCGTCACCTGAAGGTCATGGTTAATGGGCAATCATAAGACCCTTAACATGTGTGAACAATGTATTGGTAAGTGTGATAGTTTCTTTAGTGAACCGGGTTTAATTATTGACTTGTTATATTGGTTCCTTGTGCGAATTGGGATTTGTGATCATTGTTACTGTCATCATTTAAATGGATCCTTGAATGGACAGGGCTAAACTGAAATGGATTGATATATCTCTTTCATTGTCTGTTTAATTATGTATTTGAGACAAGTTATAGTACATTGTTGTTGAGTCATGGTTGTTGACTTGAAATTGATCACTATTATTGAGTCATGGTTTGTTGACTTAGTTTGTGTTGTTAGTCATAGGTTGACATGAGTTGTTGTCTATCTAAACTTGTACTTCACTGAAATTATGTGTTGAACAAGGATAAGTGTCATATACTTAAGGTAAAGTTATGTGATAGGTGTTAAAGGTTGTTCTTGTTTACTAAGGTATGGTTTCTTGTTCACATTTTTTATTTTGGGTTGGACGATGACCCTACAAGTACATCGTTGTTTCTTGTGTACTGATATTACACGTGCTCTTGCTTTTGTCTAGTATAAATCCATTTTCAGTGATTGCATCGATACCTCAGCTTTAGAGCAGATTGCATTATAACTTAAGAGTGAGGTATATCTTCCAGGCAGACATGAGTCATCTACTTAGTTTCTGGTCCATTTGTTTTGGACTCGGATATTTGTAGTGGTTATAAGTTGAATCCTTTTATTGATATTTGTAGTGGTTTTGGTAAAATGACTTTCAGATTCTTGGGAATTATTTAGACTTTCGTTATTTCCATACTCGATATTATTGCTAGAACACATTGAGACATTGCTTATTAAATAAAGTACTTAATTTATTTAAAAATTTGTCCAAGTGTTGGGTTTTGGTTGGTTGGGCTAATTGGTTCTCCCACAAGAGGGTTAGTGTGGGTGCCACTCTTAATGGATTTGGGTCATGACAGAAATAGTGAAAATATGTCAAGATGGAGGGCGCTTAAAGGAAAATAAGATTTTGAATGTAAAGGCAAAAAAATTTCCAGAAGTACCTCTTAAAGATGAAGAAAAAGAGATAGCAAACACCAGTAGGTTACTGTGATGAACAATTTAAGGGGTAGTGATGAGAAGAAATAGCAGAAACAATAGCAAAACTTGCAAGTTATTCAAGCAAAAATTAATAAGAGTGGGGAGCAAAAATGCAATGAGAATTTTGAACAAAGATTAGAAAGAAAGGAAGAATATGGGGTGGAATTGACTGGTGTTACTGCAGATTCTCAACATCTTTTGAAGGCTCTAGCAGACGCAAAATTTCATAAACCATTACAGATAGATACCTCTAGAATAGATAAATTACTTGAGTATGGTACAAATCAATCGGGTGTGGGAACTGCACATCAAATAGCTTATAGGGAAGATGTTCATCCTAAAGGTAAGGAGTCGAGTGTGGGCATATTAGATGTTCAAGCTATGGTTCCATGTAAGCATGTCTTCACAAATAAAATCTTGCATGATTTAGTTTCCCATCAAATTTAAGAATCTGTTGTGAGTTTAGTTAAAATAGACAAGAAAGTATTAGATGATGAGGAAGTAATTGAAGATCATGATAAAGGGGAAAATCAAGGTAATTTGCAACAAGGTTGATGGTAGTAAGCCCACTAGGGTGGTGTCTAAAAAGGGGGTGAAGTTAGTTTCAAAATGAGTTACAAAGTTATTTTTTGGATCATTAGGTCTGTGAGGATTCAACATGCATTTCATAGAGTTCAAATGTTGCATTGACATCACAAATTCCTTCTAATAGCTTTGATGGAGCCTTTTCAAGAGCCTTGTCATATTCCAAAATATAAAAGGAGGTTAGGGATGCAATATGCCAACTATAATCAAAATTGAAAGATTTGGATTTTTATACAAGAGGATATCTAAGTCATAGTATTATCTGACACTGAACAACAATTGACTACTCAACTAACTTTTCTAGATGGAAGGAAAATTATCAGTACTTGTAATGACCTATCTCGTCGTTACTAAAGGCACCTCATCTATGAGCAAGCGGTATGGGGATTTTGAAAAAAATATGGTCTCAAGCTAGTATGATTGTACTTAGTTGAAAATTTTTGGAATTTGAAAATTTGGGTCAGGTTGATGTTATCCTGCTATAGTGGGTGGCATCATGGTAGCAGCCTACAAGCCACTATAGTGGAACATCGAGGGAAGTAACCATCCCTCCATTTTAATATTTTCTTTCTCCTCTTCCATTTTAAATAGAACAAAGAAGGCTTCAAAAAAAAACTAGGGTTGCCTCATGGACTTGAAGCAATGAAGGGGAAGAAATACGCCAGAATGGGGTAAAACCCATGGTTTTCTCACGAATTTTAGGCTAGAAATCACTAGCATAGAGTCAAAATCTCTCGTTCAGGCCTCTGTAGCAGCTTCTTGGTGTTCAGGTAGGCTAGGTTTAACTGGGTAATATAGACCTGGGTTAGAAAGCATGGGCATGACATATATTGATAGGAGATTTCATACTTAGTCCTCCGGGCATGGTGTTGGGATGGATAAAAATGGTAAATATTGGTTGTTTGAATAGTAAAATTGATTTTGCTTACGATATTGAATCTATGGATGAATTCATATGTATTGATGTTGTTGTTAGTTACTCTTGAAGGCTTGTAATGATATTGTACCTGGGAAATGAAGTAGAACGTAATAAAAGCTAAAACTAGAGGTGGTTAGTGTTGGTTGATTCTGAGAAATCTATTGTGGTTAGTGTTGGTAGATTTCAAGGAATCTATGGTGGTTAGTGTTGGTGGATTTTGAGGAATCTATAAGGGTTAGTGTTGGTGGATACTGAGGTATCTATAATGGTTAGTGTTGGTGAATTCGGCAAAATCTATGGTAGTAAGTATTGGTGGATTCCAAAGAATCTAGGGTGGTAACTAGAGGAATGGCAGTCTTGACTAGTAGTAGGTGTTGTGTTTCATAAGACTTCTCACTCAATTGTTCAGGAAGTGGAAGAGGTCACTCATTTCAGTAAAGGTAAATTTCCTTTACTATATCTTGGATGTCCAATTGGGCATGCTAAAAAAGAAAGTTTTACTTTACTGAATTGGTGAAAAGGGTTTAGAATAAATTGCAATCTTGGAAATGTAAATTATTTTCTTTTGGAGGAAAAACTAATTTGATAGCATCCCCATTTTGTGTAATTCATGATCTTCATAGAGTTTTTACAAGGATCTTATGGAGTTTTAAGGATGGAGGGAGGAAAACACTGGGTAGCTTAGTTTAAGATATGTTTTCCAAAGGTTGAAGGTGGTCTGAGCTTCAGGTCTTTCTATGATGTCTGAAAGGCCCTATTTTATAAATTATGGTGGAATTTCATAACAAAGAAGTCAATATGGGCAAAATTCATGTGGATGAAGTATTTCAAGAGACATAGACCTTAAATTATGGAATGGAGAGGGGGTTGACAAACCTTGATGTATATGTTTGAAGCTAGGAATTTTTTTATCAAGAAATTTGGTGGAAGCCTAAATCTGGGAGTGCTAGTACATGGTTTGATAACTGGACCCAATTGGGTGCACTGTATTATGTTTAACTAGTGTTTAATGTGGTTTAGAATGGTTTTAAAGATGTCAAACATCTGATGTTGGAAGATAGCTAGAATGAATCTCTATTACACCAGTTGCTGCCAAAAAATATATGTTCTCATGTAGTTAATAAGCTGAAGGTGGAGGAAGATTTTGTAGAATGGGATAGAGCATGGTGGAGACTAACTAGTTTTGATAAATTTACTATTGCACGTGCATAGAATTTGGTAAGAGGGCAGATGGAGAAACATGAGTTTTTGGAAAATATTTGGTTAAAGGGGCTGCCTTTTAAGATATCTTTTCTACTATGGAGGATTTGTAAGAAAAGAATTCCTAGTGAGAGATTTTGGTAATGATGAAAATGGTGGAAAATGTGCAATATTGTTGTTGCAACAACTCAGAAGTAGAAACTTTTGAACATCTTTTTTGTGACTATTCTGATACTAAAAATATTTGGCAAATGTTAGCAAATGCATCTGGTTTTATTGGTCCTTTTATACAACTGAAAAACATCATTCTTAAGTGGTGGTATCCTGATTGTGTTCCAAAATTGAAGCCTATATTCAAGATCATTCTAGCTATGGTGGTATGACATGTATGGAAAAGAAGAAATGATATATATCATGGGGGAATATGTATTTTTATTGTATGGTTATGGAGCTTAATAGAAACATTCAATTTTTTTGTTATTTCTGTCTATCCTTGGTTGAAGAGCATTCATAACAGTTGGCCTATGATAGTGAAATATTTTGAAGAATACACCCCTTTGATAGTATGCAAAGTGATGAGATGGCAACCTCCAAAGATGGGGTTTTAAAATTTAATTTTAATGGGGCATGTAATGGAAATCAGGGTCCTAGTTCTAGTGCTTTTTGCATTAGAAATGATGTTGGTGATTTGATTTGTGCAGAAACAAAGCTAGTTGGAGAAGGATCAATCCTAGAAGAAGAAGTTATAGTTATGAGATGTAGTTTGGAGTACTGTGTTTCTCACAATCTTCTTCCTACTATCCTAGAAATAGACTCTCTCACTTTGAAGAAGGTATTGGATAATATATGGAAAATACCTTGGAGCATTTCTATGGAGGTTAAAAGGATTAATTCTATAAGGAGGAGTGCGCCAGGGATAGTTGAGGTGGTCCATATATTAAGAGAGGGGAATAGATTTGTGAAATATTTTGATTTTCTTTTTTGCAAGTACAAGCAGAATAATTTATTCTAACATTCAAAAGGTAAACCATGGAGAAAAATCAAATCCCTAATTTGTGTATTAAAAAATGTCAAATTGGGGGTTATAGGCTTACAGTAACAAACTAATAAGGGAGAATACACAAAGCAGTAAACAAAGAAGGTTGGGATTGCAAATAGACACTTGCAGAGATATCAATAGTTGACAATATCGAATTCGGAAGATTGCTTCATATAAAGCCATTGATCTGTTAGATCGGGTCCCTGAGGAGTGGTATTAGCTACCTTTGGAGATCAACCTGCTAAGTGACAAGAAACAACAATGACAATGTCTTTGCACATTAATTCTATGGGAAAAGGAAAGATTATGCTTACCAATGTCAAATGTTTCTATGGTTCATCAAAATTAAGCTGAAAAAGTCTTCACTGAGTTAGATTTATGGAGCTTATGAGATTTTAAGTGCCCACAGTGATATCTACTTGAGCTGGTTTCTTCTTGAACTAATGCAATTTTTTTGTTGCGTTAGGCATCTTTCCGTTTTCCTGTCACTGGACTCATCACCGTCTGAAGATTCACATCGGCTATGGAGAATACTCCAATGAAGATGATGTTGAGATGTGCCTATTTAGTTTCCTCATTAGGTTTCTATAATTCTCTTTGTTTTAGTTGTTCTTTATTTGTCTTTTTTTTATGTTTTTTATTTTTATTTTTGGCCACTTTTGGGCTTGGAACACCTTTTACATAATTTTGGTTCTTTAATAACTGGCTCGTGGTGGCCTCTTTTGATTACCGAAAAAATATGCATATGAATTACATACGAATTGAAAGAGAATTGAAAGTAGTCTTGGACACGTGTCAAGAGTTGAATACCCCAAACCAATGCAACGATATTTCTTAACGCATCACTAGCAATATATTTTGTTGTCTAGGTAAGATTGGGTTGTGGTTTTCCTAGTCCATTTTGGACTCAGTTATTTTCTTTGACATTTTTTCCTACACATATAAATATTTCATAAAAATAGTTTTTACATAACTTTTGAGCTTAGGAGAGCTAGGAGCTACCATTGAGGCCAGAAAAAATTAATTTATTCTTTTCTTCACCATATTTGTTTAAGTTTACGCACCCTAAATACGTTGTTACTTCTTGTATTGCTTGAGAACAAAAAACTCTCTTAGTTTTTGAGAAATAACATCCATTAATTCTTGATTATTGAGTCTTCTTTGATAATTTAAGATTTTGTATTTCTTTAATTTAATTTGTAAATTCATAATTATGATTTATTCTACAAATTCAATTTGGGATATTGCAAACATGAATGGCTAAATCCCATAGCTAGGGTTGTGGGAACCATGATGAATACACAAAGTAGGTTAAATTTACTTAATGATTCTTGAACAATGTTCATTCATGTATTGTTCTTCTCTTTATATTGATTGCTTTTTATAGGTCATGAACATTAGAACTCGCCTTAATTCATACTTGCTTAACAAAAGGGATAAAGAACAAGAAAAGAGATTAACAATGGAGATTTAAGGCTACCAACCCTCATCTAATAGCATGAGCCTTGTTCGGAAAAAGCTAATCAGAGATTAAGAGTAATGGTTAATACGAAAATACTAATAGACCTAACTGGTGAATGAGTGATATTCATCTTATATGGGCTAAAAGTCATTTAGGTGAACCTAACATACTAATTTTACATTCTAGGCTTCGGGATAGATGATGTACCTTGAATTTACGGTACTTTTGACGCTTAAAAAATGAAAATTATGCATGTTCTGGAGTATATTTTGTTTTGTGTGATGTGATTTATGTGTTTGTAAGGAAACATGTACCGAAAGGAAAAAGTTGAAAAACATATTGGAATAGACCAAGTGTGGCTTGTGGAATCTTAGTACGATTCATACTTTGATAAGACAAGTCATGATTTGCCTCATGAAGTGGACATCAAGACTATTGTAAAATCGGCCTCAAACAGTATAAGGCCAGTCCACTAGTCGCCGAAATCAAACCACGAGCCATAGTGACTTATTGTGAGAGTCACGAAGAGGAAGAGCTGAAAAAAGGAATATTTTATTTTGAAACCATGAGTCGTACATTGACTTGTGGAAACTGGAAGTCAATTGCAAATCACGAATCCAAAATTCCATACCCTGGATTATAAAGAGCTGACGGGCTTGCTTTCCTAGTTTGCTTAGGATAGGTTTTGTTTGGACCTATAAATACCTTTCCTATATTCTCTTTTATAGTTTACGTACTCTATAGCCTAAGAAACGTATTACATTGTTTTGAGATACATTCTTCTTTGATTTTGGAGAAATTACATACTTTGATTCTTGATTATTAATTTTTCTTTGATAATTCATGGTTCTGGATTTCTTCTACTCAATCCATAAGTTCGTAAGTATGATTTCTGCTACAAATTCAAATTGTGATTCTACAAACATGATTAGCTAAATCATATAACTAGGGTTGTGGGAATCATGATGAATTAGCAAAGTAGGTTAAAGTACTTAGTGATTCTTTATTGGTGTCCATGCATGTATTGTTCTTCTCTTCGTTTTGATTGCTTTTTAACAATTGCAAAATATTAGAACTCACCTTAATTCTTAATTGCTAGACCATAGGGGTATAGAATAGGAAAAGAGATTAACAACAGAGATTTAAGGCTACCAATTCTTATCTAATAGCTTGATCCTTATCCAGGGATAGCTATGTCACGCCTCGAATTCCAACAAGGCGTGATTGGCACCCAAAGCCGATAAGGCACGAGAGAACCAATCTTTGCTCACATCCGTTCATAGGCATGGCTCGTACCAAATAGCATACTATCTCATGTAACTGATAAACTATAAAATGCCAATGATGGAAGTCATGGAAAACATGTACAATATATGAAACTTGGCCGTTAGGGCCATCAAGTCAAAGTGAACGTACGTCTCATTCATTCATATACCCACATATGTCTACAAAAGCCTCTAACAGATGCATTTACAAGACCAACTAAAAGTCGGGACAAGTCCCCGCTTTATACAACATTTACAACATCAAAACAACTGTACAACTGTGACTCGAAAAGTCCCGAAGTACTGGGGCTCACCAAAGATCCGCAATTAACTGTCAACCTACGGTGGAGGTCTACTAGTGCCTGCACCTGCAACATATAAGGCAAGTCCCCAAGAGGGGTCAGTACGAAGAATGTACTGAGTATGTAAGGCTATAAGAAGCTACATCATACATGAGAATGTCAATGGAATAAAATATTAGAGAATATTCAATGTGGATAACCCATCATTTTAACTATGGAAATATGTACTTTGCTTCAATTATTGTTATTTTAGATCACTCATGTATATCCTTATTATTCATGTAATATCTTTCATAAACCTCTTCATTCAAGAGAATTTTCCGTCACTCAAGAGACTTGCCTCCAACAGATTCTTCTATTCAATAAATCCTTCTTCTCAAGAGATTTGGGTTAATAATATAACATACATCCACTCTATGGTGGGTTAACATACATCCACTCTATGGTGGGTTGATATCGTATATCCACTCTATGGTGGGTTGATATCGTATATCCACTCTTTGGTGGGTTAATAACATACATCCACTCTTTGGTGGGTTAATAACATACATTCACTCTTTGGTGGGTTAATAACATACATCCACTCTTTGGTGGGTTAATAACACTTGGGAGAGATTGCTTTATTCACTTATGAGATATTGATATAATAATAGTCATAACATTATGAAAATTTGGAACATAACATTCTAGGAACTTTGGAGTTATAATATCATTGGAATTTTGGAATCGTGTCCACCCTTCATCTATGATTTTCCTGAACTCTTACACTCAACAAACATACATAACTTACTTTCTTTCTGTTGAGAGACTGGTACATTAACTCACACATTTCTTTCGTCATTACTCTTACGAGATCTTATGAGATTGGTACCTTTACACTTGTGAGAGATTGGTACAAACATAGTTACAATATTATAAGACTTTGGAACATGACATGATTGGAGAATGTTTTTCAAGAATAAATAGATTCTCTTTATATCTTACTCTCTTTGAGATAGTTCTCTTGGAATTTACAACATTATGACAACTTCAGAACTTCAGACAATAAATAAGAGATAAGTGAATCATAATTCATCTAAGAATAGGACACATATGAATAAGAATATACGCCAACCTGAATTGATATACTTCAAAACCCCTCAGAATAGAACAAGTCCAATGTCAATATAAACAATATGCTGCAGAAGAGTACGGAAAGAGTAACCTTACATACCTTGTCGTCTCACTACGAATACACAAGCCTATATGGGTATACAATAATCCATATCCTTCCTTATGTGTTACTCTACAACACAAGTACATAACAAAGCTCATGTTAACAACCAACTCCCTTACAAATGTATAAGTGACACGGTGAGTTACGTGACTGCTATATAGCATCATTTCATCCTTCAAAGTACAATCCATTGCATTATCAGACCAACCACACCATAACATACCACACATCGACCAAAACATTATAAACCAATAACATTTTACACCACGTTTACCCCTTACGCTTCCTCATTATCATTTCGTCACAATTACCCTATCAACTTGCCTCATAACCACTTACGAAGAACAATACATACTTAACATAGTCCAACATGCCTCCATACGACCCTTTAAAGTCATTAAAACGGCATCACAAGTGGATAATTACATCCATAAAGGGTATAGAGGCCTTCGGGGGTCAAAGGGGGACAAAAACATGCAAAATGGGGTTCTGGAAGGGACCTGCGAAGCCACCTGCGCCCGCAGGTGGCTGACCTGCGGTCTCAGATGGCCCTTGGCAGTGTCCAGGGGCCTCTGCGTTGGTACCTGCGCCCGCAGGTGCCTCACCTGCGAGGGCGGGTGCCCATTTTCAGCCAAATTGGTCTTTTTTTGGGTATTTTTATGCAATGAATGGTCCATGATCATAACTAAACTTCTTTTAACATATTTTTGATCATATTATATGCCAAAAATCATCCATGGTCTCACAACACACATAAACATCACCAAAACCTCACTTTCTTTTCAATACGTCACCAAATCCATAACCAAATTTACAACAACGATTCCAAACATTATACACAAGGATAAAACAAGGTAAGACTATAGTAACATCTCACATGTCAATATTAAGTCTATCAAGTTCACTTCCTTCAATACCACAAGTGTATGTTCAAGTTTACAAGGCAAAACCATCCTCCGATTTAGCAAACACAAATTGTTATACACATAATGAACTTCTCACACTTCACCAACATAACCAACATTATATAAACCATCTTCCATGCATAAAATATATTAAACCATTATAATAAACACTTACCAAGTCTTGCAAGATGAGGATCTTGGCCAAAGGAATGAAGAGTTAGGGTTTGTGTAAGATAAGGAAATGTTGAGATAATTCTAGAAAAGGCATGGGTGTAACAAATGAATAAAAATCTGATGGTGTGCCCTTTTTATAGTCCCTTTAAGTCTCTCTTATCCAATTTTTGGCATTTAATGCAATGGTTGATTAGTCAATTGGAAGAATGGGTCATATTTGCCCCATTGGACCAAGTATTTCTTATGACCTTTGGGCCTCGTTTGGCCTAATGACACAAGACTCATGTAAGCCCCAACAAATTAATGTCTAATTCATCAAAGTTCCCATGTTTAAATAATTCCATAATTATACACGTAGTCGTATAGGTTCGACAACATACGGGGTGTTACACCTCCTACAAAGGTCTAATACCATATACTAGGCCCAATATCAGTTATCTCATCAATAACATTACAAAATACATACTTTCGACTCTCGACACTTGAGTAACCATTGTTCAACGTCGTCAAGTAGGGTTTGTTAGGTACGCGGTGTTACATTCTCCCCCCTTTAAGAACATTCGTCCTCGAATGTTAGTAACATCGTCTCATGTACATCCCATGCATCTCTATATTCACATATAAATATACATATACACATACTATTTATCGATACTTCCTTGTTATTTCTCCAATTCCGCACTTTGAACTTTCTCTTTCGTTTGAAACCATTATGGGTACTCCGACTTTATCATTTCTTTGGCTCCCCACGTGCTTTCTTCTACTTGTCAATTTCCTACACCGTACCTTTATGGAAACTACATTCCTTAGTTCTTAATCTTTTCATTTACCCCTCTAGCATAGCAATATATATATTTGTTCATAAGTGAGATTCTCCATAACTTGCACATTTTTAATAAAAGCAATGGATCTTGGCGTATGACTTGTGTTAGCTTGTAGCTACGATTGTACCACCTTAACCTTCTCTATAGCCTAGTGAAAAAAATCTAGCCCCCAAGCAAGGTAGTTCCACTTGCTTTAAACTTTCGTCTATATAAACCTTCGCAAGATACCATCTTGATTCTTGAATAATGGCTATTCTTATAAGCACCTTCGATAAGGGGTATATGATTATCCCAACTACCTTTGTAATGCAATGTGTAAGCTAGTAACATATTTCATGTGTTTGGATGATACGGTCTGCTTGTCCACCTGTTTAAAGATGAAAGACTGTACCCGAATGCACTTATATACCCAAACTTTATGAATTTTTAACTGTTACCTCATCCAGTTACCAATAATCAATACATATTCTCAATGTGCCTGTTCTCTTTTTGTGCAAACAACACTGGTGCACCCTACGGGAACATACTAAAGTTTACTAGCTAACATGTGTATACCTTGGACATCATTTTCCTTACCTCAGAATAGGAAATAAATTTATCTTTCCACTCAAGGACGGTCTTTTGTGGAAGGAAATAGAAATATACTTTCTTAGCTTAGCAATCTTTGTGACATAACAAGAATCCAACCACTTTATACCCATTACAACATTAAAAATCTTTCATTTCCATCTCCATAAGATCAACCATCGTAACATGATCAGAAACATCTACAATAACATTACGATATGCTCTTTTAACTATAATAAATTCACCGACATGTGGAAATACTTCAATTAACTTAGCTAATAACCCCGGTGTCCCGTTATATTTCACAGTAATCGATGGAGTAGCATATAATAGGGTAGAACTCAGATAAATCAGTGTGAAAATATGGTAATGTACCTGTACCTTCATCAGAAGGTGCCTCCTCATTCTATCGGTCCACGAGAGCATAGGTGCGATTTTGAGTTCCACTGGAACTGGCTGCTCCTCTGGTACCTCTACCACGACCAGCCGACTGTACACCAACCGTCGATGCCATAACAGCTGATCCTGTAGGTCATGTCATACTATCCGAGGGCCTCTGTGGGTACTCTCTCATCATGTGTCCTGGCCTACTGCACAAAAAGCAAACATTCGTATCAAACCGGAATTCTCCTTAATGAAATCTCCCACAACGCTGGCACAGCTGACGAGAAAATCTTATTGCTTGTGATCCATGAATTCCACTACTCTGTCCAGATTGACTACCTCTAAACCCTCGGAATTAAGAGTGTGTGCCTGCTGTGGAATAGGAGAGTGATTGTCTAGGTGGTCTAGAAAATGTCAGAGGCCTCGATTCTCCTTGGGACGCCATAGACTGCCCCATAGGTCTAGCCCTTTTTGATGGCCCTTCCTCAGATTTCTGCGTCCTTCTTCTTTGCCTTTGGTCCTCCATTTTCTGTGTGAAGGCCTGAATTCTGGCGATGTCCATATCCCTGTTCAATGCAGCAATAGTGCAGTCGCGTACCAAATATGGCTCCAGTCTATCCACATATCGATGGACTCTATCTTCCATTGTGGCTACTACATTTGGATCATAGCGAGCCAAGGAATTAACCTGCAAACTGTATTCTCTGACACTTATATTTCCTTGACACAAATTTAGAAATTGGTCTGCACATGCCTCCTAATTCTCATACGGGAGGTAATGATCAAGAAATGCCATTTTAAATTCTTCCCCATCAGCTGGGAGTGCATCAATACCCCTTGATCTTTTCAAATCCTCGTACCATAAGATAGCCTCACCCTTCAGTCTATAAGCTGCTAGCTCAACCGTTTCTACACCTGTTATGTGCATCACCTCTAGTGCTCTTTGAACTTGGTCCACAAAATCCTGTGGATCTGCTTTCGGATCTGAACCTATGAATATGGGAGGTTCTAATTTTAGAAAATCCTGTGTATGATGACTAGCTTCTCTAGCCGCGTCATCTACATTTACCGTTGGACCAGTTTGTCCTTGTGCTTGTGCAGACACTAACTGAGTCAACATATGTACTGCATTTCTCAAATCCTGATCAGTGGAATTCATTGGTGGTTCTACAGGTAGTTCTCTACCTCTTGGCTCTTCTGGAGCAGGAAAAGTAGAAGAAGACCGCGATGCAATTTCAGCGTCAGCTCCACCTTGACTAGCTTGGTCAGGTGGTGATCTACTCACTCCTTCACCGGTAGGTATATCTACCTGCTTACCTTTGACTCTACCTCTTCTTGTGATTGGCATTTTACTATACCAAAGAAAATCAATTCCCATGGTCAGATACAATTCAACTTACAACACTAGCTCTATTTCACGATCTAGAAGTGAAAAAAGGAAACAAAATCCTAAAGGTCCCGTAGCCTCGTACTTATAAATCTGGTGCACAACACATCCATAAGTAAGACTCTACTCAGACACGGCTTGGTAGACACCCTTAGGACGAACTGCTCTGATACCACTTTTGGTTCTCCCTGAATTTCAATGAGGCGTGATTAGCACCTGAAGCCGATAAGGCCCGAGAGAACCAATCTTTGCTCATATCGGTTCATAGGCATGGCCCGTACCAAATAGCATACTATCTCATGTAAATGATAAACTATAAAATGCCAATAATGGAAGTCATGGAAAACATGTACAATAGATGAAACTTGGCCGTTAGGGCCATCAAGTCGAAGTGAACGTACGTCTCATTCATTCATATACCCACATATGTCTACAAAAGCCTCTAACAGATGCATTTACAAGACCAACTAAAAGTCGGGACAAGTCCCCGCTTTATACAACATTAAAACAACTATACAACTATGACTCGGAAAGTCCCGAAGCAACTGGGGCTAACCAAAGATCCGTAATTAACTGTCAACCTACGGTGGAGGTCTACTAGTGCCTGCACCTGCAACATGTAAGGCAAGTCCCCCAAGAGGGGTCAGTACGAAGAATGTACTGAGTATGTAAGGCTATAAGAAGCTACATCATACATGAGAATGTCAATGGAATAAAATATTAGAGAATATTCAATGTGGATAACCCATCATTGTAACTGCGGAAATATGTACTTTGCTTCAATTATTGTTATTTTAGATCACTCATTTATATCCTTATTATTCATGTAATATCTTTCATACACATCTTCATTCAAGAGAATTTTCCATCACTCAAGAGACTTGCCTCCAAGAGATTCTTCTATTAAAGAAATCCTTCTACTCAAGAGATTTGGGTTAATAATATAACATACATTCACTCTATGGTGGGTTAACATACATCCACTCTATGGTGGGTTAACATACATCCACTCTATGGTGGGTTGATAACGTATATCCACTCTTTGGTGGGTTAATAACATACATCCACTCTTTGGTGGGTTAATAACATACATTCACTCTTTGGTGGGTTAATAACATACATCCACTCTTTGGTGGGTTAATAACACTTGGGAGAGATTGCTTTATTCACTTATGAGATATTGATATAATAATAGTCATAACATTATGAAAATTTGGAACATAACATTCTAGGAACTTTGGAGTTATAATATCGTTGGAACTTTGGAATCGTGTCCACCCTTCATCTATGATTTTCCTGCACTCTTACACTCAACAAACATACATAACTTACTTACTTTCTGTTGAGAGACTGGTATATTAACTCACACATTTCTTCCTTCATTACTCTTACGAGATCTTGTGAGATTGGTACCTTTACACTTGTGACAGATTGGTACAAACATAATTACAATATTATAAGACTTTGGAACATGACATGATTGGAGAATGCTTTTCAAGAATAAATAGATTCTCTTTATATCTTACTCTCTTTGAGATAGTTCTCTTTGAATTTACAACATTATGACAACTTCAAAACTTCAGACAATAAATAAGAGATAAGTGAATCATTATTCATCTAAGAATAGGACACATATGAATAACAATATACGCCAACCTGAATTGATATACTTCAAAAACCCTCAGAATAGAACAAGTCCAATGTCAATATAAATAATATGTTGCAGAAGGGTACGGAAAGAGTAACCTTACATACCTTGTCGTCTCACTACGAATACACAAGCCTA
Organism: Capsicum rhomboideum; assembly: GCA_031232105.1. NCBI lineage: Eukaryota > Viridiplantae > Streptophyta > Magnoliopsida > Solanales > Solanaceae > Capsicum > Capsicum rhomboideum. The sequence goes on along the minus strand of CP124714.1, from coordinate 147,725,825 downwards.
TATGGGGATACAATAATCCAGCTTCTTCCTTATGTGTTACTCTACAACACAAGTACATAACAAAGCTCATGTTAACAACCAACTCCCTTACAAATGTATAAGTGACACGGTGAGTTACGTGACTACTATATAGCATCATTTCATCCTTCAAAGTACAATCCATTGCATTATCAGACCAACCACACCATAACATACCACACATCGACCAAAACATTATAAACCAATAACATTTTACACCACGTTTACCCCTTACGCTTCCTCATTATCATTCCGTCACAATTACCCTATCAACTTGCCTCATAACCACTTACGAAGAACAATACATACTTAACATAGTCCAACATGCCTCCATACGACCCTTTAAAGTCATTAAAACGGCATCACAAGTGGATAATTACATCTATAAAGGGTATAGAGGCCTTCGGGGGTCAAAGGGGGACAAAAACATGCAAAATGGGGTTCTGGAAGGGACCTGCGAAGCCACCTGCGCTAGAAGGTGGATGAACTGCGGCTGCATATGGCCCTTGGCAGTGTCCAGGGGCCTCTGCGTTGGCACTTGCGCCCGCAGGTGCCTCACCTGTGAGGGCGGGTGCCCATTTTCGTCTAAATTGGTCTTTTTTGGGTCTTTTTATGCAATGAATGGTCCATGATCATAATTAAACTTCTTTTAACATATTTTTGATCATCTTAGATGCCAACAATCAGCCATGGTCTCACAACACACATAAACATCACCAAAACCTTACTTTCTTTTTAATACGTCACCAAATCCATAACCAAATTTACAACAACGATTCCAAACATTATACACAAGGATAAAACAAGGTAAGACTATAGTAACATCTCAAATGTCAATATTAACTCTATCAAGTTCACTTCCTTCAAGACCACAAGTGTATGTTCAAGTTTACACGGCAAAACCATCCTCCGATTTAGCAAACACAAATTGTTTTACACATAGTGAACTTCTTACACTTCACCAACATAACAAACATGATATAAACCATCTTACATGCATAAAATATATTAAAACATAATAATAAACACTTACCAAGTCTTGCAAGATGAGGATCTTGGCCAAAGGAATGAAGAGTTAGGGTTTGTGTGAGATAAGAAAATGTTGAGATAATTCTAGAAAAGGCATGGGTGTCACAAATGAATAAAAATCTGATGGTGTGCCCTTTTTATAGTCCCTTTAAGTCTCTCTTATCCAATTCTTGGCATTTAATGCAATGGTTGATTAGTCAATTGGAAGAATGGGTCATATTTGCCCTATTGGGCCAAGTCTTTCTTATGACCTATGGGCCTCATTTGGCCCAATGACACAAGACTCATGTAAGCCCCAACAAATTAATGTCTAATTCATAAAAGTTCCCATGTTTAACTAATTCCATAATTGTACACGTAGTCGTATAGGTTCGACAACATACGGGGTGTTACACCTCCTACAAAGGTCTAATCCCATGTACTAGGCCCAATATCAGTTATCTCATCAATAACATTACAAAATACATACTTTCGACTCTCGACACTTGAGTAACCATTGTTCAACGTCGTCAAGTAGGGTTTGTTAGGTACGGGGTGTTACAAGCTAATTGAGATAAAGGGTAAGGATTAATATTCAAACACTCATAGACTTATCTGGTGACTGAGTGGTCATCTAATAGGGGTGAACCAGTCATTTAGGTAAACTTAACTTACTGAATTTGCATGCTAAGCACCAGGATAGATCACTAGTACACTATGTTTACTAACTTATGAAATCATGTGGAACACAATCCTAGTACAGTCTCAATAATTTTTACAAAAAAAAAACAAAAAACGGATACATTGTTTCTTGGTTACTTAACATTTACAACTATTACTTGTTGCCAAACCCCGCTTCGGAAATAATCGATTAATAGCTTAAATAACTGCATTGAACTAGGTTCTAGCCTTATTCCCTATGGGATCGATCCCAATAAAGTTGGGTTCTATATTTGATCAACAACCACATTATACTTCATTATGAGGTGTAATTTGGGCGACATTAAATTTTTACGCTATTGCCGAGGAATACGATTTAGGAATAGTTCAATTGTGTTTGTTTGACAATTTGTCCTTATTTCCTAATTTACTTTACTGTTGTTTTTATTTCTTCCAGGGTACATGTAGTTTATGCCAAATATCAAAAGTCAAGGCAACCCCTTGCTTCTATTGATCACGAACTTAAACAAACCATCAGAACGATGAATGCTCAAGAACTCATAAAGCAAGAGGTATCCCGCCAGGCTGTATTGGATAGGCAGGCTATAGTGGATGTAACCCGTATTATCTGAGGTAACATGGAAATGTTGATGATGCTACAAATTCTCAAGGGGATAATAGGCCCAGGGGCCATAATCAAAGACCAGTTATTCTGTATAATGATCTTGATGATGATGAAGATGTTTATTTTGACAGATTTGGTGCTACTAGTACCATTGTCCCTCCTGCTTTGGCTCAGGGTGACAAGTTTGACATCATTAGTATCATGATCCAGATGGTAAATCTTAAACGCTCGTTTGAGGTTCCCCGAAAGACGATCCAAACCTCTACTTGATCAACTTTGTGGGGATCTATAGGTTATTCTATTTTCCAGGTGTAAGTCAAAATATGATTAGGCTGCAATTGTTTCCCCTCCCAATATCTTTCAAAGCAACAGTATGATTGACTGAACTTCTGGATGACTCCATTACTAACTAGAGGGAATTGAAGGTTGCTTTTCTAGAGTTATCTCCCACCTTCCAGGATGTTGTAGTTGAGAGATGGTATCAATAACTTCATGAGTTACCTAGAGAAGCTTTGCACCGAAGCTTGGTTGAGGTTCAATAAGAAATTGAAGCAGTGCCCCAATTATAAACTTGCTTATGATAATCTCTTATAAACATATTATAGGTCGTTGAATTCTACAACAAAGCCAATTGTTGACGCGATGGCTGGAGGAGCTTTTATGTCACATTTTTATGCAGATGTGACTATGTTACTATATCGAGTTACAAAGAAAAACCAAGCATGACATACTATGGATTTAGAGATCTCTGCAGGAACTTACTCTATGGTTATGTTGGCTGAGCATAACTGAAGAGAAGAGGATCGTTATAAAGATATGGATCACATTAAAACTCAAATAGATCTGCTTTCAAAGAACATAATGGAGGTCAATCCTAAAAAGGTGAAGGCGGTTGTATCCCAAGGTAAATTTCCAAGTCCTGATGATAGTGATTCTCATTCAAAGAAGGAGGTGATCTACTTGAATAATTAGATGGGGTGTTTCTGAGACAATGCCCAAGGGTCTAATCAAGACTCTTTGCAACAAGGTCAAGGGAATCAAGGTCTGAACTATTACAAGGATAATAATTATGATCAGTCTGGCTATAGAGACAGAAGTCGTGGTAGAGATCAAGACAACTGGAAGAATAAGAATGTTTATAAGAAGGATCACAAAGGTCTTTATGTTCCTACAAGGGGTCGTGATCAGGCAAAGTCAAGTGGTTTGCAAATAGAAGACATGCTAAGATGCTCAAACAAATGGATTCTATATTGATTTTGGTATAAAAGAGCTACATGGTGAGTTTTTGTAAGGTTCCTCAGGTGGTTGAGTCTCACTCAACCGCTATCAAGCAGCTTGAGCAGCAAATAGGGTAGATTTTGGTTGTATTAAAAAACCAAGGAAGAATGATACTTTATCAAGTGACACAATGCAAATCCAAGTCATTGTATGGCAGTCACCACTAGAAGTGGAAAGTAGTTAAATGAGAAGCTCAAGTAGATTGTTGTTGATGATGGGTGTTGAGCAAATGAATGTGAGTATAGAAGATAATCAAGGCGTGGTTGATGTGAAACAAGAGGAAGCTAAAGAGTCTCTAACTAATGCAAAGGAGGCTAGTGTTCCAAAGGGGAAGGGCGAGGAGTCCCAAAAATATTGACTGTCATTCCAAGACCTCCACCTTCCTTCCTACAGCATTTGAAGAAGAGACTGGAAGATGCCAAATTCTATATATTTAGTCATTATTTTCCTCACATTTAGTATTCTATTATCTTTTATTGAGAATTTATTGTATGGATTATACTTAATATTATATTTTTTTTATGCGTAGGATTGAAATAGTGTGAAGATGAAGAAATTTGGAGTAAAACTGAATTAAAATGGAGAAATCATATAAGGAAATACTGCAAATAGCTTAATGGATTGAATTAAATATAATATTAATATTTTTATATAAGAATTCAATCCATTCAAAAGACAATTACAAAATTGAAGACTTACATGTATCTTTCAGCACGTGAGAAAGCAAATCAGTCACGCGGCAAAATTGAAGCGGTGCACTATCTGCGTCTCAGAAGTCAATTGGCTTTTAATTTTTTCAGTCTATTTTATAATTAGTTATTTTATTTGAGGATTTCTTCTATATTTATAAATATTCCATAAACATAATTTTTACATAACTTTTGACCTGGAGAGAGTTAGGAGCCGCCGCGGAGGTCTGAGAAACAGGTATGTAAAAATTGTAGAAAAAGTAAGCACAAGAATTATTCAACAAAGACTCACCACAAAATTAATACTAGCATTGAAAGACTAATCGGGCAAGTTCTAGATGACAAAAGTGAAAACAAGAATTATTCCAAAGACTCAGAACACATGGCACATACACTATTCAAGATGGATCAATTTCACTTCCTAAATAAGAATAAATAGATTCACATTTCATAATCCAAAGTATCAGCAACTAGTAAGTCAAAAGTCACAAAATGAGTCAACAAGTTGTCACTACCATCATTCTTTCCTATGAAAGCTTGCTTTGTAATGTTCACAAAAATTTTGGAGGGATATGCTCAATTCAATACTTCACATATGAGACCAACTTTATTAGTACCAAACAAGCCAACGATCCCACATTTAAGCTCAAAAGGAAACCTCCACCAAACTACGAGACTAATTCCCTTAAGAAACTTGTCACGCTATCCATTATCGAGAAAGTTGCTAAAAACTACTACAAAGACTAATTAACAATGAAATGTAAAGAAAACAGAAATGAAAAATAATAAAAGTGACTAATCCTCCAAAATATTCATCCACAGCTACACCAAAGAAAAACAAGTCTGAAAAAGGCACAATATATCCATACATAAATTAAAAGCCCGAAAAGAGCATAAATCAAGCATAAATGCAAAAATAAGGTGCAAGCCCAATTGTCACCAACCCCAGCTAAAAATATTAAAGTGTCCTCACTTTATAACATTAAAACATAATAACAACAACAACAACACCAACAGCAAAAGCAAAAGCAACAACAACAACAGCAACAGCAATAGTAACAGCAACAGCAACAACAACAACAATAATAATAGTTTGAGGGGATCCCTGAAATCTGAATCAGACTAGAAATTTATGAGATAAGCTATTCACTGCTAAGTTAAGGACTAGGCCTCATTATCATCATCACCATCATCATATGAAAGAAAAGAGTACTCCTTGATGTCATCATCATCCCCAACAGGCATATTCTTACTCCGCTGGCCATATTTAAAAATATCTTTGATGCCTCACCACATCTTCACCATGAACTTACTTTTCTTTTCATTCATCTCTCTTTCAACTTTGAAATTCTTCTAGAGAGTGGCATGTGCCTTGGCTACATTCCCATAAGATGTTTTAAGCATACCAACAGATCCTGTTATCTTACCATAGGATTCTAATTCTTTTAAGCATCAGGTATGTCTGCATCTATGCTCTAGTGAAATAGTCAGGCAAGAGATCTGACTATAAGGATCCACTAGGAAGCTGCGTAACTAAATCACGAATTTTGTCCAGCTAAGAAGTAAGCAACCCAAAGAATTCCTTAGTATGTGTATCCTAGTAATTAAGAGGGATCCTATACTAAAGTGTCATGACCTGAGCCTAGGCTCTAGACATAATAGGAACCCAGAACCACTAAAGGCCCGGGAGAACCCCTTAGCTGTCACGACCCCAAACCCATCGCGAGTAGAACCCACACTATTCCTCTAGTAGGAGAACCATTTATTCTAATTTAACTAACCCCAATATTTAAGGAATTTAAAAGTGAAATAGTTGTCTTATTAATCAACCAAATATCTCTAAATATTCAATTAAATAACAAATGAGGAAAATAGTAAACACCTAAATATCTCCACGAACTGAAAGTCATTGTACCAAAGCATCTAACAATGTCAAAACTACAAGTACAACCTGAAAACCAAAATAGTTAAATGTCTATATTCGGAACAAGTGGACAAGAACTATAAGTTGGATGACTCATGGCTGCCCAAAAGATATAGCTCACCCTTGAGTCATAACTATCACTTGCTACAGCTGAGATCTTGTCGCAATCGATGGAATATACTCTTCACTCAAAAAAAAGAAGAGCATATGTAGTATTAGTACAAATCCACTATGTACTTGTCACAATCCAAACCTGTCGTGAGTGGCACACACACTACTCACCCGATGGGAGAACCAACTACCCCAAAAATAACCATCTTAGAATCAATACTTAAAAAAGTCAAGGAACGAATCCATTAAAAGATATTCAAATCTAAAGCGAAAAAAATAAGTACAACTAGTTGCGGAATATTGTACTTAAAAAAATATCCCTAGGATCCGAAAGTCATCCGTACCAAAATATCTAAGATTGTCAAGAAGAGGATGCAACCCCAAAACTAAAAGAAAGTGAATAATGTCCAAACAAGGGACTATGTCATAAAGGAAACATCCCTGATAGTCGAATAAGCTGCTCACCAAAAAAATTTGAATCACTAATCACACTTAAGGTCTTGCAGAAGCCATTGGAATATGCACTGTACTCACAAAAGTAAGAGCAGGTATAGTATCTGTATACAAGAAAATAATAGTGTACTGGTAGGGTCATTTGGCCAACCCAAGATGAGAATATGAACACTTAACTATAGTATAGTACAACAACTTAATCCATGCGCAAAACTAACATACACTTAGCATATCAAGTATTAAATAAGCAGTTTAGGATCACAATCAACAAGTCAATATATTATAACCAAGTCGAGTTTTGTCAAGCCAAGTCAAGTCAAATCAAGATGAGTTAAACAAGTTACAACCATATCAGTATAGTCCTAGTTTCACTCATGGAACCGTCAAACTCACCTAAACCTCATACATACATGCTATGGGTATCACATCTACCCTCTAGTCATGATCTGCAGGGGATAATTTTTGTCCATGTACTGAAACCCCAGACATAAGTGTCTTCCAACCTTATTACACCAATAATCCGTGAGAACGTCCCAAATACCGAAACATTCCACATTTTATAATAAGGTAGGTAAAAATCATACAACAACGTAAAATCATTTGCATTGACCACACCAAACAACATGCACGAACAAGCCACACTACAAAGTAGTTAACATGCATATTTAGTACAAATTGGGTTAAACTACAATACCATCACCTACCTCAAACCAAGCTTGCACAACTCCTCTAAGACGAAGCTTTGCCCTTCCGTGCAATTTCTGTTTGATCTTGGTCTAGAAATACATACAAGCGTATAATTAATGAAATGACCTATCATGTTGGGAATTATAACTCACACCCAATCCCTAAGGCCAAGTTCATGATCAGTCCCATCCCGTTCTAGGGCTTTCCTACAGTAATTCACCTAAAACTGCAAATTTCATGGATTAATTAGTGAATTAACAAAATGCAAGGGTAAATTAACCATTAATAATCATAACCCATTAACTTATTACTTAATTTACTCTCTTGCACCAGAAAACAACTAAAATCAGCCCTAAAATCCTCCTTAAACTCCACAAATTATCAATTCTAAGGCTTAATTATCAATTACTAGGGTAAATTAACCATTGATAATCATAACCCATTAACTTATTACTTAATTTACTCTCTTGCACCAGAAAACAACTAAAATCAGCCCTAAAATCCTCCTTAAACTCCACAAATTATCAATTATAAGGCTTAATTATCCATTACTAGTTAACGGGAATGAAATCCTTACCTGAACAAAGTCAAACGATGAAAATCTAATGAAAGTCACCCAAAATTGCCTCTCCCTTGCCCCAAAATACATTTTAGAAAAATACATTGTTTTGGAGAAAAATTAAAATAAAACTGTGACTCTCACTACTATAGTGGTCCTTGACCATGTTGACCATCGCTATAGCTGAAATTTTTTTGCTATAGTGGCTCGTTGCTATAGAGTCATGCACATCGCTATAGCGGTGGCGACAGGACGGAATGTCCATTTTTCCCAAAAATCCTAATTTTTACAACGCACCTTAAATTCGGGGTATTCCAAACAATGTCCTTTACGCTAAGATCAACTTTGGGTGTTCTACTTACCCAAATTTGATTTCGTGAATTCCTACGGAGTCCTTATCATCTTAGCTAGCTATAAATCAAATCAAACACCACCAAACTTGTCCAATTCATTTCTGTATTTCCCTAGACCATATCTCACTTCAATTTTGCCCTAAACTAGCCTAGACTGAAATTTATAACTTCAAATCCGGGAAGAATTTTAACATGAAATTTTAAATGAAAGATTTGTACTTAATGGAAAAATGAATATTGGGTGATGGCTTAGTTGATGGGCCTCCAGTACCTCGACAAACCGTCACCCTGCCTGTCAACTCCTAACAAAATCTACTACAAAGTGAAGTCGTGTGACGGCTTAGCTAACGGGTCATCAAGGACTCGGCGGACCGTTACCCAAACCACCGAGACTAAATAGAATATGAGCTTATTTCTACTTAAGTAATGGTTCAGGTGATGAATCATCACCCTTCTGACGAACCGCCAGGTGACCCTTCAAGGTGGAATCGGCAGCCCACTTTTGAATTTTAAAATCCCCCTTCTTTAGAGCCTATAAATACTTTGTCTAGGGTTTAGAATAGGCATCTACCATACTTGGAGAATTTTTGTAATGCATATGTTCTTGGAGAAACTACTTTCTTAGGGCAAACACAAGATTCTTGGTTTGATTTAAAGATTGGAATTATTAATTTCTCTTTTGTAAGGATTCACTCTTACTTTATGAAAATTATTTGTTCTTTGTCTTTTCTTATCATGAGTGGCTAAAAACCCCTTAACTAGGGTTGTGGAATCCTTGTTGGAAAATCACTCTTAGGGTTTATGTGATATTGAATTTGTATTAATCTGGAAATTATATTACTGCTTTCTTTGGTTTAATGATTTTCTAATGGTTGCAAACATTGGAGCAAGTCCTAAGTTTTGACTTTCTTGAACAAAGAGGTTAACAATAGGAAAAGAAATTAGTAATAAGGATTCGTATTTTCTAACCTCCATCTAAAGATTGATGCTTTAACGAGATTAATCTCTTGACGATTAAATCGAATTATAATCTTGTCACTTTAAGTTCGAGAGAATTAAAGTGAAAATCATCTATTTAGGTTGAAAAACACTTTGATGAATATTTGAAATTGATTACCTTATAATTATCTATGTTAATATAAATTCATAGTTCACGTAACCTGGAAGTGATTGGAAGCCAAGGTGAACACAATCCAAGTTTGTTTTCTCCATTGACTTAAGCATTGCAAAATTTACCATGATGTTGACACAATTGAAGTTAGTTAACAAATATTCAATAAACCCCCACCCCCCCTATTTCAAGAAAAAATTTGACTAATTGTCATTTAAACTTCATATAACTTAATTTACACCCTATTCCCTGTGGGATTCGACTCTAACCTTTGTTGGGTTCTATATTCGACAATGACCGCTCACTCTTCTTTAAAAAGGAGTTGTAGTTTGGGTGTATCAAGAGTGCCTTGAATGGTTCCATATCAATGTTAGAGTGATAGTTGTTGTTGTATGAAAACTTACACAACGGAAGAAACTGGTCCCAATGACCGCCAAAGTCAACCACACAGGCCCTCAACATGTCCTCTAGCATCTGAATCGTCCTCTCTGACTGCCCATTAGTTCGAGAATGAAAAGCCTTGATAAATATGAGTTTGATACCAACTCCTCATGCAACTTGTCCCAAAATTTGGAAGTGCACTTTGCATCTCTATCAAAAATTATGGTAAGTGGCACCCCATCAAGTCTCACTATCTCCTTGACATAGATTTTAGCTAATTGTTGAGCGTTGTAGTTTACCCAAATTGGCAAGAAGTGAGCTGATTTTGCCAACCAATCCCCTATCACCCAAATGGAATCATATTTTCCCAAGGTCTTAGGAAGACCCACCACAAAATCCATAGCAATATGCTTTTATTTCCACATAGGTATAGGCATCCTCTAAAGCAATCCGACAGGACTTTAATGTTCATACTTCACTTTCTGACAATTGTAACACTTGGACAGATAATCCACTATATCCCTATACATAACGAGACACCAATAAAGGTGCCTTAAGTCACGGTACATCTTGGTCGTACCCAGATGAATAGAATAGCACTAACCATAGGCCTCCAAAAATACTTCACGAGTCAAATCACCAATCTGATGAACACATAACCTTCCCTTGAACCACAACACCCCAATTGTGTCATGGAGTCTTCCACCTCCCCACGCACCGCTTTATTTCAGAGTGCATTTAACTTCTTGTCCTTAAATTTCTTGGCCTTAATCTTCTCTAAATATGTTGACCTTACCTCAACACTAGCCAACACACAACCCCTATCTGAAATCCCAAATTGCATACTTTGAGATGCCAGACTTTGAAACTCCCTAGATAAAGGCCGCCTGGACACCCTCAAGAATGACAAACTACCCATACTTAAAGCTTTTAGGCTCAATGTCTGTCACCACATTAGCTTACCTAGATGGTACTGAATAGTCACATCAAAAGCTTTCAACAATTCCATCCATCTTCGTTGCCTTAGATTCAAATCCCTTTGAGTAAACACATGTTGCAGGCTACGGTGGTCTGTGAATACCTAACACTTGACACCATAAAGATAGTGTCTCTATATCTTTAATGCAAACACCATCATTGTTAACTCTAAGTCATGGGTTGGGTAGTTCCTTTCATGAGGCTTCAATTGCCTCGAAGCATAAGTAATGTCATTCCTATCATGCATCAACACAACACCCAAGCCCAAAAGTGAAGCATCACAAAACACTATAAAGTCCTTACCTTCAATCGGTAACGAAAGGATTGGCATTGTAGTTAAGAGTGTCTTGAGTTTTTGGAATCTCTCTTCACATTGATCTGACCAAACAAATGGCACTTCCTTCTGAGTCAAGCTTGTTAAGTCTATTGTAATGGATGTAACGTTCTTGAAAAACCTGCGGTAATATCTAGCAAGACACACAAAGCTCCTTACCTCGGTCACTGAAGTAGGCCGAATCAAATTCTTAACTGTCTCAATCTTTTGGGGGTCCACCATTACCCTTTTTTCAGAAACATCGTACCCCAAGAAGGCAACTGAAGACAACCAGAATTCACACTTTGAAAACTTGGCAAATAGTTGCTTCTCCCTTAGAATCTTCAAAACGTTATATGACTTGCATGCTCCTCTTTACTCTTGAAGTAGACTAGAATATCATTAATAAACACAATAAAAAATGAATCCAAGAACAACTTAAAGACACTGTTCATCAAGCCCATAAAGGTTGCAGGTGAATTAGTTAGCCCGGAAGACATCACCAGAAACTTATAATGACCATACCGAGTTCTAAATGTTGTCTTTGGTATGTCCTCCGGTCTTATTTTCAACTGATACTAACTCGACCGCAAGTCATTTTGAAAAACACCATTGCACCTTGTAACTAGTCAAACAAATTATTTATGCAAGGTAACGGATATTTATTTCTTATAGTAAACTTATTCAACTGTCTATAATCAATGCAGATCCTCATACTACCATTATTCTTCTTAACAAATAAAGCCAGAGCACCCCAAGGTGAAACACTTGGATGAATAAACCCCTTGTAAAGTAGTTTCTCAATTGAGTTTTGAGTTTCCTCAACTCTGCTGGAGCCATTAAATCGGGAGGAATTGATATAGGGTGAATTCCCAGCTCTAAGTCAGTACAAAAATCAATATCTCTATCTGGAGGCATACCTGGTAAGTCTGAAGGAAAGATATCCTGAAATTCAGAAACCACCAAAACTAACTCTATAGAAGGAGACCCTACACTCACATCCCAGAGATGAGCTAAAAATGTTGAACACCTCTTCCCCACTAACATTCTAGCCAGGACAAATGATATATTTTTCACCGGTTTAGCCTTATACACTCCCTCCTACTACAACTTATCCATTCCAGGCATAGCTAGAGTCACTGTCTTAGTAGTACAGTTTAAAATACCGTGATATGGAGAAAACCAGGCCATACCCAGAGTTACATCAAAAGTCCAACATATCCAGAATAATCAAGTCTACCTAAGTCTGAAAACCCACAAATAACACAGAACAAGAACGGTAAACATGGGTTACTACCACAGACTCACCAACCAGAGTAGACACATAAACAAGACAATCAAGTACATCACAAACAATATTTAGACCCACTACAAACTGAACATACACATAAGAATAAGTAGACCCCATATCAAATAAAATAGAAGCCATTCACTCACAAATAGAAATGGTACCTGTGATCACTGCATTAGAAGCCTCGACATCAATTTTTCTCAAAAATGTATAATAGTGAGCCCGATCATCAATCTGAGCTAACTACTTCCCCAGCTGAGCTCCACCCCCTGCGTCCTCTATTTCTCAACCACCCCGACCACCTACTTAATTTTCCCATCCACCTTGTGGATGAACCCTGCCATTACCTCTTCTTTATTTACCCGCTGGAACTATAGCCAGACTCTACTGTTATTCCTGGCCATTTGCATGTCTCAAGGGACACTCTCTCTTAAAATGACCAACAACACCATAATAATAACATCCCCACTCGAGAGAAGACCTACTGATAGAAGAGTAAAAAACCACTTGGCTCCTAAATACCTACAACTGAGAAGAAACCTTAGTTGGAACCATAGTAGAAGCTGACAAGACTGACTGAATAGGATGAGCTGAAGAGGCCTACTGACCGTGGCCCTTAGAGTAAGATCCATTGAAATTCCTAACATTGCGGACTTCTTAGCTAACATATTAGACTGACATGCTTATGTAACCCCCACCAACTTCTTCACATAATCTGACACTTCATTGAACCCCTTCCCTACAGAAGTCATATGAATAGATAAAACATAAAGATCATAATTCAAACCCTTGAGATTACATTGAATCCTCTCCTCCTCAGTAGCCAACATAGCATAGCGAGACAAAGCATGAAACTTTGCCCCATTTGTCGTAAAAAACATATCTCCCTGTTCCAATGCTAAAAACTCATCCTTCTTGCGATTACAAAAGGCCCGTGGCACATACTTCTCTAAGAACAAAGCATGGAAATGCTACCGAGTCAATGGAGGTAAAACCGATGATCGAGATTCAAGATATACTCTCAACACATTGCTTAGAATCCTTCTCCAACAAAAATTCACAAACTCAACTCCATATTAATGAATAATACCCATCTTGTTTAACCTCTCATAATAGTCAATGATGAACTCAAAAGCATCCTCATACTCAATACCCAAAAAAGTAGGTGGTTTTATCTTCAGAAACTTAGTTAGTAGATCATACTCAGTACTTGTCATCATAGAACCCAAAATCAGATGAGGAAAACATCAGTCCCTGAAGCCTAATCCATTCGTAGAGCCATAGCAACGGTAGGGTAAACAACTGGAGCCTAAAAATCTGGCATAATAGGAGTGACTCCAGTCCCAGCCAACCCACTCAGAAAAGCTAACACCAGTTGAACAACCTCAGCAGACATGGGAGGTAATGCTGCAACCCCAGTCGGTGTCGCCACTTCGGGCTTCATTCCCTGCTCCTCTACTACTTTACTTCCCTCAAAATGATCCTGAGATTGGGTAAGGGATACTAACCCTTCATGATCCTGGCCAGCAGCTGCTTGAGCTCCACCCCTGGTGGGTATGGATCCTCTTCTTCCTCTCCTACCTCTCCCTCTGACTCATCCTATTCCCCTTATAGTTGGCTCCTCAGTTGGAGCGGTCGGTGCAGGGCCTGTTGCCCGAGTATCGTTGGACGTAGTATTCACGATCTACGAATAAAAGAGTAAAGAAATTAGATACCAATTTGGATCGCCAGATACCAATTGGAATCAATTTACAGCACGAAAAAAGCAAGAATGACAAATTTTCTAAAATCCTATAGCCTCTCGAAGAAAAGTATAGAAGTCTCTGTATCATTCTGCGAGACTCTACTAGACCCATTTTGGTACGACGAGATCGACAAACCTAGTCTTTGATACCAACTTTGTCATGACTCAAATCCATCTTGAATGGAATCCACATTACTCACCCGATGGGAGAACTAACTATCCCCAAAAATAACCATATTAGAATCAATACTTAAAAAAGTCAAGGAACTAATCCATTAAAAGATATTCAAACCTAAAGCAAAAAAACATAAGTACAACTAGTTGTGGAATATTGTACTTAACAAATCATCCCTAGGACCCGAAAGTCATCCATACCAAAACATCTAAGACTGTCAAGAAGGGGATGCAACCCCAAAACTAAAATAAAGTGCATAATGTCCAAACAAGGGACTATGTCATAAAGAAAAGATCCCATGGTAGTCGAATAAGCTGTTTGCCCATGAAATCTGAATCACCCGCTAGAATCACAATTGAGGTCTTGCAAAAGCCACTGGAATATGCGATGCACTCACAAAAGTAAGAGCAACTGTAGTATCAGGACACAAAAAAACAACAGTGTGCTCGAAGGGTCATTTGGCCAACCCAAGATGAGAGTATGAACACTTAACTAAAATAAAGTACAACAAGTTCATCCATGCTCAAAACTAACATACACTTAGCACATCAAGTATCAAATAAGCAGTTTAGGATCACAATCAACAACTCAATATATTATCACCAAGTCGACTTCTGTCAAGTCAAGTCAAGTCAAATCAAGATGAATTAAACAAGTTACAACTATATAAGTACGTTCCCTAATTCACTCATGGAACTGTCAATCTTACCTGAACCGCGTACATACACGTTATGGGTATCACATCCACCCTCTAGTCATGACCTGTAGGGGACAATTTCTATCCATGTACTGAAACCCCATACATAAGTGTCTGCCAACCTTATTTCACCAATAACCCATGAGAACGTCCCAAATACCGAAACATTCCACATTTAATAATAAGGTAGGTCAAAATCATACAACAACATAAAATCATTTGCATTGACCACACCAAACAACATGCACTAACAAGCCATACTACAAAGTAGTTAACATGCGCATATAGTACAAATTGGATTAAACTACAATACTATCACCTACCTCGAACCAAGCTTGCACAACTCCTCTAAGATTGAGCTTTGCCCTCCGTATAATTTCCGCGGTATCTTGGTCTAGAAATACATACAAGTATATAATTAATGAAATGACCTACCATGTTGGGAATTATAAATCACACCCAACCCCTAAGGCCAAGTTCATAATCATTCACATCCTGTTCTAGGGCTTTTCTATCGTAATTCAACTAAAACTGCTAATTCCATGGATGAATTAGTGAGTTAACAGAATGTAAGAGTAAATTAACAATTAATAATCATATCCCATTAACTTATTACTTAATTTACTTCCTTGCACTAGAAAACAACTAAAATCAGCCCTAAAACCCTCCCTAAACTCCATAAATTATCAATTCTAAGGCTTAATTATCACTTGTTAACGAGGATGAAATCCTTACCTTAACGAAGCTAAACAATGAAAATCTGAAGAAAATTGTCCAAATCGCCTCTCCCTTGCCCCGAAACGTGTTTTAGAAAAATACACTATTTTGGAGAAAAATTAAAATAAAACTGTGACTTTCGTTGCTATAGCGGCATGAGTCCCTATAGTGACACATATCGCTATAGTTGTCATTGACCGCCGCTATAGCGGGTATTTTTCTGCTATAGCGACATGCACTTTGCTATAGTAGCATCTATATGATAGAATGTCCAATTTCACCCAAAAATCCTATTTTTTACAACACACCTTAAATCCGGGGCATTCCAAACAATGCCCTTTACGCTAATATCAATTTCAGGAGTTCTACTTACCCAAATTTGATTCCATAAATTCCTGTGGATTCCTTATCATCTTAGCTAACTAGAAATCAAATCAAACACCACCAAATTTGTCCAATTTATTCCCTGATTTCCTTAGACCATACCTCTCTTCGATTTTGCCCTAAACTAGCCAAGCTTGAAATTTTTAACTTCAAATTCGGGAAGAATTTTAACATTAAATTTAAATGAAAGGTTTGTACTTAACAACGGAAATGGTCATTACAGTACTGGTAGGGTCATCAGGAAACTCAAAATAATAAATATGTACACATAACTAACACTTTGTAAACAAGTACAACCATGTAACACGTAGTAATTAAACGTCCACTTAGCCTTTTCAACAATGTCAACAATTTAGGCAAGTATGAACACTAGAGACAATTCATTGATTCAATGGCATAACTAACAACAATAAACTCAATCTTGCCACATTTATTTCTTTCAATAGACTTCAACAAGTAATTACAAAATTCAAGTAAATCCATATCTCGGACCACTCATGGATCTAAATTACAACAATGGTATCAACTAGTTCACTTAAGGAACTCAATGTATCAACAAAAACATAACCTATTCCACTCAAAGAACCATCAAACTCACCAGCACTGTGTACATACATGTTATAGGTCTTATGGTTGCCCACTAGCCACGACCTGCAGGGGATGAGCTATGTCCATATACCAAATCACAACCTGCATCTAAGTGCCATCAAACAATAATCGACATGAAATATTACCATACTTATCACAAACTGATGTTATATTCCTCTTATCCCCCATGGTATTATGCCACCCTTATTCCACGTCCTCTCCCCCCCCCCCCATCCTCTTTGAATTTCACCAATACAATCATGACTAACCTTTATAAGTTAGTTCTTACAATAACTACTCATGTCACAGAAAGTATAATCACACTATGAAATAACAGAACCACACTTACCCATCAAACAAGACTTTTATACAAGCTCATTAGATGTGATTAAACACTTTAATCATCATTTGACAATTCAACATTTTAAGCATGCATTGCAACAAGTACACAAATAGATAGTTAACATGCACACATAAACTAAATTGAGTTTTCAACTATAATTCAACCATCACCTACCTCAATCCAATCTTGCACTTGCTCTAACAAATTTGATCTTTGCCCTTTCTTGCTTTTTCAGCTTGATTGCAGCCAAAAAACAATAGTACAACCCACATTTAAATAATGACTCTACAATTACAAGGATTATAACCTAATCCCAAATCCCCAAGGACAAAATATTAATCATTCCCTTATTCTAGGATTTTCTACCTTCATTCCACCTTAATTCTACAAAATTCATGATTATAAGGATGAATTCTAAGCATGCAATCATAAATCATCTTCTTTGACCAAAACCCAAGGGTTTTACCCTATTTTGACTAAATTGCACAAAAATTCAACCTAGGTGAAGTAAAATCCTTCCCAATACTAAAAACCTGGTGGTTCCAAGGATTAATCTTCAAAAAACTAGTTAAATGGGTGGATTCCCTTACCTCAACGAAGAATTTTGATGGAAAATTAGTTAAAATTGCCTCTCCCATCCCTTATACCACTTTAAAATGAAAATAATATTTTTGGGCTATTTTTTACATTAAATAGCGCTTGTCTCACTATAGCAAGATTCGCCCGCTATGCTAGGATTGACCAACTCTGACTCCCGCTATGGTGGGAATATTCCTGCTATAACGATTCTGTGGTAGCGGCCTGCCTCCTAATATAGTAGCCTAAGTGGAGGTATAAAGTCCGATCACTCTTCAAATATTCCCATTTTACAATACACTTCTAAATATTGACATCCCAAACTAACCCTTTTATGTCAAACATAATATCCGGAGTTCTACTAACTCGAATTCACTTTCAAAAGTATCTACGGATTTCTTAATGTCTTAAATATCACAAAATGGCATCAAATCATTCAAACACCAACCTATTCATTTTCGAATTTCTGTAGAACACACCACACTTGGATTTCGTTCAAGACTAGCCTAGCCCAAAATTTCTAACACTTTATTCAAGGACAATCTTAACTCAAATTTTGACACGCTAGACTACACTGTAATGATGGAAAGAGTTGTTACATTAGATTTCATCATGAGCTTTCAACTAAAATATGTGGAAGAAACATTTGTAAAATAATTGATAAAGTGGTTGAATGATTAAACCATAATTACAGAAAAACTTCAAATTGCTTGAAATAAACTAAAAATATTTAAATGACATCGACATAGGCTATGAAGCCACTAACCATATGAATAATTGTATAAGCTGGGAAAAGGCACTAGCAATACCATAAAACTAAAATAGTATAGCATCAAAATAAATATGCCTTCTAAAAGATGGAGGTCTCACCAAAGCTAAAATTGGTATGAGTGCTACCACTGCTGCACAGAACCATAAGAATACACCTCATAACCTACATCATGAAATAATGTAGCATCCAAGATGCTCCATACATTGAATATACTGGCATGTAAAATAGGGAAGGGAAACATGATATAAAACATATATGAAACTAAAACTGAAAAGTGGAACATAAAACATTAAGTAAAAAGGGAATGATTTAAATCATTTATTATTATTTCTAAACTAGATGGATCATAGATATTATATATATATATATATACACCACGGGCTATGTGGGCTTGATCAACACCCGACTGGCAGAGCTCCAACCTATGTTTGTTGCATGTACTGGGATATAACATTATATAGGCCTACATAGATCATACTAATAGAAGAGACATCTTACGTTGTCTAAATTATAGAACAAACCATCCTTACATCGGCAAAACATAAGTTTTAGGTGATTAAGCAATGGGGACCCGTACCTTCTCAGTTAACCATCTAATTCTCTTAAGCCCATATGTTAGTTCATGTTCATCATATAATCTATTCATTCATAAGTTCATTATAATCCCATTAACCATCCATTTACATTTTAAAAAAAAATCAATACATAGCTGGTATGTCATACCAAGAGTTACAAGTTATCTATTCATAAATTGAAGCTTATTGCGGAGGTTATTAAGGGGTCATTTGGTAGATTGTATTAAAAAAATAATGCAAGCATTAGCTTTGTGTATTACTAATACTTTATTAGGTACACTTTTTCATCTTATGTATAAACAATACTTGCATTAGTTATACACTCTATTTGGTATTAAAGAGCGTATTACTAATACATATAAATCCATGGTATTAGTAATGCAATGAATTCTAATGCACGCATTAGCATGGTTAAAGTCACAATTTTCCCACAAAATCTTTTCCATACCCTTTCCACCATATTTATGGAAGATATTTTTGTGAAATTTTTATTTTTTTAGAAATTATGCAATTCATGTTATTTTTAATACACCCAACCAAACACTGCATAAGGAAAATGCAAGCATAACTAACACATGAATTACTAATACATTATATCTTGCACTATTCTTATGCACCCTACCAAACGACCCCTAAGTGTTTTAGTGTCTCATAAGCAAGGTTACAATTCATGTAGGTCAATGAAAATCATTCAAAAACATTTGCAGAAATCTTAGTAATGAAACAATAATAATGTAGTAAAATCCCCAAACAAAATTATCTTTAAAGTCATATTTATTCTCAAATGGGTAAATGTTTGCAATAAAAAGGAATTTCATCAATAAGTCTAATCTTGGCACAATCATCCTCATTCCCAAACCCAAGTATGAATCTAAAAAACAATTTCAACAACCTAAATCATAATTTAGAATAATAAAGTACGAATTCTCTCTTTGAGGAAGAACATTTAAAATGGTAACTTTTAACCCTAAATTACTATTAGAGATATAAATTAGGTGTAAGGAATTATGATTCTTGAAAAGTCAATAGATGTAGGGCAGTTCTACATACCTTGAAGAAAATGAATTGGAAAACTCTTATTTGGAATCTTTAGGATTTCTTGAAGACTTTTCCCTCTGAGCAGTTGGGGTAAGAGTAGAGGAAAGTTATGTCATAACTTTGGAAGTTTTAGTGAATTAGCTTTAGGGGAGGTTAAAAGTGGAAAATATTGGAAAAATGAACTTTTAATGAACTCTATCGGTCAATTATGTGAGCTTGAGGTGAGCTCGTATAACTAGGGTGCGGATCGCAAAATTATAGCTTCATATTGCACTTTGGATAGTTTTATGAAAGTCTTAGGCAAGTTTTGCGAGCTAGTTTTATTTTACGCATACAGTTTTGTGTTGACATCTGAACTCACAAAATTTCTCAGCAATGCTGCCTTTTAATAAAATGGTCATAACTTTCTACTCCAAAATCGGATAAACAAACAGTCGGTGGCGTTGGAAAGAAGATGATGTGAGGCCAAAAATACATATTTTTAGTCATTATTTACGTCACATTTAGTATTTTTATTGTATTTTTTGAGAATTGATTTTATAAATTATGCTTAATATTTTATTTTTATGTGTAAGATTAAAATGGTGTGAAGAATTAAAAAAAATGGAGGGAAAAAACATTAAAAATGAGAAATCATATACGGAAATCAATCAAACAGCTTAATGGAAGAATTGTAATATAATATTAAAATTTATATACATATGTATTACATACGAATTGAAAGAGAAGTGAAAGCAGCCTTGGACACGTGTCAAGAGTTGAATATCCCAAAGTAACGCAGCATTGTTCCTTAACGCGGCACTGAGCAGTAAATGTTGTCTCCTAAATCAGATTAGGATTTGGTTTTTACGGTCCATTTAGACTCAGTTATTTTCATTGACGCTTTTTTCCTACACCTGTAAATATTACATAAAAATAATTTTTACATAACTTTTGAGCTTGGGAGAGGTAGGAGCCGGAAAATTAGTTTATTCTTTTCTTCTTCATATTTATTTAAGTTTACTCACCCTAAATACATTGTTACTTCTTGTATTTCTTGAGAACAAAAACTCTCTTAGTTTTTGAGCAATAACATCCATTAATTTTTTATTATTGCGTATTTTTTTATAATTCAAGATTTCAGATTTCTTTTATTTAATTCGTAAGTTCATAATTATGATTTCTTCTACAAAATCTAGTTGTGATATTGCAAACATGAATAGCTAAATCTCGTAACTAGGATTGTGGAAATCATGATGAATAAATAAAGTAGGTTAAAAGTACTTAGTTATCTTGAACAGTGTTCATACATGTATTGTTCTACTCTTCATATTGATTGCTTTTTAATGGCCATGAACGTTAGAACTCACCTTAATTCTTAATTTCTCACCCAAAGAGGTTAATACAACAACAACAACATACCCAGTATATTCCCACCACGTACTACAAACCTTCATCTAATAGCTTGAGCCTTGTCTAGGAAAAGCTAATCTGAGATTAAGAGTAAGAGTTAATATACAAACACTTATAGACCTAGCCAGTGACTGAGTGATATTCATCTTATATGGGCTAAAAGTCATTTAAGTAAACCTAACTTACCAATTTGGCATGCTAAGCTTCAGGAAAGATGATGTACCATGAGTTATGATACTTTCAATGCTTAAAACATGAAAATTATGCATGTTCTTGAGAATATTTTGATTTGTATGATGTTTTTTATGTGTTTGTATAGGAAAACAGGTCCCAGATGGAAAATATTGTAAAACCATGATGAAACAGACCAAGTATGGCTTGTGGAATCAATTCATTCTTTGATTAGATGAGTCATGTTTTGCCTCATGGAGTGGAAATCCAAAATATTGTAAAATCTACCTCAAATAGTATGAGTCCATTCCACTAGTCATAGAAAGCAAACCACGAGCCATAGTGACTCGTTCTGAGAGTCATGAAAAAAAAGAGCTAAAATGAGGAATTTTGGATTTTTAAACCACGAGTCGTACATTGACTTATGGAAACTGGAAGTCAATTGCAAACAATGAGTCATACATTCCAGACCACCGATCATGAAGAGCTAACGGGCCTGCTTTCCTAGTTTGTTTAGGCTATGTTTTGTTTGGATCTATAAATACCTTTCCAAGATTTTATTTTACAATTTACGCACTCTATAGACTATGAAACGTATTACAGTTTTTGAGATACATTCTTCTTTGATTTTGTAGTAATTACATATTTCAATTATTGATATTAATTTTTCTTTGATAATTCAAGTTTCTAGAATTTTTCAACTCAATTTATAAGTTCATAATTATGATCTCTATTAAAAATTCTACTTGTGATTCTACAAACATGAGTAGCTATTACCCATAACTAGGTTTACAGGAGTCTTGATGAATTAAAAAAAGTACTTGGTGATTCTTTAATGGTGTTCATGCATGTATTGTTCTTCTTTTCGTGTTGATTGTTTTTTAACAATTATAAAATATTAAAACTCACCCTAATTCTTACTTGCTTGACCACAGGGGTAAAGAATAGGAAAAAATATTAACAATAGAGATTTAAGGCTACCAACCCTTATCTAATAGCTTAAGCCTTATCTAAGGATAGCAAATTTGAGATCAAGAGTAAGGGTTAATATGCAAACACTAATAGACTTATCCGATAACTGGGTGATATTCATCTAATAGGGCTGGATCAGTCATTTAGGTGAGCCTAACTTACTGAATTTGCATGCTAAGCACCTGAATAGATCACTAGTACGCTGTGTTTACTAAGTTATGAGATCATGGGGAACACGATACTAGTCCAGTCTTATTAATTATTTCAATCAAAATAAAAATGATACATTGTTACTTGGTTTCTTAAAATGTACAATTGTTACTTGTTACCAAACCCCCCTTTCAAAAATAATTAACTAATAACTTAAATAACTGCATTGATCTGGTTTCTAGCCATATTCCCTGTGGGATCGATCCCAATAAAGTTGAATTCTATAGTTGATCAGCAACCGCATTATACTTTATTACAAGATATAATGTGGGTGACATTATATTTTGGCACCATTATCGGAGAGTACGATTTAGGAATAGATCAACTGTGTTTATTTGACTATTAGTCCTTATTTCTTGATTTAATTTTCTATTTTTTGGTTTTTTTGAGGGTGAAGGTAGTTTATGCCAAATACCTAAAGTCAAGGCAATCCCTTACTTCCCATTATTACAAACTTGAACAAACCATCCGAATGATGAATTCTCAAGAACTCACAAAGCAAGAGGCAACCCATCAGGATATGCTAGATAGGCAAGATACAGTGGATGCAACCCAAATTATCCGAGGTAAAATGGAAATTGTTTATGATGCCGCAAATGCTCAAGAGGACAATAGGCCCAAGGGTCGTAGTGAAAGACCAGTTATTTTGTATTATGATGATTTGGGTGATGATAAAAATGTTGATTTTTATGGAGTGGGTGCTATTGGTGCCATTATCTCTCTAGCTTTAGCTTCGAGTGTCAAGTTTGGCATCACTAGTAGCATGATCCAGTTGGTGAATCATAAAGGCCTATTTGAGGTGCTTCAGTAAATGATTCAAATCTCTATTTGACTAACTTTATGGGAATCTAAAGGTCATACCATTTTCTAGGCGTGCATCAAAATGTGATCAGGCTGCAATTGTTTCGCCTCTCACTATCTTGGAACACAACACTATGGTTGACTGAACTTCAATTACTAACCAAAGGAAATTAAAGGCTACTTTTCTAGAGTGATGTTTCCCACCGTCCAGGATGTTGCAATTGAGAGATGAGATCATTAACTTTAGGAGCTTCCTAGAGAGGCTTTGCAGGAATCTTTGTTGAGGTTCAATAAGAAACTGAAGTAGTGCCCCAATCATAAACTATTTGATGATAATCTCTTGGAAAAATATTATAGGTCACTGAATTCTGCAACAAAGCCAATTGTTGACACTGTGGCTGGAGGAGCTTTTATGTCACATACTTATGCAGATGCCATTATGTTACTATATCGAGTTACAAATAAAAACAAAGCATGGCACACTATGTATTTAGAGATCTCTGGAGGAACTTACTATGTGGGTATATCGGATGATGATAGCATGGAGGGCATACGTCCTTTCACACGGAGTCAAGCAAGGGAACTCCAAGGTCTACAAATGATGTTTATGAGAGAGGGAACTTGGGAGAAGCTTGAAGAATGTCAATGGAGAATCTACAACGTGTGGAAGAGTCAAAGGGGTGAAGCGGATGAAGAAAAGGGGTCATTTGTGCAAGTGGCTACCCCTTAAATTCAAAGAATTCACAAATTAGACAACCAAACAAGGCCCTTGTCTCATTAAGAGAAATATTGTAAAGGCCAATGTCTTCTTATTTCTTTAGTATAAATAGAGTATTTCTTTATTTTGCATGGTCGACTTTTGATGAATATTGAATATTGAGCTTTGAAGCTTATAGTTTCTAGGTGAAGCCTAGCATTTAGCTTGTAGTTTCTAGGTGAAGTCTAGCATTAGTTGGTAATTTTAGTTGTGTGGATCTTAGAATTGTTGGTAAACTTCTTGGTTTCGTTAATTGAAGGTTACTCATTTGTAGTTTCTTGGTTTTCTTTGTTTTTTTCAAACAAGGGTTTGTGTTTGAATTGTTGAATTCAATTGGTAGATGAGGGTATCAAGTCCCTTGTTGCCCATAAATTCAAGAGTTTGATTATTAACCCACATAACCTTATTTTGTTTTCTTTCCTTCTTGCTCTTCCCTTTTTGATTCTTATCATTTTGGTATCAAGAGCCTAGGTTAGGGTTTGTTTTCACAAATCTGAATCTTGGGATTTTGATTTTTTCAAAAATCCAAAATTCAAAAAATCAAAAACTATCCAAACAAAAAATCTAAAAAAATTTTGTTTTGATTTGTTGTTTTTGACACAAGATCTTGATTCCCTAGTGTCTTGTTAGTATAGATCTCAAATTTCATTCAATTCGGAGTTGTAGAAGTGAAGTTACCTTTGAAATTTTTGAAACTTTGTCAATTTTGAAAAGTGGGTTTATTTTGGCTTGGAATTAAAGGCTAAAAATTAGTGGGTCCTGTTTTTGGTGTTGAAAGGAGCGCGTGGTCGAAAATTTCATTGAATTTGGAGCAAAAACGAAGGCGTTATGAACACTTGAAGATTGTGGTTTTTTCGTGTATTCTTGAGCATCTTCATCGTGTTATTGGAGAACAAGATTGAAAAGGTACACTTTGATCCAAAAATTTTCAAGTCAAAGTTGGTCAAAGTGTTAGTGGTCCACTTGTGGAAATTTAAAAAAAAAGACCTGCAGGCGCGTGGGGCACAGTTTCAGAGAGAAAAAAAATTCAACACGTAGTTTTTTTGGGGGGGTCCTAAGTTTTTGGGACCCAAAAATTTTTTTTGTCCAAACTCCGTGGTTCTTTTTTTTAAAACTCTTTCTCTTTCAATTTCTCAACTATTTAATGAGTATTTAACATCTTTAATCACTTGTTAACTAGTTTTAAACATCAAATCATCTCTTTGATTCATCAAAATTAAGCAACACAAGTAATTTTTCTGCTTTTGTTACTTAGTTTTTTTTGAGTCCGTTTTCTTTCATACTTCTTTTATTCAACTTTTCTCATCTTAATTCATTGATAAACTTCTAGATTCAAGTCCTTTTACCTTCAATCGAGTCATCCTTGTTTCAAGAGTCAAAGGAATCCACTCCACCACAAAGGATAGGTGATCTTGAATTGATCAAGCAAAACTAGTTCACTATCAATTTTGAGATGACGCTTTATGAGGTGAGTTGAGAGTTTGAGAGTTTACATATGAGAGACGTGAGGATTTTTATACTAATAGTATTTGTTGAGTTTTGTAGGTACCATTTCGAATGCAAGTCCAAGTGGGGAAGCCTCTAATCACATCATGGAGGCCATCACCCACCTCACCAAACAAATAGCGGAAATAAGTGCGGATATCAATGGAATGAGAGCAAAAATGAATGGAAGAATGGGATGTATGGAGGAAAGGTTGGTATGGGTTGTGATAGGTAAATCACTTCAAATAGAAAATGAGGAGATAAGGGGGGCATCGGTGCAATCCACCACTATTACTCCAGGCCAAGCTCATGAATTATGTTACCCTCCACCAAATCAAACCTGAAACTTCCAATAACCTACCTTCCAAATGAATAACACTCCAAATTTTCCAAGACAACCTACACCATATCCCCATCCAAAATCCTATCATCCTCCACAGGATAACTGATCTCTTGTGGACAACCAAATTCAAAACACATTAAATGCATCCTTACGTGATTCCCATATATCACCTCCACAAAATACACCATAAATGCCATACCAAGACTACCAATACCAAAATACTCTCTATGATGAAATGAATGATGAGCTCAATAATGATGAATTTTAGGAGCATTGAGGAAGGGGTGGTTATGGAGTACCAAGGGAAGGGTTTCGGCCTCGGGAATTAAGGTGGGGACAAGGTATGGGAGGTCAAGAATATAGGAATAGAGGAGATAGGATGGGAAATAGAGGAGATAGAATGGGATATAGAGGCGATAGGATAGGAATTATAGGAGATAGGTTTGGGGAGAGGAATGATCAATATCAAGGATTGAACACTTTCAAGGTTCAAAGGAAGTAGTGACCCCGATAAGTTCTTGGAATGGAAAACTCAAAGTGAGCTGACCTTTCTCACAAATAATATTTTGGAAACTTTGAAGGCAAAGTATGATCTCACATAATTCAAAGGGTATGCCTCAACTATGTGGGAGTCCAAGAGGTGGGAAAGGGAGAGCCATCATAACTATGAGTTACTTACGTGGCTACAGTTGATTACACTTATGGAGATGAGGTACTTGACTCCAAACTACTACCAAGAAGTGATCAACAAGGTGTATATGTTTAGGTAGGGTTCCAAAAGTGTGGAAGAATATTACGATGAGTTTGAAAACTTGAAAATGAAGTCTAAACTTGAAGAAATCTTGGAATGGACGGTGATTTAATTCGTGGCCAATTTGAGGTATGATATTTTGAAGCGTTTAAAGCTTACACACTATGATACTCTTAAAGCGGCCTTTCATGATGCCTCAAAGGTCGAAGCAGATTTGAAAGAAGAAAAGTCCTACAAGGCCAAGAGTGCTTACACTTCCACATGGGACAAGAGTAGAGATAATTGGAAGGCGACATCTTCTAAAGGGCAATCTAAGGGTGTTGGTCAAGATACTCAAGTCAGGTTTGATTACAAGTCCAAAACAAATGAGAAGCCACAAGGAGGTAACTATATCAAACCTAACTTTCCTCGACCTTCTACCATTCAATGCTTTAGATGCCAGGGGATATATTGCTAGTGAGTGTCCCAATAGAATAAAAACCACTGCACTTCTTGGTATATAATAGAGAAAGAGAAAGAGGGTGTTGAAAAGAGTGAGAGAGAGGGAGACAAAAGTGAGGAAGAGAGAAATGCTTTTGGGGATGAGAAAGAAAGGTTGGATGCGAGGGTGAATTTTGCTTGCTTTCTTGAAAAAGGAAGACCTTTTCTTGATGGTGATGAAGAATTAAAGGTGAATACCAATCTTTCTTGTGTTGTGAGGCGAATTATGGGAACCCTTGCCAAAGAAGAACTTGATCAAAGGGAGAATTTATTCCATGCTAGGTGCAAATCCAAGATAAGGTGTGTTCGTTGATTATTGATAGTGGGAGTTGCACCAATGTATTAAGTATTTCTTTGGTGGAGCCTATGCAAATTCAAACAAAAAAAACACTCCAACCCTTACAAACTATAATGGCTTAATGAGAGTGGTGAGATGAAAGTCCTCAAAAAGTAAGTATCTAGTTTAGTGTGGGTAAGTACAATGAAGAGTTGGTTTGCTATGTTGTGCCTATGTTGGCTTATCATATATTGTTGGGAAGGCCGTGGAAATTTGATAGAGATGTTATGCACCAAGGGAGGTCCAACAAGTATACTTTTGTGATTGAAGGTAAGAAGTATGTGCTTACACCACTCACTCCATATCAAGTGAGTGAGGAGTATAGGGCTATAAAGGAGCTTCAGGAGAGAATAAGGGTGGATGAGGATAGGAGTGAGGGTAAAAGTTCCACCAATATTCCAAAGAAAGGAAGTTACTTGGCTAAGAACAAGAAGAACATGTGTATGATAGCCAAGCCAAGTAAGTGTCTCAAGGGTGTGGATGAGGAAATCTTTCTAGTGTGCCTTATCAACACCAATCTTATGTTGCATGCTAACCAAGATACTAACACTTTTCCTAGTATTGTTTCTTCTCTTTTGCAGGACTATGATGATCTTTTTCCCAAGGAGATGCCTAAGTTATTACCACCCTTGAGGGGAATTGAGCACCAAATTGATTTTGTGTTGGGTTCACAAATTCCAAACCAGCTGGCCTATAGAAGCAATCCAGAAGAAACCAAGGAACTACAAAGGCAAGTGGAAGAACTTCTTGAGAAGGGGTTGAACAAAGAGAGCCCAAGTCCTTGTGCCATACCGGCAATTCTTTTTCCCAAAAAGGATGGCACTTGGAGGATGTGCATTAATTGTAGAGCCGTGAACAAGATTACCATCAAGTATAGGCATCCAATTCCTAGACTTGATGACATGTTAGATGAATTGTGTGGCTTAAGTTTTTTCTCAAAGATTGATCTT
The DNA here is from genome assembly GCA_031232105.1 of Capsicum rhomboideum. Lineage (NCBI taxonomy): Eukaryota > Viridiplantae > Streptophyta > Magnoliopsida > Solanales > Solanaceae > Capsicum > Capsicum rhomboideum. Next base: position 147,697,128 of record CP124714.1, on the reverse strand, counting down.
TGAAGTGGTTATCATCAAATTCGCATGAAATCGGGTGATTAATGGAAAACGACTTTCAAGACAAAGTTTGGGTTGTATGAGTGGCTTGTCATGCCATTTGGGTTGACAAATGTTCCAAGCACTTTCATGATGTTGATGAACCATGATCTTAAGCCTTTCATCAATAATTTTGTGGTGGTTTATTTTGATGACATCCTTGTGTATAGTAAGATAATTGAAGAGCATGTGACCTATTTGAAGCAAGTGTTTGATGTTTTGCTACAAGAAAGGCTATTTGCTAATCTCAAGAATTGCACATTTTGTGTTGAGAAAGTCATCTTTTTGGGTTTTGTGGTTAGTGAAAATGGTGTTAAGGTTGATGAAGAAAAGGTGGAATCCATCAAGTCGTGGCCAACTCCAACTAATGCAATCGAGGTAAGAAGTTTTCATGGGTTGGAAAGCTTTTACCAGCGATTTGTAAAGGCCTTTAGTTCAATTACTTCTCTTTTGACCGAATTGATCAAAAAGGATGTACCTTTTGTGTCGGGAGATGAACAAGAGAAGTCCTTTCAAGGCTTGAAATCGATGTTGAGTTCCTCACCCTTACTTCAACTACCCAACTTTGATAAAACTTTTGAGATTGAATGTGATGCTTTGAGTGTTGGTATAGGTGGTGTATTGATGCAGGAAGGGAAACCATTAGCTTACTTTAGTGAAAATATAAAGAGGACTTCTGTTAGGTACTCAACTTATGACAAGGAGTTGTATGCACTTGGGATGTTGGCTCATTGGCAACACTACTTGTGGCACAAAGAATTCGTAATAAGGACCGATCATGAGTCCTTGAAACACCTTAAGGGGCAATCTAAGTTGAATAAGCGACATGCTAAATGGATTGAGTTTATTGAAACCTTTCCATAGGTGATCAACTACAAGCAAGGAAAAGTGAATGTGATGGCTGATGCTCTATCAAGAAGGTATGTTTTACTCAATTCTTTAGCTTCTAAGATGATGGATTTGAAATTTGAAGGGATTCTATTCTATGGATTCCTATTTCAAGGATACTTTTGAAAGTTTTAATCAAGGGAAGCGGGTTGATAGGTTTCAATTGATTGATGGTTTCTTGTTCAAGGATGGGCGGGTTTGTGTGACCATGAGTTCATGGAGAGAGTTGTTCATCAAAGAGGCTCATAGTAGTGGTTTGATGGGGCACTTTGGTGTACCCAAGACACTTAACATTATCATGGATCAATTCTATTGGCCCAAGATGAAGCATGATGTGGAGCGGATTTATGGACAATGTCTAGATTTCAAGCAAGCCAAATCCATGAATCAGCCTCAAGGTAAGTACACTCCTCTTCCTACTCCTAGCGGTCCATGGATAGACATTTATATGTATTTTGTGTTAGTACTTCCTAGGACTAAGAGAGGACATGATAGCATATTCGTGGTAGTGGATAGATTTTCTAAAATGACTCATTTTATTCCATGCCATAAGTGTGATGATACATCTCATTTTGCATCTTTATTTGTCACTCATGTACTTAAATTGCATGGGGTCCCTTAAACCATTGTGAGTGCTAGGGATTCCAAATTTCTTAGCCATTTTTGGAAGAGTCTTTGGGGTACACTTGGTATCAAACTTATGTTTTCTACTTCTTGCCACCCTCAAACGATGGGAAAACTGAGGTAGTCAACTGGAATCTTGGTAACATGCTTAGGTGTATGATTAAAGAAACCCTAACTACTTTGGAAGACCGCTTACCCTTGATTGAATTTGCATATAATCGATCTTTCCATTCTTCTATTGGGATGTCTCCATTTGAAGCATGTTATGGTTTTAATCCTTTGTTTCCATTAATCATGACTCTTTTTTCTATTCATGTTGTTGTAAGCCTAGATTCCAAGCAAAGGGTAAGAGAGATGATGAACATTCATTCCAAGGTAAGAGAGGCCAATGAAAACAACAATTCAAAAGTGGCCATGAGGAAGAATTATGGAAGGAAGGAGGTGTTCTTCAACCCGAATGATTGGGTGTGGGTCTATTTATGAAAGAAAAAGTCCCCACAAGTCTGAAAGGATAAGTTAAGTCCAAGGGGAAATGGGCCTTTCAAAGTGCTCAAGCGGATCAATGATAATGCCTAAATGGTTGACTTATCGGGTGAATACAATGTTTATAATGTGTTTAGTATTAGTGATCTATATCCTTGTGTTATAGGTGAGCCTTTGGATTCGAGGACAAATCCTCTTCAAGAAGGGGAGAATGAAGCTAGCATGGAGGGTACACGTCCTTTCACACAGAGTCAAGCAAGGGAACTCCAAGGTCTACAAATGATGTTTATGCAAGAGGGAGCTTGGGAGAGGCTTGAAGAATGTCAATGGAGAATCTACAACGTGTGGAAGAGTCAAAGGGGTGAAGCGGATGAAGAAAAGGGGTCATTTGTGCAAGTGGCTACCCCTTAAATTCAAAGAATTCACAAATTAGACAACCAAACAAGGCCCTTGTCTCATTAAGAGCAATATTGTAAAGGTCAATGTCTTCTTATTTCTTTAGTATAAATAGAGTATTCATTTATTTTGCATGGTTGACTTTAGATGAATGTTGAATAGTGAGCTTTGAAGCTTATAGTTTCTAGGTGAAGCCTACCATTTAACTTGTAGTTTCTAGGTGAAGCCTAGCATTAGTTGGTAATTTTAGTTATGTGGATCTTGGAATTGTTGGTAAACTTCTTGGTTTCGTTAATCGAAGGTTACTCATTTGTAGTTTCTTGGTTTTCTTTGATTTTTTCAAACTAGGGTTTGTGTTTGAATTGTTGAATTCAATTGGTAGATGAGGGTATCAAGTCCCTTATTGCCCATAAATTCAAGAGTTTGATTATTAACCCACATAAACTTCTTTTGTTTTCTTTCCTTCTTGTTCTTCCCTTTTTATTACATGTTCTTCCCTCTTTATTACATGAAAACTTAAGTAGACCTGCTTTCAAAGCACGTTATGGGGTTCGAACCCCAAAAGGTGAAGACGGTTGGATCCCAAGGTAAATCTTCAAATCCTGATGATAGTGATTCTCATTTAGATAAGGAGTTGAACTATTGACCAACTAGATGGTGGGAGGGGGGGTTCTGTGCTAATTCCCAAGGTTTTAATCAAGACTCTTGGTGATAAGGTCAAGGGAAACAAGGTCAAAACTTTTATAAGGATAATGATTATGATCAGTTTGGCTATAAAGACTGAAGTGATGCTAGATATCAAAACAACAAAAAGAACAAGAATGGTTATAAGAAGGAACACAGAGGTCTTTATATTTCTTTAAGGTGTCGTGATCAAGCAGAGTTAAGTTGGACGTGAATGGAAGACATGATGGCTTAGATGCTCAAACAAATAGAGTCTATATTGATTTTGGGATAAAGGAGCTACATAGTGAGTTTTTTAAGGTTTCTCAGGTGGCTGAGTCTCACTCAGTCGCTATTAAGAAGCTTGAGCAGCCAATACGTTAGATTTCAACTTCTTTAAATACATGGAAGAATGGTACTTTATCAAGTGACACGGTGTAAAACCCAATTCATTATATGTCAGTCAACACTAGAAGTGGAAAGTAGTTAAATGAGAAGCTCAATCCAAGTGTTGTTGATGATGGTATTAAGAAAATGAATATGAGTAATGAAGATAATCAAGGCGTGGTTGATGAGAAATATGAGGAAGCTAGAGAGCCTAAAAGTAACACAAAAGAGGCTAGTATTGAAAAGTAGAAGGACTAGGAGTCCTAAAATATTGACTCTTATTCCAAGACCTCCACCTCCATTCCTACATCATTTGAAGAAGAGAGTGGAAGTTGGCAAATTCCATAAATTCATATCTATATTGAAATTATTGTGTATGAACATCTTATTAGTTGAGGCACTCGAGTATATGCACTGATGCAAAGTTCATGAAGTATTTTGTGTGAAGAAGAGGACTGTTAGTTTTGAGTCGGTTGATAATTTACATCATTATAGTGAAATAGCATCTTGTTCTCTTGTACAAAAAAAAGGAGGATCCTGGACTTTTACTATTCCAAGCACTATTGAGGCATTCAATTTTGCCATGGGGCTATCTGATCTAGGTGTAAGCATTAATCTGATGTCGCGTGTTATATTCAAATAGTTAGGTTAGGAGCTCCAAAACCCATTACTCTTCGGTTAATCATGGTGTATCACGCTGTTAAGAGCTCTGTGGGCATTCGGTATGATGTTTAGGTGAACATCGAGACCTTTATTTTTCTTATCGATTTTTTTATATACGATAGAAAAGTTGATTTTGAGGTCCCCATAATCTTAGGGTAACTATTCTTAGCCACCAGACAAGCACTTGTTGACATGGAAAGTGGTGAGTTGAAGTTTCAATTAAATGAGAAAGAAGTGGTATTTAATGTTTTTCAGTCAATAAAGCAGCCAAATAACATGAGGCTAGTATCCATCACTAATATAGTTGATGAGGTGGTGCTCGAGTTGCCTATTGAGTAGATTTATGGTATTGAGACATTGTTCATAATCATCATGAATTTTGATGGGGTAACAATGATGAGTATGATGAGATGGTTTATAAACATGCCAGTATAATATCTTATTCTTATGCGCCAAAGAAGTTGGATCATGATTTGAAGAATCGAGTATCGTCATGGGGTAAGACCTTCTATTGAGAAGCCTCCAGTTTTAGAGCTTAAGGCTCTCCCCTCTTACCTTTGATATACTTTTCTTGGAGCTAATGACGCTTTGCTAGTTATTGTTGCAGCTTATTTACTAGAATAGCAAGTGGTGGCTCTTGTGTCTTTATTGTGGTAGTTCAAGAAACCTCTTTATTGGACCATTGTTGACATCATCGGGATCCCTCTCGATATTTGTAATCATAAAATCTATCTAGAGTCATATTGTATTCCTAGAATTGAGGATCAGCATAGGCTAAATTCACCCATGTAAGAGGTAGTAAAGAAGGAGATTATCAAGTGGCTAGATAAAGGCATGGATTACGCCATCACTAATAGTAAATGGGTAAGCCTAGTCCAATGTATGCTAAAGAAGGACGGAATCATTGTGGTTCCTAATATCAAGAATGAGATTATTCTGATGAGGCCAGTGACAGGATGGCAAGTGTGTATGGATTATAGAAAGTTGAATGAGTAGACACAAGAGTATCACTTTCTAATGTCGTTTGGATCATCTTGATGGTAGAGGATGGTATTATTTTCTCGATTGTTATTTGGGATATAATCAAATTTCTATTACTCCTAAAGAATAAGAGAAGACCACATTCACTTATCCATACATGACTTTTGCATTTAAGAGAATGCCTTTCATATTATATAATGTGCTGGCTACTTTTAGTGATGCATGATGTCTATATTCTCTGACATGGTAGACACTATTGAGGTGTTTATGGATGATTTTTAGTAGTGGGTGATTCATTTGAGGCATGATTGGCTTATTTAGGCGATATGCTAAGAAGATGTGAGGAGAGGAATTTAGTGCTGACTTAGGGAAAATGTCACTTTATACTGAAAGAGGGTATAGTGCTTGGCCATAAGATCTCTAAAAAGGGGATTGAGGTTGATAGACCAAATTGAGATGATTGAAAAATTGCCCCCACCAGTTTCTATGAAGGGTATTCAGAGCTTTTTGAGACATATTGGATTTTATCATAGATTCATCAAGGAATTCTCCAAAATTTCATATCCATTATGCAAGCTACTTAAGAAGGAGGTGAAGTTTGTGTTTAATGATGAATTTCTAAAGGTGTTCAAGTGCCTTTAGAGAAGCTTATTTTGGCCTCTATCATTATTGTTCTCAATTGGTCTATGTCATTTAAACATATGTGTGATGCTAGTGGAGTGGTGTTAGGAGCATTCTTTGGACAAAGGCGTGAGAAGATTCTTCATCCTATATATTACGCTAGCAAAGCACTAAATGAGGATCAGAAAACTTATATTGTGATGGAGCAAGAGCTACTTGTAGTGTTATTTAAGTTTGAGAAGTTTAAGGCTTATTTGCTTAGCACGAAAGTTATTATGCATACTGACCTTGCAACTCTTAGGTACCTTATGGAGAATAAATATACATCCAATATTGATTTAATGGGTATATCTGTTGTAAGAATTTAATTTTGAGGTCAAGGACTGAAAGTGCATCGAAAATCAAGTGGTTGACCACTTATCTAAACATGAAGAGAAAGCTATGCTGAAACTAAAAGATAAAGTTGACATTAATGATACCTTCCCTAATAAGCAAGTAATGGTTGCATCTCAGTATTCCATGCCCATCCACCATTATCCTATTCACAGTCACTAAGGAATTTCTTGAGAATATGGTAAGACGATAAAACTGCATTGAGAAACAAGTAGAGGTGCTAATGAATCAAAGAAAACCTTGGGTGAAGACTAAGATTACAGAGACTGCATAGGGTATACACATTCTCCTTGACAAATTTGAGTTGTGGATGAATGAGAGACTAGCAGCTCTACAGGCACCTGAGTTAGTAAAGCTTTTTGAGAAGCTAGCTTTGCTATGAGCGGAGGTTACAAAGTTATCTGCCCGACAGGCTCCTATGATACTGATGTCGACCATCTATTCATTGAGGAGGAGCATGATAATGACATGGAGGTTATTGATTTTTCATACCATGAACCACCCCCAGTTGAGTAGAGAAAAAGAAAGAGATGATGATAATATGGATGAGTCAGACCAGCAGCAGAGTTTTGAGAAAGATCTATGGCGGTCCATGAAAGCCTTTAAATTTAAGCATCAAGTATCAGTGGTTGAGTTGGAGGAGAGGTCTTAAGGAGCATCTACTAGTTCAGTACTTTCTGGTGACATAGCTATGGGAGGTGGAAACCTTGCGACTGACCCACGCCCATTGAGTGTGTCGGCCACCGCTAGCGCCACTGTTATTGAGATTGATCCATTGAGTGTGTCGGCCACCACCGGCACTAATTTACTATATCTGAACTCCTAGGGTGCCATAGGTATATCCTACCTATAGTACTTTATTTTCATACTATGCATAGGGGACAATGCATGTCTTTTTGATGGAGGGTGGGGTACTTGTGGGTCTATCTCACCACTTGAGGGTTTTTGTTGCCGTGTTTCTTTTCCCTCAAGTGCTCTATCTAGTATAACTAGCATGTGTAGGATTTTTGTTTAAATGTTTTATTATGTTTCATGTTTTTGTGTTAAGTAGAAGAAAAATAGGAGTACTTAGTGCAATCAGAATAAAATTATGGTGCAGGAATTGTTTTGAAAAATGTGAAAAAATGGATACCCCTCTTGATTTTATGTGTGTACTTCACTACTTTGATGTTTACCTTTATGGATCTTTGCGTGACACTATGGATATGGATGAGATATTTGTAGCTTAAGCTAGAGCATAAACTGAATAGCTTGAGGTCGATAACATAACTTTGTGTCATGTGTGTGTGAGCTGAATTTAGATTAGTTATTACTTAATGTGTGCAATCAAGAACTTGCTCAGTTAGTCTTACTAATGTTGTAGGATAGTTGGTTAGGAAAGGACCATGGACCATAGACTATTTTTATTACAGTCTACTTAGCCTAAATGGCCATCCAAAGAATGTAATAATCCCTTGATCCCTATTATTGAGCCTAAAATAGACCCTTTTTTTTATTAGCATATTCATTTTCCCTATATTATCCTTGCACCATTGATTTGGACCTGGTCCCTCCCTAGACATTGTGCACTTCAACTCAAGTAAATCACCTAATTTGAGGTTGGCTACTATAAGGGTAGATAAGAAAAAGAGTTGGTTATCAAAAGAATAGATTGGTTATAAAGAAAAGGTTAAAAGGGGTGTGGAGTGTGCTGGAAAAGTTAAAAAAGAAAAAAAAAAGAGAAAAATAAAATAAAAAGAGTTGAGTTGAAATGAAGTTCCACCCGTAGTTGATAGAAATAAAAGGAGAAATGGGAAGGAAAAATTGGTCAAAAGTGGAGTAAATTTAGTGTGGTGTCAAGGGGGGCTGAGTCACTATCAAAAATATAACATACCCATCCCCAATCCTTCATTACAAGATGAGTAAAGACCTATAGTGATCTGAATCTAACTGTCTGAAAGTTGAGGTATAGAAAATAAGGGCAATACTACGGTAATGTGCATGCATTGTTTAAACATCTTTCTAAGAGCAAGCACATTAGCTTAGTCATGATTTTCATTAATCATGTATGTGTGTGGGAATTCTTTGTTATAAAACCACTAGGGTAATGTTGTTGACTGCTAGTTTTTAGAGTAATTGTCATCTGTGTGTGCATAGTTGTCCATTGATAGCATAATGTCATCCATTGAGCCTATTGTTTTAGCTAATATGTTTTGACTACGTACAACTGCTTTGAACGAGAAGAAAGGAGTGAGTTAAATATGTGAAGTATGTGTTTCCCAATGCCATGAGACTACCGTAGAATTCCTATTTCTTTTGTTTAAGTGTCATAGTTGTATAGTTCTTTTGTTGCTAGAGAACAAGAAAATGTTCCATGATGAGGGTGTTGATGTACTGTGAGTTAATGGCATTTTTGATGCTTAAACATGGAAATTATGCATATTCTTGAGTACATTTTGTTTCATATGATGTGTTTGATGTATTTGTGTAGGAAAATAGGTCCCTGAAGGAAAAAGTTAAAAAAACATGTTGAAACAAACCAAGTGTGGCTCATGGAAGCTCAACATGATTTTTACTTTAATAGGGCGAGTCATTCTTTACCTCATGGAGTGTAAATCTTGAAGATAGTCAAATAAACCTCAAACAGTATGAAGCAAGTCCACTAGTCGTGGAAAGCACACCATAAACAATGGTGACTCATCCTGAGAGTCGTGAAGAGGAAGAGCTGAAAAGAGAAATTCTAGACTTTGAAACTTTGAGTCTCAGTATAGTTCGTGGAATGTAACCTTGAGTCGTACATTGACTTGTGGCAACTGGAAGTCAATTACAAACCAGGAATCCAAAATTCCATACCATTGAGTTAAACTATGGATCGTGAAGAGCTGACGGGCCTGCTTTCTGAGTTTGTTTAGGATAGGTTTTGTTTTGTCTATAAATACCTTTTCTAGGTTTTATTTTACAATTTACACACTCTATATCCTAAGAAATTTAATTCATTGTTTTGAGATACATTGTCCTTTGGTCTAGGAGAAATTGCATACTTCGATTCTTGATTATTAATTTTGCTTTGACAATTCAAGTTTCTGGATTTCTTCTACTCAATTCATAAGTTCATAATTATGATTTCTTCTCAACTTCTAATTATGATTCTACAAACATGAGTAGCTAAATCCCATAACTAGGGTTGCGGGAATCATGATGAATTAACAAAGTAGGTTAAAGTACTTACTGATTCTTTAATGGTGTTCATGCATGTATTGTTCTTCTTTTCATTTTTATTGCTTTATAACAGTTGCAAAATGTTAGAACTCTCCTTAATTCTTACTTGCTTGACCATAGGGTAAAGAATAGGAAAAGAGATTAACAACAGAGATTTGAGGCTACCAACCCTTATCTAATAGCTTGAGCCTTGTCCAAGGATAGCTAATCTAAGATCAAGGGTAAGAGTTATCATGCAAACACTCATAGATTTATCCAGTGACTGAGTGATATTCATCTAATGTGGGTAAACCAGTCATTTAGGTGAACCTAATTTACCAATTTTGCACGCTAAGAACCAGGATAGATCACTAGTACACTATACTTTCTAAGTTATGAAATCATGGGGAACACAATCCTAGTCCAGCCTCATTAATTTTTGCAAACAACATAAAAGTGATACTTTTTTACTTGGTTACTTGACATTTACATTTGTTACTTATTACCAAACCTCCCTTTTAGAAATAATCAACTAATAGCTTAAATAACCACATTGACCTGGTTTCTAACCATATCCCCTATGGGATTGACACCAACCTAGTGGGGTTTAATATTTGATCAACAATCGCATTATACTTCATTGCGAGGTATAATTTGGGTGATATCAATATATCATTTTTACGCTAGGCTTACGGAGTTATTGTAACAATCCTCGTGCTGATTTTCAGTTTTTTCTATATTTTGAATATTTTACCCTTCCATGTGGTTGCTTTATGTCATTTATGGGTTGTAGGAATTAGTTGGCACGGTCCCCAAAGTGTTCGAGAGTGATTTATGTGAGTTTGAGGTTTTGAGATTTAACAACCCTCATGGTGATTTTTAACTTTTTATGTTTTGATTATTTTTTCCTTCCATGCAGTTGATTTATGTCATTATAAGTTGTAGGTATGGTAAACATGGTCCTCGAAGCGTTCGAGAATGATTTATGTGAGTTTAATGTTTTGAGTAGTCTTTAAAATAATATAGTTGACTTGGTCAATATTTTGTGATTCGAGCATCGGAAGGAGATTTTGTCAGTTCAACTAGCTCTGGAACATCGAAATTAGGTTGGTAGTATGGTAGGTTTGGGTCCCACGGATTTCGGTGTGGTTTTGAGCATTTGGATGAGAAATTGGAATTGTATGCTTAATGTTGACTTTGGTCAACATGTGTTGATAACGACTTTCGTTGGAAATTCTGACTGCACCATTGAGTTTGGAATATCATTTCAAGCTATTAGCAAATTTTGTTTGTGTTCGGGAGGTTCCGGATGAGTTTTGGGTGAGTTTTTGAATAATTTAGGTGTTTTGGCCTTGTTTAAGTAAAATTTATCAACAAAAAGGTTTGTTATTAGTTTAAAGATCAAAAAATTATTCTGAGACTTCTGAAATGTCATGCAAGAATTATAGGGCTGATCTAGAAAGTTTAGTGTAATTCTAATAAGTCGAGATCGAGTTTTTATTGCAAAACATGAAATAATTCTTTAATGAGTAAAAATAATATATGACTGGGCAAAGGAGCATGAAATTGAGATCTGATTGAATGAGTATGTCTGTATCATTATTTAGGAACTACAGAAAAAAGAATCAGGGCATTTTGCAATCGTATGAGGAATTTACGGCCTTTTTAGTGAGAAATAATGTTGTTGGTGCAAAAAGTCTGGTGCATAAATAGCTGGTGCTGATTTTCTAAACAGTGTATTTAAATTTTAGACTATGTTTATTTGGTATTTTGAGTATATTTAGAGTTTTAGAGCTCAGAATTAAGTGATTCTCATGGAACTCTTCTCGGTTTATCAAGGGAGAAAGTATCTAATGCTTGAGTTGGTATTCTTCCATAATTTCTTCGGCTGGTCTTTTTTCCTTAACCGTGAATTTGTTGGAGAAAATTAGGATTTTGTCGATTCGGACTCGGTTTTTGTTGAAATTTCATATTTAGGATTCTTATGTTTTGGGTAAATAGATTTTGACAAAAAATTATTGATTCATCAATCGTTTTCTCGTTTTTAAACTGCTTTTGAACATAGAAATTTGGGGATTTCTCTGTAAAGATAAATATTGATATTTTGATGAATTCTCGCTCGATTTCAACTTTGTTTTATGCGATTTTAGATTTGAAACCCTTAGATTATGGATAAAATGATTTTCTACTAAAATTTTAGTTTTACCATTTTAGCTTTTAGATAATTTTCGAGCTGATTTTAGACCCGGAACCAAAGTATGTCAATATGGGTATCGTTGGTCTCGTATTTACATGTAGATCTCTTATTTGGTTAGATTGGATGTATTTGGTTATGATTCAAAGGAGTAGAGCTTCCGCTTGATTCTTTGGACTGTGCTTTTGTTTTACGGTCTTCTTTTAGGTAAGTTGAGATGTATCTTGAATCTTTTTTGAGGTGGTTTATTTTTATGTGCTTATTGCTTGTGTTTTATGAATTACTAAAAGATTTTTGGGGTTACCGCCTAGATGAGATGGCTAACATCTCCATGGGTACAAGCGTCTATTAATGGGGTGAAGTATTAAAATAGACATCTTCACGGTTCTCTCTACTTGTTGACATGTTCATGGTAGTTATGGATAGATGACTATTTGACCTTGTGTAAATTGATAGTGGGTAACTATTTAAGAGTTTGAGTCATGTTCGATTGATTTTGATGGAATGATTAGGGTTTAGTAATCACTTAGGGTATAAATATATTTGTAGTTACTTGATGGAATGATTGGGTTTTAGTAATCACTTAAGAGTATAAATATATTGTAGTTATTTATTGGAATGATTGGGGTTTAGTAATCACATAAGGTAAAAATATATTGTAGTTGTTTGATGGAATGATTGGGGTTTAATGATCATTTAGGGTATAAATAAATTGTAGTTATAAATAAGGATTAAGAAGAAGAACCTTGGCCTAATCTCTATGTAATGTGAATAAAAGTGAACCTTTGAACATGCTTTTTGGCGAATACATTTTTCCCCTTGTGAGTATTTGAGTCTAATTGTGGCATAATCGGGAAAGGTAGAAAACTTATCGTGTAAAGCATGTTATGAGTTGGATGAATTCTCCATGCTTACACTATTTGAGTTGATTATCATTATTTTGATGCATTTGTGAGACTTGTGTGAACGTTATCATTGATTTGATTGATTATTATTATTGTGATGTCTGAGTGGAGCTTGTGTTGAATTATTATTGACTTGAGAGACTATTATCATTGAGATACCCTTGCAGGGGCTGGGGTTGGTATTGTTTGAGCTTTTTTATTATTTATTATTGTGATGCCAGTTCGGGGTCTTGGATTGATATTATTAATATCTTACATGACTCTTTCCTACTGTGATGCCATGAGATAGCCTATATCATGATCTACTGAGATTTGGGGTGACTTAAGTTAATATATGCCATGGTTGAGCTGAATTTATTCCATGTTGTTGAGTTGGTTATGAGCATGCATTCTTATTCATTTCATCTATATTCATAGGACTAGTACCACTGAGAAATACTGATTTTTGAAAGAAAATGAGATATTTTATAAAACACATTAGCTGAGGGATGGGTTGGCAAGGTTGATTGATGAGATTGTGGTATGTATATGGGTTTTGAAACCCCCAAGGGTCCTCTCCTGGGAGCTTATGCTCGGAAGATGCATACAAGGTGACATTGGAACGTTGCATACTTATCATCTCATTATATTGGGTCACTTGCATGTGATTGATATCGCATGTTTTAGTCTTCCTTTTATGTATATATGTTGTATTGTTATTTCTTATATTGTTATTTAGATTGTGTTATTTATACTATTAGGAGTTGTACAGCTTGAGACACCATTGGAAACTTTTCAGGGTGCAGGTTTACTTGGGGTAAGCCTTGGATGGTTTGGGTGGTGGTTTTTTCCATCATTTTGGATTAGGATTGGTTATCGATGATGCTTTTTGAGTACATGTGTTCATACTCACCCTTTCTTTTTCCTTGATTTTTGAACACCTCGTGCAGGTATTGAACCAGTAGGTGAGCATTGATTGTGTTCTCCCAGTGTTGGCTTTACGGAGATCGAGCTAGCGACTATGGGATCTCAGATCTTACCCAGATCTTTCCTTTTCTTATCTTATTTTTTTTATTCACATTTAAGATACTTTGGATTATTTGATCATATTTTGTATTAGAGGCTTGAACTAGTGACAACCAGACCTAGGATGTATCATTGTGATTATATTTCTTTTATATCATTTGGGGTTTATGTCTATTTCTTACTTCTTTCGCTTTTGTTTTACTCTTGATTTTCATTTGGGTTGGGATAGGTTTATCTATGTTGGAGGTTGTGACATAAGCCATCACAGACTCTATTTTGGGTCATTACAGTTATGATATCATGGAATACACAATCCTATTCCATTTTTACTGATTGTAACAAACCACAATTTAATACTATGTTACTTTTAAAAGAAAGCTTACAAACTATTTGCTTGTTACTCCAAAACCCCCCTTTCGAAAATAACTAATTAATAGTTTAATTAACTGCATTGACCTAGCTTCTAGCCATATTCCATGTGGGTTCGACCCCAACCTAGTTCGGTTAAATATTTGATTCAATGACCGCTTTATACTTCATTGTGAGGTGTAATTTGGACAATATCAAATTTTGGCACCGTTGCTGGGAAATACGGTTTAGTATTAGTTAGATTGTGTTTATTTGACTTTTAGTCTTTAGAAATTAATAATTTGTGTAGGTTAGACATTTTCTTTTTATTTATGTAAGTTCTTTTGTGTGTGTGTGTGTGTATTATTTTCTTGTATCAATCAATGTGAATGGACTTGGATTATGTTCCCCGTGATTTTATAACTCAGTAAGCGTGGCGTACTAGTGATCTATCATGATGCTTAGCATTCAAAATTGGTATGTAAGGTTCACCTAAAAAACTTTTGGCCCCTATTAGATGAATATCACTCAGTTACCGATTAGGTCTATAAGTGTTTGTGTATTAACCTTTACCCTTAATCTCATATTAGCTTTTCCTAGATAAGGCTCAAGCTATTAGATGAGGGTTGGTTGACTCAAATCTATGTGTTCAATCTCTTTTCCGGTTCTTTATCCCTTTGGTTAATCAAGTAAGAATTAAGGTAAGTTGTAACGTTCACGACCGCTATACAAAGAGAAGAACAATACATGCATGAACATCATTCAAGAATTACTAAGTCCTTTTAACCTACTTTTTAATTTCATCATGGTTCCCACAACCCTAGTTATAGGATTTAGCTATTGTGTTTACAAGATCACAACTAGAATTTGTAAAAGAAATCATAATTATGAATTTAAGAATTAAATAGAAGAAATTCAGAATTTTGAATTGTCAAAGAATACTCAATAATCAAGAATTAACGGATGTTATTGCTAAAAAACTAAGAGAGTTTTTGCTATCAAGCAATACAAGAAGTAACAATGTATGTAGGATACGTAAACTTAAAAAAATATGGAGAAGAAAAGGATGAGCAAATTTTCTCCGGCCTCCACAATGGCTCCTAGCTCTCCCTAGATCAAAAGTTATGTAAAATTATTTTTATGAAATATTTATAGGTGAGGGAAAAGCCCCAAAAAAAATAATTGAGTCCAAAATGGACAGGAAAAAAAAACCTAATCTGATTTGGGTGACAACGTATACTGCCCAGCGTCACCTTAAGGAACAATGTTGCGTATTATTTTGGGGCATTCAAATCTTGACACATCTCCAAGGCAGCTTTCAATTCTCTTTCAATTCGTATGTAATTCATATGTATATACAACAACAACATACCCAGTGTATTCCCACATAGTGGGGTCTGGGGAGGGTAAAGTGTAGATTGATATTATTAATATCTTACATGACTCTTTCCTACTGTGATGCCATGAGATAGCCTATATCATGATCTACTGAGATTTGGGGTGACCTAAGTTTATATATGCCATGGTTGAGCTGAATTTATTCCATGTTGTTGAGTTGGTTATGAGCATGCATTCTTATTCATTTCATCTATATTCATAGGACTAGTACCACTGAGAAATACTGATTTTGAAAGAAAATGAGATATTTTATAAAACACATTAGCTGAGGGATGGGTAATTCATATGTATATAAACATTAATATTATATTACGATCCTTCCATTAAGCTACTTGCTTGATTTTCTTATATGATTTCTCATTTTTAATTTGTTTTTACTCCAATTGTTTCATCTTTATACCGTTTTAATCCTACACATAAAAATAAAATACTAACCATAATTCATAAAATCAATGCTCAAAATAGACAATAAAAATACTAAATATGATGCAAATAATGATTAAATATATGTATTTTAGGCTTCACATTAGAATACTCAAAGACCTTTAATTTAGTAGGTCTTGGGCCACATAATACTTCATGTTTAAGGAGGGGTGATCATTTGAAGTTGACCCTAGTAAGAACTCATACTAACACTCAGTCGGTGAAGCAGCTTTCAACTTAATTTTTGTGCTTGGGATTTCTTGTGACCATAATTCGTATCCAAAGCACTTAACACACTAGTGAATTGATCATGATGCTTATGTATAACTAGAAATTTTTCAGTTTGGATCTATACACATTTGAAGCATGGTTTGGATCTTAGCTCAGAATTTGCAGGGTGTTATAATATCTTCCCCTTGGGTTCATTCATCCGTGAATAATGGTTGGGGACTTATCAAGCTTAGAAGTTAGAGGATTGAAATGAACTTGTAGATGCTCCTTACTAACAAGGGCATTAGAAGAAAGTACAACTTAAAAACTAGGTAAGGTCATTTAAGCATGAATCATAAGATGCTAAGAGCTATACATCCCCATGAGCTAAGCCATGAATTTATGAACAAGAATATAGATAGAGGCTATGACTAGTACCTTCAACATTTACCCCATGAGGGCTGAACAAATGGGGATATCTAGTTTTCATATCCTTTTCAGATTTCCATGTAGCTTCTTCAACTTTTTAATTCCTCCATAACACTTTATTGAAGCAATCTCCTTGGTCCTCAACTTTTGAACCTAACGATCTAGAATCTCAATGGGGACCCATCATAAGATAAAGAATCATTCACCTCAATACTTTTAATAGGGACCACAAGTGTAGGGTCACTCATACACTTCTTAAGCTTAGACACATGAAACACTAGGTGAACCAAAGCTAAGTCAATTGGCAAATCCAACTCATAAGAAACCTTTCCAACTCTTCTTAAAATCTGATAAGGACCAATCTACCAAGGACTAAGTTTACCCTTCTTCCAAAATCACATAGCTCCCTTCATAAGAGAGACTTTCAAAAACACCCAATCATTAACATCAAACTCTAACTCTCTATGTCTTATAGTTGAGTATCACTTTTGGTGACGTTGTGATGTCTTCAACCTACTCTGAATAACCTTCACATTCTCTACAGCTTGAGGCACCAAATCTAGACCCAATAATCTAGCATCACCTACCTTATACCACCCAATAGGTGACCGACATGTCCTACCATATAAGGCCTCAAATGGAGCCATCCGAATAGTAGAGTGATAGTTGTTATTATAGGAAAACTCAATAAGTGGCAAGTGATCAACCCAAATACCTTTAAAATCAATAACACATGACCCCAACATGTCCATCAAAGTTTGAACGGTGAACTCCACTTGCCTATCAGTCTTAGGATGAAAGGTGGTACTAAGGTTAACTTGAGTTCCCAAACCTCTCTAAAAGGATCTCCAAAAATAAGAAGTAAATTGCATACCTCTATTAGAAATGATAAGACACTGGATTCCCATGCAACATGACGATCTCTTACATATACAACCTCTCATAATCCTCTGCTGAAAAAGTCATCCTGACGGGAAAAAAGTGAGTTTGGTCATCCTATACATATAACCCAAATATATTCATACTGGTTATGAGCACGCGGTAGACCCAAAATGAAGTTCATATTCACCATCTCCCACTTCCACACCAGAAATGTTGTCTTGATCCATACCACTAGGCCTCAAGTGCTTAAATTTAACATGTTGGTAATTTGGGCACTTTGCAACATATCAACAATATACCTTTTCATATTATTCCACCAATAGAATTCCCTTAAGTCATGATATATTTTGGTAGATCCTGGGTGAATAAAGCATCTAAAACAATGAACCTCGATCATAATCCTCTCATGCAAACCATCAATATTCAAAACATATAGTCTGCCCTGGTACTTTAAAGTACAATCTCCCCCTATTTCAAAGGCCATCACCTTCTACTGCAAATCCTCCTCCTTAAGGTGCAGAAGAATGGGATCACTACTCTAATTTTCCTTGACTTTGGCACCTAAGAATGATTTGCACATATTTTGAACAATCACACCACCATCACTGGAGTCTAGGAGTTGAATTCCTAAGTTAGCAAGCTGATGAATATCTTTCACAAGTTGTAACACCCCGTACTTTCCCGACCCTACTTGACAACGTTGAACCTTGTTTACCCTAGGATCGAGATCAATAAGTACGTATTTTGCATTATTATTGATTGAACATTCGATAAGTGTGAATAGACCTTTGTAGTAGGGGGTGTTTGTGACTTTTTGAAGCATTTCTGGGGTGAAAAGGGAGGTTTAAGGGACATCCAAGCAAAGGATCTTAATGATAAGAGATAAGCAAAAGGTTGGGACTTGAAAGATCCAACCAAATCCACAAAGAAAAGTTAAAATCAAAAATTTGGCATGGGGCGCTCCAGGTGGCGTGCCAGGCCGCTTTGGCCAAAATTTTTGTTGGCACAGGCAGAAAGGGGGAGTGCCCAAGGGTGTGCCAGACCGCCCCTTCCCACCTTTCTTTTGCTGAAATTTTCTCTAAGTATCAAGGGCGCCGGGGAGCGTGACGGGGTGCTTTTTTCCCGATTTCTTCTACGATTATAAGTCTATAAAAAGGAATCTTGGGTTATTATATAATTATTCCATCTTGGTAGGACTACGCTTGGACGATATTGGCATCCAAATTACTTTTCTACCCTTTTTTGTTCAATGAATCCATGAGTGACTAGAATTTCAATTTTTGCGATTGAGGCTACGAACGGGAATCTCGTAAGTGAATATTGTTTTGACGTTATGGAATTATTTAAACTTGAGATATATGGTGGATTATACATTGAATTTGGTGGGCTAAGTGGATATATGTTATTGGGCTTAATTTAAGGCCCAAAAAGGATTAAAAGACAAGGCCCAAAAGGGCAAAATGACCCATTCTTCCATGTTGACTATATAGACATGGCATTTAATGCCAAGGAGTGGATAAGGATGAATTAAGAGGCTATATAAAGGCCAAAAATCAGATTTTATTCACATAAAACTCTCATGCCTCTTTAGATATTTCTCAAATATTTCTCTATTTTCCAAACCCTAAGGCAACCATTTTCTTTGGACACTTTGGACAAGATCATCACTTTGCAAGCTTGGGTAAGTGTTTATTCTTGTGATTTAATATATTATATTCATGAGAGATTGTATAGATCATTATGGTTATGTTGGCAAGGTTGAATAGGACACTTTTGCCCTTTGGTAAAAGATGTGCCATCTTTGTGAATTAAGCTTGAAAGGTGACTTGTGGGTTTGATGAAAGTGCATGGTATGGATGAAATATCAACATGTATGGTGTGATTATGTTTTTAAACTTGTTATTTTTTATAAGTGTAAGTTATGGGATTTTGGCTGATATGTTGTTATGAGGTGTATTGAGGTGATTTGATGGAGTAATTGTGACGTCGTGTTAATGAAGAAATGTAAAGAATGAACTTGGTATGAAATGCTATTGGGTTGTGATATTTTGGTCAATGTTGGGCATGTTGTGGTACTTTTGGTATGGCAATGCCGTAAATGGTATTGTAAAGGGGGAATGACATTTTAAAGCAAACATGTAACTCATTGTCGTCTTATACATTTGGAAGGTAGTTGATTGTTAATGTAAGCTCCGTTATGTAATTGTGTTGTAGAGTGAAACATAAGGAAGGAGCTGGACTATTGTTTTCACGTATAGGGTTGTGTATTCATATGGGAAGTATAAGGTATGTAAGGTTACACTTACCGTATCCTTCTGCAGCACATATTGTTCCCATTGTCATTGTATTTGTTCCATTCCAAAATGTGCTAAGGCATTTCATTTCAGGATGTCATCTATTGTTATTCACATGTTCTTTATTTGTGGATTATTTGTTATTCATAAGTCTCTTAATCATGAACTGATGTTCCAAGCTCCAATAATGTTGTGACTATCAGCATATCAATCTCTCAAAAGTAAGAAATAAAGTAATTCATATTTGTTGGTGGTAAGAGTACGGGTGGTAGCTCTAGAGGCATAAGCCTAGCTCAAGCCTATCCCAAGATTATTGGATCAGGGGGTAGTCTTAGAGGCATAAGCCTAGCTCGGGCTGATCCTGACAGGTGGTAGCTCTAGAGGTAAGAACCTAGCTCGAGCCGAACCTGATATATTGGATTATGGGTGGTAGCTCTAGAGGTAAGAACCTAGCTCGAGCCGAGCCCGATATCTTGATTTATGGGTGGAAGCTCTAAAGGCATAAGCCTAGCTCGAGCTGATCCCAACATAACGTTATGTTATGTTAAGACCCACTGATCAGTTGGGGGCCGGGTACGATGTGATATAAGCGATGAGGAATAAACAATAGAAGCGAAGAAAATAATTTATGTAAGGTACATGGTTCCACATACGCAGATCGATGAGTTATTCATATTGACTATTCTCTTACATTTTGATTCCATTGACGTATTTATGACAGTTTCATATGGCCTTACATACTCAGTACATTCCTCGTACTGACCTCCCTTAGTGGGGGGGGGGGGCTTACCTTACTTGCTGCAGGCGCAGGTACTAGTAGACCTCCACAGTAGGTTGCGAATCTTTTGCGGACTTTTGGTGAGCTCCAGTTGGTTTGGGGCTTTCTGAGTAGCTATGTACATTTATTTTTTGTATTGTATATGTGTATAGAGCAGGTTCTTGTTCCGACTCTAGGTTGGTTATGGTTATGCATCTGTAGAGGCTTTGTAGATGTTGTGGGACAGATGAAGAAAATGTAAGAAACGTATGTTTTGTCTTGATGGCCCCAACGGCCAAGTTTCATAGTTATCATGTATTTTCCATGGTTTTCGCTATTGGCATCTTATATCTATTTGTGGTGGTGATATTATTGAGTAGCATGCGCATGAGTGTATGAGAATGAAGATTAGTTCTCTCGGGCCTTAATGGCTTCGGGTGCCAGTCCGCCTCGTTGGAATTCGGGGAGTGACACAAGTCATTTTCTTTCCTCCTCAACATGGGCAAGACTTCCCATAGAAAAACTATTAAGAGCATCAGCAACCATAGTAGCCTTACCTGGATGATAGTGTATGATGATGTTATAGTGCTTAAGTAGCTCAAGCCACCTCCTTTGCCTGAGATTCAGCTCCTTTTGAGTGAAAATGTATTGTAAGTGTTTGTGATCAGTGAAAATATCCACATGCACCCCATAAAGATAGTGGTGCTAAATCTTAAGAGAAAACACCATTGTCACTAACTCAAGATCATGAATCAGATAGTTCTTCTCATGATTCTTAAGCTACCTAGAAGCATAAGCCACAACATTACCATTTTGTATCAACACATATCCAAGACCAACCCATGGAACATCATAGTATACAACAAAACCATTTGTCCCCTTAGTTAGGGTCAATACAGGAGCAAAAGTCAATCGAGTTTTCAACTTCTCAGAACTATTTTCACAAGCATCAGACCATTAGAACTATCTTCTTGAGTCCACTTTATCAATGGAGTAGCAATAAATGAGAAGCCTTCCATAAATCTCCTATAATAACCAGATCAAACCCAAAAAGTTCCTAATATCAATTGGAGTCTTGCGTCTGGGCTACTTCTTTACGGCCTCAATCTTCTAAGAATCCACCTCAATTACCTCAATAGAAATAATGTGATCGGGAAAAGTCACATAACTTAGCCAAAATTCACACTTAGAGAATATGGTGTACAACTCTCAATCCTTTAGGGTCTGAAGTATAATCCATAGTTGATTAGCATGCTCTTCCTTACTCCGAGATTAAATTAGGATGTAATAAATAAAAGCAATCACAAACATGTCCAACTATTGCTTAAACACCCTATTCATAAGATCCATAAAGGTTTTAGGAGCATTAGTTAAACCAAAGGACATAACCTAGAATTTGAAATGACCATACCAGATTTTGAAAGCCATCTTGGGAATATCAACTTCCCTAATATTCAACTGTTGATAACCAAAACTGAGATCTATCTTGAAGAAACACTTAGCACTCTTGAGTTGTTTGAAAAGATCATATATTCTAGGAATAAGGTACTTATTCTTCATGATAATCTGAACCATCTTTCTTACGCACTAGAAACATTGGAGCACCCTAATAAGAGACGCTAGGCTAAAAAAATCCCATGTCAAAAAAAAATCTTTTAATTGTTCTTTCAAGTCCCATAATACTGTAGGATCCATTCTATAAGGTGGAACAAAAATCGGATATTTGTCTGGTAAAACATCAAGCCCAACGTCTATTTCCCTATTGGAAGGACTCTAGGAAGATCTTTTAGGAAAACCTCAGGATATTTATTAACTTCAGGCATGGACTGGAGTGATGGACTTTTGGCACTAGAATTATTGACCCAAACTAAATGGTATACACACCCTTTGGAAATCATTTTTGAGCCCTGAGATAAGAGATGAACTTGCCTTTTAGCACCACATGACTACCCTCTCATTCTAGAACTAGCTCATTAGGAAACAAAAGGTAACCTTTCAGGTTCTATAGTCCATAGAAGCATAATAATAAATCCAATCCATCCCCAAAATAATGTCAAAATCCACCATATCTAACTCTAACAAGTCAACAACAGTATCCTTATGAAGGATAGTCATAACACAATCCCTTAGACTATTTAAGCACTATGGACTCATAACCAGGAGCAGAAACTGACCCATATACAGCAACATAGGGAGATATAAAAGATAAGGTAGAATCAAGATCTCATAAAAGAAAACCTACAACATATCAGTAACCACATCAAAGAAAGCGTCTAAATCCTGGCATCTAAAAAGATCATACAAGAGGGTACAACCCCTACATGTCCCTAAAATAGAACTCCTAGCTATGAGGGCTAAAAAAGTAGTAGCTTGGGCTTTATTTCCCCTTTCAATAGATGATTAATGGTCTCTATGGAAATGACCCTGCTGACCACAATTAAAACACACATCCTTACCCATAAGACATTTTCCATGATGAAGTTTACCATAAGTGTTACAAAGAGGGTAAGATAGAGACCACTAGGCCACACCATCCTGATATTGAGAACCCTACACTCTAGGACCCTTACTAGACTGAAATCGCTGACTACTATTAGGACTTGGCACAGGTGTGCTATAAGAAGAATGAGCATGTCTGATGGCCTTCTCTTAAAAAAGGCTTATTACCCTTACCACCCTTTTTCTAACTTATCTCTTGATCAGTCAATCTAGCTGTCTTATTTTACAGCTCCTCAACTTCCCTCTCCCTTACCTTCTTCTCCTATACCTATTGCGCATAGACCATCAATCTAAAGATATCTACGACTTTATTTAGCGATTCTCCCCTACACTCTTGGAATACATCAGAAGAAACTCTAGGCACAAACTTTCTTATTCTAGCCCTCATTTCAGATACTAACTTAGGAGCATATATGGACAACTGTGTAAACTTGACACTATACTCTTTCACACTCATCTTCCTTTTTTCAAGTTCACAAACTCCTCTACCTTAGCCTCTCTCAACTCCTGAGGGTTGAAGTGATTAAGCAAGGCATAAAAAAATTCTACCCATATAGTAGGTGGATCATCTTTACCCCTAACATCCTTCCACTGAACAGTTAATTTGACTTTTAGAGTCACTTTACTATGTTGAATTTTCTAGTAGTCAAGTATGGTTCCTGGGCCTAAACCCCTGTTAAACAGCCTTGAATACCATTTTTGACCATCTTATCAGATTCATAATGTTGACTTTAGGTTAGGTAGACCTTTGGTTTGGGTTTTGAGGTTCCCGGACTTGTTTTAGGTGATAGGCTAAATATTGGCTACGTTGAGTCAGCCCTTTAGTGGCCAAGGGTATGGCTAAAGAGGCCATAGGGGATTAACAGACCCATGGCTCCATTTGAGCGGCCAAGCGGTGTGAGCGGTGGAGCGCTTAAGTGGCCACTTATGGCGCTTTAGCTCTAGGCACTTAAGCGGCCATAAGGGCGCTTTAGCGCCACCTGCCTTGGCTATATATAGAGATTTTACCTTCTCTCTCATGTTTAAGTGAACAAACTCCATAGAAACACCATTTTTAGAGCTTCAAGATCTTATATAAATTTGTATAACAAGGTCCAAGCTTGGACACTTACATAGTTAAGTTCGTACCTTCGTTCTCGATATTTTTACGGTACATTTTCTCAATTTTACGATCGTTTACGTTTCCATTAGATTTTTTGGTATTTTTATTGGTATTTTAGCTATTTATTGAGTTCAGATTATAAGGTAGATATTATGACTATTGGTAACGGTAAGATTTGGGATGCTGTGATGGTTTTGGTTTGGCAGGTTTCACAAGTGGGGCCCACATGAGTTGTCCGGTCATTTTCTGACCTAGTGACATATGGGTATCAATAGTCATATTTTGATATGTAGTTTATTATTTTGATTGCATGGCAGCAATTGGAGGCCTCTTGGAAGGGGAAGGCTCCAGCTTAGTGGGTTCTTTGGCAGGCTTACGGCGGCATCTAGGTAGGCAAGGTTTCCTTTACACTTAGATTGGGCTTATGTGTGATATATGTATGATATTGTGTTGGTATTATAGTCTGGTACTATAGGCTTAGTAGTGGTTTTTTGTGATTTAGGCCTTCTAGGCCGGATAGGACTATCCGAACATATTCCAGGCCCGTTATCCTCGTGGTACACCACAGATGACCTATTTGGGGTTGAATAGCATTGTTGTTGTTGTTGCTGGTTGAGGAATGTTATTGTTGTACATTAGTCTAGGCTTAGACAAACTTAGCCCAGACTTAGACAGGTATATAACTAGACTTGGTTTTCGGGATGTAGTAGTGGGCCTTATTACCCTTTTTGTCGACTTGTCATAACTTTGACATCTTTGGGCTTAGTTAAGCCCTAGTATGACCTTTTAGGCTTGTAACAGGATTGAGTCACCCTGATTATATCCAGTTGACCAATTTAGCCTTTTAGTCCTTGATAGCACCGCGCTTGATCGGGATTGATGGACTTGGCATAGAATTGGGACCCGTCTTGCCATGTTCTACTCTAGATACTCAGACTGACTTAGATATTACATGATAGTAGACTATGGACCTAGGAGGACCCAGGGACTTACCTTTTAGCAGATGATAGGCTAGCTCTTTTACTTATACTTTGGCTTCGGCCTGGACTAGTATGTTCCCTTTTTATTAGTTATGATGTGACATTTGGCTCTGTTCTGGTTACTGGATATGATGAGTTTTTGTTTGAGTCCGACAACTTATTCAGGTATGATGATTTTGGTTATTGACTATTGGGTGTCCCAGTTCGAGTCCGACCCCTGATTATGGTGCACTATGATTATGATACTGTTGTTCTCTGAGTTTTGATTCGAGTTAGGCAGATATGATATATATGTTGCCTATTGTTATTACCCACTATGTTCGATTTGATTTTTGTGGTTGGCCTCATATTAATACCCATTAGTGTCGGTTCAAGCCCGGTGCGCCCATTGGTTATTATGATTCCTTGATACTAGTACAACTTTAAGATACTGGTGACTATGAATTTACTATTCTTGTGTGTCCCACTAGTTTATGGGAGCCAGGCAAGGTATTGTATTCTTCCGTGTGCCCAGTTGGTTTATGGGGGCCTAGTTGGGTTATGTTATACTTATGTGTTTAGTGCGCAGTTACTTACTTATTATTCAGTATCGCATTTGCTTATCAGGTATACCCAAACTTACTATTATCAATTTCTTATCAGTTGGCCGATGATTCCTACTGAGTACCCGTTGCCCCGGTACTCATACTGCACTTCTGCATCTTTTTTTGATACAGATCCAGGCACTAGCAGACAGCCGTAAAGTGACTCTCTTCTTAGCACTAATTTTGGTTCAGGGAAAGCTTACAGACGTTTGAGGAATATCCCACTCCATCTCTAATGTATAGTCTTTTGGATCCGAGACTATTGTATATATATTGTGTATATTTGGTTTCTGTCTTGTATTCTAGATTTTTCCAATAATGGCTCGTGTACTGACCTCACCAGGTCTTGGGAGGGGTTTTAGAGTTATATATTGTCCTCTTTCTTTTTTTCCCAGTATGCATACTTCCTTTGTCTTTACATTCATAGCATGTTGGTGGTAGTAGTTTTGCTTCATCTCATTTCTTATGAGATCCCACCTATTGGCTCATCTCTTGTTGCCCTGATCTAGGGCTTGGCTTGCCTATATTACATTAAGATCAATCGGCCGATGATGCCTACTAAGTACCCATTGCCCGATACTCATAATACACTTCTGTATCTTTTCCTAATATAGATCAAGGCACTAGTCAATGTCCATGGCGTGACTCTCTTCTCAGCACTGATTCTAGAGTAGGGAAATATTACTGACGTTTAAGGTAGATCCCACTCCATCTCTGATGTATAGTATTTTAGATTCGAGACTATTATATATATGTTATGTATATTTGGTTTCTGTCTTGTATTCTGGATATGTCTAGTAGTGGATCGTGTAGTGACCTCACAGGTCTTGGGAGGGGTTTTAGAGATATATACTGTCCTCTTCCTTTTTGTCCCATTATGTATACTTTCTTTATCTTTACATTCGTAGCATGTTGGTGGTAGTAGTTTTTCTTTATATACTTTCTTATGAGATCCCTCCTATTGGCCCATCGCTTGTCGCCCTGAGATAGGGCTTGGCTTGCCTATTGGTGATTTTCGGTAGGCTCTATCATGACTCAAAAATTAGGTCGTGACAACTTGGTATCATAGCCTAGGTTTATGGGCAGTATCAGTAAATGAGACGTTGTGTAGTAGGGTTTTGCGAATTGGTTCGAGGATGCATGTATCCTATCTTTGGGAGACTGCGGAACTTTTTTAGGGGATATTTTAATTCCTTGATTCACGTCCGTGCGATAGAGTCAGTTTTTGTTTCTGATCCTTGTTTGGTTCACTCTTTCGGTGGATGGCTGGGACTCTTGGAACGGGAGGTGGGGAGTAGGATCCTGAGCCCGCAGTGAGAGCTGCAGTCAGGGGCCTAGGTCCACCTAGAGTTTGGGGGTAGGATCGAGCAGTAGCCCCACGTCGAGATCAGACCAGGGATCCATTACCCGAACCCTTTGTAGCCTCAGATACTCCACTGCCACAGTAGCCGGTGGAGGGCCAAGAGGGTAGCCCAGGCTCCACCTAGATTTATTGATGCTTCAGTGTTCTGAGGTACGTTGGTATAGTTGCTGGGAATAGTTAGATATTTGCCTATTACAGGAGTACAGCCAGCCGCACAGGGAGTTAGTGTTGGGGCGCAGCCTACAGCTACGGCACCCAGAGTTGAGGTTTTTCCTGTACTGATAGTAGTCCAGCTAGTTATATCTGCTGAGGAGCAGAAGATATTGAGTTGTTTTTTAAGATTAGCCTCACCCAGATTTATGGATACTCCAGGGAAGGATGCTTATGAGTTCTTATCCAGCTGTGAGGAGATGCTGAGGAATTTGGGATTAGTGGCGTCGGGCGTGGTAGATTTTGTTGCTTATCAGTTTGATACAATTCTGAGGAGATGGTGGAGAGGTTATCTTGACTCTAGGCCAGCTGGATCTCCACCCGTTACTTGGGCATAGTTCTTCAAAGTGTTCTTGGGGAAGTACATACCCCG
Source organism: Capsicum rhomboideum (assembly GCA_031232105.1). NCBI lineage: Eukaryota > Viridiplantae > Streptophyta > Magnoliopsida > Solanales > Solanaceae > Capsicum > Capsicum rhomboideum. Next base: position 147,669,860 of record CP124714.1, on the reverse strand, counting down.
CAGCATGCGTGAGCATCTTCAAGATAAGTTTTCTAGGTTGAGGCAGTGGTCTATGATAGTAGCTTAGTATGAGGCTAGATTTCATGACTTAGATAGGCATGCTACGACTATCCTACTTAACGAGTATGAGAGGATCAGATGTTTTGTCAGGGGAATGCGGTTATCACTTTATATGAGCATGTGTATTCAATTGAAGAGATAGATCATGAGACATCCAAGGGGGCAGCGATAAGAGACTCTGATTCTAGGGTAGTTATAGTGGCAGTCACAGTAGGTTGCAGTTCAGAGGCTGCGGGTTTTAGAGTAGGTACCCTCAACACCAGCAACAATCTTTTCAGAGATAGGGTCAGCCTAGTAGGCCCATACAGTCAGCCGTGTAGATTTTTGATTGGGGTCAGCCAACCTATAGTGGTTCTGGTAGTCAGCCTTAGGGACGTGGTCAATCTAGTTCATCGACTAGAGGTGATCATACCAGATTAACTAGATCTTCTAGGCTGAGCAGGGAGCCAAGACCATGTTATACTTATGGGGTTGTCATTCATTTCACGTGCGAGTGTCCTCAGCACAGAAAGATTAAGCCTTTAGTTCAGATGGCACAGCCTATCAGATCTATACATCCAGTAGGCAGAGCTGGTAGATAGGGTCATCGAGATGGTCCTCAGGGTTCTTGAGGTAGAATACAGAGAGGTCGGACTGGTGGTCAAGTCGATGCTCAGACTAGTGGTAGCCAACGTCAGCTATATGCCGAGCCGGATAGGTAGGAGGCTGAGGCTTTGGATGTGGTGATACAAGTACGATTTCCATATGTCATCAGCCAGCTTCTGTATTATTTGATCCTGGATCCATATTTTCTTATGTATCTACTTATTATGCACCACGGCTGGGTTTATGTTTTGAGGTATTATCTATACGGGGTTCATTGTGAGATTTATACTGATCACCGCAGTCTTCAGCATCTTATGACTCAGAGAGATCTTAATTTGAGGCAACGCCGATAGGTAGAATTATTGAAGGACTATAACATCTCTATTCTCTATCATTCGAGAAAGGCAAATGTTGTTGCAGAAGCCTTGAGCCAAAATTCAGTGAGTATGGGTAGTTTAGCCTTTAATCCAGTATCTCTGCGGTTATTGGCTTTGGACATTCAGTCCTTAGCTAATTCGATGGTGCGTTTGTATATCTCTAATCTCAGAAGGATTATTATTTGTGTTAGGGTGAGGTCTACTTTGTTAGAGCAGATTCAGAGACGACAGTTTGAAGATAGTGAACTTCGTAGTCTTTGAGAGTGGGTAGTGAGAGGTGAGTCCCAGAGGGATACTTTGGGTTCTGATTGTGTACTGAGATATAATGGTCATGTGTGTGTTCTGAGGGTTGGAGACTTGATTCCTTTAATTTTGCATGAGGAGCATAATTCTAGATACTCTATTCACCCGGGACAGTTAAGATGTATCGAGATCTGAGCCAGCACTACCGGTGGAGTGGTATATGGCGAGATATTTCTAAGTTAGTGGTTAGATGCATGTGTTGTCAGTAGGTAAAGGCTAACCACCAGATACCCGATAGTTTGCTTCAGTAATTTCCATTCCTGAGTAGAAGTGGGAGTGAGTCACTATGGATTTCATTGGTAGATTACCTCACACGTTCTACAGTTTTGATAGTATTTGGGTCGTTGTAGATCGGTTTACTAAGACGGCATATTTTATCCCTGTTCGAGTCTTTTACAGTGCTAAACGGTTGACTCGTGTATATATTCAGGAGGTGGTTCACCTATATGGAGTGCCAGTATTTATTATCTCAGACTGAAGGTCTCAGTTTATCTCTAGTTTTTGGCAGACTTTCTAGGAGGAGTTGGGTACTCAGGTGGACCTCAGTACTGCATTTCATCCTCAAACCGATGGACAGTCAGAATGGACTATTTAAGTATTAGAGGATATGCTCCGTGCTTGTGTGTTAAATTTTGGGGGTCAGTGGGATCAGTTCTTTCCTTTAGCAGAGTTCGCGTATAATAATAGCTTCCACTCCAGCATTCATATGGCTCCATTTGAGGCTTTTTATGGTAGACGGTGCCGGTCTCTAGTTGGTTGGTTTGAAACTTCAGAGATTAGTCCTCGTGGCACAGATTTGCTCCGTGAATCTTTGGACCGAGTTTGGGTGATTTAGGATAGGCTACAGACAGTTCAGAGTAGACAGAGGAGTTATATTGACCATAGACGTCATCCGTTGATATTTAGAGTTGGTAATAGAGTCTTCTTATGAGTATCGCCCATAAAAGGAGTGATGCGATTCGATAGAAGGGGCAAGCTCAGCCCCAGATATATTAGACCCTTTTAGATTCTGCGGATAGTTGGGAGGTAGCATATGTGTTAGATTTGCCTCCGGCATTTTCATCTATTCACCCAGTATTTCATGTTTTTATGTTGTGACAGTACATTTCGGATGAGTCGCATGTGCTACAGTGGAACACTTTTCAGTTAGACGAGAAGTTAGCATTTATAGAAGAGCCTGTGTCTATTCTAGCCAGAAATGTCAGATGATTGCGTTCCTGGTACATTTCAGTTGTTAAGGTACAATGGCATCACCATCCGATTAAAGAGGCCACTTGGGAGCTTGAGCGTGATATGTGATCCCAATATCCCTACTTGTTCACGTTTTTAGGTATGCGCTTATTCTTGACTTTCGCGAACAAAACTCCCATTTTGCAGTGGATATCGTAATGACCCTCCAGGTCATTCCTAGTGCTTATGCATTTTTACAATGTTTAAAGCCTTTCCATGACTTCCCCAGGTCGTGTATGACTTGCTGGGACTGGTAGTACGGTTTTCTGGCAGTTAATTTGACTTTTAGAGTCACTTTCCTATGTTGAATTTTCTAGTAGTCAGGTATGGCTCCCGGGCCTAAACCCCTGTTAAACAGCCTCAGATACCATTTTTGACCATCTTATCAGATTCGTAATGTCGACTTTAGGTTAGGTAGACCTTTGGTTTGGGTTTTGAGGTTCTCAGACTTGTTTTGGGTGATAGGCCAAATATTGGCTATATCAAGTCAGCCCTTGGGGCGTGGGCCCCAATTTTAGTTAGAACAACCTATGATGGAAATTTCGACAGTTCTATTGAGTCTGGAACATCAAAACTAGTTACTAAGCATAGTTCATTTGCATGCATGGGACTCCGGATCGATCCTGGACACATAGTCGAAATTGCCCAGACTTAGCCATTTTTGGCACGCCTTAGCACTAGGCACTTAAGAGGCCCTAGGCGTGCTTTAGCGGCCAAGGCAGGCTAGGCCAAGGCGCTTTAGTGGCCAAGGGTATGGCTAAAGAGACCATAGGCGCTTAAGCGACCTTTGGCTCCATTTTAGCGGCCAAGCGGTGGGAGCGGTGGAGCTCTTAAGTGGCCACTTATGGCGCTTTAGTGCTAGGCACTTAAGCGGCCATAAGGGCGCTTTAGAGCCACCTACCTTGGCTATATATAGACATTTTACCTTCTGTCTCATGTTTAAATGAACAAACTCCATAGAAACACCATTTTTAGAGCTTCAAGCTCTTATATAAACTTGTATAGCAAGGTCCAAGCTTGGACACTTACATATTTAAGTTCGTGCCTTCGTTCTCTACATTTTTACATTATATTTTCTTGGTTTTACGATCGTTTACATTTCCATTAGATTTGTTGGTATTGTTATTGGTATTTGAGTTGTGCATTGAGCTTAGATGATAAGGTAGATGTTATGACTATTGGTAACGTTAAGATTTGGATGCTATGACGGTGCTAGTTTGGCAGGTTTCGCAAGTGGGGCCCACATGAGTTGTCCGGTCATTTTCTGACCTAGTGACATATTGGTATCAGTAGTCATGTTTTGATATATAGTTTATTATTTTTATTCCGTGGCAGCAATTGGAGGCCTCTTGGAAGGGGAAGGCTCCAGCTTAGTGGGTTCTTTGGCAGGCTTACGGCGGCATCCAGGTAGGCTAGGTTTTCTTTACACTTAGATTGGCTTATATGTGATATATGTATGCTATTGTGCTGGTATTATGGGTTGGTACTGTAGACTTAGCATTGGTTTGTTGTGATTTAGGCCTTCTAGGCTGGATAGGGCTATTTAAATATATTCCAAGCCCGTTATCCTCGTGGTACACCACAGATGACCTATTTGGGGTCGCATAACTTTATTTTTGTTGCTGGTTGGGAAATGTTATTGTTGGACATTAGTCTAGGCTTAGACAAACTTAGCCCAGACTTAGACAGGTATATAACTAGACTTGGTTTTCGGGACGTAGTAGTGGGCCTTGTTACCTTTTTTGTCGACTTGTCAGAACTTTGACATCTTTGGGCTTAGTTAAGCCCTAGTATGACCTTTTAGGCTTGTAACGGGATTGAGTCACCCTGATTTTACCCGGTTGGCCTATTTAGCCTTTTAGTCCTTGATAGCACCACGCTTGATCAGGATTGCTGGCCTTGGCTTAGAATTGGGACCCGTCTTGCCATGTTCTACTCTAGATACTCAGACTGACTTAGATATTACATGATAGTAGACTATGGACCTAGAAGGACCCGAGGACTTACCTTTTAGCAGATGATAGGCTAGCTTATTTACCTATACTTTGGTTTCGGCCTGGGACAAGCATGTTCCCTTTTTATTAGTTATGATGTGACATTTGGCTCTGTTCTGGTTACTGGCTATGATGATTTTTGGTTTGATTCCGGCCACTGATTCAGGTATGATGATTTTGGTTATTGACTATTGGGTGTCCCGGTTCGAGTTCGCCCCTAATTATGGTGCACTATGAGTTCTGGTACAGGGTACCATGATTATGATACTGTTGTTCTCTGAGTTTCAATTCGAGTCCGGCAGATATGATATATATGTGGCCTATTGTTATTACCCACTGTGTCTGGTTCAATTCTGGCGACTGGCCTCTAGTTAGTACCCATTGGTGTCAGTTCAAGCCCGGTACGCCCCATTGGTTATTGTGATTCCTTGATACTGGTACAGCTTCAAGATACTGGTGATTATGCATTTACTATTCTTGTTTGTCCCACCAGTTTATGGGGGCCAGGCAAGGTATTGTATTCTTTCGTATGCCCAGCGGGTTTATGGGGTCCCAGTTGGGTTATGTTTGACTTATGTGTTCAGTGCGTAGTTACTTACTTATCATTCAGTATCGCATTTACTTATCAGTTATACCCGGACTTACTATTATCAGTTGGCCGATGATTCCTACTGAGTACCCATATCCTCGGTACTCATACTGCACTTTTGTATCTTTTCGTGATGCAGATCTAGGCACTAGCCGACGGCCGTGACATGACTCCCTTCTTAGCACTAATTTTGGTTCAGGGAAAGCTTACTGACGTCGGAGGCAGATCTCACTCCATCTCTAATGTTTAGTCTTTTGGATCTGAGACTATTGTATATATATATTGTGTATATTTGGTTTTTGTCTTGTATTCTGGATTTGTCTAGTAGTGGCTCGTGTACTGACCTCACTAGGTCTTGGGAGGGGTTTTAGAGTTATATATTGTCCTCTTCCTTTTTGTCCCAGTATGTATACTTCCTTTGTCTTTACATTCGTAGCATGTTGGTGGTAGTAGTTTTGCTTCATCTCCTTTCTTATGAGATCCCGCCTATTGGCTCATCTCTTGTCGCCTCGAGCTAGGGCTTGGCTTGCCTATTGGTGGTTTTTGGTAGGCGTCATCATGACTCGAAAATCAGGTCGTGAGATATTTATTTAAATAGTTTCTTTTTCAATATATAAATGATCATGTACCAATATATCCATCATTTTTATGAGATTTGAAAGATTTATAGCTAGTTATATCACAATCATTGGGGTACTCAATAAAATCAACCTGAGACCTTTTAAATTCTTCAAGGATTTTCATACAGCCTTTGTCGTCTATCTATACATGACAACCATTTATTATACATATTCCAGTCTTTCATCTATTTTTAGACTAAAAGAAACCTCATTTTATCCAGTATAAGAGAAACTAAGCCCTTATGCCCCATAATGTCAAGATTTTGAGAAAACCCTGTATGCCAAATGATATAAGCCATACTTTATATCTTTTGATTTTACTTTCGCATCATAACCTATTTGCACCCCACTGACATTATACCTTGGTTTTTGGACTATAAGTCCAAAACATCACTTTTTCAAGTAAAATAAAATATAATTGAATCATTAATTTTTATTTGGTCGATAATTTATGTATCCACACTTTCTGACAGATTTGAATTCTAGATCCTCTTTACCATATATAATGGTGAGCCCTATATTATATCAAAAATCTCATCGAAGGCTATTTTAATATCAGTTCCAATATGACATAACTTATCATGATCTCTTTATTTTTTATCATTTTCAGGCACCTGAATCTTTGTCAAGGTTTTATGAAGTGTTATGTAATGGTGCTCTTTTAAAGCACTTACCTCATTATCATGACCATTTTGATCAATTGATCCTCTCCTTCTTTAAGGAGTTTTAATTTTGGAACCAATTGGCCTGTCACGTTGCAGGCGTACCATAGACTATGTCCTTCAACGACTTCTCATTGGACCATTTACAACTGTATTATAGCATAGGGTCAACAAATACATCTGACAATTGATCTGTAATATTTTATAACTGAACTATCTCTTGAACTTTGAGTTCACTTTTTTTATGAGGATCTAGATAATTCATGCCATATTTTTTCAGCTACAAATGATTTCTCTCCCTAATATAAGAAAATATAACATTCACTCTAATTTTATTTAGGGATCCATCTTTGTGCATGGTGGAGCAATTCAATCAAATACCACACATTCAAATTTTTAGATGGAATCATTTGGTTCATGACCCTGAACCAACAAAATAGGGGAATCTTCTTCGCTTGATCCTTACAAGTGCTACTACATAACATATCTCTCATCAAATTTCTTTTGGAAGATTTGTTCTCATAACCAACGGTTTAGTTATAATTGGAGGCATACAATTTCTGCTAAACCAACCAACATTATCAATTTTGTAGTTTGAAATCATGCTATTAATTTAACAATTCGAGCAAACAACCTTACAAAAAACAAATTGCCAGTTGATATCAAAAGCACATGTGATCATAAATTAAAGGGAAGGATTCTTCATTAGGAAGAACAATCCAATAAATTAGAACCATTATCAAGTAAATTTAGTACTAGCCATTGGAAATTCCCACCAATTCATCAATTTAGAGGATTAAACCCAGGAATATCAACATAACTATTTATTTCTGGTGATTCTATAGATTAAATAGATTAATCGATTTTATAATGGTGCAATAATCTTACCTCAATAGTAGAAATCGCCCAAACTTGTAGAAAATCGCCTCTCTCAAGCCTTACGTCAAAAATTTAGATGTTTTGGAGAAAATAACATCAAAACTCAGAAACTAGGCACTAAACACTGCCCAATGACTGATGTAGCAGTACCATGTCCTTTATAGTGGTCTCATTGTAGAGGCCATAGGCCCGCTAAGGCGGTCAGCTAACCGTTATGGTGATACTAGACTGCTATAGTGGTCCTTAAATAAAGACTCGGGGAATGTTTCTAGAGCTTCCCCATTTCCCAACACATATCAGGAAATATGACAACCCAAATTTATCCTATCGCGGCAAATGCCATAACTGGAGTTCTACGAATCTGTTTCTCATTCCGAAAGTTTCTACGGACTACTATGTCCCTCGACTATCATAATATAATCACAATACTATCATAATCTACACCAAGAGATACAAACGATCTCTAGACTACACAACACCATATTTCCATTAGAAACCACCCTAGCCTGAGATTTTAACATCTCCCATCCTAGGAAAAATTCTACTTGGGCACTTATACCCTAATCAATGTTATATCAATGTATGAGTCATTACATTAGATACCAATTATATAATCATTTTTCTTCAAATGACAACAAGAAAGAGAAAAAGGAACAAGCAAGAATATATATGAATCGGCAAACAACTGTGGATATCGGCTACACATGTCTGCTTCGGTCTCCCAAGTGGCCTTTTCAATAGGACAGTTCCTCTACTGTACCTTTACTGATGCAATCTCCTTAGTCTTTAATTTTTGGACATCTCTATCAAGAATAGCAATAGGTTCTTCTTCATAGAGAGGTTCTCATCTAGAAAAACTGCATCCCAATAAAAACTGTTGTTATTATCACCATAAAACTTTTTCAACATAGAAACAAGGAATAAGGGGTGAACTCACGACAAACTCGGAGGCAAGGCCATCATATAAGCCATCGACCCCACATCCCTTAAAATCTCAAACTATCCTATATATCTTGGACTAAGATTACCCCACTTTCCAAAATTCATAACACCCTTCATGGGTGGCACCTTGAGTAAAATTTGCTCACCTTCTATGAAATGCATGTCTCTTATCTTTCTATCCACATACTCTTTCTGCCAGCTTTGAGCCAAAAGCTTATCTTAAATAAACCTTACCTTCTCCATCAAATCCTTCAAAAGTTAGTACCCTGAGGTTTCTCATCAAATCCACCAAACCACCCAATTGGAGATCTATATCTCCTCCCATACAAAGCCTCAAAAGCAGGCATGTCAATGCTTGAATGATAACTATTGATATATGCAAACTCATCCAAAGGTAGGAACTAATCCCAATAACCTCCAAAAGCCATCACACACGCATGGAGCATGTCCTCAAACATCTGGATCATCCACTCAATCTGTCCATCAGTCTGAGGGTGAAAGGTTGTACTCAGATTCAATTTAGTACCCAACTCTTCATGCAATTTATGCCAAAAGTTAGAGGGTAAACTACGTACCCCTATCAGAAATAATAGAAATGGGAACCCCATGTAGTCTGACAATATCCTTGAGATAAATTTTAGCCAACTTAGTTGCATTAAAAGTCACCTTCACCAGAATGAAGTGTGCGGACTTAGTCAGTCTATCTACCACAACCCAAATCGAGTCATAATTCCCCAAAGTCTTGGGAAGATCAATTGTGAAATCCCATGGCTATCCTCTCCTATTTCAATTCAGTAATGGGCATCCTCTGAATAGTACCACCATACTTTTGAAGTTCATACTTCACCTATTGGCAATTCTGACACTTAGCCATAAAATTAACTATATCACACTTCATTCCACCCCACCAATAATGTTGCCTCAGATCATGGTACATATTGGTTACACCAAGATGTATGGAATATTTCAAAATATGCACTTTAGCAAGTATAGTATAAATCAAATCATCAACTCAGAGCATACAAACTCGCTCCTTAATCCTTAACACACCCTCATCATCAAGAATGGTCTCTTTGGTGTCATTTTGCAATACCTTGTCACAGAGTTTACTCAACTTTGCATCCTTGAACTATCTAGCCCTGATTAGATTAAGAAATGTAGACGTCACTTCTATACAGTCTAGAAACCCACCTTTCTCTGACACCTCAAGTTACATGAAGTTGTTAGCTAGAGACTGAACGACACCAATGACATGAAGTTACATCAAGTTACCCTAAGAACGACACCAATGACAACCAAAATTCACACCTAAAATATTTGGCATAAATTTGTTTCTTCTAAATCAAACACAACACAATATGCAAGTGATCGTCATGTCTCTCCCTGCTCTTATAGTACTCAAGAATATCATCAATAAAGACAATTATGAAGGAATCAAAGTATGGATTAAAAACCTCATTCATTAAGCCCATAAAATAAGCTAGGGTGTTAATCAACCCAAAGGACATCCAAGAACACATAGTGCTCATATCATTGGCATAAATCTTTAATTGATGATACTTGAACCTCAAATCAATCTTGGAAAATACAAAAGCACACTGTAACTGATCGAAAAACCATCTATGTAGGGAAAAAGCTACTTGTTATGAATTGTACCTTATTCAACTATTGGTAGTCTATGCACATACGTTGACTACAATTCTTTTTCTTAACAAACAGCACTGGAGCACCCCATGGAGAAGCACTAGGGTAGATGAATCTCTTATTAGCAATTCCTGCAACTGGGCCTTTATCTCCCTTAGCTCAGCCAGTGCCATCCTATAGGGGGAATAGAGATGAGACAAGTGTTTGGCTCTAAATCTATACTAAAATCAATGCCATGAGCTGGTGGCATACTAGGCAAATTAGCCGAAAAAACCTCTAGGAAATCAAACACCACCGAAACTGACTCAATAGAAGGGACCTCTGCACTAGTGTCCAAAAGATGATCTAACAAAGCCCAACACCCTTTCTCAATCAACTTCCTGGCATGAATAAAAGGGATAAGTCTCATAGGAGCAGGATTATAGTCACCCTCCCACTGTAGCCTATCTCTCTTTAGCATAGCCAATTTTACTGTCTTGGCATGACAGTCAAGAATTGCATGGTATTAAGATAATCAACTCTTTCCCAAAATGATTTCAAAACACACTATGTCTAAGATCACTAAATCCACCCAGTTTGGAACCCCATAAATAATAAAGAACAAGCACGATATACCTAATCAACAACAACCAAATCCCTAACTAGGTTGGACATATGCACATGAGTATCGAGCATATCACACACCATATCCAACCCCATAACAAATTTAACAGAAACATACAAGAATATGAAACTAGGATCAAATAAAATAGTGGTCATCTGATCACAGACAAGAATAGTATCTATGATAACCGCTTTAGATGCCTCCATCTCAGGCCTACCTAGAAATGCTTAACATTAGTCTTTATCTCTCATTTGTGCACTGCCTTTGTCATACTGACACCACTGCAATCTGCGTGCCCATTACCTTGGTTGGTTTGGTTGCCACCTCTACCCATCAAGTAACCACTACGCCCACCCTATGGATGACCTCTACCATTAGCTTCATCTCTCTTACCTATTGGAACCAAGGCTCGGGGAGCCTAATGTTGGTTCGACTTACCCAACTACCTATTATTAGAACAAAATCTCTGAATGTGACCAACCCGACCACACTCATTAACACATATAGTCTAGGGTGGGTCATTAAGATGATGACAACAAAGTTAGATAACTACCAAAGTCTGAAAATGGCTAGCTAGCCCCTGACGAACCCCTAGTAGACACCTGCATCATAGATTGAATAGGTAGGGTAGGGTATTCTTGGAAACCCTGACCCCAAGAATAAGAACCACTATTATTCCCCATTTTTGGGCATTTTGTCTCACACCCTCTACCTTTTTAACAAAATAAACCATCTCTTATAAAGACTTACCAGAAGATATCCTCTGAAGTGTAGAAATCTAAAGACTAGTATTCAATCCCTTGACAAAATGATGAATCCTCTCTTCCTTAAAACTAAGCAACTGTGAAGAATATCTAGAAAGGAATGAAATTTGGCCTCATAGGCCGTAAATAATATACTCCCCTACTTAAGATTAGTGAACTCATCCTTTTTCCTATCCCTCAAGGTACGAGGCACATACTTTTTTAGAAAAATAGAATAAAACTGAGTCCATGATAATGGTGGCAAACCGGCTGCCCAACACTCTACGTAGGCTCTCAACCATATCTTGGTATCTCCCTAAAACTAAAAAGTCATGAACTCAACCCAATATCTCTCTACTACTCCCATCTTATGGAGTTTAGTAATAATCAATCATGAACTCATAGGCATTCTCAGACTTGGTGTCATGAAAAATAGGAGGCTTCATCTTTATAAATTTGTAAAATAGATCATGCTCATCTCCAGTCATTACCGAACCCACTACCTTTAACGAGAAAGCACCCATTTTTAATGCCGCATCCATTTATTAGAGCCATGATAGCAGCATGTTGCACTCCCAAATGCTGAAAAGTAAGAATTATGGGTGTAACCCTAGTATCGACCAACCCACCCAAAAAGTTCAATTTCTGTTGGATCATACAGAAGATATCTAAACTGGAGCTGTACTACCTAGAACTGGTGCTCCTTTGGCTTAAACCTCTGTTTCCTCATTCTCTACAAACTTTAAAACATCCTCAAATAGGTGTGAGTCTTCTTTCTCTACCTTCTCTTACTGACTTTTGTCCTCTGCCATGAACAGTAGCCCCAGTGGCTAGTTTGGGCACCTCTACTCTAGCTTCGTTGGCTCATGTTCATACCACCTGTGAGAATAAGAATGAATAAAGTTAGCTACCAATTTGGATCAAAGATACATATTAGATAGAAGTAATAGCATGAAAGAAAGAAGAAATTAACTTTTTCCTAGTGCTCTGTAGCCTCTCATAGAAAAGTACAGGTATCTCCATATCATTTTGCAAGACTCTACTAGACATGCTATTGTATGACGACATTAATGAACCTAGGGCTTTGATACCAACTTAGTCACAACCCAAATGGTGGTGAGTGGTACCCACACTAATCCTCCAGTGGCAGAACCATCTAACCCAAAACTTAGTCCAAGTACTTAGCCATATTTAAGATAGAATATCAACCAATCAATAATAATGATAAATATCTCAATGAAACCAATAGATAGATATAAAAGTGTGGAAAATCAAACTACCTATTACGACTCCCAAGGACCCAAAAGTCATCATTTAAGAACTTTTAAACAAAACAAATGTCTAAGATAAATATCCAAAAACTAAAATAAAAATAAGAATATCATTGTCCGAAAGAATAAACATGATCTACTGGGATGATTCACAGCAGCCTAAAGATAAGTGATCACCCTTGGATTAGAACTGATGGCCACACGCTAGAGGTGAGGTCTCATAGGAGTCTCTGGAACACAGCTTGCGTTCAACAAAAGAAGAGTATAGGTAGTATCACCTACAAAATCTAGTGTACTGTTAGGTATCGTCGGCCGACTTAGCCCAGACCCACATATATACATAAATCAAATAAAAGTAAACAAGTATTTAACATATAGCAAATGATCATATCCCACCTACACCAACCTTAACTATATCACTGTATCACAGCAACAACAACAAGTGTAATGTTTGCATTAAGAGAATCTAGGTCCACTCCAATACCATAAGTGTAATATTAATATGGTATTATCAACACAATATCTATCTCACAAGAGTAGTCTAATGCTACCTCGATCACCATAATAAATCATGCATAATATATGAAATAAGTAACAAACCTCATGGATGTAAAGAATGCATCACAAATACCACAAGTATCAACTCAATTTTGTACACACATATGCTAAGGGACTAATTATGCCCAAAAGTCATGACCTACAGTGTCACGACCCAAATTAATAGATAATGAGGGCACCTACTCTAATCCACCTAGATAGGAGAACCCCTTATCACCCTTTAAGAATATACGCAGAAGTCTTAAATAAACAACAAAATACGAATCCTTATTACTAAAGATTTTACAAATATTAAATGCAGAATGAAAAATACCCCAAGGACCCAGTATAAACAGTTACAAGAGCTTCTAAACAAAAGAAAGATAAAAACTGGACACAGCTTCCACCATAAAGGAGAGGAGTAGAAGCTGATGAAGATCACTATCTGTGCCAAGCATGAAACAGATACTGATTCCTGTAACCAGACTATACCCCAAAAAGGGTATAGCAAGAGTAGTATCAGTACAAACAACACATACTGGTAGGTAGCATCAGCTGACCAGGGATATATCACGTAAAAAAGATATAGAAATCGCAGAAAGAATTCATGACAACTTATATAGTAATTCAATCCACATCACTTTCTTACACTTGTGTTACCTAAGAGTATTCCATTCTTATTCCTGCTGACTTAGTAGTATCTAATCCATTACTAGTGTCAATGTATACCACTGACATCCCTTTATACCTTTCACACCTAATCTCACTAATCATACATCACTCTTCACATTAAATCTCATCAATTATAACTCTTGCTTGCTTAATCCCAATAGTTATTATAAGACAATTTGTATCAATTAACCTCAATAATAAATGAGCACAATAACCATAACCTAGTAACAAGTACAACCATGAACACTTAACAATTACTTCAAATATATATATATATACACACACACACACACACACCATTTAGCCTTTCTCAAACAACACCAAATATTCTAGTCAAGTGTGGTCAATAAAGACATTACCAAGTCAAAACCCTGCCTATCAATCATTAACCCAGTCCTCAACCATGACTCAATAATATACAAGTCCACAATCCAAACATGAGAATAACAAGAGCAAATATGTTAAGCACTTGTCAATTTAACCCGAATCAACTCAAGAATCCCAAAATAATAATAAAGCACATAATCCTCGATTCACTCATGGAACCATCACACGCACCTGAACCTTGTACATACATGCTAAGGGCCTTGTGATTGCCCACTAGTCATGACTAGCAGGGGACCAGCTTTGTCCATGTACCAAAACCCCGACATCAAGTACCTGCCAACCTTATTCCACCAAATCCTGTGAAGATGTCCAAATACTGGTACATCCCATAAATAACCAATAGAATATCGCAGCAATCACAAAAACAATGATAACAACCAACACTTGTAACAACCACAAGCTTTACATATAAATTCATTGAATGTAATTACACATAGAATATCATTTAACAAATTCCTTCCTTAGGTATTCATTGCAACAACAGACAACCACCCAAACACTTGGTTAACACGATCTAATCATTTCAGGTATACAAGAATCATACTTTAACACACCAAATCACAAGTAGATATGAATCATTTGGTTTCATTAATTTAAGCATGTCCGAAAGTCAATCCCTGGCTTATTCAAGTAAGCATTATCAAGCCATATTTATTAAATTCAAGTACTCATTTTAGAAGTGCACATTTAACCAAATAGAGTCTAAACTCTAGTTCAACATTCATAAACCCATTCACTAATCCAATCCCCCTTTATTCATATCGAAACTTGAGGTTTTCTATTAGCTAGCAACCTCTACATTCAAGTCATTACTAGGTTCAAGACCTACTCCATCAGCCAAATCATTCAACTTTATTCCACTTACAATCTAGCTTTAGTCATACACCTTTATACCTATTACTTCCTAACCCTTAGCCTAACTTAACTTTAGGATCTTAAGTTATGTCACCTCTTCCTCATATCATAATCAGTTCTCATCACTAACTTTAAGCAAGATTATCCCATATTTCAACCACACATAATACCAAGTTCATCTTTGTTTGGTAATTAGGCTAAATCACTAAATTAACCTGATTGTCTATATTTACATAATTCACATTATAATACACCTGGAGTCAAGCAAATATAAAACACCTATAAAGGATTCATACATTAACACAATGACACACCGTTAGGTCCTTATGGCATTAAATCCATATTTTATCCACCCAAACTCCATTTTCGCAAGCCTAAGAATGATTTGTCCCGTCAAATCTATATTATGGATATGATTTCTAACCACAGTTTACTACTCATAAACCATAACCTACCTGGGCGCCAAGCTACTACAACACGTAAGCTATATCACGAATGATCCTCCTTCTTCTTCACATTTCTGAAAGCTAATCATCTAACAAACAACAATTATAAGAGTAATTAACAAACTACTCTTCATACAAATACTTTGAAAATTCAAACCCACTAGTTCTACCGTTGATTAAGATCTACAAAATTACCCAACTATATTTTCTCTTTGAATAGTATGTCCGTAACTATTAACATTCTTTCTTATCATTTTTTAGTCCTAAAATGATAGATTAATTTTTGCAACTCTTTTAATCAGTACCTTCAAATTTCATTCTAAGAAAATAAAAAATACTAGGATTTATTCCGTTTGTGGCCATCAATGGAGTTTTAGGCTAAAGGTTCCACTTTTATTGAATTCAAGGTACCCAACTATCAATTTTCATTTTTTGAACCTTGATTTCATACTAGAAAGAGTAAATTTACAATCTAAACTCAAATCTAGGTGAAAATACATACACCCATAGGTTTTTTTCCACAAATTCATGAACTAAGGGTTCTAAACCATAAGAATTTCACCATAGATTCCCCATTCTAGTGATTCTAGGAGATAAACGGATTAATTAATGTTAATAAAAAGTAAAAAAATCTTACCTCAATGAAGGATTTCCACCCAAACCAAGAGAAAATTGCCCCTCTAGGGCTGAGGAATGAAATTTTGAATTTGGGGGCTGAAACCCATCAAAATAAGGTTATCTCAGCTTTTCAACACGGACAGTCTTCAGTAAAATGATCATAACTATTTACTCAGGAAGAAGATTGATAAACGATTGGTTTCATTGGAAAGAAGATACAGAGATATTTAATTTGGTGGGTATTGCGCCCCCTAACTCTTTATATTCTAGGATAAATGCTCATTTGAAGTTGACCCTAGTTTAATCTTAGCCCAAAACTAAATCGGTAAGGACACTTTCAACTCAACCGTGTGCTAGGGATGACCTTAGTACATATCAAATGCACTCCCATACTAAAGAATTATTCCTAAAACTTATTACGAATGAGAAGCACATGCCTTTACCAGGATGTTTTCAGTAATGGCAGAACCAGTTGTTACAACAGATACCAATTTACCATCCATTCATCCCCGAACAGGCATTGAGTGAAGAGGAGCATGAGGTCAGAATTAGAAAGACACTACTTTTGTAGTTGATTATGCAGCACCTTACTTACCTACTCACTATCGTTTATCAACTAAATCACCCTTGCCTTTTCCCAAAATGGGTTTTTGAAATAATGAAATGTTTTGGAAAAAATTCTAATAAAATATGATTTACCCCGCTATAGCGACATACATCGCTATAGCAACATTGCTATAGTGGGACCTGCCGCTATAGCGATATTGATCGGGTATGACCGTCACTATAGTGGGACTTTTTTTTCTTTGGAGCATGTTGATGTGCACATCACTATAGCGACTTAGGTAAGGCAGAATGTTGGGAATCCTACCAGATTTTGCTTTTTCACAACACACCTTCAACAGATGATATTTCGGACTAACCCCTTTATGTTAAATGCTATATTCGGAGTTCTACTAACCCGAACTCCATTTTGTAAGTTTCTGTGGGATACTATGTCCCTCATATATAATGATATAACCATAATTTCATCAACCACTACACCTCTAGACACCAAATATCTCTAAACCACACAAAACCAAATTTTTTGTCGAAAGCCACCCTAGCCTGATCTTAGGGAAACTCTACCCAAGCACTTACACCCTAACCGATGCTATAGCAAACTTATCATTACCAAACACTTACACCATATTTTTCCCTCGATACATCTACTTTATGACTCTTTTTCACACCTCCATGATCAACACATAAGAATAGATCAAATAGAGTACAACCACTACCCAACACACCAATATGGGTTTCATTAACACATGGATTCTCCACCACCACTTACATTAGTCTATTCGACCCTCAACTAAGGATCATCAATCATAATCAAGTTATCTCATTGCAAGGACCCTAGCAATTCAATTATACCATTCCCAAGGGATACTATTAGTTGATAATTATTGTCATATAATAAGCATATAAGCAATGTCCAACAATAATAAGTCAATGACAAATCATTTTATTAATTAATACATGGGTGACTATTTCTACCAATAGACAACCATAATCACTATTTCATAAATACCAGAGAACTTGGCCCACCATAATCTCATGATTTCCTCATCAACTACACTTTATCATCACAATGCAAGTAGTTACTCAATCAACAGTAAAAACCACCAAGTCAAATAAAGTCTGATGTTCAAATATATATGTTAGCTCAAACAAACAACATCACATATATCAAACATTTAACTTTCATGCCAAGGGCTACCCTATCCACCCTTTCATTTGCTTAACCGACAATCCAATCATCAGTTAAACCTTCAAGTTATCACAAAATTCAAAACCAAAAAAAATTTTCCTTAAGTCACAATCATGAATTACCACAAAAATTTTCTTACTGCAATTCCCGTTATCAAGCAATAATAGCCCTTTGTCCATGGTACTTATTCACATACCAACCATTTGAAACATAAGTTTCCATAATCATATACCATTTTTCCCTTACCATTTTACCAATGATTAGACCATGCCCAGCATTTAGCATACCATTTTCATTAAACTACATAGCAAATAATTTCCTTTAACTATCAACATATAACTAAGTTACCACCTTTTATAATTTCCATAATTCACACAAGTCAATCAACCACAACTAATATAAGCATCAACTCCACCAAACTTAAACACCAAATAAAAACTCCATGATACTACCAACAAGACAAGCAACAAACCTACTCAAATTCCTTCACACACCATAAAGTGCACAACAACTTACAATTGTTACCTATCACGGTTCATATTTAACCAAACAACTTAAAATCACAATCACATCTTATATTACACCAAAAAAGTTATAACTAACCAGTTTCATCATAATTCATATGACAATCATAAGTTCCAGCCCTTATAGACAAATGACAATTGGAAACAACTAGATTTCAATTGCAAACTCCTCAAGATACCAATTGGAACCAACTAGATTCCAATTATGACTGTAGAGATACCAATTGGAAACGAGAAATACAAATTGGATTCAACCAATACAAGCAACTATACAAACACAAGAGGAAAGAAAAAAGTGTAATAATTTCCTAGAATGCTTTATAGCTTCCCGAAGATTAGATGTGGACGTCAACACACCAATCCGTAGGACTTTACTCGACATTTGCTCTTGTACTGAAAGACTGGTAACTTAGGCTCTGATACCATATTGTCACGACCCAAATTACCAGATCATGAGGGCACCTACTCTAATCCACCTAGATAGGAGAACCCCTTACCACACTTTAAGAAGATACGCAGAAGTCTTAAATAAATAACAAAATACTAAACCTTATTACAACAAATTTTACAAATATTGAATACGGAATAAAAACTACCCTAAGGACCTAGTCTAAATATGAACAAGAGCTTCTAAACAAAACAAAGATAAAAATTGGACACAGCTTCCACCATGAAGGAGGGGAGTAGAAGCTGATGAAGATCACTATCCGTGCCAAGCATGAAATAGTAACTGATTCCTGCAACCAGACTATACCCCAAAAAGGGTATAGCAAGAGTAGTATCAGTATAAACAACAAGTACTGATAGGTATCATCGATCGACCAGGGTTAGATCACATAAACAAAATATAGAAATCACAGAAATAAAGCATGACAACTTATATATCAATTCAATCCACATCACATTCATGTACTTGTGCTACCTAAGAGTATTCCATTCTTATTCCTGCAGACTTAGTTTTTTCTAATCCATTACTAGTAGTCAATGTATACCATTGACATCCCCTTATACCTTTCAAACTTAATCTAAATAATCATACAACACTCTTTACATTAAATTTCATCCATTATAACTCTTTCTTTCGTAATCCCAATAGTTATTATAAGTTAATTTGTTTTAATTAACCTCAATAATAAATGAGCACAATAACCATAACCTTGTAACAAGTAAATCCATGAACACTTAACAATTACTTCAATTAAATATATATACCGTTTAGCTATTCTCAAACAACACCAAATAGTCCAGTCAAGTGTAGTCAATAAAGACATTGCCAAGTCAAAACCATGCCTATCAATCATTAACCCAGTATACAACCATGACTCAATAATATCTAAGTCCATAATCCAAACATGAGAATAACAACAATAAATATGCAAAACATTTGTCAATTTAACCCGGATCGACTCAAGGATCCCTAAATAATAATAAAGCACATAATCCCCGGTTCACTCATGGAATTGTCACACTCACCTGAACTTTGTACATACACGCTAAGGGTCTTATAGTTGTCCACTAGTCATGACCTGCAGGGGACGAGCTATGTCCATGTACCAAAACCCAGACATAAGTGCCTGCCAACCTTATTCCACCAAATCCCGTGAAGATGTCCAAATACCGGTACATCCCATAAATAATCAATAGAATATCACAGTAATCACAGAAATAATGATAACAACCAACACTTGTAACAACCACAACCTTTACATATAAATTCATTGAATGCGATTACACAAAGAATGTCATTAAACAAATTCCTTCATTAAGTATTCATTGCAACAATACGCAACTACCCAAACACTTGTTCAACTCGAGGTAATCATTTCAGGTAAACAACAATCATACTTTAACACACCAAATCAGAAGTAGCTATGAATCATTGGTTTCATTAATTTTAGCATGTCCGAAGGCCAATCCCTGACTTATTCAAGTAAGCATTATCAAGCCATATTTATTAAATTCAAGTACTCATTTTAGAAGTGCTCATTCAACCAAAGGGAGTTTAAACTCTATTTCAACATTCATAAACCCATTCACTAATCCAATCCCCCTTTATTCATATCGAGACAGGGGATTCTGTTATTAGTTAGCAACCCCTACATTTAAGTCATCTCTAGGTTCAAGACCTACTCCATTAGCCAAATCATTCAACTCTATTCAGCTTACAATCTAGCTTTAGTCATACACTTTTATACCTTTTACTTACTAACCCTTATCCTAACTTGATTTTAGGCTCTTCAGTTATGTCACTACTTCCTCATACCATAATTAGTTCTCATCACTAACTTTAAGCAAGATTATTCCATATTCCAACCACGTATAATTCCAAGTTTACCCTTTTATGGTAATTAGGCTAAATCACTAGATTATGAGCTCACACAATCTCCTTATCATCTATATTCACATAATTCATATTACAATACACCATGGAGTCATACAAATATAAAACACCCATAAAGGATTCATACATTAACATAATAATACCCCATTAGTATGTTATTGCATTAAATCCATGTTTTATCCATAACTCTATGCCCGTAGGCCTAAGCATGATTTTTCCCATGAAATCTATATTAAGGATCTGATTACTAACCACAGTCTGCTACTTATAAACCATAACCTACCAGCGCGCCAAGATGTTATAATAAGTAAGCTATATCACGGAAGATCCTCCTTCTTTTTCATGTTTCCAAAGGCTAATCATCTAACAAACAACAATTATAAGAGTAATTAATAAACTACTCTTCAATAAAATACTTTGGGAATTCAAACCCCCTAGTTCTACCCTTAATTGTGGTTTACAAATTACCCAAGGGTCAATTAACCATAAAATAGTTCCTTCAAGCTCAACCCAACTCCATTAATGGAGTTTTAGGCTAAAGGTTCCACCTTTATTGAATTCAAGGTCCCAAACGATCAACTTTCATATTTTTGAACCTTAGTTTCATACTAGAAAGAGTTAATTTACAATCTAAACTCAAATCTAGGTGAAAATACATACACCCATACGTTTTCCCCATAAATTCATGAATGTAGGATTATAAACCACAAGAATTTCATCATAGATTCCCCATTCTAGTGATTCTAGAAAATAAATAGATTAATCAATGTTAAAAAGAAGTAAAAAAATCTTACCTCAACGAAGAAATTCCACCCAAACTAAATGAAAATCACCCCTCTAGGGCTTAAGAAGGAAATTTTAGAATTTGGGGGCTTAAACCCATCAAAATAAGGTTATAAACTGTTGTTACGTCTCTATAGTGATGTGCACATCGCTATAGTGACGTGTACGTCACTATAGCAACCTGAACCTGCTACGGCACCCTCAGTTTTTCAGCACGAATAGTCTTCAGTAAAAGGATCATAACCTTTTACTCAGGAAGCGGATTAACAAATTGCCGATTGCATTGGAAAGAAGACTTAGAGATCTTTAATTTGGTGGGTATTGGGGCCCCTAACTCTTTATATTCTAGGAGAAATTCTCATTTAAAGTTGACCCTAGTTTAATCTTAGCCTGAAACTAAATCAGTAAGGACCATTTCAATTCAACCTTGTGTTGAGGTTGACCTTAGTACATATCAAATGCACTCCCATACTAAATAATTAATTCTAACACTTATTATGAATAATAAGCACATGCCTTTATCATATATATTTTCAGTAACGATGAAACCGATCGTTACATACAGGGGACAAGCTTCATCCATGTACCATACTAGCATGGTACTCAACCCTCCGAATATTAATAAATAAGTAATCTAGACCAGTGTGGTACCTGACCCTCTGAATATCACAATATAATGAAATTCAATCACTATCACCCAAGATATATCACAGGCCACCAATAATTCAACTACGCAATTTATCATCATAAAAAACTTAGTCAATTTCACTGTAATTCAACATATGATATTAAAAGCAATAATAACCAACTCATAAATCACAAGCATACCCAAAGGAAATTAGCAAACATTTAATTTATGAATATGCATGACATCTAAAATCAAGTATACAACTAAAATAGAAACCATAAACTACCTCAAACAAGAGTCCAAATGCAACTACTTCGCAAGAGCCTTTCCTTTCCTTGAAGCTTTAGATAGTTCTTGGTGCAAAAATAATAAATAAGGAGTAATAAAAAATCTTCCCTTCTATTATAGGAATTAGGGACCAAAACCCACTGATTTTACCCTTGTTCATAGCCTAAACTATTAATTCTAGGCTTTCACCCATTAATTCACCCTAATTCCCCATAATCCATTTTAAAGGGAAGTAATTCTATGCTAAGAGGTATAATCAAACAACCTAGAACCATTATCAAGTAATTTTAGGACTAATCATAGGAAATTTCCACTAATTCATCAACTTAGGGCCTAAGCCCAAGATATTCACCATAAATCCTTATTCTAGTGAGTCTATAGATTAAATGAATTAATCTATGTTAGAATGGTATATTAATCTTACTTCAAAGATGAAAATCACTGATATAAATAGGAAATCACCTCTCTCGAGCCTTAGGTCAAGTTCTTTGGATTTTAGGGAGAAATAAGGTCAAAAATTTGGAAACTTAGCATATTAACTATTGATGGCCAGTGTAGCAGGCACATGACCATTACAGTGGTCTCATTATCGTGAGCAGCATCCTACTATATTAGTCCCAAATAATTTATTATCTACCACTACAGTGGTGAGGGTAAATGCCAGAGACTTAGGGAATATTTCTAGAGTTCCCCCATTTCCCAACACACACCTGAAGTATGATAACCTAGAATTATTCTATCATGAAAAATGCCATAATCTGAGTTCTATGAATCTATTTCTTATTCTATCAAAATATAACCTCAAAACCATCAAAGGATACAACAAGGATACAAATGATCTCTAGTAAACACAATACCATATTTATGTCAGAAACCACCTTATCTTGATATTTTAATAGCTCTCATCTAAGGGAAAACTCTACCCGGGCACTTACACCCTTACAAATGTTATAATGATGGGTCATCCTGAAGCATTTGTTTAACCTTGAGGTAGGCTATGGTTTACTTTTATACATACTTTACTCTACGAAATTGTGTATGGTATAAATTACATATGGGGTAAGGGTTAATAGGATAGGCCTAAGATCATTTTATCAATACCACCATTCATGGACTTCTTAGGGGATCTTAGAGAAGAATATTAGCTTGAGCCTCAGTCCAGAATGCTTGTTGTAGTGTAGGATTATATTAGGAATACATGTATGATTTCTATGGTTTTATGATTAGGTTAGTGATCCTTAGAGTAGGTTTAGGATAGTACCTCGTGATAACGTTGGTATTCCTCAGTCAATTCTTATTAGAATCATGTTTACTCTTGCTTATTCTCATTCTCCATATTTATTTTAAATACAGTAATGTTGGTGGGCCTGAGGCAATAGATATGACTTTGTTAGTTTCTAGGTTAGTGTTACCTTGCTCTGAAAGGCGATGATACTTATTTCTATATACTTGTACAATTATGTACTTATTATTTGTATACTTTTGATGATATGCATATCTTCACATGTGCACATACATGCATTATTGTATGGTTCTATGGAAAAACATTGATTTATGCTTTTAAAAGGAAAATAGGGTAATCGTACCACCCTTACTATTGATTGAAGGCTTTAAAAGACTAAAATGTACCATCTTTACTACAGAGTTTTGGGAGATGTAAAGGATTTGTAACACTTTTTATCACTGATTTTCTCTACTATTTTTCTTAAAAAGGATTCATCCTAATTAAAATAGATAAACCTGGATTTGAAAAGAAATAGTACTATCTTAAAAGTTTAGGCTGATAAGGATTCTAGTCCATCTCTAGTTTATTTACTACTTATTACTAATTATCATTAGAAGCCCTGATTCGAGACTGGGCAGTGTATATGGATATTACAAGTCCTTTATGGGTCCTTCTTTTATGAGCCAAAGATATTGGAGGAGGAGTAACCCATGGGTACTTTCTTTACGAGCCACAGATGCCGGAGGAGAAGTATATACTATTGTTTGAAATGGTATTCATCTCATATTTCATCACATGATTTCCATTTCACTCATCTATTCATATGCACTATTTATTGCCAGTATTATTTGTTGTTTGTACTGTCTTGCTTATGGGAGTTGGTTGGGTTATCGTTTGATTTTTGTACCTTCTAGGCTTAGGGGGGGCCTGCTTAACTTGTGAAAGGATAGTTACTTATGCTTTTACTCATTGATTAAATATGCCCTATTGGTACTTTTTCTAGTAGTTCTATATTTAGTGTTAGATTGCATTACTTCTCCTTCTAATTGAATAGGTACTCTGTATATATTATTTTTACCATCTTTAGTTTGATCCTTGACATGTTAGACTTCTCAATTAATTATTATGTGTAAATATCTCCTTTCATGCTCTGTTATATTACACATTATATGTTGAGCTCAGTCGACCTATGATGCCTATTAGGTACCATATATTTTGGTACTCATACTATACTTTTGTATCTTTTTTTGAATACCGATACGAGTACAGGTTTATGTCACTGATTCTGCTCGTTCGAGGGTCATTATATGGGATGGTGGTGATCACTTGGCATCTAGTTGCTTTCACATCTCTTTTATGTATTTAGTACCTGTATGTTGTATCTCTTATATAGACTTGTATTAGTGTAGTGCATATTCCCTTACTTAGTAGTTTTTGCACTGGTGACACCAGGTCCAAGGTTGGTATTCATTGTATGTTTTGTCTCTCTTGTTTTTGTTGGGCCCTTTTTGTATATTTTGACCTATTAAATATATACATATATATATATATACTTAGTCGCTTGTTATTCTTATTTTTTTTCTCTTTATTATCTATTGTCTGTTAAATTACCATTTATGGCTTGAGGGGTTTGGTTTACCTACTAGTGGGATTATAGTATTTGCCATCATGGCCTAATTTTGGGTCATCACAGATTGGTATAAGAGCCTAGGTTCACTGGTCATGCTGGTACAAGAGAAAATACCTAGCAAGGTCTTGTGGATTGGTATGATGACTTTTGTATCTTATCTTCGGGAGGCTATAAGGTATCCTTAGGAAAATTCCATCCTTGATTATTTATTGCGCGTCCTTGTTTCTATTGACCTCCAAGTCCCTCTTTTATTCCACTCTTTCTTGGATGGTAGAAGGAGATTATCGATTGGTGAGGATGGAACTCCTACACCTGTTGGTAGGGTCTCAGTCTAGGTTTAGGCTATGGAGTCTTTACTAAAGTCAAAGATTGCGATTGAGGATCTTCAGTATCAACTTGAGGTTTAGGGAATAGCCTAGGCTCTGGTAGGATTTGTGACCATTCTAGTTCTTTAGGATACCTATTTGGGGTTCTAGGTTGATTCAAGAGCATGTCATAGGCATAAGAAGTGCCCAGTACACCGAATGTTACCAAGGTTAAAGATGGGCTTGTGGGTATTCAACAGGGTTCTATATCAATTTTAGAGTATGAGATCAGGTTTTTTGAGTGGGTCATACATGCTTCCATGATTTTTGCTACAGAGCATGAGAGAGTGTAAATGTTTGTTAGAGGGTTGATTTTACCTCTCCATTTGGCATCTGAGCCTTTAGTAGTTGTTGGGTATCCTTTTCTTCAGGTTGTTGATCACATAAGGACTATAGAGTGGACATGTCTCAATACCTATGAAGGCACCAATAAGAGGACTCCCATCATGATAGTTTTAACAATACTTTGATTAGAAGTAGGGGTCTTTTTAATAGAGGTCATTATCACTCTCAGCCTAGCAGGCCTATGCAGGTAGTGCATTAAATTATTGATGGGTTCAAATGGGTCAAAGTGGTCAGAGCTCTTATTAAACATTATAGGGTTCTTGATATGGGTCTTTAGGTTGTGGTTGTAAGTTTGGATAATCAGGTTATTCACAACAAACTTATGCTAGCAGAGGTTGTTTTGATTATGGGGCACTATTCTAGGAAGTTCCCTAGTCATGAGTATGTCAAATAGCCAAGGTCAGCAGGTACTTCTTGCCATATCAGGTCTTTTAAGGCTTGTTATAATTGTGTGGAGAGTAGTCATATTTCTAAAGAGTGTCCTCAAAGTGGGATTACTAGGCAGTTAGTGCAACAGGTTCAAACCTCCAGGCCTCCTTCTCCATCAGCCAGAGGTGGTGTGCAGGGTATTAAGGGTGTTCTCTAGGGTATTAGATATAATTCTAAGTCAGGAGATGCAGGTGGTTGTACAGATACTCAATCTGAGGATTGACACAGTCAGTTATGTACTTCTTCGGGTAGGCTAGTGGTTGAGGCTTCAGATAAACCTATCACAAGTACAATTTTGATTTGTTATTATTGGGCTTATCTGTTACTTAATCAGGGGTCTCTAAATTCATACGTGTCTGCCTGCTTTGTAGGGTTGGTCTAGTGAGCTTTTGTTTGTGCCTATGTGTGTAAATATCCCCATAGGTGTTTTCTTTTAGTAA
This sequence comes from Capsicum rhomboideum, assembly GCA_031232105.1. Lineage (NCBI taxonomy): Eukaryota > Viridiplantae > Streptophyta > Magnoliopsida > Solanales > Solanaceae > Capsicum > Capsicum rhomboideum. The sequence continues at coordinate 147,643,091 of CP124714.1, read as the reverse complement.
ATTAAGTGGGTTGATCTTATGTTATAACTGCCTTAGGGTTTAGAACTTAGGTAGGTCTTATTATCTTAGACATGGTGTTGTCTAATGCGATTCTAAGGTTGGACCATTTATTTTCCTATCATGTTGTCCTTGGTTTCCTTGATTAGATTGCTACTTTGATTATGACGGAGAACCTTTAGATGGTGAGGTGGGAGGTAAATAGCAGTTGTCATGAGGGGTTATTTCATTTATTTAGGAAAAGAGGGTTGGTAGCAAAGGAATGTTAAGCCTTTCTTGATTATGTTCGTGATAATAAAGTTGGCATTCCTTTACTTCAGTCAGCCCCTGCGATTGGTAAGTTTGTTGATGTTGACACTACTAATATGCCTAGGTTTTTTGCCCAATTATAATCTTGGTTTCACTTTTGATGTTGAGTTTGATACTCAGTTCATTTCTTTTACATCGTACCGGATGACTTCAGTTGAGTGGAGAGAGGTTAAAAGATAACTTCAGGATCTTTTGAGTGTGGGGTTATTTGGCTTAGTGTGTCCCGTTAGGGTATTTACATTCGGTTTTATAAAGAAGAAAGGTGGTTCCTTGTGCATGTTAATTGATTAGCGATAACTGAAAAAGGTAACTATTGAGGATAAGAGTTAGGACTTGTGTAATGACCCTTTCTGTCATTACGGTATAGCTTAGCATTCCAAAATTTGGGTTAAAATTTTCCCCATATAAAGTTATAGAAATTTAAGACTAGGCTAGTCTTGGATGAATTCCAAGTGTGGTGTGGTCTAGAAAAATACATTAATGAATAGGCTGATGATTATATGATTTAAGATCATAATATAAGAGGTTAGGAAGTTTGTGGAAACTTTGGGAATTAAATATGGATTATTAGAACTTCGGATATAGCATTTAAAGTAAAAGGGTTAATTTAGGAGATTGAAATTTGGGAGTACGTCGTTAAATTAGCCAAACCCTGAGACTGTCTGAACATTCTGCCTGGCCTACGCCGCTATAGAGGGAGGCAGGCTGCTACCATGTGTCAGCTATAGCAGGAAATATCCCGCTATAGTAGAAGTCAATATTGGTTAGTCCTGCGATAGTGGGTAGATCCTGCTATATCAGGGGTGCTATAGCAAGAATTAAGTTGCTATAGCAAGCTACACGTGGTAAGTATCAGCTTTTAGGCTTAAATGTTATTTTCATTTCAAAACATTCAGAGGTCAAAATAGGGTGATTTTGGGCGAACTCCATCAGTTCCTAGCCAATTTTCATAGTTAAGGTAAGTTAATCCACCTATTTGACTAGATTTTCATTAATTAATCTATAGAATCCCTAGGTTTTGATTACGGTGGAGGAATTAATTTGACCTAGGTGGATTTTCTAGTGTAAAGTACTGAAAAGAGGTGTAAAGCCTTGGGTTTTATTCAAGGGTTGTCATGTTTTGATCACTATACCAAATTTTACTATTGTAAGTGTGAAATTAATGGAATTAAAGTGGAATGAAGGTAAAAAAAAAACCTACAATAAGGGTATGGTTCATGAATTTGACATTAGGGTTATGGTACTAGATTATAATCCTTATGATTGTTAGAACATTAGTTGACTAGTGATTTATATGTTACTTTTAGACCACAATTAAGCCAAAGCTTCAAGAAAAAGCAAGGCTCAAGTTTTTTAGAGCATTACAGGGCTTGGATTGAGGTAGGTGATGGTTCAATTGGAGTTAAAAACTCAAGTTGATTTATCTGTGCATGTTAACTGACTATTTGTATACTTGTTGCAATACATACTATTGAATGTTAAACTTGTTTCATGTATATAAAAGTTGGTTTGATCACCTATAATGTGATTATGTAAAAAGGTCTTGTTTGATATGCAAGTGTGGTTGAATTATCTCATTATGTGATCGTACATGTTACGGTACTGTTTGATGTTAGATATGAACCGGTAAAGGTTGATCATCATGGAATTAGTGGATTTCAGGAAGTATAAGGGTAGGGACATTAGAATAAGTGTGGTATAACACTTGGTTTGGGATAAAGGGGCAGACACTAGTTGCCTGGGTTATTTGGTAAATGGCCAGAGCTTGTCCCCTATAGGTCATGGCTAGTGGGAATATATAAGACCCTTAGCATGTGTGTACAATGCTAAGGGAGAGTTTTCTAGTTCCTTAAGTGAACCAGGATATATTATTATTTTGTTATTTTTAGATCCTTGTGTGGTCCGGGTTACCGATATGGTATTTGAACTAAGTTAGTGTTTGTTCAAGTACAATAAAGAGGTGTTTCTGACAATGTTGAGTTGTCAGTTTTAATGAGTTGTGGTAGTTAGGCGTTGAATATTATACTTGTAAATGATTCCTTTAACTACTTGATTGAAAGGGAATTTGTGATGAAAAGGTTAATTGAATGGATAATTGCTTATTCTTAATGGTTACAACTTGTTTACAAACTATTAGTTAAGTGTTCACATTTATTAAGTTGAGTTGGACTATGACCTTACTAGTACATAGTGGCTTTGAATATATACTACCCTGTGCTCTACTTTTGTTAAGTGTAGAGCATATTCCAGTGGCTTAGATGAGACCTCACTTCTAGACAGTGACCGACTTCTAATCCAAGGGTGAGCATCATCTTTTGAGCAGCCATGGATCCCTCTTGCATTTGTTCTTGTCCATTGTTTTTGGACACAAATAGTATTAGTTCTTTATTAGTTTCTTTCTGGGTTGTACCTATGGAATTATTCTAGTATATATTCTGGTATGATGACCTTCAGTTTCTGGGGGTGTTTTAGGTTTATGATGTTACTCCTCATTGTTCAATTAGACTTTTCCAGAGATTGTTTATTTAATATAGAACTAGTTTTGCTTGCATATATAAATGGTTAAGTGTTGGTAGTTGCTACTCGAGTTAGATGGTTATCCCACCAGAGGGTTAGTATGGGTACCACTCATAATGGGTTTGTATCGTGACAAAGTTGGTATCAGAGCCCTAGGTTTGTTATTCTCATTGTACCATAATGAGTCTAGTAGAGTCTTGTGGAATGGTATAGAGATATCTATACTTTTCTTTGAGAGGCTACAGGACTTTAGGGAAACTTCACATTCTTCTTTCTTTCATGCTATGACTTGATTCCAATTGGTATCAAGTGATCCAAATTGGTATCTGTCCTCTTCACTCTATTATTTCACAGATTGTGAATACGAGAGCAAATGGAGTTAGATCAGGAGCTCCCACACCAGTTGTTCCAACCATAGAGCCCCCAGTCAAAGATAGAATATGGGCGAGGTAAGGCAACACCCATCCCGGATAGAGCTCGTGTTGCAGCTAATCTAGCCAAGCAAAGATCTGAGTAGCATCCCTTATCTGAGGATCAATATAACAAGGTTATGAATGAGGATATTTAGAGTAGGAGGCTGTCGTACCATTTTTGGGAGGTGCAACACCTCCACAGTTATCTTTTAAGATGATTTAGCATGTCCTTGGTTTTTTTAGTGGGCTAGCCGCTAGTGGAGCCATGCCTACAGTGCTTGTTCACTCGCTTTTTGAGGTGCAGCATGCTACTACGGTAGCCTCTAAGATGGATGAGCTTTTTGGGATAGACATTTTTCCTCATTCAATATTGGGTGTTGTTATGACTTGGACTGAGCATGACATATTGTGTAAGCTCTTAAAGATGAAAACCCCATTTTTCTTTGGTTCTGAGTTAGAGGATACCTTCAAGTTTGTTATAGACTATCAGTAGAGGCTGTACAAAATAGGTATTACAGAGCAACATAGTGTAGAATTTTTTACCTTCTAATTATAGGGTGATGCTACGAAGTAGTGGAGGGATTATGTGGAGCATCGATCTTCAGTTTTACTGTTGTTGACATGGATTCAATTCCATACCCTATTTTTAAAGATGTATTTGACATGCACCTTGAGTGACAAGAAGAAGGATGAGTTTCTTACCCTTAAGTAGGGAAATATAACTATTGTAGCCTACGAGGCTAAGTTCCATACCTTGTCCAGATATGTCGTCCAATTACTTGAAACTAAAGAGAGGAGGATTTTCCTCTCTATGAAGGGTTTAAATACTGACTTGCAAGTTTTAGCATTACAGATGACTTCTTCAGGAAAAACCTTAAATAAGGTGGTGTATTTTGAAGAAAGTATAAGGAGTAAAAAAGGTTAGACATGCAAAGATGGCGGTAAAGAAGGCCCAAAATGCGATCAACTTTAGTGGATCCTACTCTAGAGGCCACAGTTCCCAAGCCTACCTAACACGTTTGATACATTCAGCTCTACTAGTTTCTACAAGGGATCTTTCAGAGACCACTCAGTAGACTTCAGGTGTGGAAAGATAAGGGGCTTCATATTCTTCTACTAATAGGCCTTTATTAGATTGAGCTTGTTATATATGTGGCAGTGTTGGGTATTTCAAGAGGAACTTGTCTAATAGAAGATAGTCGGGTTATCAGGATCAACAGCAGTACAGAGCTATGGTTCTGGATGGCAGAGAAGGTGTTAAAAATAGTAGATACCATTATCAGGTTAGGCATGGTGGTTATCATGTGGGTTGTGGTGGTATTTGGGTTGTGGTAATATACGTAGAAGTAGTTCACAATCTGCTAGGGAGGTTGCTCAGATTGATGATAGAGCCTATTGCTATGCCTTCCCATTCAAATCTGAGGCAGAGGCTTTAGATGTAGTCATTATAGGAACTATTATTTTTTGTGACTAGATGGCTTCAGAATTGTTTGATTCGGGTTCTACTCTTTCCTATGGGTCTGTTAAATTTTCCTTGGGATTATACATGGTTTGTGATATGCTTGATTCCTATGTTTATGTGTCTACTCTTATTGGGTATTCTGTAGTAGAGACCCAAGAGTATCATTCTTGCTCTATGATGTTTATAGGTTTTCAAACTTGGGTGGATTTAGTGATTCTGGATATGTTAGATTTTGACATTATTTTGGGTATGACTTAGTTGTCCCCTTATCATGCAATTTTGAATTGTAATTCTCATACTAGGACTTTAGCTAATCCAAGGATGGATAAGTTAAAATATGAAGGTGTTTATAAGCCTGATTTAGTGAAAATCATCTCTATCATTCATGCTAAAGGCTTAGTAGGAAGGGGTGTTCATCCTTCTTATTACACCTTCAGGACACTAGTACAGAGGCCCCATTTATCAACTTAGTTCTCGTGGTATGCGAGTTTCAGGAGGCCATCCCTACCGACTTGCCTAGTATACCTCCAAATCAGGATATAGACTTTTGCATTAATTTAGAGCTGGGCACTTGCACTATCTCTATTCCTCCCTATAGTATGGCTCTGACTGAGTTAAGAGAGCTTAAGACTCAATTGCAAGAGTTGCTTGATAAGGGTTTCATTCATCCTAGTGCTTCACCCTGGGGTGCTCGAGTATTGTTTATTAAATAAAGAATGGTAGTATGAGGATGTGTATAGACTATCAATAGTTTAATAAGGTAACCATCCGAAATAAGTACCCATTGCCAAGAATAGATGACTTGTTTGACTGGTTGTAAGGCACTTTCATGTTCTCCAAAATATATTTAAGGTTAGGCTATTATCAGTTGAAGATTTGGCCTAAGGATATTCCCAAAACAGCTTTCAGTACTAGTTATGGGCATTACGAGTTCTTAGTGATGTCCTTTGGGTTGACTAATATGTCGGCAGCATTCATGAGTTTGATGAATAGTATCTTTAAATCTTTCTTAAATCCATTTATTATTGTATTTATTGATGACATTTTGGTTTAATCTAAGAGTAAAGATAAGCATGCTAGACACTTATGCATGGTCTTAGACATTATGAGAGAGAAGAAGCTTTATGTGAAATTCTCTAAGTGTGAATTTTGGATGTCGTTCGTGCCCTTTTGGGGGCATGTGGTTTCTAAAAAGGTAGCAATAGTGGATCCCCAAAAGATTGGTGTTGTTAAGAGTTGGGCTAGGCCCATCTCTGTAACTGAAGTTCATAGCTTCGTGGGTCTAGATAGTTATTACCGAAGATTTGTCAAGAACTTTGCTTCCATTGCTACTCATATGACAAGATTGACTCAAAATGAGGTACCGTTTGTTTGGTCTGACAACTGTGAAGAAAGATTTCAAAAGCACAAGTCTCTTTTGACCACAGCTCTTATCCTTTCTTTGCTTGCTGAAGGAAAGGATTTTATAGTGTTTTGGAATGCTTCATGTTCTGGCTTGGGTGTTTTATTGATGTAGGATAAGAATGTGATAACCTATGTTTCGAAGAAACTGAAGTTTCATGAGAGGAATTATCCAACTTATTACTTGGAGCTGGCAGCAGTGATTTTTACACTCAAGATATGGAAACACTACCTTTATGGTGTCAAGTGTGAGGCGTCCACAGATCATCATTATTTATAGCATGTATTCACCAGAAGGACTTGAATCTGAGGCAAAAATGGTGGATGGAGTTACTAAAATATTATAATGTAACCATCTAGTATCATTCAGGAAAGTCTAGTGTGGTTGATGATGCATTGTGTAGAAAATTTGTAAGTATAGTGAGTCTACCTTATTTGAGAGTGACAAGACGACTATTAGCTAGAGAGATTCAAACTTTAGCAATGTGGTTTATACAGTTCGAGGTGTTAGAAAGGGGTTAAGTGTTAGCCAGTGTTGAGGCAAGACCAACATTCCCTGATCAAATCAAGGCTTAGCAATTTGAAAATGCAAAGTTGAATAATATTCACAACAAAGTGGTGTTTGGTAAGTCCACGTGTTTGTGTGCCTCGCGTTGATGATGTGATTCCTAGTTTACTTATAGAATCTCATGGTTCCAGATATTCTATTCATCCTGGTGCAATCAAGATGTATGGTGACTTGAGACAGATCTAGTGGTGGCTTCAATAAAGAGAGATATTGTGAAGTATGTGGCCAAATGTCAAAATTGACAATAGATGAAATATGAACACAAAAAGCCTGCAGGTTTGCTTAAGAGAATACCCATTCCTGAGTGGAAATGGGAGAGAATTTCTATAGATTTCGTGGTGGGTCTTCCTAAGACCTTGTGACAGTATGACTCAATTTGGGTCATTGTGGATAGGCTAATAAAGTCCACTCATTTCATTTAAGTTAAGATGAATTATAATTCGCAAAAGTTAGCCAAAATCTATGTGAAGAATATTTTGAGGCCACATGGGGTGTCAGTATCCATCATATCCGTTAGAGGTACGCAATTTATCTCTAAATTTTGACACAAATTGCATGAGGAGTTGGGCATAAAGCTTGATCATAGCACTATTTTTCATCCTCATACTGGCAGTAGTCTGACAGGACCATTCAGGTTCTGGAAGACATACTTCGAGCATGTGTAGCTGACTTTGGGTGCCATTTGGATTAGTTCTTATTGTTGTGCAAATTCTTGTACAACAATAGTTATCACTCTAATATTGACATGGCCCCATTCGAGGCTATTTATGGGATAAAGTGTAGATCACCCATAGGTTGGTTTGAAGTGGGTAATATGAAACCTTTGGATATAGACTTGGTAAAAGAGGTTCAAGAGAAGGTGAGGTTTATTCAAGAAAAGTTGTTGGTAGCCCAGAGTCTACAAAATAAGTATACTGATTGCAAGGTAAGAGACATATACTTTAATTCGGGTGCATATGTGTTACTGAAGGTGTCTCCCATGAAGGGAGTGATGCAGTTTGGCAAGAGAGAGAAGCTTAGCCCCAGTTATATTGGTCTATCTGAAAATCTTGATAATGTGGGTCCAGTGGCTTACAAACTTGCATTGCCTCCAAGCTTGTCAGGAGTCCATCCTGTGTTTCATGTCTCTATGTTTAAGAAATACAATAGAGATGGAAATTACATCATTCATTACGACTCAGTTTTACTTATTAAGAATCTTTTTTATTAAGAGGAGCCGGTAAAGATACTTGATTGGGATGTTCAGAAGTTGAGGACCAAAGAGATTAGATTCGTGAAAGTCCAGTAGAAGCACCATCCTATTGAGGAGGCTACTTGGGAGACTGAGTCAGACATGGAAACAAGTACCTTCACTTGTTGGAGGGCCAAGTACTTTCCCTTGTTAGTTTTCCCTTCTTCTCTTGATTTATCTTTCAGGGATGAACAATGGATAAATTGGTATCTATTGTAATGACCCTTTCTGTCGTTGCGGTATAGCTTAGCATGCTAAAATTTGGGTTAAGATTTTCCTCAAATGAAGTGTTAGAAATTTCAGGCTAGGCTAGTCTTGGACAAATTTTAAATGTGGTGTGGTCTAGGATAAATATGGTAATAGATAGGTTGATAATGATATGATTTAATATCATTTTTTGCTAGTTAAGAGGTTAGGAATTTTGTAGAAAATCTCAAAATTAAATTTGTGTTAGTAGAACTCCTAATATAGCATTTGACGTAAAGGGGTGAATTTGGGAGGTTGAAATCTAGGAGTGTATTGTAAAATTGGCCAAAAATTGGGATTGCTCAAACATTCTGCCTGACCTACACTGTTATAGGCTATAGCGGGAGGTAGGCCACTACCATGGGCCTATTATAGCGGGAATTATCCCACTATAGCAGATGTCAATACAGGTCAGTCCCGTGATACAAGCAGATCCTGCTATAGCAGGGCTGCTATAGGGGGAATTGCACTGCAATAGCAGGCTATGCACAGAAATTAACAGTTTTTAGGCTTAAACATTATTTTTATTACAAAAAACATGTTCAGACGTCAGAATGAGGCGATTGTGAACTCCATCAGTTCCTAGCCAATTTCCATCATTGAATACACCGATTTAAATATATTTTCATTAATTAATTATTAGAATCTCTAGGATTTGATCATGGTGGAGGAATTAAGTTGATTGAGGTGGATTTTCTAGTGTAAAGTAGTGAAAAGAGGTGTAAAGTTGTTCAAGGTTTTTTACGTTTTGATAACTATACAAAAATTTACTCTTGTAAATGTAAAATTGATGAAATTAAAGTGGAATAAAGGTAGAAAAAATCCTAGAATAAGGGAATGATTCATGAATTTGACATTGGGGTTATGGGATTAGGTTATAATCCTTAAGATTGTTAGAACATTTATTGACTAATGTTTTATATGTTGTGTTTAAACCACAATCAATCCAAAGCTTTAAGAAAAGGCAAGGCTCAAGTTCGTTATAGCATTACAGGGCTTGGATTGAGGTAGGTCATGGTTGAATTGGAGTTAAAAACATAAGCTGATTTATGTGTGCATGTTAACTGACTATTTGTTTACTTGTTGCAATACATGCTATTGAATGTTGAACTTGTTTCATGTATATAAAAGTTGGTTTGATCACCTATGATGAGATTATGTAAAAACGACTTGTTTGATATACAAGTGTGCTTGAATTATCTCATTATATGATTGTACATGTTATGGTACTGTTTGACATTGAGAGATGAACCGATAAAGGTTGATCGTCATGGAATTGGTGGATTTCAGGGAGTATAAAGGTGGGGATGTTGGAATAAGGGTAGTATAACACTTAGCTTGGAATAAGGGGACAGACATGAGTTATCTGGGTTATTTGGTACATGGACTAAGCTCATCCAGTGCAGTTCATGGTTAGTGGGCATATATAACATCCTTATCATATGTGTACATGTTATTATAGAGTTTGACGATTCCTTGAGTGAAGTGGGTTATATTGTTATTTTGTTATTTTTGGTTCCTTGTGTGGTCTGGGTTATTGATATGGTATTTGAACTGAGTTAATGCTTGTTGAAGTACAATAAAGAGGTGTTTTTGATAAGGTTGAGTTGTATGTAGTTATGAGGTTTGGTAATTGACTTGAGTTGAATATTGTACTTGTAGATGATTCCCTTATCTACTTGATTGCTTGGTTAATGTGAAATTGTGATAAAACGGTTAACTAAATGAATAATTGCTCATATTTCATGGTTACTAATTGTTTAAAATTGTTAGTTAACTGTTCATATTTATTAAGTTGAGTTGGCCGATGACCCTACCAGTACATAGTGGCTTTGTACTAATACTACCTTATGCTCTTCTTTTTATTGAGTGCAGAGCATATTCCAGTGGCTCAGACGAGACTTTATTTGTAGTCAGTGACTGACTCTTGATCCAAGGGTGAGCATCATCTTTTGAGCACCCATGGACCTCTCCTATATTTGTTCTTATCCGTTATTTTTAGACACAAACAATATTAGTACTTTATAAGTTTCTTTCTGGGTTGTACCCGTGGATTTATTCTAGTAGATGTTCTCATATGATCACCTTCCATTCTGAAGGCATTTTTGTTTAATGACGTTATTTTGCACCATTTAATTAGACTTTTCCCGAGATACTTTATTTAATATAGATCTAGTTTTGCTCGCATATAAAAATGGTTAAGTATTGGTAGCTGCTAGTTAGGTTAGATTGTTCTCCATAGGAGGGTTAGTATGGGTGCCACTCACAATGGTTTGGGTAGTGACATCTTGCATACTGATGATTTGTTCAACCAGCTTGAGGGTAAAACTATGTTTTCTAAGTTGATCTGAGTTCAGTATTCCATCAGTCTAGGATTTGGGTCATGGGGCATGCCTAAGATTGCCTTTAGGACTCATTACAACTATCATGAGTTCTTGGCCATGTCTATTAGGGTTTTACCATATCCCCACTGTTTTTATGGATTTGGTAGACCGTGTATTCTGGCCTCATTTAGACTTGTTTGTAATAGTATTCATCAATGACACCTTGGCTTCAGTCTTCATGGGATCAGTGTTTACATGCTATGTTGTTGAGTGTGAGATTGGCTTAGGTCTATAACATTCTCATGGCACGTGGTGTCCGAAAATAAGATCATAGTAGGCTTGGCAAGGATCAAGGTAGAACATATTTAGGGCAAAACCTATTTCCACTAACTAGGTTGGTAGTGTGTCAGGTTAGCAAGCTATATCAAAAGGATTGGAGGTAAGATTTCTTCTTTTGCTGCGTGGTGGACCAGATTGATTCTGAGATTTCCCGAGATTTCCATCTCTAACAGTTGTATGAGTATGAGGTGAGCCTTCTAGGGCTCAAGTACTTATTGGCTCTAGCTCTGATTTTGACTCTTCCAAATAAGGGTCAGAGGTGTGCAATATACCTTGTATTTAGATGTTTAATTATTAGTGGGTACAGTTTGTACACTCGAGGCCTGGTGGTTTGACTAGGATTCTAAATATATAGCTATGTATTTCGTGACTTGTTTCAGAATGCATTTCAGGAGTTTATTTTAGTTTGGGGCATAGTTGATATGTTGACTAGGCCTACTCACTACCTATGGTTCAATCTTCCTCCAATTCAAGAGGTTGGCTCAAATTTATATTCGTCATTTTTTACCACTTTTGACTTTAGTACTTAGTTTACAACAAGTTGCTAGAAGTATATTCAGAGGGAGATTGGTAGCTGAGTTGAGCTTAGCACGACTTTTCGCCCATAGATCAAAGGTCTTTCAAGGCGGGTGAATTGGGTTTTGGAGGACATGCTTTCAGCCTGTGTTATTGATTTCGAGGGTCATTGGGACTAGTTCGTGGCCTTGGCAGAGTACGCGATTAATAGCCATTACCATTCGGATATTTAGGTGGATCCTTCCAAGGGATTATACATATACGAGGCAGTGTAAGTCTACAGTTGGTTGGTTTTATGATTTCGTGGTTAGGCTATGCGAAATCAAACTATCGAGTGATTTGACGTACAGTATTGAGATGATCCCAAAGGGATTCGGTTTATCTCAAAGTAGGTAGAGAAGTTATGCTGACCTGAGGAGTTGAGACTTAGAGCTTAAGGTTGGGACATAGTATATGAGTTAGATCGTCTATAGCCTTGTCGGGAGTTCATTCATATTGTTCGTGTCTATGTAGCGCTGGTACATATTGGATGAGTCTCATATGCTTCAGTGGGTTTTGGTTTGGTTAGATGGGAGTTAGCACCCGAGAAGGAGTTGGTTTTTATTTAAATCCCCCTTAATTTTGCCACGCCACATGGATTGGGAATCTTGATCACCCAACGATACGCTGACGGGAAGACTTTCATGGCATGGAGCCATGGCCTTCCTAATATAACATTATAACCTATATCTCCATCAAGAATGTCAAATGCAATGGGTTTCTCCACATTTTCTGTCCTGACCACTAGCGTTACCTCGCCTCTCTTTACCTCACTACCCATGTTAAACCAGTTAAGGTTATGGCCATGGGTTGCATGACAGCACTCGACTCCATTTGGTCAAACACTCTCTCATGCATGATTGTCTAAGCTTTCTAAGTCAACCAACACCCTATTCACATCACATCCAACTATATTCAAGGATATTATCAAGGAGTCATTGTGGATGTCCCTCAGTCACTCCAGGTCTTTGTACCCAAAAGTTACTTTGAAGTTTTCATCCTGACATGGTTTTATCAAGTGCTATGGGTCTCTAAGTCACCGTCTGACTACCCCTCCTCCTGCAAAATCCTGAGCTTGTTGGAGTAGGCTCAACCAGTGCAGTCCCTATTCTGCTTCCGAAGTAGTTAGTGATGTCGCCGAAAATATACCTCCAGAAAAGTATAACGCGGTCGATGTATCAAATATAGAACCCAAATAGGTTGAGGTTGATCCCACATGGAATAAGACGAAATTTTGTCGAATTCTAGTCTGAGTAATTGGCAAGTAAGTAAAACTGGGGGATTTTTGTAAGCAAGTAGTAATAATAACGGTTGTTGATTATTGGATTTGGTATCCATATGAGAAATACACTAGGACTGTGATCCCCAATGATTCCTTAACTCCACCAGTTACTTGTGCTGGCAAAACTGTCCCGCTGTGTTGCATACAAAATCTAACAAGTTAGGTTCATCTAAACGTCTCTCGACCTTGGTTAGACAAATTTTACTTTTCTTCTTTTGGTTTCTGAGTGTTACACTACTAACCCTGGATCTCAGATAACTATCCCTGTTAAGGCTCAAGTTATTAGATGAAGGTTGATAGCTTTAAATCTCTGTTGTTATTCCCTTTTCCCAATCTCTACCTCTCTTTCGAGCAAGTCTAGAATACAGGCGAGTTTCTAACGTTTGCAACCGTTAGAAGATCAATTATAATGAAGGTAATAACAATACATGCATTCAAACTGGTTCAAAATTGCTTTGCACTTAACTCATTTCGTTAATTCCTCATGGTTCACACAACCCTAGTTGATAGGTTTAGCTACTCATGATTGCAAGAACACAAGAAGAATTCAATGAAGAAAACATAATTGTAAACCCACAATAAGAAGAAAACTCTGAAATCTCAATATGAATAAAAACCCTAGAATCGATGTTCCAAGATTAAAAAACCTATAATGTATTTAAGAACTCAAAATAATGAAAATATCTCTTAAAACAATGTAATGACCAACCCCTCAACATAGGACAATATAGGGGTATTTATAGATACAAGATGAATCCTATCCTAAACAAAATAGGACAACAGAGTCGGCACTTTTCCACAGTACCGTGACTTGGTGTCGTGGAACCAAGTCACGGCACGTGGGTCCCTACCGTGAGAATTAGGCTTCTTCACAATCTGTAGGAGTTTGACTCACGGCATAAACCTACGTGGCGTAGGTCGACTCACGTGGAGTGAGTCCCTTCCGTGAGTTACTCCCTCAATTTCTACTTGGCTATTTTCTTCTGCAGATGCTCCATTCCAGTGCTTACTTCTTTCCTTCTTCTCCATTTTGCCTCCATAACCTATTTTCCAGTAATATAGAACAGAATACCAATCATACCTACCAAACATACCTAAGTTATTGCATATTTTCCTTGTTTTAAGCATCGAAAGTGCCATGAAATCATGGAACATCAACACCCTCAACTTAGAACGTTTGCATGTCCTCAGGCGAACAAAACAAAATAAACACATACGATGCTTAACTAAGAGAAACCTAAGAGACCTACGGCAGTCGACTTATCGTTTCTAGCACCAAAACTGTTTCGACCCCTCCTATTTGCACATCAAAACCACGGTGTGTATACATGCAGTATATTATCATGACACAGAAGGGAAAAAATGATGGCATCATATTATGAACAAACAACTAATCATATATGCAAATGACATTTTCTGAACAAATAGCGGCTAACAATGCAACCCATGTACTCTCACAACAAAGAAATCCCATACACTCACAATATACTAATGAATATCAAAGTAAGGATCGGGTCAAAAAACTCTCCCTCACAAAGATGTTCAAACAATGTGCATGAAATACCATTGGCTTGCCCTTATTTTCTATGCCTTGGTTTTTCGGACAGTTGGACTAGGATCACATTAGGACTTTCATCGGCTTGTAATGTAGGCTTGGGGTCAGGTGTGGTACATATGGATATAGTGACTCAACTCTCCTTGACACTACACTATTTTTGGCTCCACTTTCCAACCATTCTCATTATGTTCTCCCTTATTCTTCTTCATTTATTTTAAGATTTTGGGTGTGATTTTCTTCATACTTTCAAAACACACTTCTTCTTTTTTTTCCAATTTTTATTTATTTCACTCATCATTTTTTCTCTTCTTCACACCCAAATTTGTTTTCTTTTTCATTTACTAATCCCTTGTTCATACCCAAATCAATCTACGCACCCCTATAATAGCCACCCTCAACTTAGGCGATTTGCCTGAGTTGAGGTACACAATGTCCAAGGAGGGACCAGGGCCAACACAGGTTCATTGTAAGTCAAAATGGAAAGGTGAATGGGCTAATGCAAGGAATAGGTCAATTAAAGCTCAAAATATAGATCAAGCGGTATTAACTTCATTTGGTCGGGCATTTAGGCTAAAAGTGGACTCATTCATGAATGGCCTATGATCCTTTCCTAACCACTATCTTATAACCTAGGCAAGACTAACCAGGCAAGTTCTGAATCGCACACACAAAGTGAACTAGGTAATGACCTCACACACACATAGCACAGGGTTACTCTCTCAACTAATACCTATCCAGTTCATGCATTGCTAGCTACAATCATGTTGCCTATAATACTAATGTCATAACAAGATTCAATAACTGTCACAAACTAACATACTACACACACAGTTTAAAACCAAATTTTTAGGAGGGGTGTAAACAACATTATCAAAAACTTATTCAAAACTGGAATGCACTAGGGCTCCCCTATTTTTCTCCTAATTAAACACGAAAACACATAAATAATCTAACTAACAACCTAAATATGTCGTTTCTACTATTATAGCACACTTGGTGGAAAAGAAAACACGGTAAGAAAAACCCTCAAGTAGTGGTATACCCCCACCCCCAACTAAAGAATGGTGCACTGCCCTCAGTACACAACTATCAGTATGATAAGTGTAAGAGAGTGAAGACATACCTGTGGCACCCTAGGCATCGTATGTGGGCCCGTCCACAGTGGGATCATCTATATGCTCTCTAGGCTCCATGTTAGGTATGTCCGGTAGAGGGGGGTGGCTGACTAAAAGATGTACCCCATGCCCTCTGCTCATGAGCAATCTGGCTGACATGGTACTCTTCCCGAGAGGCCTTAGTCTCCCTCCGTAGATCACTCTTAAACTTGCCTCCACTATCAGTCTGACCTTCAGGACTTCGTGGCCACTTGCCTCTAGTAATAAGAGGCTCCTCGTCAGCAAATAAATCCACCTCAAAAATTGATACTGAAGGTATCGGTGTAGGTATGGGTGGAATGATAGGAGTATGGATAACTGCTAAATCTTGAACCTCTACCCTCAACGCAGCCACCTCCTTGGTCAACCTCATCAAATTCGGGATATGGGCCTCTCTCAACCGGCTACCCATCGCTCAAAACTGTCAACCGCTTATGTAGCCCATGCATAAACTTCTGTATAGCAGCAGTCATGCGAGCCTCAACTCTCGCCTCAAAATCCTCTATCGACGTCCTAACCCATGGCTTAAGTTGAGATACCAACTTAGCCATCTGGGCCTCTGTGTGAGCCTGTCGTTCAATAACCTATGTTTGTCTATCCACTAACTGCTGCAAAAACTCTTGTGAAACTGCAACCATGCTAGACGAGGGTGGTGGTGTGGTAGTGCCTGCTGACCCCTCATTAGTCATGGGGCCTGTGCCCTCGGTAGACAACCTCCCATCCTCGAAGTCACTAACTAGTGCTGAAGTGCTAACTAGTTCCTCTCGATCCACTTGCCCTTCAAAAAAGGGCAGCGCCTGATGAAGTAGAGGGATGAGACCCCCTCTGGGAAATTAGGATAGCACCTCACTGCTGCATCAACCCTACATCAGCTATGCAGGTAACCTCAATAGCATGATCTACTATAGGCATCATAACCACACCAACACTATTGCATAGGCCCTGAATCAGACAGAGGAAAAGGATGTTGGTAAAGTCTATAAAGGCGCACTCATGAATCTCCTCAATACTATAGCGGGCGATGATGATGTCATATCTGGCGATGATTCTCGCACCAAGAATAGCTCAGTCAAGAGTAAGAGAATTATCTGCACCTGTGGGATCAAGATGGTTCCGTACAATTGACCAACAAAATATGCCCGTAAAGTGAAGCGAGGACTTCTTAATATCCAACTTCTCAGCTACCCATTTTGCATCTACTCCATCCTCAGTGATATATTGTGAAACCCATCATAGTAGCTCTAATACCTGATCGGCATCCTTCATTTTGTTTCTATTATTCACCATCTCCATACGGTGATCAAACTCAGCCATACTAGCTGGAAGTGGACGTTCGTCACCAAACAAGATCCTGTAGATAGTCTGCTCAGATATGTCTACTCTAGTACCACAAACCAAAGTGTGAGTCAATGGTGGTTGGTCCCAATATCGCTGCTCATTTGGTGTGAGTAATTTAATAGAAACAATATATGAAGCATAAAACTCACGGACCAACTCTGGGCTATAACTACCAGAAGGCTCCGTCATCCACTTGAATCCCTAGTGATCAAACACTACCTTAATCTCGGGTAGTGCCTTTAACTTATCTAACTGATACCGGGGATCCTTAGTGATACTTCATCCACACACACCCTGCTCAGTTCTTTCTGCATTCCTATCATAAATAGCCTTCATACCCTGAACACACCACCTCTTGTTTTTCCTTTGTACTGTAGCTACAGCCCGCTGTGCAGCCACCTATTTATGTAGGGAAGTCGTGGAATCCTGACACCAGTTCCTAAAATAGATGTTGTCTCACTAGCCTCACCACTACCACTGTACTTAGAATCACCTGCACCCTCATCAATCTTATCGGTCCCAGGTGCATTAGCCTCATCTTCAGTACCACCAGTTGTAGAAGCATCCACCCCCTCTTCATACTGGGGGAGGAATCAGATGAATGAATAGGAGTCACCAATAAATGTTGAGTCGTGGCCCAGGCTATAGCCTGTGCCCTAGTTCGTTATCTTATAGTGTCAGGTACAAGAGCAGAATCATACCTAGCGATCTCATAAACCTCTTCGGACCCACTTTTCCCCTGCTCCGAAGGCTCATCTCACAGCCTTGTTTTGACTTTTGGGTTCTTGCTGAGGTTCATAAAGAGGAACCCATATCTCCGCATTTGGGGTTTCTTTAAGCGGCATTGTTAGAAGTGATCGGATCTTTGGTGGATTTTGGTCAGCTCGGGTATGGATTTTAGTTTAGGTTTTGGTGGAGCTTGGTCGGGTCGTGTTTGGGGAATTTGGATTGATGGGACTTTGAAATTTGTTGCAATTGGAGTGGTGGGGGTATGAATTGGAGTGTTTGGTACTTGGGAAATTTAGTGAATGTAGGATTGGAAGTGTTAATTTTGATGAATTTTGGGAAAGAAATCAGGTATTTTGAAGCTTGGAAGATCGAGTTTAGGGTTTTCGAATGGGTAGTGTCGGATTTTATCAAAAATAAGGTAAAATTCGAGTTAGGTTGGGTCGGATTTTCATATTTATGATGGGCCCAATTTTCACGGTGCCAACCCACGTCATGTGGGTTGACATACTACACGTGGGTCCCTATCGTGGATTGGATTCTGAAATCAAAAAATAACCTCTGACTCTCACAATACCAACCCACATTACGTGGGTTGACCTACGTCACGTGGGTCCCCTATCGTGGGTTGGATTCCGCAATCAAAAAATATCCTCTGATTCTCACAATACCAACCCCCGTCACGTAGGTTGACCTACGTTACGTTGGTAACCACCGTGGTTTAAGCTACACACATTTTAGTTCACATCTTTATTTTCAACTCACGACTGGTATCAATCCTTGGGTTTCCTCCCAAGCAGTGCTTGATTTAACGTCGCGGTACGAAGTAGCTAGGTTGGTTAATCAGACTTCACCCACTAGCCCATGGGTTGCCTCCCATGAAGCACCTGATTTAACGTCACGGTACGACCCAACTTACTTGACTACTCAGACTTCATCAAGACTAAACTCCTCACATGTTCTTATTTCTTTCGTGGTTCCCACATAGTACTTTACACGCTGTCCATTGACCATGAAAAGAACACTTTCATCAACTTTCAGCTCAATTGCTCCATGCAGGAATACCCTAACCACCGTGAATGGCCCAAACCATTTGAACCTTAATTTTCCAGGAAACAAGCGAAGCCTTGGGTTATAAAGCAATATCAACTCTCCCGGGTGAAAATCTCATCGTTCAATCTTTCGATCATGATATAATTTCATACTCTCTTTATACAGTGATGAACTTACATAAGCCCAGATACTAAATTCATCAATCTCATTCATCTGTTCAAGTCTTAATTTAGCCGCATCACTCCATTTCAGATTCAACCTCTTCAGTACTCATAATACATTATGTTCAAGTTCGACAGGCAAATGGTATGATTTACCAAACACCAGCTGATACGAAGGTGCACCAATCAGTGTCTTGAATGTAGTTCGATATGCCCATAATGCATCATCCAAACTTCTTGCCCAATCAGTCCTATTGGCATTCACCGTCTTCGCCAAAATAAACTTAATCTCACGATTTGACACCTCAACTTGCCCGCTTGTCTGAGGATGGTAAGGTGTTGCAACCTTATGTTTGACACCATATTTTTCAAGCAGGGCTTTGAACAGTCGATTATAGAAGTGGGATCCTCCATCACTAATGATAACTCGGGGTGTATCGAATCGTGAAAATATGTTCTTTTTCGAGAATGTCGTCACACTTCTTCCTTCATTATTGGGAAGCGCTTTGCCACCACCCACTTCGAAATAGAGTCAACAGCTACAAAAATGTATTTCATCCCATGTGAGCTCAAAAAGGGGCCTATAAAATCAATTCCCCATACGTCAAACAATTCGAGCTCAAGAATAGTTGTCATAGGAAGTTCGTGCCTGCACGAGATGTTCCCTTGTCTTTGACATTGGTCACAAGCCCGAGCATAGTCATGAGCATCTTTATAAATGGTAGACCAATAATACCCACATTGTAAGATCTTACGACCAGTCCGCGCACCTCCATGATAACCCCAACTAGAGATGAATGACATGCTTCCAAAATACTCATCATCTCGACTTTCGGAATACACCTTCAAATTATTCCATCCGCGCAAACCCTAAATAAAAAAGTCTCATCCCAAAATAACTTTCTTACCTCATGCATGAATCTCTTCCTCTGCTAATATGACATATCTTTCGGGACTAGAGCACTTGCCAAAATATTGGCAAAATCTGTAAACCAAGGGACTAATTCTTGTGATGCTGCCAACACGTTCTCGTCTGGAAAAGTATCATCAATATCAATATCATACCTTAATCTAAGCATGGCCTCCTCCTCAAGGTGTGATAGATGGTATGCAACCTGATTCTCAGTCTCCTTTCGGTCCTTGACCTCAAAATCAAATTCTTGGAATAGAAGTACCCACCGAATCAATCTTGGCTTAGCGTCCTTCTTTGACATAAGATATCTAAGTGTTGCATTGACTGTAAGAACAATCACTTCATACCAATCAAGTAAGATCAAAATTTCTCAAAACCAAAGACCACTGCCAGCAATTCTTGCTCGATTACTGTATAATTTTTATGAGCTGGATTAAGTGCTTTGCTAGCGTGATAAATCGGATATAGAATCTTCTTAGGCCTTTGGCCAAGGATTGCACCCAAGGCCACACCACTAGCATCACACATAACCTCAAATGGCATCGTCCAACCTGGTGAAACAATGATAGGGGCTAAAATCAACTTCTCTTTCAGACACTCGAACTCTTTTAGACAAACCTCATTAAACACAAACTTCACCTCCTTCTCTAAAAGCTTGCATAATAGATATGCAATCTTAGAGAAATCCTTGATGAATCTTCTATAGAAACTTGCATGTCCCAAGAAACTTATAATTCCTTTAACCAAAACATATGGAGGTAACTTTTCAATCACCTCTATCTAGGTTTTGTCAACTTCAATACCATTCTTTGAGATTCGATGCCCCAATACAATACCCTCATTAACCATAAAGTGATATTTTTCCCAATTTAGCACTAAGTTGCATGCCAAAAATCTTTGCAACACATTAGCAAGGTGGGCCAAGCAGTTATCAAATGAGTCTCCCACAACAGAGAAATCATCCATAAAAATCTCAATAGTGTCTTCCCTTATGTCGGAGAAAATAGACATCATGCAATGCTGGAAAGTGGTCGGTGCATTACATAAATCGAAGGGCATCCTTTTAAACGCGAACGTCCCATAAGGACAAGTGAAAGTGGTCATCTCTTAGTCTTCGGGAGTAATGAAAATCTGATTTATACCCCAAATAACCATCAAGAAAACAATACCATCCTCTACAAGTAAGATGGTCAAACATCTGATCCATGAAGGGCATAGGAAAGTGATCTTTTTCGGTCTAAGAATTTAGCTTTCGATAATCCATGCAAACTCTCCATAAAGTAACCGGCCTCATTGGGATTAACTCATTCTTGTTGTTTGGAACCACAGTGATTCCTTCCTTCTTTGGCACACACTGACCTGGGCTCACCCACTTGCAATCAGCAATGGGGTAAACCACACCGGCATCTAACCACTTGATGATTTTTTTCTTCATAACTTCTTGGATATGTGGGTTCATATGACGTTGGTGCTCGTGCTTGGTATGCACTCAAGATCAAGCTGAATTTTGTGAGTGCAAATACCGGGTGAAATCCTGATAATATCAGTGATGGACCAACTAATGGCCCTCTTAAACCTTTTCAACACCAAAACAAGAGCCTATACTTGCCACTCCACCAACTTAGCAGAAATAATCACGGGTAAGGTGTTTTTGGCTCCCAAGAAAGCATAGCGAAGGTGAGACGGGAGAGCCTTAAGCTCCAAAACTATAGGCTCCTCAATAGAAGGTTGAGCCGGTGGGGTCACCCTATTCTTTAAATCAAGATCAAGTTTCTTAGGATCATATGGTTATGATTTCATACCAACAAGTGCACCAACCATCTCATCGTATTCCTCAATACCATCGCTATCAAAATTCATAATCACAGTCGCAAGAGCTTCTAACCCCAACCTTTCTTCAATAGGCACGGCAATTTCACTCTCATCAACTGTATCTATTAGATAAATCACACGTATATCTTTCAGTTTCTTCATGGAATGGAAAACATTGAAAGTGGCATATTTATCATTCAACCCAAATTTCATCTGCCCAGTTTCCATGTCAACCAATGCACGGCCAGTGGCGAGGAATGGTCTTCCTAAAATGATGGGAACCTCAAAATCAACTTCACAATCTAGAATCACATAGTCAGCCGGGAAGATGAAAGATGCAACCTTCACCAAAATATTATACAAAATGCCTACCGATTTTTTCACAGTTTTATCCGTCATAAGGAGTCTCATAGAAGTCGATTTTGATGCTCCCAATCCTAGCTACTTGAAAATGGCTAGCGGCATCAAGTTAATGCTAGAACACAAGTCACACAGAGCTTTTGTAAAATTATAAGAACCAATAGTACAAGGAATTGTGAAGGCTCTCGGATCTTCCTTTTTCTCGACAAGTGAGCGAGAAGCAATTGAACTACAATGGTGTAAATTATCTGTTAGCTCATAACTGACAGTTCTCTTCTTCGTCACAAAATCTTTCATGAATTTTGTGTAACCTGACATCAAGTTAATGCTAGAACACAAGTCACACAGGGCTTTTGTAAAATTATAGGAACCAATAGTACAAGGAATTGTGAAGGCTCCCAGATCTTTCTTTTTCTCGACAAGTGAGCGAGAAGCAATTGAACTACAATGGTGTAAATTATCTGTTAGCTCATAACTGACAGTTCTCTTCTTCGTCACAAAATCTTTCATGAATTTTGTGTAACCTGGCATCTATTCTAAAACCTCGATAAGAGGAATATTTATAGATAAGTCCTTTAATATTGAGATAGATTTCTGATATTTACGCTTTTCAACTTTCTTTTTCAACCTTCGATCAACCTTCGAGGAAAGGGAGGTAGAGGTCGATAAATTTGTTTGCACACTTGAGGGACCTCCTTTTACTTCCCATTATCAGATTTTGCCTTTTTGTCAGCATCATGAGGTTTTTGGACTGCATCACCCTTTGAATTCTTTGGCTCTATCTTAGTTTCTACATCAACTATCGGTGGCTCATCTTTCTTACCACTATCCATAGGTATGGATGGGTCAGTCGTGTACTTCACGCTTCTAGTATTAATGACCAAATAATGATTATCATTCTTTGGATTCTGGACGGTGTTGCTCGAAAGGGTACCTGGTTGATGCTGGTTCAATGCCACTGATATCTTCCTGAACTGTTGCTCCAACTGTTTGATGGTAGTTGAATGAGATTCTACTTTCTAACTTATTCCCAAAATTTCTGACCTAATCTGCTTCAAGCAACTTTCCTGACTCTCTGACCCTTTAACCAATTTATTGAGAAGGGCTTCTATTCTTGAATTTCTATAATTAGCATCACGGTTCCCCGATGGAACATATGCGCTATTTTTCTCTTTATAATCATCCTTTTGCCTCCAATAACCAACATGATCTTGTTCTTTATCTCTATAGCCTGACTTGTTATAATTGTCTCCATAGTAGTTTAGACCTTAATTCCCTTGCCTTGAATTCCAAGAGTCTTGATTAGACCCTTGACCCTTGGCTTGGAAACCCGCCACCTCTCGATCCAAGTACTTATCCTCCTCATCAGATTCATAATCATCATGCCTAAGTGATTTGCCTTACGCACCTACGGCATGCACCTTTTTAACACTTCCAGCCACAATTTGTTTGGCTATCAAGCCAATTTCTGTCCTCAACTGTGCGACCTCTTGAGCTACATATTCATCCAAAGATCATTGTGTTGTCGAGGCTCCAATAGCATATATCCAAACAAGTGTATCTACCTCCTGAGTATGCCACCCTCGGTTGGTCTTAGTGATACGATCTAAAATCTTTGAAGCTTGTTCCCACCTCAGACTCATAAATGCTCCACCAGTTATAGCATCTGCTATAGCCTTAGTATTGGAGTTTAAAGCCCTGTAGAAGATTTCAAGTAAACTCCTACCACTCATCCTATGATTTGGAACATTTTGCAGCTTCTTCTTAAACTTCAACCATGTCTCGTAAAGTGCTTTAGAATGTAGTTGTCTAAAGTTGTAAATCTCATCCTTCAACTATAGAATCTTGGAGGGTGGAAAAAATTTCTCGGAAAATTGATTTCTCAATTCTTGCCAAGTGGTGATGGAACCTCGTGGTAACTCGGTCAACCACAAAGTCGCTTCTCCTGTTAGAGAGAATGGAAACAATCTCAAATGAATAGCCTCTTGGTCAACTCCAAGAAAATTATATGAAGTGCAGACCCCCAAAAAGTTCATCACATGCATGTTTGGATTGTCTATAGAAAGACCCGCAAACACGTCTTTCAAGTTTAGCAGGTGGATCATGGCACTTGTAATGTCAAACTTAGTACACTGAGGTAACTCTGGTGGAATAATGGCACCAGTTTTAATCGGCTTGAAATAAGCCACATCCTCTTCTTCGGGATCATTATAAACCGGCACATATGGTCTTTGATGTGGTTATTGTACCCTCAGTCTTCTTTGTCTCTCTTCAAGTGCAGTGAGACGTTGTGCTGCTTCTTGCATTCCTTGATTATCTCAATCCTTTTATCTAAGAGTTGTTTGTCTCTCATTTTTCTCAGTCGTTAATCAAGCAGTGATTTTCTCTGCAGTTCCACGACCAACTGGCCAAATTGGCTGGTTATGGATATGTCACGCCTCGAATTCCAATGGGGCGGACTGGCACCCGAAGCCATTGAGTCCCGAGAGAACCAACTTTACTCCTGTACATTCATATGCATGTCTCTATATGAACATCATTATATCTCATGCAACTATGCGGAAGTCATGGCAAACATATGTTATATATAAAACTTTGGCTGTTAGGTCCATCAAGTCAAAATGGACATATATCTTACATTCATCTTCTCACATACGTCTACAAAGCCTCTAATGATACATATACATAATCAACCAACCTAAAGTCGGGACAAGTCCCCACTTTATACAACATTTACATAGCACCAAAACCAATGTACATAGGGACTCGAAAAGCCTCGAACCAACTGGACTCACCAATGATCCGCAAATGACCTGCAACCTACTGTGGAGGTCTGTTATCACCTGTGCCTGCAGCAAGTAAGGTAAGTCCCCCAAGGGACATCAGTACAAAGAATGTACTGAGTATGTAAGGCCATAAGAAACTGTATCATACATAATTACTTCCATGGAATCAATATAAGAGAATAGTCAGTACATATAAATCACCGGTCTGCATATGTGGAACCATGTACATTACATTCTTTACTTTTTTTGTCTTTACATTTATTCATCTTTATTGTTCTACCCATGCTAGGCTTTTCTGTCGCCCCTGAGATGAGATTTAACCCATGCTAGGTATTTTAACCCCTGGGATGTAATTAACCCATGCTAGGCTTTTATTTCCCCCCTGGGATGTTATATTAACCCCAAGTTTTCCCTTTTACTCTTCCTCATTAACACTACGTCACAATTAATCCATTACGTTACCTCAATACGTTTCATAACAACATATCCACAACAATCCCACAAGTTATGCTCATAGAAAAATAACAAGTTAAGGAACATAACCACACCATACATGTTGCTATTTCGTCCATACCATGCACTTTCATCAAAACCTCAAGTTTCCTTTCAAGTTTAAATCACAAGGATGATACATCTTTTAGCAAAAAGCAAAAGTGCACTATTCAACACTTTGCCAACATAACCATCATGATATACACACCATCTTAAGCATATAATATATTAATCCATGAAATTAGACACTTACCAAGGCTTGCAAAGTGATGATCTTGTCCAAAGAAAATGGCTTAGGGTTTGGAAGATATGAGAAATATCTTTTAGAAAATGCCTAGAAAGGCATGTGTGGTTTTTGGAATAAAAATCTGATTTTGCCTTTATATATCCCCTCAAGTCATCCTTAGCCACTTCTTGGCATTAAATGCCATGTTTACTAGGTCAAATTGGAAGAATGGGTCATTTGGCCCTTTTAGGCCATGTCTTTTACTCCATTTCGGGCCTCAAATTGAGCCCATTAACACATATTAACTTAGCCCACCAAATTAAATATGTAATACTCCAATTATTTCATGTTTAAATAATTTCATAAATGTTACAACAATATTCAACTCACGAGATTCATGTTCGTAGCCTCAATCTCAAAAATAAGAAATTCTAGCCACTCATGGCTTAATTGAACATAATTTGATAGAATACTTCTGACGAAGAATTAACCCCAACTCGGATGCCAAACTCGCTCAAGAGTAGCCCTACTATGATGGAATAATGATACCATAACCCAAGAGTCCTCTTTATAGACTAATAATCGTAGAAGAAATTTGGCAAAAAGTACCCCAGCACGCTCCCGGGTGCCCTAAGGACTTAGAGAAAATTTCAGCATTTGAAAGGTGTGCATGGGCGGCCTGGCACGCTGCCTGGCGCGCCCCCTTGCTGTCTGTACCACAAAATATTCAGGTCAAAGCGGCCTGGCACGCCCCTGGGCGCGCCCCACACTTAAAATGCGATTTTAACTTTTCTTTGTGGATTTTATTGGATCTTTCAAGTTCCAACCTTTTGCTTGCCTCTTATCTTTAAGATCCTTTGCTTGGATGTCCTTTAAACCTCGCTTTTCACCCCACAAATGCTCCACAAAGTCACAAACACCTTCTACAAAGGTCCAATCACATTTACTAGCACAATATCAAATGTTCCATCAATAACAATACAAAATACGTACTTATTGCTCTCGAACCTAAGGTAAACATGGTCCAAGGTTGTCAAGTAAGGTCGGAAATGTATGGGGTGTTATAGGATATCTCCCGCGGCTGCGGGATCTTGAACTCCATCGGTATTCACCATTCTTCAATTAGCTCTTAGAGTTTGTTCTATATCAATATCAAGTGGAATCAGGAGATTTCCTTGACTCCTAATATTGGGCATACACCGGCGTGTGCCCTTGAACAGCTAGAAAAATAAAACCAATCAACTCCAACAAACAAACTAATCAACTTCGTAACCGTAATCCCTGGCAATGGCGCCAAAATTTGATGTCGCCTAAAATTATACCTCCAAAAAAGTATAACGCGATTAATGTATCAAATATAGAACCCAACTAAGTTGGGGTCAATCCCACAGGGAATAGGACAAAAGTCTATCAAATGCTAGTCTGAGTAATTGGCAAGTAAGTAAAACTGGGGATTTTTGTAAGCAGGTAGTAACAATAACGGTTGTTGATTATTGGATTTGGTATCAATAAGAGAAATACACTAGGACTGTGATCCCCAATGATTCCTTAACTCTACCGGTTACTTGTGCTGGCAAACTTGTCCCGCTGCGTTGCATACAAAATCTAACAAGTTAGGTTCATCTAAATGTCTCTCGATCTTAGTTAGACGAATTTCACTCTACTCCTCTCAGTCTCTGAGTGTCGGACTACTAACCCTTGTCCTGGATCTCAGATAACTATCCCTATTACAGCTAAAGTTATTAGATGAAGGTTGATAGCTTCAAATCTCTATTGATACTCCCTTTTCCCAATCTCTACCTTTCTCTCGAGCAAGTCTAGAATACAGGCAAGTTTCTAACGTTTGCAACCGATAGAAGATCAATTATAATGAAGGTAATAACAATACATGCACTCACACTAGTTCAAAATTGCTTTGCACTTAACTCATTTCGTTAATTCCTCATGGTTCACACAACCCTAGTTGATGGGTTTAGCTACTCATGATTGCAAGAACACAAGAAGAATTCAATGAAGAAAACATAATTGTAAACCCACAATAAGAAGAAAACTCTGAAATCTCAATATGAATAAAAACCCTAGAATCGATGTTCCAAGATTACAAAACCAATAATGTATTTAAGAACTCAAAATAATGAAAATATCTCTCAAAACAATGTAATGACCAACCCCTCAACATAGGACAATATAGGGGTATTTATAGATACAAGATGAGTCCTATCCTAAACAAAATAGAAAAACAGAGTTAGCACTTTTCCACGGTACTGTGACTTAGTGTCGGGGAACCAAGTCACGTCACGTAGGTCCCTGCCGTGAGAATCAGGCTCCTTCACATTCTTCAGGAGTTTGACTCACGGCACAAACCTACGTGGCATAGGTCAACTCACGTGGCGTGAGTCCCTGCCGTGAGTCACTCCCTCATTTTCAACTTGGCTCTTGTCTTCTGCAGATGCTCTATTCCAGTGCTTACTTCTTTCATTCTTCTACATTTTTCCTCCATAACCTATTTTCCTGTAATATAGAACAGAAAACACACCATACCTACCAAACATACCCAAGTTATTACATATTTTCCTTGTTTTAAGCATCAAAAGTACCATGAAATCATGGCACATCAGTTAGCCATGACATGTTTTCCTACAAAGCAAATATACAAAAGTAGCAAACAGAAAACAAAGCTAGATACCACGCAGTTGTTCTAGCCCCACGAGGGGCGCCAAATTTTTATCATCGATTTGGGACAGTTATATTTGTTTGTCGGTCAAGTGCACATGTTATGGTCTTAGCTTTATTTTTAGAGGTGTAAGTTTGAAAAAGGTAAAAATGTAAAGGAAATACAAGATAAACTAACAAAGCAACAACAAGGAACAAATCTATAACAACAGTAAAATACACGGTTCTTCCATCTATAGGAAAGTTGTGACAAAGAATGTAGCGCAACCAAGCGTAATAGCAAAAGAATAATAAAACAACTATAGGAAAACATGGAAATCTTAATAACCAAGACAATGATATTTTATTGCTTTTGAATAAGTTCATGCCAAAATTGGATCTATTACAATAGGGAGGGTACCTATTTATAGGGTGCCAATATTGCCTATAGCCAATAGTTGAAAGCCACTCATCCCTGTGTTGTTTAAGAGAAACCAGCCCAGTAGCGTATGTCAGATGTGGTTCTGCAAAGGTATCCCGGTGTCTTCTGGGAATTTTGATACATTGTCCTTCTTATTTGTCTGTTAGTGTGTGGTCACTATCCCTGCTGGTCTCAAGTGAATTAACCCTTGCTCGAGAGAGCAACCTACAACTTAGGCATTGTTACTGAGATAATGACGATGTGGGCTAATCCCTACCATACCTAAACCACATCGTCCCAGTTGGCCCAATTTTGTTGAAGTGATTTCACCCCATACAAAACTCAACCAAAATCTAAACATAGATCCATAAAAATCATCTGAAACCTTCCAAAATAAAATAATAGTGCAAAATATCTAAAACTTGTTCCAGACGTGATTAAATCATCAAATTAGTGATATGTCACGATGCTATTCTACATCCTGGCCGAGACACAATGCTTAGAACCACAAGTGATCCCAAGCTAACCCTTGGCATAGCATAACTAAGTATATCATATGAAACTGGAGTGGAAGTTGTAATAACAATCATAAATGAGAGTTCTAAAACATATTCTGAAATCAATATATAGAGAGCCTAAAGGGCTAACATGAACCACAAAACTAATGTCTAAAATCCTCTAAAAGCTTAATAACATAATCTTCTGGGATAAGTCCCCCAGCTACCCATAAAACATTATCCGTAATAAGGAAGGAAAAGAACAACAAAGATAGGTCCCCGGATGATGAGGACTCACCACTACTGGAATCAGAACTTCTAATAACTAGCCACGTTCCTGAGATCGCCTGTATCTACATTAAATAGAAATATAGGCAAAAGAGATATGCAATCAGTATAGGAAAGGTACAGAGTATGTAGGAATATTAATAAATAACTGAAAAGATAATTTGAAGAATGGGCTAAATATATGAATTTCATAAATGGAAATATCACAGAGAGTAAAAATAGTTAAGTGATATAAATGAGAGTTTAATGAAATTACTACATTAGAGAAATCATACTATATGAAATCATATAAGGACCATATCATATAAATCATAAAAGTGAAAAGTCATTTAAGTGGGAGTTTTTTATAACTGACATAAACCAAGTGAGCATCATGGAGTACAGTGTCATACACCCACACTGAAAAAGGTTGTTCTAACCTGCCAAAGTTAGAATCATATACATAAGGATGCCAAGATGAGCCTTTTAGGCTAAAGGTTTACTGACTTGCGGTACATATCATAAATCCTACGGTGGCACGTAGTTATAGGATTTGGATTTTCTAGACCTATATCCGCTTGATGCTAAACACTACTCCCAAAACAATTCATATAATTATATGCTCACATAAATTCAAATCATATTCATATGTATGTAAAACCTGAGCCTTTAGCTAACTTCATATTTCGTAGCTATCATGATTTTCACCCTTGTTAAGGGTTACTCTACTACTTTAAATGTTCATACTATCATAAGCTTAAAAGTTCATACTTTAAAACATAAAGTTCATAAATCATGAGTAGAAATCATGTCAAGGATAAAAATTCCAATAAGGAGAAGCTTTACTAAGCATATAAGTAGAGATACAATAGCCAAAAATCATAATCATAAAAAGGAACTTCAAGAAAATCATGAAATTTGCATAATTAAAAGAAGAAGTGAAAGTAGATTTACAAACCCTAACCATAAACTTTAAATTCATGAGATTGATAGAGTTTTTGGACATGATGATGAAAGAAAATCCTCATTGGAATCCTACATACCTGAATTAGGAAGAACCTTGGTGAAAATCGTGGAGTTGGAGCCTTTAATTAGAGCTCAGAATTTGAAAAACCCATCTAGTTGTTCTTGGTTTTTTTTAAGGAAGAGGGAATGAACACTTTTGTGAATTATTCTAAGTGTTTAGGATAAATTTAAGGCTGATAAAATGGGTTTGGGAGGTTATATCAGGATAAAATAACTAGATTGCCCTTAATTATAATAGGAGTGAGATTTTATGCTGGGGGAGGGGGTTCGCGGTGCAGGGACAAATGCGCCCTACTCTGTTGTTTGGTGCACTGCTTGGGGAAAAGGTAATCCAGTGAGCTCCCCTCACTTGCTCTGTGGCATAGGTCCCAATGCGAAGGTCCCTGTGGGGATCATATGGCCCTATTTTTCGGTCTATGATGTCCTTTTATGATCCAATACTCAACCCAAACATATTCTAACCCTCTTAAGTGTCAAATGACCGTATTTTATGATCCTAAATGCATAGGAAAGATAATAGGAACATTTACAAACATTGAGGGTGTTACAATACCCCCCATTGGGATCATTTGTCTTTGAATGAAAGCTAAAGTCCTAGGGAAAGAAGTGATCGGCACTACTATTGGTTTCGCTATCAATCTTTTTTTATAATGATAAACCAAAATTATTCATATTAATATTGGACTAAAGTTAGGTGCACATGGCACGAACATAAGCATAGGACTTTCAAAATAGGATTCAAAGACATGAAATCTACTATGAAATTTTAAGCAAAGAAGGTCACTACTAGAAAAATTATAATCGGGAGGAGGGAATAGGTACGGATACTTAGAATTCATAGCTTCTTTGGCCTCCCATTACCTCCTCAACTTCATTTCTCGATAATACCTTAACTGCTGCTACCTCTTTCATCCTTAATTTGAAAAACTGACAACCGAAATCTCCATCGAAATTTCCTCATATGAAAGGTTATCCTTAATCCAAACCATCTCTAAAGGAAAAACAAACGACGGATCCCCAAAACACATCTTAAGTATAGATACGTGAAACACAGGATGTAATTCGGCAGGCAATTCCAACTCATAAGCTACCGTTCCAATATTATTCAAAATCCTATAGGGATAGGAACCTATGTAGCGAGGACTGAGCTTTCCTTTCTTACCAAATTGCATCACCCCTTTCATAGGTGAAACTTTTAGGAAGACCCAATCATTAACCTGAAAATCTAAGTCTTTATGTCTCACATCTAAATATGACTTCTGTCAACTCTGAGCGATCTTCAATAGCTCTCTAATCATCACAACTTTATCCATGGCCTGATGAACTAAATTCAGCCCTATCAAAGAAGACTCACCTATCTCAAACCAACCAATAGGACACCTGCATCGCTGTTCATAAAGTGCCTCAAACGGAGTCATATATATGCTAGAATGATAACTATTATTGTAAGTAAATTCAATAAGAGGCAACTGTTCATACCAATTACCTTTAAAATCAATAGCGCATGCCCTCAACATATCCTCAAAAGTCTGAATGGTGCACTCGGCCTGTCCGTCAGTCTGTGGATAAAAGGTTGTGCTGAGCTCTACCCAGTTACCAAGACCTTTCTGAAATGACATCTGGAACAGAAATGTGAACTGAGTACCCCCATCTGAGGTAATAGACAAAGGAACTCCATGCAGCCGGTCTAACTTAGAAACATACAACTTGGCATAATCCTCTACTGAATCTGTGGTTTTGACAGGTAAGAATCGAGTAGACTTAGTCATCTTGTCTACTATCACCCAAATTGAATCATGTTGATGATTCTCACTCGGTAGAGTTGTAATGAAGTCCATATTTGTAATCTCCCATTTTCATATAGGAATACTAATAACTTGAACAAAACCTTTAGGCCTTTGATGTTTTACCGTCACTTGTTGACAATTAGGACATTTTGCTACAAAGACTGTAATGTCCCTTTTCATACCACTCCACCAAAGGACTTACCTCAAGTCATGATATATCTTCGTGGAGCCTAGATCAATTGAATATCTAAAATGGTGGGCCTCAGACAAAATCTACGTCCTCAACCCATTCACATCGGGCACACACAACCTACCTTAATATTGAAGAATAACACCTTCCCCAACTGAAGACTTCAAATTCTACTTATGGATCGCATCCTTTAACTAAAACAATATGGGGACACTATCTTTCTTCTCTTTCACTTCCATCACTAACAAGGACCTGAAACCATTTTGAACTATCATACCGCCATCAACGAAATTCGTAAGACGGACTCCCAAACCTGCAAGTCTATGCACATCTCTTGCAAGTTATTTCTTACCATTTTCAACATTATCCACACTCCCCAAAGACAACTTTCTAAGAATATCAGCGACCACGTTAGCCTGACCCGAATGGTATAGCACACTCATGTCATAATCTTTAAGGAGCTCAATACATCTCTTATGCCAAAGATTCAAATCCTTTTGAGTAAAGACATACTGCAGGCTCTTATGATCTATACACATCAACATGCATACTATAGAGATAATGACGCTAAATTTTAAAGAAAAAATTACAGCCGCTAACTCAAGATCATGAGTTGGATAGTTTTTCTCATAAACCTTGAGTTGTCTAGAAGCACAGACAATCATCTTACTATTCTGCATCAAAACACAACCCAACCAACTCTATATGTATCATAATACGCCACAAAACCATTTGTACCCTCTGGCAGGGTCAAAATTGGAGCAGAAGTAAGTTGCCTTTCTGAAAGCTCTTCTCACATACCTCGGACCATTGAAATTTAACCTTTTTTTGAGTCAGCCTAGTCAATGGGGCTAAAATGGATGAAAACCCCTCTATGAACCTCATACAATGACTAGCTAATCCTAATATCTAACAGAGATGTTAGTCTAGGCCAACTCTTGACTACCTCAATCTTATGAGAGTCGACCTGTATACCCTCACCAAAAATAATATGACAAAGGAAAGCAACTAGCCTCAACTAGAATTCACACTTAGAAAACTTTGAAAATAGTTGTCTATATCTGAGGGTATGAAGAACAATTCTAAGATGGTCAGCATACTCATCCTCACTATGGGAGTAAATCAAGATGTCATTTATGAACATCATAACGAACATGTTGAGATACTGTTTGAACACCCTATTCATGAGGTCCTTAAAAACTGTAGGGGCATTGGTTAGTCAAAAAGACATAACAAGAAACTCATAGTGACCATACCGGGCTCAAAAAGCTATCTTTGGAATGTCACACTCTCTAATTTTTAGCTGATAGTAACCCAATCTGGGATCAATCTTAGACAAACAAGTGACAACTTGAAGTTGGTCGAACTATTCATCGATCCTAAGAATGGGATGCTTATTTTTTATTGTGACCTTGTTCAACTACCAATAATCAATGTACATTCTGAGGGAACCATCTTTCTTATACACAAAGAGGACTAGAGCACCCCATGGGTAAATACTAGGCCTGATAAACCCCTTATATAAGAGATCTTTTAATAGTTCTTTTAACTTTTTTAACGCAACTGGGGCCATTCTATATGGTAAAATGGAGATAGGTTTCATATCAGGAAGAATGTCTATCCCAAAGTCTATTTCCCTGTCGAGAGGAACTTTAATAAAGTCTTTGGGAACGACTTCTGGAAATTCATTAACTATAGGAACTGACTGAAGAGTTGGGGTCTCAGAAGTAGAATCCTTATCCCTGACTAAATGATAGATATCTTGAGATATGAGATGAAATGACCCTTAGGTACTGTAGGACTACGCTTTCATACTAAAACTGATTCATTAGGGAATTGGAATTTAACAACTCTGGTTCTACAATCAACTGAAGCATAACATGAATACAACTAGTCCTTACCTAGAATGATATTGAAGTCTATCATATCTAATTCTAATTAATCAGTTGTGGTGTCTTTATGATGGATGAAAACAGGATAACTTTGATAGATTCTTCTAGCTACAACAGATTCTTCGGGATACCAAGTTTTTCATGACCCAAGTCTACACCCTGGTGGGGATACGATGCTTAGAACCACAAGTGATACCAAGATAACCCTTGGTATAGCATAACTAAGTATTTCATTTGAAACAGAAACAGAAGCTGTAATAAGAATCATAAAGGAGAGTTTTAAAACATAATCTAAAATCATAATGTATAAGATATGGAAAGCCCGAAGGGCTAACATGAACCACAAAACTAATATCTTAAAGCCTCTAGAAATTGAATAACATAATCTGCCAGGACCAAGCCACCAGCTACCCATAAAACATTATCTGCAATAAGAAAGGAATAGAACAACTAAGCTAGGTCCCCGAATGATGAGGATTCACCACTACTGAAATCTGAACGATTAACAACTAGCCACGTGCATGAGAATGATCGCCCGTATCTATATCAAATAAAAATGTAGGCAGAAGAGGTATGTAATCAGTACAAGGAAGACATTGAGTATGTAGGAATAATACTAAATACTCCCTTTGTCCCAATTTATATGACTCACTTTTTTTTTGGTCAGTCCCAAAAAGAATGACACATTTATCTATTTAGTAACAATTTAACTTTAAAATGCCTATTTTATCCTTAATTAAATGATTTATAGCCACAAATATCTTAGACTTATTTTATGCTACAAATTTCAAAAGTCCTCCTTTCTTTCTTAAACTCTTTGTCAAGTCAAACTAACTCACATAAAATGGGACAGAGGGAGTAACTAAAAACATAATTTAAAGAAAGGGCTAAAAATGTGAAGTTCATAAATGTAAATATCACAGAGAGTAAAAATAGTTAAGGGCTATAAATGAGAGTTCTACTGAAATCACTGTATAATAGAAATCATACTAAATGAAATCATATAAGGACAATATCATGTAAACCATAAAAGTGAAGTTAAGTCTTTTAAGTGGGACTTTCTTATAACCGACATAAACCATGTGAGCATAATGGAGTCCAGTGTCATGCACCCACATTTAAAAAGGTTGTTCTAACCTACCAAAGTTAGAACTATATCTATAAGGATCCTGACGTGTACCTTTTAGGCTAAAGGTTTACCACTTGTGGTAAACATCATAAATCCTATGGTGGCACGTAGTTATAGGATTTGGGCTTTCTAGACTCGTATCCATTCGGTGCTAAATACTACTCCTAAAACAATTCATATAATTATATGCTCACATAAATTCAAATCATATCCATATGTATATAAAACTTGAGCCTTTAGCTAAATCCATATTTCGTAGCTATCATGATTTTCACCCTTGCTAAGGGTTACTCTATTTCTTTAAATGTTCATACTATCATAAGCTTAAAAGTTCATACTTTAAAATATAAAGTTCATAAATCATAAGTAGAAATCATGTCAAGAATAAAAATTCCGACAAGGAGAAACGTTACTAAGCGCATAAGTAGAGATACAATATTCATAAAAAGGAACTTCAAGAAATTCATGAAATTTGCATAATTAAAAGGAGAATTGAAAGTGGATTTACAAGTCCTAACCATAAACTTTAAATTCATGAAATTGATAGAGTTTTGGACATGAGGATGAAAAAAATCCTCATTGAAGTCCTACATACTTGTAGGAAGAACTTTGGAGAAAATCAGGGAGTTGGAGCCTTTAGAACTTGGAATTTGAAAGACCCTTCTAGTTGTTCTTGGGTTTTTTTCGGGAAGAGAGAATGAATGCTTTTGGAAATTATTATATGTATTTTAGGATGAATTTTAGTCTTATACAACGGGTTTGGGGAGGTTACATGAGGGTGGAATGACTAGATTCCCCTTAATTATAATAGAAGGAGTGAGATTTTACGTTGGGGGAGGGAGGTCCGTAGTGCGGGGCCTGACGCGCCCTACTCTATTGCACAGCGTGCTGCCCAGGGCGGAGGCAATCCATTAAGCTCCACCTCATGTGCTCCGTGGTGTGGGGCCCAATGAGGAGGTCCCTGCGTGCAGTGCACAACCCTATTTTTTGGTCTATAACGTCCTTTTACGATCCAATACTCAGTTCAAATATATTCTAACCTTTCCAAGTGTCAAATGACCTTATTTTATGATCCTAAATGCATAGAAAAGCTACTACAAACATATACGAACTTTGGGGATATTACACAATGCGAGTTCATTGAATGTTGACTATGGTCACTCCAAACATTCTAAAAAGTTACAAATCAAACCAATAGTCCAAATAACTCCAGAGCACCTCAAAATATGTGCAAGACATCCAACCATGTATTACATCACCATATCACCCTTCAGACCTAGTGGAATCGTCAAAACTTAGTTTCAACCTTGTTATTCCAATTTCACTCATTCCCCCAAGTTAGAAACATCTAAGAAAGCTATGGGATGGTCAAACATGGAATAAAGATAGAAATCACAAAACGACCATGAGAATTGTTACTGAAGTACCATTATTCAAAAAAATTCATATAATTTGGATCTCATATGGCTTTCATTATGTTAGTTTGTTATTGGATATTGTTTTTCCACAGACGCGAAGAGTGGTAGGCCTGCATAGGGAAGAACTATAGGGAAAAAAGAAAGTTTAGACGGTGAAATGACTAGGGTGGACTAAGTCATTTGATGGTAATGGAATGAAAACTTGACAAATAAGATCATTCCACACTGTTATTTAACATTTTTTCCCATTT
The DNA here is from genome assembly GCA_031232105.1 of Capsicum rhomboideum. NCBI lineage: Eukaryota > Viridiplantae > Streptophyta > Magnoliopsida > Solanales > Solanaceae > Capsicum > Capsicum rhomboideum. The sequence continues at coordinate 147,606,338 of CP124714.1, read as the reverse complement.
AAATGAGTTTTATAAGAATAGAATAGTGTGACATAACTTGCTTAATATTATGTCGTAATGGGGCATAACATTGAACAAGCGTGAGAGTCCTGACATAACTTTGAACAAGTTCTTTCCCGCCCGGCAAAATTGTATCGCTTGATCCGATATCTGCAAAACTTAGAAAACGAGGACAAAAGTGAAATATCATCCTTCCAAAGGGAGAGTGGGTGCAAATTCTAAGAAATTGGAAGGCTTTCTCTGACGTGTTAAATTAGTAGGCCAGATTAATGGAGACCTAAGGAGAAGAATCTCCCAACTCAGGAGCAGCTGAAATTTATTCTTTAGGTGTTTCACGTCTGCCTATGTTAAAAACATCCACTCATTTCTTAGTGAAAGGAAAAATTACTACTTAGAGATTAAAAATAGAAAGGTAATTGGTTTTAATCTTTTGCAAGTGACTTGGTAACTTTTTTAGTATATTTTCTATTTCTACTATATCTATCTACTACTAGAGGTAATGGCCCGTATCAGCACGGGCACAGGCCCAACATTGTAAAAAGTAAAATAAATATTTTCTTCATTTCATTTTACTTGAACCCTAAAAGGTTGTTTCAATTTACTTGTCCAATTTATGAAATCAAGATAATTTTGTTATGTTTTTCCTTTTTATCTGTAGTATTAAATAACGACATAAAGTAATAATAGTTAAATTTAGAGTGCCAGAGTAACATCAATAAAGTTAATTTGGTAAAATTACATCCTTAATTAAAGTTTTCTTAAGGAGTATGCCAAGTTAATATTTTTTAAAAAAAAATAAAAAGTCTATTATTTATATTCAAAAATAAGTTAACTTTAATGATCTTATTTTATAAATATTTTGCACATTGAAATTTATAATTATGGACCCTAATATGTTAATATAGAACTTTTTTTTGTCAGATAAACTTTCCTAGTATGTGACAGAGTGAAAATTTTGTATGTCAATATTTAGTCTTATTGGGTGTATTCTTAATAGATATTTCTTCACCTTTTTTACTTAGTCCTACGTTGACTTGACACATGTCCTAAGAAAATATTTATACGAATTTATCTTACTAAATTAATTTTATTTGTATGTTTTGAAATTCTAAATTTGAATATTATATTTTATATAGTTATTTAATCATAAAATTAATATTAGAAGAAAATAATAAATCTCTCTTGATTTTCTAAAAAAAATTATGTTTAGCATAAGAGTCAAAAAATAAAAGAAGAAATATATGACATTTATTTAATTTTAAAATTTAATTAGAATTAATTAATATAAATTATCATTTTTTAAAATTACTTGATTATATTAAATTTAAACAGTTTGATAAAAACCTGGATATAGATAGTACTCTCTCTGGTCCATATTAAGAGAATTGTTGAAATATAACACATTCCTCAAGAAAAAAATTAAAGGCTACTTTGCATTATTACCTTTTTTCAAACTAATCTCCTAGAAAATATAAAGTAGCTAAGAACATTACTAAAAATAAAATGATAAATTAAAAAAAAAAAACTCAATAATTCTCTTGAACTTCAAAAAATTTAAATAAAAAATATAGTGAAAAAACTATTTACCTTTCACATAGTCAAATAAAAAAATAGAAATATGAAAGAAATTAGAGTAAATCGATATTCAATTATACATTTTAATAACTATTTATCTTCAATGAGCCCCACCGTATTCAATAGCACTTGGGGTGTGATAGTACTTAAATGGGAAAGGGATAACTTTTTTTAAGGTCATGATTGTAATTAAATGGGAAAGGGTGGACTTTTTTAAAAAAAGTGTTGTTAAGGTTCAAATGATCAAGCATTAAAGACAACCTTTGTCAGCAAGCTAACCTTAGCAAAAAATTTTAAAGACTATTATACCCTTAAACTTTTTATTAATGTCTTAAAACTAACATGTTGAAGGCAATGTTTATAATATATATATATATATATATATATATATATATATATATAGAGAGAGAGAGAGAGAGAGAGAGAGAATATAGAAGAGTGAAGCTAAGGATGATCAAGGGTAAAAAAAATCATTTTGCTATTCACAATTGTAGAACCATCGTTGCTTCATTTTTCACTAGACAGTACTATTTTCAATGACGATTCTTTGAATCTTCTCACCAGAGTATGTTACGATATTTGGGCCAGATATTTCAAACAACCCACTTGTGGATAAAGGGACCAAGCCCAGTTAGTTTAGCTGAATTAGTTTCCTTTTCATTTACATATAATTGTTGTAAATATAAATAGTGTGGAAGACTCTAGAAGACACGAGAAAAGATATTTTCATTTTAGCAGTTTCCAAAACGTCAACTTTACTCTCTCTCTTTCTCTAGATCTAGGGTTTTTTATTCACTTTCTTCACTCAATTTCTACTATTTTCTGAGTTAACATGGTATCAGAGCAAGGTGTTTAGCTCCATTTGATCTCCTCTTTCAACCGATACTACCCACGAGCTATCTCGTTGATGTTTTTTGGAGAATAGTTCGAGGTGAAAACTTATTTTAATGGCTATTTTTGGTGTTCCTCTGCAATGGCGGTTTCCTTGAAGTTGAAGTAGTAGTATTGTTGTTACAAGACTATCTACTTCTTCAGGTTTAGAAGAAAAACGGCAACATCTTTCCCTTCTGATTTAGGTACCAGATCTGTTAATTTGTTACTCTTAATGTGGAATCATGAGTGGTAATTCGTCTGATACGATCAATACTACTTCTACTTCTACTGAAGGATTTACTCCTTTTTCAATCGATCATTCTCACCCTTTTTATATACATCCGTCTGACAGTCTTGGTACTCAACTTACTATAGTACCTTTTGATGGGAATGATTTTGGTAGTTGGCGGAAAAGTATGCTAATATCCCTTTCTGCTAAGAACAAATCAGGTGTTATTACTGGTAGAAACCCTAGACCTGGACCTGAATCTCCTTACTATCCATATTGGGAAAGGTGTAATGATATGGTTATAACTTAGATAAATAACTCTTTATCTAGGAACATTTCTATGAGTGTTATTAGGTTTAATACTGCAAAAGAGATTTAGGAGGATCTCAATGAATGGTTTGGACAATCTAATGGATCTAAATATATTCAAATCTAAAGAGAATTAGCATCCACTACTCAGGGCTCTTCTAATATTGCCACATACTTCACAAGACTTAGAAATCTTTGGGATGAGCTGAACACAACTTATGTAGGTCCCACTGGCACCTGTGGTGCTTTACCTAAACTTCTTGAGGAACAAAAATTGTTCCAATTCCTCAATGGATTACATGAACCCTACTCTACATGCAAAAGCAATATTCTCATGATGAACCCTCTGCCTAGTCTCAGCAAGGCCTATTCTATGGTTCACCATGATGAAAAATAGAAGTAACATCCTATTCCTTCTAATTTCACCATTGATTCCATGTCCTTCAATGCTTCTTCTTCTCATGGTGCTTCTTCTGGATATCTTGACAGCTTTAAGGGACAATCTCAAGGTCCTGCTCATGGTTTTGGTAGAAATTATTCTTCAAGGGTCAATTTTGAATCCCAAGAAAGGACATATCCCCAAAAAGGAGTCCATCATGAATCTTCAGGGCCTTCTCATCCTTCTCCAAGGTCTTCTCATTCCATTTTTCATAGGGGTGGTAGGACTTATCCCCAGAAAATCAATTTTGAGTCCAAGTATCCACCTGTCAATACCCTATTTTGTAGATACTGTAAGAAAATAGGACATGTCACGGGAAAATGTCATAGACTATATGGGTATCCTGCAGATTATCAGTTTACTAGAGGTAGGAAATCTGTTACTTGTGTGCACACTGGTTTGCCTCATGCTGATTCTGCAAGCAACAAGTCTTCCTCCTCTATTCCTGCTTTTCATGGGTCCCACAATGACCATTTTCAACATCTCATAATTTTCTTTGATCAGACACACTTGTCTGAACACACCGATACAGAATTTTTAGGATTTGCCAATTTTGCAGGTGTATTTAATAGTATTTTCAATAGTTATGTTGTTAATTCTGTCGGTACTCATGTTTTTGCAAGTTCTCAACTAGGTGTAAATCTTTGGATTCTAGATTCAGGGGCAACTAATCATATGACCCCTCATAAACATCTACTCCATAATCTTTAACTCATTCATATCCCTTTCCTTATTAGACTTCCTAATGGATATAAAGTTAGAGTCATCTCCACTAGTTCTTTATTTCTTAGATCTGATATGATTTTACACAATGTTCTTCTTGTTCCTTCTTTTCAGTTCAATTTAATTTCCATATTCCAACTCCTAGACCAGATTGATTGTTCTACAATTTTTACCAAATCCTATTGCTTCTTACAGGGTCCTTCTTTGAAGAGGCCACTGGAAGTTGGTAAAGCTGCAAGAGATTTATATTTCCTTTGTCAAGAAAACTTCTCCTCAGCTGATGCATCTACAATTTCTTCTGCTTTGACAAGCTCTACTTCAAATACTTCTGCTGCAACACAATCATTTACTAGCACTTACTTACCTGTTGTTTCTCCAATTGATTTTATTACCTCTTTTACTTGTAATTCATTTCCTTCATGTAATACTTTCCCTGTTGAATCTTGTAATATACCATCTAATATCAATAAAGTTGATTTGTTTTGGCATCAAAGTCTTGGACGCATGTCTTTCCATAAATGCAATCTATTCCAGATTTGTCTAACAAGTTATCCTCTAAACAGTCCTTTGTATGTCAAGTATGTCCTATGGCTAGACAACAACGTCTTCCCTTCCCTGACAGTTCCATCCATTCTTCAAAACCATTTCAATTAGTTCATGTTGATACTTGGGGACCCTACAATACCACCACCTACAATAGTTTTAGGTATTTCATTACCTTAGTTAATGATTATACTAGAGCTACCTGGACCCATCTTTTGTCTTTCAAGGTTGGTGTTTTATCCATTCTAAAGCATTTACTTCCATGGTTAAGGTTCATTTTAACACCAATATTCAAACATTTAGGTCAGACAATGCTTTTGAGTTGGGGGTAGTCTTGAGACATCCAAATTTTTTGCTGATAATGGGATTTTGTATCAAACTTTTATTCCCCACACTCCTCAACAAAATCGTGTAGTGGAAAGAAAGCATAAGCATCTTCTTGAAACCTCAAAAGCATTTCTTTTTCGGTCTAAGTTACCCTTGAAATATTGGGGTGATTGTGTCCTAACTGCCACATATTTGATTAATAGATTTCCTTCCCCATTACTTCACAACATATCCCCTTTTGAAAGACTTCATCAGTCCCCTCCTTCCTATGACCATTTGAGGTCATTTGGTTGCTTATGTTTTGCTACTTCTCCTAAGATTGGTCGAAATAAATTTCAATCCAAGGCGACATGTTCCATTTTTTTAGGTTATCTTTTGGCAAGAAGGGTTACAAACTCCTCAATCTCTCAAATCATTCTATTTTTTATTCTAGGGATGTAGTGTTCCATGAACATATTTTTCCTTACTCTTCTTTAAGACCACCTTTATTTCTAGTCTCTCCTCCTACTTTCACTGATGCTCCATCTTCAGAACCTTTAGTCGCTCTTCCTTTTTCTTCTTCTACTTCTGCTCCTTCTATTTCTTCTCCTCTTCCTTCTTCTCAAGCCACTTTTATTCCACATCCATCCACTATACCCACTAGACAGTCTACTAGACAAGTCCATAAACCTTCTTATTTAGGAGATTATGTTTGTTCCTCTGTTCATCAGTCTGCTCTTGATTCTACTAAGCCAGGGATTTCACCTGTTGATGTTCACATTCATGAGCCAGAATTTTACTATCAGGCTGCTGGCCATCCGGCTAGGCAAGAGGCCATGGTTAAGGAATTCTAGGACCTAGAGGCCAATCATACATGGGACATAGTCCCACTACCTTCTCATAAGAAAGCTATTTCTTGCAAATGGGTCTACAAGATCAAACAAAAATCTGATGGATCTATTGAGAGGTACAAGGCCCATTTAGTAATTCGTGGTGATACCCAAAAAGAGGGGGTGGATTTCACTGAAAGTTTTTCTCCCATGGTTAAGCTTACTACCATTAAATGTCTTCTCACTATTGCTACTAAGAAGGGATGGACAATCTTTCAATTGGACATTTACAACGCCTTTCTTCATGGTGATCTCCATGAAGAGGTATATATGAAATTACCTCCTGGACTTGAAGTTTCTTCTTCTCCTTCCGTTGTTTCTTTGGTATGTCGCCTTAAGAAATCTATTTATGGCCTTCGTCAGGCTTCTCGTCAATAGTTTTCCAAGTTATCTGAGGCTCTTATTTCTCGTGGTTATACCTCAAGTAAGAATGATTATTCTTTATTTATGAAGTGCACTGCCACGTCCCAAATTATCTTGGTTGTTTATGCTGATGATGTCCTCCTAGCAGGGGATGACTTGGTTGAATTACAGTCTTTGAAATCCTTTCTTGATGGTCAGTTCAAAATTAAGGATCTTGGGGTTGTTCATTACTTCCTTGGCCTGGAAGTTTCTTCTTATGAGCAGGGTTATGTAGTCAGTCAGCATAAGTTCACTTTTGACTTACTTCAAGAATTTAATTCCCATCAATTCTCTCATGTTAGCACTCCATTGGACTGTACCATCAAACTTATTGCGGACATTGGTGCTCTTTTAACTGATCCCAGCTCATATAGGAGGTTGGTTAGCAAACTCAATTTTCTACAACACACACGCCCTGACATTTTGTTTTCTGTCCAACACTTGAGTCAATTTCTTCAACACCCACAGGTTCCTCATATGTTAGTTGTGCATCATGTGTTGCGTTATCTCATGAACAGTCCAGCCCAGGATATTTTGTTATCCAATGCGCTTGATTTTTCCTTGTTGGGCTACTCCAATTCAGATTGGGCTACCTGTCACTACACTCGTCGTTCTGTTACTGGTTTCTTCACAACACTGGGTGGCAGTCCTATTTCATGGAAGCGTAAGAAACAACCTACCATCTCTCTTTCTTCTGCTGAGGCTGAATATAGGGCCCTTCGTAAAGTTGTTTTCTGAGGTTGTTTGGCTTATACGACTTCTTGGTGATTTTGGTGTTCTCATTTCTTCTCCAGTTCCTATATTTTGTGATAGTCAGGCTGCTTTGGGTATTGCGAAGAATCCTATTTTTCACGAATGCACGAAACATATTGAGATTGATTGCCATTACGTTCGTGATTGTCTGCATTCTAACTTAATTTCTCTTCAATATATTGCAAGTGCAGATCAGTTCGTGGATATTTTGACCAAGCCCTTGCCTAGTCCTACTCATCATTCTTTACTTCCCAAGCTTGGAGCCTTGACACCCTCCAGCTTGAGGGGGGTTATAATATTTGGGTCAAATATTTCAAACAGTCCACTTGTGGATAAAGGGACCCGGCCCAGTTAGTTTAGCTGAATTAGTTTCCTTTTCATTTACATGTAATTATTGTAAATATAAATAGTGTGGAAGACTCTGGAAGACACAAGAAAAGATATTTTCATTTTAGCAGTTTCCAAAATGTCAACTTTACTCTCTCTCTTTCTCTAGATCTAGGGTTTTCAATTTCACTTTCTTCACTCGATTTCAACTATTTTTCGAGTTAACAGAGTATTGTGATTTCAGGTTAGTTTTTCTCTCAATATTTATCCTAATATTCTAGTTACCGTCAGATTTCCCAAATTGATTACTTGAATTCATAGTTGATGTCATAATTATTCCGATTTCTTCACAAATAGTTTCAGTGAAATTTTTTGTTTTATTATTTTCAACTTCTATTTCTGTTGGCTCAAATCAGTTCAAGTTTGTTTTTTTTTGTTACTTGTGCCTGTACAGGAATAGAAGTCATAATTGAGTTGCAGTTCGCAGCAACGCAAAAAGGGGTACTCTCCGACTAACCTACAGCTTAATTGCACAGTGGTTGGACATCAGTTAAGAGAAGCATAACGGTTGTCCCTATTACAAAACTTGAATGGTAAATCCTGACATTTTATGCTATTAAACTCATATATTAGCCACTTCACTAAGTAGGAGGAAGTTGCTACCTGTTATCATGTAGGAGACAAAAAAAGTTTAAAATGCTCAATAATGAACTTGAGCATATCATGTCACTTGCTGGCAACTGCAATGGCAATGTATTATCGCCTCAAAACAGAGAAATAAAGATTCATTTTTAGGATGTAATTTCATTCTCTGTTCCTTAAATAAATATCCTAGCCCTAGCCCTAGCCCCAATTTCACCATGTCACCATTGTGCAGTGGTATTAACTATTATCAATGCTTTCAAACATACAAAAGCATAATAGTTGCTCCTCTTATAAATCAAGAAAGTCAATTACTTTATCCTCTTCGGCTAAACTGTCATCTTCGGAATTTACTATTAAAAAGGACAGATAAGTTTGTCAATTAAGTGGTGTCCTTTAAGTTTTAAAAAATTGATAAAAGTGACAAAAAAAATTCAGCTTTTTATTTTTACACTTTTACCCCATCAACTATAAAAGTTGTCTCAACAACTATACAAGTTGTTCGACAATTGTGCGAAATTATTGGACAACTGAATAGTTGTTGGGACAACTAATGCAGTTGCAGTTGCAGTTGCAGTTGATTGAAGGACTTAACCCACTAATATTGTGGAACTCACTCGTCCCTTTTAATTAATTGGAGACTTGAGAATCATTTCTCACCTCTTTGATAATTTCCCATAAAAATCCAAACTTGGTGGGATTTACATATGATTCAGTATTATATCATCCTAGACGAAGGTGAAGAAGAAGTCTTTGGTGAAAGTTTATCGTTCAAGGCCAGAGTCAATGAGTTTTCCATGAGAATGGAGGAATTTTTTTGGCTCTAATCATGCAATTCTTCCAGTAAATTTCAATTCTTCATGTCTTGAATTTCTACCCATGAATCTTTTGGTGAAAGGGAACAGTAGGTTGTATAGAGTCTGTTCAAAGCATACCCAAATGGTTTCTTGGTCATTATGTCCACTTCAAGGCACACCCAAATGAAAGTTTGCAATTTTCCTGAAGCGTGTAACACGTGTTCATGTGTCACCAAAATATCATTAATGAATGTTGAAAAAAATATCAACAGGTTCTAGCTAGAAGAAATAGATTATTAAGTAATAAATATCAATAGTCTCTCTACCTCACACGAGGTAGGGATAAGATCTGCGCACATCTCACCCTTCCCAAATTCCACTTATGGGATCACACTGGGTATGTTGAGGTTGTTGTGGAGCGGGAGTGAAAAATGTTGATAGGCTTGCGGAATTCTTTAACTGATATATGAAAAAAGGTAAATTCTTTAACTGATGTTGTGGCTATTCTGGTGTCAAATTTAGAAAACAAGACACATTATTTATATTTAGGCTATATATTAATGTTGACTATGTTTTCCTACTTTTGCTATCATTATTAGTTCAATTTCTACTGGATTTGTTCCTTAGGTAGTGAAAGTGCCTTGTAAAGACCTTATTATGGGAAAGTTGAACACTGCCTCCAAGATCTTTATTATGGTGCAACACCTGTAATTGTTATCATCTCCTGATGTAGATCAATGGAAAAGTTGAGAATGGTTGAAAGTTTGGAACTGTTCTGAAATTTTGCTTTTGTTTTTATAAAATATATTAGTCAGGGTACTAGCAATATTATCTGAACTAATATGAGAATTATGGAACTCAAAAATGGTACGTGAAAGCCCGACTTTATGTATGCTCTTCCGGTGTTTTGTTTTACCTTGATTCTAAACATGAATCTCCCTTTACATGTTGGAGCATGCATAGTTTATCAACTAGTGTAACCATGTTTTTGTTGAATATTGTGAGGCCAATGTTTAGGGCTGAGCAACCCAGGGGGGAGGATTTCTATATCCCATTGAGACTATCTTTATTTAATTCTATTTATTTTGGATCGGTTAGCTGCGGAAGCATTTACTATATCTATAGCTTTATTTGCCTGTGCTGAAAGACAGATACAATACTATTTTGTTCACTTTATGCCTGAACTTTTCTTCATTACTTTGATTCAACATTTTGGAAAACCTATCCTTACTCTGGCCTGAAAAATTATTTCCAGATTAATGTACCTGTGTTGCCACATGTATAATAGCCGCTTAGATAACAAACTTTAGCGAGAGTCTGATGGGTGCTTCATTTCAAGAGAAAGAAAGATTCTGTTGGGTAAGTAATTTTTTGGATAAAGGTTTAACGTTTACTCTGAGATGTTAAGTAACTCACTCACATTTTGTGTCCCTTAATGTTCAGCTCAACAATGATGTTGTGAATGTCATTAACATATCCTCAGGAAGTATCTTGGTCATCCTAATGCAACAAATAATACTCCAAAATAGCGAACTTAATTTATGCACTTGGTTGGAGCATGAACTTGAATTGCCACATTTCATTGTGTAGACTGTAGAAGCATATCCTCGAGACGTAAGAAATATCATTAACGGGACTCTGAAGGTGTACAATATTATCCCAGCCGGAAATGAAGACTTGTTTGAATATTTATGTTAATGTCCTTTATAAAAAAAGCATATCCTCGAGACGTAAGAAATATCATTAACGGGACTCTGAAGGTGTACAATATTATCCCAGCCGGAAATGAAGACTTGTTTGAATATTTATGTTAATGTCCTTTATAAAAAATTATTCATTTTAATGTTGTAATTGAGGAACAATTCTGATAAATCTCTCCTCAAATTTAACTGATTATTACAGTAGCAATGTTGCTTCCAACAATATTTATACAGTTTTATGTTTGGTAACTCACCAAATAGTTTATGTAAGATGTTATTGTCAGCACTTGTAGATTACTCTCTCCGTTCCTAAATAAGTGTTACTTTTGTCTTTTGATTTTGTTCCTAAATAAGTATTTGTTTAAGCCTTCAAGAAGAAATTGGTCATATTCTTCCATTTGTCCTTGTTTAGATAAAATGTAATTAATGTCAACTTTGAAAGAAATAAATTTAATTAGGAATAAGTTGATAAAATTCCTTTTATTTTTTAAGAGTGAGTAATTTGTTAAAGGATGTGTCCAACCCAAAGGTGGAGGGAGTAATAGATTACCTATTTGAATAGAAGAAGTGTCAGATTCGGTATTAATGTAATCTTAATTTATTTTAACAATAAAGCATCTTGAGTCATGTTGAGTTTTCCCTGTCGATTGTGGATAACGGACTTGGTTTCCTTATGATCTTGAGTGATTCTCTCCACATGAATTATCGTTTGGGATTGAGTTAGGCTAAAAGCTCTTTTTTTTTCTTATCGGTAAGCTCAATATTTTTGTGGTGTATTGACATTATAAAAATGTGAGATGTATAATTTTATTAGACACCAACTTTAATTTATGTTCTGCTGATTTGAACTTATGAAATAACATTTATTCTATGTTTACAAATGTAAGAAGGAATCACTAATACATTCAAACTAAATTTGTTGGGCCCATGCTAAGCATGGGCATATAACATCTAGTATTTACAAAAAATAATTGGGGTAACGAAACATTACTCATTATATATAGGTCATCAGATTATGGGATAATTTCAAATATGCACAATAAAGTAATTAGATTACAACAAATATAACTAAGTTTTTATTTATATAAAAAATAGTCAACTTATTCTTGTTGCACCAAATCTTCTTTAGAATCTCTATTCCTTTTTTGTTTTTTTAGTCCTCATTCCTTTTCTTGTCTTTGCTTTTGTTTGTTTGTTGTAGCTGCTGATAAGTTGTTTTCCGAACCTATTGTATGTATCTTTTTTTAAGGCTAAATATTGTGGCTCAAGGACCTCATTTTATTGATAGCAAATTCGAAAATATTGAGTCTCCAAAAGGGGTGGTCTAGTAAATTTTTACCTCTTTCTTCCATACAAGTGATTAAATAAAAAAATTCAACAAAAATTATGTTGTATACAAATGTATATATTATGTATATGTAATGTATCGATATTGTATAAATAGTATGTAAACGTATATCAATATTGTATAAATAATGTATAAACATGTATATATGATGTACAAATAGTTATGTAGTGTATATGTAATATATTTATATTGTTTAAATGTGTATAAACGTGTATCGATATTGTATAAATAGTTATGTAATGTATCGACATTATATAAATGGTGTATACGCGTGTATCAATATTGTATAAATAGTATATAAACATGCATAGATATTGTATAAATAGGTATGTAATGTATTGACATTGTATACATGATGTATAATTGTGTATCGATATTATAAACTAGACAGACAGTTATACAATAGTTGATAGTCTTTCATTTATTTTTAGTTATGTCACAATAAAGATTGGCTCTTTCAGATATAGCTCATTGTCTCAATAAATTACATCTAATACATCAAGGACAGTAAAGATTAATTGTTTCACTACCATTATAAGTAGTTTAATTTATTATAGTATGTTATCTTTTTTATTAGATAAATTACTAATTACCTCTGCATATCATTAAAAAATACATGTAATTGTCTAATAAGTAATTTAATTAGAGGTTCTATTGTTGTCAGTCAATGAATTGATTGAGTGGGGAAGCATCAGTGGTGTGTCTTAATTTTGTTGCCACGTGTGAAGTAAAGAAACAACAAAGTAGGCCGCCGACTATTTCAAGTTCCAAAGTAGGCCAAGCGGGCATTTTCAGTTATAAAGTAAGCCGATTAGCCACTTTCAGTAATTAAAAAAAAATGGATTATTTTTTGTGTGAAAATTTAACTCAATGGACATTTTGTATAATTTTGCTTTAGATTAATGCGCTATAGGTAGTTTGTTACAATTTTTTCTTTTGCACCATACTTCATTCTTATATATTCTCTCTTTTTTTCTGTCATTTAGGTTCTCTTCTCTGTATAATAAATCTTTTTTTGTTCTGTCATTTAGGTCATCTTCTTTTCATTTTTCAGAATGGAAATTACCATCTTTTTGTTTTTTCCAGAACTAAAGGTATATGTTTTTTTCATTTTTCAAAATGAGAGGTACAATACAACAATATAGTAGATTCGGATACAAAGATCTGAACATAAAATTCCGTGTAACATTGACAAAACTCGATTTATTCAACTTCACGACTCCTCCAATTATTATAGCTCTTAAGGCTACGAAAACAAACTACTTCGGCAGCATGCCAAAGACACCCAATTACAAGTTTACTACGAAACAAACCCGATTTCTGATCGAGTCAGACCAAAAATAAAGTTTAATACACAACAAAAGCGTACAAGAAAGGCAAGTCGAAACAGACTACAAATCTCTGGTGCATACAAGATTAGCACCTGTGAAATGATCAATTCATCTGTAGCTTCGGTAATTGGGAGTATACATGCAACTCTCAGCATACTTCACCAAATTTGCAGGTCGAGGGAGACGTGTTGCCACACCTGGAATACAATTGAACAAATTGCTTAATGTTTAAGTTAAACAACACAAGGGAAAAGGTGGGAAAAAAAAAGAGCAAAGGAAACGCACTCACCAAGTTCATATGCTTTGGCTGCAACACTAGCAGCAATGTGAGCTGAGATCTTTCTGATATCAGCAAAAGGAGGGTATATCATTCCCTTAGCATAATGTTCCTCAGTTACTTGAGCAGCCAAAGCTTCCGCTGTTGCATGGAAAATCAATTAGTTTTAGAAAGAGATAAATACCTTTTTGGACCGCCAAACTAATAGCCGACAAATGTATCTGTTTTGCCTATTAAGTATAAATATGCATAAATACATAATCAGTGTATATGTTTTGCATATTATGGCTAGAGCCCGTAATTAATTTCAGTTGACGGATACAACAACAAACCCAGTGTAATCATCACCCTGTTGTACTTACAAGCTGCTAAAAGCATGTCATCATGCACACGGATTGCACCAGACATGACCAAGCCAAAACCAAATCCAGGGAATATGTAACAGTTATTTGCCTGTATATCGCAAGGATAGAACAAAATAAGGAGCCGTTCCATTCTGAATAGACTATAACACTGAAAGCATATGCATTCAAAATACCTGGCCAGGAAAGTAGAGTTTTTCATTGTACTCAAAAGAAGGGAATGGACTTCCACTGGCGAAAACAGCACGACCCTTCAAAAAAAAAAAAGCAATTGACAAGCCGATCAGTATCATGAATGGAAGCTGAAATGACAACAAATATAACTGAAATTGTTTTTCATTAATACTTCGTACCTCACTCCAAGTATAAGCTTCTTCAGCAGTACATTCAGCTTGTGAGGTTGGGTTTGAGAGAGCCATAATAAGAGGTCTCTGCAAAATTATTTTTTGGTCTGTTAGATCATGAAATAAAAAAATTTCTGGGGTAAAAAGAAATGAAGGAAATGGATCACCTCATTCATGGAGGCCATGGCCTCAACTACTTCCTTCGTAAACGTTCTTCCAACTCCAGATGTCCCAATTAAGACGGTTGGCTTAACGGCCTAAATTCAAGTTTGAAGCAAAGGGGAGAGTTCATAAATCATAGAAACAGAGGTTTTTAAGATGGAAATCAACTGTGGGGATCTCAATGCACCTTGACAGCATCTAGGAGATTGTTGACAGGTTCGTGTTCATGAGCCCAAGGCTTCTTGAAGGCTTGAAGTGTTTCCTTGCGACCACTAACGATAAGACCCTGTACAGTGTACATGATCACTCATTTAGATGGATTATGTACATTGACTAACCAAGTGCCAACATCTATCACAAATAAAATATAAGATGAAAACTGAAGAGACTAGCTCTTTTGAGATAGATCATAGATCGTATATCTTTTCTACCTTTGAGTCCACAAGCCAGATCTTTTTTCGTGTCTCCTCCACGGGAGTGTTTGTCTGCAGGCAACAATATCGAAATTTATTACGTGCAACTAATTGGAATCAGAACAAATCTTAGTTCTACAGTTTGTACGAATAAACTAATCTGGTACCTTCTTTGAAATTTCAAGTGCTATGAGTTCTGCAATACCAGTCCCAGCCTGCAATTATAAGGCGATTAACATGAGTCGTTTGGCTTTGAGATTCTGGCTTTGAGATTCTTTTTAATAGTTCCTGACGTATGTATTGCAACTTTGAAAGTTAAACCAGAAGAAACAGAAAGCAATTATGATTCCACGGGCGACTTAATTTCCTTTGGGCAAAGCTGATAAGATGACAAGGAGTTGAAAGAGATTTGAAGATTCTAATGAAACCATAACCAACATTAGTCCAAAAGGAGTTTTGAACATTGAAAAAGAGGGTATAGTGGAAAGTTGAGGTTTCCCTTTTGAGTCATTCTGGAACCTGTTACCAGTTAAAAACATCTTTTTACACCATATAGTTTGTAAAATCTTTTGCGCCGAAAACAGCCCAAGTTGGAGTGCCAAATTTATCAAAAAGATAAAAACTAACCTCTCCAGCACCGAGGAACAAGAATGTATGATCACATAATGCACCTCCAAGTAGCTTAAGGGATGCAATAAGCCCTGCAAGAACCACAGAAGCTGTCCCCTGCAATAGAAGAATCGATGATCAGAAATGAGCATATCATAAGAACAGCCAGAGAGACATATGCCATACCTGTATATCATCATTGAAGACCAAATGTGTGGTACGATATTTAGCCAACAGCTCAAAAGCATTGTGGTTTGCAAAATCTTCAAACTGAGAATGAAGTTACAAACTTCAGGTTCAGGCATCACATGGGAAAAAAGTGAAGAACCATTCACTGATGTAATATTGGATAAGTTTCAAATTATTGACCTGTATGAGAATTTTTTCACCATAATTTTGCTTCACAGCGGACATGAATTCATGAAGGAAGTCATAATATTCCTGAAAGGATGGGGAAAATGTAGCAAAAGCAGCTTCAGTAAGAATTCAGACTTCTGCATGGTAATCTACAAAGGCTAACAGGCTAAAATTCACCTGCCCAGTTGCTCTCTTTTGTCTGAGACCAATGTAGAACTCATCGTTCAGTAACTTCTCATTGTTTGTCCCTACGTCAATGGTTATAGGCAAGCACTGCATATGCAAGTAAATTGATTATTGAAATGTTTTCATAGCTAAGACTATGGCACAGAATCAAGGATATGATAATTCACAAATTTGGTTACCGCTGAAGGTCTGACTCCTCCAAGTGCAGTATATAGAGCCAATTTCCCCACGGGTATGCCCATTCCCTGTGACGTTAAAATGAATTTCATATGAGTAATACATAGTGGGAAGGAGGAAAGGGACTTATATCAATTGAGGGCATCATCACCTGGCAACCGAGGTCTCCAAGTCCCAAAATTCTTTCTCCATCAGTCACGACGATGACCTGGATTGATCTTTCAGGCCAGTTCTTCAATACCTCAAGGATCCTTCCCCTGAAAATAAAATATTCTTACTTTAGTTGAATGTACCTTCACATGAAAGCAGTAAAAAAACCTTTAGTCCGCAACTGTCATACTTTTCTTTCAAACTGATGTATAAACCCTGTGGACGCTTAAAAAGGCTTCCATATTTTTGACATGCCTCACCAACAGTTGGAGTGTAGACAATTGGAAGTAACTCTTCCACATTATCAATAAGAAGCTTGTAGAACAACCTTTCATTTCGTTCCTGCAAATTACAACCACACCCAATAGAGGGAAAAGTAAGCAAAAGGCATGGAAGCAAAGTCGGGATGCACCCAAGCTAACAGTGACAAAGTCAGTATCAAGGTGTTGGATTCAACTTGCAAATGAAAAATCAGAACCAACACATGTTTCCAAGGATACCTCTAATTCCATCATGGCGACATATTTGTGCAGAGGAACATCATATTGGCGAATAGATTGCATAAGTTTTTTCTCCTGTTTGACATAACACAACATTAATAAAGTTCTTATAAAGATCATACAAACACACACACACACACATCTCAAAATTTGAGACACTTCAATTAGTAACTATTTTCACCTGCAGTTCCTGTGTGGAAACAACAGGAGGCAAAAGGCCTCGCAAGTAATGAGCATCTCTTTCTCTCTCTGTAAAGGCAAGACCTTTGTTGTAACGTGGATCCCTCAACAAGTTGTAGCCACTGTTAAGTCAAATAGGTAAACATATATTCAAGTTTACAGCAGCATTTTAATATAACAATACGATACAATACAACAGATAACAACCATCCAAACAAGTTAATGATCAATAACACACCCTTCACAGACTAATTCAGAAAGTAACTTTCCTGAATATTGCAAGTATTTAATAATTCATGAACATCTCATCACCATTTAATCTGGAGTAAATCCTACGTCATCCAACTATAAAAGGCATCAAAATTGTGGAAAGATTATTGGATGTTAACATGTTACTTAAACATGAGAAAGAGCTAAAGTACAGAGTTATTGCCTCCTGCATCACCATAAAATGCAGATCCATCTAAAAGACACTTTGCTTGACAGCATTATATCTATCCACATATTCAAGAAAACCACTAAGCACAAAAAATATAACTTAACCTCAATAAATTTCCTAGTAAAATATAGTGTTTCTATCATTTAGACTTACGGGCGGATCCAGAGTGTTGCGTGCGAGTTCATAGAAACCCAGTAACTTTTGCTTAAACCTTGTATATATATTAAAATATTTACTACATATCTATAACTATTTAAATGAGAACGCAATTATTGTAGGAACCATAAACTTGAAATCACGGATCCGCCTCTAATTAAACTAACATTAGAATCAAACATTTAAAATTCGAAAATTGCAAAATCCTGCACAATGATCAATAGGGGACAAACTTGCATCAAAATTGAAGATCAATAACATCTGAAAAACGTATAAAAAGATGAAGTATGAAATAGGAATATTATATTACAATAATTAATGAGCCAAATTAAGCTAGTGTCCGAACAATTCGGAGTTAATTTCAAACAAAGTGAAGCTGAAGCTTGAACTGTGAAGTATCAAGACAATAACCGTGGAGGCGATGGGGAGAAATTTGGTATGTGCAGAAACCAAAACTAGACTAAATAATACTCCACCCGTTTCAGTTTATTTGTCTTGTTTTTTTTTATTCGTTTAAAAAAAATCTATTTCATTTTCTGCAACTCTTTAATTCTAACTTTTCACGTGGTGTGTAAAACCACAAGATCAAAGAATATTTTGGTACATTATACATAAATTTAATTTAAGATTACATGATTTAAAAATCTTATTTAGTTTCTTAAACTCCGTATAAGTCAAAATCAGATAAATAAACTGAAAGGGAGTATCAGTGAATAAGCATAGAGATGGTGAGTGGTGATCGGAGAAACTAGTAGTGGTGGATTATTAAATACGGATTCACCGGAACCAGCAGCTCTTGACATAAACTAATTAACTTGATTTCAAGTAAAAACTCATAAACTTCAAATCATGAAGCTGCTTCTCAAAATTCGAGTTCAAAACTTTTGAGTAAGTGCAGTACGTACCTAGAAACGGCAATAGCCCAGGGAGTGATGCACTGATCCTCAGTGGCACAATCCTCACCGTATACATCCTCGACGCCACCCGCCGGTGTTGACACGTCCACCACAGATTCTCCTTCCCTTTGCTCCTTCAATGCGCTCTCCATTTTTTCCTTTTAATTATTTTCTTCTTTATAAATTCACACACAACAACACACTTTATGTCTTCTGCAAGTCTTTCAGTTTTGCGAGTTTTGCGAGTTTTGCCACCCTATATATATACACACAATTATTGGTGTGTGTGAAAAGGAAACAGTTGACGGAGTATATCTTCTAGACTGTATTGAGAGAATTGAGGAGGAGGTGATAAAAAAGTGTTGAATTAAAAAAAGGTGATAAGGTTGATCAGTTGAAGTCAAATTTTTTGTTAAGTAGTCATTAGGAAGTTGCTGCAGCAACTTTCGAAGTTGCTATAATAACTACGATAGTTGCTACAGCAACAGTCAAAGTTGCTGCAGCAACTATCGAAATTGCTGCAAGTTGCTGCAGCAACTTACAGCAATTGTTGCATGTCATTAAACTAATGATAAAATTGTCATCTCTATTCAATAATTAAAACTTGTGTCACCTTTTTTTAATTTTCAAACTTTTTTGTCACCCTTAATTAAAAATCCCACCTTTTGCAAATAGCAATAGTTGAATTGAACTTTCCTTCCTCGACGAGTCCTGTCTTCTATTCTTATACAAGTCTAATATCCTATACACATGATACAATTTTTGATCAGTAAGAACTAGTATTACCGTATCATTTTGAATATTTAACTGAATTTGGCTTAATACTCTTAAATTCATTAATTAAGCAAAAATAAGGATAAGGTTGTGATTTAATTTTTTTTTTCAAACTTGGTGCATAATGAAAGCTTAGTGCAGTAAACTATGTTTTTTGTTTACCGTAATTATTAGTTGGTCACCTTATTAATATATCTGTAAATACTTGTTAGATTCTAATTTAAAAAAACTTCAGTTTAATATAAATATATAACTGTTACATTTTTTTGGTTTGGAAGAATCAATTTAGATTGTATGCTTTAGAAACATTTAGGGGTCGTTTGGTTTTGAAGATAAATTATGATGGGATTAGTTATCTTGATATTATTAGTTATTTACTGTTTGATTTATTATTTTAAAAATAACATGCACAACATAATTTCTACGAAGAAGTGGTTTATTTACAAAATTATCCTCTACGTAATTTATTTAGTAGAAAAAGGTTTGAGCGACTTGAAACATATTTTTATTTTTTTATTCTGTAATGGAGTAGTTATTTTCGATACTATTATTCTATCCTATGAGGAATAACTTGTCCTGATACTAATTATTAGTCTTCAAATAAGTTATTCCAAAATTAATAACCAAACAAGAGATAAAACCTTACTAAATATTTATTTCAAAACTATCTATGTTGTACTCCTTCCGTCCCCTATTAATTGGTCATCTTATTAAAAATAAATGTCCCAAATTAGCTAATCACTTACTAAATCAAGATAAAATTAATTAAAAAAAATTCATTTTGCCCCTACAATTAATATACTCTTTGAAAGTTTAAACAAATTATATTTATGTTCATTAATATGGATAAAGGATATAGTAGTAAAATTGATTATTCCATTAATTATTTGTTAAACACCATGCAAAATAAAAAATGTTTAACTACGGAGTGAGTGCAAAATACCAAAGGACCCCTGAAGGGTAAAAAAAGACAGTAACAAAACCAATAACATGTGTTGTTCAAATACTACGCCTGTGGTACTCCTTCGTTCCCTTTTACTTGTCATATTTTTATTTTTTGAAGTCAACTTATATTAACTTTGATCAATATTTTAATATAAATAATTTAATATTTTAAATTAAAAATTTTAATGGTCAAAAACTATATGAAAAATGCTATAAGTTATAATTCATCTCATATTAATATGAATAAAAATTGCATTTTAAATTGTTGGTCAAAGTTAATATAAATTGACCTTGAAAAATGAAAAAGTGACAAGCAAAAGGAAACGAGGGGAGTATAAAGGATGAAGCCTGATAGATTAGAAAAAAAAGAAGAATGAAAATGATAAAAGAAGTAATTATACTGAATTAAGTGCATAAAGGTTCATAACTGAAATCTGTATCAGAAAATTTGAGTATTACCGTCTAATGAAAGAAGTAATCGTATCTATTAAATGAGAATTCTTATAAGACGGTAAATTACGCTTTCAGTCATAAGTTATCGTGCATTTCAATTTCAGTTTATGTGGCTAAGCACTTTTAATCTTTAATTAAGTAATGTGTGTTATTTTAGTCTCTAGCTAATAGACCTCATCAAACTAAATGGAATGATAACTATTAGTAGTAAAAATACTTTGGACATAGCACACACAAGTTTTCATTTACACTTATTTAAATAATAAATAAATAAATAAAATATATTAATTTTACTGCAATAATTATTGCACAATATTAGCTACATATTTGTGTTATATATTTTTAGTCTGTCTTAATAAGCATAAGATTTTTTGTATTTTCTTATATCATTATGAATAATTTCTATGTTTTTATTTTTAATCATAAGAATATATTTTTCTCCAAATATTTATGTGAACTTTCAATTGGGTAGACAAAATCTTGTCTGGCGGCTATATTGCTGGGCAGAAGACATGATTCGAAGGGAAGCTGCCCGCAAAGTCCTTTTCTCGTTATGGGACATTGGCGTTATATTGCTCGAACGTGTCTCGCATTATATTCGTTTATTATATTTATGATTTTTAATAAGATAAATATCTTTTGAGATACATAAAATTTAGTCCCTCCGTTTCACTTTATGGGTGTGTTTGGTATGGGAATTTTTTTTTCTTAATTCTTTCAGGTTTAATTAATCAAATTATTTACTTTAGGAAAATAATTTTTTTTAATTTGTGGCAAATGTTTTTTTTAGTGGAAGTAAAAATAAAAAAGTTTCATGAGTAATATTT
This sequence comes from Capsicum rhomboideum, assembly GCA_031232105.1. NCBI lineage: Eukaryota > Viridiplantae > Streptophyta > Magnoliopsida > Solanales > Solanaceae > Capsicum > Capsicum rhomboideum. The sequence continues at coordinate 147,584,944 of CP124714.1, read as the reverse complement.
CAAATTCATTGTCTTTTTCCTCACGCACACCCATTCCAAACCTCACTACCACCTCATCTCATCTCCATATTATTTTGTTAAACCACATATAAATGCTATTAGAATGGAGTATTTTTTATTATACTTACTTATCAAATTAGTGAACACGAGTTCACTTATTTTTTAAGAAAATATTTTCTGCTTCATAGTTCATAACAAATACACCCCATGTGTCTTATTTAATTAGGCGCAATCAGCAATGTTTAAAAAGTAAAATAACTTTTGAATCTCGTGATTGTAAATTAAAGATATGTATAATATATTAAAATATTATTTAATTTTATGGTTTTAATTAACTATACCACTTGAGACGTTGAAATTAAAGAGTTTTCAAATTAGAGAAAAGACAATCTTATTAAAGTGAACTAAAAAGAAAAATAAGACAATCAAATTGAAACTGTTGAGTATGCGAGTTGGAAAGTTTTTTAAACTAATAATTTTAAATTTCATAATATTATTTGACTATAAAAATTGTCACTAAAAATAAAGGAAAATTTGAAAAGTAAGAAAATATAAAATAAAGTGACACGAAGGAAATTAAAAAGAGTTTAAGGGGTATTTTGGTTTGAAGAAAAGTAATGTTGAGATTAGTTGTATTAGGATTAGTGACTAAGGCCTCATTTGTTTGCACTTAATGGAGGTCTGAATCTGAATGGTTCGGACCTCAGATCATTAAGTGCATTTGTTTTTTTATTAAGATTTTAGTTCTTAATAGGTATTAATCATTAAGATCTGGAACCAAGTCTTAATATTATTAAGAGGTATTCTTGTGTTGGATAATATTCACCACCACTTTATCCACAATCACCAGTCACCACCACTAACCACCTCTGCTACCACCACCATTATCAACCACCACCACCAACCACCAACGACCACCAACCACCAACCACCATCATAACCACTATTGACAACCAACATCGCTACCAACCACTACTGTCGGCCGCTACCACACCTACCACCTCCATTATTCTAGTTATATCCACCGCCGCCAACGCCGCCACCATCATCAACTACTACCGATCAATCTCTACTACCGATCAACTCATCTATCACAACTAGCACCACCGCTAATTACCACTAACACATCATCAACCTCCACACATTCTTTGGCTACCACCACCACAATTGTCACCGGTGTTGCCACCTCTACCACCACTATCAACCACTACCATCGCTACAATCCATCTCTACTAACAACCATCTCCACCATCACAATTAACAACGTCTCTAACTACCATCAACACATTGTCAACCATCATGCATACATTTTTCAGCCACCACATTCAACATCTCCAACTACTAATATCAACCAACTTCACATCGTACAACCACCACCACCACTGCCAATCGCCACCATCATGACAGTCACTACAATATCAACCATCTCTACCATCACAACTATCACCGTCAATATTACTAGTCACTAACATCGATCATTACCACCACCGCCACCATTATAAACTATCTCCACTATCACTAACAAACATAAATGTTTCTTTTTTTAATCAAATAATAATTTTATTATATTAAATTAAATATTTTTATAATGTATAATTAATTGTTTATTTGAATTGTATTTTTTTTAAAATATATTTACAAATAAATAAATTTTGCACATTCAGATGTTGAAAAACAAACAGTTTTAATCATTCAGCTTTCAGATCTAGAGACAACATCTTAATCATTCAGATGTACATTTAGATTCAGACGTCTGAATCTTAATAAAAATAAATGCAGTCTAAGATTAGTTATCCTTATATTCCCTCTGTTTCAAAAAGAATTATCTACTTTCCTTTTTAGTCCTTTCCAAAAAGAATGACCTTTTTCTTTTTTTGACAATACTTTAATTTCAATTTTCCACATGAAATGTTTAAGATCACAAGATTAAAGGGTATTTTGGTACATTTGACATAACTTTAATTTAAGACCACAAGATTCAAAAGTAGTCTTTATTTTCTTAAACTTCGTGTCAAGTCAAAATAGATCATTCTTATAAAAACGAAGGGAGTATTATTTTTTATTAATTTTTTTGATTTTTTTTTTAAAAAATAACATAAATTACATTTTTTTAATTTTTTTTTTAAAAAAAGTTGTCTGCTTACAAAAGTAACCTGCACTTTATTTAGTAGAAAAAGAGTTTTAGAAACCTCGAAAATGTTTTTGTGATTTTTATTATTTTATCCTAGTATAATTGATCCACTAATATATCATCCCACCATCTGACAATTAGGATAATTTATTCCAAAATCAATTTTTGATTATATTTTTTTTTGGATAATTCAATTTATAATTTTGATGTAACTTATCTTTAAATTAGTAACCAAATAAGAGGTAAGACAATACTTAGTACGCGTTTGACCGTAAATATTATTCATAATATCTCAGAATACGTTTTCACTTTATTCCGGAATACTTGTTTGGCCATGAAAAAAAAAAAACGTATTCTGGAATACGTTTTCGCAATTTTTGATTTTTTGAAAAACGCCTCTTGAGATATTTTCTCTTTGTTTGCACTCATTTTTTTCTATCACTTTATTGAAAAGCGCATTCAAAGTGTAAAATATTTTTGAAAATACTATGGCTAAACACAACTCCAACTCTATTTTTAACTTCAAAAATACCAAATAAAGTGAATACTTTTTTTGTTTTCATGACCAAACGGGTGTTAAATCTTTGTGCCGCCATTGTCTAGGTTTGTCCGGCATACAAAATGAAACCCAGGGTCATTTGATAGTAGGAATAAAGAATAATAATATCAAAATAAAATATATGATTATTTTATTATATATTTAATAAGAAGTATTTCTGAAATTATTTATTTCATTATTTATACTACACTAACAATTAAAGGCGAATCCAGGATTTGAAAGTTTTGGATGCCACACTGCTTTGAAGAACAGTGTACATTGAGTTTTGTATAAGTTATATCAATGTTTTCAATGTTTAAAAAGAAGTATATAATTTATCATCCATTACATAAAAGAAGCAAGAATATAATTTAACATCCATTACATATAAGTGGAAGATCTGTCTCATTAGTTTATGTCTTTATGAGGTTTATTGGAGGTTGAGGGTTCGAAACTTGATTGTGAATCAATTTTTTAACTATAAATTACTAAAATTAGTTTTAAAAGTATAGAAGGCTAGGTTCAAACTCGCTCCCATGAGCATAAAAGATTGGCTTTCCACCAGTGGCACTACGTGCCCATATATACTCTGGTTGCCAAAACTATTTTTATACATTTTCGCATACATATATAAACAGAGTTTCAACCGAAACCTCCACATGTTGTGACACCCCATTCATACACATAGATCCGCCCCTGCTGATAATACTACACCGATAAAAAGAGTTATTTCATATTTATAATGAGATAACTTATTATATAAAATATCTCAATTCATAAGATAACTTTATCTATCAAATTCTCGTACCAAATAACTCCTGAAGGATTAACTTTATGAGTGGTTCCTCTAGTGGTAGGGACTAAAAGTAGGTATATAATTGATACTTCCGTCTTTTAAAAATAATGATCTATTTTTTTTAATTCGTTTCAATAAGAATGATTTTTTTCTTTTTTAGTTAACATTTTAATTTTAATTTTTCACGTGATATGTTTAAGATCATAAAATTAAAAAATATTTTAATATATTTGACATAACTTTAATTTAAAATTATAAAATTTAAATTTTTATTTTATTTTTTAAATTTTATATCAAATCAAAATAGATCATTTTTTTAAAACTAAGGGGTATATGAATGCACGCGGACTTTTAAATTATGGCAGCAGCCTCTAAGCTCGCCTTTGATGACTTTCCACTTTCTTGTCCACTCAACGACGCGTATTGTTTTTCTAATAAATCAATTTAATAGTGCTACTTGCCAAAAAAGAAGAAATGAATAGTTCCACGATCATAATCAACCACTTGTCTGATCCATCAATCTACTAGTATTAAATGATACTCCTTTTATTTCATTTTAATTAGTTATTTTATTAAAAATAAATATTTTATATTAATTGATCATTTATTAAATTAAGATATAATTAATTAATTTTTTTAATTTTATTTTTATAATTAATTGCAATTTCAATGTCTATTTATATGCCCAATGAATATCCTTAATATGGGTAAATAATAAAATGGTAAAATTTATTATTTCATTTATGATTTCTTAATCATCATGTAAAATGAAATGCCCGACTAAAATGGGACGAAAGGATTATTGTTTTCGTTCTGTTTTATTTTTATGTGAATACTAAAGCATAAAATAAAAAATAAAAGAATTGTTATACAAATTAAATATATGTAAAATATCAAAATAATCATGTTCATGAGAATTTTACATATATTTTTTGTTCTCCCCTTTATGAAATACGTAATAAGCTTCTATATGAGTCCTAAAAGGCATGTCATTAAGGGATCGTTTTGCTTGAATCATATTAAGTAGGAATTAATAATGTAGAACTGTAATTTATTTGATTTGTCGGGTAAAAAATGAATATGTAGATAGTATTTACTATATGAAGGTCATTTATGTCATTCAGAAATTTTAATTTGTGTATTAGTAATACTCATATTGCATATTATATCCCTAGGCAACTTCCATATGTATCATTTATGCAGAAAAGAAAAATATCAAATCAGAAACTGTATTAACAATGTTGCATTTATGTTTGAAATTAGGAAAAAATAACCAAATACGAAGTATTGAATTAAACAACGTTAGATTTTATGTAGAGATTATTTCTTTTTATGTTGTAAGCACGTAAGGTAGAGCGAGGATGATAAGATTAAATAATTTTCTTAATAGAAATGTGTCATTTTTTTTTTTAAAAAAAAAAATTAAAAAGAAAAAGTTTGAGCCTTGCTAAGTACAAAATTACCTTGTTAGGAAGTGTTTTATCCCCTCCCAATATGAAATTTTTCTATACGAATTCAGATTTAATCGTCAAAAGAAATTAAATTTAATCAAACTCCAATATAAATAAATCCCAAAAAAAAATTCTCTAACTGAATCTAACTTTTGTACCTTTTTTTATCCTTTCGTTAATTGAGGTATCAACAGCGCTGCATGATTGGGATCTATCACAATCTTTTCATTTTAGTAGCACTACTTGCCAAAAACGAAATGGATAATTCCGTAATCCTAATTAATCATCATTCGAGTTGTCAAAAACTAATCCAACTTTATTCATCTTTTGAGTTGTCAACCACATGGTTGGCATCTAGTAGTACCTCTTTTCCTTTTCTTAGTTTTTTTCCAAGAACACTATCAAGAATATAAACATTAAAAAATAGGAGGAATTGAAATGATTGATTAGGTTAGCCAAAAAAAATAATGTAATAGATAGGTTGATTAATCCTTACTAACACCTGAATTAACGTAATTCAAAATAGATTTAAAAGAAGACATACATCTTAGATTCAAACAAAAGAAACAATTAGTCAACACGAGTAAAAAGTATCTTGAACCAATTGATTCACAATTCAACTGCAAGAATTCATTCAAGGGAGAAGAAAATTGATTAAAGAGTCGCAACCTATATTTAAGGTACACTAGAGTGTGTTTGGTATGAAGGAATATTTTCTAGAAAATGGTTTCCAATTTTCTCATGTTTGGTTGGTTTAACCATTTTGGAAAATGTTTTCCAGATAAACTTATTTTTCTCAAATTTAAGAAAAATGACTTCCCTTGAAAAAGTAAGGAAAACATTTTTCAAAACTCTCTTTTAACCTCACACCTCAACTTTCCATCCTAACCCAAGTCTTGGATATCGATTTCCGACACTAATCTGGGATTCGAATCCCGACCCTGACTCTTGATTCTTGACTCGGGACCCGACTTCCGACCTCGATTAGAGACCCAACTCCCGACCTGAGGCCCGACTCACAATCCCGATTCAAGACACACAACCTAACATCAGACCTCGACTCGAGACACGACTCCCAAACCTGACTTGGGTTCGAATGCCTAACCTCGACTCGAGACCCAGGACTCGACCCGACCCTAAACACGATCCGAGAATAACTCGCGACACCAACTTGGGATCCAATACCGAGATGAGAATTAGGGTTTGATCTCGACCCAACTCCTAACCTCCAACTCTAACTCAAACCCCAACTAGGGCCCCGTCTTCCTACCTCAACCCTGATTCAAGTACCGATTCAAAAGTCGATGATAGGTGTTGGGTTCGGAGTCAAGAATCAGGGTCAGGTCTTGGGTCGGGTGTCAAGGTCAGGTCTCGTGTCAGGAGTAAAGTTGATTCCCAAGTTAGGAGTCAAGAGTTGGGGTCAGGTCTCGGGTTGGAAGTCGAGGTCGGTTACTTTGTCGGGAGTCAGGGTCGGGTCTCAGGTCGATAATCGGGATCGGGTCTCGGGTTGGGAGTAGGGGTTAGTTCTCGGATCGGGTGTCTAGGTCGGGTCTCAAGTTGGGTGTCGGGTCCTGGTTCGAGTGTCTGGATCGGGTCTCGATTCGAATGTTAGGATCGGTGTCGGGAGTCGGGTTCTGGTCGCAGTTCGATTGTTAGGGTAGGATCTCAGTTTGGGTGTCGGAGTCGGGTCTCGGTTTGAGTGTCAGAGTCGGTGTCGGGAGTTGGGTTCTAGGTCGGGTGTCAGGTTTGGATCCAAGTTGGGTTCTAGGTCGGGTGTCAGGTTTGGATCCTGGGCTGGGAGTTGCGGTTGGGTCCCGATTTGGGTCACAGATTGGAAGTCGGAGTCGGGTCCTAGGTCAAGTGGTGGGGTCGGGTTTCAATTCGAGTGTCAAGTTCGAGTCACGATTTGAGAATCGGGGTCGAGTGTTGGAGTCGGGTCCTAGTTTGGGTGTCGCAGTCAATGTCGAGAGTCGAGTCCTGGATCAAGAGTCGGGGTTGGGTCCTGGGTTGGTTTTCGTGATCGGGTCCTAATTTGAGTGTCTAGGTAGAGTCCCAATTTGACAGTCGGGGTCGGGTGTAACACCCCGTAAATTTTCAAACGTACGCGACTAGGTGACGGAAGAAATTGAACATGCAATAAAGGGTATATTATGTATGCAAAGTGTTGGACTTAATTCATCTTGGCTAATGGGCTCAAAATTGACCCAAATTTAACAAGAAAGACATGGCCCAAAAAGGGAATTTTGACCCATTCATCTTGACCAAGTAAACATATCATTAAGGACCAAGTGTATGGCTAGGATGACCATTAAAGGGATATATAAGGCCAATAAAATCAGATTTTATTCACACAATACACCTTGCAAAATTCTTGTAATTTCTAGACTTTTCCAAGAGACCAAAAGAAACCATTTGAACCCTAAGGCAACTACACTTGTTTTGCCAAGATCATCATCTTGTAAGTATTAGTAAGTGTTTATTCTTGTGGTTTAATAGATTATATGCATAAGAGGTTGTGTAAATCATGTTGGATATGTTTAATAAGTGTTGAGTAGTCCATTATTTGAAAAACAGTCCACTTTTGCTTAATCGGTAAAAGATTTGTCTTCTATGTGGTTTAAACTTGAAAGGGGACTTAAGGTCTTGAAGGAATTGAATTATATGGACTATATTTCAGTATATTTAAAGTGTGGTGCTGTCCCTAATTCGTTACTTTGTGTATGGCTTAATGGAAATTTTTTTACGCAATTGTGCATGGAACGTTTGGCGTAGTGAAAAGAGAATATTTTCTTGTTATGTTAAAGTGAATTCTAAAATTGTGTGGGCTGGTTTTGGTATATTGTTGTGAAAGGTATTTAGGTGACTTGATGGGATAAATATGTGGAGTTGTATTGAGGCGGAAATGTAAAGTAGAAACTTGGTGTAAAATCCTTTCGATTTGTGATATCTACAATGATATGTGGACTGTTTTGGTGGTGTGTGGACTGATTTGGTGTTGTTGTTTTGCTAACGCAGTAAGTTATAGTGTAATGTGGTGGAATAATGTTATTTGGTAGTATAATGAAGGGGGGGAGTGATGCACCATGTGTTTTGGAGGTTGGACGGTTTTTACTTTCCGTTAAACACCTACTTACCGTCTTGTGAACTTGTAATGTAGTTAGTGGTTAATATAAGCTTCGTTATATACTTGTGTGTAGAGTAGACGTAAACAGAAAGCTGGAGTGTTGTATTCACGAATAATATTGTGTATCCATATTGGAGAATTAAGGTATGTAAGGTTACTCTTTCCATATCCTTCTGCAACACATAGTATCACATTATCATTATACTTGTTCCATTCCGAAATGTTCAAAGGTATTCCATTTCCGGTTATTAATCATTATTACTCACATGTTCCTTATTCATTGATTAATTGTGATTCACATGACTCATGTTCATTGGTTAATGTTCCAATAATGTTCCAAAGTTCCAATAACATTGTAACCACTAATGTACCAATCTCATAACAAAAGAATTAAAGTAATGAACACTTGTTGAGTACGGGTGGCAACTCGAAGGGGCGTAAGCCTAGCTAGAGGCGATACCAAATGGATATTGAGTACGGGTGGAAACTCGAAGGGGCGAAAGCCTACCTAGAGGCGATCCCGAAAGTTCGTTGGGAACGGGTGGCAACTCAAAGGGGCGAAAGCCTAGCTAGAGGCGATCCCGATTATTATGTTATTTCCCACTGATTAGTTGGGCCTGGGCATTACGTGATTGATGATTATATGATTGATGATGAAATAAAGTAAAGTAAAGAAAGCAATGTACATGATCCCACATGTATACCTTATGGTAGTTTATCTACATGATGCGTTCACTTGTACTTGATTTCATTAAAATTTCTATACCTCATACAGTTACTTATAGCCTTACATACTCAGTACATTCTTCGTACTGACGTCCCTTGTGGGACTTACCTTGCTTTCTGCAGGCACAGGTACTAGTAGGCCTCCACAGTAGGTCTTGGATATTTCTACGGATTATAGGTGAGCTCCAGGTTGCTTCGGGGCTTTCCGAGTCCTATGTATATGTTGGTTTTGGTATTGTATCACAGTTGTGTAAAGCGGGGATTTGTCCCGACGTTAGGATGGCTGTGTTCATGTATTTATAGAGGCTTTGTAGACGATGTGGGACAAATGAAGGTTATATGTTATGTCATGGTGGCCCTAACGGCCAAGTTTCATATTTGTAGGTGTTTATCATCACACATTTTCCATGACTTATGCCATTAGCATCTTGCATCTATTTGTGATATTGATAATCATGGAATGACTTGCGTATGAGTTTACAGGGATAAAAATTGGTTCTCTCGGGGCCTCAACGGCTTCGGGTGTCATGTCCGCCCCAATGGGATTTGAGGCGTGACAAAAGTGGTATCAGAGCGGGTCGTCCTAGGGTGTCTACAAAGTCGTGTCTGAGTAGAGTCTTGCTTATGAATGTGTTGTGCACCACATTTATAAGTAGGAGGCTACGGGACATTTAGGGGTTGTTTCTTTCCTTCATTTCTAGATCGTGCATTAGAGCCGAAGTTATAGGTGGTATCATTTCTGACCGTTGAAATTATTTTTTTTATATTATAGTAAAATGCCGATGACAAGAAGAGGAAGGGGTAAAAGTAAGAGGTTAGACAGAATTGCGGGAGAAGGAACTAGCAGAGTCCCGCCTGAACCAGTTAATCAAGGCGGTGCTGAACAAGAGTTTGCATCACAGGCTTCTTCTACTCTTCCTGTTTCAGAAGAGTCAAGAGGAAGAGAAGTACCTGCAGAACCACCAGTAAATACTACTGACCAGGATTTAAAGAATGCAGTGCAGATGTTGACCCGAATAGTTACTGCACAGGTTCAGGGACAGGTTGGTCCAGCGTCAGGTGATGATAGTGCAGCTAGAACAGCTAGTAGACGGACATAGGATTTTTTGAAATTAGACCCTCCTACCTTTACTGGATCAGATCCGAATGAAGACCCGCAAGATTATATAGATCAAATCCAAAGGGCTTTGGAGGTTATGCACGTGTCCGATGTGGAAACGGTCGAGCTTGCAGCCTATCGATTGAAGGGTGAAGCTATACTGTGGTACGAAGATTGGAAACGGTCGAGGGGCATTGATGCGCTCCCAGCTAGTTGGGAAGAATTTAAAATAGCATTCCTTGATCACTACCTCCCCTATGAGGTTCGAGAGGATCGTACGGACCAATTTTTGAATCTGCGACAGGGTAACATGACTGTTAGAGAGTACAACGTTAAGTTTAATTCCTTGGCCCGGTATGCTCCAAATGTGGTCGCGACTATGACCGATAGAGTTCATCGGTATGTGGATAGATTAGAGCCATATTTGGTCCGAGATTGTACTATTATTGCGTTAAACAGGGACATGGATATAGCTAGCATACAGGCCTTTGCGCAGAAAATGGAAGATCAGAGGCAACGGAGAAGAACCCAAGGGTTTGAAGAAGGGCCGTCGAAGAGAGCTAGATCTACGGGACAGTCTATGGCGTCCCAAGGAGAGTTTAGACCTCGGAGTTTTAATAGGCCGCCTAGACCCTCATTTTATTATTCCACAGCAGGTACTCCACCTTAATTTCGAGGGTCTAGGGGCAGTTATGTTAGCGGAAGCAGTGTGGTTTGAGTTCCACAGACAGCAGGATTTTCTCGCAAACCGTGTCAGCACTGCGGGAGGTATCATTTAGGTGAATGCTGGATTGGAATGAATGTTTGCTTTTTTTGTGGTAAGCCAGGGCACATGGTGAGAGAGTGTCCACAGAGGAGCATGGGTGGTATAACACGACCTACGGGATCATCCATTGCATCATCATCATCCGTGCCTTCCCTAGGTAGAGGAGCACAGCCTATGGGTCAAGGTAGAGGTGCTAGAGGAGCAGCTAGTTCTAGCGGAACTCAGAATCGTATTTATGCGCTAGCTGACCGTTAGAATTCGGAGGCATCACCTGATGTTGTTACAGGTATCTTGTCCATATTTTCACATAATGTGTATGCATTGATTGATCCGGGTTCTACATTATCATATGTTACTCCTTTGATTGCTGAAAAATTTAAAAGAACGCCGGAATTACTAGTTAAGTCAATTGAAGTAACTACACCGGTTGGTGACTCTATTATAGCAAAGAGAGTTTATCATGACTGTATAGTCACTGTTTGCGGTTGTGATACATTGGCCGACCTTGTTGAGCTAGAAATGATAGACTTTGATGTTATAATGGGAATGGATTGGCTAGCTTCTTGCTATGCCACAGTAGATTGCCGAGCCAAGAGAGTACAATTTCATTTTCCACAAAAGGATGTTCTTGAATGGAAGGGTAATGTGGGAGCACCGAGAGACAAATTTATTTCCTATCTTAAGGCTAGGAAAATGATATCCAAGGGATATATATGCCACTTAGTGAGAGTGCATGACACTGAAGCGAAACCACCAACTCCTCAATGTCACGCCCTGAATCCCATCGGGACATGATTGGCACCCGTAGCCGATAAGGCCCGAGAGAACCAACCTTTGCCTATGTTCAATCATATGCTTGCCATAAGAAACCCATAAGCATATAACAACTATAAAGACCAACAATGAAATTCATGGGACATGATATATATACACATATGCGAAACTGGGCCGTTGAGGCCACCGAGGCAAGTACGACACATCCCTTTTACATTTGTACACCCACACCTGTCTACAAAAGCCTCTAACAAAGCATTGACCAAAATGAACTAAAAGTCGGGACAAGTCCCCGCTTTATACAACATGTACAACACCAAAACATATATACACTCTGACTCGGAGAAGCCCCGAATTAGCTGGAGCTCACCAATGATCTGCAACGACTGGCAACCTACTGTGGAGGCCTACTAGTACTTGCGCCTGTAGCAAGTAAGGTAAATTCCCCGAGAGGAGTCAGTACGAAATAAGTACTGAGTATGCAAGGCTCAGATGAAACTGTACAATACATGAATATTTCAATGAACTCAAAACATATGAATAATCAATGTGAGTAAGTCACCATGTTGCATTTTGGAAACCATGTGGATTGCTTTCATTACTTTCATTACTTTCTTTATCTCAATGCATGTGTCACAATGTACCCGGGCCCCTACTGATCAGTGGGTCTTTCCATGACTTATCGTCATGTTAGGATCGAGTCGAGCTAGGCTTATGCCCCTCAGACCTGCCACCCATAAATCAATACATCGGGATCGAGTCGAGCTAGGCTTATGCCCCTCAGACCTGCCACCCATAAATCAATACATCGGGATCGAGTCGAGCTAGGCTTGCGCCCCTCAGACCTGCCACCCATAAATCAACACATCGGGATCGAGTCGAGCTAGGCTTATGCCCCTAGACTTGCCACCCATACTTGATCATTGACCACATTTGCATTACTTTGTTCATTACTTTGAGATTGATACTTTGATAGTCATAACATCACTTTGGAACTTTGGAACATAACATTGTTGGAAGCTTTAAATCATTAACCAATGAGTAAAGGACATGTGAATAAACATCATGAGAAATATAACATTACTAGCACCATGATACTATTGGAACCATTGGACAATAATCCATGAACAAGAGACACAAGTATACTCACTATTGAAACATTGGAACATGACCTTATTTGAGCTTTCGAAACATTAACCATGAATATGAGATATGAGATTCACAAATGATCCATAAGTAGAAAATATATGACAATGACTATTGATAAACGGATATCGGATACCTTAGCACATTTCGGGATAGGACTAGTGACATGTCAATATGGACACTATTTGTCGTAGAAATATACGAACAAAGTAACCTTACATACCTCGGATTCGCCATACGGATATACAACCTTAGATGCGTATACAATAATCCCGCTCCTTCTTTATGTGTCACTCTACAACACAAATACAAGACGGAATTCACATTAACCACCAACTACTCTTCAAATGCATGTAACATCAATGAGTCACATATTTGTCCTTAAACATGCCATTTCCCCTTGATAAAACCATTGATCATACTATTATTCCAAAAATTTCATAATATTCCCAACATTGACCAATACATGATAATTGATACATTTTACCACAACACTTCTCCTTTACACTTTCTTATCCATAACACATCACAAATAACCCATCAAATGACCTTAATACAACTCATAACACGTATCGGCCAAAATCCCACAATTTCCACTTATAGACAAGAACAAGTTTAATACCAAAAATAACACCATACATGTTCATATTTTGTCCATACCATGCTTTTTCATCAAAGGCACAAGACCTAATTCAAGTTCAATTTACCAAGATGGCACATCTTTCACCAAAAGCAAAAGACACTATTCATCACCTTGCCAACACAACTAGCATAATATACATAATCTTCCATGCATATAATATGTTAATCCATGAAAATAAATACTTACCCAAGCTTGAAAATGATGATCTTGCTTCAAAAGTGCCTTAGGGTTTGGAGAGAGCAAAAGAGACTTTCTTGAGAATTCTCTAGAAAAGATAGAAAAGAACATATGTATGTCTCTTGAATAAAAATCAGATTTTTGGTACCTTTTATAAGCTTTTGATTCCATCCTTAGCCACTCTTTATCATTTAATATAGTGTTCTAGAAGGTCAAATGGAGGAATGGGTCATTTGACCCATTTGGGCCATGTATTTCTTCCACTTTTGGGCCTTAATTTGGGCCCAATAAGACATATCCATGTGACCCATCAAATTTCATGTAGTATTCACCATATATCTCATGTTTACATAATTCCATAATGTCACGACATTATTCTCTTACGAGATTCTCATTTGTCGCCTCGATCGCAAAAATAGGAATTCTAGTCGCCCTTGGTTTCATTGGACATTTTGGATCACTATTCACATTTCATGATTTGATCATGTAGGAGTATGTAGGAGTGTATTGAAGTGTTTGAATCTTTAACAATGCCCAAATAACTCCAAGGAACCAAAAGAAACCATCCAAGAAGCGTCGTCGAATTGCGTTACAAAACGAGTCCGGAAGGGCACATTGTTTGTGCCTTGCGCCACTGCTGAAAAGCAAGGCAGTGGCACAATAATTCACTGCCCTCTGAATCAGTGGCTTGCGCCACACCCCCTGAAACAGGGTAGTGGCGCAAGTTTTGATGCTTTGCTGAATTTTTCGGCCATTGTTCCAACACTTGCGTATCGTCCAATACCTTATCAAAACACTATAAAATACTTACTTAGTGAACTTAATAATCAAGTAAACATGACTCCAAGTCACCAAATGAGGTTAAAATGTGTACGGGGTATTGCCCAAATGCTCCACGAAATCACAAATCACTTTCTCTAAAAGGCTCGTCACATGTACAAGGCCAAATTTCAATTTTTCTCATCTTTACCATTTCCAAATACATACTTATAACTCTCGACACTTAAGTAAACATTATTCAACGTCATCAAGTAGGGTTGGGAAGGTACGGGGTGTTACACTCAATCAGTTCCGGTGGTAAATGAATTTCTTAATGTATTTCCTGAAGATCTTCCAGGTTTACCTCCAGAACGGGAAGTGGAATTTGGCATTGATGTGATTCTAGGCACTCAGCCTATTTCTATTCCTCCATACAGAATGGCTCCAGCAGAATTGCGAGAATTGAAGGAGCAATTGAAAGACTTACTAGACAAAGGATTTATACGGCCTAGTATGTCTCCGTGGGGTGCACCGGTATTATTTGTACGGAAGAAAGATGGCACATTGAGAATGTGTATTGACTATCGGCAATTGAATAAAGTAACAATCAAGAATAAATATCCCCTTCCTAGAATTGATGATTTATTTGATCAGTTACAGGGTGCTAAATGCTTTTCAAAGATTGATTTGAGGTCGGTTACCACCAAGTCAGGGTTAGAGAAAGATATATACCCAAGACAGCTTTTCGAACACGGTATGGATATTATGAATTTTTAGTTATATCATTTGGACTAACAAATGCACCTGCAATTTTTATGGATTTGATGAATAGGGTGTTCAAGCCATTTCTAGACGTGTTCGTGACGGTATTTATTGATGATAGTTTGGTTTACTCAAGATCACAATAGGACCACACTAATCATTTACGACAAGTGTTGCAGATTCTTCGTGACCATAAGTTATATGCAAAGTTCTCTAAATGTGAGCTTTGGTTGAAATCTGTGGCATTCTTAGGTCATATTGTATCGGATGAAGGAATAGGGGCTGATACCCAGAAGATAGAGGAGGTGAAGAATTGGCCAAGACCTACGACGCCTACAGAAATTCGTAGTTTTCTTGGTTTGTCCGGTTATTATAGAAGATTTGTCGAAGGGTTTTCTTCTATTTCTGCACCATTGACAAAGTTAACTCACAAATCAACTAAATTCCAGTGGAATGATGCATGCGAAAGGAGTTTCCAAGAGCTGAAGGATAAATTGACTTCTACACCTGTGTTAGTACTCCCGGAGGGCACAGAAGGTTACACAGTATATTGTGATGCTTCAAAAGTTGGTTTAGGGTGTGTATTGATGCAACATGGTAAAGTTATAGCCTATGCTTTACGACAGTTGCGGCCACATGAGAAAAATTATCCCACACATGATCTTGAATTAGCAGCGGTGGTTTTTGCTTTAAAGATATGACGTCATTATTTGTATGGAGTTCATGTTGATATCTATACTGATCACAAAAGTTTGCAATATATCTTTAAGCAGAAGGAACTCAATTTGAGGCAACGAAGGTGGTTAGAACTCTTAAAAGACTATGACATTGATATTCTCTATCATCCAGGCAAAGCAAATATGGTAGCTGATGCATTGAGCCGCAAGGCAATAGAAAGCACTAGTGGCCAGCTGACTAAAAAGCAAGAGATAATCAAAGATCTACATCAACTAGCCAGCTTGGGAGTTCGCCTTATTGAATCTCCAAATGAAGGGGTTATTGTGCAAAATGCAGCGGAATCCTACTTAATAGCTGAAGTCAAAGAGAAGCAGTTTGCGGATTCTATGTTATTGCAGTTGAAAGAGAATGTACAACAGGGTCTGACTACGGCCTTTGATCTTACACAAGAAGGGGTACTTCAATGCCAAGGAAGATTATGTGTACCGAATGTAGATGAGCTGAGGAGACGAATTATGACAGAGGCGCATCATTCGCGCTATTCTATTCATCCGGGTGCTACTAAAATGTACCATGATTTAAAAGAAGTGTATTGGTGGGGAAATATGAAGAAGAACATTGCAGAATTTATCGCTCAATGCCCGAATTGTCAACAAGTGAAAGTAGAGCATCAAAAATCAGGAGGTTACATCCAATGTATCAATCTTCCAGTCTGGAAATGGGATATGATTAATATGGATTTCATCACAGGTTTGCCTCGTACACTACGGAAATTTGATTCTATATGGGTTATAGTTGACAGGCTTACCAAGTCAGCGCATTTCCTACCTGTCAACACCACCTATACAACTGAAGATTATGCGAGGTTGTATATCAAAGAGATAGTTCGGTTACATGGCATTCCCATATCTATTATATCCGACAGAGGGGCTCAATTTACTGCTCACTTTTGGAGATATTTCCAGCAGAATTTGGGAACTCAAGTGAACTTAAGCACAGCTTTCCATCCCCAAACAGATGGGCAGGCAAAATGTACCATCCAGACACTTGAAGATATGTTACGAGAGTGCGCATTAGACTTTAAAGGCAATTGGGATGATCATTTACCTCTTGTTGAATTTGCCTACAACAATAGCTATCATTTAAGTATCAAGATGGCTCCTTACGAAGCGTTATATGGGAGAAAGTGTAGATCACCTATTGGATGGTTTGAGACAGGTGAAACTGCTTTATTTGGACTGGATCTAGTTCATCAAGCTATGGAGAAAGTTAAGGTGATACAACAACGACTACAGACAGACCAAAGCCTTCATAAGTCATATGCTAATGTTAGAAGAAGAGGGCTTGAATTTGCTATAGGTGATTGGGTATTTTTGAAGGTATCACCAATGAAAGGGGTGATGAGATTTGGAAAGAAAGGAAAGCTAAGTCCACGTTACATAAGGCCATATGAAATTATCCGGAGATTTGGTCAAGTGGCGTATGAATTAGCATTGCCCCAAGAATTCTCTGCAGTTCATCCAGTATTTCATGTTTCGATGCTTCGAAAATGCATAGGGGATCCATCTCAAATTTCTCCCATCGAGGATGTACAAGTTACGGAGGATCTCAGTTATGAAGAAGTGCCCATTGCAATTCTGGATAAACAAGTCAAGAGGTTAAGAAATAAAGATGTAGCTTCCGTAAAAGTGCTTTGGAGAAATCAACAAGTAGAAGAAGTTACATGGGAAGCCGAAGAAAGAATGAAAGCAAAGTACCCGTATTTGTTTCAAACCGAAGAAAAGGTTCGAGACGCAGAATTAGAGAACTAACGAGTAAGTACATAAGAATATTATAAGTATGTGATAATATGAAGAATTTATTTAGACTTACATTTGTTTGGATTGATTACTATAACTGTTAACATTCGAGGATGAATGTTCTTAAGGGGGGGAAGGATGTAACACCCCGTAAATTTTCAAACGTAAGCGACTAGGTGATGGAAGAAATTGAACATGCAATAAAGGGTATATTATGTATGCAAAGTGTTGGACTTAATTCATCTTGGCTAATGGGCTCAAAATTGGCCCAAATTCAACAAGAAAGACATGGCCCAAAAAGGGAATTTTGACCCATTCATCTTGACCAAGTAAACATATCATTAAGGACCAAGTGTATGGATAGGATGAACATTAAAGGTCTATATAAGGCCAATAAAATCAGATTTTATTCACACAATACACCTTGCAAAATTCTTGTAATTTCTAGACTTTTCCAAGAGACCAAAAGAAACCATTTGAACCCTAAGGCAACTACACTTGTTTTGCCAAGATCATCATCTTGTAAGTATTAGTAAGTGTTTATTCTTGTGGTTTAATATATTATATTCATAAGAGGTTGTGTAAATCATGTTGGATATGTTTAATAAGTGTTGAGCAGTCCACTATTTGAAAAACAATCCACTTTTGCTTAATCGGTAAAAGATTTGCCTTCTATGTGGTTTAAACTTGAAAGGGGACTTAAGGTCTTGAAGGAATTGAATTATATGGACTATATTTCAGTATATTTAAAGTGTGGTGCTGTCCCTAATTCGTTACTTTTGTGTATGGCTTAATGGAAATGTTTTTACGCAGTTGTGCATGGAACGTTTGGCGTAGTGAAAAGAGAATATTTTCTTGTTATGTTAAAGTGAATTCTAAAATTGTGTGGGCTGGTTTTGGTATATTGTTGTGACAGGTATTTAGGTGACTTGATGGGATAAATATGTGGAGTTGTATTGAGGCGGAAATGTAAAGTAGAAACTTGGTGTAAAATCCTTTCGGTTTGTGATATCTACAATGATATGTGGACTGTTTTTGTGGTGTGTGGACTGATTTGGTGTTGTTGTTTTGCTAACGCAGTAAGTTATAGTGTAATGTGGTGGAATAATGTTATTTGGTAGTATAATGAAGGGGGGGGGGGGAGAGTGATGCACCATGTGTTTTGGAGGTTGGACGGTTTTTACTTTCCGTTAAGCACCTACTTACCGTCTTGTGAACTTGTAATATAGTTAGTGGTTAATATAAGCTTCGTTATATACTTGTGTGTAGAGTAGACGTAAAGAGAAAGCTGGAGTGTTTTATTCACGAATAATATTGTGTATCCATATTGGGGAATTAAGGTATGTAAGGTTACTCTTTCCATATCCTTCTGCAGCACATAGTATCACATTGTCATTATACTTGTTCCATTCCGAAATGTTCAAAGGTATTCCATTTCCGGTTATTAATCATTGTTACTCACATGTTTCTTATTCATTGATCAATTGTGATTCACATGACTCATGTTCATTGGTTAATGTTCCCATAACGTTCCAAAGTTCTAATAACATTGTAACCACTAATGTACCAATCTCATAACAAAAGAATTAAAGTAATGAACACTTGTTGAGTACAGGTGGCAACTCGAAGGGGCGTAAGCCTAGCTAGAGGCGATCCCGAATGAATATTGAGTACGGGTGGAAACTCGAAGGGGCGAAAGTCTAGCTAGAGGCGATCCCAAAAGTTCGTTGGGAACGGGTGGCAACTCAAAGGGGCGAAAGCCTAGCTAGAGGCGATCCCGATTGTTATGTTATTTTCCACTGATCAGTTGGGCCCGGGCATTACGTGATTGATGATTATATGATTGATGATGAAATAAAGTAAAGTAAAGAAAGCAATGTACATGATCCCACATGTATACCTTATAGTAGTTTATCTACATGATGCGTTCACTTGTACTTGATTCCATTAAAATTTCTATACCTCATACAGTTACTTATAACCTTACATACTCAGTACATTCTTCGTACTGACGTCCCTTGTGGGACTTACCTTGCTTGATGCAGGCACAGGTACTAGTAGACCTCCACAGTAGGACTTGGATATTTCTGCGGATTATAGGTGAGCTTCAGGTTGCTTCGGGGCTTTCCGAGTCCTATGTATATGTTGGTTTTGGTATTGTATCACAGTTGTGTAAAGCGGGGACTTGTCCCGACGTTAGGATGGCTGTGTTCATGTATTTATAGAGGCTTTGTAGACGATGTGGGACAAACGAAGGTTATATGTTATGTCATGGTGGCCCTAACGGCCAAGTTTCATATTTGTAGGTGTTTATCATCACACATTTTCCATGACTTATGCCATTAGCATCTTGCATCTATTTGTGATATTGATAATCATGGAATGACTTGCGCATGAGTTTACAGGGATAAAAATTGGTTCTCTCGGGGCCTCAACGACTTCGGGTGCCATGTCCGCCCCAATGGGATTTGAGGCGTGACATCGGGTCCCGATTTAGGTGTCCGGGTAGGTGCTAGGGTCGGGAGTCAGGATTGAGTCCTGGGTTGTGTTTCGGGGTTAGGGCCTAATTCAGGTGTCAGGGTCAGGTCTCAGGTCAGGAGTCAACATCGGTATCGAGGTTGGGTCTCGGTTCAGGTGTCTGAGTCGAGTCCTAGTTTGGGTGTCGGGGTCGATGTCGGGAATTGGGTCTTGGGTTTAGTGTCGGGGTCGGTTCCTGATTTGGGTGTCAAGGTCGGGTTTCAGGTCGGGAGTCGGCATCAGATCCTGATTCAGGTGTCGGGATCGGATCCCAGTTCTAGAGTCGGGGTTGGGCTTCGGTTTGGATGTCGGGATTAGTGTCAACAGTCAAGTCCTAGGTCGAAAGTCGGGGTCGGGTCTTGGATTGGTTGTAGAGGTTGGGTCTAGTTCGAGTGTCGGTCGACAGTTGGAGTCGGGTCCTGAGTTAGGTGTCAGGGTTGGGTGTTGGGGTCATGTCCCGAATCGAGTGTCGACGTCAGGTCTTGAATCAGGAGTCTGGGTCGGTACTCGAGTCAGGAGTAGGGAGTCGTGGTTTGGTTAGACTCAAGGTTGGGTGTCGGGGTCGAGTTTCAATTTGGGTGTCTGGTTTGGGTCTTAGGTCGAGTGTCGGGGTTGGGGTTGGGTTTCGGTTCGGGTATTGGGGTAGGGTCCCGAATCGATCATCAAGGTTGGTTTCAGGGTCAGAAACTATTTTCCTAAAAAATATTTTCTACTCTATAGCCAAGCACTAAAAGATATTTTCCTTTCACCAACCAAACACTAGAAAATGTTTTCCGCTCACCAACCAAACATAAATAAGTAAGAAACCAACTTGTTTTTCCATGAAAACATTTTCTAAGAAAATATTTTTCATGGAAAACATTTTCTAAGAAAATATTTTTCATGGAAAACATTTTCCTTCATACCAAACACAAGAGACATACAAACTATGCGATATATAACGTGTAACTGCAATTCTGGTCTACTAAATATGTGATATTCTGGGTAAGAATTTAAATTATTTCAAAGGAAAAGAGTCGGACATCTATCAAAATCAATGATAAGTAGGGTTCACCACCGGACCTAGATTAATTAAGGTAAAACTTCACATATAGCCAACTTATACCCCTCTTAACTAACTTCTTAGTCTAAATTTTAATAATTATATTTTATAGATTTCAGTTAGTGATTAAATGTATATATGACTCTAATATACAAATATTAACTAACAGAGTTTATTACTATTTCATTTATGTTTAGAGATAAAAAAGGAAAGGGCAGTGATTCACTTCCTTTATTCACTCCAACATATCTTTTTCAAATATTTTGTTTCTTTATTTTTCATATGGACTGTTATAGCTTACCTTTTAATTTTTGAAATACAAAAATAGAATTCAAACTAAAATTCCTCTAATTTCTTCGTATAACTTTAGAATTTAAAATATAATTTCAATGTATTTATTCACGAAAATTAGCTATGAATAGAAATACAAATGTAGAATTGATACAAATGAAAATTAGCTCCGAATTTAACATTCAAATACAAATACAAACGCTTATAACTCATATCTTCAAGATAAATACGAATTGATACAAATTCAAATATATAATGGATATAAATTCAGCTTATATGTATAAATATACAAACTCAAATGTATATATGTATACAAATTCAAAATCTATGTGAAAGAAATATATCAAAATAAATACAAATGCACTGATAGAAATATACAAACAAATTCACTTTATGACTAAATATAATTTATACAAAATACCTTTGAGTTATGTACAAACACATGATAGTTATATACCTATATGTAATGTATAAATATGAACCAACATGTTTTATACAAACCAAAATGTATATTTTATATATGTATATATCTGTATATACCAGCATATGACAACTATTTAATTGTATATGACAGTTATTTGTATGCATATATACATCAAAAAATTGACATGGTATACATACTTGTGTGTAACTAACAGAAAAAAAGATATATAGACATACGTATATCTATTATATATACATTCATACGAATATACATTTGGGTATATACAAAATACCTTCGAGTCATTCACAACGTCGTTGCTCCTCCCTCTGGAGTGAGAATTCTTGGAACCTTTTTCCTTTTCCTTTAGTTTATACAAAATACCAATAACAGATTACACAAACTGAGATATACCTAATGTCTAATAGAAGAACAAACATAGTTTACACAAACCATCTTCAAAATATACAATTTAGTTATATACAAACAAATGATAGTTGTATACCTATATGTAATATTTAAAATATGAACCAACATATTTTAATAAATCAAAAGCTGATTATACAACTTATATATATATTTTATATGTATATATATATATATATATGTCAACACATGACAACTTTCTAATTGTATATGACGGTTATTTGTATACATATATACATCAAAAATTGACACGTCATACATACTTGTGTGTAACTAATAGAAAAAGAAGATATATATATATTGTATACGTATTGAAACCTTTTTTAGTATGAATTGGAAGAAAAAAATTTGAAGAAACGTTTTTTGATGTAATAAATCTTTGGGCAAAACAAAAAAATATACTATTTAAGAGTCAATATAACAAAACCTACTAATAGTTTCTACTTTTCAAGAAAAAAGATTGAAGAAGATGGTGGAAGATTTAAGAAGAGAGAGGTGTGAAGAGAGAGAAAAAGCAAATAAATGGAAAAAAAATATGTACAAATCAGTACATATTCTAAAAAGTGGCCCGTTTTTAAAATTAAATCAAAAAATAAAATTAAGTGCTCAATTATGTCAGTCAAGTTTTAAGCTAATTAGATGAGAGAGATTAATTGCATGTTATACAAACTATCATATTTGTCTATGAGAGCCCACTTAAGTAATAGTTTTTTAACTAGCTTTTGACTATGCCAGATAATTATTTTAAATATTAACCATGATAGATAATTGAGGACTCTTTTTATCTATGTTATGTAGTTTTTCCATTAAGGCATTAATCAGAGATGAATATTATTAAGATTAGGTATCTAATGTCCATTTATTACGGACAGAGTTTAAGTGTAGGGTAAAGTTAGCATGTAACAAGGCAGTGGCTAATTTATAAATATGAGTCAAATAAAGTTATTGGTTGAATTAGGCTATAGAAACAAATCTTAATTGGGCCCAAAAATGATCTAAAGCAAGACTTGGAAACAAACAATTAAAAGGTAGTTGAGATGGTGTATAAAAAAGTATTCAATAAACGGTATTCAACAAACAGGTAAATGAATTGTTTAGAATTCACATTCTGTATGTATTAATAAATAAAGCAAGAGTGAGTTTGTTTGAAAATGAATAAATGTGTATAATAGGGTTTTAGAGATAATATCTTAGAAGGTCACTCAACTTGGGTGGTTTCCATAGTTTATAAATCAAAAGTTACTCAACTTAGAATAGTTCACCCAAAAAGTCATTCAACTTTGTTTTATAACCTAAAAGTTGACATATTCCATGAAATTATTTAATTCACTTTCTACATGAGATAGTAATTTCACTATTTTAATAAAAATCTTAGTATTACGGATAAGAAGTTAGTAAGTTGTAAGTTAACCACTTCAAATCTTAACGATGTTAAAATCATCCATGGAAATCATATTGTGATTTAACTTTCCTATTTAATTTTTGGTTTTTTGGTTTTTTTTTTTTTAATCATTTTGGGCTTATTGGTTTTGGGCCATACATTCTTATTAGGAAAAATAATATAAATATACACCTTAACTTAACATATTTATACAAATCTCTACCCTTATAAAATAATTACAAAAATCTCAACTAATTATTTATCTTTGTTGGATGTATTGGGGAGCTAATTATATATCTCGACAGACTCAAAATCAGAAAAAATATATCAGGAGTTAATTATGTATCTTTAAAAGGAAAAAATATATCTTTGTTGGATGTTTATGTATCTCAATAGACCCAAAATTGAAAAAATATATCGGAAGCTAATTATGTATCTTTGCAAAGAAAAAAATATATCTTCGTTGGATGTATGGGGAGCTAATTATGTATCTCGACAAATTCAAAATCGAAATTTTCAGTAATTATGCAAAATGTCGGAATTTTATATAATTAAGCTCTAAACTGTCGTGATTTATGTTGTTTGTCCTTCTTACTATCATTAGATATATATATATATATATATGTTTGGTTCATAAAAATAT
The DNA here is from genome assembly GCA_031232105.1 of Capsicum rhomboideum. Taxonomy (NCBI): domain Eukaryota; kingdom Viridiplantae; phylum Streptophyta; class Magnoliopsida; order Solanales; family Solanaceae; genus Capsicum; species Capsicum rhomboideum. Next base: position 147,560,854 of record CP124714.1, on the reverse strand, counting down.
GAAATTTTTTAATTGATTAAATGAAAAAAACACAATTAATATATAAAGTTTTAGACGATCAATATAATTATTATTGAGAATTTCTTATTCATTACATATTTAATTCTATATGTATATTTGTTTCATATTTGTTCTTTGTTCAGAATTTTCAAACAAGTAGCATTATGACCATCACTGGAAAAATTGATTTCGTTGTGGTATAAACATGAAAATTACAAACATGTATTGTACGAATATTCAAGATGTGTTAATAAATGACGAGTGGTCCATTGATTATCGAGGGAGTAAACAAGTATACTTTTTTAAAAAGAAGTATATTTTAAAATTTTGAATTTAAAATATAATTTTTAAGCAATAATATTCTATATAGTACCAAATATATGTTGATGTCAAGTACATGTAATAGTTTGCTGAAATTATTGATGTCAAGAAACTCGAGGTATGTTCGAAAGTTTCGATGTGGTTAGTTAAATTGTAGAATAAATATTGATAAATTATATAATTAAATTACTTTTGTCAATTGTCCTAGATTCTGTAATAATCGTGACTTTATCATAAGTTACTTGACTCCTTTTCAGCTTTCTTTATCCAATCAGTTTGTTATTTAAACTAATCAAATGTTTGTTAAAAATTAACATGTAGAAAAACATTTAGTATTTTAAATATGATGATGGTAAAATTATTGTTAATGCAATATAACTAAATGTGTTTGGACGAATCAGATCACAACGTAAAATGATTAATATTTTACGTAACACCCGCGCATCGCACGGTTACGTATACTAGTTTTAATAAAAATCTTAGAATTAACTAATATCTCAGATCAAACCTGATATAAAATTAATTCTAAAATTTATTTCGTGATTATTATCCTAATCTCATGTACAAATGACCCTAAAGAGTATGATACCAAAAAATTTATTTCGTGATTATTATCCTAATCTAATGTACAAATGACCCTAAAGAGTATGATGCCAAATTCACTTAACTATTTAAAATGATACGTGAACATTTCTTACCGGTCAAAACTTGTATCATGTGTAAAGAATATAAGACTTCTCTAAATAGAAGGTAGGAGTCGTTAAGGAAAATTCAATTCAACTATTGCTAAAAGTAACAATATGAGTCTAGAAGGATATACTCCGTCAACTGTTTTCTTTCACACACCAATAGTTGTCTGTATATATATAGTTGGCGAAACTGAAAGACTTGCAGAAGACAGAAGTGTGTTATCGTGTGTGAATTTAGAAAGAAGAAATTTAAAAGGAGAAAATGGAGAGCACTTTGAAGGAGCAGAGGGAAGGTGAATCAATGGTGGACCTGTCAACACCGGCTTGTGGAGTAGAGGATGTCTACGGTGAGGATTGCGCCACTGAGGATCAGTGCATCACTCCCTGGACTATCGCTGTTTCTAGGTACATACTGTACTTGCTAAAAAATTTTGAACTCAATTTCTCAAATGCAGATTAAGAATTTGAAATTTTAAGTTCCTACAATGATCTCAAGTTGATCTTCAATTTTGATGCAAGTGTGTCCTCTGTTGATCATTATGCTGGATCGCAATTTGCAACTTGTCATACTCTAAGGGTGTGTTCGGTATGGAGGAAAATATTTTCCATGGAAAACATTTTCCAAGAAAGTTTAGCCAAATGAACATGAGAAAATGGGAAAACTCCATACCCAACACACCCTAAATGTTTGATTCTAATGTTAGTATAATTAGAGGTGGATCCAGGATTTAAAGTTTATGGTTCCTACAACAACTTCAAATTAATATACAATAATAATTGGGTTCACATTCAACTATTATAGATATTTATACATGGTTTAAGTGAAAAATACTGCTTCCTATAAACCACCACGCAGCACTCTGGATCCACTTGTGAGTCTAATGTTAGAATCACTATATTTTACTGGGAAATTTGCTGAGGTTAAGTTAAATGTTTTGTGCTTAACGGTTTTCTTGAATATGTAGATAGATATTATGCTGTCAAGCGAAGTTACTTTTAGAAGGATCTGCATTTTGTAATGATGTGTGAGGAAATAACTCGGTACTTTAGCTCCTTTTCATGTTGAAGTAACATCTTAACATTCATAAGACTTTCCAAAATTTTGATAACCATTTATAGTTGGATGAGAAGTAGGATTACTGCTGATTAAATGGTGCTATTGAAATGTACATGAACTAGTGCCGCTTTAAACTGAATGTATGTTTACCTGTTTAACTTGTAATAACAGTGGCTACAACTTGTTGAGGGATCCACGTTACAACAAAGGTCTTGCCTTCACTGAGAGAGAAAGAGATGCTCATTACTTGCGGGGCCTTTTGCCTCCTGTGGTTTCCACACAGGAACTGCAAGTAAGATTATTTACTAATTGAAGTGTCAAAATTTGAGATGTGTGTGTTTGTGTGATCTTTATAAGAACTTTATTAATGTTGTGTCATGCCAAACAGGAGAAAAAAATTATGCAGTCTATTCGCCAATATGACGTCCCTCTGCACAAATATGTCGCCATGATGGAATTAGAGGTATCCTTGGAAACATGTGTTGGTTCTGATTTTTCATTTGAAAGTTGAATCCAATACCTTGAAAGTGACTTTGTCACTGTTAGCTGGGGTGCATCCGACTTTGTTTCCATGCCTTTCTGGCTTACTTTTCCCTCAATTGGTGTGGTTGTAATTTACAGGAACGAAATGAAAGGTTGTTCTACAAGCTTCTTATTGACAATGTGGAAGAGTTACTTCCAATTGTCTACACTCCAACTGTTGGTGAGGCGTGTCAAAAATATGGAAGCCTTTTTAAGCGTCCACAGGGTTTATACATCAGTTTGAAAGAAAAGTATGACAGTTGCGGATTAAAGGTGTTTTTACTGCTTTCACGTGAAGGTACATTCAACTAAAGTATGAATAATTTATTTTCAGGGGAAGGATCCTTGAGGTATTGAAGAACTGGCCTGAAAAATCAATCCAGGTCATCGTGGTGACTGATGGAGAAAGAATTTTGGGACTTGGGGACCTTGGCTGCCAGGTGATAATGCCCTCAATTGATATAAGTACCTTTCCTCCTTCCCCCTTTGTATTACTCATATGGAATTTGCTTTAACGTCACAGGGAATGGGGATACCCGTGGGGAAATTGGCTCTGTATACTGCACTTGGAGGAGTCAGACCTTCAGCGGTACCAAAATTTGTGAATTTAATATCCTTGATTCTGCGCCATATTCTTATCTATGAAAACATTTTCAATCATCAATTTGCTTGCATATGCAGTGCTTGCCTATTACCATTGACGTAGGGACAAACAATGAGAAGTTACTGAACGACGAGTTCTACATTGGTCTCAGACAAAAGAGAGCAACTGGACAGGTGAACTTTAGCACCATTCCAGATTATCACATGTTAGCCTTTGTAGATTACCATGTAGAAGTCTGAATTCTTCCTGAAGCTGCTTTTGCTACATTTTTTCCTTCCTTTCAGGAATATTATGAGTTCCTTCATGAATTCATGACAGCTGTGAAGCAAAATTATGGTGAAAAAATTCTCATACAGGTCAATAACTTGAAAGTTATCCTATAATACATCAATGAATGTTTCATCACTTTTTTCCCATGTGACGCCTGAACCTGAAGTTTGTAACTTCATTCTCAGTTTGAAGATTTTGCAAACCACAATGCTTTTGAGCTCTTGGCTAAATACCGTACCACGCATTTGGTCTTCAACGATGATATACAGGTATGGTATATTTTTCTCTGGCTGTTCTCATGAGATTGATATGTTCATTTCTGATCGTTGATTCCGCTATTGCAGGGGACAGCTTCCGTGGTGCTTGCAGGGCTTATTGCATCCCTTAAGCTACTTGGAGGTGCATTATGTGATCATACATTCTTGTTCCTTGGTGCTGGAGAGGTTATTTTCTATCTTTTTGATAAATTTGCCACTTCAACTTGGGTTTGTTTTTGGTGCACAAGATGTTTTGAACTGGTACCAGGTTCCATTATGACTTAAAAGAAAAACCTCAACTTTCTGTAGCACCCTCATTTTCAATGCGTCAGAATCCTTATAGACTAACATGAGAATCTTCAAATCTCTTCAACTCCGTGTCATCTTATCAGCTTTGCCCAAAGGAAATTAAGTCGCCTGTCGAACCATAATTGTTTTCTGTTTCTTCTGGTTTAACTTTCAAAGTTGCAATGCATACATCATGAACTATTAAAAAGGATCTCAAAGCCAAATGACTCACGTTAATCGCCTTATGATTGCAGGCTGGGACTGGTATTGCAGAACTCATAGCACTTGAAATTTCAAAGAAGGTACCAGCCTGGTTTATTCAAACAAATTGCAGAACAAAGATTTTTTCTAATTCCAATTTAGTTGCACGTAATAAATTTCTATACTGTTGCCTGCAGACAAACACTCCCGTGGAGGAGACACGAAAAAAGATCTGGCTTGTGGACTCAAAGGTAGAAAAGATATACCATCTATGATCTCTCTCAGAAAAGCTAGTATCTGTTCAGTTTTCATCTAATATTTTATTTGTGATAGATGTGGGCACTTGGTTCTTAAATGTATATAATCCAGCTAAATGAGTGATCATGTACACTGTACAGGGTCTTATTGTTAGTGGTCGCAAGGAAACACTTCAAGCCTTCAAGAAGCCTTGGGCTCATGAACACGAACCTGTCAACAATCTCCTTGATGCTGTTAAGGTGCGATGAGATCCCCACCGTCGATTTCCATCGTAAAAACTCTGTTTGTATGATTTCTGAACTCTCCTTTGCTTCAAATTTTAATTTAGGCCGTCAAGCCAACCGTCTTAATTGGGACATCTGGAGTTGGAAGAACATTTACGAAGGAAGTAGTTGAGGCTATGGCGTCCATGAATGAGGTGATCCATTTCCTGCTTCATTTCTTTTTACCCCAGCAAAGTTTTTATTTCTCGAGCTAACATTCCAAAAAATTAATTTCGCAGAGACCTCTTATTATGGCTCTCTCAAACCCAACCTCACAAGCTGAATGTACTGCTGAAGAAGCTTATACTTGGAGTGAGGTACGGAGTATCGATGAGAAACAGTTCTAGTTATATTTGCGGTCATTTTAGCTTACACTCATGACACTGATCGGCTTGTCAATTGCTATTTTTTTTAAGGGCCGCGCTGTTTTCGCCAGTGGAAGTCCATTCCCTTCTTTTGAGTACAATGAAAAACTCTACTTTCCTGGCCAGGTGTTGTAAATGCATATGCTTTCTGTGTTATAGTCAGTTCATAATGGAACAATTCCTGATTTTGTTCTCTCCTTGCGATACAGGCAAATAACTGTTACATATTCCCTGGATTTGGTTTTGGCTTGGTCATGTCTGGTACAATCCGTGTACATGATGACATGCTTTTAGCAGCTTGTAAGTACAACAGCACGATGATTTTGCATTGGGGTTCTTTAGCTGAAGTCTTTATATCACCTCAATTAGACGTGATAAATTTTGAGCACTACCAGTCGGCCGAAATTAATTACAGGCGCTAGCCAAAATATACAAAAAAATAAACTGTTGTGCATATACCATATTGTATATTTATACTTGCTACACAAAACATATATCTTTTCGGTTATTAGTTTTTGAGGTCCAAAAAGGTAATTATCCCTTTCTAAAACTAGTTGATTTTCTATGAAACAGCGGAAGCTTTGGCTTCTCAAGTGACTGAGGAACATTATGCTAAGGGAATGATATACCCTCCTTTTGCTGATATCAGAAAGATCTCAGCCCACATAGCTGCTAGTGTTGCAGCCAAAGCATATGAACTTGGTGAGTGTATTTCCTTCACTTTTTGTTGTTTATTTTGCCATTCTTCCCCTCTTGTTTAACTTAAACATTAAAAAATTTGATCCATTGTACCCCAGGTGTGGCAACACGTCTCCCTCGACCTGCAGATTTGGTGAAGTATGCTGAGAGTTGCATGTATACCCCTAATTACCGAAGCTACAGATGAAATGATCATTTCACAGATGGTAATCTTGTATGCACCAGAGACTTATAGTCCGTTTCGACCTGCCTTTTTTGTAAGCTTTTGTTGTGTATTAAACTTTATTTCTTTTTCGTGACTCGATCAGAAATCGGGTTTGTTGTGTAGTAAACTTGTAGTTGGGTGTCTTTGGCATGCTGCCAAGGTAGTTAGTTTTCGTAGCCATAAGAGCTATAATAATTGGAGGAGTAGTGAAGGTGAATAAATCGAGTTGTCAATGTTATACGGAATTTTATGTCAGATCTTTGTATCCGAATCTACTATATTGTTGTATTTTACCTCTAATTTTGAAAGATGAAAAAAAGATGTACCTTTAGTTCTGGAATAAACAAAAAGATGGTGCTTTCCATTCTGAAAAATGAAAAGAAAGATGACCCTTTCATGTTTTTATATGCACAAATTAAAGTCCGGAATTTAAATGACGGGAAAAAAGAAAATCTAAATGAATCGAAGTATGGTGCAAAAGAAAAACTTGTAACCAAACTACCTATAGCGCATTAATTTGATGCACTATATAAGAATGAGTTTCCCCCATCAAAATTCATTGCCCGAATTACTTTGTATAAATAAAATTTTACCAGGTCACTTGCAGAATATAAAACCAATTGGTATAAGGCCTTTACTTTATGAACCAAGTATTTTTTTTTCCTTTCAGGTGTTCTTAAATTAGGAGATTCTTCTCCTTAGGTAGCATTCTTGTAAGTACTGAAATAATTTTCCTGTCTTTGGAAGGGTAAAGCTAAAAGCAATCTCTGGTATAAATATTGATGGCGGTCCGCCTCTATGGGAGGTGGGTGAGAATCAAGAGAAGTAAGGTCGGGCACATCACACTTTTCAAGTATTGTGCCTTGACAATTTTCATAGTAAATTTCTTACGTATCCACCCTGAAACCGAGAACTCGAGGCACATATAGACATACACAAGTAATAACACAATCTTGTAATTAAATACACAAATTACAACAAGAACTTTGAAAGCCTCATTACTCAGCACACTTTATGAGTTATGTCATAACATTATTCATCACATTAATACAAGATATAACCAACTATATTGGCATATATATCTCAGACTTTGGGCTTTATAGTAGAGCTGTAACCATTATCATAAAATTTAGACCAGAGCATAACACCTCCGTACTTTGGTGAACCACTAATGGCTGGTAGAACCTGAGAAACAAGAATATCAGATGGTATAAAACCACTTCCAGCAGCTCCAGGAGCTGCCGGCAATCCTAGAAAAATCTTTCCAGCTTGAATCGAGATCCATTTATTCCAATAATTTTTTAGATTTTCCGCGCTCCCACCAGAGTATTGACAAGGGGGGTTGTTGTAGAATTGAACCCAAACATAGTCGAATAGGCCAGTGGACAGTGCCCCATTTAACCATGCATCTGGGAATGGACATTGTGGAGCTGCAGTTAAGTATACTTTTCTGCGTTGACTGAATCCCGAGAGGGCTCTTGCTAGTTCATCCCAGTGTTGTGTTGTCCCTCCTTCTATATCGAAATCGATTCCATCTAGAACTGCATTCCCTAGTGGACGTGAATTTGATTGACCTGCTAGATAGTTGTTCCATAAATAATTTGCTACATTCCTGCAGGGTATTTGACAAATAATTAGACAGAAATTGGTAACTAAAGTGCAACTTAAAAAGTACATCTTGTTTAGTGTCAGGCACAAGACAAACAGGCACGCAGCTAGAAGCCCATGTACATGTTTGATCGAACTCATTAGCTTTATTTCAAACCTTGTTTTTGTATTAAAAAATCCACTAAATACATATATAAATTAAATTCAGAACCCAGTTACTAACATCTAATATCACTATCCTAGAATTTAGAACACATAAAATTCAAATCCGGACTCCACTGAACTCATATAGATATTACAAGAAGGGGTCGTTTTGTTGGGAACAAGTTATAAGTTATCCCACCATATATATGGGATAACTTATCTTATCACTATGGTATAAATGGTGGGATAAATAGTCCTAGGACTAACTAATACCTTCAACCAAACGCAGGATAAAATACTCCTGCATTTTATCTCGGAATTATTATACCTTATACCTCATACCAAACTACTCCTAAACGTGAAGTGCCTATGCAGCATAGGCATAAATTCTTACTCCCTATGTTTCATTTTATATATCGGCACTCGACTAGTCCGGGAATTCAGGAAAGAAAGAAAAAGCTTTTAACACATTTTAAAAGTACCTTTAGAATTTGTGGTCTTAAGTAATATTTCTAAGACTATAAAAAATATATCATTAAGAACAAAATAAGAAACTTAAAATTAAAAGAGTTTCGAGATACATAAAGGTATCAATCTCATCTAAAAAGAAAGATGTCATATAAACTATAACGAAGGAAGTACTATAATATTCTAGCTGTGAGAATGAAGAAATTCTTGATAAGGAACATTTCCCTTTTTGGTGGGCTCTACACGACACAAATCTAAATTAGTCAGGTTAGTAGGTTCTAAACACCAGATGGTAAAATAAAAATAATCAAAAAGATTCAATTAATATTAGGCAATCAAAAAAGAGTAGTTAATAGTTTGCCTGGCATCATCAGCAGAAGAAAGGAAGTAGCTTCCAGCACCACCTCCAAGTGAGAGCATAACTTTGATGCCTCTGCTTTGACATGCTCTAATGTCATTGCTCAACCCTGTGCATGCACCAGCACTAGGATCACAATGACCAGCTAAGTTCAACACTGGTTTTTGCCCATTCCCAAAAACTACAAGAAATGCAATGTTCACAATGGCATAGTTATTTGATGCACAAGTACTAGCCAAGGTACCTTCATTCCCATTTTGGCCCCAATAAATTACAATCCCCCCTGCTTCTAGTTTTAGTGCTAGAAGAAGTAGCACTAATGCTGACAAAAGTAAACTATATTTGACACCCATAACTTTAAAAGTCCTTTTTTTTGTGCGCCAACGCTCCAAATAATTGGATAGGCTATATCAAAGTTGGGTTGCATACTTGTTATTTATAGTTGGTGGCTGTGTGAGAAAATGACAATAACGGTCCCTTAGCTTTGGTAGTATGTTTAAAGTAGTCCGTTAAGTATTAACTGAGCAGTTCTGGTTCTTTATGTTTGCCAAAAATGAGCACTTTTGATATTTCTCAGACAATTCCGTACTCAAATAGTTAAATTTAATTGACACTATAAGAACAGAAATATTTAGCGGGAACTCAAATTTGGAAGTTTAGATTTTGTAGTTTATGTTATTTTGGTCTATTTCAAGAGACTAGTGTAACTTCTTGGTGTGCAATTGTGTTATTTTTTAACCATCTTTTTTGTCTGCCGTAGTTTCTTATGCTGCAGTTTCTGAAATTTGATGCAAATTTCTAGTGTTTCTCAATTCCAATTAAATTTAACAATAGAAGTTTGATAAATAATTGGCGGAAACCAAAGGTACACACTCTGACGAACTTAAAGGACCAAATTGTTTTGTTGATATTTAAAGAACTTTTTTAAATCTACTATAAAAATAAGGGATCGTTTTTGTTATTGTCCACGTAACTTGCGATTTCCTGGAAATTTACGTGGTGCTCTTACTGTTTCTAGACTTTTTGGGTTATGACTTATGTAACATTGCTTATTAAGTACTCCCTTCGTTTGATATTTAAAGAACTTTTTTAAATCTACTATAAAAATAAGGGATCGTTTTTGTTATTGTCCACGTAACTTGCGATTTCCTGGAAATTTACGTGGTGCTCTTACTGTTTCTAGACTTTTTGGGTTATGACTTATGTAACATTGCTTATTAAGTACTCCCTTCGTTTGTTTTTACTTGTCACTAATTTTTTAATTAAATTTTTATTTTTATTTATTATTTTTGACATATCAAGAAAAGACAATTTTTATTTTTCTATTTTACCCTTAACATTAATTACTTTTTCTCCAAATTAATTTCAAGACACAATAGTAAACATCATATAGTAGAGGTAATATGATAAAATAACTATGTCATTAATTATTTTTCTTAATAGATGTGCAAGTCAAATTGTGACAAGTAAAATCAAACGGAGGGAGTAGTTGACTTGAAGTCAACTTTCTGTTAATCATGCAATGCTCTAAAAGTCACGTGTCTTCACTATATAGACCGGTAAAAACCATTACTGGTCTCCATTAATATATATATATCTGGCCTATTAATTTAATACTTCCTTTTAAAAAAGAATTACTTATTTTGATTTGATACAAAGTTTAAGAAAATAAAGAAGATGTTTGAATCTTGTGGTCATAAATTAAAGTCATATCAAATGTACCAAAAATTACTTTTAATCTTATGGTTTTAAACATGCCATGTGGAAAGTTGAAATTAAAGTATTGCATAAAAAGAAAAGAATCACTCTTTTTGAAATACACTAAAAAGAAAAATAGGTCATTCTTTTTTAAACGGATGGAGGACATAAGAAAAAGCCTTTCAATTTCTTAGAATTTGCACCCCGTGTCCCTTTGGAAGGATGATATTTCACTTTTGTCCTCGTTTTCTAAGTTATGCAGATATAGGATCAAGCGATATAATTTTGCCGTGCGGGAAATAACTTCTTCAGAGTTATGTCAGGACTCCCGCGCCTGTCTAATGTTATGCCCCATTCCGGCATAATATTAAGCAAGTTATGTGACATCATTCTATTCTTATAAAATAAAACTTATTTAAACAAGGATAAATATTAAATAACAGTGTGAAATGATTTTATTTGTCAAATTTGCATTCCATTTCCATCAAATGACCTAGTCCACCTTGGTCATTTCACCGTCCGAACTTTCTTTTCTCCCTATGGTGCTTCCCTACGCAGGCCGCCTCCCACTCTTCGCGTCTGTGGCACAACAATATCCAATAACAAACTAGCATAATGAAAACCACATGGGATCAAAATCATATGAACAAACTTGAATAAGGGTTCTTTTCTAACGATCCTCATGATCGTTTTGTGATTTTATCTTTTTTCCCCTATTTGACCCTCCCCATAGCTTTCTTTAGTTGTTTATGACCTACGGGGATGGGTGAAAATGGGTTAAGGTCGAAATTGAATTTTGTAGACAATAAAATTCAAGTCGAGAAAATAATAATCGGGACAAAAAAAATATTGCAACAATTCTTTTATTGATTTCAATATGTGAGTGTTACAATCTCTATGAATCCTTTGATTCGCCTTTTCAAATATAAATTCAAGGGCTTCGAGCTTGATCTTGAATTTGATGAATTTGAACTTGATTTGTGAACTTGATGGATTTGATCTTGGCTTGTGAATTTGGATTCAAGGGCTTTTGAGCTTGATCTTGAATCTTCATCTTGATCTTGAGTTGTGTATGAACTTGAGTGCTTGAATGCTTGAATTTGTAGCTTGTAGAGAAATTTGTGGTGTTTGATCCACGAGCCCTCTCTTGCTTTTTGTTAGAATAGTTGGTCCTTTTTTCTGAATTATGAGGCCCCTATTTATAGTTGTGGAAAGGAAAGAGGTATGGTAAGTACAAATTCTTTCCCGCCAATCAGGTTGAAGTGATGTAACACCCCGTAGATTTTCGAACCAAATTGATTCTCGTGATATACATGGAATTAATTAAACATGCATGAGATTTTTGAGGAATTACACATAAAAGTGTTGGGCCAAATTAATATATGCAAAAAGGCTTAATTTAAGCCCAAATGCATGGCCCAAATAGAGAAAAGAAATCCATTCTTCCATTTGACCCATTTGACCCATTCAAACATAATATTTAATGTTGAGAATTGGATAAGAAGAGACTTGAGGGCCTATATATAAGCATGAAAATCAGATTTTTATTCCATTGGACACCCATGCTTTGTCTAGAATTTTCCACACCATTTCTCTCTTCAACCAAACTCTAAGCCTTCATTCCTTTGGTCAAGATCACCTTGGAGCAAGACTTGGTAAGTGTATATTATCATGGTTTAATATATTTTATGCATGGAAGATGGTTTATATCATGTTGGTTATGTTGGTGAAGAGGGAGAAGGTCACTATGTGTAAAACAATTTGTGTTTGCTAAATCGGAGGATGATTTTTGTCTTGAAAACTTGAACATGGACTTGTGATCTTGAAGGAAATAAACTTGATGGATTCAATATTGACATGTGATATGTGATTATAGTCTTGACTTGTTTGGTCATGGTGTATAATATTTGGAATTTCTATTGTGAAATTGGTTATGGTTTTGGTGGCGGATTGGCCGTAAAGTGTCGTTTTGGTGATGTTATGTGTGTTGTGAGACAATGGCTGGTTGTTGGCATGTTAGATGATCAAAAATATGTTAAAATAAGTTTGGTTATGATCATGGACCATTCATTGCATAAAAAGACCCCAAAAAGACCATTTCGGACCAAAACGGGCACCCGCCCTCGCAGATGAAGCACCTGCGGGCGCAGGTGCCAATGCAGGTGCCTCTGGATACTGCCAAAGGTCACCTGCGGGTGCAGGTGGCTTAGCGGATCAGCCCAGAACTCCGAATTGCTTGTTTTTGCATCCCTTTGGCCCCCCGAAACCCCTATACCCTTCATGGATGTAATTATCAATTTGGGATGTCGTTTTAATGACTTTAAAATGTCGTATGGAAGTATGTTGGACTATGTTAAGTATGAAATGTTTATGAAAGAGTAATGGAGAACGGTTGATATCCATATGTATAATATTTAGTGATCATTATCCTAAGGTTCCAAAGTTGTTCTATTCCGAAGGGGAATAAGTGTCCTACTTCTAGATGAATTATGATTCACTTATTTCTTATTCTTTGACTAAGGTTACTAAGCTGTCATAATGTTGTAAAGTCTAAGAGAACTATCTCAACAAAGAGTAATGAGGTAAAGAGGACTTGTTTAGTTGAACAACATTATTCCAATCATGTCATGATCCAAAGTTCCAATAGGGTTATACACATGTCTCCTCTTCATTAGTAATGTTCCAAAAGTCCAATGAGGTTAGGTTCCAAGGTTTCAATAGTGGTTATACTCATGTATCTTGTTCATTGGTCATTGTTCCAAGGGTTCCAACAGCGTTATATTTACATGAAGGTTATGTTTCTAATAATGCTTATTCACATGTTTCTCACTCATTGATCATGAGTCCAAAGCTTCCAAGAAAGTTGTGACTATCATTGTGTCAATCTCTCACAAGTTAACGTATCAATCTCATAAGAGTAATAAGAGGCGATGTGCAAGTTAGTATACTTATTCCTTATAAGTGAAGATGTGAATCTCATGAAGTAAAGGAGTGAAGCGAAATGTGTATATAAGAGTGTGCTTAATTAATGTCATGATCTCTAATGTGTCACTCTCTTAACTATGTTAAGGAAATAAGATTGTAAAGTAATGTGCACATAGGTACCTTATGTCTCATTGAGCTTGGATCACAATCAAAAGGGTAAAAGTTCAAGAGGGTATTATTACGGTATATATTATTATCCACCTATAAGGTGATGAGCGGTATATATTATTATCCACCTATAAGGTGATGAACGGTATATATTATTATCCACCTATAAGGTGATGAGCGGTATATATTATTATCCACCTATAAGGTGATGAACGGTATATATTATTATCCACCTATAAGGTGATGAACGGTATATATTATTATCCACCTATAAGGTGATGAACGGTATCTATTATAATCCACCTAGAAGGTGATGATCGGTAGTATATTGGGATCCACATAATGAAGATGGTTGTAAAATAAGTTAGCGTATATCCCGTGCATGAACATAAATATGGAGGTTATTATAAGAATTATGATGATAAGAGTAAATGACCAAGAGATGGAAATAATAAAAGTAATGAACATGGTTCTACATATTCCGGACGGAGGTAAATCCATATTGATTATTCTCTTACGTTTAATTTCTTGGAAGTACTTATGTATTATTAGAGTTTCACATGGCCTTACATACTCAGTACTTTCTTCGTACTGACCCCTCTTGGGGGACTTACCTTACATGCTGTAGGCACAGGTGTTAGTAGATCTCCGCAGTAGGCGACGAGGCATCCGCGGATTGTTGGTGAGCTCCAGTTGCTTCGGGGCTTCCCAAGTCACATGGGTTCATTAGGTTTTGGCATTTTGTAAATATTGTATACACATGGTCATGTATCTATTAGAGGCTTTGTAGACATATGTGGGGAGATGAAAGTAAAAGATGTACATTCATTTAGACGTAATGGCCCTAACGGCCAAGTTTCATATATTGCACATATTGTCATGACTTCCGACATTAATCTTTAATTACATGAAATAAAATGATATGCATACGCGAACATACATATGAGAGTACATGAGCAAAGATTGGTTCTCTCGGTCCATATCGGCTTCGGGTGCCAATCATGCCTCGTTGGAATTCGGGGCGTGACAAGTGACATGACCATATTTGATTGGTTGAAATATGTCAACTTGTACATGTGTCACATTTTCATTGGACTTGGATTTGGTCGGGCATGCTGCATCATTTTGACATGTGACATGATCCTATTGACTCCTTCACTTGACATGGCGTGCCACATCATTTGATATGTGGTATCAAATTGAGCCTCTAGGATAGGATGACATCTTAGGCTTAGCAAAGTGGGCTCATTAGTTGTTGCCCCAAATTAATGGTCTAACCTAATAAAATTTGGACTTTAATTAAATCCATATTTATTGGATTAAAATAATTAATTCCATTATATTAATCCAAAATATTTATTTGGATTAATATATTTAAAGTTTATGTGATCACAAATGCCCCCACTTCAAGACTTATCAAGATATTTGATCTTTCGTAGACTAGACTTGAAGTATCGATTTGATGTTTTGATTACAATGATATTGATGCACAAAAATATCATAGATTAATACATGCTACACCAAGTAAGAACATGTCAAGATTTGATAATATGCTCACGTGACATGTATTTTTTGTCCATGTCAAAATCAATTTCCAAAGATTCCAAATATTGTGAGTTAGGAAATTATAATACTCTAGTATTGTCAAAAAGTATTAAAAATGGCCACCATTTTTTTTTTAAAACCTGGTGGAAACATGAGTTTCACAAGATTGTTGCAGCTTTAGTTTGTATTAAAAAATGAAAACCCACCCTTTGACTTTGATAAAAGAAGAATTGTCATTAATTGATCTTAAAGGAAGCCACTGTCAGTTAGAGTCCATTTTGGATTTGGAATCGTAATTTCGCCGCCTAACCGTTGCAGTCCTATTCCTTCTTGTACCACATTTCTCATGAATCTTTTCTCAATTTATAAGGGGTTAGAAAACGTACACCGCCCGGAGGACTCAAAAGATTTCTTCCAATTCCATTCAATTTGAAGTGAGCCACCGCCTTTTCTCCTCTATAAATTGGAGCATATTTCTCATTATTTTGAAGCATAGGCGTGTGAACTTTCTCAAGCAACAACTTTGGATTCGATCAAGACGCAAGGTATCTATTCTTTTCCCTTTTTTTTGCTTTTTTTTTTTTCTTCAAAATGTCAAATTCTTTTTTTTCCAAGATAATGCTCCCCGCACGAAGATGGTAATCTTGCGGCGTACAGGGATGAATACTCGTCCCCGCCCTAAGAAAGGTAATTTTAAAGGTAAGCTTACGGCGCACAGGGATGGATACTCGTCCCCGCCCTAAGAAAAAATAATTTTAATGGTAATCTTGCGGTGCACATGGATGGATACTCGTCCCAGCCCTAAGAAAGGTAATTTTAATGGTAATCTTACGGCGCACAGGGATGGATACTCGTCTACGGCCTAAGAAAGGTAATTTTAATGGTAATCTTAGGGCGCACAGGGATGTATACTCGTCCCCACCCTAAGAAAAGATAATTTAAATGATAATCTTATGGCGTATAGGGTTGGATACTCGTCCCCGCCCTAAGAAAAGGTAATTTTAATGGTTATCTTACGATGCATTGGGATGGATACTTGTCCTCGCCCTAAGAAAGGTAAACTCAAAAGGTAATCTTACAACGCACAGGGATGGACACTCGTTCCCTCCCTAAGAAACGTAAACTCAAAAGGTAATCTTACGGCGTAAAGTAATGGATTCTCGTCCCTTCCCTAAGAATGGTAAAGAGTTCACTTTGTCAAGATTTCTGTACCTATCGCTGTATGCCAATGATTTATCCCTAATGACTTCTTCCATACTTTGCAGTTTGAAGAGATGGTGATTTTCAGACACTACACATCCCCCTCCAACAAATTCAAGTATCTTGTAGTTGAAACTGAAGGTGGGGATGAGCAGACCAAATTCTTGACTCATACTCCACTGGCTGGTCATTATATGAGTCTGTGGCCTTCTTTGAAGAACCCATTTTTATGGCGAATTGGACTTTGGTGCGAACCCATAATTCTAATCAGTCGTTCAAGTTATTCTCCCATCAAGCGCCGGATCATCCCCATGCAAACATCACAACTCCCCTTTCAAGCTTGGGTCGTCACATAATTCAAGGAGAGATACATTGGGGAGACGCAATGATAATCGAAGGAGAGTATCATCACATTCCCGGGTATTGGGAGTAGACTGAAGATATACTTGACAGAAGCCAAGAAATTCTGGGTATGGCACAGATTTATGATGCCATTTATGCATTACATTTCACTTATGACCGCAATTTAGATATCTTTCAAGCATTTTGTGAAGCTTGGTGCCCCAAAACGAACACACTTCTTATGTCTGTCGGGGAATTATCTATTTCTCTATGGGATTTGCATACTCTTGGAGGCTTGCCAATTCGGGGTATTCTTTATGAAGAAGTAGTGCCTGAGGCCAAATAACTTACAGGATTAGATGAAAAGAAGGTAACATATGTTTCTTGAACTTGCGAATACTTGTTTGCGGCCTTTCATCATCTTCGGGGTGTCAACCAAGAAGTATCATTTAGCAAGTGGATAAAATTCTGGTGCAAGAAACCTTCAAGGTATGGACCTGCTCTATTGAGATAGGAAAAGAAGTATGCTCGCCCTGAATTGACACATAATCCTAGCGGGTGTTTACCAGATACACTATGATGGTCACATGCTGAAGAAAGAGTATTTTCTGAGCTTGGGGTAAAGCATGATAAAAAAGGTGACACATATCTGGCGGTTTTCTTGTCTTATTGGTTGTGTGCTTTTGTCTTTCCAAATAAGGAGGGTGACTTCATTCGTCCAGGGATTTTCAAGATGGCAAGCATGATCGCGAGTGGGCGGATGGTCGTCCTTGCAATTTCGGTATTGGATAGCATCTACAATGGCCTAAATAAGATCTCCTATTCAGCACAACTTGATAAAATCAGAGTCTTCTTTCCTATTCACTATGTGTATGGTTGGATTGCTCATTATTTCAAAACTCATTATGCTTCGCCAATGGGCCGTTTGTTCCCACTATGATGGTATACTTTGGAGAGGGCGACACAAAATACTTTGACAAAAGTGATGCAAGAAAATGCATCCATAGTGGGGAGAATGTGACTTGGACCTCTACCATGCTGGACAAGGTGCACCCTTACTTTTATGTGGATAATGATAGTGCGCCAGAGTTAGAGTCGAGCTACTTTATGAGTATCTATTTTAGCTATGTCACACTCAGGTGCAAAAATTCATTTATTATCGAGCCATATAGTCCACATCACTTCAGTTGTCAGTTTGGATTTTATCAATATATTCCTGGTATCATAAAGAATGACATCCGCAATGCCTCTTTAGATAAAGGAATAGCTTTTTGGCAGATTTGTACGATGAGTCAATCTACTTCACGAGTGACTTTTTCTTCAATCACGCCTAATGCAGGGGAGTTCTTTGGAACCGACTATCAGAATTGGTGGAAGAAGTCTCATGGGAATTTTCTTGACTATCACTTACAGACTTTAGTGAATGTTGCTGGGCCGACTACTGCCACAAATTTGGAGGGCTTCGATGAAGTGCATATAAATGAAAGGAAGTCCTTACTATTAATGTTCCTCCTTCTTTGGATTCCAAGCTACCTGATCAACTCAGAAAAAAGAGGTCTCAACTGCCTTCAGCGGTATCAAAAGAGGAGACACCTACTCAAACTGCCCATGTTTCTAAAAGGCTGCCTCAAGATGATAGTGAGAGTAGCAGTAGAGATCGTTATTGGAAAAGAGTAAAAACATGTCCTAGCAATGTGAGAGTTACTAGTCCACCCATGATTGAAATTCATGGAGACACGAATGACCCTTCGATGACTATAACAACTCTTATCAAAGAGGTATGAGTGTATCTCGATGACTTTTACTAATTTTTTATCCCTCCCCACTTTTTTTATACAATCGAAGAATGTTGCAGCATTACAACGAGGAAAGTCGCAGGATAGTGGTGAGTCTATCTATGGTCCAGATCTAATGAAACCACCTACGGCTAAAACGGGAAGTGTGCCAACTTCTGTTTCTTGTGACAAGGTTAAAACAACCTTGGATTCTGATATATGCAAGCCTGCAGTAGCTGCCATGCTCAGAAAAAATATATCTCTTCTCTTTGGGCCGTAATTCAGGGCAAGCTTTCTAGGATTGATGTAGACTGTGCTTCTTATCTTGAAGGTGAGGTCCAAGTAATTTTCAAGGAGATAGATTGCAAGGACGTAGATATTTCCCCTTTGAGAAAGTTATTGAACACCTTCTTTGACCTTGCTACTTCATATGACCAAGCACGCTCAACTCTTCATGACATGGATATGGAAGCCGCAAGAACAGAGTTATTTCTGGTAGCAGGAGAACGTCTCTCAAATGCCATACTTGAAGCGCACGAGAAGGTTAAAGCAACATCTTCCCTTCATCAGTTACTAGAGCAAGTGAAGACAAAGATAGAAAAGTTGCATAAAATGGCGGAGGATTTAGAAGGCCTTTTAGCAACCGGCGAGAATGAAGCCAAAGACACCAAACTAGGGGCTTCAGTTACAACCAAGGAATTCGATGCATGCTTTGAAACATACTTATCAAATAGGTTATAGCAGAAAAAGGAGCGTCTAGAAGCTATGCGTCAAGACTTAATCAATTACAAATTATGTCTAGATTAGGCTTCTCTTGTTTTCCTCTTTCATTTATTTCCTTTATTGATACGTTAGACGATTTTATGGTAATAAAGTTCCTTTTTGTTTCATCTTACATTATTCATTTTTGTAGCTTTCATTATGCTTTACAACTTGAATTTGCTCTTCATCTTTAGGTTGAAAGCTTAAAAAATTTAACATATCTTACATGACAATGAGAAGATGAATAAATAATGGAGATCCCTCTTCTTTCTTGATGATAATGCCCACCATGTTGGCTCTTAAAATTATATATTTAAAGATACCAACTTGAAAACTTTGTTAATTTTAAGACTTTATCTTGCAGATTTGATAGTTTTGAGACCTCAATCTATAGACTTAATGACTTGGAGGGATTTCGGCTTGTTGACTTGGAGTATTTGGAAAAACTTCACCCTATGAACTCGGTAGATTTTCAATTTCAATCTTCAGGCTTGGTGGATTTTAGGGACTTTAAATCTTGTTGAAGAAATTCATTTTCTGTAGGGGTTTGCCCCCATTGAGCCACCAACACTTGGTGCAAGTCTGAAGTTTGATGAAGAGAATACTTGTAAGCTTTTGAATCTCATGTGAAAGATCAAGGGGAACATGCCTTTTTTTGACGCTCATGCAACTGAACCTAGAATGAAATTCTAAGCGCCTACGTACCTCCGTGAATAGGATCAAGTCACAACGTAGTTCTAGGAGAGTGATTTTTAAAAATATATATATATATATATATATATATATATATATATTTGTATCCTAACTTTTGCCTAGGCCGCCTCTTTTGAGGTTTTCAACCTAGCGGACCTTTTTTTTGTTTTCTTTTTTTTTGGGTCGTACATAGTTATACTCTTGCGGGCTAGGAGTAAATATGTAGTTTAGGCTCGTACCTTAAGGAGCATCATCTTCCTTCAAGGATAGTACTTCTTTAAGAACTTGACATTGATAGTAATAATTTTCACGCCATCTGCATCAACAAACTTGTAAGCACCATTTGAAAATGCTTCTTGTATGACGTACAGTCCATCCCATTTCGAGGTGAATTTGCCCCCAGATTTATGAGAAGTGATAATGGGCCTCCTTACTGCTAGGACTTAATCTCCAACTTGGAAGCACCTCAAACGAACTATTTTGTTGAAAGAATGAGATAGACGGGCTTGATAACATTCAAGGTTTTGTTGAGCCTTTAGCCTTTTGTCATCAAGAGTTTCTAACTCTGCTAGACGCAGTCGAGTATTTTCTTCTTCAGTGTGCCTTTCTTGAATAGCAAGTCTTAAAGAATGTATTTGACGCCCAAGTAGTAGGACTGCTTCGACTCCAAAAGCAAGTGAGTATGGGGTTTCTTGCGTCGGTGTGCGGTAAGTTGTTCTATATGCCCACAAGGCTTCTTCCATTCGTTCATGCCAGCCTCATTTGGACTTAGAGATAACTTTCTTCAACAGGTTACAAAAATTCTGATTGAACTCTTCGACTAGACCATTGGCAGCATCATGGTACATAGAAGACTTACACTGCTTGAAACCAAAAAGATCACAAATCTTGTTCATCAACTTGTTATCAAAAGGCTTGCCATTGTCGGTTATTATGTAACGAGGGATTCCAAAGTGGTAGATGATATTCACTCGGATGAATTTTACAACATTCTCCTTCTTCACTTCTTTCAGAGCAACAACTTCAGCCCATTTTGAGAAGTAATTTATCTCAGCCAAGATGTACAAATGTCCATCAGAAAATTTTGGTAGCGGTCCCACAACATCCAATCCCCAAACATTGAATGAACAAGATGCTATAGTTGGGTGTAATACTTCAGGAGGATGATGTATAAAATTCGCATGAAATTGACAAGCCTTGCATCTTCTAGAATAGTCCAAGCAATCTTTCACCATCGTTGGCCAATAGTACCTATCCTTTTTATGTGAAAGTGCAGCTTTGGTCCAGACTGATGAGATCCACAAACTCCTAAATGCGCTTCTTGCAAAGCTTGAACTGCTTCCTCCTCTCCCAAACATCGCTAGAGTAACCCCTTAAATGATCTTCTGTATAGCGTGTCCTTGTAGTAAAAGAAGCGAGGCTGAATCTTAACCCAAAACTTTTCTTCTCTAAGTTTCACTTGAAGTATATGGCTGAGTCTTAGGTTAGCTAATACCTTTAGAAAACATTCAAGAATAGGATTAGTTAAATAAATCAAGAACACACTTAATTATGAATAAAAATCATGTAAAACATAAGCATAACAAAGTTGTAGTCAAAACTAGAAAACTCATGATAAGGTTCAGGTTTTAGAATACAAAAAAGGGGCAACACAGTGTACTGAATCTTCCGCTATGCGCAGGGTCCGAGGAAGGGTCAAACCACAAGGATTTATTGTATGCAGCCTTACTCGACATTTCTGTAAGAGGCTATTTGCACGGCTTGAAATTGTGACCTCCAGGTCACATGGCAACAACTTTATCGGTTACTCCAAGGATCCCCTTCTAGTTTAAGAATACAAAACCATTACAAAAATAATCAATATCTAAAGCAAAAGAGAAACAAAGAATACATTCAATCTCTATGGTTGTGTAGAACCTTTTCTTCAAAACTTGTGTTTCTCGCCAATTTTGAGTTTCTTCATGAATTCATGACTGTTGTGAAGTAAAATTATGGTGAAAAAAAATTCTCTTACAGGTCAATAATTTGAAACTTATCCTGTATTACATCAATGAACGATTCATCACTTTATTCTCTTTTAAACAACTGTTGACCTAGGGAGAGTTAGGAGCCGTCTTGGAGGTTGGAGAATTATGGTTTCATCTTTTCTTCTCCTTATTTATTTATTTTTACGTTTTTCTTTGGATGATTTGTTGTAATTGCTCCATGTCTATGTGGAGCTAAACTTCTCTTTCTAGAATTATGGTAGATAATTAAATGATTGTCTAGTAAATCTTGATTTGATTTGTTTGATTAGCATAATAGTTGTTGTTATATTCTTGCTTTTACTATTTTAAATATTCACGACATTTAAAATAAATTTTTGAGCCCGAAGTGAACTGACCAAGGAAACAGAGGGTTAGAACGAAGAATAAAGGGAGTAAGATCTCTTTTTTAGTAAAATTAGGAATTGATTTTTGGCTAGGATAGGAATATACCTAGATCACCTTACTTGGTTACAAAATGGAAAGATAAATAAATGCGTTTGAATTAGCTTCTCACATCCCCGCTCAAAGATGTAGTTGTGAGACTAGTTTGAATAAACGATTAGAGGATGACCGTTCCCAAATCATAAAATCAACAATTAGATAATCGAATAAGTTGATGAAATTGATACTAAACATGATTGTTAGCGAAACCGTAATCCTATATCGATTCATCCATTGATTGTGTAAGAGTTCGCTCTTTTCTTAGTTAATTGTTCATTAGTTATTTTATTTTTAGTTTAGTTAATTTATAAATTTATTTTGAAATCCACCGCTTGAATAAATAATTAGCATTAGTCTAATTTAGTAAAATAGTTCATCGACAAGTCCCTGTGGGTACGATATTCGGGCTTAAAAATCCTATATTATTTGTAGGACCGCATACACTTGTGTGTCCGTTTGGACGTAACATAGTACAATGAAAAACTCTACTTTCCTGGCCCGGTGTTGTAAATGCATATGCTTTCTGAGTTAAAGTCAGATCAGAATGGAACAATTTCGCCTTTTGTCATCTCCTTGTAATAAAGGCAAATAACTGTTACATATTCCTTGGAATTGGTCTTGGCTTGGTCATGTTTGGTACAATATGTATGACATGCTTTTAGCAGCTTGTAAGTACAAAGAAATGATTTTGCACTTCAATCTTTAATGGAAGTGTCACGATCCAACTAACCGGATTATGCAGACACCTTCTCTAATCTGCCTAGATAGGAGTACCCTTACCACCCATTCAAAAAATCATGCGGAAGTTGTAAACAATTTTATTAAGGGTTTTAGAAATTGATAAATAATGCAACCTTTTTCAAAAATCCATAAAGAAAACACCTCCCCGAGAACCTAGTCTAGACATGTACAAGAGCAAGCAAAAGGACAGGGATAAATACACCTGACCCATCTTCCACTATAGGAATGAGAAGACGGAAGCTTCTGAAGATCTCTAACCGCTTCGAGCAAGAAACCTTAATTGATCCCGCAATCATACTATACCCCGAAAAGGGTATAGCAAGAGTAGTATCAGTACAACCACACGTACTGGTAGGCATCATCAGCCGACCCAAGTTAAATCATGTAAACATAACATAAATATCTAAAATCAAACATGAACTTACATAATATGCTAATCAATTTTTTATCTTATAGTTTCCAATCACCACTCTCCTTATTATACTCTCCCTACCGAACCTTATTAATTCATAGTATCTCTCACTAACCACACGTCGATCCATCATACAACGTTCACCACTAACTGACCACCTTCTCACCACTACATACCACTCCTAACTCGCATCTATCATCTATTTAATTAATGAACCCAATAACATATATTTTACCAAGATCACCAAGGTTATTAGTAATCTATTCAAATCAGACTCATTCATAACAATTCCCTTAAGGTATTATCTAAATTGGGACAACACACGAGATCACTTTTTTACGTATTGATTACTTCTTTCAAGGTTAGACACCACCATAATAACTCGGGAAATCAATGAAAAACATGACACCTTAACATTATGCAATCAAATCGAGTAGTTTACGAATCACCTTCAAGTAAATAGTGTTCAATTCAATTCAACACAATAAATATCATAAACAATTCATTTATTGCAAGACAGTAAGTATTAACTCATTTCAAGTACAATATCAACTACCCGGACCACATAAGAATCCAATATAATGCTAAGTAAACCAGACCTCACAAGGATCCCAATATAATAAGCAACAATGTAACCCAATTCACTCAACAAACTGTCAAACCCTTCAATTTATCGTGTACACACATATTTGGGTCTTATATATTCCTACTAGCCATGAACTGTAGGGAACAAGCTCAGTCCATGTACCAAATAACCCAGACAACTAGTGTCTGTCACCCTTATCTCAAGACAAGTGTTATACCATCCTTATTCCAACATCCCCACCCTTATCCTCCCTAAAATTCACCAATTCAATCTTGATCAACCTTTACCAATTCATCTCACAACAACAAACAGTACAATAAATAAGTACAACCATACAATAAGTAAATCAACCACCTTGTACATCAAACAAGGTCCTTTTTACCAATCTTGTTATAGATTATCAATTTCCAACTTGCATTTACAATTAACAAGTTACACATACATTTGTATGCATTGCAACAAGTAGACAAACAGTTAGTTACTATGCACACATACAATCAACTTGAGTTTTAACTTCAATTCAACAATCACTATCCCCACCAACAGTTGTAACCGGGGTTAATTAACATATATGAGTGGTTTTACACACACCGATTAGGTTGACCTTCATTTTTATAACCACTAGGGATACACACAACTCCCTCTTACTACAATACCACTAAATCCCCAACTTCCATCTTAGCACTATGTCGTCACTGTAAGTTACTTCACAACTACACTTAAGTTCTCTCAAAAGTGTATTGACACACCATAGTTTGCACTCTTCATACTCATACTGACAAATCAATCAACTCTAACTGAACACAGTTTGAGGCATGAACACCAACCCTACTATTAACTTGCTTCCACTTAGCAACAATTCACAAGTTATAACTAGCTCGTTTCTACTCACTATTTGATTGGCATGCAATAACAATAACGGACCAGCATTAATAACAATTCACCATATAATTTCATGAATGCTACCTCATTCACGTTGTCCTATTTTACTTGTTTTATCCATCCAACCACCTTGCCTGCATGCCTAAGCATGAAATCTCCCATCAATCTATATTACGATCATGTTTTGTAAATATTATGATCATGTTTTCTAAGCAAGGTCTACTACTCAAAATAACCTAGCCTACCTAGGGTGCCAAGCAGCTGTCGTTCTAGCAATTTCTGGCGTGAAAATAGCTAGGAATCTTTAGGATTTTGCCCCTCCTAAGCATACCCCTTCATTCTAGAGCCTTGAGCCAACCCTAAAAGGTTTTTAGAATGGGGCAATGTTTTGGTTTAAAGTTGAAAAGAAAAAAGATTTTAAAAAGTTTGGATGGACTGCTTTGTGACCCCGCTATAGCGGCTCCGCGGCATGCCGATCTTTATAGCGGGGTGACAACAGTCTGCTCCTCGAGATTTTTTCTACTCCAAATTTGTCTAATCCTAATCCTTAACAG
The DNA here is from genome assembly GCA_031232105.1 of Capsicum rhomboideum. Lineage (NCBI taxonomy): Eukaryota > Viridiplantae > Streptophyta > Magnoliopsida > Solanales > Solanaceae > Capsicum > Capsicum rhomboideum. The sequence continues at coordinate 147,535,526 of CP124714.1, read as the reverse complement.
TCCTTTTATAGATTTTTAAAGAAATTTCTAAACCTCGAGTTCTTCTAACGTTGTGATTATAGTAACGACGGAACAAGTCATAACAACAGAAACCAATATACCCATCGTTCATCCCCGAATGACAACGATAGAGAAGGGATTAAGATATTGAACTTCCACGGGTCATTAATTACTCACTCAACTATTTAGAAGTTTTTTATTTCCAAACTTCACTTACCAAAATTACAAAAGAATTTGCACGAATTACACCACACCTACTTTACTACGAACACCCTTACATAATATGCCATAACCAAAATTCACATAAAACTACCTTTGACATGTTTTTACGAGTACCTAAGATAACTGGGGCTTCGCAAATACATCTAAATATTTAATAAACACCCAAAAGAGGAAGAACAAACTTTGTTCCCTAACATTGACAGGTACCCACTATAAGGGACCCCTGCCGCTACAGCGACGCCACTATAATGAGACACAGGCTGCTATAGCGGGATGCAAATAGTTTAAAGGGTGAGAAATGGGTTTCTCACTTTCAAACTCCAAAACTCCCCTCCTCCAACAGATCAAACTCTTGCTCCCGATGTAGGAATCAAGGTAAATTTTGTTCTAAATCCATCTCTTTACTTTACTACTCTTATTATCAAAGAATAGTGCTTGAAATAGTAGAATAGAAAGGTATTTGGGGTTGGTTTGGATTTGGTAAATTTTGTTCAAATTTGGATGAGTTTCTAAAACATGCTTACTTCTCTTGCATTTACAACGCTCCTATGGTGTTCTAGGCATAAGGTTTATGGATTTCATGGTTAAATTGGGGATTGAGCAAGGGTAAAAGGTGAAGGTCATTTTTCAAAAATTTCTTGGCCATTGGGGCTTGAATTAGGGTTTAAACACCCCAATTTTGGTATATAATAGTTCCATGGTACTTCACTAACCCTGATCTAAGTTAAAAAGTAAAAAACGTAAAAATTCATGAAAAGATGCCATTGATGCACGAAGGTCGAGTTGGGGAATATGAAAGGCGCCATAGCGGCCTCATCCCGCTATAGTAGATAAATTCTCGCTATAGCGGTCCCGCTATAGTGGAATGCCTTTTGCTATAGAGGGAGGCAGGAAGTAGCCTCTCCTGAATTTTTGACTTAGTATTTTTTGAAACTTTGCAACTGATTGAGTACTTATATGGCTTATAACTTGATTTCACATGATTTTTTGCAGAAATACTAACTTCATGGCAGGCCAAAACCAGGACAATGCTCCCCCTTCTAGATATTTCCTGACAAACTCTCAGCAGAGGTATAGAGACTATCGAAGGATTGGATTTTGCCACAAGCAGGGTTTTGTGATGAATGAAGTGGAGGAGGAGGCATCAGAGTTCTATACCCGACTTCAGGAGTTCGGGTGGATTCTTCTTGTGGCGCCTGCTTGAGATGGAGTCTTGGGCTAGGTTTGGGAGGTCTATGCTATGCTCCCAATCGTGCTCTAGGATGACCCTCACCCTACCATTTGCATCCCGGAAGTGCAGGTCCCCATGGATGTGGCCACTATCAATGAGGCTCTAGGGGTGCCAAATATCTCTAATGCTGAGTACGAGGAAAAACCTAGGAAGATGGACTTGAGGTGGTTGAAGGACACTTTGATTATGGAGGCTGATCGAGGAAAGGTTTATTGGACCAGTCTTGAGGGGATCAATAGTATGTACTTTAGTACGGATGCTCGAAAATGGCACAATTTGGTGACTTAGAGGATTCCTCCTAAGGGAAATACTACCGATGTGACGATGTGACGTATCCCCGAGCACTGTTAGCGGTTTGTGTGATTCAGGGGATTTTATTCAATATGGAGGCACAAAGAGAGTCGGAGTGGAAAGATTTCTACCAGGGAAACAAAAAGGCTCCTTTACTCCTGACTTGATTACTGAGCTATGCATTCATATATGTGTACCTAGGGAAGATATTGATCGGGACTTCGAGGTAATATGCCTTCAACCCTCTCAAGGTGAAGGGTGCACAGGGTCAGAGAAAGAAGAAGATGAATGTGCGGATAGAGGTAAAGAGCAGCAGAGTCTGAGAGGGTGAGGAGGTTGATATCCTCCCATGCAGCCTCCTGTTTTCCCTTGAGCGCTTGGAGGTAGACATGGCTGCCTTGAGGGAGTACTTAGAGCGGTACCACTTACCTCCTCAGAGCTCGGCCCCCTTCGAGCTATACAACTCCACCAGATTCGTTTTAGGCCTACACAGAGCTCCATAGGGAGTGGGATGAGGATATGAAAAAGAGGCACTCCCGAGTTCACATGGTTCCTCAGATGTGGAAGATCGTGAAGGTCATGATCAAGTGTGCCATTCCTAATCAAAAACTCCCCAAGCTGAAGAAGGAATATATGGAAGAGTTCTCATTTCTGAGCAACATGGAAGATAAGGGCTCCAATGCGCGAGCCTAAACGAAGATGGGGCCTCCAACTAGATCTCCAAGCCTGTACTTTAGCCTATCTCCCCTCCCCATATTTTTATTATGCTACTGGATTTGGGTTGGCCCCATTTGGGGCATGTAACAAATAATTCTTTATTTTTCTGCACTCTTGGATACCTTGTTTTTATAAATTAGGAATGAATGCATCACTATTATATCATTTCTTACGTGATAACTGATTTGCTCGATTTATAGCAACTTATGATTGCACTCAGAATGATAAGGGAGGAGGTGTAGAAACAGGGGAAAACATTACAAGGACACTGCCTAGGTCCCCGCTATAGCAACCTGCATGCCGCTACCGTAGCGTTGCTATATGGCAAAATTCCTGCTATAGCAGGGTTGCAGTAGAGGAACAGTTCCCGCCATAGTAGCCCGCTGGCAATGTCTTGACGAAATTTATTCATGCAGTCCTTTTCTTTCCATTCCCTTCCCATAACACTTTTATCTAATTGTTACAGTATTTAAACCATGAATCTAAGATCAACACCCAGCGATTAAGAAGGTTAACAATTAATCAAAGTACCACTTACACACTCCCGTTATCAATTATGAATCCAACATCAATGAACAATTTAGGCTTCCTCAAACATTTAAACTTATCGTACATTAGGTGTTTTATATAACAACTGCTTAAAACAAGGAAGATCCTAACGATTAGCCAATTTCATTTACCACCTTTTACCTGTACCATACGTTGTATCTAACACCCAAGCATTAAAATTCCTCTCTAATCACACATTATACAAGTTCACTATCAACAACATGCAGTCAATTTACAACCATTTCACTTATCACCGATTCTCAAAACATCAATTAAGTTGCAACTTTCACAGAAATCAAATACACAGAATTACCTTAGGCAGTCAACTCAACCTAGCTTCTTGTTTTTCTAACCCACCGCTAAGTGCCACATTATACCACTAGTTGATCGTCTACATATCAATCACAACTCTTAAGGCCAGATACCAATTGGAACTTTCTAGGTCCAATTTCGTTGCTTGTATTTGCCAATGAGATCAGGTGGTCCCTATTTGGTTTGGTTGAGATACTAATTGAAATCAAGAGATACCAATTGGAACCAACCCACACAAACAATCATTCAGGACAATACGAGAGGAAAGAAATGAATAATTCCTAGAATGCCTCATAGCTCCTCGAAGATTTGATGTAGATGTCAACACACCAATCAGTAGGACTCTACTCGACATTTGCTCTTGTAATTGTGAGAATAGTAACCTAGTGCTCTGATACCAAATGTCATGACCCAACTAAGAAGATGTGCAGGCACCTACTTTAATCCACCTAGATAGGAGAACCCTTACCATCCATTCAAAAACTCATGTGGAAGTTGTAAATAATTTTATTAAGGATATCAGAAATTGATAAATAATGCAACCTTTTTCAAAAATACATAAATGAAACACCTTTCTCGAGGACCTAGTATAGACATGTACAAGAGCAACTAAAAGGACAGGGATAAATACACCAAACCCAGCTTCCACCATAGGAATAAAAAGGCGGAGACTGTTGAAGATCTCTAACCACATCAAGCAAGAAACCTCAACTGATTGTACAACTAAACTATACCCTTAAAAGGGTATAGTAATAGTAGTATCAGTACAACCACACGTACTGATAGACATCGTAGGCCGATCCAAGTTAAATCACGTAAACATAACATAAATATCCAAAATCAAACATGAACTTACATAATATGCTAATCAATTTTTCATCTCATATTTTACAATCACCACTCTCCTTATTATACTCTCACTACCGGACCTTATTAATTCATAGTAGATCTCACTAACCGCAAGTCAATCCACCATACAACATTCACTGCTACACTCAAGCGAACCGAGGTTATCCAACCTCTCCTGAAAATTGACCAAGTACTCATAAGAATCCTTACCAATAGCACCACTAAACTTTGGATGGGACAATCTAATAAACCTCTCAAACCTCTTTTGCTCTTTAGCAGACATCACTGGACCATGATCTACAAGCAGAATATTAAGTTTGGTTGGCAACACCTCAAGACATGGGGCCACAACAGCAGTTGGATGTTCCTCAAGAGTCTGAAAACCATGAATAGGAATCTAGCGTGGTGGCTGAGCACCCTCACTCGTCTAAGAACCATTTGGTGTACCCGAAAAAATACCTGCCTCAGAGGTGCTACTCAAATAGCTCAAAAGTTGTATAAGAATATCGTGTAACAATGGGTGTCAACGAAACCCTGAGGGTCTTGGGCTATTCCCACATCCTCTGGTTGATAAGCCGCCTGTACATGATCAATATTAGGCTCAAAAGAGGCCGCTCTAGCTCGTCCTCTAGTTGGAGCCGCTCTTCGTACCTGGTCTCTAGGTCTCGGTCTTGACCCCTGCCTTATCCCCTGACTGGGACTCCTACAGAGGGTGCTAGCTCAGCATCCTCAATAGCTCTTGATCGAGTTCTCACCATTTGCACAGAAAGAGTGGAATACAAGTTTAGAATACTGGGCATGAACAACACACATGATAAGAAATCAAATTAGAAATTTTTTCCTAAAAACGTCCCATAACCTCCCAAAGATAGATATGGGTCACCGTATTGATCCAAGAGACTCTGTCAGACATTTTCCTCTTTTACATGAGATCGATGAACCTAGCGCTTTGATACCAATTTGTCATGACCCAGCATCTGAGGTCATGATGGCACCTACCCCGACCCAAACTTGATAGGTAAGCCTAACTCCACAAGAGATATGAAAGACGAAAAGAAGATAAATATTAATCAAATACATGACTTTAGGATAAAGTCAGGCCAATAATATAAAACAACTCCAAAATTTGAAATAGATACAACTCAAATTCCAAAATCTAGTGTCATGAGTAAAGAGCACTCTAAAACCAACATAGTGTATGAAATTACATAAAAGCTCTGTCTCTGAATGTAAAATAAAGACAACATAATAATAAAGAGGATGTATGGAACATGCTCCGTGATCTAAGGCGTATTTATATGCCTTATTGCCAACTTTAACCCATGTTTACCTTAGTTTTGAGAGCAATAAGTATGTATTTTGTATGGTTTTGATGGAATATGTGATATTGTGCTAACAAATGTGATTAGACCCTTGTAGGTGGAATTTGTGACTATTTGGAGCGTTTTTGGCGTGGAAAACGAGGCTTGGAGGAGCTACGAGAGAAGGAGATTGAAGATAAGAGGCAAGCCAAAGATTTGAACTTGAAGAATCCAACCAAATCCGCAAAGAAAAGTCGACGAAAGGAAGAAAATCAGAATTTAAGGGCCTGGCGCGCCAAGGGGCATGCCGGGCCGCTTTTGGCAGAATTTCTACTCAAGTGGGCAGCAGGGGGGGCGCGCCCAAGGGCGTGCCAGGCCGTTCAGGCGCACCTGTTCAGAGGAAAAAAATTGCCTAATTCCCAGACGCGCCCAAGGGTGTGCCGGGCTGCTTTTTGGCAAATTTTTACCTCGATTTTTTGTTTATAAATAGGGCTTTTGGGTTATTGTATCATTATTCCATCTTCACTAGACTACTTTGGGCATTTTTTGGCATTGAAATTAGGTTTCATTCTTCTTCTTTTCAGTTGTTATTTCTTTTTATGGTATTTTATCACTTTATGATGTTAATGGAAGTTATGAGTAGCTAAAATCCCTCATTCTTAGGCTTGAGGCTATGAACATGAATCTCTTGAGTTAAATTTTATTGGATTTTGCTGAGGTTTATCATTTATTGGTTATTCTTATATTCTTAATTTTACTATTTTAATGCTTGATCACCATTGAAATAAATTCCTCGTCTTGAGGTGAGCTCGAGAGAGAAACTAAGAGAAAGAACGTGGAATATAAGAAGCGTGATCTTTTCTCGAGGAAGGGATTCCAAGAGATTGATATGTGGTTTGGACCGAGAGGTACCTAATCCGCCGCGCTTGTTCAATTACGAGAAGATAGCTTAAAGGCATTAGAATTGGTTAAACTTATCACCGCTCAATGATGTAGTTAGGTTTTAAATTTCTAGTAGAAGGTTATAGTTTGGAGACGAATATAATTGTAACATTAACCTCGTTATCAATAACCAAGATAAACGACTCAATTTGCTTAAACCAGTAACAATTATGCTCAAGAGATGACGTTCGGAGTGCCTTGACCCTGGGAATTTACTTTTTATTGACTTTTAATTCATATTTGCAAAAAATAAAGTTACGGTTGTGAAGATAATAGTTCATAGTCCGCAATCATTTAATTTTTAGTAACAAATCCCTCTTCCTTTTCGCAACACTAATTTTTAATTACTGTTTGACGTCTAAAATTGATTTCTGTTGACGAAAGTCCCTTGGGTTCGATATCCGGATCTTTTAAAGGAGACATTATATTACTTGAACGATCACGTACACTTGCGTGTATAGCTGGTTCGCGACACTCCGGACGAGGAGCTCACCAGTTTTTCAGACACTCTCAAATCAGCACAAACTCAGGCTCCACGGACCGCACTTAAACTAGTATCTACACCGAAAAGGTACAGAAATTAGGAGTGATTAAGGTCCACCTGTACTCAGTAGGAATCATAGGCCGACCAAGTAAAGTAGAAAACTAAACGTATAAAGGAAACTATGAGCATCTCTTCCACCTGCATACAAAAAGTTCTTAACAACAACTCAAGTTGTACAATTCCTAATATTATAAATAATACAATTGCAATAACAGTATAAGAGTAACTACACAATAGATATACATTAAAGGAATACTAAATTACACAATACCAATCACACACGAGAAATGCAAGTGATGCAATGCAATGATATGATAAGGATAAAATGTCTCAATGTCACCTCGTGTACATCTTCCTATCATAAGATTCCAGGAGAGGACCCATGGGGGATTCACAACCCATATACTATCACAATATCATCAGTCAACCTTACTGGTACATCCCTCAGTTTAGGCATTTTATAAAGTGTCTCATTTCTTTCAAAAACAATGTTTCTCAATGGTACCAATTCCATGAATATGGATGAATGAATGAGGATGCATGCTCATAATTAATTTAACATCATATAATGAATCATCTCAATAATGGTATAAATGAGCTCAAGTCACCTCAAATCTTAATAGATCTTAATACAAGTATTCGCATGGCAACACAAACGTAGAGAGTCATTTAAGATATCAATAATATTAATCCAATCCCCCGCACGAGTATCACAATAATAATAAAGAATAAATAATGCTCAAATAAGATCAATACCAGCCCCTCCACGGGCATCTCAATGATAATAATACATCACGTCAATAATAATATTCACACAAGACCCCACACGAGCAACACGATGAAATAATAATATCAAAAAATAAATCTCACGATATAATCTCCAACCCATAGTATACTTTACATGAATGGTTAACTACCCAACTCGACCTGAAGAAAGTTAAGCTATAACCTACCTCGGAAGCCGAAACATGAGCCTGGACCCCTCAACAAGAAGTTTTTCCTTTCCGTGTGGCCTCGAAACAAACTCAATCTATCAAAAACGTAATCTACACGTCAATAGGAGTCTAATGATACTCATATTAGCCACTTTCATTTCGGGTCCAAAAATATTTCGAAAATTGAACTCGAAATAAAAAGGGTAAAACTAAAAACTTTATTAAGGAATCATGTTACCCATACTTTAAGGGTTCTAAATATGGAAACCCATTAAAAAAACAAGTTGAGAACAAGCTTGAAATCATTGACAATTATTTTTTCACTTTACCTGGTAAAACTCCAAAATTCCAAGTTTAAAATCCAAGTTTTGAAGTTGTTTTTGAGATAAAAACAATGGGTAATGATAGAAAATAGGTTTAGAAGCTTACCCAAACAAATTTGATAAAAAAACCCTCTTTGAAATTGCCTATTCTGAGGTCTCAAGGTCCAAAAATGGTGAAAACAGAGTTGGAATCGCAAAAATGGAATTTATATACTGTTCTGTGAACAGTGACTTATGAATGCAAGCACCCCTCACATTCGTGAAGGAGACCGACTCGGACCTACCACGAACGCGAAGCACAAAGACCCGACACGACCCCCGATTACTCTTCACGAACGCAGTTCCTCCATCGCATTCGCGAAGGAGAATGATATTCTTCTCTATGACGTGAAAGCAAGGCTGCTAACACGAAGAAGAAAAGGGCCATGCACTAACAACTTGCATCACCAGTGCTTTAAGGCTACAAATTTCTCCAAACGGACTCTGGAGATTCGTTCGGAGCCCCACATAAATAAATTAATAATGCTACTAGGATAATTTTGATATTTCAGACTCAATGAAACCATCAAATTTACCAAAAGAGGTCATTTTCAACAAGTTATCCCCTGGGAACCCCTTTAGGCTAAAATAACTAGTTTCTCGTCTAAATGCTCAAAATTTAAAATAAAGACTCAAAAACCGAAGAAACCCTTCTACTAACCCAAAAATGATATTTCAGATCTAATGGAATTGATAGAATCACCATCTGACGCTCGGATCATAAAATGTTGACCTAAGTCAAAAGTCTCACTTTAAAGCCTACTCAAAACCTCAAACTCATATAAATTACTCCTGAACTCTTCGAGGACCGTGCCAACCATCCCACAAGTTATAGATGATGTGAAGCAACTATGAAGAAGGACAAAATGGTAAAAACACAAAAAAAGCTAAATATCACAATGAGTGTTGTTACACTTTCATTAAAGGGAGAGCACATGTTTCATTAATTAAAGAGAGATGATTAAAGAAACTAAAACAAATGATAAATATTTTGGAACAAAGGGAGTAAAAACGTTCAATGACTCGCAAGTCAAGCAGATTACTCATTACTCCTTTTCTTAGTACTACAAGGGGACCAGTTATTGCCTATTCCTCACAATTACATGTCAGAGTGCATGTTTTTCCTAATAAATTTGAGCGTGTGAAAGGGGAGAAATGTGAAAAGAGAAATTTTTTAGGCTACTAATAAGAATTTAGCCAGTACAATGTAATTGTTTATTTAATTATTTTTATGGCAAAAATTAAATTTAGATTAAATATTCGTTACTAAATGTTGCGGCCTACCACACACGCAAGTGTTCGTGGTCTAGCAAGTAATATAGTGACTCTTTGAGAGCCGGATATCGAACCCAGTGGGACTATATGCTTAGCAATTCACTTAATTTAATTTCTAATAATATTTCGGACAAGTGTTGTGATTTATCAAGAGAGTTCATGGAATTATATCTTTCTAATAGTATGTAAGAAGAATAAAATATGATAATCACAATTTTGAGCAGGGTTGTAAACAATATTAAGGGAAATTCTGGGTTACAACATTTAACATAATCATGTATAACATTTATTCATCTCAATGAATCTTATTTCTCTAATTGCTGATTTCGGGGTTAATGATACGATTTGGGAATGATCATCCTCTAAATCACCTATTTAAACTAGTCTCACAACTACATCATTGAGCGGGCGGGGATGTGAGTTTCTAATTCAAATGCATTAACGATTTCATCCCGTTCATAACCAAATAAGGAAAATTAAGTATATTGCTATCCTAGTTGCAAATCAACCCTAACGTAGCCAGAGATGATCTTATTCCCCCATGTTATTCATCCTATTCTCACAATCCCATGGTCAGTTCATGTAAGAATTACACATGTATTCTAATGTTGGCCAGACACTAAAATAGTAAGCATAAGAACACGAGAGCAATTAAATGAGAAACAAACTTCATTGATTTAATTAAAAGAGAAAAGACATAAAGTGACCACTCAAGTTGTCCCAAATTTACAAAAAGACACTAGGTGACCTATTAACCCACAAAACTTGTACAGACCGTTGTAAATAGACCATTTTGACCTATTTTGTCATCAACTTTGGTCTGAAATTAGGCGCGTGTTAGTCATTTTTTTATTTAATTAAATAATTAAATTAAATCATGGATCTAGGGCGAGTTTAACCAGACCCGACCTTTCACCTCCCCCCTTTTATCAGATATTTCCCTCATTTTCTTTTCTTTTCATTCAATTTCTCACTTTACTCTCTTTATTTTCTCTCTCTTTTCTTTCTCGACTGATGATTAACAGCGTAGTGTAGGTAATTTAAGAACTTGGTTGGTTGATTTCTTGGGGGAAAATAGCTAATTAAACGGAGAATTTAAGATTCATAGGTTAGGATTTTTCGTATTGAACTAGTTTTTGTTAAAGATTGTATTTTTTGTTCATGTATTTGTGAATGTCTGGGGGAAAACACATTTGTAGTGCTTATTTTAGTGAAAAATGTGTTAGTATCTATTTATTTTATCAAGTTGTGCTATCTATTTGATACTTGCTACTGTTAGAGTTTTTTAGTGTTATGTTGTGCTATCTAAATGCATGTCTATATACTTGTTACAGTTAGGGTTGTATAGAAAACACATTTGTAGTGAATGCTTGTGGAAAGAATGTGATTATATTTGAATGTTATGGTTCGTTTGTATTATGTTAGGACTGTTGACACTTAGGATTTTGTTTGCTGATTTTGTGAATATCAATATGTATGTTTACTGATTTTTTGTCTTTTTTATATAATAATGTTAGGCATTTGTTCCTATATGTTTGGACTTTTCAGATTTAGGATTTTGTTAATGATTTTGTGTGGTTGAAATATGTTTGTTACATACTTTTTCAGGATTCTTTTTATGTCGCTTGTTTTGGTAACTTTAAGATGGTATCATGGGGGCCAAATTGAATTTGGTCCCACACCTGATTATATTGGTGGGAGTGTGACTGAGTTCCTAGATAGAGATGTTGATATGATGTCCTACTTTGAGTTAAGAGACTACATAAAGTATCTAGGATATACGCCAGAGTGTGACTTTTTTATTAAGTGGGATGGATTTTTGGTAGAAATTAAATGTGACAAAGTTATTTGTGACATTGCCAGCAAGTTAAAAAATGGGCATGAACTTGAGGTGTATGTTTCTCATGGGGTCAATGAACCTTGTCAAGCCCCACTTGAATTGGTGTTTGTCCCCAATATGAGGGGCAGTGGGGTAGATGAGGAATCTTTAAACCCTCTTAATGAGGCTGGTGCTTCTAACCCTAATATTCAGCCTCCTTCTACATCTTTTCCTTTAAAACCTTTTGTTGAAACTTCCAACCCTCCTACTAAAAGTTCTAACCCTTTGAATCAGCTTTCTTATTTACTGTACCTTCCAACCCTCTTGATCCTACAATAGACGAGGATCCAAGTGATGATGATTTAGAAAATGATTCAAAATATGAAGGGGATACTAGTGAAGAAAATGAGGTTGACAGTGATGTCCATCAAGAGTACGTTGATGTAAGGGCAAGCAAGAGGTATTTCAATAGGTCACAAAGTAGAAGTAGAGGTACAAATTCTGAATAGATTCATGTTGGTGAAAAAGGGTACATACATAGAGTATGATGAGATAAATATTGGTATTAGGGATAGCCTAGTTGGTAAGATAGGAGGTGATGAACCTTACTATCTAAGTGATGAAGCTCCTAGCTTTGAATTAGATGATGAAGTAGGTTGGGGAGATGGTGAAGAGGTTGATCAAATAGTGCATAAACCTGTGAGAAGAAAGAAAAAATCAAATAAAGTTGTTTTTGGTCCAACTTATGAAAAGATTATTTGGGAGTTAGGATTGGTTTTTCCAAGTGTAAAGAAATTTAGGCTTGCAGTAACCAGATATGCAGTTTAAGAAAAGATTCAAATTGAAAAATATGCAAATGAGCCTGGCAGGTTTAAAGTGAGATACTGCAAAGAGACTTGTCCTTAGTTGTTGTGTGCAAGTAAGGATAAAACTAGTGGAGATTTTATAGTTAAAAGATTCTACCTTGTCCATATATGTTTGACATCAACTTTTAACTATCTTTGCAACTCAAAGTTTCTGGCCAAGAAATACAAAGAAAGAATAACTCCGCAGCCAAACATTAGAATTGTGATGTTGCAGAAGATGATTAGAAATGAGTTGGATATCCATGTTGGTAGGTCAACTATGAGAAGAGCTAGGTCTAGAGTGCTACAAGAGATTATGGGTGATCACATTGTGGATTATGGTAGAATTTTTTATTAAAGGGATAAGATTTTGAGTAATCTAGGTAGCACTTGTGTTGTTAAGGTTGGAGAAGCTGATTAATCTGGACAGTTAATATTTGAAGGGTATTATGTGTGCTTTCATGCTTTAAAGAAAGCATTCTTTAGAGGTGCTAGGAGGTTTATTGGTTTGGATGGATGTTTCCTCAAAGGTGTGTGCAAAGGTTAGTTGTTGGTAGCTGTTTGCAAAGATGGAAACAACCAAATGCTGCCTATTACTTGGGCAGTTGTTGAGGTTGAGAATCAGTTTACGTGGGCATGGTCTCTTGAACTATTGATGAATGACCTTGAGCTTGGAGAAGGGCATTAACTAAACATCATTACTGATATTCAAAAGGTATGACACTATTCTTAAAAAGTGTTAGCTAATATTTTTTCTTTAGTTCTGCAGTTTAATGTGCTATATTTCTTTGTTAGGGACTGGAAGTTTCTATTAAAGAACTATTGCCACTGGCTGAACACAAAAAATATGCTAGACATGTTCTTGCCAATTGGTGCAAGGACTGGAAAGGGATTGAAAGAAGAAAACTATTTTGGAGGATTGCAAAATCCACATTTAAAGATGAATTGAAGGAGTATACAGAAGAAATAAAAACGTTCGGAAGGGATTATTTGGATGCTCTTCTATGGTACAACTTGGAGACATGGTGTAAAAGGTACTTTGAAGAGCATAACATATGTGATGTTGTGGACAACAATATGGCAGAGTGTTTTAATTCATGGATACTTCCTGCAAGGTTCAAAACAATCATTACAATGCTTGAGGAGATTAGGGTGAAGATGATAAAAAGAATTGGTGAGTTGATGCAGTTTTCTAACACTTGGATCACTGGCATTTCTCCTATGGCTCTGAAGATTCTCCAAGAAAATATTGACAAGTCAATGCAGTGCAAATTGTCTTGGCATGGGGAAAGGGGTTTTGAGATTGACCACAAGGGTTTCACACATATTGTGGACATTATGAGTAGAAGTTATAGTTGTAGAGCTTGGCAGCTTAGGGGCATTCCTTTTCCTCATGGTGTTGCTGCCCTTCATTATAAGGAATATGAACCCATAAATTTTGTGGCTAGCTGTTATCACAAGGATACCTACCTCAACACATATTATTTATAGAAAATATATATATATACTCTAACATTTGAGTCTAAATAAATAGGCGAGTGTAATTAGTAAAGGAAGAGGAATAAGTTGAGGAAGGGGCAGTGGCAGAGGAAGAGGGATACCTCAAGAAAGGCATGACAATGAAGGCATAGGTAGAGGAAGCAGAATGACTCAAGAAAGCAAAACCAGTTCTGGTAGTAGAAGGGGCCTAGGAAAGGGGATGCCTCCTCAAAGACAAGAGCATAAGGATATAAGTGGAGGACAAACAAGACCTTTTAAAAGGACAAGGATGGTATGAGTTGGAATATACCAAAATCAAGATGTATTTATCACTCTTAATGTAAGTAGTGAGTATAATTTTGCTTGACTTATTCATATTTATGTCTTTTTAATCTGTATTTTGACTATGCAGCCTGGATTGCCAAGTAGAAGGGTCATTAACACTGGTACAAGGGTGACAAAAAGGGCTAATATAATAACTGGTGATATTGTCTACACACCAATACAAAGATTTAAATGTAAGGGAAAGTCAACCATAACCAATAGCAAACTTCAAAAAATAAGGGCTGAAAAAGTTATACAGCAAAACCAGTTCAACTGATGTGATGTTTTTGGCAAATTTGTAGTGTTTTTTATATCGTCTTAAACAATTATGATTTGTATATTTTGGTGATGTTCTTGATACTATTTTGGTTCTGCTGTTTAGTTGTGTAATGATCCTCCAGGTCATTTTTATCTTTTTCGCACTATTTTAACATTTAGAGCTTTCTTATAGCTGCCTCAAGTCATTTATGACTTGCTGAGGCCGACAGTTCAGTTATCGGGCAGTTCGTTTGGTTTTTAGAGCCAATTCTCCATTTTGAAGTTCTCACTGTTAAGAATTGGATATCAGGCCTAAACTTTAGGTCAACGACCTCGTATGCTAATTCTAACTATTTTGGTAGATTCAAAATGTTGATTTTAGGTTAGGGGGACCTTTGGTTCGGGTTCCTAGGCTTTCGAACATGTTTTGGGCTATTGGGTAGAAGTTAGTTAAAATGGCCATTGGGTGTGGGACCCACATTTAATCAAAATGACCTCGGATGGAAATTTCAATGATGCTGTTAAGTTCGAAATGTCGATTTTGGTAGGGTAGCATAGTTCGTTTGTATTCACGGGGTTTCGAATGAATTTTGAGGGTCCGATCCAAAACTTCGCAAGTACCAAGTTCAGCTAATGCAGTTTCAGCTGGTGTAGGACAAAAATGGCCTTCGCAATCGCGATGGCCTTGGAGGCATTCGCGAAGGCCAAGTCAATAGGCCATCACATTCACAGGCCTATCTTTGCGTTCACAAAGAGTATCCTCGGGACGGACTAATTTTTCTTCTTCATGATCGCGGTGGACCTGAAGCTTTTGCGAAGGTAAGCCAGGTCGAGTCCAGCAATCGTAATGGGGTCCCTGCGATTGCGATGAAGGGACACCAGCAGTATTTAAGGCTACCAAACCCGATTTCTCCCTTATTTTTCCAAGTCCCAGGTTTCATTAAACCCTAGTGAGAGTGTGAAGACTGGTATTTAATCATTGGGTGTTCTTGGTGAGTTGGAGATGATAGTGTGGTCATTTCCTCTTCGTTATTTCTGTAAGTCTCTATTGAATTCCTAATTAATTCTCCGTTTTAAACTTAAATCCCTAGTTTACTTTGTAAGTTGATTTAGAGTTTGTTTGTGCTCGAATTTCACTCATTTGTCAGGGTAAATGATCCTTTATCTTAGAGAGACGTTTTGACGATTTCAAAGTTATGATTCCGTAGGCGGGCCCCACATGTGATTTTTAGCTCAATTTTGGACTCGGAGCATTTATATTCAATATAGGTATTGTTATTCTTGTATTAATGTGTAGATGACTATTTTGATAGCGTGGTATCATGCGAAGGCTTCTCGAAAGGGAAAAACTCCGATTTAGTGGATTTTCTCAGTCATTCGTCATCGTCCAGGTAGGCTAGGCTTACTTTTCTCAGAGATTGAGCTTTATTATGGTATTAGTATAGCATTATGCTAGAGTTGGGTTGAAATTTATGGCTTGGTTGCATGTTTTGTGAAATTGGGGATTTTTAGCCGATTAAAGAGACATTTTTAGGTACGAATGGCCTATTCCTTTCCTTCTTGAGTTAAATTACTGCATTAGGACTTGTTTAGACATAACGGATATCATGTAGTGCAATTTGGAAGCCTTAGGCTCATTTTGGATAGAAATTGCCTTAGCATGGACTTTCGGGGTTAGTAGCGGGCCCCGCAGGCCCTCGTTTAGGTTAAATATACAGACTAACTTCTTGTAGGATTAGGATGACTTCTTTCATAATCTTAAATATATTCTTGAGCCTTAGGTTGATTTGGGCATTTCTCTGACTCTAGGCTAGACTTATTATCTTGTATTTACTTTAAAGACCGATTCGAGTCCGGCATTTGCTATTCACTTATGATTCTGAATTATCAGTTCGAGTTCGGAATATATGATACTAAATTACCGGTTTGAGTCCGGCATATATGATACTAGATTACCGATTTGAGTTTGGTACTTTATGGCTCACTTGTGATATTACAAAATCGGTTTGAGTTCGGTAGTGCGTGGTGTGAATGGTGCCACGGATATGAGATAAATTGTTGGTTACTTTATATTTATTAGTCTCTATGGCTCTTCTCTTGATTGTATCCATCGGGCTTATGGGGGCTCGTTTAGGGTTGATCTTCTCTTATTGGTGCCTTTTGGGCTTGTGGGGGTCCAGTTTGGTTATAGTTAGTTGTCTTCCTTTCGGTATTATTTACCTTGTCTTTTATTATCTGTCAACGAGAGCATTATTTAGGTTCAACCCTTTGTCCTTGACTTTAGTTTACATTCTCGCATCTTATTATGCTTTTATTATGATTTAGCTCAGTCGACTGATGATGTCTACTGAGTGCCTATTGCTTTGGTACTCATACTACACTTCTGCATCTTTTTTTGATGTAGATTCGAGTACTAGCAGCCGCCATTGATTTCTATCCATCTTGCTCCCAGGATTCAGAGATAGGGTGAGCTTTTAGAGTCGGAGTTGATCTTCTCTCCTTCCTTACTTTTGGATAGTCTTTAGCTATTGAGAATTTCTGTCTATTGATACTATCCAGTAGTCTCATTTTGTATTTAGTGGCTCTTGTACCAGCCTTACCAGTTTGTGGGATATTCTTTTGTTCTCACTCTCACTTAACCTCTTTATTATTGTATTATTTTCTCTTGTTTACAATCTTATTGTATGCTTGATTTTTGGTATTTATTTTACCTTCCGCCAATTAGCCCATTACTTGTCATTCCGGGCTGCAGTTTGGCTTACCTACTGGTGGGTTAGAGTAGGTTCCATCATGACTCAGAAATGGGGTCGTGACAAGTTGAAACTATGTTTTGTTATCTCTGTTTTGTTAGGTACCTTTAGGTATCAAAATATGTTTTGTTAGGTACCAAACAAAACAAGGTCAAGATTTTGGTTGTAGTTCTCAGTTTGGAAGTAAACATTTATTATGTTGGAATAAAGTTCTCATTTTGTTTGATTGTGGTTACCTTGTTACTTTCAATTGCTGTATTTGTAGTTGAATATGTATGAATAGCAGGTTTTGAATGCTTTCAACTAATCATTAATACCACAATATATTGATACAAAGCAGGTTGCATAATCCTAATACAAAGTGATACAAAACATGTTGCATAAGCCTTCTCTTACAAAACCAAACAAAATTACGTCTTGTTAAAGCCACTACTATTTCGACAAAGAGAAAGTAACAAAAGCAACAACCAAACTAAAGATGTAAAGTAGAACAAGAGAACAACTATGGCAATTTCAGTTGCACACAACTATATTTTCCATCCTTCACATTCTAACAACTATGGCAATTTCAGTTGCACACAACTATATTTTCCATCCTTCACATTCTTGGTAATGCATAAAAATAGGAAAACCACCACGATAATCACGACAATGAGCTTCCAATAACAACATGTGCTCTTCTTCTTCCCCTTCTCATTCATCACCCATTTCCCCTTACTTTCATAAAATCCCAATGCTTCTTCCAACTCCTTGATTCTCTTGGCCAATCTCGAAATAACTGACTTGGATTGTAAATCAATTTCTTACGGATCCCTCCATCTAAAGAAATTGCATGATTTCTCCTAAAATAGAGCATAAACAAATCAATTTAACAAAAACAAGAAAAAAAATAAGAGACTAAGTATAGAACATACATGATAGCGTGGACAAGATCTTCTAGCTAGGTTGTCCTCCGATCATGATGTTTGCATTGAAAGTAAGTCTCCATGTGTGCATCACATTTTCAAATGCAACATGGGATCATTCTCGTGATTACAAATACAATTCAAGATTGCATTTGACATTGCTTGAATTTTTTCCCTCAAAACCTAATAAAAAAATATAACTTGATTTCAAAATTGTTACACAAATTAAGATAAAACAACGACTGGAAAGTAAGAAGAAATTAGAACAAACATGGAAAGTGCTTACCTTTTTAGGCCGATTCCGTTGAGAATAGCTTATGAAGAAAGTCACTTTTTTTTTCAAAGCTTCAACGGCTCTTTCAATGGAGATTTTGGGAAATCGGGTCTATTAAAGAGAAGAGAAGATAGGTGTTTAAAACAATTGACCAAAAAAATTACACATGGTGTTTTTAACTTGTGGTTGTAGCAAATTTTCCAGCCTCACGCGTGTCCTTTGCGTGAATGTAAACATGGACTAAAAATCGGTCGAAATGGTCTATTTACAATGGGTTGTACAAGTTTTGTGGGGTAATAGGTCGCCCGTAAAGTTTAAGTATCTCTTTGCAAATTCGGGACAACTTCAGTGGTCACTTTATGTCTTTTCTCTAAATAAAATACTAAACAATCATGTTCTGGCCGTAACCCCAGAACAAGGGTATTTAGCTACTCATAATCTAATGAAAAATACAAGAATCAATGTTAATCATACCAACATATGGAGTAGTTGAGTTACAAGATGAAGAACCCTCTTAAAAACCCTTATGCTCTCCATTTTTCTCTAAAAAATCGTAAGTTAGTGACTGCAGGTCGTCCTTGGGGTATGTATAGAGGTGGACCCCTTTAAAACCCAATCCTATTAGAATTTGGCTAAAATTTGACGAAATCCCATCGTAACCCAGAGCTCTGTGGCTCGCCATCCAATGCGCAGGCATGAGCTGCGCGGTGCGAGCCTACTTCTAAGGAACCTAGCTGCACGGTTCGGAGATCCATTTAGCTGCAGGACTACCCTCTTATGCCATATCATGCTCGTGCATGCTTCTCCTATCGTTTTAGTTCCATTCTAGTCACATTTTAGCCTGAAACATGCTAATCACATTCTTTAGTTCATCTACATCAATGTTGCACAAGGTACAAACAAATATACGTATTTGTTCTCAAAAATAAGCTTAAACATGGGTAAAATGCGGCAATTGGGTGTATAAATATGACCAAGATCACTAAAACATGAACATACTCCATCTAAAATTTTTATATGCAAAATATCTATGTGGTGGAGTTCAAAAAATTATCGGAGTTTGAAATGTGCAGTGTTTAAACTCTAGAAAGATTTCCTTGAGTCCCACTTGCACAATTTAAAAGTCGTGTTTTGTTTGAATTCCATGACAATATTATTGTGTTTCAATTGTATAAGTTCGAATTTTAGGATATTGTCTTGAAGTTTCACTTTTATAAGATTAACATTTTCTATAGCTAGCAAGAAGCTTGTCTGAACTTATGATTTTTATTGGAATTTCAGGCCAGTGACCTGGAGTTTCAATTGAATAAGTTCAAGCTCTAGGACACTGACTCACTTGTAGAAGTTGAAACTCTAAGACAATGTAGTAGAGATAATCCCGTAACATGATTTGAAAATTTTATATTGGGAGATACCATGGGTAAAAATAATCCAACTCGAATATTACAAACTTAAAAAATCCTTGAAATTTGAATTTAAGAGTCTGAACCTTTATTAATTCAAATTCCATGAAAAAATTCTGGAGTTTAAACTGCACATTTCATACTCTAGTAATTTTTAGTTTCGATCAACATCCTGTGATGGAGTTTTTTCGTGTTTTAGCTAGGTGCATGTATTTTTGTTCAACTTTCATTTTTACTTTAAAAACTAATTATTTCTCAATTACATTTCAAAAGGTAGCTAAACATTATGAAGCGGCCCCAAAAGTTACCATCTGAGCTAATTTTTACCTCGAAAAGAGTGAAGAAAAGCCAAAAATTTAACACTAATGTTCCATGCTCTTTCTGGGGTTTTGCCTATATATATGGTATGTTGCATGATCTACATTACTTATCCAATTGAACATAGGTTCTTCCCACTTAAATCTTGGCTCTTTGAACTTTAACCATGAGCATTAAGGTATCCTCAATGTTCATCTCAACATTCTTGCTTCTCCTAACCTCCAAAGTAAAAGGTAGAGGAGATATTGTTATCTACTAGGCCAAAATGCAGGAGAAGGTAAATTAATTGACATATGCAACACTGGTCTGTACAACATTGTGAACATTTGTAATACCCCAAAAATTTGAGCTAAGATTAGAACCATGCTTCAAGTACATGTAGAATCAAACATCATATTTTAGGAGTATGAGAAGTGATTTAGACTTGTATTAAGGCCACAAGTAACTCCTAGCTCATAGCCAAGTTGAAACCTTCCTTACCGGTGGTTTTCTTGTGAAGAATCTTGCTATAGTCAAGTTAAAATGAGCATAACTCCTAGATTATGATGAATTTTTGAGATCAAGACCCACCAAATGATATATATTTGAATTATCTTTCCAACGCATCCAGATTAGCCTTAATCCGATGTCGGAGCTAAGAGTTATGGCCATTTTAGTGAAGCACTATCCAGCAGTGAGAACCTACGAACAGAACCCACGATCGTGGTTAGAACCCATGACTGTACCATGCTCCCGTCTGATCGAAACAGCCCCAAAAACCTGAAATTTGACAAAAATACCATCCAACTACGAGAGGAAAACACGACCATGCTTTGAAACCACGATTAAAGGCACGATCGTGGCTTCAAAACTTTATCTGGCTTGAACTTCCAAGCTACGAACCAAGGCACGATCGTGAGTGGGACCCACGATTGTACCATGGCTTATCTAATCGAGTCCAGAGAATTCAAAATCCAACTTAGACCACGATCACAACCCATGTTCATAGGTAGGACTCACGATCGTGGGAAGATTCGTGGGTTCCATCCTGCAGCTTTTCAGTTACGAATTTAAAAGGGCCCAACAATCTTTTTCCACTTTTTTAACATCTAAACTACGTCATTTAAGCCTTACCAAGGTTGATTATTAAGCCTAATATTACCCTAATCCCTCATTACATAGATATTCAGTCAACACTTAGCCAAAAATAAGAAAAGAGGCGATTTCTCTTCTCCAAGGCATAACTAGGGTTCATCTTCTTCAAGCTCCAAATCCAAAGATTTCACTAAGGTTTTCACTCTCAGGTATGTGGGATTTCATCAGTGGGTATCCTTTCACCCATTGAGTCCCGAAATATATTCAGTTCCTCAGTTAAATTCATGAT
This sequence comes from Capsicum rhomboideum, assembly GCA_031232105.1. Classification (NCBI taxonomy): domain Eukaryota; kingdom Viridiplantae; phylum Streptophyta; class Magnoliopsida; order Solanales; family Solanaceae; genus Capsicum; species Capsicum rhomboideum. The sequence goes on along the minus strand of CP124714.1, from coordinate 147,514,258 downwards.
CTCTAAATTAGGATTTTTATTACAACTATGATTCTTCTTGAATTTCAGTTCCCCGTAACTAGTAAACTATAAATAAATGATTCTCCATGAAATTCAGTACGTTAATAGTATCATGTCCATGAACTTTAAGTATAGTGATATTCCATAATTTTTTTGGGCTTGTATTATGTAATTTCATATTCCATTCATAATATAAAAGTTGTCAGGAATAGTTGCATTCTTCAGAGATGGTAGGTTATGAAAACCCGATGACCTAGGATCCCATGAATTGTTAATTAAATACTCGTTCCTCTTGGTTTACATGATTTAGGATCCTTTTAGACAGAAGGTCTATTATTAAATCTCAGTTTACGCGTACTTTCAGTGTTATTGACCTGCAGAGTGATTTTTCGATAAAGTATATATACTAAACAATATTTTTTAGAAAATACATACTATTAAACTAATAACATCTTCATGAGTCAAGAATTAGGATTTAAGTCCAGTCGTCTAGGGTCATTCTAAAGCTTAGCCTTCAGGTGTTATCTTATGCATTTTACTCCAGCCATCTCAGATCCCCCTATGAACTTACAAGTCACAGTGTTCAAAAATACATGACACGTATATATATATATATATATATACATATATGTTCTCATACCATGATTAGGATCTTCAGTTCATAACAGTAGTATAAATGACAGGCATGACATCCAGCTATGCCATCAATGCTCTTGAACACTCTTTCCTAAAAGTAAGTTACCGATTAGTATGGTATCCAGAATGCCATCAATAATCGTGGATCAGTTTTCATATAAAAGCAAAGTTCACTAGTAGTATGGCAATCAGGCATGACATCCATGATCATCTCAGTTTGACATTCAAGCATGTCATTTCATCGAACTATCAAGAATGTTCAGTTGGGAGTAGTACTTAGCACCGAGTTGGACTAGGGTTCAGCAAGAAAAAACCCTATTCCCAGAACTACGTGCCACCGTAGGTTTGTTTATATCATACCAGATCAGATCATTCTTTATACCTTGGCTAGGCATATTGAGCCTTCTTCGATGGGGTTCATGCATCGAACTCCATGTTTACCTTACATGGTTATATGTCGGTTAATAGTAGCTCCCACAGTCTCACACTTTGGTATTTCCATGACCCTCAATCCAGTTTATTTTATAGTATCTCAGTTATATCAGAATATTTATGAAGTCAGTACCCGTGATTATCCAGATGGGTCCTTGCATCTTAGTATACCTCAGTAATATGTAATTGATTTAGATATTCTATCGTCAATACATCAATTTGCATACCTCTTATGATATTCAGAATGTCCTTGTACTCCTATAGTTCAGACTTAGGTGTTGAATAATCATGTAACTCAGTTTATTTAGTATATTACTATTGTTCAGTTACATGTTTATTCACTTGGACATTTCATCAGTCTACTTTCTTCTCTCCATGTTTATTTTATTTTCTCATGATCAACATATATAGTGTAGTGCATATCTCGCATGCTCAGTACATTCAAAGTACTGATCGCATACTTTTCCTTTGCGCTATATTGTCTTATAATATAGGTTCTGACGCTCAGCATCCAGATCGTGCTTAGTACGGTTCCGCACCATTATCGACAGTAATGTTTGGTGAGTCCTCATCATTCGAGGACTAGTTATCAATATTTTCTTTTATCTTATTTCAGTTTCAGACAGCTAGAGTTAGCTGGGGGCTTGTCCTAGTAACTCGTCTTAGTAGAAGCTTTCAGATATACAATTAGTTGTTCAACTTTGTGGTTTTAGACTCAGATATTATTATTGGTTTTTTTAATTATTTTATCACTCAGTTCAACTTTTGTACGGTGTTTTTATCAGTTACTTTAGTGTTATTAGTGTCATGCCATATCATGGGTTAGTTTGGGTCACTTGTGGCTCTAAGCACTATGTTACTACTAGGGGTAGTCTCGGGTCATGAAAAACTTGGTATCAGAGAATTAGGTTTAAAGTATCCTAGGGTGTCTGAAAGCCGCGTTAACGAAAATCTTATTCATGGGTGTGAAACGCGCCACACTTATGAGTGAGAGGCTATGAAATGTTTTTGGAAAAAGTTTCACTTCTTTCATGATCATATCATGCGATGGAGTTCAACTCTATTCATCATTCTAACTCGTGCATTACGTGTTTCAAAATATGTCTTCTCAAAAAGAGATCAGTCAGAAAAGTGATCAGAATAGTAACCCTCCCGCACCAGTCGATCAATCTGCAAGTACTGATGTTTCTAATGCAGAGTATTGTGATGCTATCCAACTGTTGGCTCGAGCTATGACCGCTCAATTAAATCAGTAGGTAGCAGTCCCTGCAAATTCTGTTAGTAAGAAGAGAAGAAGATAGAGCAAGAGGGTCTTATCAGGGAATGGTAACTCTAACCATCAGAAGATCTCTAGTGGGAACCAATCTTCTTTTCCACAAAGGTCATCAGGTCCAACAATATCATCATCTAGTACTTCGTCTCTAGCCCCTAGGCCTCGTTATGATCAAAAAAGGGGAGCATTTGGCTCTCATATTCAGAAAAATGTGGTAAGGGAAAAATCCCACCCCACTTGCAAGAGGTGTGGTAAGAACCACATAAAATAGTGTATGGCAGGCCATGAAGGTTGTTTTGACTGTGGAAAGCTAGGCCACTGATTGAGAGATTGTCCAGTAACTTCAGTGAAAGGCAGAGAGGTTCATCAGGAGGCTCAGACTACTTCCTCCATAGCCCCTCAAGGTCACCCAAATTAGTAGGGTGCCTCTCCTAGTGCAGGCTGTGGTCAACACTTAACTCAATCCTATTTATCTTCCAGCCAGTCGGGTTAGGATGGTTCTCCTAAAGCCGAGTCAAGTATGCTTATAGATTTTTTCCTTTATGCCTTTATAGCTCTCAGACCCTTATCCTTCCAAAATGGTGAATAGTTATAGTTTAGAACAAAGTTGTGATGGTGCAGAGTAGCAGTAAGGCGGATAATAGAAAGAGAGATATTCTTAGTCGGTGTGAGAAAGTACATAATCAGAATAGATCCTAAAGTGGTATGTCTTGATCGTTTGAGGGAGTTTAGAGAGTGTAGAACCCATCAGGTTTTGGAGATTTAAGTAGTTGTGTTAGCAAGTTCTAGAATAGAGTTAGTTGGAGATAGAGACCCATTCTTATCCTAGCCTATTCAGTATACTTATGTCATCACGACACTTTACTCCTTCCTAGCATCATTTCGATGTATGTACTTTATTTGGATGCATGTCTATCCTCAGTTCCTAGTATAAGGAGTAATGGTCCCGCTCAGAAGTCCAAATCATTCTCCATGAACCCATGAACATCAGCCTCATACCATATAGCTCATGACTCATGCACCCATGATTTCCCAGCAATGCTAAACCCTGCATACTCATAATACATTCTCGACAATTAGTGAAATCACCATATGCCGCCAAACTTCTTGAACAAGTTCGTTCATATTATAATTTACTCCTCAGACCCTTATTGAGTGTCAAGGGTTATGGAATTCTTCAAGTCATGATTCTGTAGTACCCCTCTTACTCTAGATCTTCCTAGTAGAGTCTCTGTGACTTTTAGTATACTTTGGTAGTAGGGTTGGTGACAGATCAATTTGGAAGTTATCAGTCATTTTGCTAAAAGTGTAGTATCCCTATCGCTCCTTTTGGCCCAGGATACTCTTGCTTCATGCTATAAAATTTTAGGGTAAAGGTGTCTCATGGTTAAATCTATATCGTTCTCTTTTCCTATGAACTCAGATCAGCAGACCAGGATGCTCAGACCATGTCAATACTTCCCCAGTCGGATGTATCACTCAGATCATGCCCGTGATTTCTTCCTCTAGTTGCAACTAGAATTTTCCATCGAAGAGTGTTGGAAGAAACAAAGTTCCTTTCTCAATGACTATCAGAAATTTCATATCAGTATCCATAGCCTCGTAGTTCTATGCATATGTTTCAATCATGAATAGTTCAGTGAGTTCCAAATTCTCAGTATGGATCAGTTCGTTAATCTAATAGTCAGTTCAGAGATCAAGCGAATAACACTGGTGACTTCCTCTTTTTCCTTCCAGCCATACTCTCCTAAGTCCATATCTGGGCTTATTCCCTGTGATCTCTTTTGTACATGCGTAATGTAAGTAAATACAGTTGAATCTTATTCTCAGCATAAAGCTAATTCGAGGTAGCATTTTCCTCCCTATTACTTTCTTCACTCTCATGTCCCTTAGTAACTCCCATGTAATAGCATGCATTCATGAGTCCAGTTCTGTCCATGTTTCAGTAAAGTATCAGTTATCATATTAGTATTCAGCTCCAACCAACTCAGTGTTCCTATTCTCTCAGCTTAGTAGTGTTCATTAAGGGACGAATGATCCCAAGGGGGATATATTGTACTACACCAAAAATTACATGTAGAATCAAACATCATATTTTAGGAGTATGAGAAGTGATTTAGACTTGTATTAAGGCCACAAGTAACTCCTAGCTCATAGCCAAGTTGAAATCTTCCGTACCGGTGGTTTTCTTGTGAAGAATCTTGCTATAGTCAACTTCAAATGAACATAACTCCTATATTCTGATCACTTTTTGATATTAAGACCCACCAAATAATATATATTTGAATTATCTTTCCAACGCATCCAGATTCGCCTTAATCCAATGTCGGAGCTAAGAGTTATGGCCATTTTAGTGAAGCACTATCCAGCAGTGAGAACCTACGAACAGAACCCACGATCGTGGTTAGAACCCACGACCGTACTCTGATCGAAACAGCCCCAAAAACTCGAAAGTTGAAAAACATACCATCCAACCACGAGAGGGAAATACAACCGTGCTTTGAAACTACGATTAAAGGCACGATCGTGGTTTTAAAACTTGATCCGGCTTGAACTTTCCAAGCTACGAACCAAGGCACGCTCATGAGTGGGACCCACAATCATACCATGGATCGTCTGATCGAATCCAGAGAACCCAAAATCCAGTTCAGACCATGATCGTGGGAAGGTTTCGTGGGTTCCATCCTGCAGCTTTTCAGTTATGAATTTAAAAGGGCACAACAGTCTTTTCCCACTCTTTTAACATCTAAACTACATCCTTTAAGCCTTACCAAGGTTGATTATTAAGCCTAATATTACCCTAAGCTCTCATTACATATAAATTCAGTCAACACATGGGCAAAAATAAGAAAAGAGGCGATTTCTCTTCTCCAAGGCATAACTAGGGTTCATCTTCTTCAAGCTCCAAATCCAAAGGTTTCACCAAGGTTTTCACTCTCATGTATGTGGGATTTCATCAGTGGGTATACTTTTACCCATTGAGTCCCAAAATATATTCAGTTCCTCAGTTAAATTCATGCTCTCAAAATTAGGGTTTTCATTACAACCATGATTCTTCTTGAATTTCAGTTCCCCATAACTAGTAAACTATAAATACATGATTCTCCATGAAATTCAGTACGTTAATAGTATCACGTCCATGAACTTTAAGTATAGTGATATTTCATAATTTTCTTGGGCTTGTATTATGTAATTTCATATTCCATTCATATCATAAAAGTTGTCATGAATAGTTGCATTCTTCAGGATAGCGGGTCATTCTAAAGCTTAGCCTTCAGGCGTTATCTTATGCATTTTACTCCAACCATGTCAGATCCTCCCATAAACTTACAAGTCACCATGTTCAGAAGTACATGACGCGTATATATATATATATATATATATATATATATATATATATATATATATATATATATACGTTCTCATACCATGATCAGGATCTTCAGTTCATAACAGTAATATACATGGCATGCATGACATCCAAATATGCCATCAATGCTTTTGAACACTCTTTCCTAAAAGTAAGTTCTCGATTAGTATGGTATCAGGAATGCCATCAATGATCGCGGATCAGTTTTCTTATAAAAGCAAAGTTCACTAGTAGTATGGCAATCAGGCATGGCATCCATGATCATCTCAGTTTGACATCCAACATGTCATCTCAAGAATGTTCAATTGGGAGTAGTACTTAGCACCGAGTTGGACTAAGGGTTCAGTATGCAAAATTCCTAGAACTACGTGCCACCGTTGGTTTGTTTATATCATACAAGATCAGATCATCCTTTATACACTGGCAAAGTATATTAGGCCTGTTCGATGGGGTTCATCCATCGAACTCCATGTTTAGCTCACATGGTTATATGTCGGTTAATAGTATCTCCCACAGTCTCACACTTTGGTATTTGCATGACCCTCCGTCCAGTCTATTTTACAGTATCTCAGTTATATCAGAATATTTATGAAGTCAGTACTCATGATTATCTAGATGCGTCCTTGCATCTTAGTATACCTCAGTAATATGTAATTGATTTAGATATTCTATCGTCAGTACGTCAGTTTGCATACCTCTTATGATATTCAGAATGTCTTTGTACTCCTATAGTTTAGGCTTAGGTGTTGCATAATCATATACTCAGTTTATTCAGCATATTACTATTGTTCAGTTACATGTTTATTCACTTGGACATTTCATCAGTCTACTTTCCTCACTCCGTGTTTATTTCATTTTCTCATGATCAACATATATAATGTAGTGCATAGCTCGCATGCTCAGTATATTCAAAGTACTGATCACATACTTTTCCTTTGCGCTATATTGTCTTATAATATAGGTTCTGACGCTCAACATCCAGATCGCACTTAGTACGATTCCGCACCATTATCAGCAGCAATGTTTAGTGAGTCCTCATCATTCGAGGACTAGTTATCAATATTTTATTTTATCTTATTTCAGTTTCAGACAGCTAGAGTTAGCTGGGGGCTTGTCCCAATAACTCGTCTTAGTAGAGGCTTTCAGACATACAATTAGTTGTTCAGCTTTGTGGTTTTAGACTCAGATATTGTTATTGGTTTTGATTATTATTTTATCACTCAGTTCAACTTTCGCATAGTGTTTTTATCAGTTACTTTAGTATTATTAGTGTCATGCCAGGCCATGGGTTCGCTTGGGATCACTTGTGGCTCTAAGCATCGTGTTATGACTAGGGGTAGTCTCGGGTCGTGACAACATTGCTTTTTTTTCTTCTTTTGGCAATTCCAACTTCCTAAGCTAGACTTAGCTGGCGATTGTGTACCATCAACTGCTGCTTGCCAAAAATTGACCAACAGCATTAGACACTGCCAAAGTAAGGGAATTAAGGTCTTGCTTTCCATTGGAGGTGCCAGTAGCACCTACTCATTGTCATCTGCTGATGATGCAAGGCAGGTTGCTGATTACGAGTGGAACAATTATCTTGGTGGCCAATCCTCTTTTAGGCCACTTGGAGATGCTGTACTTGATGGCATAGATTTTGATATTGAACTTGGTCAACCTCATTATGCTGCACTTGCCAGGAGACTTTCAGAACATAGCCAACAAGGTATGTCAAACTCATTTCACCTTTTTTTCTCTTCAAGCCGAAGAACGGATCGATCGGGGGGAGGTAGACTCCAAGATATGGATTTGGTCGAATCTAGCTAATAGCTTTTGCTCAAATAGTGTAAAAAAAATTCATTGTTAATACCAAAAATTGTGTTTCATGATTCGAAACTCATAAAATTGAAATCCTGATTTCGCTTCTAATCATGCATGTTTGATTCGGCAGAAGTCATTTTTCAGGAATATATTTTAAGTCATCAAAAGGAGAAAGATGATTTTACTTATGAATTAGAGAAATCATTTTTCTTGAAACTTTTTAACTTTAAATTTCATACTGCTTGCTAGCTCAAACCAACATCTAAACATTATAAGCAAATGTCTGATCCGAACAATATCCTTTCTTAATATTTAATACTAATCTTTGATGTACTTTTAGCAATATTTTTACTCACCAACTAAACACCAAACACTTTCTGCTAGAGAGAATAGCTTCGATCATACCAAACACGCCCCATTAATGTTGAATTTGTGATTGAACATCAAGTCTAGATGTTCAAGTCATTTCTTTATAATGCCTCTGACTCATTTCATGAGTACCTGCTACAACCCATCAGCACAAGTACATATGGGAAGAAATCATCTAGCAGTGTTTTTGCCTCCGTTGAGATCTGAACCAAAGACCCACTTAATTGACCATTAGGTAGTGCTGACTAGATGTTCAAGTGATAGAAATTAACTCATTCACTTGTTATATATCTTTGACAGGTAAAAAGATTTACTTAAGTGCAGCACCACAATGTCCTTTCCCTGATAAACTCCTAAGGGGGGCATTGCAAACTGGTTTATTTGACTATGTCTGGGTCCAATTTTACAACAACCCTGAGTGTAAGTTCACAAGAAATCCAGAGAATTTCAAGAGGAGGTAGAGTGAGTGGACATAAATCCCTGCAAAGAAATTGTTCGTTGGACTTCCAGCAGGAAAACTGCCTTCTCCTGAAACTGGCTATGTCCCAAAGCAAGTGGTTATGTCACAAGTTTTACCATTTGTGAGGGGTTCTCAAAAGTATGGAGGTGTCATGCTTTGGAATAGATATTTCGATAAACGATCTGGCTATAGCTCTGCTATTAAGGGTGCTGTCTAAGTTCTATTTGATTTGTCCCTCGCGTTATGCCATCATAAGGCCTAAATAAAGCAAGTTAATTTTCTGTTATCATCTACCTAGAAAGTACCTACGTTGTAAGAGTTCTTATTAGTGTTCTAATGAAAACTTGAAGAATTAATTATAAGGTCAAAATTTCCTTCTGGATAATACTCACTTCATATGCTACCATTGAGGATTGATCACTGAACTTTGATTACTGCACAATGTACTTGAAATATTTTCATGGAGTGTAACTCTACAAGATAACGACTATTAACATCAAACTTTTGCAGTTGACTATATATACTTCTTGTTTTACCATTTATCTATTATTTCTAACTTCAACTTGAACTAGAGAATTTGAAGTTGAAAATCTAATTTCAGGAGCATTTGAGGTGAAATAATTGGTTTACTCATAAAACTTCAACTTTTTTCGCAGGGGAAATTTGTGTCCAAACACAACACAACTTCCAATATTCTTTTTTAACTTCATATGTTCATTTTTCTCAATTTCAACCAAATATTGTCCAAACGCCTACTTTATAATCTTCAAGCACAACCTTACTACTAATGAAATAAAATCTACCCAAAACAAAGTGGATCAACAATTTTCCCAACACATTCAAAGCTAGTCTGATATTTCATATTTTGGCAATTCTACAAGTGGAACGCTTTGATTAGAAAATTAGCCTTTGTTTTATTCTTTATATTTATTTTTATTTTTTACTTTTTAGGTAATCCTAGGGAATTTACTCATTTAGAAATAGTAACTTTTTTCCTCTAAATTTGTAACTACAGCTTTTGCACTTGTTTTAGTTTTTTGAGAAAGAAAATGATCCACAGAGTTCTAAAAGAGAAGTGCCAAAGTAGCATCAAACAAATAGCACAATTGTAAATTCTCCAAAACTATGTTATGATTTGGATATCAAAACTTCTATGTAGGGAAATATTTCATTTCAAATTGTGGAGACTAGAGAACATGTCAGCCAGATAATAACTGCAAACTCCGTAGTAAGATATACTATACAAAAATGTACAGCTGGAAAATTTTCTATCTCAAACCAGTAGAGCTGGAGTTCAAATGAAGAACAACGCACAGAGAAGTAGAGCCCAGAAAGACAAGAATGAACTCCAGATATGTTTAGCTGCTTCTGGAAGTTGTATATAATGTATATGAATAAGTACCTCTATTTCTGATGCAAGTCTGCAACCCATCGCGAAGATTCGACAAAACATTTAGCACTTTGTCACAATACTATTCTTGCTGCAATTGCTCCTCCTCACCTTTCTTAACAGAGGCTAAAACTTGCACCCAGGTGATGTCCAAATCTGCAAATTTCACCACTGGAGTCATGTTAACCGAGTAAGGGAATGAGATCTTAAAGAAAGTCGGCTTTGGTGTGGTGGGATGGCTAATATATCCAATTAATTCCTGTACAGCAAGTACATGGAACTTTGGGGGTCCCTTCAGTGCAATGTTGTGAACGCGGTGCTCATAAATCTTCCCATCTTTGTCTAGTTTATACTCTGAAGTTCCATCAAACCGACCACGGCTCTCCCATGGAACACGGGGAATGCCATGAACAGTCCATCGAATCATGATCATTCCTTCAACAGGCTGCCATACACTAACAATATCTATCCACAAAGCCCTAAAGAAAATCCTGCCATGAAACCGTAAAGCCCAGAAGATCGATTTATAATTCTCAATGCCAGTAAAAGTGTTGAGGGGATCTTTGAAGACTATATCATCCCTGCATAGAATAGAAAAACACCATCAATAAATAGAAATATTATATTAGGACAGTAACAACAAACACAACAGCTATAACATTTGCACCTTCACCCCAAAGTAGTTCAGGTCGGCTAATGAATCCATTATGTTCATTCGCTTTACTTGAGCCGGTTTCATTCCAGTACATATCATTTGTCTTGATTATTTAAAAACTAGAGGTTCACCAATCTCACCTTATCACTACACTGACATACCAGACTAAACAAATTGAAAAGACTACAGAATGACACCGAAACTTCTACGCATAAAGGAATCTTTTGGGTGCACCAAATACTTCTCCTCAACTGAACAAAGTAACATGTTCTTAGACTAGTTAATCGCGATGGACCACTATTCCGAACTAAAAGAGATTTCGGACCCAGAGCAGGTACGTTTCATTACCACAAAGTTGAAGAAAACAAAAAGGCAGTTTTATGACGAGCACATGTCTCCATTCCAATACATATTATTTGTCTTGATTATCTGAAACTAGAGGTTCACCAATCTCACCTAATCACTACACTGACATACAAAACCAAACAAATAGAAAAGACTATAGAAGACACCAAAACTTCTATGCATAAAGGAACCTTTTGGGTGCACCAAAACAAATGATAAAATACTACTCCTCAACCGAACAAAGTACACCTCTACACCCTCAAAAGCTTTCCTATTTCTTTCCTACCAGGCTATGCACATAAGATCTAGCAGTGCAAAAACAACAGCACCAGCTTGCCATTACCTACCGTGCGAAGCAACACCCAAAAATACCAAACCAAGTAAGAATTTCCCACCATAGTCACGAAACAATCAAACGATGAATAAGGAGATGATCAATATCTTCACCCCAATTCGTGCACATAAAGCACCAACCAACATAGGTAACCTTCTTCTTTCTCAAATTCTCAGTTGGCAAAATCGCCCCTCTAATTGCTAACCAATTAAAGAAACACATTTCTTGTCTGCGAGATCCAAAACGGCCTATACGGAAAGAAACCTCCTCCTTTCCAGGAGCTTCTCATAATAGGACTTAACAAAGAACACCACATTATTTCCCATCCTCCACCTCCCTACAACTTGACTATCCTATGGTGCACTCTGTATATGGAATAACTCGACCAACAACAACAACATAATTCCCAATGTAATATGGAATTACTCGACAAAACTTTTAAATTCTGCAACCTGTAAATCCTAAAAATTACTCTAAATCTCAAATCCCAAAAGACTTCATCACCTTGTATGGGCTTGTTGGACTGTCAACATTTTGGCATGATATCTTGTAGATGTTTGGAGAAGTGATGCAAAAAGTGTTGTCCCCACGCCATGTACCTTCAAACGTAAACCTCCTCCCATCTCCATCCCGAAAAGACATATTTGCACTAAATTCTTCTTGTCCCTAAAACATATGTCTCCACAAACTGCAACTGTAAAGCGAAGTGACATTGTCCATTCTCCTATCACCCTTCCAAAATTTCATATTTATCTGCTATCACCTCTCTCCAAAAGCATGTTCCTCCGTCCAAAATCTCCACAAACATTTACCTGGTAAGGCCTTATTGGACACCCTTAAATCTCTAACCCCAAGATCACCTCAACACTAATTAGGAGTCATGAAGGTCTCTCATTTTACAAAGTGAAATTCTTTTGCCCCATCTGACGAATCCCATAAAAAGTTTCTTTTTAAATTCATTGCAATTTTTTGGTTATGCAAATCGCAATGTGAAATAGAGACACAAAATATGTGGGATGCTTGACAATGTGCTCTTAATAAGTACTTCCTTTCCATCTTTGGACAAGTATATTTTCTGTTATCGTGCTAGTCCCTCTTCAACCCTCTGCAATAACATACTCCAAATTGTTTGAAGCTCGTCAGACACACCTAGTTGCAACTAATATAGGTAGTAAGAAGTGCCCCAACCTTGCCGTGCAACACGTGTGCCAAAGCTGCTATAGCCTTTTCCTCTCCAACAGGTATGATCTCATACTTTTTGAGGTTTATCTTTGAGCCTGACATTACCAGAAACCGTGTTAGCATATGTCACAAGTGTTCTGATAGGGACTTGTCCGCACCACAAAAATCCAAAGTGTCATCCGCAAACAGTAGATTGAAACCTTCATGTTGCTATTTCCACTAACCGCACCAGTGAAACCCCTCAAGTATCTTCCCCAATAGCACTGTTCATCATCCTAGTGAGAGCTTTCATAACTAGAATAAACAACATGAGAGATATAGGTCTCCCTACTTAAGCATTCGCAAACTTCCAAAAAAAAGCACGGGTTGTCATTCACGACAACTGTGTACCGAATAGTAGAAATGCAGCATTTGATACATCTTCTCTGTCTTACACCAACGTCCATCTTCATCTTTATGAAATCCAAGAATTCCCGGTTGACATGGTCATAGGCTTTTTCGGGGTCCAACTAGCACAAAATGCCCGATACTCCTTGTTTCTTTCTAGAATCAATCAGTTCATTAGCCACCAACAGTGCATCAAGAATCTATCTACGATCAACAAAAGTATTTTGTGATGTCACTACAGTCTCATCCAAGATCCTCTTTGGTCTATTGGAAAGCACCTTAGAAATAGTCTTATATATGTTTCTCACGAGATTGATGGATTTATAGTCTTTAATGCTCAAAGCTCCATCTCTTTTTGGAATGACAACAATAAAAGATGCATCAAAACTCCATCTCTTTTTGGAATAACAACAATAAAAGATGCATCACGACTTTTCTTGAATTCACCCCTCTCCTGAAACTCCTTAATAGTCTCCCATCACCTTGCATTTGACAATAATCCAACATTGTAGAAGAAAGTCAAAGTGAATCCATCCAACCCTAGAGCTTTACCTCATGGTGACTAAATACTAAAAGAAGGGTAAGATGAGACCAAAGTTGAAGTATTCACTAAAAGATGCGCCTTCCCATAAGCAGATGATGAGAGCTAGAATTCTAGCTGCTGTACACACAACCAAGCCAAGAAAAAGGAGGAAGAAATTTGAAAAGGAAGCTACTATCACAACAAATTCCCACAAAAGAAAAGACAAACAGAAAAAACAGGATCATCCAACTAAATCTTAATCCCAAATTAGTTAAGATCAGCTACAAGAATTTGGATAAACGAGAAGTTACAATTTCCTACTTCAGAAGTCGGTGGATAATTACAGTTCATCAACTAAGATTCCAACTCCCAAAATGTGCCTACAACATCAAGGGGTAAAGCTAGCATTCCCATTACGGATTTAGCAAAACTCAATAGCTTTGGCATAGATATTGTGTTTCTGTTAAAGATTTACTTAGGGGTCGTTTGATAGCTGGTTAGACTTGTGCGATAAGATAATATACCAATTTCCTCATAACTTATACATGTATTAGTTATGCAGGTTTAAATTACAAACTAAATATCGTATTATTTTTATACGTGAATAACTTACTTCCTAACTAGCAATCAAACATTGTTTAACTATACAAAAATTAATACATGGATAAGTTTTCTCTTTACGAGCTACTAAACAACCCCTTAATATGTATAAATATTTCATCAAAAATACAATAACTTTCTTGTTTTAAAAGTTAGAACCCACAAACTCAAAATCCTAGCTCTGACTCTATCAACTTCCCTACTAATTTATCTAAGTTGGATAGCTATTCCTTGCAAACCACATATATACATAAAATTCAAACAAACTATGGTGTTTTTCTGAAAGAATTCTAACCTGTAGATATCATAGTTCATCTCCTTATAAAACAACGCCGGAAACTCTTCTCTAAGAATCCGAATAGCCGAGCCCGTATTCACATAATAATTCCGCTTCTGCTCTTCCTCCTTATCAGCTTTCGTAGACGACGACATAGTATTAAGCTTCAATGAACAAGAAAATTGTCCGTACAGAACCCGAACATCCTCCAAATCATTCACACTCGAATTACACACCTTAACAACTCTTCTTCCACCATTCGGAAGAAACACTTTCTTCACATTTATAAGGCCGGCGGAGAAGGAGGAGATGTCTGGTGATTGCAAAAGAGTAGCCATATGATTAGAGATTGTTAATGAACATTTCGAAATTACAAAGAAAAGAAGAAAAATTGTGTGCGAATATTCTGGAGAGAAGGATTTTGTTTGGTTGCTGAAGAAATGAAAAATCTTATCGGAAAAAGACATGGAGGCTGAGAGAGGAAGAGGGAGGGAAATAGAGGATAAGCTTTTGTTAGGACAATTTGAAAAATTATGGATGTTATTGGTGGATGAAATTGAATATTGAAAGTATCAACATGTCTAATCAACATTATTAGTAGTGATTTCACATTTGTCGTTTTCATTTTTTTTTTTTTTTTTTTTTGGACTTAACTTTTAGTGGGCAATTTGGCCATAAAATTATTAAAAAATGACTTTAGAGTTGAAGTTATTGTGTTTGGCCATACTTTTAGAAAAAATAAAATATAATTTAAATATGAAATATAATTTAAATAATGTTATTTTATTGATAATAGAAAAGATTAGAATTTTTTGAAAAAAAAATATAAAAAAAAAAAAAGTGATAAGGGTGAAAATAAATTTTGCCTGTTTTTCAAATTTCAAATATAACTTTAAGTTGTATTAGAAATTTTCATTGTCATATGGTGGCTTTCACTTCTATTCACTTTCTAGAATATATTATTGAGTGTCACAGAAAATTTTGTCTTTTAAAATGTGTATCATTTACTACAAAATTGCTAGAATATGTAAAAAAAAATAAATCGGAAAATACAAAAGACAAGGAAAACACATATATGAGGAATGCAATTTGTAGCCTATTAGGCCCAACCTAGTTTTTCTAAAGGTATTTATTTTTTCTCAAAAATGCTTAGTTTTAAAAAAGAGGTGTTTAGTCAAGTTTTTGGGAGAAAATTAGTGTTTTTGTGGAGAAACAAAAACTATTTTTCGGAAGCTAAAAACAAGTAGTTATTACCTAAAAATACTTTTAAAATGCTTGGTCAAACACTAATTGTTGTTTAAAAATGTCTTTTAAATTATCAAACTCAAACTGTTTCTCATACTTTTTTCGAAAAATATTTTAAAAAAAATATTTTTCAAAATAAGCTAATTTTAAAAGTTTGGTCAAATAAATTTTCTCCAAAACTTAACCAGCAAGACGATTGAGAGAACTGAGTGGTAGGTGACAAATAATTGTTGAAATTAAAAAAAGGTGACAACTTTGACCAGTTAAAATCAAAGTTTCACTTAATTTTTGATTAAGTTAATTTGGGTGTGAAGTGTAATTATTAAAACTTTTAATCTTTAAAAAAGTTTCCTCTCATTTGAAATTTTAAAATTTAAAATTTCCCCTTACCTTATTTTTTCAATCTTACTTTCTTTTTCTTTCTTTCTCTTCCTTCATCTTTTCTTCTTCTTTCTCTTTGTTGTTTTTTGTCACCATCGCCGCCACTAAGACATTTATCCTTTTTATTGTGTTATTCTTCTTCTTCTTCTCTTCCTCTTTTTTGTTTTTATTTTTATGGACTATTTTCTTTTAATTTTGAGAACTTTGAATAATTTTTTTTAAATGATTGAAGAAATTCTGCAGAAAATCAAGCAACTACGATAGTTGCTTTAGCAACTGCGGTAATTGCTACAACAACTGCGTTAGTTGCTACAGCCACTACGATAGTTGCTACAGCAACTACGGTAGTTGCTACAGAAACTGCTGTAATTGGTGCAATAACTACTGTAATTGCTGCAGCAACTACTATAAATGTCGTGTTGCAACAATTGTTGTAGTTGTTGTAGCAACTACAATAGTTGCTGCAACAATTATCGCAGTTTCTTCAGCAACTACCGCAATTGATGCTACAACTTCAACAGTTGCTACCGCAATTGATGCTACAACTTCAACAGTTGCTTACTTTTCTGGCAGAAAGTATGGTGGAGGAGGAGTCTACGAAGAAGATGATAGTTATGGCAGAGGAGGAGGTGGTAGTGCTGGTGGTGTAGGAGTAGGAAATGGTAGTGATGGTGGAGGAGGAAGAGGAAGAGGAATAGGTAGTAGTGCAAGAGGAGGAAGTGGTGGTGGTGGAGGAATAGGAGGAGGTGTTGATGGTAGCAAAGAGAAGTTGGTGGTGACGGTGGCAGCGATAGAAGGAATGTGGAGGGGGTGGGGTGGGGAAATAAGGTCTTTGTGTAAATAATAAAATTTGAGGATTTTAAAATTAGTGTCATTAGCACTAATCTTAAAATTATCACCTCTACTCAATAATTAAAACTTGATATAACTCTTTTTAAGTTTTGAAACTTTTTGTCACCCTTAATTATTTTTTGCTCGTGGCATTGTCTTTTGCCGAGGTTTGGGTGGTTTTTAATTGCAATATTCTCTATTTAACACCTACTTCAAAGTATATGTGGCGGAGAGATTTTCAATTTCGAAGTGGGCACTCTGGGCTCAAAAGGCAACAATTTCCTCCACGTGGTATATTTCTTTTTTCCTTATTAATTTTTTTAATTTTTTTTTCTAATTTATTTCTTCTGTTTTATCCAATTTCTTGATTTCATTTTAAGAAATTAAGAAATTATAATCTTAAAATAATAGCTAACACTTAAAAAACAAAAAAAGTTGGTGCAACACTAAAAAGATTACTTCCTCCATTCCTTTTTATATGCTCCATTTTCTTTTTTAGAGTCAAACGATACAAACTTTGACCAACATTTTAAGATGTATTTCTTAATCAAATTGAAAAGGGGAAAATTGCAATTTATAGTACCTTTTGTATAGTTTTTGAATATCTAAATTTTAATTTAAAAAAATTAAATTAATTTAATCTAATTTAGCTTTGAAACTTAGTCAAATTGACTCATGAAAAATGAAGGGAGCATATAAAAAGGAATAAAGGGAGTACTAATTAATAAAATAAAATTAGATACCTCGTCCTTGTAATAATTTAAACAATATGACAGTATTAGCCTGTTTGACCAAATTTATTTTTCTCCAAAAGTTTTTTTTTTCTTTTTCAAAAGTGCTTATTTTTAAAAAATGAGGTGTTTGACCAAGCTTTTGAAAGAAAATAAGTTCTTTTGGGGAGTAGAAAAAATAGCTTTTCTTAAGCTAAAAAAAGTAGCTTTTCCAAAAAAGTACTTTTTTGAAAAATGCTTTTGAGAAAAATCCATTTAAAAACACTTTTAAAAAGTTTGGTCAAACACTAATTGCTGCTCAAAAGCGTTTTTTGAATTTATTCGTCAAACACAAACTGCTTTTCACTAAAAGTACTTTTTGAAAAGCACTTCTAAAAAAACACTTTTCAAAATAAGCTGATTTTAGAAGTTAGGCCAAACAGGCTATATATTTGGATATATTTTGATTTATGTGTGTTAACCTTTATAACACAGGTTGAGTTCAGAAATTGTCCTAAAATGGATTGGTCTTGATATTTTATCTCTCATAAAAAAAATCTTACAAAAATGGCCTTCATAAGGTTTGGTCTTGATTTTTTGACCCTGCTTAATAAATTTTACCGATGGACAGACGTTCTAACTCTTGCCTATAAGGCAGACGTTCAGGACATTTTAAGATAGTGAACCTACTCAATCGACCACAAGTTCTGCCTTATAGATAACGTTAAAACTTATTTAGGGGAACAAAATTCAAGAACACACACTCTGGGGGACAAAAATTCAAGTCCGAATATTTAGGAGACAAAAATTCAAGACCGAACACTTTAAAGGACACTATGCATAATTTCCTGTTTATCTTCTCTATATCATTTCTATTTTGTCGGATGTCCTTGAAAGGCCCATTATGACAGCCGATACATAACATTTGAAGAATAAAGAGAAAATACATAAAATACCTCACAAACTTGTCCATCAAATTTACTTTAGCATTGTTATTTTACGATAATATAAATACCTCCCGTAACCATTTTTAAGCTAAGTATTTTTTATTGAACTTTCCCTTGCCGCCTACACTAGGTCAAAGCTGGGTGTCGTCGAGTCGCACACGTTTGTAAAGCGATCACGTATTTAATGATTTATTATTTATATAAATTATTCATCGTAAATAACTAATTGAATTAATACAATACCCACTTGTTCCAAAATTAAAACTCGATCCGTTCCCAAACAAATACCCCTAATTCCTAAACTGGTTGTCATTTATGAACCTACCCAAATTCTAAACCTAAACTCACACTCAAACTTAGTTGATTACATCACATTTTGAAAGATTTTCTGAATTTGAGGTGCTCATCAACAAACGCAAAGTTATCCATACTAATATTTTGCATTGAAAGTTGTTGTAGATTTTGGGTTTAGGATTTTCCTATAATACAAAAATTGATTTTCAACTTGTCTTTTCTCTTGTATGTATTTTTTTAGACCTAAAGCTCACATGTTTTTTTTTTTTTAAATTTTTTTCATTTGACAATGGCTTTTGTGTACATCACCTTGAGATTTCACCATGGAAGAAAATCACAACAAAACCCTCGTATTAGGTACAAAGAAAGTACTGTTACAAATTGTTTTGATGTAGATGATAACTTTTTCTACTTCAATTTGTTGATGATGTTAAAGAAATGAATATAAGTGTTCGTCTTGCATTGTTTATATTAGAACACCTGAATCTGGTTATTTAGTAAAAATAAGAGTGATAGGTACATTAAGAATACCGTACCTCAACTAAAAAAATGAGATTATTATTAAATTTTGTGTGTCTCACTTGGTTGAAGTACCTCTTGTGGCCCCCTTCCCTTAAATATGCAAATCATGTGGAGAAACAATCTGGTGCTACTTTTGTTAAAGAATCTGCTCAGTCCTTTCGAGTAGTGAAGTTTAGAGTTTGAAGAGGCTTTACAACCTCCAGAGGCTGTTATGGGTGTGACTTCTTTGGGTGTTAGGGAGGACTTAAATGGAACTTCAGTTGTCAGTGCCGAAGCTGATATTTCATTAGTTGACTTTGATTGGAAAAGCGAAACTCAAGGTAGTTAAGATTCAAATTATGTATGGTTGTTTAGTGAAAGTGAAGATGAATATAAGACAAAAAAGAGGAAAGAAAGGGGGCCTAGAGCTAAAGGAGTTGATTTAGGTTAAAAAAAAAATGTAGATATGGAATATGATTAGTATTTATTCAAGAAAAGAGTACTTTAAAAGATAAAATAATTGGTGACGAGCCATACTTTGACTCAGATGAAATTGTTAGTTTTGAAATTTATACAGATGAAGATGTTTATGGTGAAGGTAAGGTTCAACAACCCGCAAGAAGAAAAAGTAGAGCAAAATGAAACAGAAATAAGATTATCTTTAATCCTACTTGCCAGTTAATAGTTTGAGTGACATGTCTTGCTTTTAAAAGTGTTAAGCAGTATAGAGTAGCACATACTAGATATGCAGTTCAAGTACATGTAAAGTTAGATAAGTATGTTAATGAACCAACTAGGACAAAGGACTTTTTGGTGAAGAATTATAATCCACTATATAAATATAATGACACAATCAAAAATAAATTAGTGAATTCAAAGTACTTGTCAAAAAGATATAAGGATAAAATGATTTCTAAGCTTGGCATTATAATTTTTCCGTTTCAAATTCTAGTTAAAAGGAAATTGGAAGTGTATGTGTAATAACCTTTACTTTGATTTTTTGATTTTTAAGCGTTTTGATCATTCTACCCCTCCCTGTAGTGGCAATATGATGTTTATGGATTGTAGGAGTGGATGACACGATTTTCGATACATTTGATTAAAATTTAAATGAATTGTCATGTTGAAAAGCTTTAGAATTGGAATGGTTGACTTTGGTCAATATTTGGAGATCAGAGAGTCGTATGAGAATTCCGTCAGTTCCACCATCTCCAGAATGTTGATTTTGAGTTAGTAGCATATTTGGTTCGGGTCCAGTACTTTTGGTGTGATTTTGAGTGTGTAGATGAGATGTTGGAAAGTTACGGCCCATGGTTGACTTCGATCAACATTTAATGTTAAAAATCTTTGTTGGAAATATGATGTTTATAGATTGTACGAGTGGATGACACGGTTTTCGAGACATTTGATTAAAATTTAAATGAGTTTGTCATTTTGAAAAGCTTTAGAATTGGAATGGTTGACTTTGGTCAATATTCGGAGATCCGAGAGTCGTATGAGAATTCCGTCAGTTCCACCATCTCCAGAATGTTGATTTTGAGTTAGTAGCATATTTAGTTCGGGTACAGTACTTTTTGTGCAATTTTGAGTGTGTAGATGAGATGTTGGAAAGTTACGGCCCATGGTTGACTTCGATCAACATTTAATGTTAACAATCTTTGTTGGAAATTCTGACTGTACCATTGAGTACAAAATATCAATTTTTTTCTAGTAGCAAAGTTGAAATGTGCATGGGGTTTTGAATGCATTTTGGGGGTCCATCGGGGAGTTTGTGACTGGAGTATTTTGGTTGTCAATTGTTGTTGCTGGTGCCATGAAATTTCTGCATCGGGTTTTCAACCCAACCCTCACTTTCGTGAAGAAGGATTTCCTTGTGCATCATATTTGTGGAGGGAGGACCGCGTTCATAATGAGGATGCTTGTGGGCGAGGTTGGTCAATGCTATGCGAACTCAACTGAACCCTCTCAATTGTGATGGATCCAGATAGGTCAACCTCGCGAATGCAAAGGTTTGACCGCGATCACAAAGGGTCTTTTCACTGACAGTATTAAATATCTAATTTTTGGGACAAAACCCCATTTCCACCATTTTTTGCTTGGAGATCACGATTTTGGGAAATTTCAAGGGAGTTTTCGATATTCAACCTTTCGGTAAGTTTCTAAATCGAGAATCTATCATTTCTCCTTGATTAATCCATGATTTTATATTCAAATATAAACATTTCAACTTGAAATTTGGAGTTTTCCTCGATAAAGTAAAAATTCTATAAAATTAGTGATTTCAAGATCAATTTCAACCCCTTTTTTGATGAAATTTTAAATTTGATCTCCTTGAGTCTTGGGTAACGTAATTTTTTAGTAAAATTTTTATTTTACCCTTGTGGGCATAGGATTAACTTTTGGGTTAAATTTTGAACCCAAATTGGTGTGTGGTAATATGAGTATTGTTAGCTTCATTTTCTTACATAGAACTCATATTTGAATAGATTAGGCTTGTTCGGAGGCAATTTAGAAGGGCAAAGCTTCAGTTTGGTTCTTCAGGCTTCCTTTAGATAAGTTGAGACTTTTTTTTGACTCTTTTTAGATATGTTGTGTGGTAGTTACCTGTAAAAGAGAGTAATGAGGATATTGGGGTCCTGTATAGATGAGATGATGAATATCTGTATGGGTGCCGATGTATCTGTGAAGAGAGTAAAATCAACTATCTAACTGTTTGGACTGAGTTTCTAGAATCTGTGATTGTTATACTATATTTGCCCAGTGATTGAGTTATTGGTACTTTGTTTCACTTAATTGCATGCGGTTAGCATAGATTTCTGATTGCATATTGATGGGAGATGTACTGTGATATGAGAAATTATTACTATTAGTCCTGGTTTGAACTGATGTTGTGATTATGCTATATTCTGCCATCCTTTCCCCCTTCATATGCATAATCATCATGGTTATACTGGATATTTCTCCTAGGCCTTTAGGCAGATCAAGAGGTTGAGATTATCAAGGCACCAGGATATTTCAAAATTCTCTTAGTAGTGATGGATTGTGCTTGGAATTTTATTGTATTTATGCATTGTTGGACTAGGATGGCTTTCCTGATTGCAGGTTAATTGGTTGTCTAGGATGGTTGGTTTATTGATTACGTCATCACACTGAATCAATATCAGTTGATGCTGCTGCTGAGTACAAGTGGTTATGTACTCAGCCTTGCTATTTTCTGCACCTTACGTGTAGGTACTGAGCCGGTGGTCCCCAGACATTGAGCGGTGCTGTGTTGGTGACTACCTATGGAGATTGCTGAGGTAGTGATTGTTGATTCCAGTCGACTTGGACTCTCCTTCTATCTCTTTCTATGCCTTACACATTTAGACTTTATGAACCTTTTGTTGTTTTACTCTTTGTTAGAGGTTTGTACGTCGTGACTACTAGACCTGGGATTTGTTTTGTATTCTATATTGGACTAATTCTGATGTTTCAGAGATTATTTGAGTTTTGATTTATCATTTTACTTCTTTCGCTTTCTTTTAATTCAGTATAATTATCTGGTTGGGTTTGTGGTTTAGCTATCATGATGAGTGTGATAGTTGCCATCACGTCCCAGTGTTGGATCGTGACAGTATGTTGAGAGGACTGTGAGAATGAAATATAGAAATATTATATTGCAATAGATTACGGGTGAACATGTAAAGGAGCTTAGAAAAATGTTGAATTATAGGGATGATCTCTTAAAAACTAATAACCCGTTTGGTCGAGCTTATATATTTTATTTTCCAAAAGTGCTTATTGTTTCTAAAAAGTGCTTATTTGTAAATAAAGAAGAAGAGGTGTTTGGCCAAGCTTTTGTCACGACCCAATCGGTTATGAGTGGCACCCACCCTAACTCTACAGTGGGAGAACCATCTAACCCAACCCTTAACCAACTAGCAAAGGACCCTCACAAGTCACTTTCATCAATTAACTACTACTTAACTCACTAAACACAATATTAATCAAACCAATTCATTACCAACTTATTTAATATCCAGAAAAAAGAGAGTGAGGAAGTATCTCTAATTATGTTAACCTTCGGGACCCAAAAGTCACCGTAAAAGAACATCTAAATAGTATCCAAAATAAAGTGTAAAATATTATCCAGAATACTAAATAAAGAAGTGTACTGTCCCAAAACAAAGGACATAAATAGAGTAGATATGATCCAATGGTTGTCCGGATATTGTGCTCACCCTTAAATCAATGCTGGAGTCACAGACTACAGTCGAGGTCTCATCTCAAACGCTGGAACACGTTCTGCACTCAACATAATGAAGAGTACAGGTAGTATCAATACAACAACTACGTACTGGTAGGCATCATCGGTCGACTCAACTTAACCCCATATAAATAAGCAAGTGAAGTATAGGTAAAAAGCAATTAACACACAACTCACAATTAGTTGACAAGCAAGAACAATCATAACACCTCATCTCATCAGGATACAGGTATACAAGTAGATCAAATTACACTTAGGCAGATTCTTTCAACAATAGTCACCAAATATATATATATATATATATATATATATATATATATATATATATATTCAAATAAAATGATGATTGCATGCATGCAAGATGTACACACATACTAGAGTCAGCATGGAATCTTAGCTATGACCTGTAGGGGATGAGCTAAGTCTATGTACCAGTACCAGCATGGTACCAGATCTAATAACAGTGTCGGCGTGACACCCGATCTATATAACATTGTCGGCATAACACTCGATCCATATAACATTTCAATATCATCTCAAAATCTAATGTTCAATGCATGATATAGTCAATAATCATAAGTAATGCCAGAAAGCTAATCATATACATTCAACTCACATACAAGCACAGAGTCAAACAAGTCTTTACTACTATCAAACCATAACCTACCTTGATTCCTTACTTGAAAACAATAGTACACCACAGTCTTGCCATTTCCTTCGAGTTATGCTCGTTTTTGATCTATAAACAACAACTACACAATCTTTAACACACAATTCACCCTTTCTAAGCATTAGGAACTTATAATCATCAAATTTTCTACCTATGAACTTGACCCAATTCATCATTCTAGTTTTTTTCTACCCTTTAACTGCTTGAATTCTTCATAGTTTAACTTACAATCATGAACTCCACCATGGAAAATGTTTTCTACCACCTTAGGATCAATTTCAACTGATAATAACATCATTCCCCACCAATTCCCACAAGTTCATAAACTTAGGTCTAAATTCCAATTTCCACCATGGTTGTGATTTTTACAATTCTAAGAATCTAAAGGAGTAAATTCAAGTTTGAAGAGAAAAGAAACCTTACCTCAAAGATGAAAACCCCCCATTTTGGTGAAAATTGCCCTATCTCAGCCTTTGAATGAATTTTGTAAAAGTAGGAATGAAAAATGAGATTTTCTATTATAAAACTAAAATTTAGCATTTTCGTCGTTGCATTGGCACTTTAGTAGCTGCAGCGACACCTAAGCCAGAAGGGACTGTCGTTGCATCGACACTTCTGTTGATGCAACGACGCCGCTGCAGCGACACCAAACTAGTAGCTTAGGATTGAGTCCCAGCTCTGGCCATTTCACAATACACTTCTTTATTTTTAACTTTACAAACTAACCCTTTCACGGTAATCACTATAACCGTAGTTCTACTAATCCGTTCTATGCACCAAAAATTTCTATGACTTCCTAAATTTGTCTTCTAACACAAAATCAATTCAAAAATGACAATCAACACTCTAATAACTACCAGATTTCCCTAGATCAATACACACTCAAAATATACCTAAAACTAGGCCAGCCTTGAATTTTTCAAATTTTTGGTCTAAGGGAAACTAGGCGAAGGTTTTACTCTCTATTTCAGCATAACGATGTTTTGGATCATTACATTAGATAAAAATTTGCCACTCATTCTCCCCCGAATGACAACTAACCAAAACAATGCAAAAGACGAGCAAAAGATTACCTGAATCAATGAACAAGTTAGATAGCGCTTGCATATATCCGCCTCCATCTCCCATGTTGCTTCCTCAACTGAACATTTTCTCCAATTAACTTTTACAGATGGAATGAATTTACTCCTCAACTTTCTCATATCTCTATCCAAGATAGCAATTTTAAATCCCAACGAATGATGTAGTCTCCATCTCCGTGGTACTTTTTGAGCATTTACTTTTGAAACACATGATGAACCCCTGACAAGCTAAGAGGTAGAGCCAACCTATACGCCACTAACCCTACTATATTCAAAACCTCAAAGGGTCTGATGTATCTTGGACTCAACTTCCCCTTTTTTTCGAAACACATTACACCCTTCATGGGCGACACTTTCAGCAATATTTTCTCACATTTCTTGAATTGCACATCCCACACCTTATTGTCTGGATATTCTTTCTGTTTACTCTGAATTGGTACCAACTTCTCCTAAATAAACGTCACTTTCTCTATCAACTCCTTTAGCATATCGATTCCCCAAGGTCTCACCTTAAAGGCATCAAACCATCCAATCAGCGACCTACATCTTCTTCCATACAAAGCTTCAAAAGGAGCCATGTTAATGTTGGAGTGGTACCTGTTGTTGTACGAAAATTCACACAAAGGCAGATATTGGTACCATTGACCACCAAAGTCTATCACACAAGCTTGGAGTATATCCTCAAGTACCTGGATCGTCTGTTCAGACTGCCCCTTGATCTGCGGATGAAAGGATGTACTTAGGCCCAACCTAGTACAATTTGAATTGGAACTTCTCTCAAAATTTAGAGGTAAAATGTGTACCCCTATCCAACACTATGAAAACAGGTACTCCATGAAGTCTCACAATCTCTTTCACATATATCTTAGCCAACTTAGCTGCATTATAGTCCACCTTTACCAAAATAAAGTGTGCAGACTTGGTCAAATGATCGACGATCACCCAAATGGAGTCACATTTCCTTAGGGTCTTAGGAAGATCCACATCAAAGTCCATGGTTATTCTCTCCCACTTCCACTATGGAATGGGCATCCTCTGAAAAGTGCCAGTAGGTTTCTAAGGCTCATACCTAACTTTTTGATAGTTTTAACACTTGGTCACAAAATCCACAATGTCTCGCTTCATTCTACTACACCAATAGTGTTGTCTTAAGTCTTTCTACATTTTGGTTGCACCCGGATGTATAGAGTACTTAGAATTGTGAGCCTCTGCAAGGACGGTAGGAATCAAGTTGCCCACATGAGGCACACACACACGCCCCCAAATCCTGAATACCCCCTCTTCATTAAGAATGGCCTCCTTGGCCTCACCTTGTAACACTTTTTATCTAAGGTTTTTCAATTTCTTGTCTTCAAACTGCCTACTTTTAATATTCTCAAAGAAAGTAGACTTAGCCTCAACATGGGATAACAACCCCCCTTGCTAGTCATCTGCAACCTCATAAAACCATTAATTAGAGTTTGTACCTCTCTAGCCAATGGGCATCTCGACACCTCCAACCATGCCAAACTTCCAATGCTTGCCGGCTTCCGGCTCAATGGATTTGCTACCATATTGGACTTGCCCATATGATACAGAATTGAGATGTCATAATCTTTGATCAACTCCATCCACCTTCTCTGCCTCAAATTCAGATCTCGTTGAGTAATCACATGTTGCATACTATGGTGGTCTGTGAACACCTCACACTTCTAAGGGTGCGCATTGGTCGGTTCGGTTCGATTTTGTTAGCAGTTCAGTTTATTGATTTGTAAATATGCTAAACCGACAACCAAACTAATAAGATGTTTATTAGTGATTTTTGGTTTATCGATTAGTGGTAGTTAACGGTTCGGTTTTCGGCTTAAATGATAAGAAAATGCTTCCTTTATTTTTTTCCCTTTCTCGTGTTTCAGTTTGTTCATATATACACTCAGAACTTTTCAACTATTTAGTTTTATTTTCAGCTACATGAGGATAAAAATCAATCTAATAAATTCCAGTATAGAATCTACTCCCTCTATCTCAAATTACTTGACATATTTGCTAAAATTTTTTGTCTCAAAATAGTTGGCTTGTTTAAGAATTTAAGAGATAATTAACCACTTTATTCCAACTATACCTATATTAATTGAAGAAGATTCATCTAATCAAAGATTAAATAAGGTCATATAAGTCAATTTGCACCCCTAATTAATTTTTTCTTAAGAGTTGTGCAAAAAACTTATATGCCAAGTAATTTGAGATGGAGGGAGTAGCTATTACATTAATCACACCAAGTTCATTAGTATTGCTACATTAGCACTGTCTACAGAACCTGAGTACATATTTCCAAGGAACACTGGTTGAGAGATCTGAATATGATAGATCTTCTAGAGAGATGGAGAGTGGTAGAGAGTCCTAGTTTGAAAATCTAGATAGGTGGAAAATGAATAATAAGAATTTAGGGAATAGGAATAGCCCAATAGGTTTTTTACTAAATTCACTTTTATATAGTTAGTTAGTGATAAGAAAAGATAATTTTAATTGGACCTTATTGTGTTATCAGTTTAACCGTTAACAAAAATTTAAAAACCAAAACCGTACTGATAATCCAATAAAAAAATTACAAAACCATTTAAAAAACAATTAACCTAATAATCCGATACCAATAAGCCAATAACATTTTTTTAGTTCGATTTATTGGTTAAATCGGCTTTTGGACACCCCTACAAATTCAGCCCATAGAGGTAATGTCTCCAAATCTTCAAAGCAAAAACCACTACTGCTAATTCCAAATCATGGATAGGGTAGTTCTTTTCATATGGCTTCAGCTACCTCAAAGCATAAGCAATTACATTCTGACCCTGTATCAAAACAACACCTAAACCAGACCGTGAAAAATCACAATACACAATGAAATCCTTACCTTTAATAGGCAAGGTGAGAATAAGAGTTGAAGTTAGCAAGGTCATGAGCTTTTGAAAGCTCTCCTCACATTTATCATCCCACACAAAAGGTACCTTTTTCTGAGTCAGGCGAGTCATATATAAAGAAATAGAGGTGGTCCCCTTAACAAATCGACGATAATAACTGTCCAACCCCATAAAACTATGAATCTCTGTATCATTGATCAGTTTGGCCCAGTTCTTAACAGCTTCCACCTTTTGTGGGTCTATCATAACCCCTTCTTTAGATACTGTACGTCCCAAAAGGGACACTGAAGACAACTATCATAGTTTGAATACTTAGCATAAAGTTTCTTCTCCTTAAGCAACCCCAACACTGTTTGTAAGTGAGCTTCATGCTCCTCCTTGCTCTTTGAGTAAACCAAATTATCATCCATGAAAACAATAACAAACAAATGCAAACACGACTTGAATACTCCATTCATCAAGCTCATAAAAGTAGTTGGGGTATTGGTTAAACCAAAAGACATAACCAAGAACTCATAATGTCCATAATGAGTCAGGAAGGCAGTCTTTGGGATGTCTTCAGCCCAAATTTTAAGCTGATGATAACCTGACCTCAAATCAATCTTTGAGAACACCACGACTCTCTTCAACTGGTCGAGTAGATCATCTATCCTAGGCAAAGGATACTTGTTGTGAATAGTCACCTTATTCAACTATCGGTAGTCTATACACATCCGCATACTACAATCCTTCTTTTTCATAAAACGTACAAGAGCTCCCCAAGGAAAAATTCTCGAACAAATAAAACTCTTCCCCAACAACTCTTGCAATTGGGAATTCAATTCTCTTAACTCTGTCGGTGCCATCCTATAAGGAGGGATAGATATGGATCGAATTCCCGACTCTAAGTCTATACAAAAGTCGAACTCTTGGTCAGGAGAAATACTGGGGAGATTATTAGGGAACATCTCTAAGAATTCACACACTACTGAAACCGAAGCAATAGGAGGGACTGTTGAACTATCATCCCGAAGATGAGATAGGAACGCCTTACACCCCTATTTAACTAACTTTTGTGTATGAATGGCTGACATAATTCTCAAAGGAGTAGGCTTAAGAGTACCTTCCTACTCTACCTTTTCCATCCCAGGAATAGCTACGATGATAATCTTAGCATAGAAATCAAGAATAGCATGATGAGGAGACAACCAACACATCCCCAAAATAATATCAAACTCTTCCATATCTAAGATCACTAAGTCTGCCAAAGTCCTATAGCCCACATCACAGGAAATGCCCAGTAAACCTAATCAACACATACAGAAACCCTAACTGTTGTAGACACATCCATAGGTGTATCAGGAAATTCACATTTTAAATCCCAACCCAAGGAAAATTTCACAAACACATAAGAAAAAGTATATTCGAGATCAAATAACACAAAAGCCATACGATCACAAATAAAAATAGTACCTGTAATCATAACATCAAAAGCTTTAGCTTTAGGACAGGCCAGAACAATATAAAGATGAGCCTTATCACCACCCTGACCACCACCTCTACCAGTCTGTGCGCTATATCAAACAACCTGGCCTTGGCCAAGGTTGGTTTGGTAGCCACCCCTTCCTGCAGCATGACCACCATGCCCACCGTATGGACAACCCCTACTATATCCTCCACCACTACGACCTATTGGGACTAAGGCACCAGAAGCTGGCTGCTGAGTCAAGTGTCCTGCTGATAAGTAGTTAGGACAAAATCTTTGAATATGACCCAATTCCCCACACTCATGGCATCTAATTTCTAAGGCAGGCCACTAGACTGAAGATGCTGAAGGTGTATAACTATCTGAGAGGGCTGATAACTGACCCCTGACGACCCCCTTGTGGACACAAGCATAACTGAATGAAATGGATGAGAAGAGTAACCTTGCGAACCATGGCCCCTCGAATAAGTACCACTAAAATGACCCAATGTCCAAGCCTTCTTTTCCTCTTCTTTCACCTCTCCTTATTTCTTAACCTCTTCCACCTTCTTCATAAACTCCACTACTCCCTGAAAAGTCTTTTCGAATGGGGCTACTTGCAGTGCAGCCATCTGAAAACTTGTATTCAAACCCTTAACAAAATACCTGATCTTTTTCTGCTTTGAAGTAATCAACTGTAGTGCATAACGAGACAATACATAAAACTTGGCCTCATAAGCCACCACAGACATATCACCCTACTCAAGTCTCAGAAACTCATCCTTCTTCAGATTCCGATAGGTATGAGGAACATACTTATTAAGGAGTATATTCTGGAATTGAGCCTAAGTAAGTGGAGTAAACTAGCCCTACACTCAACAAAAGACCTCCATTATTGCTTGGCCTATGCTAAATGTCACAAACTCTACACCATTTCTTTTTATAATGCCTATCTTGTGCAGGCACTCATGACAGTCAATGAAGAACTCAAATGCATCCTCCAACTCAGTACTTTAAAATACTGGAGGTTTTATCTGTATGAACTTACAAAACAGTCCATACTCATCATCAGTCATCACTGATCCCAATGCCTATTAGGGAACCACTCCTGTCTCAGAGTCCTCATCCATCTGAGGCACTACAGAAGTGGCATGCTACAAAGTCAGGGACGGGAATGCTGAAACCGCTAGAGTAGTACTTGTCACACCCTTTTTCATCCCAAGAGGTTTAATTAAGTCCAAAAAGGGTTTTCAAATGATGAATATGACTAACAGAAAGTTGTTTCAAAAAGGATTCATTGGAAAATCAAAGTTGCCACTTGACATTGATTTTGGGTGTGCCAAGTCACCTAAAAATATCCTTTCACAATAATTGTCTCTTAAACTAATCAGCGAACAAATATTCTGGCTAAGGAATTCTGTTGATCGAGGGAAAAGTATGAGGCACCCCTCGATCCTGTGGTTTTAGCTCGGTCACTTCGTCGACTTGTATCGGCTTAACTAACACTATAAATGAATAAGAACTTCACAAAACACACAAGCAAGCAAACAAACAAACAAACAAAAGGTTCAAAACAAAATAATATCCAATCCGAATATACAATCCAAAAGAAAAGAAAAATGTGAAAAATCAACATATGCTACCTAAGCTAGCTTAATCTATGCTTTACCCGACATCCCAGATCTTCTCTCAGACGGTCTCCATTTTTACATTTGCACTTCGGGACATTTCCACGATAAAATAAATGCATTTGAGATTGGATTAATTTAATCAAGCCCGCGAATCCAATAAGCAAATAAACAAACACAATTAAACAAAACGTGCCTAAAATTTGCCTACCAATGCCCCGACCTAAACATGATGCTATTGAGTTAAAAGAAATCAGAATTAATAGTAACAATAGATTAAAACCAACCAAGTTACATTCGAACCTATCAATTTCCAATTCCTCTCCCCAATCACTTAACAATTATTAATTTTCCACTCTTGTTCTTTTTGATCTTTCTGTAACAAATTCAATATTAACAAAAAAAACATTCAACATAATATAGAAGGATAGAACAAAAATCAGGAACAACAATTCAATCCAGCATAAATTCATAACATAGAACACCCAAAAGTCAAAATCAAAGACAAAGGGGAGCAATGGACCTCTCGTATTAGCAATTTTGGGTGATGTATTCAACTTTGGACGATGTAACCAGAAGTTGATTTGAATGAAACTCTTGATCAAGACCCAAACACGTCGATCAAAAAACTGATACGACTAAAACTCTGTTTCAAGCCACTCAATTATGCCCAAATAATGAACCAAATGAGAATTAAAGTGTAGTTTTGGATTTGTTTTTGGTGTTCGTAGGTTAAGACAGAGAGGGAATAGAAAAGATGACATAGGGATTTAATTGGTTGTTCAACAGAGAAAATCAAATAGTTGTGTTAATGGTGTTACAATCAGTCATCAATGGTGGATGAAAATTGTGGTGTTATCGTTGTGTGTAGGTGAAGAAGAATGTGATGAAGGTGAGCTAATGGGGAAGAGCATGTGAGACCTACCTTCTATGTGTGTGTGTGTGTGTATTTCTGTATATTCTATAAGTGGTGAAATTGTGAAAAAAATATAAGTGGAGGGAATGATCTCACATAGTGAGGTGTACGTGGTGTGGTGAAATTTATGTCAAATTGTGTAGGTGTAGTAAGTGAGGGTATTATATGGAGGGCGTAACTTAGTTAGCATGTGCCCATGTATATTATAGTGTATCACAACTTGGTGGGAAAGAAAAGCAAAAGAAAATCTTTATCTTAAAATTTAAATCTTTTTGGTGATTTTTTCGAATAAAGACCTACAAAAATGAAGTAAAACACAAAATGACAAGATTATGTTGAAAAAGAATATATTTAATGTTAAAATAGTGCAAAAGTTTTAGGGAGGGTTATAATTCACGTGTCTACAGTACCAGTGCCAGCCAAACTACTCAGAAATCCCAATACCTGCTGAATCAACTCTGCCAACATAGGCACCTGAGCTGCACCATTCTGCATAGGTACCATATTCTCGATAACTACCACTATTACGTTTTCATTCTGAACCAAATCTGTTGCATAGTGGGGGAGGGGACGGTGATCTCTGTCTAACCAGTCCTCCGACTGCCTGGGCTCCATCCCTAACAGGTGCTGCCCCTCGTCCTCTCCTTCTCGCCCTATCGTGAACCGCAGCCTCAGCGACCTATGCTGGTGCTGGTGCTGTTGCTGTGGCTACTGCCGCTCTGGTTAAACGAGTGTTCACCATCTGCGAAAACAAGAGTGAAGGAGATTAGATACCAATTTGGATCACCATATACCAATTGGAATCAAGCACTAGCACAAAAGGAAGAAAGAAGTGAAAATTGTTTCCTAAAGCCCTGTAGGCTCTTGAAGAAAAGTACAGACGTCGTTGTACCCTTCAACAAGACTCTACTAAACCTATTCTTGTATGACGAGATCGATGAACACAGTGCTCTGATATCATCTTTGTCATGGACCAATCGGTTATGAGTGGCACCCACCCTAACTCTATAGTGGGAGAACCATCTAACCCAACCCTTAACCAACTACCAAAGGACCCTCACAAGTCAATTTTATCAATTAACTAATACTTAACTCACTAAACACAATATTAATTAAACCAATTCATTACTAACTTATTTAATATCCAGAAACAAAAGAGAGTGCAAAAGTATCTCTAATTATGTTAACCTTCGGGACCCAAAAGTCACCGTACAAGAACATCTAAATAGTATCCAAAACAAAGTCTAAAATATTATCCAGAATACTAAATAAAGAAGTGTCACTGTCCCGAAACAAAGGACATAAATAGAGTAGAGATGATCCAATGGTTGTCCAGACATGGTGCTGTCACGACCCAAAAGTTGAAGTCATGATGGAACCTACCTCGACCCAGCCTTGGTAGGTAAGCCAAATACCCAAAAAGAAAAGGAAAATCAAATTGTAAACTGAACAGATAAAAACGAGACTTCTAGAACAAAGTCAGGCCATAATATATAAACATAGCGAAAGTATGAACAAAATACATAAATCCCTTAAAATAGTGTCAAAAGTAAAAATCACATCTAATACATAGTCTGGAAACTAAAATACATAAGTCTGTCTTAGAATCATAAATAAAGACAAGATGAAGTAGAAGAGGTCCGAAAACAGCCCCAAACTCTGGAGTGCATCAGTTCCTCAATAATCCAGCTACCATTGTACAAGATCAGCCATCGTGAGTCACACTCGAATTTAGACCTGCATCGAAAGGGAACAGAAGTAGGAGTGAGTATGGTCCACTTGTACTCAATAGGTATCATAAGCCGACTAAGCAAAGTAGAAAATAAAGAAAGTAAAATATATTACGAGCACGTCACCTGCATATAGAAAAGTTCCCAAATGGTAGGTCACACCATCTTTACTAGCAAATCTATAATATAGAGTAAAACTGGAATCTACACACGAATATACATATACTTCCAAGATAGGACCCTTCGAGGATTTGTAACCCGTATACTTTCTCAAATCTCAACTCAACCTTATAGACAAATGACCTCGGCCTAGGTTTTCAAGAATATCATGACCAACCTTGCCGGCAAATGACCTCGGCAAAATCAGTGTTTCTCTGCGGTACCAATATCTCATGAATATGATATAAATGAAATGAGGATGTAATGCTCGCAACCAATTAATATGAAGATGATAATCAATTCAATACAGGTATGAATGAGCTCAAAATCAACTCAAATGTTAATAATTCATGATATAAGTCCTTGCTCAGCACCACTAAGATAAATAGTCATGTGAGACATCAAAAATATCATATCAAACCCCCCACTTGAGTATCATTATCATGATAGAGGCAAATAATGCTCAAATAAGGCCTATAAGATCTATTCTAGACCCAACACGGGCATCACAATATTAAAAATGGCAATTTAATGCACAAATAAGGCCTATGATGTCAAACAAAGCCCCCACTCGGGCATCACCACCATTGTATCTATCAAGTTATTAATAATATGCAAATAATCCCCCATACGGGCAACACGATAACAATTATAATCTCAAAATATAATTTCTCCATCCAAATCCCTAACTATAGTATGTTTTACATGTTCGTTAACTACCCAGCCCAGAAGTTAAGCCATAACCTACCTCAAAGAGCCAAACATCATAGACTATACCCTTCAACATGGATCCTTTTCCTTTCAAACAACTTTAGAACAAGCTAAATCTATTAAAAACATCATCTATGCATCAAAAAGAAGCTAATGATACCCATATTGACTATATTTAAAATGGATTCGAAAATAGGTTTGAAATGAAAAGGGGTAAAACTGAAATTTTATTTTAGAAACATGTTCTCCATATCCATAAGATTCTACAATTGAAAACCCATGTAAAAATGAGTTGAAATTGATATTCAAATTAATAAAAAATCATTTTAAAAGTTCACCGAAAACCCCCTAATTTCTAGTATGAAAACAAGATTTAAAGGTGTTTTTGAAGATATAATCTTAAAGAGTTAATGAAAATAAGAGTTTGGAGCTTACCCAAACACAAATGATGAAGAAAACCCTAGCAATCTCCCCTTCCCAAAGGTCCAAAAATGGTGAAAATCACGAAAATGGGGTATTTATACTGTTTTGTGAACAGTACCTCGAGATCGTGGACCACACTATGTGATCGCGAGGGTCAACATTTGATTGGCCATTTAATTTTCCTTCATGTTCATGGTCAGGCCTCTATATTCATGAAGGCTGACGACCCGGACCAATCGTGTTCGCAATGGTTTGATCGCGTTTGTGAGGAAGAGGGAAACCCGACCCAAACTTGATAACCCTTCATGATCGCAGCCACCACCTCGCGATCACGATGAAGGACATCACCCTTATCCATATTCGTGTCCAGGGTCCCGCATTTGTGAAGAAGGAAACATCAGGCACCAAATATCAACAACTTTCCTGATTTTACAAGATTTCAAATCCTCCGAACGGACCCTCGAGATTCTTTTGGGACCCCATAGAAATAAAACTTATATGCAATTAGGCTATTTTTAAAGTTTTGGACTCAATGGATGTTGAATTTTTGAAATAAAGGTTATTTACAATAATTTAGCCCCCAAGACCCTATTTTGGCTTATTTCACTATTCTGAAAGAAGGGTCAAAATGCAAAATAAAGGCTCCAAACCCGAACCAACTCTGCTACTACCCCAAAATTGACATTCCAGATCTAATGAAACTGTCCAAATTGCCATCCGGTACTCAAAACACAAAATGTTTATTGAAGTCAAACTCATGGCTTTTAAAGTCTTTAAGAGTCCCAGACTCTCCCAAATCACTTCCGAATGCATCGAGGACCATGACAACCATCCCCACATCTCATAAATAGTGTATAACAACTAAAAAAAAGGGTAAAATGGTCAAAACTCATAAAAAGGTAAAATTCACAACTAAGGTTGTTACATTATTCACCACTA
Source organism: Capsicum rhomboideum (assembly GCA_031232105.1). Taxonomy (NCBI): domain Eukaryota; kingdom Viridiplantae; phylum Streptophyta; class Magnoliopsida; order Solanales; family Solanaceae; genus Capsicum; species Capsicum rhomboideum. The sequence continues at coordinate 147,478,471 of CP124714.1, read as the reverse complement.
AAATACTAGTTTAACCTCGAACTAAAAAGAAAATAAAGTAATAGAAGTGTTAAAAAGCTAGGGGTATCTACTTTGTATATCAGACTCGACCTCCCAAGTAGCATACTCAATAGGATGATGTCTCCACCGGACCTTCACTGAATCAATACTCTTGACCTCAAATTCCTAGTCTGTTTGTCTAGGATAGCAATGGGCTCCTCCTCAAAGTATAAATCATGGTCTAATACCATAGAATCCCATCGAATCACATGTACATTATCTGGATGGTATCTCTTTAACATGGAAACATGGAATACAGGATGAACAACTGACAAATATGGAGGCAAAGCTAGCCTATATGCCATATCACCATACTTCTCAAGGATCTCAGAAGGGTCAACAAACCTCAGACTAAGCTTCCCTTTCTTCCTGAACCTCATCACACCCTTCATAGGTGAAACCTTTAACAGAACTCGATCTCCAATCATGAATGCAACATCACAAGCTCAATGGTAGGTATAACTCTTCTGCCTACTCTGGGTAGCCAATAGTATCTGCTGAATCAGTCTCACATGATCTATTGAATCCCTCAACAAATCTTTACCCCAAGGCCTCACCTCAAATGAGTCAAACCATCCTACGGGGGATCCATACCTCCACCTATACAAAGCCTCAAAAGGTGCCATCTGAATACTAGAATGGTAACTGTTGTTGTAGGCAAACTCTGCTAGGGGCATGTACTAGTCCAAATGACCACCAAAGTCTATGAAAAAAGATCAAAGCATATCTTCCAATACCTAAATGGTCCTCTCAGACTGACCATCTGTCTGAGGATGAAAAGGCATTCTCAAATCAAGTTGAGTACCCAACTCACTCTGAATAGTGCTCTAATAACTCGAGGTAAACTGAGTACCTCTATCAGATGCAATAAAAACAGAGACACCATGAAAATGAAGAATCTCCTTAATGTAGATCTTAGCCAACTTCTCTGCATTATAATTCACCTTCACAGGTATGAAATGCACTGATTTGGTCAATGATCCATAATTACCCAAACAGAGTCAAACTTCCCTAAGGTCGAGGTAGGCCAACAATAAAATCCATGGTGATCTGCTCCCACTTCCACTTAGGAATGGGCAGCTTCTGCATCGTACCACTCGATCGCTGATGCTTATGAATATTTCAAAAGTATTTCATTTTCATTCAAAATTATTAGTGCTTTGGTACAATGACTTTTAGATTCTAAGGGATTTATAGGTTTTATATATCCACATTATTACTATTTTAGTTTAGATATAGAATTGTTACTTTTCTTAATGAACAATGGATTAATTGACTAATTTTTCCCTAAGTGTTGGATTGACTATTTGAGTTAGATGGTTCTCCCATAGGGGGTAAGTGTGGGTGCCACTCACGGCAGGTTTAGGTCATGATAAAATTGGTATCAATGCCCTAGGTTCATTGATCTTATTATACCAAAACATGTCCAGTAGAGCTTACAGAATAATGCATAGATGTCTGTACTTTTCTCAATAAAGCTAGCGCAGTGGTGCATAAACGTCTATACTTTTATTTGAGAGGCTATAGGGATTTAAAAAACTATTATTTATTTTTTATTTCATGCTATAACTTGATTCTAATTAGTATCTGGTGCTATAAATTGGTAACCGACCTTCTTTATTCTTCTATATGTAGATGGTGAATACTAAAATGAATAGAGTTAGAGCCGCAGACCCCAAATTAGTAGCTCCAGCTATAGAACTGGCTATTCGGGGATAAGGATGCAGAAAGGGAAGGGGAAGGAGAAGACGGAGAGCAACACCTTCTAGGGGTGGAGCTCGAGCAATAGCTGATCAGCCTCGTCAGAGATCCGTGACTCATCCCCCACCCTAAAATCACTATAAGGAGGTTGAGGAGATGAATGAGGATGTTGTGGAGCAGGAAGAGGTGGACCAAGTTGGAGGTGTAAATCTTCCCCTTATATCATCGGAGATGATTCAGTAGGTGTTTTTTTTCTGACTGGATTAGCCGATACTGGGCCACTCCTGCTATGCCTGCTTATCAATTTCTAGTTATTCAACCAACTGCTACTGTTGCTCCTAAAATGGGTGAGGCCTTGGGGACTTAGATATTTTCTCATCCGATGTTAGGTCCTGTCATGACTGGAACTGAGCATGACATGATGACCAAGTTCCTGAAGATGAAACCTCCTACTTTGGTTGGCTCTGAGACGAAGGATGCATTTGAGTTCATTGTTGATTGTTACAAAAGGCTGTACTAAATGGGTATTGTTAAGTAGCACGGTGATGAGTTTGTTACTGTCTAGCTGCAAGGTGATGCCAAGTAGTGGTGGAGGGCATATGCAGAGTGTCGGTCATAAGTTTTGCCTCCATTGACATGGGCTTTATTTTGTACCCTATTTTTGGAGAAGTATGTACCCCATACTCTTCGTGATCGCTAAAAGGATGAGTTTTTGGCCCTTTAGTAGGGTAATATATATTTGTTGAAACCTATGAGGCCAAGTTGCATGCTTTGTGCCATTATGCTACTCAGTTACTTGGTATAGATGAGGAAAGGATTTGGTTGTTTGTGAAGGGCCTAAACACTGACTTATAGGTTTTGATTGTGCATATGACTTCTACAAGAAATACCTTTAATGAGGTTGTTGATTATGTGAAAAAGGTAGAAGGGGTAAAACAAGTTGGTCAGGCAAAGGTGTTAGCGATGAAGTCCCAGAATGTGGGTAACTTTCTTATTCCAGGGGTCATAGTCAATAGGCCTATTCGGCTCACCCCATTCAGTCAGCTCTGCCAGCTTTTACAGGTGGTCATTCAGGGGCTATTCAGCAGGCCTCTGTTGCTAGAGTCTAAGGGGCTTCTTATTCTTCAACCGACAAGCCTTCTGTTAAGCGAGGTTGTTATACTTATGGTGTGGTGGGGCACTTCAAAAGATAATATCTTCAAGGACAAGTAGGGTTATAGGGTCAGTAGTAGGCTAAGGCTATTGTTCCTACTAGTAGGGGTGGTGGAGGTAATGGTAATGGTAAGGGTCGTCCACATGGTGGTCGTGGTGGAAGCAGAGGTAATGGTAATGCAGGAAAGGGTGGAACGCAACTTACTAGGAGGTTGTTCAGCATGATAATAAAGCTCACTATTATTCCTTGCTAGGAAAGAATGAGGCTGAGGCATATTACACCATCATTATAGGTACTAGTCTCATCTGTGACCAGATGGCTACTATTTTATTTGATTTGGGTTCCACTTATTCTTATGTATCTGTTAGATTTTCCTTGGAAATGGACTTGATTTCTGGTATACTTGACTCTCCTATTTATGTGTCTACTTCGGTTGGAGACTCTGTAGTAGTGACCCATATTTATCGTTTATGTTCTATTTTATTCATGGGTTTCCAGACTTGGGTAGATTTGATAATCTTGGATATGCTTGACTTTGAAATAATCCTGGGTATGACTTGGTTATCTCCGTATTATGTTGTTTTAAATTGTAATGCTATGAAAGTGACTTTAGAGATGCCTAGAATGGATAAGTAAGAGTGGGAAGGTGTGTATAAATCTAAGTCTATGAAAATTATATCTTTTATTCGGTCTAGAAGTTAGTTGGGAGAGGGTGTTTGGATTTTCAAGTACATCTCTGGGGTGTTAGTGCAGAATCTCATTCTATTGAGTCATTCCCTGTGGTGTCGAAATTTTAGGAGTTGTTTCCCACAGATTTTCCTGGTATGCCATCTGATCGGGACTTTAACTTCTATATTGATTAAGAGTAGGGTACTCACCCCATTTTTATTCCTCCTTATCTAATGACTCTGGCTGAGTTGAGGGAACTTAAAACTCAGTTGCAGAAGTTACTTGATAAGGGATTTATTCATCCTAGTGCTTCTCCTTGGGGTGCTCCAGTATTGTTCGTTAAGAAGAAAGATGGTAGCCTGAGAATGTGTATTGACTACATGCAGTTGAATAAAGTTACCATCAGAAAAAAGTATCCCTTTCCCTAGATAAATGATCTTTTTGACCAGTTACAGAGTGCTTCCTTTTTTTCTAAGATAGACTTGTGATCGGGTTATCAGCAGTTAAAGATTTGGCCTAAGGATATACCTAAGATAGCCTTAAGGACTCGGTATGGGCATTATTAGTTCTTGGTGATTTCATTCGGGTTGACCAATGCGTTGGTAGCTTTCATGAGATTGATGTATGGTTTCTTTAAGTCTTTCTTGGATTCTTTTATAATTGTCTTTATTAATGATATTCTAGTTTACTCCAAGGGAGGAACATGCAGGCCATCTTTATATTATGTTGGGTATTTTAAAGGAGAAGAAGTTATATGCCAAGTTCTTGAAATACAAGTTTTGGTTGACTTCTTAGGGCAAGTGGTTTTGGAAAAGGAGGTGATGGTAGATCCCTAGTAGATTGAGGCTGTTAAGAGTTGGGTTCGACCTAGCTCTGTGTTTGAGGTTAGAGGTTTTATGGGTCTATCTAGTTACTATCGCAGGTTTCTCAAGAATTTTACATCTATTGCTACTCACTTGACAAGGTTGACCCAGAAGATGGTGTTATTTGTTTGGTCGAATAAGTGTGTGGAGAGCTTCCAAAAGCTCAAGACACTTTTGATCACAACTCCTTTTTTTTCCCTGCTAGTCAAAGTTAAAGATTTCATTATATTTTTTGATACTTCACTCTTTGGTATGGGTGCTGTGTTGATACAGGATAGGAATGTGATGGCCTATGCTTTAAGGCAATTGAAGCCCCATGAGAAGAATTACCTAACTCATGACTTGGAGTTGGCGGTAGTGGTCTTTGCACTTAAGATTCTGAGACACTATCTCCATGGATTTAAGTGTGAGGTGTTTATAAACCATCGTATTTACAGTATGTGTCCACACAATGGGACTTGAATTTGAGGTAGAGAAGGTAGATGGAATTGTTGAAGGATTATGATGTGACCATCTAATACCATCCGGGTAAGGCCAATATAGTGGTAGATGCATTGAGTCAGAAAGCGAGAATATGGGTAGTCTGGCTTGTTCGAGGGTGTCAAGGTGAACCTTGGCTAAAGAGATTCAAAATCTAGCATCTTAGTCTATGCAGTTTGGTGTATCTAAAAGGGGTGGAGTGTTTTCCAGTATTGAGGTAAGGTCAACATTCCTTGATTAAATCAAGGCCAGACAGTTTGAAGATGAAAAGTTGAATAAACTTTGGAAAAAGGTAGTATGTGGTGAATCTTCTGATTCCACACTTGATGCGTATGGGGTATTGATGGTAAGGGGATGCGTGTACGTGCCCCAGGTTAGTGATTTGATTCTAGGATTACTTGCAGAAGCTCATGGTTCTCTATACTCTATTCATCCGGGTGTAACCAAGATGTATCGTGACTTGAGACAACTTTATTGGTGGCCCAAGATGAAAAGGGATATAGTAGAGTATGTGTCTAAATGTCATAATATTCAGTATGTGAATTACGAGTATCAAAGGCCTGCAGGTTTACTTCAGAGAAGACTTATTGCCTAGTGGAAATAGGGAAGGATAGATATGAACTTTGTGGTGGGTCTTCCTAAGACCTTGGGGCATCATGACTTGATTTGGGTCATTGTAGACAAGCTGACCAAGTCAGCTCACTTCAACCCAGTTAGGGTGGATTATAGTTCAAAGCAGTTAGCCAAGATTTATGTCAAAGAGATATTGAGGCTACATAGGGTGCCAATTTCCATCATTTTTGATAGGGGTATGCAGTTCACCTCTAAGTTTGAGACATGCTACATGAAGAGTTGGGCACTATGCTTGACTTCAGTACTACTTATCATCCTTAGACTAATGGGCAGTTAGAGAGAACTATTCAGGTTCGTGAGGATATGTTGAGGGCATGTGTGATTGACTTTAGTGGTTATTGGGATAAGTTTTTGTCATTGTGTGAGTTTTCATACAACAATAACTATCACTCTAGCATTGATATGGATCTATTCATAGCTCCCTATGGGAGGAGGTGTAGATCACCTATAGAATGGTTTAAAATTGGTGATGTGAAAGCCTTTGGGAATAGACTTGGTGAAGAAAGCTTAAGAGAAGGTGAGATCCATTCAAATCAAGTTGTTGGCAGCCCAGAGTAGGCAAAAGGAGTACGCTGACCATAAGGTAAGGGATATGTCATTCAAGGTTGGTGAATAATTTTTGTTTAAGGTATCTCATATGAAGGGAGTCATAAGGTTTTGCAAGAAGGGCAAGCTTAGCCCTCAGTATATAGGTCCATTTTTAAGGACGTGGGTTCGGTAGCGTATAGGTTGGCATTGCCACCAAGCTTGTCTAGGGTCCATTCGGTATTCCATGTATCCATACTTAAGAGATATCATGGGGATGGGGATTACATTATCAAATGGGATTCAGTTTTGCTAGATAAGAATATTTCTTATGAGGAGAAGCCGGTTGGTATTATTGATTGGGACGACCAAAAGTTGAGGAAAAAGGAAATCTTATCGGTAAAGGTACAATGTAAGCATCATCCAATTGAGGAAGTTTGTTGGGAAACCAAGAAGGACATGCAGGACAAGTACCCTCACTTGTTTGAGGATACAAATACTCTTTCTTTTTTTGACTTGGCTCAATTTTTCTTATTTGATCATTCAGGGACAAACGATGGGTAAATTGAAATTTGTTGTAATGACCCTTTCCATCATTATGGGTAAGTCTAATGTACAAAAAATTGGGTTAAGATTTTCCCCAAATTAGGAGTTAGAAATTTCAGGCTAGACTAGTCTTGGAAGAAATCGAGTGAGGTATGGTCTAGGGAAATTTGAGAATGGATTAGGTAAATGTAATAAAGTTTGGCATGGTTTTATGTTATATAAGATGATAAGAAATTTGTAGGATCATTTAGAAGTGAATTCGGGTAAGTAGAACTCCCGATATCAAACTTAACGTAAAGGGGTTTGTCCGAAATGTCATGGTTTGACGGTGTGTTGCAAAAAAGGAAAAATTGGGAGAAATCCCAAATTTTTTCCTTACCACACCTGCTAGGGTGGAAGGCCTCTATGATGAGGCCACTAGAGCGGAAAAATTCCCGCTATAGCGGGAGTCAACATTGGTCAATCCCACCATAGCTGGCGTATTCCGCTATAACGAGATTGGGCCGCTATGGTGAGACATATGCAGATTTATATAGAAATTTCCCCAAAATGGTTTATTATTTTGTAAACTTGTTTTGGGAAGAGCTTAGGCTATTTTGGGCAATTTTCACCTATTTTTGACCAAATTTCTTTGTAAAGGTAAGTTAATCGCTCCCATTAACTAGTTTTTTAATTTATAAGCCTTAGAATCACTAGTTTATGGGTTTTGGAGAGGATTTAGCTTAGCCTACTGATTTGCTGTTGCAATAGGGTAAATTGGGTGTAAAACCATTAGGTTTTTGTTAAAAGTTGATAATTTACTCTTGCATGACTATAGTTCACTTTTGTAACCATGAAATTGGTAGGTTTAAGGTGGAATTATGGTAGAAAAAACCTAAAACCTTAGGAATGATCATGAAATTGGCCTTGGGGCTTGGGATTAGGTTATAATCCTCGATATTGTAGGTCATTTAGTTGATTATATGTTATATTCCTATTTTAAGACCACAATCAAGCTGAAGTTGCAAGAAAAGGGAAGGCTCAAGTTCGTTGAAGCATTTCAGGCTTGGATTGAGGTAGGTGATGGTTTAATGTCGTTGAAACCCAGTTTGTTTTATGTGTGCATGATAACTATTCCTTTGTATTTCTTGTTACAATGCATGTTCAGGGAAAGTGAGTGACTGTTTGATATCCTAAGTGTTAATCGCATACAATGAACTTATATGAAAAGCTTGTTGGTTTTAACAAGTGTTGTTTATGTTATCATTATGGTTGTGATTGTTGTGATATCTGTCATTATTGTGGGATGTACCAATATTTAGACATCTTCACGGGATTGGTTGGTATAAGATTGGCAGGGACTTTATGTTTAGGATTCGGTACATGGACAAGAGCTTTTCCCCTGCAGATCAGGACTAGTGGGCGACCATAAGAACCTTAGCATGTATGTACAAGGTATTGATGAGTGTGACGGTTCCTTGAGTGAACCGAGGATTATGTGTTTACTTGCTATATTGGTTCCTTGAGTGAACCAGGCTTAAGTGTTGACTTATTATATGGGTTCTCTGAATGAACCGTGTTTATGTGCTTATTTACGAAAGGTGGTTTCATATGTAACCTGGTTGCATGATAATTGCCATTGTTGTTATTCCTATGGATCCTTGAGTGGTCTGACTTAAATTATAAGTTGTGGCATGACTCTATATTGTCTATTTACTTTTGTAATTGAGACATGGTTAATTTAATTGCTTGAGTCATGGTTGTTGACTTAGAGTCTTGTTGGTAGTCATGGTCTTGACTTGACTTGTTATCCATGTTGACTTGTATTGATGAAATTCCCTAATGTTGTTGAATAAGGTTAAGTGTTATGAAGTTAAAGTAAGGTTACATAGTAGGTGTTCATGGTTGTATTGCCCTACTAAGTTATGGTTATGTGTTCATATTTCTCATTTTGGGTTGGCTGATGACCCTACCAGTACACTATTATGTCTTGTGTACTGATACTACATGTGCTCTTGTTTTTGTTGAGAATAGAGCATATTCTAGTGACTGTTTCAAGACCTCAACTGTGATTCCGATAGTGTTCGAACTCAAGAGTGAGCTACATCATCCGGGCTACCAGGAGTTCTTCATTCAGTTTCTGGTCCATTATTTCGGACATAAACATAACTCCTATTTTCGAGGGTTGTACCTCTCACGACCCAATTTCTTAAGTCATAATGGCACCTACTCTAACCCACCAGTAGGTAAGTCAACCCGTAGTCCAAAACGGCAAGTAACGGACTACCAACAGAAATAGAGAAAACAGTGGAAAGAATATAATAAAAAGGCTAATATCATCCCAAAACCTAGTGGAGCTAGTACAAGAGTGTCTAATACAATTAGAGTGCAAGGTAAAGTATAGAATAAATGTAAATACAGTACAAGCCGTCTCTGATATACAAAATAGAGATCGGTCTAATCAATGTGTGAGAGAGAGAGTAGGAACAACTTCGATCGTCAGGAGCTCACCCTAAATCTCCGATCCATAGCTGATCTGCACGATGCACACATCAACAACGATAACTCGTACTATGATCTGCAGGCTGCAGAAGTGTAGTATGAGTACCAAACACGTGGTACTCAGTAGGCATCGGTCGACTGAGCTATAGAAATAAGCAAGCATAAATAACATGTAAAGCAGAAATACAAACTGCAGGCAACTATCCACGAAACTAACATGGTAATGCTAACATGGCAACAAGGATAAACTGCTTAAACCCAAACCACAACACACTGATGTCACACCGATACAAGCACAAATAAGCGAAAACTCAACCAAGCTATAGGCAATCTGTCATGATCCATTTTTGGAGTCATGATGGCACCTACCATAACCCACCAGTAGGTAAGCCAAACTGTAGCCCGAAATGACAAGTAATGGGCTAAAAGGATGAAGACGATATAAATAACGGGGAATAAGCATAAAATAAGATCTAAGGCAATATAAATATGAATACGATCCTAAAATACCAAACAAAAAAGAGAAAGAATAAAAGAAACATCCCAAGACCTGGTAAGGTCAGTATAAGAGCCACTAATCAAAAGAATAAAAGTACTAGTAGTATCAATATACAGGTAGTCTCAAATGTAAAGACTGTCTAAAATCAAGAAAGTAGAGGGGATCAGCTCCGGCTCAGAAAGCTCACTCTATCTCCGGATCCCACAAGCAAGTTGGAAGAAGTATCAGCGACGGCAGCTAGTACTTGGTTCTGCACCAGAAAAGGATGCAGAAGTATAGTATGAATACCAAAACAATGGGTACTCATTAGACATTATCGGTTGACTGAGCTAAATCATAATAAAATGCGAGAATGTAAGCTAAATCAAGGAGAAAGGGGCAAACCTGAGATCATGCTCCAACACAGGAAAATAAATAATTAAACACGCGATACAAGAAATTAAGGTAAACTAATTATAACCTAACTAGGCCCCCATAAGCCTAGAAGGTGAAAACAAGAGAAGACTAACACAAACGAGCCCCCATAAGCCCGATGGATACAATCAAGTGGAGATATATAGACACTAAGTATGATATAACCAACCAATAATCCCATATCCATGAAACCATTCGTATTACGCAATACCAGACTCAAACCAAATTTACAATATCATAGATGAACCATAAAGTGCCAGGCTCGAACTGGTCTTTGACACCATAACCATATCATAGATGCCGGACTCAACCGGTCTTTAACACCATAAGCATATCATAGATGCCAGACTCGAACCGGTCTTTAACACTATAACCATATCATATATGCCGGACTCAAACTGACCTTAATGTACCATAATTAAATAGTAGAAGGTTGGACTTGAACCGGTATAAGAGAGTAAAGTCACAATAACTAGCCTAGCCCAAAACTAGGTGAATACTATATAGCCTAAGGTTCAAGATTAACTATAATGTTGAGAACGAAGGACTCCTAAGTCTACAAGGAGCTAAAAGAGATTGCACAACCTAAAAAAGGGCCGACGGGGCCTGCTTCCAAACCCAAAAGTCCATACTAAGGTGATTACTACCTAAAAATGGCTAAGTCCCCAAAATTCCACTACAAGTTATTAACTAAGTCTAAATAAATCCTAAAAGCATTATTTGACTTAAAGGAAGGGTTAATGGGTCGATTCTACCCCCGAAACAGCTCACAAATCAGCCAAATAAATCAAACTTTACTACCTAAGCGACCAAACCGTAATTTCCAACTCAAAACTAGCACAATATAATACTAATACCATAATAAAGCTCAATCTATAAGTAAGGTAAACCTAGCCTACCTGGACGCCGAAGAATGCTCGATAAAGTTCGCTAAATTAGGGCTTTTCCCTCCTGAGAAACCTCCACACGTGCCACGTTATCAAAGTAACAATCTACTCATTAATATGAGAATAATGATACCCATATTTCATTTAAATGCTTTGGGTCCAAAATCAAGCTAAAAATCCCATGTGGGACCCGCTTACGAAATCATAAATTTGAAATCTTCAAAACGTCCCTCAAGGCTCAAAGATCCTTTACCCTCAAGAATGGGTAAATTACAAGATCTAAAACATCCAAAAACATCCCATGAATGAATTAGGGATTTAAGCCTAAAACGGAGAATTTATTGAGAAATTAGATGGGACTTACAAGGATTAAGACGAGGAAAATGGCTTTGACGAAGTCTCCAATCTCCCTTGCTGCTTCAGCGGGTACAACCGCTAAAGTGGTGCCCAGGTGGCTAAAACGACTTTCGCTTAAGCGGCCAAATTCCCACTTAAGCGGTTGCACCCGCTGAAGCAGCATCAACACTTGGCATGATTTTCCCAAGTTTCCAACGGGCCCTCGGGATTCATTAGGAATCTCGTGAATGCAAAAGAACTATGCTACCCTATCAAATTTGACATTTTAGACTCAACGGCCCAATTAAAATCTACATCTTGGGTCGTTTCGATAAAAAGTGGGTCCCATACCCAAATGGCCGTTTTCATCACTTCCCACCTAATAGCCCAAAATGAGTCCGAAAGCCTCGGGTCCAGGACCAAGGGTACCTTTAGCCTAAAATCGATGTTTCAAAGCTTATGGAACTGTCAGAATTGGCATACGAGGTCGTTTACTTGATGTTTAGGCCCTATAGCCAAATTTGAACAACGAAGACTTCAAAATAAAGAAATTGGCTCTAAAAACCAAACGAACTGCTTGGTAACTGAACTGCCATCTCCAGCAAGTCATAAATGACTTGGGTCAGCTATGGGAAACCTCTACATTCCTAAATAATTTGGAAATGTAGAAAATGACATGAAGGTTTATTACAATATCCACTACTAAAAGGACTTTTATTTGCGAAAGTAAAGGGTGAAGAAGTACCTGAAGGCTCGAACAGGTGTGGAAACTAGGTATGCATCTCACTCTCGATCTCCCAAGTAGCCTTCTCAACTAGACAGTGCCTCTGCTGAACCTTAACCACTTGATTCTCTCTAGAGCGCAACCGCCTGACATCTCTAGCTAAAATAAGGATTGGCTCCTCCACGAATGTCAACCTCTCGTCCAACTGAACTATGACCCACCAAAGTACATGTGACTCATTCGGGATGTAACACCACAGTATGGAGACATGGAAAACTATATGAACAGCTGAGAAGTCTAGGGGAAAGGCCAATTCATAAGCTATCTCCCCAACCATCTGAAGTATCTCAAATGGACAAATATACTAGGGGCTGAGCTTACCCTTCCTCCCGAACCTCTTCACGCCATTGATAGGCGATACATGGAGGAAAACTCGGTCATCAACTCCAAACTTCAAGGCACAAAGTCTACGATCAGCGTAACTCTTTTGCCTACTCTTAGCTGCCCTCAACCTATCCTGAATCACCCATACCCTATCCAAGGACTCATAAAGTAAATCAGTACCACGGGGGCTAACCTCTGAAGTCTCAAACCAGCCAATCGGAGACCGATAACACCTACCATATAATACCTCAAATGGGGCCATCTCAATGCTCAAATGGTAGCTATTATTATAAGCGAACTCCGCTAAGGCTAAGTGCTTCTCCTATTGACCTCTAAAGTCCATCATGCAAATGCGGAGCATGTCCTTCAAGACCTGAATTGTCCGCTCCGATTGACCGTCAGTCTAAGGATGGAATACGGTGCTAAGATCAACCTGAGTGACCAACTCTTCTTGTAAAGTCCTTCAAAATCTAAAAGTGAACACTGAGCCTCTATCTGAAATAATAGACACTGGCACTCCATAATGGCAAACTTCTCACGAACATAGATGTAGGCTAACCTCTCGGCACTGAAGGAAATCTGAATCAGGATGAAATGAGCCAATTTGGTTAACAGATCTACTATGACCCAAATACTATCGGAACCTCGGGAAGTACAAGGCAAAATACTCACAAAGTCCATAGTAATGCGCTCCCATTTCCATTCAGGAATGGGTAGCCTCTGAAGGAATCCACCCGATCGCTGATGCTCAGCCTTTACCTGCTGACAACATAGGCAATGAGCTGCAGATATAATATCTCTTTTCATGCCACTCCACCAATAAAGCTATCTCAAGTCTCTATACATCTTGGCTGTCCCAGGGTGAATAGAATATCTAGATCTATGAGCCTCCCACAATATTAACTGAATAAAGCCTCCAACCCTCAAAACACAAATGCGGCCATCAAATCTCAGAATGCCTTTTGAATCTAGGGTAGCCCGACTAGACCCGCTTCTTAGAATCTGATCACCGAGGCCACAAAATCTACTATCCTTAAACTGGCAACTTCGAATCTGTTCAAATAAGGTGGAACTAGCCTCAAAAATCGCAAGGATTTTCCTAGAGTCTGAAATATCGAGTCGAACCATCAAGTTGGCCAAGAATTGAACGTCCAAAGGCAATGGCCTCTCTGAAGCTGAAATAGAAGCCAAGCTGCCCATACTCACTACCTTTCGGCTCAAGGCATCCGCTACCACATTCGCCTTGCCCGGATATATAGAATCGAGATATCATAGTCTTTCATCAAATCAATCCATCTGTACTGTCTAGAATTAAGCTCCCTCTGAGTCATAAGGTGCTAAAGACTATGATGGTTAGTGAAGGTCTCGCAATGAACACTATACAAGTAATGCCTCCAAATCTTAAGTGCGAAAACTACCGCTGCTAACTCCAAGTCATGGGTGGGGTAGTTGCGCTCATGAACCTTAAACTGCCTCAACGCATAAGCAATAACTCAGCCCTGCTACATTAGTATGCAACCCAAACCAATACCAGAAGCATTACAATAAATTGTATACCCCTCGCCCTCAATAAGAAGAGTTAATATAGGAGCTGAAGTGAGCATCTCCTTGAGTTTCCAAAAGCTTGACTAACACTCAAAGAACCACTGAAAAGGAACCTCTTTCCTAGTCAACCTAGTTATAGGCGCGGCAATAGAAGCAAAATCACGAATAGCCTTTATCTTTGTTAGATCCTCCATAATCCCATCCTTAGATACCACATATCCTAGGAATGTAACCAAATCGAGCCAAAACTCACACTTTGAGAATTTGGCATAAAGCCTGTGATCTCTTAAAGTCTGAAGCACAATACTCAAATATCGCTCGTGTTTCTTCTTACACCCCGAATACACCAATATGTCATCAATAAACACAATCATGAAGGAGTTCAAATATGGCCTGAAAACACGGTTCATCAAATCCATAAACGTTGAGGGGGCATTGGTCAACCCAAAAGACATCATAGGAACTCATAATGGCCATATCGATTCCTGAAGGCTGTCCTAGGGATGTCCTCTGCCCGAATCCTCAACTGATGATATTTGGATCTCAAGTCAATCTTAGAGAAAATTTCTACACCCTGAAGCTAGTCAAATAAATCATCAATGCAAGGCATAGGGCACTTATTCTTCACGGTCACCCTGTTCAGCTGCCTATAGTCAATAGACATACGCATAAAACCATTATTTTTCCTCATGAACAAGACAGGAGAACCCCAAGGCGATATGCTCGGTCTAATAAAACCCTTACCCAAAAAATCCTAGAGCTGAGAATACAACTCCCTAAGCTCAATAGGAGCTATACGGTAAGGAGCCATAGAAATAAGTTGGGTGCTCGGCTTAAGATCAATAGCAAACTCAATATCAAGCTCAGGAGGATGGCCAGGCAGATCGGTAGAGAACATATCAGAAAACTCACGGAAAATAGGAACATAATCAAGCGAGGGACTCTCCATGCGGACATCACGGATATAAGCAAGATAAGACTTGCAACCCCTCGACACCAATCTCCTAGCCCGAACATAAGAAATAATCCTCGTCAGTGCGAGGCTAACAGAACCCTACCATATAACCAAGGGAATACGAGGCATAGCTAAGGTAATGGTCTTGCCAAAGCAATCCAAGACCGTATGATAAGGGGATACCCAGTCCATGCCTAGAATCACATCAAAGTCCACCATATCTAACACAATAAGATCAGGCCGAGTATCAAACTCTCGAACGGTCATAACACATGATTTATAAACCCGATGCACTACTAAAGAATCACCCATGGGAGTGGATACATGCAATGGCAGAGATAAAGGCTCCCAAGATAACTCTAACCGTGGTGCATAATAAGTAGAAACATATGAGTATGTGGATCTCTGATTAAATAAAGCTATAGCTAGCATACAACATACTGAGATCGTACCTATAATAATAGCATTCGAAGACTCTACCTCTGGCCTACCAGGTACAACATATAAATGACCTTGCCCTCCACCTAGCTGGGCATCTGACCTACCACCCATCTTACCTGCTTGAGAACCTCCTCGAGAATCCTGGGGACCACCCCTGCGACCTTGAGCACCACCTCTACCTAGAGGCGACACTGATCTGATCTGCTAAACACTCTGTGATGCAGGCTGAATCATCCCACACTGGGGACACTCCATAGTGAAATGACCAATCACTCCACAAGTGTAGTAAGGCCCAGAAAGACCACTCTATCTAGAAGGTCCGAATGACCCAAAATAGTCACCTAGACTAGAAAACCCAAAATGTGCACCTCTCAGAGACTGGCCGCTGCTCGGGCCATGGTAATCACTGAAGCTGGACTGACCTCCATTAGTAATTCGAAGTACTGCCCAAACGGGCCTACTAGAATGACCCAGGGGCTAGAAAGACTGACGTGGAGGGTACCTACCCTAAGAAACGCTTTCTCTTAACTGTGAGCTTCTATGGCTCCCACTGAAACTGCCCTGATGGCGTGGTCTCTTATCGCTGCCCCCTTGGGCCTCAGAATGCATCTTCTCCATAGTATGGGCATAGTAAAAAATCTCAACGAAAGACCTACCAGCAACAACCAAACTCTGAGTAGCAATGAGAAGAGAAAGTCTCAACCCCCTAACATAACATCGAATACGCTCATACTCGGTAGGAAAGATCTAAGTAGCATGTCTGGCCAACTCATGAAACCGTGCCTCATACTCGAGAACTATCATAAAACCCTGCAGTAAATCTGTGAACTAATCTCTCAGGTGCTCATGAAGACTGCGAGTCATATACTTCTTAAAGAAGGCCTCAAAGAACTGAGTCCATGTCATAGGGGAAGATCCAGCTGGCCTGGAATATGGATAACCCTCCACCAATGTCTAGCTGCCAAGTCCAACTAAAAAGTGGTATAGTCAACCCCATGAGCCTTAACTAGGCCTAAATTACGGAACCTATCCTTGCAATCAGTCAAGAACTCAAATGCATCCTTGCCCGGAGCCCTTGTAAACCTCGTTGGAGTCAATTTCAGAATCTACCGAACATCTTCTGCTCCTCAACAGACATAGCATGCTGGGCGGCTATCGGCTGAGCAACTACAGGTGCCGGAGGGATCTAAACTCTGGGAGCCGCAGCTATAGGCTGCGCCTTTACACTTGCACTACTTTGATCTGCAGACTGTGCACCATCATACGGTGCACCATTAACTAATCCCAATAATTGGACCAAGGCATCTCTGAGCAATGAAGAAGAAATAAACCCCGGTGGCGCCTGGGCTGCCCCCTAGCCCACCAATGGCTGAGGTGATAGAAACTCTGGCTTGGGAGCAATCGCAGGATCTGGTGATGGCTCTCTATCCTGACCCCTAGCTGGGGCTGCAACTCTAGCCTGGCCTCGACCTCTAGGTTGGCCACATCCTCTGACGGGTGCCCTAGTCGCAGGCTCGGGATCCTTGTCGCCTGTCATAGTGGTGCGCGTCCTGACCATCTACGAAAGGGTGAAACCATGAGAACCTTAGAGACCAACACAGACTTAACGCATGAGACAAATATAAAAAGTGAAGTCATCTGAAGAATGTCCTATAGCCTCCTGAAGATAAGACACGAACGTCATCATTCCAATCCGTGGGACTCTACTAGACACTTGCTTTTGTACCAATAATACTAGTGAACCTAGGCTCTGATACCAATTTTTCAAGACCCATTTTCAGAGTCATGATGACACTTACTATAACTCTTTTGTAGGTAAACCAAATCATAGCCCAGAAAGATAAGTAATGGGCTAAAATGCGGAAGACAAGATAAAAATTAGGGAATAAACATAAAATAAGATCGAAGGCTATATAAATATGAATATGATCCTAAAATACCAAATAGAAAAGAAGAAGAACAAAAGAAGCATCCCACTACCTGGTAAGGTCAGTACAAGAGCTACTAATCAAAAGAATAAGAGTACTAGCAGTATCAATATATAGGTAGTCTCGAATGTGAAGACTATCCAAAATCAAGGAAGGAGAGGGGATCAGCTTCGGCTCTGAAAGCTTACCCTATCTCCAGATGCTATAAGCAAGCTAGAAGGAGTATCAACGACGACAGATAGTACTCGGATCTACACCAGAAAAGGACGCAAAAGTCCAGTATGAGTACCAAAATAATGGGTACTCAGTAGGCATCATCGGTTGACTGAGCTAAATCATAATAAAAGCATAATAAAATGCTAGAATGTAAGCTAAGTCATAGAGAAAGGCGAAAACCTGAGATCATCCTCCAACACAGAAAAATAAATAGTTAAACACGTGATACCAAAAATTAAAGAAAGCTAATTATAACCTAACTAGGCCCCCATAAACCTAGAAGGTGTAAACAAGAGAAGACTAACCCAAACGAGCCCACATTAGCCCCATGGATACTATCAAGAGGAGATCATTATACACTAAGCATGATATAACCAACTAATAATCCAATATCCGTGAAACAATTGTATTATGCAATACTAGACTCGAATCGGATTTGCAATGTCATAGATGAACCATAAAGTGTCGGGCTCGAACTGGTCTTTAACACCATAACCATATCATAAATGCCAGACTCGAACCAGTCTTTAACACCATAACCATATCATAGATGCCAAATTCAAGACGATCTTTAACACCATAACCATATCATAGATGCAGGACTCGAACCGGTCTTAATGTACCATAATTAAATAGTAGAAGGCTGGACTTGAACCGATATAATAGAGTAAAGTCACAATAACTAGTCTAGCCCCAAACTAGGTGAATACTATATAGCCTAAGGTTCAAGAATAACTATAATGTTGCGAACAAAGGCCTCCTAAGTCTTCAAGGATCTAAAAGAGATTACACAATCTAAAAGAGGGTCGGCGGGGCCTACTTCTAAACCCGAAAGTCCATACTAAGGTGATTACTACCCAAAAAGTCTCCAAAACTCCACTACAAGTTATTACCTAAGTCTAAATAAATCCTAAAAGCATTATTTGACATAAAGGAATGGTAAATGGGTCGATTCTACCCTTGAAACGGCTCATAAATCGACCAAATAAATCAAACTTCACTAACTAAGCGACCAAGCCGTAATTCCCTACCCAAAACTGGCACAATATCATACTAATACTATATTAAAGTTCAATCTATAAGTAAGGTAAGCCTAGCCTACCTGGATGCCGAAGAATGCTCGATAAAGTTTGCTAAATTAGGGCTTTTCCCTCCGAAATGCCTCTGCATGATGCCACGCTATCAAAAGAACAATCTACTCAATAATATGAGAATAATGATACCATATTGTATATAAATGATTTGGGTCCAAAATTGAGCTAGAAATCCCATGTGGGGCTGCTTATGGAATCATAAATTTGAAATCGTCAAAACGTCCCTCAAGGCTCAAGGATCCTTTACCCTAAAGAATGGGTAAATTCCAAGCTCCAAAACATCCAAAAAAACCCATAAATGAATTAGGGATTTAAACCTAAAACGAAGAATTTATTGAGAAATTAGATGGGACTTACAAGGATTAAGACGAGGAAAATGGCTTTGACGAAGTTTCCAACCTCTCTTAATCACCCAAGAATCGCCTACCCTCTCTCACTATCTCTCAACGGCTTTAATGCACTCAACACTTAGAGAAAATAAGAGAAAAATGGGTGA
The DNA here is from genome assembly GCA_031232105.1 of Capsicum rhomboideum. Classification (NCBI taxonomy): domain Eukaryota; kingdom Viridiplantae; phylum Streptophyta; class Magnoliopsida; order Solanales; family Solanaceae; genus Capsicum; species Capsicum rhomboideum. The sequence continues at coordinate 147,459,462 of CP124714.1, read as the reverse complement.
AAAGGGATTAAATGCACTGCAGGTACCGCTAAAGAGGCCACTCGACCTCTTAAGCGGCAACCCACCACTTGAGCGGTCCGAAGACCTGGGCTAACCACCGCTAAAGCAGACAGGTGACGCTTAAGAGTACCCCACTAAATCAGTAGGGCCTCCACTTAAACGAACTCGCGATCTCACAACCCGAAATCCCATTCGGGCCGGACTGGCACCCGAAGCCGAAATGGCCCGAGAGAACCAATCTTTGCTCCTATTCACTCGCAAGCATATGTTAGTATGAATCTTATTATACTTCATGCAACTAGGCGAAAGCCATGGAAAACTCGTAAAATATGTGAAACTTGGCCGTTAGGGCCATCAAGTCAAACAAAATACACATCTCTTACATTCACCTTCCCATATATGTCTACAAAGCCTCTAACCGATACATGAACACAACAACCTGTAGTCGGGACAAGTCCCCGCTTTATACAATAATTACAAAACCAAAACAATACACACATGTGACTCGGAAAGCCCCGAACCAACTGGGAGCTCACCAATGATCCGCGGATGACTCGTAGCCTATTGTGGAGGTCTACTAACACCTGTGCCTGCAACAAATAAAGTAAGTTCCCCAAAAGGGGTCAGTACGAAGAATGTACTGAGTATGCAAGGCTATAAGAAACTTCATGAAACTTAAACACTTCAATGAACTTGATTTCAGGAGAAAATTCAATGTGGATCAATCATCGTTTAATATGTGTGGGATTATGTACCTTAGGTTCATTACCTTTCCTTTTTACTTTATGTCCATTACCATCAATATTCATAACCGTCAATAGATAATCGTCAGTAATGTATAACCGTTAATATGCAACCGTCAATATATATATATATATATATAGCAGGTTCGGCCCTTAGGGCTACCCCCTGTCAGGTTCGGCATCAAGTTAGGCTTTTACCCCACTGAGCTTCCCCCCTGCCATCACTCGGAAATCAGTAAAGCAGGTTCGGCATCAAGTTTGGCTTTTGCTTCACTGAGCTTTCCCCCTGATCCAGCAATATCGGGATCGGCTTGAGTTAGGCTTGCGCCCCCACAAAGCTATCACCCATACTCAATAAGTATAAAGAAAATATAAAGTAACCATAAGGAAAATTATAAAATAACCATGAGGAAAATATAAAGTCACCATACGGGAAAATATAAAGTAACCATAAGGAAAATATAAAGTCACCATACGGGAATTACTTCTTTCATTACTTCATTGGATTACTTCTCTCTTTTACTTTTATGAGATTGATACATTGGGGATCATAGCCTTCCATTCTTTTATATTCATGAGATTGGTACTTGGTAGTAATTATAACATTATGGAAGCTTTGGAATTTCGATCAATGATTAAGAGACGTTTGAGTCATGATTGGTCCATGATTAAGAAGCATGAGAGTAATAACATATGACAACCTGAAATGAGATACCTTTTAACATTTCGGAATGGAACAAGGACAATGACAACATGAACAATATGCTGCAGGAGGATACGAAAAGAGTAACCTTACATACCTTCACTTCCAAGTATGAATACACAAGCCTATGTATGAACACAATAGTCCAGCTTCTTCCTTACGTTTCACTCTACAATACAAGTTCATAACGAAGCTCAAGTCAACCATTAACCATGTTACAAGTGCATAAAACGACAATGGATTACATGACTACCATATAACATCATTTCGCCCTCTTATATTACCATTATTGCATCACCAAACCAACAATACCATAACATGTCACACATCGACCAAGGCATCACAAACCAATAACATTTCACACCAACTTTACCCTTTATACTCCCATATTAACACTGCGTCACAATTACTCCTTCAAGTCATCTCAATACCTTCCGTAACAACATATGAAAAACAATCCATAATTGATAACATCAAAAATACCTTCGGGATACTACTTTAAAGTCATTCAAAAGGTACCACAAGTTGATAATTGCAACCATGAAGGGTATAGGGGTTTTGGGGGGTCAAAGGGATGCAAAAACAATAAATTCGGAGTTTTGGGACGATCCGCTAAGCCACCTGCACCCAAAGGTGTATGAACTACGTCTGCAGGTGCCCTTTGTCAGTAGCCAGAGGCACCTGCGTTGGCACCTGCGCCCGCAGTCTCCTTTCAAGTTACAAGGCAAAACCCTTTACCGATTTAGCAAAACTAGACTATTTTACACATAGTGAATTTCTCAATTCTTTATAAACATAACCAACATCATCTACACCATATACCATGCATATCATATATTAAACCATGAGAATAAATACTTACTAAATCTTGGAAATGGATGATCTTGTTCAAAGGAATAAAGGCTTAGGGTTTGAAAGAGAAGATAAGAATGTTTTCTTGAAAATTCTAGAATATGGCATGTGTAGTTGTGTGATTAAAATCTGATTTTTGGGGCCTTTATATAGACCCACAAAGTCATTCTTAGTCCCTCTTGGTCAAAGATAACATGCTCACTTGATCCATTTTATGAATGGGTCATTTTTCCCATTTGTGGGCCATGTCTTTATATGATTTTTGGGCTTCATTTGAACCCAATTCATTAGTCTAAATTCAGCCCATCACCTTTAATGCATAATTCTTCAAACATATCATGTCTACATGATTCCATAAATGTTAAGGCAACCACATAGGGTCGAAAAGGTACGGGGTGTTACATTCTTCCACCCTTAGAAATATTCTTCCTCGAATGTTAATGACATCGTCTCATGTACAACAAATGCATATTTACGTTATACATATACAGTCATAGATACTTATGGATACTTACTTGTTATTACTCCAATTCCACACCTTAAACTTTTTCTCCCGTTTGAAACCATTACGGGTACTTCGACTTTATCATTGCTTTGGTTCCTCACGTGCTTTATTCTACTTGTCGATTCCTACACCGTACCTTTATGGAAACTACATTCTTTATTTCTTAATCTTTTCATTTATCCCTCTAGAATAGCAATATATATCTCTTCATAAGTGACATCCCTCATAGCTTGTACATTCAATAAAAATAATGGATCTCGGCATATGACTTGTTTTAGCTTGTAGCTACTGTCGTACCACCTTAACCTTCTCTACAGCTTAGTGAACAAAATCTAGCCCAAAGTAAGACAGTTCCACTTGGCTTAAATCACCCAATTGATGATTTAAACTTTCTTCTATATAAACCTTCGTAAGATACCATTTTGATACTTGAATAATAGCTATTATTATAAGCACATTCAATAAGGGGTAGATGATCATCCCAACTACCATTTAAATAAATCATACAGGATCGTAGTCTACCTTCAAATATTTATGTAGTACGTTCTGCCTAAAGATACATCGCAAAATTGTGTGATCAGTATATCAATGTGAACCCCATACAAATAGTGGCGCCATGTATGTATATAGTTTGTTTTCTCAAGCAACTCTCACATATGCTAACTCCGTATCATGTGTTGGCTAATTCCTCTCGGTGGTCACAACTATCTTGAGGCATAAGCTACTACGTTACCATGCTGCATCAATACATACCCAAGAATGGCTTGACGTCTTATTATTTTTCCAACTCTTACCTGATGATATCCCGATCTCAAGTTAACCTGTGAGAAACATTTGACACCCTATAATTTGTCAAATAAATCATCAGTTTTGGGGAGGGAATATTTATCCTCGATTGTCACCGTATTCAGTTGTCAATAATCCAGGCACACTCTTTAACGTGCCGGCTTTCTTCCGTACACATCATTCTGGTGCATCCCAAGAGGACATATTAGACCTTATAAATCCCCGTGGATATCATTTTCCTTGCTGTAAGATGTGAAATAAATTTACCCCTCGATATGCCAATACTCCTCCTCCATTCAAGGACGGTCTTTTGTAGGAAATGAAAATGGACTTTCTTAGCTCGGCAGTCCACCGTAGCATGCTCAAAAATAGGTTCTATTCAGCTACAATATACTTTCGTCACTATAGTAGATTCATCAACAGGGGTCAATACTCCAGATGGTCTAACTAATAACTCTGATGTTCTTTCAATTTTGTAGCGGTCAATGGAGTAACATATGATACTATAGAACCCAGATCAATCAATGCGTAGGTATATACATTATGAAAAAAACAACAGATAATGTACCTGTAGTTACATCAGGATAGGCCTCCACATTCTGCTGACCTGCTAGAGCATAAGTACGGTCCTGTATTCCACTAAAACTGGTTGCTCCTCTAGTACCGTTACCATGACCAATCGGCTGCATATCTTGTCCTAAGTAAGGAACCAATGATGACGGTGCAACGGTTGATCCCGTAGGTCGCATTATAATGCCCGTGCCCCTTCTTGGGCAATCTCTTATCATGTGCCCGGACATACCGTATCAAAAGTAAATATTGGTCCCAAACCGGCATTCCTTTAAATGAAGCTTTCCACAGTGTGGACACGGCTGACGAGGAAACCCCGATTGGTTCATACTTTCTTGCTCTTAATACCCCACTGGTTGTGAACCTCAAATTCCACTACTTTGCCCATCGTGACTGCCTCTAGACCCTTGAAACTAGGGTTGAGTGCCTACTATAGGATACGAGAGTGATGGTCTCGGAGGTCTATTAAAAATTTGAGGCCCAAATTCTCCTTGGGACACCATATATTGTTTCATAGGTCTAGCTTTCTTTGATGGCCCCCCTTCAGCTTTGTGATGATTTCTTCTGTTCCTCTGATCTTCCATCTTTTGTGCAAAAGCCTGTATTCTGGCTATATCCATATCTCTATTCAGAGCAACAATGGTACAGTCTCTGACCAATGATGGATCCAATCGATCCACATACCGATGAACTCTATCACCCATAGTGGCTACCATATGGGGAGAATATCTGGCCAAAGAATTAAATCGAAGACTATACTCCTGGACGCTCATATTCCTTTGACGAAGATTTAAAAACTGGTCTGCGCATGCCTCCCGAATCTCATATGGAAGGTAGTGATCTAGGAATGCGATTTGAAATTCTTCCCAGCTAGCCGGGGGTGCACCAACACCCCTAGCTCATTTCCAATATTCATACCATAATATCGCCTTCCCTTTCAATCTATACGCCGCGAGTTCAATTGTTTCTGCACCAAATGTGTGCATGACATCCAAAGCCCTTTTTATTTGATCGATAAAATCTTGTGGGTCCTCATTAAGATCCGATCCGGTGAATATAGGAGGGTCTAGTTTCAGGAAATCCTGCGTCCTTCGACTAACTGCCCTAGCCTCACAGTCATTACTTGTCATTGGACCAACTTGTCCTTGATTTTGTGCTGTAATTAGCTGAATCAACATATATACTGCATTTCTTAAATACTGGTCAGTGACATTAACAGGTGGCTCAACAGGTTCTTCTCTCCTTCTCGGCTCTTCTGGAGCTGGAAAAGTAGAAGAAGCCCGCGATGCAAACTCACTTTCAACTTCATCTTGCTCAACCCGTTCAGGTGGTAAGTTACTAGTTCCTTCTCCGCCAATACTGTCTAGCTTCTTAGTCTTACCCTTGCCTCTTCTTGTAATCGGCATTTCTTACTATACCAAAGAAAAACAATTCCCATGGTCAGATACAATTCAACTTACAACACTGGCTCTATTGCACGATCTTGAAGTGAAGAAAAGAAACAACATCCTAAATGTCCCATAGCCTCCTACTTATAAATGTGGTGCACAACACATCGATAAGTAAGACTCTACTCAGACACGGCTTTGTATACACCCTTAGAACGACCTGCTCTGATACCACTTTTGTCACAACCCAAAATCCCATTTGGGCCGGACTGGCACCCGAAGCCGATATGGCCCGAGAGAACCAATCTTTGCTCCTATTCACTCGCAGGAATATATTAGTATGAATCTTATTATACTTCATGCAACTAGGCGAAAGCCATGGAAAACTCATAAAATATGTGAAACTTGGCCGTTAGGGCCATCAAGTCAAACAGAATACACATCTCTTACATTCACCTTCCCACATATGTCTACAAAGCCTCTAACCGATACATGAAAACAACAACCTGTAGTCGGGACAAGTCCCCACTTTATACAATAATTACAAAACCAAAACAATACACACATGTGACTTGAAAACCCCCGAACCAACTAGGAGCTCACCAATGATCCGCGGATGACTCGTAGCCTATTGTGGAGGTCTACTAACACCTGTGCCTGCAACAAATAAAGTAAGTTCCCCAAAAGGGGTCAGTACGAAGAATGTACTGAGTATGTAAGGCTATAAGAAACTTCATGAAACTTAAATACTTCAATGAACTTGATTTCAGGAGAATATTCAATGTGGATCAATCATCGTTTAGTATGTGTGGGATTATGTACCTTACGTTCATTACCTTTCCTTTTTCCTTTATGTCCATTACCATCAATATTCATAACCATCAATAGATAATCGTCAGTAATGTATAACCGTTAATATGCAACCGTCAATATGCAATGCAACCGTCAATATGCAATGCAACCGTCAATATGCAACCGTCAATATATATATATATATATATATATATATATATATATAGCAGGTTCGGCCCTTAGGGCTACCCCTGTCAGGTTCGGCATCAAGTTAGGCTTTTGCCCCACTGAGCTTCTCCCCTGCCATCACTTGGAAATCAGTGAAGCAGGTTCGGCATCAAGTTTGGCTTTTGCTTCACTGAGCTTTCCCCCTGATCCAGCAATATCGGGATCGGCTTGAGTTAGGCTTGCGCCCCACAAAGCTATCACCCGTACTCAATAAGTATAAAGAAAATATAAAGTAACCATAAGGAAAATTATAAAGTAACCATGAGGAAAATATAAAGTCACCATACGGGAAAATATAAAGTAACCATAAGGAAAATATAAAGTCACCATACGGGAATTACTTCTTTCATTACTTCATTGGATTACTTCTCTCTTTTACTTTTATGAGATTGATACATTGGGGATCATAGCCTTCCATTCTTTTATATTCATGAGATTGGTACTTGGTAGTAATTATAACATTATGGAAGCTTTGGAATTTCGATCAATGATTAAGAGATGTTTGAGTCATGATTGGTCCATGATTAAGAAACATGAGAGTAATAACATATGACAACCTGAAATGAGATACCTTTTAACATTTCGGAATAGAACAAGGATAATGACAACATGAACAATATGCTGCAGGAGGATACGAAAAGAGTAACCTTACATACCTTCACTTCCAAGTATGAATACACAAGCCTATGTATGAACACAATAGTCCAGTTTCTTCCTTACGTTTCACTCTACAATACAAGTTCATAACGAAGCTCAAGTCAACCATTAACCACGTTACAAGTGCATAAAACGACAATGGATTACATGACTACCATATAATATCATTTCGCCCTCTTATATTACCATTATTGCATCACCAAACCAACAATACCATAACATGTCACACATCGACCAAGGCATCACAAACCAATAACATTTCACACCAACTTTACCCTTTATACTCCCATATTAACACTGCGTCACAATTACTCCTTCAAGTCATCTCAATACCTTCCGTAACAACACATGAAAAACAATCCATAATTGATAACATCAAAAATACCTTCGGGATACTCCTTTAAAGTCATTCAAAAGGTATCACAAGTTGATAATTGCATCCATGAAGGGTATAGGGGTTTCGGGGGGTCAAAGGGATGCAAAAACAATAAATTCGGAGTTATGGGCCGATCCGCTAAGCCACCTGCGCCTGTAGGTGGCTGACCTACATCCGCAGGTGCCCTTTTTCAGTATCTAGAGGCACCTGTGTTGGCACCTGCGCCCGCAGGTGCTCCAGTCTCGAGGGCGGATGCCCGTTTCAGCCTCTGGGGGTCATTTTAGGGTCCTTTTTTGCCATGAATGATCCATGATCATAATTAAACTTCTCATAACATATTTTATATCATATTATATGACAAATAACATCCATGGCTTCACAACGCACATAAACATCACCAAACTACATGTTTCTTTCGATACGTCACCAATTCCATGCCCAATTTCGAAATAAAAATTCCAATCATTATGTACAAGGATAAAACAAGTTGAGGCTATAATTATATCTCACATGTCAATATTAAATCCATCAAGTACAATTTCTTCAAGATCACAAGTCTCCTTTCAAGTTACAAGGCAAAACCCTTTACCGATTTAGCAAAACTAGCCTATTTTACACATAGTGAATTTCTCAATACTTTATCAACATAACCAACATCATCTACACCATATACCATGCATATCATATATTAAACCATGAGAATAAATACTTACCAAAGCTTGGAAATGGATGATCTTGTTCAAAGGAATAAAGGCTTAGGGTTTGAAAGAGAAGATAAGAATGTTTTCTTGAAAATTCTAGAATATGGCATATGTAGTTGTGTGATTAAAATCTGATTTTTGGGCCTTTATATAGACCCACAAAGTCATTCTTAGTCCGTCTTGGTCAAAGATAACATGCTCACTTGATCCATTTTATGAATGGGTCATTTTTCCCATTTGTGGGCCATGTCTTTATATGATTTTTGGGCCTCATTTGAGCCCAATTCATTAGGCTAAATTCAGCCCATCACCTTTAATGCATAATTCTTCAAACATATCATGTCTGCATGATTCCATAAATGTTAAGGCAACCACATAGGGTCGAAAAGGTACGGGGTGTTACACGCGAGTCCATTGCCCAGCTGCTAAAGTGGTCCCCATGCGGCTAAAGCGGCTTTCACTTAAGTGGCCAAATGCCCACTTAAGCGGTTGCACCAGCTGAAGTAGCATCAACACTTGAAAATATTTTATCAAGTTTCCAATGTACCCTCGGGATTCATTCAGAATCCCGTGAACGCAAACGAACTATGCTACCATATCAAATTAGATATTTCGGACTCAATGGTGCCATCAAAATCTCCATCTGGGGGTGTTTTGACAAAAAAGTGGATCCCACACCCAAATGACAGTTTTCATCACTTTCCACTCAATAGCCCAAAATGAGTATGGAAGCCTCGGGACCCAGACCAAGGTTCTCCTTAGCCTAAAATTGATGTTTTAGAGATGATGGAACTGTCAGAATTGGTATACAAGGTCATCTACCTGAAGTTTAGGCCTGATAGCCAAATTTGAACAACGAAGACTTCAAAACAGGGAATTGGCTCTAAAAACCAAACGAACTGCCTGGTAACCGAGCTGTCAGCTCCAACAAGTCATAAATGACTTGGGGCAACTATGGGAAAGCTCTAAATTCTGAAATAATATGGAAATGCAGAAAATGACCTAGAGGGTCATTACACAATCTAAGGCATGAATCAAGCAACCAACTCCAATTCTAAATCTACCCTTCTTTTGCCTTTCCAAACCTGCTATCTACTCTGAACCACGTAAAATGTCATCTGAGTCCTATCCACATATTCACATCACACTATCCTCGAAAGACTAGAGCTGATATATTATAAATCCATGTGGACTAGCATATGAACAATGCAAAATAAGGTCTACCTGGATACTCAAATGGAGATGACCAAAGCTTGTGATCCCTAGCCAATGTTACAACTGGTCCAAATAACCCTCGAAAATAATAATCATAAATCCTAAGCAAAATCTCTCAAAGTTAAAACGATCCACTCCAGGATGCCCCACCGACTATGGGTGAAACCATGCTAAGGCCAACTTAAGCACATTTCTTCCACTGAGTAGACATACAAAATTTCTAATAAAAACTGAGAGTTCAAGGCCAAAAGTAGTAGAGACCAAAATTGTGTGCCAACGGACTATCCTCCGAGCATTTATCAAGCACCGTCTACCTGGACTGAAGAAAACTGAGCCGATAGGCAATGAGTAGGCTTAGTCAGCCTTTATATAAGTACTCAACTGAATCAAATCTGGAAATATGGGTTGCACCTAAGCTCTATAACTTAAAGCCAAAATCTCAACACCGAAGCTGAATCGCTCGATCTCGACTACCCAAACCGATCCCATTAACGAAAAAGCATCCACAACCCAAATCAATCTCACTACTAAAAATCAAGCACATATCCCACAATTTCTGCAAGGGCTAAAACTGACATGTCACCGAAGAACATAATCACGACTGAGGAAAACTGCATGCTATAGATACGAGCAATCAAATCCACTTTTGCTGAGAGCATGACACATCAGGCATAACCAAGAACTTACCAGTGCTACAAATAAAACTAGTGATAGTAAAAACTCGAGCAACTCAAGGAAATACAAGCATAGCCTGAATTTGGCCAATCTATGACTCGATCTTTGACCACAAATACCCATAGGTACATATCGTCAAGCAGAACTACTCCACGAAACCACAATAGGCCGAACAAATACCAAGATGAGAATTTTCTAAATTCTCCCAATTACACCAACATTAACTTGGCTGAACCATGAACCACATCACAGGAAGAACGGAGTGCCCAACTCACTATTAATATCATGATCAAAAGAACAACCGAGTGATGAATCAGAAAAATCAGAATACAAACCTCTAACTTATCATCAATAAAAATGGGCTATAGAAGAAAAATGCCCATGCTAAAATCCCAACAAAGCCATGGAAGGCCAAACTTACCTTCACTTCACAATCCATTCTATAACCGACCTTGTTAATAGAAAAAAAAGGCCAACCAACCAAGGTAGCTGTCTAAACCAATGAAATAACATCGCAAGGAAGGGGAAACACTAACTAGATAATGCTAGTCTACCATCTATCAAGAAAGAATCAATAAATGTTAAAATAATGACTATGATATCAACAACATAAGATGCAAGTGGTACGAAAAATGAAAATCAACAAAATTACCACTCTAGGGCCATAACAAAGCCAATATGACAAAGGAAATGGGACTCGAACCCAAATGCTACACCCCCAAGGAACCCATAATGGGGGGGGGGGGTATTCATATAAGCATCAATCTACACCAAGACATAAAATAATCAATATAGAAATGTCAAGGCATGTAAACACCGATGGGTATGAAAACCCCCAACTCAACTCAAATAGAAACTAAAGGATAGAAAATCAAAAACACACTTATCACGGTGGAAAATTCAAAGCTAATGCTCTGACCTGCCCAAAGCATTACAAATCTGAATGGGTCCAAACCCGGACTAAGTGTCTGAATGAGCAACTGAGGCGCTAAGTGCTCTACCTCTAACCAAAAATACCACAACTCTACAAAACTGATTTGGCAGCACTGACTGTCCAATAATCCTATTCCGGGGACACTCTCTAGACCAATGATCGGTCTCTCTGTAGTCGTAACAAAACTCTAAATCCCTAACCTGGCAAGAAACACGAGCTGTCCCCAACTAGCTGACCAACTCATGCATGGGGCATCCCCTAGACCAAATGCCAATCTTACCACAATCAAAACATACCCCAGGGACTCTCTGATGTACTATACCTTCTAATCTAAAATAACCTCCACGTCCTGACAACCAAGACTGAATAACCCGTATTGCCTGACCAGACTCTATCTACTGAGACCACCATGATCTATCTAAGATCTACCTATACTCTTAGGTGCTAACTGTATGGATCTGATAGGCTGAAAGTAATGCTGACCTCTGCTGGAAGGATTTCTACCTCCGGACCGAATACCACTAACACTGAACTGTTGAAATATCCTCTTACCACTATTACTATATGTCTTAATACTTGTCATCTCTATGGCCATTGCATGATCGACAACCTGAGAGAAATAAGACCCAGCTGCTACCAAATGCGCTACGCCAAGTGGATTGGTAAAGCTAATATTTTGATAAATCTCTGCACCATCTCATGCTCTGCAGTATATAATATAGATGCCTAACTGGCTCACTCAAGGAACCAATTCTCATTCTCTAAAATTTATAAGGATCCCTACTGAACACCAATAAATCCAACTCTGTCCTGAGAATTACTCGATGTACCGGGCACTACCACAGACTGTGAATTATCAACTAAAAGACTTACAATCCCAATAATGTATCTTGATAAGCTGAGGTAGTCATAAATTCTATCAAAGCTTAGGCTGACCCCAGACCCTCTGACTGATGTTGAAGATCCTCGCTATTAATCACTAACTCCCTAGTCTCTCGCTGAAGTGAAACTCTAGTCACACGTACAGAAGTACTATCTGGATCTATCGATAACCTCGTGCCATCCATCTGGGAAAGAATGGAGTCAAAGAAAGTACTAGAGGTTCATAGAAATACGAACACATAACATAGAGTCAAGAATATAATTTCCTAAGAATGCCCTATAGCCTCCCAAAGATAGGATACAGACGTCTTTGTACCGATCCGCGGGACACTACTAGACACTTGGCTCTTTTACCAACAACACCGATAAACCTAGGTTCTGATACCAATTTTTCACAACCCAATTTCTCATGTCATGATGGCACCTACTCTAACCCACCAGTAGGTAAGCCAACCCATAGTCCGAAATGGCTAGTAACGGACTACCAAGAGAAATAGAGAAAATAGCAGAAATAATATAATAAAAAGGCTAATATCATCCCAAAACCTGGTGGAGCTAGTACAAGAGCGTCTAATACAATAAAAGTACAAGGTAAAGTATAGAATAAATATAAATACAAGTGCAAGTTGTCTCTGATATATACAATAGATATCAGTTTAATTAATGAGAGAGAGAGAGAGTAAAAACAACTCCGATCGTCAGGAGTTCACCCTAAATCTCCAATCCATAGCTTTTTTGCACAATACACATGTCAATGGCGATAACTTTACGATGATCTGCAGGTATATGGTACTTAGTAGACATCGGCCGACTGAGCTCCAAAAATAATGCAAGCATAAATAACATGTAAAGCAGAAATATAAATTGAAGGAAACTATCCAAAAAACTAACATGGTAATGCTAACCGAGCAACAAGGATAAACTGTCCCATCTTAACAGTGTACCAAAGCTAAAGTGCAATACCGTATATCACTAACCAATATACAAATGAAGAGTGAAAAAAGAATATATAGTAGTAATACTGGGCCATAGGATACATGTACAATATGAATAGACAAGGAAAGAAAGGGATATACAGTAATACCATATATATATATATATATATATATATATATATATATACATATATGCATATAAGGCTAAATCACCGGTAACATCCAGGGGAAGTCAACCTAACATCTCAAGGATTGTAATCAAGTAGGGAAGTTAATACTAGCAGAATCAGGGTCACTAACCATAATGTCTAACTGTGAGATAACTATCAATAATGTAATCCACCATAATAAAGAAGGGCATCAGAAATGTACCGCCAATCTCGGGTACCAGTCCATAATCATCCTGCCACAAACAAACCATAATAACCAATAAATAAGTAACTGGCTAGTCCAGACAAACAATACCTATCTGGACCCCCATAAGCCAGGAAGGTTCACGAAAGCACTCAACAAACAGTAACCATAACTTGTACCTATGCAGCCCCATATAATACCGATAGATACAAGTGCCAAACAATTATACTAGTGATAGGCAATGCATATGAATGAATGCAACATAAATTGAAATACCATAACCGATCCAAGTACCATATCGTAACAAGTGTATACACCTCCTCCATCTCAGTAGCTCACAAAGGTAGGACCTACGACGACCATCCTTCTCCGGCACTGTGACATACGAATGAAGGGGAAGATAGGGGATTCAGGATATCCATATACACTTTCCTAGTCCTGAACCAGGACTTCCAATAATCACCGTAATCTATCTACTCTGTCCTGTTTCAGGTATAAATATATATATGTACATATGTAATGAGTACACGGACTTGAACCGTGACTAAAAGAGTGTACATTGTATAATAAGTACATGAACTCGAACCATCACTAAAAAAGTGTAAGTCTGTAAATCTTGCCCGAGATCGACGTCGAGACTATATCAGCATAATAGCATAGAAAAGGTCAAAATCTCTCTTGATCAAAGTAAATAGTAGTGGTAAAAGAGTAGATTAGTAATGGACCGGAATATACCTCGGTCCAATTTCCAAAATATTAGTTCCAAAAGCTCATAATCCAATAAATAAGGTGGTACGATTCCCATTATAAAAGAATCCATTTTAAAAATGAAAAGTGAGAATAATTCCCTTCGTAGAAAATGATAGTAAAATCAAGGTTTCAGTTGGAATCATACCACTAAGTGAGCAAGAATACGCCTAAAAGTATGCATGCCATCATCAGTATCTAAACAATACCACTATAAGCGCCTAAACATCTATAAACTAGAATCATGTCCTCTCAAGGATAGAATACTCACTTGGAGTCCAACTGGTATCGTAACCATGACCTCGAGCCCAATAATACATAATTAATCCTCATCACTCGGAATACCACAACAATTAAGGGCATAAAGCCACTACAAGGATCTAATCGGGGAAATACCACCCAAATCACTAAGTCAAATGGTAAACTTTATACTAACAGATCCATAATGCCAATCTATGACTAAACAAGCCTATGATCAAGGATAGTAGGACTCTAAGGCCATAACAAGTATCCTATGCTAAGGTTTGGGTCATATTTCTACCCCAATTTCCCTAGATAGGCTAAATCGTGATATACTAGTCACATTCCCATACTATAATCCCTACCTAGCTTGTAATCAATACTATACACAATCTCATATAGAAAAGTAGACCAAAGCCTATCTCGATGTTGAATTGTAATTTTTGAATCATCCACAATTCGCTCGTCCTTACTCCACGATCCCAAAATGATGTCATACTATCAAAATACATGGTCCCCTATGTATTCCCAACTTCACTTGGTCGATTCCCATACTTTTCTTGATCTCTCAATGCCATTAATAGCGATTAGGGTTGCACAAAATAAAGAAAATCACAGAAAAGAGGAGTTACATACTGCCAGGGCATTGGCCTTCGTGATTGCGGATGCCAAGGGTTCCGATCATTATGCCTGGTAAAGTTACCCTTCACAAACATAGGCAAACAACCACGATCACAAAGAAGGAATCGAACCGGGTCAAGGCTGACCCACATCTCGAAGGCGAGAGGTGAGGCTTGCGATCGCGAAGTTCAAGAACTTGACCCTTGCCTCATGAACACGAAAAGTAAAACATAGCTGCACTAGATGCTGGAAAACCAGCAAAATGCTAAGTCCGAATGGACTTCGATAGGGGGCTCGGGATTTGTTCAAAATCCCATGCGTGGAAATGAAATATGCTACCATACCTAATTCGACATTTTGGACTCAACGGAACTATCAAAACTTTCATCTGATATTGTTTTGATTAAATATGGGTCCCACACCTAGTTCCATTTTTTATTAAATCTACCCAATAGCCAAAATGATTTTGGAAGCCTCGAGACCTGAACCAAGGGTCCTCCTAGCCTAAAATTAATGTTCTGAAGCTGATGACACTGTCGAAATTCTCATTTGAGATTTTTTACTAAGAGTTTTGGTTCGAGACCGATTCCTTAACAGTAAAAGCTCCAAAACAGGGAAATGAGCCTAAAATCCAAACGAACTATTTGATAACCAAATCGACAGTTCAACAAACTATTTGATAACCAAACCGACAGTTCCAGCAAGTCATAAATGACCTGTAGTCACTGTGGGAAGACTCGATATGCCAAAAAGCACTAAAATTGAGAAAATAACCTGGAGGGTCATTACAGTACCCTTTATTGACAATTATTAGTGTTTTGGTATAATAACTTTCAAATTTTAGGGGATTGTTAGGTTTCGTATTTCCACATTATTACTATTTTGGTTTAGTTATAGAATTGTTGGTTTTATTAATGAAAGATAGATTAATTTCCTAATTTTTGTCTTATTGTTGGATTGAATAATTGAGTTAGATGAATCTACCACCAGGGGTTAGTATGGGTTCCACTCACGGTGGGTTGGGTAATTAGAATTGGTGAGTTTGTATGTGATCGCTAGCAATATAATTTTTCTCAACTAGGAGTCGAGATTGATTCCACAGGGAATGAAGGAGATAGGTTCACCTGTGAGTGTAGTAAGTGATTAAGTATTTGCATATAAGGTTGAAAATAATACAGTAAAGTAAAATGGGGGTTAATTTAAAAGGATTTTGTATTTAAATTATTAATTTTGATGTTGGTTTGTCAAAACGAATGCGATAGGTAGATGTACTTGGGGTTATTCCCTCTTAAGAGTGATTATAAGCGTGGGTAAGTGAAAATGCACCTAAACTACAATTGGTAGTTATGACTAGTCTTGGTCTTAGGTATTGGAGGTAATCTTTCAATCTACCACCCAATTTCATTAGGGTTTCTTTCAAACACCCGTATGTACACACTACCAAGCAACGAATAACCTCAAATTAATTAGTATATTTCTAGCACTAGCTATTAAGTGAGAAGTTCTCAAGTCTTTGTCAACTAAATCTCTCCACTCTTGTCTTCTCTTTCAAGCAAAACAAGAGATTTAAGCATGAATTGAGTTTGCATCCTCAATTCTTGAGTTGAAACATAGAAATTTAGCTAAAATCATAACATTTAATCAATTACAGAGATAAATAAACACTACCCACACAATAATCAACACTCAATAATGCATAACCCCAAGCTTAGGAAATTAGCTACTCATAACAAGAGAAAAATAAAATATACCAATATTATCATTCAAATCTGCCATTGAATCAAAATATTTCCAAAGGAATTCTAAATTCAAAAGCAAGAAATTAGCAATAAGTAATTAAAATTCCAACTAGGGTTTCAATTACAAGCTTTAGCTTCAAAATATAACAAAATATTGGGTTCCAAGCTACCAAAATGGCCTAAATAGCTTCAACAAAAAAGGGCTTCAAAATTATAAAATTGCCACCACATCTAAATCGTCTGACAAAATGTCCATTGCCGAACACTTTGGCGATACGCCAAAGTGAACTAATGTAACTGAATTGAATTTGAACTTGAACTCCATGGGTTGACATCTGTTACTTTTGGCGATGGAACCTGGCTTCACTGATAAATCAGGTGATGCGCTGAATCACATCCTTCATCATTGTTTTGTCAAAAGTTGACATGGCCTGA
Source organism: Capsicum rhomboideum (assembly GCA_031232105.1). NCBI lineage: Eukaryota > Viridiplantae > Streptophyta > Magnoliopsida > Solanales > Solanaceae > Capsicum > Capsicum rhomboideum. The sequence goes on along the minus strand of CP124714.1, from coordinate 147,442,384 downwards.
ACTGTTGGAATTAGCGATGGAATTATCGATTTAGAGATATGCAAAAGGGTTTGGCGATGCACCAATTGTCTCTTGCGATGCTCTTGTGTACTTTTATCTCCAATCTTCCATATTTTTACTTCTTTTTGCTATTTCAACCACTTCTTGGTTTTAACCTTGAAATTAAACCAAATTAACATTAAAATGCATTCAAATTAGCAATGAGGACATGATTTCTTACCATTTTTAGGCCAAGAGAGTTGCAATTTGCTGACCAATCAATGGTTTCTTGAGTGGACCAGATTATATTGTTGTTGATATATTGAGTTCCTTGAGTGAGCCAGTTGATACTATTATTGTTGTAAGGATCCATTAATGGTATGGGCTATTGACCTACTTGAATTGTGTAAATACTTGTTAAAGTCTATTGAAAAGAGTAATTGTGGTAGGGTTGAGGTTATTGTTGTTGATCATGTTATTGACTTGGTGAATTACTTGTAGTATCTCATACTTGTCTGAATTGTTGGTATTGTTGAGAAAGGTTAAGTGGACGTGTAATTTTTAAGTGTTACATGATTGTACTAGTTCACAAAGTGTTGGTTATGTGTTCATATTTATTATTTAGAGTTGGTCGATGACCCTACTAGAACATAGTGATTTTGTACTGATTCTACCTGTGCTCTTCTTTTTATTGAGTGCACAGCATATTCCAATGACTTCAACTAGACCTCAGCTATAGCAAGTGATCGTTCCGACTCAAGGGTGAGCTACATCTTTCGGGCAGCCATGAGTCATCCTTCTTATAGTTCTTGCCCACTTGTTCCGAACATAGACATTTTTACTATTTTGGTTTTTTAGGTTGTACCCGTAGTTTGACATTATTAGATGTTTTGGTACAATAACTTTTAGTTCTTGGGGGCATTATAGACGTTTAGTATTTTTTTGCATTTGTTATTTATTAGAATATTTCAAGATATTTGGTTGATTAGTGAAATTGTTATTTCCCTTTTAAAATTTGTCAAGTGTTGGTGTTGGGTAATTGAGATAAATAGTTCTCCCACCGGAGGGATAGTGTGGGTGCCACTCACGAAGGGTTTGGGTCATGACAAATTTTAAATTGTTAATTACGTTCTCCTATTTTCAAGTGCTTATTTAAGTTCGTTTCGCCATTTATTTCCTTTGCTGACAAAAACAAATATTCATTAGTTTGCTTGAGAGCTTAAATATGGTACTGGTTAATAGCCATAACTACTATCTCACTCTTGAATGAACTTAAAAGAATGTGATTGATCTATGTATGTTGTTTAACCATTAGTAATTATCCAACGAATCGGTTCAATGATCATATTCCTATATGCATCATCTATGTATCTAATTTAGTTAATGAGATTAATTAATCTTTATCTCATAGAATGAAATTGGATATAGGGCATAGTAACTTTAGCTTTATCAGGCTCATTCTCATACATTATATCTCAAAAACATACTAAAATTAAAGATAGTAAAATGGTCTATGTATAAGTTAATCAAAACTTTTAAAAATGTAAAAAGAAGCATAATTTAATTACTCGTGTTCGTTTTCAGTCCACGGAGTTCCCCATCGGTGATGTGAATGATTGTTTTCAACTAGAGGTGGCGCACCATTGAGAGTGGTATCATTGTTTGATGAATTATTTTCTTGTGGCACTTGGTGATATTGCTGATCATGACCATCATCATCAACAACAACATCATTGTTGTGTGGAGGATTCTCCATTTCAACGTCTTTAAAAAGGGTTATGTAGTGATTTTTAATTTCCTTCATTGATTTATGGGGTAGTTTTGAACCAACAAATTCGAAAAAACTTTGAGAATCTAGATTATTATACCAAGAAAAAACATTTTCAAAAAATTATTTCTCTTCAAGAGTCCACTTATCTTCTTGTGCAATAATCTCAGAATTACCGTGAAGTCCTACACTAAACAGATCAAATGTGGGCTCTTGAAAGTTTGAACTTTCAGGAATTCAGGCCACTCCATTGAGAAAATAAGAAAGAGGCTAATATATATGATATTGACTAGTGAGTACTTGAGTAACTTAAAGTGGAATAATGCTTTTCTCTGATTACTCAATTGATGTGTTAGAGTCAAGTTGTTGAGTCCTTTTATAGCTAAAAATTTTGGTTCAAAAGACCACAATTAATGCTTCATTTTGAGAAGATTACACTCCTCTATCAATCTTTGAATTTCTTTTTGTATTAATTGAAACAAATTTCATTTTGGACCCAAACAGATAATATTGAGGGTCCGCATTATTGATATTTTATTTAAGTCCATCAAAAACTGAAATTTGTTTTAATTAAACACATCTATAATATCGAGGATTCATATTGAGGACCTCAATTTATTTGGAATTGAGTGATATATATATACATAGTTTATGGTATTTGTTTTAAATAACTTAAGAATTGGTTGGTTATGAATCAAAATAGAAAATAATGTATAAAATATAAGATATATCAGTGAAAAAATGGAATATATATTTGATGTTAAAATGTATTAATTTTTTCCCCCTAATTTAATTACTTGTACTTACAACTATTATTTGAGTTTGACCACTACTGCTCCAGTAATACCAACAAACTATGTTGGGTAACGGCTCCATCCGCTAGTGATATTGTCCGCTCTGGGCCTAGACCGACAAGACTTTAAACGCATCACTAGGGTGTAGGACATGCTTACTTATATATCCAACATCTCTCTTGTGTTTTGATGATGTGGGACTTTTTTTCCTTAGCTGGGTGTCACATACACTCCCTCTTATAGACTCAGCGTCCTCACTAAGTTTTGCCCACCTACATGGGATTTGGCTAGACTTTAATAGCCCTTCAGGTCATTTCCTTCATTTTTGTGTTTTTTTGTGTTTTGAACTTTCCTATAGGTTCCTCAAGTTATTTATGACTTACTGTGACTGGCAGTTTGGTTACCGGGCAGTTCGTTTGGTTTTTAGAGCCAATTCCTTATTTTGGATCTTTCGTTGTTAAGAAAAGGGTATCGGGCCTGAACTTTAGGTAAATGGACTTGGATGCTAATTCTGATAGTTCCTTCAGCTCTGAAATATCAATTTTAGGCTAGGGGGACCCTTGATTTGGGTCCTGAGACTTTCGAACTCGTTTTGGGCTATTGGGTGAATTTTGGCTAAAATGGGCCTTTAAGTGTAGGCCCTCTTTTGATCGAAACAACCTCTGATAGAATTTTGATGGTGCTGTTGAGTCCTGAATATAGAATTTAGTATGGTAGTATAGTTTATTTACATTCATGGGATTCCGAACGAATCCTGAGGGATCGATCAAAAACTTGGCAAAGCTGAAGCATCTGGTGCAAGACAAAAATAGCCTTCACATTTGCAAGACTTTAGCTGCGTTCGCGAAGGTCACATATTCTTGGCCTTCACGTTCGCGAGCCAGCCTTCATGTTCGCGAAGAGAAGGCTAACCGACCGGTCCATTATTCCTTCTTCGTGATCGCGGTGGACCGACCGTATTTGAGAAAGCTTGTATGGGTCAGGCATTGCGTTCATGGCAAGGGTCCCACATTTGTGATAAAGGACCCCTGGTTGTATCTATTGCTGGTTTGCCTGATTTCAGCTCATTTATTTCAAGTCCAAACACCCTTGGGAGCTTAGAAATTGTGGCAGATTGATTATTGGGTGTTGGGAGTGAGTTGGAAACTTCGTTGTGGTCATTTCCTCGTTATTATTTTGGTGAGTTCCCACTTAAATTCTAGTTTAATTCTCCAATTGAACTTTAAATCCCTCGATTCTTTATGGGCTATTTTGGGGACGATTGGTGCTCGGATTCCACCTATTTTTAGGGTAAGTGATCCTTGAGCTTATAGGGAAACATTGACCATTTCAATTTCGTGATTCCACAAGCGAGCCCCATGAGGAATTTTTAGTTCAATTTTTGACCCAGAGCATTATACACAATATGGATATCAATATTCTCATCTTAATGCATAGATTATTATTTTGATAGCGTGGCAGCGTTTGGAGGCTTCTCAGAAGGAAAAAGCTCTAGACTAAAGGACTTGGCAAGCTTTCGGCGGCGTCCAGGTAGGATAGGCTTACTTTTCTTATAGACTAAGCTTTATTATGGTATTAGTGTAGTATTATGCTAGCTATGGGTGGGTATTTATGACTCAATTGATGATTTAGTATTTATTGATTAAGTTATCTAATTAGGGGCTCTTTTGGTAGAATTTGGTCTAGTCTTTCTTTACATTGGTCTCTACCGATACCTTCAGGCTAGTTTGTATTAACGTAGTAACTTGGGATATAATTGTGAGCCTTAGTCTATGTTTGGGTAGGTGTTTGCCTCAGTATGGGATCTCAGGGCTAGTAGCCAGCCCCGTCGACCCTTCTTTTAGGTCAATTGCCTAAATTAGCTCCTTGTAGACCCTAGAGGCCTTCATTCGTCACCTTAGGCTAATTCTTGAGCCTTAGGATGATTTAGTCATTTTAATGAACTCCTGTTAGCTTTGATACTCGGAGTAGAACAATATTTAACCCTTAAAACCCTTTCCTTAGACTTAATGATTAAAACCTGCATCGTTTATAGATTTGATTGCACGAATTGGGAATTTGGTACTAATTGGACTTAATAGAATATATAAACTTGGATTTTCACTACCTTGACTTATTTACTAGCTCCAGTTCAAGTTCGATAATTTTGATTCATACGTGGTATATTGGCTATTATGACACTACTGTCTAGTGCCGATTCAAGTTCAATATTTATGAATTATTGGATACTTATAGTGATTTGGAATTCTGGTAAAGACCGGTGAGATTCAGAGTTATAGTATGGGAGGAGTTTCAGGTACATTTAACTCATTGGCTCACTTATGCTTATTATTATCGATAATTCCATCTTTGTATTAGAGTACTCTTTGTCTGTATCCGTAGGGCTTATGGAGGATCGGTTGGATTATTCCTTTCTTGTTTGTACCTTCTGTGCTTATGGGGAGCCAGTTATGTTGTAGTTAGACTGGTTTTACTTTTGAGTTACTTATTATGCATATATATCATAATCGCCTGATTTGGAGTATTATTTATGTTTATGCCCCTTATTTTTGACTTTAGCTTACATCCTCGCATTTTATTATACTTTTATTGTAATTTAACTCGGTCGGCCTATGATGTTTATTGAGTTCCTATTGTTTTGGTACTCATACTACACTTCTGCATCATTTCACTAATGCAGTTCTGAGTATGAGCCACCATCGTTGACATTATCCTCGGGCTTGCTGCTGCTTTAGAGATAGGGTGAGCTTTCAGAGACGGAGTTGATCCTTTCTCCTTCTGCTATTTTTGAATAATCTTTTGTATATTCCAAGGCTACTTGTATATTTTACACTGTCTAGTACTCTATTTTTTATTTAGTGGCTCTTGTACTAATATTACCAGGTCGTGGGAATACTCTTTTGGATATTTTACCCCTTTTCTTCTGCTTTTCAGTACGATAGTTTATATATATCTGTTTAGTTTTACTATCACATGCTATTATTTTTGTATTCATTTATTTTTTGTTGTTTAACCATTACTTGTCATTCTAGGCAATGGTTTGGCTTACCTATAGGTGGGTTAAAGTAGGTGCTATCATGACTCAAAAAATTGGGTTGTGACAAATTGGTATCAGATCCTAGGTTCACTGTTACTTTGGTACAAGAGCAAGTGTCCAGTAGAGTCCCACGGATTGGTATGATGATGTCCGTATTCTAACTTTGGGAGGATACCAGATATTCTTAGGAAAATCTCACCTTCTTTATTCATTTTTGTGCGTTGAGTCTATATTGGTTTCTAAATTCTCATTTGTTTCACTCTTTTACAGATGGATAGGATGCGGGCTATGACGGCTGGGACGGAGACCCCGAGCTGGATCTAGGGCACCCGTCAGAGCCCGAGGTCGAGGCCAGGCTAGAGCTGCAGCACCAGTCAAGGGTCAGGACAGGGAACCTTCACCAGATCCTATTATTGCTCTCGAGCCAGAGGTAGCCCCAGAGGTTCATTCAGCCCAGCCACTGGTAAGCCAGGGGGAAGCCCAGGCACTAATGGGGTCTATCTCTTTCTCAATGCTCAGAGATGCTTTGCTTCAGTTATTAGGGTTAGTAGGTGGTACACCATCAGATGAGTCTCAGTCAGCAGCCCAGAATGGTGGTCATTTAGGAGCACAACTTGTAGTTGGGGCTCCCAAAGTAGAGGTTCTCTGAGCACTGGTAGTTCCACAGCTGATATTAGCTCATCCAATTATGACTATCGAGGAGAAGAAGATATTGGGCCCATTTCTGAGATTGACTCCGCCTTGGGTTATAGGCCCCCCAGGTGAATATACATTGGAGTTTCTGACTAATTGCCAGGAGAAGCTCCATAATTTGGGGCTAGTAGAGTCATATGGGGTGGGATACACCACCTTCCAGTTTGATCGGGCAGCTAGACAGTGGAGGAGAGGTTATATGAATTCTAGGCCAGCTAGATCTTCCCCTATGACATGGGCTCAGTTCTCCGAGGCTTTCTTGGAGAATTAGATGCCTCACAGCCTATGCTAGCGTCTAAGGGATCAATTTTGTGGTTTGTATTAGGGTTGTATGATGGTTGTTGAGTATGAGGTGAGGTTCCATGAATTGGCCCGACATGCTACTATGATCTTACCTATCGAGTACGAGCGAATTTGGTATTTTATTAGAGGGTTGAAACTTTATCTTCGTATGTCCACTCAGATTCTAGTTGCTGGTGAAAGGTCTTTCATGGATATTTATGATTACGCTCAAACTAAGGAGAAGATATATCACGAGGCCCGAGGGGGCGGCGATAAGAGGCCGCATCAGTAGGGCAGTTATAATGGGAGCCAAAGTGGCTCACAATTCAGAGGTAGAGGTTTTCAGGGTAGGTACCCTCAACATCAATCTTATCAGCACTAGGGTCAGTCTAGTAGGCCCGTTTAGGCAGTACTTCAGATTACTAATGGGGGTCCGCCTGGTTATAGTAACTACAATGGTCAGAGTAGTGGTCAGTGTCAGGATCTTCAGGCCAAGGTTGCCATTTTGTGTCAATCGAACCTTCTAGACAAAGCCGAGTGCCTAGGGCATGTTATGATTATGGGGTCATTGGTCATTTCTTTAGAGATTGTCCTTGGCATGGGATGATTGAGCTTGTATCACAGAGAGTTTAGGCGATTAGATTAGTGTCGCCTCTAACTAGAGGTAGTGTACAGGGTCACGGGGGTAGTCCCTATGGTTCTAGAGGAAGTCCTCAGGCAAGTAGGATAGGTGGTCGGTCAGGGACCCAGTTCGGAGATGGACGGGGTCAATTGTATGTTGTACCTGGTAGTCTGGAGGTGGAGTTTTCAAATGCTATTATTACAGGTATGATTTCAGTATACCGTAAGACAGTTACTGCTTTATTTGATCTGTGATCCACTTATTTATATGTTTCTGCTTATTATGCACCGCAGTTAGAGTTACTGTGGGAGCATTTATCTGTGCCATTACATATAGCTACTCCCGTGGGTGATTCTTTAGTAGTGGATTGGGTTTATAGATCATGTGTTGTGACCGTTCGAGAGTATGATACTCAGGCTGATCTTATTATGTTAGATATGGTGGATTTGATGTGATTCTGGGCATGGACTTGTTATCTCTATACCATGTGGTCTTGGGTTATTTTTCCAAGATCGTTACCTTAGCCATGTCTGGCATACCCCCAATTGTGTGGTAGGGTTCTTTTATCCACACACCAAGGGGGATTATTTCTTATCTTTAGGATTAGAATTGATAGCAAGGAGTTCTGAGTCATATCTTGCCTATGTTTGTGATATTAGTGGGGAGAGTCCTTCTTTTGACTCTGGTCCTGTGGTCTGTGAGTATCCAGATATTTTCCCGATTGACCTACCTGGCTTTCCTCCTGAGCGCAATATTGAGTTTATGACAGACCTCGAGCTGGGCACCCGACCTATTTCTATGGAACCTTATTGTATGGCTCCTTTTGAGTTAAAAGAGCTAAATTCTCAGCTTCAAGATCTTCTGGGTAAGGGTTTCATCAGGCCAAGTATATCACCTTGGAGTGCTACCGTTCTTTTCGTGAAGAAGAAGGATGGTTCTATGCCTATGTGTATCGACTATAGACAGTTGAATAAGGTGACAGTGAATAATAAGTATCCTATGCCTTGTATAGATGACTTATTTAACCAGCTTCAGGGTGCGGTGCAGTAGTGTTTTCTAAGATTGATTTGAGATTTGGTTACCATCAGTTGAATATTCGAGCAGAGGGCATCCCTAAGATAGCCTTCAGGACTCGCTTTGAGCATTGTGAGTTCCTGGTGATGTCTTTTTGGTTGACCAATGCCCTAGCAACGTTCATGGACTTGATGAATCGTGTTTTCAGTCCTTATCTAGACTCTTTTGTGATCATTTTTCTCGATGATATCCTTGTCTATTCGAGGAGTAGGAAGGAGAAAGAGCAGCATTTGAGGACTGTGCTCCACTCTTTCAGAGATCATAGGCTTTTTGCCAAATTCTTGAAGTACGAGTTCTAGCTTGAGTCTGTGGCATTCCTAGGACACGTAGTGTCTAAGGATGGTATTATAGTGGAGCTGATGAAGATTGAGGCTATTCGTGATTGGGCCAGACCTACATCTTCGACCAAGGTTTGTAGTTTTATTGGTTTGGTAGGCTACTACAAGTAGTTTGTCAAGATATTTGCTACTATTGCAGCACCTATGACTAGATTAATATGGAAGGAGGTTCCTTTTCACTGTTCTGATGAGTGTGAGTTGAGCTTTCTAAAGCTTAAGGAATTTCTCACTTCATCTCCCATTTTGACTCTTCTAGTTAAGGCGAGGGTCTTATGGTGTATTATGATGCTTTTGGTGTTGGTTTAGGGTGTGTTCTGATGCAGCAGGGCTGAGTTATTGCTTATGCAATAAGACAACTGAAGGTGCACGAGTGCAACTACCCCACTCAAAACTTGGTGTTGGCATTGTCGATCTTCGATTGGTTAGATTGAGACTTCTGAGGTTAGACCCCATGGTACCGACCTACTTTGTGAGTCTTTGGACAGGATTCGGGTGATTTAGGACAGGCTACGGGCAGCTCAGAGCAGGTAGAAGAGTTATGCTGACCGTAGGATTCCTGCTTTGAAGTTTGGAGTTGGTGATTTAGTTTTCCTTTGAGTATCGCCCATGAAGTGCGTGATGAGGTTCAGGAAGAGGGGCAAGCTCAGCCCCAGGTATATCGAGCCATTTGAGATACTTTGGACAGTTGGGGAGGTAGCTTATGAGCTGGCCTTTCCCCTAGAATTTTCATCCGTTCATCCAGTTTTCCACATATCTATGTTGCAGCGCTATATTCTGGATGAGTCGCCCGTGCTTTATTGGATGAGCGGTTGACTTTTGGAGAGGAGCTAATTTCTATATTAGCCATTGATGTCAGATGGTTGCATTCCAAAGATATTCCAGTGGTTAAGGTTCACCAGAGACAACATTCAGTTGAAGAGGCTACCTGGGAGATCGAGAGTAAGATGCGGGTGCAGTATCCCCACTCGTTTGAACCTTCAGGTATTCTGGATCCTTTACTTTCGCGGACGAAATTCCTTTTAGTAGTGGATATTAAAATGACCCTCTAGGTCATTTCCTGCATTTTTGTGCTTTTTCTGTGTTTAGAGTTTTCATATAGCTGCCCCAAGTCATTTATAACTTGCTGGGACTGACAGTTTGGTGTTTGGGCAGTTTGTTTGGTTTTTAGAGCTACTTCCCTGTATTGCAGCTTTCACTATTAAGAAAAGGGTATCTGGCCTAATCTTTAGGTAAACAGCCTAAGATTTCTATTATGATAGTTTTTTTTGCTCCTAAATGTCAATTTTAGGCTAGGAGGACCCTTGATTCGAGTCCCGAGACTTCTGAACTCATTTTGGGCAATTGGGTGAATTTTGGCTAATTTGCCCTTTGTGTGTAGGGCCCACTTTGGATTGAAACAACCTCGGATGGAAATTTTGATGGCGCCTTGAGTCCAAAATGTCAAATATAGTAGGGTAGCGTAGTTTGTTTGTATTTATGGGTTTCCAAATGAATCCCGAGAGGCTGATCAAAAACTTGGCACTTAGACAAGTTTGCTGGTGCTGAAGCTTCTCATGCAAGCCAGAAATAGTGTTCGTATTTAGGAAGGCCAAGGATTCTTGGCCTTCACATTCGTGAAGAGAAGTCTACCCAACCGGTCCATTGTTCCTTCTTTGTGATCGCGGTGCACCATTCGTGTTAGCAAAAGCATGTTCGGGCAGATATTGCATTCACGACAAGGGTCCCGCATTTACGATGAAGAACCCCTGAGAGTATTTATTGCTAGTTTGCCCAATTTTAGCTCATTTATTTCAAGTCCAAACATCATTAAAACCCTTGGAAGCTTAGAAATCGTGGGAGATTGATTATTGGGTGTTGGGAGTGAGTTGGAAACTTCGTTGTGGTCATTTCCTCGTTATTATTTTTGTGAGTTCCCACTTAAATTCTAGTTTAATTCTGCGATTGAACTTTAAATCCCTCGATTCTTTATGGGCTATTTTGGGGACGATTGGTGCTCGGATTCCACCTATTTTTAGGGTAAATAATCCTCCATTTCAATTTCGTGATTCCACAAGCGGGCCCCACTAGAATTTTTAGTTTATTTTTGATCTAGAGCATTTATATGCAACATTGCTATCAATGTTCCCATCTTAATGTATAGACTATTATTTTGATAGCGTGACAGCGTTCAGAGGCTTCTCAGAAGGGAAAAGCTCCAAAGTAGAGGACTTGGAGAGCCTTCGGCAGCGTCCAGGTAGGTTAGGCTTACATTTCTTCTAGAATGAGCTTTGTTATGGTATTATGCTAGCTATGGGTAAGTATTTATGAATCGGTTGATGATTTAGTATTTATTGATTAAGTTAGCCGATTAGGGGCCCTTTTTGGTAGAATTCGTTCTAGTTTTTATTTACATTGGTCTCTTTCGATACCTTACAACTATTTTGTATTAACTTTGTACCTTGGGATGGAATTGTGAGCCTTAGTCTAGGTTTGGATATATGTTTGCCTTAGTATGGGATCTCGGGGCTAGTAGTGAGGCCTGCCGGCCATTCCTTTAGGTCAATTGCCTAAATTAGCTCCTTGTAGACCCTAGAGGCCTTCATTCGTCACCTTAGACTAATTCTTGAGCCTTAGGAGTTCAATTTAATGAACTCTGATTAGCTTTGATACTCGGGGTAGAATAGTAGTTGACCCTTTAAACCTTATCCTTGGACTTAATGATGAAAACTCGCATCATTTATAGATTTGATCACCCGAATTGGGAATTTGGTACTAATTGGACTTAATAGAAGCTATAATCTTGGATTGTCACTACCTTGAATTATTTACTATCTCCGGTTCAAATTCAGCAATTTTTATTTATACGTGGTATATTGGCTATTATGACACTACTCTCTAGTCGCGGTTCAAGTCTGGCATTGATCTATTGGATACTTACTGGGATTCAAAATTCTGGTAAAGACCGGTGAGATTCAAAATTATGGTATGGGAGGAGTTTCAGGTCTGTTTTACTCGTTGTCTCACTTATGCTTATTATTCTTGATAATTATATCCTTGTATTAGAGTACTCCTTGTCTGTATCTGTCGGGCTTATGGAGGATCGGTTGGATTATTCCTTTCTTGTTTGTACCTTCTGTGCTTATGAGGAGCCAGCTAGGTTGTAGTTAGACTGCTTTTACTTTGAGTTACTTATTCTGCATATATAGCATAATCGCCCGATTTGGAGTATTATGTCCATTTATGCCCCTTATTTTTGACTTTAGTTTACCTCCTCGCATTTTATTATACGTTTATTGTAATTTAGCTCGTTCGGCCTATGACGTTATCCTAATGCAGATCCGAGTACGAGCCACCACCGTTGACGTTATCCTCAGGCTTGCTGCTGCTTTAGAGATAGGGTGAGCTTTCAGAGCCAGAGCTGATCCTCTCTCTTTCTACTCTTTTTGGATAGTATTTTGTATATTCTAAGACTACTTATATATTTGACACAGTCTTATACTCTATTTTTGATTTAGTGACTCTTGTACAAACCTTACTATGTCGTGGGGATACTCTTTTGGATATTTTACCCCTCTTTCTTATACTTTTTAGTACGATCTTTTAGATATATCTGCTTCGTTCTACTATCGCATGCTATTATTTCTGTATTCTTTTATTTTTCGTCGTTTAGCCCATTACTTGTCATTCTGGGCCATGGTTTGGTATACCTAAGGGTGGGTTAGAGTAGGTGACATCATGACTCGAGAAATCGGGTCGTGACGAGACTTACGATTGAGGTTTGCCCCACCTTATCGGGATTTGCCTAAACTCAGTTTGAACTCTGGCACACAATGACAAAGCTGACACATGAATGGCTCTGATACCGTTTGTAACGGCCCCGCTCGCTAGTGACATTGTCCGCTCTGGGCCTAGACCGCACAGCTTTAAAATGTGTCACTAGGGTGTACGACTTGCTTACTTATATACCCAACATCTCTCCTATATTTTGCCGATGTAGGACTTTTTTTCCCTAAGCTGGGGTGTCTCCTTGCAAGTTGCAACTAAAACAAGCCCACTACAAAAAAGCAAAACTGCCTCCTGAAAATACTAAATATTTATTACTTTTTTCCTATTTTTGGATGTCATTTAGTTTCTCCAAATGAAGACAATTTGTAGTTATACTTTTTCACCAGCCTATGATTTGCAGAACACAATGTTAGTAGTACACATTTATAATCAAGTTTATATTTTTTTAAAAAATTAACTGCACGTTTGCCATAAAACTAAAAAAAATCACTTTATTCGAATTTTTAACTTGAAAATGGAGTTGTGTTTGATCATACCGTTTACAAAAAAAAATTATTTATAATTTGAATATATTTTTCTAAATATGATTTAATACCCCCAATTTCTAAGAACTAGCAAAATCACTTAACTTGACTAATTTCCTCAAACATACAATTAAATTCGCTCTAAAAAAGTTATATTCCTAAATAGATCGTCAAACAATGTTATATATCTCATATATGAACTACTATATACCATTATAAACAATTTTTCACTTTATTTGAATTTTTGAAATTGTAGTTGAAGATAAAATTGTGTTTGGTTATAGTTTTTACAAATAATATTTGGTTATTTAAATGTACTTTTCCTAAAAATAAAATATGAAATATTATTTAAATGGGTTTATCTCTATTAAAATTAAAAACAAGGGTAAATTGAAAAAGAAAAATATAGTAAAAGTGAAAAACAGGGTTTGGGGTGTTTTTCAATTTCAAAATACAACTTTAAATTGTATTGAAAATTTTTATGACCAAATACTGATTTCAAATAAAAAAAAAACTGAAAAGGTGAAAAATTATCATGACCAAACGAGTCCAAACCTCTTCTCCTAACTCACTTTGACACTACAAAGCACCTAAATCACCAAACAAGTGAACAATCACAGAGTAGAAATAAAGGATAGAAAAAGGTCCATGAATAACTTTAAAAGCAATGGGAAAGGATACAAAATGTCTCTAAATTATGCGAAATTGAATAAAATGTCTTTCCTTAATAGTTTGGTTCAAAAAATCTCTATTATTACTTAATTGGGTCAAACATACTTTTTTCTAATAAACATATATATTTTTTTAAAATACATTCTTTTTCGAATAAAAATATTATTTTAAAAAAACTTTTTTCTTGTTTCTTTTCTTTTGAAAATCCCTTTAACTAATAAAAAAAATTGAAAAGTAATCTCCTTTTACTTCATAATTTTGTTTAGTCAATGAAAATAGAATAACCTCGTAAACTTTTAACTAATAATATAAGTTATATATATATGAGATCATATTAACCTCATCATTAGTTTTCATTTAAATAACAATAAACAGAATTCCTGATAAAATAGAAAATATTTTTCAAGTTGAATAAGAATAAACATTTGCTAATATATTTCTTGATTTTGAAGTTAAAATGTAAAAGAATCAACAATAACTCCATCAAAAATAAAGTTATTTTATGATTTGAAGTGATGTAAAAAAAATTCATATTTTATGGCATTATGATTGTTGTATCTTAACTTTTAAATGAAGGATTATATTAACAAATTTTATCCTTCTTCAATTTGGAAATATTTAGAATAAAAATATTTTCTATTTTATTAAGAAAAATAATTTTATTGTTATCTAAATGAAAATTAATGAAGAGTTAACTATGATTTTATATAAATGACCTATATTATTAGTTTAAAAAGTATATGAGGTTATTTTATTCTCATTGATATATCAAAATTAACAAGTAAAAGAGATTACTGTAACGACCCTTTCCGTCACTACGGGTGAGTCTAACGTACAAAAACTTGGGTTAAGATTTTCCCCGAATTGGGAGTTAAAAATTACAAGCTAGGCTAGTCTTGGATGAAATTTGAGCGAGGTATGGTCTAGGGAAATCTGGGAATGGATTGGGTAAATGTAATAACGTTTTGCATATTTTTATGTTAGCTAAGACGATAACGAATCCGTAGGATTTTTCAGAATTGAATACGGGTAAGTAGAACTCCCGATATCGAACTTGACGTGAAGGGGTTAGTTCGAGGTGTAATGGTTTGAGGGTACGTTGCAAAAAAGGCAAAATTAGGAGCAATCCCGAGTTTCTGCCTCTCCACCCCTGCTATAGCTGGTGGCGGGTCGCTATGGGGTTACCGCTATAGCGGATAAACTCACGCTATAGCGGGAGTCAACGCTGGTCAATCCTGCTATAACGGGCATCTTTTGCTATAGCGAGGCATCGGGCTGCTATAGCAAGGTAATAGTTGTTTAATGCAGAAATTACCCCAAAAATAGTTTATCATTTCTAAACTTGTTTTGGGGAAAGCTTAGGCGATTTTGGGTGATTTTCCATCAAAGTTCTTCGTAAAGGTAAGTTAATCACTTCCATTAACTAGTTTTTTGATTCCAAGACTTAGAATCACTAGTTTACGGGTTTTGGGAAGGATTTAGCGTAACCTATTTGGTTTTTCTGGTGCAATAGGGTAAATTAAGTGAAAAAACTTTGGGTTTTGATTTAAAGTTAATAATTTACTCTTGCATGACAATAATTCACTTATGTAATCAAGAAATTGGAAGGTTTAAGGTGAATTTATAGTCTAAAAGCCTAGAATTGAGGGAATGATCAAGAAATTGGCCTTAGGGTTCAGGATTAGATTATAATTCTCGATTTTATAGGTCATTTTATTGATTATGTGTTACATTCATGCTTTCAGACGACAATCAAGTCAAGGTTGCAAGAAAACGGAAGGCTCAAGTTTGTTAGAGCATTTTAGGCTTGGATTGAGGTAGGTGATGGTTTAATGTAGTTGAAATCCAATTTATTTTATGTATGCATGATACATGTTCCTTCGTATTGCTTGTACAATGCATGTTCAAGGGAAGTGAATGATTGTTTGATATCCTAAGTGTTAATCGCATGCAATGAACATATATGAAATTCTATGTATCACGAGATTTGGTTGGTATAAGGTTGGCAGGCACTTGATGTTTAGGATTTGATACATGGATAAGAACTTGTCCGCTAGAGGTCATGGCTAGTTGCCAATCATATAACCCTTAGCATGTATGTACAAGGTATTGGTGAGTGTGATGGTTCCTTGAGTGGATCGCGTATTATGTGTTTGCTTTTATATTGGTTCCTTGAGTGGATCGGGTTTAAGTGTTGACTTGTTGCATTGGTTTCTTAAGTGAACCGGGTAAATATTCTTATTTGCTAAAGGTGGTTTCTTATGTAAATCGGGTTGTATGATAATTCCCTTGAGGTTATTCTTATGGATCCTTGCATGGTCCAGGTTAAATGTAAGATGTTGCATAATTCTATATGTCTACTTACTTGTGTAATTGAGACATGATTGATCTAGTTGTTGGGTCATGGTTGTTGACTTAGAGTCTTGTTGGTGGACTTAACTTGAGTTGGTTTGTTACTCATGTTGACTCATATTGACTTATCTCTCTAATGTTGTTGAAAAAGGGTAAGTGTTATGAACTTAAAGTAAGGTTACATAGTAGGTGATCATGGATTGTCTTGTTTTACCAAGCTGTTCATATTTCTCATTTTGGGTTGGCCGATGACCCCACCAGTACACCATTATTTTCTTGTGTATTGCTACTACACGTGCTCTTATTTTTGTTCAGTGTAGAGCATATTTTGAGGACTATTTCAAAATATCAGCTATGATTCAGATGGTGTTCAAACTCAAAGGTGAGCTACATTTTTCAGGCTGCCATGTGTTCTTTATTCAGTTTCTGGTCCATTATTTCAGACTTAAACAATTCAGTTATTTTTAAGTTGAACCCGTTTGTTGATACTTATTAGTGTTTTGGTACAATGACTTTCAGATTCTAGGGGATTTGTTAGATTTTATATTTTCTGCATTATTAATTTGGGTTTTAGCTAATAAATTGTTGGTTTTCTTAAAGACAATGGATTAGTTGCCTAATTTTTCGCTAAGTGTTGGATTGTTTAACTGGGAAAGTTTGTTCTCCCACTGAGGGTTAGTGTAGGTGTTACTCACGATGGGTTTGGGTTATGACAAAGTTTGTATTAGAGCCGTAGGTTTGTTGATCTCATTGTACAAAAACGGGTCTAGTAGAGTCTTGCAGGATGGTACGGAGACGTCTGTATTTTTCTTTGAGAGGCTATAGGTCTTTAGGAAACTATCATTTTTTTCTTCTTTCGTCCTATGACTTGATTCCAATTAGTATCTGGTGATATAAATTGGTATCTAACCTTCTTCATTCTTTTGTTCGTAGATGGTTAATACTAGAGCGAACAGAGCTAAAACCACAACCCTGACACCAGCAGCTCCAGTTACTGAATCGGCTAGCCGAGGATGAGGATGTGGAAGGGGTGGAGAAAGGGGAAAAAGAAGAGCAACACCCGTCAGGGGTGGAGCTCGGGCAACAACTGATCATCCTTGTCACAGATCAGTGACTCCTCCCCTACCCTAGGATCATTATGAGGAGGTTGAGGAGATAAATAAGGATGTACTGGAGCAGAAGGAGGTGGTGCCGGTTGGAGGTGCAACACTTTCCCTATCTCTTCTGAGATGATTCAGTAGGTGTTTTTTTTTCCTGAGTGGATTGGCCGGTACTGGGGCCACTCCTGTTATGCCTGCTTATCAATTTCCAGGTATTCAGCTGTCGGCCACAGTTGCTCCTAGGATAGGTGAGGCTTTGGGGACTGAGATCTTTCCTCGTCCACTATTAGTTCCTGATATGACTGGGACTAAGCATGACATATATTTGACTTTTTTGTTTATGTGTCTACTCCGTTTGGAGACTCTGTGGTAGTGGCCTATGTTTATCATGCATGTTCTGTATTGTTCATGGGTTTCTAGACTTGGGTAGATTTGATACTCTTGGATATGCTTGACTTTGACATTATCATGAGTATGACTTAGTTATCTCCGTATCATACTATTTTAAATTGTAATGCTAAGACAGTAGCCCTAGAGATGCCCGAAATGGATAAGTTAGAGTAGGAAGGTGTGTATAAGCCTAAGCCAGTGAAGATTTTATCTTTTATTCGAGCTAAGAAGTTAGTTGGGATAGGGTGTTTGGTTTGTTTAGCCCATCTTTGGGTTGTAAGTGCAGACTCTCCTTCTATTGAGTCATTCCCTATGGTGTCAGAATTTTAGGAGGTGTTTCCCACAGATTTGTCTGGTATGTCTCTGGACCGGGGCATTGGCTTCTGTATTGATTTGGAACCGGGCACTCACCCCATTTCTATTCCTCCCTATCGAATGGCTCTAGCTGAGTTGAGGGAACTTAAGACTAAGTTGCAGAAGTTGCTTGATAAGGGATTTATTCATCCTAGTTTTTCTGCTTGGGGTGCTCCAGTGTTGTTCATTAAGAAGAAGGATGGTAGCCTAAGGATGTGTATTGATTACAGGCAATTGAATAAGGTTACCATTAGGAATAAGTATCCCCTGCCCTGGATATATGATCTTTTTGACCAGTTACAGTTGCTTCCATTTTCTCCAAGATAGATTTGAGATAGGGTTATCATCAGTGAAAGATTTGGTCTGAGGATATACCCAAGACAACCTTCAGGACTCGGTATGGGCACTATGAGTTCTTGCTGATGTCAGTTGGGTTGACTAATGTGTCGGCAGCTTTCATAAGCTTGATGAATGGTATTTTTAAGTCTTTCTTGGATTCTTTTGTGATTTTGTTTATTGATGATTGTTCCATCCTTTCGCACATGCAAGTGTACGCGGTCATATAAGTAATAAAGGATGTAAGTCCAGATATTGTACTCACAGAGATTTGACGAATTAAAGTTCTACTTTGAATTCTTATGCGAGCTATTCAGTAGGTGACCAATATTAAAGAGTGATTTTTATGCATTGAATGTAAAAAAAAAACAATTGTTGACAAGCCCTGGTTTAGTTGTGTTGTAATTCAGATTTGAGAAAAGATCTAGGGTTACGGTGTTTTGACAATATAGTTGCGCTATGAAATCTTTCGTCTAATTTGCTTTTCTGAGTTACTAGTTGCAGGTTAATTATAGCTATATTGAGCATCGTTCCGACAACTCTAAGCCTACTCGACTATCCTTAATGCTTATATTTCTATGGTCATCGATTAATAGTGAAGTGCATAAAGATATCGTCTGTATCAACTAAGCTAGGTCACAGGGTATATTTATATCCTCAGTGAAGAATTGATTCCCTTTCCCTATAAGGTTCACAAACTATCCCTATTTCCTCTTTTTACACATATCGTTCCCTTTTTCAAGTCCAACAAATAAGCACTAGTTAATATTCGTAAGGTGATCAATCAAACGAATAATTGAAAGCAAGAAGAAATAAATAACTCAATGTATTGAAATCAAAATAGATAATATGATATTCAAGCCATAACTTTCATGTTCAACCACAACCCTAGAAATTAAGAGGTTTAGCTACTCATGAATCGCTTTGGAAGAAGAGATTTCATGAGTTTACGAGGTAGAAATCGAAAATAAAATAAAAGAAAAAACTAAACCTTGTTCTTGAGCTTTGCCTTAGCTTTTGGCTTCCCCAAATCAGTTGTTAATGATAAAAAAACGTGTGGAGGGGGTTTATATAGAGTTTAGAAACCCTTAGAATGTCAAAAACCAATCCCAATCGGGTTAAGAGAGGTCCCGACTCGCGCCACAGCCCAAAAGCGGAGCTGTGGCATGAAGAAAAACTGAAAATTCAGAATTGTATCATTTCTTGTGCCACTCCTTGCTTTGGGAGAGTGGCTTGAGCTATCCGGCAACCTTCACAATTCTGCGCCATTGCTTTCTTTGCAATAGTAGTGCAACACACCTTCCCCTTGGCAATTTTTAACTCGTTTTGCTGCGTATTTTGACATTGATCATTCCTTGGTTCCTTGATGCTCTTTTTATTCTTGATTAAGCTCCAAATACCTCAATACACTCCTATATAAGAAAATCATGAAACACAAGTGTAAATCACATCATTTTTGCTCAAGACGACACCAAAAAAAGAACAAATGTGAGGCGAAAGATGATAAAATAATATGGTTTTTAGCCTCGCATCAACACCCCACATTGAAACCCTTCCTCTTCCTTGAGTAAGTCATACACACATGACATAAATTCTACTAAAACTACACCAATTGAAACAAGATTACTCTAGCTAAGACTACAACGAATATAATAGACGACAAGTTCTTTTTAGGCAAGTTTTAATCATTCAACACATTTAAATAACCACTCAAGACCTCCTAGCCTCAAGAACCGACACTATGATCTTTGCAAACTCATACAATTCACCCAACCAAGATATTTAATACTTCACCTATCTTTCGTCAACCATGTGCCCTCACAACAAGAGAGTTACCCATATTCACTCACAAGTATACAAATTAACATAGAAATGGGTATAAGAATAAGATTTTGCTCATTGTCAAAAGGAATTTCACACGTAATATATGATGAACCATAAGCTTTCCCTTAGTTTACTACTCCACTAATATAATAACGTCAAATCTAAGATCAAGTAGGACTTTTCGGGTTGTAATGTAGGCTAAAGGACGGGTAGGAATTATTTTGGCTTAAATAGTGACTAACTTTCCTAAGCACTTTAATACATCACAAATTTTTCATCATTTGCACGCTCTTCAATCAACTAACTCTTTCTTCTACTCTTCTCATCAATAGATTTCTTTATTTTCCCATCTCTTTAAGCAAGTTCACATACCACTAGTAAGGAGTACTCAATTATCAAATACTTTTTTTTTTCACTTTTCCTTTGTTCTTTTTCTACTCCCTATCTATAGTATATGAATTTTTTTTAATCCTTTATATCATTAGTCTTTTCTACTGGCTTCTCACCTCAACTATCTCTCTTTTCTCAATTCTCACTCCTTTTAACTTTTTTTTTTTTTTCAATTAAAGCGCTTAGGAGTTTTGGATCAAATTAAAGGTCTATTGAAAGAAAAGGATTAGGCTTCATATGTAGCTACCAAATAATAGGCTAAAGGCTCAACGGGGCTAATTAGGATCATCCATTGTAGGTAGGTAAAGCAAAGGATAAAAAAAATTAGGCTAATCAAAGAAATGCCTATATCATCTCCTAAACTTAACATTCTTCAGTTTGCTTTGCAAATACACCGGGCAAGTTCTAGACATCAATATGAAAGCATGGACTATCAACAATCACCTAACAAACATGGTACATGTTCAACTCAAGAAGGATCCATACAGACTCTCAAACAAGTAAACAATAAGAGTTCAAATTTAAGCTAAAATCATACAAGAGTCTAGTAAAAGAGCCTAGGTGTCTTAAAAGAAGAAGTTCAATTTTTTCACAACATACTTTCAAGATCAAAACCAACTTGCATCATTCAATCATGTGTCGTACCTAACAAGATCACCTCGCACTCAATTGGTCCTAAAGATTCTCAAACTCCTAATCACTAACTTTTCCCCAAGACGATCTTCAAACATCCATCGTTGAGAAAAGTCATTCCACCTAAAAATAAGAGAAAAACTGATCTAAAAATACAAAGGATAGTAAGTTCAAAGAGACTATCCTCAAAAAATAACTGAAAAGAAAAACCAAGGGGTGGGCGAAGTATGCTCTCCAAAAAAAACTAAAAAGCTAAAAACAAACACAAACTATTTTAATCTAGAAAAGTTGAAAAAAATAATCTTTTTGTGTTTTTTGATTTTTTTTAAAAAATCACATTTTCTCAACCAAAATGAGTAACTAAAAATAAAGCAACTCCTATAGCATACTTCACCCTTAACGAATATCAGAAGAATCTCATCCCACAATTAAGGTCATGCTTTGTCCCAAAAGCATTAAACAAAATAAAACAGTGGTTAGAAATACTCCATGAGGCCCTCTAGGGCCTAGCTAGCAGCGTTTCGTCCTTAATCTTTCCATCAAAGGGGTGAATTACCCCATACTTGTGCTTCATCCATGCCTCTTAGCTTTAAAATTCAGGTACTCAGACTTTCCCAAATCTGTACAAACCAAAAATAAAAAATAAACATGACACTATAAATATAAAACTACACTATTATAACTTGGGTTGCCTCCCAAGCAGCACCTGATTTAACATCGCAGCACGATGCAAGTCATAGATCAACCAAATTCTCTCAATCTTTTCCTCCATATATGATGGAACTTCAGCCTGTTCTTTACTCTAGGAGGATCATAATTATCATTCACTCTTTTTGTCCTTAAATCTTTCACTTTTTTTAGGCCCACACTCTTCCACCCCACACTTATCATTGACCATCTCTGTGATCATACACAAGTCTTTATAGTGTGAAGGAGTGGAGAGGGACTTATAAACTTTAACATTGCCTTCTCATAATAGACCCGCATCTTAAGCTCTCTTTTTGGTACATCAATCAAGGCTCCACTAGTTGCGAAGAATGGGTGTCCCAAAATAACTGGTACCTGCTCATATGCTTCAAAATCTAAAATAATAAAGTCGCCAGAAATCACAAACTTACCTACCTTGATGAGCACATCTTCTATTACTCCTTCTGGTAGCAAACGAGAACAGTCTGCCAATTGTAGAGTGATAGAGTTGGGGATGGCTCTCCCAAACCAGGTGTTTGGAACATAGATAAGAGTATCAAGTTTATACTTGCACCAAGATCATATAATGCATGCC
Organism: Capsicum rhomboideum; assembly: GCA_031232105.1. NCBI lineage: Eukaryota > Viridiplantae > Streptophyta > Magnoliopsida > Solanales > Solanaceae > Capsicum > Capsicum rhomboideum. The sequence continues at coordinate 147,420,175 of CP124714.1, read as the reverse complement.
CAACCTCACCTTCACCAATTTGTATGGGGAGAGTGAAACTCCCAAGATCTTTAAGCTTTTTAGGGAGCTTGCTCAGTACCCTACAACACTCTTTAGTGAGTGTAACTATCTCAAACTCTATATGTCTTCTTTTTCCAGCCATCACCTTTCTCAAGTATTTGGCATATTTGGGCATATCCCTCAATGCATCAATCAAGGGAATATTGATGTGAAGTTGCTTGAAGATATCAAGAAACTTCTTAAAACTTGCATCCTCCTTGTTTTTCTGGAATCTTTGTGGGAATGGTGGTGGAGGTCTCTTAACCATGATCTCAGGCTACTCAACAACCTCTCTTTCTCTTATTTCCTCTTGTATAGGTCATATCTCTAGAGTTGGCGTTGGAATTAATCTTTCTGTAAAAGAAGGTGAATGCTTGTAGTTGTCCCAGTTAATTACTCTCCTTTTTGGAGGCTCTACATCTGGCAACTCTACACTTGTGTCTTAAATTCTTTGTTTAGGAGGAGCTTCAACCAACTCTCTTTAATTCTTGAGTGAGACTGCCATTACCTGCTTAGTATTATTCATTGTATCACTTAGTAGTGCACCTGTAGGTCTTGCATGTTGTGAAGAAGCTAGTTGGCCCACTTGAAGCTCAAGTTCATGAAAGAATTTTTGTATTTCATTCACAATCTGAGTTTGTTATCCCATGAAGTGTTTCATTGTCTCCTCCAACGAATTGCTCACTTGTCGAGCTTGTGGTGTATACTGTTGTCTTTGGACCTACTGATTCCTACCCCAAGAGAAATTTGGGTAGTTTCTATAATTTTTCTGCCCCACATAATATATAGATTCTGGATTCAAAAGGTATTGAGAGTAGGCATGATTTTCACCATACTTCTCACAAAATAGTGCAGCCGCCTGAACCTGTTGTACCTATTGAACTTGACCTGTACTTGGAGTTAATAAACTCTACTTCATTAAGGCACACAACTGCCCAATATCAGCCCGAATAGCTAACACATCATCCAACTCTAACTTAGCCGGCATTTTCTGTGTAGAAGTGAACACTCTGTTGGGCTTTGAATAGTCTCGGTGACCTATAGACATAAGATTAAGCAACGCCTCTATTTCATCATAGCTCAGAGAAAATTTGCGCTTGAGTTGTAGCATCTAATAAAGACTTAGAGTCTGGCCTCAATCCTTCAATAAAATTGTGCCCAATAATCTTCTTAGACTGATGGTGGTGCGGGTGATCTATCAAGTATCCCTTATATCTCTCCCAAGCTTGGGGAAGGGATTCAATATCTTTTTTAACAAATCCATAAATCCTACCTTTGAGCTCTTTTGTTCTTCTAGATGAGAAGAACCTGTTGAGAAACTTTTGAGACAAAACGTCCCAAGACAAGATAGATCCTGTCGGTTCATTCTGCAACCATTGATTCACTTCTCCAATTAGTGAGAAGGGGAATAGTGTCAAATTCACGTATTCATCTAAAACATTTTGGTAATGGAAGTTGTCACTCAACACAGTAAACTCTTGCCGGTGCTTGTGTGGGTCTTCATGTGGTTTACCCTAATATTAACAAGTGTTCTGCACTAGTCGTACCGTGCTCTATTAAAGCTTAAAATTTTTGATGATATTCGGCTTCATAATAGCTCTGGAGGCATTTTACTGATTTGGCCTTACAAAATTTAACACCAAAACATGTAGTGCAGGGTGGGGCTAGACTGCAACCCTATATACTTCATCATTCAATGGGTCTTGAAGAATTGAATTGTTCAAATTATCACCCATCACTCTTAACCTTCTTAGAGTACTTCAAGATCGTGGTTAATTGGAATCTAGGGATTGCCTTGACTATGGGTATTAGTATAAACTAACCTGTATCCTGAAAGAAAAAACAACAACAAACAAAACTGAAATCTGAATAATTCAATAAAACTCAAAATAGTATCAATTTCAAATCAAATCCCCGACAACGGTGCCAAGAACTTGTTGCATCCTTTTGCACACGCAAGTGTACGTGGTCGTACAAGTAATAAAGGATATAAGTCCAGATATCGTACCCACAGGAATTTGACGAATTGAAGTTCTACTTTGAATTCTTATGCGAGCTATTCAGTAGGTGACCAATAAGAAAGAGTGATTTGTATGTTTTGAATGTAAATAAAAACAATTATTGACAAGCCGTGGTTTAGTTGAGTTGTAATTCAGATTTGAGAAAAGATCTAGGGTTACGGTGTTTTGACAATATAGTTGCGCTATGAAATCTTTCGTCTAATTTGCTTTTCTGAGTAACTAGTTGCAGGTTAATTATAGCTATATTGAGCATCGTTCCGACAACTCTAAGCCTAATTGACTATCCTTAATGCTTATATTTCTATGGTCATTGATTAATAGTGAAGTGCATAAAGATATCGTCTGTATCAACTAAGCTAGGTCACAGGGTATATTTATATCCTCAGTGAAGAATTGATTCCCTTTCCCTACAAGGTTCACAAACTAGCCCTATTTCCTCTTTTTACACATATCGTTCCCTTTTTCAAGTCCAACAAATAATCCCTAGTTAATATTCGTAAGGTGATCAATCAAACGAATAGGAAGAAATAAATAACTCAATGAATGGAAATAAAAATAGATAATATGATGTTTAACCACAAATTTCATGTTCAACCACAACCCTAGAAATTAAGTGGTTTAGATACTCATGAATCTCTTTGGAAGTAGAAATTTCATGAGTTTACAAGGTAGAAATCAAAAATAAAATAAAAGAAAAAATTAAACCTTGTTCTTTAGCTTTGCCCTAGCTTTTGACTTCCCCAAATCAGTTGTTAATGATAAAAAAAATGTGTGGAGGGGGTTTATATAGAGTTTAGGAACCCTTAAAATGTCAAAAACCAATCCTAATCGGGTTAGGAGAGGTCCCGACTCACGCCACAGCCCATAAGCGGAGTTGTGGCGCGAAGAACAACTGAAAATTCAGAATTGTATCATTTCTTGTGCCACTCCTTTCTTTGGGGGAGTGGCGCGAGCTATCCTACAGCCTTCACAATTCCGTACTACTGCTTTCTTTGCAATAGTGGTGCAAGACACCTTCCCCTTAGCAATTGTTCTCTTGCTTTGCTATGTGTTGTGACATTGATCCTTCCTTGGTTCCTTTTAGTTCCTTGATGCTTTTTTCCTTCTTGATTAAGCTCCAAATACCTTAATACACTTATATATAAGCAAATCATGAAACACAAGTGTAAATCACATTATATAAGCTCAAGATGACACCAAAAAGAGAATAAATGTAAGGCAAAAAATGTAAAAAATATGGTTTTTAGCCTCGCATCAATGATATTCTGGTTAATCTAAGAGTAAGGAGGAACAGGCAGGTCATCTTAGCATGGTGTTGGGTATTTTGAAGGAGAAGAAATTATATGCTATGTTCTCAAAATATGAGTTTTGGTTGTCTTCGGTTGCCTTTTTAGGGAATGATATTTCAGAAAAAGGACTGATGTTAGATCCCTAGAAGATTGAGGTTGTTAAGAGTTAGGTTTGTCCTAGCTCAGTGACTGAGGTTAGGAGTTTTGTGGGTCTTTCTAGTTACTATAGCAGGTTTGTCAATAATTTTGCATTTATTGCTACTCACTTGACAAGGTTGAACCAGAAAGAGGTGCCATTTGTTTGGTCGAATAAGTGTGAGGAGAGCTTCCAAAAGCTCAAGACACTTTTTACTGCAGTTCCTATTTTTTCCCTGCCAGTAGATGGTAAAGATTTCATTGTATTTTGTGATACTTTACTTTCTAGTTTGGGTGCAGTGTTGATGTAGGACAGGAATGTAATTACCTATGTTTCAAGGAAATTAAAGCCTTATGAGAAAAATTACCCAACCCATGACTTAGAGTTGGCGGTAGTGGTCTTTGCACTTAAGATTTGGAGACACTATCTCTATGGTGTCAAGTGTGATGTGTTTATAGACCATCACAGTTTGTAGCATATGTTTACACAAAGGGATTTGAATTTGATGTAGAGAAGCTGGATGGAATGTTAAAGGACTACGATGTGACCATCCAGTATCATCCAGGTAAGGCCAATATGGTGGCAGACACATTAGATGGAAAATGATAAGTATGCGTAGTCTGGCTTTTTTGAGAGTGTCATAGCGACCCTTGGCTAGAGAGATTCAGACTCTAGCATATCTATCTATGCAGTTTGGTGTTTCTAAAAGAAGTTGATTATTGGCTAGTATGGAGGTAAAGTCAACATTCCTTGATCAGATCAAGGTCGGACAATTTGAAGATGAGAAGTTTAACAAATTTTTGAACAAGGTAGTATGTGGTGAAGCTTCTGATGCCACACTTGATACGTACTTCTAGAAGATCATGAATCTCGATATTCTATTCATCTGGGTGCAACCAAGATGTACCGTGACTTGAGACAGCTTTATTGGTGTCCCGGGATGAAAAGGGATATAGTGGAGTATTTTTCTAAATGCCACAATTGTTAGCAGGTGAAGTATGAGCAGCAAAGGACTACGGTTTTAATTTAAAGGATGCTCATTCCTGAGTAGAAGTGGGAAAGAATAGCTATGAACTTCGTGGTAGGTCTTTCGAAGACCTTGGGGCGGCATGACTCAATTTGGGTCATAGTGGACAGGCTAACCAAATCAGCTCATTTCATTTCGGTTAGAGTGAACTACAACTCTAAGCAGTTAGCCAAGATCTACATCAAGAAAATAGTGAGGCTACATAGGGTTCCACTTTGCATCATTTCAGATAGAGGTACGTAGTACACTTCTAAATTTTGGGACAGGCTACATGAGGAGTTGGGCACTCAACTTACTTTTAGCATGGCCTTTCATCCTCAGACTGATGGACAGTATGAGAGGACAATTGAGATGCTTGAGGACTTGTTGTAACATGGACCCAAATGTACTTAGGGTATATTTGAGGAGTTGTCACCATAGTGCAATTGTGGGAGGAACACGTGTGTTTATTTAAGGGAAGTTATTTGGACAACCCAAAGAAAGTAAGTATCGAAGTTTAGCTTGTTGTGTTTGGTTCTAAAACTAGAAGAGCTTGCTATGTAATAAATGTATTAGAGATATAAGATGTTGAGGGTTCTGAATGGGTCAGTCTTTTAGTTCTCCCAGATTAGAAGAGTAAGTATATAGCTTACAAAAGCACCAGTTATCCTTTGAGATTAGCTGTAGTGACTCGGCGTGTAGTTAAAAGTAGAGAATTTATACGTAGGTTAAGTCTTACTTTTCGCTTTCAAGTTTGACTTTAACGGTTTGAGCTTGTGTAATAACCCTCATGGTTGTTTTTCATTTTTGCATTTGTTTTACTGTTTTATCCTTTCACAGAGTTGCTTTATAGTATTTGTGATTTGTGGGTATGAGTGACATGGTTTTCGAGGTGGGTGGTTGAGAAATGATGCAAATCGAGATAGAAAGATTGATAGCAAAAGTGTCGTTGTGAACTATCTTGAATACGAAAACTTTCAATCACCCCCAAAGAATTTAAAGTACCATGGAAGGATCATAAAAAGAGCGTTTAAAGTCCATAACATGCTCAAATGGATCTACAAAGAAAGTGGTGATAACCAAGGAGATCATAAAGGGCTCAAGTGACTATCATTTTTATAATTCGGTCTTATTTGTAATTTGGTCATATTTGTAATTTGTCTATTTATGCAAGACTAGTATAAATAGTCCTAAGTGTTCCATATTAGGATTAAATAGCTTTTGGATGAACTTGGTGTTTAGGCTCCTTTGTGAGTTTGGGGAAACCCTCTTATCTCTTCCATTGAACCCACTTGATTACTTGGGCAAGTAATCTTTGTATGAGTTCAACATCTCTTCTCCCTTTGAATTTATTCTAGTAATTAGTTGTCTTTTAATTGCTAGATTTCCATTCTTTCTTCTAAATCTCTTCTCCCTTTCTTTCTATTCTTAATATATCCTTGTATCTTGTCTTGTTTGGATTTCTTGCATCTCGTTTTATATCAATAGAGAAAGACTCTTTGTGTGAGTTTATGGTAGAATTCCTTTGTATCTCTTCAATGAACCTCTCTTGGATACTCTAGATAAGATTTTCATGTATGAGTTCATTCTTTTCGCCCATGGTTTAATATAGTAATTATATGTAAATTTAATTGTTAGATTAACCTTTCTTTCTTCTAATTTCTATTCTCCCCAATCCAGTTTCTTTCTTTCCTTGATAATCTTTTCATCCCATCTTTATTTTATTTGTTGTGTTCATCTTTAGCATATCATTTTACATCAATTGGTATCAAAGAAAGGCTAAAGAATTATTCCTACAATTCTTAATCCTTGGCTTGCATCTTTTGCAAATCAAAAAATCAAAAAACAAAAAGAAATTGGATCCAAAAATTGATGAAATTTTCAAATGGTTATTGTTGGAAATAGTCTAAAGTCCTTGCATATCAAATTTGGGAGCATTTGAAGGTGATTTGGAGTTGATTTTGTTCATTTTCCCTCCATTTTTGCTCTCAAAAAATCTGCACTATTTAAAGTGCGAAAATTGAAATGTTTGAGCTCTTTTGTGCAAATTTTGGCATCATCTTTTGGACCTAAGTTGTTTCCATCATGGGTAAACTATATTAGGTTCCAATATGGGGATCTAAGGTTGAATTTGGTGTCAATTTTGAGTTTCAAAAATGGGATATTTTCTTGTGCAAATTTCTTGAAAATTTTGTAGTTTGAGTTGATTCCTTGCTTCAAAAACTATTGGGTGGTGCGTAGAAATGCTCTATATTGATTAGGTAAAATTAATTGGAGTTGGGTCTTGATAGGTTTGATCAATTGTGGTGACTATAAAAGACTTTCTTGTTGATTCTAGATTCTACTATCATTCATAACTAATCTTTGCTAATATTTTAGGATACTTGTTCTTATCTGTTGTATTAGTAATTGTGTGCTTAAATTTTTTTTGTTCTAATTATTTCTTGCTTTTCTCTTTATTTTCTTTGTGAATTTCTTGATTTGAGTCTGTTAGTTTTATTGTGCTTCTTTGTTTAACCATAAACTCCACTCTGAACCGATACTTGGATGCTTACTTTGAGTTGATTGAGTTGTTGGTTCTTGAAGAGATTTGAGGAAATTTTCTTGAGAGATAAAAGACGAGAGTTGGTGAGATTAATTGAATGAGGTCTAAAAGCCTTGACCTTGAGTGTATACACGAGTGATGAGTGATACACATGAGGGAGTGAATTTGTGAGGTGCTTTGACTTTATTTCTTCTTCTTTTTTATTGCAAGCATGCTTCTATAGCTTCGGGTGATCTTTGTGATTATAATTTTAAAGATAATGGTTATGAGGATAATGAGAGTTACTATGATGAAGAATGTTAGTATGAAGATTCTTATGCTTTCAAGAATGACTTTGAAAATAATGATGCTTCAAGGTATGACTCCTCCACATACTCTTCTTGTGATGAATCTTATAGTGAGGAAAGTGATTATGGGCTTGATGATGATAGTGAGTAAACTCCTAAGGAATATTCTTGTTCATCTTTTTGTTATGGTTCTAATTCTAAACATGAGAATGGTAGTAGTTCTTATGTTTGTTTTGTTGGAGGAGGAGGTGGTAGATCTTTCACAAAAAAAGTGAGATAAAATGTGAATAGATATACTACCTATGGTAGAAAGGTTGGGCATCGGTCTAATGATGAAATGAATACGTTGATAAATGGAGATCATTTTATTGAACACCATGAGTGTGATGAAGCATGCATGGACCAATTTGTGGAAGAAAGAAAGAACATGTTTCATATTTATGATAAAATTGAAGGACTTTGTGGTGCCATTATTATACATAACAAGAGTTCCATAAATATTGCAAGTTCAAGATGGTTGAGCACATAAAGTTGAAGACTAGAAAACATCCTCAACCATATGGATTATCATGGTCAAATGTAAAAGGAACTTTAGAGATCACAAAACAAGTTTTAGTGAAGTTCCAACTTGGCAAGTTTCATGATGATGTACTATGTGATGTTGTCCCAATAAAAGCTTGTCATTTGTTGCTTGAAAGATCTTGGATAATTGAAAAAGAAGCTATTTTTGATAAAAATACTAACAAGTGTTGTGTCAACCTAAGAGGTCAAGAGTATTTTTTTGTGCCATCTACACTTTTGAAGGTGAATGAAAGTTATTTGGAGTTGCTAAGATTGACAAGAAGAAAGACAAAGCTTGAGAAAAAAGATGTCATTGCTAAAGAGAAAAATATGAAGATAAGAGTTGATGATTCTCAAAATGTAAAGTTCAAAGTTGAAGTGAAGAGTCATCTTAATCCTTCAAAAGGAATTCTTGGGTCTTGCCCAATGTTAAATAAGATTGAGAGAAGTTGAGAATAGTGAGTGAGTTTCCACAAAAAAAGAAAGAAGTATTTGAAAATGAAAAGAATGAAAAGAAAGAGTAAAAGAAACTTGAGAAAAGTGAAGAAAAAGAGAATTTGAGAGAGCTTGTCTCTTTTTTTTAAACTGTAACGCTAATTCATCTTTTCCTAGTTGTAATGTCTCTTTTGTAGATATATTTGACAATGAAAGCATGAAGAAAACAATAATGAAGAGTTTTCCATCGCTGAAGGTTCAAGCATTGGTGGAGACACCCACTACTTCTTCAAGTGTCCAAGTGAGCTTAAATGATAAACACAAAGCTAAAGAAGAAATTTTAGGAGCATTTCAAGGTAAAATGGCTAACTCTAATACTTTATTTCCTTTAAATGAGCTTGAAGGAAATTTTAGTTTAAGTGAAAGTCATTCTTATTTTGACCAAAATGATTCTTTTCTTTGTGATAAATGTGATGTTGAATGTTGTAGTAAAGCACTAGTTGAAGTTACTTGTGCAAATCATTGTGATGATTCTTTTGAGTTTAATGTATTTGCAACTAGTGTTCATACTTGTGATGAATATGGAGGATTAAAAAGAGATTCTTTGACTACAAGTGATGTGGATTATGAATATTTCTTATGTAAAAAGATTGCTCTTGTTGTGGATAATGGTGTTGAGGAGTCACTCCAAGATAAACTTGAATTTAAGGAGTGTGATTCTTTTGAAATTGATTGTGATAGCCAACTTGCTTGTGTTGATATGCCACTAGTTGAGGGGACTTGTGAATTATTTAGTAAACCTCAAGTTAGTGTTGAAAATATTGTCATTTATTTTGGAAAAAATGAGGATTTTGAATATGACATTCCACCTTTGTTTGATGAAGATGCAAATGGAACTTATGATTCTACTTTGATTTTATTTGATGAAATTCATGATGTCGATGGTGATGTGTGTCTTGTTAAAGGTAGTATTGACTTATTGCATCTTGATTTTACTCCTCTAGTTGAGTTAAAGTGTAAAACCAAACTTGTTGATTCTTGTGAGCTTAAATTGTTGCCAACTAATGATGTGCGAATTAATGAGTTTGAGGGTCAGTCAAGAGTGGAGTGTGCATGGTATTATTGATTCTATCTCTTATTTCACACATAGAGATCATATCATGGCTAATCTTGTGAAGGATGCCATTTGTCTTTTTGAGAGTGAATTTAGATGCTTTAATTCTTCATTACATATTAATTTTTCTCTCTTTAAAGATAATATTTTGTTTGAAGATAACATGACCAATTTCAATGATGAACATAGTGATATTTGTGGTGAAGTTGATGAAGTAGAGAATTTTAAAGTCTACAAGGTATATGGTAATCCACTATGCAATGTGGGAAGAAAATGATGAGCCTACACATGAAAGTGAATTGACTGATGCTAGTATTAGTATTAATTTCTTCACTTATTCTACTCATACTTTTAAAGACCCATTCTTGTTGGATTATGCCAATGCTTCTTTCTTAAAATGTGATGAAAAGTCATTTAAAGATTGGTGTGGTCTAGTTAAAGAGTTTAATTTGACTCCATTATGGGGTGATAATTTTTTATTGATGTTTTTGGAGATGCTTATAGTGATTCTTGATGTTCTTAGAGGACTAAAGTTTGTTTTTGATCCCGGGGATGCTTCTAGTAGAATTGACAATCCTTTGAAGGATTATGATAATTTTTGTCTAGTTGTTGTTTCCTCTTTTGTTTTGCAAGATTTGAATTCGAGGAAGAACTCTTTTCAAGAAAGGGAGAATGATGCAAATTGAGATAGCAAGATTGATAGCAAAAGTGCCGATGTGAACTATCTTGAATATGGAAGCTTTCAATCAACCCAAATAATTTAAAGTGTCATAGAAGGATAATAAAAAGAGCATTCAAAGTTCATAACATGCTCAAATGGATCTATAAGGAAAGTAGAGATAACCAAAGAGATCATAAAGGGCTCAATTGACTATCATTTTTATAATTTAGTCATATTTGTAATTTGACTATTTTTGCAAGACTAGTATAAATCGTCCTAAGTGTTCCATATTAGGATTAGATAGCTTTTGGATGAACTTGGTGTTTAGGCTCCTTTGTGAGTTTTGGGGAAACCCTCTTATCTCTTCCATTGAACCCACTTGATTACTTGGGTAACTAATCTTTGTATGAGTTCAATATCTCTTATCCCTTGGATTTATTCTAGTAATTAGTTGTCTTTTAATTGCCAGATTTCCATTCTTTCTTCTAAATCTCTTCTCCCTTTCTTTTTATTCCTAAAATATCCTTGTATCTTGTATTGTTTGAATTTCTTGCATCTCATTTTACATCAAGAAATATGTTAGTTTTTTGTTCTGGAAGGTTAGAAAGTTGATATGGTTGACTTTAAGTCAACATCTATATAAGTTGAACTCCTTACTAAGAGAGTTGATCAAAGTCAACGTTTGAGGTCAGAAAGGTAATTTTTAAATTTCAACGATTCCACTAGGTCCGAAAGGTAATATTTAGTCTAGTTGAATGGTTCAGTACCCGAGGCCATTGGATGGATTTTAAGTGGTTGTCTGGAAATTTGGAGATTTCTAAGTTAAGATTTGACATCGGTCAACATATAGTTAATATGAGCTTTTTGGGTGTTTTGATGATTCCATTAGGTCTGAAATGTGTTTTACAAGTGGTTTACACTAATGGTTTGCGTTTGGGAGGTTTCAGATGAGTTTTTGGCATTTGTTTGGAATTTGGAGTTTTTAGTTATTGAGTTTTCAGTAGTATCACCTGAATTAGATGAGTTATTTTGGGTGTGGAGATGGTACCATTAGATTCGTATCAAAATTTCAGAACTAACACAAAAAGAATTGATGCATTTCATGTCTGAATGAGGGAGGTATGGCCATTTTAGAGCGGACAGCTGTTGCTATGCAACAAAGGTCGCGATCACGGACTTTAGTCATGACTATGGAGGGTCGCCACTGAAGGTTCCTGCATTTTTACTTAAAGGTAAACTTCGAGGATTTCATATTTTTGACATTTTGGGAGCTAGAAAACTCTGATTGAGGTATTTTTGATGCATTTTTCTCGTAAAAATATTGGGTATGTGTTTCTACCTTCATTTTACAAGATTACCCATTTTATTTTTCTTGATTTTGATTCATAAAATTGAGATTTGAAACTCGAAAGTTAAGAAATCAAATATTTTTGATTTGAGGGTCAATTTGTGATGGGTTTTCATAGATTTTTGAAATTTAATGTCCTTGTAGTATAGATTAACTTATTTTTACAACAAATTACTGATTTATAAATCATTTTTTGATTTTCAACCTTGTTAAACATGGAAATTTGGAGTTTTCCAGCAAAGCTAAAGAATCGTATTTTGATGATTCCAAGCTTGATTTCAACTCTATTTTCGATGAAATTTCAGATATGAACTTCTTAAGTTATGGGTAAATTGATTTTCTAATAAAATTCCAATTTGTCCCTTGAATTCTCAAGATTGACTTTAGGTTGACTTTTCGAACCCGAATTTGAAATGTAGCAATATGGGTGTCGTTGATTTCATATTCTTATGTAGAATTCATATTGAATAGATTGGGCTCGTTCGGAGGTGATTCTGAAGGTAAAAACTTTTATTTGATTCTTCAGGCTTCTTTAAGGCAAGTTGAGACTTTTCTTTGACTCTTTTTCTATGTGTTATGTAGTAGTTATGTGTAAAATATAATAATAAGGATATTGGGGGTCCCGTATATATGAGATGACGACCCTCTATACGGGTACCAGTGTATTTGTGAAGGGAATAAAATCAACTAATTGACTATTTAGTCTGGGTTTCTGTAATATTTGATTATTAAGCTATATTTGTCTAGTAATTGAGGAGTTGGTCCATTGTTTCACTTATTTTCATGCGGGTGACATGGGTATTTGATTGCATACTATAGGGGTTTGTACTGTGATATAAGGAATTATTACTTATAGTCCTGGTTTGGACTGATACTATGATTATCTTTTATTTTCTCATCATTTCCTCTTCATATGCATATGATCATGGTTCTACTGGTTATTTCTCCTTGGCCTTTGGGCAGATCAAGATGGTAAGATTTATTGAGGCACTAGGTTATTTGGAAATTCTCTATGTGGTGCTATGGATGGATCCAAAGAAGTTGTTATTGATTATTTACTCTATGGCCGTGGAGGCAGATCTAAAGGGTGTATATGGTCTTAGCGAGTCCTCCATGAATCCCAGTTGGTGGATATACTGGTGCGGAAGGTGTATACATATAGGACAGACATGCATCATATACATCATCATCATCACACTTCCCTATTGGTATATGAGACATGCATTATGCTTATCATATTCAATTGGTTAATTAATTCGGTGTAGTGAGTGTATATTGTACTGTAGGACCATTTGTTATACTATTGATGGGAAATGTCATTGTTATTAATTTTAATCTCTGTGCCTAGCTATTTAGTGGCAATGGATTGTATTTTTTATATCATTGTATTTGTACACTGTTGGACTAGAATGACTTTCCTGAGTGCAGGTTAATTGGCTTTCTCAGATGGTTGGTTTGTTGATTTTTCCATTGCATTGAATTAGAGTTGGTCAATGATGCTGCTAAATACATATTGTTGGTACTCACGCTTGTTATTTTTTGCATCTTACATACAGGTATTGAGCCGGTGTTCCCTGGATATTGAGCGGTGTTATGTTGGCAACTAGTGCAGAGATTCTCGAGGTAGTGGTTGATGATCCCAATCAACCTGGACTCTTCTCCTATCCATGTCTATTATTTTTTTCGCATTTAGACTTCATGGACCTTTTTATTGTACTTAAACTCTTATTTAGAGTCTTGTACCGGTGACTATCAGACCTGAGATTTATATTGTTTTTTGTATTTACCTTACTTATCGGAGTAGGAATAATTCCTTGGGTTTTGGTTTATTATTTTAATTCTTCCACTTTAATTTAACTCAGTTTATTTATTGGGTTGGGTTTGTGGCTTACGTATTACAGTGGGTGTGATAGTTGCCATCACGTCCCAGTTTTGGGTCGTGACAGCTTTTTAGAGCTTGAACATCATTGTTATTCAACTTGAATTCTTATACTATTGGGTTAACTCCCACAAGATGCTAAATCATCTGTCAGTAGTACTTTATTCCTTACTTAGGACCTAGAAAATCATGTTACAATGGTATCGAGGTTTCCTGTGATTATTTGTTATTGTTGTAATGTTTTTCTCATCTAACTATAGCCTATGAGCTTGTTTTGCCTTCATCAGACACTAACATGGAGGGTTTTGGAGCCTACAGAATGAATGATATACCGTGCCTATGGGCTGGACAGGCCGAGAAAATAATGTCGCCCAAATTACACCTCCCAAAAAGTATAAAGTGATTATTGAATCAAATATAGAACCCAACAAGGTTGGGGTTGATCCCACGAGGAATAGGGCAAAATTCTGTCAAGAGTTTGTCTACGTAACTGGCAAATAAGTAAATAAGGGGGGATTTTTTGAAACAAAATAGTAACAGTAGCAGTTGTTGGTTTCTTGGAATGTTATCAATATGAGACGAGCACTAGGATTTTGATCCCCATGACTTCATAACTCCACAGGTTGCTTGTGCTAGAAGACTATCCCGATGCATTGCATACAAAATCTAACAAGTTATGTTCACCCCAATGTCTTTCGACTCTAATTAGATGAGTTTCACTCATCTCCTTTCGAACTCAGTGTCGTGTTACTAATCCTTGTTCTTTGATCTCAGATTAACTATCCCTGTTAAGGCTCAAGTTAATTAGATGAAGGTTGATAGCTTCAAATCTCTGTTGTTATCTCCTTTTCCTAATCTATACCTCCCTTTCGAGCAAGTCTAGAACATAAGTGAGTTCCTAGCGCATGCATCTATTAGAAAAGCAATCATGATGAAGAAAATACCAATACATGCAAGCACACCGGTCTAGAATGACTTCACACTTAACTTATTTTATTAATTCATCATGGTTTCCACAAACCTAGTTGTGGTGTTTAGCTACTCATGATCATAAGCACACAAGAAGAATTCATAGGTGAAAACATAATTACAAACTTACTTAGAGAATTAAATTCCAAAATCTCAACTTTAATTAAAACCCTAGAAATGATGTTTGTACAATCCTATGAATATGCCCTAGAATTGTACAATGTAATGTTGTGAATATAATGATTTTTTCCAACCTCATAAAAATAACCCTATAATAATATTTATAGACAAAACAAATCCTATCCTAAACAGAAAAGAAAACTGTGTTGGCTTCCTCGGACGAGAAGAAGGTACGATCGTGGTTAGAACCCACGATCATCCTTTGCCTATCGTGGTTTGTACTTGGACTTGTTACCTTTCAGGTCTTCCATCAGAAGATCAATGGTACGGGCTCGTGACTTCAACATACGATCCTATGTTGTTGTCGTATGATCTACAATCTACTAAAACTGGAGTCTCTTCTCACGACCACATGGTATGATCATGCTTCCAAGGTATGGTCGTGAGAAGTTGTCGTCTGATCCTCTTGCACTTGACTCCTGCAAATGTGTTTTTCCCTTCGAACTCATGATCACATGGTTCAATCATGCTATCAATTCACGATTGTAGGACCTTTCGTCCTAGAGACTTCTGCTTGTGGCATCTCTGGATCAACCTACAAAAGACTAGGCACGATCATGGTCAGATACCATGATCGTGGTAAGGCTCTTTTGATGCCAATTTTGTCCAGTCTTCATTATTTTCCTTCCCTAAGTCCATAAGGCCTGCACATACAAAAAAAACCCTATCAAATCCACAAAAGTGCCCTTATACTTGCAAATATTCCTCGTTTTAAGTGTCTTAAGTGTCATAAGTTCAGGAAAATCAACACCCTCAACTTAGAATGTTTGCATGTCCTCTGGCAAACAAACTACTAAACTAGATAAGACGCTTAACATAGGGCAAAATCAAGATCACTACGGCAGTCAACTTTTCAAAACTTAATTTTTTCATTCACACATGCAAACCATCTAAGTATACTCAACACCCTTCATTCTTATCAAAAACAACCAATGAAGTGTATATGCAATACAAGTACTCTAACACAATGGGATCAGGACATGGCATTACATTGTGAATAGACAACCCAGCACATTGATCAGTACACTACCTAAACAAGTAATAACTAGACTATAGCCCCTCCGCCCTCACATCAAAGAAGTCCCTAATCACTCAGTATATGCAATGAAACCTAGTACTGGTACTGATTCAAATCTCTCACTGTCACAAAAAAGTCTAATTTTGTGCGTTTGACACTATAGGCTTTCCCTTATTTTCTATGCTTCAACTTTTGGACAGTCTAGTTAGGATCACTATAGGTCTTTCTAGGCTTGTAATGTAGGTTCGGGAATAGGTATGGTGCATTGGGTACAATGACTTACTCCTCCTTGGCACTACACTATTTTGGCTCCACTTTTCCTATTCCTTCATTTTTCTCCCTTTTCTCCATTTTATTTTCCTTTTTGGATCGCGGATGCAGTTTTATTTTCAAGCAACTCACTATTTTTTTTTTTTTTTTCTTCTTTTTATTTTTATTTTTTATACCGCACCTGAGTCCTTTTTCTCTTTTCCGCTACTAACTCTTCATACCCACTTTCTACGCACCCCTACACAATAACTATCCTCAACTTAGGCAATTTGCCTGAGTTGAGGTACACAGTGTCCAAGGAGGGACTAGGGCCAAAGAAGGTTCATTGTAAAACTGGGAAGTTGAGTTAGGTAATTCAAAGAAAAGGTTTAATAAGGCTCAAGGTTTGGGTTGAAAGGATACATGATTCTTTGGTAGGTCATTTAGGCTAAAGTGGACTATTTCAAAAATGGCATATGATCCTTTCCTAACTTCCTATACTATAGCCTTTAGCGAGACTAACCGTGTATGTTCTAGACGTCTGTCGTACTATGATCGATCTAAGACCCCTCCATCCACTACCCCTCTAGTGGCCTCGGTTGTGGCCAGGTCACTCTCAGCTACGTGGTCACCGGTGGCGGCCAGTGCACTGAGTGTCTCAACTATGGGGTTAATATGTGTCCCCCAAACTCTGCTCCACCACCATAATTATTGGTGGTACCTCCGGTGCCTCTACCTTAAAGGTTTGTACATCTCTAGCTCTCTTACTCTTCTATCTCTTCTTCTCCCCCTATTCAGCGTCATCACTTCTCCTCCTCTTTTGAAGCTCCAAATTTACATCCATCTCCTCACTCTTTATCTCTTTAATATTTTGGGCTGGATGTGGATTCGTTGGTTCTAGATTTCTATACTCTAGCTCTTATATCTATCCATCCTTTTATGCACAGTCTGAATGGAACATCAGATCTCATTGCTCACATAGGGCTTGACCCTATCCTTCAATTTCTTAATTCGGGTGCCATGGAGAATTTGGTTTCGGTTAATGTCTTCCAACTGAGCCGTCAGAACCAACGTATATCCATCCAAAACCAATGGTCTAACTCGAGAAGGGGCCTGTGGTACTGGAGAAGACAAGGTACTAGCATCAGACATCGGCATGTTACTAGAGGCATCCCCTCCTATATTCGAGATCCGTAAACCTCTAACTGGTGCAACCGGATTCTGTATGTCCTTTATCATAGCTAAATCCGCGGACTTGGTCGGCTAAATGAACTTGTCCACTAGCGAGACTAAAGGCAAATATGAATCCTATAGTAGCTGCAAAATCAGGCATGGGAACGGGAGTGTAGTACTAGACTCAAGCACTCGATCTTTGATCTCTTCCGCAATGATACGTGGGATGTTCAGGTCCAACTCTGCAACTAGTGCAGCTATCGGACAGGCATTGGTTGCACCCAATATGCTGTAATTGGTTGTGGGTGCAATCTTATGCCTAACAATGGACCACCGGCTTTGGTGGTGAACTTGAGACTATTTTTGTAAATTGAAGATCCGTTCACCCATAGTGCCTCTGCACCGGCCTCAGCAATGTGGCCTTCCAACCACCTATAATGCATTATCTTATTCTCTGTGGATAACTTCTTCACTCTTTTCAACTCAATCATCCAGAAATCATATTCTGGGGTTTCTTCTACCGTCTCAAAAGTCACTCTGAACAAGTGATAAGTTGACATTTTACCGATTCTTAATACATTTGAGCTTGGATTATCTTGAAATTCGCATTGATTCGATATAAATTCTCATGTTATATGGCTCTTATATGCAGGTAATGGATGAATTCGAGCCCGAGCTAACTATGCGAGTCAATGGGAGTTCGAAAAATGAAGAAAGGACGCTTGATTTAACACCCAGGGAGACTAACAGCCACCTGCGCACGCAGGTCAGGAGATGCGCATGCAGGTGGCTGACTGAGGAGCTGAGCAGCATAAGGCAGTGTCATCTGCGCTAGCCTCCTGCGTGCGCAGGTCAGCCATCTGCGCTGGAACGTGCGCCAGCAGATGGCTAGTGCAGTGGCACTTCCGTAATTTTTAGGGATGCGATTTTTAGCTATAAAATGTAATTTCTCCAGCTCTGAAAAGGATCTTTTTGGGGCATTTTTGTAAATATAGAGTAAAGGAGAGTGAAACCGTAAGGAGAAACAAGTTACATTCTTGCATTTTTGGATCAAATTCGTGAAAACATTTGGATTCAATGGAAGTTTGGGAAGAGAATTTGGGTGATTTTCTTCTCTCTTATTTTATGAGTAGCTAAATTCTCTACTTGGGATTATGCTTGAATAAGATGTGATAATTGTATGGGTTTTGTTTATTTGATTTATGTTTAGATAATTGCCATAGGTTTTAATCCCATTCCATGCTTTCATTCAAATTAGGGGTTGCAAACTCTAATTAATTTTAGAGCTCTTGTCATCCTTGACAAAGGGGACAAGGGTGAGGAATGGGTGTGAACAATAACTTGATGTATGTCATTGAATAGCATCTCTTAGACATAAGGGTGTTAATTGAGGTATTGGATTGGTCTTATAATCTGCACTTTTGAGGTGTTCGAAAGAACCCAATTGTGAAACCTTGGTGTTTGGTTGACAAATCAACACCAAGCACCTGTGATCTAACCTACCCAAGGCCCTTAGCTAAATGTAGTCAAATTCTCAATTTACCCATACACAATTTCACTCTTACGATGGCATAACCCCAAGTCTCATAATACCCTTGGTCTTAACTCCTCTTCTCTACTCTTGAACTTGTGTGTCCTAAGTTACAAAAGTCTAAATAGTTACAAATTAACAGATAATAACCCCCCCCTCATTTACTTTTATGTATTATTTTCATAGCATCGCGTGTTAGCACTAGTTGCTTATAACACTTAAAGGTGAAAGCTATCGCATTCATTCCTCGTGGATTCGACCCCGACTCCAAGTTGGGTAATTATATTGCTAACGATCGCTTACATTCTATTCTGGGGTGTATTTGAGCATTATAAAAAATGGCGCCGTTGCCGGGGAATAAAATGTAGCGTTCATTTCTTTTAGTGTTTTAAGTTACTTGTGTTTACCGTGGTGTAAGTTTACTTTATTTGTTGTTTTTGTTCTTCATAAGTGACAACCAAAGTCTTCACGATTCAATGAGTCAACATGGTAGCCATGCCGCTTCATTTGATGGACATTTTGAAGATGAAGATCATTTGGGAGATGCCGGGAGAGCTAGTGCCATCCGCATCCCACCCGCGGATGGCAATGGAGTGTTCCATGTTACTAGTGTAATGCTTCACCTCCTTCAAATAAAGGGGTTATTTGGGGGTCAAGCCCATGAAGACGCAAATCTTCACTTGACAAATTTCTTTGAGGTGTGCATGTCGTTTGATATCTCCCACATATCACAAGATTCCATCCGATTGAGACTCTTTCCCTTCTCATTAACGGGCAAGGTTGTATTGTGCTTGAGACAATTGCCCGCGGGTTCAATCACATGGTCGGAATTGATGGAAGCATTCTTGGATCGGTTCTTCCCACCATCCCGGATGTTACAATTGAGAGATGAGATTATCAACTTCCGTCAATTGAATGGTGAACTGTTACATGAGGATTGGCAATGGTTTAACACGAAATTGATGCAATGCCCGACTCATGAGGTTCCGGATAAGATGCTCCTCCAAATATTTTATCGAGCATTAGATCAATTGAACAAAATAATTGCGGATAATGCAGCTGGGGGGTCTTTGGTGAAACAAACTTATGGTGTTGCATCTACAATACTGGACCAAGTTACCAAACAAAGTCGGGGTTGGCATACAAGAGATTCCGAGGTGGCCGTGGGGGATCCCTCCGCATCTTTAGTAAGCCACGAACAAAGAAAGAAAGATGAGGAGAGAGACGAGAGTATGTCTAAGATGATGACACAACTAGAACTCCTCACTAAGAATGTAATGGGTTCAACACCAAACGAGGTCAACGACGTAGCCTCCAAGGATGTTAAGAGCTACGATGATGATGAAGCGGAGACTCTTGATGAAGAAATCCGATTTATGTCAAATCAAGCGGGGGGTTCTCTCCCCACCTATCAAAGGAAGGGCGGGAATCAAGGTTGGATGGATAAAGACCGTGATTGGAAAGATCGTGATAGAGATCGTGATAGAGACCGAGATTGGAGGGATAAAGATAGGGACCGTGATTGGCGAGATGTGAATCGGGATTATGATAGGTATATTCCTCCACATGATAGGTCCAAGGGTAAAGAGTCAACCTCGGTTGATCCGGAGAAATATAAGAATGAATATGTGCTTGCTCGTATCCTCTTGGGAGTTGAAGGAAGCGATAAGATGTTGAGGGAAATGAAAGGGGATTTGTCGCATCTCAACCAAACTGTCACCTCACATTCGGCTTCAATAAAGCAACTTGAAACCCAAATGGGTCAACTCTCCTCCCAAATGAATACAAGACAAAGAGGAGGACTCCCTAGTGACACGGTGGTGAATCCCAAAAATGACGCTCACGTCATGGCCATTGTTACTAAAAGTGGGAGAATTCTTGGAAATAATGTTGAAAATCTTGATGACAACCCTTGTGATAAGGGTGTTGGGAGCCAAGTGAGAAAATCAAGAACTCGGCATGATAATTCAAAAGAGGAAACTCAAATATCACAAGAGCACGGTGTTGACGGGTCGGAAAAGGTGGAAGTGAAGGAGGTAAGCCCACAAGTGGTTAATCATGGTAATGCAAAATCGAATGAAAACTCGGTTGTCTCTAAGCCACAAGTTAAAATTCCCCCTCCATTCCTACAAAGGTTTAAGAAGAAAGAAGATGATTCAAAGTTCAAGAAATTCCTTTCTAAATTTAGCAACTTTTCGGTAAATATACCATTGTTGGAAGCCCTACAAGAGATGCCCGGGTATGCTAAGTTTATGAAAGAATTGGTAACAAAGAAGAGAACCATGGACTTCGAAACAATTGAAGTTACTCATAACTGTAGTGCTATAATGTCTAGTACGATGGTTGTGAAGAAGGATGATCCGGGGGCATTCACTATCCCATGTGCTATTGGGGTGTATCAATTTGGGAAAACCTTATGTGATCTTGGAGCAAGTATTAATTTGATGCCATTAGCCGTATTTCGGAAGTTGGGTTTGGGAGCCCCAACACCAATGATGATGCGGCTATTGGTGGCCGACCGCTCTATAAAAAGACCCATGGGTGTGTTGTGTGATGTACTTGTGAAGGTGGATCGTTTCATTTTTTCTACTGATTTTGTGATCTTGGATTGTGAAATTGACCATGAAGTCCCCATTATTCTTGGTAGACCATTTTTGGCTACCGGTCAAGCTTTAGTTGATGTTGAATGAGGTGAAATGAAATTCTGCGTAAACAACAAAGAGGTATCATTCAATGTTTGCAAGTCCATGAAACAACCTATGGACTTACAAGTTGTCTCCGTAATTGATGTGGTTGATGATGTCGT
Source organism: Capsicum rhomboideum (assembly GCA_031232105.1). Classification (NCBI taxonomy): domain Eukaryota; kingdom Viridiplantae; phylum Streptophyta; class Magnoliopsida; order Solanales; family Solanaceae; genus Capsicum; species Capsicum rhomboideum. Next base: position 147,398,928 of record CP124714.1, on the reverse strand, counting down.
GGCTAATACTATGGAGGCTGAATTTGTTAGAGAACCTTTGGTGGGAGTCTTGTGGAATCTTAAAAGCGAAGGGAATGAAAGATATGAAGAAGAAGTTGCATCCTTGAAAGGTTTTGGGTCTTACCCAAAAAATCCTTGTAAGTTGGATCTTGACTTGAAAAATTGGGAAACTCCTCCCGCGAAGCCTTCAATTGAGGATCCACCATAAATCGAACTCAAGCCATTGCCACCTCATCTCCGGTATGTTTTTTTTGTGAGAAGGGGAAACTCTACCCATTATTATTGCAAGTGATTTGTCATCGAGGCAAATTGAGGCGTTGAAATCGGCGGTGAGTCGGTATATTCGGGCACTTAGATGGACTATAGCGGATATCATTGGGATTCCACCCGGCATATGCACTCATAAGATCAAGGTTGAGCCCGAGTTTGTAGCAAGTGTAGAACATCAAAGAAGACTAAATCCTCTAATGCAAGAAGTTGTGAAGAAGGAAATCATCAAGTGGCTTGACGCGGGTTTAGTTTATCCTATCTCGGATAGCACTTGGGTGAGTCCAATACAATGTGTTCCTAAGAAAGACGGTATCACGGTAGTCCTAAACAAAAATAATGATCTTATACCCGTCCGTCCGGTCATGGGTTGGAGAGTGTGTATTGATTATAGAAAGTTAAATTCTTGGACTGAGAAGGATCACTTCCCCATGCCCTTCATGGATCAAATGCTTGATAGGTTGGCGGGTAGAGGGTGGTATTGCTTCCTCGATGGATATTCAGGCTATAATCAAATCTCCATAACTCCCGAAGACCAAGAAAAAACTACTTTCACTTGTCCCTATGGAACTTTTGCCTTCAGGCGCATGCCCTTTGGGCTATGTAATGCACCGACTACTTTTCAACGGTGCATGCTTTCTATATTTTCTGACATGGTAGAGAGTTCTATATGGTGTTTATGGATGATTTTTCAGTGGTTGGTGATACATTTGAAAATTGCCTTGAACACTTGGAGAAGGTGCTTGAAAGATGTGTGGCAAATAACCTTGTGTTGAATTGGGAGAAGTGCCACTTTATGGTTAAGGAGGGGATTGTTCTTGGACACAAAATATCAGGCCGAGGAATCCAAGTCGATCAAGCCAAGGTGGAAGTCATTGCTAAGGTACCACCTCTAATATCTGTCAAAGGGGTCCGGAGTTTCCTTGGCCATGCGGGTTTTTATAGGAGGTTCATTAAAGATTTCTCTAAAATTGCCCATTCGATGTGCAAACTCCTTGAGAAGGAGGTCACTTTTGAATTTAATGATGAGTTCTTGAAGGCATTCAATTGCCTTAAAGAGAAGCTTGTCTCAGCCCCGATTATCGTGACCCCAAATTGGTCACAACCATTTGAACTCATGTGTGATGCTAGTGGGCTGGTATTGGGAGCTGTGCTTGGACAATGAAAAGAGAAACTTTTTCATGCCATCTATTATGCTAGCAAGTCATTAAATGACGCTCAAAAGAACTACACTATTACAGAACAAGAATTGCTAGCCGTGGTGTATGGGTTTGAGAAATTTCTTGCTTATTTGTTAGGCACAAAAGTCATTGTGCACACTGATCATGCTGCTCTCCGGTATCTGATGGCGAAGAAAGAAGCAAAACCCCGATTGATAAGATGGATTCTACTACTTCAGGAATTTGATTTTGAAGTGAAGGATCGAAAAGGGTTTGAAAACCAAGTAGCTGACCATCTGTCACGTCTTGAGATAAATGAGAACATTTGGGGAGATGTTGATCTTGATGATACATTCCCGGACGAACTTGTCCTAAGATTGAAAGAGAGCACTCTACCATGGTATGCCGACTTTGCAAACTATATAGTGAGTGGACTCCTTCCTGATGAGCTGAGTTACTATCAAAGGAAAATATTCCTCCATGATGTGAAGCGGTACTTTTGGGATGAGACCTATCTTTTTAGGGAATGTGCAGATTGAATCATACAGCGATGCGCCATGGACGAGGAGATAAAATCCATTCTTGGAGCATGCCATTCTTCTCCTTTTGGTGGCCACCATGGTGGTGTGAGAACCGCAGCGAAAGTCCTTCAGTATGGGTATTATTGGCCTACCATTCACCGTGATGCTCATGAATTAGTAAAGACTTGCATTCAATGTCAAAAGCATTGTGGTATTTCGAGGAGGCATGAAATGCCTTTAAGACCCAATCTTGAGGTGGAGCTATTCGATGTATGGGGCCTTGATTTTATGGGTCCGTTTGTGAGCTCGTATGGTAATAAGTATATCTTGGCGGCCGTTGACTACTTGTCCAAGTGGGTCGAGGCCATTGTCTTACCAACCAATGAAGGTAAAAGTGTAACTCTCTTCCTAAAAAAATGCATTTTCACTAGGTTTGGAACTCCTCGAGCTATCATTAGTGACGGTGTGTCACATTTTTGCAATCAGCTATTTGAAGCTTTGCTTGAAAAATATGGGGTGCGACATAAGGTGGCGACTCCATATCATCCTTAAACGAGTGGCCAAGTGGAGGTTTCCAATCGGGAGATAAAATTTATCTTGGAGAAGACCGTAAATGTAGGGCGTACAAATTGGGCAAGGCAACTTGATGATGCTCTGTAGGCATATAGGACGGCATTCAAGACTCCTATTGGCATGTCGCCCTATGAGCTAGTGTTTGGAAAGGCTTGTCATCTCCCGGTTGAATTAGAGCACAAAGCTTTGTGGGCCTTGCGGAAATTGAACATGGATTGGGTGGATGCCTCGAAATCAAGAGTAGATCAACTTCATGAGTTGGATGAGTTTCTACTTAGGGCATATGAGAGCTCAGCATTATACAAGGAGAAAATAAAGAAATGGCATGATGCTAAGATCCTAAAAAGAGAGTTCCATGCAGGTGATAAAGTGCTACTCTTCAATTCGAGGTTAAAACTCTTTGCGGGGAAGCTAAAATCCAAGTGGTCTGGCCCTTTTGTCGTAGTTAATGTCTTTCCTAGTGGTGCTATTGATCTTAAGTACCATAAGCAAAGGAGGTTCATGGTGAATGGTCAAAGATTAAAACATTTTTATGAGGGCGGACCTGGAGCGGCTAAGGTTGAGTTGCTCTATTTTAAGGATGCTTGATGATGAGAAACAATGTCGAGCCACGACGATAACCAAGGCGCTTCTTGGGAGGCAACCCAAGGTTACTTATAGTCATTTCAAGTTTGTTTGATTTCTAATTTGTAGTTATTTTGGTGAATGCAGGTGAATAATGCTAAGTGTGGGAGCTTGGATACACTGTTTTGAGCTAAATTAATCACCTGCTAGCACACATGCCCACATGCCCACGCATGTTGGGGCACATGAGGCCAGCAAGTGGAAGGAAACATTCTGCCTGAGGGCAAGGAGCCACCTGCGTGCGCAGCCCAGGCACATGCGTGCGTAGGCTAGCAACGCAGGAGTCTTTGCCTTGTGCCTCCTTCGAGCCAGTTTCTTCACCTGCGTGCGCAGGTCCCAGCATGCGTGCACAGGTGACCCTCCGCAGATGGATACAGATTTTCTCCAACACGCCCAGGTAAGGAAGCCCACCTGTGTGCGCATCTCCCCACATGCGTGCGCATGGTGGGGTGCAGGTAGGGGTTGAACCTCCAAATTTTTTTTAAAAAATGTTTGGGTCGACCCGACCCGGGTTGATTCATTCTCTTCTTTAAAACATGACCCATACCCACAACCCAATTCCTTCTAACTTTAAAAGACCAACTCTCCCTCACAAAATAACCATCAGCTCTTCCCTCTCTCTAAATTCAAAGTTGCTCTTGTTTTCATCTCGCATTCACTTTCAAAGAGGATTGCACACATTACCTCTTTCATTTAAAGAGTCTTCATTACTCTACTTCTTCTTTTAAGTTTGGTAAGTTTGCTTGGTTTAATATTTTCTAAGAAGATTTTAGACACAAATGGAAACTCATGGTTTGTGCTAGATTTTTGTGACGAATTGAGTCATATGGACTTCCTATGGTGTAGTATTGATGTTGTGGTGGCTTGTTTGAGTTGGGGGTGATGCTTCATATGCAATAGGGGAAGTCTTGAGTACCCAAAAATTTATTCCCACCATGTGTTTGAGAATATTACCACATGAGCATTTCTTTGTATTTTCTCTTGTGCATGAATTAAGAGAACTACATATGGTTCCTTGAACTTATCTTGAGCATTATTCCATCCCTAAATGATGTGTTATAATATTGTAGTGAAGATGTGTGAATTACAGCTTTTTCAAGTGCCTTGATTCTTCATGTATTTCTCCAATTCATGAGGCATAATTGGTTACTCTTGTTGGAAATATGAGTTAGTAAGCATACTTGTTCATAGCAAAAATGCATAGTTCGCCCTATGATAGATTAGGTGACACCATTCTTAAGGGAAGAACTTCGTTTTTGTTATCATTAGGGTCATGATGGATTGTGTTTGAGATATAATGGTCCACATATACTCCCATATGCTTTCTTATAGCTTTTTGCCTTGCATTCACATTATTTAACTTAGTTTCCATTTTATTTTTTTATATAACATAAAACCCCAAAAACATGTTTTACCTTTTTTCGGTTTGTGTGGTTTGTTTCTTTTTGCTCTTTTTAGGGGATGTCTCCAAGGAAATCAATGCCACAAGGAGCAAAGAAATCTCATCACAAGGACAAAGGCAAGGCCATTTTTACTACCTCAACGAGAACACCTCCGACACAACAAGAACATCCTCCAATCCCCAATGTGCAAAGTACACTTGATATCTCAAGGGGATTGACCAAGGATGTTGATACTATCATATTTGCCAGCAAGGATATGCATGATCTTTACACTGACTGGGTGCACACTTAGGGTTTCAAGCCCAAGAAGGTGTTTATTTTGAAGGGCGTCCATGATCACTTCCCAAACATTGTCAGACAGGTCAACAAGTATGCTTGGGAGATATTCACAGACATAAATCCTGAGTCTCCACCCGAGGCTGATTATCCTGATCTTGTCAGGGAGTTCTATACTTCATACGCCATCCAGCACAGTCAACACAAGTATAAATCATTGGTGGCTGAGCAACCTTTCCTACGTAGCGTGCTTGTTAGGGGAGTAGAGGTTCCTTGCTCCGCCTCCGCAATAAACAAGTTATATTTTGGGAGCGACCATGCACCTGGGGTCGAGAGCAAGAGGCGAGTGCTAGAGGGACGTGCTCATTTTCCATGGCTTTCCAAAACAATTGCTAAAGGTCTTCCGCTATGGGCAAATGGGATTGGACAAATCAAATGACGGGATCTTTCTATTCAAGCCAAGCATTGGCTCGGCTTTGTGGGAAATCGGTTGCTTCCTTCCAAAAATGATCAAGATGTCACTAATGAATGGGCTATACTTGTGGGCTGCATCATGGAAGGATTGGATATAAATCCAGGAGAGATTATTGCTGAGGTGATACGACTCCGATCAAAGAAAATGGGCACTTTACTACCTTTCCCCGCTCTTATATCGGCATAATGCGCAGTCCACAAGGTTCCTCTCTTCCCAAGGATTGATAAAAGAATTAAGTGTTTGGGTGTCATTGATATTCGAACAAGCCAAGATGATGACAATCCGGTGAGCCTAAAGAGAAAGTTGGGTGAGAGTACCGGTTCATCAATGAGAGAGGTACCCCTTGCTAGTACCTCACCTATGACTTTTCATGCATCCGAGGTTCCTTCTATCCATGGTGAAAGCACTCTAGATAGTGATCTCCCTCAGGTACCACCTCCCTCACACACTACACAGCCGACACAGCCTCCTCGGTCTTCCACATTGACATTTGCTAAGGTTGCAGCCATGACTTTGGCAAATGACAGCTTTATCTCCCGCTTGGTGGCCGACATTCCTCATTTCATTCAGGTGGCTATTGAGCGGAGCCTTGGGCCATTATATGCTCAGATAGTAGACTATGAGCGGAGATTATCCGCGGTTGAGGCCCAGGGGGATAGTGAGGCAGTTACTACTCTTAGGATAGATCTTGAGAGTCTGCGTGAGGAGATCCAGTCGATGCAGCCCTCCATCTCTTTTGATGATACCCAGTTCACTATCCCACAGGCGGAGACTGGCCCCATCCTTCCATTTGCAGACTTGTTCGGGTATTCTCCTGTGGTGGAAGAGACAGGGATGGAGTTCGGCACGGGGCTCTCTAAGGATCAGCAGGTGGAATTGGCCAAAAGAAAGTCCATTGAGGAACTCCAGGCACAGGCAGTTGGTGCTGGCCCTAGTTCTCGGCCTTTTGAGGAGGTTCATACAGGAGCTCAGTCTGAGGAGGCTCGTACTGTTACAGCCACAACATCAGCACAGCCTTCACATGATACAGATCCGAGCACCTATTGCGCCTCAGGGAGTTTTGTCTTTCACTTCCTTCCTTCTTGTTCTATATTGATTGCATTGGGGATAATGCAATACTCTTTAGTGGGGGGGGGGGCAATTCATTCATTTTACTTTATGGTATATAATATTAATTCATGATTCTATTTGGATGCCATCTTGTTATGAGTTGTGACTCGGATATTGCCCTTGCCGGGCCAATTTTTGTTGATTCGGATATTGCCCTTGCCGGGCCAATTTTGTTGATTCGAATATTGCCCCTTTTTCCGCCCATTTTTGTGAGTTGTGATTTGGATAGTGCCCTTGTCGGGCCCCTTTCTGCATGCTAGTTCTAATTTAGGGTTGTGTAGTAGTTGAAGAGGTTCAAAGTTCCCTCCAAAATTGTCGTGAATGATTTGATAAAATGATTTTTTTTTTTTTGTGAAGAAAAGAGCATAGTGATTCCAAACCTCCTCTTGTGTGTGACCTGTTAATTCAGTTTCTGGCTCATTCTTCATAAGTCTTTGACTTAGAGTAGGTTGTCAAGTTCATTTGCTCAAGTTTGGGGGAAAGACTAGCTTTCTATTTTAAAGAAAAAAGTGCCTAGTGTGGTGAGGTTTTTGATTAATTCTTGTACACACATGATAGTCTAGAACTTGCCCCGCGTGTATTCAAGGCGAAATTTGGGACCTAACTTGGTTTAGAGAATGACCTGAGGCTATCTTGTCCACCATTTGACCTAAATTCCCACCTTGACATTTGTCCCTAGTTAACCCATTTGAGCCTTTCACCACTTTCTTCTTGGATATGACCATACTATGACACCCCACTTTCGTCTTTGACAACTCTTTTCCTTGTCTATCACTCAATCTCTATAGACACATCGCATGGTGTTAATGTGAGCCAATATAGGTAAAGGCCTAAGCTCGGAGAAGCATGAATGTGAAAATGGTTGAGATGGAGATAAAAGTTAAGTTGGAGAAAAAGGAGATGTATAAGATTGTAAAGGGAGGTGTATGCTTGGTGGTTGCATAAACAAATGAATAAAGAAATAAAATAAAGAGAAAAGTTTGTAGAAATAAAAGAGGGGCATGAGTTACTAAAGAATAAATGAAAGGGCCCCAAAAGCAAATGAAGAGGGAAATTCGGTTGGAGGGCTATATATATAAAAAGAGAAAATAGGAGAGAAGAAAAACCAAGACAACGCAAGCAAAGGCGAATAAGGTGGAGTGCTTGAACAAAGTGGACCTAAGAAATTATAATGCGATTGTGTTTAGGGAAATTTTTTAGTCACTTGATCCATAAACCCTTCCTCTCAACCGAACCTTTGCCATTGCCCGCAAGTCCTTGGTGACTTAAAACCTTGTTGGTCCTCATTAGTGGCGAATGACACAAAGGGAAAGCCTATGGTTCTACGTGTGGTACTTGAATTTCTTTGTGAGAGTGAGAGAAAGTTCTTTCTATCCTTACCCCCCAGTGAATCACATTACCTAGTGGGGGTGGAGAAAACTTTTGCAAATGAGAGGCATGGATACCTTGAAAGAGAGAGTGATGTCCTACCTTCAATTTGGGAAAATGAGCAAGACAATTTGCAATTTGGAGAGGAGACAAACTCTGAAAAATCTTGTGTCACACCTTGAGAATCAGCCCAACTTGAAAATTATTTGTTTGAGGAATTTGTCTCTTGGTTGATGAGGATTTGCTTGTAAAAAAAAAAAAAAAAAAAAAAAAAAGCATGATTCGCTTGTTTGTCATGACTTATTAGAGGAACTGATTGAACTTTATAGGCTTAATGGTCTAGTGATGTCCCTTGTGGTTGTTTCATGGTTAAGATTATTCTTTTCTTTTCACCTTAGGTGTTCTTGATTACTTGAGGACAAGCAATAGTTTAAGTTTGGGGGAGTTGATAAGTTGACATTTTACCCGATTCTTAATATATTTGAGCTTGGATTATCTTGAAATTCGCATTGATTCTATATAAATTCTCATGTTATATGGCTCTTGTATGCAGGTAATGGATGAATTCGAGCCCGAGCTAACCATGCGAGTCAATGGGAGTTCGAAAAGTGAAGAAAGGATGCTTGATTTAACACCCGGGGAGACTAACAGCCACCTGCGCACGCAGGTCAGGAGATGCGCACGCAGGTGGCTGACTGAGGAGCTGAGCAGCGCAAGGCAGTGTCATCTGCGCTAGCCTCCTGCGTGCGCAGGTCAACCATCTGCGCTGGAACCTGCGCCAGCAGATGGCTAGTGCAGTGGCACTTCCATAATTTTTAGGGACGCAATTTTTAGCTATAAAATGTAATTTCTCCAGCTCAGAAAAGGATCTTTTTTGGGCATTTTTGTAAAGATAGAGTAAAGGAGAGTGAAACCCTAAGGAGAAACAAGTTACATTCTTGCATTTTTGGATCAAATTCGTGAAAACATTTGGATTTAATGGAAGTTTGGGAAGAGAATTTGGGTGATTTTCTTCTCTCTTATTTTATGAGTAGCTAAATTTTCTACTTGGGGTTATGCTTGAATAAGATGTGATAATTGTATGGGTTTTTTTAATTTTATTTATGTTTAGATAATTGCCATGGGTTTTAATCCCATTCCATGCTTTCATTCAAATTAGGGGTTGCAAACTCTAATTAATTTTAGAGCTCTTGTCATCCTTGACAAAAGGGGACAAGGGTGAGGAATGGGTGTGAACAATAACTTGATGTATGTCATTTAATAGCATCTCTTAGGAATAAGGATGTTAATTGAGGTATTGGATTAGTCTTATAATCTGCACTTTTGAGGTGTTCGAAAGAACCCAATTGTGAAACCTTGGTGTTTGGTTGACAAATCAACACCAAGCACCTGTGATCTAACCTACCCAAGGCCCTTAGCTAAATGTAGTCAAATTCTCAATTTACCCATACACAATTTCACTCTTACGATGGCATAACCCCAAGTCTCGTAATACCCTTGGTCTTAACTCCTCTTCTCTACTCTTGAACTTGTGTATCCTAAGTTTTAAAAGTCTAAATAGTTATAAATTAACAGATAATAACCCCCCCATTTACTTTTATGTATTATTTTCATAGCATCGCGTGTTAGCACTAGTTGCTTCTAACACTTAGAGGTGAAATCTATCGCATTCATTCCTTGTGGATTCAATAATTATATTGCTAACGATCGCTTACATTCTATTCTGGGGTGTATTTGAGCGTTATCAACAAGGCTTTGGAGATAGCCTTGATGGAGATGTCTACCTCTGTCCCCCACACTACTATCGTGTCCAGGCAGGGGTGCTTTTTCATATCCTTTGGGGTCATTTTCTTGAGGGCTACAACATAGTTTGCATAGAACTCCCTCACTAGCACACCCCTATAAATCCATAGTGGTCTCATCATCCACCCCAACTGGTACTCTCAAACACTTGGGCTACCACTGGAAACCTTCTGCAACGACTCACTAAGTATCTTTGATACCTTTTGGATACTTCTCTTTTGGTTCACATTTTCCTTGAGGGAAACTCCATCCAAGTAATAGTCCCAGGAGCTTGGCAGAATCTAACATCTTAGATCGAGGACCCTATGACCCGAGGTAGCAGCGACAGCTTCATCAGTGTTGAAAGGTTTATAGTTTGACTCATCTACTCCTCCCGAAGAATTAGCACCATCCTCAGGTGCATCTCCACCCTTGTAGGTGTCTTCCCTTCCCTCGTCAGACTGGGAAAGGTTGATGGGGGTGGCAGCCTCTATGATCCCAGTGGAAGTGATGGCTTTTACCTTGGACTGGTTCCTCGTGGTATGAGGAGAGTGTTGTTCATATGAGGAGCTAAGCATATACTCCTCCTCGGAAGTACTAGCACTGGATCTACTTTTGCAAAAGCTTGGTGGGGCAGTTTCTTTGGCTATCTTTCTTCGGAGAGCCTTGTCCTGAGATTTCTTGGATTTAGGTACCATAGTACCTGTATCGAAATGAAAAATTAGTGCAAAGGTAAAAATAGTATACAGGTACAAAAAGTAAACCAGACGACCTTACCTACGATTGTACAATAAAGGTATGATCGTACCTTCTAATCGTAGGTTTGGTTCTTCAGAAAATGACTGGGAAATGTATTAACAGACGATCACTTCCTACGATCGTTCAATAAAGATACGATCATACCTTCCTGTTATAGAAAGGATCCCTAAGAACCATTAAACTGTGTCACATCACAAGGGCACATGCCACGATCGTATGTTGATATCACAATCGTGGGATGTGTTTGTCTGATGAAATCTTGAGAGTTTACAACTGGTATCCCACAATGATCCAACCTACTATCGTAGGTAAAAACCATGATTGTGGGTTGTGTCGTGGAATCCCAAACACGTAGCAGATTTTACCCTTTAAAAATTAGACCATAATTTAACCCAATTTGACCATAATTTGGAGAAGATATGACGAGTTCGTATGTACTGTCGGGTACTCAGACTTCTCCTGTGCTTCCAAAAACCTAAAAAAAACAACATTAATTCCATGTGCAACACACACATGATCAAAATCGAGTTAAAACCCTCATGTTATGCACACTATGTAGAATTTGTTTTTAAGAAACTTACGATTTGAGTTAAAAGTGATGAGGAGACGGGATGTTCTACTATGGATCAAGGGAATATCTCGATGTTTTCCTTTAGATTGATTATGTTTTGATATCTTGAGTGAAAAAAATGTTTGAAAGGAAAAAAAGGGAACTCGGGTGAAGGGTGCGGGCTTTTTATACATTTAGGTCAATTGTTGGGTCGGGTCGGGTCGATGACTTTTAAACTGAAGGGCTTTTCAGACGAAAGGATTGTATGATCATGGTTATATGATGCGATCTTGCATTCCTTTCATTCAATAATGGTTTAAATAAACTTACCTGAGAACCTACGAGGTTTAAGGTTGATTATGATATGTAACCACGATCGCGACTTAAAATCATAGGTTCGATGCCCAATTTGATGATCTATAGGAGTAATATCAGAAGATTAATACCACGATGATACAATCTAGGTATGATTGTGATACCCAGTCGTGGGATGAATACTAAATTTTCACCTTGCAGAACTCCTATCAGACGACTGAACCCACGATCGTACATTATTGGTATGATCGTACAATCCCTTTCGTGGGTTCAGTTAATCATCTTCTCTTTCCCATGGTTTCTTGCACCAATAAAAAACATTACACTATTACTAATATAGTACAAAACATGGGTTTCCTCCCAAGAAGCATTTAATTTAACATCGCGGCATGACGTGGCTAAGTTGGTTACTCAGACTTCACCCACTAGCCCATGGGTTGCCTCCCATGAAGTGCCTGATTAACCGTCGCGGCATGACCCAAATCTTTTGACAATTTAGACTTCATCAAGTCTTAAATCCTCACATGTATTTATTTCCTCAGTGTTTCCTAAATAGTGTTTGACACGCTGTCCGTTTACCTTAAATGGGATAATATCATGCCCTTTTAGCTCTATTACACTATGCGGGAATACTTTTACCACAGTGAATGGTTCAGACTATCTAGACTTCAACTTGCCAGGAAACGAGTGAAGTCACGAATTATAAAGCAAAATCGAATCACCCGATTGGAATTCTCTGCGCTCAATCTTCCGGTCATGGTCCAAGTTCATCTTTTACTTGTACAAGGGTAAACTCTCATAAGCACGGAGATGGAAGTCATCCATCTCATGCATCTTTTCCTGTCTCAAATTTGTTGCATCACTCCATTTAAGATGAAGCCTTTTTAATGCCCATAGTGCCATATGCTCAAGTTCGATAGTCCAGTGGCATGCTTTACCATAAACAAGCTGAAATGGATATGCACCTATGAGAGTCTTGTATGCTGTCCGGTAGGCCCATAATGCATCATCTAACTTTCTAGCCTAATCAGTCCTATTAGCATTCATAGTCTTTGCCAAAATAGACTTGATCTCCCGATTGGAGACTTCAACCTGTCCACTTGTTTGAGGATGGTAAGGTGTTGGAACTTTATGCTTTATACCATATTTATCAAGCAGGGGATTTGAAAAGAAGATTGCAAAAGGGCGAGCCCCCATCACTAATGATAGCACGAGGAGTACCAAATCTGGAGAAAACGTTCTTATTTAAAAATGCAGTGACACGCTTACTTTCATTGTTAGGAAGTGCAATTGCCTCCAGCCACTTTGAAACATAATCGACAACAAATATATACTTCATGCCATGAGAGCTCACAAAATGACCCATAAAGTCAATGCCCCAGACATCAAAAAATTAAAGCTCAAGGATCGTCGTCATTGGAAGTTCATATTTGTGCGAGATATTCCCTTGCCTTTGACATTGGTCACAAGCCCTAGCAAAGTCATGTGCATCTTTGTAGATAGTAGGCTAATAGTAACTATATTGCAAGATTTTGTGCGCAGTTCGGGCACCGCCATGATGACCCCTAACTGGAGATGAATGACACGCCTCCAAGATACTTATCATCTCTACCTCGGGAATACATATTTGAATCATACCACAACACAAATATTAAACAAATACGGCTCATCCCAAAATAACTTCCTTACCACATGCATGAATCTTTTGCGCTGCTGAAATGACATATCTTCTGGGACACGGTCACTTGCCAAATAGTTGGCAAAATCTGCAAATCAAGGGATTAAGTCTTGTGATGCTGCCAAGACCTGGTCATCTAGAAAAGTATCATCAATCTCAAGTTCATCCCTCAATTTCAGCATTGCCTCTTCTTCAAGGCGTGATAAGTGGTTGGCCACTTGATTTTCGACCCCTTTTCAATCCTTGACTTTGAAGTCAAATTCTTGAAACAAAAGTACCCACCTAATCAACCTCAGCTTTGCATCTTTTTTATCCATGAGGTATCTAAGAGATACATAGTCAATGTGCACAATTACCTTTATACCAAGCAAATAAGACAAAACTTCTCGAATGCAAAACCACAGCAAACAGCTCTTGCTCAGTCACCATGTAGTTCTTCTGAGCCAGATTAAGTGCTTTTCTAGCATAATAAATAGGATGTAGAATATTCTCTCGCCTTTGGCCGAGGACTACACCTAGTGCCACACCGCTAGCATCACATATAACCTCAAAAGGCAAGGTCTAATCTATAGACACGATGATGGGGGGCCGAAATCAACTTCTATTTTAGACACTCAGAGGCTTTCAGGTAGTCCTCATCAAACACAAACTTCACCTCTTTTTCCAAAGGGCTTACACAAATGGTTAGCAATCTTAGAAAAGTCCTTGATTAATCTTCTATAAAAACCTGCATGCCCCAAAAAACTATGAATGCCCTTCACAGAAATTAGTGGAGACAATTTTTCAATCACCTCAATCTTTGCCTTGTCGACTTCAATTCACTTTTTTGAAATTTGGTGACCAAGTATTATTCCCTCTTTTACCATAAAGTGGCACTTTTCCCAATTCAACACCATGTTGCACTCCTCGCATCTCCTTAGAACATTGGCAAGATGTGCCAAGCAATCATCAAATGAATCACCCACAACTGGGAAATCATCCATGAAAACCTTAATGGTGTCCTCCACCATGTCAAAAAAGAAGGACATCATACAACACTGAAATGTTGCGGGATCATTACATAGAACAAAAGGCATCCTCTTGAACACGAATGTCCCATGTGGACAAGCAAAAGTGGTCTTCTTTTGGTCTTCTGGAGTAATAGAAATCTGATTGTAACCCAAATAACCATCAAGAAAACAATACCATCCTCTACCCACAAAACGATCTAGCATCTGGTCCATGAAAGGCATAGGAAAATAATCCTTCTTGGTCCATGAATTCAGCTTTCTCTAGTCCATGTAACTCTCCATCCAGCGACTGGTCTCATAGGAATCAACTCATTTTTTTCATTCAGAATCACAGTGATTCTCCTTTCTTTGGCATATATTAGACCGGACTCACCCATTTGTTGCCAGTAATAGGATAAACCACACTCACATCTAACCACTTAATAATCTCTTTCTTCATAACCTCTTGCATATGCAGATTTAATCTACGTTGACGCTTAATGCTGGGTATACAATTCAGCTCAAGCTAGATTTTGTGTGTACAAATTCTAGGTGGGATTCCAATAATGTCAGCAATGGACCATCCAATAGCCAGTTTGAACCTTTGTAAAACAGCAACCAAGGCCTCAACTTGCCACTCCAACAAGTCAGCTACAATAATAACCGACAGAGTGTTGTTGGCCCCTAAGAATTCATAACAGAGATAGAAAGAAAGATCCTTAAGCTCTAGAATATGAGGCTCCTCAATAAAAGGTTTAGTTGGCGGGGTCACTCTATTCTTCAAATCAATATCAAGATTCTTTGGTGCATAAGTGTATGAACCCCTACCAATAAGTGCATTCACCATCTCATCATACTTATCAATACCATTACTATAAAAATTCATGATAACTGTCGTAAGGGCCTCAACACCTAGACTCTCCTCAATAGGAGCAACCAAATCTTCTTCGTCGACTGTATCTATCACAGAGATCATACGCATGTCTTTTGGTTGCTTCATAGACTAGCATACATTAAAAGTGACTTGTTCATCATTCAATCTAAACTTCATCTGCCTAGTCTCCATATCAACCAATGCACATCTAGTCACAAGAAAAGGCCTTCCCAAGATAATGGGAACCTCGAAGTCAACTTCACAGTCAAAGATGACGAAATTATCTAGAAATATAAAAGGTACAACTCTTACCAACACATCACATAAGATACCCACCAATTTTTTCACAATGTTGTCTGCCATAAGGAGTCTCATCAAAGTAGGTTTGGGCGATCCCAACACCAACTATTTGTAAACTGCTAGCGGCATCAAGTTAATGCTAGCTCCCAAATTACACAATGCTTTTGCGAAGTTGAAACGCCCAATAGTGTACGGAATCGTGAATTCTCCTAGGTCTTCCTTTTTTTCAACTAACGATCTACAGACTATTGCACTACAGTGATGCACATTATCCACGGGCTCGAAACTCACAGTAATCTTATTTGTCACCAAGTTTTTCATAAACTTTACATAGCCTGATATTTTCTCTAAGGCCTCCACAAGAGGGATGTTCACCGATAATTCTTTCAACATCGAAATAAACTTTTGATAATTTCTTTCCTCAGCTTTCTTCTTTAACCTTTGTGGAAAAGGAGGAGGAGGTTGTGGACTAGGCTTCAGTAGTTGTTTGGACTACTTTTTCTTTCTTTTTTTAGACTTAGACTCGTTTCCAACACTTAGAGGCTTTTGGGATGTATTATTCTCTACTACTAAATTTTTTGCTTCAACCTTATTCATATCATCAACAAGTGTATGAGTATCTTTCTAGTCACAACCGCAGGCATCGGCGGATCAATCATAGTTTTTCCACTCCTAGTAGTATGGCTAGACAATGGCCATTATTCTTGGGGTTTTGGACGGTGTTACTCGAAAGTGTGCCCGATTGACTCTGATTCAATACAGCGGACATCTGCCTAAATTATTGCTCAAGCTATTTAATAGTGGTGGCATGAGACTCAACTGTTTGGCTCATCCCTGAAATATCTGCCCTAATCTCTTTAAGGCAATTTTATTCACTCTTGGACCCCTTAATAAGTTTTGCAAGTATGGTTTCCATCCTCGAACTACCAGACTCAGTATCATAGTTTCTTGGTGGAATGTAAGGGCCACTCTTTTCCTTGTAATCATTTTTCTACCTCCAATCACCATCACGATCTCTCTCTCTCTCTGTACCCCAATTTGTTGTAATTATCTCTTTAATAGTTTCGACCTTGATTTCCTTGCCTAGAGTTCCAATTGTCTTGATTAGATCCTTGGCCCTTGGCTCAAAAAACCGCCACTTCCCTATCAAGAAATTTAGCTTCCTCTTCAGAATCTGAATCTTCATACCTAGGCGCTTTGCCTTGTGCACCTACTGTATTCACCTTTTCTGCCCCAACTGCCACAAATTGCTTTGCAAACAATCCAATCTCAGTTCTCAGTTGTGCTACCTCTTGAGCTACTGACTCATCTAGTGCTCTCTGTTCTATCGATGCTCTAATTGTATAAGTGCATGCGGGCTTGTCTATCTCCCGAATATGCCAACCATGGTTGGTTTTAGTTATTCGATCGAGAATATCAGAGGCTTGATCCCATCGCAAACTTATGAATGCCCCACCTGTGATGGTGTCCGGTACAGCCTTTGTGTTAGCATTCAAGGCTCTGTAGAAGATTTCTAACAAATTTTGACCAGTCATCCTATGGTTTGGGACATTCTGCAGATTTTTCTAAAACCTCAACCAAATCTCGTACAATGCTTCTTAGTGTAACTGTCTGAAGTTTTATATCTCGTCTTTCAATTATAGCATTCTGGAAGGCAGAAATAATTGGCCCATGAACTGAGTCCTCAACTCATTCCAGTTTGTAATGGACCCATGCGGTAACTCAGCCAACCACAGAATGGCTTCTTTAGTAAGTGAGAATGGAAATAGCCTCAGTCGAATAACCTCCTGATCCACATCAGGTGGATTATAAAAAGTTCAAATCCCTATGAAATTCATTATATGCATGTTTCCATCATCAGTGGGAAGCCCAACAATTACTCTTTTTAAGTTCATTAAGTGGATCATGGAACTCGTGATATCAAACTTCGTCCTTGAGATAACTCTGGTGGAATGATGGCACCTATCTCAACCGATTCCAAATAATCCAAATCTTCTCCCGAATCTTCATAAATAGATAGATACTACTGAGGCGGTGGTTTCCCCCTAGGACTTCTCATTCTCTCTCGATCTTCGAGAGCTACAAGGCGATTCACAACATCTTGCATTGCTCTCGCATCTCTGGCTGGTTCCCTAGCAGTTTCTTGTCTAGCATTCTCCTCAACCATCAACCTAACTGTAATCTATTCTGCAGTTTCATGACCAGCTGGAAGTATTGGTGTTTGGTTATGAATTTCACCACCCCTATGAGCGCCTTCCAGCACAACTGCTGGATCCTGAACTCTGTCGTTAACCATTGTTTAACTATTTCTCAGAGTTCTTTCAATTTTTATATCCAGTGGAATAGGGGAATGCCTTGACTCCGAGTATTGGGCATACATCAATGTAAGCCCTAAGTACAATAGAAAACTTAAATTAGTAAATGAAACCAAGAACTTCGACAAGCAAAATCAATCAATTTCGTAACTGTAATCTCTGGTAATGGTGCCAAAATTTGTTGTCGCCCAAATTACACCTCCCAAAAAGTATAAAGTAGTCATTGATTCAAATATAGAACCTAACAAGGTTAGGGTCGATCCCACGAGGAATAGACTGAAATTCTGTCAAGAGTTTGTCTATGTAACTGGAAAATAAGTAAATAAGGGGGGATTTTGTGAAACAAAATAGTAACAGTAGCAGTTGTTGGTTTGTTGGAATATAATTAATATGAGACGAGCACTAGGATTGTGATCCCCATGACTTCATAACTCCACAGGTTGCTTATGCTAGCAGACTATCCCGATGCGTTGCATGCAAAATCTAACAAGTTATGTTCACCTAAAAGTCTTCCAACCCTAATCAGATGAATTTAACTCATCTCCTTTCGGACTCAGAGTGTCGCGTTACTAACCCTTGTTCTTTGGCTTCAGATTAACTATCCCTTTCAAGGCTCAAGATAATTAGATTAAGGTTGATAGCTTCAAATCTCTGTTGTTATCTCTTTTTCCTAATCTATACCTCCCTTTCGAGCAAGTCTAGAATACAGGCGAGTTCTTAACATATGCATCCATTAGAATAACATTCATGATGATGGAAATACCAATACATGTAAGCACACCGGTCTAGAATGACTTCGCACATAACTTGTTTCGTTAATTCACGGTGCCTACAAACCCATACAGTTCAGTATTGATTCACGGTGCCTACAAACCCATACAGTTCAGTACAAATGACCACTAGGGTCAAGTAAGAGGTTAGTAGGGGTATATATATTAATTTGTCACCTGACGGGCTTATGGGGCCCGAGTAGGTGGTCTTGTTTATTGTTTGTACCTGCCAAGCTTATGGGGTCCTGGTCAGATTATTGTTGTATAATTTGTGTTAGGAACTATTAGATGTATTACAATTATTTTTAACTCTTCTTCTACCGTACGTTTAGTATTTGACGATATTAGTTAGCTAGGTTCAGTTAAGTTAATTCTTGAGTTATTTATAGTATTAAGGTTTTATCCATGAGTAGGCAATTACATTTTAGATAACCTATGTCTCCTTATTCGAGTATTTATAATACTTTATAATATCAGTTTAGCTATTTGTAGATTCATGATCTGATAAGCACGCTCATAATTTCTTGTCCCATTATCAGTATTTATATTCAGTACTCTATGATACCTATTCAATCAGTATTCTCCTTGCATACTCAGTACATTATTTCGTACTGAAATTCCCATTGACTGGGGATGTTGTATTTATTCCTATAAGTTATCAGGTAGATAGTGGTCTAGTTTAATAGATGGTTGGCTAGCTCTTTCTTCCAGAGTTGTCAGAGCTTCTGAGGTTTGTTAAATTTTACCTTAAGTAGCTCTTGGGTAGGTCAGAGCCCTGTCCTGGCCAGGTTTATTACTCTTAGAGGCTTGCAGTCATTGGGTTGTATAGATATGCATTGTCGAGCATGTGGGTCCTGTTGTCTTGTCCTGTTAGCATATTGACTTTTTCGCCTTAATCGTATATGTATATATGTGTTCAATTTATATGTCTCTAGATAGCATGGTGGCCTCAACAGCCCGCATAGCGTTTATACATTCCTAGATATCATGGTGACCTTAATGGCCCAAATAGGAATTATGTGTAACCTATTTATTGCTTTATATGAACTACAGGGAGTAACTGCTTTCTTTGTAGAGTTGTTGACAGGGGCTTTGCCGGCCAGGGGCTTATTTTCAACCGAGATATAATTGTTTGTTATCTTAATTCTGTGTGACTGCTATGCGCCATTGACAAATAGTTTAGTAGAGTCGGGTTAGTCTTAAATTTTGGCATCAGGTGCCAGTTATGCTCCTCGAGGTCGAGGCATGACACATGCTATAGTTCAGGCAACATATATATGGTGAGGGGTAGTGAAGAAATCTTTGAAGGTGAAAGAAATGTGTTTCAGTCATTTTATTATGTTTGATGCTTTGAAAAAGGCATTCAAAACTAGTTGTAGGGGATGTATTGGGCTTGATTGTTGCTTTTTGAAAGGTGTTTGTAAAGACCAATTACTTATGCCTTTTTGTAATGATGAAACAACCGGATGCTACCACCGGCCCAGGCAGTTGTAGAAGTTAAAAACACTATAACTTAAAAATAATTTGTCAACATGTTAAAGAATGATCTTGAGTTTGGAGATGGATCAGAACTGACAACCATTATAAATATATAGAAGGTAATTTATTTTCTGTTATTCATTTTTTAATTTTAATTACATTATATTTATGTCACAAATATGTTTAAATTTGGTTGAAGGGTTTTAACACAACCATTTAGATGTTGCTGTCAAATTTAAATAAAAGATGTATGCACCAAACACACCAAGTATTGTAGAGGAATTTAAAGAGAAATTACTTTTGAAGATATGCCAAGTCTACATATAAGCTAGAGTTTAGAAGAAATCTGAATCATTTGAAAAAGTTATGAGATAAAATATGGGATGACCTACTGTGGAACAATTTAACTAGGTATTCATGGTCTATTTCAAGACTTTTAGTAGTTGTGATAATGTCGACAACAACATGACTAAAAGCTTCAATTCATGAATATTGGGGTTAGGGCACAAAATTATCGTTATAATACTTAAGAAATAAGCATTAAAGTGATGAGAAGAATATGACAAAAAGGGGAGTCATCGATACTTGGATAGCTGACATTCTCCAATGACCCTAAAAGTATTGTAAAAAATTATAGCAACGTCAATAAGGTGTGACCTTGAATATAATGATGAATTAGGCTTTGAGGCAAATGCTAGTTGGGTAGTATATTATAGTGATTTTGAACAATCAAACTTGTACTGTCTTGGACGCTAAAAGAGACATTTTATTATTATATTATAGATGCACTCCACTTTAAAAAATTGAAGTCTATTAACTATATTGTGGTATAATAAGGAGACTTACCTCCAAACTTTATTCAGCAGACTTACTTCATTCAACCTATTATTAATATGCAAATGTAACCACAGTTAGTCAATCCTTTTGTTAATTATACCACCTAATAATAAAACTATCAAGAAGGTTCAGGAAGTGTACGAGGAAGGATCAAAATGAAAATAATATGGAAAAGTTATTCAAAAAAAGTATTGACATTATATGCAACATTTGTCATGCAAAGGATCACAATAAGAGGGGACAATTATTTGGGAGCACTAGCTACTACAGGTAGAGTAAGGGAACCAGACAGAATTTTAGCAAGATCAATCTCAATCAAGCACAAGTAAAGAAAGGGGAAGACCAAGAACTATTTTTGCCACTGGAAGGGATAAAGGGACACCTTTTAAAAGTTTAAGAATAATTGGAATGAAAATACTATATACACAAAGTGATTTTACAATTCATAATGTAAGTTGAATAATTTAACAAATACCTTTCACTTTTAAACTAATGTTTTTACAAGCCTAAGTTAATATATTTTCTGTGAATGCAGCATGAATGCCTCAGAATTCCTTTATAGTGACTGAAAATTTTGGGCCTTACAAATCAAGAATCGGTATAAAATGGAGAGGAAAGGTTGTTGTAAACCAACAGAGATTTCAAGAAAAGAGAGAACGAAAAAATAGGGACAAAGTCCTAATGTTGCTGAAATAAATTATTTGAGCCAAACAAGTTCATCAGCTACCCAATAGATTAAAGTGAAAAAGGTGAATGAGTTCTCTCTTTTGTATATTTGAAGCAGTAGTGACTAATATGTAGTTATGAGTGCACTAATTTGATGTCCGCTTATTAAAATAATTTTGCAGTTGTGACTATACTAATTTGATGTTTGTTCTTTAAAATAATTATGCAGTTGTGACTGCGTTGATTAGATATCTATTTTTCTAGAAACAATATGTAGTTGTGACTACACTAATTTGCTCTATGTTTGTTGGAATTACTCTACAATTGTGACTGTAATTTGGTGTTTATATTTTGCAGTTGTAACTTTAGTTTTAATTATATCTGGGAATAACTGTGATTTCTAGCAATATTATTGTCACGACCCAACTACTAGGATCATGCGGGAACCTAATCTAATCTACCTAGCTAGGAGAACCCTAACCACCCATTTAAAAATATATGCGGAGGTCAATAAAAAATAATAAAATATCTTATTTATTACAACCAGTTTACTCAAACTTGAAGTAAACAACTGAAAACTTTACCCCAAGGAGCTAGTCTAAACAAGTACAAGAGCTTCTATGAAGAACAAGAAACAGTATATATGACCCAACTTCCACCATAAAAACCAAGGATAAAAGCTGATAGAGATCATTATCGTGTCAATCATGAAACATCTATTGATCCTACAACAACACTATACCCCAGAAAGGATATAGCAAGAGTAGTCTCAGTACAAACTACACGTACTGGTAAGCATCATTGGTCTACCCAAATTAAATCACATAAATATCTGGAAAGAAACATGCAACTTGAGAGTTATTTAGTCAATATCTTCCGTTGTAATAATTAGTTAACACCTTTGGTTTTTACTAGCCTTGTACACGGAAACAACTTTTCCTTATCATATTCAACCCTAATCACCGCCTATCCACTACATCATCAAGTCAAACCTTATTTTGAAATTACAAATGAGTTCAACGATACCCAACCCCAAGGTTTTGTACCTTTAAAAATTCATCATTTAAGACCCTCACATAACACGTAACCTTGTCTTTATAATCCGGTTATGCTTTAACACCCTAGCAAATTTAGATTCCTTTAAGGCTATGTGAATTAAACAACAAGACAGTAACACCCTGCCTTCCCGGTCTCAACGGTAATAAACAATAGACCCCCGACTATATGCATACCACCAGCACAACTATGAACTCCTACTCTGTAGCCTTACCCCATGTTTATGACACTTAAACTTATTCAACAATACCAAAAATTCAGTCAACTATAAGTCAATACAGACAATATAACAAGTTAAGACCATGACTACCAACAAGGCTCCAAGTCAACAAACCATGACTCCATCAAATATAAAAACCACGTATCAATTACACAAGTAAGTAAACAATATAGAGTTAAGCCAAAACTTGCAATCAACCCGGACCACTCAAGGATCCATTTTCACAACAATAAAGACAATGCTCATGAATCCCGGTATATATCAAGAAACCAAATATAGCAAGTCAACACATAAGCCCGGTTCACTCAAGGAACCAATATGACAAGTAACCACCTAATCCCCGGTTCACTCAAGGAGCCAAATATAACATCAGATAATATATAAACCCGGTCCTCTTTAGGAACCACTTAACATATGTATATAATAAGTAAACAAATAACCCGAATCACTCAAAGAACTTTCACTCTCACCAATACCTATACACACATGCTAAGGGTCTTATGATCATGACCTGCAGGGGGCGAGCTCTTGTCCATATACCAAATCCCAAACATCAAGTGTCTGCCAATCTTGTACCAACCAATCCTATAAAGATGTCCAAATACTAGTATATTCCACAATAATAATAATAATAATAATAATAATAATAATAATAATAATAATAATATAAATCTCATGAAGATGCTCAAATATCGGTACATCCCACAATAGTCAGAGATATCACAACAATTACAACCATAATGATTACAGCAGTAACAGTTGTAAGCCAACATTTTATATATGTCCATTGCATGTGATTAACAGTTAGGATATCAAATAGTCATTCACTTCCCTTGAACATGCATTGTAACAAACAATACAGAGGAATAGTATCATGGATACATAAAACCAATTGGGTTTCAATTGCTTTAGACCATCACGTACATCTCACACCTATGATCTGTTCCATAATACACCCCAACCTTTTGCATGGAAAAAATCAAAAGCAAACATATTAATTACTAGAATGTTTTAATATCACAATTAACAACAAATTCCCTCCCAAACATCTGCGTTTTTATCCTTTTTATCCATCTCAATACCATGTTCGAAGGCCAAAGTATGAAGTCTCCCGTTAATCTACGTCATGCCTATACTTTCTAACCCGGGTTGAAACTACTCAGTTAAACCTAGCCTACTTAGATGCCAAGCAGTTGCTACGGAGGGATGAAGGAAAACTTTTGACTCCGTACTAGTAATTTCCAGTGTGAATTTCATGAGAAAACCATGTGTTTTACCCCATTTTAGTGAAATCCCTCCTCTCTATTGCTCCAAAGCCATAAGGTAACCCTATAAGGGTTTTTAAAGCAAACCTCATCTTTCTTACAACTGAAGAGGAGAAAGGTAAATAATAAAATCATGACTGATTTTATGGTCCCCTTTGCTATAACAGAATGACATCGCCCGACCTAAAATTTCAAATGCCAAAATTCTTAGTTGTGTTATTCCATACTCATTCAAGACCCTATTTGTAACACCCCGTACCTTCCTAACCCTACTTGAAGACATTAAATAATGTTTACATAGGTGTCGAGAGCTATACGAAAATTAAAGTTTGGCCTCGTACATGTGATTTGCCCTTCATAGGAGGTGTTTTGTGATTCTCGTGGAGAATTAATGGTGTTCAAAATGAAGCTAAGAGGACCTATAAACAAAGGATATTAAGTTTAAGAAGTAAGTTAAAGAATAGGACTTGAAGTATCTAACCGAACCCGTGAAGAAAAGTTGAAAAACAAAATTTTCAAAAAAAATAAGGCACAGGCGCGCTAGGGAGCATTCCAGGACGCTCTGGGCCAAAACTTTGTGCCCAGAGGCAGCATTATGGCGCGCCCTAGGGCGTGCCAGGATGGATTTTTCAGTTTTCGAAAGTTGGAAATTTTCTAAGTTCCAAGGGTTCCCGAGGACGTATCGAGCCGATTTTTGCTACGTTTCTTCTACAACAATGAGTATATACATGAAATGAGTAAGTTATTATGTTGGTATTATAAAATTACTCGGGAACGAATTTGGCGTCAAAATGACGATTTTACCTTTATGGTTCAAATAGGCCATACGTGGCTAGAATCACTCATTTTTGGGATTGAGGCTACAAATATGAACCCCGTGAGTGTAAATATTGTCGTAACGCGTATGAAATAATTTAAACATGAGAAATTATTGGGTTAAGTGAATTGGGCTCAATACAAGCCCAAAATGAGACAAAAGACATGGCCCAATTAGGCCAAATATGACCCATTCTTCACCCTTGACCACTTGTACATGGCATTTAATGCCAAGGAGACTTGAGGGACTATAAATAGGAGGAAAAATCATATTTTATTCAAAGGAATACACTACTCATTTCTAGAAAATTCCCAAATTTGCTCTCAACTCTCAAGAACCCTAAACCAACTTCTTGGAGCAAAATCATCAATTTCCAAGCTTCGGTAAGTAATTATTCTTATGGAATAATATATCATATGCATGAGGGAGTATGTAAATCATGTTGGTTATGCTTGGGAGTGTTGGATATGGCACTTTGTGTATTTTGTGAAAGATGTGAAATCCATGGAATTGTAACTAGAAAGATGATTTGTTGCTTTGCTGAAAGAGCATGATATGGATAAAATATGAACATATATGGTGTGATTTGGTTATTAAACTTGTTATTTTCATATAAGTGTAAATTGTGGGATTTTGGTCGATTTGTTGTTGTGAGGTGTATTGAAGTAATTTGATGGGATAATTGTGATGTTGTGGTGATAAAGAGTGGAAAGGATGAACTTGGTATGACATGCTAATGGTTTATGCTATTTTGGTCAATGTTGGGAATATTGTGGGATTATTGGTATGATGTTTTTATCAATGGTATTGTCAAGGGGGGAAATGACATTTTAAAAGCAAACATGTAACTCATTGATGTTATGTGCATTTGAAAGGTAATTGGTGGTTAATGTAAATTCCGTTATGTATTTGTGTTGTAGAGTGAAATATAAGGAAGGAATGGGACATTGTATACATATCTAAGATTGTATAGTGGTATTGAGAATACAAGGTATGTAAGGTTATCCTCTCTATGTCCTTCTGCAACATGATGTTCCTAGGGGTTGTGGTACTTATTCATTTCTGAAATATCCTAAGGCATCTCATTTCATGTTATCATCTAGTGTGGATCATATATATCTTATTCTTGATCTATTGTCATTCATGAATAACATACTTATAGACATGATCCCAAGTTCCAATAACGTTGTGTTCCAAAGCTTTCACTAATGTTACAATTATCAAAAGTTTCAATCTCATGAAGTGAAGGATAACGAAATGCATATATGTGTGCTACCAATAATGTCATGATCCTCAATGTTTTAATCTCTCATGAGTGAGTGTATCAATCTCTCACAAAGTAAAGGTACCAATCTCGTAAAAGTTAAAGAATGAAGTAAGGTATAATTATGAGTGTATCCATGGGGTGCAATGACCACCTGCATGATGACTATTCCCCGAATTACGGGATGTATCCATAGGGTGATATAAACGCCTGCATGATGATATCCATGGGGTGAAAGAAACACCTGCATGATGACTATCCCAACATTATGGGTGTATCCATGGGGTGAAATGAACACCTGCATGATGATGTTATTTTTCCCACTAATCAGTTGGACCCGAAAAATATATAACTAATGACTGGCAAGCAAGTAAGAAGAGGCAAGAATGAAGTAAGAGGCAAGAATGAAGTAAGTATCGAAAGTAATGCATGCAATTCCCAATATATATATGATTGATGGCTTATCCATAATGGGCATAACCCTTGTGATTATTTATTCCATGAAAGTTCTTATATACTGATTCAGTTTCATACGGCCTTACATACTCAGTACATTCTTCGTATTGACCCCTCTTGGGGAATTTACCTTACTTGCTGTAGGCACAGGTTCTAGTAGACCTCCCCAGTAAGCTGCAGGACATATACTGATCTTGGTGAGCTCCAGTTGGTTCGGGGCTTTCCGTGTCCAAGTGGTACTGATTTTGGTATTGTAAATATTATGTAAAGTGGGGCTTGTCCCGAATTTAGGTTGGTCATGTATGTATTTCCTTTAGAGGCTTTTGTAGACGTATGTGGGTATGTAATGAATGTGAAGGAATGAGATGTACGTCCGGTTGACTTGATGGCCTCGACGGCCAAGTTTTTATGTATCACATGTTCATGATTTCCGTTGCTAGCCTTTTATGTACTTACGTGATAGTAGTGTTTCTTATGGCATGCATATGAGTGATTGTAGGCAAAGCTTGGTTCTCTCAGGCCTTATCGGCTATGGGTGCCAATCACTCCTCAATGGAATTTGGGGCGTGACAGTATTTTTTAAAATCCCCATAACCATTACACATAATGAGGTGCCTTTAAATAATGATGGGACATTTCATTACAGCGGATACTAATTTACCCATTGTTCATCCCCAAACGATCACAGTAGGAAGAGAATGGTATGAGTATAATTTGAACCTTAATGCCCTCTCAACAGTCATTTACAGACTTAAGTGAAACACTAATTTTTTTTTCCCTGGGGTACTAGATTCTAAAGTCGTATTTCATTACTACTCCGCTCCATCAAGAAATCTTTGTTACTTATGAGTTGCACGAGATTACTTAGAGCAAAATATTTTCTCGAGTACGTAAGGTATTCGGGATCTCGTTAAAATATTGGAACAAAAAAAATTCAAAATCATAATGGATGAAAAATTTTCCGCACTTCCAAGAGACTAGATCCTGCTATAGCAGGAATATTTCTGCCATAGTGGCATCGCTATAGCGGGGAGGGCCTCTATAGAGGGAGCAAACAATTAAAGGGGGCGAGAAATGGGTTTCTTTCCCATTTAACTTCTTTTTCACTCTAAAACTCCCCTCCCCTCCTAGATCACTTTGCTCTCATCATCAGAAATAAGGTAAGTATCGATATACTTCACCACTTTACTTTGTTACTTGCATTTTTGCATGAATTGTGCTTGAATTCATAGAAAATAATAGGTTTTTTGGGGTTGGTTTCTGAATTAAAACTTGAGACTAATTTTGGGCTAAATATCAAAGCATGGCTACTTCTCTTACGTTTACAATAGTTCTATAGTGTTCTGGGCGTAAGAATTACGTAATTTATGGCCAAATTAGGCTCAGATTCGTAAGGAATGTGAAAGGTTACTCTTGGTTTAGTTTTGACAATTTGGACATGTTTTTGGAGTTTCCTTGCCTGATTTATTGCATAAACTAGTGTTAGGACACTTTATAAACATTGATCTGGGGTCGAAATGCCAAAACTAGAATTTTTCATCAAGAGGTGCCATTGTTGCACCTCTTGGATTTTTGGGAAAGTGAAGGCCGCTATAGCGGCCTCATCTGCTATGGAGACCCCTCTATAGCGGAGAATTTCTAGCTATCGTAGTCCCATAGTAGAAGTATGTAGCCCGCTATAGCAGGAGACTGCAGGTAGTAGCCTCCAAGTCAAACCCAGGCTTGGCCTTTTTCTGAAATTTGATTTTCTTGATACTTTTATGAGTTCTAATTTATTTCCTTACAATGATTTGCAGATTTACTACCCCAATGGCAAGAAACCAAGAGGATGCCCCCGCCTTTAAGAGATTTCTTGACAAAAACTTCAGGAGAGATTTTTGGAGTATTGGAGGATGAGATTCTACAATGAGCGTGGTTTCGCAATGAAGTGGGTGGTGGCTAAGGTGCCTGAATTCTACAACATGCTCTAAGAATTTGGCTGGATATCACTAGTGGAAGTTCTTCTATCTGGGGTCTCACTGTGGGTTAGGGAGTTCTATCTTGTACTCCCTACCACGATTTGGGACGAACCCAACCCCACCATCCGCATTAGGGAAGTGTATGTCCCCATGGATGCTGCTACTATAAATGAGGTGCTCGGGGTATCAAATGTCTCCAATGCTGGGTGCATGGCTAAGGACAGGGAGATAGATATGAAGTGACTGCTGGACAACCTGATTGAGAAGGAGGAGAGGGACCATATCTATTATCCACTACTGAGGGGGTTAGGAGAACGTATTTCATAGTCGATGCTAGGAGGTTGCTGAACCTGGTTTCCCGAAGGATTCGTCCATCGGGAAACACTTCCTATGTGACCTACCCTTAGGCTCTGGTGGTAGCCTGTACCATACGGGGTATACAGATGAGTATGGGGGCATATATAGTGATGGAGTGGAATAATTTCTATTGGGGCAGTAAGAATGGCCCCGACCTACCAGGTATGGTCTTTGTACTGTGCAGGCGCCTCGGGGTGCCCGAGGAGGATGCTGACATAGAGCTGGAGATGGACATCTCCTTCCATCCCCTCAAGGTAAAGATGGTCTCGTCCAAGGGAAAGAAGAGTACAAAGGTGGCTGAGGGCAAGAGTAGTCAGGCAGCAGAGGAGGGCGACGATAATGAGGATGATACTGCCCCTCCCTCCCATCCCCAAATTTCTAGTAGTCGCCTGGAGGCGTACTTGGCGGTCGTGAGTAGATACATGGAGCACGCCCACCTGCCTCCTTAGGGTACAACCCCTTCCAGCTCTATATCCTCACCTCCCACTGCCTAGGACTATACAACACTTTATAGAGATCTTGATGAGGAGAATAAGAGGAGGGACTCCGGGGACCGCATGCTCCCACAGATATGGAAGACCGTAAAGGTCATGTTTAAGTTTGCAGTCCCTAACTAGGATTTTCCCAGTTGGAGACAGAGGACATAAATGAGTTCTCTTTCCTGAGCGGTGTAGAGGGAGAAGTCGCCACCCCAATAGCTTGTGATGGTGACAGGGCATCCAGCTAGTCCCCTGGTGCATATCAGCTCAGTATACCCTCCCCCTTTTTATACATTAATACAGATTTGGGTTGCCCTCGTTTGGGGCACATAGCAAATAATATTCCTCCCTTCTTTTTTCCTTTTGTTTTGTTGCACATGGATGCTAGTTTTAATAATTTTTGTATTGAATGTATGCTTCTTACCTTGCTATATGCGATTTCTATAGATCACGTGGTAGCTCGTACCTTAAATTAACGATTAATGTTGACCGAAAACAAAAAATAAAATAGGGAAAAATAGGGCAGGGATTCTGTCCCCACATATCCTGCTATAGCATCTTGCACACTGCTATAGCAGAAAAATTCTCAGTATAGGGGGTTAGGGCCACTATGGCCGCCCAATAACCGCATCCCATAAATTTTATACTTTCTGCAAATTCCCTCATCCCCCTTCCTTGTTTCCAACAATAAAGTATGAAATCACACTATGGCCTTTAATGTAATCTCAAGAACGAACACAACAATTCATAAAACAACAACTTGACATCACATTGCTTTAAATCAGTTATGAATTGCAACAAGAAATTTTTCATTACCACATATCCCGCTATTATGCAAGAATAGCTATTTTTCCTATAGTCCTTAACCAAATACCGACTATTTGAAACAAGAGTTTCCGCAATCATAAACCATTTTTCCCCTTGCCATTTCACCAATGATAAGTCCATGCCTAGCATTTAGCATACAGTTTCCAACTAAACCACATAGGACACAATTCCTTTAGCCATCAATGCATAACCAAGATATGACCTTTCACAATTCACAAATTCACAATCATTCAAGAAATATTAATCCATATAAGTATCAATCTCATCCCTTTTTTTACTATCCTTTATCCGCCTCGTGGATAACCACTAGCTGATTATCTAGAAGTTTACACTGCCTTTATGGCCAGATACTAATTGGAACCTTCCCAGTTCTAATTTCCATTGCTTGTGTCATTCCAAACGGAGTCAAATGACATCCATTTACCTCGCTAAGATACCAATTGGAATCAGGAGATACCAATTGGACTCAACTCATACAAGCAAGCATACAAACCGCATGAAAGGAGAGAAAGAAGTGAAATAATTTCCTAGAATACCTCATAGATCCCCAAAGATTAGATGTGGATATCAACACACCAATCCGCAGGACTCTACTCGATATTTGCTCTTGTACTGGGAGACCGGTAACCTAGTCTCTAATACTAATTGTCACAATCCAACTACTTGGATCGTACGAGCACCTGCTCTAATACACCTAGATAGGAGAACCATTACCACCCATTTAAAAATATTTACGAAAGTCAATAGGAAATAATAAAGTACCTTATTTATTACAACTAGTTTAGCGAAACGTGAAGAACATAACTGAAAACTTTACCCCAAGGAACTAGTCTAAATAGGTACAAGAGCTTCTATAGAGAACAATAAATAGTACATATGACCCAACTTCCACCATAAGAACCAATGATAAAAGTTGTTGGAGATCTTTACCGTGTCAAGCATGAAATCACTACTGATCCTGAAATCAGACTAATACCCTAGAAAGGGTATAGCAAGAGTAGTATCAATAAAAATAATACGTACTGGTAAGCATCATCAGTTGATCCGAATTAAATTATATAAACATCACCTAAATAAATGGAAAGAAACATGCAACTTGAAAGTTATTTAGTCAAGATCTTCCATTATGATAATTCCTTAACACCTTTTGTTTTTACTAGCTTTATAGACGGGAACAACTTTCCCTTTTCACATTCAACCCTAATCACTGTCTATCCTCTACATCATCAAGTCAGACCTTATTCCAAAATATCAAACGAGTTCAACGATATCCAACCTCAAGGTTTCTTACCCTTAACAATTCATTATTTAAGACACTTACGTAACACTTAACCTTATTCTGCTAATCTGGTTTTGCTTTAAAACCCTAGCAAATTAAAATTCCTTTAAGGATATGCAAATTAAATAGCAAAACAGTAGCATCCCTCCTTCCCGATCTCAATGGAAATAACCAATATAACCTCGACTATACATATACCACTGGCACAACCATGAACTCCTACCACATAGGCTTATCCTAAGTTTATGACACTTAACCTTATTCAACAATAACAAGAATTCAGTCAAGTGTAAGTTAATACAAATAAAATACCAAGTTAAGACCATGACTACCAACAAGGCTCCAAGTCAACAAACCATGACTCCATCAAATATTACAACCATGTCTCAATTACACAAGTAAGTAGACAATATAGAGTTATGCCAAGACTTGCAATAAACACGGACCACTCAAGGATCCATTTCCACAACAATAATGACAATGATCATGAATCCCCAATTATTTCAAGAAACCAAATATAACAAGTCAACACGTAAGTCCAGTTTACTCAAGTAACCAATATGATAAGTAACCAGCTAATCCCCTGTTCACTAAAGGAACCAACTATAATAGCTGATAATATATAAACCCGGTCCTCTTTAGGAACCACCTAACACATGTATATAACAATTAAACAAGTAACTCGGTTCACTGAAGGAACCATCACTCTTATTAATACATATACAAATATGCTGAGGGTCTTATGGTAGCCCACTAGCCATGACCTAAACGAGACAAGCTCTTGTCCATGTACCAAAACCCAGACATCAGTGCCTACCAATCTTAGACCAACCAATCCCGTATAGATGTCCAAATATTAGTACATCCCACAATAATAATAATAATAATAATAATAATAATAATAATAATAATAACAACAACAACATTAACAACAACAACAACAACAACAACAACAACAACAACAACAACAACAACAACAATAATAATAATAATAATAATAATAATAATAATAATAATAATAATAATAATAATAATAATAATAATAATAATAATAGTATAAATCTCGTGAAGATGTCCAAATACTGATACATCCCACAATAGTCAGAGATATCTCAACAATTACAACCATAATGATAACAACAATAACAGTTGTAAACCAACAAGGTTTTCATATAAGTACATTGCATGTGATTTATAGTTAGGATATCAAATAGTCGTTAATTCCCTTGAATATGCATTGTAACAAATAATATGGAGGAACAATATCATGCATACATAAAACAAATTGGGTTTCAAATAATTTACACCATCACATACAATTCACACCTATGATCCATGCCATAATACACCCCAACCTTTTTCCCTAACATTGAAACCTTTCCAATTTTTCATTCCTCTGATTGCTACCATAGATTCTTCGAAATCCACCAACACTAACCACCTCTAATTAGGCATTTATTAGGTTCTAACCCAATTTCTTGGTTCAACACTATTTTTAATCATACAAGGATGGACAACATCAAAAGCAACCACATTAATTACAAGACAATTTTAATAACACAATTAACAACAAATTTTCACCCAAACAATCGGGTTTTTGTACTTTTTAACCATCCCAACATCATGCCTGAAGGCCTAAGGATGAATTCTCCCATCAATCTACATAATGCATATGCTTTATAACCCGGTCTAAACTACTCAGATAAACCTAGCCTACCTGAATGTCAACCAACTTCAACAGAGGCATGAATGCGAATTTTTGACTCCATGCTAGTGATTTTCGGTGTGAATTCAGTGAGAAGACCATAGGTTTTTGATCTAAGGCGTATTTATATGCCTTATTACTGACTTTGACCCATGTTTACCTTAGTTTTGAGTGTAATAAGTGCGTATTTTGTATTGTTTTGATGAAATATTTGATATTGTGCTAATAAATATAATTAGACCCTTGTAGGTGGAATTTTTGACTATTTGGAGAATTTTTTGGAGTCGAAAGTGAGGCTTGAAGAACTTACGAGAAAATGATCTTGAATATAGAGACAAGCCCAAGATTTGTACTTGAAGAATCCACCCGAATCCACGAAGAAAGGAAGAAAATCAAAATTTTAGGCATTGGCTTGCCAACTAGCGTGCCGGGCCACTTTAGACCAATATTTTGTTTGGATGGAAAGCAGAGGGGTGCTCCAAGGGGAGTGATGGGCCACTCATACACTACTTTTTAGAGGTAAAAAATTGGCTAAGTGTCAGGCGCGCCCAGGGGCGTGCCGGGCCGCTTTTTGGCAATTTTTGCCTCTGAATTCCAGCCTATAAATAGGGCTCTTGGGTTATTGTATCAAGGGAGGCATAAATATTCCATCTTTGTTGGACTACTCTTGGGTGATTTTTGCATCCAAATTATTGTTAATTCTTCTTCTTTTTGATTTTTATTTCTTTTTTATAATTTTTTTATCAATTTATGTTATTAGAGCAAGCTATGAGTGGCTAAAATCCCTAATTCTTGAGGTTGAGGCTATGAACATGAATATCTAGAATTGAATATTATTGGTTTTTACTGAAGTTTATCAATTATTGGTTATTCTTATATTCTTGATTTTACTATTTTAATGCTTAATTACCATTGAAATAAATCTATTGTCTGGAGAGGAGCTTGACAGAGAAATTGAGAGATAGAACGTGGAATATAAGGAGTGTGATATTTACTCGAGGAAGCGATTCCAAGAGATTGATATGCAGTTAGGACCTAGAGGTACCTAATTCGCCGCGCTTGTTCAAATACAGGAAGATAGCTTAAAGGCGTTAGAATTGGCTAAATCTATTCCCGCTCAACGATGTAGTTAGGTTTCCAATTTCTAATAGAAGGTTATAGTTTGGAGATGAATATATCATATTATCAACCTCGTGATCAATAACCACGATAGACAACTCAATTTTCTTAAACCATTAATATTTATGTGCTAGAGATGACGTTCGGGATGCCTTGACCATGGGAATTCAACTTGCTATTGTTTACACCCCTAGTTAATCATGTTAGCTTAGTTCATAGTTATTTTATACTTTATAACCATCATATCTCTATATTCCATCGCTTAAATAAATAATCAAGAACTAGTTTAGTCTAGTGAATAGTTAAATGAAAAGTCCTTGTAGGTTCGATATCCGAATCTTTTAAAGGAGCCATTATATTACTTGAACGATCACATGCACTTGCGTGTATAGCTGGGTCGCAACAATTTTTTGGCGCCGTTGTCGGGGACTTCGGTTTTAATTGTTTATCTAGATTCGACTTTTTCTTTTTATTTGTTTGAGTTGTATATAATTTTTTTTTGTAAAAAGTTTTGTTTACTTTTCTACCACTCTTGTTGATATGTCAGCCTGGGATAGATGGTCATTGAATGATGAAAATTTATGTTGTTCTTGTGGAGAACCACACTTGGATGGTAATTGTCATGATGTTCAAGAGAGAGGGTTGTGCGCACCTGCCCAATATTTTGAATTGAATAGATGTCAGATGTGTGGTGGTCAGGATAGCCATGGAAATAATTATACAAACTATTATTCGCCTCCCCTGAACCCCTATTATGATCAGTCTGTTATTTGTGATGTTGGCAGGGCTAATGGAGCTAATGAGGCTGAACACGAGGCTCACTTTATGGATATGCTGAAGCGAGTAATGGAGCTGCAGACACAATAAATGGAGGACATGCAGAGAATATGGGAAGCTACCAAGAAAATGCAGTCCCAAGTCACAAAGTTACAGGCTAGGGCTGAAACTTTTGTTGATCAGCAAGTTACAATCTTATCAAAGAAACCCAGGATTGAAGATGAAAGGGAGACACTAGTAGAAGAAAGTTGTGATGAAGAACACATAGAGAACCAGGAATTGCTAATGGAGCAAGCACGACAATTAAAAATTCATGAGTGTCTCCGGGATGGTCTCACAACCATGGCAACCCAATTAAATGGGGGGAGAGATGAGCTTATTTCAGATATAGATCAATTTTTCTTAGATATCCGTGACTTGAATGTTCAGTTGATGAAAAAGATTGAGATGTCTGATGTCCAATCACCAATAGTTGCAGAGACTAGCGATTCTATAAAGAAAGAAGAAGAATATCAATAATTCGACTATCTTTCTTTGATTGAGGAGGGAGTATAAATGTGAGCATGTTGCAGCTAGTGCAAGTGGAAAAGTGGGACGTATTGGATCTCATTCAAAGCATTTTTCTACATTATTTTTAGATGATGACATGTATTTTGAGTCACCTAAACTAGTGGAGGATTGTGTAGATGAGAAACAAGAATCCTACATTCATAAATTTTCACCATACAAGCAACAAAACAGCATGCCTCACCTCAAGGACAAGCGATTTAACATGCACCATCCATCACTTGGCCCCGACATTTGTGCACCACCACCCTATGAGCGAAGCAAAAAGATGGATGCGATGTTGGGGGTGAAATTTATATCCTCAAGGTGGAGGAAAAAGTTGATAGGTCGTGCCGCAACGTTAAATTAGACGCTTGTGGGAGGCACCCCAACGTTTAGTAAGTAGTTTGTTTCTTGTTTTTTTTTTATTAGTGTCACCTTTGTTTTTGTTTTTTGTTTGTTTTGTTTTGCAGATTAGGGGAAGTCTGAGTACCCAAAAATCTAAGCTAAGGAGCATTGCAAAATCTAAGTGGGGGCTCCTCCGGACCTCTTTGATGGATAAGATGCTACTAGCTAGGCTTAAAGGCCTCAGGGAGTATTTCTCTTTCTTTGTTCTTTGAGTTATACTTTGGGGACAAAGTATGATTTTAAGTGTGGGGTCGAAAATCTTCCTATTTGGTTAGGGTGGAGTGTGCTATAGGAGTCTTTTGGTTATTTTCTTTTTGCTTATGTTGCTGAAAATTTAAAAAATATAAAAAGATTTTCTTTTAGTAATTTTTAGTTTTATTTAGGAGCACACTTCATCCACCCCTCGATTTTCCTTTTCGGTTCTTTTCCGAAGGGAAGCCCTTTGAACCCAATATCTTTTTCAGTTTTAGGAGTAATTTTAAAATCTTAGAGATGCTCTAATCAGATGCTATGCATGATCGCATGATGCAAGTTGGTTTTGAATGTTGAAGCATGTGTAGTGAATTGAATGACTATTGTCGAGACACCTAGGCTCATTTGTTTGGCTCTTCGTGATGTTGGCTTAATGTTAAATTCTTGCTATTGATTGGTTGAGATTCTATAGGGATCCTTCTTGATTTAGACATGTTCCATGTGTGAGTGAGGTTTATGTGATATTCCATTTGCATATTGATGTCTAGAACTTGCCCGGTGTGTTTGCAAAGCGAAATAAAGGGTGTTGAGTTTAGGAGATGATATATGCATTTCTTTGATAGCCATATTTTATACCTACTTTATCTACCCTTTTTGCATGATCTTAGTTAGCCCGTTGAGCGTTTAGCCTATTATTTAGTAGCCTTATATGTAGCTTAATCCTTTTCTTTCAATTAACCGTAATTTGATCCAAAAATCCTAAGCTCTTTAGTTGAGAAATTAATATGTTAAGGAGTATAAAAATTGAAGAAGGAAAAAGTGAAGTTGAAGCCCCAAGTAAATAGCTTTTGGTGTGTGAAAAAATTTATGTGTTGTTGGTAGGGAGTAATGTAATGAAAAGAAAAAATTGACCAAAAGAAGTGAATCAAGTGTTAATAGCAAATACTTCTTGCCTAATATGTGTAAGCTAGCTTAAAGAGATGGCGCAAAATAAAAGAGAGTTGGGAAGACAAAAGTGGTGTAAAATAGGTTTATTGGAGGTGATCTTAATGTAAATTGTAGGGTATTAAAGCGCTTAGGGAAGATATTCACTATTCTTGACCAAATAGTTCCTACCCATCCCTTAGCCTACATTATAACCCTTAAAGTCCTACTTGATCTTGAGCTTTGACATTCTGATACTAGTAGAGTACTACACTAAGGGCAAGCTTATGGTTCATCTTATGTGACATGTGAATTCTTTGTGAGAGTGAGCGAAATTTGATTCTTACACCCATTATTGTGATAAATTGCATATCTGTGAGTGAATGTGGGTGACTCTCTTGTGGTGAGGGCACATGTTTGATGATAGATAAGTGGCTTATATGATTACTTTGTTGAGTAATGTGCATGAGTTGGCAAACTTGGTAGAGTCAATTCTTGAGGCTAGGAAGTTTTGAGGTAGTATTCATGTGTTTCAAGTTGTAATATAACATGCCAAATGTAGAGCTTGCTATTCATGTGGTCGTTGTAGTGCTAGCTTGAGTGTCTTAGTTGTAGTAGTAATTATAGAGTCGCCTTGAGTTGATTGTGGTTGTTGTTCGAGGACGAACAAAGGTTTAAGTGTGGGGTGGTGATCTAAGGCATATTTATATGCCTTATTGCTGACTTTGACCAATGTTTACCTTAGTTTTGAGAGCAATAAGTGCGTATTTTGTATTGTTTTGATGGAATATTTGATATTGTGCTAATAAATATGATTAGACCCTTATAGGTGGAATTTCTGACTATTTGGAGCATATTTTGGAGTCGAAAGTGAGGCTTGAAGGACTTACGAGCAAAGGATCTTGAAGATAAGAGGCAAGCCCAAGATTTGGACTTGAAGAATCCACCCGAATCCACGAAGAAAGGAAGAAAATCAAAACTTTAGGCATTGGAGCGCCAACTAGTGTGCCGGGCCACTTTGGACCAATATTTTGTTTGGATGGAAAGCAGAGGGGCGCTCCAAGGAGTGTGCCAGGCCGCTCATGCATTACCTTTCAGAGGTAAAAAATTGGCTAAGTGCCAGGCGCGCCCAGGTGCGTGCCGGGCCGCTTTTTGGCAATTTTTGCCTCCGAATTCCAGCATATAAATAGGGCTCTTGGGTTATTGTATCAAGGGAGGCATAAATATTCCATCTTTGTTGGACTACTCTTGGGCGATTTTGGCATCCAAATTATTGTTAATTCTTCTTCTTTTTGATTTTTATTTCTTTTTTATAATTTTTTATCAATTTATGTTATTAGAGCAAGCTATGAGTGGCTAAAATCCCTAATTCTTGGGTTTGAGTCTATGAACATGAATCTCTAGAATTGAATATTATTGGTTTTTGCTGAAGTTTATCAATTATTGGTTATTCTTATATTCTTGATTTTACTATTTTAATTCTTAATTACCACTGAAATAAATCTATTGTCTTGAGAGGAGCTCGAAAGAGAAATTGAGAGATAGAACGTGGAATATAAGGAGTGTGATCCTTACTCGAGGAAGCGATTCCAAGAGATTGATATGCGGTTAGGACCGAGAGGTACCTAATTCATCGCGCTTGTTCAAATACGGGAAGATAGCTTAAAGGCGTTAGAATTGGTTAAATCTATCCCCGCTCAACGATGTAGTTAGGTTTCCAATTTCTAATAGAAGGTTATAGTTTGGAGACGAATATAATCATATTATCAACCTCTTGATCAATAACCACGATAGACATCTCAATTTGCTTAAACCATTCATATTCATGTGCTAGAGATGACGTTCGGGATGCCTTGACCGTGGGAATTCAACTTGCTATTGTTTACACCCCTAGTTAATCATGTTAGCTTAGTTCATAGTTATTTTATACTTTATAACCATCATATCTCTATATTCCACCGCTTAAATAAATAATCAAGAACTAGTTTAGTCTAGTGAATAGTTAAACGACAAGTCCCTGTGGGTTCGATATCCGGCTCTTTTAAAGGAGCCATTATATTACTTGAACGATCACGTGCACTTGCGTGTATAGCTGGGTCGCAATAGTTTTATCCCATTCGAGCAAAATCCTTTCTCCCCATTGCTCCAAGGCCATGAGGTAACCTTAGAAGGGTTTTAGAGCAATCCTCATCCTTTTTACAACTAAAAAGGAGAAAGGGAAATATTAATATCATGACTGAGTTATTGGTCCTGTCATCTCGCTATAGCGGCATGCCGACTGCTATAACGGCTCTGCTATAGCAGGAAAATTTTTGTTATAGCAGGACGACGTCAGCCCGACCAAAAATTTCAAATGTCAAAATTTTTAGTTGTGTTATCCCATACTCATTCAAGACCGTATATTTTGAAAATCCCCAAAGACAGTACCCATAATGAGGTAACTTTGAATAACAATGGGACAGGTCGTTACAATGGATACCAATTAACCCATCATTCATCCCCGAATGATCACAGTAGGAAGAGAATGGTACGAGCCTAATTTGAACCTTAACGCCCTCTCAATGATAACGCATCTATAGACTTAAGTGAAACAACAATTTTTTGTTTCCCTGAGGTACTAGATTCCTAAGCCGTATTTCATTACTACTCTGCTCCGTCAAGGAATCTTTCATACTTACGAGTAGCACTAGATTACTTAGAGCAAAACATTTTCTTGAATACCAAGGTATTCGGGGCCTCGTTAATATATTGGAATGAAAAGAATTCAAAATCACAATGGATGAAAAAAAATTTGCACTTCCAAGAAACTGGATCCCACTATAGGGGGAATATTTCCTCCATAGCGAAATTGCTATTGAGGGGAGGGCCACTATAGCAAGAGCAAATAGTTAAAAGGGACGAGAAATGGGTTTTTCGCCCATTTCTCTTCTTTTTCACTCAAAAACTCCCCTCCCCAATTAATTTTCTCCCATCGTCAGAAACAAGGTAACTATCATATACTTCACCTTTTTACTTCGTTACTCGCATTTTTGCATGAATTGCACTTGAATTCAAAGAAAATAATACGTACTTTTGAGTTGGTTTTTGAATTCAAACTGGGGACTGATTTTGGGCTAAATGTCGATGCATGGCTACTTCTTTTACGTTTACAACAGTTCTATGGTGTTCTAGGCGTAAGAATTAAAAAAATCATGGCCAAATTGGGCTTAGATTCATAAGGAATGTGAAAGGTTACTCTTGGTTTTGTTTAGCGATTTGGGCATGTTTTAGAAGTTTCCTTGCTCGAATTTTTGTATAAATTAGTATTAGGACACTTTATAAATATTGATCTTGGGTCGAAATTCCAAAATAAGAATTTTTCATCAAGAGGTGTCATTATTGCACCTCTTGAGTTTTTGGGACAATGAAGGCCGCTATAGAGGCCTCATCCTGCTATGGAGACCCCATTATAGCAGAAAATTTCTAGCTATTGCAGTCCCGTAGTAGCGGTATGCAGCCTGCTATAGAAGGAGACTGCAGGTAGTAGCCTCCCAGTCAAACTCAGGCTTGGCCTTTTTCTGAAATTTGATTTTCTTGATACTTTTATGAGTTTTAATTTGTTTCCTTACAATGATTTGCAGATTTACTACCCCAATGGCAAGAAACTAAGAGAATGCCCTCACCTTTAAGAGACTCCTAGACAAAAACTGTCGAGAGAGATTTTTGGAGTATCGAAGGATGATATTCTACAATGAACGTGGTTTTGCGATGAAGTGGGTGGCGGCTAAGGCGCCTGAATTCTACAACATGCTCCAAGAATTTGGCTGGATACCACTAGTGGAGGCTCTTATGTCTGGGATATCGGGGTGGGTTAGGGAGTTCTATGTTGTACTCCCTACCATGCTTTGGGACGACCCCAACCCCACCATCTGTATTAGGGGAGTGTATGTCCCTATGGATACTACTACTATAAATGAGGTGCTCGGGGTGCGGAACGTCTCCAATGTCGGGCACATGGCTAAGGCTCGAGAGATGGATATGAAGTGTCTACGGGACACCCTAATTGTGAAGGAGGAGAGGGACTAGATCTACTACCCACTACAAAGGGGGTTAGGAACACTCATTTTACAGCCGATGCTA
Organism: Capsicum rhomboideum; assembly: GCA_031232105.1. NCBI lineage: Eukaryota > Viridiplantae > Streptophyta > Magnoliopsida > Solanales > Solanaceae > Capsicum > Capsicum rhomboideum. Next base: position 147,358,068 of record CP124714.1, on the reverse strand, counting down.
GGAGGTTGCTGAACCTAGTATCCCAGAGGATTCTTTCGTCGGACAAAACTTCTGATGTGACCTACTCTCTGGCTCTGGTAGTGGCCTGTACCATACAGGGCATACCACTGAATGTGGGGGCACAGATAGTGATGGAGTGGAATAATTTCTATCATGGAAGCAAGAAGGGCCCCTACCTTCCCGGTCTGGTCTTTGCACTGTGCAGGCACGTTGGGGTTCCATACGAGGATGCTGAAAAGAGCTGGAGATGGACATCCCATTCCATCCCCTCAAGGTGAAGGTGGTATCATCCAAGGGGAAGAAGAAGAGAAAGGTGGGTGAGGCCGAGAGCCGCCGGCCCGCAGAGGAGGACGACGATGATGAGGATAATGCTACCCCTCCTTCCCAGCCCCAAATTTCTAGCAGTCGCGTGGAGGCGTACTTGGCAGCCGTGAGTAGATACATGGAGCACTCCCACCTGCCTCCTTAGGGTACAACCCCTTCCAGCTCTATAGCCCCACCTCCCACTACCTAGGACTATACAACACTCTGCAGAGAGCTCGATGAGGAGAAGAAGAGGAGGTAATCCAAGGACCTCATGCTCCCACAGATGTGGAAGACCGTAAAGATCATGTTTAATTGCGCAATCCCTGACCAGGATCTTCCCCTGTTGGAGACAAAGGACATACATGAGTTCTCCTTCCTGAGCGATGCAGAGTGAGAAGGCCTCACCCCAACAACTCGTGATGGTGACAGGGCATCCTGCTAGGCCCCTGGTGCATATCAGCTCAGTCTCCCCTCCCTTTTTTTAACTATTAATACTGATTTGGGCCCTTATTTGGGGAATGTAACAAATAATATTCCTCCCTACCTTTTTCCTTTTATTTTATTGCACATAGATGCTAGTTTTAACAATTTTTGTATTGAATGCATGATTCTTACCTTACTATATGCGATTTCTATATATCACGTGGTAGCTCGTACCTTAAATTAACAATTAATGTTGGCCGAAAACAAAAAACAAAATAGGGGAAAACATGGCAGGGATTCTGTCCCCACCCATCCAGCTATTGCATCTTGCACGCCTCTACCACAACACAGCTGTAACAGAAAAATTTTTGCTATAGCGGGCTCTCTGTAGCGGATCAGTGCCGGTACGACGGCCCAATAGCAGCAGCCCAAAAATTTTATATTTTCTGCGAATTCTCTCATCCCTCTTCCCTGTTTCCATCAATAAAGTATGAAATCGCACTAAGACCTTTAATGTAATCCCAAGACAAAACGTAGCAATTCATAAAACAACAACTTAGCATCGCATTGCTTTAAATTAGTTATGAATCACAACAAGAAAATTTTCATTACAATAAATCACACTACCATGCAACAATAGCGCTTTGTCCCAGACCTTAACCAAATACCGACTGTTTGAAACAAGAGTTTCCACAATCATAAAACATTTTTCCCCTTACCATTTCACCAATGATAAGTCCATGCCTAGAATTTAGCATATACTTTCCAACTAAACCACATAGCAACCAATTTCTTTAGCCATAACACATAACCAAGTTATGACATTTCATAATTCACAAATTCACATTCATTCAAGCAATACTAATCCACATAAGTATCAATCTCAAAGTTTCATCTATAAACAAGCCCTTTTATTATCCTTTATCCGCCTCATGGATAACCACTAGCCGATTATCCAGAAGTTTACACTGCCTTTACGGCTAGATACCAATTGGAACCTTCCCAGTTCCAATTTCCATTGCTTGTGTCATTCCAAATGGAGTCAAACGACATCTATTTATCTCGTTAAGATACTAATTGGAATCAGGAGATACTAATTGGACTCAACTCCTACAAGCAAGCGTACAAACTGCACGAAATGAGAAAAAAAGTGAAACAATTTCCTAGAATGCCTCATACCTCCCCGAAGATTATATGTGGACATGAACACACCAATCAGCAGGACTCTACTCGATATTTACTCTTGCACTGGGAGATTGATAACCTAGGATCTAATTCCAACAGTCACGATCCAACTAACTAGATTGTGTTTGGCACCTCCTCTAATCCACCTAGATAGGAGAACCCTTACCACCTATTTTAAAATATATGCGGAAGTCAAAAGAAATAATAAGGTACCTTATTTATTACAACCAGATTACTAAAACTTGAAGTACACAACTGAAAACTTTACCCCAAGGAACTAGCCCAAACAGGTATAAGAGCTTCTATGGAAAATAAGAAATAGTACATATGACCCTGCTTCCACCATAAGAACCAAGGATAGAAGTTGTTGGAGATATTTACCGTGTCAAGCATGAAAAATTTACTATTCCTGCAACCAGACTATACCCTAGAAAGGGAATAGCAAGAGTAGTATCAATACAAATAATACGTACTGGTAAGCATCATCGGTCGATTCTAATTAAATCACATAAATATCCGGAAAGAACCATGTAACTTTAAGGTTATTTAGACAAGATCTTCCGTTATAATAATTCCTTAACACCCTTCCCTTTTACTAGCCTTATAGACGGGAACAACTTTCCCATATCATATTCAACCCTAATCACCGTCTATCCTCTATGTTATCAAGTTAGACCTTATTTTGAAATTTCAAATGAGTTCAACGATACCCAACCCCAAAGTTTCTTATCCTTAATAATTCGTCGTTTAACATACTTACGTAAAATGTAACCCTGTTTCGCTAATCCGGTTGTGGTTTAACACCCTAACAACTTTAGATTCCTTTAAGACTATGCGAATTAAACAACAAGAAAGTAAGACCCCGCCTTTCCGATCTCAACTGTAATAACCAATAGACCCCCAACTGTGCACATACCACCAGCACAACCATGAACTACTACCATGTAGCCTTACCCCAAGTTTATGGCACTTAACCTTATTCAACAATACCAAGAATTCAGTCAAGTGTAAGTCAATACAGATAATATACCGAGTTAAGACCAAGACTAACAACAAGGCTCCAAGTCAATAAACCATGACTCCATCAAATATAACAACCATGTCTCAATTACACAAGTAAGTAGACAATATAGAGTTATGCCAAAACTTGCAATAAACCCGGACCAATCAAGGATCCATTTCCACAACAATAATGACAATGACCATGAATCCCGTTTATATCAAGAAACCAAATACAGCAAGTCAACACGTAAGCCTGGTTCACTCAAGGAACCAATATGACAAGTAACCACCTAATCTGTGGTTCACTCAAGGAATCAAATATAATATCAGATAACATATAAACTCGGTCCTCTTAGGAACCACCTAACACATCTATATAATAAGTAAACAAATAACTTGGTTCACTAAAGGAACCATCACTCTCACCAATACCTGTACACACATGCTAAGGTTCTTATGGTCATCCACTAACCATGACCTGCAGGGGACAAGCTCTTGTCCATGTGCCAAATCCTAGACATCAAGTGCCTGCCAATCTAATACCAACCAATCCCGTGAAGATGTCCAAATACTGGTACATCCCACAATAATAATAATAATAATAATAGTATAAATCCCATGAAGATGCCCAAATATCGGTACATCCCACAATAGTTAGAGATATCACAACAATTACAACCATAATGACAACATCAATAATAGTTATAAACCAAGAAGCTTTTCATATAAGTCCATTGCATGTGATTAACAGTTAGGCTATCAAATAGTCATTCACTTCCCTTGAACATGCATTGTAACAAACAATACGGAGGAATAGTATTATGCAAACATAAAACAAGTTGGGTTTCAAATACTTTAAACCATCACGTATAGTTCGCACCTATGATCCATGCCATAATATACCTCAACCTTTCACCCTAACATTGATACCTTTCCAATTTTTCATTCCACTAATTACTACTATAGATTCTTCGGAATCCACCAACACTAAACACATCTAATTAGGCATTTATTAGGTTCTAACCCAATTTTTGAGTTCAACACCATTTTTAATCATACAAGGATAGACAACATCAAAAGCAACCACATTAATTACTAGACAAATTTAATATCACAACTAACAACAAATTCCCACTCAAACAATCGGGTTTTTATTTTTTTATCCATCCAAACACCATGCCCGAAGGCCTAAGCATGAATTCTTCCATCAATCTACGTCATGCCTATGCTTCGTAACCTGGATCTAAACTACTCAGTTAAACCTAGCCTATCTAGATGCCAACCAACTGCAATAGAGACATGAATGCGAACTTATGACTCTGTGCTAGTGATTTTAGGCTTGAATTCCTTGAGAAAACCATGGGTTTTACCCCATTCTAGCGAAATCCCTCCTCTCCATTGCTCTAAGGCCATGAGTTAACCCTAGAAAGGTTTTTAGATAAAACCTCATCCTTTTACAACTGAAGAGGAGAAAGGAAAATATTAAAATTATGACTAAGTTTCTGGTCCCGTCATCCCGCTATAGCAGCCTACCAGCCGCTATTACGGCTCCGCTATAGCGGAAAAATTCCGGTTATAGCGGGATGACATCAGCCCAATCCAAAATTTAAATTCCAAAATTTTTAGCTGCATTATCCCATACTCGTTCAAGACCGTATTTTTTTGAAAATTTTCGCAACCCAAACCCGTAACGAGGTGCCTTTAAATAACGATGGGATAGGTCATTACAATTATGCAGTTAAGACTGTATTTCTTTGATGTCTATTTCTGTTTACTGGTATCATAATGGCAGTATAATAAGAAACTTGCCACACAAATATTCTAACAAGATATAGCCAATTGCAACAAAATGAAATACACAACAAATAGACTACGTTAGATTAAGAGACTATGTCATACACCAAGCCAAGGTTGATTATAAAAGAGGCTACACTCAATTGATTTCAACACAAAGATTGCTACATAACTACATATCATCTCATGACATCAAGAGCCTAAGGTACTTCATTATACCTTTCTTCATGTAGATCACTCCAAACAAATTTATAGCTATAGCTACAACACAACAACAAAATACAACCAAAAAAGAGTACATTCTCTCTAGTCCTTTGTTTAATCTTGTTACCCCTCGACTTCTTTTTCCATTATTTCATCTTCTTAATCGCATCTTTAAACTTCTCCAAATTCATATCTATACAATTATCATCTTTTTTTGGATTTTTAGGCTAGTCACCTTCTTCAGAAGTTTCCTCAAGCTCAACCAATTTCTCAATTTTATTGGTTGATGTATACTTCTCGAGAAGAGAAGATCCACTAAGTTCTCCAGCTCACTCATTTTCTATATTAGTTTAGGAATCACAAACTTAGATCTCGGGTCAATGCTTTATTTATCCCTCCAATACCAAAAGTGAAAAGACCTTGGACCCTTCAATGATGAAAATAATGAAGGAATTAGTGTTCAATCAAAATACAACATTTGCTTAATGAATCTTTTCATTACCCATAATAAGGACATGATCAATATCTTTTATCGAAATTTCTTGTAGTCCAAGATGTTTTCAAACGCCCCAAATTTATGATTGCAACAAACTTCTTCCTTCAAAGAAAGATTAACCTCTTTCATACAAAGCTTAGTCAAGTTAACTGATCGCATTGTGTGTTACAGAAATTCACTCCAAGAATTTTCATAAACTTCGGACAATATGAAAAAACTGAAAATAGAAGAAAAATGACAGAAAAAAAAGACCAAATCAAATATATAGACATCAGAAGTATGAAAGAGCTGAAGTGATTATTAAAGAATTTGACCTAGAAAGGTATGTGAGCTACCTTTCGATGAACTTCCTTCTCGTTTGGATTGTACCCTTTATCGGACAAATTGTGCCAGAATTATTCCTTCAAAGATTCAACTTTAGGTTTGAAGTACTAAAATTTTGAGCATATGAATGAGGAGATTCAAGTAAAACCTAATTGATTATCTTCGAAACTTCATCTTGAACAAATTTGGGGTTGATTGAAGGTGAGGGAGAAGAAGAAATTTAGGGTTCTTATATAGGAGAAAGAGAAATTGCACAGTTCCAAAAAAATAAAAACAGAGAGAGAAATTGGATAGGGAGTGGTTTGGGTTGGATATGGATATTACTGTTAGTTTGATTTTTAGACTAATTTTCTTTTAAAAAAAAAAATAATATTTAATAAGTCAACTTAAGTGAATAACGTGCCTAGCAATGAAGTTTCAACACGCGCTTGAGTAGCACTACATAAAGGAGATTCTTTATGATCTATTATGCCCACTAGGTTAGTTTATATCTAGTATATTGGAGCCACCAAATTCATAAAGAACGGACTTTCATCTTGGTGGTGGTAGTCCGATTCCCACCTTGTAATCTTCTTTACCTTTTCCCCTTTACTTATCCCATGAAATAAAAAAGTACAGCCATTTTGGAGATCATGGATTATTGCTATCACTCTTCTCCCTGATATACCCAATATTTTCATTTTTCATATATATATATATTAAAAATATTCAATGAAGCGGTTTTTCTTTATCTAGATTTTAGAAAGCAAAAAAAATCATGAACAATGTGACCATTTGCTAAATGTTGTTGTCCTGCTTATACTATAACCAAAAGAAATATTGTATGAGTTATTGAATAATTATCCAAATTTGCATCACAAAGTTATTTCTAATGAATCACTGGTGCTATAACCAAGAACAGTCCCTTATATTACCAAAGAAAAGATAATATGAGCAACTTCTGAATTCTGATGTATGAACAAGAAAAGATGAAACAAAACATAAGAGAAATGGAGACAGGTGAAACAAAAGAGTACAAAGAGGAATTCACATGGATTTAGGAAGGGCCCGATGTATTTTTTTGTGCAAGCTAAAGTTTTTTGAAAAACAAATATCTCTGATCACTTTCATTGTCAAATAGGCTTTTTCTACGTATACCTTACTTACCTCTACCTAGCGAAGCACAACACAAAAAAGTTAGATCTATATCATCATTATACCAAGTTATATGTCCACCAACGAGGGTTCCAGTGAAATGGATTGGATCCCTCCATGCTTAATAGTTAGGATCCCTCCATCCTTAATAAGAGGTCTAGAGTTCAAGCTCTAGGTATGGAAAAATCTTGTTAGGGTGCGTGCTTCCCCCTTTAATAGGTTTTACCCTGCGCGAATTCGAATTAGCCGGGGCTCCAATAAAAACCAACAAAAGAAGCCAGACTACATGTCCAAATAATAAAAACAAACGAACCAAATTCATATTTTTTGCATAAATATATGCTGAAGCAGATCCAAGGAGTTGCTTATAACAAAATCCCACATCAACACAGCAAAAATAGACCCAACAACATAAATTAAAATAGACACATAACTTATAAACATACTACTTTTAGTACTTATTTATGAAAATTCTCCAAGTACAAATATTAACCATGAGTATTAACAGCTTCCCAGAGCAGACCCCTGGCTTGCATTGCTGCTGTTTTTAGAGTCCTGATTGTCCAAATATTAGCCTCATAAAAGGACAAACTCCTATATGGCAAATTATGTTTTTTGCACAAATCTTGAACAATTGGAGATATTTTCCTCAGATGGCATCTAGGCAGCCTAGGGAACAAATGATGTTCAAGTTGGAACTGCAATCCTCCATAGAACCAATCCATCCAAGAAAAACACGCGATATCGATAGTACCACTTGTTTGTTTCTCAAACCAATCATTCCCTTCTGGCTGTCCAACATAGACGTCAGCGGCGAAATGGTTAAGAGTGAATTGAATGTGTTGAAGTGATGTGACACAGAAGCTTATTAGCACAAATAACACCCTTTCTGTCCAATTAGGCAATGTGCTAACAAGAAGAGGAAACCAAGTCCAGAAAACAAGAATTCCCAATATGTTAAAAGCCCTGTCTGGCACTTTTCTCGTTGAGAACAATAACAAGAATGTCTGGACAAAGAGATTCACCCTCGCCACACACATTATAGGATAGTACGTAAAATGTTGATAACTCACAAAGAATTTGGCTAAGGGATCAAATGTGAGCTCCCTTCCATAAAAGCTAGATTGCAATGATTTGAAAAACTTCGTAGAGACAGCAAAAACTGGCAAGTGCTGAAGATCAGGGTCATGATCCAGGCTATTGCACGCGACATGGTGAGCGTTATGTGTCCATTTCCACCAAGCAATGCTGATCCCTGTAAGGCAATTTCCTGTCAGAATCTGTGCCAATTTGTTGAATCCGCGAGTCGTCATGATCAAGTAATGTCCAGAATCATGACCCAAATAAGAGATTTGCATCCAAGAAAATCCCAATACTCCACCAGAGAGCATGTGAACCAAGAAACTGTTACTGAACAAAACACCACAGAAACTCAATGACATCAACAATGTCACAAAACATAAGGAATAAATCACCCCATGCCCTTTCTTTTCGAACATCCCGGCTTTCGCAAATTCAGTACAGAGTTTCCTGAAATCCTTAGACACCTCAGAAACCTCGTAATCTTTAAGATAATATCCGGTAAAAAACTTGTCAAGATATTTCCAAGCAGTACCTGCATACATCGACGAAATTAAAAAATCTAGAGTCAGCAGATTCAGAACGAATATTTTGACTTTTTTGCATACGTACACATAATTGAATCAAATATAATAGGTTCAATTGAACTCGCAGAATCACGTATACCTGGATGAAAAGCAATGAATGCATCAGTTGCTTCTTGTCCAGCCAAACTACGAATCGGAATATCGCCACCTGGATGTTCCTTCACCCAATCTGTGACATTGTAACATTTCCCTTGTATTGAAATCCATAAATCATCTTGCTTGTTATGTTTCTTCAATTCCTCAGCCGTAATGTACTTCTTATCATCACTCATGATGAATAAATTTAAACAAACAAACAATTAATTAATCAAGAAAATTTAAAAAGATCTAACTATATATCAAGAACAATAACCAACCCCTTTATAATATGATTAAACAAAAGTGTAACGTAGGAAAAAGGGGGTGGTTTTTTTTCTTTTTGGGGCTGATCAGAACAACCCTAAAGATGTTTTGAAACTACTTCAAGGATGTTTGATTTTTTTAATTTTTTTTCGTTTTATCAATGAAAAAAGAGAAAATAAAGAAAGAAAGAAACAGGATTGTGAACTTTAATATATGTATTGTTGTCTCCTTTTAAAAGGCTTTTTGGGTTAGTTTTGATATGGAGAGAGGATTTGTGATTAGAGAGATAAGTACGGAAAGAGAAACGTCTAAAACGCTAGAGCATTTTTTTCTAAAAATAAAAAATAAAATAAAATTATTTACTATTTTTTAATGGTAGTTCATGTAAGGTTGGGATTTTATAAAAGGGGAGGGGGGGATAAACTAGCGTTAAAATGACATGTGATTCACTAACTTTCACGTCTCGCAAAATTGCAATCCACTCTCCACGTTGGGATTAATTGGAGACCTCTTTGTGTATCATGATTTTTAAAAAAAAGATATTATACATATATTTGTAGAAGGGTTTTGAAAGTATAAAGGTTTTCTTATTGGACTCTAGGTAAATTATTTATATTATTATATATAATATGTAAATTTTAGAGATAAATATATGATTTACACCAAAGATATTAAATTTTATCGAATTTGTAACTCCGCCCTTGTCTGATGTCTCCATGAATGGGTAGTATTGAATTTAATTACTTAGATGGTAAAAAAGCTACAAATCCAACCACTTGGTGGATGGGATATCCTGTACCTATATTTGTAAGAGTGATATGTCGATCTGTTGTTACAATTTGATTTATACAATGATTTGGTTTAGGAATTATAGTATTTTAAGGAGTCATTAGGTTGGTGGATGGGATAGACAAGGATATTTCATGGAATATTTTATCTCACTCATTATATAGTGGGATAACTTATCCCATCATTTATATGTATGGAATAAAATAATTTTAGGACTAAATTCTCCTATTTTAATCATAGTATTACCTTATTTTTCCTATTATCCTGTCCTTAGTTTATTTTATAATCCTATTTTACCCTGTACCTTATCTTCTTCTTTTTTTCTCTCGATCTTATAATAACCCTGCCAACATACTTTTTCTTCGTAATACTTTACGTTAATTCTTCAAATTATTGTTGTGTCGCAACATAAAACAATAAAATCTATCTAAATATTGTATTCATATAAATACTATAGATTAATACAATATGATATGTTGTGGAATGATATGTAACAACGTAACTATCCAATATAAGACGTAAATAAAATATTATAATTTAAACAATTAGTACAAATTAAAGTAAATATATACAAATTTAACTTGTATAATAAGATGATATGTATTTATTTAAAATATACATGTTATATAATATTAGTTTGTGACACATATCAAGTGGAGATTTAAAAAAAAAAGAAGAAGCCTAATCCCTATTTTAGTCTCATGGTTTTGTTTCTTTTTAGTATAGTGCACTTATGTAATTCTTATGCAGATGAAGACCATCAATACCGATATAATAAAGAACTGGCAGTTGTTAACCATCTTGCGGAACAAATAAAGGAACCTCAAAATCACATTGTCTGTATAAACAAATTAACTTAGGTAAAAGTTGAAAAACTTAGAACTTTCGTAAAGTATGGTATTTTGATGTTTCAATTCAAAGTAATCACTACTGGTGGTGTTGGATTGAGAAAAAGAAATTGGAAAATAGTTTTTGCAAATGAATATTTTTAATTTTGCAAAAAAATGTTTCAACCAAATTCCACAAAAAAGGTTTTGAGTTTTAGCAGAACTCAAAAAATTACTTTGATTTGTATCCTTCAGATCAGAACACTGCATAAGAGGTACTGTGGATCAGTGACTTGAAATTCTTGTCGATGTTGGTTATTTCTTTAAAAAAAATAAAAATAAAAAAAATTATGCATTTGTTTTGGTTGGATGGCTGTTACTTTAAACAAAATTGCATATTGCTACTTTAAATATAATATATGTTCTAATTGTTATTTAATTTTTTTTTATATCGTATATTTTAAATTTACTGTTGTGTAACGATGAGAAGTATCATTCTATGTTACGACCATTTGATTTGATCACATTGTTATCTTATTTTTCCTTTTATTCTGCCCTTACTTTATTATAATCATATTTTATCCTTTATCTTATTGTTTTTTCATATATAATAATAACTCTATTAATATACTTTTTCTTGGTAATATTTTAAGTTTATTCTTCAATTTATTGGTGTGTTGGTTTTTTTGCCTTTTACAAACTTCTTTTAGTTTTATGTCCTTCTTATAAGAGATTTCATTTTTACATATAAGTGATCTTCATTTTTACATAAGAGATTTGAAAAGACTATTTTCTTCTGTTAAATTCTAAGTGGCCATGAGATCTTATTTCCTCCCAAAAAATAAATAAGTTGTAAATAAAATATTATAATTTTAACATTACAAATAAAGTAAACATATATATCATATTTATTCTACTATAATAAGATGACATATATTTATTTAAAATACACATGTTATATAGCTATTAGTTTGTTACAGGCTTTGTGAAGACGAAGACTGTCATCTCAAATTTTGTTCAGATGATTATCATCTCTATAATGGAAAATTCAATGTCAAAATACCACTTTGCGGAGCAAACAAAAAATCTCAAAAATCACACTACATGTATAAATAAACAAACATAGTTAAAAGTTGGAAATCTTAAAACTTTCGTAAAGTTAGTATTTTGATGTTTTAATTCAAAGTAATAACACATGTTGTAAGATAGCTACATGTGGTGATTCATTTGTCACTTTCATTTATTGTTACTCATTATTATAACAGATCAAATTAATTTGGAATCATTTAAATATGCAAATCAAATCTCATAATTTGGTTCGAATAGTTTTAGTGAAAATTAATGTACATGCATGTCTAACGCTTGGAGTATCGACTTTAAGAGAATAAGATCCGGTAATCACGATTATCATGAACTGCCATAATTAAATGACTGACAATTTGTTAATTATGTAAGAGTTTAAATTCTATGTAATCCTTTAAAAATCAGTCACTTAAAAAGAATTGGTGGTTGGACTTATTGACATAATACACGTTGGAACGTAGTAATTCAACTATAGTGAAATTGATCGGTAAACTAAAATGATAAGCAATTAACCTGATATGCTAAATAAAAGTTGCAACAAGTGTAATTATTTTTCAATATTACTGTATGTAATTTAAATCCAAGAAAGTTATGATCTGGAAATCAATTTTCTGATACATTTATATCTATCAAAAGTTCTTTTTGAAGGAAAAGAAAAAACAAAAAGGAAACCCTCCTTTTTAGTAGAAAAATAACACCTCAGGCAGAACTTCAAATTACAGGAACCCATGAATGAATCCAACCAAAAAAAAAACTATACTGATTGACGTAGTATATATATATATAAAATTTTAACTTGCACAATAGAACAATTAATTTTAATTTGGTAAAATAGCTGGTATATATCTCAAACGGGATTTACAATCAGATATTTTACCTAAAAATTGTAATTGTAGCTGTACATATTAATTAAGAGCTGAAATTAACATAGCTGGAATGCACGCCCCTATTTGACGCAGATTCAAATTAATAGAACTTCAATGTGGGTATCAAACATCAAATGAGAAATCCAAAAAGAAAAGAAAGCAATTGGACTACATGTGGCTTCGAAAGTGAAATGACCTTGTGGAGTAAACCATTTAAACGAATTAGTTAGAGTTGCAGTGTCTGTTGGGAAGAAAACGAAATGTTAAGGAAAAGAGAAGGAAAGGGAGTTGTAGGCCCAACCAGTAATCACATCTTAATTTCGAATTAGTTAGAGTTGCAGTGTCTGTTGGGAAGAAAACGAAAAGTGAAGGAAAAGAGAAGGAAAGGGGGTTGTAGGCCCAACCAGTAATCGCATCTTAATTTATAAGAATTCTTAAGCATTAGTATTCTCGTCGTCTATCAAAATAATAGTGAGTATATATATAGCGATTCTAATTGTTTTCGATATGCCTCCAAGTAAATAACTTTCTTTTACATTATACAAATATTATGTTGTTCTATAGCCCGTTTGGCCAACTAACCGGATCGTGAGGGGACCTACTCTGAGCCACCTAGATAGGAGAACTTTTACCGCCCATTTCAAAATACATGTGGAAGTTTAAGCAATTTCATTAGGGGAAGTTTAAGCAATTTCATTAGGGATCTCAAAATCTGATAAATGAAACAATAATCATAAATGAAAAACTTTCCCCAAGGAACTAGTCTAGACAATGTACAAGAGCTTCTAATAAGTAAATGACAACACAAAGGACATAGCTCCCACCGTAGGAATGGAATGAGTAGAAGCTGTTGGAGATTACTATCCATGTCATCTGAGAAACATCAATTGATCATGCAAACAAACTGCACCCCAAAAAGGGTATAGCAAGTGTAGCATTAGTACAAACAACACGTACTGGTAGGCATCATCGGCCGACCAAGGTTAAAGCACATAACATATTATATAGAAATTCAAGATAAATCATGTTCATATAATGTGACAGTTTAACTCCACTTAGTCAATAGTACATGTCATCACTTAATGTAAGTAACTTCCATTTTCCCCTCAAATACACTAGCCTTTAGATCTCCGGTCTAGGCTAAATATGAGTGCACACAACTTCACAGAAGAGCTAGGACTACAAGGATTAACTACCCAATATGTCTTTAACCTTCACTCATAAAACCATAATTATCATCTCCCATTACTACGTTGCAGAAAACCTCCTCCGCAATCGCGGTGGACCAACTGCGTTTGTGAAGGGTAAGTCGAGCTGAACGTCGCATTCGCGATGGGGTCCCCGCGATCGCAACATTTAAGTCCATGGAACCCATTTTTCCTTCATTTATTTCAACACCAACTTCTACTAAAAGCCTAGGACGCTTAGAGAGAGAGAGAGAGAGAAGCGATCATTAGGTGTTGAGGGTGAGTTGGAGAGTTCGTTGGGGGCGTCTTCTCATCAACTTTTCCATAAGTTTCCGCCTAATTTATTGATTTATTCTCCGAATTAACTTTAAATCTATGGTCACTTCGTGGGTTGATTTTGGGTTCGTTTGTGCTCGAAATTTATCCATTTTTTATGATCAATGATTCTTGAGCTTAGAGGAACGTTTTGACGGTTTCAAAGGTGTGATTCCCCAAGCAGGCCCCATATGGAATTTTTAGCTCGATTTTAGACTCGGAGCGGGTATATGCAATATGGTTTTTGTATTTCTTGTATTGATGCATATATTATTATTTTGATAGCGTGTCATCGTGCGGAGTCTTCTCGGAAGGGAAAAACTCCGATTTAGTGGACTTTCTCAAGTTTCGTCGGTGTCCAGGTAGGCTAGGCTTACGTTCCTCATAGATTGAACTTTATTATGGTATTAGTATAGTATTGTGCTAGATTTAGGTAGGTATTTAAGGTTTGGTTGCATGTTTAGAAAAATTTTGGATTGTTTAGCCGATTAAAGAGTCATTTTAGATAAAATTTGACCCATTCTTCCTCTTTTGAGCTAACTTGTACCTTAAGATTAGTTTTGACTTAGTTGATACCTTGAAATAGCACTCCAAAGCCTTAATCTAGTTTTGAGTAGAACTTGCCTTAGTATGGACTTTCTGGATTAGTAGCGGGCTCGACTAGCCCTCCTTTAGGTTAAATATCTAATCTAGTCCTAGGAGTCCTTCCTTCATCATCTTATATAAAATCTTGGACCTTAGATTGACTTAGGCACCTTTTCGACCTTCAACTAGAATTGTTATTTGATATTTACTTTCCAGTTCCGGTTCAAGTCAGGCATTTACTATTCACATATGGCACTTTATGTCGGTAATATGATATTAAAGTTTTGGTTTGAGTCTGGCGTTTATGTTTTGAAGAGACCTTCTGGTATGGCTACATTTGTTGGTTATTTATGTTTATCATTGTCGGTAATTCCTCCTTGATTGTACCCATCGGGCTTATGGGGGCTCGGTTGCATTATTTCTCTTCTGTTTGTGTCTTCTAGGCTTATGGGGCCCATTTAGACTGTTGTTAGATCACATTTATTTTGACCTATTTAACCTATTATTCATTATTCTCGTTAGTTTGGGAGCATCATTTCAGGTTTGTCCTTTATCCCTGACTTTAGTTTATATTCTCGCATCTTATTATACTTTTATTATGAGTTAGCTTAGTCGGTCGATGATGTCTACTGAGTACATATTATTTTGATACGCATACTACACTTCTGCATCTTTTTCTAATGCAGATCCGCGTACGAGCCACCGTCACTGACGTGTTATTCCAGCTTGCTTTTGGGATTCGGAGATAGGGTAAGCTTTCAAAGGCGGAGATGATCTTTTCTCCATCTACTACTTTTGGGACAGTCTTTACTTTTTGAGACTACCTGTATATTAGATACTGTTTAGTACTCTTATTCTTTAGGATTTAGTGGCTCTTGTACCAACCTTACTAGGTTGGGGGATATTATTTTGCATACTTTCTCTCTCTTCTTTGATATTTATACTGTTGCTCTTATATTTTACCTCCTACAATTCTATTGTATGCTTACTTTCGGTATTTAATATACATTCCACCAACTAGCCCATTACTTGTCATTTTGGGCTACGGTTCGGCTTACCTACTAGAGGGTTAAAGCAAGTGTCATCATGACTCGCAAAAATCGGGTCGAGACAAATTGGTATCAGAGCTTAGGTTCACTAGTATTATTGGTACAAAAGAAAGTGTCTAGTAGAGTCTTACGGATCGAAACAATGACGTCCGTATCATATCTTTTGGAGGCTATAGGACATTCTTAGGGAAAATCTCACTTTCTTTGTTCATTTCATGCATTGAGTCTGAGTTGGTTTCTTATTTCTCATTATTCCACTCTTTTAGAGATGGTTAGGATGCGAGCTACGGCAACCGAAGACGAGGACCCCTAGTCTGCAGCCATAGTGCCCGCTAGATACCGTGGTCGACCCAGAGGTAGAGGTCAGGCTAGAGTTGCAGCCCCTGTTAGGGGTCAAGATAGAGAGCCTTCACCAGATCCTGTTATTCTCCCATGTCAGAGATTTTGCCACCCCAGCCATTGGTGGGCCAGGGGCAGCCCAGGCTCCACTGGGATTTATTTCTTCTTCATTGCTCAGAGATGCCTTGGTTCAGTTATTAGGATTAGTTGGTGGTGCACCGTCTGATAGTCCTTAACCTACAGATCAGAGTGGTATGGATATAGGGGCACAACCTCTAGCTGCGGCTCCCAGAGTTGTGATTCCTCCAGCACCGATAGCTCCACAACTGGTAGTTGCTCATCCTGTTATGTTTGCCGATGAGCAGAAGATGTTGGGTCGATTTTTTAGATTGACTTCACCTAGGTTTGCAAGGACCCTAGGAGAGGATGCTTATGAGTTTCTTAATAGTTGTGAGGAGAGGCTCCGTAATTTGGGGCTGGTTGAGTCGCGCGGAGTGGACTATATGACTTATCATCTTGACAGGGCAGAATGACAATGGTGGAGGGGTTATCTTGATTCCAGACCAGCTGGATCTCCACTTATGACTTGGACTCAGTTCTCCGAGGCTTTCTTGGAGAAGTACATGCCTTGCACTATGCGTGAGCGCCTGAGGGATGATTTTTTTGCTTTGAGACAGGGTTCTATGACAATGGCCAAGTATGAGGTGAGATTTCACGAGTTAACCAGACATGCCACCATGATTCTTCCTATAGAGTACGAGAGGATTCAGTGCTTCGTCAGAGGGTTGAGTCTACCTGCAAGGCTACTTAGAGTTTGGTGATTTCAGGGAAGTCTTTTTCTGAGAATGTCGCTTATATCTATTATATAAAGGATATGGATTGCGAGGCCTAAGGGGGTAGCGATAAGGGGCCGCGTCAGTAGGGTAGTTTCAGTGGAAGCCAGATCGGCTCACAGTTCAGGGGCAAAGGTTTTTAGGGTAGGTACCTTCAGCGTCAGTCTTATCAGCACCAAGGTCAGTCTAGTAGACCCATTCAGGCAGCACTTCAGATTACTAACCCGATTATAGCAACTACAGTGGTCAAAGCAAGGGTCAACTTTCTAGGGGTGCACAATCTGCGTCTTCTAGCTAAGGTGGCTATTTTGGGTCAGCTAAATCTTCTGGATAGAGTAGAGTACCCGGGGCTTACTATGATTATGGGGTTGTTGGCCATTTCTCCAGAGAGTTTCCCTGGCGCTGGATGATTCAGCCTGCAACACAGAGTATTCAACCTATCAGATCAGTGCCGCCTCCAGCTAGGGGTGGTGTTCAGGGTCATAGGGGTTGTCCCCAGGGTTCTATAGGAGGTTCTCATGCTGGTAGGATAGGTGGTCGATCAGGTGTCCAGTCTGAAGGCGGGCAGGGTTAGTTATATGCAGTACCTGGTAGGCAAGAGGTGGAGTCTTCAAATGCTTTTATTACAAGTATAATTTTGGTATGCCGTCAGCTAGTTATTACTTTATTTGATCCGGGATCCACTTATTCATATGTTTCTGCTTATTATGCACCGTAGTTAGAGCTGTTTTGAGAGCCTTTATCTGTGTCATTGTGTGTATCTACTCTCGTGGGTGATTTTTTAATAGTGGATCAAGTTTATAGGTCATGTGTTGTGACTGTTTGAGAGTTTAATACTTGGGCCGACCTTATTGTGCTAGATATGGTGGATTTTGAGGTGATTCTGCGAATGGACTGGTTATCCCCCTATCATGTGGTCTTGGACTGCTTTGCCAAGACCACTACCTTAGCCATGCCCAGCATACCCTCAGTTATGTGGCAGGATCCTTTTAGTCTCACACTGACGGGGATTATCTCTATGTTAGGGCTAGGAGACTGGTATCGAGGGGTTGCGAGTCTTATCTTGCTTATGTTTATGATATTATTGTTGAGATTCCTTCGCTTGATTCTATTCCTATTGTTCGTGCATTTCTTGATGTTTTCTCTACCGACCTACCTGGCCTTCCTCTCGAGTATGATATTGAGTTTGCTATTAATCTTGAGCTGGGCACCCAACCTATTTCTATGGTACCTTACCGCATGGCTCCTGCCGAGCTTAAGAAGCTAAATTCTCAGCTTCAAGGTCTTTTAGGTAAGGGTTTCATTAGGCCGTGTGTATCGTCTTGGGGTGCTCCTATCTCGTTCGTAAAGAAAAAAGATGGTTCTATGAGTATGTGTATCGACTACAGGTAGCTGAATAAGATGATAATGAAGAATAAGTATCTTATGCCTCATATTGATGATTTATTTGACCAGCTTCAGGGTGCGGCAGTATTTTCTAAGATTGACTTGAGATCAAGTTACTACTAGTTGAGGATTCAGGCAGAGGATATTCCTAGCATAGCCTTTAGGACTCGCTATGACTACTATGAGTTTCAGGTGATGTCTTTTAGGTTGACTAATGCCCCAGTCGCGTTCATGGACTTGATGAACTGTGTTTTCATGCCTTATTTGGACTCCTCTGTGATAGTTTTCACTAATGATATCCTTGTTTATTCTAGGAGTAGAGAGGAGCACGAGCAGTATTTAAGGACTGTGCTTCACACTTTGAGAGATCATAGGCTTTTTGCTAAATTCTCAAAGAGCGAGTTCTGGCTCAAGTCAGTGACACTCTTGGGACACATGGTGTCTAAGGATGGGATTATGGTGGATCCGATGAAGATTGAGTCTATTCGTGATTGGGCCAGACCTACATCTCAAATGAGGTTCGTAGCTTTATTGGTTTGGTAGGTTACTACAGACGGTTCGTCGAGATATTTGCTACTATTACAGCACCTATGACCAGATTGACAAGGAAGAAGGTTCTTTTTCAGTGGTCTGATGAGTGTGAGTTGAGCATTTTTAAGCTCAATGACTTGCTCACTTCAAAACCTATTTTGACTCTTCCAGTTGAGGGCGAGGGGTTTACTGTGTATTGTGATGCTTCTGGTGTTGGTTTGGGTTGTGTTCTGATGTAGCAGGGCCGAGTTGTTACTTATGCATCGAGGCAGCTGTAGGTGCATGAGTGTAACTACCCAGCTCATGATTTGGAGTTAGCGATAGTAGTTTTCGCGCTTAAAATTTGGAGGCATTACTTGTGCGATGTTCATTACAAGATATTTATCGACCATCATAGTCTTTAGTACAGGATGACTTAGAAGGAGCTTAATTTGAGGCAGCGTAGATGGATTGAGTTGCTAAAGGACTATGATATCTCTATTTTATACCATCCGAGCAAGGCAAAAGTAGTAGCGGATGCCTTGAGCCGGAAGGTGGTGAGTATGGGTAGCTTGGCTTCCATTTTGGCTTCAGAGCGACCATTGGCTTGGGACGTTCAGTCCTTAGACAACTTGATGTTTTGTCTTGATATTTCAAACTCTGGGAGGATCCTTGATAGTGTTGAGGATAGTTCTACCCTATTTGATCAGATTCAGAGTCGTCAATTTGAGGATAGTAGACTTTGTGGCATCTGTGGTCAGGTTCTGAGGGGTGAGTCTAGGAGGGCTACCTTAGATTCAGAGGGTATTATGAGATTTGATGGTCATATTTGTGTTTTGAGGGTTGGAGATCTGATTCAGTCGATATTACGGGAGGTTCATAGCTCCTAATATTCTATTCACCCTGGGAAAGCTAAGATGTATAGAGATTGAGGAAGCATTACTGGTGGAGTGGCGTAAAAAGGGTTGTGCAAACTTTGTAGCTCGGTGTTTGAGTTGTCAACAGGTAAAGGCCAAGAATCAGAGACCAGGTGGATTACTTCAGAGACTACTCATTCTTGAGTAGAAGTGGGAGTGGATTACTATGGACTTCGTGAGTAGTATGGACTTCGTGAGTAGTTTGCCTCTTACTTCTCGTGGTTCTAATAGTATTTGGGTCATCGTGGATCGGTTGATCAAATTGGCTTATTTTATCCCCATTCAGATTTTCTTCAGCTCTGAGAGGTTAGCTCTCATCTATGTTCATGAGGTAGTTCACCTGTATGGAGTACCCATTTCCATTATTTCAGATAGGGGCTCAGTGTTCACTTTTAGCTTCTGGAGGACTTTTCAGGAAGAGTTGGGTACTTAGGTGGACCTTAGCACCACTTTTCACCCTCAGACCAACGAGCAGTCGGAGTGGCCTATTCAGGTTCTTGAGGATATGCTCCATGCTTGTGTTATGTACTTTGGAGGTCAGTGGGAGCAACACTTAGCCTTAGCATAGTTCGCTTATAATAATAGCTACCATTCAAGTATTGAGATGACACCATTTGAGGTATTATAGGGTAGGCATTGTCGATCTCCAATAGGCTAGTTTGAGACCTCCGAGTTAGGCCCTGTGGTACTGACTTACTTCGTGAGTCATTGGATAGGGTCTGGGTGATTTAGGATAGGTTGAGGGTAGCTCAGAGTAGGCAGAAGAGTTATGTTGATCGTAGACTTTGTGCCTTGAAGTTTGGAGTTGGTGATCGGGTTTTCCTTCGGGTATCGCCTATGAAGGGCATGATGAGGTTTGGGAAGAGGTTCAAGCTCATCCCCAGGTACATTGGGCCATTTAAGATACTTCGGACCGTTGGTGAGGTGGCTTATGAGTTAGACTTACACCCAGATTTTTCAGCTGTTCATCCAGTTTTCCATGTCTCCATGTTACGGTGCTATATTCCTGATGAATCACATGTGCTTTGGTGCGACTCGGGTCACCTAGATGAGTGGTTGACCTTCGTGGAGGATCTAGTCTTTATACTAGCCAGAGATGTTGGACAATTGTGCTCTAGAGAGATTCCAATAGTTAAAGTCAAGTGGAAGCACCATCCAGTCGAGGAAGCTACCTAGCAAATTGAGAGTGAGATGTGGGCCTAGTATCCTTACCTGTTCGAGCCTTCAAGTAGATCTTCATTCTTTACTTTCACAGATGAAAGTCCTTTTAGTAGTGGCTATTGTAATGACCATCCAGGTTATTTTCTACATTTCCACCCTATTTTGGCATTTAGAGCTTTCCCATAGATGCCTCAAGTCATTTATGACTTGCTGGAGTTAACAGTTTGGTTACCGGGCAGTTCGTTTGGTTTTTAGAGTCAATTCCCTATTTTGAAGTTTTCGCTATTAAGGATTGGGTGTCTGGAATAAACTTCATGTTAATGGCCTCGTATTCTAATTTTGATAGTTCCATCAACTCCAGAACGTTGATTTTAGGCTAGAGAGACCCTTGGTTCGGGTCCCAAGTCATTCAGACTCTTTTTGGGCAATTGGGTAGATTTTGGTTAAAATGGCCCTTGGGTGTGGGACCTAATTTTATCAAAACGACCTCGGTTGGGAATCTAAATGGGGCCGTTGATTTTGGCATGTCGAATTTGATAGGGTAGCATAGTTTGTTTGAATTCATGAGATTCCAAATGAATTCTGAGGGTCTGATCAGAGATTTGGCACTTTGCCAAAACTGCTAGTGCAACTTCAGCTGGTGCTGGCCAAAAATGGCCTTTGCATTTGAGAGGCCTTGGCCACGTTTTTGAAGGCCAAGGTAATATCCTACCGCTATCGTGAGACCTTAGTCGCATTCGCGAAGGCTAAGATTATTAGCCATCGTGTTCGCGTGCTCGTCTTCGCATTTTCAAAGAGTCTTCTGTCGACCAGTCCTAAATTCCTCCTTCGCAATCACGATGGACCCTCGTTTGTGAAGGGTAAGTCAGGATGAACGTAGCATTTGCGATGGGGTCCCCGCGATAGCATCATTTAAGTCTATGACACCCATTTTTCCTTCATTTATCTCAACACCAACTTCTACAAAAGCCTAGGAAGCTTAGACAGAAGAGAAGCGATCATTGGGTGTTGAGGGTGAGTTTGAGAGTTCGTTAGGGGCGTCTTCTCATTGACTTTTCCATAAGTTCCCGTCTAATTTATTAATTTATTCTCCGAATTAACTTTAAATCTCTAGTGACTTCGTGGGTTGATTTTGGGTTCGTTTGTGCTCGGAATTTATCCATTTTTTAGGATAAATGATTCTTGAGCTTAAAGGAACATTTTGACCGTTTCAAAGTTGTGATTTTGCAAGCGTACCCCCCATGAGATTTTTAGCTCGATTTTGAACCTGGAGCGTGTATATGTAATATAGGTATTGTCTTTCTCATATTAATGAATAGATTATTATTTTGATAGCGTGGCATAATGGCTTCTCGCAAGGGAAAAGCTCCAATTTAGTGGACTTTCTCGAGTTTCGTTGGCATCCAGGTAGGCTAGTCTTACTTTCCTCAAATATTGAGCTTTATTATGATATTAGTATAGTATTTGCTAGATTTGGGTGGGTATTTACTGCTTGGTTGCATGTTTAGAAAATTTTTGGATTGTTTAGCCGATTAAAGAGTCGTTTTAGATAGAATTTGACCCATTCTTCCTCCTTTGAGTTAGATTGTACCGTAAGATTAGTTTCGGCTTAGGTGATACCTTGAAATTGCACTCCAAAGCCTTAGTCTAGTTTTGAGTAGAACTTTTCTTAGTATGGACTTTTTAGATTAGTAGCTGGCCCCCTGGCCCTCCTTTAGGTTAAATATCTAATCTAGTCCCTTTTAATCTTAGGAGTCCTTCCTTCGTCATCTTATATAAAATCTTTGACCATAGATTGACTTAGGCACCTTTTAGACCTTCAGCTAGAATTGTTATTTGGTATTTACTTTCCAGTTTCGGTTCAAGTCCGGCATTTACTATTCACATGTGGCACTTTACGTAGGTAATATGATATTAAAGATTTGGTTTGAGTCTGGCGTTTATGTTTTGAAGAGACCTTCTGGTATGGCTACGGTTGTTGGTTATTTTTGTTTATCATTGTCGGTAATTCCTCCTTGATTGTACCCATCGGGCTTATGGGGGCTCGGTTGCATTATTTCTCTTCTGTTTGTGTCTTCTGGGCTTATGGGGCCCATTTAGACTATTGTTAGATCACATTTATTTCGACCTATTTAACCTATTATTCATTATTCTCGTTAGTTTGGGAGCATCATTTCAGGTTTGTCCTTTATCCCTGACTTTAGTTTATATTCTCGCATCTTATTATACTTTTATTATGAGTTAGCTTAGTCGGTCGATGATGTCTACTGAGTACATATTATTTTGGTACGCATACTACACTTCTGCATCTTTTTCTAATGCAGATCCGAGTACGAGCCACCGTCACTGACATGTTATTCCTGCTTGCTTTTGGGATTCGGAGATAGGGTGAGCTTTCAGAGCCGGAGCTGATCTTTTCTCTATCTACTACTTTTTGTACAGTCTTTACTTTTTGAGACTACTTATATATTGGATATTGTTTAGTACTCTTAATCTTTTGGATTTAGTAGCTCTTGTACCTAACTTACTAGGTCATGGAATATTCTTTTGCATACTTTCTCTCTCTTCGTTGATCTTTATACTGTTGCTCTTATATTTTAACGCCTACAATTCTATTGTATGCTTAGTTTCGGTATTTAACATACCTTCCACCAACTAGCCCATTACTTGCCATTCTGAGCTACGGCTCACCTTACCTACTAGAGGGTTAAAGTAGGTGCCATCATGACTCGCGAAAATTGGGTCGTGACGCATTCCTTGTACACACATGCTAAGGGTCTTATGATCGCCCACTAGTCATGACCTGGAAGGGACGAGCTCTTTCCATGTTATACCGGCGTGGTACCCGTGCAAACTAATGAATAATATCTACTGTACTGGCGTGGTATCCGAGCCTATCAATGAATCATATCTACTGTACCGGCGTGGTATCTAAGCCAATCAATGAATATTATTAGATCCAACACTTAGTGTCATCATCTCTACCAGTATGAAGCTGCCAACCTTATTCTATCCAATCCCGTGATGATGTCCATTACTGACTTATCTCATAATAATAATAATAAATTTTGTGAAGATGTCCTTTACCTGCTCATCCCACAAATAACACAGATAACATAACAATCACAATCATAATGAGAATAAATAACCACACTTCCACAATCTGCAAGCCTTTAATAGGACCTTATTATATGTGATTAACACTTAGGATATTATTTGACAATTTATTTTCTTTGAACATGCATTGTAATAAGTATATGAAGAAACAATTAACATGCACATATTAAACCAACTGGTTTTTCATCTACCTTTAACCATCATCTACTGGTTCAAGTGCAATCATCAAGTAAGTTTACAAATATCACTGCTTGAACCACAACACAGTCCTTATCCCGTAATACAATGATTTCATTATTCAACAACATTTGTGACAAGTCATTTAGCATGTTTATTAGCTTCTCAAGCAAAGTCAAGTACTCATATTTACTAGCATGCAGTGCAACAAATGATCAAGCATTTAGTTAAATCTGCTTATTTATAGACAATTAGCCTTAATTCAATTCTTAATAACCATAAAATTATGACAAAGCTTTAGCATAGACTAACTCATCACTCAATTGCTCAACTATGGTTACAATCCACCAATTCAACCAAACTTTCCAACCTATTCGCTGCCATTTCTGCTTCACCATAATCAGTTTACATCAACACCTTCTAATTCCAGAAAATACCATAATTACTAGTCACTAGTTTTCACAACCCGTAGTCCCATAATCGGGCATCAACATACATATATTCTCACAATTCATCACAATTAACACATAATCCACAAAATCATCAAAGAATTTCCCCAAAATAATAATTAAACTAAATTAGATTCAATTTATGTTCAAATTTCGATTATTACCAACCATTCATCGTACCCTCAGTCCTAAGCATGAAATCTCCTGTCAAACTATATTATAGTCATGCAACTTAACCTAGATCTACTACACATTAAACCTAGCCTACCTGGATGCCAAGTTGTTGCTATGAAATGCATGATTTCGCAGTTGCCTTGCCTTTTCTTATTGCTCGACGGGACCTCGGTCTAACAATAATAATAAAACAATAATTCAATCATTGTTCTACCAATTCTAGCCATATAACCTAACTTTCATTGATTTTAACCCAATTTCATGTCTAAACTCATTATTATAGGGTTTTATACCCTTCAATCTACTCAAAATCTCTATATTTGGGAATGGTTAGATCAATTTCTAGTCCCTAGGACATAATCTATCAATACTAACTCAAACTCAAGGAATTTCAACCCATTAATTCACTTTACACCAGAAAATTTTACCTAGATTAACTTTCTACCCTCACCATGATCAATCTAATGTTATTCTAAGAATTTTAGAATCAAACGAGTGTTAGATTGATGAAAAACATACCTTGAAGGAGGAACTCAATAGAAAACTGAATAAAACACCTCTCTAGGGTTGTTGAATGAAATTTTTGAGTTCTAGAACTGAAACCCATCAAAAGTAGGTATTTATACTGCCCAAATCCCGCTATAGTGGCCTAATTCTGCTATGGCGGCCTCGCTATAGCGGCCTAATCCTGCTACTACGGCCTTAGTTTTTCAAGACGGACAATCTTTAGTAAAAAGGCCATAACTTTTTACTCCGAATGTGAATTAACAAACGGTTAGATAAGTTGGAAAAAAGACTCAAAGATCATTAATTTGGTAGTTATTGGATCCCATAACTTTTTATATTCTAGGAGAAGTGCCCATTTACTTAGCCTGAAACTCAACCGGTAATGACACTTACAACTTAACTTTGTGCTAGGGGTATTGTATGACCTTAATTCATATCTAATGTACTCCCATTCTAAAGAATTGATCCTAACCCCTATGACGAATGAGATTCTTATGCCTTTACTGTAGATATTTTTAGTAACGATGGACCGTTCATTACATCGCTTTTAAGTGTATTTTCTCAAAAGTTTTTTTTCAAATAAGTGTTTTTGGGGAAAAGCTAATATTTTTAGCTTCTAAACTTCTGCTACTACACAAAAGAACTCATTTTCCTCAAAAACTTGAATAAACACCTCACTTTTAATTTATTATTATTTTTTTTTTTGAGAAAAATAAGTTCGACGAAACACGTTATTAATGGAGTCCATTGCTTATTTATGTTTGTTTGCTTGGGAGTACATATTCTTGATGTCCTTTCTTCTCTCCAAATGGATATTTAAAGTGAACAACTAGGAATTTCGTTTAGATGGACAATGGTAAGATTCACACATCATTTCATATGAATAGTCCCTATTTCCTAAATCTTGACTTATAACTACTATACTTAGTGAAATTAGTCTGTTTGTCATAAAAAAAAAATTAAGTACGAAAAAAAAATTGTAATAACAAAATAAATAAAATAGGTGATTTTATTTGTTAAGATTTTGGGTATGATTTTATGTATTTATTTGATTTTTTCTCCTAATTGTTTTCTGTGATTCGAGGGCCGTTATTAGTGTATTTCTCGAATGTATGATGATTTAAACGTTTTTGTGATGTATTGTCGTGTAGCACTTTAATATTTTGAGTTGATATTGAAGAAGATGGCCTCTTGATCACTTCGCTTTTGAGAAAGAAAATACTTGATGTCTTGATCTTTTTGTGAATCCTTATGAATTTATAGGATATTCGAGATGCCTATTTAAGGGAATATCTGTTCATTTTATATGTGTGAGCTAGATTTAGGGTAAAGTAGTCTCCATGAAATCCTAATGGACCATATGGATTGAAAAACATTGATTAGACTCATCTTGCAGAGGCTCATTTCAAACATAGTAAAATTTTGATGCCTGTAGATAGATGAACGACAGATTTAGTCCCATTAGGTGTGACAATTTTGTTTTCAATAGAATTTCTTAAGTATGGAAAATAAATTATAATCAACAAAAAGTAATTTTATTTATCAAGCTTGTGAGACCAAATCTGAATATTCCCTTAATTCTTCTCCCTTAAATCTTCTTCTTAACTCCAGAATCATTAACAACATATTTCTCGAATATAATGTAGAATGATTTGAACATCCTTGTAATGTATTTGATTGTCAAGAATGTCGACAACACTTTGATATTTTGAGTTAATCTTGGGAAAGATTTGCCTCCTAATAACTGTTGCCCCTTATATTTACTAGTTTCCCCCTATATTTGCTAAGATTATATAAAGCACACCTTCTGGACTCTAAAAAGATTTAATTATTGTACAAAGTTGTCATCTAATTTTTTGAGAAAAAATAAGGAAATCTATTAATTACTAACATGCATTACTCATAACTAATCTACGTAAAACCAGTTTAATTTCTAGTTAAAGGTTCAAATTATTTTGAATGGAAAGTGTCAGTCACCCTTTAGAATTCAACTCCGGACTAGACTTAATTTATCAAAAGAGGAGGTAAAATCTTGTTTTTTACAAGTATAAAATCATGGAAAAAATACACGATAGCACTAATTAACTTACCATATCTACTTAGAATCCCTATCTTTAGTTACATTCATCCCATATTTTAAATTTTCTCTCTCCATTGTACTTGATACATCACATTTTTATTTTTATCTCCTCAGATCTCCCTCCCCATTATTCTTAGATCTCCCAAATTTGTAGCATTTTTCAACTGCATCTCCACCTTTCTCTCAACTTCTCCTTTTTTCTCATCAAAAAATCATCACAGGTGGCGGCGAAAAGCTTCCATCTATGTAATTCCCGCCATCCGGCCACCACCAAACCCGTCGCCCTCTCCCTCTTCTCTCTTTCCTTTACTCTACTCTCATCTCCTTCTCTCCACCTCCATGTCTCCCCATCTCTGGTCATCCCTAATCAAAAAAACCACCAGTACCCCACCATCAAAATGAGAACCTCCCAAAGCTTCATCTTTTTCGATGAATGTCAGAGAATTAGATGATATAGGTAGAGATCTGGCTAGATCTGGTCAAAAATGTTTGTTTCCTCTATTCAAAGAATTCCACAAAATCTATGTATCTGACGGTGAGCCACCACCAAAACAAAAACCTCCCAAAGCTTTATCTTTTTCAACAAATATCAGAGAGTTTCAACGATATAGGTAGGGATCTGTCTAGATCTGGTGGGAAACATTTGTTTCCTCCATTCGAAGAATCCCATGAAATATATGTATTTGATGGATTTTCATGTTGCTGATACATAAACTAATATATATGACTAAAGATCTGACTAAAGTTATGTATCAAACTGATGCTAATGTAACTGATACACGAACAAATCTTGTTCATGATACATTATGCTTGAGATGATTTTGGTTATGATACATTGTAATGGAATCTCATATTACTTGTATGTATCTATAGCACGATACATAATAATAAAGCTAATAACTTATATATCATGACTTAATAAGTGTCATGATACATTAAAAACTATTTTTCATCACATGCTATATGTAAAATGAGATATTATAACAATGTATCAGAGTCACAATGTATCTGCATGACAGTGATGTATTTGTGTAAAGTTATGTCACGATCCAAAATAGAGTACATGATGGCACATGTCACACCCTCCGATATAGGTAAGCCTATCCCACCCCAAACTCAATAATTAAAGTAATCAAAAGCAGAAGAAAAGAAGAAAGATAAACCCAAAATAAATAAGAATGGAATAATAACTCAAGATACATTCCAGGTCTGGTTGTCACTAGTACAAGCCTCTATTACAGATCAATGATTAGATCATCGGTATGTTATTATTTTCTCACAAATTATTTTAGAAACTTGAGGGTTAAGAACTGCATTAATACCAAATCAATAGAAATTAACTACCTTCACTCATCCCACCATCAATGCCTAATGTTTGTTTCTCCTATCATTTGTTCATCATTACCCCATGATTGATTCTATCATCATTTTTTAACCTAAATTTAGTGACACGTTCCACCATGCAAAATTGATTCACTAGAATCTAAATTTCCATCCCACCTAATAATTAGCCTATTAACATATATATATAAACTAACAACAATCTGATATGAGGCTAGACTGAGAGAGATCTTCTTCAAAGTTGCAGATGGAACAATTGTGTTGCTAACTGCATGTTTCAATGCCCTAGTTGGAAACCTCGTTATTATTCTTTAAGGTGCTAAACTCTTCTCACTTAAATTTATTATTATTATTTTTTAAATGGATAATATGAAAGTAAAAATATAAATTTAGTCCATTAACCACAAACTAAATTAATTGTCTAAAGTACCCAAAACTTTGAATAGATCCTCAGAATTTGTTCGGACCCCCTTGGAAGCAAACCAAATATGCAAAGTGACTAAAAAGGACGTTCTGAACCTATTGGAAATATTAAAAAACCAATTTGAGATCGTCTTGACCGAAGGTTGACCGTGATCAAGCTTAATTTTATTAAAACTCAAGAACTCAACTGATGACTTGAATCACTTTCGAACACCTCGAGAATCGGTACTACCCATCCTCGTAAGTTATATATCATGTACACAAACTACGGAAGAGCGAAAAATGGGAAAGACAAGAAAATTTTACAAAATGACTAGGAGGGTTGTTACAATTAATGTGATAAGGTAACCCCTAAAAAAGGTACTTATAAATTTAAAATTGATGAAACCACCTTCCAGCATCAAAGAATAGAAGAAATAAGCTGTATTTTTTAGAACTAACAATGGTGATTGGATTTTAGGATATACATGTGACACTCCTAAATACACCAGTACAAGATATCAGAGATGCTTGGATTGTAGTGGACGACAACTTTTATCAATTTAATATCTATATGGACTTCTTCGGGAGTAGAATGGGGTTGCAGACCTGCAAATAAAAAACGATCTAGGTAGCAAGTATTTAATCATGTAATTTTTATTAGGTCCTCTTGTTTTTTTTATGGATGCACTAATAGTAGAGAAACTAGGCATTGCTTTTTCTAGAAAACATATAACTTGTACCTCCACTTTCTCTTTTGAATCTAATTTACATGAAATTTTAGTCCATTGATCAAGATAATGTAATATGTTATAACACATATTAATTCATGATATTAATATCTTAGCATTTCTATCCAAAAAAAAAAAGAAAAGAAAAACTAAGATGAGATGAAAATTTAAATCAAGTTTGTTTATATTTTTGGTTAAACTATCCATATTTGATTATTCACAGAGCAAAAGATCCAAAATTACATCAATTGAAACAAAAGACAGAAAGACCAAGCAAAGAGTTTTCCTACACAATTGCTAGCTATTCCTACTTTTTGCTATACAATTATTCTCTATACTATCTATCATCACTTTTTTGTTAACACTCTCTGGATGGGTTATCCCTAATTTTATGGAGCATCATTTTGAACTATCAATATATGATATATCAATGCAGCTAAAACTAACCATATTAAGCCATGTTTATCTTTCATGTCTCCTTTCTTGCTAGCCTACACTAAATCCCCTTTAGCTCCTGCTACTGTAATTTGATTTCCATTCAGGTGAGTATGTTTTTTAAATATGCTTGTGATTATACACATTGAATCTTTTCATCATGGATTTGGTATAGTTAGATTTATAGGTGAGTCAAGAGCACACGTTACGATTCAATTTTATTTTGATTTGATTTGTTAGCAATTAGATTACTAGGTGATGAAAGGAAGAAATCAGTTATGACCAAAAAATAATAAATAGGTAAAGCAAACAAATTTTAGAAAGTCGATGCTATGCCCAAGTGTAATTGAGACTGAAACCATGCTGCCTAAGATGCTTAGGAAACCAGCATTAACTATCTAACTATGGAGAAAATCAACATTAAAGAGATAGCTTGGACATCAGGTAAAACATATTTTATTGAATGAGATAATTAGGGAGCAGATGCCTTTACAAGTCAAGTGTTTACAACCATAGGCTTTGGCCAATCGTAATTCGACAATAACTTCCAAAAGGACTATGACCTATGTAGGTGTACCACGTGTTTTTGTTTGTTAAAGGTGGTGCCAGCTAGCTGCATGGTGTCTCAAGTCCTGGTACAGGCTCGTCCATGTCTCTAACTATTTGATAGAGCTTATCCCCTCTAGTCTTATCCTCCATGTCATTGAGAAGGCATTCACTGCATATTCCTGTGCCCATAGTGGTGCTTTTAGTGTTACAAATATTCCCCTTGGGACAATGCACCCAAAGCGACATTCCTGAAGAGTGCCATATGTCCTCAATTTGATTTCCCCTTGTAACACCTCAAACTTTTGAGCTAAGATTCGAACCATTCTTCATATGCGTATAGACCCAAATACCATAATTCCTAATTGTGCATAGGTGTTAAGATTTATTCTATACTTTGGGAAGAGATTTGGATATGAATTAAGACCATAAGGAACTTCTAACTCAAGGTCGAGTTGAAAGTTTCTTTACCGATTGAGTTTTCGTATAAGATTTTGCTAGGTTCAATTTCAAATGAGCATTACTCCTAGAATATGAAGACTTTTGTGGCCCAAGACCTGCCATATTAAAGGTCTTTGGGTCTTCTTTCCAACGCCACTGATTATTTGTTAATTTGATTCTAGAGTAGAAAGTTATGTCATTTTACTAAAACATGTTAGTACCGAAAAGTTTGGAAACTCCCAAACTGATTGGCGTATCGCCAAACTAGCTCGCCAAACTTTTCCTAAAACTTTTAGAAAATGTTCACTTTGGCGATCTGAGGCTGCAATTTGGTGAACCACCTGATAGTTATGCGAGGTCACCTCTAGATTGCCAAAATGGCTGATGGGATTCATTAAAAGGTCATTTTTCGATCTTCTCCCCTTTATTTCTCTTTTCCATCAGCCCCAGGTTAGTTTTTTCTTCTCTCCTCATTCTGTATCTATAAGGTAAGTTTTTACCATGAAATTCTAAGTAATTCCAAGTATTTCAATCATTCTTTTTCCAGACTATTAACGAAATCCAAAACCATAACTTAGGATTTTTAAGAAAAACTCAATCAATACTCGAAGAACTGAATTCTCAAAACCTTTTCTCAGGCTAGGGTTCCTCCGTGACTTTTTGGAAATCAATTAAGGTAAGTAGGATTTCAATGAGAATTCCCTATCATCCTCATGTCCAAACTCGTTCAATTTCATGAATTCAAGTTCAGTTAGGGTTTATAAATCCACTTTCCTATTTCTCCTTTTATTTATCAAATTGCATTCTTTCTTGAGTTCTTCATCTATAATTATGAATTTTATGAATATCACATTTAGTTTTACACTTATCAAGGTTTCCTTACTGCCCCTATTTATTCTTGACATGATTTTTATATATTAATTTCTTGGAATTTATATCTCAAGCATGATTTTAGAATCTGTCACGACTCGAGTCTACACCTTGAATGTAACACGGTGCTTAGAACCATAAGTGGTCCCAAGATAACCAATGGCATGTAGCATAGTACTAAGTTTTTATATTATTCAACTGATCGAAAGCTAATTAAGTGCTTTTAAAAGGTATCTGGTAGTCAACTGAAAACGCTAAAAGTAAGTAAAATATGTGAAGAACCCAACATGAAATCTAAATATATGACTCTATCTGAAAGCCTCTAATAAACTGATGAGTTACTGGACAAACCCCTAGCTAACTCTAAATACTTAACTAAACCCAAACTAACATAAGAAAAAACTGAAATAAACTTCTATCTTTAAAAGATGAGGACTCACTAAATATTAGTTGTTGAACTAGATACTAGAAACGTATCAACTAAGTAACTGAACTGGTGTCGATACCTATATTATAAAACAATATAGTGCAAAGAAAAATAGGTGACCAGTACTATAGAGGATGTATAAAGTATGTGGGTATGCAGTATCATGAGTATGGTATAAAATCATGTTGAAAACATGTGTCATGGGAAAATTCTCAATTCATAATAAGCATGTGTAAAAGTGATGCACATTGACTCACGATGTCATACAAATAAACTAGAAAACTGGATCACGTTAAATAGCCATAAACAAATCATGTAAGTACTGGAAATTAGTGAGTCATGTACATAATAAATAATGCATGATAAGTATACAGTTACTCACTCTATTTCATCAATAAAGTTGAAATTGTGAAACATGTAAGTAAATCATGATAAGTCTTACCCAAACTGGTATAATGAGCCATGTACACTTAGTTTCAAAAATCACTTTTCTATGGGAGATTCTCTTAACCAACATGCCCTATTTGAGCAAACATGAAGCCTAACTTGTAACCCTTATTGGGAGGGTGTTCAATACCTTGACATGGATAGACAACCATGATTTGGTTTGAATTCACTCATGAGCCCCTTTTAGACAAAGGAAGATAGTCTCAACTGGTGAGGACCCCCTCCATAACCTATAGTGGCACATAGCTTGGGAATTTGGGTTTTATTTGAACCTGTATTCCCTCAGTGCTAAATATTACTCCCAAAACATTTCATATTGCTCATATTGTAGGAAATTATCATGAAATAAGCATAAAATAGTTTATAAATATGAAAACCAATTATGCTCCTATTTTTTTCCTATCAATATAGATCATTTCTTGATATTCATGCTAAGTTTGAGACCATAGGATCAAATCATGCCAAATAATTTAAATCATGCTAAAATTATGTAAAACATGCTAATATATGGAAATTTAGGTAAATTCCTGTCATGATCGCTAAAGTTCATGCTTGAAACTCATAAACTAGAAAATCATACATTTTGAAAGTAATAATAGTCATGAGGAACATGGGTATAGTAGAATTAAATCAAAGTCATAAAGTGGCTATGAACCCTAGAATCTGAATTTAGAAACTCCAAGTTTAAAAGTTGAATTTAGGGGCACAAGGATGGAAGGAAGTCCTTGTTGAATCCTCACATACCTGAAAGAAGAAGATTCTTGGAGAAATTCTTGAACTTGGGAGCTTTGGAGGTATGGGGTTTGAGAAACCACTCTTACGTGTTTCTTGAGGTTTAGGAGAAGGGAAAAAGAATTTGGAGAGACTATTGATATGTTTTATTCTAATAAATAACCCTGATTGAGTTTTTAAAAATGTGGGGAGGGATTTGGGTAAGGAAAGAACTAAACTATCCCTTAGAAAACTCTTTTAAAATGCAGAAAAATCCCGTTTGATGGTCCAGATCATTGACCGTCAGTCTCTTGATAGACAATTCTCCAAACCGTCGAATTTTGGCCAATTGTTTAGATTAATAGATAATCTTGATGGCCTACTTAATGGAATTTCATCCAGTTGATAGGCCATCAAATTTTTCGGTCGGTCGATGACAGATGGATACCCTCTGGTAAAATTATCATAACCTCTTACTCTGGTATTGGATTGACGAATGGTCAATAGTGTTATAAATAAGACTCGAAGACCTTTAATTTGGTGGGTCTTGAGCTGTAAGATCTCCATATTCAATGAGTTATCGAGGTTCAAAGTTGACCCTAGTAAAATCTTATACGAAAACTCAATCAGTAAAGAAGCTTTCAACTTAACTTTGAGCTAGAAGTTCCTTATGACCTTAATTCATATCTAATTGATCTTACCACCTATCTATAATTAGAAATCACTGGATTTAGTCATATACACATATGAAGAATGGTACAGATCTTAACTTAGAATTTTTGTTGTGTTACAGAATCTTTATGGCATTAGGAACTTTCAAGAAATTAGAAAGAACTCAAATAAGGGTGAATTCCATGATAGCTTTGAAATATGAATTTTAATAAAGTTGCAAGCTTTTCATACGGATAAATATGTTTTCAGTATGATATGCGCATATGAATATATGACTATTTTTAGAGTATTAGCTAGCACCGAGAGAACAAGAGTTCAAATAAATCCAAGTTCCATAACTGTATTGCCACATAGCTTTTGTCTTTTTTTCCCTTTTTAGGCAAAATTCAGGATCCTTATGTATATGGTTCTAACTTTGGATGGTTAAAACAACCTTTTTTAGTGTGTGTATTTGACACTGGACTTGATGATTCTCACATGATTTATATCGGTTATAAAAAAACTCCCACCTAAAAGACTTAACTCCATTTTTATAGTTTAGATGATATGATCTTTATATGACTTCGTATAGCATGATTTATATTATGTATTGTTTACAAAAAATCCTCATTTATAGTCTTTAACTATTTTTACTCAGTTGATTCTTACATTCATTTATAGTGTTATAAATAAGACTCGAAGACCTTTAATTTGGTGGGTCTTGAGCTGTAAGATCTCCATATTCAATGAGTTATCGGGGTTCAAAGTTGACCCTAGTAAAATCTTATACGAAAACTCAATCAGTAAAGAAGCTTTCAACTTAACTTTGAGCTAGAAGTTCCTTATGACCTTAATTCATATCTAATTGATCTTACCACCTATCTATAATTAGGAATCACTGGATTTAGTCATATACACATATGAAGAATGGTACAGATCTTAACTTAGAATTTTTGTTGTGTTACAGAATCTTTATGGCATTAGGAACTTTCAAGAAATTAGAAAGAACTCAAATAAGGGTGAATTCCATGATAGCTTTGAAATATGAATTTTAATAAAGTTGCAAGCTTTTCATACGGATAAATATGTTTTCAGTATGATATGCGCATATGAATATATGACTATTTTTAGAGTATTAGCTAGCACCGAGAGAACAAGAGTTCAAATAAATCCAAGTTCCATAACTGTATTGCCACATAGCTTTTGTCTTTTTTTCCCTTTTTAGGCAAAATTCAGGATCCTTATGTATATGGTTCTAACTTTGGACGGTTAAAACAACCTTTTTTAGTGTGTGTATTTGACACTGGACTTGATGATTCTCACATGATTTATATCGGTTATAAAAAAACTCCCACCTAAAAGACTTAACTCCATTTTTATAGTTTAGATGATATGATCTTTATATGACTTCGTATAGCATGATTTATATTATGTATTGTTTACAAAAAATCCTCATTTATAGTCTTTAACTATTTTTACTCAGTTGATTCTTACATTCATTTATAGTGTTATAAATAAGACTCGAAGACCTTTAATTTGGTGGGTCTTGAGCTGTAAGATCTCCATATTCAATGAGTTATCGGGGTTCAAAGTTGACCCTAGTAAAATCTTATACGAAAACTCAATCAGTAAAGAAGCTTTCAACTTAACTTTGAGCTAGAAGTTCCTTATGACCTTAATTCATATCTAATTGATCTTACCACCTATCTATAATTAGAAATCACTGGATTTAGTCATATACACATATGAAGAATGGTACAGATCTTAACTTAGAATTTTTGTTGTGTTACAGAATCTTTATGGCATTAGGAACTTTCAAGAAATTAGAAAGAACTCAAATAAGGGTGAATTCCATGATAGCTTTGAAATATGAATTTTAATAAAGTTGCAAGCTTTTCATACGGATAAATATGTTTTCAGTATGATATGCGCATATGAATATATGACTATTTTTAGAGTATTAGCTAGCACCGAGAGAACAAGAGTTCAAATAAATCCAAGTTCCATAACTGTATTGCCACATAGCTTTTGTCTTTTTTTCCCTTTTTAGGCAAAATTCAGGATCCTTATGTATATGGTTCTAACTTTGGACGGTTAAAACAACCTTTTTTAGTGTGTGTATTTGACACTGGACTTGATGATTCTCACATGATTTATATCGGTTATAAAAAAACTCCCACCTAAAAGACTTAACTCCATTTTTATAGTTTAGATGATATGATCTTTATATGACTTCGTATAGCATGATTTATATTATGTATTGTTTACAAAAAATCCTCATTTATAGTCTTTAACTATTTTTACTCAGTTGATTCTTACATTCATTTATAGTGTTATAAATAAGACTCGAAGACCTTTAATTTGGTGGGTCTTGAGCTGTAAGATCTCCATATTCAATGAGTTATCGGGGTTCAAAGTTGACCCTAGTAAAATCTTATACGAAAACTCAATCAGTAAAGAAGCTTTCAACTTAACTTTGAGCTAGAAGTTCCTTATGACCTTAATTCATATCTAATTGATCTTACCACCTATCTATAATTAGGAATCACTGGATTTAGTCATATACACATATGAAGAATGGTACAGATCTTAACTTAGAATTTTTGTTGTGTTACAGAATCTTTATGGCATTAGGAACTTTCAAGAAATTAGAAAGAACTCAAATAAGGGTGAATTCCATGATAGCTTTGAAATATGAATTTTAATAAAGTTGCAAGCTTTTCATACGGATAAATATGTTTTCAGTATGATATGCGCATATGAATATATGACTATTTTTAGAGTATTAGCTAGCACCGAGAGAACAAGAGTTCAAATAAATCCAAGTTCCATAACTGTATTGCCACATAGCTTTTGTCTTTTTTTCCCTTTTTAGGCAAAATTCAGGATCCTTATGTATATGGTTCTAACTTTGGACGGTTAAAACAACCTTTTTTAGTGTGTGTATTTGACACTGGACTTGATGATTCTCACATGATTTATATCGGTTATAAAAAAACTCCCACCTAAAAGACTTAACTCCATTTTTATAGTTTAGATGATATGATCTTTATATGACTTCGTATAGCATGATTTATATTATGTATTGTTTACAAAAAATCCTC
This sequence comes from Capsicum rhomboideum, assembly GCA_031232105.1. Classification (NCBI taxonomy): domain Eukaryota; kingdom Viridiplantae; phylum Streptophyta; class Magnoliopsida; order Solanales; family Solanaceae; genus Capsicum; species Capsicum rhomboideum. Next base: position 147,320,734 of record CP124714.1, on the reverse strand, counting down.
ATTTATAGTCTTTAACTATTTTTACTCAGTTGATTCTTACATTCATGAAATTCACATTTTTAGTCTTTTCTCTAAATTATGCTAGAATTATGTTTTTAGTTGTTTAGTTTTGTTCCTATATACTCAGTACTATCTCTATATTGATTTCATACCTCTTCTGCCTTCATTTTCATTAATGTAGATACGGGTGATCATTCTCATGCTCGTGGCTAGATATTGGCAATCCAGATTCTAGCAGTAGTGAGTCCTCCTCATTTAGGGACCTAGTTTAGTTGTTCTTCCTTTCATTTCAGACATTGTTTATGGGTAGTTGGGGGCCTTATCCTGGAATATTCTTTTACTCAGATTTAGAGGCTTAATAGACATTAGATTATAGTTTATATTAACCTTTCAGGCTTAGTTTTTAGTTCATCAAAACTTTCACTTATGATTTCAGTCACAGGTTTTGCTTTATGCCATTATTGGCTTAGATATGCTATGTCAATACTTAGCTTGGGATCACTTGTGTTTCCAAGCATTGTATCTCATACAGGGCGTAGGCTCAGGTTATGACACCCCTTCCATTAAAGATAGTCCATCCATTTTTTGAATGTTTTAATACTGAAGCATTAGGAAGTGGGAGAAATCCCTTCTTTCAAATCTCTACTGGCGGGAGACCTCAAGCGACGGTTCATTCGTGGCATACTTTTTCAAGTCACGTCGACAAACAATCTTCTCTTGTAAATCCCAAACATTACTAACTACTTCATAAGGCATCTTTCTAACTGATATCACCAATTTCTCTTCTTTCACTAGTCATTTTTCATATTCCTTCTCCATTTTTTTAGCTTTTTGATCTTGGTCCCCCATTTTGTAGAGATGTAAATCCCTTATCTTTACCATTTCTTCTGATGTTCCTAAAGCTTCCCACGCTATCGCCGAGGACATTTAGGTTATTTTAGATAATGCTATTGAACCTATCGGGGATAAGGATATTACCTTTTTTGTCTCTGCATTAAAAGAACTCTTTAAACACTCCTCAACATATCCTGAGGGGGTCGAAAAATGGTTGAATCTATTATCCTTGAGAATATATTTTTTCAGAATGATTGGAATGCCTTGTTGGGTGGGGTTAAACCTTTAAACCCTAGGACATACTCCATATTTTGCTATGCTTCCGCAATTGAAGATGGCCATATTCCCTATGTGAAAACCAATTGTGACTGGCCTACCAAAGTCATGGTTCTTTCTCCCTTCCCTTAGACAGAATTTGCTCCTTGAAATTGGGATATCTGGGGTGTATACTATCCATTCTCCTAGGGATTTGGCCGCGGTCCTATCTTTAAATTTATTCTTTAAATTTGTGAGAGATATAAGATTTCTCTTGGGCAGATAACTCCCACCACTTGAAGGTCAGTCTCTGGCCTTCTTGTTATTACTTCCACCCTGGGACTTGATTTTACTCCTTACAACTTCATCTTGTTGTACCAGCCTAAATAGTTTGAGAAAAGTTGTTCATGGTCAAATGTCAGGGATCAAAGAGTTTGTTTTTAGATCTGGATGAAAAGATTGCTAATAGATTGTCAAGCTCATGGAACTGAGGCTAAAATGGATAAGATTCAATAGAATCAAGTGACCGGGATCGAATCGGCGCTAAAATCATCCAATTTTCTCTAAGAAAATCAAATCCATTTAAAGTGTTGCAAAAATCTCTTTCTTTTTACCAAAAATGGTGTTTTATACAAAATTATCAATATGCCATAGAAATATAGTAACAACATACAAAATAAGGTGATTAACCCAAAAATCAATCCATCAATACACAACCAAAGAATTCTACGATCATATCACTATAGGAAGATCACTGTCCTAGAGTAGTCCATTTAAAAAAATGGTAAAACTACTACCAAGCCTCAAGGATCCCAACCTAAGGCAAGCAACTCCCAACCTAAGATAAGGCATCTGAGGATAATGTCTAGGGCTACCAAGCAAGCTAAACTAATCCTAATTGACCAACAACTACCTAAATTAAGGATCAAGTAGCGAGAGTCTACTTTATGTCCATTAATCAAGTGAAATAAGTGATAAAGCCTAAGTAGAGTGTATCTGAATGACAAAGTCCCACCAACAATTAGAAGATCATCATACAAATTCCTTATGAGAGCAAAGTCTAAGAGTAGGTAAGTCGTAACCTATAGAGTAGGTAAGTCGTAACCTACCTGGAGGCCGAACACGCGCTCATGAACCCATTACACCAGAGCATTTCCCTTATGAAAAGCCTTCGTCTGCTGCCACACTACAAAGAATAAAAATCTATGCATCAATACAGAAAGAACGATACCCATATTGCAAATGTCCACACTAGGCCAAAAATTAGGTTAAAAATCACCCATGGGGCCCGCTCATAAAAACCAAAAATCAAACTCGCAATAATGTCCCTCGTGGGAAAAGGATCATGTGCTCAAAATTAAGCATGATCAGCCCCCATATTTGAGTCCAAAACATCCCCCACAAATCAAAGGAAAAAACAAGAATTTAACTTGAGAATAAATTAGATTTTAGACCAGAACTTATGAATTATCGATGGGAAAATGATCAAGGATTAAGCAGTCACCTAACCTTATCTCCAAACTATATTCCCACTTAGTTTTCCAAGCTCCAAAGGTCCAAAATGGAGTAATTTGGGGTAAAAATGGAGAATGCTCAAAGTAGAGGGTATATATAAAGGTACCTCTACTTAAGCGGAGGTCTGCCCGCTTAAGAAACATCGCATAAGCATTTGACCCACAGTGTAAGAGGTGGTCGCTGTCTACCCACCCTTTCTTTTAAGTGGCTCCCAAGCTGCATGAGCGGTCCTGTAAAAATAGAGGAGAGATTGCTTAAGCGATGGAATATGACATCAGCTCTGTCCGCATAAGCGGCTCCGCTTAAGCGACCAAAGGGCCGCAAAAGCAGTTGCACCAAAAATTTAGGCTAAGTATAAAAGGACTCTGACCAGGTGCTCAGGTTTCATTAGGAACCCATGCATGCAAACAAGATATGCTACCCTATCAAAAATGGTATTCCAAACTGATGAAATTCCGAACTAAGGTCGTTTCGATGAAAAGTGGGTTCCACACCAACCTTTCAGTTTAACCAAAAATCAACTGATTGCCCAAAATGAGTCTAGAAGCCTCGAGAGTTGAACAAAATGTCCCCCTAGCCCAAAATTCACATTCTGAGGCTAACAGAACTATTGAAATTCTCATTCAAGGTTGTTTACTTGAGTTTTGACCAAAGACCAATTTCTCAACTTCATAAGTGTAACAACCCTTGTTGTGATTTTTAGCTTTTGCTATATTTTGATTATTTTTCCCTTCCCTTAGTTTCTATATGCTATTTATGAGTTTTGAGGTTGGTTAGCACGATCTCCAAAGCGATCGAGAGTGATTTGAGTGAGTTTAAGCTTTTAAGAAGCCTTAAAAGTGTATCTGAGTGTTGGATGGTGATTATGTCAGTTCCATTAGATCCAGAATTCTAATTTTAGGTTAGTAGCATAGTTGGTTTGAGTTTTGAGCCTTTATATTTAGTTTTAACCTCTAAGATGAGAAACTAGTTAAAATAACTTAAGGGGGGTCTCAAGGGTTAACTAATTGAAAATGACCTCTTTTCATAAAATTAATGGTTTCATTAAGTTTGGAATATCTAAATTATCCTAGTACCATTATTGTTTAGTTTCTGTGGGGTCCCGAATGAATCTTGAGTGTCTGTTCAGAGGATTTTATCATTTCCTAATTAGCTGTTGAACTGTTGTATCTCGTGCAAAAGTGAATCATTCTTCATGTTTGTGGGACCCTGGTCAAAATCAAGGAGAAGGAAAATTTTGTTCATCTCAAACGTGATGGTGGGACCGCATTCACTAAGAGTAGCTTTCTTCTTTCATCACGAATTCGATGGGGTGGCTGTATTCACAAAGGGTAAGTGGATTGGGTCCGGGTTGATTTATCCAACGCATTCGTGATAGAACGCCCATGATCATGAGGGTTCCAATTCGGGTAAGGTTGCAATCATGGCAAAGGTCCCGCATTCGTAAAGGGTAATTTTCAGCTGGGTAGAATTTAATTCTTTTCCTCGTCTAAACCCTATTTTCATCATTTTTCATCTTTAAGACCTCAGTTCTTGGTGATTTCAAAGGGGGTTTTCATAAATCTTGTATGGGCAAACTCTAAACTCCTATTTTCATCATTTTCTATTGATTTCATCTTCAAAACAACTTCAAATCTTTGATTTCAAACTTGGATTTTAGAGCCTTTTACCCGATAAAATATAAAATTAGGTGTTCTTTGATTTCAAGTCCGATTTCAACTCATTTTTATTTGAATTTTCATATTTAGAACCCCTCTTAGTATGGGGAATATGATTCATGAGTAAAATCCCAGTTTTACCCTTTTCAATTTTGAGTCAATTTTTGAACTATTTTTGGACCCGAAACAAAGTAACCAATATAGGTCTTATTAGACTCCTTTTAACGTGTAGATTATATTTTTGCTAGATTTGGTTTGTTCCGAAGCCGTTTGTAAGGGAAAGGCTCCGTGTTGAAGGGTCCAAGCTCGTGTTTTGACTTTTTGAGTTAGGTTATGGCTTAACTTTCTTCAGACTGAGCTGGGTAGTTTACCATTCATGTAAAGTATGCTATGGTTGGGGATTTCATCGCGAGATTTGTGTTTTGAGATAGTTATTTTATCATGTTTCCTGTGTGTGGTCTTATTTGAGTATTATTGTTGTGATACCCGAGTGGGGGCCTATATGAGCATGATATTTAACTAGAGAGGTAATTATTGTGGTGATACCCAAGTGGGGGTTTATATTAGTATTGTATGATCATTATTTTCCATATATCCTTATTGTGATGCTCGAGTAGGGGCTTGAATTGATATTATTAATGTCTTACATGACTATTCATTACTTTGGTGCCACGTGATGGCTTATATCATGATTTATTGAGATATGGAGGAGATTTGAGCTCATTTGATACCATCATTGACTTGATTAATTATATATGATATTGTATTAGTTATTGAGCATACATCCTCATATCATTCATCCATATACAAGAAATTGGTACTACAGAAAAATACTGATTTTGAAATAAAATAAAACACTTTATAAAACCCTTGATCATAGATTTTACTGACAAAGTTGATTGAGATATGAGATTGAGATTGTGAAAGAATATGGGTTGCAAACCCCCCATGGGTTCTATCCTGGAAACTTATGCTCAGAATGTGTATACGAGGCTATGTGATGGCTTACTTCATCCTCATCCCACTACATTTGCATTGCATTGCATCATTTGCACTTCTATTTTTGTGGTTGTTGTTGTGTATTTAGCCTTATTTTATATATTCATGTGTATTTATTCTTATATAGATTTATACATGTAGGATTATTAGGAGATACGGTTTAAGCCACCATTGGGAACTTTTTTGTATGTTGGTTGAAGCGTGCTCATAGTATTCTATACTTTTTTAGTTTTCTACTTTTCTCAGTCACCCTATAAGGTCTCCCAAAGTACACCTCTAAGTAAAGTATAAAGCGGTCGCTGGTCAACTATAGAACCCAACTAAGGTTGGGGTTGATCCCACAAGGAATAGGTCAAAGTATCAATCAAGATGTATGTTGAGGCAGTCAATAACAATTTCCAGTAAAAGAGGGGGTTTTGTAATTAAGTAATTCAGTAGTAACAGGTGTTGATTTGTTGGATTTTTAACTAGTATGAGAGAGGCACTAGGATTGTGTTCCCCAATAACTTCATAATTCCATGGGTTCATCGTACTTTACAATCTCTCCCGGTGTTTGGTACGCAGAATCGATAGGTTGTGTATACCTAGAATAGCTTGATTCTCTTGTCTGAGAAATTTCCTCAGATAAGTTTTCTCTTCTCCTGAGCCTGTGTTACTAACCCCTATCCTAGATCCCAAATAGCTATCCCATTTTATCGGCTCATGTTATTAAGTGGAGGTTGATAACTCCAAGTCTCTGTTGTTTATTCCCTTCTTCCATTCGTACTTATCATTTCATCCAAAATATAGATTAGGTGAGTTCTAACATTATGCACCATCAAAAAAATTTAAAAACCAAAGAAACAATCAATACATGTGAACATCGATTGAAGATTACTCTGTACTATGAACCTTACTTCATTAATTCGTCATGGTTCCCACGAACCTAGTTGTGGTGTTTAGCTACTCATAATTGCAAGCACACAAGAAGAATTCATACATGAAAACATAATTATGAACTTACAAGAATAATATGAAAAACTCCAAGATCTCACTTTCTATCAAAACCCTAAAATCGATGTTTGTATAATTCCAAAGCCAATAATGTGCTTTAGAACCTAACAAGAATGTAATAGAACGTAAACTTGCAAAATAAAATGAATAAGAGTATTTATAGACAAAAAAAAATCTATCCTAAATAAAATAGGAAATCTGAGTCGTTCACATTAGACTAGTGGAAGGTATAATCGTGGTTAGATGCCACGATTATCCTTTGGTGCTCGTGGTTTCATCAAGGACTTTGTCATCTTAAGGTATTTAATACCATGACCTTAAGGTATGATTGTCATATCTAGGTATGGTGGTGAGATCCAATAGTCTGATCCTCTTCACCCTTAGCTTGTGCATGTATGTTTCCAGGACCTCCTTCCCACAATCAGATGGTACGATCGTATAATCAATGTATGATCATGGGAACTCTCGTCTGAGTGACACCTGAGAGTCACTTCTCTACTTCTTCCTACAATGCTCAAGTACGACCGTAGTTAGATCCCACGGTCGTGGCAATGGTCGTATGATGCCCTATTTAGTCCAAAATCCAGTACTCCACTCTTCAAGATCTGCTTGACCTGCAAACACCCCAAAACCCATTATATCCATATAGAAAAACCCTTGTACTTGTAAATATTCACAGTTTTAAGCGTCTCATATGCCTTAATTTCATGACACATCAACATCCTCTACTTAGACCGTTTGCATGTCCTCAGGTAAACAAAAACACTATACTATCATGACGCCTAACCAAGAAAAAACCAAGATCACTACGACAGTCATACTTTCAAAAAATCAATTTAGGAATGCGTTAACCAAAACACAAGTTCAACACCCTCCTATACCATCAAAACCATGATTCATTATGCATACACATTCTCATCATGACATAGAGGGATCAAGCAATGGCATTACATTATCAACAGATAATCGAGCATGCTAACAAATGACACTACCCTAAAAAGCAGACTGCGGTGCAACCCCTATGCCCTCACATCAAAGAAATCCTTCACACTCATCATATGTAATGAATATCAATACGGTGAATGAAATGAATCACTCACTCTCACAACAAAGTCAGACAGTGTGCATTTGTTACCATAGGCTTGCCCTTATTTTCTATGCCTTAGTTTTTAGACAGTCGGATTAGGATCACTATAGGAATTTTATTGGCATGTAATGTAGGCTCGGGGATGGGTATGGTACATATAGGTAAAGTGATTCATTCTTCCTTCGCACTACACAATGTCCAAGGAGGGACCAGGGTGGCCAAAACAGGTTCATTGTTATTAAGTCTTGGAAGGTGAATCGACTAATGAAAGAAATTGGTCTATTTAGGCTCAAAACTAGGGATCAAGGGATACTATTCTTATTAGGTAGGGTTTTTACGCTTTTAGTGGTCTATTCAAGGACGGCCTATGATCCTTTCCTAACCTACTATCCTACATCTTTGGCGAGACTAACCGGGCAAGTTCTAGATTGCACATACACACTAACTAGGTAAAACCTCACACACTTTTGGCTCAGGGCTACACACGCAGTTACTACCTATCCGGTTCATGCACAGTTATGCTATGGTTATCACGCTCATAATCTTAATGCTATGAAAAGATCAAAACATCGGTCATAATTCAAGTTAGTACACAACCGAGCACAAGAAAACATAAAAACTTTTCTGGAAAGGTATCATTAAAGCATTCAAAACCTTTAGCATGCTACTTTTATTTTGACTACACCAAGTTCTCCTATTTTTCACTCAGTTATACAATAACACAAATACATCACAAAATAAAAACAAAAATACCTAAACATGCTGATTTTAACTAAGATAGAGCAGCCGAGGGAAAAGAAACACGACAAGAAAAACCTTCCGTTGTGGTATACCCCCACCCCCAACTTAGAGATCATGCAATGTCCCCATTGTACGAAAACATAAAAACAAAATGTAAAAACTAGGGTAAGGGACATATTTGTGGAACACTAGACGCCTGGCATACTCTGCTCAGTCGAGGTCCAAGATGGGACCCCTCCATCAGCAACTCATCTCGTTGCCTCGGCTGCAGCCAGGGCACTATCTGATATGTGGTCACCGGTGGCGGATGATATACTCAATGAAAAAACTGCAGGGGTAGTTTGCTCACCCCCTTCTGTCTGGACTACCACCTCCGTAGCAGGTGGAATATCACTCGTCTTCTATAGTAAACCAATCTTAGAGGTCTGTACCAAACCTTTAACTCTCTTCTTCTTCTTTTTATCACCCTTCACACCTCTCTTTCTTTTCTTTTTTTTGGGTAATACAAATCACATCTTATCTCCTCAATCTCAAAATCATCAGCCTCAACTATCGGGGCCCAACTATAAAAGTATGGGACTATAGAGTCCACATCAGCAGCTAGCTCCGCCAAGGATGATATAGCGAGCGGTTGAGGGAGTGTAACTAGGACGGTCTGCTTTGTAAGCTCCTTGACTGTTTCTTTCTATGCAACCTAGTCAGAAGTAATGACCTTCATATCAGGAGCCTGGACCACTACAACCTTAGCCATTATCCGGCTCTCAAATCTGTCAAAATAGGTCTGAACCATCTTTACACCCTCCTTAATCTCATCAGCAATGTAGGGTTTGACCACTTCCTCTAACTTTCTAATATTGGCATCTTGCAACACCTGCATTCTCAAAATCTACTCTAGATGAGAAGTTGAAATTAATATGTATCAAGCAAGGGCATTTATATTGGCCCCCAAGGGTGTTGTGGCTGGCTGTGAAGAGGATAAGGTAGCACCGACTTGAGATGCCGAAATATCAGGTGGCAAGTCTGGTAGAGGACCTCGGGCTTGAGCTGTCGAGTTCCTCAAATCTTTAATCATGGCTAAGTCCATAGTTTTTATTGGTTGGAGAAACCTATCGACTTTCGGGATAGAAGATACACCTAAATCTTATAGCAATTGTGTGATCAAGCACAGGAATGGCAATGTCGTTCTGAATTCCATGACACGATCCCATATCTCCTCCTTCATAATGCACGGGATGTTCAAGTGTAACTCTGTTAGAAAAGCAACTACCATGCATGCATTAATCACACCTAATGTATTATCATTGGCCATGGGTGCAATGTGGTTCCTCACAATTGACCACCAAGCCTTGGCGGTGAACTTCAGTGAGTGTTTGTATATCTTCACCCTGTTGATCTATGGAGCATTTTCTTTTACTTCAGAAATATCTGCCAACCACCTATAATTCAAAGCCCTGTCATCTATGAGCTACTTGTTCAGCCTTTTCAAATCATTCAATCAAAAATTATATTTCAGAGTCTCCTCAACTGGCACAAACGTATCTCCAAATAGGGCCTTAGAGATAGCCTTGACAGAGATATCCACTTCTTTCCCCCATACAATCATTGAATCCAATGAGGGCTACTTCTTCATTTCCTTGTCTCTTCCGGAGAGAGTAATGTTTTTTAGCATCGTGGTATAATTTGTGTAAAACTCCCTCACAAGCTTCAATCCATAGATACGGAGTGGCCTAGTCATCTACCCCAAGCTATATTTCTTAAACACCCGAACCACCTCCGAGACCTTCTGCAATGAGTCAAGCAGTATCTAGGGCTCCATTTGAATACTCCTCTTTTGGTTTCCATTGTCCTTCAAGGACACCCTGTTAGTGTAATACTTCCTAGAGTTTGGCACACTTCAGCATCTCGAATCAGTTCCCTTTTACAGTGGAGCAGCAGTAGCACCCTCAGAGGATTTGGGGTTAGACTCTTTCTCACTTGCCGAGGAGCTTATCTCTTCATCAGCATCATCATACTCACGCCCATCTTATTTTGTGTCTTTCATTCCTTATTCAGACTGGGGAAGGTTGATTAGAGTAGCAACTTCTATTAAGGCCATAGATTTAGTAGCCTTGGTCTTCTAAACTTTCTTAATCTTTGCTCTAGTGGTTCAAGGCGATGATTGATCAGTAGAAACACTGGTGGAAAGGTTCACCTCAGACCCACTTAAGCTTTCTGACTCACTCTCCTAGGTTGGAGGTGTGTCCTTAGGTTCCCACTTCTTAAAGATGTCTTTCTTCAGCTTGTTCTGTGCCTTGGGTGCCATTGTACCTATATACGAAAAGATTAGACTAAAATTTGAAATAGTGATTCAAGTGTAGGAAATAACTCAGAAGACCTTTCCTACGATCGTGTAATGAAGTTACGTTCATATCTTTCTATTATTGGAAGGTTTCCTCAAAAATACTGAGGAAATACCATATAAGACAAACATTTGCTATGATCGTGCAATGAAGGTACGATCGTACCTTTCGATCGTAGGAACTACCTTAATTTATTGAGGGTATATCACACCAAACAATCACATACCACAATCGTATCATGATAGGACAATCATGGAATGTGCTCGTATGATAAGCTCCAACACTTTGGACTCTAACACCCCACAACAACCTAACCTATGATCGTATTTTGATAATACGACCGTAGGTTGTGTCCTAGAGTCCACTAACACTTATAAGATTTTAAGACCTATATTTTTGACCTTCATTAACTAATTTACAGTAATTATGGGTACTCAAGACTTCCCCATTAACCAAAAATTCATACACAACACCCATTTTAATACCCTTATGGCAATGCTGCCCTTATGAGCCTAAGTTTTCATTCAAAGAGTAAAGCTTTGACATATAAGGCAATAACAATTTTGCTTTTCAAATTCAAGTACATGGGGAGGGAATGAGTTTGAACCCGAGAGTATCTTGATCTCACGAATTCAAAGGTATAATTTTCATGTTGTGTTGCTCTTTTAGATCGATTGAAGTTGATTTAAGTGTTTGAATAATTTGAAGTTTGATATCGGGTCTCGGGTATAGGAGTTTAGGGTTTAAATTCTGAGTCAGGTCAGGTCTGAGATGTCACTAAAACTGTAGGGGCTAACAAATTACTCAGACCTATGATCGTGGAACCCAGCCACTATGGTGATTTTTTCTCGTACCAAGAGGTGTTAAGGAAACTTACCTGGGAACCCACAAAACCTTAAGGACGATCATGATATATAACCATGAATGTTTCTTAAAATCGTAGGTTTGATGTCCTAAATATTGCTTTTCAGGAGTTTAATCAAACGATTGGCACCACAATCGTACTGTCAAGGTACAATCATGATGACCAATCGTAAGATAACTCCTAAATTTCATCCCTCTGGACTTCAATAGCCTGTATGCAGACGACTGAACCTACAATCGTGGGATCTCCCTATGGTTGTGCAATCCTCTCGTAGGTTCAATGCTGAGTCCAGTTCTACACTTTTTTTCCTGCATAATCCCTACACAAGTAACACACATTACCCTATAAAAGTACTAAGTACAAAATCATGGGTTGCCTCCCAAGAAGTGCTTGATTTAATTTCATGGCACAACGTGGCTAAGTTGGTTACTCAGACTTTACCAACAAGCCCATGGGGTTCCCCCCATGAAGCACCTGATTTAACATCACGGTACAACTCGGGTGTGCTTGACACCTCAAGCACCATCTAAATCCACATCACAAACTACTTTCACTTCATTAATGCTCCCTAGATAATGTTTGACCCTTTGGCCATTCACCTTAAACTTCTGACCTTTTTTATTTTCCAGCTCAAGTGCACCATAGGGGAACACTCTCATCACTCTATATGTCTCTCTCCACTTTGACTTCAACTTGCCCGTAAACAATTTTGGCTTAAATTCAAAAAGTAATACCAAATCACCGGTGGCGAATTCTCTTTTATCAATTTTGCGATCATGGTATAGCTTCATCCTCTCCTTGTACAAAGCTGATCATTCATAAGCATGGACATGAAACTCACCCATCTCATTTAGTTACTCTAGTCGCAACTAGGCTGCATCATTCCACTCTAGATTTAGCTTCTTTAAATCCCACAATGCCTTATACTCAAGTTTGACAGGCAAGTGGTATGTTTTACCATACACAAGATGATATGGAGAAGTACCAATAGGGGTCCTAAATGTTGTCCAATAGTCCCATAGTATGTCATCTAACTTTCTTGCCCAATTCATCCTATTTGTATTCACAGTTTTTGCCAATATGGACTTGATCTCATGATTGGAGACCTCAACCTGCCCACTTGTTTGAGGATGGTAAGGCATTTTACCTTATTTTTCACACCATATTTCTCAAGCAAGGCTTTAAATAGACGATTGCAAAAATACGAGCCTCCATCACTAATGATAACCCTAAGAGTCCCAAATCTGGAAAAAATGTTCCTCTTCAGGATTGCTATGACACTCTTCCATTCGTTGTTTAGAAGCACAACTGCCACCACCCATTTTAAAACATAGTCGATAGCCACCAAGATATACTTCATTCCATGTGAACTCACAAAAGGGCCCATAAGTCAATGCCCCATACATCAAACAACTCAAGCTCCAAAATAGTGGTCATTGGAAGCTCCTATCTTCATGAGATGTTTCCTTGCCTTTGACATTGGTCACGTGCCATGGCATAGTCATGTGTATCTTTGTAAATGGTGGGCCAATAGTATCCACATTACAAGATCTTGTGCACCATCTGCGCACTACTATGATGAACCCCAACTGGAAAGGAATGACATGCTTCTAAAATACTCATCATCTCAACTTCAAGAACATATATCCGCACCACTCCATGGATACAGCTTCGAAACAAGTATGGATCATCCCAAAAGAACTTTCTCATATCATACATAAATTTCTTGCGTTGGTGAAATGACAGGTCTTCAGGAACCACATCACTCACTAAATAATTTGCAAAATCTGTGAACCATGGAATTAAATCTTGTGATACAGCTAATACATGTTCATCTGGAAAAGTGTCATCAATCTCGAGCTCATCTTTTAGCTTCAGCATGGCCTCTTCTTCAAGGCATAATAAGTGGTCAGCTACTTGTTTCTCAACTCCCTTTCAGTCCTTGAGCTCAAAGTCAAATTACTGCAACAAAAAGTACCCAACGAATCGACCTTAGCTTTGCATCCTTCTTTTCCATAAGGTACCTAAGAGCTGCGTGATTAGTATGCACAATGACTTTTGTACCAAGCAGATAAGATCAAAATTTCTCAAACGCAAACACCACAACAAGTAACTCTTGTTCAGTCGCAGTATAATTTTTCTAAGTAGGGTTAAGTAAGTGTTTGTCCATAATTATTATTCACAATATTCTTAAATACGTTCACTATATTTCAAAATACTTGTTTGGCTATGAAAACTAAAAACATATTCCAGAATACGTTTTCACAATTTTTAGTTTTTTGACAAACACCTTTTGAGGTGTATTCATTATTTTGGATTCAATTTTTCCTATCACTTTATTTTTAAATACTGCCCCAGCTTTCTATTTTGTACAAAAACCACCAACCAAATTAAAAGCAATGTCAACTACAACTATCAACCAAATAAAGAATAGCTACTTCCTAGTGTTATTAAATTATGTGTTAATGAATATTTGTAATAGACTGATTTAATATGGAGCATGTATGTTTATTTTGGGTGGTAAAAGATAAGGATTTTGGCGTGGTGTAGATTTTTGTTTGTTGGTGATGTTATGGGAGATGAAAACAAGGCTCCATGTGGTTGTTTTCAATATTCAATAGTAATGTTGTTTATTTTTTGTATTATAATGGAGTTGTAAAAGTTAATTTGAGTTATTTTTCTAGTTTTTATAAATTAAGAGTATAAATCATATTTATAAAAAAGTACATCAAAAGTCTAAAATATTTTTGAAAATACTATGGCCAAATACAACTTGAACTCTATTTTCAACTTCAAAAATACCAAATAAAATGAATACGTTTTTGGCTTTTATGGCCAAACGGGTCCTAAGTGTGTTTCTAGCATAGTAGATGGGATGTATGATCTTTTCTTGCCTTTGGCCTAGGACTAGATCTAGTACCACGCCACTAGCACCACACATAATCTTAAACGACATAGACCAATCGGGAGACACAATAATAAGGGCTGAAATCAACTTCTCTTTTAGGCACTCAAATGCTTTTAGGCATATATCATCAAACACAAATTTTACCTCCTTATGTAATAGCTTACATAGTGGATTGGCAATCTTAGAGAAGTCCTTGATGAATCTTCTATAGAAACCCACATGCCCCAAAAAGCTACGAATACCCTTCACAGAAATTGGCGGAGGAAACTTTTCAATCACCTTAATCTTTTCCTTGTCGACTTCAATCCCTTTCTTCTAAATCTTATGACCAAGCACTATTCCTTGTTTAACCATGAAGTGACACTTCTCACAGTTTAAAACCAAGTTATATTCCTCTCATCTCCTCAGAATAGTGGCAAGATGTGCCAAACAATCATCAAACGAGTCACCACAATTGAGAAATCATCCATGAACACCTCAATAGTGTCCTTAACCATGTGAGATAATATAGCCATCATACAACGGGGGAAAGTTGTGGGTGCATTCCACAAACCAAAAGGCATCCTCTTGAATGTGAACATCCCATATGGATAAGTGAAAGTGGTATTCTCTTGGTCCTCGAGAGCAATAGAAATCTGATGATAACCTGAGTATCCATTAAGAAAATAATACCAACCTCTACCAGCAAGTCGATCTAACATATGATCCATGAAGGGCATAGAAAAGTGATCCTTCTCAGTCCAAGAGTTCATCTTCCTATAGTGCATGCACACATGCCAACCCATGACTGGCCTCATCAGAATAAACTCATTCTTCTTATTTGTAACCACGGTGATTCCACTCTTCTTCGTCACATATTGGACAGGGCTTACCCACTTGCTATCTGAAATTAGATAAACCACACCCACATCCAACCACTTGATAATTTCTTTGTTCACTACCTCTTACATAGGTAGATTTAACCTCTATTTATGCTCAATAAAAGGCACATAATCCTGCTCAAGTTAAATTTTATGCGTGCGAATCCCAGGTAAAATCCTAATAATGTCATAAATGGACCATCCAATGGCCCTCTTGAATCTCCTTAAATTAGAAACTAGAACCTCAACCTACCAATCTACCAAATCAACCGCAATAATAACCAAAAAAGTATTGTTGGCCCCCAAGAATTCATAATAAAGATAGGATGGAAGAGCTTTTAGCTCTAAAACTAGGGGCTCTTCAATAGAAAGTCGAGCAGGCGGGGTCACTATGTTCGTCAGATCAAGATCTAACTTCTTCAATGTATAATTGTATGAACCCATACCTTCGAGTGCACTAACCATCTCAACATATTCTTCAATATCATCACCCTCTAAATTCATATTTATTGTTGTGAGGGCCTCGAGTCCAAGCCTCTCCTCAATAGGAGCTATCGAATCATCCTCGTCAATTGTATCAATAAAAAAAAACGCCCGCATATCCTTTGGCTGCTTCATGAATTGGCACACATTAAAAGTGACTTGTTTACTATTCAATTGAAACTTCATCTTTCCAGTCTCCATATCAACCTATGCATGCCCAGTCGCAAGAAATGGTCTACCTAAAATAATAGGAACCTCAAAGTCAACCTCACAGTCAAGGATGATGAAATTAACGGGAAAGATGAAGGATGCAACCCTCATCAAAATGTCACATAAGATTCCCACCGACTTTTTCATAGTACAATCTGCCATGATAAGTCTCGTTGAAGTCTATTTAGGTGACCCCAACCCCAACTGGTTATAAACTGCTAGCGGCATCAGATTTATGCTAATACCCAAGTCACACAAAGCCTTTGAAATGTTGAAACACCCTATTGTTCATGGAATTATGAATGCTTCAGGGTCTTTCTTCTTATCCACCAGAGATCTAGAGGCTATTGCACTATAATGGTGCATATTATCAATGGGCACGAAACTTATTATCCTCTTCTTAGTCACTAAATCCTTCATAAACTTAGCATAACCTAGAATTTGTTCAAGTGCCTCAACTAGAGGGATATTCACTATCAACTCCTTCAACATAGAAATAAACTTTTCGTACTTTACCTCTTCGGCTTTTTTTCAGTCTTTGCAGAAAAAGAGGAGGAGGTCATGGAATTGGAGTCAATACTTGTGGGACCTCCTTGTCCTTCCCCTTTATTTCCTTGGCCTCGTGATCTTCAACTTGAGGCTTCTCAGATGCATTCTCATCAATCATCATTTCTTCAGAGTCGGTAACTTTTTCTTCATCTACTATTATCGATTCTACCATATCATCAATAATCATGGGAATAGGAGGATCAGTGGTCATCTTACAACTCTGAGTGGTAATAGCCAGGCAATGACCATCATTCTTTGGGTTTTGGATGGTGTTTCTTAGGAGTATGCCTTATTGACGCTGATTCACTGCTGTAAAAATTTGACCAAATTGTTGCTCAAGCTATTTGATGGCGGTAGCATGTGATTCAACTTTCTGATTCATACTTGTAATATCTGCTTTAATCTCCTTAAGGCAGTCTTTCATCTTCTCTACCCCCTTCACAACCTTTGTAAGCATGTCTTCTATTCTCGAATTGCTTAAACCCATATCATAATTCCTAGGTGAAACATAAAGGCCACTCTTATCTTTATAGTCATTTTTATCCTCCAATCACCATATCGATCTCGATCTATATCTCTATACCCAGACTTATTATAATTATTGTCTCCATAGTAGTTCCGACCTTGATTCCCTTGTCGAGAGTGCTAATTATCTTGGTTAGGACCTTGAACCTTGGATTGAAAACCCACCACCTCTCTGTCTACTCTTCAAAATCTAAATCTTCATACCTGGGTGCTTTTTCTTATGAATCGAATGCATGTACCTTTTTGGTTTCAATTGCTGTAAATTATTTAGTTAACAATCCAATTTCTATCCTCAACTGGGCTACCTCTTGGGACACTATCTCATCTAGTTCTCTCTGCTCTTTTGATGCTCCAATTGTGTATGTACCTGTGGGTCTATCTGCATTCTGAGTATGCCAGCCTCAATTAGTTTTGGTGATCCTAACTAGGATCTCAGAAGTATGATCCCAACACAGGCTCATGAATGCTCCACCGGTGATAGTGTCTGTTATAGCCTTGGTGTTAGCGTTCAAGGCTCTATAGAAGATCTAGACCAATTTCTACCAGTCATCCTATCGTTTGGAACACTCTACAGCTTCTTCTTGAATATCAGCCATGTCTTATACAATGCCTCCAAATGCAACTATCTGAAATTATAAATCTCATCCTTCAACTATAACATTCTGTAATAGGGGGAAAATCTTTCCAAGAATTGAGTCTGCAATTCATTCCAAGAAGTAATTAATCCCTATGGTAGCTCTGCTAGCCATAGTGTGGCTTTTCCTATTAAAGAGAATGGAAAAAGGCACAGTCTGAATGCCTCTTTGGTCACTCCAGGCAGATTGTAAGATGAGCAAATCCCAACAAAATTCATTATATGCATATTTATATCATTAATTGGAAGGCCTGCAAACACCCCTTTCAAGTTCACTAGGTAAATCATGGCACTCGTAATGTCAAACTTAGTCCCTTGAGGCAATTCTGGTGGAATGATTGCACTCGTTTCAATTGGCCCCAAATAATCCAAATCCTCTTCTGCATCCTCATATTGAGGTAGATATTATTGCAGAGGCTATTATGGAGGCTATTTTCCCCTATGCCTTCTTTGTCTCTCTCAATCATCAAGTGTGGCAAGACAAATTACTTCATCTTGCCTTGCTCTTTCTTCCCTAGCGGCCTGTCTGGTAGCCTCTTGTCTAACATTCTCTACAGCAAACATCCTGCAGTTTTCTGGCCAACAGTATGGAGTGCTGGCTGATAATAAATTGTACCACCACTGTGAACACCTTCCATCAAGGCTGCCGGATGATGAACTCCTTCTTTAACCATCCTTCAATTATTTCTCAGGGTTTTATCAAGTTTTGTATCAAGTGGAATGAAGGGATTGCCTTGACTCCGGGTACTGGGCATATACCGATGTGCACCGTAAAAACAATAGAAAAGTAAAATTAGGAAACAACAACCAATAACCCCAATAAACACACTCAAATCAACTCCAAAATCATATACCTAAACAATGGTGCCAAAATTTGATGTCGCCCAAATTACACCTCTAAGCAAAGTATAAAGTGGTCGCTGGTCAAATATAGAACTCAACTAAGGTTGGGCTCGATCCAACAGGGAATAGGTCAAAGTATCAATCAAGATGTACGTTGAGGCAGTCAATAACAATTTCAAATAAAAGAGGGGGTTTTGTAATTAAGAAATTTAGTAGTAACAGTTGTTGATTTGTTGGATTTCTAATCAGTATGAAAGAGGACCTAGGACTGTGTTCTCCAATAACTTCATAACTACATAGATTTTTATACGTTGCAATCTCTCCCAATATTTGATAGGTAGAATTGATAGGTTATGTTTACCTAGAACAGTTTTACATTCTTATCTAAGCAATATTCTCGGGTAAGTTTTCTCTTCTCCTAAGTCTGCATTACTAACCTCTATCCTAGATCCTAGATAGTTATCCCATATTATCGGCTCAAGCTATTAAGTGGAGGTTGATAGCTCTAAGTCTCTGTTGTTTTTCCCTTCTTCTCATCCGTACTCATCCTTACATCCAAAATACAGATTAGGCCAGTTCTAATGTTGTGCACCATCAAAAAGCATTCAAAACCAAGGAAACAATCAATATATGTGAACATCAATTGAAGATTACTCCGTACTATGAATCCTACTTCTTTAATTCGTCATGGTTCCCATGACCCTAGTTGTGGTATTTAGGTACTCATAATTTCAAGCACACAAGAATAATTCATATATGAAAACATAATTATGAACTTGGAAGAATAATATAAAAAACTCCAAGATCTCACTTTTCATCAAAATCCTAAAATTGATGTTTGATTAATTCCAAAGCCAATAATGTGCCTTAGAACCTTACAAGAATATAATAGAATGTAAACTTACAAAATAAAATGAATAAGAGTATTTATAGACAAAACAAAACCTATCCTAAATAAAATAGGAAATCTGAGTCGTTCACATCAGACTAGTGGAAGGTACAATCGTGGTTAGATGCCACGATTGTCCTTTGGTGCTTGTGGTTTCATCAAGGACTTTGTCATCTTAAGGTATTCAATACCATGACCTTAAGGTATGATTTTCATAGCTAGGTATGGTGGTGAGATCCAATAGTCTAATCCTCTTCACCCTTAGCTTGTGCATGTATGTTTCCAGGACCTCCTTCCCACGATCAAATGGTACGATCGTATAATCAATGTATGATCATGGGAACTCTCGTCTGAGTGACACCTGAGAGTCACTTCTCTACTTCTTCCTAAAATGCTCAAGTACGACTGTAGTCAGATCCCACGGTCATGGAAATGGTCGTATGATGTCATGTATAGTCCAAAATCCAGCATTCCACTCTTCGAGACCTGTTTGACCTTCAAACACCCAAAAACCCATTATATCCACATAGAAAGGCCCTTGTACTTGAAAATATTCACTTTTTTAAGCATTTCAAGTGTCATAATTTTACGGTACATCAGATTATGATACCTACTAAGTACAAGTGGACCGTACTCACTCCTCCTTTCTGTACCCTTTTGGTGCAGATCCTAATTCGAATATGACCCGTTGAGCATGATATTGTGCCGTGAGCGAGGCTGATTTAGAGGATGGGTGAGCTCCTCATTAGAGGCTTGATTTTGGACTTCATCTATCTTTATTGTATTTATTTTACTTTTCGGAGATAAACTTATGTATTTGCATACTCTTTTTTCATTACTAGTGCTCTTTACTAATGACATTAGATTTTGGGATTTGGAGTTGTATTTTGTTTGGATTCAGATATTGTTGTTATTTATATCATGGCCTGACTTCTTCATGAAGTCTTGTATTGGGTTCATTATCTCTTTTCCATATTTTTTAACTATTTAGGTGTTAGGATTACCTACCCAGGGTTGTATAGGGTAGCCATCATGACCTCAACTTTTGGGTCATGACTATAAGCTCAGAAATAGGGAAACTGGCATAAAATGAAACAAACTACCTGGGAATAGGACTATCAGTCCCACCCAAGTCATTTAGCAGCTATAGAAAAGCTCTAAACACAAAAAATACACAAAAAGTGGAAAATGACCTAGAGGGTTATTACAGTTACGGGTTGCTGTAAAACCTGAAGGTTTTACAAGTGTTAATATAGCCTATATATGACTTTTGAAGATCAAAAATGAACCTAGATAACCTTTATGGTGAATGAAAAACTTTTGGTAAGAGTTAGGGAATGTTTATACATGATAAAGGACTTGTGCGTCGCATCATTGGAGCCTAGCTTTGATATCCGCGCCACATAGCCAAGCAGGGGAACTCACTGGTTCACCTCTGCTATGGCCTGTGCACCGTACAGGAGGAGGCAACACAATAGGGTACACACTGCACACACCTCATTCGTCTGACGAGATTTCATTTATTTACGATATCTTAAGGGCACTTTGGTCTTTTTATAATATAGAAATTGTTCCCCAACACTTTAAAATGTTTCCCTACGTTCCCAACTTTTGATAGGCTCAATCTTCTGGGAATATACCATCACCCCCTTCACTAAAACCACATGCCCCAAGAAGGCAACAGAAGATAACTAAAATTCGCACTTAGAGAACCTAGCATACAGCTGCTTATCGTTCAAAATACCCAAAAAAATTCGAAGTTGACCTGCATATTCCTCCTTACTCTAGGAGTAAACTAAAATTTCATCAATAAAAATTATGACAAACGAATCCAAGGACTTAAATATACCTTTCCTCTAGCTCCTAAAAGTTGTCGGGGCATTAGTCAACCCAAATGGCATCACCAAGAACTCATAATGCCTATACAAAGTCCTAAAAGCTGTCTTAGGTATATCCTCAGGCCGAATCCTTAGCTAGTGATAATACGACCTCAAGTCTATCTTGGAGGAAAGTAAAGCACTCTATAAATGGTCAAAAATATCATTTATCTGAGGTAAAGGATATTTATTTCTAATGGTAACCTTATTTAACTGTCTGTAGTCAATACACATTCTCATACTACCATATTTTTTCTTAACAAACAATACAATGGGAAACCCCAAGGTAAAGCACAAGGATGAAGGAATGCCTGATCAAGTAACTCTTGCAACTGAGTCTTTAGTTCCCTCAACTAAACTGAACCATTCAATAAGGAGGGATAGAAATGGGGTGAGTGCCTAGGTCTCAATCAATGCAAAAATCAATGTCCCGATCCGGAGGCATGCTAGGCAAGTGTGTGGGAAATACCTTATGAATTCTGCACCACAAGAACAGACTCAATAGATAAGGATTCTGCACTAACATCTCGAAGATATGCTAGAAAGTCCAGACACCTTCTCTAGACTAACTTCTTAGCCTTTATAAAAGAAACAATTTTCACGGGTCTCGGCTTATACACACCTTTCCACTCTAACATATCCATACCAAGAATATCTAAAGTCATAGTCTTAGCATCACAATTTAGGATAGCATGATATGGAGATAGCCAAGTCATACCCAGAATGATGACAAAATCAACCATACCCAAGATTATCGAATCTACCCAAGTATGGAAACCCATAAATAAGACATAACAAGTATAAATTACACCTCTAAACAAAGTATAAAGCGGTCATTGTAAAATATAAAACTCAACTAGGTTGGGGGTCGATCCTACGAGAAATAGGTCAAAATATTTATCAATGGGTCTATCTAAACAATCAGTAAAAAACTTCTAGTAATGGGGCGGAATTTGAATTTATGACTTCAAATAGTGATAATTGTTTATTTCATTGAGTTTGTAATCAATATGAGATAAGCACTAGGACTGTGTTCCCCATAACTTTATTACACCGTAGGTTCTTTGTATTAGTGATCTCTCTAGGTTCTTGGCATGTAGAGTCAATAGGTTATGTTCATATAAATGAATTTACACCACTATTAGATGACTATCCTCAATCACACATTATCGTCTCATGAGTTTTGAACTACTAACCCCTATCTTGGATCTTAGATTAGCTATCACATTTACCAGCTTAAGCTATTAAGTAGGGGTTGATATCTCCAAGTCTCATTGTTAATTCCCTTTACCCATCTATTACACCTTATTTCATTACGAGTATGGATAAGGTGAGTTCTAACGTAGGCATTCATTATAAAGCAATCAAGGCAAATAGAACAACAATACACACCAAACACGCTTTGAGAATGACCACGCACTATGAACCCTACCTCATTAATCTATCATGGTTCCCACAACCCTAGTTATGGTGTTTATATACTCATGATCATAAGAACACAATAATAATTCTAGAATGAAAGAACAATCATGCACTTACAAAGAATAATATAAAAAACCACAAAACTCACTTTGAATTAAAACCCTAAAAATCGATGTTTATACCTGCAAGAACAACATTATGTCTCAAAAGTATCAATAGAATTCAAACTAATACAATAAACATATTAGGAGTATTTATAGATAAAAACAAAACCTATCCTAAACACAATTGCACTTGCAGAGTCGGTGCCTCGGATGAAGGATAGGACTATCATTGATAGATACCACGATCATTCCTTCTTCTGGTTGTTTGATGGATGACTTTTTAAACACTCGCAGATGTTGCTAGAACGATGTTGAGGACGAGCTCTTCCTTTTTTCTAATGATCGTCACATCCTCTAGTGGTTTCCACCTTTGATTTTTAATTTGTAGGATAATCTTCCCACGATCTTCAGGACGAGTCTGTTGTAGCCAATGATTGTGGAATTTTCTCATTAGATCTCCTTCATAGTTCACTCTCTCAGCTTCAACCAATGACTTCATTGGAAGACCATTGTCAGATCCAATAGTCGTTCATTGGTTTGTCTGATGCCCCTAGGTCTTATTTTGTACAATTTGCTTCTCCGTACTTGTTTAACCTGCAAATACCACAAAAACACATCACACATACAAAAATATGCCTTTAAACTAGCAATTTCCCTTATTTTAAGTGTCGTAAGTCTACAGCGTATCAACACCCTCAACTTAGAATGTTTGTATGTGTTCAGGTGAACAAAACACAGCAAACAAAACAACAAAATACACAATGCTTAACCAATAGAAATCTAAGAGTCCTACTGCTGTCAAACTTGCCAAAAATCAGATTTAGCATGCAAGAATCAACTCACAAGTTCACCCCTCCAATACCATCAAAACCAACATCGTTGTGCGTATAAAAACAACTTATCATGACACAATGGGATCAAGCATTGGCATTATATTACCAACAGACAACCTAGTACACATACCAATGACACTATCTGAATAAACACCAACCACTATGCAACCCATACGCCCTCACATTAAAGAAGTCCCCCACATTCAGAATACATGATGAACATTAGAACGGGGACTGAATTTAAGCACTCACTCTCACAAAGAAGTTCAGGTCGTGCACGTGAGATACCATATGCTTGCTCTTATTTTCTATGACTTAGACTTTTGCACAGTTGAAATAGGATCACTATAGGACTTGTATTGGATTGTAATGTAGGCTTGGGGACGGGTATGGAAAGTTTGGATTAAGTGACTCAACCCTCCTTGTCACTATGCTACTTTTGGGACCACTTTTCAACCTCATTTATTTCTTTCCCTACCTTTCGACTTTCACACTTTGGGTACAGTTTCATTTTTCAATTTTTTCTTTTTTTCTTTTCTTTTCAAACTTTATTCCCTTATTTTTCTTTTCTCTCTTTTTTTTCTTTTTTTTCTTTTCAGACTTTACCGTACATAATTTTTTTTTTCTTACCAACTTCTTCTACATACCCAATTTCTTTTACACACCTCCACGATAGCCACCCTCAACTCAGGAGATTTACCTGAGTTGAGGTGCATAGTTTCCAAGCAGGGACTAGGCCAAAACAGGTTCATTGTAATTGAATTTGGGAAGGTGAATGGACTAGTTCAATAAAAAGGTTTATTTAGGCTCAAAAATTGGGATCAAAGGGCATCAAATTCTATTTGGTAGGCATTTTAGGCTTATAGTAATGGCCTATGATCCTTTCATAACCTACTATCCTATAACTTTGGTGATACAAACCGGGTAAGTTCTAGATTGCATACAGGCAACTAGGTAAGTACCTCACAACACACATGACTTAGGGCTAAAAAAGCAGTTACTACCTATCATGATCATGCATAACTAAGCTCCCATTATCATTCCCATAATCCTAATGTCATAACGAGATCCACATTGGTCATATTCTATATTAAACACAAAATACAGCTTAAAAATTTTAAGAAAGGTATCACTCAAACACAAAAGTCAAAAACATAAGTTGCATGCTCATTTTATTCTAACTACGCCAAGTTTTCCTATTTCTCACTTGATTACACAAACAACACAAAAATACACT
Source organism: Capsicum rhomboideum (assembly GCA_031232105.1). Taxonomy (NCBI): domain Eukaryota; kingdom Viridiplantae; phylum Streptophyta; class Magnoliopsida; order Solanales; family Solanaceae; genus Capsicum; species Capsicum rhomboideum. The sequence goes on along the minus strand of CP124714.1, from coordinate 147,296,074 downwards.
AAAAACAAAAAAATAAACTGCTAAATATGTCATTTCTAACTAGATAGCGCATCCGTGGAAAAAAAGGTACAGTAACAAAAAGCTTCCCCTACTAAAAGATTGTGCATTATCCCCAATGTAAAAAACATAAAAAAATAAAAACCAGGGTTAGGAGATACCTGTGGTGTACTAAGCACCAATCTCAAACTTATCAGGTGGGGTATCGGATACAACCCCTCTATGTTGTCCAACTCTAGTCGACTCAGAAGTAGTCATAGCAATCACACCAAGTGTCAACAATGGTGGCCGATACACTCAATGATGGTATCAAGAGGGCAATCTCTTTACCTCCTTCTCTCTCAATAACTGTGACATCATTATCAGCCCAGACCTCACTCCTCTCTGACATATGCACCTTGGAGGTCCTCCCACTCTCAGTGGCTCATTTCTCATTTCCATCTTTATCTTTCCTCTATCTCTTCTTATAAGGTTTTGAATCATCACCCATAACAGCTACATCCTTACCCTTACCCCTATTTATAGGGGCTTGAGTATAGAAATCTATCACCTGAATATGAAAATCCTCCATAATTATAGGTATGGGTGGAGGGTGGACAACCAGAAACTATCACTTGGAAAGGTCCTTCACAACTATCTTTTAGGAGGCATGCTCCGCTGTGATCGAACTCAAGTCTGGCACCTAAGCACTCTCAAACTTATCCCATATCTTACCCTTAAAACTGTTGAATTGGATCTACATACCCTGAACACCAGCCTTGATCTCATCCTCCACATAGGGTTTGACCCTTTCCTCAAAATTTTTAATCCTCGCCTCACAGACGGCCTACCTTTAGTATGAAGAGCACCAGAATGCATAATGGATGGCTATGAAGATGAAGTAGCACCAGCTTCAGAAGTTGGAATCTCAGTAGTAGGGCCATCCCCCTCAGCTATCTATGGGGCCAAATTTGGCAAAATACCTCGAGATAGAACCACCGGGTTTATATAGTCCTTTATCAATACAATATTGGTGGTCTTAGTCAAATGGGTTAATCTGTCAACCATAGGTATGGATGCCACTCTAGAGTTCCAATAGCTTAGTCACCATGCTAGGAAATGGTAAAGTGGTATGGAATATGAGGGCCCGCTCTCGAATCTCATCCACAATCATCTCTAGAACGTTTAGCTCCATCTCAAATAAAAATATTGCCACTACCCCATCCTTTCCAGTACTTAGCATGTTTTCATTACCAGTCGGTGCTATGTGGTGCCTAACTATCAACCACCATGATTTAGCAAGAAAGTTCAGTGTATGTTTGTAGATTGTTGTGCCGACCCATCTGCTTCTTCCTTAGCCTCGGTTATGTAGCGGGCCAACTATTTATAATGCATCAATTTTTCATCCAAACTAAGTTTCTTGACCTTCTTCAAATCCACCATCCGGTAGTTAAATTCTGGAGTTTCAGCTGATGGTACGAACTCATCACCAAAGAGAACCTTGGCATTTTCCTTTTTGGAGAATCCAATCTTCACACCTCGTACTATCACCAAGTCTAATCGGGGTTGCTTCCTTATATTTTTTTTCCTTCCTTAAAGGAGTTAAATTCTCCAATGTGGTTGCATAGTTGGCATATAATTCTAGTACCATCTTTGAACCATAATATCCCAAGGACTTTGCTATCCAGCCTAACCTATGCTTCTTGAACAGTCGGTTTAGCTCTGGCACCCTTAGGAGTACCCCCGGCAGTATACGGGGCTCTTCTTGTATGCTTTTTTTGATGTTCCCCTTGTTGTTTAGGGATACGCCATTATTATAATACTTATTGGACTGGGGAACACTCTATCTCCTCGGATTTACCTCCCTATAAGGTGGACTAGCAGCAGCAGCTTTGTCAGTGGATTCTGGATTAGCACTATCAGAACCATCCACAAACTCATCTTTTTCAGAGGAACTCTCATCACCAGCCTCCTTAGCCTCTGGATCACCTCTATTTGGATTTGAAGCTTAACGTCCTTCTTCATACAGGGGAGGCTCAATAGGGGTGGTCGTGGGCACAATGGCCTTTGAATTGGCAGTCTTGGATCTAGTAGTTCGAGGCTCATGTTGTTCATTAATACTGCTTGTGAAGTATTCAACCTTTGAACCACTAGATTCCTCCAATTCAGTCTTGGAGGCTGAAGGTTGGTATTTTAGTGCCCATTTTTTTGCTATCTCTTTGCATGCAGCCTCGTCTTCTTGCTTCTTGCTCAATTTGGGTGCAATAGTACTTATATGAAAAATAGTTAGTCTTAGATTAAAGTAGGAGTAGGTACTCAGTTGTTTCTACAAATGACCTATGGGATGGTTGTTGTGTGCAAGGACAATCATCATTTTGCTCGTTGGAAGTCTCTCTCTAATTTCCTGAGAAGTGTTCACATCAGAAGACAACTACAATGATTTTTCTTATATACGACAATTGTTGGAAGCTATAATCTGATGGACTTCCAACAACCTTACAGATTGGCATCCACAACGATCCAACCAAAGATCGTTCATTAAAACAACGGTCGTTGGTTATATCATTGAGTGTTCACAAACATTAACATAGTTTAAATCCAAAATATTTACCCTATTTTGACACTTTGGGGTTACTCATACTTCACCCCAACCACTCCTATTAATTAAGAAAAACACAGATAAGCAACTAATAAAGTGTGCAATACGAACTCTATCTCAACTCAATTATACTTATGCACAATGTATACAATGAATGTGTAACCCTGTTCCAATTGATTCTATCAAATAACCATGAGCAAAACATCAGTTTATTAGCATGACTTACTTTGATTTAGAGTTCAAGTTCTTAGAGATGATAGTTGCATTGGAGTTGATGAATTCGAGTAAGTATGCCCCTATTTCCACTTTAAATTACCCAAAATTTGGACTGAATTTAGTTGGTGATTTGTTTTTGGACTGAATTTAGTTGGTGATTTGTTTTTGGACTGTGATCACACAAGTGTTGGTGTAATTTTATACTTGAATAGAAGTGTGATAATATTGGGTCGTAGGGTATAAGTATTAGGGCTTTTATGTTGAGCTGAGCTGGGTCAGGCTTAATTTAGAATTTATAACAGGACCAAACAGACGGCTCATCCCTAAGATTGTGTGTTCATACAGTGATCGTTATAAGTCCTCGTTCCTAGGAGGAGAAGAAAACTCAACTAGAAACCAACAAAGCTTAGGGAAGATTGTTGTATGTTGCAATGATCGTTCCTTAAGCTCATTAGTTCCAACACCTGCAAGTTGATGATCAGGAGTCTAGTCAGGCGATGGATTCTAAGATCACTCATTCTAGGAATGATCGTTGGTGCTCAATCATTGGATCACCTCCTAAAAATCAATTCTCTGGAATTCATGTAGATGACAGAAACCATGGTCGTTAGATAATCCAACGATCATTTAATGTGTTTGTGGTGTTTGTTTCCATTCCAGCTTCTATGTTCTTTTTCTGCGTTGTCCCTGCAAACTTCAACACACATTACTCTATATGTAAAAATAGTAAATTAAGTACAAAATCCATGGGTTGCCTTCTATAAAGAACTTAATCTAACATCGCGGTACGACGTGTCTAGTTTGGCTACTCAAACTTCACCAAACTAACCCATGGATAGCCTCTCATGGAGCGCCTGATTTAACGTTACAACACGACTCGGTTGTTCTTGATTACTCAGTCTTCATCAAGAGCCAAATCACATACCAACTTGACCTCTTCAATATCACCTAGATAGTTCTCCATCCTTTGAACATTCACTTAAAACTTCAGGCCCTCACTATTTTCAAGCTCAATCGCACCATATACAAACACTGTCATCACTCAATACGAACCCCTCCATTTTGACTTCAACTTGCCTAGAAATAAGTGAAGCTTGTATTCGAACAACAAAACCCTATCACCAGTGGTGAACTCTCTATTTTCTATCTTTCGATCATGGTATGCCTTCATCTTCTCATTGTACAAAGCCAAACTTTCATATGCTCTCGGAAGAAATTCATCCATCTCATTCAACTGCTCAAGTTTTAGTTTCACTGTATTATTCTACACCAGATTTAACCTTTTTAGTGCCCACAATGCCTTATACTCAAGTTCAACAAACAAGTAGCATTCCTTTTCAAACACAAGCTGATATGCAGAAGCACCAATAGGAGTTTTAAATGCAGTTCGGTAAACCCACAATGCATCATTCAACTTTCTGGCTTAGTCCGTTCTGTTGGGATTCACAGTTTTTGCCAAAATGGACTTTATCTTACAATTGGAGACCTCAACTTTCCCACTTAACTAAGATGATAAGGTGTTTCCACCATATATTCTACACCATTTTCTTCAAGCAGGGCTCGAAATTGATGATTGCAAAAATATGAAACCCCATCATTGATGATGGCTCTTGGTGTGCCAAATTTGGAAAATATGTTCTTTCTCAAAAATGTTGTCACACTATCCCCTTTATTGTTTGGTATTACAAATGCCTCTATCTATTTTGAAACATAGTCAACAACAACCAAAATATACTTCATACCATATGAGCTCACGAATGGACCCATGAAATTAATGCCCCATAAAACAAAGATCTCAAGCTCTAGGATTGGGGTCATTGGGAGCTCTTGTCTCCATGATATGTTCCCCTATCTTTTCCATTGGTCATAAGCTCTTGATTAGTCATGTGTGTCTTTATGAATGGTGGGCTAGTAGTACCCACATTGAAAAATCTTATGAGCAGTATGTGCACCACTATAATGACTCCCAACTGGTGAAAAGTTACATACCTCTAGAATGCTAATCAGCTCTATCTCAAGAACACATCTACGAATCAGTCCATCTACATAAATTTGGAACAAGTATGGCTTATCCCAGATGAATTTCCTCACATCATGCATAAACTTCTTCCGCTACTAAAATGATAGCTCATCAGGCACCACATCACCCACCAAATAATTTGCAAAATGTGTGAACCATAGTATCAAGTCTTGGGATGCTTCCAATACCTGCTTGTCTAAAGAAGTATCATCAATCTCAAGCTAATCCTTCAATTTCAGCATTGCCTCTTCTTCAAGTCATGATAAGTAGTCAGCCATTTGATTTTCAATCCCTTTTCGATCTTTGACCTCAAAATCAAATTCCTGTAGCAGAAGTACCCAATGAATCAACCTCAACTTTGCATACTTCTTCTCCATAAGGTACCTAAGAGTTGTGTGGTCGGTATGCACAATCACTTTCATGCAAATAAGATCAAAATTTCTCAAAAGCAAAAACAACAGCAAGCAACTCTTGTTCAAACATAGTATAATTTTTTTGAGCAGGATTAAGTGTCTTTCTAGCATAATAGATTGGATGTAGAATCTTCTCTCGCCTTTGGCCTGGTACTACTCCTAGCAATGCACCACTAGCATCACACATAACCTCAAATTGCATAGACCAATCAGGTGACACTATAATAGGGCCTGAAATCAACTTCTCTTTCATACACTCAAATGCTTTCAGACACACATCATCAAAAATAAACTTCACCTCCTTCTCCAACAATTTACACAAAGGATGTGCAATTTTAGATAAGTCCTTGATGAATCTACAATAAAACCAAACATGACCCAAAAAGCTCTGAATACCTTTCACAAAAATTGGTGGAGGCAAATTTTCAATCACCTCAATATTTACCTTGTCAACCTTAATCCCTTTCTTCAAAATCTTGTGACCGAGCATTATTCCTTCCTTGACCATAAAATTACACTTCTCCCAATTTAGCACAAAGTTGCAATATTCACATCTCCTCAAGACACTAGCTAGATGGGCCAATCAATCTCTAAATGAATCACCAATAACCGAGAAGTTATGCATAAATACCTCAATAGTTTCCTCTACCATGTCAGAAAATATGGACATCATACAACTCTAAAAGGTCATTGGCACAGTACACAATCCAAAAGGCATTCTCTTGAACACAAATGGGACAAGTGAAAGTGGTATTTTCTTGGTCTTCAGGAGCAACCAAAATCTGATTGTAACCCGAATAATCATTAAGAAAACAATACCATCTTCTACCAATAAGACAGTCTAACATCTGATCTATAAAAGATTTTGGAAAGTGATCATTTCAGTCTACATAGTCAGCTTCCTATAATCCATGCATACTCGTCAACCAGTGACCAGCCTCATAGGAATAAGCTCATTCTTCTCATTTGGAATCACAGTGATTCCATCTTTTTTGACACACATTAAATTGGGCCTACCCAATTGCGGTCAGCAATAAGATAAACTACACCAATATCCAACCACTTGATAATCTCCTTCTTAACTACCTCTTACATAGGCGGATTAAGTCTTCATTGATGCTCAATACTAGGAACACAATCTGGCTCAAGTTGGATTTTGTGTGTGCAAATTACAGGAGAAATCTCAATGATATCAGCAATGGACCATCCAATGGCCCTCTTGAATTTCTGCAAAACAGACACTAGAGCCTTAACCTGCCACTCAACCAAATCAGCTATAATAATAATCGACAAAGTGTTGTTGACTCCAAAGAATGCATAGCGAAGATGGAATGGAAGAGCTTTAAGATCCAAGATAGGAGGCTCCTTAATAGAAGGCCTAGCCATAGGGGTCACTCTATTCTTCAAATCAAGAACTAGCTTCTTTGTTGCAAAGGTGAAAGAACACAAACCAGCAAGCGCACTCACCATCTCATCATACCCATCAATGTTATCACCCTCAAAATTTATAATAACTGATGCAAGTGTTTTGACTCTAAGCCTCTTCTCAATAAGAGCTACCAATGCATCCTCGTCGACTGTATCAATGATCGAGATCACATGCATGTACTTTGGATGCTTCATGTATTGGCATACATTGAATGTTACTTGCTCATAATTCAACCAAAACTTCAACTGCCCAGTTTTTATATCAACCAATGCTCTTCTAGTCACAAGTAATGGTCTCCCTAATATAATAACAACCTCAAAATCAACCTCACATTCAAGGAAGACAAAATCAGTCCAAAAACTAAAGGACTCAACCCTCACCAAAACATCACATAAAACCTTTACAGGCTTCTTCACAGTGCGATCTGCCATAATAAGTCTCATCGAAGTTGATTTGGGTGACCCCAACCCCAACTGTCTATAAACTGCTAGCGGCATCAAATTAGAGCATCCTGTCTATAACGCACCAGGATTTTTATTCTTCTTAACTAGAGACCGAGAAGCGATTACACTAAAATGGTGCATATTATTAATAGGATTAAAGCTCACAGTCCTCTTTTTAGTCACTAAATCCTTCATAAACTTTGTATAACCCGGTATTTTCTCAAATACCTCAACTAATAGGATGTTCATTGATAGCTTTTTCAATATCGAGATAAACTTGTGATACTTTTCTTTTTCAGCTCTCTTCTTCATTCTTTGTGGGAATGGAGGAGAAGGTCGTGGAATGGGAGTCAACACTTATGGGGCCTGCTTTTTCTTCCACTTTTTAGCCTTAGCCTCCTTTTCAACAACTAGAGCTGGTTGTTCAGATGCTTTCTCATCCTCAACTTGATTCTCATATTTGGTTACTTTCTCATCATTGATAATCACTGGCTCAACATCATTCTCAATAACTACGGGCTTGGGTGGGTCGGCAGTCATCTTACCACTTCTAGTAGTAATCGCCAAGTAATAACCATCATTTTTTAGATTTTGGACGTTGTTGCTTGGAAGTGTACCCTGCTGACACTGATTCATTGCAACTAAAATCTGACCAAACTACTGCTCAATCTGCTGAAGAGAGGTAGCATGTGATTCAACCTTCTGACTCATCCCCAAAATATCTACTCTAAGGTCCTTAAGACAGCCTTCAGTATTCTCTACCACTTTCACCACTTTAGCAAGCATGTCTTCCATCCTAGAATTACTCAAATTAGCATCGCAGTTCCCCGGTGGAACATAGAGGTCACTTCTATATTTATAATAATACTTTATATTCCAATCACCATCTCTCCCTCGACTCATATTTTTATACAAAGACCTGTTGTAGTTATTATACTTGTAGTAGATTTGACCTTGGTTTCCTTGACTAAAGCGCCAATTGTGTTGATTAAACCCTTGGCCTTTGGCTAAAAACCCCCCACCTAATTATCTAAATACTTATTATCCTCTTCATATTCTGAGTCATGATGTCTAGGTGCCTTACCTTGTGAACCAACCTCATTTACCTTTTCTACCCCCGCTGTTGTAAACTATTTTGTGAACAAGTTGAATTCAGTCCTTACTTATGCTAACTCCTAGGCGACAAAATCATAAACCATTTGTTTTTTTACTGATGCTCCTATCATATAAGTGCCTGCGGGCATGTCTGCCTCTCGAGTGTGCCAACCCCAGTTATTTTTAGTAATCCTATATAGAATCTCAAAAGCCTGCTCCCAAGTTAAACTCATAATTGCTCCACCTATGACAGTGTCAACTACAGCCTTATTGTTTGCATTCAAAACTCTGTAGAAGATCTTAAGAAAATTATTGCCCAGTATTTTGTGATTTGGGACATTTTATAATTTTTTATTAAACATAAACAAAGTTTCGTACAATGCTTCCTAATGTAACTGCCTGAAATTATAAATCTAATCTTTCAACTACAACATTATGTAAGGTGGGAAAAACTACTTCAAGAACTGTGTCTCCAGCTCTTGCCAATTGGTGATTGAACCTTTTAGCAGCTTAGTCAACCATAGAGTGTCTTCTTCTGTCAAAAAGAAGGGAAAAAACCATAATCTAATAGCATCTTGACTCACACCAAGTAAGTTGTAGGATGTTCAAACCCCTACAAAGTTCATCAGATGAAGGTTCGCATCAATAGTAACAATTCCTGTTAATACTCCCTTCAAGTTTAGCAGCTGTATCATAGCACTGGTGATGTCGAATTTTGTTCCTAGTGGAAATGAAAGAGGAACAATAGCACATGTATTAGTCACCTTGAGAAAGTATAGATCGTCATCTGCATTATCAAACTGAGGAACATAATGCAGGGGAGGTTGTTGACCCTATTCCTTCTCTGCCTATTTTGTTCCTCAAGTGCGAGGGCCTGCTTCTGCTTATTTAGCCCTTTCTTCCAGTACTTCCTGTTTGGAAGCTTCTTGCCTTGCATTTTCTTCACCAACAATCAACAAGTGGTCTGCTTCACAGTCTCATGAAGTCCTAGGTTCTGTACCCTTTGGTTCAGAACTCCCTCATTGTGAACTCCCTCGTTAACCATTCTTCTTCTAGCTCGCAGAGTTCTTTTAATTTCTATATCAAGTGGAATCATGGGATTGCCTTGACTCCGAGTGTTCGGTATGCAGCGGTGTGTGCCCTAGAAACAAATAAAAAGTAAAATCAAGAAAGAATAACCAACAGTATGACAAACAAAATCAATCAACTCCGTAAATGTACTCCCTGGCAACGACACCAAAATGTAATGTCGTCCAAATTACACCTTTAAACAAAGTATAAAGTGGTCACTGTCAAATATAGAACACAACTAGGTTGGGGTCGATCCCACGAGGAATAGATTGAAATATTTATCAATGTGTCTATCTAAATAATAAGTAAACAATTTCCAGTAATTAGGGGGATTTGAATTTATGACTTCGAATAATAACAATTATTGATTTGGTTGAATTTCTAATTAATATGAGAGAAGCACTAGAACTGTGTTCCCCATAACATCATAACTATGTAGGTTCTTCGTACTAGTGATCTCTCCCGGTGCTTGGCATACAGAATCGATAGGTTATGTTCATCAAAACGACTTTACGTCCCTATTAGATGACTATCCTCAATTACTTATCATCTCATGAGTTTTACACTACTAACCCCTATCTTGGATCCCAGATTAGCTATCCTGTTTACCAGCTCAAGCTATTAATTGGAGGTTGACAGCTCTAAGTCTCATTGTTAATTCCCTTTTCCCATCTGTTGTACCTTCTTTCATTGCTAGTAAGGATAAGGAGAGTTATAACGTAGGCCTCCGTTAAAAAGCAATCAAAGCAAAGAGAACAATAATACACACCAAACACCCTTTGAGAATGACCACATACTAGTTAATTTGTTATGGTTTCCACAACCCTAGTTGTGGTATTTAGCTACTCATAATCGTATGAACATAATAATTATTCTAGAAAGAAAGAACAATCATGCATTTACGAAGAATAAGATGAAAAACCACAAAGCTCACTTTGAATTAAAACCCTAAAAATTGATGTTTATACTTGCAAGAACAATATTATGTTTCAAAAGTATCCATGGTATGTAAACTAATACTATAAACCTATTAGGAGTATTTACAGAAAAAAAAAAAAACTATCCTAAACACAATGGGACTTGTAAATTTGGTGCCTCAGACGAAGGATAGGATGATCATTGGTAGATACCACGATCATTCCTTCTTCTCATTGTTTGATGGATTACTCTTTAAACACTAGCAGATGTTGCTGGAACGATGCTCAAAACCAGCACGTCCATTCTTCTAACCATCGTCACATCCTCTTATGGTTGCCACCTTTGATTTACACTTTGCAGGATAATCTTCCCACAATATTTAGGACGAGTCTGTTGTATCATACAACGATCGTGGGATCTTCACGTTTGATCGCCTATATATTTCACTCGCTCAGTTTCAACCAAAAATTTCATTGGACAACCATTGTCATATCCAACAGTTATTCGTTGGTTCGTATGATGCCCTCGGATCTCATTTTCTACACTTTTCTTCTCTATACTAGTTTAACCTGTAAATACCATAAAAACACATCATACCCATAAAACCATACCTTTAAACTAGCAATTTACCTTGTTTTAAGCATCAAAAGTGTCGTAAGTCCACGGCACATAAGTCACTACCATAGAGTCTCTGATAGGAGTAGACACATATACAGAAGAGTTAAGTATATCACAAACTATGTCCTATCCTAAGGTAAATTTAACAGATACATAAGAATAAGTGGAATCCAGATCAAATAAAATTGTAGCCATCTGGTCACAGACGAGAATAGTACCTGTAATGACAATATCGGAAGCCTTGGCCTCGGTCTTGCCTGGGAAGGCATAACAATGAGCTATATCATCAATCTAGGTAACCTCCTTAGCAGGTTGCGCACCACCTCTCCCTATATTATCACCACCTCTATTTCCACCACGGCCTCCCTGATAATTACCCTACCTACCTAGTGGATGACCCTTACCATTACCTCTGTCACCTCTATTAGCAAGAACCATAGCTCTGCCTACTGCTACCCTAGAAAACGATCCTGTCTCTGAGGAAACTCCCTCTTAAAGTGCCCCATAGAACCAAAAGTATAGCAACCTCGATCTAAAGAAGGCATGTTAGCCTATGAATATGAAGCCCCTTGGTTTCTAGCAACTGAGGGTTGCTGAGTGGCCCCTAAATGAAACAGTGTAGAAGCTGGCAGAGTTGACTAAATAGGGCAAGCCATATAGGACAGATGGATACTACCCCTGGAATAAGAACCACCAAAGCGACCTGCATTCTGGGACTTTTTCACTAATACTTTAGCCTGATCAACCTATTTGACTCTGTCTACCTTATCCACATAATCAGCAACATAATTGAAGGACTTTCTAGCCAAAGTTATATGCACAGACAAAACCTACAAGTCAGTGTTTAAACCCTTTACAAATAACTGAATCCTCTCCTCTTCTTTCCCAAGTCACTGAGTAGCATAACGGGATAATGCATGAAACTTAGCCTCAAAGGATGCGCCAAACATATACCCCTGCTCAAGGGCTAAAAACTCCTCTTTCTTGCCATCATGAAGAGTATAGGGTACATATTTCTCCAAAAATAGAGTATGAAACTAAGCCCAAGTCAATAGAGGTAAAGCAGATGATCGACACTCCGTATACGCCCTCCACTATTGCTTTACTTCACCTTGCAGTTGGAAGGTTACAAACTCAACACCATGTTTCTCCATAATACCCATTTTATGCAACCTCTCATAAAATTTGACAATAAACTCAAACATATCCTCAGTTTCAGAGGCAACAAAAGTAGAAGGTTTCATTTTTAGGAACTTAGTTAGCATGTCATGTTTAGTCTCAGTCATAACAGGACCTAACACCGGGCAAGAGAAAATCTCAATCCCCAAGACCTAACCCATTCTAGGAGCATAATTGCAGTCGGCTAAACACCTGGAAATTGATAAACAGGCATAGTAGGAGTGGCTCTGATATCTTCTAATCCACTCAAAAAATAAAGCACCTGCAGATTCAGCTTAGAGGACATAAGGGGAAGAGCTACAACCCTAACTGATGCTTCCTTCTTCTGCTTCATAATATCCTCATTCACAAACTCCTCGAACAGATCCTGGGGTATGGGAGGTGTCTCAAATTACTGACGGTCTAGATTAGTTGCTGCCCAAACTCTACCCCTGGCGGGTGTTGTTCTACCTTTCCCCCTTCCCCTACTTCTTCCTCGACCTCAAACAATCAGTTTCACAGCTAGAGCTACTGGTGCGGGGGTTACTGCTCTGGCTCTGGTAGTTTTAGTGTTCACTATCTACGGACAAAAGAATGAAGAGGGTAAGATACTAATTGGAATCAAGTTATAGCATGAAAGAAGAAAGAAAGTGATAATTTCCTAAAAGTCCTATAGTCTCTTGAAGAAAAGTACAAACGTTTCTATACCGTTCTGCAAAACTCTGTCGGACCCATTTTGGTACAATGAGATCAACGAACCTAAGGCTCTGATACCAACTTTGTCATGACCCAAATCTATCACAAGTGGCACCCATAATAACCCTTCAGTGGGAGAACCATTTAAATCAAACTACTCAAACCCAACACTCACCCAAATTCAATATAAACTAGTTACTTCATTAAATAATCTAATATACCGAAATACTCTGACAATAGTGTCAAATATGGAAATAAACAAATTCCTAAACAACCCCTAAAACCTGAAAGTCATTGTACCAAAACCACTACAAATGCCAATAAAAGGGTTCAACCAAAATAACTAAAAATATTAGATTCCAAAATAATGGACCAGAAACTAAGTAGATTACTCATGGATGCATGGAAGATGTAGCTCACCCTAGAGTAGGAATGCAGTCTGCTCTAAAGTTGAGGTCTCGATTCAATAGCGGGAAAATGTTTTACACTCAACAAAAGAAGAGAATGTGTAGTATCAGTACACAAGAAACAATGGTGTACTAGTAGGGTCATCGGCCTACCCAAAATAAGAAATGTGAACAAGAAACCATAACTTAGTAAACAATAACAACCATGAACACTTACTATATAAGTGCTCTTCAATTATGTGACACTTAGCCTTTCAAACAACACCACAGAGTTTAGTCAAGTACAAGTCAAGATAGGTAATAACTCAAGTCAAAACTCTGACTTCCAACATTTAAGCCAAGTAAACAAACCATGACTCATCAACAATATGCTGAACCAAGTCTTAACTACATAAGTGAAATAGACAAATAAAGAGGTATGCCAGTCATTTCCAATTTAGACCGAACCACTCAAGGATCCAATCAAATACAACAATGACCATAATCATGAATCCCAGTTCACACGAGGAACCAAATATAACAAGTCAACACATAAACTTGGTTCACTCATACAACCAAATATACAAGTCAACACATAAACCAGATTCACTCAATGAACCATCACACTCACCAATACCTTGTATACACAAGATAAGGGTCTTATGGTCTACTACTAGTCATGACCTTCAGGGGACGAGCTCTTGTCCATGTACCAAAATTTGAGACATCTAGTGCCTGCTAACCTTATGTCAATAATTCCCATGAAGATGTCCAAAATAATCAACATATATCACAACAAGCACAACCACAATGAAAACAACAATAACATTTGTAAAACCAACATGCTTTTAATATAATTTCATTGCATGTGATTAGCACTTAGGATATCAATTGGTCATGTACCTTCTTTGAACATGTATTATAACAAGTATACAAAGAAACAGTTAACATGCACATAATTCAAGTTGGGTTTTAACTATATTAAGCCATCACCAACCTCAATCCAAGCTTAGACACTCTATTGAACCTGCGCCTTGCCTTTCGTGCAATTTCTTCTTGGTTGTGGTCTAAAAAAATAATGTTATCAGAATTTAGACAATTACCTAGTATATTCGAGGATTACAACCTAATCCCATAACCCCAAAGTCAAATTCATGATTGATCCTCCCATTCTAGGGTTTTCTATCATTATTCTACCTTAATTTTACTAATTTCATAGATTTAATGGTAAATTCTAAGCATGCAATATAAATTAACTATTTTTAACCAAAACCCAAAGGTTTTCTACCCAATTTACCCACTTGCACCAGAGAATTCATCTAGGTCAAGTTAAATCCTCATCAGTACCCATAAACTAGTTATCCTAAGAATTAATAATCAAAAAACTAGTTGATGGAAGGGATTAACTTATCTTTACGAAGTAAAATTATAGAATTTAGGTAGAAATCGTCCAAAATTGCCTCTCCCAGCACTTAGACGAATGTGGAATGATAATAATATTTTTGGGGTATTTTCTACATTAATCAATGCATATCCCGCTATAGCGGGATAGAGCGTCCCATCCCGCTATAGCGAGGGATCTGCCCGCTATGGCGGGATTGACCAAAGTTGACTCCTATTATAACAGAAAAATTCTCGCTATAGTGGCACAGCGGTAGCGGCTTGCCACCTGTTATAGCAGGTAGGCGAGGCAGAAACTCATGATTTCTCCTAATTTTCCCATTTTTGCAACACACCCTCTGATTTCGACATCCTGAACCAACCCTTTTACGTCAAATTTGATATTAGGAGTTCTACTCACCCAAATTTACTTCCAAAATTTCCTATGGATTCCTTATTATCTTAGCTATCATAAAATAAACTTAAAATATCTAACCTTTGGCTAATACATTCCCAGATTACTCTAGACCATACCATGCTCAGATTTCATCCAAGACTAGCATAGCCTAAAAATTCTAAATCTCAATCTGGGGAAAACCTTAACCCAAATTTTGGCATGCTAGACTTACCGGTAACAAAGAAAAGGGTCATTACATATTTACTCAACAAGATCTAAATTTGAGACAGAGAAGGTGGATGGAGTTGATCAAATATTATGACATCTCAATTCTATATCATTCGATCAAGGCCAATGTGGTGGCAGACGCATTAAGTTAGAAGCCGACAAGCATGGAAAGTTTGGCATGGTTGGAGGTGTCGAGGTGCCCATTGTCTAGAGAGGTACAAACCCTAACTAATGATTTTATGAGGTTAAAGGTGACTAACAAGGGAGGAGTGTTATCCCATGTTGAGGGTAAATCTATTTTCTTTGAGAAGATTAAAAGCTAGTAGTTTAAAGATAAGAAGTTGAGCAACTTGATTCCTACCATCCTTATAGAGGCCCATAATTTGAAGTACTCTATACATCTGGGTGCAACCAAAATGTATAGAGAATTGAGACAACATTATTGGTGGCACAGAATGAAGTGGGACATTATGGATTTTATGAGCAGGTGTCAAAATATTCAATCGGTCAAGTATGAGCATAAAAAACCTGGTGGCACTTTTCTGGGGATGCCTATTCTGGAATGGAAGTGGGAAAGAATAATTGTGGATTTTGTTGTTGGTATTCCTAAGACTCTAAGTAAGTGTGTCTCCATATAGGTGATCGTCGATCATTTGACCAAGTCTACTCACTTTATTCTGGTGAGGATGGACTATAATACAGCGAAGATGGACAAGATTTCTGTGAAAGGGATTGTGAGACTTCATGGGGTACCTATTTCTATAGTTTTGGACAGAGGTACTTAGTTTACCTCTAACTTTTGGGAGAAGTTTAAGTCAGAATTAGCTACTAGGTTAGACCTAAGTACATCTTTTCATCCGCAGTCTGACAGGTAGTCAGAACGGACAATCCAGGTACTTGAAGATATGTTTTGAGCTTATTTGATGGACTTTGGTGGTCAGTGGGACTAATATCTACCTTGTGTGAATTTGCTTATAACAATAGCTACAACTCTAGTATTGACATGGCTCCTTTTGAAGCTTTACATGGAAGAAGATGTAGGTCACCCATTGGATAGTTGGTGTTTTTTAGGTGATACCTTGGGATCTGATATTCTAAAGGAGTCGATGGAGACAGTGAGGTTCATCTAGGAGAAGTTTCTGGTAGCTAAGTGATTACCATAACATAATGTTAAATTTTGAGAAGTGTGTTATGAAATGACCAGAACTGGGACCAAGTCCTAGTTACTAGTTTGGGCTTGCTGCAGCAATAGAAGTGCCACTGCAGTGGTAACCTAATTGACCTAGGAACCACTACAGCGGTGTCGCTGCAGTGACAACTGTACCGCTGCAACGGCCATTGCGCAATATATCAATTTTTAAAAATTAAAAACCCTTTTTTCATTCCCACTTTTATAAAAACGTCCAAGGGCTTAGTAGAGGGCAATTTTCTTCAGCTTTTGGGGGTTTTCATCTTTGAGGTAAGTTTCTTTACACTTCAAACATGAATTACTCCTTTAGATTTTTAGAAATTGTGAGAATCATAATCATGGTGGAATTTGGAGATTAGCCCTAAATTATGAACTAGTTAGAATTGGTGGGGAGTTAGTTTATTACTAGTTGTTGATCCTAGGGTATTAGAAAACACTTCCTATGGTAGAATTCTTGATTTTAATGTTACAGTATGTAGAGTTCAAGAGTTTAAAGAGTAGAAAATCCTAAGATGATGAACTAGGGAAAATTCTTGGGATAATTTAATAAATGTGAGTTTCTAATGTTTAGGAAGGGTACAATATTGTGTTAAGAATTATGTAATTGTTGTTCATAGATCAAGAACGGAATGAGATTAAAAGAAAGGACAAGTTTGTGGCTAAATAGTGGTTTCGAGCAAGGAATCGAGGTAGATTATGGTTTAATTGTAGTAAAGACTTACTTGACTATGTGCTTATATGTGAGTTGGGTGTTTGAGATTTTCTTTCGGGATTTACTTATCATTATGGACTATATTATTCATTGACATATGGTTTTGAGATGGTATTGAGATGATATATGGATTGGGTGTCATGCCGGCACTATTATATAGATCAGGTGTCATGCCAATACTGTTATTGAATCAGGTACCACACTGGTACTGGTACATGGACTGAGCTTATCCTCTATAGGTCATATCTGAGAGTTCCTACTGACTCTAGTATGTGTGTATATCTTGCATGCTTGCAATGATCATTTTATTTGAATAAATATGCATGTTGCGGTGGTCATTGTTGAAGAATTTGCCTAAATGTAATATATGTACTTGTGTACTTGTATTCCTGATGAGATGAAGTGTTCTGACTATAATTGGTTGCCAATTAATTATAAGTCGTGTTTTGAACGTTGTTATTTGCATTTAACTTGCTTATTTGTATGGTGTTGAGTTGAGTCGGCCAATGATGCCTACCAGTACTTAGTTGATGTACTGATGCTACCTGTACTCTTCTTTTCTTTGAGTGCAGAGTGTGTTCCATCATTAGAGATGAGACCTCGACTCTAGTCTGTGATTGAGACATCGATTCAAAGGGACACCATGTCCGGACAGCCATTGGATCATTCTTATATTGGTTATGTCCTTTGTTTTGGGAAATATACATTCTTTTTGCTTAGTATTCTGGATATTGTTTAGACTAAGTTTTGGACACTGTTTTAGATGTTCTTGTATGGTTACTATCAGGTCCATGTGGTTGTAATAATTAGAGATACTTCCACGCTCTATTTTATTTATGGATATTAATTAAGTTAGTGTTTAATACGGTTGATTAATATTGTGTTTTAGCGAATTAATGATAAGTATTTGAGGAAGTGACTTGTGAAGGTCTGAATTAGTTGGTTAAGGGTTGGGTTAGATGGATCTCCCACCGTAGAATTAGGGTGGATGCTACTCATGAACAAATGGGGTCGTGACAAAGGGGTAAAAGCTTACCTACACCAAGTGTTTATACTGAATCAATATTATATGTCATAGTAAACTGATTTAAATACAAGTGGAAGAAGAGAATTTGGAATAAGTAAAGAGGCATAACAGGACTTTTTAATACCATATGATCAAATAATTTCAAGTAGATTTTGATAACCTGTTTCAAATTTGAAAATAAATTGATATTATTTCACAATGTATAGAATTCAATGTCCTTATAGAATATGTATTCATTTAATTTTAATCAAATATATTTGTGATGACTGGATCCTATTCGAGTTTTTAATATATATTAATAACAAGTCTGCTAATGTAACCAGATCAATATTGATAAATTATATAATTTTACCATACGTTAATAACAAGCGCCATTATGAAAAAGAAAAAAGAAAAAAAGAAGATCTCACATCTAGTTTCTCCTCCTTCTCCGCTAGTGTAAATAGATCAATATAGAGAAACCATAAATTAGTTTCTCTATATTAATAATAAGTCCCTTTATGCATATACTTTCTTCTTTTTTTCCCACCTCCTCCTCCTCCTTCTTCGTCATTTAAAAAAGCACAAGAATCATCTATTCTATGTGATATAGTTGTTGATTTAATTATTTTAAATTCTGGAGAAACCATTCCTAAAGTTTGGCCAAATCAAACCAAGGCTAGGGCTACCATAATCAGGTACTTAAGTCACATTGAGGATGAAATGTTAGAAAAGTTAGTTAAATATGAAACCTACCTTTCAGATAAATATGAGGATCGAACAAAAAGTATTAAGAAAATTGATCAAAAAATGAGGGGAAAAAATAGAAATCATGTTCAACCATTTATCCGAGGAAAAGATTAAATGAGCTTGATGATAAAGAAATCAAAGGTTTGTTAAATATATATATGCTCTTTCACAAGCTAAACAAAATGAAACAAAGAAACAACTCAATCAATAATAAAAGATTGTTGATAGAGTTGTTACTTTCTTTTACCTACTTTAGCTTGTGTAAGAATATATATATTTAACAATCCTTTAATTTTTCTAGAATCGAGTACATTTAAATTGATCTTTCCCTTGAATAATTTCTAATCATGATTTTCATTTTTTTCTCCTCATTTTTTGTAATTATTTTTCTAATATTTTTTGCTCAATTCTCCAATTTTTATAAAAGGTAAGGTACAAATTTAACCAATTTTTTAACCTTTCATCCTCAGTATGATTTAAATAATTCATTACGCTACCCCTAGCCTTAGCTTCTTTTGGCTAAACTATAGGGAAAAGAGAAGGAGAAGGAGGAGGAAGAGGAGGAGAAGCACTTTCTTTAGGGGCAAAATAGATGAATGAATAACTACATGTGAAGATACAAAGGAGCATCGAAATGTATATATAGAAGCATAATGAGACTTATAATTAACATATATAGTAAAATTATATCAGAAAAATATAGATAATTTTGTCTGGTTTTGGTTATAAATTCATTAGGATTTGAATTTTGGAAGATTTAAATTTTTTTCTTAAAATACTTGATAATTCAAAATTGCATTATGGGACTTGTTATTAACATATAGTAAAATTATATCAGAAAATATAGATAATTTTGTCTAAATTTGGATATGAATTTACTAGGATTTGTATTTTGGAAGATTTAAATTTTTTTTCTTAAAATACTTGAAAATTCAAAATTCCAACTAGAATTTTAGACCATATTTTGAGGGTTATAAAGTCTGGATAATCTGTGGGTGACATTGCATTTATGAAATGTATCTAAAGTGAAGTGTTGCTGGCTAAGTAATTATCCATATTGCAACTTCTATATAATATTTTGCAGAAAAGTAAATTTGGCTAACTAGAAATAGAGCCAATTTAAAAATCCAAAATTAATGGACAGTGTCAACAATGTCATTAAGCATACTATGGTATATAACCTTCTTTTCAGAGGCAGATTTAGGAATTTTAGAACATGGGTGCACTACTAAAAAAAATAAAAAATATTATTTGGGTAGTGATTACTATTTCTCTAAGTATATAACTCAACACTCACCTAAGAGAATCATTTAGCCTTTTTAGAGCATGTGTGCTAGCAGATAATATTATATCAATTCTTAAAAATATATGTATGTAAAATTTTAGTTTGTTGGAGAGACCATGAGTTTAAGTGAACCACTATTTGCACAATAAATATGCCTCTTGCTTCTTACTAATAGTCCTAATAATTATAAATGGACTTCTGAGATTAATGTCACGACCCAAATGGCCATGAGTGGTACCCACACTAATCTTCCAGTGGGAGAACCATCTAACCTGAACCATTACCCGATCATTTAGTTAATATTAAGATGAGGTTATCATAAAAAACTAATTTAATATTAAATAAATCCAAAACTAATCATTAATTATGTGGAAAATCAAACAATCTACATATTACAATCCCTAAGACCCGAAAGTCATTGTACAAGAACTTCTAGAACAAAAACCATGTATAAAAGAATTATCCAAAATAACAAAGGATAAAGAGTGTCTCATTTTCCGAAAGAAGGACAAGAACTAATGTGATGATCCATAACAGTCTGGAGATGGAGTGCTCACCCTTGGATCGAGATCATCTATCAAACAAAAGAAGAGCACAGGGTAGTATTTGAGCCACTGGAATACTTTCTGCACTCAACAAAAGAAGAGCACAGAGTTGTATCAGTACAAGCCATAATGTACTAATAGGTATCATAGGCCAAATTAATTTAATATCATGTATATAACATAAATAAAATAACAAGTAGACAAGTATCAACACATAGCAAATAATTCAATGAATCAGCAAATACATTAATGAAGGACCAAACAATGCCCAAAAACAAGCGACTTAACCATCAAAAGTATCAACCATATTGTAAACCATCATGAAATCAATAATAATACTGTAACAACCCGAATTTCTAAAATAAGATCCGAACTGTTCTTCGAATGTGTATAAAAACAAACTCAATGATCTTAGTGTGAGAAGAGATTTAGCTATGAATTAATGTCTTAAGGAACACCTAGCTCAAAGTTAAGCTGAAAGCTTCTTTACAGATCCAGTTTTCATGCAAGATTTTACTAGGGTCAATTTTAAACAAGCATAAATCCTAAAATATGAAGAGTTTTGAAGGTCAAGACTCACCAAATTAAAGGCCCTTGAGTCTTCTTTCAAACGTCACCAACTGTTCTTCAATTTAGTTTTTAAGCAAAAGGTTATGGCCATTTTAATGAAGCACCATCAAGATGTCATAACCAACGAACCATTGGTTCTTAGGATGACCTATCTTTTGTGCTCGTCTATAAACTAACCAAAAAGACTTGAAACTAAGAAAAACATCTTCCTATCCATGAGAGGAACCAACGACTCATTGGAAGAACCAACTACTCATTGGAGGAACTAACGAGCCATTCCTTGGGTCATCTGATGAGGTCCAGAGAACCCTCATGGACCACCAGAACCAATGAACCAACCAACGATTGGTTGGAAGAACCAACGATCCATTGCTTGGTCCATCTATTGTCCACATCAGTTTATTATTTATGATTTTTAATTGTCTATATCAGCTATTGATTTATGATTTTTCAAGGGCAATCTGGTATTTCCAATTATTTAGACCCCTATATTATGTCATTTGGCTAGCCTAAAGGGGGAATACTTAATCTTAACCTACTCCTAATCCCTCATTCCCCTCAAACTTACGCAAATACTCAGAGAAAAATCAAAATAGGCGATTAGACTCTCCAAAGTTTCAAGTACTAGGGTTCATCATCTTCTGGCTTTAAGTTCAAGATTTTAGCAAGGTTTTCACATCAAAGTAGGTGGGATTTCAACAAGGTTCTCCTTTCACCCTTGTGTCCCCAAATGTTTTACAGATTAAACATCACCTACAAGTTTATGATCTTACGGTTTGTACCAACTTCAAGATTTTCATTCTAAATTAGTAAATCAATGATTAGTTTAGGATAAATATATGTTTGTAAGTCATTTTAAGTATATTGTACAACTTAGTATTTACACTTGTTCCCTAGTTTAACTTTATAGTATATTCAAATGAAATTGCTTGCATTCAGTCAACCCTAGCATGTTATTAATACACAATGACTTAGCATTCATGTATATTATCAATCTAGCATTCAGTATTATCAGTTTTGTAGACCTTTAGAGTGCTTTTAGATAAAGCATATTTTAAAAAGTGTCTTCAAATAATACATACAATCAGACTATCAGCATCTTTATGAATCAAAATTTAGGGTTCATGTCCAGCCTTATATATTCCTTCTAAATCTAAGTCCTCATATGTTTCTTTTTTATGAATTTACTCCAGCCATCTCAAGTCTCCCATAAATTTACAAGTCGCACAATTCAGAAACACATGATTAATATATGTGTACTCATATCATAACCAGGAGCTTTAGCTCATAATAGTAAGATGTATGACATCCAGTTATGCTATCAACGCTTTTGCACACTTTTTCTCAAAAGAAAGTTTCACGATTATCATGGTACCAATAATGCCATCAATGATAATGGATCAGTTTTCTTATAAAACAAAGTTCACTAGTAGTATGACAGTCAGTTATGGCATCTATGATTGTGGACAGTTTAACATCTAGATATGTCAGAATAAGTATTCTCAAAAGCTATCAGTTAAATCCAGTTGGGAGTAGTACTTACCATCGAGTTGGACTAGGATTCAGCATACCCAGGGCCCAGAACTACGTGCCACCATAGGTTTATTTATCCCTCCCAATGGGCATTAT
The DNA here is from genome assembly GCA_031232105.1 of Capsicum rhomboideum. NCBI lineage: Eukaryota > Viridiplantae > Streptophyta > Magnoliopsida > Solanales > Solanaceae > Capsicum > Capsicum rhomboideum. The sequence continues at coordinate 147,273,345 of CP124714.1, read as the reverse complement.
TTTAGTTTAGCGATACCATACCAGATCAGCCTTTATACCTTGGAAAGGTATATGGGGCCCTATCGATAGGGATTATACATCAAATTCCATGTTTAGCTCACGTGGTTATATGTCGGTTAATAGTATCTCCCATAGTCTCAGATTTTAGTATTTTCATGACTCTCTATTCAATCTAGTTCATAGTACTTTAGTTATCTTAGAATACTCATTCATTTAGTATTTATGCATATCCAGACAGGTCTTTGCATCTTAGTATACATCAGTATTAATTTTGATTTAGATGTTCTATCGTCAGCATGTCAGTTTGTATATCATTTTATGGTTTTCTGGATATACTTATGCTCCTAAAGTTCAGACTCAGCCATTGCATGACCCCAGGATCAGTCTACTCTATTATAATATTTATCATTTTTATGCTTATTTACTTGGTCATTGCATCAGTTTATATTTATCAGTTCTAAGTTTATTTCATCCTCATATATTCAACATGCTTAGTTATATTGTATAATGCATATCTCACATAGTCTGTACATTCAAAGTATTAATCGCATACTTTTTTGTTCTATATTGTGTAATAATATAGGTTCAGATATCAACGTCCAGCTCGCGGTTAGCACGTTCCCATACTTATCTCATCAGCAGAGTTTGGTGAGTCCTCATCTTTCGAGGATGAGACTTATTTCTTTATTTCAGTTATTTACCTTTTCAGAGAGTTAGAGTAGCTAGGGACTTGTCCCAATAACTCAACTTTAGTAGAGACTTTCAGACAGATAGACAAGTATTTTAGTTTTATGATATTGTTAGACATCTACTCTATTGATTAGTATTTGGTATTTATTCAGTAGCCTCCACATTCATTATCTTATTTTTGTTTATTTTCAGTACTCTTAGTGTCATGCCAGACCATGGCTTAGCTTGGGGTCACTTGTGGCTCAAAGCACCATGTTACAACTAGGGTGTAGTCTCGGGTCATGACAAACTTGGTATTAGAGCATCAGATTTAAAGTAGGGTGTCTAAAAACAGCATTAAGTAGAGTCTTTTTCATAAGTGTGAAGCGTGCCACATTTATGAGGAAGAGGCTATGAAATGTTTTAGGAAAGTCTCACTTCCTTCATGTTTATATCGTGCGATGGAGTTTAACTTTATTTATCCTGCTAACTCGTGCCTTACACATTTCAAAGTATGTCTTCTCAAAATGAGATAGATAACAATAGGGATCAGTAAGGTAACCCTTCTACACCAGTCGATAAGAGCGCAAGTGCTGATATTTTTAATGCAGAGTTTTGTGATACCATCCAATTATTGGATCATTCTATAATTGCTCAATTGAATCATTAGGTAGAAGTACCTACTAATCCTATTGGTAAGAAGAGAAGAAGGGGAAGCAAAAGAGTCATATTCGGGAATGGTAACTCTAACCATCAGAAGAATGCTAGTGGGGACCGATCTTCTTTTCCATAAAGGTCATCAGGGACAAGGATATCATCAGCTAGTACTTCATCTCTGGAACCCAGGATTTTTTATGATCATAAGGGGGAAGCATCTAGCTTTCATCCTCAGAGAAATTCTTTTAGGGGAAATTCCTACCCTACTTGTAACAAATATAGCAATAGCCACATAAAGAAGTATTTGGTAGGCCATAAAGGTTGTTTTGGCTGTGTAAGCCAGGACGCAAGTTGATAGAGTGTCAGGTAGCCTCATCAAAGGGTAGAGAGGTTCGACAGCAGGCTCTCCCACTTCCTCAACAGCCCCTCCAGGTCACTTAAATCAGCAAAGTGCCTCTTCTAGTGCAGGTTATGCTTAGCACTTAAATCAATCCCGTTCATCTTCTATACAGTTAGGTTAGGATGGTTCTCCTAAAGAAAAGTCGGGTATGTTTCAAGATTTTCTCCTTTATACATTTATAGTCCTCGGGCCTTTATTCTCCCATAGTGGTAAATAGTCATAATTTAAAACAAAGTAGTGAAAGTGGAGAGTAGTAGTATGATGGTCACTAGAAAGAGAGATTTGTGAGAAGTAGATCCTTATAGTTTTGGCAGATTATTACAAGGGATAGGTGGAAAATCGTGAATGTATCCTACTTAAGCCCTTAGATAAAATAGAAAGATTAATACCGGGACTTGCAGACGAGAGATATTCTTAGCCTTAATAAGAAAGTATATAATTCGAATAGATCCTAAAGTGGTATACCCTGATCATTTGAGCGAGTTCAATTTAGAGAGTCGGGAAAAAAAGACTCGCGGATTTAGTGTGATGACTTTGATATAAGGGGGAGATGTTGGAGTGTATAACTAGTCAAGTTTTAGAGATTTAGGTAACAGTGTTAGCAGGTTCTAGAATAGAACTAGGTGGAGGTAGATACCCATTCTTATCCTAGCCTATTCTGTATACTTATTTCATTACAAAACTTTACTCCTTCCGTATGTGAATGCAAAAATCTTTATTTTAATGTACACACTTCATACAGATGTATGTCTATTCTTATTTCCTAGTATAAGGAGTAATAGTCTCACTCATAAATCTAAATCATGCTCTATGAACCCATAAATATCAGTCTCACACTATACAGCTCATGAATCATGCACCCATGATTTCACACTTAGTCCTGTGTACTTATAATACATTCTTGGTGATTAGTGAAATCATAATATGTTAGGTATGTTCTCAGACCAAACTTCTTGAACAAGCTCGTTCATACTATATTGTACTCTTCAGACCCTTGTTGAGTGTCAGATATTATGGAAGTCTTTAAGTCATGATTCTACAGTATTCCTCTTACTCTAGATCTTTCTAGTGAAGTCTTTTTCTGACTTTTTTTTATACTACGGTAGTGGGATTGATAACAGCTAAGTGGTAGGCTTAGATGCTTAGTAGATGTACCTTAGAGATGTTGTTGTTTGATGGTAAGTAACCCCTTAATTAGAACTCAGGGTTGGTTGTGTAAAGTTTGATCCTAGTGGGTATAGAATTCAGATTCCCATTGTTAAGATTGGCGCAATCATTTTATAAGCAATACCTAGTGCTTTGAATTAGTATCTAACATGATAAGAGCATGTTGATATATTTAGCCTTTAGCGGCCTTGGGTAGTGTACCTTTAAGAGAACTTAAAGTGAAGCTTGTAAGGTGAAGTGTTTCATAGGGAGGAGCATAGTAGAAAAGTGATGCTGAGTTAGAAGTTAACAGTCATTTTACTAAACTTATAGTATTTCTACTATTTATTTTGGCCTAGGATACTCTTGCTTTATGCTACAAAATTTCAGAGTAAAGGCCTTGCATGGTTAAATTTATACCGTTCCCTTGTTCTATGAACTCAGATCAGTGGACTAGTATGTTTAGAACAAGTTAAAATCCCCCCAGTCGGATGTATTTCTCAGATCATTCTCGTGATTCTTTCCCTTAAATGCAACTAGAATTTCTAGCGAAGAGTGTTGGAAGAAACAAAGATCCTTTCTAAATAACTACCTAAAATTTCATACCTATATCTATTACTTCATAGTTCCATGCTTATGTTTTAGTTATGAATACTTCACTTGAGTTCTAAACTCAGTATGGATCAACCTAAAAAGCCAGAAGTTCAGTTTAGAGATCAGATGGATAATACTGGTGTCCTATCTTTACTTCAAGTCATACTCTTCTAATTGTCATGTCTGTGCCTAGTCAATTCAATTTCTTATGTGCATTCATGATGTGTGTAAATATAGTCGAGTCTTATTCCCAGCCTAAAATCAATTCATGGCAACAGTTTCTTTCTTAGTGCTCCTCTTAGTCTCATGTCACTTAGTTATTCATATATCTCAACATGCATGTATGTCTCATGAGTTCAATTCAATCTATGTTTTAGTGAAAGATTTATTTATCATGTCAGCATTCATCTTTTAAAACTCAATGTTGGGATTTCAGACCTTTCCCTATCTTTTCAGCCTAGTTAGCTTCATTCGAGGGAGATATTGTAACACCCCGAATTTCTAAACTAAGATCTGAACCATTATTTGAATGCGTATATTACCAAACTCAATGATTTCTTAGTGTGAGAGGAGCTTTGGATATGAATTAAGGTCATAACGAAGTCCTTGCTCAAAGTTAAGTTGAAAGCTTCTTTACAGATTGAGTTTTCGTGTATGATTTTACTAAGGTTAATTTTAAATGAGCATAACTCCTAATATATGACGAATTTTGTATCTCAATACAAACCAAATTAAAGATCCTTGAATCTTCTTTCCAACACCACTAACCCTTCATCCATCCAGTTCTAGATCAAAAAGTTATGGCCATTTTAGTGAAGCATTGTCAAGCTGTCAGAACCAACGACCGAACCAACAAATCGTTGGTTCTTAGGGCGACCCATCCTTTGTGCTCATCTGTAAACTAGCCAAAAAGTTTTGAAACTTAACAAAATGCCTTCCTTTCCATGAAAGGAACCAACAGCTCATTAGAAGAACTAACGAGACGTTTCTTGAGACGTCTGATGAGGTCCAGAGGACCCTCATGGACCACAACAACAACTGACCCAACCAACGATTGGTTTGAAAAACAAACGATCCATTGCTTGGTCCGTCTGTTGTCCACATAAGCTTTTCATTTACGATTTTTAAAGGGCAATCTGGACTTTTCCTATTATTTAAACCCCTAGACTATGTTGTTTAGCTATCCCAAAGGGGGAATACTTAAGCCTAACCTACTCCTAATCCCTCATTCCCCTCAAACTCATGTAAACACTCAGAGAAAAATCAAAATAGGTGATTAAAATCTCCCAAGTACGGAGAACTAGGGTTCACCATCTTCACACTTCAAGTTTAATATTTTAGCAAGGTTTTCACTTCAAGGTATGTGGGATTTTAACAAGCGTCTCCTTTCACCCTTGTGTCCCTAAATGTTTAGAGATTAAACATCACATAAGAGTTTCATGATCTTAGGGTCTGTACTAACTTCAAGATTTTAATCTAAATCAGTATATCTATGATTAGTTTATGATAACTACATATTTCCAAGTCATTTTGAGTAAATTGCACAACTTAGTATTTTACACTTGTTCCCTAGTTTAACTTTGGAGTATATTCATGTGAAATTGCTTTCATTCAGTCAACCCTAGGGTGTTATGAATGCACAATGACTTAGCATTCATGTATATTATCAATCTAGTAGTCAGTATTATCAGTTTTGTAGACCTTTAGAATGCTTTTAGATAAAGCATATTCTAAACAGTATCTTCAGATAATACATACCATCAGACTATTAGCATCTTCATGAATTAGAATATAGGGTTCAGGTCCTGCCTTGTAGATTCCTTCCAAATCCATGTCCTTATATGTTTCTTTTGATTAATTTACTCCAACCATCTAATGTCTCTCATAAATTTATAAGCCTCACAATTCAAAAATACATGATTTATATATGCATAATCATATCATAACTAGGTGCTTCAGCTCATAACAGTAGGATGCATGACATCCAGATATGTCATCAATGCTTTTGAACATTTTTTTCTCAAAAGTGAGTTTCACGATTAGCATGGTATGCGGAATGCCATCAATGATCATGTATCGATTATCTTATAAAAGCAAATTTCACTAGTAGTATAGTAGTCAGGTATCGCATCCATGATTATGGACAGTTTGACATTTAAATATGTCACTATTAGTATTCTCAGGAGCTATCAATTATATCCAGTTGGGATTAGCACTTACCATCGAGTTGGTCTAGGGTTCAGCATACCCAAGTCCCAAAACTACGTGCCGCCGTAGGTTTATTTAGCCCTTCCAGTGGGTATTCTTTCAATTTAGTGGTACCACGTCAGATCAGCCTTTATACCCTGGCAAGGTATATATGGGCTTATCAATGGGGATTACACATCAAACTCCATGTTTAGCTCACATAGTTATATGTCGGTTAATAGTATCTCCCACAGTCTCAAACTTCAGTATTTGCACGACCCTCAGTTCAGTCTAGTTTGCAGTATTTTAGTTATCTCATAATATTTAGTATTTATGATTATCCAGATGGGTCCTTGCATCTTAGTTTACATTATTATTAATTTTGATTTAATTATTCTATAATGAGCTTGTTAGTTTGTATATCACTTTATTGTTTTCAAAATATCCTTATGCTCCCACAGTTTAGACTCAGCCATTGTATGAACCCATGATTTGTCTACTCTGTTATAATATTTATTAGTTTTATGCTTATTTACTTGGTCATTGCATTAGTTTCTATTTATCAGTTCCATGTTCAATTCAGCCTCATATATTCAGCATGCTCAATTACATAGCATAGTGTATATCTCATATGCTCAGTACATTTAAAGTACTGATTGCATACTCTTTTGCTCTATATTGTGTTATAATATAGGTTCAGATGCTTAGCATCTAGCTTGCAGTTAGCATGATCTCGTATTCATCTCAATAGTACAATTTGGTGAGTCCTCATCTTTCAAGGATGAAACTTATTTCTTTATTTTAGTTATTTACCTTTTCAAATTGTTAGTGTTTGCTGGGAACTTGTCCCAGCAACTCATCTTTAGTAGAAGCTTTCAGATAGACAGACTAGTACTTTAGTTTTAGGATATTATTAGACATTTATTCTATTGATTAGTATTTGATATTTATTCAGTAGCTTCCGCATTCAGTATCTTATTTCTATTTATTTTCAGTACTCTTAGTGTCATGCCAGGCCATGGCTTAGCTTGGCTTCACTTGTGGATCTAAGTACCATGTTACGACTAGGGTATAGTCTCTATTCGTGACAAACTTGGTATTAGAGCATCAGGTTTAAAGTGTCCTAGGGTGTTTGAAAGCCGCGTTAAGTAGAGTCTTTTTCATAGATGTGAAGCGCACCATATTTTTTAGGAAAAGGCTGCGAAATGTTTTAGGAAAGTCTCACTTTCTTCATGTTCATATTGTGAGATGGATTTTAACTTTATTAATCCTTCTAAGTCATGCCTTACGTATTTTAAAATATGCCTCCTCAAAAAGAGATTGGTCATAAAAGCAATCAGAATGGTAACCCTTCCGTACCAGTCAATAAGTCTGCAAGTGTTATTATTTCTATTGTCGAGTTTCATGATGCCATCCAACTGTTGGCTCAAGTTATAACTACTCTATTTAGTCAGGAGGTAGAAGTCCCTGCAAATCCTATTGGTAAGAAGAGAAGAAGGGTGAGAATCATCAGAAGATCGCTAGTGGGAGCCGATCTTCTTTTCCATAAAGGTCATCAGGGCCAGCACTCTCATCAGTTTGTACTTCATCTCTGGCACCCATGGCTCGTTATGATCATAAAAGGGGAGCATCTAGCGCTCGTCCTCAGAAAAATATTGAAAAGGGAAATTTCTAACCCACTTACAACAAGTATGGCAAGAGCCACATAATGGAGTGTTTGGCAGGCCGTGAAGGTTGTTTTAAATGTGGTAAATCGAAACTCGAGTTGAGAGAGTGTCTGGTAGCTTCATCGAGGAGTAGGAAGGTTCACCACCAAGCTCAGTCCACTTTTTCAACAATCTCTCCAGGTTGGCAAAATCAGCAGGGTGACAAATACCATAAGTAAAAACTATGTCCTTCTTAACCTCGCAATTAGAACACCATTAGTTTGTTATCCTCTTATTAAACCACATGACCTCTCATTTCCAACACTATTCTGTACACACATGCTAACGAACTTATTTCTGCTCAACCAGTCATAACCTGTAGAGGACCATCTAAGTCCATGTATTATACCGGCGTGGTACCCGATCCTCCATAAATAAGTAATATCAATATCCATATATGTACCGACGTGGCACCCGATCCTCCATAACCATACTATGCGCATTTTATCAAATTCACACTATCTCTCAGGATACAACACGGTGTACTAAATTTACATGTACACTTATAATCATAAGGCAATTCGATCAAATTTGATTTTCAAAAATTATTCATAGAAGTGCCAATAATCCCAAATATCATCAAATTCAAGTATGTTTGAAGACCAATCAACAAGCATCAAATTTTGGAGCATACACATAATTAAATTGAGTCTAAACTCCAATTAAACCATAACCTACCTCAACTGATAAATCTGAATATAGCTAGTCCTGAAGCGCCTTGCCCTTTCTCAAAGTTTTAAAACGTTCAAAATCTGTTCCAATATATAATCCCCATAAGAGTATGAACTAGTACGTCAAATTTGAGCTAAAAGGGGTCATTATTCAACCCCCAAATTAAGAATTCTTACTCTAAGAACGCTAGACTAAAACCTAAATTTGTCAAAATAGTGGTAAATACTATATGCAAAATCTTTCATTGTAAATTGGACAAGGAAACAATGGCTGCAATACAATTCGAATACAGAGAAATTCATTTCCATAAACTTTGCCAAAAACTTATTTTATTATAGTTTCTCAATGATTAGATCATCGGTATGTTATTATTTTCTCACAATTTCTTTTAGAAGTGTGAGGGTTAAGAACCTCACTAATACCAAATAAATAGAAATTAACTACCTTCACTCATCCCATCATCAATGCCTAATGGTTGCTTCTCCTATCATTTGTTCATCATTACCCCATGATTGATTCAATTATTATTTTTTAACCTAAATTTAGAGGCACGTTCTACCATGCAAAATCGATTCACTGGAATATATAATTCCATCACACCTAATAATTAGCCTATTACCGTATATATATAAACTAACAACAATCTGATCTGAGGCTAGACCGAGAGAGATCTTCTTCAAAGTTGCAGATGGAAAAATTGTGTTGCTAACTGCTTGTTTCAACGTCCTAGTTGGAAACCTCACTATTATTCTTTAACGTGGTAAACTCTTCTCACTTAAATTTATTATTATTATTTGTTAAATGGGTAATATGAAATTAAAAATATAAATTTTTCCATTAACCACTAACTAAATTAATTTTCTAAACTACCCAAAACTTTAAATAGATCCTCGAAATTTGTTCGGAACCCTGTGGAAGCAAACCAAATATGTAAATTGACTAAAAAGGACATTCCGAACCTATTGGAAATATTAAAACACCAATTTGAGATCGTCTTGACCAAAGGTTGACCGTGATCAAGATTAACTTTATTAAAACTCAAGAACTCAACTGATTACTTAAATCACTTTCGAACACCTCAAGAATTGGTACTAACCATCCCGGTAAGTCATAAATCATGTATACAAACTATGGGAAGAGCTAAAATGTGAAAGACAAGAAAAATTTACAAAACAACTTGGAGGGTCGTTACAATTAATGTGATAAGGTAACCGCTAAAAAAAGGTACTTATAAATTTAAGATTGATGACACCACCTTCCAATATCAAAGAATAGGATAAATAATGTAATGACCCTCCAGGTCATTTTCTCAATTTCCATGCATTTTTGGAATTTCAATTCTTCCCACAGTGGCTATAGGTCATTTATGACTTGCCGAAACTGTCAGTTCAGTTATCGGACATTTCGTTTGGGTTTTAGGCTCAATTCCCTGTTTTAGAGCCTTTATTGTTAAGAAATTGGACTCAGACCAAAATTCCTAGTAAACAAACTTTTATGAAAATTCCAATAGCTCTATCAGGTCTGGAATGTTGATTTTAGGCTAGGGGGACCCTTCGTCCGGATCCAGGGACTTTTGGGCTTATTTTGGGCTATTTGTCAGAAGTTGGTCAAATCGGCATATTTAGGGACTCACTTTGTTGAAACGATCTCCGTTGGGAATTCCATCGATTTTTTTGAGTTCACATTGCCATTTTCAATGTAGTAGCATTATTCTTTTGCGTCCATGAGACTCCAGATAGGCCCGGAGCACCCAAACAAAAGTTTGGGCAAGTGCTGGTTTCTGGTGCGGTTCTTTGGTGACCACCTTGGCGCCTAGGGGAGGCTGCCTTAGAGACCAAGAGTGGAGCCTTGGTGATGGAATACTGGCATATATGTGGGCCACCTGGAAGACTCCCTTGGCGCCTGGGTGAAGTCGCTCTAATCTCGTAAGTTCTGAGCTCCTTTTCTCTTAAATTCTCCATTTTTGATTCATGATTTCTCTAACTTTGGGGGTTGTTTTGGCATAGCTATTAGGCGCTGTTTGTGGCCAAATTTTGGGCATAAGTTCCTTGGGTAAGGAGGGACCTAATGATGGGTCCTATTTTAGGATTCTATACGTGGGTCCCACAAGCCCATTTTAAATCCAAATTTTAACCCAGAGTATTATATAGCAATATGGGTCTCGTTTTACTCCTATTAATGTGTATATTATATTTTAATAGTGTGACATCGTTTTAGGATCGTGGATCAAAGATAAGTGATTTGTGGATGATTCAAGAATGTGGTTTGGCTACGAGGTTGGCTTTGGTCTACTTTTCTCTATGAGATTGTGTATAGCATAGATTGCATACTAGGTAGGGATTATAGGATTTGATTATGACTATTATATCATGACTTAGTCTATTTACGGAACTTGGGATAGAAATGTGATTCGTACCCTAGCCTAGGATACCCGTTATGGCCCTAGAACCATATTATCCTATATTATAGGCATGTTAACCATAGATTGATGTTAATGATCCTTTAGTATAAGACTCACTATATTACTTAGAAAATTGGATAGTAGTTCCCCGAATTTTGGTGATATTATTATACTAGTTATGTACTGTTGGGCTCGAGGTCGTGGTTACGATACCAGTTGGACTCCAGGTGAGTATTTTACCCTTAAAGAGGGCTTGATACTAGTTTATAGACGCTTATGGTTGTATTGTTTAGATACTGGTGAGGGCATGCATACTTTTAGGCGCATTCATGCTCACTTAGTGGTACGATTCAAACCAAAACCTTGATTTTACTATTGTTTTCCAAAAAGGGATTTATTCCCACTTATCTCTTTTAAAACGAATTCTTTTACAATGAGAATCCTACCATATTATTTAATGAAATATGAGCTTTGGAACTAAAAATATTATTTTGGAAATTAGATTGAGGTTGATTTCGATCCATTATAAATCCACTCTTTTACCACTACTACTTACTTCAATCGAGAGAGATTCTGACCCTTTCTACGCTATTATGTCGATTTAGTCTCAAACTTGATCTCAGGAAATGGATATATAGACTTACACACTTTTAATCATGGTTCGAGTTCGTGCACTTATTATACTTATATATATATCCGGTACTGGATGGAGTAGATGGATTATGATGATTATAGAAAGTCCTGGTTCGTGACCAGGCAGTCTATACGGATATCTCGAGTTCCCTAGGGACCCTTTCATCTATGAACCACAGTGACGGAGAGGGATGTTCATTATTGTTCCTGCCTTTGCCAGCAACTATATTGGAGGAGGTGTATACACTTGGTACATTATGGCACTCAGATTAGGTATGGTACTATTAGTTTATGTTTCATCTATATGCATTGCCTATCACCAGTATAATTGTTTGGTACGTATATCTATCGGCCTTATGGGGGGTTGTATAGGTATAAGCTATGATTGTTATTTGTTGAGTGATTGCTTGAACCTTCTGGGCTTATGAAGGCACAGTTAGGTTATTGTTTATCTGAACTAGCCTGTCACTTTATTGTTGGTTATTATGGTTAGTTCGTGGCAGGATGATTATGGACTAGTACCCGAGATTGTCGGTAGATTTTTTATTTCCCTTTTTTCTATTACGGTAAGGTGCATTATTGTTAAGTTACCTCATGATTAGTCACCCTTTGGTTAGAGGCTTTGATCCTGCTAGTATTAGTTCCCTTACTTGGCTATGATTCCTTGAGATGTTAGGTTCGCACCCTCAGGATGTTACCTTTGAGTTTAGTCCTATATATGTATATATATAGAGAGAGAGAGTATTACCATGTATCCCTCTCTTTTTTGGTCTATTCATATTGTATATGTATTCTTTGGCCTTGTATACTACTATATATCCTTGTTTCACTCTTCATTGGTATATTGGCTAGTGATGTATGGTATTGCACTTTAGATCTTGAATACTGTTAGAATAGGATAGTTTATCCTTATGAACCAATTAGCATTATTATACTTAGTTTCTTAGATAGTTGCCTGTAGTTATATTTCTACTTTACCTGTTCTTTATGCTTGCATTATATTTGGAGATCAGTCAGTTGATGCGTACTGAGTACCATGTCTTTTGTACTCATACTACACTTCTGCAGCCTGCAGATCATAGTACGAGTTCTCATCATTGACATATGCATCGTGTAGAGCATCTTTGGACCAAAGATTTAAGGTGAGCTCCTGACGTTCGGAGTATTCCTGTTCTCCCTCATATTGCTAGTTTGATCTTTATTTTACATTTCAGAGATGTCTTGTACTTGTATTTATTCTTTATTTCACTTTGTACTTCTGTTGCAATAAAAGCTCTTTTACTGACTTCACCAGGTCTTGGGGTTGGTTTATATAGTAGTCTCTTTACCATATTCATTCCACTGCTTTTTTTATTTCTCTTGATAGTCCATTACTAAATGTTCTGGATTATGGGTTGGCTTACCTAGTGGTGGGTTATAGTAGGTATCCTATCTTTGGGAGGCTATAGGGCATTCTTAGGAAATTCTATTCTTGACTTTTTGTCATGTGTCTGTACATATCTGAACCTCTAAGTGCTTCTTTGACTCCACTCTATCCCATATGGATAGCACGAGGTATTCTATAGATACGGACCGGACATTCACGCGTGTTTCCAGAGTTTTTGCTTATCATCAAACTGAGAAGCATGAGATTGATATAGAGGATCTTCACCAGAAGGTCTGGGGCCAGCCCAGGTTGCAACAGAGTTGTGACTACCTCAGCTTTTTAAGATTCTGTATTAGGGATTTTGAGTCTTTTCATGGGTACGTCATAGGCAGTGGTGGTTCCCGATATATCGAGTGGTTCTAATGCTAGAGTTGGGTTGGTTGGTATTTAGTAGGAATCTTTCTCTATTTTAGAGTATGGTGTTGGGTTTCTCGAGTGGGCCAGAAATACTCCTATATTATTTACTACAGAGCATGAGATGGTGTGTAGATTTATCAGAGGATTGACCTTACCACTTCACTTGGTGATGAAGCATTTCATAGCAGCTGGATCCTCTTTTACTCAGGTTGTTGGTCATGTAGGATCCACAGAGAGAGCATGTCTTGAGACATATAGAGGTGGCGATAAGAGGCCATATTCGTAGTACAGTGTTTGTGGTATTCCGTCTAGAGGTAGGGATTCTCCTAATAAAGGTCAGCCTCACTTGTCGACTATTCAGCCCATTTGGGTAGCACCTCAGAGTATAGGTTGCTCTCAAATCAGTCATGGTGGTCATAGTGGGCATATTTTTTGTCAGACATCATGGAGTATTTAGTCTAGTTTGTCAGTCCATGGCTGCAGTTCTGGGTCAGCAGGTGTAGTGCATCAGAGAGTTCTAGGAGTGAATTTTGACTGTGGTAAGATTGGTCATTGGTCTAGGGAGTACCCCAAGCGTTAGTTGGTCAGCCAGTTAGGTTCAGCTTATGTTTCTCGTTAGGTTAGAGCTTTAGGGGTTTGTTATTACTGTAGAGAGACAGGTCACTGGTCCAGAAAGTGTCCCAGACATGGGATTATTAGTCATTTAGCTCATCCAGATCAGCCTCATAGAGATGTGGCACCTTCAGTTAGAGGTAGTGCACTAGTGGCTCAGTTGGTAATTCAGATGCTCAGTCCGGGTTTGGACATGCTTAGATTCATACTCTTTTAGGCACATCAGGACTATGACTTTGGACTCCATCGATATAGGCGTGATTCGATTTACTATATGCCTTGGTATTTTTATATTAGTTGTTGTATGCCTTGGTGCAGATTTCATGCATATGAGACTATCCTCTTAGATGATTTATTTTAGTAGTGGATTGAGTGGATCAGTATTGTAATTTCCTAGGGATGTAGTACTTGGGTTAAAGTCCCATTTCCCTTTGGAAGTTTGGCCTTGTTGTGTTCGTAGAATGGTAATGGTTGTTGTTTTCATTTTTGGTGCCATCGTCACTTTATATTGGTGTTACTATTGTTGTTGTTATTATTTTCATTGTTTTGATGTCGATCAATTTCTACTTGATAGATGGCTAGACTAGCTTTATCTAGTTAGAATCCCTTCCTTACAATTCTTATTCGTTAGCTTAGACGGCTAACTCAATTTGTTGGCTTTCTATCTTTTGTGAGGCAAGGTTGGTTGTTTTCCTTATCTATTGGCAAGGTTAGATCGATTGTTGAGTGGGTTGTGAAAGTGGAGGTAGATTGGTCTTCCATGGTTTTGTTATAGTTCTAGAGTTGGGAACTCGGTTCTATCGCCTGTTTATGATATTGAAAAGCCTAAGGCTTGCTTTTTTGGTCTGTTGAGATTTTAGCATTGGCTATCCATTTCTATAGTCATTCCTGAGGTTGATAAATTTGAGATTTGTTCTTTTGATTTGGATAGTTCATCGCCCGATAGTAGTTTTGATGTTGAATTCAAAAGGTCTAAGCCTTGCCTTTCTAGTTTGTTAGGTTCGTCGGCTAGTGATAGTTTTGAGTTGGTATTGGTGTTGAGTTGGATACTCCATTCTTGCTATGATATGATTCATGACCTAGTCGAGTTAAAGTTGGTATAAAATGGGTGATTTTAGGAAATTCTCATTTTTGGCAGTTGTTCGGCCTAATATGACTTCGTAGAGTGCTTCCTCTTAGTGATATGTACTTATGAGTATTTGCTGCCATTATTAAGTGCTGATTTAACCAAATTTAGGCTAAGGTTGTATTTCTCTGAGCTTCTTGAGTTTTGGATATCATTAGTACTATTCGCAGCCTTGGTGAGTTCTTGGCTATGGCTTGATGCATTATGCCCTTCAACAGATGTGGAGTTGATTACTTGCATCTTCAACCAGTGGTTTTCCTCCGTTGTGATTATGTTCTTCGGCGACATTTCAGTTCTAGTTCTTGTGGGAACCATTGGGGAATATGATTGATTTATGATGGTGAGATTGGTTTGAGTATTTGATCATAATGAAGGCTTGTGGGCTTCAGTTTTAGATTTTGATGCCTTGGAATGGCGGCTTGAAGGTTTTGATAGATTTTGGAATTTGGATGCTTAGTCATCAACAGGATTGATTTGGACAGTTGAGATCGAACGGTTCAGCTTCGGTGTTGAGATCTCAGCTATGGGCTGTAGAGCTTGGTTGTAATTTCTAGTTTGAAATTTGTCTCAGCTGACACTTCATCTATAGGCCTACTAACCCACTCTTTACGGACCAGTTTGGTTCTCTTCAGTCCAGTTAGACTGTGCTTGATAGATGCTCGGAAGATGGTCATGGTTCGTTGGCACACGGTAGTGGCTTTTACTGCTTTTGGCTTGGATTCTCAATTGTAGTCAGAATTCTGAATGTCTACTCAGTTGAAGGAGTGTGTATAAGTTGGGCTTAGCATGGTTTGACCCACAGTTGGTGGGGTATTCTGGAGCAGATGGTTTAGTTTTGTAGGTTTGTGCTTCGAACTCCTGACTATTGGTTTCAAGCTTAATCCGGACCAGTTGTAGCATTGACTAGAGATTGTAGGCTTTGATTGTCTCCATTTGTGTTTCCAGGTAGCACCTTATGGGCTTATTCTTATGCTCTCCATTATGGATTTTCAGCAGATCAGCTTTAGTCCTTCGAGGACAATGTGATGGGTGTGCACTGACAGGACTCGGATGATATTTTGGGTGGTTCAGAGTAGATAGCAGGTTTGGAAAGGCAAAAGAAAGTTAGATTTGGAAATTGGAATTGGTTGCATAATTCATGCCTTGAATTGCCTTTAGCTTGCTTGAGTTTTCGCTTGGTTGTGTTTGTACCAGTGTGTTGTGGTTTGGATTTGCGTGCATCAATCATTTTCGATTTAGTTGGAGGCCAGTTGGTTGTTGAGGATAATTTTTGGCTTTTTGGAAAGTGAAGTAAGGAAATTGGTTGAAAAATGGATACCTACAGCAAAATCCCTTGGAAGCATTGTTTCTGCTTAGAGGCTATCTAGGGAGACATGCTTAGGGCATGCAGGTCCAGTACATCATCCTCTCGAGATTTCAGTCTCTTTCTATCCATTGACTTTCGTGGATGAAAGTCCTTTTAGTAGTGGATATTGTAATGACCCTCCAGGTCATTTTCTTGATTTTTGCATGTTTTTGGCATTTTGAGTCTTCCCACAGCGGCTACAGTCATTTATGACTTGCCAAAATTATCGGTTCGATTATCGGATAGTTCGTTTGGATTTTAGGCTCATTTCCCTATTTTGGAGCTTTTGTTGTTAAGGAATTGGTCTCGGACCAAAACTCCTAGTAAAAAAACTCGAATGAAAATTTTGACAGCTCTAGCAGCTCCAAAATGTTGATTTTAATCTAGGGGCACCCTTGGTCTGGGTCCCGGGACTTCCGAGCTTATTTTGGGCTATTGGTCGGAAGTTGGTCAAATCAGCATATTGGATTTTAGGCACTCACTTTGTCGAAATGATCTTCGTTTGGAATTCCGTCAATTTTGTTAAGTCCAAAACGTCATTTTTAATGTTGTAGCATTATTCATTTGAGAACACGAGACTCTGGATGGGCTGGAGCACCTAAACGAATGTTTGGCCAAGTACTGGCTTCTGGTGCATCGCCTTGGCGACCAAGAGTGTCGCCTTGGCGATGACATACTGGCATATGCATGGGCTACCTGGGCGAAGATGCCTGAGCGACCAAAGGGTCGCCTAGGCGATGGCGCCTTGGAGACCAAATGGTCGCCTAGGCGACCAAGCTGATGCCTTTAAAGGCTTTCTTCCCCTCGACCATAACTCATTTCTCTCCATTTTCAAACCTTCATAAACACCCTCTTAGCCCCAAAATTATCTATGGATCTCTAGTTTTAGGTCGGGGTGCATTACGGGGAAGTCAAGGCAATCTTCACCTCTAATCTCGTAAGTTTCGAGCTCTTTTTCTCTTAAATTCTCCATTTTTGATACTTTATTTCTCCAACTGTGGGAGCTTTTTTTGCATAGTTATTGGGGTCGGTTTGCTCCCAAATTTTGGGCACAGATTCCTTAGGACATGAGGGACCTAATGACGGATCCAATTTTAGGAATCTATATGTAGGCCCCACAAGCCCATTTTAAATCCAAATTTTGACCCAGAGTATTATATAGCAATATGGGTCTCATTTTACTCCTATTAATATGTAGATTATGATTTTGATAGTATGACATCATTTTGGGATCATGGATCAAAGACGAGCGATTTGTGAATGATTTAAGAATGCGGTTCGGCTACGAGGTAGGCTTCAATCTACTTTTATCTACGAGATTGTGTATTGTATAGATTGCATGCTATGTAGGGATTAAAGGATCGGATTGTGACTATTATATCATGACTTAGTCTATTTAGGGAACTTGGGATAGAAACATGATTTGAACCCTAGCCTATGATACCCGTTATGGCCCTAGAACCATATTAACCTTGATCATAGGCATGTTAACCATAGAGTGATGTTAATGATCCTTTAGTATAAGACTCACCATATTACTTAGCGAATTGGATAGTAGTTCCCCAAATTTTGGTAATATTATTATACTAGTTATGTATTATTGGGCTAGAAGTCGTGGTTACAATACCAGCTGGACTCCAGGTGAGTATTTTACCCTTAAAGAGGGCATGATTCTAGTTTATATGCGCTTCTGGTTGTATTGGTTGGATACTGGTGATGGCATGCATACTTTTAGGCGCATTCATGCTCACATAGTGGTACGATTTCAACCAAAACCTTGATTTTACTATTGTTTTCCAAAAGATATTTATTCCCATTTTTCACTTTTTCAACGGATTCTTTTACAATGGAAATCGTACCACCTAATTTAATGATTTATAAGCTTTGGAACTAAAAATATTTTTTTGGAAATTAGACTGAGGATGATTTTGATCCATTATAAATCCACTCTTTTACCACTACTACTTACTTCGATCGAAAGAGATTCTGACTCTTTCCACGCTATTATGTCAATTTAGTCCCAAACTTGATCTCGGGCAATGGACTTACAAACTTACTCTCTTAAGTCACGGTTCGAATCCGTGCACTTATTATACTTATATAACTCTCCAGTATTGGATGGAGTAGATTGATTATGATGATTATTGAAAGTCCTAGTTTGGGACCAGGCAGTGTATACAGATATCTCGAGTTCCCTAGGGACCTTTTCATTCGTGAGCCACAGTGACAGAGAGGGATGTTCCTTGTTGGTCCTGCCTTTGCTAGCTACTGAGCTGGAAGAGGTGTATACACTTGGTATGTTATGGCACTCAGATTGGGTATGGTACTATTGGTTTATGTTGCATCCATTCATCCATATACATTGCCTATCACCAGTATGATTGTTTGGTGCTTATATATATGGCATTATGGAGGGTTGTATAGGTATAAGCTATGATTGTTGTCTACTGAGTATTTGCTTGAACCTTTCTAGCTTATGGGGGCCCAGTTAGGTTATTGTTTATCTGAACTTGCCGGTTACTTTGTGGTTGGTTATTATGGTTAGTTCATGGCAGGATGATTATGGACTAGTACCCGAGATTGTCGTTACATTTCTGATTTCCCTTTTTCTATTATGGTAAGGTACATTCTTGTTAAGGTACCTCATGATTAGTCACCCTTGGGTTAGAGGCTTTGATTATGCGAGTATTAGCTTCTTTACTTGGCCATGATTCCTTGAGATGCTAGGTTGGCACCCTCAGGATATTATCTTTGAGTTTAGTTCTATATATGTAGATATATATATATATATATATATATATATATAGTATTATCGTGTATCCCTCTCTTTTTTGGTCTATTCATATTGTATATGTATTTTTTGGCCTTGTATACTACTATATATACTTCTTTCACTCTTCATTGGTATATTGGCTAGTGATGTACGGTATTGTACTTTAGTTCTTGAATACTGTTAGAATAGGATAGTTTATCCTTATCGACCTATTAGCATTATGTAAAACCCCGTACCTTCCCAACCCTACTTGATGATGATGAATAATGTATACTTAGGTGTTGAGATGCCATGAGTATGTGTTTTATAGTGTCATTGGTGAAACATTTGATATCGGACCTCACATGTGCGATTCGACCGTCGTAGGAGGTGTTTTGTGATTTTGTAGAGCATTTGGGTAATACCCCGTACACATTCTAACCTCATTTGGTGATTTGAAGTCATGTTTACTTGATGATTAAGGTCACTAAGTAAGTATTTTATAGTGTTTTGATAAGGTATTGGACGATACGCAAGTGTTGGATAAACGGCTGAAAAATTCAGCAAAGCATAAAAACTTGCGCCACTACCCTGTTTCAGGGGGTGTGGAGCAAGCCACTGATTCAGAGGGCAAGGAAAACTTGCGCCACTGCCTTGCTTTGCAGCAGTGGCGCAAGGCACAAATATTTTCCTTTCCGGGCTCGTTTCGCAACGCAATTCTACGACGATTCTTAGATGGTTTCTTTTGGTTCTTGGGAGTTCTTTGAGTGTTGTTAAAGCTTCAAATACCTCAATACACTCCTATATACTTATACATGATCAAACCATGAAACACAAGTAATTATCAAAAATGTGCAAGGAAGCCATGGACGACTAGAATTCCTAGTTTTGCGATCGAGACGACGAATGAGAATCTCGTAACAGAATATTGTTGTGACATTATGGAATTATTTGAACATGAGATATATGATGGATTATGCATGAAAAATTGATGGGCTAAGTTGAGATGTGTTATTGGGCCCAATTTGAGGCCCAAAATGGACTAAAATACATGGGCCCAAAGGAAAATGATCCATTCCTCCAATATTGACCAAGTAAAACTTGTATTAAATGCCAAGAATTGGCTAAGGACAACATGACAGGCCTATATAAAGGGGCAAATCAGATTTTATTCACAAAATCTCTCATGCCTCTTTAGATATTTTCCCAAATATTTCTCTCAAACCCTAAGAACCCTAAAGCACTTCTTGGGGCAAGATCACTCATTTGCAAGCTTGGGTAAGTAATTATGCTTATGGATTCATATATTATATGCATGGGAGAGCACGTAGATCATGATGGTTATGCCTAAAAGTGTAAGTGGTGCACTTTCGTGTTTTGGTAAAGATGTGTCATTTTTGTGAATTAAACTTTAAAGGTGACTTGATGTCTTGATGAAAGTGAATGGTAAGGACAAAATATGAACATGTATGGTGTGATTTTGTTATTAAACTTGTTATTTTTCTAAAAGTGTAAATTGTGGGATTTTGGCCGATATGTGCTATAAGGTGTATTAAGGTAATTTGATGGATCATTTGTGATGTGATATGGATAAGAAAGTATAAAGGAGAAGTGTTGTGGTGAAATGAATTGATTCTCATGTATTGGTCAATGTATGGAATATTGGGGGATTTTTGGAATAATAATTTCATCAATGGTTTTGTCAAGGGGAAATGGCATGTTTAAAAGCAAACATGTAACTCATTGATATTATATGCATTTGTAAAGTAATTGATGGTATAATTATGATTTTGTGATGGTGGAGAGTGGAAGGTATGAACTGGGGGTGAAATATGGTCAATGTTGGGCATGTTGTGGTATTAGTGATATGACCATGCCGTAAATGGTATTGTAGAGAAAGAAATAACATGTTAAAGCCAAACATGTGACTTATTGTTATTGTATGCATTTATAAGGTAGTTGGTGGTTAATATTGGTTCCATTATGTACTTGTGATGTAGAGTGAAACGTAAAGAAGGAGCGGACTTGTTGCGCTCACATATTTGATTGTGTACTTACATTGGGAAGATAAGGTATGTAAGGTTACTCTTTTTGTATCCTTCTACAAGATATTGTTCTTATTGACATTGGGCTTGTTTCAATTCTGAGAGGCTTGAAGTATATCAATTCAGGGTGACGTATATTGTTATTCATATGTGCCCTATTTTTAGATAAATTATGATTCACTTATCTCTTATTCATTGATTAAAGTTCCAAAGATGTCATGACGTTGGAATTCTTAAAAGAACTATCCCAAAGAGAGAAATGAGGTAAAGAGAGCTTGTTTAGTTTGAATAGCATTATTCCGATCATGTCTTGTTCCAAAGTCCTATAGTATTATGATTATCCTTGTGCCAATTGTTCATAAGTAAGAGTACCAATCTCATAAGAGTACTAAGAGAGGTGATGTGCAAATTAGTATAATTATTCCTCATAAGTGAAATTGTCAATCTCATGAGGTAAAGGAGTAAAGTGAGATGTGCATATAAGTGCGTGCTTAGTTAAGGTGTTAATCTCATGAAGTATAAGAGTAAGGTAAAGCATAGTGGTGTGTTTCAATTAGTGTCATGATCCAAAGTTCCAATAGAAGTTATACATATGTCTCTTATGCATTGACTATTGTTCCAATGGTTCCAAGATGTTGTGTTCAAATAATGTTATGGCAAGTGAATATACCAATCTCTCACAAGTGAATATACCAATATCTCACAAGTAAATGAATCAATCTCTCACAAGTAAATGTACCAATCTCTCAAAAGTAATGAGAAAGTAATGTGCAAGTTAATGTATCTATCCCTTACAAGTAGAGATATCAATCTTACAAGAGTAAAGATGTGAAGTAATGTATATTTATGTTTCAAGTTTCAAGAATGTTTCTATCATCAAAGTACCTCTCATGGTATGAAAGAAAGAGAAATGAAGTAGAGAATAATATAAGTAAAGAAAGCAATGTTATGTAATGTTAACCCTACCCACGGAGTAGATGTATGTTATTAACCCACCATAGCGTGGATGTATGTTAGCCTACCCATGGAGTAGATGTATGTCATTGCCCACCAAAGAGTGGATGTATGTTATTGCCCACCAAAGAGTGGATGTATGTTATTACCCACCAAAGAGTGGATGTATGTCATTGCCCACCGAAAGAGTGGATGTATGTCATTGCCCACCATAGAGTGGATGTATGTTAACCCACCGAAAGTGTGGATGTATGTTGAATGACTAATAACAATGATAATGAGCGTTAACCAAAGGGGGAATCCATTGAACAAAGGTATCATATGAATGATAAGGCTATGATTGAGAGATCAAAAAAAGTGATAATATTAAAAGAAAGGTACATGGTTCCACGTATAGAGCTTTCTCCTATAATTATTTCCATTAAAGTTCTTATGTATTAATGCAGTTTTCTTTATGGCCTTGCATACTCAGTACATTCTTCGTACTGACCCCTCTTGGGGACTTACCTTACATGTTGCAGGTGCAGGCACTAGTAGGTTGGATCATGACAAATTGATATCAAAGCCTAGGTTTGTTGGTGTTGTTGGTACAAAAGCTAAGTGCCTAGTAGAGTCTTGCGGATCAATACAGAGACGTTTGTATCCTATCTTTGGGAGGCTGTAGGGCATTTTTAGAAAATTCTATTCTTGACTCCTTGTCGTGTGTCCCTACTTATAATAACCTCTAAGTGCTTCTTTGACTCCACTCTATCCCATATGGATAGCATGAGGTATTCGATAGATAAGGACGGGACCTTCGCGCATGTTTCCAGAGTTTTAGCCCAGCATCAGACTAAGAAGTATGAGATTGATATAGAGGATCTTCAGCATCATCCAGAAGGTCTAGGGCCGGCCCAGTTGTGACCACCTCAGCTTTTCAGGATTTTGTGTAAGGGATTTTGAGTCTTTTCATAGGTACATCACAGGCAGTGGTGGTTCCCAATATATCAAGTGGTTCTCTTGCCAGAGTTAGGTTGGTTGGTATTCTGTAGGGATCTTTCTCAATTTCAGAGTATGAGATTGGGTTTCTCGAGTGGGCCAGACATACTCCTATGTTATTTCCTACAGAACATGAGATCGTGTGTAGATTTATCAGAGGATTAACCTTACCACTTCGCTTAGTGATGGAGCATTTGATAGCAGTTGGATCCTCTTTCTCTCAGGTTGTCGATCATGCGATGGCCACAGAGAGAGCATGTATTGAGACATATGGAGGTGGTAGTAAGAGGCCATGTCCGCAGTATAGTGTTAGTGGTATTTTGTCTGGAGGTCGGGATTCTCCCAACAGAGGTCAGCCTCACTTATAGACTATCCGGTCAGTTTGGGTCGTACCTCAAAGTATTGGTGGCTCTCAGATCAGTCATGGTGGTCATAGTGGACATAGTTCTGATCAAACATAATGGGGTATTTATTCTAATTTGTTAGGTCGTGGCGACCGTTCTAGGTCAGTAGGTGTAGTGCATCAGAGAGTTCTAGGGGCGTGTTATGATTATAGTAAGATTGGTCATTGGACTAGGGAGTGCCCCAAGCATTAGTTGGTCAGCTAGTTAGGTTCAGCTTGTGTTTCTTGTCAGGTTAGAGCTTCAGGGGTTTGTTATTACTGCAGAGGACCGATCACTGGTCCAGAGAGTGTCCTTGACATGGGATTATTAGTCATTCAGCCCATCCAAATCAGTCCCATAGAGATGTGGCACCTTCAGTTAGAGGTAGTGCACTAGTGACTCAGTTGGTAATTCAAAAACTCAGTTCGAGTTTGGACATAGTTAGATTCGCACTCCTTCGGGCACGTTAGGACTATGAATTTGAACTCCATCGATATAGGTGAGATTCGACTTACTATCCTTTACTTTTATTTGAGTTGAATCAGGGTTTTCATACCCATCGATGATTATATGCCTTGGTATTTTATATTCGTTGTTGTATGCCTTGGTGCAGATTTTATGCATATATGACTACCCCTTTAGATGATTTCTTTTAGTAGTGGATTAAGTGGATCTGTATTGTAATTTCCTAGGGGTGTAGCACTTGGGTTAAAGTCTCATTTCCCTTTGGCAGTTTGGCCTTGTTATGGTCGTAGAGTGGTAATGGGTTTTTTTTTCATATTTACTGCCATCGGCACTTTATACTGGTGTTGCTATTGTTGTTGGTATTATTTTCATTGTTTTGACATTGATCTATTTCTACTTGACAATGGCTAGACTAGCGTTATCTAGTTAGAAATCCTTCCTTGTAATTCTTATTTGTTAGCTTAGATAGCTAACTCGGTTGGTTGGTTTTCTCTCTTTTTGAGGCAAGGTTGGTTGTTTTCCTTCTCTATTGGCAAGGCTAGATCAATTGTTGAGTGGGTTGTGAAAGTGGAGGTAGATTTGCCTTCCATGGATTTGTTGTGGTTCTAGAGTTGGAAACTCGGTTTTATCGCCTGTTTATAATATTGAAAAGCCTAAGGCTTATTTTTCTGGTCTGTTGAGATTCTAGCATTGGCTATCCATTTCTATAGTCATTCCTGAGGTTGATAAATTTGAGATTTGTTCCTCCTATTTGGATAGTTCATCGTTCGGTAGTAGTCTTGATGTATATGTCGAAAGGTCTAAGGCTTGCCTTTCTGGTTTGTTGGGTTCATCTGTTGGTGATAGTTTTGATCTTGGTACTGGTGTTGAGTTGGATACTCCATTCTTGCTATGATGTGGTTCATGATCCAGCCGAGTTAAAGTTGGTATAAAATGGGTGATTTCAAGAAATTCTTATTTTCGGCAGTTGTTTGGCCTAATATAACTTCGTGGAGTGCTTCTTTTTGGTGATATGTACTTATGAATATTTGTTACCATTATTGAGTGTTGATTTGACAAAATACAGGCAAAGGTTGTATTTCTCCGAGTTGCTCGAGTTTTGGCTATCATTAGTACTATTCACAGCCTTAGGGAGTTCTTGGTTATGCCTTGATGCATTATGCCCTTCAACAGATGTGGAGTTGATTACTTGCATCTTCAACCAGTGGTTTTCCTCCGTTGTGATTATGTTCTTCGGCGACATTTCAGTTCTAGTTCTTGTGGGAACCATTGGGGAATATGATTGATTTATGATGGTGAGATTGGTTTGAGTATTTGATCATAATGAAGGCTTGTGGGCTTCAGCTTTAGATTTTGATGCCTTGGAATGGCGGCTTGAAGGTTTTGATAGATTTTGGAATTTGGATGCTTAGTCATCAACAGGATTGATTTGGACAGTTGAGATCGAACGGTTCAGCTTCGGTGTTGAGATCTCAGCTATAGGTTATAGAGCTTGGTGGCAATTTCCATTTTGAAATTTAGCTCAGCTAACACTTTATCTATAGGCCTACTAACCCACTCTTTACGTACCAGTTTCGTTCTCTTCAGTCCAGTTAGAATGTGTTTGATAGATTCTCGAAAGATGGTCTGTTGGCACACGGTAGTGGCTTTTACTGCTTTTGGCTTAGATTCTCAATTGTCGACAGAATTCTGAATGTCTACTCAGTGGAAGGAGTGTGTTCAAATCGGACTTAGCATGATTTCACCCACAGTTAGTGGGTTATTCTAGGGTGGATCATTTAGTTTTGTGGGTTTTTGCTTCGGACTCCTGACTATTGGTTTCGAGGGTCATCTGAACCAGTTTTAGCTTTGACTAGAGATTGCAGGGTTTGATCGTCTCCATTTGTGTGTCCAGGTAACACCTTATGGTCTTATTCTTATGCTTTCCATCATGGATTTTCAGTAGATCAGCTATAGTCCTTCGAGGACAATGTGATGGGTGTGCGCTGACAAGTTTCGGATGATATTTTGTGTGGTTCAGAGTAGATAGCAGGTTTGGAATGGCAAAAGAAGATTAAATTTGGAAATTGGAGTTGTTTGCATGATTCATGCCTTGAATTACCTTTAGCTTGGTTGAGTTTTTCCTTGGTTGTGCTTGTATCGATGTGTTATCAGCGTGTTGTGGTTTAGATTTGCATGCATCAGCTGTTCTCGGATCAGTTGGATGCCAGTTGGTTGCTGAGGATGAGTTTTTGTTTTTTGGAAAGTGAAGTAAGGAAGTTGGTTGAAAAAGGGATACCTACAGGAAAATCCCTTAGAAGCATTGTTTCTGCTTAAAGGTTATCTAGGGAGACATGTTTAAGGCATGTGGGCCCAGTACATTATCCACTCGAGCTTTCAAGCTCTTTCTATCCATTGACTTTTGTGGACGAAAGTCCTCTTAATAGTGGATATTGTAATGATCCTCCAAGTCATTTTCTTAATTTTTGTACGTTTCTGGCATTTCAAGTCCTCCCACATCGGCTACAAGTCATTTATGACTTGTCAGAACTATCCGTTAGGTTATCGAATAGTTCGTTTGGGCTTTAGCTTATTTCCCTATTTTGGAGCTTTTGCTGTTAAGGAATTAGTCTCGGACCAAAACTCCTAGTAAACAAACTCGAATTAAAATTTTCACAACTCTATTAGCTCCGAAATGTTGATTTTAGGTTAGGGGGACCCTAGGTCTGGGACCTGGGACTTTCGGGCTTATTTTGGGCTATTGGTCGAAAGTTGGTCAAATCGGTACATTGGGTTTTAGGCACTCACTTTGTCTAAACGATCTCAGTTGGGAATTCTATCAATTTCATTGAGTCAAGAATGATGCTTTCGAAGTGGTAGCATTATTCGTTTACATCTACGGGATTCTGGATGGGCCCAGACCCCCCAAGCTAAAGTTTGGGCCAAGTTCTGGTTTCTGGTGGGTCGCCTTGGCGACCACCTTAGCGCCTAGGCGAAGACGCCTTAGCAACCAAGAGTGGCGCCTTGGCGATGGCATGCTGGCATATGCATGGGCCGCGTGGGGGACTCCCTTAGCGCTTGGGCGAAGCCGCCTAAGCAACCAAAAGGCCGCCTAGGAGATGTCAGTCGGGCATATGTGAGGCCACCTGGGCGATGCCATTGGAGCCTAGGCAATGACGCCTTGGTGACCAAATGGTCCCCTAGGCAACCAAGCTGATACCTTTAAAGGCTTTCTCCCCCTCGACCCTAACTCATTTCTCTCCATTTCCAAACCTCCATAAATACCCTCTTAGCCCTAATATTAGCTTGGGATCTCTAGTTTAAGGTCAGGGACATTACGGGGACGTCAAGGCAATCTTCACCTCGCTCTAATCTCGTAAGTTTTGAGCTCCTTTTCTGTTAAATTCTCCATTTTTTATTCTTGATTTCTCTAATATTTGGGGCTGTTTTGGCATTGCTATTGGGCTCGATTTGTGCCCAAATTTTGGGCACAAGTTCCTTGAGTCATAGGGGACCTAATGACGGGTCCAATTTTAGGATTCTGTATGTGGGTCTCACAAGCCCATTTTAAATCCAAATTTTGACCCATAGTATTATATAGCAATATGGGTCTCATTTTACTCCTATTAACGTGTAGATTATGATTTTAATAGTGTGACGTTGTTTTGGAATCGTGGATCAAAGACGAGTGATTTGTGAAAGGTTCAAGAATGCGATTTGGCTACGAGGTTGGCTTTGGTTTACTTTTATCTATGAGATTGTGTATTGCATAGATTACATGGTAGGTAGGGATTATAGGATCGGATTATGACTATTATATCATGACTTAGTCTATTTAGGGAACTTGAGATAGCAATATGATCCGAACCCTAGCCTAGGATACCCGTTATGGTCCTAGAACCATATTATCCTTGATTATAGGCATGCTAACCATAGATTGATATTAATGATCCTTTAGTATAAGACTCACCATATTACTTAGCAAATTGGATAGTAGTTCCCCGAATTTTGGTGATATTATTATACTAGTTATGTACTATTAGGCCCAAAGTTGTGGTTACGATACCAGTTGGACTCCAAGTGAGTATTTTACCCTTAAAGTGGGCATGATTATAGTTTATAGATGCTTATTGTTGTATTGTTTGGATATTGGTGATGGCATGGATACTTTTAGGCGCATTTATGCTCACTTAGTGGTACGATTCCAACCAAACCCTTGTTTTTACTATTGTTTTCTAAAAAGGGATTTATTCCCACTTTTCACTTTTAAAATGGATTCTTTGACAATAGTAATCGTACCACCAAATTTAATGAATTATGAACTTTGGAACTAAAAATGTTGTTTTGAAAATTAGACCGAGGTTGATTCCGTTCCATTATAAATCCACTCTTTTACCACTACTACTTACTTTGGTCGAGAGAGATTCTGACCCTTTCTACGTTGTTATGTCGATTTAGTCCCAAACTTGATCTCTGGCAATGGATTTACAGACGTACACTCTTTTAGTCACGGTTCGAGTTCATGCACTTATTATACTTATATATCTCTCCGGTACTGGATGGAGTAGATTGGTTATGATGATTATTAGAAGTCCTGGTTTGGGACCAGGCAGTGTATACAGATATCTCGAGTTTCCTAGGGGGCCCTTCATCCATGATCCACAGTACCGGAGTGGGATGGTCGTCATAGGTCCTGCCTTTGCAAGCTTCTGAGCTAGAGGAAGTATATACACTTGGTACATTATGGTACTCGGATTTGATATGGTACTATTGGTTTATGTTTCATTTATTCATCTATATGCATTGCCTATCAACAGTATGATTGTTTGGTGCTTATATCTATCGGCCTTATGGGGTTTTGTATTGGTATAAGCTATGATTGTTGTTTGCTGAGTGTTTGCTTGAACCTTCCGGACTTATGGGGGCCCTGTTAGGTTATTGTTTGTGCGGACTAGATGGTTACTTTATTGTTGGTTATTATGGTTAGTTCATGGTAGGATGATTATGGACTGGTACTCGAGATTGTCGGTACGTTTCTGATTTCCCTTTTTCTATTACGGTAAGGTTCATTATTGTTAAGTTACCTCATGATTATTCACCCTTTGCTTAGAGGCTTTGATTATGCTTGTATTAGCTCCATTATTGGCTATGATTCCTTGAGACGCTAGGTTGGGTCCCTCAGGATATTACGTTTGAGTTTAGTCCTATATATGTATATGTATGTATATATATATATATATATATATATGTTATCACCATATATCCCTCTCTCTCTTTGTCTATTCATATTGTATATGTATTCTTTGGCCTTGTATACTGCTATATATCCTTCTTTCACTCTTCATTGGTATATTGGCTAGTGATATACAGTTTTGCACTTTAGTTCTTTAATACTGTTAGAATAGGATAGTTTATCCTTATTACCCCATTAACATTATTATGCTTAGTTTCTTGGATAGCTGCTTGTAGTTATATTTCTGCTTTACCTGTTATTTATATTTGCACTATCTTTGGAGCTCAGTCGGTCGATGCCTACCGAGTACTAAGTGTTTGGTACTTATACTACACTTCTGTAGCCTGTTTATCATAGTATGAGTTCTTGCCATTGACGTGTGCATCATGCAGAGCATGTTTGGACCGGAGTTTTAAGGGTGAGCTCCTGGCGTTCGGAGTATTTATGTTCTTCCTCATATTGCTAGTTTGATCTCTATTTTGCATTTTCGATATGGCTTGTACTTGTATTTATTCTTTATTTCACTTTGTACTTTTGTTGTATTAGAAGCTCTTGTACTGACTTCCCTAGGTTGGGGGGTTGCTTTATATATAGTATTCTCTTTAACATATTCATTCCGCTGCTTTCTTTCATTTCTTTTAATAGTCTGTTACTAGCCATTCTGAATGATGGGTTGGCTTACCTACTGGTGGGTTATAGTAGGTGCCATCATGACCTGAGAATTTGGGTCGTGACAAATAAACTGTATTTTTTTAGAAATGACAATGGCGATTGGATCTTAGGATATACATGTGACCATCCTAAATACACCGGTACAAGATCTCTGAGATGCTTGGATTGTAGTGGACGATAACTTTTATCAACTTAATATCTATATGGACTTCTTCGGGAGTAGAATGGGGTTGCAGACCTGCAAATAAAAAAGGATCTAGGTAGCAAGTATTTAATCATGTAATATCTATTAGTTTCTCTTATATGTTTTATGGATGCACTAATAGTAGAGAAACTAGGAATTGCTTTTTCTAGTTCCTCTTGCTTTTTGACTCTAATTTACATGAACTTTTAGTCCATTGATCAAGATAATGTAATATGTTATTACACATATTAATTCATGATATCAATATCTTATCATTTCTATCAAAAAAAAAAAACTAATATGAGATGAAAAATTTAAATCAAGTTTGTTTATTTTTTGTCAAACTATCCATGTTTGATTAGTCACAAAGCAAAAGATCAAAAATTACATCAACTGAAACAGAAAACAGAAAGACCAAGCAAAGAGTTTTCCTCCACAACTGCTAATTATTCCTACTTTTTGCTATACAATTGTTCTCTATACTTTCTATCATCACTTTTTTGTTAACACTCTCTGGATGGGGTATCCCTAATTTTATAGAGCATCATTTTGGGCTATCAAAATATGATATATCAATGCAACTAAAACTAACCATATTAAGATACGTTGATCTTCCATGTCGCTTTTCTTGCTAGCCTACACCAAATCCCCTTTAGCTCCTGCTACTGTAATTTGATTTTCATTCAGGTGAGTATCTCTTTTAAATATGATTGTGATTATACACATTGAATTTTTTTATCATGGATTTGGTACAGTTAGATTTATAGGTGAGTCAAGAGCACGCGTTACAATTCAATCTTTTTTTAGATTCAATTTGTTAGCGATTAGATTACTAGGTGATGAAAGGAAGAAATTAGTTATGAGCAAAAAAATAATAAATAGGTAAAGTAAACAAATTTTGGAAAGTCGATGCTACGCCCAAGTGTAATCGAGAGTGAAACCATGCTGCCTGAGATGCTTACGAAACCAACATTAACTATCTAACTATGGAGAAAATCAATATTAAAGAGACAGCTTGGAGATCCAGTAAAACATATTTTATTGAATGAGAGAATTAGGGAGTAGATGCCTTTACAAGTCAAGTGCTTACAACCATAGGCTTTGGCAAATCATAATTCGACAATAACGCCCTAAAGGACTATTTAAGGCGGTGTCAGCTAGCTACATGGTGTCTCAAGTCCTAGTACAGGCTCTTCCATGTCTCTGACTATTTGATAGAGCTTATCCCCTCTAGTCTTATCCTCCATGTCATGGAGAATGCGTTCAGTGCACATTCCTATGCCTGAGGTGGTGCTTTTAGTGTTATAAAGATTCCCCTTGGGAAAATGCACCCAATGCGACATTCCTAAAGAGTGTCATGTGTCCTCAATTTGATTTCTCCTTGTAAAACCTCAAACTTTTAAGCTAAGATTTGAACCATTCTTTGTCCACATATAGACCCAAATACAATAATTCCTAATTATGCGTAGGTGTTAAGATTAATTCCTTAGTGTGGGAAGAGCTTTGGATATGAATTAAGAACATAAGGAACTTCTAACTCAAGGTTGAGTTGAAAGCTTCTTTACCGATTGAGTTTTCGTATAAGATTTTACTAGGTTCAACTTCAAACGAACATTACTGCTAGAATATGAAGACTTTTGTGGCCCAAGACCTACCAAATTAAAGGTCTTCGAGTTTTCTTTCCAACACCACCAATCATTTGTTAATTTGATTCTAGAGTAGAAAGTTATGTCATTTTACTAAAACATGTTAGTACCGGAAAGTTTGGCAACTCCCAAACTGTTTGGCATACGCCAAACTAGCTCGCCAAACTTTTCCTAAAACTCTTAGAAACTGTTCACTTTGGCGATCTGAGGCTGCACTTTGGTGAACCTCCTGATAGTTATGCGAGGTCACCTCTAGCTCGCCAAAATGGTCGACGGGATTCATCAAAAGGTGATTTTCCGATCTTATCCCCTTTATTTCTCTTTCCCGTCATCCCCAAGTTGGTATTTTCTCCTCTCCTCATCCTCCATCTATAAGATAAGTTTCTACCTTGAAATTCTAAGTAATTCCAAGTATTTCAATCATTCTTTTTCCAGATTATTAATGAAATCCTACACCATAATGTAGGATTTTCAAGAAAAACTCAATCAAGACTGGAAGAACTGAATTCTTGGAACTTTTTCTCTGGCTAGGGTTCCTCCGTGACTTCTGTCACACCCCGAATTCCAATGGGGCGGACTGGCACCGAAAGCCGTTGAGGCCCGAGAGAACCAATCTTTGCTCATGTACATTCATATGCATGTCTCTGTATGAACATCATTATATCTCATGCAACTTATGCGGAAGTCATGGAAACATATGCTATATCCGAAACTTGGCCATTAGGGCCATCAAGTCAAAATGGACATACATCCCTCACATTCATATTCCCACATACGTCTACAAAGCCTATAACAGATACATGTACATAACCAACCTACAGTCGGGACAAGTCCCCTCTTTATACAACATTACAATACCAAACCAAATGTACACATGTGACTCGGAAAGCCCCGAACCAACTGGAGCTCACCAAAGATCCACAACTGACCTGCAACCTACTGTAGAGGTCTACTAGCACCTGTGCCTGCAGCAAATAAGGTAAGTCCCCCAAGGGACGTCAGTACGAAGAATGTACTGAGTATGTAAGTCCATAAGAAACTACATGATACAGAAGTACTTCAATGATATCAAATACAAGTGAATAATTCAATATGGATAAACCTTTGTTCTGTATATGTGGAACCATGTACATTGCTTTCATTACTTCCATTTTCGATCCTTCATTCATATCAGTATCATTGATATAATATATCGTTCATAAATACTTTCCTTCAAGATATACGATCATTCAAATGCTTTACTTTCTTTGCTTTTACTTTCATCATTATTAACAATCTTCCACCTTATCGGTGGGCCATAATATAATATTAACAATCTTCCACCTTATCGGTGGGCCATACTATATTGTTAACAATCTTCCACCTTATCGGTGGGCCATACTAGAATATTAACAATCTTCCACCTTATCGGTGGGCCACAATATATTGTTAACAATCTTCCACCTTATCGGTGGTCCATAATATAATATTAACAATCTTCCACCTTATCGATGGAGCCATAATATCATATTAACAATCTTCCACCTTATCGGTGGGCCATAATATAATATTAACAATCTTCCACCTTATCGGTGGGCCATAATATATATATATATATATATATATATATATATACACATTACTTCATTCCTTACTTGTGAGAGATTGATACCTTTACTTGTGTAAGATTGATACATTTGCTTGTGTAAGATTGATACCTTGACTTTTGTGAGAGTGATACATTGGTAGTTGAAACATTATGGGAACTTTGGAACATAACATTATTGGAACGTTGGAACCATGTCCACAATTATGTGACACGTGAATAACAATTTGATCAATAAATAATGAACATGTGAATAATAATAGATGATAACCTGAAGTGAGATACCTTAGAACATTTAGGAATGGGACAAGTACAATGACAAGGTGAACACTATATGCTGCAGAAGGATACGGAAAGAGTAACCTTACATACCTTATCTTTCCCAATATGAATATACAGTTCTATATGTGAATACAACAATCTATCTCCTTCCTTACGTTTTACTCTACAACACAAGTACATCACGAAGCTCCCGTTAACAACTAACTACATTACAAGTGCATAAGACGACAATGAATTACATAACTGCCATATAACATCATTTCGCCCTCTTACAATACCATTTATTGCATCACCATACCAACAATACCATAACATTCCACACATTGACCAAGACATCATAAACCAATAACATTTCACACCAAGTTGATCCTTTACACTTCCTCATAGTTTATCCTTTACACTTCCTCATTAACACTACGTCACAATTACTCCATCAAGTCATCCCAATACCTTTCATAATAACACATGAACAACAATACATAATTGATACCATTCAAAATACCTCCGGGATACTCCTTTAAAGTCATTCAAAAGGTAACATAAGTTGATAATTGCATCCATGAAGGGTATAGGGGCTTTGGGGGGTCAAAGAGATGCAAAAACAACCGAAATGGGGTTCTGGCATGACCTACGAAGCCACCTACGCCTACAGGTGGTTGAGTTACGGCCACAGGTGACCCTTGGCAGTGTCCAAAGGCATCTGCGAAGTCACCTGCGCTCGCAGGTGCCTTCGTCTGCGAGGGCGGGTGCCCGTTTTGGCCAAAATGGGTCTCTTTTGGGTCCTTTTTTGTAATAAATGGTCCATGGTCATGAACAAGGTTCTTTTTACATATTTTAGGTCACTTGGATTCCAACAAACAGTCATGGTTTCACAACGCACATAAACATCACAAAACTACATTTTTCCTTCAATACGCCACCGGTTCCATGTACAATTTCGCAACAACAATTCCAAATGTTACACACAAAGAGAAAGAAAGTTAAGGACATAACCACATATTACATGTTGATATTTAATCCATCAAGTTCACTTCCTTCAGGACCACAAGTCCATTTTCAAGTTCATAAGGCAAAACCCTTTTTCCGATTGCAAAAATAGACAGTTTTACACTTAGTGAATTGTCCAACACTTTACCAACATAACCAACATGATTTATGCACCATATTAATCATATAATATATTAAACCATAATACTAAACACTTACCCAAGCTTGCAAAGTAGTGCTCTCGTCCAAAGAAGTGTAGTTGCTTAGGGTTTGGATGAAGAGAATGTTGTGGAAAATTCTAGAAATGAGGCATGTGTGTTTTGTTGATTAAAAATCTTATTTTTTGCCTTTTTATAGTGCCTCATGGTCATCCTTAGTCACTCTTGGTCAAAGATGGCATGTTTACTTGGTCCATTTTATGAATGGGTCATTTTTTCCTTTTTGGGCCAAGTCTTTTACTTAATTGTTGGGCCTCTTTTGAGCCCATTAGCATGGAATTAATTCAGCTCAAGAATTGTAGTGCTTAATCCACCAACTATCTCAATTTTAAATAATTCCATAAATGTTACGGTACTTAAATAGGTTCGTAAATATACGGGATGTTACAACTTCTTGGAAATCAATTAAGGTATGTAGGACTTCAATGAGGATTCCCTTTCATCCTCACGTCCAAAACTCTGTCAATTTCATGAATTCAAGTTCGTAGTTAGGGTTTGTAAACCCACTTTCCAATTTGCCCTTTTATTTATCAAATTGAATTTTTTCTTGAATTCTTCATCTATAATTATAAATTTATGAATATCGCATTTACTTTTAAACTTAGAAAGGTTTCCTCGTTGTCCCTATTTATTCTTGTCATGATTTTTATATATTGTTTTCTTGGAATTTATATCTCAAGTAAGATTTTAGAATCTGTCACGACTCGAGTCTACACCCTGAATGTACAACGTGCTTAGAACTATAAGTGGTCCCAAGCTAACCCATGGCATGTAGCATAGTACTAAGATTCTATAATATTCAACTGAGCGGAAGCAAATTCAATGCATTTAAAAGGTATCTGGTAGTGAACTGAAAACTCTAAAAGTAAGTAAAACATGTGAAGAACCTAACATGAAATCTGAATAGACTGACTCTATCTGAAAGCCTTTAATAAACTGATAAGTTACTCGACAAACCCCTAGCTAACTCTAAATACTGAACTAAACCCAAACTAACATAAAAAAAACTAAAATAAACTTCTGTCCTTAAAAGATGAGGACTCACTAAATATCAGTTGTTGAACTGGGTACTAGAAACGTATCAATTGAGTAATTAAACTGGGTGTAGATACCTATATTATAAAACAATATGGCGCAAAGAAAAGTATGTGATCAGTACTATAGAGGATGTATTAAGTACGTGGGGTATGCAGTTTCATGAGTATAGAATAAAATCATGCTGAAAACATGTGTCATGGAAAAATGCTCAATTCATAATAAGCATGTGTAAAAGTGAAGCACATTAACACACGACGTCATACAATTAAACTAGAAAACTAGATCACGTGAAATAGCCGTAAACAAATCATGTAAGTACTGGAAATTAGTGAGTCATGTACATAATAAATCATGCATTATAAGTATACAATGACTCACTCTATTTCATCAATAAAGCTGAAATTGTGAAACGTGTAAGTAAATCATGATAATCTTAGCCAAACTGGTATAATGAGCCATGTACACTTAGTTACAAAAATCACTTTTCAGTGGGAGATTCTCTTAACCAACATGTCCTATTTGAGAAAACATGGAGCCTAAATTGTAACCCTTATTGGAAGGGTATTCACTACCTTGTCATGGATAGATAACTATAATTTGGTATGAATTCACTCATGATCCTCTTTTGGACAAAGGAAGATAGTCTTAACTGGCGAGGACCCACTGCTTAACCTACAGTGGCACGTAGGTTGGGAATTTGGGTCTTATATGAACCTGCATTCCCTCAGTGCTAAATATTACTCCTAAAATATTTCATATGGCTCATACTATAGGAAATTATCATGAAATAAGCATACACTAGTTTATAAATATGAAAACCAATTATGCTCCTATTTATGTTTCACGTCAATACAAACCATTTCTTGATATTCATGCTATGTTTGAGACCATAGGGTCAAATCATGTCAAATAATTTAAATCATGCTAAAATCATGTAAAACAAGCTAATTTATGGAAATTTAGGTAAATTCATGTCATGATAGCTAAGTTCATGCTTGAAACTCAAAAACTAGAAAACCATACATTTTGAAAGCAATAATAGTCATGAGGAACATGGGTATAGTAGAATTAAATCAAAGTCATAAAGTAGGTGCGAACCCTAGAATCTGAATTTGGGAAATCCAAGTTTAAAAGTTGAATTTAGAGGCACAAGGATGGAATGAAGTCCTTGTTGAATCCCCACATACTTGAAAGAAGAAGATTCTTGGAGAAATTCTTGAACTTGGGAGCTTTGTAGCTATAGGGTTTGAGAAACCACTCTTACGTGTTTCTTGAGTTTTGGGAGAAGGGAAAAAGAAATTGGAGAGACCCTTGATATGTTTTATTCTGAGAAATAACCCCTATTGAGTGTTTAAGAACATGAAAAGGGACTTGTGTAAGGAAAGGACTAAACTATCCCTTAGAAAACTCTTTAAAAATGAAGAAAAAACTCGTCTGACGGTCCAGATGATGGACAGTCAGTCTCCTGATGGACCATCATCCAAACCATCAAATTTTGGGCAGTTGTTTAGCTTAATGGATAAGCTTTACGGACCTTCATCCAGTTGATGGACCATCAACTTCGTCTGTCAGTCGCTGACAGACGGACACCCTCTGGTAAAATGCTCATAACCTTTTACTCTGATTTTGGATTGACGAATGGTCGACAGTGTTGGAAATAAGACTGGAAGACCTTTAATTTGGTGGGTCTTCAGCTGGAAAATATCCAAATTCAAGGATTTATGGGGGTTTGAAGATGACCCTAGTAAAATCTTATATGAAAACTCAATAGGTAAAGAAGCTTTTAACTTAACTTTGAGCTACAAGTTCCTTATTACCTTAATTCATATCCAATTGATCTTAACACCTATCTACAATTAGAAATCATTGGATTTAGTCCTATACACATATAAAAAATGGTTCAGATCTTAACTTAGAATTTTTGGGGTGTTACAGAATCTTTATGGCATTATGACCTTTCAAGAAATTAGAAAGAACTCAAATAAGGGAGAATTCCATGATAGCTTTGAACTACAAATTTTAGTAAAGTTGCAAGCTTTACATACGGATAGATATGATTTAAGTATGATATGATCATATGAATATATGACTATTTTGGGAGTATTATTTAGCACCGAGATAACAAGAGTTCAAATAAACCCAAGTTCCATAACTATATTGCCACAAAGCTTTTGTCTTTTTATCCCATTTTAGGCACAATTTAGGATTCTTATGTATATGGTTCTAAATTTGGCTAGTTAAAAAAACCTTTTTGTTATGGGTATTTGATACTGGACTCGATGAAGCTCACATGATTTATATCAGTTATAAGAAACTCCCCTTAAAAGATTAACTCCATTTGTATAGGTTACATGATATGATCCTTATATAACTTCGTATAGCATGATTTATATTATGTATTGTTTACAAAAAATCATAATTTATAGTCTTTAACTGCTTTTACTCTCAGTTGATACTTACATTCATGAAATTCACATTTTTAGTATTTTCTCTAAATTATTCTAGAATTATATTTTTAGCTATTTAGTTTTGTTCCTACATACTCAGTATCATCTCTATATTGATTGTATACCTCTTCTGCCTTCATTTTAATTGATGTAGATACGAGTGATCATTCTCAAGCTCATGGATAGATATTAGCAATTCAGATTCCATCAGTGGTGAGTCCTCCTCATTCAGGGACCCAGTTTAGTTGTTCTTCCTTTCATTTCAGGCATTGTTTATGGGTAGCTGGGAGCCTTGTCCTGGCATATTATTTTACTCAGACTTAAATGCTTAATAGACATTAAATTATGGTTTATGTTAGCCCTTCAGGCTTAGTTTTTAGTTCATTAAAACTTTCAGTTATAATTTCAGTCACAACTTTTGCTTTATGTCATTATTATGCTTAGATATGCTATGCCAATGGTTAGCTTGGGATCACTTTTGTTTCCAAGAATTGTGTCTCATTTAGGGTGTCGACTCAGGTTTTGACACCTCTCCCATTAAGGATAGCGCCTCCTTTTTTTTGAATGTTTAATACTGAAGCATTAGGAAGCGGCAGAAATCCATTCTTTCAAATCTCTAATGGCGCGATACCACAAGCGATGGTTCATTCTTGGCATACTTTTTCAAGTCATGTAGACAAATAATCTTCTTTTGTAAATCCCAAACATCACTAACTACTTCATAAGGCATCTTTCCAACTGGTATCACCAATCTTTCTTTTTTTACCAGCCCTTTTTTCACATTCCTTCTCTATTTTTCTGGCTTTTTAATCTTGGTCCCCCATTTTATGAAGATATAAATCCCTTCTCTTTACCATGTCTTCTGATTTTCCTATAGTTTCTCACGCCATCGCCAAGGACATTAAGGTTATTTCAGATAATGCTATGGAGTCTATCGAGGATAAGGATATTATCTTTTTTGTCTTTCTTTCAAAAGAACTCCTTAATCACTTCTCAACATATCTTTAGGGGGTCGAAGAAAGGTTGAATCAATTATCCCCGAGAATTTCTTTTTTTAGAATGACGGCAATGCCTTGTTGGGTAGGGTTAAACCTTCAACCCTAAGACACACTCCATTTTTTTCTATGCTTCAGCGATTGAAGATGTCCATATTATCGATGTGAAAACCGATTGTGGCTGGCCTACCAAAGTTGTGGTTCTTTCCCCCTTCCCTTAGAGAGAATTTGCTCTTTGAAACATGGATATCTGGGGTGTATACTATCCATTCTTTTGGGATTTGGCCGTGGTCCTGCCTTCAACTTTATTCTTCAAATTTGTGAGAGATATAAGATTTCTCTTGGGCGGATAACTCCTAACACTTGAAGGTCAATCT
Organism: Capsicum rhomboideum; assembly: GCA_031232105.1. Taxonomy (NCBI): domain Eukaryota; kingdom Viridiplantae; phylum Streptophyta; class Magnoliopsida; order Solanales; family Solanaceae; genus Capsicum; species Capsicum rhomboideum. The sequence goes on along the minus strand of CP124714.1, from coordinate 147,234,194 downwards.
CCGGCCTTCTCGTTATTACTTCCACCCTGGGCTTGATTTTACTCCTTACCACTTCATCTTGTTATGCCGGCTCAAATTATTTGAGAAAAGTTGTACATGGTCAAATGTGAGGGATCAAAGAGTTTGCTTATAGATCTGGATGAAAAAGATTGCCAATGGATTGCCAAGTTCATGGAACTGAGGCTTAAATGGAAAAGAATCAATAGAATCAAGTTCCCTGAATTGAATCGGGGCTAAGATCATCCAATTTCCTTTAAGAGAATCAAATCCATTTAAAGTGTTCCAAAAATCTCTTTTTTTGCCAAAAATAATGTTTTATAACAAATTATCAATATGTCTTAGAAATATAGTAACAACACACAAAATAAGGTGAATAACTCAACAATCAATCCATCAATACGCAACCAAAGAATTCCACGGTCATATCACTATAAGAAGAGCACTATCCTCGAGTAGTCCATTTAAAAAATGTTAAAACTACCTACCAAGCCTCAAGGATCCTAACCTAAGGCAAGTAACTACCAACCTAAGCTAAGGTATCTGATGATAATGTCTAAAGCTACCAAGCAAGCTAGACTAATCCTAATAGAGGAACAACTACCTAAAATAAGGATCAAGTAGCGAGAGTCTACTTTATGGCCACTAATCACGTGAAATAAGTCATAAAGCCTAAGTAGAGTGTATCTGAACCACAATGTCTCACAAACAATTAGCAGATTATCATACGAATGCCTTATGACAGCAAAGTCTAAGAGTAGGTAAGTTGTAACCTACCTGGAGGCTGAACACGTGCTAATGAACCCATTACACTAGAGCATTTCCCTTACGAGAAGCCTCTGATTGCTGCCACACAACAAAGAATAAGAATCTATACATTAAGACAGAAAGAATGATACCCACATTGCAAATTTACACGTCAAGCCAAAAATCGGGTTAAAAATCACCCATAGGGCCCACTCACAAAAACCAAAAATCAAACTCACAATAATGTCCTTTGTGGGACAAGGATCATGTGCCCAAAATTGAGCATGATCAACCCCCAAATTCGAGTCCAATACACCCCCACAAATCAAAGGAAAAAACAAGAATTTAACTAGAGAATAAATCATATTTTGGACCAAAAATTATGAATTATCGATGGTAAAATGATCAAGGATCAAGGAATCACCTAACCTTACCTCCAAATTATATTTCCATAGAGTTTTCCAAGCTCCAAGGGTCCAAAAATGGAGGATTTAGGTGTAAAAATGGAGAAATTATCAAAGTAGAGGTATATATATAGGTACCTCCGCTTAAGTGGAGGTCTGCCCGCTTAAACAGCGTCGCATAAGTGATTGACCCACCGCTTAAGAGGTGGTCGCTGTCTACCCACCCCTTCTCTTAAGTTGCCCAAAGTTTCATAAGCGGTACTATAAAAATCGAGGAGAGCTCGCTTAAGTGGTGGAAGTTAACATCAGCTCTGGCCGCATAAGCGGCTCTACTTAAGTGACCAAAGGGCCGCAAAAGCTGCTGCACCAAAAATATAAGCTAAGTATAAAAGGACTCTGACCAGGTGATCAGGTTTCAGTAGGAACTCGTACATGCAAACAAAATATGCTACCCTATCAAAAATGGTATTCCAGACTGATGAAATTCCCAACAAAGGTCGTTTTAATGAAAAGTGGATTCCACACCAACCTTCCATTTTAACCAAAAACCAACTAATTGCCCAAAATGAGTCTAGAAGCCTCGATACCTAAACCAAATGTCCCCCTAGCCCAAAATTCATACTCTGAATCTAACAAAACTATTGAAATTCTCATCCGAGGTTGTTTACTTAAAATTTTTGACCAAAGACCAATTTCTCAACTTCATAAGTGTAACAACCCTTGTTGTGATTTTGAACTTTTGTTGTATTTTTTATCAGTTTTTCCTTTCCCCTTAGTTGTTATATGCTATTTATGAGTTTTGAGGTTGGTTGGCACGATTCCTAAAGCGATCGGGAGTGATTTGAGTGAGTTTGAGCATTTAAGAAGACTTAAAAGTGTTTAGTTTGACTTTGGTCAACATTTTTTATCCAAGTGTTGGATGGTGATTCTATCTATTCCATTAGATTCGGAATGTCAATTTTGGGTTAGTAGCATAGTTGGTTTGGGTGTCGAGCTTTTATATTTAGTTTTGTTCTCTTAGATGAGAAACTAGTTAAAATAGTTTTAAAGGGGTCTCGGGGGTTAACTTATTGAAAATGACCTCTTTTTGTAAATCTGATGGTTTCATTGACTGGGCTGGGTAGTTTACCATTCATGTAAAGTATGTTATGGGTTGGGGATTGCATCGTGAGATTCATGTTTTGATATAGTTATTTTATCATGTTGCCAGTGTGGGGGTTTATTTGAGTATTATTGTTGACTTGAGATATTATTATTATTGTGATGCCCGAGTGGGGGCCTATATGAGCATTATATTTAACTAGAGAGGTGATTATTATGGTGATACCCAAGTGGAGGTTGATATTAGTCTTGTATGATCATTATTTTCCATCTATCCTTATTGTGATTCCCGAGTAGGGGCTTGAATTGATATTATCGATGTCTTACAATACTATTCATTACTATGGTGCCATGTGATGGATTTTATCATAATTTATTGAGATATGGAGGAGATTTGAGCTCATTTGATACCATCATTGACTTGATTAATTATATATGATATTGTATTGGTTATTGAGCATGCATCATCATATCATATATCCATATACATGGAATTGGTACCACAGAGAAACACTGATTTTGAAAGAAAATGAAACACTTTATAAAACCCTTGATCATAGATTTTATCGAGAAGGTTGATTGAGATATAATATTAAGATTGTGAAAGTATATGGGTTGCAAACCCCCCATGGGTCCTGTCCTGGAAGCTTATGCTCAGAAGGTGTATACGAGGCCATGCGATGGCTTACTTCATCATCATCCCACTACATTTCCATTGCATTGCATCATTTGCACTTCTATTTATGTGATTGTTGTTGTGTATTTAGCCTTGTCTTATATATCCATGTGTATTTATTCTTATATAGATATTATACTTGTAGAATTATTAGGAGATATGGTTTGATCCACCGTTGGGAACTTTTCTGTATGCTGGTGGAAGCGTGCTCATAGTATTTTATACTTGTTTAGTTTTTTGCTTTGCTCAGTCGGCCTATGAGGTCGCCCAAATTACACCTCTAAGAAAAGTATAAAGTCGTTGCTGGTCAATATAGAACCCAACTAAGGTTGGGGTCGATCCAACAGGGAATAGGTCAAAGTATCAATCAAGATGTACGTTGAGGCAGTCAATAACAATTTCCAATAACAGAGAGGGTTTTGTAATTAAGTAATTCAGTAGTAATAGTTATTGATTTGTTGGATTTGTAATCAGTATGAGAGAGCCACTAGGATTGTGTTCCCTAATAACTTCATAACTCCATAGGGTCGTCGCACTTTTCAATCTCTCCCAGTGTTCAATATGCAGAATCGATAGGTTATGTATACCTAGAACAACTTTACGCTCTTGTCTAAGCAATATCCTCAGGTAAGTTTTCTCTTCTCCTGAAAACATAATTATGAACTTAAAAGAATAATATGAAAAACTCCAAGATATCACTTTTCAAAACCCTAAAATCGATGTTTGCATAAATCAAAAGCCAATAATGTGCCTTAGAACCTTACAAGAATGTAATAGAACGTAAACTTACATAATAAAATGAATAAGAGTATTTATAGACAAAACAAAACCTATCCTAAACAAAACAGGAAATTTGAATCGATCACATCGGATGAATGAAAGGTACGATCGTGGTTAGATGCCACGATCATCCTTTGGTGTTCGTGGTTTCATCAAGGACATTGTCATCTTCAGGTCTTCAATCCTAAAACCTCAAGGTACGACCATCACATCTAGGTAATTTTATGGGATCCAATCTTCTGATCCTCTTCACCCTTAGCTTCTGCACGCATGTTTCTAGGACCTCATTCCCATGATCAGATGGTACGATCGTATAATCAATGTACGATCATGGGAACTCTCGTTTGAGTTACACCTGAGAGTCACTTCTCTATTTCTTCCTACAATGCTCAAGTACGCCTGTGGTCAGATCCCACAATCGTGGCAATGATAGTCTGATGCCCTGTTTAGTCTAAAATCTAGCACTCCACTCTTCGAGACCTATTTGACCTACAAACACCCGAAAACCCATTATATCCACATAGAAAGACCCTTGTACTTACAAATATTCACAGTTTTAAGCATCTCAAGCATCGTAATTTCATGGAACATAAAAACCCTCAACTTAAACCGTTTGTATGTCCTCAGGTAAACAAAAACACTATACTATCATGATGCTTAACCAAGAGAAAACCAAGATCACAACGGCAGTCATACTTTCACAAAATCAATTTAGGCATACGCTAACCAAAACACAAGTTCAACACCATCCTACACCATCAAAACCATGATTCACTGTGCATACACAAACTTCTCATCATGACACAATGGGATCAAGCAATGGCATTACATTATAAACAAATAACTAAGCATGCTAACAAATGACACTACCCTAACAAGCCGACTATGGTGCAACCCCTACTCTCTCACATCAAAGAAGTCCCTCACACTCATCATATGTGACAAATATCAAGATAGGGACTGAAAAGAATCACTTACTCTTACAACGAAGACAGACAATGTGCATTTGATACCATAGGCTTGCCTTATTTTCTATGGCTTAGTTTTCAGACAGTCAGATTAGGATCACTATAGGACTTTTATTAGCTTGTAATGTAGACTCGGGGATGGGTATGGTACATATGGGTAAAGTGAATCATTGCTCCTTGGCACTACACTATTTTTTGATACATTTTCGTGTGGTTTCTTCTTCTTATTTTCTTTCCTCTTTCTCTTTTTCTTTCTTTTTTGTCTTCTTTTTTCTTTCTTTTTCACACAATACCGCACCCGCATCCCTTTTCTTTTTCTTTACCAACTTTTTCTTCATACCCATGCTTAACCACGCACCCCTATGATTGCCACCCTCAACTTAGGCAATTTGCCTGAGTTGAGGTACATAGTGTCCAAGGGGGGACCAGGGCCAAAACAGGTTCATTGTAATTAAGTCTGGGAAGGTGAATCGGCTAATGAAAGAAATTGGTCTATTTAGGCTCAAATCTCGAGATCAAGGGATACTATTCTTATTTGGTAGGCTTTTAGTGGACTATTCAAGGACGGCCTATGATTGTATCCTAACCTACTATCCTATAACTTTGGCGAGACTAACCGAGCAAGTTCTTGATCATACACACATACTAACTAGGTAAAACCTCACACACTTTTGGCTCAGGGCTACACACGCAATTACTACCTATCTAGTTCATACACAGTTATGCTACGATTATCACACTCCTAATTCTAATTCCATGACAAGATCCAAACATCGGTCATCATTCAAGTCAGTACACAACACTGCACAAAAAAAACACAAAAACTTTTCTAGAGGGGTATCATTAAAACATTTGAAACCTTTAGCATGCTACTTTTATTTTGACTGCACCAAGTTCTTCTATTTTTCTCTCAGTTATACACATAACACAAAGACATCACAAAATAAAAAAAAATACCTACATATGCTGGTTCTAAAAAAGATAGCACAGCCGAGGGAAAAAAATACGACAACAAAAACCCTCGGTTGTGGTATACCCCCACCCCTAACTTAGAGATCATGCAATGTCCCCATTGTATGAAAATATAAAAAAATGTAAAAAATAGGGTAAGGGACATACCTGTGGCGCAATAGATGCCTGGCAGACTCTGCTCAGTCGGGATCCTAGATGGGACCCCTACCCCTCTATCAGTAACTCCCCCGCGGCCTCGGCTGTGGCCGGGGCACTCTCTAATTTGTGGTCACCAGTGTCGGCCGGTGCATTCAATGAAACAATTATGGGGGAAGTCTGGTCACCCCTTCCTATCTGGACTACCACCTCCGTAGCAGGTGGAATATAAGTTCTCTCCTCTTATAAACCAGTCTTGGAGGTCTGTGCCGCATTTTTTGCTCTCTTCTTCTTCTTTTCTTGCCCTTCTCTCCTCTCCATCTATTTTTTGGGGGCTGAAAATCACCCCCCATCTCCTCAATATATGAATTATCGATCTCAACTATTAGGACCCTGCTATAAAAGTGTAGGACTATAAAGTCCACATCATAATCTAGCTCTACAAAGGATGGCATAGCGAGCAGTGGAGGAGGTGCAACTGGGATGGTCCGCTTTGTAAGCTCTTTGATTGTTTCTTTCAGTTTAGCTAAGTCAAAAGTAATGGCCCTAATATCAGGAGCCTAGACCGCTGCAACCTTAGCCGTTATTCGGCTATCAAATATATAAAACAGGTCTGAACCACCAGTACGGCCTCCTTAATCTCATCAGCAACATAGGGCTTAACCCCTACCTCCAACTATCTAATCTTGGCATTATGCAACACCTGTGTCTTCAAAATCTTCTCCAGCTAAGCAATCGGGATCAATGTGTATCCAGCATAGGCATGTGTATAGGCACCCAAGGGTGTTGTGGCCAGCTATGAATAGGATGAGGTAGAACATGTTTCAGACGCAGGAATCTCAGGTGGCACATCTGGTAGAAAACCTTAGGATGGAGCCACCGGGCTCCTCAAATCTTTGATCATGGCCAAGTCCATAGTCTTTATTGGTTGGAGAAACCGATCGACAGTTGAGATAGAAGGTACACCCAAATCCTGTAGTAATTATGTGATCAAGCACGGGAATGTTAATGTCGTGCTAAATTCTAACACACGATCTTGTATCTCATCTGTAATAATGCACGAGATGTTTAAGTCTAACTCTACTAGAAAAGCAACTACTAGGCATGCATTGGTTGCACCCAATGTATTATCATTGGTCGTGGGTGCGATGTGGTGCCTCATAATTGACCAACAAGTCTTGGTGGTGAACTTCAGTGAGTGTTTGTATATATTCGCCCCGTTGATCCATGGAGCATTTTCTTTTGCTTCAGCAATGTGGTCTGCCAACCACCTGAAATGCAAAGCCCTGTCATCTACGGGCAACTTCTTCAGTCTTTTCAAATTATTCATTCAGAAATCATAGTCTGAAGTCTCCTTAAGTGGAACAAACATATTTCTAAACAAGTCCTTAAAGATAGCCTAGACGGAGATATCCACTTCCTTCCCCCATACAATCGCCGTATCCAACGGGGGCTACTTCTTTATGTCTTTGTTTCTTCTAGAGGGACTAATGTTTTTTAGCGCAGTGGCATAATTTGCATAAAACTTCCTCACTAGCTCCGACCCATAGATACAGAGTGTCCTAGTCATCCACCCCAAGCTATATTTCTCAAACATCCAGACCACCTTTGGGAACTTCTACAATGAATCAAGCAGTATCTGGGGTTCCTCTTAAATACTCCTTTTTTGGTTTCCATTATCCTTCAAGGACACCCCGTCAATGTAATACTCCCTGGATTTTGTCACACTCTAGTGTTTCGTATCAGTTCCCCTTGGAGTGGAGCAGCAGCAGCACCCTCAGAGGATTCGGGGTTAGACTGTTCCTCTCCCGCCGAGGAGCTTATCTCTTCATCAACATCATCATGCTCACCCCTGTCTTGTTATGTGTCTTGCCTTCCTTCTTTAGGTTCGAGAAGGTTGATGAGGGTAGCATCTTCTACCAAGGCCATAGATGTAGTAGCCTTGGTCTTCTCAACTTCCTTAATCTTTGATCTAGTGGTTCGAGGCGATGATTGATCAGAAGAAACTCTTGAGCTATCGAACTCACTCTCCAAGGTTGGAGGTGTGTCCTTGGGTGTCCGCTTCTTGGAGATGTCCTTCTTTAGCTTGTTTTGTGCCTTGGGTACCATTGTACCTGTATGCGAAAATATTAGACTCAAATTTGAAAGAGTGATTCAAGTGCAGGAAATAACTCAGCCGACCCTTCCTATGATTATTTAATGAAAGTATGATCATACTTTCCTATCGTGGGAAGAGTTCCCCAAAATTACTAGGGAAACACCACATCAAACGAACATTTCCTATGACCGTACAATGAAGGTACAATCGTACTACCTCAATTTTCTGAGAGTATGTCACATCAAATGATCACATACCATGATCTTACCATGATAGGAAGATTGTGGGATGTGCTTCTATGATGAGCTCCTACACTTTGGACTCTGACACCCCACAATGACCCAACCTATGAACGTATTTTGATAATACGACTATAGGTTGTGTCGTGGAGTCCACTAACACTTATCAAATTTTAAACATGAACATTGACCTATATTTTTCACTTATCAAATTTTAAACATGAACATTGACCTATATTTTTTACCTACATTGACTAATTTGCAGTAATTATGGGTACTCAAGACTTCCCCATTGCTACTACTCATTCAAAAATTCATACACAACACTCATTTCAATACCCTTATGGTAATGTTGCCCTTATGAACCTAAGTTTTCATTTAAAAAGTAAAGCTTTGACAGATAAGACCATAAAACTTACAATTTTTCTCTTTAAATTCAAGTACGTGGGAAGGGAATAAGTTCGAACCTGAGAGTAGCTTGAACACACGAATCAAAGGTATAATTTTTGTATTGTTTTGCTCTTTTGGAATGATTGAAGTTGCTTTAAGAGTTTGAATGAGTTGAAGTTTGATATCGGGTCTCAGGTATAGGGGTTTAGGGTTTAAATTCTGAGTTGGGTCGGGTCTGAGTTGTCATTAAAACAGCAGGGGCCAACAGACGACTCAGACCTACAATCGTGGAAGTCAACCACGATTGTGATTTCTTCTTGTACCATGAGGGTTTAAGAAAACTTACCTGGGAACCTACGAACCTTAAGGACAATTGTGATATGTAACCATGAATGTTCCTTAAAATCATAGGTTTGATGTCTTGATTATTGATTTTTGAGAGTTTGATTAGACGATTGGCACCACGATCGTACTATCAAGGTACGATCATGATTACCAATCATAATATAACTCCTAAATTTCATATCTCTAGACTTTAATAGGTTGTATGCAGACGACTGAACCCATAATCGTGGGATCTCCCCATGATCGAGCAATCCTCTCATGGGTTCAATGCTAAGTCCAGCTCTGCATTTTTTTTCCTGCACAATCATGGGTTGCCTCCCAAGAAACACCTGATTTAACATCACGGCATGACGTGGCTAATTTGGTTACTCAGAATTCACCAACAGGCCCATGGGTTGCCTCCCATGAAGCGCGTGATTGAACATCGTGACATGACTCAGGTGTGCTTGACACCTCAAGCACCATTTTAATCCAAATCACAAACTACTTTCACTTCATCAATGCACCCGAGACAATGTTTCACCTTTTGTCCATCCACTTTAAACTTTTGACCTTCTTTATTTTCCAGCTCAAGTGCACCATAGGTGAACACTCTCGTCACTCTATTCGGCCCTCTCTACTTTGGATTCCACTTATCCGAAAACAACTTTAGCTTCGATTCAAAAAGAAATACCAAATCACCGGCAGCGAATTCTCCTTTCTCAATTTTGCTATCATGGTATAGCTTCATCCTCTCCTTGTACAAATTTGATCATTCATAGGCGCAGAGACAAAACTCATCCATCTTATTTAGCTGGTCTAGTCGCAACTAGGCTGCATCATTCCACTCTAGATTTAGCTTCTTCAAATCCCACAATGCCTTATGGTCAAGTTTGACAAGCAAGTGGATGTTTTTCCATACACAAACTGATATGGAGAAGTACCAGTAGGGGTCTTAAATGCTATCCGGTAGGCCCATAGTGCGTCATCTAACTTTCTTGCCCAATTTGTCCTAGTCGTATTCACAATCTTTGCCAAGATGGACTTGATCTCATAATTGGAGAACTCTACCTGCCTGCTTTTCTGAGGATGGTAAGGCATTGTCATCTTTTGTTTCACACTATATTTCTCAATCAAGGATCTGAATAGACAATTGCCAAAATGTGAGCCTCCATCACTAATGATAACCCTAGGAGTCCTGAATCTGGAAAATATGTTCCTCTTCAGGAATCCTGTAACACGCTTCCCTTCATTGTTTGGAAGCGCAAATGCCTCCACCCATTTAGGACCATAGTCGACAGCCACCAAGATATACTTCATTCCATGTGAACTCACAAAAGGGCCCATGAAGTCAATGCCCCATACATCAAACAACTCAAGCTCCAGAATAGTGGTCATTGGAAGCTCCTGCCTTCGCGAGATGTTTCCTTGCCTTTGACATTGGTCACATGCCTTGGCATAGTCGTATGCATCTTTGTAAATGGTGTGACAATAGTATATATATTACAAGATCTTGTGCGCAGTTCGCGTACCACTATGATGACCCCTAATTGGAGAGGAATGACATGCCTCTAAGAAACTCATCATCTCAACTTCAGGAACACGTCTCCACACCACTCCATCGACACAGCTCCAGAACAAGTATGGCTCATCCAAAAGAAATTCCTCACATCATACATAAATTTATTATGATGGTGAAACGACAGGTCATCAGGAACCACATCACTCACTAAATAATTTGCAAAATCTGTGAACCATGGAATCAAATCTTGTGATACGGCTAATACCTGTTCATTTGGAAAAGTGTCATCAATCTTGAGATCATCTTTCAGCTTCAGCATGGCCTCTTCTTCAAGGCGTGATAAGTGGTCAGCCACTTGATTCTAAGTCCCCATTCGGTCCTTGACCTCAAAGTCAAATTCCTGCAAGAAAAAGTACCCAAAGAATCAACCTTGGCGTTGCATCATTCTTTTCCATAAGGTACCCAAGAGTTGCGTAGTTAGTACGCACAATGACTTTTGTTCCAAGTAGATAAGATCGAAATTTCTCAAATGCAAACACCACAACAAGCCACTCTTGTTTAATCACAGTATAATTTTTCTGAGCAAGGTTAAGTAGGCGTTTGGCCATAAATATTATTCAGAATATTTTGGAATACGTTTTCACTTTATTCTGGATTGTTTGGCCATGAAAACCAAACGCTATATTCTGGAATACATTTTCATAATTTTTGATTTTTTGAAAAACAGCTCTTGAGGTGTATTCACTATTTTTGAATTTAATTTTTTCTATCACTTTATTTTTAGATACTATCCCAACTTTTTTTTGTACAAAAACCACCAACCAAATTAAAAACAATGCCAACTACAACTATCAACCAAATAAGGAATAGCTACTTAGTAGAGTTATTAATTTATGCATTAAAGAATATTTGTAATAGACTGATTTTATACGGAGCATGTATGTTTATTTTGGGTGGTGGAAGATAAGGATTTGGCATGGTGTAGATTTTGGTTTATTGGTGATGTTATGGGAGACGGAAACATAGCTCCATGTGGTTGTTTTCAACATACAATAGTACTGTTGTTTGCTTTTTGTATTATAATGGACTTGTAAAAGTTAATTTGGGTTATTTTGCTACTTTTTAAAAGTTGAGGGTATAAATCATATTTATAAAAAATTACATCAAGAGTCTAAAATATTTTTGAAAATACTATGGCCAAACACAACTCCAACTCTATTTTCAACTTCAAAAATACCAAATAAAGTGAATACGTTTTTGGTTTTTATGGCGAAACGGGTCCTAAGTGTTTTGCTAGCATAGTAGATGGGATGTAAGATCTTCTCTCGCCTTTGGCCAAGGATTGCAACTAGCACCACGCCACTAGCATCACACATAACCTCAAGTCGCATAGACCCATCGGGAGACACAATAATAGGGGTTGAAATCAACTTCTCTTTCAGGTACTCAAAAACTTTTAGACATGCATTGTCAAACACGAATTTCACCTCCTTATCCTACAGCTTACACAGTGGATTGGAAATCTTAGAGAAGTCCTTGATGAATCTTCTATAGAAACCCACATGCCCCAAAAAGCTATGAATACCCTTCACAGAAATTGGCGGAGGCAACTTTTCAATCACCTCAATCTCTGCCTTGTTGACTTCAATCCCTTTCTTCGAAATCTTATGACCAAGCACTATTCTTTCTTTCAACATGAAGTGACACTTCTCCTAGTTTAAAACCAAGTTATATTCCTCTCATATCTTCAGAACATTGGCGAGATGTGCCAAAAAATCATCAAACGAGTCACCAACAACCGAGAAATTGTCCTTGAACACCTCAACAGTGTCCTCAACCATGTCAGAAAATATAGCCATCATACATGCTGGAAAGTTGCGGGTGCATTACATGAACAAAAAGGCATCCTCTTGAATGCGAACATCCCATATGGACAAGTGAAAGTGGACTTCTTTTGGTCCTCAAGAGCAATAGAAAGCTGATGAGAACCCGAGTATCCATCAAGAAAATAATACCAACGTCTACCAGAAAGTCGTTTTAACATCTGATCCATGAAGGGCATAAGAAAGTGATTCTTCTCAGTCCAAGAGTTTAGCTTCCTATAGTCCATGCACACATGCTAAATCGTGAATGGCCTCATTGGAATAAGCTCATTCTTCTCATTTGGAACCACAGTGATTCCACCCTTCTTCGACACATATTGGACCGAGCTTACCCAATTGCTATCTGAAATCAAATAAACCAAACCCGCGTCCAATCACTTGATAATTTATTCATTCACTAACTCTTGCATAGGTGGATTCAACCTCCCTTGATGCTCAATACAAGGCACACAATTCGGCTCAAGTTGGATTTTATGTGTGCGAATCCTGGGCAGAATCCTAATGATGTCAGTAATGGACCATCCAGTAGCCCTTTTGAACCTCTTTAAAATAGAAATTAGAGTCTCAACCTGCCAATCTACCAAGTCAGCTACAATAATAACCGGCAAAGTAGTGTTTCCCCCCAAAAATGCATAACAAAGATGCGATGGAAGATCTTTTAGCTCTAAAACTGGGGGCTCTTCAATAGAAGGTCGAGCAGGTCACTCTATTTTTTAGATCAAGATCTAATTTATTTAGTGTATAATTTTATGAACCCCTACCTTCGAGCGCACTAACCATATCATTATATTCTATAATATCATCACCCTCAAAATTTATAATTACTGCTGCAAGGGCCTCGACTCAAAGACTTTCCTTAATAGAAGCTACCAAATCATCCTTGTCAACTGTGTCAATCACAAAAATCACCCGCATATCCTTTGGTTGCTTCATGTACTGGAACATATCAAAAGTGACCTATTTACTATTCAACTGAAACTTCATCTGGCCAGTCTCCATATCAACCAATACATGCCCAGTCATAAGGAATGGAGTCAACCTCACAGTCAAGAATTATGAAATCAGCTGGAAAGATAAAGGATGCAACCCTCACCAAAACATCATATAAGATTCCTACTGACTTTTTCATAGTGTGATCCACATTGAAAAGTCTCATCAAAGTCGGTTTAAGTGACCCCAACCCCAACTATTTATAAACTGCTAGCGGCATCAGATTTATGCTACTACTCAAGTCACACAAAGCCTTTGCAAAGTTGAAACACCCTGTTGTACATGGAATTGTAAGGGTCTTTCTTCTTCTCCACCAAAGATCTAGTGGCTATTGCACTACAATGGTGCACATTATCAATAGGCTTGAAACTCACCATCCGCTTCTTAGTCACCAAATCCCTCATAAACTTTGTGTAACCTGGCATTTGTTCAAGTGCCTAAACTAGAGGTATATTCACTGTCAACTCCTTCAACATAGAAATAATCTTTTAGTACTTTCCCTTTTCGGCTTTCTTTTTTAGTCTTTGCAGAAATGAGGAGGCAGTCGTGGAATTAGAGTCAATACTTATGGGAACTCCTTGTCCTTCCCCTTTCTTACCTTGGCCTCATTATTTTCAACTTGAGGCTTCTTAGATGTATTCTTACAATCACCATTTCTTCAGAGTCGGTAACTTTTTCTTCATCTACTATCACCAGTTCTATAATATCATTAACAATCTCGGGCATAGGAGGGTCAATGGTCATCTTACCACTCCAAGTGGTAATACCCAGGAACCGACCACTATTCTTTGGGTTTTGGATGATGTTACTTGGGAGTGTACCTTGTTGACGCTAATTTCATACCATAAAAATCTGACCAAACTGTTGCTCAAGCTGTTTGATGGCGGTAGCATATGATTCAACTTTCTGATTCATACCTGAAATATCTTCTTTAATCTCCTTAAGGAAGTCTTCCATCTTCTCTACCCCCTTCACAACCTTTGCAAGCATGTCTTTCATTGTTGAATTGCTCGAACCCGCATCACGATTCCCAGGTGGAACGTAAAAGCTAATTTTATCTTTGTACACATCTTTTTTCTCCTCCAATCACTATCTCAATCTCTATACCCAAACTTATTGTAATTGTTGTATCTATAGTAGTTCCAACCTTGATTCCTATGCTGAGAGTTCCAATTATCCTGGTTAGTCCCTTGGCTCGAAAACTTGCCACCTCTCTGTCTAGATATTTTGCCTCCTCTTCAGAATCTAAATCTTCATACCTGGGTTCCATTTCTTGTATACCAACTGTATGTACCTTTTTGGCTCCATCTGTTGCAAATTATATAGTTAACAATCTAATTTTTGTCCTTAGCTGTGCTACCAATTGGGCCACTGTCTCATCTAGTGCTCTCTGATCTGCTAATGCTCTAATTGCGTATGTACCTGCGGGTCTATCTGCATCCCAAGTATACCAGCCTTAGTTAGTATTCATGATCTTATCTAGGATCGTAGAAGCATGCTCCCAACGCAGACTCATGAATGTTCCACCGGTGATATTTTATGCTACAGCCTTGGTGTTAGCGTTTAAGGCTCTGTAGAAAAACTCAAACCAATGTCTGCGAATGTAACTGTCTGAAATTGTAAATCACATCCTTTAACTGTAACATTCTGGAAGGAGGGAAAAATCTTTCTAAGAACTGAGTTTGTAATTCATTCCAAGTAGTGATCGATCCTCGTGGTAGCTCTACTAGTCATAGTGTGGCTTCTCCCGTTAAAGAGAAAGGAAAAAGGCACAGTCTGATTGCCTCTTTGGTCACTCCAAGCATATTGTAAGATGTGTGAATCCTAACAAAATTAATTTTATGCATATTTTCATCATCAGTGGGAAGGCCTGCAAACACCCCTTTCAAGTTCAGTAGGTGAATCAAGGCACTCGTAATGTCAAACTTAGTCCCTTGATGCAATTCTGGTGGAATGATTGCACCCATTTCAGTTGGCTCTAAATAATCCGAATCCTCCTCTAGATCCTCAAACTGAGGTAGATACTGTTGCAGAGGCTGTTATCCTCTATGCCTTCTCTGTCTCTCTCGATCAAAAGTGCGGCAAGATGATTTACTTTATCTTTCCTTGCTCTTTCATCCCTAACTACCTATATGGAAGCCTCTTTTCTAGCATTCTCTACAGTCATCAATCAAGCGGTGGTTTGTTCCGCAGTTTCCTGGCCAACAGGATGGAGTGCTGGTTGATCATGAATCGTACCACCATAGTGAACACCT
The DNA here is from genome assembly GCA_031232105.1 of Capsicum rhomboideum. NCBI lineage: Eukaryota > Viridiplantae > Streptophyta > Magnoliopsida > Solanales > Solanaceae > Capsicum > Capsicum rhomboideum. Next base: position 147,218,713 of record CP124714.1, on the reverse strand, counting down.
TCCAGTAAAGACTGCGATCATGAACTCCTTCGTTAACCATCCTTTGATTATTTCTCAAAGATCTCTCTAGTTCCATATCAAGTGGAATGAGGGGATTGTATTGACTCCGAGTACTGGGCATACACCCATGTGCTCCCTAAAAACAATAGAAAAGTAAAATCAGGAAACAGCAATAAATAACCCCAATAAACACACTAAAAATAATAGAAAAGTAAAATCAGGAAACAGCAATAAATAACCCCAATAAACACACTCAAATAAACTCTATAACCATATTCACTGGCAACGATGCTAAAATTTGATGTCGCCCAAATTACACCTCTAAGCAAAGTATAAAGCAGCCGTTGGTTAAATATAGAATCCAACTAAGGTTGGGGTCGATGCCACAGGGAATAGGTCAAAGTATCAATCAAGATGTACATTGAGGCAGTCAATAACAATTTCCAATAAAAGAGGGGGGTTTGTAATTAAGTAATTCAATAGTAACCGTTGTTGATTTGTTGGATTTGTAATCATTATGAGAGAGGCACTAGAACTGTGTTACCTATATAGGTTTATCGTACTTTTCAATCTCTCCTGGTGTTCAGTATGTAGAGTCGATAGGTTATGTATACCTAGAACAGCTTTATGCTCTTGTCTAAGCAATATCCTCAGGTAAGTTTTCTCTTTTCCTAAGCCTGTGTTACTAATCCCTATCCTAGATCCCAGATAGCTATCCTATATTATCAGCTCAGCCTATTAAGTGGAGGTTAATAGCTCCAAGTACCTGTTGTTTATTCCCTTCTTCTCATCCGTACTCATTCTTTTGTCTAGAATACAGATTAGGTGAGTTCTAACATTTTGCACCATCAAAAAAATTCAAAACCAAGGAAACAATCAATACATGTGAACACCGGTTGAAGATTACTCGGTACTATGAATCCTACTACATTAATCCATCATGGTTCCCACGAACTTAGTTGTGGTATGTAGCTACTCATAATTGCAACAACACAAGAAGAATTCATAGATGAAAATATAATTATGAACTTACAAGAATAATATGAAAAACTCCAAGATCTCCTTTTTCGTTAATACCCTAAAATCAATGTTTGTATAATTCCAAAGCCAATAATGTGCCTTAGAACCTTACAAGAATATAATAGAACGTAAACTTACAAAATAAAATAAATAAGAGTATTTATGGACAAAACAAAACCTATCCTAAATAAAATAGGAAATCTGAGTCGGTCTCATCGGATGAGTGGAAGGTACAATCGTGGTTAAATGCCACGATCGTTCTTTGGTGCTCATGGTTTCATCAAGGACTTTGTCATCTTCAGGTCTTCAATCCTACGACCTCACGGTACAACCATCACATCTAGGTAATGTTGTGGGATCCAATTGTTTGATCCTCTTCACCCTTAGCTTCTGCATGCATGTTTCCAGGACCTCCTTCTTACGATCAGATGGTACGATCATATGATCAATGTACGATTGAGGGAACTCTCATCTGAGTAACACCTGAGAGTCACTTCTCTGCTTTTTCCTATGATGCTCAAGTATGACCGTGATCAGATCCCACGATCGTGGCAATGGTCGTCTGATGCCTGATTAGTCCAAAATGCAGCACTACACTCTTTGAGACCTGTTTGACCTGCAAACACCCAAAAACCCATTACATCCACATAGAAAGACCCTTGTACTTGCAAATATTCACTGTTTTAAGTGTCTCAAGTATCATAATTTCACGGCACATCAACCTATGATACCTACTGAGTACAAGTGAACTATACGCACTCCTACTTTTTGTACTCTTTTTGTATAGATCCTAGTTCGAGTGCAACCCACGGAGCATGAGATCATGCCGTTAGCGAGGCTGATTCGGAGGACGGGTGAGCTCCTCGTTCGGGGCTTGATTTTGGACTTCATCTATCTTTATTGTCTTTATTTTACTTTTCGGAGATAGACTTATTTATTTTCATACTCTTTATCAATACTAATGCTCTTTACTCATGAAATTAGATTTTAGGCCTTGGAGTTGTATTTTGTATGGATTCAAATATTGTTGTTATTTATATCATGGCCTAACTTCCTCATGAAGTCTCGTATTTGGGTGTTGGGCTTACCTACCCAGGGTTGGTATAGGGTAGCCATCATGACCTTAACTTTTGGGTGATGACAATAAGCTCCAAAATAAGGAAATTGGCATAAAAATCAAACGAACTACCTGGGAATGGGACTACCAGTCCCACCAAGTCATAAAAGACTTGGGGACGCTATAGAAAAGCTCTAAACATAGAAAATACGCAAAAAACAAATAGAAAAATAACCTAGAGGGTCATTACAGCTACGGGTTACTATAACACCTGAAGGTTTTGCAAGTGTTAATGTAGCCTATATATGACTTTTGAAGCTCAAAAATGAACCTAGATGACCCTTATGGCGAATGAAAAACTTTTGGGATGAGTTAAGGGATGTTAGGGAAGGTTTATATGCGATAAAAGACTAGTATGTTGTATCGTTGGATCCCAGCTTTGAGATCCGCGCCACACAGCCAAGCGGGGGAACTCACTGGTTCACCTCCGCTGTGGCTTGTGCGCCACACAGGAGTAGTCCACACGATGGGGTCCTGTTGCACACCCCTCATTCGTCTGAAGGGATTTCATTTATTTTCGATATCTTAAGGGCGCTATGGTCTTTTTCTAATATAGAAATTGTTCCCCAACACTCAAAAATGTTTCCCTACGTTCCAAATTACCCTTAAGTGATTAAAAACTCTCCCCTTACTCTCTCAAAGTTCAAGAACTCCCTAAGGATCAAAAGCTAAGTCTAGGGTTAATCTCTCTGGTCCCTCTTCTAAGTCCTTCGTCACAAGGTATGTAGAGCGACCCCTTTTTAAAAATAATTTCAAATTTATAGTTTATAAACCCTTATGTACGTATATTTATTTTGAATATTAATTTAGGCTTGCAAATTATATATATTGAATTTATAAAAGAAGCATGAAATTGTGATGACATGTCTTTTCTTGAAATTTCTCTTAACTACTTGGAGAATTAAACTTTGAAGAGGTAAATTGAATCTATTTTAAAGTCCTCCATATCAAATTGTTTGATATATATTGGTTGGTTCAAATGCTATTACTATTTGATGAGTTTTTATGGTATATAAACATTTTAAAGAAACAAGAACAAATTGACCCATACTAAATAGTTTGTTATAATACTTGAGGAATTGTGACTCCTAATTGGTAAATGGATTTCCTAAAAGATTTGATTGATTGGAAAGGATTATCTTACACTTGATTTTGATATGTTGGGCATGAGAAATTGATGACAGACCTTATGGTTAATTGAACGATGGAATATATGACTAGCAAGTCTTGGTATGATGATACCAACTATTATCTATGCCCTCAATGCAAAATGGAATTGTTTCTAATGATATTTGATGATATGAAAATTTTAAAATATGGGCTTAAAGAGAATTAGATGGTTAACCGAGAAGGTGTGAGTTCAAATGGCTCAATACCCCCAAAACTTGTGTTTTACTGACATAGGGATAGTTCGATCCTTAATTGGACGACCTTATGATGTCCTTTATAAGGATTATTATGCTGGACATAATGATTTAATCTCAATTCATGAGGCAAACATAGATTGGGGCTTAGCTGATCGAGCATTGATCAAACCCATATAGCCCGTGGTGTTTAAATGAAAGTCGGTAATACCATCTAGTTCAGAACTAAAGAACATAAGGTCTATGTTTATAACTTTGGAGTCACTACTGATATATTTTTGTTATGTTTTGATTTTACTCTCATGGTTATTTTATATGAAGCATAGCTTATCTCTTTCCTTTTTGTGCATACCAATACATTCCATTGGCCATATCTGGTTGCTACATCTTTTCATGATATAGGTTTGGAGACACATTCTTGTGGTCTTGTGCAACACTAGTTTCATCCGGACAGCTCCAGCTTTGGTGAGCCCTCCATCCTTCGGAAGGCATCTTTATTATAGACATTCTAGTATTTATTTATGGTATTCCCAGGACCTTGTCTTGGCTTAGATGGTTTTTCTTTATTGATTAGAGGATTCGTAGATATATTCTATTGTTGGACTAAAGTTTAGTATTTCTTTATCATTAGAGATTTATAAATATTTTAAGAGTTTTCAGACAGCTTAATATAGCTTTCTTAAGTGTTTTTATTCCGAAAATTTTAATGGAATGCTTATATAGAATACTAAGAGGTTTTCTCGGGCCTTCATTGGTTCCGGGTTCCTGTTATGTCCAGGGCCTAGTCTTGGGTTATGACAGTTACGCTCGGGCTAGCAATGACATCGAGTGTTGGCCATGTTCAGGGTGTAGGTGCGGGCGTGATAGTTTCTGTAATCTAGTTATTATTACAATATTATTATGTGAGTTGCTCATTTATCATTGTGATTACTATTCTAATGCTTTGAGATCAATAGGATAAATGTATATTCTATAAAGGAACTCGAAAAAGGAAAGTTAAGGTAGAACAAGGGTTAAATAAAGTAGGATAGGATCCTTAAGGAGAGGATTTGTAGCTAAATAGAAATATACTTGTTCTCTCTACTTGGTTCTTATATGGGAGATGAAAATGAATTTGTGGTATTTAACATACCATCACTTAATAATATAGGTATGATGCTAACATGAATGGAATATTAGAATATGGAAAAATTATAATCTTATTATCAACCCCGTGAACCAATAACTCAATAACAAAGGTGTAGATACAATGTAATTACATAGAAGTGCCATAACCGTGAAATATGCCTCTTAATATGTAATCAAAATAATCAATTCAATCATTATTATTCTTTCTACTTTAAATCGTAAAATTATAAGTAATCAAACAAGCAAACAATCCTTTTTTGTGGAAAAAACTTGTTCTAGACATAACAATAACTTATATTGAAAAACTGTAAGTCATAAGTTCTTGTGGAATTCGATCTTTGATTGCAAAGCAATGTTGTATTATTTAGAGACCATGTACACTTGCATGTATATCGAAACTGCAATATTTAGCCATAGGGTTCTTCGACCAAAATTGTCAATGTGAAAGGGCAAATGTTATCAAAATTTAATTTTGATTAGTGTTCTGAAATTTTGCCCCATTGAACAGAGTTGACATTAACTGAAAATTTTACTTTGTGAAAAAACATCCATCAAAAGGGTTTTGACTAGTCTAAACTCATTTTTGTATAGTTTGAGGTGATCCAAAGACTTATGAGAGTAGCTTTGATTACAGAAAAGCGTACTTGAATTGTGAATTTGAGGTAAATAAGATTTTAAGCTTTGGATGCTTACTTTTCAAATTTATTTTAAAAGGTATTTTGTATGCCTGGTTCATGTTTTGGAACTAGCTTACCTTGACAGATTGGTGGTCTTCTAGGCCAGTCGCATAAAATTTATGTTCAAGGATAATAAAACACTCTGTATAAAAGTTATTTTGTGGAGTGATATGACTGTGAGTCATGAGGTTGGGGGATTGTGTATGCTTCTTGATAGCACTAAACATTGTATATGCTTCTTGGTAGTGCTGAACATTGTATATGCTTTTTGACAGTACTGGACATTGTGTATGCTTCTTGACAACACTAGATATTGTGTATGCTTTTTAATATATTTGGCGCATTGTGTATGCTCTTATGAACTCGAGGTGTGGACTAATTGGCGTAACTTCCGTTTATGGTAAGTTCTAAGAGAAAATTGTGTTGTGATATATAATATTCTTCACAAACAATTGTTCAAAAATTGTTCGATATTAAATTTTCATATAATTCCTAGGTAAAAATATTTTTGTGCTTGGGGTGTGTTTGTATTTTCTAACACTTGTTTCAGGGGTATTTAAAGTGGTGGTTCAAGAATCTTACGGGGTTATATTTTTATTTAAATCACTCCTTACTTACATGTCTATGCAGATACTGTTGCTAAGAACAAGACTAGTAGCTGACGAGTCTGTTCGTGTATTTTGTTGTTGAGGTGAAACTTCACATTGTTCGTGGAGGCTAGCATTTCAAACTAATTCTATTTTATAGAATATATCTTCTTACTTGTGGGTTGCATGCCCGATAGCTAAATTTGTGTGACTTAGACGCTCCACAATCTTAGTGTGAGATTTGGATTAGAGATATATTATTTAAGTGATCATCTATTGTTGTAAATTGATATATGATATTCGTTGAATAATTATTTCACTTTTAATGACGATTAATGTGTTTGGAGTTGCACATATTTTATCTTAGTGCGTATAGAAATGGTAAAGTGTATGGAGAATTGGTTTGCCCAACGGATGGTGTTAGCGGATGTCAGTCACGTCTAGAGGATATTTTGGGATGTGACATCATCAATAAAAAATAGTCCCTTAAAGAAACTATAATTTATCTAAAATTAACAAACTTAATGGTGAACAAATGAAATATATCAAGTTTAGGCTAAACTGGAGCTATGGTTATAAAAAAACACTTTAATTTTTCTTTAAGATCGTCACTATCCACGTCATGAAGTTTTTTAATTTTTTATAATATCTCCATGGATAATGTTGACTCTAGATTATTTGCTTGATTTGACATTAAATGACCTCTTGGAGTGAGACATTTTTTTATCATGAGAGTAATGTATGAGACTTGATTGTATTAAAGTATTATCCAAGGGGCCAATATATTCACTTATTTGGATTCGTCTTGATATCACTTTTCATTTTGCTGGGATGTTATAAAGTTGGATTCTTATGGTCTCGGCCAAATATTTCTTTTTATGCCTTTGGACCCTTAGGCCCTAAACCTTTTTCCTTTCCTTTTTTATCTCTTTCTCTTTATTTGCTAATTAAATATCTTTATTCTTTTTCTATTATTAGTTTAGGTGTACACGCTTTGCGCGTGAGCAAAGTGTGTACCTAATTTGCCAACAAATACTATAGAAAAGATTGGACTTATAAGAATTTTCTATAAGGTAGACAAAAATAAGGAAGCACACTCCAACTTTGTCTATATGGATCTTATCTTACTATGAAACAAATCTTACTGGAACGTTCTTTAATCAGATTGAACCAATTTTACTGATAAATTTCTAATATTAAAGAAAAAAAAAGTTATAATTGATTATATATATTACATAACTTCAAGAACAAACTAACACTCTATTTGGATGGTTATTACGTGTTGATTCATAATGTAATATATATTATGGGTATATACTATCCATATATATACCCATAATATATTATGATATATCACACGAGTGACCAACGATGAAAAGCTCAACTGTAAGTCAAACAATTAAAAATCAAGTTCCTACTATGAGATAACGAATAATTTTTTGATATGAAGAAAAAAAATTCATAATAAACAATATATTACATAACTTCAAGAACGAATTAAAAATACAGTAAATTTATCACAAATCATAAAGAAAAATTCTCGAAATCATCTAATGACCTCTTTATTCCCTGAGCAATAAGGCAAACACCAACAAACTTATTAATTTAATTCTGATATGAAGCAAAAAAAATTACATTAGAATTTCATGTTAAAGAATATGAAATATTAATCAACATTTGTTATTATTGTTTTAATCCAAAGAAAAGAAATTAAACTAAAATACTTAATTCAAAGAGAAAAAAGTAAACTAAAATATACTCCAACTCTTGTGCATCAAACTTGTTTATGTCAGCAATTAGTGGCTACCGTAGTATTTAGTATTTATTTTTTTTGTTACACAAAGTTCTATAACCTAAACCAATTCTTATTCTAAAAATATGGAAGGAAATACTATGAAAGAACCTTGAGAATTTTAAACGAAACCCTAATGAAAAATACCACACAAATTCTAATCCTAATTTAGTTTACGTATCTTTCGCGTCAATCAATTAATTATATATACAAGAAGAACTACATTATTAAAAAAATTGATGCTAAAATAAAGGCTATATCTATTTCAGCAATAGAAATAATATTGTATCTCAAATATATAATTTTATAACCAAAGTAAACTTATGAGATGAGGAGAATTATACTTGAATACATGAATCTTGTTGGTATATTAGTAGATGAAGAAGGTTAGTTTTGAATAACAGAAATTTAAACAAATTCAACTAATAGCACAATCTACAGAAATTTTAAATATATTGAAATAACAACTTAATCTAAGTTAAATTAAGCAATTTAAAATGGAATAAGAATTAATATTGTCTTCAAATCAACAATATAAAAAAGGGAGATTTGATGAAGCACCATAAACATCCACACCTGGTTGCAAATGCACGTTCGTAATTACTGAGTAAGCATCATTTAATCTCCCTGCACGTCCAAGAAGGTCAACAACACATGCATAGTGCTTTTGATTGGGAAGAAGTTTCCAGCGTGCTACCATATCAAAAATATACAGTCCGCAAGCACTCAAGACAGAAACCAAGGTTGACTCATTTGGATCTATACCTAATATTTCATCTTCAGGAAAAGGTTATTGTATCATTACCATACCCGTGCATTCATTACCATGGGCTTTCTAATAAACAGACTAATAGCACATTCCAGCATGCAGCATATTTCTCAGTCATCCCTTCATAAAATCTTCTGGCATCCCCCAACTTAGCACAATTTGCATACATATCATCATCAAACAAAATATATCACACGTCCATGTTAAAATAGGGAAGGAAAATAATTTACTTTAACCTACTAAAAAATATCTAGAAAAGAAAAAAGTATTGAATAATAAAAGTCCCCAATATATGTATCTTGCTATCTGCAACGTACTATCCTCGTTTATGTTGCATTGTTTATAGCAAATTTTGTCTTCCTCCTTTACCCGACAATCTACCAGATAAATGCGCACCTCGTATCGGCTTCACATCCTTAATCTCGAATGAATTGACATATAACTCATCGAGAGCAAAGCAATAATTTCACTGACATGAAGCATGCACAAAATCAACGCACTTTTGTAGATTTTGTGGGCTTTCAGAGGTTGAAAGTTGGGTTTCGTCGTAGGACTCTCACCACTGAAATTGTAGATTTTCATCCATACTTGAGTTACATTTATAGAATGATTAGGAGCTATTTCTAATTTAGGACTGTTGATTATTATTCACCTAATATTTTATTAGGAGTTATTTCTAATTTAGGACGCTTAATTATTATTCGCCTACTATTTTTTACCATGTATTTCTTCTTACTAAATATTTTAGGATTATTAACTTTTAAAATATATTTTTCTTTTATCACATATTTTGAGACTCTTTAATTTTAAAAGTGTCACGACCCAATTCTGAGTCATGATGGCGCCTATCGTAACCCACCAATAGGCAAGCCAAACCCTAGCCCGGAGCGACAAGCGACGGGCTAACGGGCGGAATCTCATAAAATAGAGAAGTAGAAGTAACCATATTTATAAACATGCTATAACGCTAAAGACAGAATCAGAATATGTATATATATATACCAAGACTGAGAAGGAAGAGGACAGTATATAAAGTCAAGAACCCCTCCCAAGACCTGGTGAGGTCAGTACAGGAGCCACTACTAAACATACCCAAAATACAAGACAGAAACCAAATATGTATAACAAGTACAACAGTCTCGAGAGCAAAAGACTATACAGTAGAAGATGGAGTAGGATCTGCCTCAGACGTCAGTAGGCTCACCCTGCTCCGGAGTCGGTGCTGAGAAAAGAGTCACGTCAAAACCGTCGACTGGTGCCTGAATCTGCATCGGGGAAAAAGATGCAGAAGTGCAGTATGAGTACCGGGGCAACGGGTACTCAGTAGGCATCATCGGCCGACTGAGCTCAATGTAATACAAGCAAGCTAAAATGCGAGGGCGCATGCTAAGTCCGGGGTATAAGTAACAAATACATAAGTAACTGCCGAGGCGTGTAGATATGCTTAGGAAATAAATAAATGTGATACCGAATAATTGAGTAAATAAATACGTATGTAAACACACAAGTCAAACATAACCTATCTGGGCCCCCATAAACCCAATAGGCACACGAAAGAAAACAATAACCCAGCCTAGCCCCCATAAACCGGCGGGACACACAAAAATAGTAAATGCATAGTCACCAGTGTCTCGAAGCTGTATCAGTATCCAGTAACCACAATAACCAACAGGAGTGCACCGGGCTTGAACCGGCACCAATGGGTAATAACAAGAGGCCAGACGCAGGAGTCGAACCGGAAGCAGTGGGTAATAACAAGAGGCCACATATATATCATATCTGCCGGACTCGAACCGGAACTCATAGAACAACAACATCATAATCACGGTACCCAGTACCAAAACTCTCCAATCATATCATAACCAGATGCCGTACTCGAACCGGAACTCATAATAATCAGTGGCCGGACTCGAACCGGAACTCATAGTGTACCACAATCCGGGGCCGGACTCGAACCGGAACACCCAATAGTCAATAACCAAAATCATCATACCTGAATCAGTAGCCGGACTCGAACCGGAACTCACCATAGCCAGTAACCAGAACAGAATCAAAGGTCATATCATATCAAATAAATGGGGAACGCCCTAGTGCCAAGTCAATACTATTATATAGGTACAGAAGCTAACTCTACAACATGCTACAAGTCAATCTCGGGGTCCTTCTAGGTCAACTACCTACTGTAAAAATATATATATAAAAGTCTGGGTATACATTACAAGTCATGGAAAGGCGGTTCAGTGTTCTAAGTCAAACTAGCCGACCCCAATCAAATACGGTGCTATCAGGGACGAACAAAGATAGACAGGCCAACCGGGTATAATCGGGGTGACTTAATCCCGTCATAATCCTAATAGTCATATAGGGCTTATCTAAGCCCAAAGATGTCAAAGTTTCGACAAGTCGACAAAAAGGGTAACGGGGCCAGCTATTGGGTCCCGAAAACCAGGTCTGGTTATACTTGTCTAAGTCTGGGCTAAGTCTGTCTAAGCCTGGACTAAGATCCAACAATAACATTCCCAGACTAGCAACAACAACAACAATACTATCCGACCCCAAATAGGTCATCTGTGGGGTACCACGAGGATAACGGGCCTAGAATATATCCGAATAGCCCTATCCGGCCTAGAAGGCCTAAATCACAGCAAACCACCACCACCAAGTCTATAATACCAGCCCACAATACCAGCACAATAGCATACATATATCACACATAAGCCCAGTCTAAGTGTAAAGGAAGGTAAACCTAGCCTACCTGGACGCCGTCGAACGCCTGCTAAAGCCAGTTAAATAGGAGCCTTTCCCTTTCGAGAGGCCTCTGACTGCTGCCAAGCTACCAAAATAATAAACTACATGTGAAAACATGACTATTGATACCCATATTGTATTAGTTCGGAAAAATGTTCGAACCGTCCCCGTGGGGCCCACTTGCGGAATCACGAAACTGAAATCGTCACAGCGTCCCAAACAACTCCGTGACCAATAGTCACAATTAACACCATTCAATTTGAGCTCAAAATGTAGCTCAAACATCAATATCAATCTCAAAATATACTATCGCAGACAAAAACTACCGTAAAAATAAGAAAACGTACCGTAGAAACGACGAGAACGCGTCTACGGAGCCAAAGCTAACCACCCTGAATCTCAAATCTCACTATAAATGCTAAAAGGTATAAATATAGAGAAACAGAAATGTGGCAGCCTAACTTTTCTTTGAAATGTTTACATTTACTTAAGTAAAATGTAATGTAAGGTGTATATATATGTGTTGGTAGGTGCATGACACTTTTTAGTGCCCTTCGCTGACTAACTACCTTCCTCCACCTCCACGTAAAAGTGGAGGTGGCAATATCCCCACCCCTCTTTAATTATTTATCCACTATGTATATCTTCGGGTATTGTATAGGTCCGTGGTAAAATAAATATAACTTTTTAACTATATCACAAGTAATAGAAAATTATTTCTAACAAAACCTCTATAAAATAAAAATATTATTTTAACATATTTAAATTCACTATCTCCGCTTAAATTATTAATAGGTTACAAAACTATTATAAAATAGTATAGATATATCATAACTAAAGAATTGTATAAATTTCAAAAATATTTTGGAAAGGTCATTAACTATGTCATTTTACCAAATTCTAATTTAATTTAATATTTTACAACGTGCTCGGTCTAAATAATATTCTCAAACGAACTGCCCGGGAATCGAACTGTCAGTCCCAGCAAGTCATAAATAACTTGGGACAGTTATAAAAAAGCTCTAAACGCTGAGAACACACGAAAACGAGGGAAATGACCGGGAAGGTCATTACAAAAAGTTATGAAAATAATTAAATAGCAATTTAAGAAAAATAGTAAAAGGATGATTTTTTCTATTGCAGAGACTTTTAATGAAGGGAAAAAAATTCAAACACCATTTGTAAGGGCCTTCACACTTTTAATATTTAACTAGTCAAGTGTACGTACTTTGTACATGTGTATAGTGTTAATTAATATATTTTTTTTGAATTAAAATCGGGCTGGAAGCCCTTTTATTAAAAAATAAAAACATTTACATCCGGGCCTAAAAGTGACCCGGTCCATTAAAACCCGCGACAAAATCTGTCTCTTGATAACAAATCAAGATAGATAAGATATATGAGAAAAGGAAAGTAACACTAAGCAACCCAATCGATTGACTCCCTTTTTCAATCCGCATTTTATGTGTTCTTGTCCAAAATCGGCATCTTCAATCCATCCTTACTACCATCCAAGTTGATGGTCTTCTATTTCATCACTTCGTCTTAGCTCAACAAAGATAAGTATTCATTACTCGCCTCTTAGATACATACAGATATGTGGTTTGAGCTTTGATACTCTCCATGTTTCGCATTTGAGTTGTTAGATCCTAATGAGCTTGACCCAGCACACTATTTTTCAATGGATTATTTGTTGATTTGTTTACCCTTCCTTTATTTAATCTGCCTTTCCATTAATTAGTGGATTGAATCTCAAAGGAGATTAATACCACCACCAAATCTCCGAAAATAGCATGTTAAATGAATGATTGGTACTCATCCAATCCCTTGTTATGTTGTAGGTAATTTATTAGGAAGTTGTGGATATCATTCCCGATCCATCTAGTGAAAACTCGAAGAACTTGATTTGGTATCTTCTTACACCTCAAATGCTCTCACCGGGTGCTAATACTCAAATCAGCTAGAAATACTTCTAATCTTCTTTGTTTTGAGTGAATGAATTTGATTGATAAACCACACTTCCTAAATTAACCTTATTACCATCAACACCAATGTCTGTCAGTAGTTAATTCAAGGTTCAACTTGTTGTCTTCTTATTTGAGGAACACCTGCTTTATCTAAGTTGAAAATTCGACTGCCTGGTTCTGGAATGTCTTGAAAGTGATAAATTATGAAATTTCCTACAAAAGAAAAAACTAAGTTAGTGAAAAAGTCAGCAAGAGCATTTCTCTCCCGAAGGGAATGCTGTACTCTTGTTGTTAGTGTATTACTCAAACTGTTGATGTGATTTACTTCCATCATCACACTCCATGGAGGTTTCCATCTGCCTTCTAAAATTTGAACCATAGCTAAAGAATCAGATTCTATAACTAGAGGTCCAATATCATTAACCTTACAATATTCCAGGCATTCTCTTATAGCTTTAGCTTCTTCCACTAAATTAGTAGAATCAGGGATCTTAATGCCTTTAGCAACCACAAAAGAACCTGATAAATATCTAATACAGAATATTGTTGAACTAGGCCCAGGGTTACCTTTTGATGTACCATCTGCATTACCTTTGAACCAGTGAGTAGGAGGGGGGAGCCATCTGATAATTTTAAACCTATACATAGGTCTAAAACCTTCCAATGTAGTCACCATTTCAGGCTATGTGACATACTCTTTGTCATTTTTAAGCCTTCTCTTGATAAACCTCTTGATAGTACAATAAATGTCCCAAAAAACTTACTAGTAGTATACTTCCCTCCATGTAGGATAGTGTTTCTTCTCTTCCAGATAAACCATATTATAATCAGAGGAATCACCTATGATATAAGTTTCCACCTTAAATTACCTTGACTGTTCCACCATTTTCCGATGTTTGGTTTTAAGAAAGCACTTTTAGGAATCCCTGCAGCTTTTAAGTAATAATCCCACACCTGTCTTTCAATTTCTCCATTCAAGAACAAATGTTCAATAGTTTCAGTTTCTGGGCTTAAGCAGCATCTGCATTCTGAAGATTTATTTGTATTCCAAGTACTAGTTAAGTAAGATACAGCAACCTTTCCTAACCATACTCTCTATGCTAGAAAAGAAATTTTAAAGGGTAGTCCTGAACACCATAATTGACTAAGATCCTCATCAACATCCTTCTTATTTCTTAGTAGTTCCCAAGCACTTTTAACAGAGAAAATGCCTGAACTATTCAATGTCCACCATGGTCTGTCTCCTTCATTCATTAGTTTGGCAGTAGCCAGGTTATTTCTAACATGGGTCACCACATATTCAGGAACTCTTTCCTGCATGCCTGAAAAGTTCCAGCCAGAGCTTGTCAGAAATTCCCCTGTATCTTTCATCTCATGACAAGATTGATACTCTGTAGGGTATTTATAAAGTGGACCAAGATTGGTCCAATTATCAAACCAAATATTGAGGTTCCTCCTTTAGGTTTCCACTACAAAAACTGTTCCACTTTGTCCTTATGTTCAAGTATGTACTTCCAGACCTGAGAACCTCTATTCTACTCAACAGTAGCAGGAATTTATTTTTTGCAGTATTTATTCCATAGGAAGTTGGACCACAAACTACTTTGTGTCCTAAACATCCACTACAATTTTGCATACATGGCCTTTGAGATGTCAAACATGGATCTGAATCCAAGGTCCCCTTCTTTCTTGGGAGTACACACCTTTAACCAAGCTGACCAGTGTTTCCCCCTTTCTGAGTCTTTGTTACTCCAAAAACACTTAGCCAAAATCCTGTGCAATTCTTTTAAAACATAGACAAGAGGGACAATATCAGATAAAATATAGATAGGAACACTTTGTAGAACACTTGTAATTGGTACCTCCTTACCTTCATAAGACAACATTTTTCCTTTCCATGCTTGTAGCTTCCCTTTTACCTTATCCAAAAGTTCTGCATAGTCTTCTTTCCTCTTCTTCTTATGGGTGGTAGGACAACCCAAGTATTTCACTGGGAGGCTACCCCTAGACATGCCAGTAATCTAGCCTACTTAATTATCTATAGCCCCAGTAGTGTTTTGATGAAGATAATAGAAACTCTTCTCCTTATTGATTTTCTGCCCTGATTCAGTCTCATAAACCTGTAAAATAGTCATAAAATTTCCAAGAGAATACCCATTAGTAGAAGAAAATAGTATAGTATCATCAGCATAGGCTAAGTGATTTAAGTTATCACTCCATTTTGGCATCCCAAATCCCACAAATTGATTGTCTTCAAATAAAGAATTTAAAGCTCTTATGAGAACCTCAGAAGACAGGATGAATAAAGTAGGGGAAAGAGGATCCCTTTGCTTTACCCCTCTGGTTGAATGAAAAAAACCATGGGATTGTCCATTTATCAAAACTGAATAATAATTGTTGGACAATAATCTCCAGATTAAATCTATGAAAATATGAGAAAATCCCATCTTCTTCAAGACCTTCACCAAAAACAACCATGAGACCCTATCATATGTCTTAGCCATATCCAACTTGATGACCACATTTGCAAGCTTACTCTTTTACTAATCTCAGTAATTAGCTCCTATGTGAGTGGCACATTTATAATAATGCTTCTACCTTTGACAAAACCAAATTGATTAGAGGATATAATCTTAGGTAATAAACCCTCAATTCTATCATGTATAATCCTAGAAAGGATTTTATTGACAAAGTTACTCAAACTAATTGGTCTCATAGCTGAAAAAGTTAGAACATTAGCTTTCTTAGGAATAAGCACCAAATTAGTATGTGTGATAGATTTGGGAAGAGTATTACCAAAGAAGAAGTCATACACGATTCTAACAATGTCAAAACCCACTATATACCAACAAGATTGATAGAATTCCCTTGTAAGACCATCTGGACCAGAAGAGCTATCCCCACTCAAATTAAAAACTGCCCTTTTTACCTCATCATGATTTGGCATAGAGCTAATAGGCAGATTATCATCTTCATTTATCATCTCAGGGATAAAATCTATCAAAGAAACCTCTGTGGGATCACTTTCTTACTTAAATTGTTGTTGATAAAAGGCAACTGCTTCTGTAGCTATTACCTTTTCATCTTCTAGACAATTACCTTGAGCATCTTGAATTCTCATTAGCTTCAATTTCTGTTTTCTACCTTTCACCAGACTATAGAAAAATCTGGTATTTTTGTCCCCATCAACAAACCAGTCATAACCAGACTTTTATTTCCAGAAACACTCTTCTAGCTTCAAATATCTTGTATACTCAGCTTTAGCTCTTTGCATAATAGATCTATTCTCTACTATAGGAAAATCTTCAAACAACTACTACTTAATTCTAGCAATCTCCTCTCTTGTTGGTTGTTGAAAAATATCTCCATAATTCCTTCTACTCTACACTGTCAAGGCCTTTTTCACCTTCTTAATCTTTCTCTTGAAGTCTAAGAAAGGATTATATGTGAAATCATTATCCCAATTCTGTCTAACAACCTCCTTGAAATCCTCATTTTGAGTCCAGAAATTAAGAAACCTGAAAGGTCTCTTATAATAAGTAACATTCATCTCACAGTTCAAAAGTAAAGGTGCATGATCTGAGTCATTCCTAGGGAGATGTTCAACCTCTAAATGATTATAATGATCTTGAAAATTTAAGTTGAACAAAGTTCTATCAAGCCTTTCAAAAATGCAATCTTCTCCAGCTCTCCCATTTCACCATGTAAATGGGCTACCCTTATAAGAAACTTGCATCAAATCAGAGGATTCAATAAAGGTCTTGAAATCTTCAAAATCTACATAAAAAAATAGAGAACCTCCAATCTTTTCCTCTTCATTCAAAACCATATTGAAATTTCCATATATTAACCATGATGATTCAAACCTGTTGCCACAGTATATAAGTCATCCCATAACTCTAATCTAAGTTGATCATCATATTTTGCATAGACCAGGGATGAATAAAAAATAAATCCAAAATATTGATCCTGAATTTGAATTGTAATTTACTGTTCAGTATCACTCACCACAGTCATGTCAAAACCCTGATTAACAAAGACCCAGATTTTACCATTATAATTATGAGTAACATGAAGCATCTTCAACCTTGATTTGTATCTGTTAATGGTTCTAACATGTTGAAAAGGTTCCATTAAAGCCACAAAAGCAAACTTATGAAAATTGTGTAACATTTACACCCTTTGGAATGTTTTTTGTGACTTTACTGACCTTATATTCCATACAAGAGCTTTCAACATTTAGAACTTTGCTGATTAGCCACCTTCCTTTTAGGTTGAACTCTGACAGGCACATCCTCATTTGCCTTGTTTCTTTCCTTTTCTTGCTGATTTAACAGAATTTATCACTCTTGGAGATAAATCTCCATCCTTCAAAATCTAGTCTTCTTCCTCCCCGTTTTCTTCTTCAACACTCTTATTTGTTCTTGCATCAATCTCCAAGTTGTGAGTGAGTATATTATGAAGAATCTTATTGGGGGATTTAATGTGGTTTAGCCTTATTTGAGTATCATCTACTTGCACTGTTGTTGGCATCTTTACGATAGCTAACTCTTTTATGTATTTATTTACAATGTTTAACTCATCTCTGAGAATCACTGCTTGTTTTGTGAATGAATGCTTGAAATACTATCTGCTGACATTATAGGGAGAGATTCCTTATTAACCTCTTGTTCTTTATTTCTTTCAAGGCTATTCACATCAAGTTCAGGCTCAACTGTTTCAGCTACTTTTCCTACTTCTACTACTTCCTAGATTACTTTTGATTCTGTGTGCTCTACTCCTGCTTGTTGTTGTGGATGATTGCTTGAAATACTATCTGGTGACATTGTGGGGAGAACCTCCCTATTAACCTCTTGTTCTTTATCTTTTACAGGGCAATTCTCATCAAGTTCAAGCTCAACTGTTTCAACTACTTTTCCTGCTTCCACTACCTTCTGGATTACTTCTGATTTTGTATGTTCTACTCCTTGTAATTGATCTGATGTAAAGAAATTATGCCCTGATTCCCCTCCCTTATTATGCTTGTTCCCAAAAGCTTGATTTACCCACTCTTTGGTGGAGGAGTGTTGACCTGCTGCATTACTTGTAAGGTGTGTTGTTGATATCTGCTGCTGATTGATACTATTCTTATGAACTGTAATCTCTGTTTCTACCTGTATTAACTGATTGTGTGTGATAGCTTCCTTATCTGTTGAATTGTTGTCTAGCTCTTGATCCTCCACAGTTAATGCAGAAAAGGTGTTGCTAGTGGTGGCTGTTTTATTAGGATTAACTGTTTTATCATTGAACATTATTTCAGCAGTTTGGTCAAATGGAAGCATTCTTCTAGTAGGGTTCCACTGCTTTTGCATCGTATTTCTCATCTTTTGATTAGCAGGTGTGACATCTCTCTTGCATCCTATTTCTCATTTTTCGATTAGTAGGTGTGACATCTCTCTCCCCTTTCTCTTTCTTATCTTTGACATGCTATAGATAATACTGTTCTTTCAACTAAAGGTGAAGCACTCTACATTCACCTTCATCATGACTCTGAAGCTTACATTCCTTATAGTACTTAGGAACAAGATCATACTGGACGTTAATCCTTTCAATATTGGATTCATTAGAGCTAGGGTTAACAATTTCCATTTAAATGAACTTGGGAAAATCTAATAATAAATCCACTTGAACTTTGACCCTAGCACAGCTAGGTCTAGTTTTGTTGATAGTTGTTGCATCCAAGTAAAGAGGCTTGCCTACTGCTGAGGTAATAGAGAAAAGGGATTCCTTGACAAAAAACGTAGGTTTGAGATCAGGAAGAGAAATCCATGCTAGGGCCTGCGTAGTTTCTTCATCCACTTTAAATTTAGCATCATAGATCAGTGGCCTCATAGGATATGAGTAACCCTCTTTATCCAAAAAGTAAAACACATTTTTGGATAACATATTAATAAAATAATCCTCCCTACTAAATCTTATGAGAATATGTCTATGTCTCAGAAGACCAATATTGCATTCACCTTTAACCTTGCATTGCTTTGGGATTTGAGACCGAAGTTCATCTATTTCAGGCCAGCCATATGAAATTCCCAACAACCGCATATTGCAAGTTTTTTATAGTATTAATTCCATTCACTTCATCCTCGGTCCATTGAATTCTGGGAATTCCATCATTATATGATACCGTCTTGATGGGTATGGGTTCTACTGTAGGTATAGTATGATTACTCATAGGAGCTTTTAATAGGTTAACATAGCTACCGATTTTGGGTGATTCAGGTATGAAATGCCGATTATTTGAAAACGTAGGCAAACTTAAGGTGGTATTAGGGTTTAGAGTCTTTGATGGTGAGATAGGTGGGAAGTCTTAGGATAGAAAAGAAGGGGTAGCCTGGTCAACCGGTGGGCACGGCTGACCAGTGGCCGTAGAGGCCATCGGCGACGAGTAGAATTAGGAAATTGGTGGCGGCTATCTAGAGAGAGAAGAGAGCACACTCGAAGATCCCCAGCACCTAGATGAATAAATTATTATGTATACGTTATATTATTAAATACAATTTTTAAAAAAATAACGTAAAAGTTTAAAGATAAAAAGTATACTTACAGATGAATATAATAACTCACCATCACAGGCAAAAAGGATGAAGACAATGAATGTAAGAAGATAACTTGAATTAAAATTATAATAAAAAGAAAACGTAGAAGAAAAACCTACAATAGCATGAGAACAACATGCCACGTTAGTTCCCTCCATGTAAGTAGTTCAATAGGAGGATTTTGGCTGATCATGTACATTAGTTACTCCCCCGTCTCAAAATAATTGATAGGTTTAGGTTTTGCACAACTATTAAGGAAAAGTTAATTAGGAGTATAATTTGACTAATATATCGCTCATTAATTTTTTAATCTTTATTTATTTACGTTCCTCTTAATTCTAGAATAATTAATGTTAAGGATAAAGTTGGAAAAGAATAATTAATGCTTTTTTGATCTTTTAAACTAACAACTATTTTGAGACAACTATTTTTACTAAACATATCAACTATTCTGAGACGGAGGGAGTACTTAACTAACCCGTATTTTTCAAAACCAAAATAAGAAGAAAAAGTAGAAATAGAGAAAGCTTATGTTTCTTGTAAATTTTGTTCTAAGATATCATACTCCGTCCGTCTCATATTATTTGGCATGTTTGCTAAAAAAAAATTGTCTTAAATTAGTTGCCATGTTTAAAGAATCAAGAGATAATTGAACACCTTTTTCCAACTTTACCCTTAGTAATTTAATGGAAGAGTAATTAACTCCAATAGATGACAATATTTAATGTGAGTTTAATAGGGTCATATTAGTCAATTTGCACTCCTTATTAATTTCTCCTTAAGAATTGTGCAAAAAGCAAACATGCCAAGTAATATGAGACGGAGGGACTATTACTTAAATTGTATAATTTTTTTTATATATAAGGTAAAATTCCAATGAATTTAAAAGCATTAAATATGATGATTTCTTACCTAGATCAAACAACCAAATCTAATAAAATTATAAATCAAATTAATTGTGAAAATTTCTTTACCCAACATGAGAGAATTCTTTTGCCCCAACTATTGTTCTCTTTTCCTTATGTAGGCCTTTTAGGATTTAATATTTTTTACCCATCGTCCCCTTGAACCACCGAAAATGGTTTATTTTAGGAGAGTTTTATGTATTTTATTTTTTTTCCCCATAAAATTCTCCCATTTTTTCTAGGAAAAGTAACTTAGCCCGTTAGACGGCCTTTGATGCCCAAAATAACTTACCCAACAAAAAAAACCATTGGTTTATCCATATATTTGTTATTTAATATGCTCGTGATAGGGGAGAAGTTGATGGCTAGGAGGGCTTGGGCGAGTAGTGGGGACGCAGATAGTATGTGGGATACGACTGCCAGTTGCATCAGGGAGACGGCTAGGGAGGTGTTGGGTGTCTCGAGAATCCACTCTAGCAAGCACCGATGGGACTGGTGGTGGAATGCAGAGGTCAAAGGCAAGGTGAAGGCTAAGAAGGGGGCTTACGTGAAGTGGGCCAAGAGTAGGGATGAGGAGGAGAAGCGGAAGAATAGGGAGGAGTATAAGATTGGTAGGAAAGAGGATAAGTTGGTGGTTACGGTGGCTAAGGATGCAGCTTTTGAAAGCTTGTACACATCACTAGAGGGTAAAAAGGAGATAAGAAGTTGTACAAGCCAGCCAAGGTTAGGGAGAGGTGGGCTCGGGATCTTGACCAAGTGAAGTGCATAAAAGATGGGGACAGTAAAGTTTTGGTGGATGAGGTTCTTATTAGAAGGAGATGGCAGTCCTACTTTCATAAACTCTTGAATGGAGGAAGGGATACTAGCATTATGTTGGGGGATTTGGAGCACTCTGAGAGGCTTCGAGACTATGATTTTTGTAGGCGTATTAAGGTTGAGAAGGTTAAGGGTACTATTCGTAGGATGCATAGGGGTAGAGCGACTGGGCAGGACGAGATTCTAGTGGATTTTTGAAAGTGCACAGGAGGGGCAGGTATGGTGTGGTTGACTGGTTATTTAACATCATTTTCAGGACGACGAAGATGCCTGAAGCTTGAAGATGGAGTACGATGATTCCATATAAGAACAAGGGTGATATTCAGGATTGCAACAATTATAGGAGTATCAAGTTATTAAGCCACACTATGAAGGTTTGGGAGAGGGTAGTTGAGTTGAGGTTAAGAAGGATTGTGACTATTTTTGAGAATCAGTTCGGATTCATGCTAGGATGCACTACTACTGAGTCCATCCATCTCATGAGGAGAATGGGGGAGCAGTATAGAGAGTGGAAGAAGGACTTGCACATGGTGTTCATTGACTTAGAAAAAGCCTATGATAGAGTCCGAAGAGAGGTTCTCTGGAGGTGCTTGGAGGCTAGAGGTGTACCTGTGGCGTATACTAGGGCGATTAAGGATATGTACGAAGGAGCCAAGACTCGTGTTAGGACTGTAGTAGGGGACTCAGAGCACTTTTCTGTCTTGATGGGGTTACACTAGGGATCGACCCTTAGTCCGTTTTTATTTACCTTAGTGATGGATGTGTTGACATGGCAAATTCAAGGTGAGGTACCATGGTGTATGCTATTTGCAAATGATGTAATCCTGATTGATGAGCCCCGTGATGGAGTAAATGCTAAGTTGAAGGTTTGGAGGAAAATACTAGAGTCTAAAGGGTTTAGGTTGAGCAAGTCCAAGAAGGAGTATTTAGAGTGCAAGTTCAGCGAGGTGACGTATGAGGCTGATGTGGTTGTACAGCTTAATACTCAGTCCATCGAAAAGAGAGAGAGTTTCAAGTATCTTGGTTCTATGATCTAGGGGAATGGAGAGACTGACGAGGATATCACTCATCGTATTAGCGCAGGGAGGATGAAATGGAGGCTCGCTGTGATAAGAAGGTTCCTCATAAACTCAAAGGCAAGTTCTATAGAGTGGTGGTTAGACCAGCTATGTTGTATGGGGCGGAGTGTTGGCCAGTCAAGAACTCTCACATCCAAAAAATAAAGGTGGCGGAGATGAGACTGCTACGATGGATGTGTGAGTTTACTAGGACAGATAAGATTAGAAATGAGGTTATTCGAGATAAGGTAGGAGTGGCTTTGGTGGAAGTCAAGATGCGGGAAGCGAGGTTGAGATGGTTTGGGCATGTGATGAGGAGGTGCACAGATGCCCCAGTGAGGAGGTGTGAAAGGTTGGCTAAGGATGATTTTAAGCGAGGTAGAGGTAGACCGAAGAAATATTGGAAGGAGGTGATTAGGCATGACATGGAGCAGCTTCAGCTTACCGAGGACATGACCCTAGATAGGAAGGTGTGAAGGAAGCGGATTAGGGTAGAAGGGTAGTAGGAAAGAGTGTGTCCTTGCTAGTAGGTATGAGGACTTTGTTTTTTTATCCGTTCTAGGGGTGGTAGTGCTAGGTTTGTTTCAGAGTGTGATATCGTTTGTTGTATTACTTAGTGATAGTCTTGTTTATGTTATCATTTGGTGTGTTAATACCTTTTGTTTCTTGTTCCCTTTATCTTTTTCTGGACTGTTTTTGTTTTGAGCCGGGGGTCTATCGAAAACAGACTCTCTATCTCACCTCTGAGGTAGTGGTATGGACTGCGTACACTTACCCTCCCCAGACCCCACTTTGTGGGAATATACTGGGTTTGTTGTTATTGTATATAATAATTGAAGGAAATAAGTGAAAAAAATAATTTTGTCTAGTAGCAGTGTTTTAAATAAGATAAAAATGTTAATGCACTCTTAATTGAATAGGACTCTTTAAGCATTTAGAATTCCTCACACATTTGCAGCTATCAAAAAGAGTAATTTGTGCTCAAAATTTATTTATTTTTTGAACATTGGACGCAAACCTTCATAGAGTGATCTTTTACTCTTTTAATGGACTTTTTAGAAGGCTTTTGAATTAAAATTGTATCAATAACAATAAGAATATATTCATTGTAATAATTAAGAGCACTTAAATTTCCTGTATAATAAGCCCCAAATAATATCGGAAAGAAAAGACAACAACTGTGATATGATGAATTTTTAATTGACGATTAGCTTGCAAAGACAGAACAAAGCTATTTTACTTATATTGAGATTAACATTCTAATTATGGTAGCAAATAAAAAAAATTTAATAACATTCCAATAATAAATAAAGAATAATAGTCAATCTGAAGACGTCACAATCCTTAAAATTCGAGTTCTTTACGTCCGTCAATTCCCTAACAAAAAAGAGATTAAGAAATCATCAAAAAAGTACTTAAGAGTTCGCTAAACAAAGTAGTATCTCTCCCAATAATAAGAACACATTTTTTAAAAAAAAAAAAAAAAAAAAAAAGAACCAAACCAATGTAATTGCACAAGTAAGGGTTTGAAGAGGATAGGATGTACATAGAGCTTACCTCTATATTTATAAGGAAGAAAAGTGGGTTTTGATTGACCCTCAGCTCAAAAGTGAAGTGTGCAACACATGATTGTAAAAATAGAAACTATAAAATAGCAAAATAGAATGTAGTAACAGATAGTAATACACATAGAAGAATACAAAACTATACGATAATTGAATAGTACTACAACTAAGAGGACAAGAGGAGAGGTTGAGGCTAGCGCCACACCCTCTCTCCCACACAAAAAATGACATACCTACTAACTTTCTAGCCTAATACCCGGCCTCCATACTTTCACATCTAAAATTTTGTGACTTTTCTACTTCTCACCACCATTGTGTAAAAGAAGAAGATGTAAGAGGAAGACTGAAAAGAAACAAAATATGATGTCGTATGTTGTTTGCTCCGAAGTACCAAATTTATAAGGAAAATTTGTACAAGGTAAATAACAAATTAAACTCCTAAATCTAATAGTAGTCTTGCAACACCATTTTTTTTTTTTTTTTTTACTAAACTAATGAAAACCCTTTTTTGTTTTCTCCGGAATACCATATTTACAATTCTAATTATGCTACCAAATAAAATTCAAGCATTTATGTTCGAATTATAGAAATTTATTTACAATTCTAATTATGGCAATTATTATGCTACCGAATAAAAAATTAATCAAATAAATAAATGATAATTATTTGAGAAAAATAGTAAATGACAGTTTTATCTATTTTAGAGTCTTTTAATGAAGGAAAAAAAGTTCAAATCAATTTTCTAAGGGTCTTCACACTTCTAATATACTAGTTTAGGGTATGTGCTTTGCACGTGTGTTTTGCACATGCGTACCTTGCGTTAAATTATTTCTTGTCTGAATTTAACTCTTAAAATTTGAATTGTGCCACATAAATTAGAACAGAAAAAATAATCGGAAGAACCTACCTATAATTCCATACAAAGACTATAATGAAGAGAAAGAACTATAGGGTCTCCGATTAATTGATTGATAGATTGCCAGTCAACAAGCTTCCATATTCGCAATTTATGCTACCACCAAAATAATGTAGTGGATATAGTTCTAAAGATGAGTCTAGTTTTATGGGAGATAGAAACCACTTGTGAAGATATCTGGAAGCTTATGAGTTGGTTCGAAGAAGTTCAAATTACACATATTCCTAGATCTTGGAATATGGTAGCGCACAATCTAGCCAAATTTTCTATTACATTGTTAGACAAGTTAGTTTGGATTTCCTGTTTTCCTAGTTGGATTATCAAAGATGCTTCTGCATCTTTTAACTTCTTAAATTCGTTTTCGCATTAATAAAGTTAACGTTGTTGGTTGGAAAAAAAAAAAAAGAAGATCACCCACGAACTAACGTAATATTTTTCCATAAATAGAAAATAAATAATAAAAAGAACACGATAGAGAACTAATAATACCTTTCAAGAAGTTTTCCAATTTTGTTACCTTCTCCGCAGCTGGACAAAAGTTTAAAACAGATAATCCTTAAAAAGTTTATGATGAAGAAAATTGCTTATGTTGTAGAAGCATTTGGCTCTTCCTTCCAATGAATAGATTCAAGCAATAATTTAATAGTCATTATAATTCAAACGAAAAAAGGAAAGAAGATCAAGTTATCCAAAGCATTATACAATCTAATAAAAGTTACTTTAGATTAGTGTTTATTGTCTTTAGGTGTTGCTGTTCAAAGAGAGTTACTTACAATTATGTTGCGGTTAATCGTTGTTGCCATCCCATCACAAAATTTTCAGACGTGCAAATCATACTGATACGTAGCAAAAATAAAACCAAACAAGATCAATTAGATTTGACCGACACAAGAATTGAAACCCATAAATATTCCACCATGCAAAAACAGAGAGAATTTTATAATTACATCGCAGTAGCATTCCATGTTAAAGAAGGTAGAATATCAACTTCTTTTATAGTAGTGTTCATCTCTTTTTATTCTAAATAATTTTGATTTTATAAAGCTCTACAGAATTATGTTAGGGTTTTTGTCCTGATTTTCTTACCAAATTTAAGTTTTACTTTTCTTGAAAGGAAAATAAAAGTAATACCATAATTACTTTTACTTTTCCTAAAAGAAAATATAAAACTCTTTCATATTTGGCTAACCTTTTTATTGTAGGAAAGGTTTTGGACCTCTATAAATAGAAGACCCCTCTTCTCATACCATAACAAAATAGCATCCACAATGTAGTCTCTAAAGAGTCTTGTTTAGGGGGAGATTTCTCCCAATAGGTTTTTATGCTTTTTCAATAGTAGGTTTTCATGTCTATGCCAATTGGCCAAACCCTATCAATAATATGTTAGTATATTTTTATTTGTCATCCGAATTATCGTCTTTATGGTTTGCAAACTATAAGTTTCCGCATGACGCCCTACCGATTTCAAACCCAACAAGTGGTATCAGATCATACGGTTCAAAGGTCCAATGATTTGGTGAAACGAGATTAAAGACAGGTTTAAAGTGGTTTCAAATCAAGTTGCAATCAATTTGATGATAATGAAGATTTTTGTCTAACTACATGTGGAGAATAAGTTTCAACCATATTTTCAACATTCCTGCTGCTGGATCTTTAAAAATAAAAAATAAAATATTAATTTTCAACCCATTTTTAACCATGATATTTTAAACCTTATTTTTAACATGGCAAGCAGCAGTGATGAAGATTATGTGAAGAACAAAGATCATATATGCAAGTGAAGAAGGCGGATCAAGTTATGTCAAGAAAATCAAGCCAAAAAGGAGAGATTTGTTAGGGTTTTTGCCCTGATTTTCTTACCAAATTTAAGTTTTACTTTTCTTGAAAGGAAAATAAAAGTAATACCATAATTACTTTTACTTTTCCTAAAAGAAAAATATAAAACTCTTTCATATTTGGCTAACTTCTTTATTGTAGGAAAGGTTTTGGACCTCTATAAATAGAAGACCTCTCTTCTCATACCATAACACAATAGCATCCACAATGTAGTCTCTAAAGAGTCTTGTTTAGGGGGAGATTTCTCCCAATAGGTTTTTATGCTTTTTCAATATTAGGTTTTCATGTCTAGGCCAATTGGCCAAACCCTATCAATAATATGTTTTAGTATGTTTTTATTTGTCATCCGAATTATCATTTTTATGATTTGCAAACTATAAGCTTCCGCATGACGCCCTACCGATTTCGAACCCAACAAATTAATGTTATGAACATTAATTTTTAAAAGAATTCTGAATGTAGCTTTTTCCCTTTATTAGTTTATTTGTACACGAATTCTAGTTGTTTGCCTACTCTAAACGTTAGCATTACAAACAATATAAAAAATAAAGAAGAACCGTAACAATTTAATTTAATAGAAAAATATGTCAAGCAAAAATAATTTGTTGTGAAAGAAGCAATACGTCAGACAAAAACTTAAATACAAGTTGAATATATATAAGAGACACTTCTCCCGAATAGGACTCTCATACATAAAAGAGATCTTAAAATTTATTTTAGAAAAATGACTCCTAAATATGAACGGAGTAGTAACATTAACAACAATAAGAGCAGAGGCGAATCCAGGATTTCAAGAAGACGGGTACATCATTACTTTAAAGATAAGATCTAAAATTTTATAATGACAACAAATTGGCGAGCAAAAGATAATTAATTATATCATCATAAAAAATATTATCAGTGTAAACAATCTATAATAGCATCATTGCTTACGGTTGTAAATATCTTATGCTCTATCTTACAAACTAAACAACCATTCAAAAATTCTTCACCAATGCTATTACGTAGATCATTTTTGATGAGCTTCATTGAGGAGAATGCTCTCTCCATACTTACAGTAGCAACAGGTAAAATCAACGTCAGCTTCACAAGTAAATAAACAAGAGACCAAGTTTGATCCAATTTTATTTTTGCCATCATAATAACAATATCTTTAATCCCCTTCAAGTTGAGAAACTTGCTAAGTATGAAGTTGTTGGAAGCTGGAGACTTTGTATGAAAAGTGAAATATGAAGAGTAAAAAGAAGAGAAATCGTTGCCTCAGTTGTTGGAACAGAGGGGCTATTAGTCTATTACTACTGTATTATTTTAAAAAATTTCAATTTTTAGGGCTTTTTTTATAGTTTAGAATTTTTTTCTTTTTTAAAAAAATGTTTTTAATTGTAAAAAAGGGGTAAAGCTTAGCTGTTGCTCGGGATCGAACCCGAGACCAAGAACTTAAAATCGGGCCTTCCAACCAGTGAACCATCTGCTCACTTTGAGCATGGGCTCCTTTAGCCTATATTTAATATATTCCTTAAGAATTATACAAGTAATGTACCGAGTTTAGTCGAATGACCACGGGTTCCCGTGCCCCATTTTTAACACATAAATTTGCCCCTGAATAAGAGAATCCTAAACCTGCGACAACCAAAGAAGCCTACGCAGCCACAATTTACAACAAAGAGCTCTAGTCCTAAACAAAGAAAAGCCAAAAAATCCTAAACTTAAACAACGGAAAAAATCCCTTTTTTTAAAGGAAAACTCACGGATCCTATTTTGGTGGGCAGAACCTTTTTTTTTGGCGCCTTTCTATTTAAATAATATATATTTATTTTTAAAAAATAGTGAAAAGACGATTTTGTCTACTGCAGAGTCTTTTAATGAAGGTCAAAAAGTTCAAATCACTTTTCTAATGGTCTTCACACTTTTAGTATAGACTAGTTTAGGGTACGTGTTTTGCACGTGTGTCTGGTCTGATGAGTGTGGTGCTTCGGATGTTGGGCTGGGTGGTGTGTTGATGCAGAAAGAGAAGGTGATAGTTTAGCTTCGAGATAATTGAAGATCCATGAGAAGCATCACATGAAGATCCTTTACACATATAAAATCTATGCTCCAAATAAAATATAGTAACAATTCTCACTTTCACCTGTTAAAGGTAAAGGTAAAAGGATTAAGGAAAGCTGGAACCAAAAAATTATTAAGAGTTACAAAAATATGCTAACAGAAGACATTGGTAAATCATCTTTTTCTCAAGTTTAGAAAAAGCATCAAACAATATATGATAAACATTTCATATAGATTAATTGTTTACATTTCACTTTTGTAAAATGTATCTTTCATATACATTTTAAAAAGATATTTTTGGAGAGTTTCTCTTAACCGACATAAATCATGTGAGCAACATGGAGTTCAATGTCTTGCCCATATTGAGAAGAGTCATCTTATACCTTGTCAGGGTATAAGATGAAACATATCTTATGGATCCAACTCTAGGCCCGAAGGCTAAAAAAAAAAAAGAGGAGTCTCCCTAACTGCGGACGATCCTATCCTACGATGAATAACTTTTCTTCCTTAAGCCTGCCTTTGGCTTAACCTTATTAAAAAGAAAAGCTCACCACCTTTAACAAACTCCATAACAAAGTAAATCTTGGTTTTGGTAACCATAACTTATGGATTGACCAAAGAACGCACATTGTGGAGATTTTTAATAAAGGGTAAAAATTTCAAATCACTTATCTAAGGTTATCATTCCTAACATACCATGCGGCAATTTTTTTAGAAAAACAGATATATTGTATGAAATGATACAATATATCATTTCATACAAACGATAAACATTTCTCAAGTTTATCCACCATGCTTTTGCGTTCACCATGCTTAGTGTATGTGCATCCACCATGCTTTTGCATTCAACATAATTGGACCACAACTATAAGCAAGTTTGGATCAACAGTATGATTTCACATTATTTATATCATTTTATTTAGATTTGTTTCACCAACATTATTTAAATAAATTGATCTTTCTAATACCATAACTTTTGATTCTATTCTTTAGGCATGATATCCATAAGAATAGCTTCTTCACTCTCTTCTTTAACTCCTTGTTATCCTTTCTGGAATCTTAGTCTCCAAGCCTTTCTCCTTCTCCTCCAACAATTTCTTCATGATCATCATATGCTTTTCTAATGTGGAGAGAAAAATATGTTAATTAGCTAGAAGTCCTAACTTTTAGGAAAAAAATATAATCAAAACTGAGTCACAATTAAACATTGAAAGAAAAACACCAGTCTATCTAAAAACTAACATCATAAAGCTAACCTCAAATTCGTCCTTCCATTTTTCTCCTTTCTAAAGCTAACCTCTAAGATTCAAATCTACAAAAATCTAATCCGAAAACTTTTTCTCCTCCAAAAATTTTCTAGCCAATAAATAAATAAATATAATAATTAAAATATGAATGATTAAGATTAAGACCTTCATCAAATACTTTGTCTACATACCTTAACAAATTTTTAAAAACAAAAGATTCAGATCTATAAAAATCTAATCCAAAAACTTTTTCTTCTCCAAAAAAATTTCTATAAAAAAAACATATATAATAATTAAAATTTGAACAATTAAGATTAAGACCTAAAACAAATAGTTTGGATACGTACCTTAACATTAAAAAAAAAAAAGCAAAACCTGTCATCAAGGCGAAACTCAGGTAAATCAATAATAGTGACATCATCTCCAATTAGGGGTGTCAAAATGAACCCAAATTAAGTGAATCCGCCCAACCCAACCCAATATTTATGGGTTGAGCTTAAGATAATTTACAAATGGGTTCAATCTCAACCCATTAAACCTCAACCATTTTAAAGAGATCTTTAAGTGAGCCAAATTCAATCTCCATTTCAACCTATTTAATAAGGAAATTGATTTCCTTAATAAAAGAGGAGAAAACAAGTGACAATCTGCTACCACATTCAAAAATCAAAATCAGCCACCCCACCAAATCCCACACCCATCCTTTCGCCCAACCCCAAACCCTTCCAAAAAAAATAATTTTTTTAATTTTTATAAAACTTTTTAAAAAATTCTTTTCTTAACCCAACCCACCATGCTACCCCCACCGCACCCCGCATCCCCCCCCCCCCCCAAAAAAAAAAGATGCCTATAATCAAAAGTTGGCATCATTGACATTGGTGGTCATCATTATGCCTAGCTTGTTTCTTATCCCACTTTCCTAGCTTATCCACTCTATGGCTTTAGTTCGGGAGAAAATATAGTAAGAGATGATAGAAATTAAAATGAAACCACTACTAACGTTTCCATAGGAGAGGATACATATCTTCAAATCACATTATATCAAGCTAAGAATCAAACCGTACAATTTTAATAAAGAAAACGGCGTTGAAACTCAAAAGTATTAAAAATAAAAAAATCATATCGCAATAATATTGTTCCACTGTGAGTTTCTCTTCTCTCAGTACCTGTAGTGAACAAGCTTGTAAGGACCCTCAACTGGTATGCTAATGTAGTTAACTTGATCTTTGTAAAGTTTGGTAAGCTTGGATCCGAGCTCTCCAAGGTGAAAGGCAGCAACCTTCTCGTTGAGGTGTTTTGGCAAGACGTACACCTTTCTTCTCATACTTTCAATTGCCCTTCTCATTCCACACCTCGAGCTGGGCAATGACTTGGTTGGTGAAAGTGCTAGCAGGACATCACAAATCTGGGGTGTCCTATGTCACATCCCTAGTTCACGAGACGCCACTGTAAGATGGTATAAATACATGTTCTTTTAAGGGGTGTGTAAATAAAAAATGTGACAAGTATTTAGGAATGAATGGAGTATTAAATATCAATTAATATGGGTTGTGTGGTAAAATAACCTTCTCAATCATTATTTTCTTAATGTGTGTGCCAAGTTCAAATGGGACAAATAAAAATGAACGAAGGAAATACTATTTATATACAAAACTTAAAAAAATAATACGGCTAACAACTATTACCCAACTAAATCACCCGTAACACCCCTTTAAGAGTTATACCCAATTGACCCTACCAATCAAGATTTTTTTAAAAAAAAAAAAAGAAACATCGAACCGATTCAATCTTTACTAATGCTAATGAGGTTTTCAAGAATCCAACATCCAATAAAAAGACACAAATTATAGAAACCAAATAATCTCATTAGTCAATTTCCCAAAAGAAATACCCAAATTCATAACCTTAGATCTAACTCAATCTGGTCTGTTTTTCAATCTATTTTTCTTTATTCAATTTAAATTTTTTATTTACTCAGGTACTATTATTATATATTAATCAAATTGTGTGGAGAGAGGAAAAGAGAGAAGGAAAAAGTACAGTCAAATTCTGTCAATGTAGGGAATTTTATTAGCCGACGCTTCATCATGTTCTCTTGCAAAATCAAACTTTGAAACAAAATAAATAAGCAAATAAAAAATTGCAGCCTGCTGCAAAAACAAACTGGAAATATCCCTTCTTAATAACATAACTTTAAACAATATAATATATATATATAATACAATCAATAAAAAATGATAATAGATTTTCTTTCTTATAAATATGTGCAACTTGACATGAAAATTAATAAATAATCATGAATTAAAACGCCTAAATAATTTCTTGGGACAAAGAATTGTCTTCAAGAATACACAATAGTTTATTATCAAATTTTAAGAATAGACTAAAATTTTAGAAAATTTACCTCAAATCACAAGCAAAATTTATCTATTCAAACATAGATACTATCATGATTTCAATTGGTAAAAAAATGGTTAGCTCACTTGTCACTTCATTGTGGCACTTTTGACAAGATTGTAAGGTTGATCAACATTGTATCCACGCAGTACAGTCAGATGATACGCCAATAACTGAGACAGAGGACAAACACAAGAAAATAACAATTAGAAGAAGAATAAAGTTAACATTACAATTTATAACATCTAATTCTGAATGTATAATTTTCTGATTTATCAAGCTACGTAAACATGAAAACAATAAATTCACTTTTTTGGTCATAACTGCAACATGGGTGAGAAAAATTCTCCCATCCAATTCTACAAATAGCAATTAAAGTACAATAATACTTTACGAAAAATCTGGAAATTCACAATCAGAAAGAACGAAATCAAAAGAAATATAATTGTGACAAAAAAGAAGATCTAAGCAACTTACCAGTTACCAGAGACATGGTCGTCTATAAAAGCAAAACCAAGAACAGACTAAACGTAAACCTAAACCTAATTTTTCAACCTACGACAATATAGGAATTAAAGAATAGTCTAAACCTTAAATAAAGAGAAAAAACTAATGGAAGTAATATTAAGAATCCTAATCCTATCAAAAGTCGTTTAAGAAAAACGAATTTAATGAATTTTATAAATTTAAACTTCTTTCTATATATAAATAATAATTTAAGCAAAAAGTGACAAGACGATTTTGTCTATTGCGGAGTCTTTTAATGAAGGGCAAAAAGTTCAAACAACATTTATAAGGTCATTCACACTTTTAATATAATAGATAGATAGATAGATAGATAGATAGATAGATAGATAGATAGATAGATAGATAGATAGATAGATAGATAGATAGATAGATAGATAGATAGATAGATAGATAGATAGATAGATAGATAGATAGATAGATAGATAGATAGATAGATAGATAGATAGATAGATAGATAGATATTAGAGATTAGAGATGTAGATTATAGATTATTATTCGCCTAAATTTTATTAGGAGTTATCTCTTAATTATTATTGGCCTACTATTTTTTACCATGTATTTCTTCTTACCAAATATTTTAGGTTCTTAACTTTTAAAATATATTTTCCTTTTATCACATATTTTGAGACTCTTTAATTTTAAAAATTATGAAAATAATTAAGTAGAAATTTAAAAAAAATAGTAAAAACACGATTTTGTCTATTGCAAAGACTTTTAATGAAGGGCAAAAAGTTCAAACAACATAAATAAGGGCCTTCACATTTTTAATATAGTATAGATAGATATAGATATAGATATAGATATAGATATAGATAAATTCATTTATGACCGTGCTTCAATTTTTCTAATTATACTTAACTTTCAAGCAACTTCTATGATAGGTAAAGTAACACCCCGTGCATTCCCGACCCTAATTTGATGGATTGGTGACCTAGGGTGTAGTTATAAACTTTAACTTTGAGAGCACTAAGTACGTGTGTTGTATTGGTTTTGGATGGAACATTTGATATCGTACTAGTCAATGTGACTAGACTCTTGTAGGAGGAGTTTGAAACTTTTTGGAATATTTTGGGAGTGATAAGTGAGGCTTGAACGACTTCCAAACAAAGGGTTTTAATGCTGAGAGGTAAGCTGAAGAGTTGAACTTGAAGTATCTAACCGAATCCGCAAAGAAAAGTCGAAGAAACAAAAAATTTCAAAAACTAAGGGTGGGGTGCGCCCAGGGGCATGCCAGGCTGCTCTGTGCTGAAATTTTCAGCCCACAGGCAGAAAGGGGGCACGCCAGGCAGTGTGCCAGGATGCCCCTGCACACCTTTCAAATGCTGAAATTTTTTTTTAGTCCAAGGGGCGCCCGGGGGCCTGCTGGGTGCTTTTTGCCGAATTTTCTCGCCAACCAAGAACCTATAAATGCGATTCTTGGGTTATTATATAATTGTTCCATCTTGGTAAGACTACGCTTAAACGGAGTTAGCATCCAAATTACGTTTTTACCCTTTTATGATCAATGAAGCCATAAGTGGCTAGAACTTTTTATTTGGAGGTTGAGGCTACGAATATGAGTCTCGTGAGTTGAATATTGTCGTGAAACTTATGGAATGATTTAAACAAGAGATATATGATGGATTACACATTGAATTTGGTGGGCTAAGTTGATATGTGTTAATGGGCTCAAAGGAAGGCCCAAAATAAATTAAAAGACATGGCCCAATGGGTCAAATGACCCATTCTTGCTTTGACTAATCAATTATTGAGCCAAATGGATAAGGATGACTTCAAGGGCCTATAAAAGGCACCAAAAATCAAATTTTATTCATTGTAAACACACATGTATTTCTAGACTTTTCCAAGAAACCAAAAAGAGATATTTTCTCTTCAGTTCAAACCCTAAGTCATCTCTTGGGCAAGAACATCATTTCTCAAGCTTTGTTAAGTGTATATTCTCATGGATTAATATACTATATTCATGGGAGATTATGTAGATCATGATGGTTATGTCTAAAAGTGTTGAATAGTGAACTTTTGCTTTTTGCTAAAGATGTGTCATTCTTGTTATTTAAACTTGAAAAAGGACTTGAGGTGTTGATGAAAGTGCATGGTATGGATGAAATATCAACATGTATGGTGTGGTTATTTTCCTTAACTTGTCATTTTTTCTATAAGTATGAATTGTGGTATTTTTGTCGATATGTTGTTATGAGGTGTATTGAGGTGACTTGATGGAGTAATTGTGATGTTGTGATGATGGAGAAGTGTAAAGTATGAACTTGGTGTGACATGCTATTGGTTTATGATGTATTGGTCAATGTATGGAATGTTTTGGTATTGTTGGTATGATAAGTTCATAAATGGTATTGTCAAGGGGGAAATGTCCTGTTAAGGCAATCATATAACTCATTATCGTTATATGCATTTGTAAGGTAGTTGGTGGTTAATGTAAACTCTGTTATGTACTTGTGTTATAGAGTGAAACTTAAGGAAGGAGCTGGACTATTGTATGCACATTTAGGATTGTATATTCATATTGAGGAGATAAGGTATATAAGGTTACTCTTTCCGTATCCTTCTGCAGCATATAGTATTCACCTTGTTATGGTACTTACTCATTTCCGAAACGTTCTAAGGTATCTCATTTCATGTTATCATCTATTGTTAATCATATATACCTTATTCTTGATCTATTGTTATTCATGTGTCACATAATTATGAACATGGTTCCAAGTTCCACTAATGTTTCATTCAAAAGTTCCAATAATAACATAATGACTTGATCATCGAATTAACTCTTTCAAAGACTAAGAAGTGAGGTAATGAAGTCTCTATTCTTGGGTGGTATCCCAGGGGTTAAAATACATAGCATGGGTCGATCCCAATATGTAACACCCCGTATCTTCCTAACCCTATGTGATGACGTTGAACAATGGTTACTTAGGTGTCGAGATGCCATGAGTATGTATTTGGTAATGTGAATGATGAGAAAATTGAAATTTGGCTTCGTGCATGTGATTAGCCTTTCATAGGAGGTGTTTTGTGATTTTCGTGGAGCACTTGTGGGGTTCAAAATGAGGCTAAGAGGACCTCTAAACAAAGTATATTAAGGCTAAGAAGTAAGTTAAAGAATAGGACTTGAAGTATCTAACCAAACCTGCGAAGAAAAGTCAAAAAATAAAAAATTTGAAAGTTCTAAGGGAGGGGTGCTCTAGAGGGCGTGCCACGCCGCTCTGGGCTAAAATTTTTAGTCCAGAGGCATCAAGCTGGCACGCCCAAGGGCGTGCCACGCTGGTTTTGCCACTTTTTCAAAGTTGGAAATTTTCTTAAGTCCCAAGGGTACCCGGGGACGTATTGAGCCGATTTTTGCTAAGTTTCTTCTAAAACCATGAGAATATACATGAAATGAGTGAAATATTATATTGGTATGATAAAATTACTCGAGAACGAATTTGGCATCAAAATGATGATTTTACCCTTGTAGCCAAAATAAGTCATACGTGGCTAGAATTGCTTGTTTTTGGAATGGAGGCTACGGATGTGAATTGCATGAGTGGGAATATTGTCGTAACGTGTATGAAATAATTTAAACATGAGAAATTATTGATTTTGTTGGATCAAGTGAATTGGGCTCAAAAGAGGCCCAAAAATGAGGCAAAAGTCATAGGCCAAAAATGGGTCAAATGACCCATTCTTGCCTTGACTTGTCAATGATTGAGAAAAGTGGATAAGGATGACTTAAAGGGTCTATAAAAGTCAAAGAAAAATCAGATTTTAATCCATCCAAAGACACAAGCATTTCTAGACTTTTCCAAGAAGCCAAAGAAAGATATTTCTCTTCAAACCCTAAGGAACTTTTGGACAAGATCATCATCTTCCAAGCTTGGGTAAGTGATTATTCTTGTACTTTAACATATTATAAGCATGAGAAATTATGTAGATCATGTTGGTTATGCTTGGAAGTGTTGGACATGGTACCTTGTGTTTTTATATAAGATTTGTGATCCATGAGCTTCAAGCTTGAATTATGACTTGTGACTTTGATGAAAGAGCATGGTATGGATAAAATATGAATATGTATGGTGTGATTTTGTTATGAAACTTGTTATTTTCCTATAAGTGTAAATTGTGGGATTTTGGCCGATATGTGTTATGAGGTGTATTAAGGTAAGTTGATGGATTATTTGTGATGTGGTGTGGATAAGAAAGGGTAAAGGAGAAGTGTTGTGGTGAAATGTATTGATTATCATGTATTGGTCAATGTTGTGAATATTGTGGGATTTTTGGTAAGATAATTTCATAAATGGTATTGTCAAGGGGAAATGACATGTTAAAGCCAAACATGTGACTTGTTGTTATTGTATGCATTTGTAAGGTAGTTGGTGGTTAATGTTGGTTCCATTATGTACTTGTGATGTAGAGTGAAACGTAAAGAAGGAGAGGAATTGTTGCGCTCACATATTTGATTGTGTACTTACATTGGGGAAGATAAGGTATGTAAGGTTACTCTGTCCATATCTTTCTGCGGCAAATAGTATTCACATTGACATT
Source organism: Capsicum rhomboideum (assembly GCA_031232105.1). Classification (NCBI taxonomy): domain Eukaryota; kingdom Viridiplantae; phylum Streptophyta; class Magnoliopsida; order Solanales; family Solanaceae; genus Capsicum; species Capsicum rhomboideum. The sequence continues at coordinate 147,181,119 of CP124714.1, read as the reverse complement.
ACGCTTGTCCTACCCCGAAATGTGCTAAGGTATCCCATATCCAGTTATCCATGGTCATTGTCATATATTTCCTACTCATTGATCATTGGTGAATCTCATGTCTCATATTCATGGTTAATGTTCCAAAAGCTCAAATAAGGTTATGATCCAATGTTCCAATAGTGATTATACTCATGTCTCTTGTTCATGGATTATTGTCCAAGGATTCTAATAGTGTTATGTTTCCACGAAGGCTATGTTTCCAATAATGTTTATTTGCATGTTTCTCACTCCTTGATTATTGATCCAAAGCTTCAAATAAAGTTGTTACTATCATTATATCGATCTCTCATAAGCAAAAGTATCAATCTCTCACAAGTAAAGGTATCAATCTCAAAAGTAAAGAAATGAAGTAAGAAAAGTAATGCATATTGATTATGTTCATTTATCCATGGGGTGCAAACACCTGCATGAGAATGATAAACTATCCATGGGGTGCAAGAACACCCGCATGCTGATGTTACTTTATCCATGGGGTGCAAAGAACACCCGCATGACGATATGATCTTATCCATGGGGTAAAAAGAACACCTGCATGACGATGATATGTTATCCATGGGGTGAAAAGAACACCTGCATGATGAGGTCCCAGACAACACATATGTAAAGTAAAGTAAAGTCAAGAGAAAGAATGAATATAATATACATGGGTTCCAAAGTACAGAATAGTGACTCATCTACATTGTGATTTATCTATATTTGTTATGCATTTGAACTTGAGTTCTTGACATGTTTTCATATCTTACCAGTTTCATATGGCCTTACATACTCAGTACATTCTTCGTACTGACCCCTCTTGGGGAATTTATTTTACTTGCTGCAGGCGCAGGTGCTAGTAGACCTCCGCAGTAGATTATCAGATATTTGCAACCCTTTGGTGAGCTCCAGTTGCTTCGGGGCTTCACACGTCACATGTGTACACTAGGTTTTGGTATTATGTAAATATTGTATACACATGGTCATGTCTCTGTAGAGGCTTTGTAGACGGTTGTGGGAAGACAAATGTAAGACGTGTATGTCCGTTTTGACGTGATGGCCCTGTCGGCCAAGTTTCACATATGTATATATTATGTATGTATTTATCACATGTTTCAGGACTTCCGTTATGAGCATGATAAGTTCTTATGTGGTAAGGGTATTTCTTAAGACACGCATATAAACGAACATAAGCAAAGATTGGTTCTCTCGGGCCATATCGGCTTTGGGTGTCAATCACGCCTCGTTGGAAGTTAGGGCGTGACAAAAGTGGTATCAGAGCAGGTCATTCTAAGGGTGTCTACAAAGCCGTGTCTGAGTAGAGTCTTACTTATCGATGTGTTGCGCACCACATTGATAAGTAGGAGGCTACGGGACATTTAGGATGTTGTTTCTTTTCTTCACTTCTAGATCGTGCAATAGAACCTGTGTTGTAAGTTGAATTGTATCTGATCATGGTAAATGTTTCTCTTTGATATAATTACAATGCCGAACACTAGAAGAGGAAGAGGTAAAGGTAAGCAGGTTGATATGCCTGATGGAGAAGGAATGAGCAGATTACCACCTGACCAAGCTAGTCAAGGTGGGGCAAATGCTGAAATTTCATCGTTATCTTTGTATCCCTTCCCAGCTTCGGAAGAGCCAATTGGTAGAGAAGTACCCGCAGAACCACCAATGAATGCCACAGATCAAGATCTTAGGAATGCAGTACATATGTTGACACAGTTAGTGGCAGCACAAAGTCAAGGACGAATGGGTCCGACGACAAATAAGGATGATGCGGTTAGAGTGGTGAGTCGCAGAACACAAGACTTTCTAAAATTGGACCCTCCTATCTTCACTGGGTCAGACTTGGAAGCAGATCCACGGGACTTCGTGGATCAAATCCAGAGGGCTCTGGAAGTTATGCACGTGACTGGGGTTGAAACGGTGGAACTTGCGGCCTATAGACTGAAAGGCGAAGCAATATTGTGGTATGAGGACTGGAAAAGATCAAGGGGTATTGATGCACTCCCAGCTGGTTGGGAAGAATTTAAAACAACATTCCTTGATCATTACCTCCCCTATGAAATTCGGGAGGCACGTGCAGATCAGTTTCTGAATTTACGCTAAGGGAACATGAGTGTTTGAGAATATAGTTTGCAATTTAATTCCTTGGCTTGATATGCTCCGAATATGGTGACTACGATGACGGATAGGGTCCATCGATACGTGGACAGATTAGAACCATATTTGGTAAGAGACTTCACCATTGCTACTTTAAATAAAGATATGGATATAGCGAGAATTCAGGCCTTTGCCCAGAAAATGGAAGATCAAAGAAAGCGAAGAGAGACACCGGAATTTGAGAAAGGGCCAGTGAAAAGGGCAAGATCCATGGGGCAGTCTATAGTGTCCCCGGGAGGATTTGGATCTCGAATGTTACCGCCTAGACCCTCATTCTCTTATGCCACAACAGGCGCTCCATCTCACTCCCGAGGATTCAGGGGCAGTCATATTGGGCAGAGCGGTAGGATGCCAGATTCACAGACAGCAGGGTCTTCTCGCCCACTGTGCCAGTTTTGCAGACGATTTCATGAAGGTGAATGTCGAAAGGGGACGAATGCTTGTTATTGGTGTGGTATGCCAGGTAACATAATGAGAGACTGCCCACGACGAGGCTTGGATAGCATGGTACGACCTGCGGGGTCCATTATGGCATCATCAGCATCGGTTCCTTCTTTAGACCAAGGTGTGCAGTCTGTTGGTCGTGGCAGAGGTGCCGGAGGAGCAGCCAGTACTAGTGGGGTCCAGAATCGCACTTATGCTTTAGTGGACCGGCAGAATGAGGGAACATCTCCTGATGACGATACAGGTAATTAGGTATATTACCATATTATTACATGATGTATATGCATTGACTGATCTGAGCTCTACTCTATCGTATGTTATTCCATCGGCTACTATAATCTGAATATAATGGGCACTGGAGTTATTAGTTAAATCACATGAAATATCTCTACCTGTCGGTGAATACATTATAGGTAAAAGAACCACCATAATGATATAGTAGACGTTGTGATCTTAGATGATTAAGTACTCTTAAAAGCGTTACTCATGAAAGGTATAATGGATTTCAGAAAGAAGGGAAAAGTGACCCTATACTACATGCCATGTGAAATTGTCGAAAGTGTATAAGGATTTCTTTTCATATTGTTCCCATTGAAAATATACAAAGTTCGGAGGATCTCACTAGGAAAAGATAGCTATGGCTATTCTAAACTGACAAGTGTGAAGGTTAATAAATAAAGACGTACTTTCTGTAAAAGTCCTTTGGAGAAAACAACAAGTAGAGGAGATCACAGGGTAAGCTAGAAAAAAAATGATGAAATCAACGTACCCATATTTGTTGCAAATGGAAGAAAAGATTCAAAATGTGGACGTGGACCAATACTAAGAAAGTATCCATGAGCCTTAATTGTTTATGTGTGTGTATGCTAATATAGAGATGCATGTGTTGTAATTTAAGCGACATCGTTAACATTCGAGGATGAATGTTTCTAGGGGGGGGAGAATGTAACACCCCGTACCTTCCTAACCCTATGTGATGACGTTGAACAATGGTTACTTAGGTGTCGAGATGCCATGAGTATGTATTTGGTAATGTGAATGATGAGAAAATTGAAATTTGGCTTCGTGCATGTGATTAGCCTTTCATAGGAGGTGTTTTGTGATTTTCGTGGAGCACTTGTGGGGTTCAAAATGAGGCTAAGAGGACCTCTAAACAAAGTATATTAAGGCTAAGAAGTAAGTTAAAGAATAGGACTTGAAGTATCTAACCAAACCTGCGAAGAAAAGTCAAAAAATAAAATTTTTGAAAATTCTAAGGGAGGGGCGCGCCAGAGGGCATGCCACGCCGCTCTGGGCTAAAAATTTTAGTCCAGAGGCAGCAAGCTGGCGCGCCCAAGGGCGTGCCACGCTGGTTTTGCCACTTTTTCAAAGTTGGAAATTTTCTTAAGTCTCAAGGGTACCCGGGGACGTATTGAGCCGATTTTTGCTACTTTTCTTCTACAACCATGAGAATATACATGAAATGAGTGAAATATTATATTGGTATGATAAAATTACTCGAGAATGAATTTGGCATCAAAATGACGATTTTACCCTTGTAGCCAAAATAAGCCATACGTGGCTAGAATTGCTTGTTTTTGAAATGGAGGCTACGGATGTGAATTGCATGAGTGGGAATATTGTCGTAACGTGTATGAAATAAGTTAAACATGAGAAATTATTGATTTTGTTGGATCAAGTGAATTGGGCTCAAAAGAGGCCCAAAAATGAGGCAAAAGTCATAGGCCAAAAATGGGTCAAATGACCCATTCTTGCCTTGACTTGTCAATGATTGAGAAAAGTGGATAAGGATGACTTAAAGGGTCTATAAAAGTCAAAGAAAAATCAGATTTTAATCCATCCAAAGACACAAGCATTTCTAGACTTTTCCAAGAAGCCAAAGAAAGATATTTCTCTTCAAACCCTAAGGAACTTTTGGACAAGATCATCATCTTCCAAGCTTGGGTAAGTGATTATTCTTGTACTTTAACATATTATAAGCATGAGAAATTATGTAGATCATGTTGGTTATGCTTGGAAGTGTTGGACATGGTACCTTGTGTTTTTATATAAGATTTGTGATCCATGAGCTTCAAGCTTGAATTATGACTTGTGACTTTGATGAAAGAGCATGGTATGGATAAAATATGAATATGTATGGTGTGATTTTGTTATGAAACTTGTTATTTTCTTATAAGTGTAAATTGTGGGATTTTGGCCGATATGTGTTATGAGGTGTATTAAGGTAAGTTGATGGATTATTTGTGATGTGGTGTGGATAAGAAAGGGTAAAGGAGAAGTGTTGTGGTGAAATGTATTGATTATCATGTATTGGTCAATGTTGTGAATATTGTGGGATTTTTGGTAAGATAATTTCATAAATGGTATTGTCAAGGGGAAATGACATGTTAAAGCCAAACATGTGACTTGTTGTTATTGTATGCATTTGTAAGGTAGTTGGTGGTTAATGTTGGTTCCATTATGTACTTGTGATGTAGAGTGAAACGTAAAGAAGGAGAGGAATTGTTGCGCTCACATATTTGATTGTGTACTTACATTGGGGAAGATAAGGTATGTAAGGTTACTCTGTCCATATCTTTCTGCGGCAAATAGTATTCACATTGACATTACGCTTGTCCTACCCCGAAATGTGCTAAGGTATCCCATATCCAGTTATCCATGGTCATTGTCATATATTTCCTACTCATTGATCATTGGTGAATCTCATGTCTCATATTCATGGTTAATGTTCCAAAAGCTCAAATAAGGTTATGATCCAATGTTCCAATAGTGATTATACTCATGTCTCTTGTTCATGGATTATTGTCCAAGGATTCTAATAGTGTTATGTTTCCACGAAGGCTATGTTTCCAATAATGTTTATTTGCATGTTTCTCACTCCTTGATTATTGATCCAAAGCTTCAAATAAAGTTGTTACTATCATTATATCGATCTCTCATAAGCAAAAGTATCAATCTCTCACAAGTAAAGGTATCAATCTCAAAAGTAAAGAAATGAAGTAAGAAAAGTAATGCATATTGATTATGTTCATTTATCCATGGGGTGCAAACACCTGCATGAGAATGATAAACTATCCATGGGGTGCAAGAACACCCGCATGCTGATGTTACTTTATCCATGGGGTGCAAAGAACACCCGCATGACGATATGATCTTATCCATGGGGTAAAAAGAACACCTGCATGACGATGATATGTTATCCATGGGGTGAAAAGAACACCTGCATGATGAGGTCCCAGACAACACATATGTAAAGTAAAGTAAAGTCAAGAGAAAGAATGAATATAATATACATGGGTTCCAAAGTACAGAATAGTGACTCATCTACATTGTGATTTATCTATATTTGTTATGCATTTGAACTTGAGTTCTTGACATGTTTTCATATCTTACCAGTTTCATATGGCCTTACATACTCAGTACATTCTTCGTACTGACCCCTCTTGGGGAATTTATTTTACTTGCTGCAGGCGCAGGTGCTAGTAGACCTCCGCAGTAGATTATCAGATATTTGCAACCCTTTGGTGAGCTCCAGTTGCTTCGGGGCTTCACACGTCACATGTGTACACTAGGTTTTGGTATTATGTAAATATTGTATACACATGGTCATGTCTCTGTAGAGGCTTTGTAGACGGTTGTGGGAAGACAAATGTAAGACGTGTATGTCCGTTTTGACGTGATGGCCCTGTCGGCCAAGTTTCACATATGTGTATATAATGTATGTATTTATCACATGTTTCAGGACTTCCGTTATGAGCATGATAAGTTCTTATGTGGTAATGGTATTTCTTAAGACACGCATATAAACGAACATAAGCAAAGATTGGTTCTCTCGGGCCATATCGGCTTCGGGTGCCAATCACGCCTCGTTGGAAGTCGGGGCGTGACACAATATCTACTGGTGGTATCTGTTGACACCCAATTTTGGACCGACATTTTTCAAATAAATACTTTTGTGCTTTTATTTATTAAAGAGCATAAAAATTGATTTTTACATATTCTGTTCAATTTTAACACAAGTTATTGATAATTATCCTTTTTCTTGAAAATGTTAGGATATTATCAATTTATTACAATTTTTAATTATTGGCTGTCACCGATTTTTTACACAGTCATTTTTATTAACAGATGTTGTTTGAGTTTTGTTGAATCTTTAATTTTATTTTAAACTCAAACCATATTCTTAGCTGGCATTAAATTCATTTGTTCATTTATTTTTTATCATAGTCCGTTAATTCATAAAAGACGGAGAAGATATTTTTGCACAGATAAGTTAAATATCCATAGTTTTGGATAAGATCAAATAGTCATTGTTTTGGATGACTCATGATTTTGGACAGCCCATGGTTTTTCAAAACCATGGTATTGAGCACATGGTTTTGCTCTTGAGTGGTTTTGATTTTTTCTATAAAACTAATCCACTCCCTTCACAATTAATGGTGGTGGAAAGTTCCAAAAGTAGAAACCTAAAAAGATATTTTTATTCTCTTTGCTATTTTTGGCAAAATTCGGCCACCACCCACCGGAATCCAATAGCTCTGTCCACCACCACTGTTCTCATCAAGCCCACCGAAATCCGGTGAAACAACAACCCAAAGCAGACCCATTTTCTCCCTTTCATCACTGTCACAGTGAAGATCCGGGCCAATCCTCATCAGAGTAACACCAACTCCGGTGAACCATCAACCGGAACAACCACACACCTCCGTTCAACCCACTGTTCTCCACCAATAGACCCAAAACCAAACGAACCCCGCACTATTTTAGCTAACGGCGAGCTCGGAGCTTCAAACTCCAACCAACACCACCGCAGCAACTCAACAACTCCGTTCACACCATCGGAAAACCACCAGATTCGACGAGACCACGAAAAAAATCGGTTACCTTTGACGAAATTGGCTCTTCTCCGACCACCATCACAATACCGAAGCAAACAACCAGCCAACCATGAGTTCCGGTAATGTTTTCGTAGTCATGTTTTATTTCAGATTTAGCCGGAGACTTGAAACTCCGGCAAAAGCTTTCACTTACTACTCTAAACTTTGTTTATATTATATTTTTGGTGAAATTATTTTTATCTTATGTTGGGATCTTTTTGTTTGTTGATGTGTTTTCCAGTGAGCTCCAGTAAATATTACTATTTTGACACCATGTCGTTCAAATTTTGATTGCTCACTGTTAATTTCTTGTGATGTTATTATTTTTATCATTTTTATTATTATTTTTTGTGGTTGAATGAAAAAATTTGCCGACTTAGACAATTTCCAGTAAACCTTAGTGTTGTCTCCATTACTATTATTGTCTTGGTTCCATTTTATTATTGTTTAATGTTTGTTCTATTTTTAATTATCTTGTTGTGTTCCTTATTGTTGGTAGACTCATGGTGATTCATCCACATTTTCGATATTACTTATTTTTTCTTGGGTATTAACTGATTTGAGTAGTATTAATAATATTGGCCAATGATAAAATCTCTCTGTCGGATTTTCGAGGCCTCCCCATTATAAAAGACGGATTTTATTTTAAGTTCAATTATTTGTTAAGTTTAACTATTTTTAAGTTTAATTATTTGCCAAGTTCATTTTATTTTAAGTTCACTTATTTTGTTTCAAGTATTAATACACTTGGCCAATGAAGAAATCTCCATCGATTTTCATGGTCTCCCATGTATATAAGATGGGTTTTACTTTTTGTTTATTATTTTTTTAATTCATTTCGATTATATTTATTCATTACTAACACTTTTACCAGTGTTTTTACAGGTACATTGAGCTTCTTCCCGAAGAATACACTCGAATCCAAATTCAAGGATTATTTTGAATTACTTATTGTATTTATTCATTTTGTTTAACGATAGGCAAATATTAGGCCGTCTTCGTTATTCTTGTTTTACTTTATTGATTGTGTATATTTTATGTTTGTTATATTTGTTAAAATATTTTTATCTCCTCCTCAATTGAAAAAATGAATTCAGTCGAGACCCACCTTTGTGGATTTCGAAGGGTGCCTAACACCTTCCCTTTGGAATAACTTGAACCCTTACCTAGAATCTAATTGGTTTCGCAGACTAATTTTTCTTTAACTTAATTAATTGGTTTCTTAGTTTTCCTAAAATTAGGTGGCGACTCTAAATTCTTTTTAAACATTTATTAATTATTTTTTGAGTCCCGAAGTTACGCCTTATGAAAATAGGGATGCGACAGAATGGCGACTCTGCTGGGGATTAAGAGGTTCTAACCATTATGAGTTCACTTTTTCAATTGAGGAGTTTTACCTTTTATAATTTTTATATTGCCTTGTATATTTGTAGATTATTTTTATCTTGTATAGTGTTTACATTATTTAGTCGTGTATTCACTATTTGTTAATTCTTCATAATATATTGACTGTTGCATTTTCATGGCATTTTTCGCCTCCCTGGCAAAACATTAGGCATTAGAAAAAAGGGCGGTTATGTAGGTATTTGCACCCACCCATCCGTATAACACCTTGTCTTTCTTTGAACCTCCAAGTGAAGTAGTTGATTCGAGTCGGTCAACAGTCACTTGGTGTGTTACCCCGATAAGTCCATTTCGGGTTTTCGGTCAATTTGAACAAACCACTCTAGTCAACTAGGTTAGAGCGAAGCCAAATCCCATGTATAGGCATTGACCTAAGTTGACCCGACACCAAGAGGTATCGGGTCCAATAGAGACCACCTTATTTCCAAAAGGCCAATGGCCTAAAAGGACATCATTCACTATGGGTTTAAATTGAAGGATGTGATATCGGATTGTACGAACCATTGTCTCTCGGAGTTGAGAATTTATTCTTTAGATTAGTTTCTTTTGTTATAATCAAATAAAGATCTTCATCCGAAAGGTGTTTGAAAATTTCAAGAATTTCAAGAATGAAGGACTTCCAAGGTGGATTAGTCTAGTGTATTTCCCCTGCGTGGGACTGATATTTATTGTATATCCTTTTCCCTTATTTGTTATCCCCATTTGATCTATTCATATTGGTTTGTATATAATATGTTTTGGGGGGGGGGGCAATGGAACGTTTCACAAACGGCATATACATCCTTCAATCGTTAGGCTTACCTTTGGCTCCAAAAGGTCACATGTATGTTAGGATGCGCTATGTACTGTTTATGTGATTTTCTTCGTCCATGATTGTCTGATTTTGTGTTTAATACACTTGTTTTGTTTTAAAAATTATTTGTCCATTGTTGAAGTTTTTTGAACTACATTTGACCTGATTCCTGGCTCAACGGGATACGTAGGCGCCACAACGGCTCGGTCATATTCCCCGTAAGCTTTCCATCTTCCTTTACAATGGAAACTGGGGCAGAATTTTTGAGAAGGTCTCAAAAATTCTACAAAAGAATACATCTTGTTATAGATTCAACAAAAGAGTTTGTTGAAGCCGAAGCAGGGGAAGAATTTTTGAGAATGTCTCAAAAATTTCACTCAAAGCAGCTTCAAGTAGTTCAAGAATATTCTTTTGTGTTCTAAACTGGGGCAGAATTTTTGAGAAAAATCCTCAAAAATTCCACCAAGCTTGCATTTCAAGATTGGATTAGTTTGTAAACATGTGATCTCGGACTCCATGAGGCACCAGTATCCAATCCAAAAGACAAATCAGGGGAGTCTTTGACTAGTCAATAACACTCTTTTATTTTGTTATAATTTTCATGACTTCCTTGCTTTCACTCTTTTCTAATCTCTTTGCAGGAAAATCGTTCCCGCCAACAATCGGAGATGGTCACAATAATGTGCTACTTCTGTAGATAATTGGAAAATCTCACAACCTCTGAAAGCACTCTGGAAAAGAGTATAAGAACAGGAGTCTCTCCTAGACAATTAAGAGGCCATGACACATTGTCTCCCCAAAATAATGGGAGATCACAACAATAATTATCCTCGCAAAACAATCTAGAGATTTTCTTTGGCTGAAGATGTCAGCTGACACCGGACATACGAGGCAACGCTCCGAGTTTGTCTATATCTTTGCATTTATTATTTTTGTGCATATATTGTATATCATATCTGCACGAACTACGCACACCTGATTCTCATCCTTCGGGTTGAGATACGTAGACAGCCCTTTTCGGGTTCGGTATCCCTTATTTTAAAAGATCAAAAAAAATAATATTATTTTGTTAAAATGATGCCTTTGACTTGATTGGTGCCAACACAATTAGAAGCATTAGAAAAAATTGATATAATCGAGAGGGTCGACTTCGTGGTGAACCTTAGGTTCTTTTGGTACCTCTCATATGTATTTTTGTGACGCTTGAAAATGTCTCTTGCATGCATCCAGGTTAAGGATAAAACTGGCCTCATTGTTTCATGTGCATTGTGTGGTGAGTTTTTGATTAAATTCAAATGCATTGCATTGTTGATCTGGAACTTGGCCTGAATGTTTGTTGAGGCGAAATCCTGAGTAATGTTTGGTTTGGGAAAGGATCGTAGGCCTTCTTTGATTCGCTTGTGCCTTTCAATGCCTACCAAATGACATTAATCTCTAGTATGTCCCCCTTTGAGCCTAAAGCCTCTTTCTTGGACAACTACATCTTAACTTTTACCCTTCTAAGTGCTTAAATGCACTATCCATCTCTTGGCCCTACCTTCTTGAGCGCACTGAACATGTGCAAATTGCGAAAGAAGATTCAAGTTTGAAGCTACCAAAAGCAAAAGTTTCAAAGTCCCTAAAAGTCAAAGATGTAAAAACGACTTCAAAAGAAATGGAAGGAGTCAAAACTTTCCATAACGTTAAGGCAAGGAGAAATCCCAAATGAAGAAGAACACTCTAGACAAAAGAGGAGAAACTTAAAAAGAGAAGAAAATAACATAATTCTCCAACAAGCAAAAAGTTCAAAAAGAAGACGAAATGAAAGGAAGGGACAATGAAGAAAAATCAAGCTTCAATGGCATGACAAATGTTAAAAGCACAAGTTCAGCTTGACGCTCAAGGAGGGATTAAGTCACTCTTATCCCAAATCAATATCCTACCTGTCCCTAAGTCTACATTACAAGCCGTAGTAAGTCCTACATGATCTTATCCCATATGTTCTCACATTAGTGGAGACTTACATGAAGGCCAAGCCTATGGCATCAAAGTTGCATGCTTTGAACATTCTTCTGAGTGTGAGAGTGTTTTTCGAAATATCCTCAAATTAAAACATACTTCAAATGTGTGCAAGTGAGGACTTTCCTTGTGGTGAGATCACTTGAAACATGAGGTTAGGTCTAGTTCAAAATCATTGTTTGAAGCAAGACGAACAAATCTTGTCGACACTTAGGTACATTTGAGGTACCACTTGAAGCTATAGGAATTATCTCGAAGTCAATCTTAGTTAAAAGAGAAGCGAAAGAGAAACTTCTATGCTATGCTAGCTGTTGGTATCAATTACAGTCAAGACTTGATTCTCTTTTCTGTTAAAAAATGAAATTAGGGCAAACACCCATCTTTGAATAATTGTCAAAGCGACTCATTGGTCCTTTCATTGACAGGGTTCGTTTCTTTAATTCGTGTCATCCTTTACCAAAGTGACACGTCATGTTATATTGGATTGTCACTCCATCTTTGTGACACGTTAAGTTATGTTGAATTGTCACTTTATTTTGTGACACACATATTTTGTTAGATCGTCACTCCTTTTTTGTGACATGTTTTATTGGATTATCACCTCCATCTTTGTGATATGTTATGTTTTATTAGATCGTCACTCCATCTTTGTGACATGTTAAATTTTGTTGGATCATCACTCCTATTTGTTACATGTTATGTTGGATTGACACTTCCTTCGTTGTGACATATTGCATTTGCTACTAATAAGTTTAGTACAGGTGATTATAAAATATGTTGGGAAGTCATCCCGTTCAAAGTGGCATGTTGCATAAGGTCGTCCGCCTTTCAATGAGACAAGTTGGGAAGTCACCCGTTCAAATGGCATATCCAGTTCAAAATGGGTCGTCCGCCTTTCAACGAGACAAGTTGGGTCGTCACCCGTTCAAATGGCATATCAGTTCAAAATGGGTAGTCCGCCTTTCAATGAGACAAGTTGGGTAGCCACCTCATTCAAAGTGGCATATTGAGTTCAAAATGGGTCGTCCGCCTTTCAATGAGACAAGTTGGGTTGCCACCCATTCAAATGGCATATCCAGTTCAAATGGGTCGTCCACCTTTCAATGAGACAAGTTGGGTAGCCACCTCATTCAAAGTGGCATATTGAGTTCAAATAGGTCGTTCGCCTTTCAATGAGACAAGTTGGGTTGCCACCCATTCAAATGGCATATCCAGTTCAAATGGGTCGTCCACCTTTCAATGAGACTCGTTGGGAAGTCACCCGTTCAAATGACACATCAAGTTCAAAATGGATTGTCCGGCTTTTAATGAGATAAGTTGGGTTGCCACCCATTCAAATGGCATATCCAGTTCAAATGGGTCGTCCACCTTTCAATGAGACACATTGTGAAGTCACCCGTTCAAATGACACATAAAGTTCAAAATAGGTTGTCCGCCTTTCAATGAGACAAGTTGGGTAGCCACCTCATTCAAAGTGGTATATTGAGTTCAAAATGGGTCGTCCACCTTTCAATGAGACAAGTTGGATTGCCACCCATTCAAATGGCATATCAAGTTTAAAATCGATCGTCCACCGTTCAATGAGACAAGTTGGGTTGTCACCCGTTCAAATGACTCATCAAGTTTAAAATAGGTCGTCCACCTTTCAATGAGACATGTTGGGAAGTCACCCCGTACAAAGTGGCATGACAAGTTCAAGATGGGTCGTCCGCCTTTCAATGGGACAAGTTGGGTTGTCACCCGTTCAAATGACATTTTAAGTTCAAGATGGGTCGTCCGCCTTTCAATGAGATAAGTTGGGTCGTTACCCGTTCAAATGACATATCATGTTAAGGTTGGGTCATCACCCATTCAAATGACACATCATGTTCAAGTTGGGTCATCACCCATTCAAATGACATATCATGTTCAAGTTGGGTCGTCACCCGTTCAAATGACATATCATGTTAAAGTTGGGTCGTCGCCCATTCAAATGACATATCATGTTCAAGTTGGGTCGTCACCCGTTCAAATGACATATCATGTTAAAGTTGGGTCGTCACCCGTTCAAATGGCATATCACGTTCAAGTTGGGTCGTCACCCATTCAAATGACATATTAATGTTCAAGTTGGGTAGTCACCCGTTAAAATGGCATATCCAATTCAAGTTGGGTCGTCCACTCTTTAACTAGACAAGTTGATCCGCTACCTTGTTCAAACAGGTATGCAACTTTGCATCCTCAGCGTCTCCAAGTTCGACACTAAGGTAATGATGGAAGTAAAGTCGAAGGTACGTGAATGTTTTATCTTCGAACAATCCTTCCCCTTGTATCAAAAGACAATCCATCCCTTTCAACGGATGGAGAGTATTGTCAAAATTTTATCAACATTTGACATTGTATTGTGCACATGTCATTCATTTTCTTCTACGTCTAGTCAAAATTGGCTAAACGTCAACGTCTTCATCCAAACACTCTTTCATCCTCTATGTATGAAGAGGGGCAGTTGTTGACACCCAATTTTGGACCGACATTTTTCAAATAAATACTTTTGTGCTTTTATTTATTAAAGAGCATAAAATTTGATTTTTACATATTTTGTTCAATTTTAACACAAGTTATTGATAATTATCCTTTTTCTTGAAAATGTTAGGATATTATCAATTTATTATATTTTTTAATTATTGGTTGTCACCGATTTTTTACACAGTCATTTTTATTAACAAATGTTGTTTGAGTTTTGTTGAATCTTTAATTTTATTTTAAACTCAAACCATATTCTTAGCTGGCATTAAATTCATTTGTTCATTTATTTTTTATCATAGTCCGTTAATTCATAAAAGACGGAGAAGATATTTTTGCACAGATAAGTTAAATATCCATAGTTTTGGATAAAATCAAATAGTCATTGTTTTGGATGACTCATGGTTTTGGATAGCCCATGGTTTTTCAAAACCATGGTATTGAGCACATGGTTTTGCTCTTGAGTGGTTTTGATTTTTTCTATAAAACTAACCCACTCCCTTCACAATTAATGGTGGTGGAAAGTTCCAAAAGTAGAAACCTAAAAAGATATTTTTATTCTCTTTGCTATTTTTGGCAAAATTCGGCCACCACCCACCGGAATCCAATAGCTCCGTCCACCACCACTGTTCTCATCAAGCCCACCGAAATTTGGTGAAACAACAACCCAAAGCCGACCCATTTTCTCCCTTTCATCACTGTCACAGTGAAGATCCGGGCCAATCCTCGTCAGAGTAACACCAACTCCGGTGAACCATCAATCGGAACAACCACACACCTCCGTTCAACCCACTGTTCTCCACCAATAGACCCAAAACCAAACGAACCCCGCACTGTTTTAGCTAACGGCGAGCTCGGAGCTTCAAACTCCAACCAACACCACCGCAGCAACTCAACAACTCCGTTCACACCATCGGAAAACCACCAGATTCAACGAGACCACGAAAAAAACCGGTTACCTTTGACGAAATTGGCTCTTCTCCGACCACCATCACAATACCGAAGCAAACAACCAGCCAACCATGAGTTCCGGTAATGTTTTCGTAGTCATGTTTTATTTCGGATTTAGCCGGAGACTTGAAACTCCGGCAAAAGCTTTCACTTACTACTCTAAACTTTGTTTTTATTATATTTTTGGTGAAATTATTTTTATCTTATATTGGGATCTTTCTGTTTGTTGATGTGTTTTCCAGTGAGCTCCAGTAAATATTACTATTTTGACACCATGTCGTTCAAATTTTGATTGCTCACTGTTAATTTCTTTTGATGTTATTATTTTTATCATTTTTATTACTATTTTTTGTGGTTGAATGAAAAATTTTGCCGACTTGGACAATTTTCAGTAAACCTTAGTGTTGTCTCCATTACTATTATTGTCTTGGTTCCATTTTATTATTGTTTAATGTTTGTTCTATTTTTAATTATCTTGTTGTGTTCCTTATTGTTGGTAGACTCATGGTGATTCATCCACATTTTCGATATTACTTATTTTTTCTTGGGTATTAACTGATTTGAGTAGTATTAATAATATTGGCCAATGATAAAATCTCTCCGTCGAATTTTCGAGGTCTCCCAATTATAAAAGACGGATTTTATTTTAAGTTCAATTATTTGTTAAGTTTAATTATTTTTAAGTTTAATTATTTGCCAAGTTCATTTTATTTTAAGTTCAATTATTTTATTTCAAGTATTAATACACTTGGCCGATGAAGATATCTCCATCGATTTTCAAGGCCTCCCATGTATATAAGATGGGTTTTACTTTTTGTTTATTATTTTTTTAATTCATTTCGATTATATTTATTCATTACTAACACTTTTACCAAGTGTTTTTACAGATACATTGAGCTTCTTCCCGAAGAAGACACTCGAATCCAAATTCAAGAATTATTTTGAATTACTTATTGTATTTATTCATTTTGTTTAACGATAGAAAAATATTAGGCCGTCTTTGTTATTCTTGTTTTACTTTATTGATTGTGTATATTTTATGTTTGTTATATTTGTTAAAATATTTTTATCTCCTCCTCAATTGAAAAAATGAATTCAGCCGGGACCCACCTTTGTGGATTTCGAAGGGTGCCTAACACCTTTCCTTTGGAATAACTTGAACCCTTACCTAGAATCTAATTGGTTTCGCAGACTAATTTTTCTTTAACTTAATTAATTGGTTTCTTAGTTTTCCTAAAATTAGGTGGCGACTCTAAATTCTTTTTAAACATTTATTAATTATTTTTTGAGTCCCGAAGTTACGCCTTATGAAAATAGGGATGCGACAGTATCCCAAGGGTGAAAAGAACACCTAGCATGGATCAATCCCGCTACTACGGGTGGTATCCCAGGGGCAAAAGAAAAGTCTAGCATGGGTCGATCCCGAAAACTGTTGATTACCCACTGATCAGTTTGGGGCCCGGGCATTGTAAGAATGAAAGGATGAGTAGTGAATGACGAAGTGAGTAATGAATGAATGAATGAGCGTAAAAGTAAAGAAATTAATCCATCTAATGTACATATTTCTATACATATAGAATGGTAACTTATCCATATTGGTTATTCACTTATATTGATTCCATTGAAGTATTTATGTATCATATAGTTTCTTATGGCCTTATATACTCAGTACATTCTTCGTACTGACCCCCTTGGGGGATTTACCTTACTCGCTGCAGGCACAGGTACTAGTAGACTTCCACAGTAAAGTACGGGTCATTTGCAGATTTTTGGTGAGCTCCAATTGGTTCGGGGCTTTCCGAGTCATAGTGTATATTGATTTTGGTATTGTAAATGTTGTATAAAGCGGGGACTTGTCCCGACTCTAGCTTGGCTATGTATATGTATCTATAGAGGCTTTGTAGACATATGTGGGATGAGGAAGGTAAGAGATGTATGTCCAGTTTCACTTAATGGCCCTACCGGCCAAGTTTCATATACATATAGTACATGTTTCTATGACTTCCGCAAAATTTATGAGATACAGTGATGTTGTTACAGAGTCATGCATATGAATAGATATGAGCAAAAATTGGTTCTCTCGGGCCTCATCGGCTTCGGGTGCCAGTCCGGCCCGGATGGGATTTGAGTCGTGACAGGTAATTTGAATTGATTATAGTTCATATATAACTTTTCTCTTTTTAGTCTCATACTATTAATTTATATTGAAGTATGTAATTTAATTAACATCTTCTCTTGAATTTTCAAAAATTAAATGATTTGACATTCATTAACGTTTTGAATTGTTTTCATTTATCGAAAATTTGAACTTTCTGTTCGGAAAACAATTAATATGGAAACCATTAATTCAAGAATAGTTAAAGTAAAATAAAATGATTGACTATCCAGTTCTCCAATAATACAGCTTCCCCCAACTCAACCAAGTCGTCATGAGTACCGGCCATAACATAATCAACAAATTCAAGATGTACTCCTACAAGTAAAGGGAGTTTGAATAGAGATTGGTTGTGTCCGAAAGGTTATGAATCGATTTACAAGTCCAATGCCAGTCAGAAAATTTTTTTTGATAATTAATCTACTTTTTAAGCAAATCTTAAATGAAGGTGCTCTTTTATGATTTTTTGTTTCTATTTGATTTAAGAATATAATTTAATATAAGATTTTAAAAAAAAGAATTAAAACCTAACCCATTTGTTTCTTTATGAACAAAAGACCTAATTATAATCACAACTTAACTGACGGATCCATCGTTCCTGTTTTATCTTTATCGTTAGCGGTAGGTATATTTTATATAAAAGATAGTGGCATTCGAAGTCTCCACGTTGTGAGAATATACTGAATATATTATTGTTATAGTAATGGCATTCATAGTCTTTAAATCCTGGAATCATCTTTTCTTAAAGGGACTATTCTTATTGATATACTTCGAGGAAAATGGCCACCGAAGAAGAGGCAGACGTGAACCGATCTTTCATTTTTACAATGTATAGTTTCTTGTGTTTTCATATTTCACCCACATGGTAATTCAATATTTTTTTCTTTTGTAAAAAAATTTGAATAAATTAGGGTACAAATCATTGAAATTAATAAAATAAAATGCAAATTGCAAACAAAAACACGAATTAGGTTTGCAAAATGCCAAATATTCAAAATCATTTATGTATGTGCATTAATTTTCTTAAGACGTAATCATCGACGATCTGTTAAAGTCGATCGAAAAATTCACTTAGACATCTTAATTAGGACTATTACTTATTAAATATCTTGACTATCTAAAAAATTATTCCTATTAGATATTTTTTGATAATCAACATAGTGAGAATATTTGTTTCCCACATCAGTATTTTGTATTTAAAAGGTACACGTTTTGAATAATTTAAGGGTTTGTTTGGTTGGGAACAAGTTATCTCGAAATAATTAATTTGGAATTAGTTATCACACCATGTATATGAAATAACTTATCCTATCACTATGATATAAATAACGAGATAAATAATCTCGAAACTAACTAATACTTCTAACGAAACGTAGAATAAAATAATTCTATATTTTATTTTAAAATTATTATACCTTATATCTCACATCAAATAATGAGTGTTTAGTAGGTACAGTACTAGTTTTAATTAAGGTGTGTAAGTAAATTTTTCGATGGTCGATTTGATTGATGAGTTAAGCCTTTTCTCAATTGAAATTTGTAACTTTGGAAAAGGTACGAATTTACCCCCGAACTTTGATAAATGGTACATATATACCCTCCGTCATACTTTGGGGACATATATACCCCTACCGTTAATAAAAAGGTACGTATATGCCCTTCTCACTAACGGCGGGACACGTGTCGCAATCGTGTCCGTTTTCCCTTTTATTTAATTTATCCCAAAACCCAATCCCAAATTAATCTGAATTAACCTCTACCCGACCTAATTAATAACCCTACCCGAACCCGACCCGCTCCAATAGAAAGCTTCAAGACAGCCCCATCATTTAAACATAAGCCTCTTCATTTTCTCACTCTCTCACAAAAAACCCTAGATTTGATTTATGTTTCTTCTCCATCTACCACCTTTCTTTTAGTTCGAAATGTCCTGGTGAAGAACATAAAAAGAACGAAAAGCTTTTTTTTTCTTCGTCGTTCTTCTTCTCCATCGCTTGACACCCTAAAAATTTTTCTCTCTTCAAGCTTTAAATTTTGATTCAAACAACAACAAAATTAAGTTTTGGCTTTCATTTAAATTTCATAAATTCAACATTATATCATGTCCGAAATTAGGTGTGATTCTATCACTAATTCGGTGAGAACTTGTCTATGTGGTGAAATTGATCATTGTTTCACTTCAAGGACTCAATTGAACCACGAAAGAAAATTTTATAAGTGTCCTAAACCTAAGGTATGTTTTTCATCAAGTGTCAATTCTTATGATTCTTAAGTTTCAATTCGTATGATTTAAGTGTTGATATTCTGAATTTTTTTTTATTGGGATGAACAGAGTGAAAATTGTGCTTTTTGAGAGTGGGAAGATAATCATTCGGAAAATTTTTTGGTCCAAATAAATGATTTGAAGGCTAAATTGGAAGTGGCTACAGTGAAAATGGACACTTTGAGAGATTCATTGAAAGCGGTTAAGATTGAAAGAGACAACTTGAAGGAAAAATTGGAGGTTTTAGAGACTAGAAATTACTCGGAGGTGAACAAATCAAGGAACTTGGAAGAAAAATTATTGAAGATGAAGATGTTCTTTATTGTTTTATTTGTCGTGTTTGTCGGATTTATGGTTGCAATTTTCAAGTGATGAAGGTGAACAATGAATTTTCAAAGTGATGAAAATTAAGCTTTGATTAAATTAAGCTTCACTGTTTTTTGGATTTGTTTTGAAGATTAGGCCTTCATTTATGGTTGGTTGTATTAGTTGATTAGGCTTTGGGTTTGCACTAGCTCAGTGGTTCTTGACTAGTTCATTGGCACTTAGTGTGGATATAAATGCAATCCTTATGTCCATTTGTACTTGGTTATTCTCGGACTCAATTGTTATTTGATTTTTCCTAGTAAGAGTGTTGTTCACCAACTTACGATGGACATATATCATCAGCATTTCTTATACATAATTGGAGAAAAAAGTTCAATGTTGAATTTCAGCAGTCACTTGAATTGGATAAACCAATTGGAATTGGATAAACCAATTCAGTTTATCATTTTATTATCATCGATCCATCCAAGCTAATCAAATGAAATTGGATCTTATCATGAACTGTATCAATTAATTGTAATGTTATGACTTGATTTGTATTCATTGATCCCACTTAATCATCTAACAATATTTTCATTTTGGTGATTTGTTTAATCATCAAGTAACCTAACATATACCTGAGCTAGTGCTTGGTTTGAGCATGTATTTATATACTTCACATGAGGTGGCAGGTGGACAAGAACATCTTGGACATGAAAATTCAAATAACCTGCTGCTTTCAATAGCAAATCAACAACATCTATCTGTTTCGTATTTGCCTCTACTAATGTTAACATTGTCATCATGTGGAGGACATACAGTAAGATATACCTGGTATCAATAGTTCATCCAGAAACTTTTTAGGAATACCTTACTAAAATTGTCACTAACTGGTTTCAACACCATATAAGCAACATGGTAACATCACCATATCAATACACATCTATTGACCATCATAACAACGCCATATAAGCAACATGATAACAACACCATATCATTACATATCTCTTGACCAACATAACAATACCATAACAACACCATATGAGCAACACGGTAGTAACATCATATCAATACTCAAAATCAATACCATAATGATATAATAACCATAACAGTTCTAGTGTTAATAACCATAACACGTCCAAAATAGACGTAATCTAAAAACCAGTAAGCACATCATGTTTGCAACAAAAAAATGTCATCAAGACAGACCAAAATAGCCAAAAGAGTATTGTCTACAACAGACCAAAATAGTCACCAAAACAGTCTACAACAGACCAAAATAGTCACCAAAACAGACCCAAAACAGTCACCAAAACAGACCCAAAACAGACTATTTTCTTCTTGTCCTTAACTTTTCAGCCCTTTGTGCTTGTAACTGGTTGGTAGTAACTGCGTCTTTCCCATTCCAAGTTAATCCAGTTGGTGATATTGGAAGGTTAGTTGGTTCACTAACACCATATCTATCACCTCTGAAGCTTATAACTCTACTCCCAGTTGGTTGTTGTGGTCTCTGTCTCCTTTGTAGTCTTTGTATATAAGCTTCTTCAGATTCTGTTCTAACCATTAAAAGAGGGTCTTCATCATCTTCCTCAAAGTCAGGCATTGAGCTGCAATAAGGGTACACAGAGTCAAGAACATGCTGATTTTCTTGGGTTGGGTGGGGGGCTGTTAAGTTGATGTTCTCTTCATCAGGTTCCTCTTCATCAATTAAGCCATTTCTAGGATGTTGCCTCTTCCTTCCCCAGCAGGTTCTTTCTGCTTAGCAGCTGCTTGCTTTGAATGCTTTATTATAACACAAAAAATATTAATTACAAAGTCTACTTAAATAAAAGTATAGTAAATACAAAATCTAATTAAATTACCTTTCCACAACCTCTTGAATTATGATTTCTCAGTCCACAAGTGCTACATGTCATCACTTTACCTTTTCTTGATTGTTTCCATTCTCCTTGCCTCTTAAGTTCCTCATCTTTTTGTCTATCCCTCTGAGTCTTAGGTCTGCCAATAAGCTTGACCATTTCTGGTGGTTCCATGGCTTGTGAAGGGTCAACTTTCCAAAAAAGTTCTCCCCTAACAGGTTGCAATTTGTATTTATAAACTTGCAAAGCTGTCTCCTTGCTGTAAAACTTACTAATTTCAGTCTTAGGCTTTATTTTCTTGTGCTCCATGGCCTTAATTGCATGTGGACATGGAATTCCAGTGAGGTCCCATGTCCTACAAGTGCACCTCTTCTCCTTCAGATTGACAATGTGTCTATCTTCACCTTCTGTGACCTCATAGCCATTGTCCCCATTTCCACTCACCCTACAAACTTGAGATATCTTTAAAAACTCATTATACAACAACTCACTTTTGGGACTAAATCCATCATCTATCCACTTCATCACAAAGGCCTCCTTTTCTGCCAACCTTGTCATCACTTTGACCAGGCATGTATCTTGCTTTAAGTATCCATCCATGAAAGGACTCTGTAAAATTATTATCCACTACCTGATTTTTAGACACTGTATCCAGATAAGCCCTGCACCATGTTTTGGGAGGATACCTATCTAGTAAATCTTGTCCAGCTTCTTTATCTACCTGTTTGATCTCTTCAAGTTGGTCTTTAAACTCCTCTGAGAAAGAGGACCAACCAGCCCACCACAAAAGCTTCTTCAGCTCACCTTTCCCCCATCTCCTGCACCAATTTGCCTCAATATGCCTTACACAAAATCTATGATTTGCTTTAGGCAGAACATTCTTTACTGCATCAAACAGCCCCTAAACATCACATGAAAACAAATAAATATCATGTAATATCATAATGAACATATACATTAAATAAATCAATGGTATTAGAAAAGACTGTTACCTTTTGCATGTCTGATATGAATGTTATTCCTTCACCATTTTGAAGTTCAAGTGAATGCTGCAAATGTTGCATGAACCAAGTCCAAGTCCTTTTGGTCTCTTTGTCTACCACAACCCATGCTATAGGATAGAAACAATTCATATTGTCCTGACCAACAACAACTAATAATTATCCCTTGGCTTTCCCTTTAAGGAATGTACCATCTAACCCAATAAGTGGCCTTAAACCTGCCTTAAAACCCATCTTCAATGCCTTGAAGCATATATACATCCTAAGAAATTTTCTCCTACCATTTTCTAGTGCCTCCTTAGACAATTGAATCACAACATCAGATCCTGGATTGCAACTCCTCATTTCAGTTGCATAAGCCTCTAATTTCTTGTAACAGTCTGTAAAACTACCTTGCAGAGATTCCAGAATCTCCTTTTTTGCTCTCTTGCATTTTGCTTCACTTACATTTAAGTCAAACACCTTATGTAAGTCAGCCTTCATTTCCTTGACCTTGTATTTTGGGTCACTTTGAATCTTTTTCTTGAAATAATATGCTATGGTTGTATAGTCAATCACATTGTTGTCATATGCAACCAAATGGGGTTCAATATGATCTATTAGTGTTTTAACACTCACTCCAGGAGTGGTGTCATCCCCAGAAATTAATAATTGAAATGGACAACCTTCAGCACCACATGTATAGCTGATTCTTTTTCTATCACTTTTCACCACAACTAGTTCTACCTTCTTAGACAAAGCATAAAGTTTGCAAAATTGTCTTGCTTCTGGTATGTCCTTGAAGGCCATACCCTTAGCAATCTCCTTATAATCTTGCAAACTGTCTGTTATAGTCCTTCTCTTTTTTGTAACAAAATCCTCTAATTCATCAGTGTCATATTCTGAACAGCTAAACACCATTTCATTATCACTTTCATTATCACTACAATCTGTTCCTACTTCATCAACTATTGGTACAGGTAAAAATGAACTACTATGCATGACAATGTCAAATACATCAACATGTAACTCACAGTCATCAGTAGCAAACAAGTGAATGGAATGAAAATCCTCAGATATAAGAGATAATAATGTCCTAATTCCTTCATCTCCTTGTATTTCAAAATATTTACCAGAAGGTCTAAGTACAATAAGTTGTTGGACACTTAGAAAACACAACTTACTTGTGTACTCATTCACTAAGTCAGTAAAAAAGAGGAGATCAGGATCATACCCCTTCCAATAGTGGGTCCTTTCCTTCTCATAAAGTGTTTCTGGATGCTTAACCCAATCACCACCATGATGAAAGTATATGGTAACATTTACCATTTTAATAACCTACAAATAGTGAAACATCATTATTCAACAACAGTCACCAAAACAAACCTAAAACAAACCCAAAACAGATCCAAAATAGTACTGTTTATGTAACATGTTAGTAGCTTAATATATTACATTAAGCTAACAGTTATGTAACTTAAATTAAGCTACGTAACAAACAATATTATGTTATGTCAATAGGTACAGATTCAGGAATTCAATTATTTTCAGTTTAAGTCTTTTCTAATAGGGTTAAATCTTAACTGGATAGGCACACTTGGGTAAGCTTATTACTTTAGTTAAAAAGAATTAAACAAAAGTAATTACATCATTATGTAACTTAATAAGTTAACAACCCGTATTAAGTTAACAAACAGTATGATAGAAGATATACTAAACAGTTATGTAACAAATAGTTCATATAAACTGTTCATATATGCTAATTAAGCTAAAAATAGTTATGTTCCTTGAATAAAGGTATGTAACTTAAACAGAATGTAAGTATGTAATAGTTAACACAAAACATCATAGTTAAAAGATGTAACTTTATAGAAACAAGTTGATAGAATATGTTACGTATTTTCTGTTATCTAAGAATATTGTGTGTAGGTATGTTATTGGGTTTGTACATATTCCAGAAAAGGAAAAGAGTATTCTAATGATAGAAGCAAGTGTAAGTATATTATAATGATAGAAGCAAGTATATTCTAACTGTTAACTAGACAAAAGTGTAGGTATATTCTATTGATAGAAGCAGTTCGTGATGGTGGTAGGCATGTTATTCTATTGATAGAAGCAAGTATATTATAATGTCAGTACTCACTAACAGCCAAGAGGGCAAAATACTAATGTTAACATGCTTCTAGTTAACAGCCAAAAGGAAAAGTCAGAGAATGTTTGAAAAAAGTAATAACTAATGTTAACAACAAATTAATAATTTATCATAGCATGTTTAGAACAGATCCAAAACCGACTTTATTTAGAGACTACAAACAACAATAGAGAATTAAAGGGACCCTTTTATAAAGACGACAACAATAGAGAATTAAGGAACCCTTCATAAAGACAAGTCACAAACACATGAAAAAGATACCATTCTGTTCTCATATTTTATACAGAAAAAATTAAGGGACCACATATTTACACATAATCAAACAAGAAAACGGAATATGCACAAATTCCTAACAATGCTTTAAGTATTTTTTAATTACTTGAAAATAAAAGTCAATCCACAAAAAGAAGATAAAGAAATAAATAGTAACACCGACACTCCAAATAGATCTATAAAAATCCATAACAAAGCAAAACCCTAGAAAAACAGGACATTTCTTTAACATAAAAGTGCACAAACCCCGAACAAATATCAGGAAATGACATTAAAGTAAAACCCTAGAAAAAAATCCCAAAAATCCTAAAAACAACAATATATAAGCGAATATACCCAAAAATCGACAAGAACACCAAGAATCGGACCCAAAAATAATACTCTAGATCTTTCGATTCAAATAACAACAACCAAAACAAGAAAACAATTAAATGAAAGGTCGTAGATGGAGCAGAAACATACATGTGAAATCTCTACTCGATTCTCTATCACGCCGCGAGGAGAAGCACGAATCGAACCGAGTTTGTTAGTTTTTTTTGTGTTAGTGAGAGAGTGAGAGAGTGAGAGTGTCGGAGTGTGAGAGAGTGAGAAAATGAAGAGGCGTAGGTTTAAATGGGGCTGTCTTGAAGCTTCTATTGGAGCGGGTCGGGTTCGGGTAGGGTTATTAATTAGGTCGGGTAGAGGTTAATTCGGATTAATTTGGGATTGGATTTCGGGATAAATTAAATAAAAAAAGGGAAAATGGACACGATTGCGACACGTGTCCCACCGTTAATGACAAGGATATATACGTATTTTTTTATTAATGGTAGGGGTATATATGTTTCTAAAATATGACGGAGGGTATATATATATCATTTATCAAAATTCGGGGATAAATTTATACCTTTTCCCTTGTAACTTAAATTGTGTAGTGTCTTATATAGTTCCTGCAATATAAATTTCTCTGGATTTCCCCTTCTTCCCGCCTCTCTTAATTCTATTTCGTTTTCCCTCCTCCATTTTCTTTCATGAGCCATAAAGAGAAAAAAAGGAGGAGACATAGAAAATGGTTGGAGTGAATAATAGTTTTGGGAAAACGATTTGTTCAATCTGCTATGAAGATCTAAATCCTATCATCGAAGATCTTCAATCTGTTACTATTTGTGGTCACGTTTTTCACGAACTATGGTTGGCCCCCTCCCTTTCTAAATCATCTAAATACTCTAATATCCGCTAATCTTGATTCGAATTGAGAGTAAGTTTATTGGGAATTTTTTTGTACCCCGGGAGCTTCCACCTTTTTTGCTCTTGTGATTACAACCCACAATTTTAGGGTAGAAGTAGAGGATGCTTATTATCTGACCAACCCCTCTTATCTTTTATTGAGTTTCTTTACCCCCGACCTTCCACTTTTTTTGCTCTACGTGACTCGAACCCACAATTTTAGAGTTAGAGATGGAGAGTGCTTACCCATCCGAGCAACCTCTTTTGTCTTTTGCTAGGTTTGTTTGTTTGGATTCCACTTGATTAAAAATCCCTTTTTTTACCCTTGTCTTTGCATCTTGGTGACTCGAATACACAATTTAAGATTAGAGGTGGAGGGTGCTTATCCAACCAACCCATTTTGTCTTTTATTGGGTTTCTTTGCTTGGATTCCACTTGATTAAAAATCCTTTTTTTTTTTTACCCTTGTCTTTCTGCTTCTTGGTGACTCTCCCACAATTAGGGATGGCAATGGGGCGGTGCGGGTTAGTCTCTAAGCGGGCGCGGGGTGGGGCGGGTTAAAGTCTTAGCTTTTAAAATTATGCGGGTGCGGGTCTCCTGCCTTCTTGTGCTTTACTACTTCATGATTGATGAAAATCTCAAATCGCAGAGAAGATTTTTCATTGTGTGGCTCAAGAATTTCTAGCTTCTATTCATTTTTGTTTGCTGTGTAGTTTTCATTTCAGTTTTCCAATTAATACATATATATAGTTTTATACAGTGAACAGTTTTTTTGTGTATTGTTTTGGACCAATGGATTTAGAATTATCATCTAATTTCTTTCTACATTTAATAAACATAAATAAACATATTACAGATTGAATCTTTATTTGTTGAACAGATTTTAGAAGAAAATTTACGGTTAAAAATAATAAAGTATGTGAAAAGAAATTGAAGTGGGGCGGGGCGGGGTGGGGCGGTTTGAGAATAGAAAAAAATATTATGCTATGCGGGGCGGGTTGAAAATTTTGCGGGTTTGAGAAAACCCGCCCTGCCCCGCCCCATTGCCATCCCTACACACGATGTTAGGATTAGAGGTGAAGGCTGTTTACTATTCGTGCAACCCCTTGTCGTTTATTGTGTTTTCTTGCTTGGATTACACTTGATTAAAATACATTTTTTTTACGCAAAATTGGTACTTGTTATGAGTTCTTTCGTTGTACTATACAGATTCATCAATTTTTATTGAAAATTTTATTTTTTTGGGTGTTTCGGTATGACAAGAAATGCTATTTTCAAGATGTACTCTGCCTAGTGGTTAATGAAGTAGGCTGAGAATTATGAGTTTTGAGGTTCAAATTCCAGTGGAGACAGAAAAAAACTAGGGGGTCATTTGGTATGAGGGATAAGAGATTATAATCTCTGGATAAAATGTCGAATTATTTTAGCTTGCGTTTGGTTAGAGGTATTAGTTAATTCCGCGATTATTTGTCCACCTTTTGTACTACGGAATAAGTTATCCCACATATATGGTGGGATAAACCAATCCATGCAATAACGTTGTCTATCCCATCCCCACACAAACAACCCCTAGGTGATTTCTTCTCATCTGTCCTGCCCACCTTGGATAGAGTTAGTTGGTATTTGTTGTTGGTGGGAGGTGGCACATATCTCGCTGAACTAGTCAAGGTGCGCGCAAGCTAGCCAGGACACAACGGTTAGCGGGAAAAAAATGGTTCAAGAAATTAGTTTCTATGTATAGTTACATTGTATTTTGAAAAATGTCTTCTCCATTTTTATCCAAAAGATATTTATTTCTGCCACTTATGAGTTGCAATCCTTTTATTTACAAAAAAATTTATCACCTCTTATCTTATTGAAGGGGAGCCTTGTAGTAACTGGTAAAGTTGCTGCCATGTGACCAGGAGGTCACTGGTTCAAGCTTTGGAAACAGCCTCTGGCAGAAATGCAAGGTAAGACTGCGTACAATACACCCTTGTGGTAGACCCCTTCCCCGGATCCTGCGTATAGCGGGAACTTTTGTGCACCGGGCTGCCCTTTTTTTAATTCATGTATTGTTGTTAACTTTTAATACTAAAAATATCACCAAACCATTCTTGCACCATTGTTCTACACCTTGTACAATTACTTTATTTTTGTTGCTTTTATATTCTAGTAAACACTAAAGATAATCAGGGAAATGATTTCTTAAGGTAAAACATTTATCTTTAAACCAAACATACGTTTGTTTACTTCTTATGAGAAAAAGAATCATTACTCCTACTTTAAGGCGTTGCTGGTTAGGCTTGTAACAATTCTATATTCGTGCTTGGCTATTCGTTGAGATAATTGCTGCCCTTATCTGATATGTTATGCTTGTTTCTGTTTGTGATTATGTTATGGTTCAGTCTTCACCAATGGTTTGAATACTGCGCAAAAGGAAAAAAGAAGAATTGCCCAGTTTGCAAACAGGCTTGTTCAGAAGAAAATGCAAATAGGCTTTATTTCCAATCTATTAGAGATCCAAATGACACAAGTCTTAGCCAGAAACCTCGTGTTTATGAAGAGGATCACTGGGAGTTGACAAATGAGGTCAAAAGGTTGGAGAGGAAAGTTTTAAGACTGACTTCGACTCTGGAAAAACAGCAGAAAGATCTCAATGCAGAGGTAAATGGTCCATCTTGCTATCTCTTTGGCTTCCATGAATTTACAGAATATCAAGGTGTTGAATGCTATGCAATTCCGTCATGCTTATTCTATTCACAATCTTTTCTTAATTTGATGGAATCGAAAGGATATATATGAGAGAGCGCCGGAGTCACGAGTTGCACATGGCCCATGTGACATGGGCGGGGAGGGGCGGGTTGAAGTAATTTTGTTAAAAACTAATGCGGAGCGGCTGCGGTTTATGCGGGTTTAAACTTAATTTGACTTTTTACATGTTATAAGAATGACTTTTGGGTCTTTCTTAGCTTTCAACCTCTGCTTCTCAGCTCAAAAGGTGAGTGAATTTTCTCTGTTCCATCAATTAATTGTCAGTTTACTTATCTTTCAAGATCACGGGGGTTATTTAATTTGTTAGTACTGTATAAAATATGTAGTTTTCTCTTCAGCCCTTTTCTAATTAGACTGTTTAAAATATGTAGTTTTCTCTTCAGCCCTTTTCTAAATAGAGAAAGATATTTACTTTGATCTCTGTTTTTAACATTTGAATTGTATTAGCAAACATTTGTTCCTTATAAAATAACTTTGTCACGACCCAAATGGCCATGAGTGGCACCCACTCTAATATTTTGGTTTTAGAAGTTCTTGTACGATGACTTTCGGGTCTTGGGGATTTTAATAAGTAGTTTGTCGATTTTCCGCATTATTAAAGATTAGTTTGAATTTTATTATTATTAAGTTGGTTTTATGATAATCCTTGTCTTAATATTGACTAAATAATTGGGTAATGGTTTGGGTTAGATGGTTCTCCCACCAAAGTATTAGAGTGGGTGCCACTCATGGCCATTTGGGTCGTGACAAAGTTGTGTAGTTTTCTCTTTAGACTTTAAGAAACTGTTACAAGAAATTGTAATGCGGGACGTGTTTATGCGGTCGGGTTGAAAATGAAAAAGTTTGCTATGCGGGGCGGGGCGGGACGGGACGGGACGGGTTAAGATAAACCAGCCCCGCCCCCGCCCCATTGCCATCCCTAGTGACATGGTTGGGTCTGTTGGTCTTTCTAACATTCTGGTCAAAGGATAAAACTTGCTAAATTTTGGATACTTAAATGATGTTTTTGTTCACTGTGGTAGTTAAAGGAGTACCCTAGGTTTTGGGTATAGTTCAAGGATGTTTTTGGCCAAAAACTTCAGGACAGGGATAATCAATTGCGAGGTTATGAGGGCTACTAGTCAGATACATCAACCCGGGCTACTAGTCAGATACATCAACCCTTCCTTTATGTAACAGATACAATCTGCACTATAAATATAGTACAAAGTTGACAGCTAGAGAAAATATAATTTTGCAAAGAATCTCACCATGCTTCTGTCTAGCCGTAATATTCTTCACATTTGAAAATTATTGGGCTTCCAGTTCTCCATCCTCAAAAAGCCTTGAACTGGGGCAATCAAAAGCTGTTGCATAGAGAAAGATTCAAAACAGATTTTCTACTTGATTTAGAATCTAAATATGGTTATCTCTTCCTTCAAGCAACTAAGAGCTGGGTACTTGTTCCACGAAATCATCCATCACTTAGACAAGAAAAGTCAACTTTTTTCAAGTCTTTGCTCATTGTTGACCAAATGAAATGACATAAATTTGATAGATATAAAATTTACGAGTTACATGAAGAGTTCTAATGTCTACAGATCACATGTGACGAATGAAATAAACATCTTTTGGAGATGTAGGTTTCAGTTTATTGTTTGGCTAATTATTGAAAAGAGCCACATATTTGCTCAGAACCAAAAGACATGTTCATGGGTAGAATAAGCATGGCTCTGGTAAAGTTGAGAAGTATCTGGTACCATTAACCAAAACTAGAGACATTTATGTGAACAATTTTGCTTCAAACTTGATCGGTGTGAGACTTCATGTTATCACATTTTCATCTCAACTAATTTTCGTAGTGATGAATTTTTTTTGTTTCAGCTGTTCGCATGCAAGGAGGAGTTGAAAATGGAAGTAACTCTAAAGATTGAAGCTGTGAAACAAGAGGCAGCCATTCAGCAGTTGCTACATCTTAAATCCAAGGTAGATATTTTTGCCTCATGATGTCTTGCTAGTGCATCTTTCATGCATGCTTGTACATAATTCTTCCTAGTGGCATACATGTAAGTTATTAATTACTATATTTTGGCAAATTTGTGCGCTAGGAGCTAGATCGATCAACTTTGGAGTGCATAAGGCTACAAGATAGAAATGTGGCTCTAGCTAAGGAGCTAGCAACACTCAAGTTGTAAGTCAACCATAATGAGGGCAACACAAATTTGCATCCTTTTATTAGACTTACAATAGTTCTTTTTCACTTTTTTTTCATGTTTATTACTTCAGAGTCTGCGATTTTAAGTTGGAGGAAGAAGAGGTCTTGAAAATTGCTTCATTAGGAGATGATGTCAATAGCAAAGAGACAATTGATTTCTTGAAAAAATCATTGGTCATCCGTAACAAGTAGGCTTTTACTTTCATTTGGGAAGTTACAGTTTTCAGCATGGAACTTGATATCTCCTAATGCTCTTCGTTTGCTTTAGAGATTTTTTGGCCTTGTTTTTATGTTGTAGATATCATCATTTGAGGTTCATTTCTGTGGGAAATCTGAATTTTAAAAACTTTGATATATTACACTGTGTTTCCTCTCAAGCTTGGGCAAATGATTTTCTGATCTAATATCGGGGATAGGCCATGTAGCTAGAAAGTCCATTTAGCAAAACATAAGCTTGATAAGCCGAGCAACTCTGCTAAAAGCCAGGCTTCCTAGTTCTTCTTTATGAAAAGGAACTGTTAATTCTGAAGGACCTTGCAGTTATCGTACTGAAGCTTCTAAATGCAAAAGGGAAAATTAAAAATAGTTCTTGTACGTTGTGTTATATGCTTACATATAAAGCTCCAAAAGGGTTTCTGTTTCAAAAGAAACGTCGACTTCTTGACGCCTTATAGGTAGTTATAGATGGGTAATCTTTTCTAGCGGATTTGTTAAGTAATGAGTTTTATTGTTTTCTTGCAAGAAGAGGTTGGCTGTTATGTCGCTACATGTTGATGGAGTAATATTGTCTACTTGTCTAGGGAATCACATTAATGTGACGCTTGTAAAAGCGTCTGGGTTGGTTCTACAAAAGAAATTTCCTTTTCCTTCTATCAGATCTTTTTCCTAATTCCCTCCTGTGGCATTTTCACTCGGTGAAGGTGGTTTCCAGCTCTTTGAGCTGTATAGTTTGTCATTTACAATGATCTCGTTTTCTCAAGCTCAAAAGCAATCTTTATTTTCTTTGTCTAGTTTTATCAAGCACAGAGGCAATCTTGATAGTTTATCTGTAAGTTTGACGGACAATTTTATTGCATTGATCTGGCAGGAACTATGAAGAACTGATGACCAAGTGCAACACTCTAGACAGGCAAGAGGTTCGCTCTCTCAGGAATCTTCAGAAAACTAAAGAGAAGAAAAATAACTTGCAGGTAAGTGTTTGATGTCCTAAATGAAATATGGTATAATACAATTTGAGCTTTGAAAGTGGTTCACTGTGTCGCTATTTGTAGGCCAGGGTCCAAGAACTTGAGATGGCACTTGAAGGAAAAGATAATGAAATTTTGAGAATTTCGAGAGCCTCCAAGAAAAACTATCAGGGAAGTAAAGAACCCAAAGTTGACAGATGTTCATATGAGAATCAGAATAAGGCACCTGTTGAGACAGAAGTAGATTTATGCATCGTCACTGGCTCATGTGATGATTTATCTAGACCAAGGAGAAAAAGAAAGTATAAGTCTAAGGATAAGAGTATACCAAACATGGCAAAAGATATTATAGTTAGCAGTCATCACAAAAATGATCATGAGAAAGACACTTCCATAAGAAACAAAGATGAAGCCACTTCAGAGTCAACTCATGTGCATGAAGTATCATATCAAAACTTGCACCAACCATTTGACCATAAGGCTGTCCATGATAGTTTCTTGTCAAGGTCGGAAGCAGTTGGTGGAAGTCTAGTGTACGGATCAGGAAATAAGGATGGAATGTCAGGTTCAAGGAATCGTAGTAAGAGCAGTGCAGAAAACATGCCCCCTGTGATTATTCTTGATGATGATACTGATCTTCTGCCTTTAGATGACATTACACAGCAGCAGCCCGCAGTTCACATCCGGAAAGAAACTTCTTCACCAGTTGTACTTGCCCATCCAGGTCTCTATCTGTCTCATCTTGATGTCAAAATGCTGTTTGTTGTTTGGGTGCTGATGATTTACTTTTACCAAATGATCTTATTCACTGATAGAGAATGCTCCTAAATTTGATTTAACCCTTAATTAAAAGAATTACATAATTTATTTTCCTAGTTTTTACTTTTCTCTGCTTTTGACTTTCCTTGATGGAGATTTAAGTTCATTTAGGAAAATGGAAATCACTCGACAAGTACTCCCTCCATTTCAAAAAGAATGACCTCCTTTCCTTTTTAGTCCGTTTCAAAATGACTGACCCTTTCCTTTTTTGGCAACACTTTAATTCCAACTTTCCACATGGCATGTTTAAGACCACAAGATTAAAGGGAATTTTGGTACATTTGACATAACTTTAATTTAAGACCACAAGATTCAAAAGTTTTCTTTATTTTCTTAAACTCCATGCCAAGTTAAAATAGTTCATTCTTTTTGAAACGGAGGGAGTACTTGTTTCCTCTGACTCTGAGTGAATATCCCAGGAGACAGCTGCTTTTCTGGTGGATTGTTAGGTCCTGATGGGACTTACTGGCACTTGGGAAAATGGTGTAAGAGAAGGTAAAGGACAAGGGATCTAAATCATTGTTCTGAGGAATGCAAGGATCAGGTGCGAGTGCCGTTGTTGTGATTGCAGTTAGAGTTGATGGTAGAGGTGTCCGGGTCAAAATCTGGAAACACTGGTGGGTCTTCGTTCCTTTATTTGCTTATAAAAATGCTACATGTTCAGTTACTTCTCCTGCTTTTCTGTTACATTTGCTTAGTCAATTACTTGTATTAGTCTATAGAGTTTACGAGGGCCGGCCTTGGCTCAGCGGTAAGCTTGCTTACCGTAGTGTGCCAGGTTGTGGGTTCGAAACGTCCCTCCAGCAAAGCTGGGGTGAGGACGCGTAGGTCTTCCCTCCCCGACACCTACGGAGTAGGTATGAACCGGGTCGACCCTTTTAGTCTATAGAGTTTACCATGAATCTCCCCTAAACTTCAGACTTAGGTTAGCATCAACACTCATTGAATAACCCTCATTTTTATTGTTGACACTTCTTGATCCTTGAAGATGATGTGAAGAACATCTTTCCTAGAGCCTTCTCATGCAAAAGATGAATTCTGTAATGGAATTTCCTCCAGGAAAATTACTGAAATTCGTTGCTCTTTATTTGTTCATTTTAAAATCATCTATTACAGAGACTTATCTATTCTCCTCAAGGCAAACCATAATATCAGTTTTTGTCTTTCTACTTCATGTTACCCTAGAGTCAAGTCATCAGAACTTCTGACATCTGATATACCAAGTCTAAACAGTCTTTCCTTTGTAAGCAGTCTCATTGTCAACCAGCAGATGAAACTATGTTTGGGCATATTTGTTTCCCCATTCTTGAGACTTTGGTATTTCTTTGTTCATCTTTAGAATGTATTTCCCCAGGCCCCACTTGTGGGATTACAATGGGTATGTTGTATTTTGTGCAATCTATTTTGTATGTTGAAATTTGTTTCTATTTTTCTTTGATATTTCAACTTTGAAGAATGAAATCTCAAAGGAAAGATAGAATATTATTATTTTTCCAATAAAAATGAGAAGGCAAAAGAGGGAAGCTCAGATGTACTAATATGAAACTGATAACAACTTCAGTATAACCCAGTGTTATCAAAGGCGCGCTTAAAGCGCGCTTAAGCCCTAAAGCGAGGCTCAAAATGTGTTGAGCGCTTCGCCTCGCTTTATGTGCGCTTCACTGTCGTCATCAAGTTTCTAAGGCATACTTTTCCTTGCCAATGAGTCTCTTCTGAAGAGGCGACACTAAATAATTGATATTTCACTTTATCGTAATTGTTTTTCAATTTCTTTGTTCATATATTTGTCATTCATGCTTATAATTATTAGTTTGTGACTAAATATTAATATTTGTACTTTTTCTCCCTTTGCGCCTTTTGTCATTAAAGCCCACGCTTTTATTTGCGCTTTGTGCTTTAAGCCCCAACAGACCTTAGAGCTTTTTTGCGCTTTTCGCTTTTGATAACACTGGTATAACCTACCATGTTCATCTTAATTTTTTATTCAAGGAATGTCACCTGTAAAAGAAAATTAAAAGAAGGAAAGGAAAACCAAAAAAATTACTCTCGTCAATATCAATTAGCCACTATACCTGATATGTACAAAAAATCAAATACTGTAGAAAAGGAGATAAAACGTGAGGAGATAAAATCATCATCATCATACCCAGTGTATTCCCACTAGGTGGGGTCTGGGGGGGGGGGGGGGCTAAAGTGTACGCAGTCCATACTACTACCTCAGATGAAGTAGAGAGGCTATTTCCGATAGACCCCCGGCTCAGAACCGATAACAATAACAAACAAAAATCATAAAAACCAACAACAAAAAGGGGTAACACATCGCTAGATAATCGAAGAAGCAAGGCACTCACAGATCAACACTATAGACTAGTTATTCAAAATCACAAATATCACCAAAACAGCTCGAACAAGACTCTGCCTAAGAAACAACAGTCAAAGATACACGCTAAAACGGAAACCTTCCTATCCACTAACCCTCTACCCTAATCCGCGTCCTCCACATCTTCCTTTCAAGGGTCATGTCCTCTATAAGCTGTAATTGCTCCATGTCATGCCTAATCACCTCCCTCCAATATTTCTTCGGCCTACCTCTACCCCGCTTAAAACCATCCCTAGCTAGCCTCTCACACCTCCGTATCGGGGCGTCCGTGCACCTCCTCTTCACATGTCCGAACCATCGCAACCTCACTTCCAACATCTTATCTTCCACCGAAGCCACTCCCAACTTCTCTTGAATAATCTCATTTCTAACTTTATCACTCCTGGTAAGTCCACACATCTCTCGCAACATCCTCATCTCCGCTACCTTCAACTTTTGGGTGTGGGAGTTTTGAACTGGCCAACACTCGACTCCATATAACATGGCCGGGCGGACGACCACTCTGTAAAACTTACCTTTAAGCTTCAGGGGCACCTTCTTATCACACAAAACTCCCGAAGCGAGCCTCCATTTCCTCCACCCTGCACCAATACGCTGCCTGACATCCTCGTCAATCTCGCCGTCCCCCTGAATCATAGACCCCAGATACTTGAAACTCTCCTTCTTCTGAATGGCCTGGGAGTCCAGCTTCACTACCACATCAGCTTCATGCCTCGAATCGCTAAACTTACATCCCAAGTACTTCGTCTTTGTCCTACTCAACCTAAACCCTTTAGACTCAAGGGTCTGTCTCCAAACCTCCAACTTATCATTAACTCCTTCTCGGGTCTCGTCAATCAGTACCACATCATCAGCAAACACAATACACCAAGGCACCTCCCCTTGAATATGTCGCGTCAAAACATCCATCACCAAAGCAAATAAAAACGGACTAAGAGTCGATTCCTGGTGCAACCCTGTCAACACGGGAAAGTGCTCTGAATCCCTTCCTACCGTCCTCACCCTCGTCTTCGCACCGTCGTACATGTCCTGGATTGACCTAGTGTATGCCACGGGCACACCTTTAGCCTCCAAACACCTCCACAGAATCTCCCTGGGGACTTTGTCGTATGCCTTCTCAAGATCAATGAATACCATATGCAGATCTTTCTTCCTTTCCCTAAACTGCTCCACTAATCTCCTTACCAGGTGAATGGCCTCAGTAGTCGAGCGACCTGGCATGAAACCGAACTGATTCTCTGAGATAGTCACTACCCTCCTCAGTCTCCATTCTACCACTCTCTCCCAAACCTTCATAGTATGGCTCAACAACTTGATACCCCTATAGTTGTTGCAACTCTGAATGTCCCCCTTGTTCTTATATAATGGAATCATCATGCTCCATCTCCAAGATTCGGGCATCTTCGCTGCCCCAAAAATGATGTTAAACAACCTTGTCAGCCACTTTATACCTGGCCCGCCAGTGTACTTTCAGAAATCCACCGGAATCTCGTCGGGCCCAGTCGCCCTACCCCTACGCATCCTACGAATAGTACTCTTGACCTCTTCAACCTTGATACGCCTACAATAACCGTAATCGCGACGCCTCTCTGAGTGTTCCAAGTCTCCCAACACGAGACTTTTGTGCCCCTCATCATTCAAAAGTCTATGAAAATAGTACTGCCACCTCCTCCTAATGAGGGCATCCTCCATCAACACTTCGCCATCCTCCCCCTTGATGCATCTCACTTGGTCAAGGTCGCGGGTCCTCCGCTCCCTAGCCTTGGCCAACCTATACAGCTTCTTATCCCCTCCTTTCTCCTCTAAAGCAGCATACAAACTCTCAAAAGCTGCTGTCTTAGCCGCCGTAACCGCTAACTTAGCCTCTTTCCTGGCTACCTTATACTCCTCCCTACTCGTCCGCCTCTCCTCGTCATCCTTGCTCTCAACCAACTTAGCATAGGCCACCTTCTTAGTCTCTACCTTTCTTTTCACTTCTGCGTTCCACCACCAGTCCCCCCAGTGTTTGCCAGATCGGCCTCTCGAAACACCCAACACCTCTCTAGCGCTCTCCCTGATACAACTGGCAGTCGTCTCCCACATACTATCCACATCTCCTCTACTCTCCCACGCTCCCATATTCGTTAGCTTCTTCCCTATTTTCAAAGCACTTGTCAAAGTCAAGCTACCCTACTTAATCCTGGGCCGATCCTCCACGCCCCTCTTTTTTCTGCCTTTCTTGATTTCCAAGTCCATCACCAACAACTTATGCTGGGCTGAAAGATTCTCACTAGGTATGACTTTACAGTCTTTACATACCGCTCTATCACCCATCCTAAGGAGCAAAAAGTCTATCTGAGTCTTGGCCACCGAGCTACGAAAGGTAATAAGGTGCTCTTCCTTCTTCGGGAAGCTCGAATTCACCACCCACAACCCAAAGGCCCTAGCAAAATCCAAAAGTGTGGTTCCTCCTTCATTCCTTTTCCCGAAACCAAAACCTCCATGCACCTCATCATAACCTCTCGATAAAGGCCCAATATGCCCATTGAAGTCCCCTCCTACTAACAGCTTCTCAGTGCTCGGAATGCCTCTCACCACCTCTTCCAACACCTCTCAAAAGCTCTTCTTCTCCTCCTCATCCAAGCCCGCCTGCGGCGCGTAGGCACTAATAACGTTCCACGTAAACCCTCCAATGACCAACTTAATCGACATCAACCTATCATTGACCCGCTTAACCTCCACCACCTGCCCCCTAAGCTCATCATCTACTAAGATACCTACCCCATTTCTATGCCTCACGCTACCAGAGTACCACAACTTATACCCGTCCACGTCCCTCGCCTTAGAACTTACCCATTTAGTCTCCTGGACACACGCTATACTAATCCTCCTTTTTCTAAGAATTTTCACGAGCTCTACGGACTTCCCTTGAAGAGTCCCTATGTTCCAAGATCCAACTCTCAACCTAGAGGTTCCCTTATCCCACTTACCCCTAGTACCCCCCGCCCCCAACCCCGAACTCGACCCTAGGCCAGACCCTGAACCCGCCCTCACCGTAGACCCAGGTCCTAAACCCGAACCCCGACCTATGACATGACCCTAGTCTACCATCGAGCACCACAACCACTACTCAATCCGAAAAGAAGGAGGGCAAGTAGGCTAAAGACGCCACGAGAAAAAATAAATAAAAGGTAAAGAAACACGAGTCAGCAGCGTATGCCAAACAGCCAACGACACTAAACCAAATTACTAAAACACAAGTTTAGTCAACAACAGTCAATAACAAGAACTAAACTATCCGAGACAACAGTAAGCCCACAAGAACAGGCAAGGCAAGAAACTACCCGAGAAAACAGTAGGCCCTCAAGACAAAGAAACTAAGAGAGGTATGCAACAGGAGATATGAAAGAAATACAAATATGAAATGAGTGCACCTGTCCCGGCGAGAGTGTGGAGTGAACCTCAATCCGCTGCAGCTCCCGCCCCTAAAATTGGTCGCTGGAGAATGTACGGCCCGAGCTGCCTTCAAAGATGTGCGTGGCTTGTTGTACTTGAAAGGGGTTATAAAGAAAAAGGAAGAAAAGAGAGAAGAGAGAAGCAGGAAAAGTGCTGATCTGCACGCCGGAAAAGACGCCGGCGACTGCTTTTTCGGTCAGATCCGAGCCCTACCGTTCAGATCCGTAAAAATGGTCGAAGGAGAAGATCGGAAAAACCCTTCCGGCGTTAGATCGGAGGAGGAGCTCGCCGGTCAACACTATTTCACTGGAAAACTGATCGGAAGAGGAGTTCACCGGTAAACGACAATCGACCGGAGCAAGTTCAGCAGCTGAGGATTTCCGCCGGGGATTCTGAGGAGTCTCTCGCGTACTTTTCCGACGACCCACTTGACCGGACAAACTTGATGCACTTCTCAACGAAAGAGACGATGGAGGAGGAAAATAATCCAAGGGAGATGTGTGCTAAACTAGTGAGGAGATAAAATGTGAAGATAAAATAAGTACTTGAAAAATACACAAACTAATGTAGACTATTTGCATAAACCACCAATAGTTTGTATGTTAATCAATTTAGAATTAAAAATATTTTTGTATTTCAACACTTCTATCCAAACATGTAACTGCTTATTTACAAAAACAACTCCAACACTTAAAATATGCTTTTCAGCACTTGTGCTTAAAAGCACTTAAATTCAGCTAATCCAACCGGCTTTAGGGTTTTTGCTACTACTCAAAAACACTTGTTTTCCCCTAAAAGCTTGGCCAAGCACCTCAACTCTTTGAAATAAGTAGTTTTTTCCAAAAAAAATAAATAAATAAGCACTACTTTTGGCTTCACAAAAGTTTGGCCAAACAAATTATTAATGGTTACAACATAAGAGAATACAGAAGGCATAAATTGAGTAGGCACCAAGAATTTCCGAAACGAAATGGAAAGGGAGAAGTAGAAACAGATCTGCTTCTTTCAAAAGCTTTACAAGAGATAGATTTTCTATAGTTTTCTTAGTTGTGGTCTCTTTTTTCAAAACCATCACTATACCTCATTATGCAATTGTTTCTATTTCTTCTGCTGTTCTCCCAGTCATTCTTCCTGCTTTAAGTCCCCACCTTCACAGTTTTTCATTAACAACTTTTCACTCACATCTGTCCTTCATTATTGGCCTTGTAGATGTAGCAAAACACATCTTGAAACTTTACCCTCCATCTCTCTTGAATTACCTTCACCACTTTCTTCGTCACAATTTGATAGTAGAAAAAGTTCTAATAGCTTAAATGTTTTTCCACCCCAACCCCATGAGGATTAATAGTGTTCCCACTTACCCTTCAACGTGTCTCAAACCCTCAACCTACCTGTCGATGGTGGAGGTGCTCAACTGCTGGAGCCTTGAGCAAGCCTGCATGGTAAAATAAAATAATTGCCTAGAGAATGGGATTCCCAGGAAAAAAAAATTGCAGCTTTTGTCTCAGCTTATATGGAATTGGTGATTTCCAGTTAGCTGTGGTGTTATTCTTTGCGGGATTTGCAGAGAACTATCCGTTCCATGAAGAATTTAGGTATTTTGGAGGAAACTTGTGTGAAATTCTTGAAGTGTTAAGAGAATTCCGCAGGAAATGAAAGAACTGTTAAACTTTAACATGAAAGTTTGGGGTTGGAATATTTGTCTAGTGAACTTGTTTAGCTGGAATATTTGTCTCCTATAAATAATGTTGACACTTTTCTGGATTTTGTTAGCTCTTTCAGTCTAGCTTAGGACTTTGTACTGGAGCTAACTCTCTTGTAAACTTTTGCTGATAGCATCAACCTGATAGTCTTTATTTAATGATATCTATTTACTTCATCAAAAAAGTGTCTACCCCCTATACATTAAAGACCTTTTGGATCATTTTATCTCATGGATGAAGTTAAGTTTGCTTAAATAGTACACAACCATTTGATTGTTCATGAGTACTTCCATTGGGGCCACTGGGTGGTACACCTCAGCTGAAGTGGTAAAGAAACAAAAAATATGAAAAAAATGATTTGGGCGATGTTTTAAAAGTAATCCCGCAACTCTAGAATGCTTATGTATTTTTTGCTGACCTACAAAGGACAATAAATGCAAGAAACTCAAAATTATAGTAGTTTATGCAACTCTTTTTTTCCCTGAGTGTATGAAGTATCTTATATCTCTAAGTGGTTACTATTCCTTTATGAAATTGTTTTAGAAAGACTAATGCTAATGGTTGAAGTTTATTTGTGTACTTTTGCAGCATGACAATAATGAGAGTTTGCCATCATTCAAGAGATACATGTGCCGCACCAAATCTAGTAGTTCCCAGTCTCACAAATGCTTGCTTCTTCAGAAGTGTCGGTGGATGCCTGTATTCACGGTGCTTGTGGATGTCCTCCTGTAAACTATCCATCAAAGGTGTAGAGAATCCATTCCTTGTACAGTGTTTAGGGGTTCTATTTTAGCAATCTAGTTATACTGCCATTTGATTGATTAGTTGTGTTGCTCGATCAATGGATATTGAAAGTGCGTCCCTGTGGTTTTGAAGATAGTGAAACAGTTTCCTATGCAAGCATCACTTTGATCATTTTTCTAATTGTTTACTAAGGGAAGGTGATACTTGGTGTATTGTCTGCTTGTGTTAATGCCCTGAATGGTTTTGCATTGGCAATAAGGGTGTTTTGGCGGACCATGTCGTATGTAGCTGAAGTTATAGTGCCAAGTTTGGTTTAATTTTTTTTTCCCGTAAAGGTCTGGCATCTCCTACCTGATGCAATTGACTGGCTTAGCACTTATTTTAGCATGACAAACTCCTCTTGTGATGCATGGTCCAGGTTGCACTTTTTGCACACTAACATGGAGATACGTTAGGGACGACGCCTGGACTCTTTGGTCAATATTGTGCAAGGAGTAATAATATTTGACATAAAATAGGGGTTGGATGTGTATGAACACAAATAGGCGCCCTTCTCTGTGAGAAACGGGTGCCTAGACGTTCACTTTGTCTATAATGGCTGTCGATCAGACATTAATGAGATTATTTGAAGTAGAATTTCTGCCAGGTTTGTATGCAACAGGGTTTTGACGCACATTCAATTGTTTATTTTCATTCTTGAGCGTGTTTCTTCAAAAGAATTACTATATATTCAATTACTATTTCCGACCAATTAAAGATACAATTGTGAACCTTTAATATCAAAATTATCAGCAAAACACCATTTCCATTTTCCATGCCTTTATTATTATTCGTATAAGTTAGCACTTCAAAACCAACCAGAGTAAAAAAAAAGGTTTCAGAATAGAGTTTACTAAAACAAAATAGGTAGTAGGATATATTACGAAGTTGCAGCAATTAGCAAGTACAAAATTAATTGCCAGAATAATAATGACGCTTGAAGATATCATTAGTTTCATTTTTCAGGAGAAATAAGCATTTGTACTGATCAACTAAAACAATACTATCATATAAGAACAGTATATGGCTTCATTACAAAAGAATAACAGTATCCTCTTACTTCAATTTCTTCTCGTTCTACTCTCATCTTATGGCTTCTAAATTTATTTGTCAGTAC
This sequence comes from Capsicum rhomboideum, assembly GCA_031232105.1. NCBI lineage: Eukaryota > Viridiplantae > Streptophyta > Magnoliopsida > Solanales > Solanaceae > Capsicum > Capsicum rhomboideum. Next base: position 147,138,403 of record CP124714.1, on the reverse strand, counting down.
AATAATAGTTCTCTCCTAATTTGCTAATCTTCTCTTTTAAGTCCTCGCTCGAACAAGCGGCGAGTGAGGAATCGGAGAATTAGGAGACATCATATTTAAACTCGTAACGTTGTCTTCATACTTCCTGGTCGAGAAATTAAGTCGTAGATTGTTCCTCTTCCATTACTGCTTGTTCTTCACGACTCCGTTTTCGGTAAGATTGGTATTAGCATCCACGAACATTCGAATCCTCGCGAGCGCGATCTCCACTGTTTGATCATTGATATTCGCGAAACAAACTCGAAACCACCCTGCCTCCAGGCAATTAAAAGAGAATCCAGGCGAGACGTTGAGCTTCACGTCGTTTATGATTAGTTTCCATAGTGAAATCTCAGCATCAAGTGTTGGTTCTTTTAGCATCGGCCGCAAATCCATCCAACAATAAAGTCCCGCATTGCCTTTTAAGCACTTTATTCCGACTTCTTCAAGCCCATTGGTGAATTTCTCGTGCCTTTTCCTTAATCTCTTCGCGCTTTCAATGAGAAATTCTTCAACGAATTCATCGTCAGACAACATAGAAGCTAGCAAATGTTGTGTTTGAGTCTAAACAAGACTGAAACTCGACATTTTTCAAGCACAATTAACCTCATCATCATTGAATGAATACACAAATCCCACTCGAAATCCTGGAAAACCCATGTCTTTCGAAAGACTAGACACAATATGTACCAAATATTTATTAACACAACGACCCGTTATTTCATCATCATTGATAATTTCAGTGATGCTAACGAATTGTGGAGCATCAAACACGGTGGCCGTGTAGATTTCGTCGCAAACGAGGTGGATGTTGTGTTCGTTAGTGAAGGTCCAGAGGTTTTTCAATATGTCTGTTAGCGGAAACGTGAAATCAAAAACAAGAGAAAGAACACAAGATTTAACGTGGTTCGGATCCGAATGATTCTTCATCCACCAGAGACTTGGCCTCCAAGTTCATTTCCTAGCCAAGTAAATTGGCAAATGGAATTTTCTTCCACATGGGTTTGACCCCACAAAGAAATCAAACCAACTCTTTCAATCTCCACCTTGGTTTGCATTTCGAGCATGCGTATGAACAACTTCGGCCAAAACTTCTAAGCTTACTGGGAAACCCCGTTGTAAGAAACAAGAAGAATCAAACCTTTGTTGAACATACTAGCTCCACCTAGCAGTGTTCTCCCATAGTTGCATCAGTTGATGTATACCCCCGCCAAACCTTTGCAGTATGCAAACTTGGCTAGCGAGACTATTTTCGTCAACATGTCTGCAGCGTTATCGTCTGTGATAACCTTCACGACCTTGATAGTTCCCTCTTCAACGACATCTCGAATGAAATGGAATCTGACATCTATGTGTTTGGTGCGCTCATGAAATCTTTAATTTTTAATCAAATGAATTGCACTTTGACTCACATTTTAGAGTTGATTCCAGCTGAACCGAACTCAATTCTTCCACCAAACCTTTCAACCAGATAGCTTCTTTCACTGCCTTCGTTGCCGCCATATATTCTGCCTCTGTTGTAGACAAAGCGACAATCGACTGTAAAGTCGATTTTCAACTAACGTCACTGCTAACGAGAGTAAAGATGTATCCAGTTGTGGACCTCCTTCTATCAAGATCCCCTGCATAGTCAGAATCCACATAACCGAGGACTGAAATACCTTCATCCTTTTGAAAGGTTAGGCCAACATTAGAAGCTCCTTTGAGATATCTCAATATCCACTTGACAGCTTCCCAATGCCTCTTTCCTGGGTTGGCCATGTATCTACTTACCACACTTACAGATTGAGCAATATCTAGACGTGTGCATACCATATCATACATAATGCTACCAACTGCGCTAGCATAAGGAACCATTGACATATGCTCCACCTCATTCTCAGACTGAGGCATTTGTAAGTCTGAAAGTTTAAAATAAGGAGCTAACAGTGTACTCACAGGCTTGCTCATATGCATATTGAATCTCTCAAGAACCTTTTCGATGTACCTCTTCTGAGAAAGATTTACAACACAGTCTTCTCTTGAAATCTCCATTCCAAGGATTTTTTTTACTGCTCCCAAATCCTTCATGTAATTCCTTACTCAACAGTTTCTTCAAAGCATTTATCTCTGTGATGTTGTTAGCAACAATAAGCATATCATCAACATACAACAGTAAATAAATCATTGAGTTATCAGACATCTTATTGTGATAAACACAACTATCAAATGCACTCCTTGAGAATCCATGTGTAGTCATAAATGCATCAAACCTCTTGTACCATTGTCTAGGGAATTGCTTCAAACCATACAAAGACTTCTTCAGTTGACAGACATGATCTTCTTTTTCCTCAGCTAGAAAACCTTCAGGCTGATGCATATAGATTGCCTCTTCTAGATCACCATGCAAGAAAGCAGTTTTGACATCAAGTTGTTGAAGCTCCAAGTCAAATTGGGCAACCAGTGCTAGTAGCACGCGAATTGAGCTATGCTTCACGACCGGAGAGAAAATTTCATTACAGTCAATTCCCTCCTTTTGATTGAAACCCTTTTGCAACCAATCTGGCCTTGAACCTAGCATCTTCCACTTTTAGAATTCCCTATTTCTTTCTGTAGACACATTTGTATCTAACTGTCCTCTTCCCCTTTGGCCTTTCAACTAAGACCCATGTCTGATTCTTGTGAAGAGACTCCATCTCTTCTGTCATGGCTAACTTCCATTGTGCAGCATCCTTGCAAGAAGTTGCTTCAATATACGAAGAGCGCTCAAGATCTTTAATCTCTTCTTCTGCAGCTACGAACATATATGCAATCAGATTTGCTTTCTCTATAAGGCATTTAGATTTTCGTATCTGTATTTTTCCCTTTCCTTCATAATTGTGTATGGTTCATTGACAACAGGTTCTTCAATATCTAAATCTTTTGACTCATCAACTTGAGTCTCTTGATCCTTCTCCTTGGTATGCTCTACCGGTAGCTCCACCTGCTCATTATTCTCATTTCCTGATAACTCCACAAAAACTTTACGAGGATCAAGTATATAGGATTCATCAAAGGTAACATCTCTACTAACTATAAATTTGAGTAAATACAAACACCAAAGTTTGTACCGTTTTACTCCATCCACATACCCTATGAATATGGCCTTCCTAGCCCGTGGTTCAAGCTTTCCTTCATTAACATGATAATAAGTTGGACACCCAAATACTCGCAAGTATGAATAGTTAGAGGGTTCACCTGACCATACCTCATTCGAAGTCTTAAAGTCAATCGCTGATGCTGGATATCGATTGACAATATGAGAAGCCGTGTGAAATGCTTCAGCCCAAAACACTTTGGACATTTTGGCTTGTAGGAGAATACAACGAGCCTTTTCAAGAAGAGTTCTGTTCATCCTCTAGGCAACTCCATTTTGCTATAGGGTGTGCCTGACCGTCTTATGTCTTGAGATCACATGAAACTTACAGAAATCATTAAACTCTTCACTGCAAAACTCCAAGCCATTGTCTGTGCGATGATACTTGATTTTCCTCTCAATTTGATTCTCAACCAATATATTTCACTCCTTAAATGCTTCAAAAGTATCACTTTTTGCCTTCAAGAAACGTACCCAAACCTTTCGTGAAAGATCATCAATAAATGTGAGAAGATACCTCTTTCCACCCTTAGATGGAACTTTAGAGGGACCCCATAAATCTGAATGGATGTAGTCTAGTACCCCTCATGTCTTGTGCTTACCAGTGCTGAAGCTGACCTTCTTCTGCTTCCCTAGGATGCAATGCTCACAAAATTCAAGTGTGCTGATCTTCTCACCATTCAAAAGATTTCGGTTGCTCAGCATCTCCAATCCTCGTGCGCTCATATGACCCAGTTTCATGTGCCATAATCTTGCCGTGTCATCATTTGATAACTGCACTGTAGATGCATTAACAGAGCCAACAATGGTGCTTCCTGCCAGTGTGTAAAGTCCATCCTCCAGCTTGGTCTTCAGCATGACTAAAGAACCTTTAGTCACCTTCATAGTTCCTCCTTCGCTCATGTACTTGTAGCCTTGTTTATCCAAAGTACCCAGGGAGATCAAATTCTTCTTCAGATCAGGAACATGAAGAACTTCTATAATAGTCCTCATAATTCCATCATGGCAGCGAACCCGAACTGAGCCAATGCCAACTATTTTACAAGTTGCATTATTTTTCATTACTACGGTTCCTCCACTTTTCTTGTAGTTGTTGAACCAATCTCGTCGGAATGTCATATGCAGAGTACAACCAGATTCTAGTACCCATTTGTTGCCATAGACTACACTATTGCTTGATGTTGTAAGTACATATTCATTATCAGAATCATGCGCCTATTCAACAATGGATGCATTCGCCTTTTCTTTGGATTTTGATGTCGGGTAATCTCGTTCAAAGTGCCCCTTCTTGTGACAACCCCAACATTCCGCATTCTTCTTGTTCACACGAGACTTTGATCTGTGCTTTGATTTGCTCCTTCCCTATTGGCTAGTACGACCTCTCACAAAGAGCCCACTAGCTTCATCATCTTTGTCTCTTTCAAAATGTCTCCGTACATCACAAGAGTTAAGTGCTTGCCGCACTTGCTCAAGAGTGATAGGCTCCTTGCTATACATTATTGAATTCTCAATATCACGATATTTTGAAGTTAATGACAAGTTTATTGAACGCATCTAGATGGTCTTGCAACAAAGTACCCGACTCCATCTTAAATGTGTGAAGACGCCGTTGTAACAACATCCTTGTTGTCACCTATCGGTCCTGGTAAAGCTCTTGTAGCTTGTACCATAACTGTTTGGCCGTCTCGTCGGTACCTGTACTCACTTCACAGAGCACGTTAGGTGCAAGGGACAGTTGGATAACACTCAATACATCGCCTTCAATCTTTTTCTTGTCGGAATCCGATGTACCATCGAGGTACTTTCCATCAATAGCATGGATTGAACCTTCCCTCCGTAGTAACGCCATCATCTGGATCTTTCGGATATTGAAGTTGTTGCGCCCACTAAATCTATCAATATCAAATTTCATGGAACTCATCGTTACTTGTTCTTCCTCTTCTACTATAGATAGTATTTGGAAATAAAGAAAACCAAAGTAATTCTTTTCTGATGTGGAAGTTCAGACTGTGCTGCAACCACAGAGCATACTCAGACAGAACTTTGGCTCTGATAATAATTGTTAGCGGAAACGTGAAATAAAAAATAAGAGAAAGAACACAAGATTTAACGTGGTTCGGATCCGAATGATCCTGCGTCCACCAGAGAACAACCGCCTTTATATATTAACAAAGAAAAGGGAGAGATCCCAAATACACCTAAGAGAATTGCTTCTAAACTCTCTACTCTTACAATGTATTTCTCTATGAATTTTAGGATGATTTCAACAACGAAGAATGGCTATCCTTTTATAGATGGCCAAACTTGGGCTCCAAACACAAAATAAGAAAAGGAAAAATAAATAGAAAATCCTCCACAAATTTTTGCTTGGCCTCCAAGTTCATTTCCTAGCCAAGTAAATTGACAAATGGAATTTTCTTCCACATGGGTTTGACCCCACAAAGAAACCAAACTAACTCTTTCAGATTCCTTGTCCAAAATGGTGCCTAATGGATTAGAAGGATTTGTCAAAATCAAGCCTTTGGCTTTGATATTTGTTTGTTGAGCTTTTTGATATGCCTCTTTGACATCTCCTATAGTAATTTTGAAATTGTTGGAGCCTCTTGCATGAAATTGGCAGAAGTTGTACACCAGTTCTCCACCTTAGGTCCCTATGGAATCTGCATTAATCAATTTCCATGATACGTTATTCATTTTCAAGACAAATGAATTCAATAATTAAGTAAAGGTCACTTAAGTACGAGCCATAGAATGTTTTTGTTGCTTTTGGAAGTCAATAACTAAACTTTTTCAGGTCAATTAAAAGACCATTTTAAAAAACTTTTATAAGTATCTCTCTAGTTTATTTTTACTTGTCTCTTGTACCTTTTTTTAACCTGTTCATCCTAGTAATTAAGAGAGATTTATTATGTTCTTCTGATATTATTTTTATTATTAAGTAATCATAAATTATTAGTAGCTAAATCTTCAAAGCATAATTATGAATAATTTTTAATAAAATAAACTCATAATATATACTAGTTTCTCAAAAGGAGTGTTAACAAGTAAAAAGAAACGGAGAGGGTAGCAATATGCAAAACATGATAAATGACCTATTACAACAAAACGCGATTCAAATTAGTCGGAACTTCAATACGAATGTTACACATTCGGTGAAAAACCAAAAAAAATGAAATTGTTGTGTATATACAGGTCAAACCACTAATTCGTCGAGAAAAGATTATAAATGCAGCAGCAATCTTGACTACAAAGTAACCTTGATTTTGGAACTTTTTGACAAATTGCTATGCCTCTTTCACAACAATTTAACTAGTAGGATCAAGTAGGGAAATAACCCGCCATTAGTTCTAAAAGTCCATACGACTTGACCATTATGTATAGTTTCTTTAACTATTATTCCTTCCGTCCATTTTTATTTGTTCAATATATTGACTTATACAACCACTTGAACACCTTACTTGTCAGACACAACCACTTGAACACCTCACTTGTCAGTCATATAACTATACTTTTAATGTCAATTTTTTTATAATATCAATATATATAAGTTAAATTCAATATCGATATACATACCCGGGGTAATAGGGTGAGGGGACTAAAAAAGCATCACCAGGATCAGCCAAACAAAAGATGAGAGTTTCATTAGCTCCAGTGGCTCCAACAGCCATTACTACACGTTTTGGATCAAACTTAACCCTACCACTTCTTGTTTTTCCCAAATATTTTGCTATTGCCTGCATAAACAAAATAAGCTCATTAACTTTTTTGTACGTAAATCAATTTTCGACACGTCAAAAACATCATAAATATGTTGACAGTGAAATAGAGGGAGTAAATATATGTTTGAGGTAGAAGTCAAGAACTTTATTTATTCCAAATAAATGTAAACTTATAGTAATAAAATTGCTCATAGACTTTCCTTTTTTTGGTACAAACTCATAGACTTTCACTATTACAATGGAATGTACTCTGACCATATATAGTACTCCCTCTGTTATCTTTTACTTGTCACGTTTCGCATCTCACGAGTCAAATTATATGGATTTTGATCAATATTTTAAGATGTATTTTTATAATCATATTAATATGATCAGAATGATTGCAACTTAGAGTGTTTTCTTTGTATAATCATTGGTTTTTTTTAAAAGATGGGGCAACAAGAAGGGGTTAAAATGGCTCTCAATGGATTGACATGCCTTTCAATAATTTTACTAAGCATTGTCTTTAGATAGCCAACATAAAGCACGTAATCTGCATAATTTGACATTCGAAAAAGCCTAAAATATCTCAACTAAACAAACCTAACAGAAATTTAAAAATTAAATTCATCCTAAAGCTAAACAACTTATTTTGTTAAAAGTTACTGCAATAACTAAAAGCAAATTTCAACAATAATTTTCGAATATCAAAATTTTAAATTTAAAATGTTGAATTAATCTACTTCAATATTGCTCAGAAGATTAGTCTAATTGACTATTGTGAAGCGAAACATGATAGGTAAAAGTGAACAAAAGAAGTATAGTAAAATAAAATAAAGAGGAAATCTTACACTTGTGAATTCAGGCAAGCCATGATAATCTTGGAAGCTGGCAATTCTCCTAAACATTCAATTCCTTCACTTGTACAAATACAAGTTTTTGGGTTTCTCTTAATCCACTCTTCAACCAAATCAACAGAAAGCTGATTTTCAGCAAGACCCATTTGAATAACCCCACACGAGGTGAAAAGGATCGTTATCATATGCTTTCCACCCATCAAAATATGGCGAGTTTTCACCATGTTGTTCATTAGCAGCCAGCTTAGACAAAACTACTGCTGACTTGTCATTTGAATTTCCACTTCTCTTTGAATCCATTATATGTATATTATTTCCTAATTTTGTGAATTTTAGTAGCCTGGAATATTTGATGTACAAAAGTGAGCAGTAAGTGCTTGGGAAGAAAAATGAGGAAGTGATGAGGGGTATTTATAGATAAAGGGGAATTAATGAAAATGTGAAATATATAGAAAATTAATTAATCTAGTGTGGAATTTTGGTGACTAACGCACGGCGAATAAATAGAAGGAAAGCGTATGTTTCAACATTCAAAAGCTTGGAAACCAGAAAATTCGCACAAGAGTATGATGGTACCAATGAAATTCCGTCACTTTTAATCATAGATTTTGGATTGAAGTCAAGAAACCCTTACACGGAGTCTACTCGATATGAATTTCAATTAGTTGAATCAATAAAATAAATTTTGGATACCAGATGATTGTAGTATAACAAAAAGAATAAAAATTCTAGGTAGGAAACTTGTCAGGATATTACATTTAGACACTTGAGCCAAGTCATGTTCCAATTAAACACCTCAACTCTTAATAAAGTGTTCCTATTTCATACTTTCGATTCAATTTTTTTTTAAAAATCTTTTGTGTGTGTTTTCATTCGTCTATTAGATAGTTATGTTAAGTTAACCACATAAAATATGTCATTTCCTTTAATTATATGCATAATCAACTTCAAGTAGAAAATGAATGAAGTTTTGCGACTTATTGAGACAAATACATATAATTAAGGAAATGACATATTTCTGTAGTTAACTTAACTATCAAATAGACGAATCAGAATACATGCAAAAAATTCTAAAATTAGGATCGAAAGTGTTTAATTGGAATACTTTATTAGGAATTAAGGTGTTCAATTAAACAAGCCTCCATTTGAATATCTAAATGAAATATTCATACAAATTTACGAGGCTGGTTATGTATTAATCCTTTTCTTTATACACGTGAGAAAGAAATAGTCTTCCTCTATGTATTTCAATTTCTCCTTTATTTCTAGTTATATATTGGTGCTCTAATATTTCATATTTTTGTGAACGTGTATCATGGACTGCTTGCTGATCTAGTCTTTGGTTAGGCAAATATCCTTAACTAATGTGGCTCGAACTTTCCCATTACTGTTGCATGCATGCATGAATTTTGCCACCCTTTATTGCCTAAGATATATACAATATTTTCGTTGTTAATTCTGACATTTTAGCTCTTTGTACTTAGTGTTGAGTTCTAAATGTATTGTGAATGGAAAATAGAGGGAAAGTGAAAGAGCGAAATTTCACTTTAAGAAAGTTAAGTTCTCCCACATTGGTGGGAGAAAGAAACATCTTAGTGTTTATATTGAACACTCTTCTTCATATGGATAGTAAGACAAGAACAAGACATGTCTCGCGTCGTCGTCATCGTCGTTAGCTTGGATCGGATTCGGCAAATGATTGAGAGATTATCTTTTCGGACAAAATTCATTTGAAACTTGAAAAATAGTGATATGTTAATCCAAAAATCCGATAAGAAATGATTCTTCTCCATTTGCGGACGTACATGGCATGTGCGGACGCATGTCACAACGTACCTCGAAGGGTCGTTGTTTCACGCGGAAAATGACGACCTGCGAGAGCACCTTCGCAAATGGCAGTGATGTTTTCGGAAATTGTCTATTCACGACCTGCGGCCGCATGTCGCCACCTACGGATGCAGGTGGGGTCCACAGGTCAAGTGACGTTTTAGAAAGTTGTCTCTTTTCATGAACCATTGTTTCTTTTCAGAAGCAACTCTTTATGGCTATAAACGTAATTTCTGAAAAAGAAAAACATCTTCTTCTTCTTGAAAAACTCAAGTGTGATCATCAAATCGTTGAGTGAGTTTGTTGTTCGGTAGAATTTGAGGTACCACTATTCTACTGAAGTGAATCATTTTATCCTGCGAGGAAAGATTCCATAACCTCAGGTACTTGAGGGGAATAAATTCCTTAAGGACACACCGTGAATTCGGTGGACTTGATTCTATAGTTCTATTTCATTTCTTTTCTTACGGTTTTGTTATTTTTCAGAAAATAGTAGAAACTTTATTTTTGATAGTTCATAGTTGTTGAACTTGTGTATGAAGTTGTTGAACTTCTTTGTTATTACTTAAAGTTGAAGTTCATGTTGTTTAAATACAGATTTTGCACCCGAAAACAACAATCTTAAGGAATTTAAATATAATCTGTATTTTTGGTTTCTGGAGATTAAAACCATTTAGTTTTCTACTCTGTCTGAACTTAATAAGTGATTTGAAGATATAAAAACTTCATCACGAGTCAAAGAACATTCGGTTGACGATTTGAAGAATATGAAAACTTTTGTTAGACTAGAAACAAGTTGTTTAAAGTGTTAAAACTTTATTGTTAGTATTTGTAATACTAAATTGGTTGTCTCTTTGTGACAGCAAAATTACCAATGAAATTCAAGTCAATGATGAAACGACTAATGTTGCAGCAACAAACATTGCTACTTCAAGTCGTACGAATGCTGCTCCTGCTATGGCACCGGCGGAAAAACCAGGAAAATTTTCTGGTGTTGATTTCAAACGTTGGCAACAGAAGATGTTCTTTTATCTGACTACTTTGAGTCTGCAAAAGTTCATTACAAAAAGCATTCCTGAATTGCCGGAAGAAACTCCGAAAAAGGATCGCTTTGTAGTAACTGAAGCTTGGAAGCACTCGAATTTTTTATGTAAGAATTTCATATTGAGTGGCCTACAAGATGACCTAAACAATGTGTATAGTATGATGAAGATCTCGAAGGACCTCTGGGATGCTTTAGAAAAGAAGTACAAAACAGAGGACGCCGAAATGAAGAAATTCATTATTGCCAAATTTTTGGACTTTAAGATGGTAGACAACAAAACTGTAGTTACCCAAGTCCAAGAGTTGCAAGTCACTATTCACGACCTCCTTGCAGAAGGTATAATTTTAGATAATGCCTTTGTTAAACATTTTAAGAATGTTATTAATGTTCACTTAACCTTTATTGTAGGTTTGGTTGTGAACGATGCTTTTCAAGTAGCTGCGATAATCGGGAAGTTACCACCTTTGTGGAAGGACTTTAAAAACTACTTAAAGTATAAGAATAAGGAGGTGCCAGTTGAAGACCTCATTGTGAGGTTGAGGATTGAAGAAGACAATAAGGCAGCAGAGAAGAGGTCTCGTGGGAACTCTACAATAAATAGAGCAAATATTGTGGAAGATGATCCCAGCAAATCAAAAAAGAGAAAGAAAGCACAAGCACAACAAGAAAAAGGACCAAGCAAACATGGTTGAATCCAAACAAGAAATGGACAATCTGTGTGCTATGCTCTCGAAATACAATCTTGTTGGAAATCTTAGAGAGTGGTGGATTGATTCAGGTGCCACCCGCCACGTGTGTGTCAGCAAAGAACTATTTACATCATTTGCTCCGGCTCAAGATGATGAGAAGATATTTATGGCCAACTTCACTATGACAAAGGTTGAAGGAACGGGCAAGGTTTGCTTGAAGATGACATCAGGCAAGGTGGTGACACTAAACAATGTCCTTCATGTTCCGGAGTTGTGAAAGAACTTAGTTTCTACTTCACTTCTGACTAAGAATAGATTCAAATGTGTATTTGTTTTTGACAAAGTTGTAATTAGTAAGAATGAAGTGTATGTAGACAAAGGTTACCTCGCCGATGGCCTTTTTAAGATTAATGTAATGAATATTGATATGAATAAAAGTTATGGTTCTTCTTACTTACTTGAGTCAAATGATTTATGGCATGAACGTTTAAGACATATCAACTATAAAACCTTGCAAAAACTGATTAACTTGGAAGTTTTGCCTAACTTTGAGTGCAGTAAATCAAAGTGTCAAACATGTGTTGAATCTAAGTATGCTAAGCATCCGTATAAGTCTATTGAAAGGAATTCAAATCCCTTAAACTTAATTCACACAGACATTTGTGATATGAAGGCGACACCATCTCGTGGTGAGAAAAAGTATTTCATAACTTTTATCGATGATTGCACTAGATTTTGTTATGTCTATTTGCTGAATAGTAAGGATGAGGTAATAGATGCATTTAGGCAATATAAAACTGAAGTTGAAAATCAGTTGGATAAAAAGATCAAAATGATAAGAAGTGATAAGGGTGGAGAATATGAATCTCCTTTTGCGGAGATATGTTTGGAAAATAAAGTCCATCAAACTATTGCCCGGTACTCACCTCAATCAAATGGGATTGCGGAAAGGAAAAATCGAACCTTGAAGGAAATGATGAATGCCTTACTTATAAGTTCAGGTTTATCGCAAACTTGTGGGGGGGAAGCTATCCTTACAACAAACTGAATACTCAATTGAGTGCCCTATGTCGGGCCCCATTTTTCTCGCGAAAAGCGGAATTCGATGTGACAAACTCTTTTTGGGATTGTTTAGAGTGAAGAGTCGCCACCTAACAAATTAAGGTGCGTTAGGGCACCATTCTAGACTAACTACGAACTTATTTTAATTTATTAGTCTACGTCAACCAGAAATTCAGGTAAGGGTTCAGGTTACCTCGAAAGGAAGGTGTTAGGCACCTTTCGAGGTCCACAAATGTGGGTCCCAACCGAATCCATATATTACGCGGGGAAATTCTATGTGATAAGCAAAGGTCTATTATTTTATTAACTTAATATTAACTAAGTGTTTAAACAGGAAAAATAGTTATTTATCTAATTAATATAAACCTAAGTAATACACATTAGAAAAAACATATATATGAAAAGGAAAATAAAATATCAGATAAGCAAGAAGAGAGAAGGACACAATTTGTATAACTGAAAGATTTATTTAAATAATAACGAACCTAAACTACCCCAAATAATTGAACATTCAAAATAAGATAAACAAAATCGATTTAGAAAAGATTTTATACAAAGAGTTAATTTTAGCTTATTCGGATCAGCGCTCGGCTTATTAACGGATCACAATGTCATATGTTGCATTGTCATATTCAGCTCGGGTCAACTTCCATCATTTTCGAATGTTTTACCCACCACACCTAATTGGTTATTAATCTTAAAGAACGTTCTAAAGAAAGCGATAAAACTAGCGTTACCTAAAATGCCTATCCGTCCCAACTTAATATCCAAGAGGCATTGGACTTACTATTTTGGGGTTTGATTCTAGACAAGAAGAAAACTAGGCTTCCTAATTAAACTCGAGGTTCGCATCACACAGAACACATAAGACTTGCAAATAACACATAACGGTTTCATAAAAGCCTCTTGATTAATAAAAGTTAATTAGGTGATGGCATGCTTAAAAGATAATTATTTGTTTTATATGATTAAAGCCTATATGCATGGTTTGAAGGCGAAACGTATTAATTAAGGTGTCGAAAATCAATTTTGAGTTGCAAAGAAAATTAATAAAAAATGATGAAAGTTAAATATAAGTGCTGGAACTTAAATTTAAACATACTGAAAATAAATTTAATAATGCTGAAAATTGCTTAAAATAATTTCTTAAGTGCTAAAAATCATTTAAAACTTGCTCAAAATATTTTAAAAGTTGCTGACAATTATTTTAAATATACTGAAAATAATTTCTCAAGTGTTGAAAATTATTTAAAACTTGCTAAAAATATTTTAAAAGTTGCTGGAAATTACTGGAAATACACAAAAAATGATTTTTTAAATACTGAAAATTATCTAAAACTTGCTAAAAAATTACTTTTTTAAGTTGCTGAAAATTATTTTAATTGATGAAAATTATTATTATGCGCTGTAAGGTAATTTAATATGCTGGAAATTAATATTTTTTAAATGCTGAAAAGTGATTTAATAGGCTGGAAGTTGAATTTAAAAGACTGAAAATAAATATAAATACTGAAAAATGATTTATAGGTGCTGGAAATTAATTGAAATTGCTGAAAATAAACTTTAATGCTGTAAATTAATTTAAAAGGGGGCCGAAAGTAATTTTTTAAATGCTGGAAACCACGTAAATATACTGAAAATCATGTAAACATGCTTTAGACATGCTGGAAATTAGATTTTTAAATGCTGAAAATTGCTAAAATTATATAAAGATGCTGAAAAATGATTTTAGTATGTCAAAAGTTCATTAAACTGCTTGACTTGAATTAACATATCCAAAGTTAGTCTAATATGTCGAATCAGTTACTGATCCTAAAGATATGATTTCTACGCGATAAAAAATGATTAATTAATTGGCCTAGATTGTTTGCCTAAGTGATAAAATAATTTAACTAAGTAACATGAAATTTATTAAATAATCCTATAGGCATGGTCTCTAAGTGATAAACTATTTAACACAGAGAATCCCCACCCCCATAGCAGTCCCCATAATTCATTATAAGTAGTAGTGTTAATACAACAAAATATTACAAACCAACAATTAAAAAAAAAGACAGTAGAAATACACTAGATAGTCCCCAAATTCCCGGGCAACACTTCAAATCCCAAGCTTTCTTTTAACAGAACCTGTTAGACACAACCCGAAAAGAAACGAATCCAAATACACCAACATACCACGACCCGAAAGGCATACAAATGCAAAAAAAACACCATTTCCATATCAATTAGGTAGGCATGCTCTCTAAGTCACAATAAGATTACCACATAAATATTATCAATTGCGTCGACAGAGACTTACCGGTTAATGGCGAAACAAAAAGAGGCAAAATAATAAAGCAGTGAGCAATAAGCAATAAGAAGGAACCAAAAGCCTTTACCAAAATCCAAGCCAAAGCTAAACTTTGAAATATTTTTTATGTCGAGAGAGAGTATGATGACAAAAGCCTTAAGAGTATATTAGTGAGGGGCCAAAAGTCTGTCAATAATGGGGAAAGGCCCTCCTTTAAATAGTTGGAGAGTTGTAAGCCAAATCAGATAATAAAAGAAGTAAGAATATTCATTATATCAATCAATGCAAATTATTTTCATTTTAATAGGCAACCGAATCAATCAAGTGTAAAAATGAGCTCAAATTTACCATAAATAAGTAAATAGGCCTGTTACATAATTAATGCTAATGAAGAGGAGATCTCAAGTTACCATATTTAAGAAATAACAGTTGCTACAATTCAAATTCAAAGGGAAAGAGGGGAGCAAATTGATTAAAGTTACTATAAACTTTTTCCAAAACCAAGCAATCAAACCAATTAATTATAGAACTAATCCAAATCATACCACAATTATTTATCAAATAGAGCTAAACAAGAAGGCAATTTGAATACAAGTAGGAAACTGTCACAAATTTGAATTCAAGAAGACAAGGGAATAAACCGATCAAAATCACTAAAATTTTAACTTGATTTGGGGGAAAATTACAAGCACAATACTCTGAATAGATACTAAACAATATGAACGTATGTTTCAGTCAACACACGAGTCATACAAAACACAATTCAAGACAATTCGTATATATACAAGTAAATGAGCATTAATAGACAAGTATTTGATCAAAACCAACACTAAACTCATGCCAAAAATAAAGAAAAGAAAAATATTTGAGCAATCAATTGAGTGCTTATTTCCTTAAACATGTGAGCCAAATCAGTTAGATGTAGAAAATCAAATCACAGTTGCCATAAATTTGTTTTAAAATCAAAAGATAGGAAAATCACACATTACTGGAAAATAATTTTTAAAAGAGTGAATCAAATTCTACCATAAATGATTAAATTTATAAGCTGTCTTAATCCTGTTTAAGAAAGAAATCAATTTATAGGGTAAAGATACAAATAAGTGATCATATTCTGTTAAGAATAGCCAATATCAACGTTCAAATTTAAATTCAAGAAGATATAACATATACAAATCAAAAAATCCAATACCACATAACTGAATACCAAATTCAGTTTTGCATTGTCAAACATGATGCATTTTTAAAGTAACCGTTTCATCATTTCAAAGGCATCGTCAGTAATCATGCTATTATCAAGTAATTCATCAATAAAATTCAACCGGAGGTCTCAACTTGACTAACACCCAAATACCAAATAAGGGGTTTTCACACATAATAATCTAAAGGAACAAATAAGCATAAAACAAATCAAGTTAAAATCATAGCCATGTTTTCATAAATTTCAAGTTTAGAAATCAAGCAATGCAAACAAAAATAATAAAGATGGAATTTCATTCGTAATAGAAATCAAACCCAAAGAATCCATAGCTTTCTTCGAATTAGATCTTAAAGGGCCAATTTATGGGCTTCTCTCCCCGAGACTGCGGTCTACGTTGTTTTTGAATCGCGGAGAGAGACCGGAATCTCTCCGGTGGTGGAGGCTCGACGGCTGGCAGTGGCGCGACGGTGTACGTCGGCGATGCAGTGGTGAAGCGGCGTCGGCCAGAGGGAGGAGATCGGAGAAGGGAGGAGGCGACTGGTTGGGTGCGGCGGCGACTGGAGCGGGGTTTGGCCGGCGTGAAGGTGACGACTGTGGGTTTTTCCGGTGAGGGTGGAGAAGAGAGAGGTGGCTGTGGGGAGAGAGATCGAGGGGAGAGAATGAAGAGGTGTCGGCTGGTGTAGGCCGGAGTTGGTGGGGGTTCACCAGTCGGTGATGACCGGCGATGGTGGCTGGTTCGCCGATGGAGAGAGAGAGAGAGAGAAGGGGAGAGGCGGCAAAGGGGTAGTGATAGTGTGAGATTTAGGGTTTGGCGCCGGGGGGGGGGGTATTTGGTTAAAAGGAAAGAAAATGGGGAGATAATCTCAACCGTTGGATCAATATTGATCAACGGCTGGGATTGAAATTACAAAAAGAGTCAAAATGGGTTATTTAAGTTGGGTTTAATTGAAATAGAATTGGGGGTTTAAAATTGAGCCATATTGAGCTCAATTAGGCTAAAATAGACACGAAATTGAATACGAAATGACTAGATTTTAAATAAGTTGGGGAAATTGAATTGAATTAGACTGTTATTTAATAAAATTAGTAAATATGTGATAAAATATTATCGGGTTAATCAATATCATAAAATCATTATGAATAAATTACGTACGTAATATATTATTTAAAATCAAAGACAAAAAAAAATAATTTGAATTATATTAGGCACCTGTGAATACAAAATTAAAAATATAATAATAATAATAATAATAATAATAATAATAATAATAATAATAATATCAAACTATGGACCGTGTGTTCGTAAATTATGAGTATGCATATTTGCGAAAAAATAATTTAACAAATATTTATATATATATATATATATATATATATATATATAAGAATATAAAATTAAAATACAAAAAATAAATTACATACCTTAAAATCATGAATATGAAATGTCAAAATTTATTCGATACCAAAAATAATAATTAGAAGTTTAAAACAAATATTTTGATAAAATAGCAGTCTGTGAAGAATATTGGGAGGTCAAAATTGGGTGTCAACACCCTATAGAAAGACACAATATATTCCATATGAGAAATGGAAAGGTAGAAAACCCAACTTGAAATATTTTAAAGTGTGGGGGTGTCTAGCAAAAGTTCAAGTTCCTATACCCCAAAGGGTGAAATTAGGACCAAAGACTGTGGACTGCGTTTTCATCAGATATGCTACAAACAGTAAAGCATGTTGGTTTTTGGTTCATAAATCCGAACATCCGGATATCCATGAAAATACAGTAATGGAATCAGATAATGTTGATTTCTTTGAACACATTTATCCATATAAGACTAGACATGAGCTATCTAGTGAAGGGTCTAAACGACCTAGGGATGAACCAAGGGAGAATGAACATAATGAAGAGAATCCAAGGCTAGTACACGTCTTTCACACCCCATACCTTCCCAACCCTACTTGACGACGTTGAACAATGTATACTTAGGTGTCGAGAGCTATAAGTATGCATTTGGTAATGTTAATGTTGAGGAAATTGAAATTTGGCCTCGTACATGTGGTTAACCCTTCGTAGGAAGTGTTTTGGGATTTTCGTGGAGCATTTGTACGGTTCATAATGAGGCTAAGAGGACCTCTAAACAAAGGATATTAAAGGTAATAAGTAAGTTAAAGAATAGGACTTGAAGTATCTAACCAAACCCGCGAAGAAAAGTCGAAAAATGGAATTTTTAAAAAATTTAAGGCTGGGGCGCGCTAGGGGGAGTGCCAGGCCGCTCTGGGATAAATGTTTTAGCCCAGAGTCAGCAAGCTGGCGCGCCCAAGGGCGTGCCAGGGTGGTTTTGCCCATTTTTCAAAATTGGAAATTTTCTTAAGTCCCAAGGGTGCCCGGGGACGTACCGGGCCGATTTTTGCCACGTTTATTATACAACCATAAGAATATACATGAAATGAGTGAAATATTATATTGGTGTGGTAAAATTACTCGTGAACGAATTTGGCGTTAAAATGACGATTTTACCCTTATGGTCAAAATAAGTCATACGTGGCTAGAATTGCTTGTTTTTGGGATTGAGGCTACGGATATGAATTTCGTGAGTGGGAATATCGTCGTAATGCGTATGAAATTAATTGAACATGAGAAATTATTGATTTTATTGGATTAAGTAATTTGGGCTCAAGAAAGCCCAAAAATGAAGAAGAAAAACATGGGCCAAGTGACCCATTCTTCTTTTGACCAAGCAATAATTGAGCAAAGGACTTAAAGGCCTATAAAAGGGGCATAAAATATTATTTTTAATACACAAAAACACACATGCTTTTCTTGCATTTTCTAGACTTCTCAAGAACACCTCTTTTGGGCTCTCAAACCCTAAGTCATCTTTGGAGCAAGATCATCATTTTCCAAGCTTAGGTAAGTGTTTATGCTTATGGATTAACATATTATATGCATGGGAGATTATGTAGATCATGTTGGTTATGCTTGGAAGTGTTGAATATGGCACTTTGTGTTTTTGTAAAAGATGTGCCATCTATGGAATTTAAACTTGGAATATGACTTGTGGTTTTGATAAAAAAGCATGATATGGATAAAATATCAACATGTATGGTGTGATTATGGTTTATTTTTCCATAAGTGTAAATTATGGAATTTTGGCCGATTTGTTGTTGTGAGGTGTATTGAAGTGAATTGATGGAACCATTGTGATGTTGTGGTGATGTAGAAGTGTAAAGTATGAATTTGGGGTGACATGCTAGTGGTTTATGATATTGGTCAATGTTGAGAATATTTTGGGATTCTTGGTATGATAGCTTTGTAAATGGTATTGTTGGTGTGTTAGTTTCACACATGGTATAATCAAGAGGGAAATGACATGTTAAAGCCAAACATGTAACTCATTGTCGTTGTATGCATTTGTAAGGTAGTTGGTGGTTAATGTAAACTCCATTGTATATTTGTGTTGTAGAGTGAAACATAAGGAAGGAGCGGGACGATTGTATTCACGTATAGAATTGAGTGTTCATATTGAGACGATAAGGTATGTAAGGTTACTCTGTCCGTATTCTTCTGCAACACATATTGTTCATGTTGTCATTGTCCTTGTTCCATTCCAAAATGTTAAAAGGTATCTCATTTCAAGTTGTCATATGTTATTATTCTCATGTATCACATAATTATGGACATGATTCCAAGTTCCAATAATATTATGTTCCAAGGCTTCCAATAATGTTACAACTTCAAAAGTATCAATCTCATGAACATAAAAGATTGAAGTAATGCACTTATGTGTTTTCAAAAAGGTTATGTTCCCCCAATATATCAATCTCATAAAAGTAAATGAGAGAAGTAATCCAATGAAGTAATGAAAGAAGTAATTCCCGTATGGTGACTTTATAATTTTCCTTATGGTTACTTTATATTTTCCCTCATGGTTACTTTATAATTTTCTTTATGGTTACTTTATGGTTCTTTGAGTGCGGGTGATAGGTTTGGGGGAAAAAGCCAAACTTGATGCCAAACCTGCTTCCTTGTTTTTCGGGTGGTAGCAGGGGGAAAGCTCAGTGGGGCAAAATCCAAGCTTGACGCCGAACTTTATTATATTTACTGGATCAAGGGGGAAGCTCAGTGAGGTAAAAGCCAAACTTGATGCCGAACCTGCTTCCTTGTTTTCCGGGTGGTAGCAGGGGGGAAGCTCAGTGGGGTAAAAGCCTAGCTTGATGCTGAACTTGAGACGGTTATATATATATATATATATATTTATTGACGGTTGCATATTGACGGATGCATTGCATGTTGACGGTTGCATATTGATGGATGCATTGCATATTGACGGTTGCATATTGATGGATGCATTGCATATTGACGGTTGCATATTGACGGATGCATTGCATATTGACGGTTGCATATTAACGGTTATACATTACTGACGGTTCTAACTGTTAACGGAAACGGGCATAAAGGCAAATGGAGTAATGAACATAAAGTACCTATTTCCACACATACTAAATGATGATTGATCCACATTGACTATTCTCTTGAAATCAAGTTCATTGAGTTGTTTAAGTTTCATGAAGTTTCTTATAGCCTTGCACACTCAGTACATTCTTCGTACTGACCCCTTTTGGGGAGCTTACTTGGTTTGTTGCAGGGACAGGTGTTAGTAGGCCTCCACAATAGGCTACGGGTTATCCGCGGATCATTGGTGAGCTCCCAGTTGGTTCGGGGCTTTCCGAGTCACATGTGTATATTGTTTTGGTTTTGTAATTATTGTATAAAGCGGGGACTTGTCCCAACTACAGGTTGTTGTGTTCATGTATCGGTTAGAGGCTTTGTAGACATATGTGGGAAGGTTAATGTAGGAGATGTGTATTCTGTTGGACTTGACGGCCCTAACGGCCAAGTTTCATATATTGTTAAGTTTTCCATGACTTCCGCCTAGTTGTACGAAGTATAATAAGATTCATACTAAAATATGCTTGCGAGTGAATAGGAGCAAAAATTGGTTCTCTCGGGCCATATCGGCTTCGGGTGCCAGTCTGGCCCGAATGGGATTTCGGGTTGTGACAACGTCAAAGAATGTCAACTTTCTTTGGATCATACTTTGTAACATTTCTTCTTGAAAATGATCCTCTAACATTTAAAGAAGCAATGTCATCTGCGGACTCATCCTTTTGGAAAGAGGCTGTCAATAGTAAGATTGATTCAATCTTGAGCAACCATGCTTGGGAGTTGGTTGATCTTCCTCCAGGCAATAAACCTTTAAGTTCTAAATGGATCTTCAAATGGAAAATGAAAGTTGATGGTACTATTGACAAATACAAGGCAAGTCTTGTTCTGAAAGGCTTTAGACAAAAAAAAAAGGTCTTGATTGTTTTGACACATACTCACCAGTAACAAGGATAACGTCCATTTGCATGTTGGTTGCATTAGCTGTGGTATATGGTCTTGAAATCCATCAAATGGATGTGAAAACTGCATTCTTAAATGGAGAATTGGAGGAAGAAATTTACATGGAACAACCCGAGGGTTTTGTGGTTGCTGGTAAAGAAAAGAAAGTGTACAAACTTGTTAAGTCACTTTGTGGACTAAAACAAGCATGCAAAGTTTAACCAAACCATGTTGGCAAACGAATTCAAAATAAATGAATGTGATAAATGTGTTTACATTAAAGACACTCCAAAACACAAAGTCGTTGTTTGTTTGTATGTGGATGATATGTTGATCATCAGTAGAGACATTTTTGACATAAATGCTATGAAACTAATGTTTGAGAGCAAGTTTGATATGAACGACCTTGGAGTTAAAGATGTGATCTTAGGTATAAGAATTCATAGAACTCCACACGGGTTGGCATTATCACAGTCTCATTATATTGTAAAGGTACTTGACAAGTTCAAGTATTTGGATTTCAATATTGCCAAGACTCCATTAGACGTGAGCTTTGCACTTCAAAAGAATGAAGGTGAAAGTGACTCACAATTAGATTATACAAGAGTGTTGGGAAGTTTGATGTATATAATGAATTGTACACGACCCGATATAGCATGCACTATTAGTAAACTAAATCGGTACACGAGTAATCCCAATCAAACTCATTGGATGGCAATGCAAAGAGTTTTGGGGTATCTAAAACATACTCAAGACTTTGCTTTGCATTACAACAAATATCCAGCAGTAATTAAAGGATATAGTGATGCAAATTGGATTACCGGATCAAATGAAGTAAAATCCACGAGTGGATATGCATTTACTTTAGATGGAGGAGCAGTCTCTTGGAAATCATCCAAACAGACATGTATTGCCCGCTCTACTATGAAATCTAAATTTATCGCATTAGATAAAGCCAGTGAAGAAGCTGAATGGCTTCGAAATTTCTTGAAAGATGTTCCTTATTGGCCCAAACCATTGGTACTAGTATTCATACATTGTGATTGTCAAGCGGCAATAGGTAGGGAAGCAAGCATGATGTATAACGGTAAATGTCGTCATATAAGACGGAGACACAATACTGTTAGAGAACTTCTCTCTAGTGGAAATATCACGATTGACTATGTGAAGTCAAAGGATAATGTGTCGAATCCACTTACAAAAGGCCTATCTAGAGAGGAAGTAGAGAAATCATCAAAAGAAATGGGTTTACGGCCTAGGACAAGTCATCACAGTGGTAACTCTACCTAGCGGACTGGAGATCCCAAGAGCTAGGTTTAAGGATATAAAACAAAGTTGTGACTGACAGTTTAACATTGCTAATTAACTCAACCCGTTCTCATGATGAAGAAAATGTTCAAGAAACAAGGATAAGACTGATGTTTGATAGTATTTTAATGATTTCTAAGTTTGGCAAATTTGACCAAATTGTTTGATCTATAGGATTAAAAGTTTAAGAATCACCTATGTGAGAGTGAAGTGGAAACTGCTTCAATGAGAATGGTAGTAAAGGCCTATTCTTTAAGCTCTCATGAAACCATGTAGTGCTCATGGCTGAAAAGAACACAAATCGTGAGAACCATAAATGGTAAAAGGCTGGTTGTGTGACTTGTGTTGTCTAGGTGTACATTAAAGTTTGACGGTTCAAAGATATCACATCTTCCGATTGACCGAGTGCATCCGATGCAAGTTTACTATGGAAAGTTCAAAGGAAAACCTATTTTTATCCAGATGTAATTAGTCTTTGCTTGTTGATCACACACTTGTCCATAAATTCTTTGATGAAATAGCCATTCCCCATTCATGTGGGGGATTGTTGGATTCTAAGTGTATTGTGAATGAAAAATGGAGGGAAAGTGAAAGAGTGAAATTTCACTTTAAGAAAGTTAAGTTCTCCCATATTGGTGGGAGAAAGAAACTTCTTAGTGTTTATATTGGAACACTCTCCTTCATATGGATAGTGAGGCAAGAACAAGACATGCCTCTCGCCATCGTCGTCGTCGCTCGCTCGGCTCGACTTCGGGTTTGGGTTTGGGTTCGGATTTGGATTTAGATTTGAATTTGAATTTGGATTTGGATTTTGCAAATGATCGAGAGATTATCTCTTTGGACAAAACTCACTTAAAACTTGAAAAATAGTGATATATTAATCCAAAAATCTGATAAGAAATGATTCTTCTCCATTTGCGGACGCACATGACATGTGCGGATGCATGTCACAATGCACCTCGAAGGGACGCGACCCTTCGAGGAAGCGACACACTGTTTCACGCGAAAAAGGACGACCTGCGCACACAGGTCATCACCTGCGGACGCAGGTGACCTACGCAGATGGCAGTGATGTTTCTGGAAATTGTCGATTCACGACCTGCGGCCGCATGTCGCCACCTACGGATGCAGGTGGGTTCCGCAGGTCAGGTGACGTTTCAGAAAGCTGTCTTTTTTCATGAACCATTATTTCTTTTCACAAGCAACTCTTTATGGCTATAACCGAAATTCTGAAAAAGAAAAACATCTTCTTCTTCTTGAAAAATTCAAGTGTGATCATCAAATCGTTGAGTGAGTTCATTGTTCGGTAGAATTTGAGGTACCACTATTCTACTGAAGTGAATCATTTTATCCTGCGAGGAAAGATTCCATAACCTCGGGTACTTGAGGGGAATAAATTTCTTAAGGACACACCCTGAATTTGGTGGACTTGATTCTACATTTTTGTTTCATCTCTTTTCTTATGGTTTTGCTATTTTTCAGAAAATAGTAGAAACTTTATTTTTGATAGTTCATAGTTGTTGAACTTGTGTATAAAGTTGATGAACTTCTTTGTTGTTCTTGAATTTGTTCTTGAACTTAAAGTTGAAGTTCTTGTTGTTTAAATACAGATTTTGTGCCCGAAAACAACACTTAGGTATATGTTAATTAAGTTTGAACTTTCCTTTCAATAGTACGAAGCCCGGATGACATAGTCCTGATTAATTGCATTGAAATAAAAGATTTTTTTTCCTACTAATTTGTACAGATATGTGACCTTAACATTAGAAAAAATATTAGCAGGTTGGTTTTAATTATTTTATGTTAGTCTATTAGTATTACGAGTTATTCCCTCCATCCCATTTTAGTTGGTTATCTTACTAAAAATAAATGTCCCATATTAGTTGATCACTTACTAAATCAAGATAGAATTAATTATTTTTTTCTCATTTTACCCCTACAATTAATTACAATTTCAATGTCAATTCCTATGCCCAACAATATCATTAATATGGATAAAGGGTAAAATAGTAAAATTCATCATTCCGTTTATAATTTTTTAATTACCGTGTAAAATAAAATGTGCCCAACTAAAATGGGACGGAGGGAGTAGCTTTTAAATTATTAAATTTCTTATTACAATATGATGCCATATATATGATTGGGAAGGAGAGTGTACGAAAATTAAGAAATGTCCCAAACACTACAACAAGCCACAATTTTTTATTTTTTATAATTTGGATAAATTCCTTTGAATATTAAGGATGAAAATTCCAAATTTAGACACAAAATCCAATTCCACAACTTTGGAAATTTTAGGTTGGAGAGTTTGAGAGTAAAATTTAAAAATTTGTTTAAATAATATTCTCTTCGTTTCAATTTGTTTGTTTTATTTTCTTTTTTAGTTCCTTCAAAAAATAATGTTTCTTTCATTTTTTCACAACCGATCTTTAGTTATAACTTATCACATGTCATGTTTAGATTATAAGAGTAAATGACATTTTGGTATATTGTATATATTTTTAATTTAAGAATAAAAATTCAACGTTTTATTTACTTTCTTAAACTCGGTGTCAAGTCAAATTAGACAAACAAATTGAAAGAGGGAGTACTTCCTCTAATTTTTTTCCAGTTTATGTGATATTATTTTCTTATTGCTCCCTCTGTTTCTATTTATGTGACACTCTTTCCTTTTTAATCAGTTTCAAAGAGAAATGTCATCTTTATAGTAACAGTTTACTTTTAAACTTTTCATATTTTGCCATTTCAACGAAACAATTTAATTTATAGCTATAAAAATTTTACCAACTTATTTTATTGACCCACAAGTTTTAAAAGTTTTTCTTTTTTTCTTAAACTTCGTGCTTAGTCAAACACCTTCACATAAACTACGACGAAGAGAACAATATATTTGAAAATAATGTAACTTTAATTTCCTTTTAACCTTTAATGAGAAACTTTTATAACTATGTAAATGATATAACATATTTAAAATTTCAAGTTTTAAAAGTCTTCTAGTCATAATATACTAAATTATATTCAATACCGCAATTTTTAAAAAATCTCTATTTTTTCAAAACTTTATTGAAATAAAAGTATAATAACACAATAATATATCCTTAAAATCTTATAAGTAAGGTCGAAAAGAATGATTTGTATACATCCTTACTCCTATCTTATGAGGTAGAGATCAGAGGCTCATGTGGACTAATAGTTTGATGCTTGATGGAGTTATACTCCCTTCGTTCATGTTACTTGGCCCCTATATCAAAAATACATGTTTCATTTTACTTGTTCATTTTAGCAAATTAAGAGAGTTTTATTTTTTTTTTTCTCACACTACCCGTAGTTTTAAACAATTAGTCTATAAAGTAGTAGCAGTAGAACTCCAAAGTATAATAAAAACGTTAGTTTAATAAAAATACACCTCCAATTCAATATTTTTAAGAGGTGTGCCAAGTCAACAGAGACCAATTGATATGAAGCGGAGGGAGTAGTTATCAGAGGAATGAGGATAACAAGGTGAGAATGTGAGTAATACGACATCCAAATTACGTAAAAGAATGAAACTAGAAGGTTTGTTTGGTATTTGAATTTTATTTCCAAAAAATGAGGATATACCCTTTAAACAATTTGTTGCTTGTTTTGGAAAAATATGTTGTTTTTCTCCTGTATTCTGTGATGTTTGGAGTTTGTGCTTTGACTAATGAGTGCAACATGGGCATCTCCAAATCCATTGGACGAATAATGAAATCAAAATTTATGCTATTATAGTAATTGTACTCACCGGCCTAAATAACTCATGTGGAATTAATCACATTTAGTGGATTAATTTTTGTTAAATTAAAGAGGTGGATGTATGCAACACGGAGAGAATATTGCCATAACGATTTATTAAATTTTGATTGCATATGTACGAGAAAGTTCTTATATATTTCAACTAATTTTGTTGCTCTTATCCCTTTTAAGCTCGAGTTTGTGCTAATGTCAATTCGCTACTCCGTTTATTTTACTTGGTTATTACAATTAATTTGATCAAAAAATATTTAATAATTTAAAATTTCAAGGTAGAATCAATCATATATTCCACTTTACCCTTATTCTTGAGGGTGGAAGTTTAGACCATTCGGAATGAATATGAAATTTGGTTTGAATTTTCAGTTTTTAGATTGAAGAGATTACAATTCGAATTTAATTCAAATAAATTCGGATTGAGTTATGTTTAATTTTAAATTAATCGGTTTGAATATTTTTAAATGAGTTTAAATTTTGTGCAGTGTCAATGTAATAAATTTCTTACACCATCAGGTCATTTCAAAGATAATTAACCACAATAACTTCGTTAAGTAGTAGTTACTGTATTATCTTTTTAAATATGATTATAGTTCACAAAAAAAAAATGACATTAAAGGCAACTAGAATCCTAATTATATGCTAACTATAATTATTTCGAGTTCCAGATTTAATTACTATTTTTTGATAATTTGATCATGTCAAATCCTCAGCATTATGGTCTAAATCACAGTTTTGGCTTCTTTGATAATCATGTAAATATAATTAGGTTCTAGAAACTTCTTGGTTTGAATTAATTAGGCCATTTCTATTCTTAATTAACTTCAGTTTAATCTAATTCAAAAAAATTTACGAATATCAATTGTGCAAAACTGTAGATTGGATATATGGTGAATTTGGAGAGAAAGGACCAACTTAAAAATCACATTACCAATCCATGTAATTTTATTGGATCTTTACTGAACAATGATCATATAACAATCAGAATACATCAAGAGTTCAGGTGAACAGTATACACACGAGGCACATGACCGAGAAAATAGATGGATGATCAAATCATTGTAATTAGAGAGAACGAGGAAGATGGAAGTTTCGTAGGAGTGACAGATCTGGGGGGGGGGGGGGAAGAAGCAAGAAAAGAAAGTTTGTATTTTTTAGAAGGAAAAAATTACTTCAGTAAAAAGGTAGTAATAGCCTGCTATAGCAGGTCAGTACAATATGATGGTGTAAAAAATTTATGCATCGATGATGCATATAATTTAAATTCTTTTTAAATTTTGATTTTTGACTTTTAAGCTTTTAAGAAAGACCTAATAGAAAGGACAATAATTGCGAGCAAAATAGCTTCATTCTTTACAATAAATTACTGTTTTAATATTAACAAGACCGCTTTTCAAATTATTTAGCCAAACACATGAACTGTAAATCGTTAGAAATACTTTTGTTCAAAAAACACTTGTGATAGAAATGACTTTTCGAAATAATTGAAAATTTGGCCAAATAATTTTTTTAAAAAAAGAGGTGCAGGTCACCGGACTTAAGATTGCACCAAGCCGACAAATATTTAAGTACATACTGGTTGGTACTTGGTAGAAAAAAGATATCCAAAGTCTTAACAACACAGAGATATATGTTTTTTTTTCGTTGGTCAAAATAGAACTAATATATAGTGGAGTATTATATAAGTATTGTTCACACAAATAGTCATGTTCTTCTGAGCATCAAAATTGTCAAGGTTGTCCAAAATATTACAAACATCACTAGAGATATATATATCTAGGATATATGGTTCCATAAATATCCAACTTATAAGACTAGCCAAAAAAGAATATGTTCTTTTCGATTTTTCATTCAGTGTCCAATATCAGTATTGAAGTCGGTAGGACCCATTCGAGAGTAGCACTTCCTATCAAGATTTTCTTCATACTCATGACCACTCGAAATCGAGAAGGGAGGACCAGTCTCATCCATAGCATCACATCCTTTGGTGATGACAAAATAATAGGTGGTGGTAGACCTGCTTAGCTAGTAATAAAACGATATGAACATCAATTTAATTTTTCGGTTTTGAACACCTACTCAGTTAGCAAGTCGTCCATTTTATTTTGCTCTAGGAAGTAGTATTTTAATTCTGAAATTGTTGAAAAGTTTCATATTGGATGAAAAAGGTATGGGTAGTCCTCCATATATAGCTTTAGGCAACCATCTCCACTTGAACTATTTTTGCGGATTAAGTTATTAGGTCCAAAATTTATTTCTTTACCGAAACTTCGAGTTATTGCTTCAGTATCCTGCAATTATGTAATCAAGATATATTCATATTAATTATGGGAGTTAACTGTGAACATGTCACCAATGGAAAATAGGCCTACTGCAACAGCAAGAAAATCATTGCTATAGGCCTAAAAACCGTGACATCAACACTATGTTAACGGGGGATATGCCCGCCGCACCAGCTCGCGTGACCATAGGTCAATGACAACGATTTTTGGTAACAGTTTGCAAAATCGTTGCTTAAAGTGTACTTATCATAACGGTTTTTCAACCCTCAAGAACGACTGTTTTGTATATTAATTGAAACGGGTAAAACCGTTATAATTAACTATTTGCAACGGTTCTCTAATCTATATTGCAACGAAACTATTAGCTTAATTGCAACAGTTATTTTAGCTAAGTTGCAACGAATCTTTTAGGTCAATTACAACGGTTATTATAGTTTTGCGTCAGTTGTTTTGTCTATGTTGCAATAAATTTTTAGCACAGTTGCAACAGTTATTATTATTCTTGCAATGAGTTTGCATAGTTATAAAAATGCTACAACAACAGTTATATGTTACCTGTTGGAACAGTTTTCATGTGTTCCAACTATAGGTACCCTGTGCTTTAGAAAAAGCTATTGCAACAGTTGTCTTTTACCTATTGGAACAGTGCATCTATGTTCCAATATGTTGGGTTGTGTATATATATATATATATATATATATATATATATATATATATAATGGAAATCAACAATTGTATATAACACAAAAGATGATAATTACTTAACAAAACTGAACATCAGCCAAAGGCGCAAACTAAATAAATTATCAGTCTTAACCGATCCACATATAGGCAAAATATACACAGTTGCACATGAATGTTTCAACTGTACACTAAACAAAAAGTGAAGATCCATAATGTCACCAAAATATCAAAGCTGATCAACTTGCAACCAAATCTCAAATGTCATCTTCATCAATGCTTTCATCATCTTCTCGATTATCATCTCCACCTACAAAAATCGATAAATATAAGCTATGAACTAATTTTATTTGAAAATTTGCTGAAACTGTAATTTTAGTCAAAGATAGGCAGTGAGATGAAAAAGGCAATAAAGGTTCCTTCAATGTGCATCTGAGAGAATTTTACAACATGAAATTAATTTCTAGGCTTCAGAAAACTTTGAGCCAAAAGATTTATGGGTTCTTAATCAACTCCACAATTTATTAGTATCCAGAAGTTATCCAAATATTAACATCTCAATTCACAGGTTCAGAAATTAAAATGGTGATTGGAGTTGCACTAGAATTGTCAGTGCATATTATGTACCAACAAAACACTACAATGGAGATGCAGTTTAACATACTATAAATGCCAAGGTAAAGTGTAGAACATACTTCAACACTAAAAGCAATGGTCAAGCTTTTGATAGATGCAGTACCACAAACTCCTATTCTTTTACCCCACCCCATAGTTCTCCCAAAATATAGATTTTAAAATTAAATTTGTGCATAAAAAATAAACTTTGAAGTTCATTTACTCAATATAACTTCATAGCAATTTAATTACTCAATATAACTTCGTAGCAGTTCAATAACTCAATAACTTTGAAGTTCAGTTACTCAATATAACTTCAAGTTTTTAAGCAAAGTAACTTTAGAAACTATTCAACATACAGTCAAAACACTAACTGCCTTGCAGACGGATCAACTTAGCTCCTTTAGGAAGCATATATATTCAGTTTTAAAAAAACCCAAAGCATCACCCTTGTTGTAGCATCAGGCTGCTAAATTTCATTGTCAATTAATTTTCAAGATTACACGCGACATGATATAAGTAACTTTTAAGTGTTCTCTAAGTTTCTAAGAGTATTCATCACCAAATATATGTATGTCATGAAGACATATACTAAACATACTTCAGTTAAGCAGACTTTGAAAACAAGTCAAGAGATAGGACATCTTACATCACGTTTACCCCATGACATAGTTTGAAATTTTAAGGAATTACACTATAGTGTTAATTTCCAGAACATAACCATATAAATTTGACCTTGAATTTAACAACATAACTATATAATCATTTTTCGAATATTATCGTCTTAATTTTCAGAATATAACCATATAATTTGACCTTAAATTTAACAGCATAACCATATAGCCAATTGCCAGAACACTATCGTCTTCATTTGCATAACATGATTGTATAATTTGACAACATACTCATATAACCATTTTCCAAACACTATCGTCTTAATTTGCAGACCATAACCATATAATTTGACCTTATATTTGACAACATAACCATATAACCAATTGGCAGAACGCTACCATCATAATTTGCATAACATGACCATATAATTTGACTTTCAATTTGACAACATAACCATATAACCATTTTTAGAACATAACCAAATAACCATTTTCAGAACATAATCATATGATCATTTCATTTGAAAATAACTTTGGGATAGTTGGCAGATGTATCAAAATCAAAAGAGAGCATTGAAATAAAAATATTTTCCAACACTATCCAAAATTACAAGTATAAATATGCTAGTATTAATAAATATAAGAAAAATAATAAGAAGAAAAAGATGAAGCAGAAGATGAAGATTTAGAAGAAGAGGAGAACCATACCTCGATTGTTGCTACTGGCAGACTGCCGATTAATCGGTTGGATATCTTCTTGTTATCCCTGATCACAATCTGCTGTCAACATGTCAGCATCCAATTAAAGACCAGGGTACATACGATTAAGTCATCCACTGATGTCAACGGTAGCTTCATGACATATGCTTCTTTTTTGTTGTTCAAATTTTTTCAACATCCTATCTTCCAAGTCATCAAATTTTTGTTGCATCTCACTGGCAGTATTTGCAGAGGGTTCAATATGTCCCTTCCCTTTCAAGGCAGTTTTAGTAACTCCTCGCCCATATAACCTTACAAATCTTGGATGTTCAGGTCCCAGGATAGCTGCACAACCATCAACAGATTGACCTCCATCTTTACTTTATTCATCACTTTGAACTTTCTCCATTTCAGCCTACAAATCAAGTTTAAATGACGAGAATTCAAAAAAATCAGACTAATTCTATATAAGAACAACTAAACAATTCCAACAATAAAGATGATTAATACAATTTTATTGATTCTATCCTCATCAGTACAATCTTTCTTTTTCTTGTAGCCATAAAGACTACTTTAAGTGAAACTTCACCAGGGGTTTCCTTCTCTTTCTCCTAATTACATAAAAGTTGGTATCAAAAAACTTTAATGACAACAAGTTTATATTTAATGAAATATTAAGAAGAGAACAAATCAATTGATCACGTATCACAACAAAACTTGTTTTACTAGCAGTATGTGGATTCTTCAATTTTTGTCGATTCTTGATATTAGTTTCACTCATTTTCTGCAAATAAATGAGCCAACAAATCTACTTAAACACTAAATCAAGAACAGTTAACTGAGTCAATGAGAATATAAATAAATGGAGTGATCAGATTTTTGTTTCATTTCATTCACAATGATCATACAAACTGTCTTACTATAATTTTAGAATGGTCTGTTTTATTATATTATGATCTAATATATCGAAATATATGAAACAGAACAATGTTAAAGTGTGCATGATCTCACCTTGAACTCATCAGAGTGCCAATACTTGAGAAGATCCTTGAAATTATATTCTGAAACATCGTCGTGCTTTTTTACCAGTCGAAGATCTTCATTATCAAAGGGTCTAAAGTGCTTCCTGTACAAATGATTCTTGTACTTCCTCCGAGCAGATTGAATTCCATCCAAAACCCACTTATGTCTAGCATCAGGAAAATTATATTTATCCTATAATTTTTTTTTTTTGATTAGTAATATAAAAAGTAGAAATTGTTCTTAACCAAAATTAAAGAAGTACGAGCTCAAACCAGGGTAAATTTCCACAAGTCCTTTTTTGTATCAACATGATTTCACTTGTGTATGTGAAGGGGAAAAAGCATTGCATTTCTTGCCAAAGTTTCAAGAAAGCTACCGAGCTCTGCTACAATTGCTTTTGTAGGACCAACCAGTTGTTTGTAGCAATTCAGAACAATGAGTTTACGGTCTTATAGTTCATGTATATGTTGCATTATCGTATTTTCTCTTCTTCTTTTTTTGGCTCAAAGGGCCTATAATAATACGAAGCAGAATTGAACAACATATAATGCAATAATGTAAGCTAATTTTATAATGAAATACATCTCAATATTTAAAAGTAAATTTAGATGTGCTTGCCTTCTTCTCCACATAGTTCATTTTCTTCAGAATTTACTGGTTCTTGTTGAACTTGGTTCTGTACATCTTCTCCTTCAATAGTGGAAGAAGCTCTTGGTACTTGCTGCAATTGTTTCTCTGCAACTTCTGTTACTACATTGGAAGAATTCATAGGCACTTGTTGTAGTTGTTTCTGAACATCTTGTGCTTTGATAGTGGATGAATTCCAAGTCACCCATTTCAATGATTCTTGCACAGCCTGTGGTTCTACATTGGAAGATTTCTGAGGAGACTTTCGAATTGCTTCCTGCACAGCCTGTGCTTTTACATTGGTAGAATTTTGAGACAGTTGTGGCACCTGCTTCTGTACAACTTGTACTTTCACAATGGTGGACTTCTAAGGAGACTTTTGAGGAACTTGTTCCTGTAAAGGTTATGCTTTCAGGGATGCAGACTTTCCAGCTGGAGACTTTCGAGGCACTTGTTCTGGCATAGCTTGTGTATTCAGAAGGAAAGTCCTTCGCAGAGACCTTCGAGGCACCGATTCCTGTATAGCTTGTGCTAATAGATCAACAAGAGATTTTTTGTACAGAATTTGTTCACCATTAGTCTTTGTTCTCAATGACGACAATCGTTTGCAAGCCATGGATGTAAGACTTCCAGCCACCATGTATTTCCTTTCTTTCACGTTACTGTTTTTTCTTGGAGTCATGACTACTGAATCTAGCAAATCAATACTATATGTTAGTATCATACTTATAAACTGATAATTACATATCAAGTTGTGAAAAGTAAACACAAAAAAGTGTAAGAGATTTAAATTTGAATCAACAGGTGCTATCTTTTTGAGCAATCAATATGCAGAAATTTAACTATTGTGGAAGTGTTAGCCTATCATCTTTTTTCAAATTAAGCTTAAACCTTTTCCTCAAGAGAAACACCTTACAAATGGCTCAAATAACAGCCAGGCTAGCAGTAGCAATAGAGTATATCATTGTTCATACAAAGGAAATAACCAAGTAGTATTGTCAAATTTATATGTTTCGGTCAATGACAAACTGAAAACAGATGTAGCAAGAACATGACCACTCTAGTGCCATAGTTTTAAATTTCCACAACTAAAAATAAAAATAACTTTGCATCTAGTTAATTAGATAGCAATACAAACCTTGAAGTAAGTATAATCAGACAGTAGCAATAATCAAGTCGAGACACCCTTCAACGATTCACCAGCTAGCTTGCACACTAGATGTTGAATGTCCTGTAAAAATTAAGCAACTTATAATAAAATTCTAATGAAAAATAACTAATAAAAAGTGAATAATGAGATACAGAAAAGAAACATGACCAAAGTATTTCTGCCAAAGGACTTTTATCAATCACTCAAAACAAACTAAAAACATATGAACAATATATATTTACATTAAGTTCAAAAATTTTTTGGAAGTAAATAGATATTATTAATAAGGATCATCCGATTGAGTTTACAGTTAAACACCTACCGAAGAGGTAGCACCAATACAAGATCCTAATTTAGAGTCAAATAGGTAACCAAAACAACAAAAATGTCAATTACAGAAGACAAAAGATTCAAGAAAACAAGTTTACTAGGAAGCTAACTTTTACAGAAATATTCGAGCTACAAAAGTTCTGAATTTTGTTATTTAATCATCCGCCTCCATTCAATGCCAATCAGTATCATCATAATCATCTTCTCTTCCGATGTTTCCATAGTTGCAACTTTTGAATGTTGCACATCAAGTGGTATATCAACAACATCTACAAGGATATCTTCTCTTGATCATCTAATATCATCGTCGGGTAATCTGTTCGAGGGACCAATGTCTTCAGTAGGCTTCCTCCAAAATGTTTCTCCTATATTAGGGTAATTTTCTTACTTCAAGTCATACAAATCGACAGGAACTTTATTCCTTGCATAGTATACATCCTTCTCTGTTGGATCCTCCACATAGAAAATTTGATGCACTTGAGACGCCAAAACGAAAGGGTCATCCGTATTACGTGATCTGTTGAAGTACACATGAGTCAACCCATACTCATTTTTTTAATTATGAAACCAAGCACAT
The DNA here is from genome assembly GCA_031232105.1 of Capsicum rhomboideum. NCBI lineage: Eukaryota > Viridiplantae > Streptophyta > Magnoliopsida > Solanales > Solanaceae > Capsicum > Capsicum rhomboideum. Next base: position 147,103,538 of record CP124714.1, on the reverse strand, counting down.
CTAAATAGTACAACATCAAAACAACCATAATAATCAATTTTAATAATATCTTCAAGAGCATCATAATAGATAACCTCTCCATCAATGGAATTCTGATCCTGAGCACTAGCGAAACTATCAGTTGCCGCAGCCAAGTACACTCCACTATTTTGATACTTTCGTATGGAATCTCATTTTAACATATGAAATCGGTATTCATTAACAAAGTATGTCGTATAACTTCTAGTTTCCACCTTATTAGGCCCTTTAGCTAGCCATCTTAACTGATTAGGAACTTTAGCAGTTTTCACTTTCTCTTTCAACTAGTTGCCGAAATCTAGACTATGAATCCTTGCTCTTGTCCATGCGTTTTATCTAACAATACCCTCAATTAAAGCTTTATATTCCCTGCAAGTATGAATAATTTAAATTCAACCATTAAACATTTATAATTGAAATTTACAGTATAATAACAAAATATATAAAGTTCAAAATATAAAGACTTACTTGATAAAATCCTCTACTTGTTCATCTCCTATATTGAACAGAACATATCGATGTGCTTCACTTAATAACTGTTCATCAATCTTCAAAGCCTTCCCTTTTGTTTTCTTCTCTTTTCCAATTGGATGACCAATCTTAAGAAATATAGTTGGTACATCATTTTGTTCTTGTTCAGCATCCTCATCGTCCTCGATTTGATACCTACTGAATCTTGTCTTCACTCCATCATGTAGGTATCTCGAACAAAAGGACAAGCACTCTTGGGCAACAAACCCCTCTATAATTGAAGCTTCTAGATTAAATCAATTACGAACAAAGTCCTTCAACTCACACAATTCTCTCTCCATTAGATACATATATCGAAGATGATTTGGATCCCCCAACTTAATTTCATCTACCAAATGAATAGGCAAATGCTCCATTATATCAAAAAAAGTTGAAGGAAAAATCTTTTCAAGCTCATATTCAACTTCTTTGATTTCAGCCTGCAATACCTCTATATCTGTTCGTTTTATAACCATACGATAAATGGCTTTAAAGAAGTTCCCTAACCTAATCAAGACTACTGCAACATTTTTGGGCAATGCTTTTCAAACTGTAATTTGGAGCAAGTAATGCATCATAATATGAGCATCATGAATCTTATAGCCTGATATTTTCATTTGTTCCACATCTACACGCTTTGATATATTTGAGGCACACCTTATTGGTAACTTGGAATTCTTAAACACACTGTAGAATATTTTTCTTCTTCTGGTTTTATGGAAAAACAAAAGCTTTTCTCCTTATATTATCTTTTACTGGATGAAGCTCCTTCCTTATTCCCATTTCTTGCAAGTCACAACGAAAATTAATGTGATCCTTTGACTTTCCTATAATATCCAGTAAAGTAGCAATCAAACTATCAAAAAAGTTTTTCTCAAAAAAATATGTAGGCCAATATGATAATTGAAAGAAGATTGATTTTTTCTTTCATGGACCCTTCGTAGTCCGACGCCTTTTCTTTCGACCCTTTCCAAAGACATTTTTGAAATCTTGTAAATTTTCAAGTACCTCTGTGCCCGATAACGGTGTAGGTTCAGGTCTGCGATCCTCTGCACCATTAAATAATTTCTTGTCTCTTCTAAATGAATGATTAGGAGGCAAAAATGCTCGATGACCCAAGTAACACATCTTACGACTATGTTTGCGGTACTGAGAGCATGTGTTATAATTATAAGTTGGACATGTCAATCTGCCATTAGTGCTCCATCCGGACAGCATTGCTAATGCTGGAAAATCACTAACTGTCCATAATAAGGCTGCACGCATTTGAAATGTTTGCTTTGAATGAGCATCATATGTTTCTAACTCAAATTTCCATAGCTTATTCAATTCATCAATTAATGGTTGTAGGTACATATCAATATCATTTCCTGGAGAGTATGGACCTGGAATGATCATTGATAGCATTATGTACTCCGACTTCATGCAAATCCATGGTGACAGATTATAATTCATCAATATAACTGTTCATGTGCTATTGGAAATGCTCATGGTTCGAAATGGATTGAACCATCACTTAAAAGACCATATCTGATGTTTCAAAGATCATTCGAGAAGTTTGGATGCAAAGAATCAAAATGCTTTCAAACTTCTCAATCAGCAGGGTGTCTTAAATTCCCATCATTAGATCATTCAGTAGCATGTCATCTCATTGCAACTGCAGTTTCAACACACATAAACATTCTTTGAAATCTAGACTTCAAAGGATAGTATCTCAAAACCTTTACCAGTATTTTAGAGGTTGCACTGATTGAACGGTCACAGACATTCATCCATCTAGAAGACCCACACACAGTGCAATTATTTGCCTCTACATTGCTTTCCAAAATAACATGCAATCGTTAAGATATGCATGTATTTTATCATAACCTAGACCCAGATCTTTAATCATCTTTTTAGCCTTATTGAAAGACTCAGGTAGTTGAGCAAAGGGAAATGCTTCTTTTAACAAATCTAACAGATCTGAAAATGCCACATTACTCAATCCATGCATACCTTTAAGCAAGTATAACCGAATGACGAAGCTCAACTTGTTGAACTTCTCACACCCTGGATATAACTCTTTTTTTCCTTCTTTGACTAATCTGAAAAACTTCTTTGCATCTTCAGATAGTCCTTTTCTCACTCCTTCTTCATTCCCTGAATCATCCTCTATATTTCTAAATGTATCATGAAGTAGTCCATTCATATCATCATGATTGTTACAATCCTCATCATTACTACTTGGGTGTGGTGTACTGGAGGATACTCTTTCCCCGTGAGAAATTCACTTATTGTATCCTTCAACAAATTCTTTTGTAAACAAATGATCCTCCACCACATTTATGTAATGTCAATAACGGTTCTTACAATCATCACAAGGGCACAATATTTTATTTCCCGAAGCAGCTAGCTCAAAAGCCTTTTCAAGAAAATCCTTCACTTCATTTATGAACTCAGGGGAGCTTCTTCTTAAACTCATCCAACTTCTATCTAAATTATTCATCGTAATCTATGTGACACAAGAAATCATAATATTTATGACTTATGATAAACTATGAAACATAAAAGGCAACAATCTTCAGCAAGCACAATATCATTTTCAGCAACCACTTCACAGTATTACACATTCTTAATACAAAGAGAAGACAGATTAACAACCAGGAAATCAGTAACTTAAATTTTCACAAAAGATACACTAGAAAACCAACATTTCAGCAAATGTTTGGCACTTCAAGAAAAGACATTTCAAACTTATATTTTTTTGAACAAACAATGGAGGTCATTTTTGTAGTATGAAACTGATACATGTTGATCTAATTTTATTATTAAGACATGAATAGGATGCTATGCTTTCTTATAATAGACATGTACATTTCTAAAGGGATGGCCAGCATTCTAGTAGCCAACACTATAAATTCTTAGTCATAATAACTTCAAAGTGGCTTAATTAAAATAATTTAAAGAAAAACTCTCAAGGTAATAACTAATTATAGTAAAATAGCCCTAAGTTTCTTACTATAACTTCAACAAATTTATCATGCTTCACAAATTTATGTTGTCAACTACTTATGGACATTCGAGAAAGGCAAGTTAGTTAGACAAACTATTATTAGAACAAAAAAAAGATCCATGTTTAACCACACTACCTAACTTAATAGCTCATGCATCAGAAAAACCAACATCAATGACCTGGGAGATATGATGTATAGTAAACAATTCCATCATAGCTACCATCAAAATTTAATCACACAAATCAATTATCACAAAACAAAAAGAAACAGAGATAAGCTAGACTACCAGATTCATTAATAGCTCATGCAACAGGAAATCCAACATCAATGACAAGAGAAATAGGGTGTAGAGTAAATAATTTCACCTCAGCTGTCAATAATATTATTTCACCACATATACCAACAAAATTAAGACCCATAGAAGCAACACTCTAAACAAACTTAGATTAATATATATTGAGAATGCACAGATTTCAAGAGAGAACAACAGAGGGCTCAACTAACCAGATCACAAATTCATTGAATCAGTGAACAAAAGTTACTTGTAGGTCTTCGACAGATGAAAGTTCTTCAATAATCAATTGACAAATGATGAAACTTTAGGAAATGTGAGATATTTGGCTGCAAACATGAAATAGTCAAGGAAAGTGAGTAAAATTAACATGTCAATGTAAAAATTAAAATACTTGTGGCATGCATAGTAAGTAGAAGCTTTATACAATCCAAATAAGAATAAAGTCTATCTTTCTCGGATTATTCTAAAATATCACAGTGTGTAAGTGTAAGATCCTCCGCAAGTAGTGTATTTTTGAAGGATCAAACACAAGTACAGTAATATTTTTGGATAGTTCGAGCAACAGAGAATACAATATTTGCCATATGTAGCTTTCCATAATAAGAAGAGGCCAAACTACATTCAACTAACAATAAGAAGCTTCACATCCATGCCAAGCCACAAATCTGAGTGAGGCGTTACACGACAACTAATGTCTTTTAACTTTAACTGAGAAACTAATTAAATATGGCTAACCATTCCCACAAAAGTATATGTTATAGTTTAAGATAGTACACAGACTCAATGAAGAAATTGTCAGTAAAGGAAATACTCTTGAAAAGAAAAAATTGATGTCTTGTAAAATTTTACTAAAACACTTAAACATGAGAATACTGGACCAAACAGCCCCCTTTTTATCAATAGCACCATCTTTCAATCAAGTCTTGAGGAAAACATAGCCAAAATTAGTAGATGACACTTCAATAAAATACATTCCACAGTTAAGTAGACACACTAAATAAACCAACAACTTAGCCAAAATCAGTCACTTAAATGAAAGAAATGACCCAGTAAATAAACCGACAGGCTAGCCAAAACAAGTAACATAAATAAAAGAAAACAAGTAACATAAATAAAAGAGATGTCACACTAAGTAAACCAACAGCTTAGCCAATGTTCAGATACTGAGAGATGTCACACTAAGAAAACGGATTCCACAATTAACTATTTTGAACAAACAATGATCATTACTTACAAAGAAGCTGATACATTTTAATAACACATACAACAACAAAATTCCACAATTATACCATACCTAACAACAACAAATTAAGACCACAAATAATACCTAATTTAATAGCACATGTAACAGTAAAATCTCACATTTATACCCTACCTAACAACAACAAATTAACACCAACACACAGAACCAACTAAATTGAACATGCAACAGAAAAATTCAATAATTTTACCACACCTAACAACAACAAATTAACACCAACACACAGCACCAACTAAATTGTACATGCAACAGAAAAATCCCACAATTTTATCATACCTTACAACAATAAATTAACAACAATACACAACAACAACTAAATTCCAATAGCAAAATTCAACAATATCACTAACACCCAAACAAACAAAATAAGATCCACTCACAGTGACAACCTAACAGCACATGCAATAACAAAATCCGACAATTTCGCTAACCCCATAGCTCAAAACTTAAATAGAAAACAAGAGATTAAAGAAAAATACCTTAAGAGATCAAATTTGTTGAAGAAATTCAAGATTTACACATTCTGCTCCTGTCACAAATAGATTTTGCTAAAATTTAAGAGATTAAGCTAAAATTAGCTCCAACTCCAACTATAATAATCAAAACACCAACTAAAATCACACAAACCCTCAAAGAGATGAGAAGGGTTTGCAGATTTTAGCTCGTAATAGTTAAATATGAGTACAGATTAGCACAAATCTGAGAACATTGGCTCAGATTTGCAGCGGAGCTCTGATTCGAGAAGAGAGAGGTCTGTTTCGACCTAGAGAGAGGTTAGAGAGATGAGAGAGTAAGCTTTGAGAGATGAGTATAATTTCCAAAATGACTTTTCTGTGTATATACCTATTTCTAAAACGTATCTTAAGAAATAAAGAAAAATTTAAAAAAAATATTATTATTGCCGGGTGATGAAAATTGTTGAGGAAAAATGTGGAGGGATTTAATGAACCGTTCCAAGAAATAAAAATTTTCAAACAACCTTTATAATAGATGGGTATACCGTAACGATTGTTTGAACCGTTGCTATAGGTAGGCCTATTGCAACGATTATATTCCAATGGCAACGGTCATATATTTAATCCATATCAATAGCGATCAAAACCATTGGCAACGGTCATAACCGTTGCAATATACTATTTTTAGCAACAATTTTAAAATGATTACTAGCATGTCTATTCCCGTAGGCCCATTTTTCAGTAGTGTGTTAATAATTTTGGTTGTTACAAACTAAACTCTGGAGATATATGTTTATTCACGAAATTAAACTAGTGATACTTTTTGCTGCAAATGTAAGATCAGGACATTGAGGAATTTAGTAGTTGACTTTGTTCTTTGACTTTTGGCTTTGGATTAGCAAAATTCTGTATAGGAATAATGTTGTATTTTTTTATTGGATCGGGTTGATTTGCCTGTTTCATCTCACTGATGGTTTGGCCTGCTGTAGTTTCTGGTGCAGTACACGGTTTTGGGCCAACCTTAACATATTAATTTGGCCCAAATTCAAAAAAGTTTTATAAATATTATTTCCTCCTTATACCAAATATTATTGTGTATTTTCTAATATCTTGTACCTTATTTAGGAGTATATCCTACCTTATTTAGGAGTGTATCTCTTTATTATTTTGTACCTTAATTAGGAGTCTTAAGTCGGTTTAGGGCTGATTTCGAATTAGCTTTATTTTTTTTCATCACTTATATAAATATGGATTGTACCTCAGTTTTATTCAATTAAATATATTCAATTCAATTCACTCATTCGTTCAGTTTTTAACATGGTATCAGAGTAAGGTTTTGATCCTGGATCATCTTGTGTCAATTTTCGTGTTTTCTTCAATATGAAAAACACTTCTCAACTTTCTGATTCACAATGTTTGGAACATGTCTACTGACATGGTCCGATCATGACGACTGCACTCGCCATCCTCTCTCTCATCACAATGATCGTCATCTTGGTAGTATTCAAGATGGAACAAGTCTACCACCAATTCTTTCATCTTGATAGTATTTTTTTTACCATTCAAAAGTATCAAAATCATCTCTAATCAATCATCAACAATTTATTTCTCCCTTCAATTTTTTTAATTTTAGATTTCTCCTTTTAAAATCCATCTTTTAATGTTTTTTAATCTTCCTTTGTCAGATTATGTCTTGAATTGTCATGTTTTTCACTTCTTCTTGACGGTTTCATTGCTATTCTCATTTTTCTAAAGGTCCTTCATTCTAATTTTATATACCCGTGGTGGTATTTGTTCATACCATTCCCATGAATTTTCTCATAATTTTTCCTCAAATTTGATGAAAATAAGTTGTAATTTTCCCAGTCAACTCATCAACCAATCGCCAACCCAACAAGAAATTTGTCAAATCATTATTTTTTTTAACTGGGCATCTCCAAATTTGGGTTTAAAAAAATCCACTTTTCCAACTGGATTTCTCTTAATTTTTCTACTGGTGCACTTGCCCAGCTTAGATACTCCAAAATTTCTGCCAAATCAAGGTTGAAAACTACTCTATTTTAGTTTGCTATTTATCAATACGTACCTTTTTTTGGGTACCATCGTCGGAGCCTTTATCAACCATGGAAGGCCTTTCCTATTTTAATTCATCGATCTGAATTCAACAATCATTCATTGGACCAACTGCCTCACTCACATTATATGCATGATTGATATTAGTTTTTAATTTTTTTTTTCAGTTTGGTCATAATCTCTAGTGATGGCAGTATCCATGCTACTGTTATATTCACTTGTTCAATCTTCCTCTCACCGATCCTCTTCATCACAATATTTTAGGCAAGTTGGGTGTCCGTTCGTACCCTCCAACTTGAGGGGGATATTGTAATAATGCTGTATTTATTCATTGGACAGGGTTGGTTTACCTGTTTCATCTCACTGATGCTTTTGCCTACTGCAGTTTTTGATGCAGTACATGGTTTTGGACCAACCTTAACATATTAATTTGGCTCAAATTCAAAAAATCCTTGTAGATATTATTCCCTCCTTATACCAAATACTATTGTGTATTTTCTAATACCTTGAACCTTATTTAGGAGTATATTCTACCTTATTTAGGAGTGTATATCTTTATTATTTTGTACCTTAATTAGGAGTCTTAAGTCGGTTTAGAGTTGATTTCGTTTCATCACTTTTATAAATAGGGATTGTACCTCAGTTTTATTCAATTGAATACGCTTAATACAATCAATTCAATTCAATTCAATCATCAGTTTTCTTTCAATTTTTAACAGTTTGTAAGAATAATGTTTATGATGCTTTGAAAACATAGATGGGTTGGTTAAGTCTTTGATTTCTATCTTTTTTTATTTTTTGGTTTCCCACGGTATTCGGTACCCACATTGGAGCCCGATTAAATCCAGATTCGTACCGGAAAGTCCCACACTGGGGGATAAAACACTCCCTAATAAAGGCGACTCCGTACCCAGGAGGACTTGAACCCAAGACCTCTGGTAAAGGATGAAAGAGTACTTACCACTCCACAACCCTTGTTGGTGTCTTTGATTTCTATCTATATTCATATTGGCTACTTCTCCTATTGAGAATTTGGTAGTAGGTCTTTCTTTAACACTTGTTTCCCGTTTTTCTCCTCTTCTTTGTGTCGGTGTTTAACTCCGGATGTATGAGCTTATCCACATTATCGGTCTCAAGCCCAGTAAAGGAGGAGGGTAAAGGATAAGACTGCGTATATCTTACCATTCCCAGACCCTGAATTTGTTGTTGCTCTTTGTGTCTGTGTTTGTTGTCTTAAAAAATCAAAAAAGAATTAATACATCTTTGTCAATCATCCCGTTATTATTCTACTAAATGTTCTACCACGAAGTAAATAAAATTAGAGTCCAAAAAATAAATGAGGACAAATTTAATCAAATTATAACTCTTATTACTCATGTTTTCTAAGGGTATCAAAAGATCAAAGTAACAAGTAACTAGAATTGGAGGGAACGTGATAATATAATAATACCCTTACTTTCTTGTACTTGCTCATTGTGTCTCCCTTTTTTTCAATTACCCCCACGATTCACTGGATTGTTGGCTTACCAATCAATTTCCCGCTGCAATGACTTTGTTAATGAGGAAATTGTTGTAATTTTTCCAGGCGATGCACTTGGTAATTAAAATATAACTAAGATACTAATTACCATAAGAAAAAGATGGGTACAAGGTTTGGAAAATATATCTGTCCCAGGGTACGTACATCATCAAGAAAATTCCACTATAATTAAAGGAAATTAGGAAGTCAATATATTCTTTTTGAACCATAAAGAATTTAAATACGAAAAGTATGTCAAGTTTCTAAGAAACATAACATAGAAAAATGGACACACTTTAAAACAAACACACCTATATAATTCAACATTCAACAGAAAGACATGTCTAATATAGAGTTAATTATAATTCTTAATCGATTGGAACCACTGTATTTCTAATTCCTACATATTTTTCTTTCATTAAATTTTTGATTCATTTATTTTGTTTTTGTTAAAAAATTATCTCTTTTTTACTCTCGTCTTTAACGGGGTTCTAATATGAAATAGATAGATACCACGTTTTAAATTCTCAATAAATAGAAAAGGTCCAAAATCGACCTTCAGCAACTTTTGACTGTAATTTAATTATTTAATTACTTTAGGATTAGTGGTCAACGGGAAAAATAAAATTCTTTTATAGAGAGAATTTTGAAGAAGAGCAAAGCTATTCGAATTTGAATAGGTAATTAGAGGAAAATTAATCTTTTTCTCTTTCGCAAGATAGGGATTTTGACTCTTTTAAAGGGTGAGGGAATGCCGACACGACATCTTATCTTAATAAAAATTGGGTCATTTTATTGGAACAATGAACATCATTGTTAAATAACACTGCAATTACTCACGTGAGAGAAAAGTTACAAGTATTTGCAGAGGCAGAATCAAAAGCTAAAGTTGATTTGAAATTTTAATATTTTTAAGTTATCGAGTTTTAAATTAATAATATATATATATTCAATGAATTTCTTAAGACAAATTTAATATTTAAATCAAAATTATTGAATCTGATAGAACTCGTAATCCATACTCTTAACTCCGCGCTATGCGTACGTGTGGTGGACAACAAATCTTTAAGACAAAAAGGAAATAGATATATAGGAAGAGAACCGGACATGGTGGGGTCTAAGTGAATCCCTTTGTCTGGTTTAAATATGAGGCTGTTTTCTTGATGTCATAGTCAACAGCCACCCCACTCTTTTCTAACATCTTAAATATGGATTTTGCTTTGACATTTAACATATATGTATATATGCAGTCCGACCAATATGGATACTGATAGAGTGGTAAATACTCCTTCATTAGTCAGAGTTTTCAGGTTTGAGTCTCTCTGACTATGGAGTCGCCTTTGTTATAGAGCACTTTACTCCCCAAAATGAGATCCGATGCGAATCCAAATTTAATCGGACTCCAATACTGAATGAACACCCCCCCACCCCCCCCAAAAAAAAAATGCAGTGGAAAACCAAAAAAAAAATAAAATGCAGTCCATAAATGGGTAAAATAATGTAGTAGTTGTAAAAAAAAAAAAAAAAAAAGGGAACATTTTGAACATGTTGCACACCAAACCCTACGCAAAAACACTTTTATTTTTTTACCCAAGTGAGTGTGAAAGAAAAAAGAAGGTTTGTGGACCAGTGAATCGGACTCGTCATACTCGTACCATGAATTTTTCTTATTTATTATTTAAATATTGCTTGCAAATTAAATTGATATCTTATGATCAGACAAGTCCATCCATCCGTAAAAATCAAATGTGACTTGAACCCTCAACCTACCTGTCAATGGTGGAGGTGCTCAACCACTTGAGCAGTCCTGCATGGCAAGCTAAGATAATTGCCTAGAGAATGGGATTCTCTGGAAAAAATTGCAGCCGATATCTCAGTTTATATGGAATTCAGTGATTTTCAGTTAGCCACAGCGTTATTCTTTGTGGGTTTTGCAGAGAACTATGCGTACCATGAAGAATTTAGGTATTTTGTTGGAAACTTGTGTGAAATTCTTAAAATTTCCAGTGGAATGAGAGAATTGTTAAACTTTAACGTGACAATTTGGGGGTTGGTTAGTTTTAGTGTTTTGGACTAAAAGTGTCCACTTTTAGCAAGTTTTAAGGACCATTTGTCTTAAGTAGAATGTATGGACTACAATAGTCTTCCCACCCACAATCCATTAAGGAAGCCTATTCACGAGGATCTGGATGCCATGCAGTCGATGCATATTGAAAGTGCGTCCCTATGGTTTTGAAGATAGTGAAACGGTTTACCATGCAAGCATGCTCTTCATTTTCTAGTTGCTTACTATGGAAAAGTGATACTTGGTGTATTCTCTGCTTGTGTTAATGCCCTGAATGGTTTTGTATTGGCAATAAGGGCGTTTTGGCTTCTTGTATGTTGCCAACTTTATAGTGCCAAGGTTGCCTCATTATTTTTTGGAAAAATTACATAGCATAGATAAAAAGGGTCCTTAATTATCTATCATGATTAATGTTTAAAATAATTACCTGACATAATCAAAAGTTAGTAAAAGAACTATTATTTAAGTGAGCCCTTATATACAAATATGATAACTTGTATAACATGCAATTAATCTCTCTCATCTAATTAGCTTAAATTTTGGTTAACTTAATTGAGCACTTAATTTTATTTTTTGATTTAATTTTAAAAAAAATAGCACTTTTCAGAATATGTACTGATATGCATATATTTTTTCCCATTTATTTGATTTTTCTCTCTCCACACCTCTCTCTTCTTAAATTTTCCACCATCTTCTTCAATCTTTTTCCTTGAAAAGTAGAAACTATTGGTAAGTTTTGTTAGATTGACTCTTAAATAGTATATTTTTGTGATTTGCCCAAATATTTATTACATCAAAAAATGTTTCTTCAAATTTTTTCTTCCAATTCATGCGAAAAAAGGTCTGTTAGTTACACACAAGTATGTATACTATGTCAATTTTTTGATGTATATATGTATACAAATAACCATCATATACAATTAGAAAGTTGTCATGTTTCGGCATATACATATATATACACATATAAAATATACATATAAGTTGTATAATTAGTTGTTGGTTTGTATAAAATATGTTTGGTTCATATTTTATACATTACATATAGGTATACAACTATCATGTGTTTGTATATAACTAAATTGTATATTTTGAAGTTCGTTTGTATAAACTATGTTTGTTCTTCTATTAGACATTAGGTAGATCTCAGTTTGTATAATATGTTATTGATATTTTGTATAAACTAAAGGAAAAGGAAAAAGGTTTCAAGAATTCTCACTCAAGAGGGGGGAGCAACGACGCTGTGAATGACTCGAAGGAATTTTGTATACACCCAAATGTATATTCGTATGAATGTATATATAATAGATATATGTATGTCTATATATCTTTTTTTTCCTGTTAGTTACACACAAGTATGTATACATATCAATTTTTTGATATATATATGAATACAGATAACCGTTATATACAATTAGACAGTTGTCATGTGCTAGTATATACAGATATATACATATATAAAATATACATAAAAGTTGTATAATCAGTTTTTGGTTTGTATAAAATATGTTGGTTCATATTTTATACATTACATATAGGTATACAACTATCATGTGTTTGTATATAACTCAAAGGTATTTTGTATAAATTATATTTAGTCATAAAGTGAATTTGTTTGTATATTTCTATCAATGCGTTTGTATTTTTGTATTTATTTTGATATATTTTTTTTACATACATTTTGAATATGTATACATTTATACATTTGAGTTTGTATATTTATACATATAATCTGAATTTATATCCATTTTATACATTTGAATTTTTATCAGTTCATATTTATCTAGAAGATATGAGTTGTGAGCGTTTGTATTTGAATGTTAAATTCAGAGCTAATTTTTATTTGTATCAATTCTACATTTGTATTTCTATTCATAGCTAATTTTCGTGGATAAATACATTGAATGTATAAATACATTGAAATTATATTTTAAATTCTGAAGTCATAAGAAGAAATCAAAGAAATTTTAGTTTGAATTCTATTTTTGTATTTCGAAAATTAAAAGGTAAGCTATAACAGTCCATATGGAAAAGGAAGAAACAAAAAATTTGAAAAAGATATGTTGGAGAGAATAAAGGAAGTGAATCACTCCCTTTTCCTTTTTTATCTCTAAGCATAAATGAAATAGTTTTAAAATCTGTTAGTTAATATTTGTATATTAAAGTCCTAAATACATTTAATCTCTAACTGAAATCTATAAAATATAATTATTAAAACTTAGACTAAAAAGTTAGTTAAGAGAGGTATAAGTTGGCTATATGTGAAGTTTTGCCTTATTTTTTGTAAAGTAGGTTTGGCATCTACTACCTAATGCAATTGATTGACCCAACACTTCACTTATTGTAGCACGACAAATTGGAGATTATTTAGAATACTACTCACTTTCAAAACTTAATTCACTCTATACCCACTTAATTTCTTTTTCATTTATTTTCTAGGGTTAGGGTTTGAAAAGGAGAAAAGTGGGATAGGATTTTGGGGTCATGGGCCTTTTCAATATTTTTAAAAAGTTGTGACCAAACTTTAACTTCTTTAAGAAATACACTAAGGCCCTTTACTATTTCCTTAAAATAAACTTCAACCCATTTCTCTCTCCACCTCATTTCCTTTCTTTTTTCTTCAAACTTTAAATATTTCCGTTCGATTTATTTCTCCTCCAATTTCGAAACTCTTTATTCGTTGTTATCAAATTTTGTCTTTTGATTTCAAGCATTTTTAGTTCCATATTGATTTTTTTGTATTTTTTTTTATTTTTAGATTTTTTGGGTCAAGAAGAAAATCAATGCTTATTTTTTCCTTAAAATCTCCATTTTCTCCCCTTTTTCGACCAAATTTGTTGGCTCTCATTAGAAAGTCACTCCATAATTGGTAGGATTTTTACCACTCTAGTCATTATTATCCATAAGCTTTCAAATTTTTCTCCATTGTTAAAACTTCCACTTTTTTGACATAATTTCTAGCCTCATTAGTTACAATATTGATGATTTATCACTCCTAACTTAAGCATACACAAGATCACTGTTATCATCCTTAATTTCAGCTCTATTTAAGTAGTTCATGTGGTCATTTGTAAGAGATCCAGTCAGCTCTTTCTATTCATTGTACTGTATTTTTTACAGTCATCGACCAGACAATCAGTTATAGACCACACTCACAGTCTAGGCATCAACTAATTATAAATCACAACCATTATACTGAAATTTTTATAGCCATTGTATGCCCTTTGAAAAGGCCAAACAAATAGAATAACCTAAACACAACTTTCATTTACCCTTTCTTTAGAAAACCACATAGTAATTATCTTTAAAGAAAAGCATAACTTTTTTTTTGTTTTTATTTTTTCTCTTTTGGTATGTCGATGCTTGAAGTATGTTTAAATTTTTTCAAGAAATCTCATAATTTACTGTCAAATGAGTGTTCGTTCTTCCAAATTCTCTTTCTGTTGTTGGCATTTCAAGTTCTCAATATTTTTGCCTAAATATGTGTTATTTCTACTCATTTTATTTATTTTGATTATATTTTTTCTATTTCTACTCTGCAAATTCATCTTGGTCTATTAATAGACTTAAAATTTTTCCCCTTTTTTAATCGAAATATGTGTTATTTTTAATAATTAATTTGTTTGTTTCAATAGTACTTTCTTTTGTTCATATTTTTTTCTTTCAAATTCATCATAATGTATTACTTTAACACTCTACTGTTTGTATATGGATCACAAAAATGATTAATAAAAGAGAGGAGAAAAGTCCTTAAAGATTCAAACTTGATCATCTTACCATCACCATCACTGTCGTCAAACCTTTCACTTGATTTATAATCACTTGTATTGGTTGATCGTACATTATCCTAGTCTATAACTAACTATGTTGATGATATATGTAAAATTATTAATGTAATTGAATCACTTTTGTTTTAGACTCCATTATTGAGCTTTTACCAGCTCCAACGGTAATAAAGTACAAATATCTTACATTTTTAATGGTAATGATACACCCTTGCCTATTTAACAGAAACATAAAAAGATATTATTGAAATAAGAAAAATAAATAAAGACAACATATTTCAATTAAAAATAGGTTAAAATTTCAAGTCTATTAATAGGCGAAGATGAATTTGCAAAATAGAAGCAAAAAGAACACAATCAAAATAAATAAAAATAATATAAAAGAACACAATCAAAATAAATAAAAATAATATATATTTTAATTTTGTTACAAGTGGAGATAGATGATAGACCATAATTGAAAATTTGATGTGTCGGGACCCGGACTCAACGTTGATGGGCTGCTCGTTGGTCACTCATTTTCAAGCCACTTAAAAAAGAGCTTTGCCATTATTCTAGACAAAAAAAAGCAAATAATTAGATGATTTTATTACTTAAACAAAAAATCATTAAATTAAACACACACACATAAGCACTCGCCTTCTCAACTGCATAGTTAAAGATTTTGCAACCTGGATTTGTATCGATGCGTGACGTCCTCACGACAGCCGAATTACCACAAACGACAGATGTAAGACTTTTTTGCATTGGATGTTTGAGATGCTTGAGATATTTTAGTTATTTAAAACAGAATAAAATAGAGAAGTTAATGAAGGAGATAAAATAAAGTTTTGCCTTCCTTTTATACAAAAAAAACACTCAGATGTTGTTGTTGAAAAAGTAACAACTTGGACTTTGTTACCGTTGAAAAAATTGAATACTTGTACTTTAATTTGTTATCGTTGAACATAATTAATAGACCATCAATATAATCGATGCTTTTCATTTTGCGTAGTAGATTCTAGACCAGCTAGATCGACGCTCTATTATTTATAAGGTATATACGGGTCGATATAATGGTCCAAAAATATTAGTATATAGTAAAAAATATGATAATTAAATAAATTATATTGAATTAAGGACCATCGATTGAGTCCACTATAAATCCTAGACTATACGCTTAGTCTATAATATATTGGATGAGTATATAGCCATTACTAGTATATTGTAACAAAGAGAATGATTACTTAATAATAAATTAAATTATTGAAATTTATACAATTCAAAGAGTTCAAACAAGTCATGTGATCATATAAGAGTCCACATAAATTGGGGGTGGTGATCAAAGATGTATGAGGATGAGTAATGGTTGAACAAACAACTTCCTCAGAGTAATGCTTGGCAACGCATAAGTATGTTGTGAGGATTTCATTTGTTCAACTATTACTCTTCCTCATACATCTTTGATCACCACCCCCAATTTAGGTGAACTCTTACATGATCATATGACTTGTTTAAATTTCTTGAATTGTATAAATTCCCACAATTTATTTATTTTTAATTAATTATTTTCTTTTTTAAAATTCTACTAGTTATGGTCTATAAACATGTATCATATTCTATTAGGTATAATATAGAGGTAGGCCTTCGTATAGGCTAGAATATAATAAGTCGATGATTCACCGTATAGATAATAATGCATGTTTATAGACTATTACTAGTATATTGTAAAAAAAAGAAATAAATAATTAATAATAAATTAAATTATTGGAATTTATACAAGTCCAGGAGTTTAAACAAGTCATATGATCATATAAGAGTCTATTTAAATTGGGGGTGGTGATCAAAGATGTATGAGGAAGAGTAGTGGTTGAACAAATGAATTCCTCTGAACATACTTATGCTTTGCCAAACATTACTCTGAGGATGTTGTTTGCTCAACCATTACTCATCTTATACATCTTTGATCACCACCTACGTGGACTCTTATATAATCATATGACTTGTTTAAACTCTTTGAATTTTATAAATTCCAACAATTTAATTTATTATTAATTAATTATTATCTTTTTTTTATAATATACTAGTAATGGCTATATACTCATCCAATATATTATAGACTAAGTATATAGTCTAGGATCTTCAGTGGACTCAATCGATGGTCCTTAATTCAATATAATTTATTTAATTATCACATTTGTTACTATATACTAATATTTTTGAACCATTATATCGATCCGTACACTGAAAACCATCGATTATATTGATTGTCTAGCATTGACAATGATTATTAAAGCAATCAACTATTGCATTCAAAAATCGAGATTTTCCTATGGCTTCCCATGACATGTCCACATCGCAACTTTGATCGCCAACGTACTTGTAGATGTAAAATTTTCTCGAGCATTCATACTTTTTAATCCACAAAATCCAAGCACAACTAGGACATAAACATTTCATGTTAAAGTATTTACTACAACCCTTCAACGTAGCAAAATCAAAGGACTTCCTCACCGACGCTTCATCCAATAACATTTTCAACTCTTTCTTGCTAATGAATGTTTGTTCTTTGTAGAAATTAGTTCCATCGGAGAAGTAATGGTTAAGTTTTGATCCCGATCCATACTCTCCGCACTCTTCTTGAAAATATTCGAGATCTTCCGCATCTGTTGGATGGTCTTCCATATCTATTGGATGATAATCCATATTCATTGAATGAGCATCCAGGCTCTCGTGTTCAACCGAATCGTCGTCGTCGATTGCCGGTTGTGGTGGTGGGGGTGGGGCTGAATTCATTGGTTCTACCGGAGACCTTGCGACGATATTTATCCTTAATATAGGCCTAGAGCCATCGACAACAACATCCAACATGTACATAGCCACCTTCCTATCATTCTTTATGAATGTGAGATGTATTTTTCCCCCTCCATTCATTACATAGTTAATCATCAAGTCGCTTGGATCACAAGCTAATTCCCCACTCTCAATTACGCTTGCAATCATGTCATCGTATGAACCATTGCGACGCAACGCAATGGGCACTGTCACCTTACTAAAAGATTTTCAATTCCAACGTTTGGTAGTCTCCTCCCATACTCCTATATAATCACCATCAGCAATAACAAATTCTACTACTGCCATTATAGACTACACTGGTCGGTCCTAGATTAAGGTCTCGGTCTATACGGGTCGATGACTGGTAAGAAATCTGTACAAAAATGTGAATGAACAAAATCAGGTTCTTATTGATGCTCCCCTAGCTACTGAAATGGAGAAAGAAATTTATAGTGCTTCTAAACTACTGTAATCTATCTAATAACAAGTTATGGAGTGATTTTGAAAACTTCTCAAACTTATAACAATGGTGGAAAAATATTTTTTGAAAATATTTGAAGGGGAGCACCTTAGTATACGATCGCGCGCAGTAACTGTTAGTCCTATTACAACTAAGGCCAACTTCAATTCACCTTTAAAGACCACTGAATATGAGCCTCAGCAATGACTTTCAAGTGACAAAGGGGTGAGCTACTCCAAGCGGAAAGCGATAGTGAATCCCGAACTTGCCCACGCTCATCCAAACCGGCCTAAAAAAGTGATCGAAAAGCGAAGCCTTCACATGGTCAGTGAATGCCCAACTATACCTAACTAAAAAAGAAATGTACGACAGCTGAAAAAAGAGATGCATCTTTCTTTTCAACAAGAGGAATCACAGCTGATTAGAGTGCTACCAAGTTTCAACCCAAATTCCCGGGAGACATGAAAAAACCAAAAGCTCTGCCCTCCCTCTCTATCTATCCAAGGGATGGAAGGGCAGAGGCCTTTGGTGTCCTGCTCCGTCCCCTCCCTTCTGTCCAAGACTCTTGAATCACTCTCGTCTTACATTCCCTCCTCTCTGCCTAGGCGAAAGAGAGTTCCGCCTATGGTCTACTCAAAGGTTGAAGAGACGCTGACTGCCCCCTTCCACTCGGCCTTTCTTCGAAATATAATAGGGTAACAATGGAAGTAATGACCAAGATAATGGTGATTTTTAGTTGTGAGGAGGAAAAAGTCACCCGAAAAACCGCCGGAATAGAAGAAATTAGGTGGAAAGCGGGAGCATTTTTGTGGCTTCTTGGTTAATTTTTTTTTTTAAAAAAAAATTAACAATCAGATTTTTGTTGGATGAAATGAGGGAGGGGACTAAAGTGTAATATTAAAGACTTGTGTGCTAGGTTTGGATGGTTTTTGAAAGTCACATGGATGAAATCATAAATGTGTATATCCACTACATTTTTTAAAACTTGTGTCTAAATGTTACATTTAGTTTTCAAAGTGGCTATTGAGCCAAAACTCCAAACTGTGCCCTTGTGATGCATGGTCCAGGTTGCACTCTTTGCACACCCACATGGAGATGCGTTAGGGACGAGGCCTGCACTATTGGCACAATATTGTGCAAGGAGTAATGATTTTGATATAAAATAAGGGTTATTAATAGGCGCCTTCTCTGCAGGAAATGGGTGCCTAGACATTCACTTTCTTTGTCTTTAATGGTTGTCGATTGACATTGATGATATTATTTGGAGTAGAATTTTTGCCAGGTTGTAACTGTATGTATGAAGCAGGGTTTTGACACATTCAATTGATTATTCTCATTCTTGAGCTTACTACAACAACAAATTCAGTGTAATTTCACAAGTGGAATCTGCGAAGGGTAGTGTGTACGCAGAGCTTGAGCTTGTTTCTTCAAAACAATTATAATATATCCAATGGAAGAAGATGCTTTTTTCTTTGCAACTATCTAAGCTCTTGCTTTGCATTACTATTTCCAACAAATTAAAGATACAATTGTGAACCTTTAATATCAAAATTATCAGCAAAACGCCATTTCCATGCTCTTTATTATTATTTGTATAGGTTGGCACTTCAAACCAGCCTGAGTGAAAAATGTTTCACAATAGAGTTTTCAAAAATAAAATAGCAGTATTACAAAGTTGAAACAATTAGCAAGTGCAAAATTATTTGCCAGAAGAATGAAATGACGACTGACGACATCATTTGTTTCATTTATCAGGGGAGATAAGCATTTGCACTGATCAACTAAAACAATACTATCATATAAGAACAATATATGGCTTCATTACAAAAAAATAACAGTATCCTCTTACTTCAATATCTTCTCCTTCTACTCTCATCTTATATGGCTTCTAACTTTATTTGCTAGTACAATAATAATTCTATCTCCTATTTTCCTAATTTTCTCTTTTAATTCCTCGCTCGAACAAGTGGCGAGCGAGGAATCGGAGAATTAGGAGACATCATATTCAAACTCACAGCATTTTCATCATACTTCCTGTTCGAGGAGTTAAGTCGTAGATTGTTCCTCTTCCATTGCTGCTTGTTCTTCACGACTACGTTTTCGTTAACATTGTTATTAGCATTCACGAACATCCGAATCCTCGTGAGTGCGATCTCCACCGTTTGATCATCGATGTTCGCGAAACAAACGCGAAACCATCCTGCCTCTGGGCAATTAAAAGATGATCCAGGCGAGACGTTGAGCTTCACGTCGCTAATGATCAGTTTCCATAGTGACATCTCAGCATCAAGTGTTGGTTCTTTCAGCATCGGCCGCAAATCCATCCAGCAATAAAGTCCTGCATTACTTTTTAAGCACTTTATTCCGACTTCTTCAAGTCCGCTGGTGAATTTCTTGTACCTTTTTCTTAACCTTTTCGCGCTTTCAATGAGAAATTCTTCGATAAATTCATCGTCAGACAACATGGAAGCTAGCAAATGTTGTGTCTGAGTGGAAACAAGACCGAAGCTAGACATTTTTCTAGCACAATTAACCACATTATCATTGAACGAATACACAATTCCCACTCGAAATCCTGGAAACCCCATATCTTTCGAAAGACTAGACACAATATGTACCAAATCTTTATTAGTACAACGACCCGTTATTTCATCTTCGTTGATAATTTCAGCGATGCTGACGAATCGAGGAGCATCAAACACTGTGGCCGCGTAGATTTCATCGCAAACGAGGTGAATGTTGTGTTGGTTGGTGAAGATCAAGAGGTTTTTCAGTGTGTCCCTGTCTAAAATGGTGCCTAATGGATTAGAAGGATTTGTCAAAATCAAGCCTTTGACTTTGATATTTGTTTGTTGGGCTTTTTCATATGCCTCTTTGACATCTTCTATAGTAATCTTGAAATTGTTGGAGCTCTTGCATGAAATGGGTAGAAGTTGTACACCAGTTCTCCACCTTAGGTCCCTATTGAATCTGCATGTATTCAATTTCCAAGAAATGTTATTATTCATTTTCAAGACAAATGAATTCAATAATTAAATATTACCATTAGGTCACTTAAAATAACAAGCCATACAATGTTTTTGTTGCTTTTGGCGAAGTCATTAACTAAACATTTTCAGGTCAAACTAAAGACAATTTTTAAAAACTTTTATAAGTATTTCTCTAGTTTCTTTTTTGTTGTCTCTTGTTTGTTTTTTGTTACTTGTTCGTCTTAGAATATTAAGAGAGATTTATTGTGTTCTTTGGATTTTATCATTATTACTAAGAGAATAAGTAACTACATAAAGTACTAGTAGTTAGATTTTTAAAAATAAAATAAAACTCTAACAAATAGAGTAGTAGTTTTTAAAGAGAGTGTAAATCAACAGGGACAAGTAAAAAAGAATGAAGAGAGTAGCAATTTGCAATCTACAAAACATGATAAATGACCTATTTAAACAAAATAAAAATAAGTTGATTGTGTAATTTTATATTGTTGTGTGTATATAGGTCGAACAACTAATTTGTCAAGAGAAAAGATTATAAATGCAGCAGCAATCTTGACCAAGTAATCTTGATTCTCCTCGTTGATTTGTTACTTTGGAACTTTTTGACTTTTTGACAAATTGCTATGCATGCCTTTTTCACGACAAATTAACTGGTAGGGAAAGGGGCCGCCATTAGTTCCAAAAGTCCATAAGGCTTGACCATTACGTATAGTCTCTTTAAATATTACTATCTTCGTCCATTTTTATTTGTTCGGTATTAATTTAATAATCTTTTAAAAAATAATAAATAAAATAATAATTTTACTATATAAATATTTAAATTTAAATAATTATAGTTAATAATACCGATAAATTAGGAATTAAATGATAAATTATCTCTTAATTATTCAAACCGAAAAAATAAAAACGAACATCTATTTCTAGTAAAATGAAGAAGTAAAAGTGGACGGAGGGAGTATTATTATCATTATTATTATTATTATTTTACCATTGAATGTAAGGAAAGAAAAAATGAGAGAGAAGATACAAAGTGAGAAACAGAACCCTCACTAACAGGATAAATTTTTAGATAACCAAGTGAATGAACTACTAACATTCTCCCCTCTTTAGTTATTTTACTAGCTAGTAATTTTTATTAAAAAAAGAAAATTCCCCACAATGATCAATTACCATAGGCAAACCAATATTATATACAATAATAGCACGAATCCTAGTGTTATATATCCAACTTCGTCGATCGGCAAGCTGATTCGATTAAAGGGAAATATACTACTCCCTAAAAACTTTAAAAATTCAATATCTAGAATTCACAATCAAAATTAACAAGTTCGACTCTTGAAATTCAAATAATATCATCTAAATTAGGACCGAAAGAGTACTTTCAAGATGGATATTTCTAGGTCATAAATAAAATAAGATACAAAATGGAAACATACAATTATGAAGTTTATATACGCATCTTATATCAATCTGAGTATAACTTCGATATACTGTATGTAATGCCAACTTTTTTTTTTTTTAAAATACTATTGATGTATATAACTTAAATTCAATATCAATATATATATATACACATACCCGGGGTAATAAGGTGAGGGGACTAAAAAAGCATCACCAGGATCAGCCAAACAAAAGATGAGAGTCTCATTAGCTCCAGTGGCTCCACCAGCCATTACTACACGTTTTGGATCAAACTTAGCCTTGTCCCTTCTTGTTTTTTCCATAAATTTTGCAATTCCCTGCACAAACAAAATAAGCTCACTAATTTTTATTTCTTTCCTTTCTCTCAATAACGTCAAAGTATATCAATTTAGACACGTCAAAAATAATCATAAATATGTTTTGACAGTGAAATGGAGGGAGTAAATGTATTTTTGAGCAGTAGAAGTCAAGAACTTTATTTATTCCAAATAAATGTAAACTTATGGTAATAAAAATGCTCATAGACTTTCCTTTTTTTGGTACAAACTCATAGACTTTCACCACTACAAAGGAATGTACTATACTACTATTCATATTCATATTAATCCCTCCGTTTTAATTTGTTTGTCTAGTTTTGATTTAATACGCAGTTTAAGAAAGTAAAGAAAATTCTAAAATCTTATAGTTTTAAATTAAAGATATGTGGAATGCACCAAAATGCCCTTTAATCTTTTGGTTTTAGACATGTCACGTGGAAAGTTGGAATTGAGGAATTGCCAAAAAAGGAAAGATACATTCTTTTTGAAACAAACTAAAAAGGAAAGTTATACAAACAAATTGAAACAAAAGGAGTAGTAAAATATAATGAAGGGAATGAATAGCAAAACTTACAGTTGTGAATTCAGGAAAGCCATGATAATCTTGGAAGTTGGCAATTCTCCTAAAAGATTCAATTCCTTCATTTGTGCAAATGGAAGCATTTGGATTTCTCTTAATCCACTCTTCAATCAAATCAACAGAAAGCTGATTTTCAGCAAGTCCCATTTGAATAACCCCATTGGGGTTATTCACGAGGTGGAAAGGATCGTTATCATATGCTTTCCACCCATCAAAATATGGCGAGTTTTCGCCATGTTGTTCGTTAGTAGCCAACTTAGACAATACTACTCCTGACTTGTTATTTGAATTCCCACTTGTCTCCGAACCCATTATATATATATTACCACTATTTTCTAAGCGTTCCTAGCTGTGTATTTTAATAGGATAGAAATTTGATGTACAAAAGTGATAAGCGTTTGGGAAGAAAAATGAGGAAGTTATGAGGGGTATTTATAGATGAGAGGAATTAATGAAATGTGAAATGTATAGAAAATTAATTAATCTAGTGCGGAATTTTGGTGCCTAATGGATGGAGAATAAATAGAAAGTGTATATTTCGACGTTCAAAAGGTTAGAAACTAGAAAACTCGCACAAGAGTATGATGCTATGAAAGAAATTCCGTCACTTTTAATCAGAGTTTTCAGATTCAAATCAAGAAATTGCCTTACACGAATTCTATCCAACATGAATTTAAATTAGGTGAATCAATAAATTAAATTTTGGATACCAGATGATTATAGTTTTAGAAAAAAATATATTCAGGAAAAAATATATTCAGGAAGCTTGTCAGGATATTCCATTTAGACACTTGAGTTAATTCTTCATCCAATTAAACACATCAATTCCTAATAAAATATTTTGATTAGACTCTTTCGATTCAACTTTTAAAAATCTTTTGCGAGTATTTTCACTCGTCTATTAGATAGTTAACTTAACTACCTAAAATATGTCATTTTCTTTAATTATATACAAGATCAACCACAAGTAGAAAATCCATGGGGTTTTATCGCTTATTGAGACAAATGCATATGATTAAAGAAAATAACATATTTTATGTGCTTATTTAACTGCTTAATAGACGAATGAAAACGCAAAAAAAAATTTCAAAACTAGAACAAAAAAAAATAAAGTCTTCCTTTTTGTATTTCAATTTCTGTTTTATTTCTAGTTATTGGTGCTCTAATTTTTCATGTTTACGAACGTGTATCATGGGCTGCTTGCTCTAGTCTTAATTTGGTTAGGCAAATATCCTTCACTAATGTGGGTCCAACTTTTCCATTATTGCATGCATGCATGACTTTTGCTACCCTTTACTGCCAAAGATATATATACAATAATTTCGTTGTTAATTCTGACATTTTAGCTTATCGTACCTGGGTATAAGTTAAGTTTGAATTTTCTCTTTCAATAGTTAGACGAAGAGCGGATGACATAGTCCTGATTAATTTCTTAGAAATAAAAGAATTTTTTCCAACTAATTTGTACAGATATGAGACCTTAATATTAGAAAAAGAATTAGCAGGTTGGTTTTAATTATTTTTATATCTGTCTATAAGTATTACGAGCATTTAAATTATTAACTTTTTTATTACAATATGCTGCCATCTATAAAATTAGGATGGAGAGTGTACGAGAAATTAAGAAATGTTCTACGCACTATAAAAAGCCACAATTTTCTTTTTTGGGATAAATTCCTTTGAATATTGAGGATGAAGATTCCCAATTAAGAAAGACAAATCCTGTTCCACGACTTGGAAATATAAGGTGGAGAGTTTGAGAGTAAAATTTAAACTTTTGTTTAAATAATACTCTCTTCATCGTTTCAATTTGTTTGTCTGATTTTTTATTCTAATTCGTTAAACAAGAATGTCTCTTTCATTTTTTAAAAACTTTTTGGTTATAACTTTCCACATGACATGTTTAAGACTATAAGATTAATTAAAGGGCATTTTGGTACATTCTACGTATCTTTAATTTAAGTATACTAGATTCAAAGTCTTCTTTACATTCTTAATTCCGTATTAAGTAAAAATTCACTACAAAAAAAATGGTAAATTGTGGAGGTTAATACTGCACTTTGCGGAGGTTTAAAACCTCCGCTATTTGCTTAAAGAAAATAACGGAGGCTTATAACCTTTGCAAATTGCAATTTCAATCTCCCACAATTTACCCTTTTTTGGTAGTAATCAAATAAACAAATTGAAACAGAGGGAATACTTCCTTTGTTTCAATTTATGTGATGTTATTTTCTTATTAGTATTACTCCCTCTGTTCCAATTTATGTGACTCTTTTCCCTTTTAGTCAGTCCCAAAAAGAAATGTCATCTTTATAGTAACAATTCAATTTTAAACTTTTCATTTTACACTTTTAATGAAATGATTTAGAGCGACAAAATTTCACAGGTTTATTTTATACGACGAGTTTTAAAAGTATTTCTATTTCTCTTAAAACTTCATGCTTTAGTCAAATACCTTCACATATATTGTGACAAGAGAATGACATATAGTCATATATCTTTGAAAATAATGTAACTTTAATTTCCTTGTTACATTTAATGAGAAATTTTTATAGGGATATAATATAAATTACATAATATATTTAAACTTATAAATTTTAAAACTCTTTTAATTAAATCATACAATGCTAAAATACCACAATTTTTAAAAATCTTTCTTTTTTAGTTTTTCAAACCTTTGTTGAAATAAAAGTACAATAACACTAACATATTCTTAGAATCTCACAGAAGACAAAGTCTGAAAAGAATGACATGTATGCCGGCGTACTCCTATCTTCTATCTTCTGAGGTAGAAAGGCCGTGGGCTAATAGTTTGATGCCTGTGGACTAGGAATGAATGAGGATAACAAAATGAGAATGTGATTAACACGTCATCCAAATTAAATTACGTAAAAGAATGAAACTAAAAGGGAAGTTGTCGTGTGACTTTCTGTTTGGTATTTGAATTTTATTTCCGAAAAATGAGGATATACCTTTTAACAATTTGTTGCTTGTTATGGAAAAATATGTTGTTTTTCTCCTGTTTTCTGCGATGTTTGGAGTTTGTGCTTTGACTAGTGAGTGCAACGTGGGCATCTCCAAATCCATTGGACGAATCATGAAATCAAGATTTATTGCTATTACTTTGTGGATTCATCTTTATTTATTTATGTTTGATTTGACATATTACTTTAAAAATAATACAAGTTAATAATTTTATTATATTATGAACTATTTAAATGTTGAGAAATGAATGCAATAATAAGGTAAAATAGATACAAAATGATAGATTTATTTTTTGATTTTTCAAAATCAACTAACTATTTTTAGTGTACTGTACAAATAAAAATAAATGGAGTGAGTATAATAATTGCGCTCACCGGCCTAACAATTCTCGTGGAATTAATCACATTTAGTGGATTGTTTTTTGTTAAATTAGCGAGGTGGATGTATGCAACACGAACAGGACATTGCCATAATTATTAATTATACTTTGATTGCATATGTACTAGAAAGTTCTTATTTCAATTAATTTTCTTGCTCTTATTCCTTTTAGCTCGAGTTTGTGGTAATGTGAATTCGTTACTCCGTTAACGGGAAGTACACTCAAAACACATTTACGAATAAAGTATTTTACTTGTTTTTAATATTCAAAGACCATAGAAACTTCCAGAATTTCTTTGAAAAAGAATGATGGCTTGTTTGAGGTCTATCACTATGACCACTACTTCTATTAATTTCTCTAGCTAAGTGATATCCTGATTTTACCTCCTAAATGCCTGACTTAGAGTGATGCCAAATGATCCAATAACTTCTGACCCAGTGCTAGAAATAGGGATAGGAACGATTGCATTAATGTCATCCGTAGAAAACCACTTATGAAGATCTTGAATTTTCCACATGTGGTTACTATGGACTATAAGGTCACTTAAAGCGGCAGAGTTGTGATGCGTGTAAAGTTTGCGGTCTAGAAGTGAAACTATCGATATTATGTTGTTTACATGTCTTAAAGCTTAAATGGTATGAAAAATGTGTCCTATAAATTAGCCTAATATTGAAAAGGCAATGGATTTTGCTAAATGGTGGAATGAGAATTGTGCTAACAATTATAAATATCCTGATCTTATTGAGCTTACCAAATTAAGTGTCTCTATAATGTATCAAATTTGGAAGGCAAGAAACGCTATGTGCTTTAATGAGGATATTTTTGAATCTAATGATATTGTCAACAAGGCCTTGTTTGACTTCCAAGAACATAAAAATAATTTGCTTACCAATTTTTCTTCTACACTTGTACCCGATTGTAATACTGACAAACCTATTATTGTGGCATAAGATGGTGTGTTTTTATGTTTGCAGATGCTAGCTTACAAAAGGAGAAGAATATGTCAAGTATTGGGATGACGACTATGAATAGCTTTGGGAACTTGCTTCAAGCATTTGGTACCCCAATTCAACTTGTTGGGAAGACCATTGTTGCTGAAACACTAGCAATTCGGGTAGCTTTGGAAAATGCAAAAGAAAATGGTTGGTCAAAGGTGCAACTCTTGTCAGACGCAAAAAAATGTGGTTGATATGCTCCTGAAAAAGAGTGTTGTTTCATCGGAGATAGAGACTACACATGTGAAGATATTTGAAAGTTTATGAGATTATTTAAAGATATTCAGATTATACATATTTCTAAATCTTGGAATATGTTAGCGCACAATCTAGCTAAATTTGCTATTCCATTATTCCTTAATAGATAAGGTGGTTTAGTCTTCTTCTTTTCCTAGTTGAATTGTAAATGATGCTACAACATCTTTTAACTTTTTAAGACCGTCTACTCATTCATATATTTTAGTTGATTGTTGAAAAAGAAAAAAAATTGTTACTCCATTTATTTTACTTGTCATGATTATTACAAATAATTTGATCAAAAAGTATTTAATAATTTAACAACTCAAACTAGAATTAATTATTCTTCCACTTTATCCTTAAACTTAAGGGTGAACTCATGATCAACCATTCAAAATGAATATGAAATTTCGGTTTGAATTTTCAATTTTCAAAATGAAGAAATTACAATTTGAATTCAATTCAAATAAGTTTAGATTGACTTAGGTTTGATTTCGAGTTAATCAGTTTGGATATTTCTAAATGTTTTTGACTTTTAAGCATTTAAGATAGGCCTAATAAGAAGGACAATAATTACAAGCAAAGTAGCTTCCTTTTACCACAAATTACTGTTTCAATATTGACTATATGCTTTTCAAATTATTTAACCAAACATATGAACTGTTAACTCTTCAAAAATACTTTCGTTCGAAAAGCACTCGTGACAGAAATAGCTTTTCGAAATAATTGAAAATTTGGCCAAATAAATAAGGAGGTGCAGTTCACTGGACTATGAGATTGTGCCAAGCTGACAAATATTTAAGTACGTACTGGTTGGTAGAAAAAGATTTGCTAACAACACAGAGATATACTGTATGTTTGTTTTTTCGTTTGTCAAAGTAGAACTAATATATAGTGGTGTATTAAATATTGTTCACACAGATAGTCTTGTTCTTCTGAGCATCAAAGTTGTAAGATTGCCCAAAATATTACAACCATCCTAGAGAATCTAGGATATATGGTTCCATAAATATCCAACGTAAAACTAGTTTTTTTCTTTTCATCCGGATATCAGCATTGGATCTCGACTAATTTCGATTCACGTCAGGTAGGACCCATTGGGAGTAACGCTCCGAACTAAGAATTTTTCCATATCCATGATTCGAAACCAACGCCTCTAATTATGGAGGAGCAGTCTCTTCCACTGCACCACATCCTTTGGTGATGGCAGACTGGTACGGTAGTAATAGAACGGTATGAACATTTAATTTTCCGGTTTTGAGCACCTCCTTAGCTTAGAAAGTCGGCCACATTATTTTGCTCTCAGAAGTAGTATTTTTATTCCAAAACTGTTGAAGATTCCATATTGGATAAAAAAATGGATGGATAGTCTACTTATATGATTTTAGGCAATCCTTCCATTTTGAACTAGTTTTTGAGTTGAGTTAGATCCAAAATCTACTTATTTACGAAAACTCCTAGTTTTTTTGGTTGTTACAAACTAAACTCGGGAGATATATGTTAATTCACGAAATAAAACTAGTAGTACTTTTTGCTGCAAATGTAAGATCGAGGACATCGAGGAATTTAGTAGTAGATTTTGTTCTTTGACTTTTGTACTAGCAAAAGTCTGTAAGAATAATGTTTATATGCTTTGAAAATATAGATGGGTTGGTGTGGGTTGATTTCTATCTACATTCATACTGGCTACTTCTCCTTTGAGAGTAGGTCTTTCTTCAACACTTGTTTCCCAATTTTTCTCCTCTACTTTGTGTCGATAAAGGAGGTGGTTTTGTCGAGGGTCAATCAAAAACAACTCCTCCTTACCCCATAAAGATACTGCATACATCGTACCCTTTCCCAGAACTTGAGTTTGATGTTGCTCTTTGGGTCTGTGTTTGTCGTTTTAAAAAATCAAGAAAGTATTGATATTTCTTTTTCAATTTTACCGTTATTATTCTAATAAATGTTCTAGCAAGAAGTAAATAAAATGAGAGTTCAAAGAATAAATAAGGACGAATTTAGTTTAATCAAATAACTCTATATTATTCATGTTTTCTAAAGGGTATCAAAAGATTAAAGTAATATTAACTAGAATTGGAGGGAACATAAGAGTACACCCTTTACTTTCGTCGTACTCGCTCAATGTGTCTCTTTTTTTTGAGTGGCCTGTCCGGTTTACTAGGTTGTTGGCTTACCAAGCAATTTCTCACGGCTCTTGCCACCCGCTTGACGTTTGATGCCTCATTATCCTGATTTTCTCTGCTGAGCCCTCTCATTGCTTGTTATTCATATATAAAAATCATAAAAACTGAGTTATGACCAATAATAAAATTGTTAATTAGAATCTTAATAATTACATATAAAATATATTCTTTTTTCTCGAAGTTATGACTTTGTTACTGAGAACAATGTTGTAATTTTTCCAGGAGATGTACTTGGTAATTAAAACACTAGTAAGATACTAATTACCAGAAGAAAGAGATGGATACAAGATTTTGCAAATATATCTGTCCCAGCGTAGGTACATCATCAAGAAAATTCCACTATAATTAAAGAAAATTAGGAAGTCAATATATTCTTTTTGAACCATAAAGAATTTAAATACGAAAAGTATGTCATGTTTCTAAGGAACATAACATAGAAAAATGGACGCACTTTAAAACAAACACATCTATATATAATTCAACATTATATTCCACAGAAAGACATGTCTAATATACAGTTGTTAATTATAATTCTTAATCAACTGGAATCACTGTATTTCTAATTTCTACATATTTTTCTTTCATTACATTTTTGATCCATTTATATTGTTTTCGTTAAAAAATTACTATCTCGTTTTTTACTCTTGTCATTAACCGGGTTCTAATATGAAATAGATAGATACCACATTTTAAATTCTCAATACATAGAAAAGGTCCAAAATTGATCTTCAGCAACTTTTGACTGTAATTTAATTAATTAATTACTTTAGGATTAGTGGTCAACGGGAAAACGAAATTCTTTTATAGAGAAGATTTTGAAGAAGAGCAAAGCTATTCGAATTTGAATAGGTAATTAGAGGAAAATTAATCTTTTTCTATTTCATAAGATAGGGATCTTGACTCTTTTAAAGGGTGAGGGAATGCTGACAGGACATCTCATCTTAAGAAAAATTGGGCCATTTTGTTGGAACAATGAACATCATTGTGAAATAACACTATAATTACTCAAGTAGTAGAAAAGTTGCAAGTATTTGCAGAGGCAAAATCAAAATCTGAAGTTGATTTGAAATTTTAATTCTTTAAGTTATCAAGTTTTAAATTAATAATATAAACGTATTTAATAAATTTTTTAAGATAAATTTAATATTTAGATCAAGATTATTGAATATGGTAGAACTTGTAATCCATACTCTTTAACTCCGCGCTATGCATACGTGTGGTGGACAACAAATCTTATGGACAAAAAGGAAATAGATTTATTGGAAGAGAACCGGACATGGTGGGGTCTAAGTGAATCCCGTTGTCGGAGGCTGATTTCTTAATGTCATAGTCAACAGCCACCCCACTCTTTCTAACATCTTAAACATGGATTTTGCTTTGACATTTAACATATATATGCAGTTATGTTAGAGTGATAAATATTTATTTATTATTAATTAAAGGCCTCATATTTGAGTTTTTCTCAGTACGGAGTTACCTTTGTTAGGGAGCACTTTACCCTTCAATATAGAACTTTTCGACGCAAATTCAGATTTACTCTACTCAGACTCTAATGTGAATATCGGACATTAGATAAAAAAGAATATATTCATAAAAGGTAAAAGATTATTGTATTAGAAAAACAAAAAAAGAAACAGTTTGAACATGACCAAACCCTACGCAAAAAACTTACTTTTTTTCATTTTTTCCCAAGTGAGTATGAAAGAAAAAAAGTGATTTGTGGACCAGTGATTAGTGAACCAAAATACTTTGAAAGAAAGAAGAGGAGAGAGCTCTCTATGAATTGGATTCATCATACTCGTACCATGAAATTTTTCTTATTCATTCTTTAAATATTGCTTGCTAATTAAATAGATATCTTTTAAGACAAATTCATACATCCCTTATGATATGAAGGGTGAATCAAAGAAAAGGATTGATAAGCTGTCGAAAACAGGTGCATAGTAAGGGTGTGTTCGGTAGGAAGAAAAATATATTTTTTGAAAAATATTTTCAAAGAAAATAAGTGGGTTTTTACTTAATTTCTGTATTCAATATGTTAGTAAAAAATGTTATATCCTAATTAAAAGTATTTAAATATAATCTAGACAAATACTATTATATGAATGTGGTTGTGGATGGTTAAGGGAGAAGATTTGGAAAAAGAGACACTTGTCAAACTTAATTGAGAAAAGAGACACCACTTTTAATTTTAATTTATTTTTTAGGGTTTGGAATGAAAGGTGTTCTCTTCACCTCTTCGTCTTTCCCGCTTTATATTCTCCAAGACTCCATTTTCAATTTTTGTCTTCTCCAAAGCTTGAAGGTCGTTCATTTTCCAACTCAGGTAAGTTCTCTCCATCTTTCAAGTAATTTGTACTTCATATTGATGGGGGGTTTTGCTTTTTGACATTTTTAGTTTTTCGACGATTGAGTTGAATTTATACAAAAAAAATTGGGATTTTTTGAAAAATGGGGCTTGATTTTACTGAAAATCTTTGTTTTTAAGTTGAAATTTGTTTGATTCTTGATGGATTTTTGTTCGGTTTTGATTATCGTTGTCGATTGCATGTTTGATTTTTTTTAATTTTCATCGATATTTGTGCCTAGAAATTTGGGAGGGGGGGGGGGGTTCAACTTTTCTTCAATGTAATGGTATTTTAGATACCTATTCTTATGGTTTGATTCATATGTTGTTCTTGTTCTGTTAATAGACCATTTGGTTGATTAGGTATTTATTTAATTTTTGAGTTTGATTTTCAATTGTTCTTGACTGTAATGGTGTTTTAGATAGATTTTTTTTCTTGTTTGATTCTACATTCATCTGTTTGTGTTGTTGTTCTGCTAATAGACTGTTAGGACGATTAGATATGCTTTTGATATGACAGTCGATTGTTCAATTATTTTTTGTACGTAGACCATAAAAATGGCTAGAGGTATGGGTGCGAAGATTAGCACTAGTAATAAATGCAAAGCTGAAAGGGCTTCGAAAATAAAAAATGGATAGTCAATGAGTCGAAGAATACGAATTGTAGTGATCAAAAAATTGAGTGTAGAATAGACAAAGAAGATGAGGAAGCATTGATCTTGCCCCACTGTGCAAGGTTTATTTTCGACGAGAGGTACGACCTCGCCACAGTCATGGATGATGTTGGATTCTTTGCGGCTAAGATATCTGTTAGGTCTCAATTGAAGTTGTTTTATGATTTTAAACAAGTCGTAGTTGATCAACGTCTCAAGTCAAGATTCAAAGAATCCTGTTTTGGCTGCTTATGGGACTTGCCAGAACATTTGAAGTTCAATGGACAGCTTGTCCACTATACATTTCTACGTCGAGTTCAGGAGGACAACATGTTGCATGAAATGTGGTTCTACATCAACGACAGGCCGACATGTTTTGGCTTGAAGGAGTTTGCACTAATCACGGAGTTAAATTATGGGCAATATCCCTGTGATTCAAAATATCTCAAAGTCATGGAGGAAGGTGAAGTTTTTTTCAAAATGGTTGCGAGAAAAAAGAGTGTTTCTGAAAAGAGATTGTTGAAGATTGTTGAAGATTGTTTAAGGCAGAAGGTTGGACAAGAAGGACAAGTTCAAATGCTGCTTGATTTGGTTCGTGCACTGCATATTTCTTGCATGAGATGGGTCAAAATCCGTCGACGTAGACATGCTGAAGATGGTGGATAACCTGAGCTTCTTTGATAGATACCTTTTGGGTAAGGAGTCATTCATATTGACTCTAGACTATCTGAAGAAACGGATAGACTTCACCAAGAAGAAGAAAACATATGTGAAGAAGAGAGCTTCATCGTGCGCACTCTATGGATTATCCTGGGCATTCCTAGTATTGATTATCAACCATTAAATTAGTTTATTCTATACTGGTATTCATTTATGATATATATTACAGACTGACTGATTTATTTATTTTTCTTTTTGATCATAGATTTGAATATACGAAGCGGTTCCCGAGCTCAGCAGGCAAAATGGAAAATCAAGAGAAGACCCGCGACCCATTTCCCGGTTGCTCAGATGGCACACCTCTAAAGGTGATAAACTGATCGAAGGTGATCCATACGTGAACGAATGAAGCACAAAGATATGAAATTATTTATTTTTTACTATGTAATAACAAAAATGAGTTTCTTAATAATTACATTTGCCTATTTATCTCTAGAGAGTGCATCCGTACCTCATCCCAACGATACGTGAAATGAAGCAGCAATACATGATGAAATTTGAAGCATTCACGAACCAGGTGAATGACCCATTCATCGATGGCTTGAAGGCCCATTTGTAGGGTGTGACTGTGATCACCTTATCGATAGATGAAGAGGATGAGTACGATGACCAGGATTAGGGTGGAAATTTTGTGTCAAGACATGTCACTCACTGTGCGGGGACAAGCAGATGGAGAGTAGCGAAGAAGATACCGATGGCCAAAAATTTGAAAGAGCACGTGTGTAGACTGGAGGAAGCAATGAAGGATATGGTTGACTTCGTCAAAGAAGAGATATTAAGGAGAGCAGAAAAGGAGAAGAAGAAAAAGAAGAAAGAAAAAGGAGAACAAGGTAATATCTTCTCTGTTTATTATAGAAGTTTTATATTTTATATAATCATTGTTTGTTATAATAGAATCTATGCCATGCTTCATTGACAGATACCATAATTTATTATAGATGTTAAACACTTGAAAATGCAGGTGTACAACTCTTTAGAGAGTATTCAACAATGAGGGTTGTTCGAGATGATGACGATATTAAAGAAGTGCTCTTTGAGGCAGCAACTCGAAAACATGCCTTCGTCAATGCTGATGAGTTGATGATCCTCGATGAACCAGCTGATGAAGAGAAACATCGGGCAATAGAGGAAGAAGAAAAAATAAAAAGATAAGGAAGTTGTTTCTGAAGAAGAAAACATAGAAGAAGAAGGAGTGAAAGCAGGTGAGGAAGAACAAAAAAATGTTGCAGAGGAATTGAAAGAAAAGACAGCATCAGAAAAAGAAAATAAAAAGAAAAAGATAGAGTAAAAGCAGGAGGGAAAGAAGAAAAAATTATTGTGGAGGAAGTAAAAGAAGCTATAGCATCATAGGAAGGAGATAAAGAAGAAAAAGGAAAGAAGGCACCAGCAGAAGAAGAAGGAATGAAGGCACCAATAAAAGAGGAAGATGAGAAAGAATAGAAAGATAAGAAAGAAGAAGAAAAAAAAGGCACCAGAAGTTGAAGATGAAGAAGAAGGGGATACAGATAAAGTTGTCAAGGATATTGTTGATGACATCAACAATAATCAAATAAGAGACAAGACAATTGAGAAAATAAAAAATAATTTATAATTTTGTTTCGGGTGTGATGTGTT
This sequence comes from Capsicum rhomboideum, assembly GCA_031232105.1. Classification (NCBI taxonomy): domain Eukaryota; kingdom Viridiplantae; phylum Streptophyta; class Magnoliopsida; order Solanales; family Solanaceae; genus Capsicum; species Capsicum rhomboideum. The sequence goes on along the minus strand of CP124714.1, from coordinate 147,067,871 downwards.
TATTGTTTGTCCTTTCAGACAATAATTTTTTTTATTTGGTGTCCTGTTTATGAGGTTTGGGTTGAGATGATGAAATTTTTATTAGAAAATGGTGGAGACTAATAATTTAAGTTTTTTTTAGCTTTGAATGGGTAAAGATGAACAGTTTTTCTTATGAAACTGCTTTATGATAATGTGATACTTTTTAGTATATTTATTACAAATGTTTTAAAATTTATATAATCAATGTCAATATTTATAGATGGTTGACATCATTGATTAAGAACTCTGAATAAAAGGTAAAGCATATACAATATAAGTCTAGAGTAGTCGATTAATAAAAGGTAAAGCATACACAATAAAAAGTAAAACATACATAATACATTCAATCCCACTATACCCCTATTACACGTTTTCAAAAATTCAATACTAATAGTAAATCATACAGCATAATTTTTAGGCCGTTCTCTTTATCTTCAGCCACAATCAACCTCCGTTTAAGTTGATCCCTCTCTACTTCGACGTCTTTCAACAATCCTTTTAAGTGATCTATCTTGTGTTTTGATTTTCTATATAATGTCATAAGCAGATCCTTATTTTCTTCATATTCTCTGAGCCTTTGCAATAGTTCAAACTTTGCAGTATTTTGAAATTTTGATTTCTCGAATTCGGAAGGAATCCACTTAAAATAAGAGCATCCATCATTATCCTAAAATAACGACGACAAATTAGAGAATTTTATTACTTAATGCACATAAATAATGTATAATTTTTGATAAAAAAAATACAGCTTTTCAATTGCACAGTTATAGAATTTTTGACTTGAATTCTTGTCTGTTCGCGTCGTCTTCAAAATAGAGGAATTACCACAGTGACAAATATAAATATTTTTGGATGTTTGAGATGACTGAGACATTATTTTTGTTGAAACAAAATGAGAAATGGATGAATAAAAAAACATGGAGGGGTTCAAAGAGGTCCTATTCATTTATATAGTAGGGCTGGAAAAAATGTGACCATTGGAGACTTGTACTTTTTGACCGTTGGGGAATGAGCGTAGACCATACAAATGATTTATCATTTATGTGATTTAGTTTTTTTGCGTTGCTTGAATGATGTTAATTTATTTTATTTTATTTATCCCCTTTTAGTCCTATTTTAGTGATTTAGGACAATTGCATTCCTTAAATATCACTTGATCATGTTCAAAAGTGATATGTAGTCACAATTGATGTAGCTAAATAGCTCTATAATATTTAGATGGTGTTAATTGGCCTGCTTTAATTTTATTTAATTTAAATTCTCCCTTTTTAGTCATAATTTTAACTTGTTCATATATTCAATCAGTCGATCGTAGCATATATTCAATCAGTCGATCGTAGACCCTTGCATTTGTTAATTATCAATATACAAAAATATTTGTAATGTATTATATGATTTATTATATCAACAATGGCATCGGTATATGATATATCCTTCTTATAGTCTAGTATTTATTGAATGTTCCGACCTTTGTCAATTTTAGTCAAATATTTAATTATTCCGCCCCTTTTGGGGCGTATGGTGTGTTGGTCTAAAATGCTTCTTTAGGATTTATGGAATACCATAGAAGTGGTTTAGCATCGATCATGTTATATAAAATTTGAAGAGGAAATTTAACAGAAATGGAATGAAATATAATACTTGAACAGAAAGTGAACACAATACTTGAACAGAAATGGAAGATTTTATATTAAACTTAAAAGTTCATTGCTATTACATACATCTAATAGGGAAAAAATCCAGCAAAAAGTATAAAAAAAAAAAAAGCTTTCATTTACAAAATCAAGCCACCATGAAAGCTTCCGCAATGAACACTAAGCAACAACAATAAAAAAAAAATTAGACTACACTACACTACAGGGATGTTGGGGAGAGGGGGAAGGGGGTGATGAGGTCATTGGGGTCCAGTCGGAGCCTCTCCGCTATGGATCAGAGAAAGCGGGCCATTCACCGGAGCTCTATCTCCAGGCGGTGTTGATCAGTGACGAGGTCCTAGAAGATGAAATCCAGATCACTCCTCATCCTGTGCAGATATTGGTGGCATGTGGTTTGCATTCTCCATATAGATAAGAGATTATAAACCCTTCTTGTCATTATTGTAGTTTTTTGTGCTTCTTGAGGAAGATGAAGTGAGTGTAAAATAGACCTCTAGGTTTCTTAAATAGACCAGCAGAGAAATGGGGGAACCAATCATTGCTCGACACGTGTAGTGCGTAGGTAGAGGAGGAGGCGTGTGGAAACAAAAAGGCGCGTCAATCGAGTCTTTTTAAATGGGCACTTGTTCCTATGTGTCATTATTACATTGTATTATTCAGTGTATTTAGAGTAGGGTTTCTTGAATAGACCACGACAAAGGTCTATTTTAGATTATGTGTTTAGGGGTTCGTATATATACCAAGCATATAGTTGATTATATATTTAAGTCATCGAGGGAATATAGTGTTTAATAGATGACCTGAAGATTATATAACAAAAAAATGACGGTCGATAATAAACAACAAGAAAAGTCGATTAAAACTGCACTTTTATTACATTTAAAAACAGAACAGTGACAGTGGCATTACACCTTGTCTAGTGACTTTGACAAAACAAAAAGAACAATACAAATCCTATCTTCTTACATTAAGGCTACATGTTGTTCTCTTATAGTCTGCCCTTTTGCATAAGGAGCACTTGTTCCTCCTTTTGGGCCTGAAAAACTCCGAAATGCTCTTAACGTGTTTCACCTCCTCATCCCTAGTTTAAGGTCAAAATCGGGTGGAAGTACCTGCATTGCTAGTTAATCTCACACCACATTCCATTCCGACTCTAGAAGGACCACACAAATAGGTTCTAAGTATACAAGGAGGTATGATGCTTTCAAATAGATATGCAAAGAGTAGACATACATGCTATTACCATAATCTTCCCCATGCTTCAATCGCAAGGCTGCCATTGCATGAGTGCTTGGTAATTTCAAGTCGTACTTCCTACAAGAACATGGCCTTTTTGATAAATTGGCTTTGAAGGAAGGACCACAACCAATTACGATGAATTTGTTGGTGCTTTCGTTTATGTTGTTCACATACAAGGTGTTGCCCTCAGTCATGGTTTTCCTTAGGATCTTTTCGACTTTGGTAATGAATGTATTTGTTGAATTGTTCACCTCTGCATACCTCTTCGTGAATAGTTCACCAAACCTATGAGCAATTGAATTGATGATGGCAGCCACTAGGTACTCTCTTTCATTGACCAATATTGCATTAAGCGACTCGACGATGTTTGTTGTCATGACATTGAATCTATTTCCTGGAAAGTGTGTCGCACTCCACTTTTCAAATCCAGTGTCATGCTCGAGGTAAGCTGCTGCGTTGGGGCATTTTTCTTTAAGCAAGTTGAAGTAATCATTAAACGTATCCAAGGTGTAGGCCTAGGCCACATGGTAGTACACATAGAGATAATCTAAATAATGGTGATTTTTTTAGATATTTTCACCGAGATTCCTCATACACACTCCATAATGTGTATTCGAATAATGCTTTACAAGGCTGTTGGCTATGATTACTTGTTTGTTGACATAACGCATAATTATGGTTCGTCGACGACAATGGACTTAAGCTTCTCGGGGAAGAAGAACCACGACGTATCATTCTCCTTGTCCACCATACAATACGCTATGGGATAGATATGATTCTGCGTATCTTATGTAAAAGCGGAAAACAACACACCCTAGTACTTGTCAAACAAATGTGTGCCATCAACTGCAACGACCTTTCTCATGTGTGCATATCCCCAAATGGAATCCCCAAAAGCCTTAAAGTAGTACATAAACTTGCCCTAATCCTCATCGATCATGAGGAAATTTATAGACCCGGGATTGAGGCCATTAAAAACGAAAAAAAAGCAAGCAAAACTGCATACCCATGCTCGGGTATCCCTCGAACTATGTTCTTTGTAATGAAACCTCCCATACAGCACTTCCAATAGCCCGGTCTACAATGTAGCTCCCTAAAGACGATCCTCTCGATCTCTTTCGGGCTTGGACCTTTGTTGTCAATGAAAAAGTTCAAACAAAGTGAGGTGATGACATCGACAGTGACATTCTTGTGGTTGTCCGTGTGTAATGACCCAAACCATCATTATATGTGAAAATGCCCCAAAAATAATTTATAATAAAGAATAGGCTTGAAATGGATCGGGAAAAATTTAAATCGGGGAGAAAATCGGGGCCTAAGGCAATTTGGGACAAGAGGCTGCGCCGTACTATTGGTAGCCACTGCAATGGAAAATTAACCACTGCAGCGGTAAAAGATCCGCTGCAACAGTAGAAAATAGTGTACCAACCGAGGAAAATTTAAAAACCCTCAATTTTTTTATTTTCCTAGGTCGCCCCCTTCCTCCAAAAATACTCTGAAAAATCCTAACTGAAGCTCATTCCCCGATCCCTACATCAAATGAGTCTGTTCTACGCTCTTAAGGGTCGAAAAAAGACCTGGTTGCTTTCTTTCTTGGGAAAGACCAGATCTACGACTCCCCAACCATGAGGTTTCAAAAGCCAAGGTTCATGAGAGCAGTTTCAAGGCACACTCTGAGGGAACCTTACATGGGATTATGTCTTCTAACATACGCGGGGTAACTCACTTCTCTCTGTAGTTGTATGTTTTGTCTAAGAGGTAAGTTAAGGTTTAATTAAATTATATCTACTAGAATTGGGATAGATGCATTTAATATTAATAGTAATGTCGGCAGTATCATGCATTAGGCCTTTGGGCATGGAGTTGGTGGATGGACATGTTAAAATTCGGATTGGCTGGAATATATTGATTTATTATATCTCGTGTTAATGTTGGTTGGAATAAGTGATGGTTAGGATATGGGGTGGAAGTACGTAGCTTATTGTTAACTGGAGTCGAGTACGGTGGGAGTTAAATGATATACTATGAAATGGTAAAATAGAAAGTTTAAGGCGACCCGACTAGTGCACTAACGTAAATGATTGATGCTTTCCAGAGTTTAGAAGATGAGATAGTGAGTAAAAAGGTATTATTAGAAGATGAGATAGTGAGTAAAAAGGTATTATTTAGAAGACAAGATAGTGAGTAAAAAGGTATTGTTAGAAGATCAGCTAGTGAGTAAAAAGTTATTGTTACAAGACGAGATAATGAGTAAAAAAATATTGAGGTTAACTACGTTGCAGTGTTGGCAGTGCTTGTCGTGTTGTCGCAATTCGCATTTGCCATAGTTAAAAGGCAATGTGAAAACTCGAGGTTAGCGTACGGTCAGAGGGAAAACGGGTAATAATGTGAACTCGGGTGATGACATCCCCGTTGGGGTACTTGATAAGTCATGATTGTGATATTTATGTGAGGCTTAAGGTCACCAAATAAATGAATTAAACGATAGACGTAATGGTAGACTGGATTGAACCGCGATGCATTTTGTGCTGACACTTGTGATTATATTTTACATTAAATATGATTGTTGATTTTTTACACACATCCATATGCATTGTGATGAGGTTTTGAGATGATGGATCGGGTACCACGCCGGTACAATATGGTATGTTATGATATTGGATCGGGTGCCACATCGGTACAATATGATATTGGGTCGGGTACCAGGCTGGTACAATATGGTATTGGATTGGGTACCACGCCGGTACATTATAATGAGGAGGGATAAGGAGAGATGGTACGCACATCTTGCATGCATTTATTCATTCATATGTTTGGACGTGATTGTAATTGATATATACATATATATGTATATATATATATATATATATATATATATATACATACATATTATGTGTGTGTGTATGTGTGTGTGCGCTCCTACGTGTTGTTCTGTTGTGGTGAATTATGGAAAATGGTTGAGAAAGTAAATGGGATCCCTTGTGCAGACCGGGTTAGAGGTGAGATTCTATGGTAATGCTGAGTGATTGCGAGTACCGAGAGGACTTGATTGATTATAGCTTAAGGAATCGCAAGTACTGTGAAAATGGGTCAGTGTGAGAGAAAAGGGGTATCGGTTGGAGTGGGTAGTCAAAGGACAAAGATATACAAAATATAAATCAATGGACAAAGATATACGAAATATAGTCAAAGGACAAAGGTATACAAAATATAGTCAAAGGACAAAGATATACGAAATATTGTCAAAGGACAAATATATATGAAATATAAATCAAAGGCCAAAGACATACGAAAATGTTAAATAACCGATAGATCACAGAGATGCTAAGTGTAGGTCACATAGATGATAAAGATGGGTTAATAAGAGTTGATAAATTGGGAGATCGAATCAAAACTTTACTTGATATTGCAATTTTTTCGTATTTATTATTGATGTTATTTGTTTCTAACTCTGGTTAGGCGATGACACTTACTAGTACATGTGGTTGTACTGATACTATACTTACTATACCTCCAATTGGGGATATAGTCATGGTGCAGGTTAGTTGGAGTTTCTATAGCAGCGATGTCGATCATTCAGCAGTAACTCCTACCATTTCTATCCTGCATGGATATTGCATCATGGATGTCCCCACTTCTTATTTAGTGCTCTTATACCAGTTTAGACTAGGTTTTGGGGAGTCACTTATAGTTATTTTCCACATTTACTTTTCATATTCGATGTATTAAAATAAGTTTTGGGAAGAGTTAAGTGATCAATAGTATTTCAACTTGATTAGGAATTAGGTTGGTCGATATAAAATTAACTAAGTGTTTATCATTTAACTTCCATATTTTGTTGAATCATGGGATTATCAGGGTTCTTCTATTTGGAGTAGGTGTAGGTAGGTACCCGGCACGACTCGATGGGTTGATTCGTGACACAGTGACATGTTCAATGCCATAAATATGCTCACCAATGTACTTGAAGATCTAAAACCTACCCGATGCTCCATTCACAATTGATCTCACCATCTACCGACAAGTAGGATCTACACACCTCACCTTGTATTATTTCATATAAGTCTTGTCCGTAGTGTAATCGAAAGACTTCTTTAATGAGGCCTTTTTCAAGAACATCTTCAATGTTTTCTTGTCATCGAATGTTTATCCAACACAAATATCGGTTATATCAGAGAAAGAATCACTTGCTTGTGATCCCGACTGCCCCTCGGCACCTTCATTGCACTCTTCTTCTACAAATTCTTCAGAATCTTCCATGTCCATATCCGTTGTATGATCACCCATGCACTCGTATCCCATTAAGTTATCAGCCACTACCGAGGGTAGGACTGGGGGTGGAGGTGGAGGGAGGGGTGGGGCTGATGTGGAAGCTTATTCCCGGGACCTTTCAACAACTTTAATCCTAAAAATAGGCCTAGAATGATCGAAGTCAACACAAAGCTTGTAGAATTCCACATGCCTATCATTCTTTATGAACGTTGGATGGATTTTCCTCCTCCCGTTCATCAAGTAACTAATGACCACGTCGCTTAGATAGCAACTTAAATCCCCGCTCTCCATTATGCTTTTAACCATGTCGTTGTATGAACCATTGCGACGAAGGGCAATGGACATTGTCTCCTTAGACACAAATTTTGTATTCCAACATTTAGGATTCTCCTTCTATTCACCCAAAAATTCACCACCAACAGCTACGTATTCCACATTAGACATGATATACCTAGATGATAATATCGAATAGATTGAAGTAGTGGTCGATACGCTTAGACTTACTAGACTGCAGCCGTCGTTTTCTCACCAGATCTTCATACCGTACTTGATCAAAACCAGCTTGATCGCTTTTTTGATGACCACCAGAATAATGCAACGGATTATGGCTTTGGAAGAAGCTAAGGAGTGTTGGAATGCAGCTAATGAAGCTAGAATCTCTTCCGTAAAAGTGAGAGTGATTTTGAAGCTTTTTGACTAACAATGGAGGGATAAAAATAGTGGGGAGGTGGCTGAAAATGGCTGAAAATAGTGTGGGTTGTGCGAGTTTTCAATGGAAGCCGAAAAAATCGATGGAAAATCATAGGAAAACGAGCTGAAAATCACCGAAATATCATGAAATAGGAGGAAAAATTAGCTTATTTGGGAAGATTTGTGATATATTTTTTTTTATTAAATTTAATATCTAATATTTATATTTTTGGACAGAGACTAAAGTGTATTTTCTAAAACTTAGGGGCTGAAGTGGGCATGGGACTAAAGTGCATATATTTAAACTTGTGTGCTAGGATTGTCACTTTTTTTGTGGGCCATTAAAAGTGTCTCTTTTTCCAATTATTTCAGACTTGTGTCTCTTTTTCAAATTTAGTTTTAAAAGTGTCTTAAATTTCAACTCTCCCTGGTTAGGGTGTGGGAAGGTAGGGATAGAGGATAGTAGGGTGAGGATGAAAACGAGGTAGAGGGTGGTGTTCGAGGATATAACCAATGTGGAATGTCACTTGTGGAACTTGTGTTTTTTCTACTTCCACTAGAGAAGTTATTTTCCTCATTTCTTAAGGGACTTATTTTCCTAACGAAATTATCTTTAAAAATTTTGACTAACCAAACATGAAAAAATTAAAAAAATATTATCCTCCATACTGAACAGAACTTAAACATTATAGCTCATTTACTTGTGTGACTACATGTATTGTAGTTTACTCATTGTCGTGTTACATGTCTTGTAGTTCACTTTTATGTGACTATATGTCTTATGGTTCAATTGCTCATGTGCTACATGTCTTCATAATTCACTTGCTCATGTGTCACATGTCCCTATAACTCACTTGTCCATATGTCATGCGCCACTTTTGTCTCATCTGCTCATATGTTAAAAACTCTCTTGTGGCTCACCTGCTCACATGATATATGCCCCTTTATGCTTACTTGATTATGTGTTAAATACGTTAGGATAAAGTCCAACCACATCATGGTAAAATCTACTCCTTAAATGAGATTTATTTGTGTGTGCATTGATCATTTTATATCTATCCAAGTGGCTATATAATATGTATTTACATAATTATCATCTAGGAAAAGACTCTATGTTTGATGTAAGCTTAACCATCCATAAGATATTATAATAGAAAGGTCCATGCTCTGTTCACAGTTTCCAAGTGCTTCTAGCATGTTATGTTTCATGTGTCTTACATGAGTTTTAGTACTTATGTTGTATTAAGTTTGACTTACGTACGAGTACAGTTTATATATACTTATATTTTTTTTTGTATTGGAGGCGCAACACTCACACTGTAGATGCAAACATTTAGGGTGGCAGGTAATTGCTTGGCAGACATCTCTTTTAGTCTTTCAGCTATAGTGAGTGAGCAACAATTTCATTAGGGGGTATTTTTCATATGATTTACATAAAGGTTTGTCAAAGCCTTGTCTTAACACTTTCACTGTACATAAAAGGGTCTACCTTCTTAGAGATGGGTTCTTTAATTTGTATGATTGGGAACAAGTTATTCACTTGCTTCCTCAGTTCAGATCTCACTTGTTTAGAGATCAATTGTACCAATAGAGTATTTTATCTGCATCCATATCATCAGAACACATAGATGGAATAGGTTATATAACCTATTCCATAACATTATCACCAGTTTGAGCCTTACTTTGCTCCCCTACTTCAGTAGGTGTGGTCTCAGTAGTCCTTCTCCCTCATCAAAATCCACCACGTTAACTACCTTATTTAGCCTAGTAGGTGAACTTTATTCAACTGTGGGTCATCCATTTCCCCCTTCACTAGACTGGCCACTCACCACTACCTATTTTATAGGCTCTGCATTATCCATGCCTTCCTTCTTACTACTTGCCTCATAGACTCCCTTCTCACACACAAGTGCATCCTCAAATACTCCCTCTATTTTTCTTGTTTACAGACTTTATCAGTCCTATTATCATCACTAACTACCTTAGTCTTTTAACTCCTTTCCCCTAGATAACTAACAATATGATCAGTACCTTATTCATCCACGACTACCATCTTGGAACTTTAACTAAGGCAACCATCTCAGTTGGTTGGAAATACATGGACCCAATAACCTCCAGAGCAGGATTAGAAACCAACATCGTAGAGCTTTCCCATGAATATTATAAATCCCTCTAGTCATGTCAAGGCTCTTAAATTATTTGGACTCTTCAGGCTCACCAAAGCTGGATGATTCATCTATGTGTCTAGATCAAGCCTTGACCCTTCAAATTAGAGCAATCACACAGAGAACTATAGGGGTGTCAGGGTTTGAGAATGAAAAATCACTATTTTGGGCTGTGTTAGGGTTTGAGATGGATGATTTGTGGGGTTTATGGTGTTTGCTATGGTTTTAGGGATTGAGGTTTTGACTTCCATTACGGTTCATAGCTGGGATGATAGAGAATAGTGAGAGAGTTTAGCAAAGAGAGAAATAAGTTAAAGTGAGATTGAGAAAGAGGGTGAGTTTGAATTTAAGTTGGTCAGAGATAGATATGTGGATAAAAATTAGGGGAGGAGTTTGATTCTAAGTATTCTTATGAGAAAGAGACTTGATGAAATAGTTCTTTCATTTGCAAGAGAAAATATGATTGCTTTGGACTCTTGACTGTTTTGGCGGTTACTTTTGAATTGAAGACTCATTAATGGTATTGGACTATCATGGACAGGACTTGATTTAAGAACTAGAATATCTGATAAGGGCGGCTCTCTTCACACTTGTGGGCTATCAGTCAAGCCCCTGTGAAGAGAAGACTGGTATATTTTCTTAATGCTTGATTATCAATAGTTAATTTCTTTAATTAACTATTTATTAATATTCTATTCTTTTGTTTGCAAGAAAAGGAATTGGGTAAGCTAGTAACTCCGGAAAAGTTATTCAAGGTCATTTACACAAAGAAAAAGATAAATTACATTGATATAAATAAATGGATTGAGCCAGGGGTTAGACGCACATACGTAAGTATTCTATTTACGGTATGAATTCTATTTATATTTATTTGTCTTAACGTTAAATTCTTAATGAATGTATAATCTCTAATGATTTTTATCTTTTAAATATAGGTTCAATATTTACAATCGATTGAGGAGTATCATTGTACTCAACCAACTGAAAGTCAGAGTCCAACGCTTACCCAAGAGAAAGTAGAGCGGTTTGAAACAAGAGTGTAGGTGGCCTCATAATACGTTTAGTATACGTCTCTTTAACAAGGCCTATCAAAATAAGTGGTATAGATTGGAAGAATCTTCCTCGGGGACCGATGTACAGGATTGATTAATCGTGTTTGCAATGAAGGAAAAGATAGCCATGCTCTCAAGCCAGCTTGTAGGGACATTCGAGAGGGAGAGGGAGGGAGACAAGTAGCTTGCAAGGATAGCTTAGAGGCATATGCAGAAGGACCATCGATTTGTTAGGCTTCAATCCTAGATAGATGCATTACTTACTTCGAAAAGATTCCTCATGTTCCCATAATATTTATCATCATATCCAACCACATTCTCAACCTTTCACAAAATCTGGGTTTGCCACCGAAATTACTCGAGGCTTGAGGGATAAGGACGATGGAGAGGACGAGGATGATGATGAGGATGAGGATGAGGGTGAGGAATAGTGGCCTGCAAACTACTCTTTGTTGTATATATTTGAGACACATATTTTGTATGAATTATTTTAGATTTTTGAGATGTTTTAATCGTAGTTTTATTTATATTTAAATGATTTTGAGCTTAAATTGAAGTAATGTAATGTATATGCAATCTGATGTCAAGTTGACAACTTTTTAAACTGGTTTGTAGAGTGAAGGCAGAATAGTCTGGGATACCCTTATACTTGACTCGGATTGTCAACTGGACCCTTATACTCACGACATTGTCGACCGAACACTTAAACCCAATGAAACTTAACCTTTTAAACCATTTTCTCAGCCGATCAAGGTGCATGTAATATACACCTACTGCACGTGGAATTCCATATCATTTTTTAAATGACACATCAGAAATTAAATTTTAAAAAATAAATTAAATCAAATATACCACTTTTACAAAATCTCAAAAACTTTTAACAATCATCTTCTCCATATTTGCTTACAAATTGAGCATTAAGTTCATTCTAAATAACTAAAATTATTCTCGATTTTCCTAGAATTTTCAACTACAAGTTCACAAATACAAATCCGATGAACACCAATCAAAATTTTGAATTAATTTCACAAATTCACATAACTCATTTGTTGTTTTTCAAGCTTCCTCAAACTTATTAATGAAGTTTTTAAATTTTTCAATACCCATTATTACTCTTCATACATTAACCCATACTCACACCTCCTCTTTGAAATCTTGGTGTTGGGGGCAAGAAATTGATCACAATTGATTTTCTTTTGGGTTTACAGTCATATAATTTATGAAAATGGAAGAACACCACTTCTTCATTAATGATGATAAATATTGTGCTATTCTTTATGAAGATGAGAAGGTGTGGTTGGGTGGGGACCCGACATTCGGGAAGGGGGGCTGAGGTGGTGTGTGGCTGCTAAGGGTTGGTGGGTGTTCATTGTGAAAAGTTATGGGGGGATGAAGAAAATGGCAAAGATGTTGTTGAAGAAGAGGGACGAGTTAGTGATTTTTATTAACTTTATTTTTTATTTGATTTGTTACTTTATGAATTTAATAATTGTTTAATCAAATTTATTGCATTCAACACTTTAAAAATAGTGGTATCACGCACTACATCTGAGTCAGCAAATAAATGTCGCATAAGCTCCGTCAATAGTTAGAGGTGTTTAAAATGCTAGGTTCTAACGAGTTTAAGGGTTCAATTGAGAAAGTCATGAGTAGAAGGACCCATTTGATGATCCGAGTTAATTATAAGGGTCTCCCAGACTATTTCATCAATAGTGAATTGTATTGAATTTTACGTTCGGGTAGTGCAAATTTTTTGCAAAAAAAAAACAGAAATTGTTGCAAATGGTCCTACAGAGGTCGGTTTATTGCAAAAAAATTTCAAATTTTTTTTTGTTAATCGATCTCCTGATAGTGAAAATTTATAATATATTTTTCTAAAATGCATATATTTCAATCTCTAGAGGTCGATATTCAAATAATTTTTTTAATTTTATCAGAATATCGACCTTCTATGGTCGGATATCTTAAAAATAAATAAAAATATAATATATAAAACTTATCACCTATTGCGGTTGGTTCTTTGTAATATTAATTAATAAAAATCTCAGCCTCTTGAAGGTTGCAGATTGTTTTCCTAAGGAAGTTGGGATAAGATAAATAAATACCTAAATTTGTTAAACTGGATATTCTGGTTTAAATATTGAATCGACCTCTACCGACTTTTGGAGGTCAGTTTGGTTTTTCGATCAAACTTTTTTCGGATTACAAGTTCAGGTCAATTTTGACTCTTTTTTTAGTAGTGTTATTGCCTTTATTAATAATATCAACTGATGATTAAATGTTTAGGGTGCCGAAGATCCACTAATTAAAGACTTTTTAAAATTGTGTGAAAAAGCAGAAAAAATATTTTTGAATCAAATAAGAGCTACTATATAGATAATGACCGATTAGAGTATCCAAATCACTATTAAAAAGTACTAGAGAAACAAAAGCACTCAAAGTTAAAAAAAATTAATTCTGTATCAACTATATTAAGCATGCAGTTGATGATAACTATTATAAACTAATTGCACTTATAACAATCTATATTAAGCATGCAGTTGATGATAACTATAATAAACTAATTGCACTTATAACAATCTCCAAACATGAACATTGTTATGTAGCACATACACACATTATTTTAAGCCAACTATTCCGCTCAAGGCGAAAACGTATAAAGATCGGCGTAGTCGTTCATAAGGAAATATCTATGTTGATAGAGGATATTTTAGGCCGATTTATATAAAGAACACCCTCCATATAAATATATATTTTGTAGGATAGAGATAAAGATAGTGATCCATCTAGATCTTGATTCACTATTTTCATGTTGTTTATTTATTTTGATTGATTGCCTATTATTTTACGACAAGTTTTAGTTTTAAATCTTAATACAAGTAAGGTGACATAGTTTTTCAATTATTACTTGATGGAAAGGATGGGTAGCCGAGCAAGCAGAGCCAAAGAAAGAGAGGAAGGCGACCTCTCACGAAAAAATGACCCAAATTCTTTTTTTTTTATTTCAGTTTTTTTTTTCCTTTCAAAGATCTAGATTTGGAAAACAGTTGGATTGAAAGAGTAATAAAGTAGCAACCCCATTAACTACACAATGTATATATACACACTAACTACACAGTCTATATACACGCGCGCGCACACACACACATACTAACGACACAATGTATATATATACATTTATTATACTAATATATACAAAATATCAATTATATATATTTTTATCAGTAGACTTTTCATATTTACTTCATATTCATTTTTTGTACAATATGTATACATATTATATACACTTTCATCAGTAAACTTCCATATACACATTATATACACCTCATATTGACTTTTCATACAATATGTATACATATTATATACATTTTCATCAGTAAACTTTCATATACACATTATATACATTTTCATCAGTAAACTTTCATATACACATTATATACATTTCATATTTATTTTTATACTATATATATATATACACACACACACACACACATTATTTGCATTTTTTCAATACATATGGGAGAGATAGTGTGAGAGAGGGATGAGAGGGAGAGGTAAGACAGGGAGGGAGAGGGAGAAAGGTGAGAATGAGAGGGAGAGGGGGGAGGGGGAGAGTAAGTTTGGATATAGGTTGCCATTTTTTTAATTAAACAGATTTCTCTTTATTAATCAAAACTGAAACATTACAAACCACGTAGAAACAGACCAACTATCTCCAAAATCAAACTAGGAATGTACCCATACACCTAAAGCAAATGCTAAGAAATAAGAAATCCTATACAAGCATGCTAAGGAAGCCAATTTAGTTGTTGCAATGCGTGTTGCTAGCTTGCTATGCCTTATCCTCTGACATGAATATGTATTACAACCTCGCGACAAGTCTTAGCAAGATCAGCTCGTCCATGCTGAAATCTCACTGCATTACGATCCCTCCACACAGAGTATAGCATCATAGCAAAGGTGCAACAAGTTATCTCAGCAGTACCACTACTCCTCTTTGCTAGCCTACAGATCCAGTTCAACTCTTGGTTCCATCTCCAACTCTTCTGGTGTGTCCTAGCCATCTCAACAATCTAGTCCACACTTGCAAGCCATAGGAACATGTGAAGAACAAGTGCTCAAAAGTCTCTATACTATTTGCACAAAAAACTCAGTCCATTGAAACTTGAATACCTATTCTCTGCAGTCGGTCAACTGTGGATAATCTATGTTGTACAACATGCCATTTTTTTGGGGTATAAAGTGTATTTAGGGTATATAAATCAAAGTTGGTCCATTTAAATTTCTAATAGTTGCACCACGTCTTTCTCTCAATTTTATATGGAAAAACTTCATAAATAACCAAGCATCCTTACCATAACTGCTAAATTTCCCTCTACTTTAAGATAATTACTTAATCTCTCACTAGTTACTATTTTCCTACCAAATTTGATTTCAGACACGCTTCCCTTCTTTATAAAAAAAAATCTCATTCCTCCCCTTTCTCTCACTCTTTATCTCTCCTGCCTCTCTAGATTTCGTTCAAATTTACTTTTTTTTTAATTTTCCAACATTCTCAATCTTCACGAAAATAGTTGCCATCATAGATGCCTGCTTTTTGGTTATTTTCCACTCCTTATGAGAAGCTGAACAACCACACCTGTCGTTGTAGCTACAGTAACCATCACCTAATTTTCTCGCCGACGTTCTTATTTTATGATACCAAAATACAAATGGTCACCACTTCTAATGCCTGGAAAGAGAAAGATAGATTTGTGAGGAAAAGAGGGAAAAGGGACTGATCTGTGAGGAAATGGTGGAAAAGTGGCAACAGTGGATGCAGATCTGAGTTTGATGTTTATGTGCACGGATCTACTTAGTGATCTACATAGATACATGTATCTGGATAACATACATGTATCTGTGCCCAGATCTATTAAGTGTATTCGTCCAAGTTGGGGAGTATCTATACACGAATATATGTATCTAGTTTGGATACAACCTTGTCAATACCAGATATATGTATCTATATACATATACATATACATATACATATACATATATTTGGACTTCTTCTTCTCCGTTTTCGTCTTTTTCTTCTTCTTTTTCTAAGTATGTGTTTGTGAACAATGCACATTAAAGGGATGAGATACATGTATCTTTTATACCATATATATATATATATGAATGGATACACCATATACATTATATCGTATAAGAAATATACTAGATATTTGATATTAGATATACTAGATGAAATTATGCCACGATCCAAAAGTTGAGGTCAAGATGACACCTACCCCGACCCAGCCTTGATAGATAAGCTAAAAATTTACAATAGAATGGAAAATCAAAATAGAAAACAGATACAATAAATACGATACTTCTAAAACGAAGTTAGGCCATAATACACATAAAACTGGAATATCTGAAAGAAATACAATCAATCCCCAAAACCTGGTGTCATAAGTGTGAAGAACATCTAATACAATACTGAAATTTGAAATACATAAATCTATCACTGATAATAAATAAAGACAAAATAAGATAGGATGAGGTTCGGTATCTGCCCTGAACACTGGAGCTCACCAGTACCTTAAAAATCAGTCTCTCATTGCACAAATCAGCCTCCGTGAGTCGCACTTATACTGGAATTTACACCGAAAGACATAAAAGTAGGAGTGAGTACAATCCACTTGTACTCAGTACGTATCAAAGGCCGACTGAGAAAAGTAGAAAACTGAATAAGTAAAGAATACTATGAGCACGCTTCCACCTGCATACAAAGAAGTTCCCAAATGGTAGCTCACACTATATCTCCTAATAATTCTCCAAGTATAATATCTATATAAGAATAACTACATACAAATATATAAGAAAAACTAAATACACGGTAACAACATGTAAATGGAAGTACAAATGATGCAATGCAATGGAATGATGATAGAATGATGATGATATATGCCATCACATGGCTCTCGAATATACCTTCCGAACTAAAGCTTCCAGGACAGGACTAATAGGTGGTTCTCAACCCATATACTTTCACAATCTCAATCTCATATCTCAATCACCTTGCCGACATATTCCTCGGTCAAAGGTTTTGTAAAGTGTTTAATTTTCTTTTAAAATCAGTGTTTCTCAGTGGTACCAATCTTATGAATATGTATGGATGAAATGAGGATGCAATGCTCACAACCATTCAGTATGAAGATAATAATCAATTCAATACATGTATAAATGAGCTTAAAATCAACTCAATATGTCAATAATTCATTATATAAGACATCGCATGGCACCACTGGAATAAATAGTCATTTAAGATATCAATAATCTCATTTAAAGTCCCCTTCTCAAGAATCACTATAACAGTAGAGGCAAATAATGCTCAAATAAGGCCTATAATATCTATTCAAGCCCCTGAATGGGCATCACAATGATAATAATGACAATTAATGCATAAATAAGGCCTATAATATCAAATAAAGCCCCCACATGGGCATCACAACAAATATGTTCTCACAAGTCAACAACAATATGCATATAAGCCCCCGCACGGCAACACGATAATGATAATAGTCACAAGATACGATTCTCACGACTGATTCCCCATCCCATAGCATGCTTTACATGAATGGTTAACTACACAACCCAGTCTGAAGAAAGTTAAGCCATTACCTACCTCGAGAAGGCAAAATCCAAGTCCTGACCCTTTAAAGCAAAGCCTTCCCTTCACGAACAGCCTCTAAATAGGTTAAATCTATTAAAGACATAATCTAAACGTCAAAAGGAGTCCAACAATATCCATATTGGCTAAATTTATTTTGTGTCTAAAAATAGTTCAAAAGTGAACTCGATATCAAAAAGGGTATATATAGAATTTTATTTAAGAATCATGTTCTCCATATCAAGACGAGTCTAAATCTGAAAATCCAACTAAAAACGAGTTGAAATTGGACTTCAAATCGAAGAAAAACCAATTTTATAATTTACCGGGTAAAAGCTCCAAAATCCAAGTTTGAAATCAAGGACTTGAAGTTGTTTTGAAGAAGAAATCAATAGGAGTTGATGAAAATTGGAGTTTAGAGATTACCCATGCAAGATTGATGAAAAACTCCTTTGAATTGTCACAAACCGAGCTCCCAAATTCTAATAATGGTGTAAATGGGGTTTTTGACGAGAAAAACAATTTAAGTTTGTCCAGGTATAAAATACATTTCGCGAACGCGATCTATTGGTCGCATTAACAATCTGATCTTAACCGAAACCATAGCGGGCGGTCTATCACGAACACGAAGAGTGACCGTCCTGGACCCGATCCAATTTACCCTTAGCGAATGCGACAACCACTGTGCGTTTGCAATGAACGAACCAAACAACCCTTTGTAAACACGGTCCCTCTATCACGTTTGTGATGAATGATTAATTCCCTCTCCAAGAATGCGACCAGAGGCACAAGAACACGAAGAAGGTTTTTATGCTGCACCAGAAACTATAAACCAGCAGTTGGGACTTGGAGAATTAGTCCCTATTGGACCCTCGGAATTCATTTGGGACCCCACAAAAATAAAATAATAATGCTACTAGGCTAATTTTGACATTTCAGACTAAATGAAAAAGTTAGATTTTTGAAAAGAGATCGTTTACAATGAATTAGCTCCCGGAACCCCTTTTAGGTTTATTTTACTAATTCTCGTCTCAAAGGTCGAAACACAATATAAAGGCTCTGGGCCCGAAATAACTGTGCTACTAATCCACAATTGACATTATAGATCTAATGGAACTGATCAAATTACCATCCGACCCTCGAATTACAAAATGTTGACCGAAGTCAAATTAACTACTTTTAAAGCCTCTAAGGGTCTCAAACTCACTCAAAATACTCCTGAACGCATCGGGGACCGTGCCAACCAACCCCATAACTAATAAATAGCATATAGCATTTAAGGAGAAGGGTAAAATGGTCAAAACATAATAAAATTAAAGAAAATCAGAACCATGGTTGTTACATTATCCACCACTAAAACACAAGTTCGTCCTTAAACTAAAAAGCAAATAAAGTACCTGAAAAGCAGTAAAAAGCTAGGGGTATCTATGCCTCATATCAGACTCAACCTCTCACGTATACTCCTCAATCGGGCGATGTTTCCACTGGACCTTCACTGAATCAATATGCTTAGACCTCAACTTCCTAGTCTGCCTGTCTAGGATAGCAATGGGCTCCTCCTCGCAGGATAAATTATGGTCTAATACAATACAATCCCACCAGATCACATTTGCATCATCTGAACGGACCACATCTCCATTCTTCTCAAGAGTCTCAAAAGGGCCAATAAACCTCAGACTAAGCTTCCCTTTCTTTCCAAACCTCATCACACTCTTCATGGATGAAACCTTCAACAAAACTCGCTCTTCCACCATGAATACAGCATCATAGACTCAACGGTCGGTATAACTTTTTTGGCCTACTCTGGGTAGCCATCAGCCTCTGCTGAATCAGTCTCACTCAATCCATCGAGTCTCTCAATAAATTTGTGCCCCAAGGACTTACCTCAAATGAATCAAACCATCCTATGGGGGATCTACACCTCTGCCTATACAAAGCCTCAAAAGGCATTGTAGGTGAACTCTACCAAGGGGAAGAACTGGTTCCAATGATCACCGAAATCCATAACCCACGCTCAAATTATGTCCTCTAGAACCTAAATAATCCTCTCAGACTGACTATACGTCTGTGGATGAAAAGTTGTGCTCAAGTCAAGCTGAGTACCCAACTTACTCTGGATAGAAGTCCAAAAATTTGAGGTACACTAAGAACCTCTATCAGAAACAATGGAGATAGGTACACCATGTAATTAAATAACCTCTCTAATCTATATCTTGGTCAACTTCTCTGCTTTATTAGTTGCCCTCACGGGTACAAAATATGCTGATTTGGTCAATCTATCCACAATCACAAAAATAGAATCAAACTTTTCCAAAGTCGGGGGTAGGCCAACTATAAAATCCATGGTGATCCACTTCTACTTCCACTCAGGAATGGGAATCCTCTACATCGTACTAACCGGTCGCTGATGCTCATACTTTACTTGTTGGCAATTCAAGTACTTGGCCATAAACATAAACTCCATAATGTCTTTCTTCATACCACCCTACTAATAGTGTTGCTTTAAGTCATGATACTTTTTTAGACGCTCCTGGATGAATAGAGAACCTCGAACAATGAGTCTCCTCCAAGATCAACCTACTCCAACCACCAAGTCTAGGCATACAAATGCAACTACTAACCCTCAAAACACCCTCAGGAACACGAGATGCCGCCTTAGCCTCGCCTCTCAACACTTTTCCAAAAATCACCCTCAATCTCTCATCATCAAACTGATGAGATCAAATCTGCTCCATCATTGAAGACCTAGCCTAAACAAAGGCCAAAACATGTCCGGGTGCCAGAATATCAAGCATAACCAACTGGTTAGCTACGGATTAAACCTCTAAGTCCAAGGGCCGCTCCTAAGTCAAAAGATGAGCCAAACTCCCCATACTCGTCGCCTTCTGTCTCAAGACATCTGCTACTATATTAGCCTTGCCCGGATGATAGAGAATAGTGAGGTCATAATCCTTAAGAAACTCACACCATCGACGATGTCTCATATTAAGATCTCGCTGGGTGAAGAAGTGCTGAAGGCTATGACAAATCGAAGAAAATCTCACAATGGACTCCATACAAGTGATGTCGCCATAACTTCAACACAAACATAACCGCGGTCAACTCCAAATCATGGGTAGGGTAATTCTTCTCATGAGACTTAAACTGTTGAGAAGCATAAGCAATTACCTTCCCTTCCTGCATCAATACACCACCCAAGTCAACTCCGAAAGTATCACAAAATATGGTGAAACCCATACCCTCCTTGGGCAAGGTCAAGATCGGAGCTGAAGTCAACAACTCCTTAAGCTTTTGAAAGCTCTCCTCACAAGCATCCGACCACTAAAAAAAATCTTCTTCTGAGTCAACTTGGTCAAAGGAGCTGCAATAAAAGAGAAACCCTGCACAAAGCGCCAATAATAGCCTTCTAATCCAATAAAGCTTTAAATCTCGATAGGTGAAGTGGGTCTAGCCCATTCACGAACTGCCGCTATCTTAGTTGGATTAACCATAATACCATTTTTGGTTGCTATCCTAAGAAAGAAACAAAATCTAACCAAAACTAACACTTGAAGAATTAGGCATAAAACTTCTCATCCCGCAATCTTTGAAGTACAGTCCTTAAATGCCTCACATAGTCAGCCTTATTCTTGGAATAAACCAAGATATCATTGATGAATACAATCACAAAAGAATCAAGATAAGGTCAAAGTACTTTTTTCATCAACTCCTTGAATATTGTCGGGGCATTAGTCAACCCAAAACACATGACCAAGAACTTATAATGACTATACAACATCTGAAAAGTTATTTTTGGAATGCCTGAAGCTCTAATCCTCAACTGATGGTAACCTGACCTTAAGTCAATTTTAGAAAACACCATCAAATAAATCATCACTACGAGGAGGAGGATATTTGTTCTTAACCGTCATTTTGTTCAATTACTGCTTGTCAATACATATGTGTATAGATCCATTCTTTTTCTTTACAAATACGTCAGGAGCACCCCAAAGAGACACACTCGACTTAATGAAACCCTTACCCAACATATCTTGCAATTTTTCCTTTAATTTCTTTAACTCAGTCGGGGCCATCCTATAAGGAGGAATGAAAATGGGCTTGGTGCCCAGCACAACATTAATGGCAAAATCAATATCTCGATCTGTAGGAATACCAGGTATGTTCGTAGAAAATACATCCTTGAACTCACTAACAACTCGAACATAATCCAAGGGAGGCAGTGATTCAACACTAGTATCGTGCACATAGGCCAAACAAGAAAGACACCTCTTTTCTACCATTCAACGAGCACGCAGAAAAGATATAACCCCCTTCAGATATGAACTAGGAGTACCCTTCCATGCAAATCTTGGCACACCCGGAGTAGCTAAAGTACGATTTGGGAAAAGTAATCCAAAAATACATAATAAGGAGCAACCCAATTCATACCCAAGATAACATCAAAATCAACCATATCTAGTATAATCAAGTCTACCCAGGTCTCACTCCCCACAAAGGTCACTACACATGATCGGTACACCCAATCCACCACAAAAGAATCACTTATGGAGGTAGAAACACGAATAGGCATAGCAAGGGACTCATATGCTGCATCAAAACCAGTAGCAAAATGTGTAGACAGATAGGAGAATGTAAACCCAAGGCCAAATAACACTGAAGCAGGAAAATTATAAACTGGGATGAAACCTGTGATAACTGCATCAGAGGCTTTGCCTCAAGTCTCCCAGGAATAGCATAACACTGACCATGCCCACTACCAAATTGAGTAACCCCGCACCCACTACCATGAGCTCCCTGGGCTCCACCTCGAGCACCTCTAGAACCATCCATGCTTCCCTCTGAACCATCTTTAACTCTAGCTATAAGAGTAGGGCAAAGCTGAAGCTGAGAACCCTGCTGGGCAAAACCCAATGCATGACGAGGACACTCTCTCGCATAATGACCAGTCTTATTATATATGAGACACCCTCTACTACATGACTCACGTTGAGAGGGCCTAGAAGAGGCAGAACTCCCTCCATGCCTTGATGAACCAAAAGATAAACCTCTACCCGCATGACCTGACCCCTAGCTACCTAAAGACTTGAAAACCATAGAGTTACTACCCAAAATCTATAAGGCTACCTGAACTGGTCTTCCATGGTAACCGTGAGAACCTATACTGGAGAAATCCCTACTTTGGGATCTGTGTCCACTGAACACACCCTGTTGACGTATCTTCTTAGCACCACCACCCTGAGTACCCTGACGAATCGACTAAATCAACATCGCATGCTCTATGATACTCTGGAAAGAACCACACAAAATAACAAACTGAGTTGTCGCCAACTAATAATAACCTACCAACCCTTAACAAACTTCCTGATCCTCTCAGGCTTGGTCGAGATACTGGCAATGGCATATCAAGATAATGCATGAAAACATGCCTCCTACTCTGCAATGGTCATGGAGCCCTACTCCAAATGACCAAACTTATCTCTCATCTAATTCCTCAAACTGTAGGGCATGAACCTCTCCAGAAAAACCTCAAAAAACTGGGTCCATGTCATGACAGGAAAACCTAATGGTCGGTCTACAACTAGCAAGAGACCTCCACCTCCATCATGCCTGACCTCTACCTCTGGCTCGGCAACGACCCCAGTCTTGCCCCCTAACTAAGGCTCCAACAGAGGGTGCTGGCTCAGTATCCTTAACATCTATACCTAGTCCTCATCATCTGAGTAGAAAAGAATAGAATACAAGCTTAGAATATTGGGCATGAACAACCCACACAATAAGAAATCAATTTAGAGAAGTTTTTCTATAGATATCCTATAGCCTCTTGAAGATAGATACAAATGTCAATGGATCCATCCACGAGACTCCATTAGACATCCTACTATTTCACTTATGAGATCGTTAAACCTAGTGCTCTGATACCAATTTGTCACAATCTAAAAGTTGAGGTCATAATGATACCTACCTCGATCCAGCCTTGGTAGATAAGCCAAAAATTTATAATAGAATAGAAAAATCAAAATAAGGAAGAGATGAAATAAATATGAGACTTCTAGAACAAAATCAGACCATAATACACATAAAATTGAAATATCCGAAAGTAATACAATCAATCCCTAAAACCTGGTGTCATAAAAGTAAAGAGCATCTAATATAATACTGAAATCCAAAATACATGAATTTGTCTCTGATAATAAATTAAGACAAAATAAGATAGGATGAGGTCCAAAAGCTGCCCCGCATACTGGAGCTCACCAGTACCTCAAAAATTAGTCTCTCACAGCACAAATCAGCCACTATGGGTCACACTCATAGTGGGATCTACACCAAAAAGGCATAGAAGCAGGAGTGAGTACGGTCCACTTATACTCAGTAGGTATCATAGGCTGACTGAGCAAAGTAGAAAACTAAACAAGTAATAAATATTATGAGCTCGCTTCCACTTGCATACAGAAAAGTTTCCAAATGGTAGCTCACACCGTATCTCCTAACAATTCTATAAGTATAATATCTATATAAGAATAACTACATATGAATATTTAAGAAAAATTAACCGTCACATCCCTCGGTCAAGGGTTTTGTAAAGTGTTTCATTTTCTTTCAAAATTAGTATTTCTCGGTGGTACCAATCTCATGAATATATATGGATGAAATGAGGATAAAATGTTCATAACCATTCAGTATGAAGATAATAATCAATTAAATATAGTTATAAATGAGCTCAAAATCATCTCAATATGTCAATAATTCATGATATAAGCCATCATGGCACCACTGGAATAAATAGTCATGTAAGACATCAATAATCTCATTTTAAGTCCTTCTGTCAGGCATCATTATAATGATAGAGGTAAAAATGCTCAAACAAGTTCTATAATATCTATTCAAGCCCCTACACGGGTATCACGATGATAATAATGGCGATTAATGCACAGATAACCTGTAATATCGAATAAAGCCCCCACACGGGCATCACACTAAATATACTCTCTCAAGTCAAAAATAATATGCATATAAGCCCCCGCACAGGCAACATGATAACAATAATAGTATCAAGATATAATTCCCACGACTAATTCCCCAATCCATAGCATGCTTTATATAACTGGTTAACTACCCAGCCTAGTCTAAAGAAAGTTAAGCCATAACCTACCTCGAGAAGCCGAAATCCAAGCCTAGATCCTTTAACGTGGAGACTTTCCTTCACAAATGGCCTTGAAACACACTAAATCTATTAAAAATATAATCTACACGTCAAAAGGATTCCAATGATACCCATTTTGGCTAAATTTATTCTAGATCCAAAAATAGTTTCAAAATTGGCTCAAAATTAAAAAGAGTAAATCTGGAAATTTATTTAAGAATCATGTTCTCCATATCAAGAGGAGTCTAAATCTAAAAACCCAAATGAAAACAAGATGAAATCAGACTTTAAATTGAATAAAAACCAATTTTATAGCTTATCGGGTAAAAGCTCCAAAATCTAGGTTTGAAATCAAAGATTTGAAGTTGCTTTGAAGATAAAATCAATAGGAAATGATGAAAATAGGAGTTTAGATATTACCCACGGAAGATTGATGAAACCCCCCTTTGAAATCATCACAAATCGAGCTCCCAAAGTTTAATAATGGGTGAAAATGGAATTTTGGACGAGAAAAATGATTTAAGTCTGTCCGGGTATAAAATACCCTTTCCGAACATGAGTCATTGGTCGTGTTCATAACCTGACTCAAATCGAAACCATCGCGATCGCGGGAGGTTTATTGCGAATGCGATGAGTGATCGACCTAGACCCGGTCCCATTTACCCTTTGCGAACTCGACCACCACCATACGTTCACGATGAATGAACCAAACAATCCTTCGCGAACGAGGTCCCTCCATCTTGTACATGATGAGCAATTAATTCCTCCTCCGCAAACGCGACCAGAGGCCCGCAAATGCAAAGAAGTTTTTCATGCTGCATTAGAAATTGCAAACCGGCAGTTGGGACTTAGAAAATTTATCCTGATTGGACCCTCGAGATTCATTTGGGACCCCACAAAAATAAACTAATATTGTTACTAGGTTAATTTTGATGTTCCATACTTAATGGAAGTGTCAGATTTTTGAAAAGATATCATTTACAATGAATTAGCCCTCGAGACCCCTTTTAAGCTTATTTTACTAGTTTTCGTTTCAAAGGTCAAAGAGCAATATAAAGGTTTGGGGCCCGAACTAACTATGCTACTAACCCAAAATCGATATTTCGGATCTAATGGAACTGACCAAATCACCATCCGACACTCAAATCACAAAATATTGACTGAAGTCAAACTAACCACTTTTAAAGCCTCTAAGGGTCTCAAACTCTCTCAAAATACCCCCGAATGCATCGGGGACCATGCCAACCAATCCCACAACTCATCAATAGTATATAGCAACTACGAAAAAGAGCAAAATAATCAAAATACAGCAAAACTAAATAAAATCACATCCACGATTGTTATAAATTAATACCACATATACTTGATGAAATGAATATTCAATACACTAGATGAAATTAATATTGGATACATATGATGAAATTAATATCGGATATATTGGATGAAATTAATATTGAATATACTGGATAAAATTAATATTGAATACACTGGATGAAATTAATATCGAATACAGTAGATAAAATTAATATTGAATATACTTGATATAATTTATATTAGATACACAACAAAGATTTGAAAAGAATTTGAATTTTTCGATCTGTTTTTTAGTTAAGGGAATCTCCATATCATCTAAAGTCATTACAACGTGATTTTCTCCTCAATTAAGGAGATTTAGTGACATTTTGTTTTAAAATATCCAAAATTAGTTGCGCATTTATCTGAGATACATATATCTTAAGCGACAAATCTATGTATCCAGATGAGTTTTAGCGCTATAAAGTGTAATTTCAAAAACTAGTGTTTGAGGGAGTAATTAGCTTCTATACTAGTGGGTTTTATGTTGTTTGCTCTATTCATATGGAGTGAGTTATTGGAAAAGGCTTGGTGGAATTATGTTTGGGTTGGGAAGAACTGGATTTTGCTATAGAGGATCAAGGACACTAAGAAGCTACCTAGAATGAGTTAAAATGGTTTGCTGCTGTACCATAGTGGGGAGAAGTGCATCCAAGGACGGAGCTACCATTTCCCTAAGGGTGTCAAGCGACACCCCTTCGTCGAAAAGTTACATGATATATGTTTTATCCCTTTTCGGCTCGAAGGATCGAAAAAACATTGTTTTCGACTTTTAAACTATTTCGAAACTTTAAAGAAAATTTCAAAATAATTTAAGAAAATACAAAGTCACCACTTGATTTTTTATAGAAAATATCATGAAAAATTAAAGGATTTTAAATATTTGAAAAAAGGAACAAACCCTTAAAATTAGAGAAAATGGGTAAGGATTCTTGTAACGCCTTAAGAAGATTTTTAAGACACTCAAGAAGCGTCCGTAAAATGGTTGACCAAAAGACAATTTGACTAATTTGTAAAAAATGACTAATTTTAAAAACACGGCTAACTTCTTAAAATCTTAAATTCATTTGCAAATAAGGCATTCATTCTATTCAAGTGAAAAATGGTTAATTTAATTTAAAGAAAAATTTCCTCAAAAAGAAAGACAAAACTTAATTCACAAAAACTATTTTCATTATACTTGAGACGAATCACATTATTTTCTTTGTGAAAAAGGAGAAGGGAAGAAATCATTTTTTTAAAGGAAAGAGTTGATTTTAATCAAAGTTGAAGGAAACGACCTTTTGAAAATAGAGTCTTTTAAGAAAATACTAAATTAGGACAAAATTAAAGAATATTTGGTTATTTATGAAAAAATTAGATTTTTCAAGAGAAGTTTTAAAGTTTTAAAGCTGAAGAAAATTCCTCTAACTCAAATAACTACTAATCATATGAATAAAGAAAATGCCATCTTGAAAAAGAAAAAAAAAGACTTGCTTAAGGAATTTACCAAATTTCTATTTTTTATTCCTCTTAATCTAAACAACGATTGATGTGAATCAAAATAAAAAGAATTAAAAAAAAATGCGGATAAAATCTAAATGACAACACTTAGGGAATTTATTTAGATTAACCGAATTTAAGAATTAATTACAAGCACATAATAAAAAATTATAAATAAAGAGAAGGGGATAAGAGTATGGGCTAGCAGGCCCAACTGAATTTGTCCAGCTTTTGGACTAGGACTTTTAGCCCATTTCTGCAATGTATATTGACTGTATATCACAACCTTTTCCTTCCGCGTTTCTGTATATCTTTTGTGTATACGACCATATTTTAGTCATGTATACACATATTTCGATCTTGTATACCAGCTTCCCTTTCTCATCCCTTGCCATATATCAGCTGCAAAAATCCTGTATATCTATTGCATACCAGTATATACAGCCCTGTTTTGAGACTCAGTTTGAGGCTTGGACTCGATATATTGGGAACTTAGTCCCGAGAAAGTGCAGGATATGGAGTCCAGTTTGACTCCATTGGAATTCATGCAAATAAAAAAGAAACAGGGGATTAATGAAATGAAGAAAAATGAATAAATAAATTCATGTAATAGCTTGCTTAATTTTAGTAAAGAAGACCATCAAATAATATTTGACAAATACACTACTGCTAACTATGTTAAAACAACGCAGATTTCAAAAATATTAAGACTTCATGCTACATTGACCATTATTCACTCCAACTACATTATTCTTGACGTTCCATTACACGCTTTGGCACAAAACAAACAGGAACTAGGCCATTCGAGCAGGTTAAATTAAAATTGTTCCAAACCATTTCATGCATCAAATTTCTATGTTATATATGTCTCAGTTTTCTATGAGTACATGCCTTTAAGACTATATCAACCAAATCAAGATCTTTGAAAAAGGGTTACATGAGAAGGAAGTTACTAAACCAAACACAATGATGACCAGTTTTAAGCATAGACAGGAACAAAGAGTCTGAAAAGAAAATCTCCTAGCACGAGACATAACAAATTACCAATACAAGACCAAGATTTGATTTTTATCCCCTAGCTAGGTGAAACAACCCACTAACTTTAAAAATCAAACATGGTCAAATAGACACCATCGATCTATCCAGATAATTTTAAGTGTAAGCAATAGAGGGCACAAAGATTCAAGGCTCAAGCACCAAGTAGGAGGTCGAATTAATCAACTCAAGGCCTTAACTAGAGCTCGAATTGAGCCAAGAGTCTATTCATTCTCCTCCTTTTGCTCATCCCACGATCAATCCACAAACAATAGCCATTGTACACTTCAACGAGCAAAACAAACAACTCAAAGAAAAATACTAAACACCTCTTTTCACTTTCACTTCTTTGATTCCAAAAAATCAAATTTTTATGACGTTGACAACAATTAAACACACAAGACGCATTCTAAGAAACTACATCACCACAAAAGTAATAATCTTTAGGTCCTTATAACCAAACTAATCAAACCATAAAAGGGAGACTCAAGCAAATAATCAAAAAAAGAAATAATATGTTTAGACGGTCATGAACAAAATCTCGACGGGATAAAGGATTTACCTTATGGGGTGCAGGCGTCAAGGGCCAAAAGCGAGGTCATGATGATACTTATCGAGGCCCAGCCTTGATAAGTAAGTCAATCACCCAAAAAAACGAAATACAAAATAATACACAAAGTAAAACAAAACGAGACTTCTAGAACGAAATCAGGTCAACACATATATATAATAAGCGGAACACGAAAAGAAATGTCATAAAAGCTCCCAGAACCTGATGTCATAAGTATAAGAGCGTCTAATGTATAACCGAATCTGAAAGTACACAGTCTGTCTCTGAAACTGAAATAAAGACATAACAATAGATAGGATGAGGTCTAGAGTCAACTCTAATAAGCCTAGAGCATGCCAATACCTCGAAATCACCAAATCCTC
Source organism: Capsicum rhomboideum (assembly GCA_031232105.1). Classification (NCBI taxonomy): domain Eukaryota; kingdom Viridiplantae; phylum Streptophyta; class Magnoliopsida; order Solanales; family Solanaceae; genus Capsicum; species Capsicum rhomboideum. Next base: position 147,038,187 of record CP124714.1, on the reverse strand, counting down.
ACGGATGAACTCAGCCACTGGGTTGTACTCGTGCTAGGATCTACACAGAAAGGGCACAATAAGAGTGAGTACGGTCCACTTGTACTCAGTAGAAATCATAGGCCGACTGAGCAAAGTAGAAAATAGTCCAAGTAAAGAGATACTATGAGCACGTCACCTGCAAATAGAAAAGTTCCCAAACGGTAGCTCATATAGTCTTCACTAACAGTTCTAATATCAACACGGAAAGAAAAGTGAGAAAATAAGTAATCACAAAAGTAAGCATAAACGTAGTAAACACCAGGAAACATGTAGATAACACCAAAAATGTAAATGTATATGGAATGCAATGATGATGGTGATGATGATGATGTAATGATTTAAAAGTTATCGCATAACATTCTGTATACACCTACCGAGCCTCAAACTTCCAAGATAGGACATATGGAGGGTTCACAACCCGTATGCTAACTCAAGTTTTCATAATTCTCAATCTCATGTCTTTATTTACCCTACCGATACATCCCTCGATCTAGGCATTTTTAAGGTATCTCATTTTATTTCAAAATCAGTGTTTCTTAATGTTACCAATATCTCATGAATGTGTATGTATGAAATGAGGATGTTATACTCACAATCACATCAATATGAAGATATCCAATCCATTCAATACGTGTATAAGTGAGCCTAGAAATCAACTCAATATGTCATCAATTCATGATATCAATTCTAGTTAGGCACCATTGGAATGAATATGTATGTAAGACATCTTTAATTATGATAAGGCAAATCATGCTTAATAAGGCCTATAATAATTTTTCAAACCCCCACTCAAGCATCACATAAAGAGATAAGTCATTTAAATGCACAAATAAGGTCAATGATGTTAAATAAAGCCCCCACTCGGGCCACACACAGTATATGATATCACAAGTCAACAACAACAAGAATATAAGCCCCACACGGGCACACAACAATAATAATAATCTTGAAATACCATTTTCATAGTTATTTTTCCATACTCATAGCATGTTTTACTTATTTATTAACTATCCAGCCCATTCTGAAGAAAGTTAAGCCATAACCTACCTCAAAATGATGAAATCCGAGCCCAAAGTCCTTTAAAATGAACCTTTCCCCTTTAGAACGGTCTCTGAATCAACTAGAACATACAAATATAGCATCTACGCGTTAAAAGAAAGCTAACAATACCCATATTGACCATATTTAAGACGGATCCAAAACGGACTCAAAAAATGAGTTAAAAACGAGAGGGGTGAGACCCAAATTTTATTTTAGAAACTCATTCCACGAGCTTATAGAAGTCTACAGTTGAAAACCCACACAAAAATGAGTTAAAAACAAGGTTCAAATCAAAGAATAACCGATTTTAATGTTTACCGACAAAACCCTCTGGATTTGTTCGGGACCCAACAAAAATAAATCATATATGCTACTAGGGTATTTTTGATGTTTCAAACTCAATGGAAATGTCAGAATTTTGAAAAAGTATCATTTTCAATAAATTAGCCCCCGGGACCCTTAAAAACTTATTTAAACTAGTTTTCCAAATGAAGGGTCGAATTGCAAAATAAAGGTTCTGAACCCGAACCAACCCCACTACTAACCCAAATTCGATATTTTGGATCTAATGGAACTGTCCAAATTGTCATTCGAGACTCGAAACACCAAACGTTAACCGAAGTCAACTATAGGACTTTTAATGCCTCTAAGAACCACAAACTCTTCCAAATCATTCCCGATCGCATTGGGGATCGTGCCAACCATGCCACACCCCAAAACCAACATATAGCAACTACAAAGAATGAAAAAATGGTCAAAATACATAAAAAGAAAAATTTCACAATTTTAATCATTACAATATCCACCATTAAGACTCTAGTTAGTCCTCGAACTAAAAACAAAGAAGTACATGAATCGGAGAAGAGTTAGGGGTAATTACTATGCATATCAGACTTGATATCCCATGTAACCTCCTCAACGGAATGGTGTCTCTACTGAACCTTAACTATAGGAATATCTCTAGAATGCAACCGTCTAACAACCCTGGCTAAAATGGAAACTAGTTCCTCAACAAAGGTCTATTTCTCATTCAACAGAACTGAATCCCAACGAAGCATGTGAGACTTATCCGGAATATAGCATAAATACATGAAAGACATGATGAACGACTGAAAAGTATGGAGGTAAGGTCAACTCATAAGCAACCTCTCCAACTGTCCGAAGTATCACAAAAGGTCCGACATATCTGGGGCTAAGCTTACCCCTCTTCTCGAACTTCATCACGCTCTTCATGGGAAACACACGAAAGAAAAAATGATCACCAATCCCAAAATTCAAGGCACGAAGTCTACGGTCTGCATAACTCTTTTTCTTACTTTAGGTAGCCCGAAGCCTATCTTGAATCACCCGAACTCTATCCAAAGACTTGCAAAGCAAGTCGGCACCACGGGGTCTAGCCTCAGAAGTCTCAAACCAACCAGTCGGAGAACGAAAATGCCTCAAAATGTGACATCTCAATATTCAAATGGTAGCTATTATTATAAGCAAACTCTGCTAAGGATAAATGATGCTTCTACTGACCTCCAAAGTCCATAACACACGCACAGAGCATATCCTACAAACCTGAATAGTCCGCTCTGATTGATCATCGATCTGGGGGTGAAAAGTTGTACTAAGGTCAACCTGAGTGCCTAACTTCTTTTAAAACATCCACCAAAAGCTTAAGGTGAACACTGAGCCTCTATCGGAGATAAAAGACATGGGCACTCCATGAAGGTGAAGTATCTCCCGAACATAGATATGAGCCAACCTTTCGGCACTAAAGAAAATCTGAATAGGAATGAAATGGGCCGATTTGGTCAATCGATCCATAATAACCCAAATGTTGTCAAATCCACGAGAAGAACGAGGCAACCCACTCATAAAATCCTTAGTAATTCACTCCCACTTCCACTCAGGAATAGGTAATCTCTGAAGCAAACCACTAGGTATCTAATGTTCAGCCTTCACCTGCTGACAACACAAACAACGAGCTATAAAGTCCGCTACATCCTTCTTCATACCACCCCACCGATAATGCTACTTTAAATTACACTACATCTTGGTCACCCCTGGATGGATAGAATATCTGGAACAATGCGCCTCTTCCAAGATCAATCTCACCCATCCACCAACACTCGGCATACAAACTCGACCATTAATTCTCAAAACACCATCCGAATCAAGAAATGTCACCTTAGACTCTCCACTCAACACCTTATCTCGAATCACCCTCAAGCTATCATCATCAAATGGGTGAGCTCTAATATTCTCCATCATAGAAGATCTAGCATTGACAAAAGAAAAATACTTCCAGATGTCGAAATGTCAAGCCTAACTATCTGGTTAGCTAAAGACTGAACCTCCAAGTCCAAAGGCCGCTCTTAATTCAAGGGATGATCCAAACTCCCTATACTAGTCATCTTTCGGCTCAAGGCATCTGCAACCACATTAGCCTTACCCAGATGATAAAAAATAGTGAGATCATAATCCTTAAGCAACTCAAGCTAACACCGCTGTCTCATATTAAGATCTCACTAATCGAAAAAGTACTGAAGGCTATGATGATCTAGAAAATCTCACAACGAATTCCATACAAGTAATGCTTCCACAACTTCAACACAAAAACCACCATGGCTAACTCCAAATCATGGGTAGGGTAATTTTTCTCATGAGGCTTTAACTGATGTGAGACATAAGCAATCACCTTATCCTCCTACATCAACACTGCACCCAATCCAACACCAAAAGCGTCACAAAACATGGTAAAGCCCACGCCCATCTTGGGCAAGGTCAAGATAGGAGTCGAAGTCAACAACTCTTTAAGCTTTTGAAAGCTCTTCCCATACGCATCCGACCACTGAAAAATAAGCTTCTTCTGAGTTAACTTAGTTAAAGGGGTTGCAATTTATGAGAAACCCTCTACAAAATACCGATAATAATGATTTTAGGCATATTTATACACTTAAGTGTCATTAACTTTGTGCGTTTAGCTTAGTTTTGAGGACTTTTAAGCATGGTTTCGTATGGTGATGTGCATATTTAGTGATAATAACATGATTGTGAGCTAAGCCTCATGTTTAGGTGGTTTATAGTGCAATTGAATTAATACTAGAGTCAAAATGTCCAAGGGAAGGTTAGACGAGATAACTAGTTAAACCGGCCTAAGCTATTCTTGTTCTTGTATAGTTTTAATAAGTTTTGTGTATTGTATAGTCTAATGCTTGTGATGAGCTATTGTAGGAGTCTATTAGAGCTGTTTTTGGTGATAAATAAATCCACACATGATCCATAATATGTGAAGAAACAAGGAGCAAGCTTGACGTGAACAATGGATTTAGAAGTGCACAAATGAAGCTCTTCATGCTAGAGAATGTGCGGATTAAAGCCAAAAACTCAAAAAGATTGAGATGTGATGCAATAAAATTCATGGCACAACGTTAAAGATCAAGTTTGGGAGAGTTTGGACCACCAAAACTGTAGCTTACCGCGATATTAAAGTGCCACAGAGTCAAGAAATAGAAAAAAACAAAGTTGGAATGAGTTATTCGTCCAAGCAGTAGCCTTCCCAGATATCACCGTACCATCTTTCTAAGGTTGAGGCTATGAACATGATTGCTTAGCGTATATTTGAGTTAGTTAATGTTGATTATCATGTTTGGTTGTTCTTGTGTTTTTGTATTTACTATTCTATTGACTCGCGACCTTTAGAATACATTTATACTTCTTTTGTGAGCCCGGAAGGAGTAACATTAGATTAGAACGTGTAACATAAGGAATGGGTTCTTGTCTTTCAGATAAGTTAAAGACTAGATTCGCGGTTAGGATAGGAATATACCTAATTTTCCCCATTTCGCTCAAATACGAGATGAAATATAAATGCGTTTGAATTAGTTCCCACATCCCCGCTAAATGATATAGTCGTGAGGCTAATTTAAGTAGATGATTAGAGGCTCGAAAGACCATGATCATGATATTAACCCCGTGAATCAACAACCAAGATAATTGACTTAGCCAACGAAATTGTATAGCTTTGCATGATTGTTCAAGATGTCTTGACCCTGGAATCTTCGTAATTATTGTTTCCAACACTTTTAATTTCCGTTATTGTTCATTGTTATTTTTAGCTTAACAAAACTCAAGCTCTCTTTTGTTACAAATTGCACTCGTTTAACCTTACTAGTAATTCTTGAATTAGATTGTTCGCTAAATGCCAAGTCCCTATGGGATCGATATTCGGTTCACAAGATCCACTTTATTACTTGTACGACCACGTACACTTATGTGTGCGGTTGGACGCAATAATATTTTGGCGCCGTTGCTGGGGACTTGAAAAATTAGCAACTTCTTATTTCTAGTTTTACTATTTTGTTTCATATGTGCTAACAACTTGGTCTTAGCTACTGAATTTGCAAGTACAGGTTTGAATCTTAATCAAGATGGAAATGGAGAGGGAATTGGTTGAACCACACCCCGAACCTGAGCGACGCTTGTACCAATTGAGGAGATAAGCAACACTTCTCTATCCAATTCCACAAGTTTAACAAGGCACGACCATTCCTACAACAATGGGTGATGAACAACCAGCCCGTAGGACAGTGCGCAAAGTGGTAATCCCACTAGCAACTAATATGACCTCCAGTATCTAAAAACCAGATGCAGGAGGTAGATTTGAGCTTAAAAAGAACATGGTGTAATTGTTGCACACAAGCGGGGCAGTTCGTAGGCTTGTCACATGAGGATCCACAGGTCTATCTACAGAACTTCTTAGAGATCAGTGACACATTCATTACCGCAGGAGTATCTATAGATTATGTGAGGCTCACTCTTTTCCCATTCTCACTCTTGGGCAAAGCAAAGAAATGGTTGAAGCCAGAACCTTTAAATTCAATCACAACTTGGGATGACTTGGCAAAGAAGTTCCTTATTCGATTCTTTCCATCCGGCAAAACTGCAAGGTTGAGGAGTGAGATCCTAAGTTTCAAGTAGAAGTCAGACAAAAATCTCTATTATGCATGAGAGAGATTCAAGTCTCTTCTCAGAGATTGCCCATATCACCAACAGACAAATGATGTTTTGGCTCATACTTTTGTTGAAAGTCTTGACCATAACACAAAAATTTTGCTAGATTCAGCGGAAGGTGGTCAAACTTTGGAGAAAACCTATGATGAGTTGTATACTCTCCTCAACCGTATTGCACAAGGTAATCCAGAGTGGCAGGGTGATGTATCCAGAAGAATGGTGAAGAAGCCTGTAGGTATGAACGTGGTAGATAATATCACAGCATTGGCTGCACAGTTGGCCACTTTTCAAAATCAGATGATGACTCTGTTCAATAAGTTGAGTGTGGCTCAACCTCAGGCCCATATTAATGCAGTTCAGTAGGTTCAAACTTGGTGTGAAATTTGTGGTAGTAGTGGTCACTCTGCAGACTTATGTGGAGCAATTTTGGAGTCGGTGAATTTTGTGGGCAATACACAAAAAGGTAATCAAAACTATGGTAATGCCTACAACCACAACTGGCAGAGTCAACCCAACTACTCTAGAGGCAATAATCAGGGTCAACCTCAATAATTTCAGCAGCAGCAAGGTATCTAAAACAACACTCAGACCATCAATATAGAAGATACTTTGAAAAAGATTCTGGCCAACCAAGAACAAATGGCTGCAGAGATCAAAAATCAGCATTTGGCTCAAAAGAATTTAGAGACGCAGATGGGTCAGTTAGCTCAGGCATAAAATGCAAGACCTTAAGGAGGTCTACCTAGTAATACAAAGCAAGCTCCAAAATAAGTTATGGAAATCACTTTGAGGAGTGGTAGAGATGTGAGTAATGCAGCTCCAAAGAGTAATCATCAGGTGCAAGCAGAGTTGATCACACTTAAGCAGATAGAAAAGTAAGTTGAGTCCGAAGAAGCTGAGAAAAAAAGGAAGTCTGAGTACCCAAATGAAAAGCCGGTTGAGAAAACCAAAACAGAACACCACCACCATTCCCTCAAAAGCTTAAGAAAGCCAAAGAGGGTGCGTATTTTAAGTAGTTCTTTGACACATTTAAAGAACTTCACATTAACCTTCCTTTGTTAGATGTTTTGCAGGGAATGCCCAAGTATGCTAAGTACTTGAAGGACGTGGTGGCGAAAAAAAAGAGGCTTGGTAATATTGAGACTATAACACTTACTGAAGAGTACAATTCTATGGTTATGAGCAAGATGATCAAAAAGCTCAAGGACCCTGGGAGTTTCACCCTCCCCATAAAAATTGGTAAAAGTGATGTTGTTCAAGCTTTGAGTGATTTAGGGGCAAGTATCAACTTGATGCCCCTTTCAGTGTTTAATACTCTTGGATTGAGGGAGCCAAGGATCGCTTCAGTCGTGCTACAGATGGCGGATAGAACTAGAGTGGTCCCTGAAGGAATTATTGAGGATGTTCTCATTAATGTTGGTAACACTACAAGAAAGTATGGCATTAGCAACAACTTTTTAGGAACAACTATATTAATATTGACTTATACTAATAAATTGCAACAACTTAATTTAATTATTGCTATATCTTTTAATTTTTAACCACTATATTTTTATTGTTGCCAAACATTTTAGTGTTGTTTCCATATTCTATTGTTAAAATAATAACTTTCAAATATAAAAAATTGAAAAAACATTTTTGCAACAACTATAATATTGTTGCCTGAGCCGGGGGTCTATCGAAAACAACCTTTCTACTTCATCTGAGGTAGTGTTGTGGACTGTGTACACTTTACTCTCTCCAGACCCCACTTTGTGGGAATACACTGGGTATGTTGTTGTTGTATAATATTGTTGTCCAATTTTAATAAATGACAACTTAATTAATTTGTTGCTATCTCATAACATATTTAGCAATAATAGTTTTATATTGTTGCTAATGTACTTAATTTGGAAATAACTTGAATAAAGTGTGGCCAAATTCTTTTTAACTTTTTCGCCAAAATAAAGGGCGCCTTTTAATTTTCCGCCAAAATAACTTTTGCAAGCTCCCCAAAATTTTTATTTCCCATAAATTATAGAGGCCTTCTAGTTTTCCTCAAAAGTAAAAGGCAGCTCCACGCCGATTAGGGTTTTACAAGTCTCTAATTTTGATTGTCCCGCTAATCTTTTCTTCAGAATTTTAGTTTTCTACAGAGTGCTTCTACGTTCCGCCGGAAGTCTGGTGAGTTATTTGATTTAGTCTCTTTTCACAAAGTTTTGTGAATTATTTCTTATGATTATCTTATAATGTAATCATTGGAATCATCCCACCAATCCCCCAATTCAAAATATACGAGTGCTAAGCAACATAGTGCATTTTACTTGGATAATGGCGATGGAAATAGAAAGTTTTGTAGTGTACAGTCGCTTCGGGATTTGGCATCAAATTCAGGTATTGATTTAACTAAAAGTGTTGATGATTATTTGCTTAAAATCTATTCGGGTGAAATCACTGGTGAAAGTTATGATAAGGGGAATCATCTTTCTATAAATTTTGCTGAAGGTTGGTTATAATTTCAGCTTTGTGTATCATTTCTCTAATGTTTGTCGAGACATTGAGATATTGTTTGGCTATAGATTTTGAAGTTGTAAATTGAAAATTTGAGTTTTTAAAGTTGTGATTTTTGAAACGTGAATTTTTGTTTTGACGTGCATTTTATTTGAAAAAATTTAAAGATTTGTTAGTTGAAGTGAAATTACTGGTGAAACTTATGATGTTCATCATTTTACTGTGAATTTTGCTTAAGGTTGGTAAAAATTTCCAGCTTTTTGTGTCATTCTTTAAATTTTTTTTGAGACACTACGATCCTTTTGGCCTTAAATTTTAAAGTTGAAACTTGAAAGTTGAAATTAGTAGTGAAAATTATATTGAGAGTCATCGTCTTTCTGTTAATTTTGCTGAAGGTTGGTAAAATTTTCAGCTTTCTATGATTTAAAAAGGGTATTTTTTAATTCTTTTGATATAATGCTTTTTTGGATTTGTAGTTGCTTTGCTGCTTCAGGGGTCAGTTCAGGTGTACCTCAAGGTGGAGTGTTTGTATTCTCTTGTAGTGCATGCTTTGGAATTCATTGCCAAGAAAAGGTTTTTTTTCAACTGAAGCTATTTATTTTTAGTCTTCATTCATTTATTCCTCGAGTAGAATTATATAGTTGTCTTTGGATTAATAGAGGATAGGTTACAACTTATTCAACTTTCTCATGTTATGTACATGTTTGAGACAATGTTCAATCTTTAGTTACCTCTGCTTGATTTTCAACATATATTATTGGGTCAGTAGCTGTATATCTTTGGCTCTTCACCTGCAAGTATTGAGTTAGGAGCCAAAAATTAGACAACTATGTCCTAACTTTATAAATCAGGCTCAACAAGTAGGGAAAGGGTTTGAATAGATATTTTTCTAGGAAACAACTTCTAATGTTTCTTTCTTTTCTTTGAAAGCTTTTGTTTTTTTATACCTTTTGGTTTCTCTCTAAATTTGTTCAGTGCACTTTGCACTTTGTTGATTGAGTTTGTATCAATTATGGATACGTATGTGTAGATATAATATGACTCTAATACACAAATGATTCATTCATTTTAGGCTCGTAGGCTCAATCAGTATATTATGTTAAACGTGGTAAAAGTGAATAATGGCATGCAGTGATAAGGATAAGACCACGAAATTTGTATGATCTTTTATCCATCAAGTTTCATACGGTGTGCCATGAGACTTAAGGGATCTTGTTATCAAAACAAAGGTAACACCTTTATTTCTTGGAGTGTCTTGCGTGATTGCTACCCTTTTCATTTCAATTGGGATATTATTCCACTTCATTTCAGTTAGTGGTGTTTGTCTTCATTTTAGTGTTGAATGACACTTTTGGTGGTTTAAGAAATTGGCTTAAATAGGGGACACTAGGTGAATTCTTCTCATTTGCCTAAGTTTTGATGGACAGAGGTACTTGGTACGTATGGTAGAAGATGTCAAGTACTTAGTGAATTAGTCCAGGTGTGCTCAAGCTAATCGGGACACCCCCATTATTTAAAAAGGAAAAAAAATATTGTAATAAATAGATTTTATTATTTGAAGCCTCCAAAAAGTAAGAGCTCGTCATAGTTGATGATTATGTTTTTCTTAGAAAATTAACACCTAAATTATGCATTTTTGCTAAGTTTAGGTATGCACACCGCCTCTCAATTTGTTTGTATGGTCTCTGCTAATGGTTTTGATTGCGTTTGAAACTATTCCTGCTTCAAAGTTTCTCATTAACAAGAAAAGTAGAGAAGAAATATGTGTTAAGATTCCTTCCAACACGAGGCTTCATTGATTTGAATTGGTCATGTAAAGTGTGGTAGTATTTGTTGGACTACTATGAACCGCTAGTTGATTTGATATTATACAAGTGAATTAGCTTGTTTTAACATTCCTATGACAGAATTATACTGCTCCCATTTTTTTCCATTTTGACTTATATGTGTTTCTGGTGAAATCTTTTTTTCATTAGCTTTTCAATTTCTCATCAAATCATTCTGTAGATTGCTGCATCTTATTCATATTCATTTGGTCTTTTTTTCCTTTTACATGTTTCTTCAATGATATAAATCTGATTTTGTGTTTCCCACCTCTATTCTTGTTGTCTGTTTTAAATGACTTTATTTGTTAATTATTTTGTTAGGGCATTTTACTTTTCATAATATCTCCAAAAGCTATGTGTGTTACTTGGGCCGAGGGTCCTTTATAAACAGCCTCTCTACCTTCACAATTACAAGGTAAGGGTAAGGCTTCATACACACTATGTCTACAATGATGGTATTTTTATTAGTTATGAGCATATATGATTTGGTAGTGATACATGTATTGTCTTTCCATTAGACATAAATATGTCTTGAACTTTTTTTGAAATAGTGGATATTTACATTCCAGAGGGATAAGTGACTCGGTCTGTTAACAATACTCAGAAGCAATTGCATTGCATCACTTTTAGAATAAATGAGAATTACAAACATGTATATATATAAAATGGAGTTCCATTATGTATGCATATTTTTAGAGGTTCTTATACTAAGCTATACATGTATTCAGAGGCTTGTATACTAACCTATATATCCAGGCCTAAATTTTCAACCACATATTCACTTATTGCTTTGTACACTAAATAAACACTACTTGATTTTAATTCAGTCCGGATAGTAGTTGAAAATTTAATGCACCCCTAAGATTCAATTCTGTACTCGGAGGTTTATATGAAAATAGAGACATCACTCTTGGTAAAAGATAAATTTAGATCAACGGAAGCTCCATGACTGAACTTCTTTATCATGTAAAGATATGCTTACTCTACAGTTCTTATTCAATTTGTGCTTATGTTTTTTTCAGGTTTGTTTTGAAAGTGTAATTGTACTTGTCCTTTTTTATAGGAAAATCAACACTACTGGTGATATGGTATTGGAACGCATGAGCTGCTGGAAGAAGATGTTTCTTCAAGTCACTAACTAGTGGAATATAATTTAGTGATATAGGATATGATACCTTGTTTCTTTTGTAATTAAATATACTTTTGGGAATGATGTGAACTTGGAAAGTACAGATTTTATTGGATATCTTATGTATCGACCTTTACATATATATGATATATTTGTTTATATATATAATCAAGAATTGTGGTTATTTCAAATTCATAATTTTTAAGAGGTGATGAAACATAAATTATGCATGTAGTAACAACTTAAAGTTGTTGCTAAAACGTACAGGTGACTAACTCTTCCATCAATTTTTGACAACAAAAATATTGTTAAAAAAATAATGCATTTATGGCAACAAGGATTGTTGTTGCTAAATGTTTTCATTAGTCAAAATAGAACGACCTTTTAACAACAAAATACGATCTATGGCAACAAAGACAATTTGCTGCCTTAACTTAATTTTGGGCAACAACATCAATTGTTGTTCCGTAAACTTTTCGCATTGGGGTTTATTGCAACGTCATACAACAACTTTTTTATCGTTGCGAAATGTGCTTTTGGCAACAACATCTGACATATAGCAACAAAAAAAATCATCGGTAAATGCCTTTCTTCTTGTAGTGTAAGTTCATTATTCCTGCTGACTTTATTATTCTTGAATATGATGCAGATAACAGGGTACCAATCATATTGGGACGTCCATTCTTGGCTACTGGTGGAGCTTTGATGGATGTTAGAGAGAGCACGCTCAAGATGAGATTGAATGATGAAAAGGTAGTCTTCAGGGTGTACAAAGAACTCAACACACCCTCACACTACAGAGATCTATGCATGTTCACAGTAATGAAAGTGGATGAATATGGGGTGGAGGAGAGAAAACCTCTCATTGCCTCTTCGGACTCTCTCATGGAGTTGCCCAAACTGACAAATAAGCCAGAGCTAGAAAAACTTGAAGGAAATCCCGAAAAGGTGAGTGTAAGAAAAGTTGCAGACCTTGATTGTGAGCACTCAAGAGGTCAGAAAAGAAGGAGAAGATGGGCCTCAACAAGGAGTAAAATGATGAGAGAATGTGGATGATAGTTGTGATGTGAGTCATGTCGCGATAATAAATCAGGCGCTGCTTGGGAGGCAACCCAAGTTAAGGTAGTTATTTTTTTTTTTTTTTTTTATTTTTTTGTATCACCTTTGGTCTTATTTTTGTTTTGTGTTGAAAGGTTGAAGGGAAGTCTGAGTACCTGAGATTTTAGCTAAGGAGCATGGCAAAAACTAAGTGTAGGAAACTCAGGACCTCTTTGATGGACATCATGCTACTAGCTAGGCCTAGAGGCCTCAGCGAGTATTCCTAATTCTTATTCTCAGATTTATACTTTGGGGACAAAGTATGATTTTAAGTGTGGGGTGGAAAATCTTCCGATTTGATTAGGGTGAAGTGCGCTATTGGAATTCTGTTTTAATTTATTTGCTAGTTTTTGTCTAAATTTTTTAAAAAATTACAAAAAGATTCTATCTTTGTTTATTTTCAGTTTTTGGTGGTTTATCTATTTTGTAGAAGCACACTTCACCTACCCCTCGATTTTTCTTTTCGGTTCTTTTCCGATGGGAAGCCCTTTGAACCGAATATCCTTTTTGATTTTTAGGAATAATTTTAAAATTTTTGTCATTAGAAATAAATAAAGATGCTCTAGCTAGATGCTAAACATGATTAATTAATGCAAGTTGGTGTTGAATTCTATGGCATGATGTAAAAATTGAATGACTACTGTGAGACACCTAGGCTCTTTTATCTGACTCTTGTGTGATTTTGGCTTAAATTTAAATTCTTGCGATTGCTTGGTTGAGAGTCTATAGAGATCCTTCTTGAGTTAAACATGTGCCATGTGTGTTGAGGTTTTTGTTATATTCCATGTTTGGATAGTGATGTCTAGAATTTGCCTGGTGTGTTTGCAAAGCGAAATAAAGAATGTTGAGTGTAGGAGATGATATAGGCATTTCTTTGATAGCCATGTTTTATACCTTCTTTATCTACCCTTTATGCATGACCTTAGTTAGCCCCATTGAGCCTTTAGCCTATTCTTTGGCAGTCTTATATGTAGCTTATTACTGTTATTTCAATTGATCGAAATTTGATCCAAAATTCCTAAGCGCTTTAGTTGAAAAATTAAGATGTTAAGGAGTGTAAAATTGAAGAAGAAAAAAGTGAAGTTGAAGTCCCAAAGTAATAGCTATGGGTGTGTTTAAAAAGTTGATGTGTTGTTGGTGGGGAGTAGTGTAATGAAAAGAAACTTGATCAAAAGAATTGAATCATGTGTTGATAGCAAATACTCCCTGCTAAGGATGTGTGAGCTAGCTTAAAGAGATGGGAAAAAATAAAAGAGAGGTGGAAAGATAAATGTGGTGAAAAAAAAATAGGTTGGTTGGAGATGAGTTTAATATAAAGTGTGATGTATTAAAGCGCTTAGAGAAGAGAGTCACTGTTACTGGCCAGAATAGTTCCTGCCCTTCCCTTAGCCTACACTACAACCCGTAAAGTCCTACTTGATCTTGAACATTGATATTCTGATATTAGTGGAGTACTACACTAAAGGAAAGCTTATGGTTCATCTTATGTCACATGTGAATTCTTTGTGAGAGTGAGCGGAATTTGATTCTTACACCCATTCTTGTGATAAATTGCATGATTGTGAGTGAATAGAGGTGACTCTCTTGTGGTGAGGGCATGCGTTTAATGATGGATAAGTGACTTATATGATCTCTTTATTGAGTAATATGCATGAGCTTTCCAACTTGGTAGAGTCCATTCTTGAGGCTAGGAAGTCTTGAAGTTGTCTTCATGTGTATCAATTGTAATATGACATGCCTAATGTAGAACTTGCTATTCATGTAGTCGTTGTAGTTATAGCTTGAGTGTTTTAGTTCAAATAGTTATGTTAGAGTCTTTCTTGATTGTGACTAGTGTAAAGTGTTGTTCGAGGACGAATAAGGCTTTAAGTGTAGGGTGGTGATCTTAGGCATATTCATACACCTAAGTGTCATTATCTATGCGCGTTTAGCTTAGTTTTGAGGACTTTTAAGCATGGTTTAGTGTGGTGATGTGCATATTTATTGATAATTATATGATTGTGTGCTAAGCCGTATGTTTAGGTGGTTTATAGTGAAATTGAATCAATACAAGAGTCAAAATGGCCAAAGGAAGGTTAGACGAGATAACTAGTTAAACTGGCCTAATTTATGCTTGTTCTTATGCAGTTTTAATAAGTTTTGTATATTGTATGGTTTAATGCTTGTGATGAGCTATTAGAGGAGTCTATTGGAGCTGCTTTAGTTGATAAATGAAGCCACACATGAGCCACAATGGGTGAAGAAACAAGGAGCAAGCTTGACGTGAACAATGGATTTGGAAGTGCACAAATGAAGCTCTTCAAGCTAGAGAATGTGAGGATTGAAGCCAACAACTCATCAAGATTGAGAAGTGATGAAATCAAAGTCATGGCACAACATTAAAGACCAAGTTTAGGAGAGTTTGGACCACCAAAATAGTAGTTTATCGCGATATTAAGGTGCCACGGAGTCAAGAAACCGAAAAAAATTAAGTTGGAATGAGTTATTCGGTCAAGCAGTAGCCTTTCGAGAAATCTCCGTGCCACGAAACTACTGCTCCGCGATATCAAAGTGTCACAGAGGTTGTACTCCACGATTTCAAAGTGGCACTGACTTTGGTTTTTTCAGGTACAAATTACCATACACTATAAATAGGATACTTAGCTTCAATTCTAATCATTCTTAGACAACTTGAAACTGAATAATACACAAGGGAGGCTCCAAATAGGATTTTTATACTTCTCTTTTTCATTACTTAATTCTTGTATGAACTACATTAATTTTGTAATTACGAAGTAGATTATGAGTGGCTAAAAACCCTCTTTCTAGGGTTGAGGCTACGAACATGATTGCTTAGCTTATATTTGAGTTAGTTAATGTTGATTATCATATTTGGTTGTTCTTGTGTTTTTGTATTTACTATTCTATTGACTCGCAACCTTTAGAATACATTTATACTTCTTTTGTGAGCCCCGAAGGAGTAGCATTATATTAGAACGTGGAACATAAGGAATGATTTCTTGTCTTTCAGATGAGTTAAAGACTAGATTCGCGGTTAGGATAGGAATATATCTAATTTGCCCCGTTTGGCTCAAATACGGGATAAAATATAAATGCATTTGAACTAGTTCCCACATTCCAGCTCAACGATGTAGTTGTGAGGCTCGGAAGATCATGATATTAACCCCATGAATCAACAACCAAGATAATTGACTTAACCAATGAAATTGTATAGCTTTGCATGATTGTTCAAGATGCGGCCTTGTCCCTGGAATCTTTCTAATTATTGTTTCCAACACTTTTAATTTCCATTATTGTTCATTATTATTCTTAGCTTAACAAAACTCAAACTCTCTTTGTTACAAATTGCACTCATTTAACCTTAATAGTAATTCTGAATTAGATTGTTCGCTAAACTCCAAGTCCCTGTGGGATCGATATTCAGCTCGCAAGAGCCACTTTATTACTTGCACGACCACGTACACTTACATGTGCGGTTGGATGTACCAAATAACCCTCCAATCCAACAAAACTCTGAATCTCGGTAGGAATAGTGGGCCTAGCCCAATCACGAATCTCCTCAATCTTTGTCGGATCAACCATAATACCATCCTTGGTCACCATATGACCCAAGAAAGAGATAGAATCCAACCAAAACTCACACTTGGAAAACTTGTCATACAACTTCTCATCACGCAATCTCTGAAGTACAGTCCTCAAGTATCTTACATGATCGGCCTCATTTTTGGAACAAATCAAGATATCATCTATAAATACAATCACAAAGGAGTTGAGGTACGATCGAAATACCCGGTTCATCAACTCCATGAACGCTGCTGGGGCATTCGTCAACCCAAAAGATATGATCAAGAACTCATAATAACTGTATCGAGTCCAAAAATCCGTCTTCGAAACATTCGAAGCTCTAATCTTCAATTGGTGATACCCGAATCTCAAATCAATCGTAGAAAATACAGAAGCACCCTGAAGATGGTCAAACAAATCATTAATGCGAGGAAAAGGATACTTGTTGTTGACTATCACCTTATTGAACTACCGATAATTAATGCACATGTGCATAGACCATCCTTCTTTTTCACAAACAAGACAGGAGCACCCCAAGGAGATACACTAGGTTTAATGAAACCCTTACTCAACAAATCCTATAACTGCTCCTTCAATCCTTTCAATTCAGCTGGGGCCATCCTGTAGGGAGAAATGGAGATGGTCTTGGTGCCCGGCTCCACCTCAATAGCAAAATGAATATCACGATCCAGAGGCATACTAGGCAAATCCGTAGGAAACACATCCATGAACTCGCGAACAGCCCGAATAGAATCTATAGGAGGTGGTGGGGGCAACACAGTATCACGGACATAAGCCAAATAAGACAACCGCCCTCTTTTTTCCATGCGTCGAGCACGTAGAAAAGATATAACTTCCTTTGGACCCGAATTAAGCATACCCTTCCAATCTATCCTTGGCACACCCGATGGTCTTGGCATAATAGTCCAAAATGGCATGATAGGGAGCTAACCAATCCATACCCAAGATAACATCAAGATCAACCATATCTAGGTTAATAAAGTCTACCCAAGTCTCACGCCCCGCAAAGGTAACCACACAAGATCAGTACACCTGATCCACCACTAAAGAATTTCTTACAGGGGTAGAAACGTGAGAGGTATATCAAGGGGATCATAAACAAAATCAAAAATAAAAGCAAAATATGTTGACACATAGGAGAATGCAGACTCAGGGTCAAATAACACGAAAGTAGATCTGTAGCAAATCGGCACTATACCTGTAGTGACTGCATCGGAGGTCTCTGCCTTGTGTCTCCTAGGTATAGCATACCAATATCCACGTCCACTCTCAGACTGAGCAACCCCGCATCCACTACCACGAGCTCCCCTACCTTTATATCGAGCACCTCTAACACCACCCCTACCACTATGTGAACCACCTTTGACTGCAGAAATATGAGTAGGGGAAAGTTGAAGCTGAGAACCCTGCTGGGCAGGACCAAACACATGTCGAGGAAAATTCTTAGCCAAATGGCCAACCTCATCACATACAAAGCATCCTCTAGGGCCTGACTCAATCTGAGGAGGCACAGACAAACTAGGACGACTGCCCTGACCCGAAGAACTGAAACTGGAACCTCCATTAGCATGACCTGATGCCTAGCTACTTGAAGCCATAGAACCTGAAGGCCTACCACCGAATCCCTGTAAAGCGGCCTAAACTGGCCTACCATGATAACCATGAGAATCTCTACTAGAGTAATCTCTGCTTCGGGAGGCATATCCACTAAACTCGCCTTGTCGGCGCACCTTCTTGGTGCCTCCCTGTGTAGCCTAGGTAATAGACTCGGTCAACTTGGCATGCTCAATAATACTGTGAAAAAAAGCCCCTGAAACAACTATCTGGGCAGTAGCCAACTGATAAGGACCCTCTAAACCCTTCACAAACTTTTGAATCCTCTCAGACTCGGTGGAGATAATGGCCGCTGAATATCGAGATAGAGCATAGAAACCTGCCTCATACTCAGTAATAGATAGGGAACCCTGCCTCAAGTGATCAAACTCATCTCGCATCTGATCTCTCAAACTGTACGTCACAAATCTCTCCAAGAAGGCCTCGAAAAACTATGTCCAAATCATAGCAGGCAAACCCAATGGCCTACAACAGGAAAGCGATCTCTACCAATCTCTAGCTACATCTGTTAACTGATACGTAGTATAAGCAACTCCATGAGACTCAAGGGATCCAAGATTATGTAGCTTCTCCTAGCAATCAATCAAAAACTCATAGGCATTCTCATCAATCACTCCACTAAACTTGGGAGGAGCTAAGAGAATAAACTTGTCAAATCTCTTTTGATCATCAGAAGACATCATAGTACCCAAAACAATAGGGAAATAGTAAGTTCGGTAGGTAATGAATCCACACGTGGGGGTACCATAGATGATGGTTGTACCCCTGGAGTAGGAATACCATAAGCAAAAGTCTGCACTGACGGCGGAACACCACTTGAAGTCTGAAGAATACCAGGTACACTCAAAGGAACACCCTCCAAATGACTCAAAAGGCGAATCAACAAGTCCTAAAGCACTGGGGTGTCCACTGAACTCTATGGAACCTAAGATGGCCCCGTACACCTTGTCTGATAGTTATCTCTAGCATACTCAACCTCAGGCTCGGGAGAGGCCTCTCTACCATTTCCTCTGACTGAGGCAGCTCCTCGTGCCTGTCCTCTACCTATGGGTCGTCTATGACCCCTAACTCATCCTCGAACCGAGGCTCCTATATGGGGTGCCGACTCAGTATCCCTAGCATCTCTAGACCTAGACCTCACCATCTGCGCAGACAGAATGGAATACAAGTTTAGAACTTTGGGTATGAACAAGTCGTACGATAAGGAGTCAAATTAAAGGAGTTTTTCCTAAAGACATCTTATAGCTTCTCGAATATAGGTACGGACGTCTATGTACCAATCCGTGAGACTCTACTAGACATCTTGCTCTTACACTTATAAGATCGATGAACCTAACACTCTGATATCAATTTGTCACAATCCAAAAGCGAGGTCATGATGATACTTATTGCGGCCCACCCTTGATAAGTAAGTCAATCACCCAAAAAGAAAGAAATACAAAATAATACACAAAGTAAAATAAAATCAGACTTCTAAAATGAAGTCAGGTCAACACATGTATATAACATAACCAAAAAATGGAAAGAAATGTCATAAAAACTCTCAAAACCTGATGTCATAAGTATAAGAGCATATACTACATAACCGAATCTGAAAGTACATAGTATGTCTCTAAAATTAAAATAAGGACATAACAATAGATATCATGAGGTCTGGAGTAAACTCTGATAAGCCTGGAGCGTGCCAGTACCTCAAAATCACCAAATTCTCACGCACAAACTCAGCCACCGAGTGTCGTACTAGTGCTAAGATCTGCACCAAAAAGGCATAGTAGGAGTGAGTATGGTCCAGTTGTACTCAGTAGAAATCATAGGCCGACTGAGCCAAGTAGAAAATAGTATATGTAAAGAAATACTATGAGCACGTCACCTGTAAAAAGAAAAGTTCCCAAACGGTAGCTCACACCGTCTCCACTTGCAGTTCTAATATCAATACGAAAAAAAAGGGAGAAAACAAGTAATCACAGAAGTAAGCATAAACGGAGTAAACACCAAGAAACATGTAGATAACACCAAAAATATAAATGTATATGGAATGCAATGATGATGATGATGTAATGATTTAAAAGTTATCGCATAACATTCTGTATACACCTACCGAGCCTCATGTCTCCATCTACCCGACCGACACATCCCTAGGTCTAGGCATTTTTAAGGTGTCTCATTTTCTTTAAAAATCTATGTTTCTCAATGATACCAATATCTTATGAATGTGTATTTATGAAATAAGGAGGTTACGCTCACAATCACATCAATATAAAGATATCCAATCCATTCAATACGTGTATAAGTGAGCCCAGAAATCAACTCAATATGTCATCAATTCATGATATCAATTCTAGTTAGGCAGCATTGGAATGAATATGCATGTAAGACATCATTTATATAATATCAACACATAACTCAGCGTTTTTCATTATGATAAGCCAAATCGTGCTCAATAAGGCCTTTAATATCTATTCAAACCCCCACTCGGGTATCACATAAAGAGATAAGGCATTTAAATGCACAAATAAGGTCAATGATGTCAAATAAAAACCCCACTCAGGCCACACGCAGTATATGATATCACAAGTCAACAATAACAAGAATATAAGCCCCCACACGGACACAATAATAATCTCAAAATACTATTTTCATAGTTATTTTCCCATACCCATAACATGCTTTACTTATTTATTAACTACTCAGCCCAGTCTGAAGAAAGTTAAGTCATACCTTACCTTGAAATGATGAAATTCGAGCCCAAAGTTTTTCAACACGGAGCTTTCCACTTTCGAAAGGTCTCGAGGTCAACTAAAATATGAAAAAT
This sequence comes from Capsicum rhomboideum, assembly GCA_031232105.1. NCBI lineage: Eukaryota > Viridiplantae > Streptophyta > Magnoliopsida > Solanales > Solanaceae > Capsicum > Capsicum rhomboideum. Next base: position 147,017,570 of record CP124714.1, on the reverse strand, counting down.
ATAACATCTACGCATTAAAATGAAGCTAACAATACCCATATTGATCATATTTAAGACGGATCTAAAACGGACACGAAAAACGAAAGGGGTAAGAACAAAATTTTATTTTAGAAACTCATTTCCTAAGGTTATAGGAGTCTACATTTAAAAATCCATGCAAAAATGAGTCAAAATGAGGTCCAAATCAAAGAAAAATCAATTTTAAGCTTTAAGCAAAACCCTCTAATCCCATTTTGAAATCAAGATTAAAGAATATTTTTGAAGATATAATCGATGTAAAGTAATGAAAATAAAGTTTTGGAGCTTACCCAAGCTCAAATGGCAAAGAAACCCTCGTAAATTGCCCAAATCCAAATCTTAAAGTTCAAAAATGGAGGAAAATCGCAAAAATGGGGTATTTATACTGTTCTGTGAACATTGCCTCGCAAACGTGGTCAACCTTCGCTTTCACAAGGGTCAACTTTTGACCAACCAAAAGTTTGGCCGTCGTATTAGTAGCCAAGGCTTCGCGTTCGCGAAGGCTGATAAATCAGGCCTTTATGTTCGCAACAGCCTCACTGCGTTAGTGAAGAAGGGCGAACCAACCAGGACCTAACTACCCTTCGCGAATGCGGTCCCACCATCACGTTCGCGATGCAAAAAATAATTCCTTATTTACGTTTGCATCCTCTGACCCGCGTTCGTGAAGAAGGTGGCTTTATGCACCAGATATCAACAACTTTACTAATTTTGCATATTTCCAAATACTCCGAACGGACCCTCAAAATTCGTTCAGGACACGACAAAAATAAATCATATATACTACTAGGCTATTTTCAATATTTTGGACTCAATGGCGATGTTAAATTTTTGAAAAAGGATCGTTTTCAACAAATTAGCCTCTGGGACACCTAAAAGCTTATTTAAACTAGTTTTTCAAACGAAAGATCGAATTGCAAAATAAAGGTTTCAAACTTGAACCAACTCCGCTACTAATCCAAACTCGACATTTAGGGTCTAATGAAACTGTCCAAATTGCCATCCTGGACTCAAAATACCAAATGATGACCAAAGTCAACTATAGGACTTTTAAAGCCTCTAAAAACTACAAACTCTTTCAAATCATTCCCGTTTGCATCGGGGACCGTGCAAACTATTCTCATACTCCAAAACCAACATGTAGTAACTAAGAGGAAAGACAAAATGGTCAAAATACGTAAAAATCAAGATTTTACAATTTAGGTCATTACAGTAGGAACCGAGACAACGAGCTTATCACAACATAGTTTCACCTAAACTCGATTCATATTCTCCGAAGTTCAAATAAACTCGTCGGATTTCAATTTTTTGAATGTATTCTTCAAGAATTCCTTCTTGAATTTTTTGTTACATGGGATTAGAGGAATGCTCCTCCAAAATCCCCAAAAATCCAACTACTAACCCTTGTTCTTCAACGGGTATTTATAGAGGATTTGAAAATGATTTTGGGGGGAAATTGGAGGGATAATTTAGGGATCAATTTTGAAATTCAAACACCAATTGATCAAGACCATGAAATGGGTAGCCACGTATGTACGAACTGAAATCCAATCCGATGAATTAGAGAGAGTGATGCCGTAATTCACGGGATTAGAACGTTAGGGAAGGACACCTGGACAATTCTAGAATTCTCTAGATTGGGGCCAGCTTGTCAACCGCGTACAAATTGGAGGGAAACGGAGGAAAATTGACGGTGTTGATAGATTAAGGACGATTCGGGATGCTTGTGAGGAGGGTCGTTTTGGTTGTTGCTTGTTGTTGTTTTCTCTGTTAAATCAAAGAGAGAGAAGAGGAGATGGAGAAGAAAAGATTGCATGGGAGTTGGTGAAGCACGTGAGTTATATATGTATATATGTACTAGACATTGGTGTTCGTGTCAGCACGACCCAATATAGGATATTTTTTGTCCCAATTTATGTCACATAAATGAAATTTGGAAAGTTAACTAAATTTTTTGTATGATTTTTAAATATTTAAATTTTTTAATTATTGAGATTTATAGTACTTTTTACATAATTTTTAGATGATATATATTATTTTTTCCATCTCAATTTACGTGGGACTGATGGATTTGGCGAATCAACCAAATTTTTTCTATAGTTTTTAGATATTTTAAGTTATTAATTATTATGATTTATAGTTTTCTATGTAATTTTCAAGTAATATATGTTACTTCATCTGCCACAATTTAAGTGGCATCGAAAGAATTTGGAGAGTCAATCAATTTTTTATGTCTTATAAATATTTTAAGTTGTTAATTATTATAATTTATAGTAATTGTTACGTCATTTTCAAATAATATATGTTATTTCTTCAGTTCCAATTTATGTGTTATTGATAAAAATTTGAGAGTTAATCATATTTTTATGTCTTTTAAATAATTTAGACTGTTAATTGTTGTTAGTTATAATATTTTTTATGTAATTTTTAAATATATAACAAATTAAAAAGAAAAACAAGACAAACAAATTAAAACAGAGAAAATATAGTCTTAAATAATTTAACTTCCAAAAAATATGACCAAGCATAACTCCAACTTCAACTTCAAAAATTCAAATAAAGTGAGAAAGTATGTGATTTTCATTGCCAAATACTCACTAAATTTTATATGTTGTACAATTATCTCAATTAAAAAATAAATTCAAGGTGTTCTAGAAAAGCAGCTAATGCAGCTAGCCGGCATAATTAATTAAGATGGACCCATGAAATTCACAAAGTACAAATCTTTTAAGAGGGTAACACGCGTCAATTTGTAAATGTTAATTGGTATTTATGTCTAACAGGGGGAAAATTCACCTATGAAGCAGCTATGTACAAAAGTGATAAAGCAGGAAAATTAGAAAATTCCAAAAATATCCTTAACATAGTGTAGAAATATGATTGGTCTAGTGTTCGTCCCTCTTCCTCGTTTATGTAGTAGAAAGTGTGTATGTTTGTATTGATGTAGAAGTGAACCGAGTTATTTAATTGATCTTGGGCTTGGGAAAATTGGGGCTGAAGGAGAGTAAAGAAGAGCTGAAATTTATTGAGGATGTGACCATCATGAGATAAAGAAATGGCCATTTGTATTACAACTCTAGCCAAATTGACTTTCAATTCATTTGTATTATAACTCTAGCCAAATTGACTTTCAATTGTAACCAAATTAGCTCACCTTGATTTTAAATTGGTCAAACAAGATAGATTAATTATCAAGCTTCTTAACTTTGACAATATGAAATAATCATTTATTAATTATCAAGCTTCTTAACTTTGACAATATGAAATAATCATTTTGACCCAAAGTTAGATTATCTTGCAATATTAACTATGCCAATTTGACCTTCAATTTAACATCGTTTTAAAGGCAAATGGAGACATAGTTAAATAAAGTCATTTTCAACAAAATATTGGTTCTCAAAATATCTTTTTTCGAATAAAATCATATAATTTCATAGATTTAAATAAGGAAGATGAGCCAATTAGCTTTAAAAATCACTTTTTGAAAATTCCTTAATTTCATAAAACAACTATTTCAAAATTGTTTAAAATTGAAGAAGTTCAAAATTAATTTAGATTGGGGAGGGCAAAAATTAGGTGTCAATAATATATATAGATCAAATTTTGGTTATATGGGTATATATATCTAATGTTGACACCTCTATTGAAACAAATTGAAGGAGAGGTTGCAAAATATGTTGAAGGTCATGTGTTCGATTCGTGCTTGCAACATTATATTATATTATTTGCATCAACCATTTTCTGTGTTGTTTTCCCCTTTTTAAACAACTCCACAATTTTTTTGGTCAATATGGTTGTGGGGCCACTTTTATTAGTAGAATTTATTTTGTTGGTTTTGTGTGTATGGTTACTTCTTTATATTTTGACACCCCTCAATGAAAATTCTAGTTCCGTCATTGGGTGCATCAATACCTGCTTTTCGAATTACCATTAAACTAAAAAAAAATTATATTTCTTTTTACTAGTTTACCTCCTTTAGAGAATAATCAAGACATACACGGTTGAAAATTTCCATCTGAAGTGCTGGTAAAAATTATCTTAAATCTCAGTCATAACTCATATGTGTCTGAATTTGTTTAGTAAAAAAAATAAAATTGTTCTTCGAATCTCAACAATTCAACATCCAAATCTATTTCAAACAAGATCAAATTTGAAACATAAATATCATATATCATAAAAAATAAACTTCAACCATCAATTTGTTAAAAACAATAAGAAGTCTGACAAACCATTAAGCAACCTTTTAAATCTTTTTCATGTCTTATTTTCAGTCATACATGATTGAAACACATATTAAAATAGGCTAAACTTTCAATTCGTATGCATTTGAAATTTCTTTCATGTATTTCTGCTATCAATCGTGCATGACTAAGACACATATTACAATTTGCTAAAATTTTATTTATGTGTGTCTGAATTTTACTCACATAAACCCTTAACATGGTATCTGTATCCATATTAATGCTCTTCATCTCATTACCCAATTTTCCATTAAACATAGTGAATAGTACACTAACACTCCATAAATTGTCAAAGAAAGTCTTAACTTTTCTGAAACCAAAGTCTGAAAAATCAAATCGCTGCTTTGCCCTTCGTTAAAGCCTCGCTCCAAAATAGCCCAATCTGGTTTAATACATATTCTACATAAAAAAAATAATCATGGACACTCATATTCCTATACTTTTACCTCGGGTCCAAAAAATTAAACTCGAGCCCACAATGGTAAAGCTGAACTTATATTTGAAAATCATGTTATCCATAGAGTAGGAAATTCAAATATGAAATTTCATTGAAAACGGAGCTCAAATCGACATTCAAATCATCAAAATATGGTTTCTTAACTCTAGGTTCAAATCCCCAATTTTCATGTTCGTACGCAGTTTAAAATAATGAAATAATAAATAAATCAGTAAATTGATCTCGAAATCATTTTTTCTATCACATAAAGACCTTAAGTTCCAAAAATCAATGAAAATTCATCACAAATTGATCATCAAACTAAACACTTTGTTTTTTAAATCTTTGGAGTTGAATTAAAATCCAAAAAAAAAATAAAATCACAATGAATGTTCTTGAAAAATGACCAAAAATAAAAGTAGAGTCAAGTACCCAACGTTTTTATGAGAAAACACATCAAAATCACTTCAACCGGAGTTTCCTAACTCCCGAAAATCAATTTTTAGTGAATGAACGAAGCCTGAAATTTTATACCTTCAGCGTAACGATCTTGGCTTTCGCGGTGACCTCTTTGCTCAGCACTTCCACGCCGCTCCTTCGCACCTACGTGTCCGTTTTTGTGGACCCTCCTTCGCTTCAGCGAAGCATCGATATCGACAACGGCTAGCTTCACTAAAAGTCATAATTTTCTTAAACAAACTCGAAATGGGATAATTCTTTTTACAATGGCTCCAAAATTTTGATACGAATCTAATGGTTTATTAAACTCGCTCTTTGGAGCTTATCTGCTTCAGGTGGTGCTATCAAATCTCAACGACGTAAAACTCCAAACTTCGAACAAGTACCTGAAACTCATCCAAGACCTCCTGGACATAGATTGATAATGCAAACTGATCATAATACATGTTCTGCGCCTGTTGGAATTATCATATCACCCATCCGCGGTCATCTTGACCGAATGTTGACCGTGGTCAATTCTAAGCTTTAAGAAAACTAGAATTTCATCCAATGGTCCTAACGTCTCCAAATGCCTCGGAACTCGAACTAACTGCCCAACTAACTTAAAAATAACCTTCGGGCCTAAGAAACTATCAGAATTCAATTCCGAGCTCATTAATCCTAAATGTTGACTTTGGTCAAACTTCTCAACTTCCGAAACTGGAAATCTTCCTCTAAATGCATTTAGTCACCTTGGGAATCGTATCACCTATTTTCGCAAGTCATAAACAACATAGTAAAGCTACGAGAAGGTTCAAAGTGGGGAAACGAATTCAAAAGAAGAAAACAATCAAACAGATCATTATATATGAGCAGTTTAGAATTATATTAGTCTTATGGGGAAATAACAATTTAATTATATACTTCTCAAATTATATTAAAGCTTGGGTTATTATTTTATATAACAAATCAAGAGCATTTGAATAATAGTGCGACACTGAGATAGAGTTGAAAGAGAAATTACCAAATTGTATTGATGCCAAAGAAAAATGGAGATGATTAAAACGATTTTGAAATATTTTAGTTTATTTATGGACAGCTAAAATTATCAAAAATTGATATGATATAATTTTTTAAAATAGTTGATTGAATCATACCATTGGCAGGTTGCTATGGTGCACGAATTTCTGGTCATTATCTTCTGTTACTCAAAAAATTTCTAAAATTTGAGTGATAAAATAGATTAGGAAGTACTACACAGATGCAACAATTAGCCGGTAGTACAGAATTAATTTCCAGAAGAATAAAATGGTGACTAAAAAGATTATTTGTTTTATTTTTCAGTGGAAATAAACATTTGCACTAATAATTAAAATAATATTATAAGACAAATTATTGAGCATGTCTAGAGTACAAACAATGTTCATTGTATTATCACAAACGAATAATGACAAATACTTCAATTTCTTCTCATCTTCTATAATTTTAACTTTATTTATAATAATTGCGTCTCCTAATTTTCTTTATTTACTCCTCGCGAGAACGAGCAGCGAGTGAGGAATCGGAGAATTAGGACACAACATATTCAAACTCATGATTTTCATTGTATTTCTCATTCGAGAAGTAAAGTCGTAAACTATTCCTCTTCTTCTGATATGTCCTTAACGACTCCACTTTTTTTTGACGTTGTTATTAGCATCCACAAACATTCGAATCCTAGTAAGTGTGATCTCCACTGTTTGATCATCGATATTTGCGAAACAAACTCGAAACCATCCTGCCTCTGGGCAATTAAAAGAAGATCCGGACGAGATATTTAGCTTCACGTTGTTTATGATCAGTTTCCACAGTAACACCTCAACATCAAGTGTTGGTTCTTTCAGCAGTGGTCGCAAATCCATCCAACAATAAAGTCCTGCATTACTTTTTAAGCACTTTATTCCGACTTCTTCAAGTCCGCTGGTGAATTTCTCATGCCTTTCCCTTAACCTCTTGGCGTTTTCAATGAGAAATTCTCCAAGTCAGACAGCATGGAAGCTAGAAAATGTTGTGTCTGAGTGGAAACAAGACCGAAGCTCGACATTTTTCTAGCACAATTCACGACGTTATCATTGAACGAATACACAATTCCCACTCGAAATCCTGGAAAGCCCAAGTCCTTGGAAAGACTAGACACAATATGTCAATATGTACCAAATCTTTATTAACACAAATTTCATCGTCATTGATAATTTCAGCGATGCTGACGAATTCTGGAGCATCAAACACGGTAGTCGAGTAGATTTCGTCGCAAACAAAGTAGATGTTGTGTTCATTGGTGAAGGTCAAGAGGTTTTGTAGTGTGTCCCTTTCCAAAATGGTGCCTAACGGATTAGAAGGGTTGATCAAAATTAAGCATTTGACTTTGATATTTGCTTGTTGGGCTTTTTGGCATGCCTCTTTGACAGCTTCTATGGTAATCTTGAAATTGTTTGAGCTCTCACATGAAATGGGCAGAAGTTGTACCCGGAGTCTCCACCTTAGGTCCCTATTGAATCTGCATGTGCTAGCAAATATGGATAAGTAGTTTGAAAATATGGACTTATAAAAAGAAAGAAGCAAATAAATTGAGATGGCGGAATACTATTCCCTTGGTCCTAATTTATGTAGCACTTTTTTTTTTAGTTTTGTGAAATTCAATTTGACTAATTTTAATTTTAAATTAAATTTAATTAGATCAACTTAATGTTGGACAAAATGTACATAATTTAAATTTCAAAAAAAAAAAACGAGAAATAAAAAGAGATTTCAAGGAGAAGAGATTATATATGCAGCAGCAATATTGTGGTTTGTTGCTTTCAACTATATTTTACTCCCTCCGTTTCAAAAAGAATGATCTAGTTTGACTGGATACAGAGTTTAAGAAAATAAAGAAGGCTTTTGAATCTTGTGGTCCTAAATTAAAGTTATGTCAAGTGTACCACAATGCCCTTGAATCTTGTGGTCTTAAACATGCCATGTGGAAAGTTGAAATTAAAGTGTTGCCAAAAAAGAAAAGGGTCATTCTTTTTTAAATGGACTAAAAAAAAAGTAAGTTATTCTTTTTGAAATAGGGAGTAACAAAATTAAATCAGCATGTATATTTCACATCAATTCAGCTGGTCCATAATACTTAACCATTACGTGTACTATATACTAAAGAAGCTTCTCATTTCTTAAATTGTATTTCCTCTGTTTAAAAAAGAATGACCTAATTTGATTTAATACGGAATTTAAAAAAATAAAGAAGATTTTTGAATCTTATGGTCCTAAATTAAAGTTATGACAAATGTACCAAAATGTCCTTGAATTTTGTGGTCTTAAACATGTCATGTGTAAAGAAATTAAAGTGTTGCCAAAAAAGGAAAGGATCATTCTTTTTAAAATGGATTAAAAAGAAAAATAGTTTATTCATTTTTAAACGGAGGGAGTACCTTTTTTTTTTTTGGTGTTGGATATGTGAGGTCAGATGTAGTATGTGACATCAGATAAGGAGGCTCCGTACACACGTCAGATTTGTGACGCCAGATGTGGACCATATTTTGAATGTGCAGAATACTTTCATCAATGAGCAAAATGACGTGTCTTATCTTTGGTGATACCACTCTCGGCTCTTCTATACAATAGAAATAAGTTCTCCATTTTAATTTGTTTATCTTTTTTTTTTTAAAATAAATTTCGTTTCAAAAAATATTTTTTCCATTTTTCATATTTTTTTAATTTTAACTTTTCATATGACATATTTAAGATTATAAGATTCAAAAATTTTCTTTACTTTTTTAAACTCCATATCAAGTCAAAACCAGACAAACTAATTGAAACAGTGAACTATAGTTGTGGATATTCTATTTCAAAATACATAAAAATTTGATATCTAATTTCACGGTCAAAATTAACTAATATGACTATAAAAATCAGAATGGTTCGACGTAGTGATAAAGCCAAAAATTTTATTAAGTGATTTCAAAATATTAAAAAAGTAAACAGAACTAAAGAGTGTAATTTCCGGTAAAGAGGTGTCAATTGACACCTCTTAGTATAAAATTGCAAAGCTCATTTATGGAAGGTTCATATAACTAGCTTGGATAGAGTGTGATGTCAATATCAATGTATACATACCGAGGGTAATAAGAGAATTCGCGACCAAACTGAGCCATGATATGGCTAAAGTGATATAAATAAGCCTCTATTTTAATATGTTACCAAAATAGGCTAGGCGTCATTTTTTTCAGCGTTTTGTATCAATTTTTTAACGGAACCGTTAACTCCCAAAATGTTCGAAAAGATGACTTAAAATGCTGAAAAAATTAATGTTTTGTTAAATTAAAAAGTAAAAAACGCACTTAAAATTAACGTTTTACAAAAAGTTACTAAAAAAGGCGCTTTAGCTAAAAATAAATAAAAAAAGATAAAACGTTCAAAAAACTAGCGTTTTACAATTGCACAAAGTGTTAGTTTTACTAGCGTTTTAGTTTTAATTTTTTTTTTAAAAAAAGAAAGCGTTTTTTTTTGTAACAATTTATGCACGTTTTTTGTAATTTTATAAAAAGTGTTACTTTTTCTAACATTTCTTTACCTTTTGTAATTTTAAAGAAAGTGTTACACCTCCAATCACTATAAGAATGTGTTGAACTACCACTTTCACCATGGTCATCATTTTCATCATTTCTTTATTTTTCTTCATTAACAATCAGAAAGATGTCTTCGGAATAAAAAGTTAGAGTATCTTTCGTTTGGGATGGTGAAATTATTTATGATGGAAACGCCATACATTATAATTGTCCCCTGAAATACAATGTTAAGTATTCAGTTAATCTTTGATTTCAAAAACTATGTGATTCACTTTATAAAAGGATGAGTTTGGATAGTGCCGATTATAAATTGATTATAATCGAAAAATATCCGACCTCATTTTTAGCACAAGGACAAGTAAATTTTGAGGAGTGGATTATCAACAATGACGATTCATTGAGAGATTTTTTAAGCGCTCCGACTGACTTTATAGATCAAATCAAGCTAACTGTGCTTGAAGTCTATGTTAGGACGGAGCGTAGGACTAGTCGTCGACGTTCTTCTTTACCGAATGATGTCAATCGTCAATTGGAAAATCGCAACAGCCCTGATGAAGTCCCCGTAACTCAGTCGTGTGATTTTCCTCACATAAGTCAATACCAAAATCTTCTAACCGGCAGATATGATTTTGATTTGAACGAAGCAGTTAATGAAAATGACTGGTAATGCCCTTTCATTTGTGTTATTTCTACTAACAAATTTTAATAATATCAATTTTAGTTTTTGATTACTATTTATTTTTGAAGTAGTTTACCTCAGAATGAGATGAACATTGCTCCAAGTTATTGCCAAGATAACTATATTGGACAGTCTTCACAGTTTGGACTGATGAAAAATGTTAGAACATCCTCAAATATTCATGCCTCGTCTAATTTTGGTGCAGCTGACTATTATAGGTACGTGTACCATTTTAAGTTTTATGTGACTAATTTTAATATATATGGCAAGTATTTATATTTTTTTTGCACATATAGAAAAAAAATTATGCTAGATGAGCACAACGTTCCCGCAAATATCGATAATGATAATGATCAGTCAAATTATCGATCAAGTTCACATACTAATAGTGATGATTTGCCTAATGCTGATGTATCTGGAGATGAACTATCATTTGTAGCGTCATCCGACGATGATAAATTTAGAATTTCCAATCGATCAATAAGACCAATGTCCATGAGTCCTATTCATGCGGAAGAATCTTTGCCACCACCGAATCTACAGTTAGTACCTAGGTCACCATCAGTGCATATGCCTGAATTTTATTATCATAAAATTCCTTTTCTCGATCATGCCTCAGATGGTCCAGATGTATTTATCGATACTCATGGTGATCAATATACATCACAAGGTATGTGGCGTGAACCACAAAATTTTATGAATAGTAATTTTTATCTTGAAAATGACATATTGTTCAAGACAAAGAAGGAGGTGCAAAGGGCGCTTAAGCTTTTACACTACAACTGGGTGAGGGAGTACCATGTCGTTAAGTTGACAAAAACATCGTGGCGAGTTTGTTGTAGGCGTGCAGATCAAGGATGTGCTTTTAAGTCCGTGGATATTAATATGTGGAAAATCGGGTCATACAATGGTGAACACACGTGTAATATGGGTACGTGTCGTGAAGGACACTTCAACTTAGATGTTGAGATGATTGCTTCCGTTCTCTGTACTGATATAGAAAAAACGCCGAGGTACTATTTTATCCACAAATCATTTTACTTTAATAAGAAAATACGTTTTTTGTTTGAAAATTAATATCATTTGAACATGTCAGGTTTCCTATCAAGGACTGCCAGACAGCTATCCTTAAAGCATATGGAAAAGCGGTAAGTCGAAGAAAGGCCTAACTCGGATGCAAGCATGCATTTGAAAGATTTATGGTACTTGGGAGGGCTCTTTCAAGCAGTTGCCGAGGTACATGGCTGCTTTGGAACGCTTCAATCTAGGCACTGTAGTCGAATGGAAGTTAGAGCGGCATGATAATATCGATGAAAATGTATTCAACTTTGTCTTTTGGACATTCAAGCCATGTATTGATGGGTTCTTTTATTGTCGTCCTGTTATATCGATTGACGGCACACATGTGTACGACAAATATGATATCAAAATGTTGATTGCTGTCGGAGCAGATGGGAATGACTCAATATTTCCTTTGGCCTTTACGATAGCGACTAATGAGAGTAAAGAGACTTGGTCCTTATTTTTAGATCATTTGCATCAGCATGTTGTCAGGGGCCGTAGAGGCGTCACACTAATATCGGATAGACATCAGGGAATACTTTCAACTCTGTATAGTGCGCCTGATTAGCAGGCCCCATTTGCTTACCACTGATTTTGTTTAAGGCATTTTACGTCTAACTTTTCTAATAAATTTAAAAATGCTAGTCTAAACAATCTTGTATGGGCAGCTGCAACACAACATCAGGAGAAGAAGTTTTAGAAAAAATGCAAGAGATTAGCATGGAAGCTTATGCGTGGTTAATGAGGTATGATCTTGACAAATGGACATTGCACAAGGATGGTGGTAGGAGATGGGGCATGACGACAACAAACAGCTCTGAGTCCTTCAATGGATTCTTGAAGGCAGCAAGGGGCCGACCAGTTACTACAGAAGAAGAAGCGTCAATCTGAAAAAACAAAATAAGAAAGTATACAGTAGCTTAAAACTGAAAAAAATAGAAATCCAAACTAATGAGGTATTTGAATTCAAGCTGAAATTTGAAACAAAAAACAAAAAACAAAAAAAAAAGAAAACAAAAACTGTAATCTAAGCTGAAATTTGAATTCAAAGTAAAATAGACTCCAAGAAGACTTTTCACATAATCTCAACTATGTTAGCTAAAAATGTTAATAAGAATCACCATATATTAACCCCAATTATATAGAATACAGTAGCTTAAATTGGGTGTTTGATCGTACCCTTTTTACACAAATTCACCAACTTGGGTATTTTCAAGAACTAGCAAAGAAGCAAACTTTATACTAGTAGATCAAATTTATATTTAGAAAGAGAAAGTAATATAAGTAACAAGAAAATAGTAAAAGGTATTTTACCTTCCCAAACAAAATGGTGACATCTATGATTTTAAAACACATCTGATTCTCTCAAGACAACAATAACAACAACATTCTAAACAAAACAATAAAAAGACTTAACAACAACAAAAAAAATTGGAATAACACACCAATAGATAATAACATAAAAAAGTATTTTGGTAATAGGAACTCATTTCAAGCATAACCAACATTCAACAAAATACAGAATTCATTTCAGATCAAAATTTGTCAAAAAATAAGATAAACAGATCAAGAACTCACTGCCATTTCAAAAGGGTCAGCAAGTTAACAAGCAACTTAATGAAAATTCAGCTCATAAGCATTCAATTGCACCCACCACCACCACCAACTTTAGCTTAATGAAATTCTTTTATAGCATTAGAAATGCCACGACAGGTTTAGAACCACTACCAAAACAAGTACATTATAATTAATATTCCAGAAACAAGGCATCACTAAAACATAAAATAATTTTTACTTAAAGGTTGTGTAGTCTAGAGTTGTGAGTTAAACCTGTGTGTTGACGTGATCTTCCGGACCCGTAAAACATGTTGGGTGCGTGGAGGCAATAGGACACGAACTATGAAGCTACAATCAAAATTTAACAAAGGTTAACATTAACAATATTTATTAAGACAAAACATAACAAAAAAATAATTAAAATAAAGAAAATAAATTAAACCTCTGAGTCGACGGGATGTCCTGTAGATCCCGCCAAATTATCAACCATCAGCGTGTCCCAGTCAGGATCCACCGTAGAAACATCAAAAAGCTCGTCAGATTCACCAAACAAAGACTATAATATATTTGTAAAATTCGTACGATCCTGCACGACTGTTTCCCCAGCATTTTGGGTACCAGATGGTCCCTACAAGAAGACATAATCTATCATGGAATGATACTAATACATAATTAGTTAGTTAATGAAAAAGAGGTTATTAATTACCGGCATGGCCGATCCGTAGCTCAGACGTACTCCCTCCACATCTCGCGTAGTTCTCCCGCCTGCAGGCCTCGATGGTAATGGCGAAGCCATTCTGTAAAGACTGTCAATGTTCGAAATAGGCTCAACAAATGGACCTGCGGGAGTGCTCGGTGATGGCTCATCCTCGGCTTGTGTCTGTCGTAGTCCTCTACCTCGTCCAGCACCACATCCATGTACTCGATTATTTACACTAAAATGCAAGGGATATCCCTCAAAAATGAGTCCATTAGGTTGTACGGGATACCTAGCCTCCTGTAGAGTCTGTATAACCAACCTATGTAATGAATCTCCACACGATGTATGGGCAGGATCCTGCTGCAACTCTAATGAAAGACCAAGTATCTTTTGAAGTCCTCTCGACATTGCAGCAGCACTACCAGCGGAATGAACAAAATCCTGCTAAATTAAGTACCTGCAGTGCAGGGTTGCCTATCAGCAACCGTCCGTGCCTCAAGAACCACCGTGTGTATAATCTATGATTACAGCACCAATAATTGGACCAACCAAACTGGTATGCCGGTGGCCCCACTGATCAGAATAATGATCTAATGTTTTAAGAATTTGCTGATTCAACCTATTACGTTGATCATGGTTAAAGTGACTCGGATCCCAGTCTGGTGCCTGGGGTATGTGTTGTCGGTGACCAACCTGTCGTATGACACGGTCAGGCACGTGGTACTCAACTACCTCAATGCAAAGCATAGGCACTAGTGCAGTCCATAAAGCCTCGTCAATCTTGCAATATTCAGGTAGTGCTTCAAATATAGCATCGTATGGTGTCCACAAAAACTAAATTAAATAAAGACAATTTAATGAATTAATAAGGTAACCTATACACTAAATCACATTTTATATTTTAAAAAACAGCTTGTGCAAATTGAAAGTGCTAAAAAGTAAATATTACCTGCTCCTCCGTCATGCGATCTATCTGATCTCTAATCGGAATAAGATGATGATGTGCCTTATTTTTGCGTTCAATCCCTCCCGTCCATCTACTGGCATATGAAAGACCTGCATCATCATCCACTGGATCATTTAATCCTGGTTGTAGAGGCAACATCCTCTCCCAACACCATACCTTAAAGTGACAAAATAAATTAGTTAATAAATAAACTCACCGATGAAAAATAATAAATAAACACACTAAGGTAACACTAGTTTTTCGAAATACATGATATGAAAAAACGCAATGAATAATAAAACATAACGATTATAAATAATAAATCTTAAAAATATGACCAAAAAAATGAGGAGCATATTTTAATGTTTAAACTTAATTACTTCTAAACTAATTTTCTTTTAATATAAGTTTGTAGAATATTTATTAAAATAAATATTTACATACTTGTACAACTTTGTATAATACGTAATTGAAATAATATTAGTGAAGGTTACTTCATAAGTAAAACTGACTTGTATAATCTGATAAACAATTTAGTTACCTGGATAAGTGGAAGAAATCCGCATAGGTCACTTGAATCTTTGAAAGATGACCGACATAGTGACCTGTATAAGTAAGCCAAGACTGCGTTACCCCAACTATAGAGACCAACCTCAGTGATGGGATCTAGAAACGCCAAAAATCTCAAACTAATCTTGTTGCCCGATGTGTTTGGGAATAAGATACCCCCAAATATAATAAGTATGTACAATCGGACAATTTTCTCAACCCTACCAACTGGAGTATCATCCAGTATGGGATCAGACTCTACCTCGTCTTTAAGGTAGTTAGTTAGCTTTGTCATATTCACAAAAGACCGGCCTTCAAGTTGCCCGTCATAACTAGTGAGTTCACGTAGCATATCACCCCACTGTTGATCCTGCTGCGCAACATCCTGTACATAAACGGGGCGACCATCAACTCGCAACCCAAACAAAACTTGTACATCCTGCAGAGTGATCGTAGCCTCGCCGAACTGTAGCTGAAAGCAATGACACTCCGGCCTCCATCGCTCAACCATGACTATCAGGAGGGGACGATCATACTGTATCCTACCGACTTTTACAACATTGTATAATCCAGTAGTAGATAAATAATCTACAATACGAGGATGAGGCGGATCTGAAATAAATAAATTCAAAGCAACCAAGTCCATCCTTTTAGGCGTCATACACTCTCCGAATGGTATAAGACCTTTCCAAAGCCACTCCGATCAATGGTCATATTGTAATCGGAGTAGAGTACGAACAACCGAACCGAAATTCACAACATGATCCATTTTTAATAACAACCTGTACAAAGAGTTTAATCATATATTAAAAAAATAAACCAACTTAAGAGCAAAAAGCTTGTGTTATCTCATCTACAATTTTTGATAGACAGAAGTTGGTCATGCAACTTCATTCTTTTTTAACACGTGTTGATCACGTAGCATCCAAACAATAATTTGTTCACAACTACAATTGTCATGGCCCTAACTACACATGAATTAATAATTCATTATGATTCAAAAGTTTCCTATTTCACTAAATTATTAACACATTTAAATTATGAACCCATAACTAATCATGTATATGATTAACAACAAAAAAGAAACTAGCAATAATCGGAATAAAAAATATCTCCTTTTTTAAGCATTTATTGAATAGTGAGAATATCATTTTGCATGCTCTTCTTCGTCTATGTGGAGCCGATGTTACGAAAGAAAAGAGAGGATGAGTCCAAAATTCGATCTAATCCGAATAATTTAATACGAAAGTCTTAATTAGGAATAATTAAATCAGAAATTCTTAAATGTGAATAAACTACAAAATATGGATGCACGTTCCAACATCCGTAAAACATAAAGTAATTTTTAATGAGATTTTAAAAATAAAAATACCTAAATAGGGAATCAAATTAGATTCTTGGATATAAATTCTTAATGCGTGATCTTCAGGGTCCAACAAGATTCTTGGATCTTCGTTCTTCACGGTGGAATCGTTCGATCTTGTGGGCGCGCGACCTTGGCCAGTCAATTGGGGAAGAAGATATTTGGAACATTTGTAAAACGCTAGTTTTTAGGACGTTTTAGCTTTTTTTTTTTTTTTAAACTAAACGCCACAAAATATAACGTTTTACAAAACGACGCTTTTACCAGCGTTTTCCTTTTTAATTTACAAAAAGCCAGTTTTAGCAACGTTTAACAAAACGTTATTTTTTCCAACGTTTTAAGTCATCTTTTCGAACAGTTTGGGAGTTAACGGTTTCATCAAAAAATTGGTACAAAACGCTATAATTTATAGCATCTAGCTTATTTTGGCAACAAAATAAAATAGTGGCTTTTTTTGGTCACTTTGGTCATATCATGGCTTATTTTGGTCGCGAATTCGTAATAAGGTGTGGGGACTAAAAAAGCATCACCAGTATCAGCCAAACAAAATATGAGTCTCATTAGCTCCAGTTGCTCCACCAGCCATTACTACACGTTTTGGATCAAACTTCACCTTACCCTGCCTTGTTTTTCCCAAATATTTTGCTATTGCCTGCACAAACAAAGTACATACACAACCTCATTATATTTGTTGTCATCTTGCTGTCAAAAACACGTCGAAGTAAATCAATTTTAGACACGTGAAAAACAGTCATAAATACCCCCTCAATTTCATTTTACTTAGCCCTTGTACTAAAAATAAATGTTTTATTTTCGTTGTCCATTTTAATAAATCAAGAAAGTTTTATTATTTTTTTCATACTATTCTTAGTATTACATAACTACACGAAGTAGTAGTAATCAAATTTAGAGTATAAATTATTATTAATAAGGTTAAATTAGTAAAATGCACCTCTAATTAAAGTTTTCTTAAGGGGTATGACAGGTCAACATGGGTCAAGTAATACAAAACGGAGGGAGTATGTTTGAGTAGAAGTCAACAACTTCATTTAGTTATTGTACTCCATTCGTTTCATTTTATTTGGTTCATGTATAATAGATGTTTCATTTTACTTGTCGTTTATTTTATCAAATTAAGAGAGTTTTATTACGTTTTTCTCTTACTACTCTTAGTATTGACATAAAGTAATAGTAGTCAAATTTTGAGTTTCAAAACATCATTAATAAGGTTAATTTAGTAAAACACACCTCCAATTAAAGTTTTTTAAAGAAATATGTCAGGTCAACATAGGTCAAATGATATAAAACGAAGGGATTATATGTTCCAATTAAGAGTGAAGTATTAAAAACACACCTAAACTATCCCCTTTTTTTGAGTTTCACACCTAAGCTATTGAGAGTGTGATAAACACACCTAAACTATCACTTTTTAGTTTGAGAAACATACCTCACTTCCGACTGGACCAGATATTTGTTTTCAAGCATTTTTAGGCGCGTGTGGCCTTTAAAAGTTGTTCAATGTGGCTTTTTAAATTTATTTAAGGGAAAAGTAACTATATAAACATCCTTAGATTGTTTATTGCAAGTTGTAGCAACATTTTTTAGTTTGCAACTTATAACAATTTTTTTTTTAAAAAAAAAAAAAGAAAAGAAAATACATTTTGTTTTTAAGTAAAAAAAAAACCCACTGTATTAAAAAGAAAAAAATCTTTTTCAAACCCTTAAACAAAATATCAATCATCCCCAATTTTCTCTCTGAAATGGTTTCCTCTCTCCTTTATCATACCCAAATCGTTTTCTTCTCCAAAAATTCCTTTATCGTCTTCTTCTTCATCATTTTTCTTCATTTCTTCTCCTTTATTGCATATTTTCTCAACCTTTTTCTTCTTTTTCATTTATCAACATCCTTTTTTATTTTATTCTTCATTTTTTTTCTTGTATAAGACTAATCTTGTATAAGACTAATGCGATTTGTTCTTCATTTTATCCCTTTTTCTTTTTCTAAGGAATATTTTATGGCTCAATTAGTTCATGAATATATGGCATAAAATTTGAATGGAAAAAGGATTGTTTATATCGTCATTTTTTTCTTTGGCAATTAATATATCTTTATGACCTAATTGAGGATATGACTCTTACTTAATTTTCTCTGCATTAATTCGTCGGGCGATAAATCATTTGGCCGAGCTACTGTGTTACAATTCCTTCATGGGTTGTCCTTCCCTGAATTCACCATCAAAATTAAATGGGTTGACTCTCAAAATTCAAACCGTACCACATAAATTGAGGAAGAGGGAGTCCTAAGTTCTATCTAACCATGCATAAGTACTGAAAGGCTACTTTTAGTTTCTTGAAGATACAGAGAGGATTAAAGTTCTTGTTAATGTAAAAAGGTTTTGCTTGAGATCTTCTGGTTTTATGAACTTCTAATTTGGAAAAAGAAACAGAACAATGTGTGCTTGGTTATCTTGGTTTACGACTTTTGACATTATTCTAAAAATTTTCTGTTCTTCATTAAAAGTAGAACTAATACAAATAATTTATGTAATGATAGATGAAAAATCCACTAGAAGACTATGAAGTAGTCGGAATTACTAACTATATTGACTTTGATTTGAGTTGCAGACGAGGTAATCTGAGATAGTGTAGTTGTAGCAAGTTGTATGATTCACTTTACGGGGTGAACTTTTAATCTTTTTAACTTTTTTGCCAAGGTAGAATTGTTTTTCCACGTGGCAATACATGTGACAATTTTTTTTTAAAAAAGGGGGAGAGTGTAATACACACACCATCACATATTAGCTGAGGTATGTTTTTCAAATTAATTAGTGATAGTTTAGGTGTGTTTCTCAGACTCTCAATAGTTTAGGTGTGAAACTCATAAAAAAAGGATAGTTTAGGTGTGTTTTTGACACTTCACTCTCCAATTAACTATAAACTTGTAGTAGTAAAATTGTTCATAGACTTATTTTTTGGTACATTCTCATTACTACTATATAGAATCATGAGTGATTTGTGCGCTGGCGGTTGTCATGCCTGCTTCCAACTGTCTGCTTCCGGTCGAGGGCATTTTTGTAATTTCATATTTTTTATTTTAATTTAATTTTTTATTTTTATTTTTATTTTTAATATATATTATATATTTAAAAATTGCGTAAAAAGTATTATAAATTACAATAATTAATAATTTAAATTATTTGGAGACACATAATTTTTTTAATTGACTCAAAATTCTACCAGTGCAACATAAATTGGGATATATTATTTGACAATTTTATGAAAAGTAACATAAATCACAATAATTAACAAATTAAAATACTTGAAAAATGTATAAAAAAAATTGTTTGACTTTTCAAATTCTATCAATGTCATATAAATTGGGATAGAGTGAGTAACATATATTACTTAAAAATTACGTAGAAAGTCATAAAAATCATAATAATTAACAACTTAAAATATCTAAAACTATATAACACATTTGATTAACTTTCTCAAATATTTCATCAGTGCAACATAAATTAGGACAAAAAGAGTAACACATAGTATCTGAAAATTATGTAAACATACTATAAATCAATAATTAAAAAATTAAAATATTTAAATATTATACAAAAAAATTGATTGACTTTCCAAATTTCATTTGTACCACATAAATTAGGACAAAAAAGTAATATACATTGGGCCTGTACTGGCACCGGCTTCAATATCTAGTAGACTTAATATTCACCACTACTATGTACTTAAAATTACTTATAGTAATTGTTAAAAATATTTGTTTCAAAATAGTAATTATTTCTGAAAATTATAAACACTTCATTTGTGGTACATAATATATTGAGTAAATATTTAATTAAGAGATAATATTATATCTTAAAACATAAATAGGATAAAATAATCAAACACTCCTCCTAATGAGTAATATTTTCTTACCGGGTATATAAATGAAAAAACATGACAAATATTTTGAGACAGAGGGAGTAGTATTTATAAATTAAATATGTCAAACAAAGGGAAATGAATTATAAAGGGAGTGTATATGTTCCAAGAAAAATGTAAATCTTATAAACTTGCTCATGGAGACTTGCACCACCAGTAGTAGTATGTAACGTAAAATAAATAGCAAAACTTACAGTTGTAAATTCAGGCAAGCCATGATAATGTTGGAAGTTGGCAATTCTCCTAAAGGATTCAATCCCTTCATTGTGCAAATGGAAGCATTTGGGTTTCTCTTAATCCACTCTTCAATCAAGTCAATAGAAAGCAGCATTCCCAAAACAAATTTTAGAAAGAAAAAGAACGGGTTGAGAGAACGAAGCTAGGAATATTGTTAAGGGTGTTTAACATTTTAGTATACATCTTTAAAAGGTTGATTTTGACCAATATAGAAGTATTATTTTCTATATGCACAATATAAGTTTTCAACGAAAGGGTATTCGAGTGACCATCCATGAGTCAATGTAGCTACGCCTTTGGTCCAGAAGAATTTTCGATATATCATATTCGTAGATTTAAGTGACTTAAGAAAATATTAAACCTGATTTTCAACGAGACCCAATTGAATAACTGTTGTTTCCTGCAACCGTAAACCAAAATATTGATATAAAATGGTAGTTCCAAGCCCACAGTAAATTGTGTTTCCTTAAAGAATTTAATCCCCTCACAATTGCTCAAGGTTTGGATTAATTCATCCCAGGATAGAATAGAACACTATTCTGCAAAACCGGCAATGGAATTTGCAGACTTCGTCGAACTCAACAAATGGAGTATATCACATTTACTTTGATTTCTTTTGAAAAGAAGAAAATTTTTGACTTTGTAAACTAATATATTTTCGTATCCTTCTTCTGAGGAAAAAGATTGATATTTATAGCCCATGAGGTAACGCTTCAGAAATGATGCAATGGTTGAAGAAAAGACACAACTTTTAGAAACGGTGCCTGACCTGCGTCGCGACCTGCTCCAGCAAGTCAACGTTTGGCACAAAACCAGTAGCCACTGGTTTGGCCTGCGCTGGTCACCTGCGTTCGCAGGTCGCCAAATCGTTCTCAACTAGTGCCTCGAAAGTTCACGTCCTTTCGAGGTGCATTGTGACATGCTTTCGCATCCGTTCATATGCGTCCGCATATGGAGAAATTATTTTCTATCGGATTTTTGGATTAAAACATCAATAACTCTTAAGTTTTAATTGAATTTTGTCTAAAAAGATAGTCTCTCGATCGATCATTTGACAAATTCAAATAAATTCAAATCCAAAGCCGAGCCGAGCGAGTGACTACGACGGCGACGCGAGTCTTGTCTTGTTCTTGCCTCACTATCCACATGAAGGAGTGTGTTCCAATATATACATAAGAAAGTTTCTTTCTCCCACCAATGTGGGAGAACTTTACTTCTTTAAAGTGAAGACTTACTCTTCACTTTTTCCTACATGTTTTTCCCACAATATTCCATTCACTTTCTATTACCAAAACTCAACAATCCCCCACATAAATGGGAAATGACTATTTTATATGAAAAACTGTGTGATCTACAAATAAGAATCAATCGCATCTGGGTAAGTAGGTTTCCCCTTGAACTTTCCATATTGAACATACATTGGGTATCCTTGGTCAATCGGTAGATTTGATATCTTTGAATCGTCGAGCTTTTACGTATACGTAGGCAACATATGTCACACAACTAACCCTTAACCGTTCTGGATTCTCATTATTTTGTTCGTTTCAACCATGAACACTTCCTAGTTTCATGAGTGCATAAAGAACTGACCTTACTCTTATTCTCCTTGAAATGACTTCCACTTCACACTCACAGGTGATTCCTAAACGTTTTATCCTATAGACAAACTATTTGATCATTCCTGCCAAACTTAGAAACCATTAAAAAGCTTCAAACCTTAAGTTTTATCCTTGTTTCTTGAACATTGTCATATCATGGAAATCGATATACTTTTAGTGACAATGTTGAACCGTCATTTATACTTTTATTTGATCTCCTTGAACCTAGACCTTGGGATCTCCATTTAACTAGGTAGAGTTACCATTACAATGACTTTTTCTAGGCCATAAACCCATTCCCTTTGATGATTTATCAACCACCTCTCTAGTTAGGCCTTTTGCAAGTGGATCCGACACATTATCCTTTGACTTTACATAGTCAACTGTGATAATTCCACTAGAGAGTAATTATCTAACAGTATTATGTCTTTGTCGTAAGTGATGTGACTTTTCATTATACATAACATTTTCAACTCTTCCTATTGCCGCTTGACTATCATAATGTATGCATATAAGAGCCACTGGTTTTAGCCACAAAGAAATATCTTCTAAAAAATTCCATAGCCATTCTACTTCTTTACCAGCGTTATCTAAAGCAATAAACTCATATTCCATTGTAGAGCGAGCAATACAAGTCTGTTTGGATGATTTCCAAGAAATTGCTCCTCCACCAAAAGTAAACACATATCCACTCGTGGATTTCACTTCATTTGACCCGGTGATCCAATTTGCATCACTATATCCTTCAATTACTGGTGGATATTTGTTGTAATGCAAAGCATAGTCTTGAGTATGTTTTAGATACCCTAAAATACTTTTCATTGCCATCTAATGAGTTTGATCGGATACTTGTGTACCGACTCAATTTACTAATAGCACATGCTATATCTGGTCACTTACAATTCATGATATACATCAAACTTCCCAACACTCTTGCATAGTCCAATTGGTGACTTGCTTTGACCTTGGTTCTTTGTAAGAGCAGGATTCACATCAATTAGAGTTTTGGCAACTTTGAAGTCCAAATACTTGAATTTTTCAAGTACCATGTTGATGTAATGAGTTTTAGACAAAGCTAGACCTTGAGTAGTCCTAAGAATTTTAATTCCTAAGATCAAATCCGCAACTCCTAAGTCTTTCATATCAAACTTGCTAACAAGCATACGCTTAGTAGCATTTATGTCGAAAATGTCCTTACTCATTATCAACATATCATCCACATACAAACAAACAATGACAGTGTAATTTGGATTGTTCTTGATGTAAACACATTTATCATATTCATTGATCTTAAATCCATTTGATAATATGGTTTGATCAAATTTTACAAGTCATTGCTTGGGCGCTTGTTTTAGTCCATAAAATGACTTAACAAGTCGACACACCTTTTTTTCTTTTCCCTTCGGGTTGATCCATGTATATTTCTTCCTCCAATTCTCCATTTAAGAAGGCTGTCTTCACATCCATTTGATGAGTTTGAAGACTGTAGACGGCGACTAACGCTATCAACACTCGAATAGATGTGATTCTTGTTACCGACGAGTACGTGTCAAAATAATCAAGACCTTCTCGTTGTATGAAACCTTTGACAACTAGTCTTGCATTATATTTATCAATAGTGCCATCATCTTTTTTTTTTTTTTTGAAGATTCATTTAGAAACCAAATGGTTTGTGTCCTGCAGGAAGATCAATCAATTCCCATATATGATTATTCAATATGGATTCTATTTCACTATTGATTGCCTCTTTCCAATATAGTGCTTCTGAAGAAGGCATTGCTTCCTTCAATGTTTGAGGCTCATTCTCAACTAAGAATGTCAAGAAATCGGGACCAAAGAAAGTTAAAATCTTTTGACGTTTGCTACGTCTTGGACTTTCCTCATTAGGTGTACTTTCGTTTGATACTTTCCAATGTCGTTTAGATTTTTCACTAGACAAATCACATTCATTTTTGTACGGATAAACATTTTCAAAAAATTCAGCATTATCTGATTCAATTACCGTAGTCACATGAATGTCGGGATTTTCTGATTTATGAACCAGAAAATGGTATGCTTTACTATTGGTTGCATATCCAATGAAAACACAATCAATTGTTTTTGATCCTATCTTAACTCTTTTGGGTTTAGGAACTTGTACTTTAACCAAACACCCCCACACTTTGAAATGTTTCAAGCTGGGTTTCCTTCCTTTCCATTGTTCATATGAAATGGACTTTATTTTACTATGGGGTATACGATTGAGTATCCGACTAGCTGTTAGAACAGCTTCCCCCCCCCCCCCCCCCCCCCAAGTTCTGTGGTAAACCAAAACTTATCAACAAAGCATTCATCATCTCCTTTAATGTTCTATATTCCAAACATATTTCTTCAAAAGAAGATTCATATTCACCACCCCTATCACTTCTAATCATTTTGATTTTCTTGTTAATTTATGTTTCAACTTCATTCTTGTATTGCTTGAATGCATCAATTGTCTCATCTTTGCTATTAAGCAGATAAACATAGCAATATCGAGTGCTATCATCAATGAAAGTTATGAAGTACCTTTTTCCACCACGAGATGGTATAAACTTTATGTCACAAATATCTGTATGGATTAAGTCTAAGGGATTTGAATTCGTTTGAATCGACTTATAAGGATGCTTTGCATACTTTGATTCTACACATACTTGACATTTCAAATTATTACTTTCAAACTTAGGTAAGATTTCTAAGTTAATCATTTTTTGCATGGTTTTATAATTTACATTTCTTAAACGTGCATGCCATAAATGATTTGACTCAAGCAAGTAAGAAGAAGCAGAAATCTTATTCATATCAATAGAAATTACATTTAGTTTAAAGAGGCCCTCGGTGAGGTAACCTTTTCCTACATACATGTCATTCTTACTGATTACAACTTTATCAGATACAAAAACACACTTGAAACCATTCTTGACTAGAAGTGATGTTGAGACCAAATTCTTCCGCATTTCAGGAACATGAAGGACATTGTTGAGGGTCACCATCTTGCCCGAAGTCATCTTCAAGCCAACCTTGCCCGTTCCTTCTATCTTTGCGGTTGCTGAATTAGCCATACAAATGGTCTCGCCTTTTCCTGAAGAAGTATAGGATGAAAACAGTTCCTTGTTGGAACACACATGACGGGTAACACCTGAATCAATCCACGATTCGTTGGGATTTTCCACTAAGTTACATTCTGAGAGCATTGCACAAAGGTTGTCTACTTCTTCATTCATGTTTGCTTGCTCTTCCTTCTTATCTTTCTTTGGAGCACGACAAACTGAAGCATATGACCAACCTTGCCACAGTTGTAGCAATTTTCTTTGAAGTTTTTCTTCGTTGGTGCTTCCTTCTCATCATCTGACTTCTTTCTCTTTTTCTTCTTTTGAGGAGTTTTAACATTGTTTGCTACTGCGATTGATGAATTTGCATTTGCTTTTTTTTTCCTGCAATTTTGTTGTCTTCTTCAATCCTCAATCAAATAATCAAATCATCCAATGTCATTTCTTTTTGCTTATATTTCAAATAGTTCTTGAAGTCCCTCCACAAAGGAGACAACTTTTCAATAAAAACTGCTACTTGAAAAGGTTCGTTGATGACCATTCCTTCCGCAAGTAAATCATGTATGATAACTTGCAATTCTTGGACTTGAGTCATGACAGATTTGTTGTCAACCATCTTGAACTCTAGAAACTTGGTTGCTACAAACTTCTTTAGTCCGGCATCTTCTGTCTTATACTTCTTGTCTAATGTGTCCCGAAGTTCTTTTGAAGTTTTGCAAACACTATAGACACTGTATAGACTATCTTCCAATCCATTTAGGATATAGTTCTTGCACAGAAAATCAGAGTGATTTCATGCCTCGGTCACCATAAACCATTCTTTCTCCGGAGTATCATCTGGTAGAGTTGGAATGTTCTCTGCAATAAACTTCTGCAAGCTTAGAGTGGTCAGATAGAATAGCATCTTCTGTTTCCACCTTTTGAAATCACTTTCGGAAAACTTTTTGGGCTTTTTCGTTGTAGACATAGCGGGAGTAACACGATTTTACGAAATGCCATTCGTTGCCGCAGATGCAGAAGCCATCACACTATTAGTTGGTTCTTCCATTTTTGTTTGAACACACACAAACAAAGTTCAATAAACTGGTTAACTATTACTGTGGTCTCTATTCAGTCGATGAAGTTTTTATGTTCTTCGAATCGATAGAAATAACTTTATTAACTCGATGAAGTTTTTATGTTCTTCGAACCGAGTTAAAAAGTGGAGTAGAAAGTCGTTAAACTTTAATCTTCAACCGCACCAGAAAAATAGATGAAGTAGAAAAAAGTAAAACAAAACACAATATTAAATTCTTGAAGCTTGTTGTTTCTTGCAACCATAAACCAGAATATTGATATAAAATGCTATTTCTAAGCCCACAGTAAACTGTGTTTCCTTAAAGAATTTAATCCCCTCACACTTGCCCAATGTTTGAATTAATTCCTCCCAGGATAGAATAGAACACTATTCTGCAAAACCGGCAATGGAATTTGCAGAAATTCATCGAACTCAACAAACGGAGTATATCACACTTACTTTGATTTTTTTTGAAAAGAAGAAAGTTTTTGACTTTGTAAACTAATCTATTTTCGTATCCTTCATCTGAGGAAAAAGATTGATATTTATAGCCCAAGAGGTAATGCTTTCGAAATGATGCAATGGTTGAAGAAAAGACACAACTTTTTGAAACGGTGCCTGACCTGCGGACGATCAACTTTTGGCACAAAACCAGTAGCTACTGGTTTGGCCTGCGCTGGTCACCTGCGTCTGTAGGTCGCCAAATCTTTCTCAACCAGTACCTCGAAGGGTCGAGTCCCTTTGAGGTGCGTTGTGACATGCGTTCGCATCCGTTCACATATGGAGAAATTATTTTCTATCGGATTTTTGGATTAAAACATCAATAACTCTTTAAGTTTTAACTGAATTTTGTCTATAAAGATAATCTCTCAATCATTTTATAAATCTAAATCCGAAGCCGAGCCGAGCAAGTGATGACGATGGCGCGAGGCTTGTCTTGTTCTTGCCTCACTATCCAAATGAAGAAGTGTGTTCCAATATATACATAAGAAAGTTTCTTTCTCCCACCAATGTGAGAGAACTTTACTTCCTTAAAGTGAAGACTTACTCTTCACTTTTCTCTCCATTTTCCATTCACTTTCTATTACCAAAACCCAACAATAACTCCATTGGGGTTGTTCATGGGGTGGAAAGGATCGTTATTGTATGCTTTCCACCCATCAAAATATAACGTGTTTTCGCCATGTTGTTCGTTAGTAACAAGCTTCAACAGAACTACATTATTCTGGCTCATTCCCGAATCCATTAATGTATATATATTCTTTCCTAATAATTTTGATGTACAAACGTGCTTTTGTGCTCGGTAGCTCTTCTTCACTAGTGTTTGTGAATAAAATGAGCAAGTTATGAGCGGTATTTAACTATTTATATAGAAGGGGAATGGACGAATATCATTGAAATAAATGAACTACGTACTATGGTACTATATAGTGTTTGCGAATATAAGACACAATATATAAAAACTCATTCCCTCCCCATTGTAAAACAAAATCCAATTCCATGAGTAGATATTTTCTTTGAGAGTAAATTAATAAGGAAGTAGTTGGCATTTCCAAATGAGGATATGACTTAAATATTGCAGGAGCGACTATTGCTGGTTGTGGACAAATATGTACAGTATAACAATTTGTACATTTTTGTGTATGTGCTGAGTAACGAGTGCAAGTTGCGGTTGCTCCAAATCCATCTTGCATGTATTCAACATTTCATTAGTAATTGCATTCCCAAAGTAGTAATTCTCATTGAATTCAAAATATTTGCTGGTTCCATTATTTTTTGTTAAATTAACCGGACAACCGACAAGGATATTGCCATAATGATACATCAATTTTTGATTGCAATGTACTGCTCCATCCATCCATCTTTACTTGTCCATGTTTGACGTAACACATTGTAACACCCCTCATGTCGAATTTTGACTGTTGATGCGTTTTGCCGTTTTACCCCTCCCTGTAATTGTCTTATAGTATTGTCCTATAAGATCTTACTTTCACCAATTTTTGAATATATGCATCGTTCTGAGGGTTTAAATTATAGATGTGTGATTAAAGGTAATCAAGAATTCTTTACCATTTCATTTCACTACGTTCTTTGATATCGTTGTTATTTAGCTACTATGCTTATTAGCTACGTTGTATTTGGATTCAACTCCTCTACATTTTTCTTCTTTCTATTTTTTTTTCAATTTCTTTCTTGGATTGAAGACATATATCATAGTTTAAAAGTAATGGTTGAGCTTTAATTAGTTAAAGCAAAATCCTAATTAGAAATATGCATAACTAATGCATGTATAAATTACGAAGGAATCTATGCCAGATAAAACAAATGGACTAAGTAATACATGAATAACTAAACTTACATAACTAATCTCTGTGTAAAATAATACTACATAGATTTCTTTATACCTAATTTATATATTACTAATATCTGTGTAATTCTAACCAGCTACGAAATGATCCTAAGTTCTTGAAAAGAAATATTCTAGACTATTCGAAAATCTTCTACCAATCCTTGTCAACAGTCATGTGTAAATCGATATCAATCATCCATTAAATTCATGAAGAAAATGGTGGCCGAAATGATACAGATGGCAACTACCCGTTTTCAGATTCGAAGTATATACAGGAAACGTTATTTAACAACTTTACTGCACTCTTTAGTCTTTTGGATGTTGATGGGTCAAGTTTCATTTAATGAAACTTTCATTTACTTTTTTAAATGTAAAATTTTACCAAAAAAAAATCACTCTTTCAAGTAAGAAGCATACCGTCTTAAGGTTTTGACATATTGATTTAAAAACCAATTTAGTACTTCCTGAGTTCCGGTAATCACTTTTATTATCGGAGGAAATGATTTCTTGGTCACTTACAAGTTAAAAATGAATATCTCTTACATATAAAAATGAAGATTTCTCGTAATCAGTACAAAAAATTGAAAACGAGTTTGGAAAAGATTACCAAATAAAATCTCCCCGCAAAATATATTACAGAAAATTAATCATACCAAATTATGATCTTATTTTTTTTTTTTTTTTTTGGAAAATATTACATCTAATAATTGTAATAAAATTGCACTCCTCATTTTACTTCTCTGCACAATGTAACCAAGACCAAAAAATTTATGAAATGTATCCTTAATGAACATGGGAATCGATTCTACTGTTAAACGAGCTATCACAATTTTTTTGATGTTACTCTCTCTCTCTTTCTCTCTCTTCCTCTCTAACGGCTACTAGCCTCTGACGAGTCCCCCTTTCGGACGCCGGCGACACGAGCTCCGGCGACAGGTAAGGCTGCTCTCCCAACCCCCCAGGTCCGGTCAGTCCCCCACACACCGGTATCCGGCGACTAAGGGTAAGGAGTAGATCTGTTCGTGAGGGAACAGTTTCGAACTGATCCGGCGAACTCCGGCGACCTTTCTCTTCGCCGTAGGTCCAGTCCATAGCCCGGCGACCTATTTTCCGATCTGGGTGCGTCCGGCGACTTTCCCCCTGTTCAGATCTTACTGTTCCGGCGAGGTTTACCGGAGGACCACCGGAATTCTCGCCGGATACAACTTTGTTGTCCTTTTTGGGTGTTGCCTTTCTTTCACAGGTCATTCCAGGTCTTTCCAGATTCACCGGCAGCAGCTGGACTAACGCACCGCAGTCCCGGCAGCAAGTTCCGGCGACCAATTTCAGCACCAAATTGCCAGAGCTCAACACTTCGACTAAGACCCAGGTGTACGCTGCAGACACAGCGTATCAGGTTCCCTCGTTCCTCTCTTTTAGCTCTTGTAGGTTTCGTTGTTTGTGGGTGTCCTGCTGCATGTGTGTTGGAGACGGAGAGCTCCTATTTCATTCCACTGTGGTATCTCTGTCTTTTGATTTGCCTTACCTTTTGCGCGCATTGTCAGTCCCCTCTCCTTCGGAGTAGTGGCTTTGGAAGTCGATGGTAGACTAAGGTCATGTCATAGGTCGGGGCTGGGGTCCGGAGGGCGGTCTGGGGCTGGGTTAGGGGCTGGTGGTGGATGGCGCTTGGGGCTGGGGGCGAAGGGTAGTAAGGTGGAGCGGGATAAGGGAGGCTATAGGTTGAGAGTTGGGTCTTGGAACATAGGAACTCTTCAAGGTAAGTCCATAGAGCTGGTGAAGATTCTTAGGAAGAGGAGGATTAGTATAGCTTGCGTCCAGGAGACCAGGTGGGTAGGGACTAAGGCGAGGGATGTGGACGGGTATAAGTTGTGGTTCTCCGGTAGCGCGACACATAGGAATGGGGTAGGTGTCTTAGTAGATGAAGAGCTTAGGGGGCAGGTGGTGGAGGTTAAGCGGGTTAACGACAGGGTGATGTCGATTAAGTTGGTCATTGGGGAGTCTACTTGGAACGTTATTAGTGTGTATGCTCCGTAAGTGGGGTTAGATGAAGAGGAGAAGAGGAACTTTTGGGATATTCTGGGTGAGGTGGTGAGAGGCGTTCCGAACACCGAGAAGCTTTGCATAGGAGGGGATTTCAATGGACATATTGGGTCTTTATCGAGAGGGTATGGCGATGTGCATGGAGGTTTCGGGTTTGGGGAGAGGAATGAAGGAGGAGCCTCCCTTTTGGATTTTGCTAGAGCTTTTTGTTTGGTGGTAGCGAATTCGACCTTCCCCAAGAAAGAGGACCACCTTATTACCTTTCGTAGTTCGGTGGCCAAGACGCAGATAGACTATTTGCTCCTTAGGAGAGGTGATAGAGTGCTATGTAAAGACTGCAAGGTCATACCTAGCGATAATCTTTCGACACAACATAAGTTATTGGTGATGGATGTGGATATCAAGAAGGGCAGGAAGAATAGGATGGCGGAGGATCGCCCCAGGATTAAGTGGGGTAGTTTGAATTTGGCCAGAGCTTTGGATATAGGGGTGAAGTTGTCGACCTTGGGGGCTTGGGAGAGTGCAGGGGATGTGGATAGTATGTGGGAGAAGACTGCTAGTTGCATCAGGGAGACAGCTGGAGAGGTGTTGGGTGTCTCGAGAGGCCGACCTGGCAAGTACCGGGGGGATTGGTGGTGGAACGAAGAAGTCAAGAGGAAGGTGGGGACGAAGAAGGCGGCTTATGCGAAGTGGGTAGAAAGCAAGGACGTCGAGGAGAAGCGGATGAGAAGGGAGGCGTATAAGTCCGCTAGGAAAGAAGCAAAACTAGCGGTGACAGCAGCTAAGACAGCCGCTTTCGAGCGTCTGTATGCGGCCTTAGAGGAAAAAGGTGGAGATAAAAAGTTGTATAGGCTGGCCAAGGCTAGGGAGCGAAGGGGCCGTGACCTGAATCAGGTGAAGTGCATCAAGGATGAGGATGACAGAGTGTTGATGGATGACACCCTCATTAAGCGGAGGTGGCAGTCGTATTTTCACAGACTTTTGAATGACGAGGGAGACAAAGGTTTGGTGCTGGGGGACTTGGAGGACTCTGAGCGGTGTCGCGACTATGGTTATTGTAGGCGCATTAAGGTAGAGGAGGTCAAGAGGGCTCTTTGCAGGATGCGTAGGGGTAGGGCGACTGGGCCAGATGAGATTCCGGTGGATTTTTGGAAGAGTACTGGCGGGGCAGGTTTGGAGTGGCTGACAAAGTTATTTAACCGCATTTTTAGGACGACGAAGATGCCAGAAGCTTGGAGGTGGAGCACGATGATTCTGTTATATAAGAACAAGGGGGACATTCAGAGCTGCAACAACTATCAGGGTATCAAGTTGTTGAGCCATACTATGAAGGTATGGGAAAGGGTGATAGAGTCGAGGCTGAGGAGGATCGTGACTGTTTCGGAAAATCAGTTTGATTTCATGCCAGGGCGCTCGACGATCGAAGCTATCCATATCGTGAGGAGATTGGTGGAGCAGTATAGGGAGAGGAAGAAGGACTTACATATGGTGTTCATCGATCTGGAGAAGGCGTACGACAAAGTCCCCAGAGAGGTTCTGTGGAGGTGCTTGGAGGTTAGAGGTGTGCCAGTGGCGTACCTTAGGTCAATTCAGGACATGTACGACGGAGCGAAGACACGTGTGCGAATGGTAGGAGGAGATTCGGAGCACTTTTCTGTTCTGACTGGGTTGCACCAGGGGTCGACCCTTAGTCCTTTCCTATTTGCCTTGGTGATGGATGTTTTGACACGGCGGATTCAAGGAGAGGTACCTTGGTGTATGTTATTTGCGGACGATGTAGTGCTTATTGACGGGTCCCGGGGAGGAGTTAATGATAATTTGGAGGTTTGGAGACAGACCTTAGAGTCTAAAGGGTTTAGGCTGAGCAGGACCAAGACGTAGTACTTGGAGTGTAAGTTCAGTACTGTGGCGCAGGAGGCTGACGGGGTAGTGAAGCTGGATTCCCAGACAATTCAGAAGAGGGGTAGTTTCAAGTATTTGGGATCCATGATTCAAGGGGATGGCGAGATTGACGAGGATGTCACGCACCGTATTGGTGCAGGATGGTTGAAGTGGAGGCTAGCTTCGGGAGTCCTGTGTGATAAGAAGGTGCCTCTGAAACTTAAGGGTAAGTTTTACAGGGTGGCTGTCCGTCCGGCTATGTTGTATGGAGCGGAGTGTTGGCCAGTTAAAAACTCCCACATGCAAAAGTTGAAGGTAGCGGAGATGAAGATGTTGCGCTGGATGTGTGGACTAACCAGGAGTGATAGGGTTAGAAATGAGATTATTCGAGAG
This sequence comes from Capsicum rhomboideum, assembly GCA_031232105.1. NCBI lineage: Eukaryota > Viridiplantae > Streptophyta > Magnoliopsida > Solanales > Solanaceae > Capsicum > Capsicum rhomboideum. The sequence goes on along the minus strand of CP124714.1, from coordinate 146,984,432 downwards.
AAGTTGGGAGTGGTTTTGGTGGAAGACAAGATGCGAGAAGTGAGGTTACGATGGTTCGGGCATATATCGAGGAGGTGCACGGATGCCCCAGTACGGAGGTGTGAGAGGCTGGCTATAGATGGTTTTAGGCGGGGTAGAGGTAGGCCGAAGAAATATTGGATGGAGGTGATTAGGTATGACATGGAGCAGTTAGAGCTTTCAGAGGACATGACCCTCGATAGGAAGGTGTGGAGGGAGCGGATTAGGATAGAGGGTTAGGGTGTATGAAGGCGTGTGCAGTAGTAGGAAGGAGCGTTTGGAGGATTTGTTGGTTTGTATCTGTGCATTTTGCTTTTTTTGGCAGATTCTTGTTCGGGTGGCTTTGGTTATGTTTGTGTGACCCAAATGAATAGTTTATAGTATTTCTCTGTGGGTGTCGTGTTTTCTTTAGTTTCCTTTAGCACCTAACTATGTCTTATCTTTTTTGTGTGTTTGTTTTTATGTTTTCTCTGGTATGGTTATCTGTTCTGAGCCGGGGGTCTATTGGAAACAGCCTCTCTACTTCACCTGAGGTAGTGGTATGGACTGCGTACACTTTACCCTCCCCAGACCCCACCTGGTGGGAACACGCTGGGTATGTTGTTGTTGTTGTTGTTGTTGTTGTTGTTGTTGTTATCCTTAATGAACATGTAGAGTAGACAATCTTAATGTTATGACAGCTATATACTTTAGATGTGTAGATGAATTTGCCCGCAATTACCATTCAACTTAAGAGTAGACTGCCTGATATTGTGAAAACCATAAGTAAGATGAAAACTATGATGAAAGAAAAAACAATCTTTCCAATTTGAAGCTTAAGATCCACAAATAAAATAGTGATAATAATATTGTTTAAAATAGGACTAACAAGACTAAGTTTACAGTAAAACGGTCTAAATCAACAACAAAATAGGACATTGAATGATTTACTGTAACAACCCTTGTTGTGACTTTCAGCTTTTTCTATGTTTTGACTGTTTTGTCCTTCCTCGTAGTTGTTATATATTATTTATGAGTTGTGGGGATGGTTGGCACGGTCCCCGAAGCGTTCAGGAGTGATTTGAGTGAGTTTGAGGTATTGAGTAGCCTTGAAAGTGATTAGTTTGACTTTGGTCAATATTTTGTGATCAAAGCATCGGATGGTGATTCTATCCATTCCATTAGATCCGGAATATCAATTTTGGGTTAGAAGTGTGGTTAGTTCGGGTTCCGAGTCTTTATATTCAATTTTGACCTCTTAGACGAGAAACTAGCTAGTTAAATTTAGCCTAAAGGGGTCCCAGGGGTTAACTTGTAGAAACCGACCTCTTTTGATAAATCTGATGGTTCCATTGAGTTTGGAACATCGAAATTATAGCATTATTGATTTATTTCTGTAGGGTCCCGAACGAATTTTGAGGGTCCGTTCGGAAGATTTGGAACCATTTCTACTCAGTTGTTTTTGTTGATATCTGGTGTATGAAAATCCTTCTTCGCAGTCGCGGGCCACCCTTCAATATCGTGGAGAAGGAGTTCTCTAGTCATGGCGAATGCGAGGTAGAGGACCGCGTTCGCGAAGTGTAAATCAGGGTCGGGTCGGGTCTTGGTCATCGCATTTGCAAACGGGCCACTGCGATCATGGTAGGTAGGGGTTATTTGTCCTTCGCTAAATCGAGGGATCGATCGCGATTGCGTTGACTGTTCATAAAACAATATATGAACCCCATTTTCACATTTTTCTCTATTTTCTTCCATTGTTGGACCTTGAGACCTCGATTTTGGGTGATTTCAAGAGGGTTCTTCATCAAACTAGCTTGAGTAACTCTCTAAACCTTATTTCTATCATTTTCAATTGATTTTATCTTCAAAACAACTTCAAAACCCTGATTTCAAACTTAAATTTTTGGGGTTTCACCGGTAAAGTGAGAAAATGGATTTTCTTTTATTTCAATTTATTTTTCGATGGTTTTCTTATTCAGAATCCTTGATGTATGGGAAAATTGATTCTTAATAAAATTTTAGTTTTGCCCTTTTTTTTGGGGGGGGTCGATTTTTGAATCTGGAACAAAAGTAGCTAATATGGATATCATTATACTCCTTTGGACGTGTAGATTACGTTTTTGTAAGATATAATTCATTCCTACACTGTACAAAAAGTGAAGGCTCCTTGTTGAAGGGTCCAGACTTGTGTTTTGACTTTTCGCGGTAGGTTGTGGCTTAACTTTCTTCAAACCGGGTTGGATAGTTAACCATTCATGTAAAGTATGCTACGGGTTGGGGATTTTATCGTGAGATTTATCTTTTGAGATAGTTATTTTATTGTGTTGTCCATGTGGGGGCTTATGTGATTATTGATATTGACTTGAGAGATTATTATTTTTGTGATGCCCGTGTGGGGGCTAGTGTCGGTCTCGTTTGAGCATTGTTTTCCTTCATTAGCATTGTGATGCCCTAGTGGGGACTTGAATTGATATTATTGATGTCTTACATGGCTATTCATTACTGTGGTGTCATGCGACGGATTATATCATGATTTATTGAGATTTGAGCTCATTTGATACCATTATTGAGTTGATTCATTACATGATATTGCTTTGGTTGTGAGCATGCATCCTCATTTCATTAATTCATTTACATGAAATTGGTACCACAGAGAAATACTAATTTCTAAAAGAAAATAACACACTTATTAAATCCTCTATCGAGGGATGTGCTAGCAAGGTTGATTGAGATATGAGATTGAGATTGTGAAAGTATATGGGTTGCAAACCCCCTATGGGTCCTATCCTAGAAGCTTATGCTCGGAAGGTGTTTACGAGGTGCTATTGAGACATTCCATCCTTATCATACCATTGCATTGCATTTGATCATTGTATTTCTATTATGTGTTTGTTATCGTGTATTTAGTTTTTCCTTATATATTCGTGTGTAGTTATTCTTATACAGTTATTATACTTGTAGAATTTTTAGGAGATACAGTTTGAGACATCGCTAGAAACTTTTTTGTATATAGGTGGAAGCGTGCTCATAGTATCCTTTACTTGTTTAGTTTTTTGCTTTGCTCGGTCGGCCTATGAAACCTACTGAGTACAAGTGAACCGTACTCAATCGTACTTTTTATACCCTTTCGATGCAAATCCTAGTTCAAGTGCGACCTATGGAGTGTGAGATCGTGCTGTGTTTGAGGTTGATTCGAAGTACGGGTGAGCTCCTCGTTCAGGGCTTGATTTTGGACTTCATCTCATCTATCTTGTATTTACTTATTAGTCAGAGACAAAATTGTGTATTTTCATACTCTATATTAGTATTAGTACTCTTTACTCAGGACATCAGATCTTGAGATTGGAGTTGTATTTTTTCGGTTTCAAATATTGTTGTTTATATATATATGGCCTGCCTTTCTTATGAAGTCTTGTATTTGGGTTTCATTATTTATTTTCTGCATTATTTATCTCTTTGGGTATTGGTCTTACCTACCCAGGGTTGGGATAGGGTAGGTGCTATCATGACTTCAACTCTTGGATTGTAATAAATTGGTATCAAAGTGCTAGATTCACCGGTCTTATGAGCAAAAGAGTAAGATGTCTAATACAGTTCGGCGGATTAATACATCGATATTCGTATCTATCTTCGGGAGGCTATGTGATGTTTTAAGGAAAACTTCTCTAATTTGATTCTATATCGTGCGTATTGTTCATGTCTAGTAGTTTAAACTTGTATTCCATTCTTTCTGCGCAGATGGTGAGGGCTAGGTCCAGAGTTGTTGAGGATGCTGAGCTAGCACACACTGTTGGAGCCCCAGTCAGGGGAAGAGGTAGGGGTCGCGACCAAGATAAAGGTAGAGGTCGGGCACGATGAGCGACTCTAGCTAGAGGACGAGCTAAAATAGCCTTTCCCAAGCTTGAAATTAATCATGGTAAGAAGGCTTATCAACTAGAGGATGTGGGACCAGCTATGGCTCCTCAGAGTTTCGGTGTTACTCCAATATTGTAGGATCTATTGATTCGTCTCTAGGGCCATTTGGATGGCATTCCCCAGATTGATATTCTACTGGGTACACCGGATGGTTCTCAGACTACAGGAGGTGTACAACTTCCAGGACAGGCTCCTACTCATAGTTTTAAGACTCCCAGGGAACAACCATCTACTGTGGTGGCCCTATGTGTTGAGACTTTGCCTACTAGATTGGTTGTCCCGCCTATAGCTTCAGGTTCTGTTATGTCTATTGATGAACAAAAGACATTTGAGAGATTCATCAGATTGTCCCCTCCCAAGTTTAGTGGTCCATTGTGAGGATGTTTATGAGTTTTTGATTGATTGTCAGGAGAGGTTGCATTACCTCGATTCGCTTGAGTCCCATGGTGTCGCTTACACTACTAACCAGTTGACTGATATGGCTAGGCAGTTGTTGAGATCTCTTGTTAGTTGTAGACCAGCGGGTTTCTCTCCTTTGACATGGACCTAGTTTTCTAAGACTTTTCTAGAGCGGTTTGTGCCCTTTATCTTGAACGACCAGTGGGGTGGGTTTTATCATTTGGAGCAGGGCTCCATGACTATTGCAAGTATGAGGCTCACTTTTATGCATTGTCCAGCTATGCCATTGCTAGTATTTCCACAGAACCTGAGAGGATCAGGAAGTTTGTTAAGGGTTTGACTAGTTATTACCAGTTGGCGACGACTCAGTTAGTGGTTTCTAGTGGTTCTTTTCAGAGTACAGTGGATCATTCCAATATGATTGAGACTATTCGCTAGGGTATGCAGGGTAGCGACAAGGTGATTCAGTGTTCATGCATCCTGAGGTAGGGATTTTTCAGGCAGAGGTTCTCATGGTTACCACGACAGATCAATTCAGGCAGCTTTGTAAAGTTCAAATAGTTGGTTTGTTCGAGTGGTTAGAGACCGGGCCATGCAGGCCGAGGATCTCGTTCTAGTTTATCAGGTTATGGAGGGCATTCTGGTTCTTCTTATCCCTCTTAGCATGATTTTTCTAGTAGATGATGTTTTGTATGTGATGAGTATGGTCACTTAGCGAGGGATTGTCCCCGGCGTGTGATTGGTTCCTCCCAGCAGGGATCTCAGCTTCAGCTTTGTCCGACTCTGATTTCAGTAGTTAGAGGTGGAACACAGGAAAGTAGAGGTAATTCTAAAGGTACTAGAGGTAGGGCTCAGGGAGCTCGTGGTGGTGGATGAGTCACTCAGTCTGGTAGCGGACGTGGTCAATGCTATGCTTTTCCTGGGAGACTTAAGGTAGAGGCCTCTGATATAGTGATTACAGGTATCGTCCTAGTTTTCCATCATCCTGCTTCAATGCTGTTTGACCCTGGGTCTACATTCTTTATATGTCTGTATATTTTTCTATAGCTATTGATGCTATGCGTGAGCCCCTTCCTATGCCTATTCGTGTTCTACCCCCGTAGGTGATTCTTTAGTAGTGGATTAGGTGTACCGATCATGTGTGGTGACCTTTTTTAGGTGTAAGACTTGGGTGGACTTGATTATCCTTGATATGGTAGATTTTGAAGTCATATTGGGTATGAATTAGTTGGCTCCTTATCATGCAGTTTTGGATTGTTTGCCAGAATGTGACTTTAGCTACTCCAGGTATGCCAAGATTAGAATGGAAGGGTGCTCCCCGTTCGTGCCCGAAGGGGGTTATATCTTTGTACGTGCTCGTCGCATGGTAGGAAAGGGGTGTATTTCTTATTTGGCATATGTTCGCGATACTAGTGTTGATTCACCGCCTCCCTTAGATTATGTGAGAGTTGTTAGAAAGTTGATCTGTCGTGGACTTATGGCAATTTCAACGCTTAAAACAAAGAAAATTGCTACTTTAAAGCTATGTTTTTGTGGGTATGATTTGTGTTTATGGTATTTGTAGGTCAAACAACTTTGGAGAAGAAAAGTGCAGGATTTTGAACTTAAAGGAATCAGACGAGCTTAACCACGACCGTTGGATCTGACAACGGTCATACCTTGCCATCGTGGGAAGAACCTGAGAAAGTGAAATATGAAGACTAACAGATGAGAATCCCACGACCATATCATGATACCATGAGCTCGTACTGAAGACCGTAGGAGGAGTAATCTACAAAGTGAAAATCAAAGGTGGAAGGCATGAGAGGAAATGATAATAGTGAGAAGATAGTATGAGCTCGTACTGAGCATCATGCCAACAAACATCTACCAATGTGTAAAAGTCAAGTATCATCCCACAAGCACTAAGGACGATCGCAGTATCTACCAACGATCGTACCTTCTGTCGTCCGAGGCGCCGACTCAGCAAATCCCATTGTGTTTAGCATAGGTTTTATTGATGTCTATAAATACTCCCATTAGGTCTTTTGTATTAGTTTACATTCTATTATTACTTTCAAGGCATATTGTTGTTCTTTGAAGTATAAACATTGATTTTTAGGGTTTTAATTCAAAGTGAGATTTGTGGTTTTCATCTTCTTCTTCGTAAGTTCATAATTATAAATTCTTCTCAGAATTATTATTGTGTGCTTGCAATTATGAGTAGCTAAACACCATAACTTGTGTTGTCGGAACCACGACGGAGTAACAAAGTAGTGTTCAAAGTACGACGTGATTCTCAAAGGGAGTTAGTGCATGTATTGTGATTCTCTTTGGTTTGATTGGTTTCTGATGGTGTACAACGTTAGAACTTGCCTTATACTTACTCACAATGAAAGAAGGTGTAAATAATGAGAAAAGGGAATTAATAATGAGACTTGGAGCTATCAACCTCCATTTAATTAACTTGAGTCGGTAAACAGGATAGTTAATATGGGATCAATGATAGGAGTTAGTAATGCAAAACTTATGAGACGTTAATTCGTGATTGAGGATAGTCATCTAATAGGGGATTAAAGTCGTTTAGATGAACATAACCAATCGATTCTACTTGTCGAGCACCACGAGAGATCACTAGTATCACTTCCTAGTGCCTCTTTCACATTGATTACAAATTCGACGAAATCAACAACTTGTTACTATTTGAAGTTCTCAAAATCCCCCCTTTACTGGAAATTATTTACAGATTGTTTAGATAAACACTTGATAGATATTTTGACCTATTCCTCATAGGATCGACCCCAACTTAGTTGGGTTCTATATTTGATCAACGACTGCTTTATACTTTTATTGGAGGGCGCACAATGGTAATATTTAGACCTATTCCTGATTTAACTTTTTTTGTTGTTTCTAGGGAGTACACTGGTACATGCCCAACACTCGGAGTCAAGTCAATCCCCTGATTCCACTTGATCCAGAAATTGAAAGAACTCTATGTGCTAGAAGAAGAATGGTGAATGACGGAGTTCAAAATGAAGGAGTTGAAGATGAGGGAGTCCCAAATCAGCTAGGGTATCTTCATGGTCTTTAAGAAACTTCGGAGTAGACTACTGCTTGATTGGTTGTGGAAGAGAATACAAGATAAGAGGCTGCTAGGCTGGCAGTATGGGAAGAAAGGGCTAGACAAACAGAAGTGGGCTATCTGGCGCACTTGAGGAGTAGAATAGGCTAAGAAATCGGGGCAACAACCTCCTCAACGTTATATTCCACAGTTTGATAATGCAGAGGATGAACTATATTTCATTGACGCACAATAAATGGGTGCTATTGTTCCACCAACTTTGCCACCAGGAACTAAGTTTGACATCACTAGTGCTATGATACAGTTGCTGAACTTGAATAGAGTGTTCAGAGGCCTTCCTACTGCTGATCTAAATCTTCATCTAATGAATTTTGTAGGGATTTACACTTCCTACAACCTACCTGGTGTGATTCAAAATGCTATTAGACTGCGGTTATTTCCCTTCTCTCTTATTGGAGAAGCCACTTTTTGGTTGACCGAGCTGCCATATGGGTCGATCACTAATTGGCAAGAGCCGAAGACACAATTTTGGAGTGGTTTGTCCCACCTTCCTGAATATTACAGTTGAAAGATGAGATTTATAATTTCAGACAGTTACATTCTAAAGCGTTGTATGAAACTTGGTTAAGGTTTAAAAATAAGCTGCAGAATGTCCCAGATCATAGAATATCGGGTCGTACTTTGCTTGAGATCTTCTACAAAGGTTTAAATGCAAACAATAAGGCTATAGCAGACACTGTTACCGGTGGAGCAATTATGAGTTTAACTTGGGAGCATACTTCTGAGATTTTAGATATGATCACTAAAACTAACCAAGGTTAGCACACTAGAGAGACAGACATACCCGCAGACACTTATATGATAGGAGCATCCACAGAGCAGCGCATGATTGATGATTTTGTATCCCAGAAGTTAGCATAATTACGAACTGAATTCAGTGTGTTCACATAACAGTTTGCAGCTGCGGGGCCAGAAAAGGTGAATACAGTTGGTTCAGAAGGTAAGGAGCCTAGACATGATGACTCTGATTCTGAGGAGGAGGCTAAGTATCTAGATAATTGGGTGGCAGTTTTCCTATCCAAACGCCAAGGATCTAACCAAGATAATTGGTGCTCTGGTCAAAGGAACCAAGGTCGGAATTACTATAAAGACCATAACTACAATAAGTCTGGGTATAAAGATAGGAGTAGAGGGGGAGACGGTGATTAGAAGATAACTGTGATGCTAATTCTAGTATTTTGAGGATAGAAGACATGCTTGAAAAAGTGGTGAAAGGGGTAGAGAAGACTGAAGACTGCCTCAAGGAGCTTAGAGCAGATATTTTGGGGATAAGTCTAAAGGTCGAATCATATGCTATCGCTATTACGCAGTTTGAGTAGCAATTTGGTCAGATTTCAACCGCAATAAATTAGCGTCAAGTAGGCACACTTCCAAGCAACATCGTTCAAAACCTAAAAAATAATGGTCATTGCATGGTAACTACTACTAGGAATAGTAAGTTGACTACTGATCCACCTATGCCCGTGGTTATTGTGAATGATATGGAGTCGGTGATTGTCTATGATGAGAAAGTAGCCGATTTTGAAAACCTTGTTGATGATGACATCTGAAAAGCCTCTTGTTGTTGAAAAAGAGGCTAGAGTTACAAAGGGGAAGGAAAAGGAGGTCCCGCAAGTATTGACTCCCATTCCGCGACCTCTTTCTCCATTCCGACAAATATTGAAGAAGAAGGCCAAAGAGAGAAAATATCACAAGTTCATCTGAATGTTGAAAGAATTATAGTTGAATATCCCTCTAGTTGAGGCACTTGAGCAAATTCCAGGCTGTACAAAGTTTATGAAGAATTTGATGACAAAGAAGAAGACTGTGAGTTTTGAGCCTGTTGATAATGCGCACCACTATAGTGCAATAGCTTCCCTGTCTCTAGTTGAGAAGAAAAAATATCCTGGAGGTTTCACGATTCCATGTACCATTAGGTCTTTCAATTTTACTAAAACTTTGTGTGACTTGGGTACTAGCATTAATTTGATGCCGCTAGTAGTTTATAGACAATTGACCCCAACTCGACTTGTATGAGACTCCTTATGATGGATCGCACAGTGAAGAAGCCTAGGGGGGGGGGTTATGATAATTTGGTGAGGGTTGGATCCTTTATTTTTCCAGCTGATTTCATCATCCTTGATTGTGAGGTTGACTTTGAGGTTCTTATTATCTTGGGGAGGCCATTTCTTGCGACTGGGCTAGCATTGGTTGATATGGAGACAAGAAAGATAGTGTTTCAGTTAAATCATGAGGAAGTTACATTTAATGTATGCCAATCCATGAAGCAGCCAAAGGACATTTGTGTGATCTCTGTGATTGATATAGTCGATGAGGATGCATTGGTAGCTCCTATTAAGTAGAGGCTTGGAGTCGAAGCATTTGCATAATTTATCATGAATTTTGAGGGTGATGATATTGATGGTTATGATGAGTTGACGAGCGCACTTACTAGTTTGGGTTCTTACAATTTTGCACCAAAAAATTTAGATCTTGATTTGAAGATTAGGTTTATCCCACCAGTTAAGCCTTTGATTGAGGAGCCGCCTAATTTGGAGCTCAAGGCTCTTTCATCCCATCTTCGCTATGTTTTCTTGGGAGACAACAACACTTTGCCAGTTATTATCACAACTGATTTGGTAGATTGGTAAGTTGAGGCTCTAGTGTCCGTGTTGCAAGAGTTCAAGAGGGCCATTGGATGGTCCATTACTAGCATCACTAGGATTCTTCCTGGAATTTGCATACATAAAATTCAATTTGAGCTAGATTGTGTTACTAGTATTGAGCATCAACACAGACTTAATTTGCTGATGTAGGAGGTGGTTAAGAAGGAGATTATCAAGTGGTTGGATGTGGGTTTAGTTTACCTATTACCTACAGCAAGTAGGTCAGCCCGGTTCAGTGTATACCAAAAAGAGTGAAATCACTGTAGTTCTAAACAGTAAGAATGAGCTTATTCCTATGAGGCTAGTCACGGGTTGGAGAGTATGCATGGACATAGGAAGCTGTATGCATGAACTGAGAATTATCACTTTCTGATGCCTTTCATGGATCAGATGTTAGATCGTCATGCTGGAAGAGGATGGAATTGTTTTCTTGATGGATACTCGAGTTATAATCAGATTTTGATTGCTCCTGAGGACCATGAGAAGACCACTTTCACTTATCCATATGGGAATTTTACATTCAAAAGAATGCCTTTCGGTCTGTGTAATGCGTCAATGACCTTTCAGCATTACATAATGCCTTTCGATCTGTGTAATGCGTCAACGACCTTTCAGCATTACATGATGTCCATCTTTTCTGACATGGTCGAGAACACTATTGAGGTATTTATGGATGACTTCTCGGTTATTGGTGATTCATTTGAAGATTGTTTGGCCTATATTTCTAGTGTCTTGAGGAGATGTAAGGATTGCAACTTGGTGCTAAACTGGGAGAAGTGCCACTTCATGGTCAAATAAGGAATAGTGCTTGGTCATAAGATTTCAAAGAAGGGGATTGAGGTTGATAAGGTGAATATTGAGGTGATTGAAAAATTGCCTCCACTAATTTCTATGAAAAGTATTCAAAACTTTTTAGGGCATGCTGGATTCTATCATAGATTCAACAAGGATTTCTCCAAAATTGCACATCCCTTGTGCACATTATTGGAGAAGGAGGTGAAATTTGTCTTTGATGATGTGTGACTGAAGGCGATTTAGTGTTTAAAAGAGAAGTTGATTTTAGCCCCCCTATTATTATGTCACTCGATTGGTCCATGTCATTTTAGGTGATGTGTAATGCTAGTGGTGTAGTACTAGGAGCAGTCCTAGGCCAAAGGCGAAAGAAGATTCTACATCTGATCTATTATGCTAGAAAAACACTTAATCCTGCTCAGAAAAATTATACTGTGACTGAACAAGAATTGCTTTCTGTGGTGTTCGCATTTGAGAAATTTTTATATTATTTTCTTGGCACGAAAGTGATTGTGCATACTAACCACACAACTCTTAGGTACCTTATGACAAAGAAGGATGCAAATCCAAGGTTGATTTGTTGGGTACTTCTATTGCAGGAATTTGACTTTGAGGTGAAGGACCAAAAGGGGAGTGAAAAGCAAGTGGTTGACCACTTATCACGCCTTGAAGAAGAGGCAATATTGAAACTGAAGGATGAACTTGAGATTGATGATACTTTTCGGGACAAGTAAGTATTGGCCACATCGCAAGCCTTGATTCCATGGTTTGCAGACTTTGCCAATTATTTGGTAAGTGATGTTGTACCTGAGGACCTATTGTTTCAGCAGCATAAAAAGTTTATGCATGATGTGAGGAAGTTTTTTTGGGATGATCCATACTTATTACGAATTTGTGCGGATGGACTAATTCATATATGTGTTCCTGAGGTAAAGATGATGAGTATTCTAGAGGCATATTACTCTTCACCAGTTGGGGTTCATCATAGTGGTGTGCGTACTATGTATAAGATCTTGCAATGTGGGTACTACTGGCCCACCATTCATAAAGATACACGTGACTATGCAAGGGCTTGTGACCAATGCCAAGGATAAAGAATCATCTTGTGAAAGTAAGAACTTTCAATGACCATAATATTAGAGCTTGAGCTATTTGATGTATGGGGTATTGATTTCATGGGTCCCTTTGTGAGTTCATATGGTACGAAGTACATTCAGGTTGCGGTTGACTATGTTTTGAAGTGGATGGAAGCAGTTGTGCTTCCAAACAATAAGGGAGGAGTGTGACCGCATTTTTTAGAAAGAACATATTTTCTTGATTTGGCACTCCAAGGGCAATCATTAGTGATGGAGGCTCAAACTTTTACAATCGTCTATTTAGAGCCCTGCTTGGGAAATATGGTGTGAAACATAGGGTGGCGACATCCTATCATCCTTAGACAAACGAGCAAGTTGAGGTCTCAAATCGTGAGACCAAGTCCATTTTAGTGTAGACTGTGAATGCCAATAGAACGGACTGGGCTAGAAAGTTGGATAATGCATTATGGCATTCTCGGACAGTATTCAAGACCCTTATTGGAGCTTCTCCTTATTAGATTGTGTATGACAAGGCTTGCCACTTTCCTATTGAACTTAAGCATAAGGCATTGTGGGAGTTTTAGAGGTTAAATCTAGTGTGGAGTGATGAAGCGAAGCTGAGACTCGAGCAACTGAATGAGATGGATGAATTCCATCTTAAATCATATGAAAGCTCAGCCTTGTATAAGGAAAAGATAAAGTCATACCATGACCAAAAAATAGAAAGAAGAGAATTCACCACTGGTGATAGGGTTCTGTTGTTTGAATCGAATCTTTGCTTGTTTCATGGAAAGTTAGAATCAAAATAGAAGGAACCTTATCGAGTGGTGATAGTGTTTCCTTATAGTACAATTGGGCTTGAAAATATAGAGGTTCAGAAGTTTAAAATGAATGGAAAAAAGGTGAAATACTATCTCGGTGATGTTGAAGAGGTCAAGGTGGTATGTGATGTGGATCTTGATAGTGCTTGAGTAATCAGGCACACACGATTCATGCCGCGATGTTAAATCAGGCTCTTTATGGTAGGTAACCCATGGGTTAGTTTTGTGAAGTCTGAGTAGCCAAACTAACCATGTCGTGCCGCGATGTTAAGTCAAGTGCTCCTTGGAAGTTCCAACGATCGTGGGTTCTATCATCTGCAAAAAGTCCAATGTATTAGTTTCTAAGATTTGGTCCTATGATTGATCATCCATGATCAGACCAAGATAGCATAATCATGGAATCCATCTCTGACTGAACTGCTGAAAACTAACATTCAGGTGATGGAACCTATGATTTTAAAGAATGACCATTGTTACATACAACGATCGTCCTTAAGCTTTGGTTGTTCCCAAGTAAGTTTTCTAAATTCCCTTGGTATGAGGACATATAACAATCATTGTATGATCCCACAATCGTAGGTACTAGTCATCTGTCCTAAATTTTGAAAATTACCCAATCCGACCCTACCTGACTCGTTTTAATTTCCTAACGCTTTATACCCTATGACTTGATAGACACCCATTCCCATTCAAACACAAAAATGCACCAAAATTGAATGATCATAGAGCAAACACACTTCATTCTAACAAGATTTTGGAAAGATTTCTACTGCTTCTACACGTACACATCCTCTATTTCAAACTTTTCAAAAATTCAAGACTTGTGCACTCACTATAAAGTAAGTTCTCTCCTCAAAAGTGAAATTGTTGATAATTTATGTGTAATTGTTGAAGAGAACTAAGTTAGTGCATACCTAGTTGTGTGCCAAGTCGTTGCTAAATTAAAGTCGAAAAAAGTTATGTACTTAAGTTTGATCAAATAGCTGTGCATTATGAGAGTGTGTTAAATGGGTGTAGAAGGGGGAAGTCTGAGTACCCCTTAATGTTCAAACAGGGTCAAAATTGGGTCAATATCTTCAGTTTTTAAAACTATTAGTGTTAGTGCAATCTCCATGACACAACCAACGATGTTGGTTGTGTCATAGAGATTGCACTAATATTTCTTGGTACGATCATTGGTTGGATCGTTGCAGGTGCCAGTTTGTAAGGTTGATCAAGTTTATCAGATGATCACATCCCACGAGCATTGTATTTGGGTGCGATCATATGTAGTATTTGTCTGATATGACAACCCTCATGATATTTTGAGAGGAACTGAAAGTACAATCTTTCTTTCCTACCATGTGTCATCTACACTAAGTACTGAGTACCTTTTTTTATTTTATTTCAAGAATAACGATGTTTCCTACAGGTACTATGGCACCAAAGTTGAACAAGAAGAAGTTGGAGGAGGCATTACACAATGAAATAGCCAAGAAGCGGGCACCAAAAGACATGCCTTCAAACTCGGAGAATGAGTCAGAACAGTCTAGTGGTTCAGAGGTTCAATACCCCGTAAGCAGTGATGATGAACAACACGAGTTTCGAACCACTATGACGAGATATGCTAAGTCTAAGGCCGCATCTTCCATAATATTGGTGCCTACAACCACTCCCATTGAGCCTCCCCAGTCTAAAGAAAGAGGGCTAGCTACAAATCCAACTGGGAGTGAGCCTGTACCTGAAGAAGCCGGTGAGGCAGGATCATCTGGTGATGAAAAATCTTTGGATGGTTCCAGTTAGTACTATACCGAAATCCTCCAAAGAAGCTGTTTCTCCACATCCTCCTTAAAGGGGGGCAGACCCAAGGCGATGAAGTGTTCTAAAGTCTCGGGAATATTATAATGATAGGGTGTCCCTAAACAACAAAGGGAAACAAAAGAGAAGTATCTAAGAAGAACCTCGCATACTACTCGGGCACTACAGAAAGTTTTGAAACTGGATCGGGTATTCGAGAAGTACAAGCTAGGATGGATGACCAAGCAAGTGGGATACTTTGGGGCTAAGTTGGTGCATGAATTCTACACCAACTATGCAGTAACTCTTGAGAGCATGACTTCTTTCGAGAAGGAGAAGGATATGAGGAAGCAACTCAGACTGGACAAGGTGATAGTGTGGGGTGTAGAGATTCATATCTCAGTGAAGGCTATCTCACGAGCCTTATTTGGTGATGATTTTGAACCGGCAGCTGAAAATAAAGAATATGATTATCGGATGTCTGATTTGAAGAAAGTTAAAACACTAAGTACTGATGATAAGCTGATACATTATATGTGACTGCAGGGCCATATTGCGGAAGCTAAGGAAGGAGCGGAATGGATGAATGGTGCAGCCATTTACAAACACACACTGAGCTTCACTGCTAAGGATTGGTGGTCTATTGTCAGGCATCACGTAGCACCCACTGGTAATGACAACAATCTTAGTGCTGAAAAAGCAGCGATGGTAGCAGCCTTTAAAGCAGAATTGGAGCTGAATATTCTGCGGATCATTATGAAGGAGATTAGGGAGCGAGTGCTGCTATTTCATACTACCTTGCTATTCCCCAGCATGATCACTCTATTATGTTGAAAGTCATTTGTGCCTTCTATTCTAGTTGTAGTTAGGTTTATCAGGTCTACCAAGACCACAAACATCACATTCATCAAGGATTACATGAACCTGGTGGCTTGAGCCTGGGGTTCTTTGCCTGATTTACCCTCACAGGCAACAGAGAGGATGCCCCCTACTTCAGAGATTCTGGCTTCTGAAGTCGGTGCTACTTCATTCGTACATCATCCCAAAGTACCTTGGGGTGCTTTTCAATCTGTACCTACAGGCTACACATTGGCACCTACGACTTTTGTAGAGAAGATAAAAAATTAGGTTATTCTTGATGCGAGAGTTAAGAAATTTGAGGTAGGGGTGAAGCCCTACGTGGAGGATGAGATTAAGGAAGCAATATGGGGTATGCATACCCGTATTAATAGTTTTGATAGCTGAATGATGGTGAAGTTGGAGAGTGTCCAGGCTCCTGATTTGAGCACAGTCACTTCTGAGTTAGCCTAATTGAAAAATACAGTAAAGGAGTTTTCATATTGGTAGCTTATGATTGTGCAGGCTCCACCACTCCTGATGTTTTGGGGAAAAAAGTAAGGAAGTAGATGAGACGGGTGACAATACACAGCCCCGTAGAAAGAGAAAGAGAAATAATAAAGATGGGAAGAAGAGAAAATAGAAGGAGAGTGAGCAGATCTCTGAGGTGCCTAATTCGAAGAGGAGTATAGTCTGGCCTGATATAGTTATTTTTGATGCTACTAATATTATTGAGGTGAGTGGAGGGGGTACAGAGACGGCCCCTACGAGACCATCTTAAAGTGCACCGGCCACCACCGATATCGACTTATATGTGAGTGCCACAGCCACTGCCGAGGTCACTAAAGATGGAGAACATGGAGGGGTTGCATCTGTGACCTAATTGACCAGTCAATCACAGGCGTCTAGTGCGTCACAAGTATGTATCTACCCTAGTTTTTACTATTGTTATGCATGGAGGACATTTCACTATTTCTAAGTTGGGGGTTAGGGTATACCACATCCGAGGGTTTTTGTTGTCGTGATTCTTTTCCCTAGAATACGCTATCTAGTTAGAACTGGCATGTTTAGGAGTTTAATTTCTATTTTTGGTGTTGTTTATGTAATCAAGAGAGAAATAGGAGATCTTAGTGCAGTCAAAATAAAAAAAAATGCAATCTGTGTTTTTAATATCTTTAAATGATACCCGTTCATAAATTTTTTGATGTTTTCGCTATGATGTGTGCTTACTATGGACTGTGTCCAATGTGAATCTCGTTATAGCATTAGTATTATGAGCGTGATAACCGTAGCCTAACTATGCATGAACCAGATAGGTAGTAACTGTGTGTAGCCCTGAGCCATGATTATGTAAGGTACTTACCTAGTCAGTGTGTGTGTGTGATCTAGAACTTGCCCGGTTAGTCTCGCCATAGTTTTAGGATAATCGATTAGGAATGGATTATAGGCCATTCCTGAATTGCCCATTATAAGCCTAAAAGCCTACCAAATCGAAACTAATATCCCTTGATCCTGAATTTGAGCCTAAATAGACTTTTTCCTTGAACTAGCTCACTCACCTTTCTAATTCATTTATAATGAACCTACTTTCACCCTGGTCCCTCCATGGATATTGTGCACCTCAACTCAGGCAAATCGCCTAAGTTGAGAGTGGCTATCATAAGGGTACGTGAAAGAAATTGGATATGTAGAAGGAGTTAGTAAATGAAAAAGGGATTCGAGTGCGGTTTGGTGTGAAAATGGACTTCTTTGATATGAGAGCGTATAGGTTGCATAGTAGTTGATGTGTGTTTGGGCAGTATTATTGGTTTGTGTGCTAGGTTATCTATTGATAATATAATGCCATTGCTTGATCCAATTGTGTCATGGTAAGTGGTTTGTGTACACATAATGGATTTTGGTTTTAATGATGTTTGAGGGGGTTGAACTTGTGTTTTGATTCATGCAAGCTAAATTTGGATTTTGATAATGTGTCTGCAGTAGGACTTTTATATTTCTGTTGGTTAATCATTGTGTAGGTTGTGTTTTAGTTTAGTTGTGTTTTGTTCGCCTAAGGACATGCAACCATTCTAAGTTGAGGGTGTTGATGTGCCATGGACTTACAACACTTTTGACGCTTAAAACAAAGGAAATTGCTTGTTTAAAGGCATGTTTTTGTGGGTATGATGTGTGTTTATGGTATTTGCAGGTCAAATAGGTCCGGAGAAATGAAGTGTAGGATTTTGGACTTAAAGGAATCAAATGAGCTTAACCACAACAGTTGGATATAACAACAGTCGTACCTTGCCATCGTGGGAAAAACCTGAGAAGGTGAAATATAAAGACTAACAGATGAGAAATCCCATAACCATAGCATGATACCACAAACTCATACTGAAGACCATGGGAGGAGTAATCTGCAAAGTAAAAATCAAAGGTGCAAGGCACGAGATCTTGAGAAGACAGTACGAGCTCGTACTGAGCATCATGCTAGCTAACATTTTCCAATGTGCAAAAGTGAAGAATCATCCCACGAGCACCAAGTACGATCGTGGTATCTACCCACAATCGTACCTTCCTTTGTCCGAGACGCCGACTCAGCAAATCCCATTGTGTTTAGGATAGTTTTATTGATGTCTATAAATACTCCCATTCTGTCTTTTGTATTATTTTACATTCTATTATTACTTTGAAGTCATATTGTTGTTCTTTGAAGTAGAAACATTGATTTTAGGGTTTTTAATTCAAAGTGAGATTTGTGGTTTTCATCATCTTCTTCGTAAGTTCATAATTATGATTTCTTCTCAAAATTATTATTGTGTGCTTGAAATTATGAGTATCTAAACACCACAACTAGTGTTGTGGGTACCATGACGGAGTAACAAAGTAGTGTTCAAAGTACGACGTGATTCTCAAAGGGTGTTGGTGCATGTATTGTGATTCTCTTTGGTTTGATTTATTTCTGACGGTGTGCAATGTTAGAACTCACCTTATCCTTACTCGCAATGATAGAAGGTGTAACGGATGAGAAAATATAATGAACAACGAGACGTAGAGCTATCAACCTCCATTTAATTAACTTGATCCAGTAAGCGGGATAGTTAATATGGGATCAATGATATGGGTTAGTAATGCAAAACTCATGAGACCTTAATTTATGAATGAGTATAGTCATCTAATAGGGGAGTAAAGTCATTTAGATGAACATAACCTATCAATTTTGCATGCTGACCACCACAAAAGATCACTAGTATAACGAACTTACGGAGTTATGAAGTTATGGGAAACACGATCCTAGTGCCTCTCTCACATTGATTACAAATCCAATGAAATTAACAACATATTACTATTTAAAGTTCTCAAAATCTCCCCTTTAAAGCAAATTATTTACTGATTATTTAGATAAACACTTGATAGATATTTCGACCTATTCCTCGTGGGATCGATCCCAACCTAGTTGGGTTCCATATTTGATCAATGACCGCTTTATACTTTTATCAAAGTTATAATTTGGGTGACATCAAGAGTTCATGGACGTGTTTCCTACGAACCTGTTTCCTACGAACCTACCTGGTATGCCTTTGGTTTGGGATATTGATCTTGCTATTGATGTTGAACCGGGCATTAAGCCCATTTCTGTTTCTCCTTATAAAATGGCCCCGATAGAACTAAATCAGTTAAAGGAGCAATTATTAGATCTGTTGAGTAAGTATTTCATTAGACCAAGTATGTCTCTTTAGGGTGCTCTTGTCTTTTTTGTGAAGAAGAAAGATGGATCCATACGCATGCGTATTGGTTATCAACAATTGAACAAGGTGACTATAAAGAACAAGTACCTTCTTCCTTGCATTGATGATTTCCTTGATCAACTTCAGGGTGCTTTAGTGTTTTTTAAGACTGACTTGAGATAGGGTTACTATCAGTTGCAAATTAGAGCTTTGGATGTTCTAAAGACAGTTTTTCAGACTCGGTATGGCCATTATGAGTTCTTGGTTATGTCTTTTGGGCTAAGTAATGCCCCAACAATATTTATAGAGTTGATAAACAAGGTATTCTGACCTTATCTTGATTCTTTTGTGATTGTGTTCATCGATGATATCTTGGTCCATTCCAACAATGAGGCTGATCATATGAGGCATTTAAGGATCATGCTTCAGAGATTGAGAGATGAGAAGTTGCATGTCAAGTTCTCTAACTATGAGTTTTTGTAGGATTCTACTTTTTTCTTGGGACATGTATTGACCAAGGATGGTATTATGGTCGATTTGACCAAGGTAGGGATAATTTATGATTGGGCTAGACCTACTTCTCCTATCGAGATTTGGCATTTTATTGGGTTAGCGGTCTATTATAGATGGTTTTTGCAGTGTTTCTCTTCTATTACATCTCCTTTGACTACGTTGACTTAGAAGAAGATTGTTTTTCAGTGGTCAGTTAATTGTAAGGAAAGCTTTCAAATGCTTAAGGAGTTGTTGACTTCGGCTTCTATCTTGACTTTTCCTAAAGAGGGCGTGGGTGTCACCGTGTTTCGTGATGCTTCCAGATTTGGCTTGTGTGGTATGTTTATGCAAAAGGGTAAGGTAATTCTTTATGCTTCTCAACAGTTGAAGCCTTATGAGAAGAACTACCATACTCATAATTTAGAGTTAGATGCAGTTGTGTTTGTGTTGAAATTGTGGCAACACTACTTGTATTAATTTCATTATGAGATTTTATCCGTTCATCGTAGCCTTCAATACCTTTTCACTCAGCGAGATCTTAATATGAGACAGCATAGATGGTTACAGTTTCTTAAAACTAATGATCTCACTATTCTTTATCATCCAGGCAAAGCTAATATGATAGCGGTTGCCTTGATTCGGAAGACGGTGAGTATGGGGAGTTTAGCACATCTATTGGTAGGGGAGAAACCTTTAGCCTTATATGTTCAATCTTTGGCTAACCAATTAGTTCGACTTGATATTTCGATGCCTGGTCTTGTTTTGGCATATGTTGTGGCTAGATTTTCATTGACAGATCAGATTCGAGCTCGTTAGTTTGATGATGAGAAGTTGAGGGTGATTCGTGATAAAGTGTTGAGTGGTGAGGAGAAGAAGACATATCTTGATTTCAAGGGTGTTTTGAGGATTGGTGGTCATGCTTTTGTGTTAAGAGTTGGTGGTTGGATTAGACTGATCTTAGAGGAGGCTCATTGTTCGAAGTATTCTATTCATCCAGGAGCGGTTAAGATGTATCATGATTTGAAGAAACACTATTGTTGGTGTGGTATGAAGAAGGATATTGTTTAGTTTATGGTCAAGTGTTTGAATTTTCAGCAAGTGAAGTATGAGTATCATCGACCAGGTGGCACTATGCAGAGGATGCCTGTTCCCGAGTGGAAGTGGGAGCGGATCTCTATGGATTTTGTTGTTAGCCTACCCCGACTTTGGGGGAAGTTTGATTCTATTTGGGTGATTGTTGATAGTTAGACTAAATCAGCGCACTTTGTACCTATGAAGCTGAACTACAATGCAGAGAAGTTGGCCAAGATATACATTTGTGAGATTGTTCGGTTGCATGGAGTTCCTATCTCCGTTATTTCTAATAGAGATATGTAATTTACCTTCAATTTTTGGAGTTCTATGCAGAGAGAGTTGTGTATTCATCTTAAGATGAGCACTACTTTTCATCCTCAGAAGGATGGCTAGTCAGAGTGGATCATTCAGGTGCTAGAGAACATGCTTCGAGCATGTGTTATGGATTTCGGTGGTCATTGGTACTAGTTCTTATCTTTAGCGGAGATCACCTACAACAACAGTTATCATTTCAGCATTCAGATGGCTCCTTTTAAGGCATTATATGGGCGGAGGTGTAGATCCCCGTGGGATGATTTGATTCATTTGAGGTTAGTCCTTTGGGAACTTGAATGTACCTTTTTGAAGGAAAATAACATATTTCCTGAAGATGTTGTGTTATTGATCTCAACCAAACACACTTTCGGCTTGCTTCATGGATGGTTATTATTTCTGTAAGATTTGAAGAAGTGGCAGCTATTGTTTGCTTCATCGAACATCACTGGCTATTATATATTACGGTTTTATATTTTGCATAGTAACCCATTTGTACCCCACTGACATTATACCTTGGTCTTTGGATTATAAGTCCAAATATTCACTTTTTAAGTGAAACAAAATACTTGAATTATGTATTTTTATTTGACCAATTATTTATCTGTCCATTCTTTTTGACATATTTGTATTCAAGATCATCGCTACATTTATAATCTTGAGCGATACATTATATCAAAGATGTCGTTGACGGTCATTTGATAGCGGTTTCAATACGACATAACTTATTAAGAACTCTTCATATTTATCATTCCTCAAATACCTGAACCATTGTCAAGGTTTTATGAAGTATTATGTCGTGGTGCTCTTTTAGAGCACTTGCCTCATTATCATGACCATCTTGATCATTTGCTCCTCTTCTTCTTCTTCAAGGAGTTTTTCCTTTGGAACCGATTGATCTATCATACTTCAGGCGTACCATAGAATCTATTTTTTTAGGAACTTCTCATTGGAGCTTTTACAACTGAATTATAAAATAGGGTCAGCAAACACACCTGGCAATTATTTTGCAACATTTTATAAATGAAATATCCTTGAACTTCAAGTTTATATTTTTTTATGAGGATCTAGATAATTCAATCCACATAATTTTTAACTATTTAATAATCTCTCCCCCTAATGTTAGAAAATCTAATATTTACCCTCAACCTCATTTGGGAATCCATATCAGATAAAAATTATTTGGTTCTTGACCTTTGAACCAATTGTAATAGGAAGCCTTCTTGGCTTGATGCATATAAGTGCTACTACCTTTTAAATGACACATCTCATACCAATTTTTATTTTGAGAGACTTGTTCTCAAAACAAATAGTTTAGCTATAAATGGAGGCATATAATTTGAACTAAACCAACTAGCATTATCAACATGATTTTTAGTTTGGAACCGTGCTCTTAATTTAATATTTCAAGAAAATAAATTTGCAAAAATTAAATTGCAAGTTGATAGAAAATCACATGTGACCATTCCATAGATGCATCTATTAAACCATATAATATTAGGTCTAAATGACAGGTGAACGGACCCATATTCATCTTTAATTTCTTATACATTTTAAAAATTCAAGGGACATAATCTCAATCTTAGATGGTACAATGAATAATTTATTATGAGAACAAACAACACAAGAGAATTTGTGAAGAACTTTCTATGTCTTCAACAAATTACCACATGAATTATCAATTATTTCAGCATCACATTTGAACCGAGATGGTCAATCGGTTATGCCAACTGATATTTATTTTAGTAAACTTCTAGTTTATTGTCGCATGTGATTCCATCACCATGTCCATAATTGTGTACTACAAATAAGGGAAAAAATGAGTAACCTTTTACATAAATATTTATAACCCGCTATCATGACCCAAATGTTGAGGTCGTGACGGTACCTACCTCGATCCACCCTTGGTAGGTAAATCGAAACCCCACAATAGAAAAAGAAAAATGAAGTAAGAAAGGAATTAGATAAATACGAGACTTCTAGAATGAAGTCAGACCATAATACTCAAATAATGGAAACATCCAAAGAAATACATCAATCCCCAAAACCTGGTGCCATAAGTGTGAAGAGCATCTAATACAATACTGAAATTTTGAAATATATAAGTCTGCCTCTCAAAATAAATAAAGACAAAGTAAGATAGTAAGAGGACCGAAATCTGCCGCAAAAGCTGCAGCTCATCAGTACCTAGAAATGAGTCTCTTACGACACAAGGTCAGCCACCGCTGGTTGCACTCGTACTGGGATCTACACCAAAAGTTCACAGAAGTAGGAGCGAGTACGGTCTACTTGAACTTAGTAGGTATCATAGGCCGACTGAGCAACATAGAAAACTAAACAAGTAAAAGATATTATGAGCAGGCTTCCACCTGCATATAGAAAAATTCTCAAATGGTAGCTCACACCGTATCCACTAACAATTCTACAATATATCATCTAATAAGACTAACTACACACAAAGATATAAGGAAATTAAGTACACAGTAACAAAACACATAGATAAAGAAGCAAATCATCCAATTCAATGTAATGCAATGATGGTGGGATAATGATGATATAAGCCATCGCATGACCTTCGTATACACCTTCCAAGCCTCAGCACTTCAGGACAGGATCCATGGGGGTTCGCAACCCATATACTTTTATAATCTCTCTCATCCTTGCCTGCAAATGACCTCGACCAAAGATTTATCAAATATCACAATCAACCTTGCCAGCAAATGACCTTGGCCAAGGGTTTTCAAAATATCATAATCAACCTTGGTGGAAAATGACCTCAAATAAGGGTTTTCAAAAATATTTCCTTTTCTTTCAAAATAAATGTTCCTCAGTGATACCAATCTCAAAAATATGTACAGATAAAATAAGGACGTAATGCAAACAAACAATCAGTATGAAGATAATAATCAATTCAATACAAGCATAAATGACCTAAAAATTAACTCAATATGACAATAATTCATGATATAAGTCATCTCATGGCACCTCTAGAATGAATAGTCAAGTAAGACATCAATAATACCATCTCAAGGCCATCTCTCAGGCATCACTATAATGATAGAGGAAATTAATGCTCAAATAAGACCTATAATATCTATTCAAGCCCCCACACGGGCATCACAACAAGTGTAATGACAGTTAATGCACAAATAAGACCTATGATATCAAATAAAGCCCCCACACGGGTAAAACAACAAGTATAATCTCTCAAGTCAACACAATATACATATAATCCCCCCCCACGGGCAATACGACATCAAATATAATCTCAAAAAGATAATTCCCACGACTAATTCCATGACCTATAGCATGCTTTACATGAGTGGTTAACTACCCAGAGTAGTCTGAAGAAAGTTAAGCAATAACCTACCTCAAAAAACTAAAATCCAAGCCTAGACCCTTCAACGTGGAGCCTTTCCTTCACGAGGGGTCTTGGAATGAGCTAAACCTATCAAAAACATAATCTACATGTCAAAAGGAGTCTAACGATACCCATATTGGCTATATTAGATCTGGGTCTAAAAATAGTTCAAAAATTGGCTTGGGATCAAAAAGGGTAAATCTGGAATTTTATTTAGAATCATATTTCCCAAGTCATCTGAAAATCCAAGTAAAAATGAGTTGAAATCAGACTTTAAATCGAAGAAAAATCAATTTTATACTTTACCGGGCAAAAATCCCAAAATCTAAGTTTTGAAAACAAGTTTTAAAAGTTATTTTTGAAGATAGGATCAATAGGTTATGATGAAAATAGGAGTTTACAGATTACTCAAACAAGATTGATGAGAATCCCTTTTGAAATCACCTAAAATCGAGAGTCTAATAATGGAGGAATTGGGGAACGAGAAAAAGGATTAAATTCTACCCAAGTTCCCTTATGTTCTTCGCGATCGCGATCACTTACATCGCTATCGCGACTCAACCCAAACTGAACCTCCGCGATCGCGGGCGGTCCATTGCGATTGCGATGAGTAGCCGACCTGAACCCTAACCGCTAACCCTTCGTGAATGCGATCTCCTCCCTCATCCCCACATTTGCGATGACCAAGACCCATACCCTTCGCGATCGCGATGAACAACAAAATCCTTTTCTGCGAACGCGAAGAAGAAATATGAGTTGCACTGGAAACAGCAAAACCATAAAAAATGCATGTTTCCAAAGCCTCCAAACGGGCCCTCGGGATTCGTTTGGGACCCCACAGAAATAAACCAGATATGCTATTAAGCTAATATCGACGTTCTGGACTTAATAAAAACATTGGATTTACGAAAAGAGGCCGTTTATAATGAATTAGCCCTTGAACCCCTTTTAAACTTATTTTAACTAGTCCCCTTTAAGAGGTTAAAATATAAAATCAAGGTTCGAGAACCGATCTAACTATACTACTAACCCAAAATCAACATTTCGGATCTAATAGAACTGACCAAATCACCATCCGATGATCGGATCATAAAATATTGATCAAAGTCAAACTAAAATCTTTTAAAAGCCTCTAAGGGTCTTATTATGTTCAAATCACTCCTAAATGCATCGAGGACTGTGCCAACTAACCCCACAACTCACAAATAGCCTATAACAACTATGAGGAAGGGCAAAATGGTCAAAACATAGAAAAAGGTGAAATTTACAGATACAGTTGTTATATTATCCACCACTAAAACTTAAATTTGTCCTCAAACTAAAAAATAAATAAAGTACCTGAAGCGGTAAAAGGTTGGGGATATCTACATCGTATATCAGACTTTACCTCCCAAGTAGCCTACTCAATAGAGCGATGTCTCTACTGGACCTTCACTGAATCAATATGCTTAGACCTCAACTCCCTAGTCTGCCTGTCTAGGATAGCAATGGGCTCCTTCTACAAAGATAAATCATGGTCTAAAACAACAGAATTTCATCGGATCACGTGTGCATCATCTAGATGGTATCTCTTCAACATGGAAACATAGAATACTGGATGGATAGTTGACAGATATGGAGGCAAAGCTAGCCTATGGATAGATAGTTGACAGATATGGAGGTAAAGCTAGCCTATACGCCATATCTCCATACTTTTCAAAAATCTTGAAAGGCCCATTGAACCTTGGACTAAGCTTTTCTTTCTTCCCAAATCTCATCACACCCTTCATGGATGAAACCTTTAACAATACCTGCTCTCCAACTGTGAATGGAACATCATTGACTCAATGATCGGCATAACTCTTCTGCCTACTCTGGGCAACCACAAGCCTCTGCTGAATCAGTCTCACCCGATCCATCGAAACCCTTAACAAATCTGTGCCCCAAGGTCTCACCTCAAATGAATCAAACTATCCCAATGGGGATCTACATCTCCGCCCATATAAAGCCTCAAAAGGCGCCATCTGAATGCTGGAATGGTAACTGTTATTAAAGGCGAACTCTGCTAAGGGAAAGTAATGGTCCCAATGACCACCAAAATCCATAACACGCGCTTGAAGCATGTTCTCTAACACCTGAATAGTCCTCTTAAACTGACCATCCGTCTGAGGATGAAAAACTGCGCTCAAATCAAGCTGAGTACCCAACTCACTCTGCATAGTAGTCCAAAAGTTTGAGGTAAACTAAGTACCTCTATCTGAAACAATGGAGATAGGCACACTATGTAATTGAACTACCTCTCCAATATAGATCTTGACCAACTTCTCCGCATTATAATTTGCTCTCACAGGTACAAAATATGTTGATTTGGTCAATCTATCCATGATGACCCAAATAGAGTCAAACTTCCCCAAGGTCGGGGGTAGGCCAACTATAAAATCCATGGTGATACGCTCCCGCTTTCACTAGAGAATGGGCATCCTCTGCATCGTACCACCCAGACGCTGATGCTCATACTTCACCTCCTGGCAATTCAAACATTTGGTCACAAACTCCATAATATCCTTTTTCCGGCCACCCCACTAATAATGCTTCTTCAGGTCATGATACATCTTAGCCGCTCCTGGATTAATGGAATACCTCAAACAATGTGCCTCCTCCAAAATCAAACTAACCCATCTGCCAAATCTAGGCACACAAACGCGACCACTAATCCTCAAAACCCCCTTGGGATCATGAGACGTCGTCTTAACCTCGCCACTTAACACTTTGTCTCAAATCATCCTCAACCTTTTATCATCAAATTGATGAGCTCGAATCTTTTCCATCAAAGAAGACCTAGCCTAAACAAAGACCAAAACATGCCCAGGTGATGAAATATCGAGCCAAATCAACTGGCTAGTCAAAGACTGAACTCCAAGGCTAAAGGTCTCTCCTGAGTCAAAAGATGAGCTAAACTCTCCATCCTCGCCACTTTCTGGATCAAGTTATTCGCTACCACATTAGCCTTGCCCAGATGATATAGGATATTGAGATCATAGTCCTTAAGAACTTCAAGCCATCGATGTTGTTTCATGTTAAGGTCTCATTGGGTAAAGAAGTACTGAAGGCTATGATGATCAAAGAAAATCTCACAATGGACTCCATACAAGTAGTGTCGCCATAAATTCAACACAAACACAACCGCGACCAACTCCAAATCATGGTAGGATAATTCTTCTCACGAGTCTTCAACTGTTGAGAAGCATAGACAATCACCTTACCCTCCTGTATTAACACACCACCCAAGCCAACTTCAAAAGCATCACAAAACATGATAAATCCCATGCCCTCCTTGGGCAAGGTCAAGATAGGAGCCTAAGTCAACAACTCCTTGAGCTTTTGAAAGCTCTCCTCACACGCATATGACTACTGAAAAATAATCATCTTCTGAGTCAACTTGTTCAAAGGATCTGCAATAAAAGAGAAGCCCTACACAAAGCACCGATAATAGCCCACTAATCTGACAAAACTCTAAATCATGGCAGGAGAAGTGGGCCTATCCCAATCACGAACTGCCGCAATCTTGGCCGGATCAACCATAATACCATACCAAGTCCAAAAGGCCATCTTTCGAACATCTGAATCTCTAATCTTCAACTGATGATAACCAAATCTCAAGTCAATCTTAGAAGACACTAAAGCACCCTAAAGCTGATCAAACAAATCATCAATATGTGGAAGAGGATAATTGTTCTTGACGGTTACCTTGTTCAATTGTCGATAGTCAATATAAATGCGTATAGATCTATCTTTCTTGTTCACAAATAAAATAGGATCACCCTAAGGAGATACATTAGGTCTAATGAAACCCTTACCTAACATATCTTCCAACTGCTCTTTTAATTCCTTCAACTTAGTCGGGGCCATCTTATAAAGAGGAATGGAAATGGGCTTGGAGCCTGGCTCAGCATCAAAAGCAAAATAAATATCTCGATCTGGAGGATACCAGGTAAGTCCGTAGGAAACACATCCTGGAACTCTCTAACCACTCGAATAGAATCCAAGGGAGGCGACGAAGCAACACTAGTATCGCTCACATAGGACAAATAAGAAAGACACCCCTTCTCTACCATGAAATGAGCATGTAGAAAAGATATAACCATTTTTGGCCTCGAACTAGAAGTACCCTTCTAAGCTAACCTTGGCACACCCAGAGGAGCTAAAGTCACGATCTTGGCAAAAAAATCCAAAATCGCGTGATAAGGAGCCAACCAATCCATACCCAAGATAACATCAAAATCCACCATATCTAGGATAATCAAGTCTACCCAGGTCTCACGCCCCTTAAAGGTCACTACACATGATCGGTACACCCAATCCACCATTAAAGAATCTCTTATGGGGGTGAAAACATGCATTGGCATAACTAGAGACTCATATGTAGCATCAAAATCAGTAGCAAAGAATGTAGATACATAGGAAAATGTAGACCCAGGGTCAAATAACACGAAAGAAAAATGGTAGCAAGCTGGGATGATGCCTGTGATGACTGCATCAAAGGCGTCTACCTCTGGTCTCCCAGGTATAGCATAACACTAATTACACCCGATCCTAGACTAAGCAACCCCATATCCATTACCACGAGCTCCACCTCAAGCACCTCTAGAACTACCCATGTTACTCTACTAACCATATCTACTGCAGATATAGAAGTAAGGCAAAGCTGAAGTTGAGAACCCTATTGTGTAGGACCCAATACTTGTTGAGGGAACTCTCTCACATAATGACAAGGCTCATGACATAAAAAATACTCCCTTCTACCTAAAATACTTTGAAAGGTCCCAGAAGTACCAGAATGCCCTCCTTGTCCTGACAAACCAAAACTGGAGTCTCTGCCCGCATGACCTAATCCATGGCTACCCTCAAAAACTAAAGTCATACTACCCAAACTCTGTAATATTGCTTGAAATGGTCTGCCATGGTAACTATGAGAACCTCTATCGAAAAAATCCCTACCTCGGGATGCATGTCTACTGAACTCACCCTAGCGACGTATCTTCTTAGCACCACCTTGAGTACCCTGGCGAATTGACTCAATCAACTTAGCATGCTTGATAATACTCTGGAAAGAGCCACTCAAAACCATAAGTTGAGCTGTCGCTAACTGATAAGAGCCTTCCAAACCCTTGACAGACTTCCTAATACTCTCAAACTTGGTGGAGATACTGGAGGTGGCATATCTGGATAGTGTATAAAAATGTGTCTCATACTCGGTAATAGTCATGGAGCCCTGCTCCAGATGATCAAACTCATCTCTCAGTTGATCCCTCAAACTGTAAGGTATGAACCTTTCCAGAAAAGTCATAGAAAATTGGGTCCATGTCATAGCAGGAGAACCCAATGGTCTACAACTAACAAGAGACCTCCACTATTACCTAGCCATATCAGTCAACTGGTATGTAGTATAGAAAACACCATAGGACTCAAGGGATATGAGGTTATGCAACCTCTCCTAGTAGTCAAGCAAAAACTCATAGGAGTCCTCTGCAATGACTCCACTGAACTTGGAGGAGCCAAGTGAATGAATCTGTTAAATCTTTTCTGATTATCAGAATACATCATAGAACTAGAAGCAATAAAAGGAACAATAAGTCTAGTAGGCAACGTGTCAACACGATGGGGTACCATAGAAGTTGGTTGTACCCCTGGAGTCAGAAAACCATAAGTAGGAGCATGCCCTGGTGGCTGAATACCTCATATAGTCTGAGAAATACCCGACACACTGGGTAGAATATCTGTTTAGGGAGTGTTATCCAGACGGCCTAGTAGACGAATAAACAAATCATGTAACACCAGGGTAACAAGTGAACTGTGAGGGGCCTGAGCTGGCCTCACACCCTCTGTCTAATAATCCTTATCATCATAGTAACTCTTAGGCTTGGGAGAGGCCGCTCTAGCTCGTCCTCTAGCCAGAGAAGCTCCTCGTGCTCGACCTTTACCTCTAGCTTGGCCATGACCCATGCTTCACTCATTGACTGAGGCTCCAATAGAGGGTGCTGGATTAACATTCTCAACATCTCTGGATCTAGTTCTCACCATCTGTGTAGAAAAGAATGGAATACAAGTTTAGAATATTGGGTATGAACAACCCGCACAATAAAGAATCAATGTAGAGAAGTTTTTCCTAAAAATTTCCTATAGCATCTCGAAGATAGTTACGGACATCAACGTTTCAATCCTCGAGACTCTATTAGATATCATGCTCTTACACTTGTGAGACTGGTGAACTTAGTGCTCTGATACCAATTTTGTCACAACCCAAATATTGAGGTCATGATGACACCTACCTCAACCCAGCCTTGGTAGGTAAGCCGAAACCCCATAATAGGAAAAGAAAAATAAAGGAAGAAAGGAATTAGATAAATACAAGACTTTTGTAATGAAGTCAGACCATAATACAGGACCCATGAGGGGTTCACAACTCATATACTTTCACAATCTCTCTTCCTTGCCGGCAAATGACCTTGGCCAAGGATTTACCAAATATCACAATCAACCTTGCCAGCAAATGACCTCAAATATCATAATCAACCTTGCTGGTAAATGACCTCGGCCGAGGGTTTTTAAAAATATTTTCTTTTCTTTCAAAATCAGTGTTCCTCGGTGGTACCAATCTCATGAATATGATTAGATGAAATGACGATGTAATGCTCACAATCAATCAGTATGAAGATAACAATCAATTCAATAAATGTATAAATGAGCTCAAAATCAACTCAATATGATAATAATTCATGATATAAGTCATCTCATGACACCTCTAGAATAAATAGTCATGTAAGACATCAATAATATCATTGCAAGCCCATCTCTCGGGCATCACTATAAAGACAGAGGTACTTAATGCTTAAATAAGGCATATAATATATATTCAAGCCCCCACAAGGGCATCACAATAATTATAATGGCAATTAATGCACAAATAAGGCTATGGTATTAAATAAAGCCCTCACACGGGCAACACAACAAGTATAATCTCTCTAGTCAACACAATATGCATATAAGCCCCCCACACGGGCAATACGACATCAAATATAATCTCAATAATATAATTTCCACAACTAATTACCTAACCCATAGCATGTTTTACATTAGTGGTTAACTATCAAGCGCAGTCTGAAGAAAGTTAAGTTATAACCTACCTCGAAAAGTCAAAATCCAAGCCTAGACCCTTCAATGCGGAGCCTTTCCTTTATGAACAGTCTCTAAATGAGCTAAACATATCAAAAAAGTAATATACACGTCAAAACGAGTCCAACGATACCCGTATTAGCTATATTCGATCCGAGTTCAAAAATTGGCTAGGAATAAAAAATGGTAAATATGGAATTTTATTTAAGAATCATG
Organism: Capsicum rhomboideum; assembly: GCA_031232105.1. NCBI lineage: Eukaryota > Viridiplantae > Streptophyta > Magnoliopsida > Solanales > Solanaceae > Capsicum > Capsicum rhomboideum. Next base: position 146,952,739 of record CP124714.1, on the reverse strand, counting down.
TCTCCCAAGTCAAGAGGAGTCTAAATCTGAAAACTCAAGTGAAAATGAGTTGAAATCGGACTTTAAATCAAAGAAAAATCAATTTTATACTTTACAGGGCAAAAATCCCAAAATCTAAGTTTAAAAAATAAGTTTTAAAAGCTATTTTGAAGATAGAATCAATAGGATATGATAAAAATAGGAGTTCAAAGATTACCCAAGCAAGATTGATGCTAATCCCCTTTGAAATTTCCTAAAACCGAGCTCTCAAAGTCTAATAATGGAGGAATTAGGGTTTTGAACGAGAAAAGGAATTAAATTCTACCCATGTCCCTTTTATTCTTCACCATCGCGGTCACTTATGTCTCGATCGCGACTCAACTTGAAATGAACCTCCGCAATCATGGGCGGTCCAGCGCAATTGCGATGAGTAAACGACCTGTACCCGAACCACTAACCCTTTGCGAACGCGATCTCCCCCCCGCATTTGCGATTATCACAAGACCTGTACCTTTAGCGATCATGAGACCTCTACCAAGATCATGATGAACAATGAAATACTTATCCGCGAACATGAGGCTTGACCCGCAAATGCGAAGAAGAAATATGAACTGCACTAGAAACAACAAAACCAGCAAAAATGCATTTTTTCAAAACTTTCAAATGGACACTCGGGATTCATTTGGGACCCCATAAAAATAAATCAGATATGATACTAGGCCAATTTCAATATTTCAAGCTCAATGAAACCATTGGATTTACTGAAAAAGATCTTTTATAATGAATTAGCCCCCCAGACCCCTTTTAAACTTATTTTAACTAGTTTTCGTTTGAGAGGTCAAAATATAAAATAAAGGTTTGAGACCCAATATAATTATGCTAATAACACAAAATCGATATTCCGGATCTAACTAAACTGACCAAATCACCATCCGGCGATCGGATCACAAAATATTGACCAAAGTCAAACTAACCTCTTTTAGAGGCCTCTAAGGGTCTCAACTCGCTCAAATCACTCCCGAATGCATCGGGGACTGTGCCAACCAACCCCACAATTCACAAATAATATATAACAACTAAGGATAAGGAAACAATAGTCAAGACGTAGAAAAAGATAAAATTCACAACTACGGTTGCTACACCCGATTTTGTTGTAGTAATATGAAGATATGAAATCATCCCATAATTTAAAGTCTCAATATAATTCATTTTTGGCCAATGCTCTTGAAACTTAATAAGTTTCTTCTGAGATAACTACAACCTCAATATTAGGAATAATTTTATTCCTTCGAATAGCAACACATTAGCTCTTCTGGAGCTCTTAATTAATTTTGTGTACTACCGCATACCATCCATATGGTGAACACCTCTTTTAAGGAGAAAATTATATAATTATGGTTATGATCATTAAACTATTATAGACAAGAATTGTTTCTTATTTTCACCCTTTGATAATCCATGATCAAACATGCTACAACTTTTGTAGTGTACTGAAAGTACGTGACCAATGACCTTCGTGCCAAAATACATTTTTCTTACCTCTCAAATCTCCCGTAGAGGTGAAATATGACATTTATCCAACTATATATGAGTATGTGTTTCTTCATAATTTTTACTACATCTTGACACTTTCACTTTCACGAATGGCCGAGCATCTACGATGCTTATCACTAGTTTCATTCTCTTCACGAAATGAACTGTAATCATATATACGTACTTCATAAATTTTTATTAGAAGCTCATTTTCATGCCTTGAAATTTGTCATATTTTCAAGACACACCTCAACATCACTTTGAAAGGTCAAGTGTACCACCAACTTTGTATTTGGATGAAGGATTTATAAAACTTATCAAATTTAGATCGCACGACAACCCCGTGGCCAATATTTTTCATATCAAATTGATGGTAACTATTACCTTCACTTTTGAAGGATCATTTTGAGAATCCATAATGTTCTTCCTTTTATAACTGCTACAATGATGACTATTTTTATTTTGTTCCTTCACGCTCATACTTATACACTCAATCACTTTTCTTCTTTCAAACATATTATGTGTTGCTACCACATTCACATAAGAGAATGGAGAAAATCAATTGGGCAGATTTCATGACTTTTAAGCAAAAGTCTATTATTTGGCCTTAATCATCATCATATCATCATTATAGTTCATTGAGATTACAAACTCAATGTCTTACCCATATAAAGGCGTATTAGGCCAAAATACAATGGGACTCAAAACTCAACTTCTTATCATCATGGTGTATCGAGACTTTAACCAGATATCTTACCCTTTTAATTCAGTGTGACTTGAATCCATCATCTTACCCTTAACAAATGGCATAATAGGCCAAATTATACCACTCACAATTGAGCTTTTAAAAATATATATTACCACCACCTATGATACTTAAACAAATTTAATCATAATAAGACTTTGAGAGATTTTTCGTTCCTATGGTTATAAACGTAAATCAGCAATTGAATGAAAATCAACATGAAAATCTGCCTTTGTATTCTTCAATTTTTTTCTGAAACATTTAAAATTGTCAGCATAACATAAACATGTGTAACGCGGTTAGCGTGAAATAAGCCAATGGTGTCTTACCTCTTATATAACACCTATGTAATAAAATGAACTATTAGTACAAAGCAGTCAATTTTGGTGCCAAACAAAGGCTTCGAATGATTAAAAACTTCACCCAAACTAGTTGTAGTAATTCTTACCTAAACATGCATGGAAAGCAACAGGAAAATTAAAAGCAAATTGATTGTTTAATATACGCATACAGTGAACTATTATAATTGAATTACTCTAATTTTTTCATATCAAGAAATATGCAACAAATAACTTAAAATATGTGCATATATAATTAATTATCTGTAAATTTGGTCAATTCTACCAATAGCACCAAGTAATAATATACCTCCATTTCTTAAGTTCAGTACATGGTCAACGAGTATCACCCTAGTCATAGCTTGATCTCATTTGCCAAATTCTTGTATAGAAACTGTTGAGTCAATCTAACGTAATTGTGGCTTCTTTACCATCAATCAACATTTATAATTTTGTAACAGAAAAACAAACTTAAAAGAAAATGATTAGAGACTCGTATTGATAACGTGTTGTAAAATATAAGCAATATATAAAATAATTAAAGTACGAAACAGAGACAAGAGATATGTGGAGTGACATTCTTATTGCTTTCTTCTATACTTTTCTATTGTATCTTTCACCAAAGGATGTCTACCTATTTATACTTTATAAAATATCTCCTCAAATATTTGAATTGCTGGCTTTATTTATTTGGTACATAGATAGCCAAAGGTTGGTACGTGAATAGGACAATATTCATTGAATGGATATTCACCAAATGCATTGAATTTATAACAACTAAAGGTATTACAATTGAAATTAATATTTAATAGTAATGGGGAAGTTATGTGTATAAGAAAATGGGAATCGGAAGTTATATCGGTGAGGGGAACAGTTATTCAATTTACTGGGCTTTAAACTAATATAAAATGCGTTGTAAAAAAATAGAATAAAAAATTTAAAAGCAAATTTCAAAACATCAATTATATTTGTGCAATTATCTCCTAACGAATTTTGTGGAAATAATAATATGTTGTATATGGGAACTAACCACTAAATCGTTCCGTTTCTTTTTTAACTTTTTGACACCAATTTTTTTGTTTTCTTTGAATGTCCTATTTTTCTATTCAAGAAGTTGAATAAAATAGGCTCATTGATATTAAAAAAAAAAAGAAGAAGAAGTTCATTTCATTTTTTGTTGCGATTACTCTTTGACAATTTTTAATTGACAACTTTTAAATTGACAGTTTTAATATTTTTATTATATAATTCTGGTATATTTCATATTTAATTAGCAATAGTTAATTATATAAAATATTTTGTGCATGAAATTTAAAAAAAAAAACAAGAAGAAAATTCAAATAATAGTAATAAGAAAAGTATGGCACCAATTTAGGCCACTTTTTTTCAGTAGTAGAATCACGTTCCATTTCTTCACAATATTTTTTCTTTTCCTATTTTTTTTGTATTAATTTTGAGTAGAACTGTCAATACGGGCCGACCCAGCCCATCCGAGCTAGCTCACACGGGCTTTGAAATTTGATGGGCCAAGCCGCGCTGGCTCATCACTTCGTGGGCTGCGGGCCGGCCAGCCCACTTTTTAAAATATATTATTTTTTTATTCTTAATTTAAAATTTAAAATGTTAATAACATAAATTCTTATAATATAATATTATATGATGTTACTACTTGTTAATCAAGCCTGAAAATCACAAAAAAAAAATCCTAATAATCTACGAAACTGAATAACTTTTGACATGATACCATTCAAACCAAATAGAGATATTGATAAGCAAACTAAATAGTTAATGGGTAACAATATAACTAGCTAATAGCAATATTAACCTAATTTTGTTTCAATAGATCACAACAAAACACAAAAAAAGTCAACAATTAATCCATTAAAAGTGAAAACAAACTCCTCAAAAAAATAAAAACTTTCATGACACTTATTGCGCATTCAACACCACCACATTATCTTCATCAAGCATATCTGATTCCTTAAAAAATTTAGTATTTTTTATTTTAATTATTTATATATTTTATAAACATAATTAAGATGGTTTAAGTAGACTTTGAGTTTAGACTCCTCTTGTTATGTTTAGTACTCTATTCTATTTTTTTAATCATTTTTTGTTTGGCCCACAAACCGGCCCAGCCCATATTGGTCAAATCCCCCGGGCCAATGGACTTATCCAGGCCGGGCTAAAAAGCCCTGTTCTTAAACGGGCTGTAAAAATCTTAGCGCAACCCTATCAAATTACAGGTTGGGCATGGCTGGTCCAACGGGCCTAGCCCATATTGACGGCTCTAATTTTGAGGAGGATTTTGTTAAAAAGGGAAGTAAAATAAACTATGGAACAGTAAATACAAAAGTCCTTGTTGATTAAATATTTCTAATATAAGAGTCCAAGATATAACAAATTTTAAGGTCATTCAAATGTGGTAAAAATATCCATCATCCTTCTTGATTTATAGCATATCTAATCAAGTTTTTAGGAAGTTAAAAAGTGCACTCGGTGCATGTTTATCTCTCACTGCTAATGTGCACCAACCTCTATTTCATAGTGAAACGAGCTCGAGGAAGGCTGTGAAAACTTGCTGCACTTGTTGGGGTGAAAACCCCTCCGACAGATCTCATGAATGGGCAGATTAGAGCAGCCAAAACACCAGTAATTGGTTCTCACAAGAATGGAGTATCGCCGAGTGAAGCTAATGGAACAATAACGAAATCTACTAGTCCGATTAGGTTGGGAACAAGAAATGAGATCTTCAATTTTGGATATACTAGATATGATTCTCAGACAACCCCTACAAAAACCCAGATCCCTAATGAAAAGCAGCAATTAGACTTTCCTTTGGTGGAAGTAAGGCAATAACAAAAAGTTGATGGGGAGGAGAAGAAGGAGGCTAAGATGTAGTCTGGGCTCTTTAAACATAATCGTACTGCAAATGTTGGTATGTCTCTATCCTTTATACCCCTTAAGATGATTGACAGTAAGAAAATTGTTATTCTGGATAATCCGGAGCAGATTCTTAAATGGGAGAATTCTCTGGTAGTCTACACAATCGGTACTTCTCCTGCTTACAATTATATGCATAATTATGTGAAATGGTACTGAAATTTTATTGTCACCGGATTTATACTTGTATGATGAGGAGTTTTACATTGGTAAATTTCGTAGCGTGACATAAAATCCTATACTCTGGCCCTTATACGTATAATAGCCGACTATTAATACTAAAAGCTTGGTCTAAGGATTTTGATTTTTACCAAGAGCTACCACGCATAATGCCTTTATGGGTGAAATTCCCAAACCTGTCGTTGTACTGCTGGGGCCTGAAACTTTGAGTATAATTGCTAGCCAATTGGGAAAATCATTGTTTGCTGAAGAGTGTACTACTCAATAGCGGAGGGTTACTTTTTCTAAAGTGTTGATGGATATAGATGTGACCCAAAACCTAATTGATGAGATAGAGATTGTTGAGAAAGGACAAACTTATGTTCAACAGGTTGAATATGATTGGAAGCCACTCTTTTGTGGCATATAAAGTTTGGGCATGTATGAAACATGGAAGCTACTAAGGCTACCCCACCATTACATAAGCAAGGACCAGAGGTAGAAGGAAAGTTTCAAGGTGGTAGGAAAGAACTAGTAAAGCTACAGGTTACAAGAAAATTGCAGCCAGAAATGAGTAATGTTGATATATCTCTACCTACTCAACCACACATACAAGATACTATTCAAGCCTCTATTGCTAGGAATGATTAGGAAAGTGCTACGGTAAGGGAGAGACCATCAACTGGAAATCCAATAGCCACATGAGACTTCGATTGATACACCAAGGGATTTTGTCTCTGTGGATTACCATAAACCAAGTAGATTAACTCTTGCACAGGTGATGAATTTGGGGACTCCTAAATCACTGGTACATTGATAAACCAAAGGATTTTGTCTCTGTGGATTAGCATAAACCAAGTAGATTAACTCTTACACAGGTGATGAATTTGGGGACTCCTAAATCACTTGTACAGAATAGTAAAATACACCCGAGTAATTCTTTTACACCACTAACTAAGAGCACAAGGGGGATGGTGAGTTTGTTCAAGCCTCCAAATGGGAGGAACTCTACTCAATTACAATGAATTGACTCATTTGGAACGTGAGGGGCATGAACAAGCCCTTCTAATAAAAGGAAATGAGGATGTACCTACAAAAGCATAAAATAGTTTTAGTTGGAATACTAGAGACAAGAGTTAAAGAAGATAAGGCTCATATGATTCAAAATAAAATAGCTAGAGATTAGAGCTATGCACACAACTATACAGAAGCTATAAATAGGAAATTTAAGGTGATTTGGAAGGTTGCTGAAATTAGAATCATGATAGTGGTTACACATGATCAATTTATCCACTGCAGTTTCTTGGAAAAGGCTCTAATTTTACTTGCCTGATGACAGTGATATATGGGGAAAATACCATTGAAGAGAGGAACAATTTGTGGACTGCACTAATAAGTATTGAATCTTGTATCACTGAGCCATGGTGCCTAAGTGGGGATTTTAATACTCCATTATGTAGCTTAGGCAGAGTAGGGGGAGAATGTAGCAGAACATGAAACAAGGGATTTCTAACACCTGATTGACACTCTAAACCTCACTGATATAAAGGCTACTAGGTGGACTCTTACTTAGACAAATGGACATATTTGGAGTAAAATTGTTAGGGCTTTATGTAATGGACATTGGGTTTGTCAACATGGTACCCTAACTGCATAGTTTAAGGAGAATGGTTTCTCTATCCATTCTCCAATTCACATTGAACATCAAATTAACTCCAGGGGGACAACTTCCTAAAGATACCAGCAGAACATGACAATTTCTACCAGATAATTGAGAAAATCTGGAATCATTCTATAACAGGTTGTGGTGCAAACTTAACTTGTGTATATTATCTCTAAAGAATTTATTGCATACTAAATTTGGTAGCCTAGATATAGAGTAGAGGAAGCTACAGAGAAGCTACATATAGTTCAAGCACAGATACCACAGAATATGGAACCTAAAATGGATAATGACTTAAAGATATTGGAGAAAGTAGAGCTTATTAACCTCAAGAAGTGGGCAGACCTACAAGAGAAGGTATATAGGCAAAAATCAAGGGCATACTAGATGAATGTGGGAGACAGTAACAATAAATACTTTTCTTGCTCATATGAAAGTCAGAAGTAACTCGGACCATACCTCTATTTTAAAGGATGCCACAGGTCGTCTACTATACAAACCTAAATATATAGAGGCATAAGTTGTGCTATTCTATGGAGGTTTGCTGGGATCTCAAGCTCTCTGTTTTCCATATGTTAATATAGAGTTATGAGAAGGGACCCAAGTTTAAACTTACTTTAGCACCAGGAGCTATACTCTGAGGTTACTCACAGTGAGATCAAAGTTGACCTATATGAGATAGATGTTAATAAATCTCCTTGCTTATATGGTTTCACAACATTATCTTTCAACAAGTCATGGAACGTAGTGAAGGGGGATGTGTATCAAGTTGTCCAGGATTTCTTCTAGAAAAACATATTATTAAGAGCTATCAAAAACACTATTGTTACCCTTGTCCCAAAAATACCCCAACCTGAAATAGTGAAAGAATTTAGGCATATAGCTTGCTTCTCTATCATAAACAAGAAAGTTTCTAAAGTCATCTCTAACAAAATTAAGTCAGTGATAGATGGAATAATGGGTGCAACTCAGTCTGCCTTTATCCCTGGTAGGATAATCTCATATAATATCCTTTTGATCTATGAGTTGGTAAAAGGCTACACCAAGAAACAACTATACCAAGATGTATGATTCAAGTTGATATTCAAAAAGCTTATGACTCTCTTGAGTGGAGTTTACTGGAATAGATTCTACAGGAAGTTGGCTTTCCTAGGAAGATGATTTATTAGATTATGTTATATGTGACAACAGTTAAATACAATTTTCAGATTAATGGGGTACTCTCAGAAACTGTGCAAGCTAAGGGAGGATTGAGGTAGGGGACCCTATGTCTCCCTACCTATGTGTGTTGTCAATGGAGTATTTGCATAGATGCCTACACACTTTAACTGATAATCCCGATTTCAACTATGATCCAAAGTGTCAAACGCTAAGACTCACTCACTTTTGTTTTGTTGATTAACCTGTTGATATTCACTAGGGAAATTTGAAGTTTGTAAAACTATTGAGGGATCAGTTTAATGTGTTTTATAGGCTTCTAGGCTAAAGGCTAATTTGCCATATTTATTTCAGGGGAGTGGATGGGGAGACTAAGGAGGACACTTTGTAATACATGGGCAATGAACTCGAGGAACTCAAAGGTGTCCTATCTAATGGTACCACTAAACTTGAGAGGAGGAAAGCGAATGAATCTCTCAGACCTCTTCTGATCATCAAAGAACCCTCAGTAACAAAAAGCAGTAAGTCTAGTAGGCAGTGAATCAACACCACAGGAAATGGTTGTACCCCTAAAGTCAGAAAACCATAAGTAGGAGCAAGCCCTAGCAGCTGAATACCTCCTGTAGTTTGAGAAATACCCGGCACACTCAAAGGAACACCCATCTAGGGATCGCCATCCAGACAACTTAATAGATAAATTAGCAAATCCTGTAACACCTGGGTAACAACTGAACCCTGTGGGACCTGAGTTGGTCCCGCATCCTCTGTCTATATCATTCTTACCATAGTCAATCTCAGGCTTCAGAGAGGTCGCCCTAGCACGTCCTCTAGCCAGAGAAGTTCCTCGGGCCCTCTCTACCTCTGGGCCGACTGCGTCCCTTGCCTCGCCCCCTAACTGGGCCTTCAACAACAGGTACTGCTCAGCATCTTTAATATTTCTGGATCTAATCCCCACCATATGTACAAAAAATAATGGAATACAAGTTTAGACTATTGGGCATAAACAACTTACACGATAAGAAATCAAATTAGAGAAGTTCTTCCTAAAGATATCTTATAGCCTCTCGAAGATAGATACCGACATCAATGTATTAATCCACGAGACTCTACTAGACATCATGCTCTTACACTTATAAGATCGGTGAACCTAGCTCTGACACCAATTTGTCATGACCCAAAATTCGAGGTCATGATGGCACCTATCTCGGCCCAACCTTAGTAGGTAAGTTTAATCCCACAGAAGGAAAATTGAAAATAAGAAAGAATACCCATAAATGCGAGACTTCTAGAATAAAGTCAAGCCATAATATGTAAATAATATAAATGCAAACGAAATACATAAAAATCCCTAAGATATGGGTGTCATAAGTATGAAGAGCATTTAATATAAATCCAAAATCTGAATAATACTTAAGTCTGTCTCTGATAGTAAATAAATACATAAAGATAGAAGGAGGATGGAATAAGGCTCCGAATGGGGAGTTGAGGTTGCACTCGTACTTAGATCTACACCTAAAGGGCACAAAAATAGGAGTGAGTACGATCCACTTGTACTCAGTAGGTATCATAGGCCGACTGAGCAAAGTAGAAAACTAAACAAGTAAAAGATACTATGAGCATGTTCCACCCACAAACAAAAAAGTTCCCAAACAGTAGCTCACACCGTCTCCAGTAACAGTTCTACAATATAAAGTCTGGAAGGGAAACTATACATAAAATATATATATATATATATATGTAGAATCTAAGTACAGGACAACAAACACATAGAGGAATACAAATAATGCAATGCAATGTAATGATGGTGAGATATCATGAATGATTGAAAGCCATCGCATGACTTTCTATATACAACTTTCTAGCCTCACTGCTTCCAAGTTAGGACCCATCTGGGTTTGCAACCCGTATACTTTCTCAAGTCTCAATCTCAATCAACATTGCTGGCTAGTGTTCACGACCAAGGGTTTTATAAAGTATTATATTTTCTTTCAAGTCAGTGTTTCTCAGTGGTACCAGTATCTCATGATTATGTATGTATGAAATGAGGATGTAATACTCGTAAACAATCAATATGAAGATGATAATCAATTCAATACAGGTATAAATGAGCTTAGAATCAACTCAATATGTCAATAATTTATTATATCAGCCCTCGCTTGACACCATTAGAATGAATAGTCATGTAAAACATCAGTATAACATTTCAAAATCTCTCACTCGGGCATTGCTATAATGATATAGGCAATTAATGCACAAAGAAGGCCTATAATCTCAAATGAATCCCCCGCATGGGCATCACAACATTAATAATGACATTTAATGCACAAATAAGGCCTATAAATATCAAATAAATCCCCCACAAGGGCATCACAATAATAGTATCTCTCAAGTCAATAATAATATATAAATAAGCCCCTATAAGGGCACACAATAATGATAATATTCTCAAAAATATAAATCTCATGACTAATCCCGATCCCATAGCATTCTTTATGTGAATAGTTAACTACCCAGCCTAGTCTGAAGAAAGTTAAGTCATAACCTACCTCGAAGAGTCGAAAATCTAAGCCTAGACCCTTAAACGTGGAGCCTTTCCTTTAGACCGGTGTCAAAATAAGTTGAATCTATCAAAAATATAATCTACACGTCAAAAGAAAGCTAATAATACCCATATCGACTATATTTAAAATGGGTCAAAAAATAGTTCAAAAAGTAGATTCGAAATCGAAAGAGTAAAACCAGAATTTTATTTTAGAAACATGTTCTCTATATCCATAGGAGTCTACAACTAAAAACCCATACTAAAACAAATTGAAATCGATGCTCAAATCGAAGAAAAACCAATTTAAGAGTTTACCGAAAAAATCCCTAAATTCTAGTTTGAAAATAAGATTAAAATGTGTTTTTGAAGATATAATCAATTGGAATTAATGGAAATAAGAGTTTAGACCTTACCCAAGAATGAATGATGAACCCTCCCCCCCCTAGAAATCTCCCTTTCCCGAAGCTCCCAAGTCCAAAAATAGTGAAGATCATGAGAAATGGAGTATTTATACTGTTCTATGAACAGTACCTCGTGAATGCAGTCAACCCTTCGCATTCACGAGGGTCAACAGGGATCAGGCAAATTATATTGGCCTTTACATTTGTCACACCCCGAGTTCCAACGAGGCGTGATTGGCACCCGAAGCCGATATGGCCCGAGAGAACCAATCTTTGTTCATGTCCACTCATATGCATGTCACTCAATAAGCAGAACCATCACGTAGAGATATAAGATTTCAATTGCGGAAGTTATGGAAACATGCAATTTATACATATAAGGAACTTGGACGTTAGGGCCACCAAGTCAAAATGGATATACATCTCTTACAATACATCTCTTCCAATCATTTTTCCACATATGTCTACAAAGCCTCTAATAGATACATAACCATACTTATGCAATATTTACATAATAACACAAAAACCCATGTACACATGTGACTTGGAGAAGCCCCGAAGCAACTGGAGCTCACCAATACTCAGCAAAAGATCAGCACCCTACTGTGGAGGTCTACTAGTACCTGTACCTGCAGCAAGTAAGGTAAATTCCCCAAAAGGGGTCAGTACGAAGAATGTACTGAGTATGTAAGGCAAATAGTAACTCTGCAAGATATAAGAACTCTCAGGAGTTCAAGTATAAGTGAATGATTAATGTAAAATAAACCATGATTCTATGTACATTTGGAAACATGTATCTTGTTTTCTTTGCTTTCTTTGCATTTGCATTCATTTGTCATTAACCATTATCACGTGATACCCAGGCCCCAACTGATCAGTGGGTTATAACATATCATTGGGATCGTTCCAGCCAGGCTTACGCCCCTTAGAGTGCCACCCATAAATGATATATCAATAGGATCGTTCCAGCCAGGCTTATGCCCCTTAGAGTGCGATCCATGAATAATAATAGTGGGAGCGTTCCAGCCGGACTTATGTCCCTTAGATTGCACTCCCCAATTGAACAATTATGCATTACTTCTTTACTTTTGATAAATTGATACATTGGTTACTATTGCATTATTGGAACATTTGGGACAATATTGGAATAATATTGAAACATCTATGTAACACATGAGTAAAAAGTGATCAACATGTGAGTAACAAGATAACTACTTGAGTTGGACTACTTTTGGACATTTCGGAATAATACAAGGACATTGCCAATATAATCGATATGAGCTGCAGAAGGATACGGACAGAGTAACCTTACATACCTTAATTCCCCAATATGGGTACACAATCTTATTCGTGAATACGACACTCCAACGTTGTCGTTACGTCTACTCTACGCACAAGTACATAACGAAGCTTATATTAACCACTAACTACATTACAAGTTCACAAGACGGTAAGTAGGTGCTTAACGGAAAGTAAAAACTGTCCAACCTCCAAAACACATGGTGCATCACTCCCCCCCTTCATTATAGTACCAAATAACATTATTCCACCACATTACACTATAACTTACTGCTTTAGCAAAACAACAACACCAATTCAGTCCACACACCACCAAAACAGTCCACATATCACCATAGACATCACAAACCGATAGGATTTTACACCAAGTTTCTACTTTACATTTTCGCCTCAATACAACTCCACATATTTATCCCATCAAGTCACCTAAATACCTTTCACAACAATATACCAAAACCAGCCCACACAATTTTAGAATTCACTTTAACATAACAAGAAAATATTCTCTTTTCACTACGCCAAACGTTCCATGCACAATTGCGTAAAAACATTTCCATCAAGCCATACACAAAAGTAAAGAATTAGGGACAGCACCACACTTTAAATATGCTGAAATTTCATCCATATAATTTAATTCCTTCAATACCTCAAGTCCCCTTTCAAGTTTAAACCACATAGAAGGCAAATCCCTTAGCAAAGAAGCAAAAGTGGACTGTTTTACCAATAAGTGGACTGCCCAACACTTATTAAACATAACCAACATGATTTAAACACCATCTTATGCATATAATATATTAAACCATAAGAATAAACACTTACCAAGTCTTGCAAAGAGATGATCTTGTCCAAAAGGGATTGTTGCTTAGGGTTTGAGAGAAGAGAGAAATATCTTGGGAAATTCTAGAATTTGCAAGTGTGTTGTGGTGATTAAGAGCTAATTTTTAAGACTTATTTATGTCATCCTTAGCCAAACTTGGGTCAAAGATGAGGTGTCTACTTGGGTCAAAGATGAATGGATCATTTTCCCCTTTTTTTGGGCCATGTCTTTTGTTTAATATTTGGGCCTTAATTGAGCCCATTTGCACAAAATTAATTCAGCCCAAGAGAATTAGTGAGTAATACACCAACAATCACAAGTCTTAATAATTCCATAAACATTAAGGTAGTCGGATAGGTTCGAAAATGTACGGGGTGTTACACCCTTCCCCCCTTAAAAACATTCGTCCTCGAATGTTAGTAGTAGTAGTAATTAACCCAAACAAATTTAAGTCTAAATATATTCGTCATATTGTCTCATACTTATAATGCTCATATATACTTACTTTTCATTACTTCAATTCGGCGTCTTGGACCTTCTCTTTGATTTGGAATAAATAGGTACTTCGCTTTCATTTTTTCCTCAGCTTCCCATGTAAGTTCTTCTACTTGTTGATTCCTCCAAAGCACTTTTATGGAAGCTACATCTTTATTTCTTAACCTCTTGACTTGTCTATCCAGAATTGCAATGGGCACTTCTTCATAACTGAGATCCTCTGTAACTTGTACATACTCGATGGGAGCAATTTGAGATGGATCCCATATGCATTTTTTAAGCATCGAAACATGAAATACTGGATGAACTGCAGAGAATTCTTGGGGCAATGCTAATTCATACGCCACTTGACCAAATCTACGGATAATTTCATATGGCCCTATGTAACGTGGACGTAGCTTTCCTTTTTTTCCAAATCTCATCACCCCTTTCATTGGTCATACCTTCAAAAATACCCAATCACCTATAGAAAATTCAAGCCCTCTTCTTCTAACATCGGCATATGATATATGGCTACTTTGGGCCGTTTGTAACCGCTGTTGGATCACTTTAACTTTCTCCATAGCCTGATGAACAATATCTGGCCCAAGTAAAGCAGTTTCACCTACTTCGAACCATCCAATTGGTGATCTGCATTTACTTCCGTACAAAGCTTCATAAGGTGCCATTTTAATACTTGAATGATAGCTATTGTTGTAAGCAAATTCGATAAGAGGCAATTGGTCATCCCAACTGCCTTGAAAATCTAACGTGTAAGCTCGTAGCATATCTTCAAGTGTTTGGATAGTACGCTCCGCTTGTCCATCTGTTTGAGGATGGAAAGCCGTACTCAGATGCACCTGTGTACCCAAGCTTTTCTAAAAAGATTTCCAAAAGTGCGTTGTAAACTGTGCTCCTCTATCTGATATAATGGAAAGTGGAATACCATGTAACCACACTATTTCTTTAACATACAATATTGCATAATCCTCAGCTGTATAGGTGGTCTTGACTGGTAGGAAATGTGATGACTTGGTAAGCCTGTCCACTATAACCCATATAGAATCAAATTTTCGTAACGTACGAGGCAAACCTGTAATGAAGTCCATATTAATCATATCCCATTTCCAGATTGGAAGATTGATACATTACATGTAACCTCCCAGTTTCTGATGCTCTACTTTCACTTGTTGACAGTTCGGGCATTGAGCGACAAATTCTGCAATGTTCTTTTTCATATTTCCCACCAATACACTTCTTTCAAGTCATGGTACATTTTAGTAGAACCCGGATGAATAGAATAGCGCGAGTGATGCGCCTCTGTCATAATTCATTTCCTCAGCTCATCTACATCTAGTACACATAATCTTCCTTGAAATTGAAGTACCCCTTCTTGTGTAAGATCAAAGGCTGCAGTTAGACCCTGTTGCACACTCTCTTTTAGCTGTAATAACATAGAATCCGCAAACTGCTTCTCTTTTACTTCAGCTATTAAGGAAAATTCTGCTGCATGTTGCACAATAACCCCTTCATCTGGAGATTCAATAAGACAAACTCCCAAGCTGTCTAGTTGATATAGATCTTTGATTATCTCTTGCTTTTCAGTCAACTGGCCACTAGTGCTTTCTACTGCCTTGCGGCTCAATGCATCAGCTACTACATTTACTTTGCCTGGATGATAAAGAATATCAATATCATAGTGTTTTAAGAGCTCTAACCACCTTCGTTGCCTCAAATTGAGTTCTTTCTGCTTAAAGATATATTGCAAACTTTAGTGATCAGTATAGATATCAACATGAACCCCATACAAATAATGACTCCATATCTTTAAAGCAAAAACCACCGCTGCTAATTCAAGATCATGTGTGGGATAATTTTTCTCATGTGGCCGCAACTGTTGTGAGGCATATGCTATGACATTACCGTGTTGCATCAATACACATCCGAGGCCAACCCCGGAAGCATCACAATACACTGCATAACCTTCGGTACCTTCGGGAAGCACTAAAACTGGTGTAGAGGTTAATTTATCTTTTAACTTTTGGAAGCTTTTATCACATGCATCATTCCACTGAAATTTAACTGTCTTATGTGTAAGCTTTGTTAACGGTGCAGCAATGGAGGAAAAACCTTCCACAAATCTTTTGTAATAACCCGCCAGTCCAAGAAAACTACGAATTTCCGTAGGTGTCGTAGGTCCTGGCCAATTTTTCACTGCTTCAATCTTCTGTGTATCAACCTGTATCCTTTGATCTGACACAATGTGACCCAAGAATGCAACTGACTTTAACCAGAACTCACACTTAGAGAACTTGGCATACAACTTACGTTCACAGAGAATCTGCAACACTTGCCATAAGTGATTAGCATGGTCCACTGGCGATCTTGAATAAACCAGGATGTTATCTATAAATACCATGATGAATACGTCTAGAAATGGCTTAAATACCCTATTCATCGAATCCATGAACACAGCTGGTGCATTTGTTAGTCCAAATGACATAACTAAAAATTCATAATGGCCATATCGTGTTCGGAAAGCTGTCTTGGGTACATATTCTTCTCTAACTCTGACTTGATGGTAACCCGACCTCAAGTCAATCTTTGAAAAACACTTGGCACCCTGTAACTGATCAAACAAATCATCAATTCGAGGGAGGGGATATTTGTTCTTGATCGTTACCTTATTCAATTGCCGATAGTCGATGCACATTCTCAGCGTGCCATCTTTCTTCCGTACAAATAATACCGGTGCACCCCATGGGGACATACTAGGCCTAATGAAGCCCTTGTCCAGCAAATCTTTCAACTACTCCTTCAATTCACGCAATTCTGCTGGAGCCATTCTATATGGAGGAATAGAAATAGGGTGCGCGCCTGGAATCACATCAATGCCAAATTCTACTTTCCGTTCTGGGGGTAAGCCTAGAAGATCCTCTGGAAATACGTCAAGAAATTCATTGACTACTGGAACCGACTGCGGAGTTAATGGTGCCACATCATTATCCTTCACTCGTACCAAGTGACATATGTACCCCCTGGCAATCATTTTTCTTGCCTTCAAATAGGAAATAAATTTTCCTCTTGGTGCTCCTATTTTACCCTGCCATTCGAGAACATTGTCTTGGGGAAAACAAAAATGTACCTTCTTGGCTCGACAATCCACCGTGGCGTAACAAGAGGCTAACCAATCCATTCCCATAATCACATCAAAATCCACCATGTCTAATTCGATGAGGTAGGCCAGTGTATCATGACCACACACAATTACCACGCAATTACGATATACTCTTTTTGCAACAATACATTCACCAACCGGTGTAGACACTTCAATTGATTTAATTAATAATTCTGGTGCCTTTGTAAATTTCGCAGCAACTAATGGAGTAACATAGGACAATGTAGAACCCAGGTCAATCAATGCATAGACATTATACAAAAATATGGATAATGTACCTGTGACTACATCAGGAGACGCCTCTGAATTTTGCCTGTCTACCAGAGCATAAGTACGATTATGAGCTCCACTGGAACTAGCTGCTCCTCTAGCACCTCTACCATGACCAGCAGGTTGTACACCCCTGCCTAGAGAGGGAACCGATGATGAAGATGCAACAGCTGATCCTGTAGGTTGTGCTACACCACATGTGCCCCTTTGTGGGCAGTCTCTCACTATATGCCCTGACAACCCGCACCAGAAGCAGACATTCATCCCAATACAGCATGTACCTACATGATACTTTTCGCAATGCTCACAAGGCTGACGAGAAGATCCCGATGTCTGTAATCCTGGCATACCACTGCTCTACCCACTGTAACTGCCCCTGAACCCTCGAAATTGAGGTTGAGTGCCCGTCGGGGAATAAGAGAATGAAGGTCTAGGCGGTCTAGGATACATCCGGGGCCTAGAGTCTCCTTGGGACACCATAGACTGTCCCATAAGTCTAGCCCTCTTTGAAGTACCTCTCTTAAATTCGTGTACCCTTCTTCTCTGCCTCTGGTCCTCCATTTTCTGTGCAAAAGCCTGGATTTGGGCTATGTCCATATCTCGGTTCAACGCAGCAATGGTGCAGTCTCGTACCAAATATGGCTCCAACCTGTCCACATATCGATGGACTTTATCTGTCATCGTGGCCACTACATTTGGAGCATATCGGGCCAAAGAATTAAATTACAGACTGTATTCTCTGACACTAAGATTCCCTTGACGCAGATTTAGGAATTGATCCGCACGAACCTTACGGATCTCATAAGGAAGGTAGTGATCAAGGAAAGCCACTTTAAATTCTTCCCAATTAGGTGGATTTGCACCGACACCCCGAGATTTCTTCCAATCTTCATACCACAATATCGCCTCTCCTTTCAATCTGTATGCAGCAAGTTCAACTGTTTCTTCCCCGGTTATATGCATAACATCTAAGGCCCTTGGAATCTGATCTATAAAGTCTTATGGATCTTTATTCAGATCTGATCCAGTGAATGTAGGAGGATCCAATTTCAAGAAATCCTGGGTCCGTCGACTAGCTGCTCTGGCTGCACTATCATTACCAGTCATCGGACCACCTTGTCCCTGAACCTGTGCAGCAACTATTCTGGTCAACATCTGTACTGCATTCTTTAGATCCTGGTCAGTAGTATTCACTGGTGGCTCTACCGGTACGTCTCTTCCTCTTGACTCTTCTGAAACTGGAAGAGTAGAAGAAGCCTGTGATATCATATCTGGTTCAGCGCCACCTTGATTAATTGGTTCAGGCGGGGCTCTACTAGTTCCTTCTCCAGCAATTCTGTCTAGTCTTTTACTTTTACCTCGACCTCTTCTTGTCATCGGCATTTTCTATAATATACAAGAACAACAATGTTTATGGTCAGAAACAAGTATACCTATAACTTCGGCTCTAATGCACGATCTAGAAATGAAGGAATGAAACAACTCCTAAATGTCCCGTAGCCTCCTACTTATAAATGTGGTGCACAACATATTGATAAGTAAGACTCTACTCAGACACGGCTTTGTAGACACCCTAGGACGACCTGCTCTGATACCACTTTTGTCACACCCCGAGTTCCAACGAGGTGTGATTGGCACTCGAAGACGATATGGCCCGAGAGAACCAATCTTTATTCATGTCCACTCATATGCATGTCACTCAATAAGCAGAACCATCACATAGAGATATAAGATGTCAATTGCGAAAGTTATGGAAACATGCAATTTATACATATAAGGAACTTGGCTGTTAGGGCCACCAAGTCAAAATGGATATACATCTGTTACAATACATCTCTTCCATTTATTTTCCCACATATGTCTACAAAGCCTCTAATAGATACATAACCATGCTTATGCAATATTTACATAATAACACAAAAACCCATGTACACATGTGACTTGGAGAAGCCCCGAAGCAACTGGAGCTCACCAATACTCAGCAAAAGATCAGCACCCTACTGTGGAGGTCTACTAGTACCTGCGCCTGCAGCAAGTAAGGTAAATTCCCCAAAAGGGGTCAGTACGAAGAATGTACTGAGTATGTAAGGCAAATAGTAACTGTGCAAGATATAAGAACTCTTAGTAGTTCAAGTACAAGTGAATGATTAATGTAAAATAAACCATGATTCTATGTACATTTGGAAACATGTATCTTGCTTTCTTTGCTTTCTTTGCATTTGCATTCATTTGTCATTAACCATTATCATGTGATACCCGGGCCCCAACTGATCAGTGGGTTATAACATATCATTGGGATCGTTCCAGCCAGGCTTACGCCCCTTAGAGTGCCACCCATAAATGATATATCAATAGGATCGTTCCAGCCAGGCTTATGCCCCTTAGAGTGCGATCCATGAATAATAATAGTAGGAGCGTTCCAGCCGGACTTATGTCCCTTAGATTGCACTCCCCAATTGAACAATTATTCATTACTTCTTTACTTTTGAGAAATCGATACATTGGTTACTATTGCATTATTGGAACATTTGGAACAATATTGGAATAATATTGGAACATCTATGTAACACATGAGTAAAAAGTGATCAACATATGAGGAACATGTGAGTAACAAGATAACTACTTGAGTTGGACTACTTTTGGACATTTCGAAATAATACAAGGACATTGCCAATGTAATCGATATGAGCTGCAGAAGGATACGGATAGAGTAACCTTACATACCTTAATTCCCCAATATGGATACACAATCTTATTCGTGAATACGACACTCCAACTTTGTCGTTACGTCTACTCTACACACAAGTACATAACGAAGCTTATATTAACCACTAACTACATTACAAGTTCACAAGACGGTAAGTAGGTGCTTAACGGAAAGTAAAAACTGTCCAACCTCCAAAACACATGGTGCATCACTCCCCCCCTTCATTATAGTACCAAATAACATTATTCCACCACATTACACTATAACTTACTGCTTTAGCAAAACAACAACACCAAATCAGTCCACACACCACCAAAACAGTCCACATATCGCCATAGACATCACAAACCGATAGGATTTTACATCAAGTTTCTACTTTACATTTTCGCCTCAATACAACTCCACATATTTATCCCATCAAGTCACCTAAATACCTTTCACAACAATATACCAAAACCAGCCCACACAATTTTAGAATTCACTTTAACATAAAAAGAAAATATTCTCTTTTCACTACGCCAAACGTTCCATGCACAATTGCGTAAAAACATTTCCATCAAGCCATACACAAAAGTAAAGAATTAGGGACAGCACCACACTTTAAATATGCTGAAATTTCATCCATATAATTCAATTCCTTCAAGACCTTAAGTCCCCTTTCAAGTTTAAACCACATAGAAGGAAAATCCCTTAGCAAAGAAGCAAAAGTGGACTGTTTTACCAATAAATGGACTGCCCAACACTTATTAAACATAACCAACATGATTTAAACACCCTCTTATGCATATAATATATTAAACCATAAGAATAAACACTTACCAAGTCTTGCAAAGAGATGATCTTGTCCAAAAGGGATGGTTGCTTAGGGTTTGAGAGAAGAGAGAAATATCTTGGGAAATTCTAGAATTTGCAAGTGTGTTGTGGTGATTAAGAGCTGATTTTTCAGCCTTATTTATGTCATCCTTAGCCAAACTTGGGTCAAAGATGAGGTGTCTACTTGGGTCAAAGATGAATGGATCATTTTTCCCTTTTTTGGGCCATGTCTTTTGTTTAATATTTGGGCCTTAATTGAGCCCATTTGCACAAAATTAATTCAGCCCAAGAGAATTAGTGAGTAATACACCAACTATCACAAGTCTTAATAATTCCATAAACATTAAGGTAGTCGGATAGGTTCGAAAATGTACGGGGTGTTACAGCATTCATGGTCAGCCCGTCGCATTTGCAAAGGCTGATGAGCCAGACCACTCGCGCTCGCGATGGTCCAATCGCGGTCTCAAAGAGGCAAAACCCGACCTGATCCTCGATTATCCTTCGCGATCGCGGCCCCCACCTTGCGATTGCGATGAAAGATATTTATCCTTCTCTATGTTTTCCACCAAGGTCCCGCGTTTGCAAAGAAGGAATGGTGCACCAAAAAATCAGTTGTGCACCAGCTGAAACCATATCCTTAAAATTTCTGAACGGACCCTCGGGACACGTTTGGGACACCACAAAAATAAACCATCTATGCTTATAGGCTATTTTCGACGTTCAAGACTCAATGGCATCGTCAGAGTTTTGAAAAGAGATCGTTTACAACAATTTAGCCATTGAGACCCCTCTTAGGCTTATTTCACTAGTTTTCGTCAAAAGGGTCAAAATAAGAAATAAAGGTTCCGGACCTGAACTAACCATGCTACTAACCCAAAATCAACGTTTCGGATCTAAAGAAACTGTTCAAATCACCATCCAAGGCTCTAAACATGAAATATTGACCGAAGTCAAACTCATAGTGTTTAAAGCCCCTAAAAGTCTCAAACTCACCCACATCACTCCCGAATGCATTGGGGACCATGCCAACCAATCTTACTACTCACAAATAGCATATAAAAACTACGGAGATGATCCAAATAGTCAAAACACATAAAAAGGAGAAATTCACAACTAAGGTTGTTACAAATGTAAGCCTCTCGTGGATAAGATAACTGTCAGGATCACCTCATGGATGACTAAAGGGATATCCTATGTTGGTAGGATGCATATAATTAAGGTTGTTTTGGTGGGCATTCAAGCATACTGGTCCCAGTTATTCCTTATGCCCCAAAAGGTTATAAAGATTATCGAAGCAAACTGCAGAAGCTATTTATGTGTAGGGGAAGCAATAATATCTAAAAAAGCACTGGTTGCCTGGGATAAAGTATGTTTACCTAAAGGTGAATGGAGTTTTAACATGATCAATCTTAAGGTTTGGAACCAAGCTGCCATTTGCAAAATGCTATGGGCTCTTCGTAAAAAAAAAAAAGGAAATATTATGGATTGCATGGGTGCGCTCTTATTACATAAAGCAGAATTCTTGGCTCACAATGGAGATTCCAAGGAAAGCCCCTTGGATGATCAAGAAGATATTCAATATGAGGAGGTACTGACATATTTTAGATGTCCAAACACAAGTGGTGGAAGGGGGAAAATTCCAGATCAGTGCATCTTACAAACAATTGAGAGGGGAGATTACAAATGGCTTGGAGGAGTTTGGTGAACCATAATGTTGCATGCCCAAAGCACACGTTTGTCTATGGCTGAGCCTTTTGGGAAAATTTAGAACGAAAGATATCTTAGTCCAATGGGGCATGACTATAAATGATCTTTGTGTACTTTGTGGGGGACACAGAAACTTTAACTGACCTGCTATTTGACTGCACCTATTCTAATGCAGTGTGGAGTAACATGTTAGTGTGGCTTACGTGGCAACAGAACATTCTATCTTGGGAGCAAGAATGGAGATGGGTGAACGAAGTTAGCAAACCACGAACTCCTAAGGGCGTCATCTTGAAGGTAGATTTTCCAGTAGTGATATATGAGCTATAGGGAGAAAGGAACTAGAGAGTTTTTAATAGCCAAAGCAGAAATCACAGAGAGCTGGTTCACACCATACATAAATGTTTTGTATTAGAGTAAGAGAGAATAGAAAAGTATTTGATTATATATGTGGGCTGTAGTAGACAATGGAATGAGTGGAATTGTAACTGGATAGTAGGAATTCTTAGATGAGCAGACTGTTGTTTGCTATGTTTTGTAATATCTACTTGGCGATTAATAAAATGTGACTGTTAATTGCCAAAAAATGCTTATTTTAGAAAAATAAGGTGTTTGGTCAATTTTTTGAAAGAAAATAAGTAATTTTGGGGAATACTGAAAATTATTTCTTAAAAAATTAAAAAGTATTTTTTTCTCAAAAATACTTTTTTTTAAAAGTACTCTTGAGAAAAATATATTATATATAGAAGCATCAAAGTCCATTACGAAATGTGATGTAAATTTCATGTGATAAAAATATTCATGTGCCAACAGTATTTGGGTGGTATTAATTTAATATTCCTATTATAAAAGTTCTAGATGTTACAAATTGTGAGATCATTTTCGGATGGTAAAAATGCACATGTGTTAATACTACTTGGCTGGTATTGATTTAATAGAACAAAGCCTTATATATTGATTTTCTTGGAGTCAAAGAAATGCTAAGATACGGAGAATGAATGGTCTCATGTAGCACGTTGGAGGCTGGAGCCCATGACACTTTCATCTATATAAGGGATCAACTAATTAAATTGTAGTCACAACAAAGCAATAAGAAAAAGAATGAGTTTCGCACATAAAAATTAATATAATTTGCAAAGAAAAATAAAGACATGTTAACAAAAACTTAAATATATGTCAAATTGTGGGAAATTTGGAAGAGCTGGACAGCTTGAAAGTATGGAGACAAGAAAATTTCAACACTAGAAGAATGGAGACTCAAATTCCATGGGCTCTTAAAGTTGCTATAGGGATCACATTCCCCAAGTGCAAACCGTTTAAGGATAACCATACTTGGCTACATATCTATCAAACAGTGGAGAAAATGAAACTTGTGGTAAGCGGTAGAACTCTTACTTGGTCCAAACCAATGAAGGGAAGATTCAAACTTAATAGTGATGGTAGCTTCATAAACAATGACAATAGAGCTGGAATGGGAGTCACGAGTCACTAGAGATGCTACTAGGGATCTAGTAATGGCCTATTCAGTTCCTATTTTTTGTGATAGCAACAATCAAGTAGAACCCCAAGCAGTTACATATTGTAACGACCTGTTATGTCGTTACTGAATATAGATGTGGTAAAGGTATACAAATTTCATTCATCATAGGTATTAGGATTAATTTCTTCGTATGTGGTTGCATTGGTTATGAATTAAATGTAATGACCCAAATCATCGTTAAGTGTGAAAATGCCCCAAAAATAATTTACGATGAATAATAAGCTCAAAAATGGACCCGAAAAAAATTAAATCGAAAGAAAAATAGGAGGCTAAGTGAATTGGGCCAAGAGACCCAATAGTAGATTGGGTTGGCCTGCCGGTAACCGCTGCAGCGGTCGATTAACCGTTGAAGCGGTAAAAGTTCCACTGCAGCGATAAAAAATAGTGTGTGAGCCGAGGGATTTTTAAAAACCCTCTTTCTTTTTATTTCCCTTGATCGTCCCCTTCCTCCAAAAACACTTTGAAAAACCCTAGCTCCCCAACCATGAGATTTCAAAGGCCAAGGTTTATGAGAGCGGTTTTGAGGCACATCTGGAGGGAACCCAACATGGGAATACGTCTAGCACACGCGGGATAACTCACTCCTCTCCGTAGCAGCATATTTCGCCTAAGAGGTAAGCTAAGGTTTATTTTGTAGCAACTAGACTTGGGCTAGATGCATTTAACATTAATAGTAATGTCGGGAGTATCATGCATTAGGCCTTCGGGCACGAAGTTGGATGGATAGACATGTAAAAATCTGGATAGGCTTGAATATGTTGAATTATTGTATCTTATGTTAATATTGTTCGAAATAAGTGATGGTTAGGAATATGGGATGAAGGTGCATAGCTTGTTATTATCCGGGATGGAGTACGGTGGAAAGTTGAATGAAATAATATAAAATGGTAAAACGAAAAGTTTAAGGCGACTGACTAATACATAAATGCTTGAATGTCCATATTGCGTTAAGGGAACTTGTATAGTCCTAATATCTTGGTGGTCATGATTGATACTTTTCAGAGTTTAGAAGATGGGATAGTGAGTAAAAAAGTATTGAGGTTAGCTGATTTGCAGTGTTGGCATTGCTTGCCATTTTTTTGTGGTCAATGTTTTCTAAAATAGAAGGTAATGTGAAATCCCAAGGTTGGGGTATGGTTAGAGAGAAAGTGCGTAATAATGTGAACTTAGGTGACAGTAGCCCCGTACGGATGCTTGCTAAGTTGTGATTATGTATTTAGATGAGGACTAAGGTCACCGAATAAATGAATTAGATGGTTGATGTAACGGTAGATGGGATTGAATCGTGTTGCGTCATGGATTGATACTTGAAATTATATTTTGCATGAATTATGATTTATTGATTTCTTGCACGCATTCATATGCATTGTGATGAGATGTTGAGATGATGGGTCGGGTACCACAATGGTATAATAGGATATGTTATGATGATGGGTCGGGTACCATGCCAGTACAATATGATATGTTATGATAATGGATCGGGTACCACGTCAGTACGTTACGGTGATGAGATGAGGAGGGATAAGGAGAGATAATGCGCACATCTTACATGCATTCATTTATTCTTATGTTTGAACGTGATTGTATTTTATATATGTTCTCGTATGTGTTGTCTTATTGTGGTGAATAATGGAAGAGGGTTTATGAATGTAAATGGGGTTTCTTGTGCGGACTGAGTTGGGGGTGTGATTCTATGGTCCACCGAGAGGACCGGCTAGGGTGTAATAATATAATTGGAACTTACGATAACTACAAAAGGTGATAAGGTAACGTCTTGTGATTGCGAGTATCGAGAGGACTCATTGGGTGGAAGCCAAAAGAACTGTAAATATCATGAGAACGGGCCAGTATATGGGGAGAAGGGGTACCAAATGGAATAGGTAGTCAAAGGACAAAGATATACAAAATGTTAGTTAAAAGACAAAGATATACAAAATGTTAGTTAAAGTACAAAGATATACAAAATGTTTAGTCAAAGGACAAAGATATATAAAATGTTAAGTCAAAGGACAAAGATATATAAAATATTTAGTCAAAGGACAAAGATATACAAAATGTTAAGTCAAAGGAAAAAGATATACAAAAATGTTAAATGACAGGTAGGTCATAGAGATGTTAAGTGCAGGTCACAGAAATACTGAACGTGGGCTAATAAGAGTTGATAATTTGGGGATTTGAAACTGAAACTTACTTGATGTTGTGATTCTCCCTATTTATTATTGATGTTATTTATTTCTAACCCTGATCGATCGATGACACTTACCAGTACATGTGGTTGTAATGATGCTACACTTATTATATCTCCGATCGGGGGTATAGCAATAGTGCAGGTCAGTTGGAATTTCTATAGCAGTCATGCCGATCATTCAGCAACAGCTCCTACCAGTTCTATCCTGCATGGATGCTACATCATGGATGTCCCTACTTCTTGTTTAGTGCTCTTGTACTGGTTTAGGCTAGGTTTTGGGGAGTCACTTGTAGTTATTTTCCGCATTTACCTTTCATATTTGATTTATTGAAAAAAAATTTGGAACTAATTAAATGAGTAATAGTATTTCAACTTGATTAGACATTCATATGGTGAATATTATTAAATTAACTAAGTGTTTATCATTATAACTTCTGAATTTTGTTGAATCATGGGATTATCAGGGTTCTCCTATCTAGGGTAGGTGTAGGTAGGTTCCCGGCATGACTCGGTGGGTTGGGTTGTGATATTAAGATCATACAATACCCTTAGCACAAAGTTAAGTTTGAAGTGTCCTTACCGATTCAATCTCGAGCTAAGTTTAAACTAGGTCAACTTCAAATGAGCACTACTCCTAGAATATGGAGAGTTATAGGTCCCAATACACACCAAATTAAAGATCTCTACGTCTTCTTTCCAAAGTAATAGACCATTTTTTAATCCAATTTCTGAGTAAAAATTTATAATCATTTTACAATAGCAGAAATTTTTCCACTATAGCGGGACAATAGCAGTTTATAAGCTTATTTTAATGGGTTTCCCCAATCCTAGAAGGGCTATTTGCGCAAGGTTAGGATGGAAATTCTACGTTGAGGTAATATTTTTACTCCTTTTTAACATCGATTAATCCGTTCACCTTCTAGAATCATTAGAATGGGGAGTTATGGTGAAATTCTTGTGGTTTAGAACCCTAGGTTCATAAAATTATGGGGAAAACCTACGGTATATGTATTTTCACCTAGAATTGATTTTAGATTGTAAATCAACTCTTCCTAGTATGAAATTGGGGTTCAAGAAATTGAACTTTGATAGTTGGGGACCTTAAATTCTATAAAGATGGAACCTATATCTTTAAAACTTCATTAATGAAGATGGGTTGAGTGTGATAGAGCTAGTTAGTGGTTAATTGGCCTTTGGGTTTGTTATACACCATAAATGAGGGTAGAATTAGTGGGTTTGAATTTCTAAATTATTTATTTGAAGAATAATTGATTAATTACTCTTATAATCATTGTTTATTAGATGATTTAGCCTTCAGAAATGTGAAGAAGAAGGAAGATCATCCGTGGTATAGCTTACTTATTTCATCAGCTTAGCGGCCAGGTAGGTTATGATTTATGAGTAGTAGATTGTGGTTAGAAATCATATGTGTAATATAGATTTGACGGGAGAAATCATGCTTAGGTCTGTGGGCACAGAGTTTGGATAGATAAAACATGGGATTAATGTAATAAAGACCTAATTGTGTGTTTATATGTTAATGTATGAATTCTTAAGGAGTGTTTTTTGTTGTATGACTTCATGATGGATTATAACGTGAATTATGTGAATATAGATGGTGGTAAGGAGATTATGTGAGCCTACAATCTAGTGATTCTGCCTAAATATAATAAAAAGAAAGAACTTGATATTATGTGTGTTTGGAATATGGTTTGACGTTGCTCAAATGCTTATTAGATAAGAATAATTATTGTTTGATAGTTTTCCTTGGAAATGGGATAAAAAGTTAAATTGTTGAATTGTTGGCTAATGGATTAGGGACTTGAACCTAGTGATGAATTAAGAGTAAGGGTTGCTAGATAAATATTGGGGTTAAATAAGTCAGAGTTATGATAGATGACATTTGATGTGAAGGGCGATGCATGATTAGTGAGATTAAGTGTGAATGGTATAAGGGGAATGCCAATGGTATATATTGACTACTGGTAATGAATTGGATACAACTAAGTCAGCAAGAATAAGAATGAAATACTCTTAGGTAACGTAGATGAAAATGATGTGAATTAAATTATTATATAAGTTGTCATGCTTTCTTTCTGTTATTTTTGTTTTATATTTACTTGATCTAATCCTGGTCGGTTAATGATACGTACCAGTACGTGTTGTTTATACTGATACTTCTCTTGCTATACCTTTTTTTACGGTATAGTCTGGTTGCAGGATCAGTAGACGTTTCATGCTTGATGCGATAAAGATCTCCAGCAGCTTATGTCATTGTTTCTATGGTGGAAGTTGGGTCATGTGTACAATTTTGTGTCTTTTCTTAGTAGCTCTTGTACCTATTTAGACTAGGTCCTTGGGAAAAGTATTCATTTTATATTTCAAGTTTTGGTAAACTGGTTGTAATAAATAAGGTATTTTATTATTTCTTTTTGCCTTCCACATATATTTTGAAATGGGTAATAAGGATTCTCCTATCTAGGTGGATTAGAGTAGGTGCCCACACGATCTAGTTAGTTGGGTCATGACAGTTGGTATTAGAGCCTAGGTTGCCGGTCTCCTAGTACAAGAGCAAATGTTGAGTAGAGTCCTGCGGATTGGTATGTTGACATCCATATCTAATCTTCGGGGAGCTATGGGACATTCTAGGAAACTATTTCACTTCTCTCTCTCCTTTCTTGTGGTGTGTGTGCTTGCTTGTATGAGTTGAGTCCAATTGGTATCTCCTAATTCTAATTGGTAGCTCAATAAGGTAAATGGATGTCGTTTGACTCCATTGGAATGACGCAAGCGATGAAAATTGAAACTAGGAGTTTCAATTTGTATTTGGCCATAAAGGCAGTGTAAACTTACTGATAATTAGCTAATGGTTATCCACGAGGCGAATAAAGGATAACAAAAAGGGCTTGTTTATGGATGAAACTTTGAGATTGATACTTATGTGAATTTGTATTGCTTGAATGACTTTGAATTTGTGAATTGTGAAAGGTCATAACTTGGTTATATGTTGATGGCTAAAGGAATTATTGCTATGTAGTTTAATTGGAAGCAGTATGCTAAATTCTAGGCATGGACTTATGATTGGTGAAATGTCGGGGGGAAATGGTTTATGATTGTGGAAACTCTTGTTTCAAATCGTTGGTATGAGAATAATTATCATGAAAAAGGGGCTATCATTGCATGATAGCGGAAATTACTGTAAAAAGTTTCTTGTTGTGATTCATAACTGTGAATTAAACTAATGTGATGTTAAGTTGTTGTTTCTTGAATTGATGGGTTCGGTCTTGGGATTATAATGTGGTTGATAAGATATGATATGTTGATAAGATAAATGTCTGATGTAGTCGTTATTGTCTGTTTGAGGTGACATGTATATTTAAACATCAAACTTTATTTGACTTGGTGATTTATGTTGTTGTTAATTAGATCCATGAGTGATCTAGGCTATTGGCATAATTGAAAGGTATAATATCTATTGATGCCTATTTAAAGAACAATTGAGGCAAGGTGGAACTTATTGTTGTTAGTTATGTTCTTGACTTGATGAATTGTCAATCATAACTTATACTTGTCTGGTTATTGGTTGTTGTCATTGGTCAGGGTGTTGGCTTGGTAGATATCTGTATTGAATTATACTTGTTTTATTTGTTGATATTAAAGGAAATAAAGTAAAGTAAAGGTGTTGTTGACTTGTTATTAGATGTGTTTATAGATAGTCAAATCCCTCTCATTGTTGCACGATAATACTTGATTAGTATTGCTCCTTGAGTGGTTGAGGTATTTTGAATTGGTAATGTGACTAGTCGTAAGCTAGTTGGGAGGCTAAATAAGTATAGCTTGTCCTCGGGTGATAACTAAAAAGTTGGTTGTTTACAAACGATTGATTGTTGAGAGTCGAATAGACTAATGTGACATGTGGTGAAAAATATATGTGTTAATGAAACCTATAGTGGTGATGTGTTCTGCACATGCAAGTGTACGTGGTCGTGCAAGTAATAAAGTGGCTCTTTCGAGCCGAATATCGAACCCACAGGGACTTAGTGTTTAGCAGAGGATCCAATTCAAATTAAACAAGTGTGATTTGTAACCAAAAGAGATTGAGTTTGTTTTTATAAACTAAGTAACAAAAATAACAACGGTATGAAATTAGGATTTTAAATAATAGATGGCGAGTTCCAGGGTTGAGGCATTTACTTCACATTCATGCATAACTATGGTTTCTATTCAGTGTTGGAGTTTATCATGATTATTGATTTACGGAGTTGATATTACAACTTGGGAATGGTCATCCTCTAATTCATCTACCCAAATTAATCTCACAACTGCATGTTTGAGCGGGGATGTGAGTCTTTAACTCGGATGCATTAAACTATCTTCCCGTTTCATTAACCAAGTTGGGCGTTTACGTATATCTCTATCCTAACTGAAAATCATCCTTTACCAATTAGTACCTAACAATTAAAGACATAATCCACACTCCCTATGTTCTTCATTCCGTCTCTCCACTCCTATGGTCAATTCGTTTCGAGACTTAGATTTATCCTAAAGTTCATGACGCTTTAGAATAGTAAAACAAGAACGCAAGAATAATCACATAACTTTATAAACATATAAACCAACTATAAAACCATAATTAAGCAATCATTTTGTAGCCTCAACCCTAGAAATAGGACGTTTAGCCACTCATAGTCATAAAAAGAATCACTATTAATGAATTCATAAGTAAAAACTACAAGAAAACTAAAGTTGAAAGAAGAAAAACCCTAGAACAGAGCCTTTGATGCCTTCTCCTTTCTCCAATCTTGTGTTGTTCCAAAGCTTATGTGTAAATATGGATACGTACTCCTTATATAGTGTTTTAGGTCATCCATAGGCTGCCCCAACCGAAACATATACATTTACCAACTTGCCCCCAACTTAAACAAGTGAAAAACCAACTTTGGGACGTAATTGGGGGGGGGGGGGGGAGTGAGGTGCATTGCGTGCCCCATCGTACACCAAGGGAGGTGTGGAGAACACACATATCACACCCAAAACAGTATCTTCCCCCTCTAGGATGTGCGGCGCACATCCATTCCCATGCGTTGGGGGGTGCAGTGCATGCCCACTCCCATGGTGTGAGGGTTTGTCAGATTTCACTCACTTCTCCTCGTGCACTTGTTCTTTATTTCCCCACTTCATGTGGCTTGTTTGTAGAATTAATTTAGCTTTCATAGATCCTCCAATGGTCTCCTACAACATCTCATAACAAACATTATTCCATACAACACAATAAAGCTTATCAAAGTACACTAGAACAAGCATAGCTCAAGCTAGCAACACCAGCTTTCTCGTCTAAGCTCTATTTGATAATTTAGACTCTTGACTTGTTTCAAATGTACTTTAAACACTCCAAACATGTAACTTAGCACAAAAATATACAAATAACACTATTAAATTCATTAAACACACCAAGTTATCCTCAAAACTAAATCACTTTGTGTGTAATGTATGGAAAGAAAAGTAATTTTTGTATTATACTAAAGAAAAAGTATTCAAATAATATTTTGTATTTGACAAAAGTTAATGGGAGAAAGATTAAATAAAATGAATGTTTATTTTTGAAAGAAAAGACTGCACAATATTTTCTAATGGAAAAAAGTGTGAATTAATTGATTAAATATCCGAATCAGTTTGATACTTTATATAAATATCAACTGCCTAAGTTTGCCTAAACGCGTGGTGAGGGTTACGTAAGTAAAGAATATCCCCCGCCCAACGCCCCAAAAATAAAGTTTCACTATAATTAATATTTGTACAATTTTGTAAGAACATAAAAGTAAATACAAACAATGAATTCGAGGAGATCTTCTTTTAAACATCATCCTTCGAAAGTATCTCCGGGAACCTGTATACACACTTGATATAAATATTAGTAATGAATAAATAATTATCAAAATCAAATATATGTACATGTATAAATAAAATAGATTTTTTTTGTTATAAAGTGGACTCGGATTAAGTTTTAGATACGTCATGGCTACGAAGTGGTTGCTCGAATTATC
Organism: Capsicum rhomboideum; assembly: GCA_031232105.1. Lineage (NCBI taxonomy): Eukaryota > Viridiplantae > Streptophyta > Magnoliopsida > Solanales > Solanaceae > Capsicum > Capsicum rhomboideum. The sequence continues at coordinate 146,920,244 of CP124714.1, read as the reverse complement.
AGCCGTCCTAAATCATTTTGCCAAGTTACGAATCATAAAACTTTTATGATGTCGTGATAATATAAAGATTTCGTCATCGCCCAAATTTATTTATTTTTGTTACGTATTTGTATACGTATGTCCGTCTTTTTATTTGTGGAGGCCTCAAAAATCGACGAGAATTTTTTCATTGGCCATGTATTGATACTTGATATAAAATAAGTAAACTTGAGAAAATAAAATCCGTCTTTTGTTATGGGGAAGGCCTCGAAAATCCGACGGAGAGATATTGTCATTGGCCAAGTAATGTAGTATTTGCTCATTATTAATTTAATAAAATGTTAAGAAAAAATGGTACAAAAATTTCATTATAGCCAAACAAAGTAGCATAAAAAATATTAGAACAACAAACAAGCATCGTTAGAGTGGTCAAAGAAATAGCACAAAAGTTAACCGCTAGAAGAAAGTCATAGCAAAATATGTGATTTTGCTCAAAAGATAAGCAAGATTAGCGAGAAAAATAGGCCATTGGAGACATGAAAAACTAGGACAAAGATTATGATATCAGAAGCAATACAATAAGAAATAAGATTCAATAAAAATATGTATACATAAAAATGTAGTCACAGTCATGAAGTGGGGTTTGTTGGAGTCGATAAGTAGTTCACTGGAGAAGAAAGACAAGGAACATGAGAGGAGAGATAATTGTGAGCCTAAGAGTAAAAGTAAGAACTCTAAAAAGTGAGCAATATTATTTTTCTTCTTTAAGGAAAAATGATGGAGAAAGAGGGGAGCATTAAGAGAATAAAAAGGGAGGGAGAAATGAGAGAGGGTTATTGTGGTGGTGGTGGTGTTGGTTAGTGTCATGGAGAGAAGAGAAAAAAGAGAGGAAGAAGGGGGAGCAAACAGAGATGAGAAGAATGTGTGTGTGTGTATTTTTAAATGAAAAGAGATGATTTAGTATTTAAAAGAAAGAGGTAAGATCTTATCAAGCTTATTTCTTTTCCAAAACAAATCCCTTGAATCTTGAGAAAGTGATAGAAAAAGTCAAAAGTTGAAAATAATGGAGAAGAAGAAAAAATTAAAATATAGTGAGTGTGTGCATGTGTGGATAAAGTCTTCAAAAAAACCTAAAATTAAGGGAGCAAAAATCTACTATTGTGTGTGTAGATAAGAAAAGAAAAGAAAAGAAAAAGGGAGATGGTTTGTAGTCAAAATATGGTGGTTGAGAAAATCAAGGGATGTGTCTCTTTTCCTTTTTTAGAGGAATAAAAATAAAAAATATGATTGGACAAGAAGATATTACACATCGTGTAATTTTATTTTCGAATAATATACACAGTGTGAGTTTTGAATATTGGTGAATTCACTTTATTTGATATGTATGGACTGTGTCTATAAATATAGCTAATGTATATATAATTTTTAAAAATATAAGTATAAATTTAAATGTAAAAATAAATGTATTGTGTGGTTAAGAATAAAAATCATACTGCTCGTATTGTGTATGTGCAGATGATAGTTAAGAATTAAAATGAAAATAAATTGATAAAAATCCTAATATTTATGAAATTAAGGATAATTATCAATAAATTGGAAAAAGTTAAAATATGATAATAAATTAGTAAAAATCCTAAAATAAGGATAATTATCAATAAATTGTAAAATGTGTAAAAATTGTATTTTGTGCTCTTTAACGGTCAGGAAACCTGAAGACATTAATTTTAAGGACGGAGAGCCAAAATTGGGTGTCAACAGAGGCAATGAGAGGTTTTCTCTCCTCCATCCCACACTCATCCACTTCCATCGTTGTGATCATGCATAGATCTCAGTAGTGTGAGGGTGTGTTGAGTGCTTTGTACACTCTGAAAACCACCTCTTCATCATTCAATCTCATCTTGAGCGTGCCATCTCTAACATCTATCAACGCTCCACCAGTAGCCAAGAATGGGCATCCCAATATGATTAGTACCCTGTCATCTTCATCATAATCAAGAATAATAAAGTCAGCAGGAATAATGAACTTACCAACCCTAATGAGAATATCTTCAATAATTAATTCAGAAACCACTCTAGTTCTGTCCGCCATTTGGAGCACAACTGATGCATGCATTGGTTTTCCTAACCCCAAGAGTATTAAATACTGAAAGGGGCATCAAGTTGATGCTTGCCCCTAAATCACTCAAACCCTGAACCACATCACTTTCACTAATTTGTATGGGGAGGGTGAAACTCCCAGGGTCCTTGAGTTTTTTAGGCATCTTGTGATAACCACAGAACTGCACTCTTCAGTGAGTGCTACGGTCTCAATATCACCAAGCCTCCTTTTATTCGTCACCACATTCTTCAAGTACTTAGCATACTTGGGCATTCCATGTAAAACATCTAACAAAGGAAGGTTAATGTGAAGTTCTCTGAATGTGTCAAAGAACTTCTGAAAACAAGAATCCTCTTTGGCTTTCTTAAGCATTTGAGGGAACGGTAATGGTGGTCCGTTTTGAGGTTGCTCAATTGGCTTCTTATTAAGGTACTCAGACTTCCCCTTTTTGTCAGTTTCTTTGGACTCAGCTTACTTTTCTTTCTGCTCAGGTGTGATCAACTCTGCTTGCACCTCATGGTTTTTCTTTGGAGATGCATCAATCAAATCTCTACCACTCCTCAGGGTGATTGCCATAACTTACTTTGGATTTTGATCTGTATCACTAGGCAAACCACCCTGAGGTCTTGTGTTTTATGCCTGAGCTAATTGAGTCATCTGCGTCTCTAAATTATTTTGAGCCAATTGCTGATTTTTTTAATCTCTACATCCATTTGTTCTTGATTGGCCAAAATCTTTTTCAAAGTCTCTTCTGTATTGTTCGCTTGTGTGTTGTTTTGAATACCTTGTTGTTGCTGAAATTACTGAGCTTGACCCTGATTATTGCCCCAAGAGTAGTTGTGCTGATTGTTGTGCTGATTCTGCCAGATTACCATAGTTTTGATTACCTTTTTGTGTATTGCCCACAAAATTTGTCGACTCTGGATTTTCTCCACACAAGTCTGCAGAGTGACCACTACCACTACAAACTTGACACTAAATTTAAACCTCCTGAACTGCATTAACATGTGCCTGAGGTTGATCCATACTCAACTTATTGAATTGAGTCATCATTTGGTTCTGAAAAGTGGCAAATTGTGCAGCCAAAGCTATGACACTAGCTACCTTGCTCATACTTGCAAGCTTCTTCACCATACTTCTAGATACATCACCCTGCCACTCTGGATTACCTTGTGCAATATGATTAAGGAGAGTATACAACTCATCATAAGTTTTCTCCAATACTTGACCACCTTTCGCTGAATCTAGCAAAATTTTAGTATATGGGTGAAGACATTCAACAAAAGTGTGATCTAACACTTCATTAGACTACTGATGATAAGGGCAATCTCTGAGAAAAGACTTGAATCCCTCCCATGAATGATAGAGATTTTCATATGGCTTCTGCTTAAAACTCAAGATCTCACTCCTCAACTTTGCAGTTTTGCCTGATGGAAAGAATTGAATGAGGAACTTCTATGACAATTCATCCCATGTTGTGATTAAATTTGAAGGTTCTACCTTCAACCCTTTTTTTGCCTCTCCCAAGAGTGAGAATGGGAAAAGAGTGAGCCTCATGTAATCTGTGAAGACTCCTGCGGGAATAAATGTGTCACTGATCTCTAAGAAATTCTGAAAATGAACCTATGGGTCCTCATGAGTCTGACCAGTGAACTGTCCACTCGAGTACAACAATTGCACCATATTCTATTTTAGCTCAAATCTAGTTTCAGATTTCGATTAGTGGATGGCGGAGGTAACGTTAGTTGTGAGTGGGATTGCCATGTATGTCATGTACTATCCTTGGTGCTGCCATGACTTTAGGAACAACCTTGACCTCTAGATGCTGCTCAACCTGCGGTATTGGGTATAGAAGTTTTGTCTCTCTTCTTAATCGGTGTAAACAATGCTCGGGCTCAGGATCTGGTTATACCAAATCCTTATCCCTTACCAGCTGACTAGCTTCACAAAACTGTACCTGCAAGATGAGCAGCTAAAACCAAGTTGTTAGCACTTATCAATCACAATAGTAAAACTAAAAATTATAAGGTTGCTAATTTTTTAAGTCCCCTGCAACGCGCTAAAAACTTGTTGCTTCCAACTGCACACACAAGTGTACGTGGTGGTGCAAGTAATAAAGTGGCTCTTTCGAGCCGAATATCGATCCCACAGGGACTTGGTGTTTAGCAAACGATCCAATTCAAATATTACTATTCAAATTAAATAAGTGTGATTTGTAACCAAAAAAGATTGAGTTTGTTTTTATAAACTAACAAAGATAACAATGGTATAAAATTAGGATTGTACACAATAGATGACGAGTTCCAGGGTTGAGGCATTTACTTCACATTCATGCATAACTATAATTTCTAGCCGGTGTAGGTGTTTATCTTGATTATAGATTTACAGAGTTGATATTACAACTTGGGAATGGTCATCCTATAAGTCATCTACCCAAATTAATCTTACAACTACATCATTGAGCGGGGATATGAGTCTTTAACTTGGATGCATTAAACAATCTTCCCGTTTCATTAACCAAGTGGCGCGTTTAGGTATATCTCTATCCTAACTGAAAATCATCCTTTAACAATTAGTACCTAATAATTAAAAACATGATCCACACTCCCTATTTTCTTCATTCCATCTCTACACTCATATGGTCAATTTTTTTCGAGACTTAGATTTATCCTAAAGTTCATGACGCTTTAGAATAGTAAAACAAGAACGCAAGAATAATCACATAGCTTGATAAACATATAAACTAACTATAAAACCATACTTAAGCAATCATGTTGTATCATAAACCCTATAAAGAGGGTGTTTATCCACTCATATTTATACAAAGAATCACCGTTAATTAATTCATAAGTAAAAACTACAAGAAAACTAAAGTTGAAAGAAGAAAAATCCTAGAATAGAGCCTTTGATGCCTTCTCCTCTCTCCAATCTTGTGTTGTTCCAAAGCTTATGTGTAAATATGGATAAGTATTCCTTATATAGTGTTTTAGGTCTTCCATAGGCTTCCCCAATCGAAACATATACATTTACCAACTTTCCCCCAACTTAAACAAGTGAAAAACCAACTTTGGGACATAATTGTGGTTGGGGGGAGGGAGGGAGTGCAGTGCGTGCCCCATCGCACGTCAAGAGAGGTATGGTGCACACCCATCACATACCCAAACCAGTAGTTTTCCATGCTATGAGGTGCGGCACACACCCATTTCCATACATTGGGGGTTGCGGTACATACCAAGTCCCATGCTTTTAGGGGTGCGGCGCATGCCCACTTCTATGGTGCGAGGGTTCATCCGATTTTTGATCTATTCTCCTCGTGCACTTGTTCCTTGTCTCCCCACTTTGTTTGGCTTATTTGTAGGCTTCAATTAGCTTCCATAAATCCTCCAATGATTTTCTACAATATCTCATAGCAAACATTAGTCCATACAACACAATAAAGCTCATCAAAGCACACTAGAATAAGCATGGCTCAAGCTAGCAACACTAATTTTCTCATCTAAGCTCTATTTGATAATTTTGAATCTTGACTTGTTTCAAATGCACCTTAAAAACTCCAAACAGGTAACTTAGCCCACAAATACGCAAAGAACACTATAAACTTCATTAAGCGCACCAAGTTATCTTCAAAACAAAGCTAAATGCACATAGATAATGATACTTAGGTGTATAAATACGCTAATGATCATGTTCGTTAAAGCATTAGTTAGGGTGTAAGTGACCGAATAGTGTTTCTACTAGGATAAGAGGTGATAAAATCTCAGGCTAGGGTGGATTTAAATAAAAATACGGCGTTGTATGGTTTAGAGATATTTGGTGTGTCGAGGTGTAGTGTTTGATGAATTTAAGGTGATATCATGATAGATAGGGGACATAGTAGCCCATAAAAACATTCATAATGGATTTTGGGTTAGTAGAACACTGGATATAGAATTTAACACAAAAGGGTTGGTTTGAGATATCGAAATCTGAGTATTGTGTTGTAAAAATGGAATACCTGGGAACAATTTCAAGTTTTTGCCTCGCCTATCCGGCTATAAAGGGAGGCACACCGCTACCATAATGCCACTATAGAGGGAATTTTCCTGTTATAGCAGGAGTCAATAATGGTCAGTGGTGCTATAGCCCGCTATAGCGAGGCTGCTATAGGGGGAATTGGGCTGCTATAGTGGGCTCGGTGTAGTAATTGGTTTGCTTTTTTTGAGTTTAGATGTTATCTCATCATGAACTCTCAAGGTTTTGTTCTTAGACCGATGTGAGAGAAATAACTAATGCGTGTATAAATGCTTAGTTCCACATCATTTTGTCTTGAAAAGCCTTGATAGAGAGGCCGAGTATAAAATATGGTTTAGTTGATAAACGATGGTGAGTGGGTAAGTAAGGTGCATCATAAGTAACTCTAAAAGTAGTGAGTTTATAATTTCGATCTCGTGTTTCTCTTCACCCAATGCCCGTTCAGGGATGAATAGATGGTAAATTGGTATCTAATATAATAACCCGTTTTGTCGTTACTGAAAGTATCTATGGTAAAGGTATATGAATCTCATTTGTCTTAGGTGACAGGATCAATTTCTTGGTATGTGGGTGCATTAGTTATAAATTAAGGTCATACAATACCCCTAGCACAAAGTTATGTTGAAACTGTCCTTACTGATTTACTTTAGAGCTAAATTTAAACTAGGGTTAACTTCAAACGAGTACTACTACTAGAATATAAAGAGTTATGGGTCCCAATACCCAACAAATTAAATATCTCTTGAATCTTCTTTCCAACACAACCGACCTTTTGTCAATCCGTTTCCTTGAGTAAAAAGTTATGATCATTTTACTGAAGAATGTCCGTGCTGAAAAGCTGAGATGGCTATAGCGGGATCAGGCCGCTATAACGGAAATTTTCCCGCTATAGCAGGACAACAGTAGTTTATAAGCTTATTTTGATGGGTTTCAATCCATAAACTCAAATATTTCATTCCCCAGCCCTAGAAGGGTGATTTTCACAAGGTTAGGATGGAAATTCTTCGTTGAGGTAAGATTTTTACTCCTTTTTAACATCGATTAATCTTCATCTTCTAGAATCATTGAAATTGGGAGTTATGGTGAAATTCTTATGGTTTAGAACCCTAGATTCTTGAAATTATGGGAAAAACCTATAGGTTTAGTTATTTTCACCTATAATTAATCTTAGATTGTAAATTAACTCTTCCTATTATGAAATTATGGTTCATAAACATGAACTTTGATAGTTTGGGACCTTAAATTCTATAAAAATGGGACCTTTAGATTTAAAACTCCATTAATGGAGATGGGTTGAGTATGATAGAGCCAGTTAGTGGTTAATTGACCCTTGGGTATTTTTATACACCATAAATGAGGGTAGAATTAGTGGGTTTGAATTTCCAAAGTATTTTTTTGAAGAGTAATTGATTAATTACTCTTATACTTATTGTTTATTAGATGATTTAGCCTTCGTAAATGTGAATAAAAAGGAAGATCATCCATGGTATAGCTTACTTGTTGCAGCAGCTTGGCACCCAGGTAGGTTATGGTTTATGAGTAGTAGAATGTTGTTAGAAATCGTATTCGTAATATAGATTTGATGGGAGAAATCATACTTATGACTGTGGGCATGGAGTTTGGATGGATAAAATATGGGATTAATGTAATAAAGACCTAATTGTGTGTTGATATGTAAATGTATGAATCCTTGAGGGGTGTTTTGTATTTGTATGACTTCATGGTGGATTGTAACGTGAATTATGTGAATATAGATGATGGTAAGGAGATTATGTGAGCCTATAATCTAGTAATTTGGCCTAAATCTATACTACCTTAAAAGCAAGAACTCCAAAAGTTTTAAGTGAAATTACTAAAATACCCTTTCAAATTAATTAAGTACCATATATATCCCTTAATTAATCTATAAAAAAAAATCTATCTGCAGACCCCAAGTCCTTAATAGTCACACCTGTTCAATTCAATCTCAAAACCCATTAAGGTACTTTTTCAAATCAACGCATAGATTCTAAAGAGAAAGTGAGAAGATTTGCAGCAGTAAAAATTATTCAAAATTGGTAAATCATTACATATGATTATTCCCATTTAAAGATCGAGATCCGAAGAGTCCCCTATTTTCTTGAATATTCAGCAAAGCACTACCTCAAATGCCACCTCCTCCTCAAACCTTTTCCTAACATAGCTCTACAAGGTTGCCATTTTCCACCGATTCTGCATTGTCTCTTTTACGACAAAACTCCCAATGGCAATTCACAATCAAATTCTACATTCTCTTGAAACTTTAAGGCTTGAATTAGTTTTCTAGGATCCATCACAAAACTACCATTAACTACAGATTTATATTCTTACCTACATCGATTTTTGCAATATGTTCTTGGTGCCACAACTTTCACAATCATCTGCTCTACTTACTAACCTTTTACTATCTGTTCTACTTCCAAAATTGTTAGAGCCAATTTCCTTCGACCAATTTAAATTGTCAGTTGCAGTTCATTAAGTAATTTCGAATCAATATGATTTAAAAATTAAATTCTGGCTAATGAGGAAAAAGAGAGAAAAATGAAATAGAGATGGATGGGTGAGGGTTAGAATCCTACAATTAGAAAAAGAACAAGTTATATTAGACCCTACTCTTAGTTGGTAATTTATTGTATTAACAATTTGTATTACATAGCTTCTTTCTATAAGTAAAATTTGAGTTCATACGTAATTGACGTAAGTTAAGAAAAGTACCCCTTTGCGACTTAACTATAAATTTATATTCTTACCCACTTCGATTATTGTAACAGGTTTTGGCCACCACTGCTTTTCTAATCATTAGTTCTACTTCATGTGTTCATTCCTAGAATTCAACTTTCAGCTCCTGAAAATGAACAATATCAATTCAAATTCATTCATAAATAATTTTTAGTACATTTATGTTTTGCTATTACGATAGACAAAGCACAGAGACAAATTATTCCCAATGTTGGACTGTATTTGCCACAACATATTTTCTCATATGGGCAGCTATACAATGCATTTTCAAGAGGGATTTCTATGTCAAAAACTAGAGTGTTGATTATGAAAGAGAAATCCAAACGAATGAAAGGAACGCATACCTCCAATATAATTTATAAGGAAGTATTAGGTGACATATGTGTAATTACATGTTTATACAATATAAAAGCAACATTAGTATAAGCAATTTCAAATTCTAACAAAAATTGAATCATTTATATGTATAAATGTCAACGATATAGAGGTATCAACATGGATTTCATAAATTTGACAGGGTCAACGATTTGCATGCTGGGGATTAACTAGATAGATTAAGAACTGAAATTGCCATTTCTCCATATTTCAATTTTGCTTTTGATTGTTACTTTTGCTTGTGTCGTAATATTAAAATATTTTAAATATTATTTGCTCTTAGTGGATCATTAAGAAAAGTATCATATCCTCAAGTTATGTTGCTTCTTTTTTTTTTTGCGTAATATTTTAAAGTTTTTTTGTGGTAACTTTTTATGGGGGAAAAAAAGGTTAGTCCTTTTCTTGCTATCAGACTTGGGTCCAAAAATGTCAGTTGATGCTCTGAAGTAATGCTTATTAATTTTATGCTATATTTACTCCATAATTTTAATTTGTTAGTATAAGAACAGACACTGCAGAGAAGAGACACCGTACAAATCATAAGAGAGATAGAGACATGGGTGAAGGAGGTGTACCAGTTCCCGAGCTTGTATTAAAAAAGAAGAAAAAGAGTGAGGAGTTGGCCCTTGTAAACAAGGAAGATTTTGAAATTGCCAAGAAAAAGAATATTGTGAATCGCAAACTGATCTACAATAGGGCTATACAGTACGCTAAGGAGTATGGAGAGAAGGAGAGGGAGTTGATACATTTGAAGCGTGAGGCACGATTAAAGGAAGGATTCTATGTTAACCCAGAGGCGAAGTTTCCCTTCATAATCAGAATCTGTGGAATTAATGCAATGGCTCTTCAGACAAAAATAATTCTAAAATTTCTCAGATTGCAATAGATATTCAATGGTTTCTTCCTAAAAATTTACAAGACCATCATGAACAAGTTGCATAGGGTTGAACCATATGTTACATACGGGTATCGTAACTTGAAGAGTATTTAAGAATTTATCTACAAACGAGGTTATAGAAAAGTAGACAAGTAGAGAATTGTTTTGACTGACAATTCCGTCATTGTCCAGGTGTTGAGCAAGTATGGAATTATCTGCATCGAAGATAAAATTGGTTTTTGGATTAAGTAAAAAAACTAATTTTAGTTTTAAGAAGGTACAGATTGCTCATTGTGCTTTCTATATTACAGTAATAAAATAAGCTATTTAATATTTATATATGGTTAAATATAGAAAACCAATAGTTATAAAAAAAAAGGGTAAAATTTGTGTTGGTCATGGACATGTAGTAGGAAACTTCTCCAATGGTCTATTGAGACACTTTGATTTGAATCTTAGTTAAAGATTTTATAAAGATTTGATGACTGACCAATAATGTACAAGTGCATAACAATGTGCACGAAGGATGAAAAAAGATATATAAGAATTGGGTCTTCAGCATATATCCAAAAGGAACTGATAAAACTGACCACGAGGATGTAAAATTGAAACTAGGTCCTTCAGACAAAGAACTGGAGACTATTTGGTCTAAGAAAATGAAGTTGTTCTATGTGCGTACAACGAGACCTTGGAGAATTTGGAGTAAGGCTTAATCCAATTCTTTAAGTTGCACAATTTCAAGTCATGAAAATATTACCATAATTGAACACGTGGAATCAGCTTGGAAAAAAAAAAGTTTGACGTGGCTGGAAATCAAGTCAAACTTGATTTAGGTTCGTGGATTCTACAAATCAATTCTATTAGGATTTGGAGAACAACAAGTGGTCATCTTACTTTTATATAAAGTATCAAAATGATGTTTTGAAGAACTACCGCCATAAAAGGGAGAGACTACACAAATAGAGAAAGATATCTATACGAGAGTCTTGAAGAAAAGAAGAGTCAACTACTATAATGAGAAGAACCTGGACTTATCATCAAGTAACGTTCATACTGTTCTTGAGTTGTAAAATTTTTATTCTTGTGGCCCTTGACTATATACTTATTACATTCATATTGATTTGCATTATGTGTTGATTTTGTATTGTAGAGACACTGCATATACTGGGAAATCTTTGAAGAAGTTAAAAAAAGTATCAATAATTAGGAAAAATTATTGAGGAACGAGATAGGTGTTGTTATCAATTCCTTTGGTGTAAGAAGAGTGCTAATCATTAAATTTCTCGATTTTTGAAGAGTTTGGAGAAATTCTAATGGAGGTAAACTTGGTGGATGAAGTAAGATAGTCCATGTTGGACACATTTCCAGAGCTTGAGTTTCAAGGTGTCAAAAAGTAATTCACTATTATTCAGGTACTCAACACTTTAGTTACATAGAATTCATGTTATTCTCTTTGCAATAAATGCTATAAGAGAACAAATGTTGTAGAAAATAGTTCAATGGCTGCAATTGTAATATATATATATATATATATATATATATATATATAGAGAGAGAGAGAGAGAGAGAGAGAGAGAGAAATAATGTTGACTATGAAAGGCATCTTGACAAATAAGTTACATTAACAATTTTTCACGTTCATTACTGACATAAAAATTACTTTAATCTTAATTTTATGTATAATATTTATAATTCAAAACTTTGTTCTAATAAATTGATAGCATATTTGACCAGACTTGAAAAATCGAGACTCACTTTGAAATGTATTTTATAAAAATATTTTTTTAAAAGTGTTTTTGGTGAGAAATAAATTATTTTTGCCTAATCAAATTAAAAAGCACTTTTGAGAACACAATAGTATTGGACCAAGCTTTAAAAAGTGGATTCAAGTATATTTTCCCTCCAGTTTACTTTAAAAAGTGCTTTTGTGAAAAATATATTTTTTTAACTTATGAAAACAACTTCTGTTACTCCTCAGAAGCACTTATTTTCTAGTCAAACATCTCAATTTTTAAAAATAAATATTTTTTAAAAAAAATACTTTTTAACCTCTGAAAAAATTCGTCAAACAGGCTATGATTTTGTTTTACAAAATGTTAAATGATATGACTCGATACATATGTGCAATGCACGTGCCAAGAGACTAGTATGATAAAAAAGGGTGAACTTGATGTTATGTGTGTTTGGAATATGGTTTGACATTGCTCATATGCTTATTAGATGAGAATAATTACTGGTTGATAGTATCCCTTGGAAATGGTATAAAAAGTTTAATGGTTGAATGATTGGCTAATGGAGTATGGACTTGAACCTAGTGATGACTTGAAAGTAAGGGTTGCTAGATAATAGCGGAATCACAGGTCTCGACAGATATAAAGAAGGATTGGATTAGTTATTGAATTTATGATTGTTGAACTAGAGTTTAGACTCCATTTGGTTGGATGTGCACTCCTAAAATGAATACTTGAAGATGATGAATATGGCTTGATAAAGCTTACTTGAATAAGTCATGGATTGGTCTTCGAATATGTTGTAATTGATGAATATGAATTGATAAGGCCTGAATTAAAAGTTGTTGGCTAGCCTTCGGACATACTTGTGATTTCGCGTGTTAAATAATAATTGTTGTTTACATGAAATGATTAACTTGAGTTTGACCAAGTGTTTGGAGTGCTAGTCTACTTGTTACAATGCATGTACAAGAAAGTAAATTGTTAAATGATATCCTACGTGTTAATCACATATAATGAGGTTATATTAAAGGCTTGTTGATTGTACAAGTATGATTGCTTATTCTCATTGTGGTTGTTGTGATATCTATTGCTATTGTGGAATGTACCAGTATTTGGACATCTTCATGGGATTATATTTATTATTATGGGATGTACCAAAATTTAGACATCTTCACAGGATTTATATTTATTATTATGGGATGTACCGAAATTTAGACATCTTCACAGGATTTATATTTATTATTATGGGATGTACCGGTATTTGGACATCTTCATGGGATTTATATTTATTATTGTGGGATGTACCGGTATTTGTACATCTTCACATAATTGGTTGATATAAGGTTGGCAGACACTAGATGTCTGGAATTTTTGTTACATGGACAAGACCTCGTCCGCTGCAGGTCTTGGCTAGTGGGCGACCATAAGACCCTTAGCATGTGTGTACAAGGTATTGGTGAGTGTGACAGATCCTTGAGTAAACCAAATTTATGTGTTCTTTGATATTATATTTGGTTCCTTGAATGAACCGGATTTATATGTTATCTGATATTATATTTGGTTTCCTAAGTGAACCAGATTTACGTTTTATCTGATGTTATACTTGGTTTATTAAGTGGACTAGAAATTATGTTTACTGACTTGTTGATTATGTTGGATCCTTGAGTGGTCCGGGCTAAGGACATAAAAGAATAACATATATTCTATTATTTTCTACTTACTAGTGTATTTGATACAAGGGGTAAGTTATTATTGTGAGTCATGGTTCTGTTGACTTGGCTTATTGTAGTTAGTCATGATTTATTGACTAGGTCTATTATTGGTAGTCATAGTCTTGACTTGGTATATTGTCTATATTAACTTACACTTAACTGAATTCTTGGTGTTGTTATGAAAAGCTAAGTGGTAACATAGCTGAAATAATTATTAAGTGTTCATGGTTGTACTTATTTACAAGGATATGATCATTTGTTCTCATTCATCATTGAGGTTAATTGAGGTGTAAATGAAACACATTGACTTTTAATAACTATTGGGGTTAAACAAGTAAGAGTTATGATGGCTGACATTTGATGTGAAGGGTGATGCATGATTAGTGAGATTAAGTGTGAACGATCTAAGGGAATGTCAATGGTACATATTGACTACTGGTAATGAATTGGATACAACTAAGTCAGCAAGAATAAGAATGGAATACTCTTAGGTAATATAAGTGGATGAAAGTAATGTAAATTAAATTGTTATATAAGTTGTCATACTTTCTTTCTGTGATTTCTGTATTGTGTTTATGTAATCTAACCCTGGTCGGTTGATGATACCTATCAGTACATGTTGTTTGTACTGATACTATTCTTGCAATACCCTTTTTTAGGGTATAGTCTGATTGCAGGATCAGTAGATGTTTCATGCTTTATGTGGTAAAGATCTTCAACAACTTTTTCCATTGTTCCTACGGTGAAAGCAGGGTCATGTGTACAATTTTGTGTCTTCTCTTAGTAGCTCTTGTACATATCTAGACTAGGTCCTTGGAAAACGTATTCATGTTGTATTTCAAATTTTGGTAAACTGGTTGTAATAAATAAGGTATTTTCTTATTTCTTATTGACTTCTGCATATATTTTGAAATGGATGGTAAGGGTTCCCCTACCTAGGTGGATTAGAGTAGGTGTCCGCACGATTCGGTTAGTTGAGTCATGACATATATGAGGTACAATGGTGCAATCAACAGAATATTAACATATTGAACTTGGAAATGGACTTTAAGGTCATTGTTGACATGATCAAAAATAAAACTGTCCCATTCTCAAACTTAAAAAGATCAACAGGGACATTAAATATAACATTGACAAAGAGAAAACTCAAGTCCAAAACTACTTCGGAGAAGCCAACCACGTGGCAGACTTATTGGCCAAAATGGCATCCTCAAGTGGAATGGGTACCTTCTACTGCTCTTTTCAGCACCTCCCAAAGAATTAAAGGGATCCTTTCAACTAGATAAATGCCAACTTCCTAGTATTAGAAGGAGGCATGTTTGTAATTTAATTGTACATCTTTGTAGTAAGGAAGAGACATTGTATAGGCTAAACTCTTCCTTGAAGGTTGTTTTCTTTTAACAATCTTCATTTTTCTCAATAAGGTAAGGTCCATGTCCCCCTCCTTTTAGATGGTCTTCAAAGGAAATAGACATGGTAGGGGTCAAAGCGTAACCCTCATAAATTAGAAACTAAAGGGCTTTTAAGTAGTTACTCATAAATTTATATCATGATAGATATACGCTTAATAACAAAAGTAGGACTACTGATCACTAACTTCTACTTACCTTTCTAAAATAAATTAATGCTCATGCAATATAATATTTTCATTCAACCAAACAAACCAAAAAACTAACCTCAAGAAAAAATGGAGAAAACCGACCTCGCGAGGTTTTTTTTAAAAATAAATTGACCTTCGAAGGTCAGTCTCTTTAGCGTATAAAACAAGAAAAGACCAAATTGACCTCGAAAGGTAAGTTTTTTTTAGCGCAAAAAAATTGAGAAAATGCAAATCTACTTTTCGAGGTCAGTGTTTATTTTTTAAAAAACTAACCTCGGGAGGTCAATTTTGCAATTTTTTTTAAAACCGACTTCTTTAGATCTATTTTTTTTCATCAAAATATACATTTAAGGAGTATAAATAAATAACAACATAGTTGATAACCAATAGGTATCAATGGCCTAGTGGTAGAAATGCATTCTTTCATAAAGAAGATGGGGGTTTAAACCTTGGATGGTCCAGTTTATTGTAATGATACAAATTTTGTTACGTGTGAAAATACCTCAGAAATATTTTACGGTAAATAAAATTCTCTAAATAGATCGGAGAAAGTTATTTTATGGGGGAAAACGTGGCCCAAAGTGATTAGGCCAAAAGGCCTAAAAAGGGAACTGGGCTGCTCTGCGGCCTACCGCTATAATGGTAAGTTAACCGCTACAGCGAAACATGACAATAACCAGTTCGGGATATTTTAAAAAACCCTCTTTTCTTTTAACCCTCTCCAGTCGTTCGTTCCCTTCAAAAACACCAAGAATAAACCCTACTTCCATAGTTATGAGATTTCAAAGGCCAAGCTTCATGAGGGCAGTTTCGAGGCACATCTGTTGGGAACCCGACATGGGAATATTCTTAGCACACATGGGATAACTCTCTCCTCTCAATAGCAACATGTTGATCTTAGGCGTATTTATACACCTAAGTGTCTTCATCTACAAGCATTTAGCTTAGTTTTGAGGACTTTTAAGCATGTTTTTTTGTGGTAATGTGTGCATATTCATGTAATTGTGTGCTAAGCCTCATGTTTAGGTGGATTATAGTACAATTGAATCAATACCAGGGTCAAAATGGCCAAAGAAAGGTTTGATGAGATAACAAGTTGAACTGTCCTGAGTTAAGCTTGTTCTTGTGTAGTTTCGATGAGTTTTGTGTATTGTTTGGTCTAACGCTTGTGATGAGTTATAGTAGGAGCCTAATAGAGAAAATTAAGGTGATAAATGAAGCCACACATGAGCCAAAATGGGTTAAGGAACATGGATCAATCTTAACGGACATAAAGAAAGGTGGGGAGATTGCACTAGATTGGGAAATTAAAAGCTAAAACATGCCTCTGTGCCACGGAGCTACTGCTCCTCGATATCAAAGTGGCACAGAGATGGTCACAAAATGGTTGGCAAGAAACAGTAAGCCTCCACGATATCAAAGTGTCACGGAGGCACTGCTCCGTGATTTCAAAGTGTCACGGAGCATAGGCTCCGCGATTTCAAAGTGCCACGGACTTGGATATTTTTGGGTACAATTTGTCCGACACTATAAATAGGACACTTAGATTCAATTCTAATTATTCTTGGACGACTTGGGATTGAAAAACACATGAGAGAGGCTTCAAATAGGGTTTTTATTCTTCTCTTTTTCATTACTTAATTCTTGTATGAACTACATTAATTTTGTAATTATGAATTAGATTATGAGTGGCTAAACACCCTCTTTCTAGGGTTGAGGCTACAACATGATTGCTTAAATATGATTTATTAGTTTGGTTTATATGTTTATCAAGTTATGTGATTATTCTTGCATTCTTGTTTTACTATTCTAAAGCGTCATGAACTTTAGGATAAATCTAAGTCTCGAAACGAATTGACCATAGAAGTGGAGAGACATAATGAAGAACATAGGGAGTGTGGATCATGTCTTTAATTGTTAAATACTAATTATTAAAGGATGATTTGTTGTTAGGATAGAGATATACCTAAACTCCCCACTTGGTTAATGAAACGGAAAGATAGTTTAATGCATACGAATTAAAGACTCACACCCCCGCTCAACGGTGTAGTTGTGAGATTTGTTTGGATAGATGACTTAGGGTATTACCATTTCCAAGTTATAATATCCACCCCGTAAATCAATAATCATGATAAACACCAGCACCGGCTAGAAACCATAGTTATACATGCATGTGAAGTAAATTCCTCAACCCTGGAACTCTTCATCTATTGTTTACAATCCTAATTTCATACCGTTGTTATTTTTGTTACTTAGTTAGAAAAAAAAAACTCAATCTCTTATGGTTACAAATCACACTTGTTTAATTTGAATAGTAATATTTGAATTGGATCGTATGCTAAACACCAAGTCGTTGTGGTATCGATATTCGAATCGCAAGAGCCACTTAATTACTTGCACGACCACGTACACCTATGTGTGTAGTTGGAAGCAATAAGTTTTGGCGTCGTTGACGGGGACTTGAAAATTAGCAACCCTCTAATTTCTAGTTTTACTATTTTATTTTGATAAGTGCTAATGTCACGCCCCGAATCCCATCGAAATGGATTGGCACTCGTAGCCGACAAGGCCCGAGAGAACCAAGCTTTGCCTCTATTCATCCATATGCATACCATACGAAACCCATAATCCCATAATAGCTTTGGATACCAACAATGGAATTTATGAAACACGATATATATAAATACATATGCGAAACTTGGCCGATGATGCCACCAAGTCAAAAACGACATATACCTTTTACATTTATAAACCCACATCCGTCTACAAAAGCCTCTAACAAATGCATTGACCAAAATGATTTAAAATTCGGGACAAGTCCCCGCTTTATACAACATGTACAACACCAAAACATATGTACAATACTAACTCAGAGAAGCCCCGAACTAACTAGAGCTCACCAAAGATCTGCAACAACTGGCAACTTACTGTGGAGGCCTACTAGTACCTGCGCCTGCAGCAAGTAAGGTAAATTCCCCAAGAGGGGTCTGTACGAAGAATGTACTGAGTATGTAAGGCCATATGAAACTTGTAAGATATGTAAGTATGTCAAAAAACTCAAGTTCAAATTTATAACCAATATAGGTAAGTCACAATGTAGATGAGTCACTATTCTATACTTTGGAAACCATGTATATTGCTTTCATTACCTTCTTTGTATCTTTAATTCCATGATTATTCGTATTTGCTTGTGACTTATGATACCCGGGCCCCAACTGAACAGTGGGTTTTAAACATAACATCATGTTATGTTGGGATCGGCTCGAGCTAGGCTT
The DNA here is from genome assembly GCA_031232105.1 of Capsicum rhomboideum. Taxonomy (NCBI): domain Eukaryota; kingdom Viridiplantae; phylum Streptophyta; class Magnoliopsida; order Solanales; family Solanaceae; genus Capsicum; species Capsicum rhomboideum. The sequence goes on along the minus strand of CP124714.1, from coordinate 146,901,827 downwards.
ATGCCTCTAGAGCTGCCACCCTATAAATCAATGTATATATCGGGATTGGCTCGAGCTAGGTCAGTACCTCCAGAGCTGCCACCCATACAACATTTCAGGTTCGGCTCGAGCTAGGTTATTACCTCTAGAGCTGCCCCCTGTTAGGATCGGTCTGAGCTAGGCTTATGCCCCCAGGACTGCCCCCTGATCCAACAACCTCGGGATCGGTTTGAGCTAGGCATTTTTCCCCCAAAGCTGCCACCCTTACTTGATCATTAACCACATATGTATTACTTAAATCTTTACTTTGAGATTGGTACAATGCTAGTCATAACTTTACTTGAAACTTTGGATCATTAACCAATGAGTGAGAGACATGTGAATAACTTGGCAACATAACATTATTAGAACTATAACACCATGGGAACCGTTGGACAAGAATCCATGAATAAGAGACATAAGTATAATCATTATTGGAACATTGGAATATAACCTTATTTGAGCTTTTGGAACATTAACCATGAATATGAGACATGAGATTCACCAATGATCAATGAGTAGGAAATATATGACAATGACCATGGATAATAAGATATAGGATAGCTTAGCACATTTCGGGATAGGACTAGTGAAATGTCAATGTGAATACTATTTGCCGCAGAAAAATACGGACAGAGTAACCTTACATACCTTGTACTCTCAATATGGATATACAATCCTAGATGTGCATACAATAGTCCCGCTCCTTCTTTATGTGTCACTCTACAACACAAATACATAACGGGATTCACATTAACCATCAACTACTTTACAAATGCATATAACATTAATGGGTTACATGTTTGCCTTTAAACATGTCATTTCCCCTTGACAAAACCATTGATGAAATTATTATCCCAAAAATCCCACAATATTCCCAACATTGACCAATACATGATAATCAATACATTTCACCACAACACTTCTCCTTTACACTTTCTTATCCATACCACATCACAAATAATCCATCAACTTACCTTAATACACCTCATAGCACATATCGGCCAAAATCCCCCAATTTACACTTATAGAAAAATAACAAGTTTAATAACAAAATAACACCATACATGTTCATATTTTATCCATACCATGCTTTTTCATCAAAGGCACAAGTCCTAATTCAAGCTTGAATCCCATGGATCACAAATCTTATACAAAAACACAAAGTACCATGTCCAACATTTCCAAGAACAAACAACATGATTTACATACTATTTCATGCATGCAATATATTAATACATAACAATATTCACTTACCCAAGCTTGAAAAGTGATGATCTTGCTCCAAAATTGACTTTGGGTTCTTTAGGGTTTGAGAGAATGTTGGAGAAAATATCTAGAAAAACATGAGAGTTCCAATTGAATAAAATTTGATTTTTGGGTCTATATATAGTCCTTGGGGTCATCCTTATCCATTCTTGGCATTTAATGCAATATTTGACTTAGTCAATAGAAGATTGGGTCATGTGACCCATGTCTTTTGCCCCATTTTGGGCTTTTATTGAGCCCAAATCACTTAACCCAATAAAATCAATAATTTATCGTGTTTAAGTCATCTTATACGTGTTACAACAATATTCCCACTCATGCTACTCATATCCGTAGCCTCAATCCCAAAAACAAGTGATTCTAGCCACATTTGGTTTATTTTGACCTTAAGGGCAAAACTATCATTTTGACTCCAAATTCATTCTCGAGTAATTTTATCATACCAATAGAATATGTCATTCATTTCATGTATATACTCATGGTTGTATAAGAAACGTGGAAAAAATCGGCTTGGTACAACCCCGGATACCTTTGGGACTTAGAAATTTCCAACTTTCAAAAAAGTGGAAAAACCAGCGTGGAACGCCCTTGGGCGCGCCAAATTGATGCCTCTGGACTAAAAATTTTAGCCCAGAGCAGTGTGGCACGCCCTCTGGCGTGCCCCACACTTAGATTTTTCGAAAATTCTATTTTTCGACTTTTCTTCGCGAGTTTGGTTAGATACTTCAAGTCCTATTCTTTAACTTACTTCTTAACCTTAATATACTTTGTTTGGAGGTCCTCTTAGCCTCGTTTTGAACACCACCAATGCTCCACGAACATCACAAAACACCTCCTATGCAAGTTTAATCAGATGTACAAGGCCAAATTTAAATTTTCCCATTATTAACACTCCTAAATACATACTCATGGCATCTCGACACCTAAGTAACCATTGTTCAACGTCATCATATAGGGTTAGGAAGGTACGGGGTGTTACATCTGACAACTAAGTCTTAGCTACAGAATTTGCAGGTACAAGTTTGAATCTTAAGCAAGCTGGCAAGGGAGAGGGAATTAGTTGAACTACATCCCAAATCTGAGCGACGGTTGCACCAATTGAGGAGAAGAGAAGAACTTCTCTATCTAATCTCGCAAGTTCAAGAGGATGAGACTGTTTCGGTAGCAATGAGTGATGAACAAACACCTCACAGGATAGTGCGCAATGTGGGAATCCCACTCTCAACTAATATGATCTCATGTATCCAAAAGTCGGACGCAGAAGGTAGATTTAAGCTGAAACAGAACATGGTGCAATTGTTGCACACGAGCGGGTAGTTTACAGGCTTGTCATATGAGGATCCATAGGTCCATCTTCAGAACTTCTTGGAGATCAGTAACACATTTATTCCCTCAGGAGTCTTCTCGGACTATGTGAGGCTCACTCTTTTCCCATTCTCACTTTTGGGGAAAGCAAAGAAATGGTTGAAGGCAGAACCTTCGGGACGATTTGACAAAGAAGTTCCTCATCCGATTCTTTCCTTCGGGCAAAACTGCAGGGTTGAGGAGTGAGATCCTGAGTTTCAAGCAAAACCCAAACGAGAATCTCTATCATACATGGGAGAGATTTAAGTCTCTTCTCAGAGATTGCCCATATCACTAATAGATAAATGAGGTACTAGCTCATATTTTTGTTGAAGGTCTTGATCATAATACAAAAATGTTATTAGATTCAGTGGAAGGTGGTCAAGCTTTGAAGAAAAATTATGATAAGTTGTACACCCTCTTATTGATGACACGAGTATGGCTCAACCTCAGGCCCAGGTTAATACAGTGCAGCAGGTTCAGACTTGGTGTGAAACTTATGGTAATAGTGGTCATTCAGCAAATTTATGTGGAGCAAATACGGAGTCTATGAATTTTGTAGGCAATATGCCGAGAGGTATTCAAAACTGTGGTAATGCCTACAACCGCAACTGGCAGAGTCAGCCCAATTACTTATGGGGCAATAATCAAAGTCAATCTTAGCAGTTTCAGCAGCAGCAAGGCACTAATAATAACACTCAGGCCAACAATATAGAGGAGACTATGAAAAAGATACTGGCCAACCAAGAACAAATGGCTGTGGAAATCAAAAATCAGCAACTATCTTAAAAGAATCTAGAGATACAGATGGGTCAATTAGCTCTGGCACAAAACACAAGACCTTAAGGGGGTTTGCCTAGTGATACAAATCAAAATCCAAAACAGGTTATGGCAATCACCTTGAGGGATGGTAGATATTTTATTGATGCACCTCAAAAGAAAATCATGAGGTGCAAGCAGAGTTGATCGCTCCTGAGCAGACAAAAAGAAAAGTTGAGTCCAAAGAATCTGACAAAGAAGGGAAGTCTGACTACCCTAATAAGAAGCCGATTGAGCAACCTCAAAAAAGACCACCACCACCATTCCCTCAAAATCTGAAGAAAGCCAAAGAAGATGCTTTCTTTAAGAAGTTCTTTGACACGTTCAGAGAACTTCACATTAACCTTCCTTTGTTAGATGTTTTGTAGGGAATGTCCAAGTATGCTAAGTACTTGAAGGATGTGGTGACAAATAAAAGGAGGCTTAGTGATGTTAAGACTGTAGCACTTATGGAAGAGTGCAGTTCTGTGGTGATGAGTAAGATGCCCAAAAAGCTCAAGGACCCTGGGAGTTTCACCCTCCCCGAACAAATTGGTGAAAGTGATGTGGTTCAGGCTTTGAGTAATTTAGGGGAAAGCATTAAATTGATGCCCCTTTCAGTAGTTAATACTCTTAGGTTGGGGAAGCCAAGGCCTACATTAGTTGTGCTCCAAATGGCGGACAGAACTAGAGTGGTCCCTGAAGGAATTATTGAGGATGTTCTCATTAAGGTTGGTAAGTTCATTATTCCTACTGACTTTACTGTCCTTAACTATGATGCAGATGACAGGGTACCAATTATATTGGGACGTTCATTCTTGGCTACTGGTGGAGCGTTGATAGATGTTAGATAAGGCACACTCAAGATGAGATTGCATGATGAAGAGGTAATTTTCAAAATGTACAAAGCACTCAACACACCATCACACTACAAAGATCTATACATGATCACAATGATGGAAGTGGATAAGTGTGGGATGGAGGAGAGCAAACCTCCAATTCCTCTTGGAACTCTCTCATGGAGTTACCCGAGTGGACAAATAAGCCTGAACCTAAAAAACTTGAATGGAATCCTGAAAAGGTAGATGTAATAAAAGTTTTAGACCTCAAGTGTGAGCACTAGAGAGGTTAGAAAAGAAGGAGAAGATGGGCTCCGAGTATGAGGAAAAGGATGAGAGAATTTGGATAATAGTTGTAATATGGATCATGCCACAACAATAAATCAGGTGCTACTTGGGAGGCAACTCAAGTTAAGGTAGTGAAATAAAGAACGTTGAGTTTAGAAGATGATATAGGCATTTCTCTGATAGCCATGTTTTATACCTACTTTGTCTACCCTGTCTACATGACCTTAGTTAGCCCTGTTTAGCCTTTAGCCTATTCTTTGGTAGCCTCATATGTAGCTTATTCCCTTTCTTTCAATTGACCATAATTAAATTCAAAACTCCTAAGCGCTTTAGTTGAAAAATCAAGATGTTGAAGAGTGAAAAAATGAGAAAGGAAAAAGCGAAAGTGAAGCCCCAAAATAGTAGATATTGGTGTTGTGGAATATTTTATGTGTAGCTAGTTGGGGGTAATGTAATGAAAAGAAAAATTTATCAAAAGTGAATCATGTGTTGATAGTAAATACTCCTTGCTAAAGATGTGTAAGCTAGCTTAAAGAGATGGGGCAAAACAAAAGAGAGATGGGAAGATGAAAGTGGTGCGAAATAGGTTGGTTGGAGATATATTTAATGTAAAGTGTGATGTATTAAAGCGCTTAGGAAATATAGTTACTATTCTTGACCAAATAATTCCTACCCGTCCCTTAGCCTACATTAAAACCCGTAAAGTCCTATTTGATCTTCAGCTTTGACATTCTGATATTAGTGGAGTACTACACTAAGGGCAAGTTTATATTTTATCTCATGTGACATGTGAATTCTTTGTGAAAATGAGCGGAATTTGATTCTCACACTCATTCTTATGATAAATTGTATATTTGTGAGTGAATATGGGTGACTCTCTTGTGGTGAGGGAGCATGTTTAATGAGAGATAGGTGACTTGTATGATCTCTTTTTTGAGTAATATGCATGAGTTTGCTAACTTAGTAGAGTCAATTCTTGAGGCTAGGAAGTTTTGAAGTAGTATTCATGTGTTTCAAGTTATAATACGACATGCTTAATGTGAAACTTGCTATTCATGTAGTCATTATAGTTCTAACATCAGTATCTTAGCTTTTGTAGTAATGTTGGAGTTCCCCTTGGTGGTTCTTATTGTAAGGAGTTGTTCGAGGATGAATAAGGCTTTAAGTGTGGGGTGGTGATCTTAGGCATATTTATACACCTAAGTGTCTTTATCTACGCGTATTTAGCTTAGTTTTGAGGACTTTTAAGCATGGTTTTGTGTGGTGATGTGTGCATATTCATGTAATTATGTGCTAAGCCTCATGTTTAGGTGGCTTATAGTGCAATTGAATCAATAGGAGAGTCAAAATGGCCAAAGGGAGGTTTGACGAGATAACTAGCTGAACCGTCCTGAGCTAAGCTTGTTCTTGTGTAGTTTCGATGCGTTTTGGGTATTGTTTGGTCTAATGCTTGTGATGAGTTGTTGTAGGAGCCTACTGGAGCTACTTCAGGTGATAAATGAAGCCACATATGAGCCACAATGGGTGAAAGAACAAGGATCAAGCTTGACGTACACAAAGAAATGTGGAGAGATTGCACTAGATTCGGAAATTGGAAGCTAAAACATGCCTCCGTGCCACGGAGCTACTGCTCCGCGATATCAAAGTGGCACGAAGATGGTCACAAACTGGTTGGCAAGAAACAGTAAGCCTCCGTGATATCAAGTGTCACGGAGGCACTGCTCTGCGATTTTAAAGTGTCACGGAGCTTAGGCTCCACGATTTCAAAGTGCCACGGACTTCGGTATTTTCGGGTACAATTTGTCCTATACTATAAATAGGACACTTAGCTTCAATTCTAATTATTCTTGGACGACTTGGGATTGAAAAACACACGAGGGAGTCTTCAAATAGGGTTTTTATTCTTCTCTTTTTCATAACTTAATTCTTGTATGAACTACATTAATTTTGTAATTAAGAATTAGATTATGAGTGGCTAAACACCCTCTTTCTAGAGTTGAGGCTATAACATGATTGCTTAAATATGATTTATTAGTTTGGTTTATATGTTTATCAAGTTATGTGATTATTCTTGCATTTTTGTTTTACTAGTCTAAAGCGTCATGAACTTTAGGATAAATCTAAGTCTCGAAATGAATTGACCATAGGAGTGGAGAGATGTAATGAAGAACTTAGGGAGTGTGGATCATGTCTTTAATCGTTAAATACTAATTATTAAAGGTTGATTTGTTGTTAGGATAGAGATATACCTAAATGCCCCACTTGGTTAATAAAACGGGAAAATAGTTTAATGCATCCGAATTAAAGACTCACATCCCCGCTCAACGATGTTGTTGTGAGATTAGTTTGGATAGATGACTTAGAGGATGACCATTCCCAAGTTATAATATCAATGTCGTAAATCAATAATCACGATACACACCAACACTGGCTAGAAACCATAGTTATGCATGCATATGAAGTAAATGCCTCTACCCTGGAACTCTCCACCTATTGTTTACAATACTAATTTCATACCGTTGTTATTCTTGTTACTTAGATATAAAAAAAAACTCAATCTCCTTTGGTTACAAATCACACTTGTTTAATTTGAATAGTAATATTTGAATTGGATCATCTACTAAACACCAAGTCCCTGTGGGATCGATATTCGGCTCACAAGAGCCACTTTATTACTTGCATGACCATGTACACTTGTGTGTGCATTTGGAAGCAACACATGTTTCGTCTACAAGATAGGTTATAGTTTTTATTGTGGCAAGTAGACTTGGGCTAAATTCACATAATATTGATAGTGATTTCGGGAGTTATCATGCACTATGCCTTCGAGCATTGTGTTTGGATGGACAAAAATGATAAAATATGGTTAGGCTTTAATAACTTGGTAAATTATTATCGTACTCCGTTGCTGCGCCTATTTTTGGTATAAAAAAGGGTTGAATCTTGGGAGAGTCTTGACTAGTGGAATAAATACTATGGTTCATAAATATGGAGTGAGTTAAGTATGATAAAAAGGGGAGTAAGTGGTAAGCTAGCGTGGATAGAGGTGCTCATGGTAATTTAAATAGTTACATCTTGCATTGAGGAAAATTAACGAACATAAGTGTGGGGTAGGCATTAGTAGTAACCTAAGAGAGTTTTAAGCGAACTATGAGAGTAATTAAGGGGATAGGACATTTTTCGGGACAACCTAGTGGCAGGGTAAGTGGCATAGAAGGTAAGTTGTTAAGAGTCATGGAGTAAGTAGAGTAAGTTTAGTAAGGGTAAGTGTGAGAGATCTGATAGAAGTATTTAAGAGAGGAGTCGAAAGCGAGGTCAGAAACACGAGTGCGGGTTGGAAATAGAGAGAGTTGGTAGTGGTAGATAGTTAGTACCATATTGATTTCGCAAGAAATACAGTGTGCACTATTGCATAAATGTATGTATCTAGGGATAAGCATAGTAATAAGATTGGTGTCTCTATGATTCCTTGTGAACCAGTGATGGTGGTTATGTCGGACATTGCTTGTGATTATTAACTGAATTACATATTCATACATGTTGATGTTGTTGAGTTGATGATGAGGAGGAGGATGATGATATACAACTCATGATGTTCATGAGGTTGTTGATGATGGAAATATTGGTATTGATCATGATGTTCATGATGTGGAAAGTGATAGAATGAGGTTAAGAAGAGAGAGAGGTGATGCATACACCATGCATACATGCATTCATTCATATGCCTTGAACATTCAATTATGTTATGTACATTATTGTTGGTCCCTTGAGTGGACCGATCTATTGGTAGAGTTGATGGATAAAGTAGCAAATCGTGAATCCAAGATATGCCCTAATTCAATTAATGCTAATTATTCTAAGTGTATAGTTGTAGGAGCATATATTATGGTACTGTCCCTCCCAACAGGGTTGTTCGCATCTCAATCCTTTGGTAGTTATAAATCTCGTAGTGTATTGTGACAGTCGAGTCCCGCAAAGATTCAGTCCAGTGTGGGTTAGGAGTTGTAGAACCTAAGATAATGAGTTGTGAAGGGTTAAAAAGGTAGAAGTTGGAGTGGGTGATCAAAGGAAAAAGATATTCAAAAAATTTAAATGGCAGGTAGGTCACAGAGATGCTAAAAGTATGGTGTTAATGAATTCATAATTGGAGATCTAGAAATCGAAACTTGACTTACTACTACGATTCCTTTCTATTGGTTATTAATGTTATTTGTTTCTAATCCTAGTTGGCAGATGATGCCTATCAGTATGTGTAGTTGTACTGATGCTACACTTACTATATCTCCAATCGGGGATATAGCCATGGTGCAAGTCAGTTGGGGTTTCTATAGCAGCAACGGTGATCACTCTACAACAGCTCGTGATCTCTCTATTCTACATGGATGTTGTGTCATGGACTTTCATGTCCCTTTTCTAGTGCTCTAGTACCAGTTTAGGCTAGTTTTTAAGGATTTATTGTTAATTATTTTATGCATCACTTTTACTAATCAAATGTATTAAACCAGAGTTATTTATGTATGAGTTAAATGAATTAAGTCATTGAAAATGAATTATTTTAACTTTCTTATGAAATGAATGGTTGGGTAATAAGGGTTCACCTATCTGGGATAGGTGTTAAGTTGGTGCTCTCATGATCCGTGGGTTGGGTCTTGACAAGATGGTAACAGAGCCCAGGTTATCGATCTCCCCTTACAAGAGCAAATATCGAGTAGAGTCTTGCGGATTAGTGTGTTGATGTCCATATTAAATCTGTCAGAGACTATAAGGCATCTAGGAATCTATCTCACTTTCTTCTCTCCTATTGTGCTATTTCAGTGTTGTCCCCCCGAGTTGAGTCTAATTGGTATCTCGACTATCGCAATTGGGATTAGTTGGTCCCAATTGGTATCTCTGTAATGGTTGAATGGTTGGAACAGGGTATTCCAACCAGTAGAGGACAATAAGAAGCGTAGGTGTTGAATTGTTGGGTTGTGATATTCTCTTGATATTGTATTAAAATACTTGTGCTTTAAATATTTTGTTGTGGTATGATAGAATGTGTCATGTATTACTTATATGGATGTTTATTATTTGATCATACTGTTACCTGGTTGTTGAATTGTCAAACTCCTTAAGTACAAAAAGTTGATTGTGTAGGTTGATAAGTATGTTGTGTGCCCAAGGGACCCGGGGATCGTGAGGATCGGTGTGATCTCGAGGTGTATCTTCATTTCTGCAACTTGAGAGGTGCCTTGCCGTTTTGTGAGGAATATTATGTGGGGTAGGGTGCTTGAGAGGAAAGAAAGGTAAAAATGTGTTAGAATTAATCGAGTTGAGGAATTAGTTGCATTTATGACAGTTCGGGTCATGATATAATCACTCTAGACCTTAAAAACTATGGGATGTGAGGATTAGAAACTGTAATAGTGATCAGGGGATAGCATAGTGTGAGAAAAGACCTAGAAGCAGTAGCAAAGAGGGAAAGAGCGTAACCACTGGAGGTTACTGCTACAGCGAAACCTTTATCGCTACAGTGGCTCCAGGCAGTAGCCTGCTAGCTCCTTCCCCTGTTTTTGTGATTTTTCAATCGTTGCAAAGCAACCCTGTATTCGCGATAATCAAAGATAAAAACCAATTCTGACATGCAATATGAGCTAAAACAATTATTATTAAGGGTGCGGGGATGATAAATGTCTCAAAAATGTACGAAAAATAAAGAAAAGTAACTATTTGTTACATGCATCAAACGGGGGAAACCCGAATCCAAAAATAGTATAAATAAAAGGGGGGAACATCTAGCTGGTAGCGTCATCTCTGAGCCTCGAGGCGTCTGAACCCTCATCCTCCATCTCGCTAAGGAAGAAGAACTCCTCAGCATCCTTCCTTGTCAGCTTCGAAAGTTTCTTGGTGGGGGAGGCACACTTGAACATCACCTAGACCGCCTTCCACATCCTCACTAGCATACGGTCCCTAGAGGAGCACTTCTTCTTCTCCTCATTTTGCTTTCTTCAAAGCTCAGTATACGCTTGGCCTGGGTCTACTGGGGAAGTCAAGCTCAAGGAAGCTAATACCGGTGGAGGCAGTTGAGTCCTCTCCAGATATACCCACATAGCCGTAAGATCAGACTCTCAACCCCCAGGAGGTGCGGGAGCTTGAGTGGGAGGGATGCCAGAATCCCTGCCCCTGCCAGCCCGGCTACTTTCACCTTCTTCTCATATTTTTATTTTCTTCTTACCTCCTCTTCATGTGCTCCTGCCTCTTCACGGGTTGAATGCCACATCACATTCCTCTATAGTGTCATGGTCCTCCTTGGGTACATCCACCGGCCTGCACATCTTGGTAATCAAGGAAGGCAGTAAAAGATCCCTCGCCGACCTCTCTCGGGCATAGAAATGCTGCCACTCATCCATAATCTGTGCCCACACATTTATATTGATCCCGCAAGAGCACACGCCACCACCATAGCTCAGTGGAAGACCATATCTGTCACATTTCCTAAAAAGCAAATCCTTCGGGATACCAGCTGCATCTATACCTTAGCCTCCGCTGAAAAGTAAGCACTCTTGGTCCCTTTGAGGCCCGACCACTTCACTTAATTAGCCCGACCCTCCGATGTAAAAATCATGGTTGTCCACTTCAGGTTCGCCTTGAGGAATTTAGTTTCAAAGGCAGCAGTTGAGGGGTTTGGGACCCCCGGAGTTTCATTGATGGTGGCAGCATCCACTGGGACATTCTTCCTTCGAATGTGAATAGTGGGGAGAGGCACTGACCACTCTACTTTGGGAAGAATGGCATAAAACTCCTGGACTAAGGCTAGGTTACACTCATGGATGGGCTCTGTTAGCGGACATTCTTCCTTCGAATGTGAATAGTGGGGAGAGGCACTGACCACTCTACTTTGGGAAGAATGGCATAAAACTCCTGGACTAAGGCTAGGTTACACTCATGGATGGGCTCTGTTAGCATCTCCCATCCAAAGGTTTTTAGCTGGTTGTAGAATTCTGGGGCCTCATCTTCTACATCCCTCATTACGAAGTTTTTCTCGCAGAGGAAACCCCTATTATGCCGCCCCTCCTCATAGCGATCGTGGCTGGAAGTGTTGGGGAACCTTCGGTAGCGTGGTTGTTGGGCTATGATAATCCTATAAACATCACAATTTTAGAGTTAGAAACCATATCAGGTACTACGAAATGGAAGAAATTTGAAAAACTTGCAAGAAAACAAAAACCTGGGGAGGCTACAGCCAGGTACCGCCGCAGCGGTTAATTAACCACTTAAGTGGTCCATCATCCCCAAATTGTCAACCTCCCCTCCCATGGCAGATTTTTGACTATTCTCCATAATTTCAAGAATTAAAGGTAGATCAGTCTTAGTTAAGTTTGTATGAACCTTTTTACACTAAAATGGGAGTGTATAACATTCGATTTCAACCTCAAATCACCCTAATCATTAGGAAAGATGATTCCCCATCTCCCACCCCTCCCATGACCAAAACCCACTATGATCTACGTTAATATTATGCCCAGAACACTGTAAGAGCATTGTAGACGTGAGAGAAACTAACCAAAATCTTTCATTCAAATGAAGTTTCTACAATTCTATATCAAGAAATGCTAAAGTAAGTAGTAGGGAGGAAGAAATTACCTTAAAAATTGAATTTCCACGAACCGCTGCAGCGGTAACCAACCACGGTAGCAGTAAATTCCCTGGGTGGCAATTTCACCCTGACTTTACATGCGTTGTGATATAGTGCGACATCCATACGTTTAAATAATTGGCACATGAATATCTTTGCGATTTCTTCCAAGGTCCTTGTAAGTCGAGTAAATTAAGGTGAATCAGTGCAAAGGCCTACTAAAAGTGTTAGGATGGTCAGTACATGGTTACGTTATTAATTAAAAATGAAGAGGAGTCAATACGGATTAGTGAAAAACTAAGGTCGCCTTCCTTTCGATGTATCGTAGGTCGAATATTCCTTGTATAATCTTACCCGAAAGCTCTTGATCCTCGCCTGTGGTCGCTCGGGGATGAATGGTGGGTAAATTGATATCTAATGTAATAACCCAAAATGTTGTTACGTGTGGAAACACCTCAGAAATATTTTATGATAAATAAAATGCTCTAAATGGATCGGGGAAAATTATTTTGTGGGGAAAAATGAGGTCCAAAAAGATCGGAAAAAAAAGGCCCAAAAAGGAAACTTGGCTAGTCTGCGACCTACCGCTGCAGCGGTACCTGGCAGTAACCAGCCCAAAATATTTTTAAAACACTCTTGTATTTTAACCCTCCCTAGTCGTTCATTCCCCTCAAAAACACCTAGAATAAATCCAACCTCCATAGTTATGAGATTCCAAAGGCCAAACTTCATGAGGGCGATTTTGAGGCATACCCATTGGGAATCCAATATGGGAAGACGCTTAGTACTCACGGGACAACTCTCTCCTCTCAATAAAAGCATGTTTCATCTACGAGGTAGGTTATGGTTTATATTGTGACAATTAGACTTAGGCTAGATTAATGCAATATTGCTAGTAATGTCGGAAGTTTTCATGCACTAGGCCTTCGGGTACGGTGTATTGATGGACGAAAATGATAAAAATCTGGTTAGGTTTTAATAGTGTGGTAAATTATTGTCATACTCCGTTGTTGTGCTATTTGTGGTATAAAAAGGGTTGAATATTGAGAGAGTCTTGACTAGTGGAATGACTACTATGGTTCATAAGTATGGTGTGAGTTAAGTACGGTAAAAAGGGGGAGTAAGTGGAAAGCTAGGGTGGATAGAGGGGCTCTTGGTAATTTAGATAGTTATGTTTTGCATTGAGGAAGATTAATTAACGTAAGTGTCGGGTAGGGTTAGTAGTAACCTAAGAGAGTTGTAGGCGACCTATGAGAGTAATTAAGGAGATAGGACAGTTTAGGGGATAACCTAGTGGTAGGTTAAGTTGAAGAGTAGGTAAGCTGTTAAGAGTCATGGAGCAAGTAGGGTAAGTTTAGTAAGGGTAAATGTGAGAGTTCTGATAGAAGTATTTAAGAGAGGAGTCGAAAGCAAGGTCGAAAACACGAGTGTGGGTTAGAGATAGAGAAAGAGTTGGTGGAAATAGCTAGTTAGAACCATATCGATTTCCCCAGAAATACGGCATGCACGATTGCATAAATGTATGTATCTAGGGATAGACACAGTAATAAGATTGGTGTCTCTATGATTTCTTGTGAACCAGTGATGGTGGTTGCGTCGGATATTGTTTGTGATTATTGACTGCATTGCATATTCATACATCTTGATGTTGTTAAGTTGATTATGATAAGGATGATGATGATATATAACTCATGATGTTCATGAGGTTGGTGATGATGTGATATTGGTATTGATCATAATGTTCATAATGTGGAAAGTGATGTAATGAGGTTGAGAAGAGATAGAGGTGATGCGCACACCTTGCATACATGCATTCATTCATATGCCTTGAACATTCAATTATGTTATGTATATTGTTGTAGGTCCCTTAAGTGGATCAATCTATTGGTAGTGTTGATGGATACAGTAGTAAATTGTGAATCCAAGGTACGCCTTAATTCAAGTTAATGCTAATTGTTCTAAGTGTATAGTTGTAGGAGCGTATAGTATGGTATTGTCCCTCTTCGCAGGGTTGTTAGAATCCCGAGCCCTTGGTAGTTGTAAATCCCGTAGTGCATTGTGATAGCCGAGTCCCACGAAGATTCAGTCTAGTGTGGGTTAGGAGTTGTAAAACCCAAGATAATGAGTAGTGAAGGGTAAAAAAAGTAGAAGTTGGAGTGGGTGGTCAAAGGATAAAGATCTACAAAAATGTTAAATGGTAGGTAGGTCACAAAGATGCTAAAAGTGTGGTGTTAATGAATTCATAATTGGGGATCTAGAAATCGAAACTTTACTTACTGCTACAATTCCTCCCCATTTGATATTAATGTTATTTGTTTCTAATCCTAGTTGACTGATGATGACTACCAGTACGTGTGGTTGTACTGATGCTACACTTACTATATCTCCAATAGGGGATATAGCCATGGTACAGTTCACTTGGGATTTCTATAGAAGCGACGGCGATCACTCTGCAGCAGCTCCTACACTCTCTATTCTGCATGGATGTTGTGTCATGGACTTTCCTGTCCCTTGTCTAGTGCTCTTATACCAGTTTAGGCTAGTTTCTGAGGATTCATTGTTAATTATTTTCTGCATCACTTTTACTTATCAAATGTATTAAACCAGAGTTATTTATGTATGACTTAACTGAATTATGTTGTTGAAAATGAATTGTTTTAACTTCCGCATTAAATGAATGGTTGGATAGTAAAGGTTCTCCTATCTGGGTTGGGTGTTAGGTAGGTGTCCGTAGGATCCGTGGGTTGGATCGTGACATTTATTATTTTTTGTAATTTTAAAAACCGACCTCTAGAGGTCTGAATTTTCCAAAAAAAAAAAAAAAAAAAGTCAACCTCCTAAAGTCGAAATTTCCAAATTTTATCGTTCTCCCGAGTAAACCCGTCAACCGGGCCGGACAGGGTCAACCCAGCTCCTGTTCGGTTTTTGTTACCGGGTCTAGTCCGATCGTGACTCGCACTGGGTCGGGCCGGTCTGGGCCCAATAGTAATTTAACCCCAGACGGCCCAGCACCGGCCCATTAATGCATTTTACATGGGTTGGGCCGAGCCGGGTCCCGACTAAAAAAAAATTGAACTTTGATTGTTTTTTAATATAATACTACTGAGAATACGACTTTAAAGAACATACATATGTATGTACATTCAATATATACTATTTTAAAGAATATATATACATATATACATTCAATATATACTATTTTAAAGAATATACATACATATATACATTCAATATATACTATTTTAAAAAATATACACATGTATTTACATTCAACATATACTATTTTAAAAAATATACACATGTATTTACATTCAATATATACTACTTTAAAGAACATACATATATATGTACATTCAATATATACTATTTTAAAGAATATACATACATATATACATTCAATATATACTATTTTAAAGAATATACATACATATATACATTCAATATATACAAGTTACAAGGTTGCAATTACATTTCACTAATTTCACAAAGTTAAATTGAAAAATGAAAATTCAATTGATTAATTGTAAATTCTACAAATTTTTCATCATTTTTTCCAATTCACGCTTGTTAACATTAACGGAAATTGGCTGTGGATTGTCAAAATCAATGGCACTAAAGCCATGCATTGGATTTGATTGTACTGAATTCTCTCTTGAAGTCATTATTTCTTCAAGATCTTCGTCGTCTTCCGGCTCCACGAACATTCCTTGATTTCTTCGTTCTGCTCTAATCCAATCTCTAAGGCAAACTAAAACATTCATGGCATTGCCTCCCAATGAGTGTCGGTTGTCTCCAATCTGCTGTCGTCCTTGACTAAAAGCGCTCTCTGATGCAACGGTTGACATTGGAACATTCAATATATCTCTAGCTAATCTTGAAAGTACAGGATATTGTCTTTCATTATTCTTCCACCATTCCAGCGTGTTGATTCTACCTCTAGGATCCTCTGTAGGCTGCATAAGATAATACTTAAGCTCTTCCCGACTTACAGTTCTTTGCGATGAAGGCTGCAATCTATTCCAAACAGATAGATCAGAAACACAATAAGCAGACATATTATGTGCCTGTCTTTTAGAAGATGATGGTTCCTCAGAAGGACGGGGAGCGGGGGTCGGTGTAATGTGTGACGGTAAAGCATTGTCAAGTAAATCAGCATAATGATTGTATAATGTGTTCATGTAACTATTCGCATCAGACATAGCCGTAAACAAAGAAGGTTCTTCATTAGCTTTTACTTCTAAAGCAGAATAAATAAGAGAAGTAAATTTGGACATAGTATTATATTTCATACATGGATTTATTACAGCACCAACTAAGAAAATAGGGGGAAGCGGAAAAAAATATTTTTAAAATTTATCAATCATTGCCTCAATAGCATATTTGTAACCTGATTTAGACTTATATTCGTTAAGCAATAAAAAAATGTCGGCTAAATAAGCTAAAATATTACAAACAGTAGGATAATAAGCACCAGAAAATTCAACCGTAGCTAGATAAAATTTTTGCAAAAAATTAACAATATCATCAATTTCAGCCCAATCTGAATTTTGTAATATACAATCGGGAAAATCACTAGCAAATTGGCTAAAAGTCATAGTAATAGGAACTTTATAAATATTGCAAGTATTTAAGAAATCATACGTAGAATTCCATCTAACATCTATTTCTTCAGGCATTAATCTCGGTCTAAGTCCATTTTTCTGACATTTTCTTTTAAATTCGGTAAGTCTAATTTTTCTATTATTTCCTTGAATAAAGCCAACTATAAGTCTAACTTTTTCAATAGCAGGCTCAAAAAAAGCAAGACCATCTTTTACAATTAAATTATATATATGACAAGCACACTTAACATGAAATATTTCGGGTAACGGTGGAGAAAGTTCAGTTTTTAACAACTCAATAGCAGCGTTGTTGTTAGATGCATTATCAAAAGATATACATAAAGCTTTACGGTCAATACCATAATATCTTGCAACTTTTGTAATAGATTCAGAAATAAATTTTTCAGTGTGTCTATGGTCTTCATCATACAAAAATGCTAAAATGCG
Source organism: Capsicum rhomboideum (assembly GCA_031232105.1). Taxonomy (NCBI): domain Eukaryota; kingdom Viridiplantae; phylum Streptophyta; class Magnoliopsida; order Solanales; family Solanaceae; genus Capsicum; species Capsicum rhomboideum. Next base: position 146,884,608 of record CP124714.1, on the reverse strand, counting down.
TTTTTGCATAACAAAATTACTATCTACCCAATGGCAAGTAATTGCTAAATAATCATTTTTATTAATAGCACGACCAAGATCAGAAGTTAAAGCAACTCTACATGAAAGATTTTTTAATAATGCAGATAAATAGTAAACATATTGTGCATGGAGTCTAAAAATATCGGACCGACAAGTACTTCTAGGAATACCCTCAAACATAGGATTATAAATTGCCTGAATATAATGAATAAAAGCTTCAGAAGAAGCAAAAGAGAAAGGCAAACAACCCACAACTATCATTTTGGCTAATTCTTCACGATCCTTCATTTTATTATAATTCTTAATTAATTGACCGGTTTTTGGGTTCAATCTAGTTTGACTTGGGCCCCCAACTGTCCCACCACCAGTTACCTGAGCTAGCTCTATTGGGTGGTTCTCCTTCAAATGTCTCGACAACTGACCCGTACCTCCTTTATTACCCCCGGTCTTATGCTCGTATTTTGACTGACAAAGATCGCATTCAACCTTAGTGGTTCCTTCTATTCGAGTAAAAAAATTCCACACAACACTAGTTTTTTTACGAGATCTTACAGGGAGCTGGGGAGGAAGATTAACCGATTCAGATTGAACATTAACATTACCAGATTCGGGTGTAACATCAACATCATCATCATTTTCATCTACATCAAAAGAGTCTAGTTCATTCTCTTCTTCTATACCATAATTTTCTTGAGCCTCAAAATAATTCATATCGTGAGCACCTACACGTATTTCATTCTCAAATAGTTCGCTAATTGGTACCGGAGGCACACGAGTATATCGAGTATTTGAACTACCTCTACCGGAACCAATTTGTTTCTTACTACCACTACCACTACCACTTTCGGGACAAAAATTTCTAACACTTTTACCGACTTTCCTTAATTTATCCATATTACAAATTAAACTAACAATTATTCAAAAAACACAAAAACAATCCAAATAAATATTCAACAAATAATACACTAATTAAAAATTAAAAGTAAGAGATGGAACGATAATACCAAATTTTTGAAGTACTCGAAAGTTGATCAATTGAGTACTTTTGGAAACTTCCACGTAGTATTTGTAATTGCAAAATAATAAAATATATAGAACACTTTATGAGATAATTTTAGCAAATTTGAGAGAGAATAAGAGAATGAGAATTGAGATTGTAGGAAATATTTTTTGAAATGACATGTATTTATAGAAAATTTTATTTATTTTTTAAAATTAAAGCCTAAAAAGGTTGTTTGGCCGTTGGGCCAACGGTATTATAGCCATTGGGCCTCAACGGACCAAAACAGCCTTTGCAGGCTTGGGGCCCAACGGCCCTTTAATTTATTTTTTTAAAAAAAAAATAAATTTAGTTATCGGGCCGGGCCGGGCCGGTGGACCCGGTCCGTTTTTTAACTGGGCCAGTCCACTGGTCTCAATACCGTGTCTGGCCCAGCCCCCTAAAAACCCCCCAGGCCCACTATCCATACCGGGTCCGGTCCGCTTCGGCCCGGTTGATAAGTGGGCCGATCTAAATGGGCCGGTACCGAGTCAACCCGGCCCACTTGACACTCTTACTCCCGAGGCAGATTTTACCGACCTCCAAAGGTCAGTTCGATTTTGCGACCAAGCTTTATCCGACTTAAGAGTTTAGGTCAGGTTTTTTTGACAAGAGGTTGGTTTTCACCCTTTTTTTAGTATTGCTTGTATATTCATTAGCACCAAAAAGAACAGCATCTGATATAGAAAGTTAGTCCCGGCCATTAATTAGGAATATGGAAATTAATTTCATAATCTCTCTTAACAATAATGTTCTTTGAGAACAACATTAAGGAATAAATGATCAAACACACCACTTAGGTATCGTAGATCAAACGACCCAAATATAGTCGTACAATTAGTAGCAAAGTATAAACAACATAAGGAACTACTAACTTTTTGTGTTCTCTTAACCATGGTAACTCAATCTAATTTATTGTTACAGATTTTCTTTTGCTCAATTCAACCAAATAATTATTAAGTGTTTGAAAATATATGATCAAACACACCACTTAGGTATCGTAGATCAAACGACCCAAATATATGAAAGTGTAAGAAGTTAGAAATTTTGAACTTTTGCGTAGTTTCAGTCAATAATGAAGTGTAAAACACACTTAAAAACACACACTGGGGACCGTATGTTCTCTCTAGAATAATATGTTAATATGGCAAATCTATGGCCATGGCAAACATAACATTAGTTTAGTTTCTTTTTGCTACTATTTAGAAGAGTGAAGAAGCACACGAGAAATGGCCCCCTAAGTTTGTTGATATATTCATTAGGCCACCTAAATTCTCCATTTGAACACTTTAAGGACAATCTTGCACTAAAGCTACGTGTGGATTCAGAAAAGGATCGGACTATTTGAACACTTAAAGCCATCAAAACATTGTCACTTAAACACGTGTTGCATTGTTTGTCTAAATTGGTTTTCTTTCTATTCATTGCAAAAAAGTTGTGTCCTACCAAAAAAGAAAAAAGTTGCGGATGTCAGAAATGGCGTTGACTCTGTTTCAATGAAAATCCAAGCTTCTTGAATTTGCTTCTCTAGTTTCATATTGTTAGAAATTTTACACAATTCTTCTTTTGATATTAATTGTACGAAGCTTTATTTTTTGGGTTTTGAGTTGTTTCTGTTAAGCTTTTGTATGACATTGAAATGGAAGTGGGGTTGTAATGGTGGTATATATCATGGAAATCTGAAGGTGGGGGTTTTATAGCTTCATCATTACCTCCTCCTCTTATATTTTCTAACTACCAGTACCACTCCATTTTACTACTACTTCTCCCACTTGCTATTCAACACAAGAGCTTTAATTAATTAACCTAATCTTTATTCATGTCTATCGAATCAAAATAAGGGAAATTAACAAATATAATTAGTGCTCAACTAGTTGAAGATCTGAATTATGTCAGGCAGAAGGTCGAGGCAGTCATCAGAGGGCACGTCCAGGATATCAGATGATCAGATCATCGAACTCGTTTCCAAATTGCAGCAACTTCGCAGTCGTCGCTCCGACAAGCTAAGGTTTTCATATAATCTTATTTTTATTTCTCCTCCATGTCAATTGTCATAAACATACATATATGCATTTCATCATTTGAATATTAGAGTTAATATCTCAAAAGATCACTCAACTTTGAGAATATATCTTACACAAAGTCATTGAACTTTATTTTATATCAATAAAATCGCTCAATTTAGACTTTTATATCAATAAAATCACTCAAATAAATTTGTCATTAAAAAAAAAAAATCTAACATAGCAAAGTAAATATTTTTTTATGACATATATACATGAACCCCACACTTAAATATCATCAAAGTGGTAAGTCTTAAATCGAAAAGTTAAATTACTTTAAACACTTTTTAAAAAAAGTAATATATCTTTGAAATGAGAGGTTTTACAAATCTGACAATTGTCCTTACCAAACTTAACGTAGTTTAATGTTAACACTTTAACTAAGGATTGGCTTTCGGCTTTTAAAGTTAAAAATCCTAATTTATGGCTTTGGGCTTATTTTTTATATTTTAAGCCAAAAGTTATAAGTTAGGATTTCTTATTTATGACTTTTGGCTTATTTTAAGCATTTTAGTCAAAAATCAAGTGCTTATAAATACTTTTTAAATTTACTCAAACACTTCAAAAATACTTAAAAATATTTAAAATAAGTCAATCCAAACAGACTCTAAGTAGATATTCATTTCAAATATTAAAGTCGAACTTTGCTCCATATGATTTTAAGCCTTCCATAATGCAGGTAAGTGGTGATAAATATTTCTGTGCCCAATTAATCGTAGAGTGTACAGGATTTGAATCAAATCAATTCATTAGAATTGATGACTACTCTCTTTTCTCTTTATTTGGCAGAAAACACTCATTATGATACATTGTAAGTTTTAAATATATATATATATTAATATCATAATATTTGTTTCACTAATTAAGTTTGCCCTTAAAAAATCCTTAATGAGTTTTTACTTTTATTTATATGTGGGGTTCATATTTACATGACATAAAATAATTTATTTTGTCATGTTAGATTTTTTAATGATAAATTTAGTGGAGTGATTTTATTGCTACAAAGGTCTAAGTTGAATGATTTATTGATACAAATCAAAGTTTATTGACTTTATTAGATAAATTCTCAAAGTTGAATGACTTTTAAGATATTAACTCTTGAATATTAATTTGTGTCATAGTAAGAATCTTGTATACACTGTCACTATATTGAAGTCCTTTATAAGAGAATAAAGAGTCGTACACATGACTTTGTCCCATGGCCGGCTCAATGGTAAAGTCATTGAAGCTATCGCTTTAGGCCCCATATTAAAGGCCTAAAATAATCATTACTCCTATGTATTACTCCATTTTATAGAATACCTTTTCCGTCTTAAATTATTTGGTGTGTTTTCTTTTACATGCTCAAACTATCTTATTCTTATTTATGTTCTAAGATATAATGTCTATTCATTGAATATTTACTTATTTATGTGTATCTATAGATCAAAAAGTAAGTTCTTTTGTCTCTTTAATAAATGAATATTAGTATATTATGAAATGAGTTTTAAGCCTCTTTTTATGGTTCGGCTTTAGATCACCATTTCCATTAAGCCGCCCCCGCTTTTTCCTAGTTTAGTGACCTATTATCATAATTCACCTAATATGATAGTCAGCTTGTATGTAGGTTTGAGTATGAAGTTTTTAAAATTTTATTTCTTGTCCCAAATTAATGTTAACTTTTCTTTCTATAATAAGATGAGGTCAAATGGTATCCACTTGTAGAAGTGCGTATCGCCAGCGGAGATGCACTCTAGCTAGAAGTATTACAACATTTGGTACACGCTTTAGGACGTGACTAATGTGGATCTATACAGCGGTGAAAATTATGTGCTCATTTTTTAGGGGAAATGAGCTTTTGCACTGATCAAATTAAATAATATTATAAGACAAGTTGACTAACATTTTTCATCTAGTATTTATCACAAAAGAATAATGACAAACACTTCAATTTCTTCTCATCTTATTATATATAAATTCTAACTTTATTTGTATTAATTGTGTCTCCTCGCTCGAACAAGAGGCGAGTGAGGGATCAGAGAATTAAGAGACAACATATTCAAACTCATAACATTTTCATTGTACTTCTCATTCGAGAAGTCAATTCGTGAATCATTCCTTTTTCACTGATGTGTTCTTCACGACTCCACTTCCATTGACATTGTTATTAGCATCCACAAACATTTGAATCCTAGAAAGGGCGATCTCCACAGTTTGATCATCGATATTTGCGAAACAGATTCGAAACCACCCTGCCTCTGGGCAATTAAAAGAAGATCCAGGTGAGACGTTAAGCTTGGCTTCGCTTATGATCAGTTTCCATAGTGACATCTCAGCATCAAGTGTTGGTTCTGTCAGTAGCGGCCGCAAATCCACCCAACAATAAAGTCCTGCATTACTTTTTAAGCACTTTATTCCGACTTCTTCAAGTCCGCTGGTGAATTTCTCATGCCGTTCCCTTAACCTCTTGGCGTTTTCAATGAGAAATTCCTCAACGAATTTATCATCAGATAGCATGGAAGCTAGCAAATGTTGTGTCTGAGTGGAAACAAGACTGAAGCTCGACATTTTTCTAGCATTATTAACGACGACATCATTGAAGGAATACACTATTCCCACTCGGAATCCTGGAAAACCCATGTCTTTGGAAAGACTGGATACAATATGTACCAAATCTTTATTAATACAACGATCCGTTATTTCATCGTCATTGATAATTTCAGCGATGCTGACGAATTTTGGAGCATTAAACACAGTGCCAGCGTAGATTTCGTCGCAAACGAGGTGGATGTTGTGTTCGTTGGTGAATGTCAAGAGGTTTTTCAGTGTGTCCCTGTCCAAAATGGTGCCTAATGGATTAGAGGGGTTGGTCAAAATCAAGCCTTTGACTTTGATATTTGCTTGTTGGGCTTTTTGATATGCCTCTTTGACATCTTCTATAGTAATCTCGAAATTGTTGGAGCTCTTGCATGAAATGGGTAGAAGCTCTACCCTAGTTCTCCACCTTAGGTCCCTATTGAATCTGCATTAATTTGCAAATATGGATCAGTATATGTTGATGTATATAACTTAAACTCTCTTATTAAGAAGAAGAAGAAGCAAATACTAAATTTGGATGACGTCTCAATTTATGTAGCGCTTTTTATTTTTCGAAATTTAGTTCGACTAATCTTTGAAGTTACAATTATAAAAATGATAATAAGGTGATTTACAATTATTACATTTCTTTGTTGATATCATATATTTGTTTGTTCATGTAAGAATAAAGATAGATGGCGCATAACTTCAAAAATACACGTACACACTTTTTTATATATCAAAGAGTAACAAAATTTGAGGTATAAATTAAATAAATTTACTTTGCTTATCTTTATCTTAAAAAATGAATAGTAATTTATTGTGAACTAGAAAGAAAAAGTTGTAAAAATAACAAGGGATAAATCACATGGATTCACAGGAATATGAGTTGGAGACGTACAATGTACTTTGATAAGGAGTCAAAAAGGTGGACTCATTTATGGAAGGTCAACATATGAAATTAGCTTCAGTGTAGAAATATATTGTGGTTTGGTACGCTGGATAATGTGGGAATCTCAAGATTAAAATTGATATTTTCTCCTTTTTAAAAAGAATGACCTAATTTAATTTGGCATGGAGTTTAAGAAAATAAAGAATTTTTTTAATTTTGTGGTCCTAATTTAAAGTTATATCAAATATACCAAAATATCATTTAATCATATAGTCTATAACATGTCACGTAGAAAGTTGAAATTAAAGTATTGCTAAAAAAGGAAAAGGGTCATTCTTTTTTAAAAGGATTAAAAAGAAAAGTAGGTCATTCTTTTTTAAACGGATGGAATACTAAGTTTATATTATGTTTGGTTGATGGTATAAATTTATTTGGAAACTAATTTATACCATCAACTAAACATGGTATAAATCTAACACCAAATTTAGTGCTGGGATATTTCACCTTATCCCATCCAACTTGATTTTATCTTATACCACCTCTCATATGGTATAAAGTAGTCCAGGGATTATAATCCCAGGAATATAATTCCAGAATAATTTAGTCTATGTACCAAACAACCCCTATATTTCACTTAGCTTTTACGTGTCCATTTTAACAAATCAAGATAAATTTATTATCTTTTTTCAATATTATTCTTATTATTAAATATTTATATAAAACACTATTAATAAAATTTTGATTTCTAAAATATATTTAATAAGAAAATTAGTAATCAATATTTTCTTTAAAAAAAAAATTCAAGCCATGAGCCAAGTAAAATAAAACGGAAACCCAGGGCAGAGCTACAGTAGCACATAGAGATTCGGAAGAAAATAATAATTTTTACATAAATCCTGTATTTATATTAGAAATTCCAGTAAAACATATATAATTGTTAGATCTGAACCCACTTGCATAATCAAATTTTCAAAAATATATGTCATTTATATCAATTTTTATCCTTTTTTAATTTAATTTTTAAAATCCTAAACTTTAAATTCTGATTCCGCCTCTGCGAATACCTACCCAGGGTAATAAGGTGAGGGGACTAAAAAAGCATCGCCAGGAACAGCCAAACAAAAGATGAGATTCTCATTGGCTCCAGTGGCTCCACCAGCCATTACTACACGTTTTGGATCAAACTTAACCCCACCCCCTCTTGTTTTTTCCATAAATTTTGCAATTCCCTGCACAAACAAAAGAAGCTCATCAACATTTTTTTTTCATCCTTTCTCTCAATAACATCAAAGTAAATCAATTTTAGACACATCAAAAATAATAATAAATATGTTTCGACAAAATTTAATTAAAAAATAAAACTTATAATCGTAGATATGTCATATTATTTATAAACCTACTAGGATATACTTTTGTTAAAAGATGTGTTTTTTCATTTCTTCATATTATATTGGATTCTAAGGTCTATGTCCTTAGAATCCAATATAATATGATCAAAATTCATGTATGAAGATTGGGATTAATATTTTGGCCTTTCATAAAAATAGTCCTTACATGTATGAAAAATGTGAGAAGCAGATAGGGAGGCAGAGCAAGCAAGAAGAAGAGAGAGATGAGCTTGGGAGGGGGATGTTAATTTTTAACAACAGCCACAGGACAGTTAAATTTAGAGCCAAAATGATACACAGTTTGCATACATGAAGGACTAATCCTATATATCAAGGATCAAAATTATATTCCAACCCTCATACATGAAGGACCAAAATTACTAGATGGGTAACCGAATCTTCACTAATAAGGTGAAAGTTCAAATACCCAACCAACGATGAGTATGTTCCAAGTAAATGTAAACTTATAAACTTGCTCATAGAGACTTTCACGGCCACTACAAAAGAATGTGAATGTGTGTGTATGTATATAGTAGGAATAATAATAGTAATAATAAAATAATGAGCAAGACTTACAGTTGTGAATTCAGGAAAGCCATGATAATCTTGGAAGTTGGCAATTCTCTTAAAAGATTCAATCCCTTCAATTGTGCAAATGGAAGCTTTTGGGTTTCTGTTAATCCACTCTAAAATCTTGTCAACAGGAAGCTGCATGCCCAAAAAAAAAAAAAAAAAAAACCCGGTTCAGAAGAACTATCGTATAAGTATTGTAAAGATATGACACTTGAGCCTAACTCAACCCCAAAAGTTAGCTCAAGTCCATATATATAAGTAGATAGTCTGTCCATCCCCAACCAATGTGGGACTTTTACCCACTCCAACAAGTATATCAATCAAATACTTACTAAGCTGCCCAAAACAGAATTTGTAACTTAAATATATAAGTAATACATTATTTAAAGGAAATAACAAGAATAATACAGAGTGATAGTAGTTAATTAGACCTGATTTTCAGCAAGACCCATTTGAATAATCCCACTGGGGTTATTCACGAGGTGGAAAGGATTGTTCTCGTATGCTTTCCACCCATCAAAATATGGCGAATTTTCGCCATGCTGTTCGTTAGTAACCAGCTTAGACAAAACTACATTATTATTTTTACTCATCTTTGAACCCATTCTAATCCCCTGGTAGAAATTTTGACGTACACAGGTGTGCAGTAATAATGGTTGGAAGTAAGGTGTTTTAGAGAGTCTAGGGAAGACAATGAGCAAGATATTTTTCTTGGTAACATGGCGAGAGGTATTTATAGCAGATTTTTTCTATATTCGATTAAAAAAAAAAAAAAAAGGGATCTTATTTATTCTCCCTCCGTCTCAAAATAGTTGGCATATTTCATTTTTTGAGAGTCAATTTGACTAATTTTTAAAATTAAATTAGATTAGATTAATTTAATATTTTAAAATAAAAATTCAGATATTCAAAAACAATATAAAAAGTATTATAAACTGTAACTTTTCTTTTATCAATATAATTAAATAATATATCTTAAAATATTGATCAAAATTTATTTCATTTAATTCTAAAAAACAAAACATGTCGATTATTTTGAAACTTAAGAAGTATTAGAAATCAATGAACAAAGGAGTAGCTTAAAAATTAAGCAGGGAAAATGATAAAGATCATAGAAGAAGTGTCTTCGTTTTCCTCTTAACTTGATGACCGGTCAAATAAATCGGCTCTAGTTTTTGGTTAATTTTTTTTTGAAAGCCAATTAATATAAGTACTTCTTTTGGTGCTTATCCTATCAAGGCCGTGAAGTTTCTTTGCAACTTGATTAAGACCCTTTTTATTTCAGATCTCCTCCAAACGGAAAGATCATTTCGAGATTTTCGAACAAGCAAGCAGTTTTCCTAATGGAAAAAGCGGCATTCATTTATTTTTGCAATAATAAATGAAAGAGATTAATTAATATGCATTGATAGTATATATTTATTTTATATTATCAGGTAATTTTAAGGCTTAAAATAGATAAATTTTTAATTATTTATCTTTTAATATTTAATTATAAATAAGAAAATTAGTGTTATAAGGTAACTTGGACTCTAAATTAATTCTACCAGAATTTATTTTATGACCTATCTTACCAAATCTTTAAAAGGATGTACGTCTTCTATCATCTTCTTCATTAGTTCTACTTTATCATTGTTTCTTTAACATCATCAATTTTATTGATGTAATTTGAGGCGATCAACAGCACAATTCTATAAATTATATGAATATAATTACTTTTTACTCATTATGTTTTCTATGTCAGATTTTAGAGATAATGTATAAGCTTGAGTCAATTTACAAAGTGATATATATTAACACATCAAATTTTACATTAAGGGCTCGTTTGGTTGGGAAAAAATTATCCCAAGATTTTATCTCAATCAAACATGAGATAAACTCATTCTAAAATTAATTTCCGAAATTAGTTATCTACTATCCCTCGTATCAAACGAGTCCTAAAAAATACTTAAAACTTGCTAAATTCTCCATTGTGAATAAATGCTTCCGACTCAAATACAAAAATTGTTTCTTTCTCATTGATTCATTCATTTAGAGATAAAACTTGGAAGGACTGTGAACAAAGTACAGGAGGGAGAGAGTGGGAGTATAAAATTAGATCGGAAGATTGAGATTCGCATATACAAACCAGGAGGAGATTACGGATATGATTATTTTTAAAATTAAAAAAAAAAAAGAAAAAGAAATATTACCGATAATAACAAGTTAAAATAACTTGATAATGTAAAATAAACATATATTATCAGTGTATATAAGTTAATCTCTAAATGAAATACAAGAACCCATGCCAACTGGGAAAACATTGAAGAAAAAAAGGAAAAATATCCCCCACTAATGTGTGGTTCCGAAGTCTCCCATTGTTGCATTGCATGCATGCATGCATGACTTTTGCAACCCTTTATTAATTATTGCTTAAGTGAAATACAGTGTTACTACCTCTGATCTTAAATATTTGTCAATCTTTTAAAAAATAAATGATCAATAATACTTGTCATAAATGTGGAGAAATATTAATATACTGCAAAAAGAGAAGTATTAAATTAAAAGGGAGTTATAAATAAAGATAATCTAGTTAAATTATATACTCCCTCCATTTCATATTAAGTGAATTATTGAGATTTTTTTCATAGTTCAAAATAAGTAAATTTTTTAAAGTCCAAGAGAATTGTTGAGATTTTTTTTACATAGTTATCCTTTCATTTAATGAGGTTCTTAAGTACTTCACATTTTCTAGGAAAATCATTTAAGAATGATTAGAAGGGTAATAGTGGAAAGTAGCCTATAATTATGTTCTTAAATTTTTTTCTTAAGAGGTGTGTCATACCCTAACAATTCATTTAATATGGAATGGAGGAAGTACCTACTAGTTAATGTTTTTCCTAAGGATTTTATGCAAAATAAAACATGACAAGTATTTAGGAATGGAGGGAGTATTGTTGTGTTTTTCCTTTGTCTATATATACTGGCAGAGGTGGAGTATAAAATTTTGAGTTTATGAATTTTAGATTTTAGAAAAAAATCTTGATAAATTAGTTATATATATTAAGTGAATTTCTAATATAAATTAAGATATGTGTTAAAGCTACTAGGTTCAGTCAAATTTGCAAGCGGATGAATAGTTTTGTTTCTTTATACTAGGTGGTTGTAATTTTATATTTGTATATCGATATAATATTCCAAATGTTCCTGAAAATTCTTGTTTCCATTGGACCAATTATATCTATATGCATCAGGATCCCGATTCATAGGTCCTCGGTTCCATACGAGCTTTTAAATTGTTAAAGTTCTTATTCCAATATGACGCTATATATATATATAGAAAAATTTGAACGTGTATCTCATATTATCCAGTACAAATTTTGCAAACGAAAAATTACTAATATAAAATGTCAAATATGAAAAGGCCAATTCAAATAACTTTATAAATGTTTTATAAGTAAATATGTGAGTTCAATCCCACTATACCTCCTAACATTGATATCCCATCCACATATTGAAAGTGAACGATAACCCCCTTATGTAATATTTTTGATCCGATGAGATTTTTTCATTTTTGAATAAAGATTTTTTTTCTTTTCCACTCTTCTTGATCAAAACAGGACTAAATTACCAGCCACATTTAGAGAGTTTATCATAGTTGATTGTTTGGGCTTGTGATATGCTTTGCGAAACTCACATCGGATCCTCTGCAGTTGAGCTAAAAAAAAAAAAAATTCCCTTTTGAAAATGTTATACTTCTTAATGCTTAGGCTGGAATTGATATTCTACTTAACTTCCTTTTAAACAAGCAAGGTAAATGTCCAACATTGTTTTCGTGCTGGTTGCTACATATTCTAGGTAGATTTGGATTAGGAATGTGATCTACGCCTACTCATATGTAGCATGTTAGGCTGCTATGTCACACTATCATGTTAGGCTGCTATGTCACACTATTTAGGGTGCAACCATCCTTCAAGCCTTGTGTAAATACGGGATGATTTGTACATCGGGGTTGTCCTAGCCTGTTATATGTCTAAACGTTGTGCTTACGTCCTTCCAAACCAAGAAATATAACAACAACAACAACAACAAAAATAATAATAATATATCCAGTGTAATCCCACAAAATAGTGTCTGGAGAGAGTATAGTGTATACAAACCTTATTCTATCTCAGAGTTACAGAGGAGGTTGTTTCCAATAGACCCTCGACTCAAGGAAAAACAATCTAAGACAATCCCAAAAAAAAAAGCAAGAAATATAACACGCTTAAAATTTTTGATCAGTAATAATTTCATCATGGGAAGCCTTGGGCAATGTCAAAATTGTCTCCATGTGATCTGTAGGTCACGCGTTTGAGCTGTGAGATCAACCACTGATGCTTGCGGGTGAGCTGCCTACAGTGCACCTCCTTGAGCCCTTGCTGCACAAATTCAAAGCCTAAAGCCTACTCACATTCAAAACTATGTCTCCATAGATTACATAGATTTCCCAAATGTCAAAGTCACATATATACTAAGAACATAGAGTGCCGAAAATTAGCATCAAAACATTTCCTAAATTAAATGTTTTAACGTCAAAAATATCCCTCAAAGCTTAGTGTTTTAGCACCAAAAAATTCACTTGCTTCAGTATTTTCAAGGAATGGGGGTTAATTTTCTTGTTATAGTTTTTTTAAAAAATCTTTATTCAAAAAAAAAAAAAGAGAAAAACCTCAACGAAAAATATTGCATAAGGGGATTATCGTTCCCTTTTAATATGTGGAGGAGGTATTATTTCCCAAACCTTAAATGTTTAGGGGATAAAGTGGAATTGACTCTAAATATGTAAACCTTTATAATGTAACCAGTTACAAATAGTCATGGGGCCAATAATAATATGCTAAATTTTAGGATTATAATTTTCTTTTCATCACAAAAAAGGGGGGGGGGGGGGAAGAGGGGGGGGGGGTTACAAAAAATACAACTATTAATGTTACATTATTGAATATAGCCCACTTTATGTTACATTACCAAATATGGTCCAATTGTATAGAAAAAGAAATTAAAGTTACTTTACGTCCTTAATTAAATTATTACTATCTCTCTCACACATCTCTGTGTTGCTACTACTGAACCTCTTTATAAAATCAGAAGTGCAATACCTTGTTCCTACAAAAGGATTAGCATAAGAATATATAGAGTTGTTTCCAGTAAGTAGAAATAGGGGAACGAATGTACGTATTACAGCAGAAAGTCATCCACTTTACCTACATGTATTAAGTTGAGATGGATATAAATATATGGGCTAAAGCCACTCTTCAAAGCATCAACCAAATTACAGACCAAATAAATCACTTTTTTCATGTTTACCTGAACCAAAAATATTATTGAATGTAGGTAGTATACCATCTTATTTTTATAACTAAAAATCCATTCTTTGATTAATGTATAGGAACTTTTAGTTAGCATATGAACAGCAAGCAACTATATTGAGAAATGAGTTTGTTTTTTTTCTTTAACTATTTATTATGATAATTAAAAATGTAGTCCTGTTTTCAGATGTTGATAATCAGATGTTGTTTTCGGAAAAATGGTAAGCAAGAGAGACATATTCCAACTTTGGTTTTTTCAGATTTTGCACACCCAACCTATTCAAAAGGGCATATAGTCATGACTATGGCGATTCAATCATACTGTAATACATTTACGGGTCAAGAGAAAAAAAAAAGTTGGAATATTAGGTGTATATATATAACTATACAATAATATACATAATCATACAAATATATACATATGTAGATATAATTTTAAACAATGTATCTACATTGTATAAGTGTGTATAGGATGGAGAGGAAGAAGAAAATCACCGAAACAAAAAGAATGTATTGAATATACAACAAAATACAATACATTATACAAATATATACACTGTTGTACCAAAAAACAGACTTCGTTTTCTTCCTCGAATCAAGCATCAAATTCATTCAAAAACACCTCAAAACTACACCAAATCATCCAAAATTTTGGATTTGGGCTCCTCGATACATAACTGATCTTTTATAACTATACTCACTCAAAATAGAACTCATTTACGAAAATATTGGAGCCTCAAATTATAGAAAAAACTCGAAACAATGCTGAATTTTTCACCAATTTTTTTGAAGTTTTTTTGGGAGAGAATTGGAAAAGACTTGAAGTGAAAATTGTGAAGAAGAAGAAGCTGAGAATTTGGTATGAGAAGTGTTGTTCCCTGTATAACTAGAAAGAAAAGATAGTTTACAGTGAATGACCAAACTAGATTTTGGCTATAAAATATAAAGTATATTTTTGAGTACTTAAATATAAAGTATATTTGTTAGTTGTACTTTTGTATAATTAGCCCCAAAAAAATAATTAATTTCATCTATGCTTTCTTTATTTAGAGTTTTGATCACTCTTTACTTTAGTTTATGCTACTTCAGCGGATTAAACTTCACCTGAGTAGTTTGGATAAGGTATTGTTTAGCAGAAAAATTTGATCTATTGAGCTAATTAATAAGAGTCAATGTAAATAGTAGTGACGTCACAAAAGAAAAAGATATTAATTCATTTGTTTTTATTTATTTGTCTTATTTCTCTTTTCCGTTTAAAAGAGAATGTCTTCTTTCTTTTTTAGTTTCAACTTTTCAGATGACATGTTTAAAACCATTAGATTAAAGGACATTTTGATACATTTGGCGTGCATACTTTAATTTAAGACATCAAGAAGATCTTCTTTCCTTTTTTAAAATCCATGGAAAGGGCATAATTTTGTTGGTCCTAACTGTTACATGGAAGATAAAATTCAAAACAAACTTTTACAATATACTTCCATTGTAACGGCATTCACAAATTATACGATATGGAAAAATTGTTAAGAAGAAAAATTCTAGTGTAGGAAATGTAAACTTGCCCACCAAAGAAATATTTTTACCCAAAAGAAGTCATGTAGAGAGAGGCGGTCTATATATTGGACGTATTTAGTTGAAGCCTAAAGTGATGTGAAAGAGCAAGGTGGGGTATATAAGTTAAAGATAAAGTGAAGTGTCACCTCTTATATAAGCAGAGATATATCTCGTCTTAAGAATGAATCAGATGGAAGTGAAAGAAATGAAAGTGAAATTTTAAATACTATATAATCGAAACTAAAATAATTGAAATAAATTTAGTTGAAATGATTCAAAAATCAAAAAAATACTACTATTACTATATTTTAGATTTCTAATGGCGATTAGAATGAATAATTCATCAATGGCGAATAAAAAATTAATTCTATGCAATTCTGAAAAAACATGTGTAAGTAAAGAATAAACAAGTCAAACAACTCAAAAAAATTCAAAGTAGCTATAGCAAGTTCTTTTCTTAGCCAATGATAATAATCAAATGCACACACACACAAAAAAGTTATCAAAATATCCTCAAAATGAATTTTATGACCCATAAGCGCACATGTTGACGCTTACTTGTGTGTTTAGAGTTATTCACTCTTATTAGATAGTAAAAAAAAAGTTCCATATTAACCATCGAGGTGTATTTCGAATGTAAAATGGATAGCAACATGATCATCTTCACATATGACAAAGACAATTATATAATCTGTATAGTTACAACCCTTGCTAATATATAGCCATCACAATTAGCAAAAGTGTATTAAACAATATTCCAGATATATCTAATAATTTCCATCTGTACGAATTATAATGCCCTAAATACTATCAAATGATAATTTTGGTCGATGATGATTTGAGTTACGTTTTCTACTTCTTCTATACTAA
Source organism: Capsicum rhomboideum (assembly GCA_031232105.1). Classification (NCBI taxonomy): domain Eukaryota; kingdom Viridiplantae; phylum Streptophyta; class Magnoliopsida; order Solanales; family Solanaceae; genus Capsicum; species Capsicum rhomboideum. Next base: position 146,868,325 of record CP124714.1, on the reverse strand, counting down.
TTACAGAAATAGAAGAAACTATACCTTCCTAGTGTGAACATTTTATACCTTCCTAATCTAAAATTTCAATTTGTGAACTAACTATAGTCTTAATTTCTCATTGTTCTTAGGTAGTATGTTTTTATTATAATCAAGAGGGTAAACTGCAAAAGAAACTGACATTTATTAGTGTTAGGTTTAACGACATAGTTAGAAGGCTAAATTCTACACTCAATTTGAGATAAATTATAGCAATTTGGCTAAGTTTAAAAGTAACACAACCAATCTCAAATAAACATAGGATAAAAATCATATAAACAAATAGCAACTTGAACGCCAAATTAATAACAAAAAAGAAATATACGTGTTATATAGACCAAGAATGCAATTAACATCCCAAATCAATAAGAAAAATGCTAATAATGGGGATAAAAAGGAGGAAAGAATCAAAATACATGTTATTTCCGTTCTAATTATATTTTTATCGTGAAATTTCGTATAACTCATATCATGTACCACTAACTCTTTGCTGGTAAAAGTAAATAGAAAAGAAAATAAAAAAGTGAAATTCACCAATATTGACTTAAAAATTTCATAGTTACAACAAAATAAATATAATAAAGATGACATTGTTTCTTACTGAAAGTCACTAAGGTTTACATAGTCAAATATATAGAAGAGGAATAAGTATAGAGTAACTAGTGAGGCACTTATAAAAGGTAACGAAGAAAAAGAAATAAAGTTATCTGATTTCACACTTGTAGATTGATTGTATGTAGTCGTAGATAGTTCTTTTTTTCTTTTTGGTTTCTCATCCGGTGGCCGATGCCCACATTAAAGCGCGACTAAATTCGGATTCGCGGCAGGAAGTCCCACATCAGGGAGTAAAAAGCTTCCTAACAAAGGAGACTCTGTATCCAAGGAAACTTGAACCCGAGACCTCTGGTTAAGGATGCAGGGGTACTTACCACTCCACCATAGCACTTGTTGGTTAGTCGTAGATATTTAACATACATGCGAGTTTGACATTTTGTTTTGGTTAATTTCCAAAATGAGGATTTTAAATTAAAGATTCTGCAGAACCGACTATTGCTTGTTATTGACAAATTTGTATAATAATGTGTCCATTGGATTTGTGCTTGTGCTGACTAACAAGTGCAACTTGCGGCAGCTCCAAATCTATCTTGTATGTATTCAACATTCATTGAATAGTAAACATGGATGAATTTGGTGGTACATACTCTCTGTTTCATATTACTTGATTCTTATAGGAAAAATACGTTATTATTTTTTATTTGTCTATTTTAGTATATAGGGAGAAATTTGTAATTATTTCTCTTAGACAAAACTACTACTGACTTGTAATTATTCTGGCTCATTATACGTTATATATATATATATATTCTTTCCTAATAATATTGATGTATACGTGCTAGGTATAGTTCTTCTTCACTAGTGTTTGTGAATAAAATGAACAAGTTATATATGTGAGCGGTATTTAGCTATTTATATATAGAAGGGGAATGGACGAATATCATTGAAATAAATATTTACGTACTATAGTACCAGTGGTGGAGCCAGGATTTCTACTAAGGGTGTTCACACTTCAAAAGACAAACAAAAATATCGATGAATATATCCCGCCGAAAAATTTAAATTGAACTACATACTTGTATTTTGCTAAATTATAAAAAATATATATATTATAAAACTAATTAACAATTGCATAAACGAACTTGCGTAAAATCTGACGAGAAATTCTTCTATAAAAACATAATTTAAATATATTAGTCCAATCATGCACGAGGAGCTTTCATATATTAAAATAGTTTAATAATTGTCTAGTTAGAAACAATACTAGATATTTCCTTCTTTCTTTTTTTTTACAAAATATACAATGAAATGAAATTCATCATGCATTATCAAATTTAATATAAAACTAAAAGTATTTGGTATTTACAAAATATATTTTTCTATTGAAATATTAAGTACTCTAGTTAAGACAAAAGGGAGTTGCTCGGATGGTAAACATCCCTCACTTCCAACTCGGAGGTTGTGAGTTCGAATCACCAAGGGAGCAAAAGGATGGTGGGAGGGGTAAAAAATAAAAGGTACTCTAGTTAAAGAAGTTATTTACAATAAAATCGTAACACAAAAAAGATTGAATAAATTTTATTTTTTTTTAATTTCCACCTAATTTTGTTATGCCTATAAATCAATATTTTTATCAAAAAATTAAATAGAAACAATTTATTTCTCAAAGAACCTTTAATAAGAAGTTAAGAACAATGTTATATGAGAAAATCATCTTATTAAGAAAATGTAAAGGAGATGTTTTAATGATATTAATAAATGAAAATAAAATTAAACTATTCAGTGGGCTTAGGTTGTGGTCCGAATTTCAGTGCATAAAGCAGCCCATCCTTGGAGTTGAGCAACAAAATATTGGTCAAATTTAAAGTTTTGCAAATATTAGAAAACAAAACACGTGCAAGGTATTCAAAACCACGAGCGGCACGAAGCTTGAACACCCTTTGGCCATTGAGCTACCGATCTCAGGAGTGCCAAGGGTGTGCAAGCTTTAGTATTTATCCCTTTTAAATAATATTTGACATATATATACAACGTAATTTTTCGACGAATGGTGTTTGGCTGACCACCCTTCAACGGCTGTAGCTCCGCCCCTGTATAGTACTAGTGATTTGTGAATATAAGCCACAAAATCCGAGTAAGGAAAGGGCTCCCATGACAATGAAGTTATTTTTGTATGAGCTTGAATTTGCTTTGATGATGAATAGGCATTGCGTAGTGAATTCACAATTCACTGTTTTGATCCACTTGGTTTCATCCACCCCTACCCCGCACATGTTGAAGTTTCCATCAATTCCACGACTAGATATTTTCTTAGAGTAAAATTTGATAAAGAAGTAGTTGGCAAGTCACATTTTGTTTTGGCATTTCCACATGTGAGGATATACAGTTAAGATTTTGGAGAACCGACTATTGCTTGTTGTGGACAAATGTGTGTAACAATTTGTCCATTGTATTTGTACTTGTGCTGACTAACATGTAACAAGTGAAACTTCAAGAACATTTACTGGATCCTTTATTTTTTCTTAAATTAACCAGACGGTCAACAGGATATTATCATAACATTATCCCTCCGTTCATTTTTACTTATTCATATTTGACTTGACAAACACCTTAACAAGTATAAATAAAATGATATTTTTATTATGTCATCCTTAATTATTACAAATTTATTTAAATATTATGAAATGACTAGTATTTACAGGGCCAATAAAGTAGGTATAAAGTGGTAATTATCTCTTCACTTTTTGAACTACACAAGTAAAAGTGGACATCTATTTTTAGTACAATAAAAAAATAAAAGTGGACGAAGTGAGTAATTAATAATTACTTTCTCCGTTGATCACCTTTACTTGTCCATTTATACTAAAAAATTCACTTTTACTTGTTATTTTTTACATATCAAGAGAAAAACATTGTTTTCATGTGTTACATTCAACATTAATTATTTATTTTTCAAATTAATTTCCAAGACGTAAAACTATACATCCGATAATATGGATATTATGGTAAAATACTTATATTAATTATTATTTTTTTAAAAATGTGTAAAATTTAAATTGAACCAGTAAAATTATATGAATGGAGTATATTTTGACTGCAATGTACTACAAGGTTCTTTATTTCAATTAATTTCTAAATATACGTTTGAAGATGATATACAATGTAGTTAAAAAAATAGCGAATAAAATTTAAACAAGACAGTATTTAAAATGAAAGAATAAAGATATTTTGAGCACTTACAAAATGAATAGAAGAAATGACCTTTTTAAATCTCTCAAGTATAAAAATGAAGATAATTCATGTGCAAAATGAAGACCTCTTTTTAAAAGATCAAAAAATTAAAAATTAATTGAAAATGCTTAAAATCAATTCTATCATGAAAAAGTGTTAACTGGCTTTTTAGAAAATATACTGGGTACATTTCGAGGAAATAAGATTTCTTATCCTTTTACAATTTAAACTAAAAAAATTGATTAAACACGAAGATTACTTAATTTCACTAGAAAAGAAAAAGAAGATTACTTATTATGTAAAAGTTAAAATCTCTTGTAAAAAAAGACATAAATTTTTTTTAAAAAGTTATAAAAGCTAGAAAATCATTTTTTCCGTAAATTTTTCTATTTGGTTGCCTTCACTATTTTAGCCAATTTCGTGAGGATTCATTTGATAGTTTGAAAATGAGCTATGCATGTATACATAAAATGTCAAAGCAAAATCTATGATTAGGAAGTCAGCCTCATATTTAAACCCAACAAATGGATCCACTTAGACTTCCATTTTCTTTTCGTCTTCTGAAGATTTGTTGTCCAACACACGTACGCTTACCGGCGGAGTAGAATATGACTTATGAGTTCAATTGAATTCAGTAATTTTGATCTACATAATATATATTATCTTTATTTTAAAATATTATTTCTTCTATTTTAATTAGATTACACATTTTTTTTAGTAAGATTAAAATGAATGACTCATTTTTATATTTAGTATACAATTTAACTTGAATGTCAATTTCACTCTTAATAAGATGATTTATAGTCATATAAATACCTACGACTTATTTTAGACCATAAATTTCAAAAGTCTTTCTATATTTCTTAAACTCCAAACTCAATTAAACTACACCATAAGTTGAGACAGAGAAATCATTGAATGAGTAGATATTATTAATTCAGAACCCGATAATTTAAAAAAATTAAAATTTTAAATTCATTAACTTCAAATTTTAATTTCGCCTTTATATAAATTTGAAACTTTCTAATACGTTGCAACGATGTTCCACTATTAGACATGTCTTTATACAATTTAACTTGAAAAAAGATTATTTTTTCCTCTTAACCTATTAGACATGTCTTTCTGTGGAATGTTGATTATAGATGTGTTTGAACGTGCGTCCTTTTATCCATACTTTTTCGGGTGTGTTTAGTATGAATGAAAATATTTTTTGAAAAATATTTTTTTATTTTTTTATGTTTGGTTGGAGAAAGCTGTTGAAAAATATTTTCTCTAGGAAAATAAGTTTCTTAAAATTTGGAAGTAGGAAAAACAAGTTTTATAAGTGAATAAAATTTGGAAGTAGGAAACACAAGTTTTATAAGTGATATTTTATGTTTATTGTATCATGCAACCTACTCAATTCCCCTAACCTCTACCCATTGACAATCCCACCCCCGAGGCCCCATACTCCACCCCTCTCATAGCTTTTTGCTAGATTACATAAAATCCTCTGGAGAGAACATTTTTTTTGCTTACTTACCAAACACTAGAAAAAGAAAATAAGAAACCAATTTTTTTTCTAATATATAGTACATTTTCTAGGAAAATATTTTCATTCATGCAACACACTCTTAAATATACATTTTCTTTCCTTTTAGATATTCATATATACTTGATACTATACAAATGATGATTACCATACATATTTTAATATTTTGTTTATACATAATATATTTCTTACAAATATTATTACACAATATTTGAGTATGATAGTTTGTTAGAGAGGGATAATTTTACAAAAAGTGTGTTGTTTTAATGAATGTCATTGTTGTTATAGATAGCATGTTATTATATAGAAGTAAATTTAACATAAAAATACGGTTATGGAGACCGCTATAGTAAAATACCACTATAACGAATAACCGTTATAGAAAGATTTGATTGTATTATTACGAATATTTATATAACTCTAAGGGTTTTTTGGTAGTGTGTATTAAAAAAAATAATGCATGCATTAACTTTGTGTATTACTAATACCTAGTTTGGTACACTTTTTCATCATATGTATTACTAATGCTTGCATTAGTTAAACATTCTATTTGGTATTAAGGAATGTATAAGTAATGCATGAAAATCCTTGAAATTAGTAATGCATGCATTAGTATGGTTAAAGTCACAATTGTCCCTCAAAATCTTTTCAATATCCTTTCCATCATATTTATGGAGGGTATTTTTGTAAAAAAAATAATTAGAAATTATGCAATTAATGTATTTTTAATATACCAAACCAAACACTTCATAAGAAAAATGCAAGTATAACTAACGCAAGTATTACTACTACAAGTATTACTAATATACTATATTTTGTATTATTCTTATACACCCTACCAAACGACCCCTAAATATATATCTACCAAACGACTACTGAATTTTTGAAAAGGAATATTCTAGAATATTCAGAAATCTTCCACAATCCTTGTCAACAGTCTAAAAGGTCGCCAAATGAAAATGACAATTACGCGTTTTCAAGATTCTGATGGCAATTGCACATTTTTTCCTTTTGGATGTTGATATGTCAAATTTCATTTTAATGAGATTTCAAGTACTTTTTTAAATGTAAAATTTTACAAAAATTCACTCGGATAAGTACGAAGCATACGATTAAGGCTTTTACATATTGATTTAAAAACCAATTTAATACTTCCTGAGTTCCTGTAATCACTTTTATTATCGGAGGAAATGATCTCTTGACCACTTACAAATTAAATAAAAGAAATGACATTTTCAAATTCTTTGAAGTGTAAAAATGAATCTTATTTAGAAAAATGAATATCTCTTGTAAAAAGTAATTAAACACAAATAATTACCAAATAAAATCTCCCGGCAAAAAATTTCAAAGAAAATTAATCAAAGCAAATTATGATCATTTTTTTTTTTTTTTTGAAAACATTAAATCTAATTATTGTAATAAAATTTTACTCCTCATTTTACTTATCTAAACAATATAACCAAGAACAAAAAAATTATGAAATGTATCCTTCATGAACATGCAGGATAGACAATCTTAGGGCCCGTTTGACCATGTGAGATGAAATCATGATATGAAATCATATGAGATGAAGTTGAAGTTTTGTTTGAACATGCAATTTGGGATTTTAAGTTGTATTTTTTTCTTATAAACAAAAAAAATTCATAAGTTGTGAAAATTATCAAAATTGTTCCCGTTTTTATACAACCATACCAAATAAGCAAAGTTCATAACAAAAGTATAATACACTATCACAAAACTATTCTAAAAAATACAATATTTATTGATCAAATGATAAATTTGGTCAATAATAAATGATCAAGTAGGAGTTGATTTGAAGTAATAATAAATTTTGTAGGCGTTTAACCATGAAAATAAAAAAAATATTGGAGTTGAGTTGGAGTCGGAGTTGTGTTTGGTCATATTTTTTTGGAGAGATTTTTTTAACTATAAAGGTGAAGTTGAAATTAGAAAAAAGTGAAAACAAGTTGAGACTTGTTTTTACTTTTCCAAATAGAAATTCAAGTTGTATTTGGAGTTTTTATGGCCAAACATCATTTTTTAATAAAATAAAAAGATTTTTCAAAAAAAAAGTGAATATTTTTCATGACCATACAGGGCTATATGTTGGCGAGGGTAATGGTTAAATGAGATATAAATGGTTTAAAGGTTGGTAAACGTACTAATATGAACTATAAATTTTATTTACATACGAAGTAAATGGTTGGTAAATATAAATGGTGGGGTTCTTTTTATAAAATATAAACTTGTGGTTTATTTTTGTATTTGAAAAATCCTAAATCATGATTTGAAATTCCCAAATCATGTTTTTTGGAGAATTTGGAATTTCATGTCATGATATGAAATCATGAGATGAAATCGCATGACCAAATGCTGATTTCATCTCATGATTTCATATCACAGACATGAAATTGCATGTTCAAACGCCTACTTAATGTTATGATGGACAACTATACTTTAGATGATGAATTTGCCCGCAATAACTATTCAACTTTTTCTTAAGATAATAAACTGTGAAATATTACTATAGACAAATAAAACCATACACCTAAAAAGCAACTTCGAGAATCTTACCACCTTATCAGGAAGGGTATAAGAATCTCCAAAACCTTTTTTTTAATAAAATTTTGGGGCTTTTATTTATTAATCAAAAAAGACAAAAAACAATACAATGACCAAACGGCCTAAATGAAAAAAGGACAAAACAAAATCTGACCTACCAGCCCAAATCGGACATGGTCCAAGCCCGTACCCTCTTATTACATATATAAAAAAGTTAGGGTTTCCTAATCATTCCATCACTCTTTCATTTCTTAAACCCTTAACCACCTGAAAAATGTTGTCGTCGTGGATCAACCAAGGTTTCCTCCTGCTTCTGCTCTGGGTCATCTATGTCTTCCTCTTGGTTATTCTGTGTAATGATAAATCATCTCTCAAGAGTGATTATTTTGTTGTCCTTCTTCTCCTTAACTTATTTTGCCACTGTTTAACTTTTCCTCCGTGTTCAGTTGTGTTCTCTGTTGGGTGGCTATGTTCATTTTGGTCTGCTGAGGGATCTCGTCTGCTGATGTTGTGTTTTATCATTGGGTAAGTAGGTGTGCTCCGTTCTTCAATTTTATATGTCCTATTACTGATCGTCCATGTTGTGCAGGTGGATCTGGAGTGGAGTGCATAAGAAGCTCTACACTTCCATCCTCTAGTGATAAATACAACGTCCAGGTTCACAACTACTGAGCAGACCCAAGACCCTCCCATTTTTCAAAGTCCTTTTTGATGGATGAAGTAGTATAGGCTAGATAGCACTTCACTCTTTTTGTTGCCCTTGTGGTTGTTGTAAATAGCTATCAAGTGAAAACACTTATGCTTTAGCCTTTCCTGCCCCATTATCCCTTAATAAGAGATCCTTTTAAATATGGGCACTTTAGCTTGTCACTGTTAATTATCCTTTTTCCTGTTGATTCCATCTTGTGAAAATGCAGATAACTACAATTACCTTTATCTATTGCTAGATTTGCTAGGTAATCCGCTAAGTGATTTCCTTCTCTCAATATATGTTGAATCTTTGATTGCTTTCCCAGGAGACATGATTTTATATCTGCTACTATGTCTGCAATGCTCCATGGACATGACCACTCTTCTTCTAGAACTTTCTTTAAAAGCATTAAATCCATTTGGATGATGATCTGATCATACTGTGATTGCTTGCTGTGTTTACTAGCTTCCAATATTGTTATTGCTTCTACTAGTGTGTTTGTAGTGCTGTCTATTATAGCTCCCTCTGCATACAGTAAGTTCCCACTTGCATCCCTTAGACAAAAAGCATAAGAACTCACACCTGGATTCTCTTGAGGCTCCATCTGTGTTATACTTGAGCCATCCTTTTGGTGGGCATTCCCATAATACTTTAGTGACTCTCACCCCTGGATTGTAATCCTCCATCTCCTTTAGCATTTTTTGTCCAGTTTCCATAGAACTTCCTGCTGGGCTTTCTTACTTTTAGTAGCATATGCATAGTTCTTACCACATTGTGGATAATTCTTTGTGTTGATATTCTCCTTCCTTCATGCTTGATAAGGTTTCTTTTCTTCCATAATTCCCATACTATAATGCTTGGAAGAGCCTTATAGTATGGTTTTAATCCCTTCTTAACATTTGCTCCCCACCACAGCATGATCACCTCTCTTAGATTGGGGCCTCCATATTCAAACCTACAAAAGAACAAAAGTAGGACCAAGTCCTGTTAGCTATAACTGATCTTAAAAACATATGAGCCAGTGTGTCCTAAGATGGATCATCACAACACCAACATCTAGATGGTCCTTCAATACCCCATTTTCTCACTCTATCATCCACTGAATTTTTAAACTTCTAAAGTTTCCACATGAAAAAAGCCATCTTGAAAGGTAGACCTTTAATCCACATCCATTTGTAAATCTTTTTGGGATTCTCCCTATGTCTGATGTACTGCCAAGCTGATTTGACTGAAAAATCCCTTTTTGTATCCAAAATCCAACATGGTTTATCCATCTTTCCATCCTTCTTTGGTGGTTTAATATTGTTTAAAATATGTTCTACCACCTCCATTGGGAGAACATTTTCTATGATCTCTACATCCCACTCTCCCTCTTTTTTCAATTCTATGACTCTTTTATAAGAATCATCCCATTCAAATTCATCTCCAGTAACAGTATACAGATCCCCTAATCCTATCCAATTGTCATGCCACAAAAAAGCTGATCCACTCTTTGGGTTCCACCAAATCTAGTGTTTTTATTAGATCTCTAGCTTGTAACACCTTCTTCCACACTTTAGATTAGCCACAACCTGTTTTCCACATTACCACATTGCAGTTAATCTTTCTGCAATACTTGTTCTTCATGTACTCACTCCATATGGACTGCTTAGCTCTAAAACTCCACCATAATTTACAGAATAGTGCCACTGATACATCCTGTAGTAGCCTAAAGCCTAAATCTCTCTCTTCTTCTGGTAAACATAAGTTACTCCACTTAGTCCAGTATCTACCTCTCCCTCCAATATAGTTGCTCCAAAAGAACTGGCCAACATCTTTTGGATTTGGTTTAACACATTGATAGGAGGATTCATCACTGATAAACAGTGAATAGAAATGCTCTGAAGAACATGCTTAATCAGAATTGCCCTTCCCCAATAAGAAAGTAATTTGCATTTCTATGCCTGCAATTAAGAGCTTATCCTTTGAATCATTTGTTGGTAGTAACTTTTCTGCTTCCTCTTATAAAAGATAGGACATCCTAGATAAGTAAAAAGAAATTCTTTCCTTAGTATGCTAGTTGCTACCTCTGTTGTTACAATATCACCTCCTGACACACTGTGATGTAGATATATAGCACTCTTCTTCTTACTAACTTTCTGTCCTGACACTTTTTCATATTTTTCCAAAGTGTCAGCAACCATTTTCATTGTTCCAACTTCTGCTTTACACAAGATTATCATGTCATCTGCAAAGGCCAAATAATTTAAAGAAGGGCTTCCTCTTGGCATCCCAAATTTTTTGAACTCTTTTTTCCTCATAAGGGAATTGAGAGCTATGGACATTACTTCAACTACTAAAATAAAAAGAGTAGGAGAAAGAGGGTCTTCTTACTTCAGACCTCTTGAAGAACTGAAAAATCATTTAGGCTATCCATTCACCAGTTATTTCCCACCAATCTATATACCATATCAATTATTCTCTCACTGAAACCTATTTTTCTCAACACTTTCATTAAAAAAAAAAGTCATTCTACCCTATCATAAGCTTTCATCATGTCTAATTTAATCACCAAATTAGGGGGTTTACCTCTCTTCCTTATTTCAGTAATAATTTCCTGCACCAGCAGGACATTCTCTGCTATGCTCCTCCCTTATACAAACCCTGCCTTCTCAGTAGATATGATCCTTGAAAGTACTGACTTTATTCTCTCATGAATTATCCTTGAGAAAAATTTATTCATAAAATTACTCAGGGATATTGGCCTCAAATCTGAAAATGTATTCACCATTACTTTCCTAAGTAAAAGCACTAGATTTGTATGAGTTACAAACCTAGGAAGTTCTGCACCATAGAAGAAAGCTTTCACTAGATTATAGACATCATCCCCTATTATCTCCCATGCATCTTGGTAAAAGGCTCCTGTCATACCATCTGGACCACTTGCACTGTTTTTATTTAAGCCCATGACGGCTCTCTGTTCCTTTCTTGGCATTTCATGCAATTCATCATTTTCTTCACTGTTGATTATAGTAGGTAATTCCTCTAACATGTCAAAATTTGCATTATCTGGATGTTTCTTGAACTGCTTTCTGTAGAAATCTACTGTTGCCTCTGCAATCTCATCTTGTTGCTCTAGCCAATCCCCTTCCTCATTTTGTATCCTGTTCACCTTCAATCTACTCCTTCTCCCATTGACTATGGCGTGGAAGAATTTTGTATTTCTTTCCCCATCTTTAAACCACTCCATTCCTCATTTCTGTTTCCAAAACTCTTCTTCTCTGTGGAGGTATTTGTTCAATCTAGCTTGAGCTTCATGCAACCTCTCCATGTTGACACCTGAGAGATCCACTTCAAATTGGATTTCCTGAACTTTTATAACTTCTTCCAGTGTTGCTATTTCTTGGAAGATATTACCAAAAGTTGTTTTGCTCCACTAATTAAGGGTCTTCTTAACTCTCTTCAACTTGAAATAAAACAGACTAAAAGGATTTCCTTCAAAATTTGCTTGCCAATATTGCTTGACTGTCTGCATAAAGGACTCTTCTTTCAGCCAAAAGTTCAAAAATCTGAAACACTTTGTCACCTCTTCATTGCTGGTCTTTAGAGAAATAAGTAAAGATGCATGATCCTATCCACTTCTCACCAAATATTTCACTTCCATCACTGGGAAACTGCTTTGCATTAAATCATTAAAAAACACTCTTTCAAGCCTCTTAAAGATACACTCCTCATCAGTTCTTCCATTCCACTAAGTGTACTTACTCCCTTTAAATCCCATATCTTCAAGATAACAGACATTTATACAATGATTGAAGTTCCTCACCTCTATCTCTGTAACTGACAATCCCCCTAGTTTTTATTCCTCATTAGTGATTATATTGAAATCTCCTCCTACCAACCAAGGGGTTTGTATGATATTAGACAATTCATTCAATGATTCCCATAGCTGTAGTTTTTCCCCCTTGAGTACATTTAGCATAAACAAGTGTAACAATAACCTCCAAATGTTGACTTTGATTAAACAATTTGAGGGTAAGGTGTTGTTCTTCATCCCTTAAGATCTCAATCTCCATTATTTCATCTACAAAGGCCCAGATCTTCCTATTAACATTAACTACTGTATGTTTAACCCTAGCTTCCTTCTGTAGACTTCTAACTCTTGTCTATCTTGGAATGGCTCTATCAATCCCACAAAGTAAAAATGATACCTCTTTTGCATATTAACCAGTCCAGTGAACGCTTTTTGGGTGTTCACTGGTCTAATATTCCATATCAATGCATTTATTAGGATTTAGTATTTTTAACAGTTGTACTCTTTGTTTGTCTTGAATCATCTTGAGTTGAAGCATTTTCTCCTGCTCATTTCTTCTTTTTCTTTGAATGGCTATCCCTGATTTTATCAATCTATTTTGGAGATAAATTTCCATCCCTGGCCACCTTATCAATATTTTTCTCCAATTCTTCTTTATCTTCACTTTCCCATGTGGACACGAAGACTTCATTATGTGACCCAGGTTGGACAGCTAGAGGTAGTGCCTCATTGTTATCCACTTCTGATACCACTAATGTTCCATCTTCTTTTTTTTTCACCTTGTTCCTTGATCTTCTCTATTTGCATATGATTTAAAGTCTCCTCATTTTGTTCCACTTGTTCCTTATTTATATTATGTTGATTCTTTGCCTTATCTTCATTCTTCTCATTTTGTGATGGTTCTTTCTCACCAATCTTTTCTTTCAGCTCTACATCTTCATGATTTTTGCATTTGCCTTCAGGAGATTTTTGTCTTGTTTTACCAAAACTCTGGGTCACTCAATCTTTTGTATTTTCCTTAGTTGGTGTGTCTTTATGCTCCCCTTCTATATTCCCCACTACTTCCTCATCATTCTTGAGTGCATCAAATGGATTCTCATCATTGTATTCAATTTCTCCTTGAATATGTCCATATTTGTCTTTTTTGTACTTGTTCCTCCTTGTCATCCATTCCTGCTTGTATTGATTGTTACCAACCACACAACCACTTGATAGACCTTTTCTTTGATTTGTTGCAGTCCCAGTGACTGGTCTCTCGTACTTTCCTTCCTTTTTACTGTTGTACCCTTCCTCTTTCTTTGATTCAAATAATTCAGGGTGAATAGTCAAACAACTTTCCTCATCATCCCCTTGTATGCAGCACTCCTTGCAATATTTCTACATGTAATCATATTGGATCTTTATCCATTTCGATTTGGTTTCCCCTGTTATATCATCTTCTTCATTAATTCTCACCCTATGTGGTAATTTTTCTACCAAATCTACTTCAATTTTAACTTTTACACAACTCGACCTCGTTTGATTCCTAGTTGCCATATCTATTGTGAATGATTTCCCCACTATCGATGCAATTGAAAAAATTGCCTCTTTTACAAAACAATTTGGTGGTAGATCTGGTAATGAGATCCACGCTACTCCAATTGTTGTTTCCACATTCGGTTCAAACCATGGATCCCATTTTAGTGTTCTTATCTGCCAAGACATTTTTTTTGCCTTCACATAGAAAGTTGTTATAGATAGCATCTACACATAGTCCTCCAAGCTGGTAAGCCTAATTAGAATATGCCTTGAATCCAAAACACCCAAAGAACATTCATTCTTGATTCCACATTGACTCGGAATAGTTTTCCTCAATTCTTTAATGTCCGGTTTCCCATACGAAAACTTCCCTACACTAGCATATTGTAGATTCTTCTAAATGATGAGAGATCTAACTTTTGATTTATTCCACGTGTTGTTAGGTTCACCATGTAACATGACTACTGGTTTTGGGGGTACAGTGGGTACTGGAGGGATAATAGGTTTAGGTTTAAGAATATTTGCATAGTGATTTTGGTCTGTAGGTGATGTTGTGTTTGGATTATCAGGTATAGGGTTGTTAAGATTATTCTGCGAAGGCAGAGGAGGGAAATCCTCAGGTATAGGGTCATTAAGATTGTTCTCAAACAAGTACCTACATTTACTTTCTATGATTGTCTAAGGTGTCCTAATCTCTCTCCTGTATTTCATATTGTATTTGTTTGGCATTAATCTCTGTCTGTATATTGTATTGGGTAAAGATCCTCGAGGGTTGCAGAATAGAGCTAGGCGACCTCTCGTGAATGAGTGCTTCATGACAAACCATGAATATGGCGCCATCGATGGAACTTTCAACTAAGGACATCTCGGAAGAGACACCATATGAAGATATCGCTCCATTCGAAGGACGAGGATGACGTGGAAGAAAAGGACAGGGGACAAAGGCGTCACGATTGTCAGGTGTATGGATGCATAATTTAGCCATTTGATTTAGACAGAGGATAATGTATGGCACCTGCAATGGTTAGGACAACTAGCATTATATCATGAGTTATAGTACTATAATGTTTTTCTAGGAAACCCTCTCCATTAGGTTACAACTCACCCACTATACCTTATAAATAGGGATTTCTCTTCACATGTAAATCTTCTGGAATCAGACCTTAAGCAATACAATACACTTTTTACTTGTTCCCCAAGCATTTTTTTTTAACTTTCTTGCTTGCTTACATCTGGCTCTCGTGGAAGGGAACCTAGCTCTCGAAGAGCACCGTTAAGGACCCCGTTTTGCTGATATGTCCATTATTCCTTTACTTTACTTTTCTTACATTTACACATTGTTTTTCATTACGTAGATAATCAATCCACTGGCAAACGGATCGCAAACATAACAGAATTAGATTCAGCACCCGTACTTTTGACCTCATATACAAATTCAACTGTATCGTTTTCAGTATAAACATATATGTATGCCATTAAATTATTTCCAATTAATAACTATTCAACTTAAGAATAGATTGCGTGATATTATGATAATCATAAATAAGAATGTATGATGAAAGAAGAAACTATCTTCTCATTTCACTTTTATCAACGGTAAATAAAATATCAAAATATTTTCAATTTGAAGCTTACGGAATACAAAAAAAAAATAGTGATAATAATCTTGTTTAAAATAGCACTAGATTCAAACCCGTGAACAACAATCGCAAGATAGAGTTTGTTATTGTTGGGTTAAATAATTTCATTTGTTGAGTGCTGTTAATCAAATCATATTTATCTGCTTGAATAATTAGAGGGACAGATTAACTAGGTTAAGTTTATAATAAAATGGTGTAAATCAATCCACAAGATACAACAACATAGGATATTTATTGAATGATTTACTCTAGTGTATATATATGAAAGAATGATTTGGTTAAATATATTATAACTACATTATGACCCAAGACATTAGCTATTACATACAACAACAAGTGTGTGTAGGGCTAGCTATGTAAGTGAGCAAATGTGGGTAAGCAGTGAATGTTGTTTATATAATTCCACCAAACTAGTGTATTTATACATGTTATCAAATGTATTATCTTGTGTCGTATAGTTCTATTAAAAAAGGTTAGTATTATATGTTGGGTTCGAAATCGAAAGGGCGTCGTACGGAAGCTAATAGTTGTAACTCATTACGGCGATAAATCAGACGACACAAAAAATATACTAAAAACATATTATTGAATATGGTTTGGTCAAATGACCTACATATTAAAAACTAATATTGAAAAACATAAAGCCTATTAGGAGACATCTCCTCCTAAACAAGACTTTTTGATGACTACATTGTAGATGCTATTGTGTTGTGATATGAGAAGAGGGGGTCTTCCATTTATAGAGTTCCAAAACCTTTCCTCTAAGCAAGAAATAAATCAAATATGGTAGAGTTCTATATTTTTCTTTTAGAAAAAGTAAAAGTAATTATGGTATTACTGACTTTCTTTCTAAGAAAAGTAAAACTCAAATTTGGTAAGAAAATCAAGAAAAAACCCCTAACAAATCTCCCCTTTTTGGCTTGATTTTCTTGAAAAAATATGAACCGCCTTCTTCATGTCACGTGCATGATTTTTGTTCTTCACATAATCTTCATCACTATTGCTTGGCATGTTTAAAAATGGAGCCCTTTTGGGTTAAAAATATATGAGCCCTTCGGATTTAAAATATTGGAGCCCTTTCAGGTTAAAAATGAGCCCTTTGCAGGGTTAAAAGTGAGTCATTCGCAGGGTTAAAACTATTTTTATTTTTAAATATGTAGCAGCATGATTGTTGAAAATATGGTTTAAAAAAAAATCTTCACTAACGCCAAGTTGGTTGCAACTTTGATTTTGACATGTCTTCAATCTGAATCTTCGAACCTTTGAACCATAGACTCTGATACCACTTTTTTTTAACATACTAAAAACATAATTATTATATGGTTTGACCAATTGGCCTACATATAAAAATATCATAAAAACTATGAGAGAAAAATCTCCCATAAACAAGACTATTAAACGACTACATTGTGGATGCTATTGTGTTATGGTATGAGAGGAAGGGTCATCTATTTATAGAGGTACAAAATCTTTCCTCCAAGAAAGAGGTTATTTAAATATGAAAGTGTTTTACATTTTTCTTTTAGAAACAGTAAAAATAATTATGGTATTACTTTTATTTTCATTCCAAAAATGTCACGACCCACTTTTTGAGTCGTGATGGCGCCTACCGTATTCCACCAATAGGCAACCCAAAACCTAGCCTGGAGCGACAAGCGATGGGCTAACGGACAGAATCTCAGAAGCACAGAGATGAAGTGGAAGTAACAATACTAATAAACATGGTAGAAATGTAAAAACAGAACCAATATATATATATATATATATATATATATATATACATACTAAGACTGAGAAGGAAGAGGATAATATGTAAAGTCAAGAACCCTTCCCAAGACCTGGTGAGGTCGGTACAAGAGCCACTACTAGACTTACCCAAAATACAAGACATAAACCAAATATATATAACAAGTACAACAGTCTCGAGAGCAAAAGACTATACAGTAAATGATGGAGTAAGATCTGCCTCGGACGTCAGTAACCTGCTCCGGAATCAGTGCTGAAGAGAGAGTCACGTCAAACTCGCCGGCTAGTGCCTGGATCTGCATCGGAGAAAAAGATGCAGAAGTGCAGTATGAATACCGGGCAATGGGTACTCAGAAGGCATCATCGGTCGACTAAGCTCAATGTAATATAAGTAGGCTAAAATGCGAGGGTGCATGCTAAGTCCAGGGTATAACTAATAAGTAAATACACTACTGCCGAGGCGTGTAGATATGCTCAAGAGATAAATAAATAAGATACGGAGTAATGAGTAAATAAATGCAAAAGTAAACACATAAGTCAAACATAACCTATCTATGCCCCTATAAACCCGATAGGCACACGAAAGAAAACAATAATCCAGCCTGGCCCCCATAAATCGGCAGGACACACAAGAATAGTAAATGCATAGTCACCAGTGTCTCAAAGCTGTACCAGTATCCAGTAATCACAATAACCAACAGGGCGCACCAGGATTGAACCGGCACCTATGGATAATAACAAGAGACCAAACGTCGAAATCAAACCGGACACAGTGGGTACTAACAATAGGTCACATATATATCATAGCTACCGAAATCGAATCGAAACTCAGAAAACAACAGTATCATAATCATGGTACCCAGTACCAGAACTCATAGTGTACCACAATCTGGGGCCGAACTCGAACCGAGACACTCAATAGTCAATAACCAAAATCATCATACCAGAATTAGTAGCTGGACTCGAACCAAAACTCAGCATAACCAACAACCAGAATAGAACCAAATATCATATTATATCAGATAAACAGGGAACGCCCTAGTCTCGGGTCAATACCAGTATATAAGTACAAGAGTTAACCCGCAACCTACTACGAGTCAATTTTGGGGTCCTTCCAGGTCAACTATCTACTATAAAAAAAATATGTATATATAGGTCTGGGTATACATTATAAGTCATAGCTAGGCATGTCTGCATTCTAAGTCAAACTAGCCGACCCCGGTCAAATGCAGTACTATTAGAGACTAACAAGGCTAAACAGGCCAACCTGGTATAATCAGGGTGACTCAAGCCCGTCACAACCATAGCAGGTCATACTAGGGCTTAACTAAGCCCAAGGTGTCAAAGTTCTGACAAGTCGACTAGAAGGGTAACGGGGCCCACTACCGGGTCCCGGATACCAAGTCTAGGTATACCTGTCTAAGTCTGGGCTAAGTTTGTCTAGGCCTGGACTAAGGTCCAACAATAACATTCCCCAATCAGCAATCAACAACAACAATACTATCCGACCCTAAATAGGTCATCTGTGGTGTACCACGAGGATAACAGGCCTGGAATGTGCCCGAACAGCCCTATCCGGCCTGGAAGGCCTAAATCACAGCAAACCACCACCACCAAGTCTATAATACCAAACCACAGCACCAGCACAATAGAATACATATATCACACATAAGCCCAATCTAAGTGTAAAAGAAAATAAACCTAGCCTACCTGGACGCCACCGAACGCCTGCTAAAGCCAGCTAAATAGGAGTCTTCCCTTTCTGAGAGGCCTCTGACTGCTGTCAAGCTATCAAAATAATAAACTACATGTCAAAACATGACTATTGATACCCATATTGCATTAGTTCAGAAAATGTCTGAACGGTCCACGTGGAACCCGCTTGCGGTATCGCGAAAGTGAAATCATCACAACGTCCCAAATAACTCAGTGATCAATAGTCACAAGAGACATCATTATAAGCGAACTCAAACTGAGATCTAAGTCAGCACCAATAGCAAAACCACCAACAATATCCAAAAATATAATGTAAAACGATGAAACTCACCGAAATAACGACAATCACACGTCCACAAACACTTCCCCACTAGAATTCAAGCTTGAATAACTTGATATAGACAATTTTACCTTCGAGGGTCGAATATAGAATCAAAATATATTCTATCTTTCGAAGAAATTTTCGAAAGGTAATTAACTATATCATTTTACCAAGTTCTAATTTAATTTAAATATTTCGCAACACGCTCGTTATAAGTAAAATTCTCAAGGGAACAGTCCGAAAATCGAACTATCGATTCCAGCAAGTCATAAATAACTTGGGACAGTTATAGGAAAGCTATAAACGCTGAGAACGTACGAAAATGAGGAAAATGACCGGGAGGGTCATTTCAACATCCACTACTAAAAGGACTTTCGTCAGCAAAAGTCAAGAGTAAGTGCATACCTGAAAACGTGAACAAGTAGGGATACAGGGCTCGCATATCATGCTCAAGCTCCCAAGTGGCCTCCTCAATTGGATGGTGACGCCATTATACCTTAACTACTGGAATGTCCTAGGAGCGTAACCGTCTGACATCTCTGGCTAAAATGGATACACGCTCCTCTATAAGTGCTAGTTTCTCGTCTATCTGAACCGAGTCCCATTAAAGCACATGCGACTCATCTGGAATATACTGTCACAGCAAAGAAACATGAAATGTCGGGTGAATAGCTGAAAAGGCTGAAGGTAAAGCCAACATATATGCTACCTCCCCGACTGTCCGCAGAATATCAAAGGGTCCAGTATACCTAGGGCTAAGCTTGCCCCTCCTTCCAAACCGCATCACACCCTTCATAGGCAATATTCATAAGAAGACCCTATCACCAACTCTGAATTTTAACGGACAATGTCTACGGTCAGCATAACTCCTCTTTCTACTCTGAGCTATCCGCAACCTGTCCTGAATCACCCGAACTCGGTCCAAAGACTCTCAGAGCAATTCTGTTCCACGAGGAATGACCTCTGAAGTCTCGACTAACCAACTGGAGACCGACACCGTCTACCATACAAAGCCTCAAACGGAGCCATCTGAATGCTGGAGTGGAAGCTATTATTATACGCTAACTCGGCTAAAGGCAGGAACTGATCCCACTGACCCTCAAAGTCTAACCCACAAGCGCGGAGCATATCCTCCAATACCTGAATAGTCCGCTCTGACTGCCCCTCGGTCTTAGGATGAAATGCAGTACTGAGGTCCACCTGAGTACCCAACTCCTTCTGGAAAGTCTGCCAGAAACTGGAGGTAAACTGAGACCCTCGGTCTGAGATAATAGATACTGGCACTCCGTGTAGGCGAACCACTTCCTGAATATATACACGACCTAATCTCTCAACATTGTAAGAAACTCAAACAGGGATAAAGTGTGTGGACTTAGTCAACCGATCTACAACAACCCAAATACAATCAAAGCCACGAGAGGTGCGAGGTAACCCACAAATGAAATCCATAGTGACTCGTTCCCACTTCCACTCGGGAATGGGTAACTGCTGAAGTAAACCACCGGGTCTCTGGTGCTCGGCCTTTACTTGCTGACAACATAGGCATCAAGCCACTAAATCTGAGATATCTCTCTGCATATCGCTCCACCAATAGTGCTGCCTTAGATCTCGGTACATCTTAGCTGTCCCGGGGTGAATAAAATATTTGGAACTGTATGCCTCGTGCAGAATCAACTGAATTAAATCCCCAACCCTTGAAACACAAATACGACCGTCAAACCTCAGAACACCATCAGAACCCAACGTAGCTCTCTCAGACTCACCCCTCAATACCTGATCTCAAATGCCACGGAGACCGCTATCCTCAAACTGACGACTCTGAATCTGCTCCAACAAAGTAGATCTCGCACCAACACAAGCGATAACCCTTCCAGGGTTAGAAATATCCAAATGCACCATCGAGTTAGCTAAGAACTAAATGTCCAAAGCTAACGGCCGCTGAGAGACTAGAATGAAGGCTAAGCTAACCATACTACATTCTGGCTTAAGGCATCCGCTACCACATTTACCTTGCCCGACTGATAGAGAATAGAGATATCATAGTCCTTCAGCAACTCAATCCACCTACGCTGCCTCGAATTAAGATCCCTCTGAGTCATAATATGTTGAAGACGGTGGTGGTTTGTAAAGATCTCATAATGAACACCGTATAGATAATGCCTCCAAATTCACAGTGCAAACACTACCGCTGCTAACTCCAAGTCATGAGGGGGTAATTACGTTCGTGCACCTTCAACTACCTCGACGCATAGGCAATAACACAACCCCGCTGCATCAGAACACATCCCAAACCAATACCAGACGTATCACAATATACGATGAAACCCTTGCCCTCAACTGAAAGAGTCAACACAGAGGTAGAAGTAAGTCGGTCCTTAAGCTTCAGAAAGCTCGCCTCACAATCCTCAGACCACCGAAATGGAACATCCTTTCTGGTTAATCTGGTCATAGGAGATGCAATAGATGAGAAACCCTCAACAAACCGTTTGTAATAACCTGCCAACCCAACAAAACTGCGAACCTTGATAGGCAATGTGGGCCTAGCCCAACCTCGAATAGCCTCAATTTTCGCTGGGTCTACCATGATATCTTGTCTGGATATAACATGCCCCAAGAAAGCTACAAACTCAAGCCAGAACTCACACTTTGTGAACTTGGCATAAAACAGATGATCTCTCAAAGTGTAGAGCACAATTCTCAAATGCTGCTCGTGCTCCTCGCTACTCCTCGAATAAATCAAGATGTCATCGATGAACACAATCACAAAGGAGTCCAAGTATGGCCTGAATACACGATTCATCAAGTCCATGAAAGTTGTTGGGGCATTAGTCAACCCAAAAGACATCACCAGGAACTCATAATGACCATACCGAGTCCTGAAGGCTATCTTTGGGATGTCCTCAGTCCTAACTCTCAACTGATGATATCCAGATCTCAAGTCTATCTTCGAGAATATCGCTGCACCCTGAAGTTGATCAAACAAACCATCGATACGAGGCATAGGATACTTATTCTTCACTGTCACCCTATTTAGCTGCCTGTAATCGATACACATTTGCATAGACCCATCATTCTTCTTTAAAAATAGAACTAGAGCACCCCACGGTGATATACTCGGCCAGATGAAACCCTTCCCCAGAAGGTCCTAGAGCTGACTATTCAACTCTCGCAACTCAGCAGGAGCCATAGAAATAGGTCGAGTGCCCGGTTCGAGGTCAATAATGAATTTTATATCACTCTCAGGAGGAAGGCCAGGTAGATTAATCGGGAATACATCAGAAAACTCACAGAAAATATGGACGGAGTTAAGTAACGGACTCTCAATACTAGCATTCCGAACATAAGCAAGGAATGAATCACTTCCCCTCGACATCAATCTATGAGCCCAAACATATAAAATAATCCTCGTCGGTGTGTGGCTAACAGAACCCTGCCACACCCCCGGGGGTACACCAGGCATGGATAAGGTAACGGTCTTGGCAAAGTAATCCAAGACTGTATGATGAAAAGACAACTAGTCCATGCCCAGAATCACATCAAAGTCTACCATGGCTAATACAATAAAATCAACCTGAGTCTCAAACTCCCGAACAGTCACCAGACAAGATCTATATACCCTATCCACTACTAAGGAATTACCTACGAGGGTAGATACACGTAAGGGCACAGATAATGACTCACAACATAAACCCAACTGTGGTGCATAATAAGTAGATACATAAGAAAATGTGGATCCAGGATCAAATAATGCAGAAGCTGGCTTATGGCATAAGAAAATTGTACCTGTGATCACCGCATCCGAAGCCTCAGCCTCCGGCCTAGACGGTACAGTATACAACTAATGTTGGCTACCACTAATCTGAGCACCGACCTGACCACCAGTCCGACCTCCCTGCGCTCCACCTCAGGAACCCTAAGGACCACCCCTAGTCGATGAACTGGAATGACCACGTCCCTGAGGCTGACTACCAGAACCACTATAGGCGGGCTGAACCCTATCAAAAATCTGTAAGGCTGATTGTACGGGCCTATTAGGCTGACCCTGTCGCTGAAAAAGACTGTTGCTGCTGCTGAGGGTACCTACCTTGAAACCCGCGACCTTTGAACTGCGAGTTGCTGTGACTGCCACTGTAAATACCCTGGAATCGGGGGTTTTTATCGCTGCCCCCTTGGGCTTCGCGGTCCATCTCCTCAATCAAATACACATGCTCAACTATCTTCGTAAAGGACTTCCCTGAAGTCACTAAACTCTGTGTAGCTCTGCGAAGTGATAACCGCAATCCCCTAACAAAACATCTAATTCTCTCATACAAGTCAGGTAAGATAATTGTAGCATGCCTGGATAAGTCATGGAATCTAGCCTCATACTCAGCTACTGTCATAGACCCCTGCCTCAACCTGGAAAACTTATCTCGAAGACACTCACGCATGCTGTGGGGCATATACCTCCCCAAGAACACCTCGGAGAACTGTTCCCAAGTAACGGGTGGAGATCCAGCTTGCCTGGAATCAAGATAACCTCTCCACCATCTCTTTGCGACTATATCAAACTGATAAGCAACAAAATCTACCCCGCGCGACTCCACTAATCCCAAATTCCTCAGCCTCTCCTCACAGTTGGATAAGAACTCATAAGCGTCCTCTCTTGGAGTACCAGCAAATCTGGGTGAAGCTAATCTCAGAAAATGACTCAACATCTTCTGCTCCTCGACAGACATAACTGGCTGGACTGCTACCGGTACAGGCGAAACCTCAACTCTGGATGCTGCAGCTACAGGCTGCATACCAATACCAACTCCATGTACTGCTGGCTAGAGTCCCTTGGCTGACGGTCCTCCAACTAATCCCAGCAACTACACCAAAGTATCTCAGAGCACTAAAGCATCAATAAATTCGAGTGGAGCCTAGGCTGCTCCCTGACCCACTGGCTGCTGTGGTTGCGGAGCGTCTGGAGCTATAATGGGATCCGGTGACTAGTCCCTAGCATGATCTCAGCATGGGGCTTCTGCTCTGCCCTGCCCCTGACCTCTAGGTCGACCTCCACCTCTAACAGGAGCGCTCGCTGCAGGCTCGGGGTCCCGACCCTCGGCTCTTACTCCATGCGTCCTAGACTCAACGCATGGACATGAGTTAAGAAAATGAGAGACTCCTCTAAGGATGCTCCGTAGCCTCCCGAGGATAGGATACAGGCGTCCCCGCATCGATCCGCAAGACTCTACCAGACATTGGCCCATGTACCGACACTACCCATACAACCCTGGCTCTGATACCAAGCTGTTACGACCCATTTTTTGAGTCATGATGGCGCCCACCGTATCTCATCAATAGGCTAGCCCGAAGCTACAAGCAACGGGCTAACGAACGAAATATCAGAAGCACAGAGATGAAGTAGAAGTAACAATACTAATAAACATGCTAGAAATGTAAAAATAGAACCAAAATATATATATATATATACTACGACTAAGAAGGAAGAAGATAGTATATAAAGTCAAGAACCCCTCCCAAGACCTGGTGAGGTCGGTACAAGAGCCACTACTAGACATACCCAAAATACAAGACAGAAACCAAATATATATAACAAGTACAACAGTCTCGAGAGCAAAAGACTATACAGTAGAAGATAGAGTAAGATCTGCCTCGGACGTCAGTAACCTGCTTCGGAATTAGTATTGAGAGAGTCACGTCAAACTCGCCGGCTAGTGCTTGGATCTACATCGGAGAAAAAGATGCAGAAGTGCAGTATGAGTACCGGACAATGGGTACTCAGTAGGCATCATCGATCGACTGAGCTCAATGTAATATAAGTAGGCTAAAATGCGAGGGTGCATGCTAAGTCCGGGGTATAAATAATAAGTAAATACACTACTGCCGAGGCATGTAGATATGCTCAAGAGATAAATAAATTCTATGCTAAGTAATGAGTAAATAAATACATAAGTAAACACACAAGTCAAACATAACCTATTTGGGCACCCATAAACCCGATAGGCATACGAAAGAAAATAATAACCCAGCCTGACTCCCATAAACCGGCGGGACACACAAGAATAGTAAATGCATAGTCACCAGTGTCTCGAAGTTGTACCAGTATCCAATAATCACAATAACCAATAGGGCGCACCGGTCTTGAACCGACACTTATGGATAATAACAATAGACCAGACGCCGGAATCGAACCAGACATAGTGGGTAATAACAATAGGCCACATATATCATAACTACCGGACTCGAATCGAAAATCAGAGAACAACAGTATTATAATCATGGTACCCAGTACCAGAACTCATAGTGTACCACAATCCGGGGCTAGACTCGAATCGGGACACCCAATAGTCAATAACCAAAATCATCATACCAGAATCAGTAGCCGGACTCGAACCAAAAATCAGCATAATCAAAAACCAGAATAGAACTAAATATCATATTATATCAGACAAACGGGGAACGCCCTGGTCCCGATTCAATACCAGTATATAAGTACAAGAGTTAACCCACAACCTACTACGAGTCAATTTCGGGGTCCTTACAGGTCAACTATCTACTATAAAAAAAATATGTATATATAGGTCTGGGTATATATTATAAGTCATGGCAAGGCGGGTCCGCATTCTAAGTCAAACTAGCCGACCCCGGTCAAATACAGTGCTATTAGAGACTAACAAGGCTAAACAGGCCAACCGGGTATAATTGGGGTGACCTAATCCCATCACAACCCTATCAGGTCATATTAGGGTTTAACTAAGTCCAAAGGTGTCAAAGTTCTGACAAGTCGACTAGAAGGGTAACAGGGCCCACTATCGGGTCCCGGATACCAAGTCTAGGTATACTTGTCTAAGTTTGGGCTAAGTTTGTTTAAGCCTGGACTAAGGTCCAATAATAACATTCCCCAATCAGCAATCAACAACAATAATACTATCCGACCCCAAATAGGTCATCTGTGGTGTACCACGAGGATAACGGGTCTGGAATGTGTCCAAACAGCCCTATCCGGCCTGGAAGGCCTAAATCACAGCAAACCACCACCACCAAGTCTATAATACCAACCCACAACACCAGCACAATAGCATACATATATCACACATAAGCCCAATCTAAGTGTAAAGAAAGGTAAACTTAGTCTATCTAGACGCCGCCGAACGCCTGCTAAAGCCAGCTAAATAGGAGTCTTCCCCTTCCGAGAGGCCTCTGACTGCTGTCAAGCTATCAAAATAATAAACTACATGTCAAAACATGACTATTGATACCCATATTGCATTAGTTCAGAAAATGTCTGAACGGTCCACGTGGAACCCGCTTGCGGTATCGCGAAAGTGAAATCGTCACAGCGTCCCAAATAACTCAGTGATCAATAGTCACAAGAGACATCATTATAACCAAACTCAAACTGAGCTCTAAGTCAGCACCAATAGCAAAACCACCAACAATATCCAAAAATATAATGTAAAACGATGAAACTCACCGAAATAATGACAATCACACGGCCACAAACACTTCCCTACTAGAACCCGAGCTTGAATAACTTGATGTAGATAATTTTACCTTCGAGGGTCGAATATAGAATCAAAATATATTCTATATTTCTCCACACGATACCAGAATTTAGAAATTAAGTAGAGAGATAGTGGAACTTAACTAGAAATGGGTATATTTTTGTACTTACTGAAAATAGATCCACATATATACATATACACATATATAGAGGCGGTGGAACCGTAGTGATAGGAAAATAATTTTAACACTTAGCATCTATAGATATTTATTAATAATTTCTCCAAAACCTACTTAATATAATAATGAAAATAGTAGTAATAGTGCCACGTTTAATCACCTATGTTGCTGCCAATGTCTACCATTCCCACGTAGGTGACTTGGTGTCAATATCCCAATCCTTTCTTATCCTCTTTATTTATGTACTCGGATATTGCAAAGGTTCATATTAAAATAAATACAACTTTTTGAGTATACTATAATTAATAGAAAATTATTTCGAATAAAACCTCTAGAAAATAAAAATATTATTTTAACATATCTAAATTCGCTATCTCCGTTTAAATATAAAACTATTATAAAATAGTATAGATGTATTATAACTAAAGAATTTTATAAGTTTCAAAGACATTTTCGAAAGGTAATTAACTATATCATTTTACTAAATTCTAATTTAATTTAAATGTTTCGCAACATGCTCGGTATAAGTAAAATTCTCAAGCGAACTGCCCGAAAACCGAACTATCGATCCCAGCAAGTCATAAATAACTTGGGACAGTTATAAGAAAGCTCTAAACGCTGAGAACGAACGAAAATGAGGAAAATGACGGAAGGGTCATTTCAAAAAAAAGTAAAATTTATATTTGGTAAGAAAATCAGGGCAAACATTCTAACAAATCTCCCCTTTTTGGCTTGATTTTCTTGACAAAACTTGATTCACCTTCTTCATATGCATGATCTTCGCTTCACATAATCTTCATCACTGCATGCTTTAAAAATGATATGGGTTGAAAATTAGAGCCTTGTGCGTTAAAAATAATAGCACGGGTTAATATTATTGGAGCCCTATGTTATATGTGAACAGGGTTGAAAAGAGCCTTGTGTTTTGAAAGTGAGCACAGGTTAAAAGTGGAGCTCATGCGTTAAAAGTCTATGCACGAGTTGAAAGGAGCCCAAGTGTTAAAAGTAAGCAGGGGTTGAAAGTTGGAGCCCATAAACATGGGTTGAAAATTGATTTTGTTTTAAAGATGGGGCAACAAGATTGTTGAAAAATTTGTTTGAAACTTCTTCTCCACATGTAGTATCTTGATCTTTTTTTTTTTAACAAAAAAAACTCTTCATTATCATCAACTTGGTTGCAGCTTGACTTGAACTTGCCTTCAATCTAGATGAATCTGGATCATTGAACCATAGGACCCATAGGAACGTTGACGCTGATACCACTTGTTGGGTTTGAAATCGAGAGGGCGTCATGCGGAAGCTAATAGTTGTAACTCATTACGGCGATAAATCAGATGACACCAAAGATATACTAAAAACATCTTATTGAATATGGTTTGGTCAAACGACCTACATATTAAAAACTAATATTAAAAAACATAAAGCCTATTAGGAGACATCTCCTCCTAAACAAGACTCTTTGATAACTACATTGTAGATGATATTGTGTTGTGATATGAGAAGAGGAATCTTCTATTTATAGAGTTCCAAAATCTTTCCTCTAAGCAAGAAATAAACCAAATATGGTAGAATTCTATATTTTCTTTTTAGAAAAAGTAAAAGTAATTATGGTATTACTTTGTCTTTCTTTCCAAGAAAAGTAAAACTCAAATTTGATAAGAAAATCAGGGCAAAAACCTTAACATTATATAGTCTTAATTCTTGATTTTTTTCCTAATTCCTATAGTTGCGACTTAGTTGATTATTACTGCATTCGACGGATCAATCATGTTAAATTTTTGGTTAGTATTTTACAAAAATAATGTAGTTATACAAGTATTCAAATATGCTATCTTGGGCTATAAATCTATGTATAAAATAAATCTATGTATAACTGATTTTGTTATAGTATATAGGTAGTAAATCAAAACTTATTTCTTCCAATTTTTAAGGAAGAACAAAATGATTAGTTTCACATTTGCAAGACGAATTTATCCAATTTTAAAATTAAATACATTTAAAACCTCAGTTACAAAATTTAATTTAATCCGTTACATTATCTTTTAAATTTTTTTAAAAAATATTAGTTACACATTTGAATTTTGATGCATGTTCAAATCGAAAGGAAAAAATAATGACACAAGCCAGACTCGAACCCCTGAATCGGCGGCAACAAGGTTGAGTCGGTTATCGTTGGGCTGAAATAGCTTCATCTAGTCTAATAATATTAATCAAATCGTATTTATCCGCTTGAATAATAAGAGGTGCAAACTAACAATGTTCAAGTTTTTAATAATGAAATTGTTTAAATCAACTTATAATATACAGGACATTGAATGATTTACACAAATCTCTAGGAGAAAATGAGTTAGTTGGTTAAATAAATTATAACTACATTATCACACGTAGCTACGTAAGTGAGTAAATGCGGGTAAATCGTAAATTTGTCGTTATAATTCATCAAAAATAATGTAATTATATATGTCATCAAATGTATTATTTTGTAGAGTAGTTTACACCTCACTTTTTCATGAAAGGCATAATTATAACAAAAAAATTAAAAATGTCCATAGCATTTTCATAACCCATATAAATTATCTTAAATGTCCCTATTCCGCCCAAATAGCATTTTCCAAAATAATTACCAAGTTGACTAACTGATGAGAAAAAATTAATATTAAAATTTGAGTTTCTTGCACATACTAGCAGTTTTCGAAATATAACCAAAAATCAAAATACAAAAGTATGTCAAGACTTAAGGAACATAAAATAGGAAAACGAATACACTTTAGCCGAAAAAACTTAATTGGATATCGTCATTTCTCTTTCTCGCTATTCTTGATCCAGCTTATTGCAAAATCGAACGAAAAGAATAATATTCAAAAATATGATGACTAAAGTTACTACTGGTAGAATAAATATAAATGAATTCGTACCCTCATTAAGGAGCCTTTATTCAAGAAAAGCAGATTTAGCATGGTTAAGGAAATCGATTTTGTTTCCTTTATGAATTTCAGTGTAATTCTTTTTTGCCTTATTAGATGTAGAGTTAACAAGAACATCAAGATCAATATTTCTTTTGTAGATAAAGCACACTACATTTCTGTCATAAGTACATCTGTCATCTATTTTCTTGATAATCAAAAATGGATAAATTAAAGGGCATTACCCAGTATGAGGGACAGTAGTTGATAGTGTGTTTGATTTAAGTTTAACTCTAGGAGGAGACTCGGAGCACTTTCTCATATTGATGGGGTTATACCAGGGATTGACTCTTAACCCTAGAGCGGATCTAGCATTTGAGACGGGGATTCCGGGAACCCCCAAGAATTTTCGTAAACCTTGTAATTATATTTAAAAAATCCATTAAACATATAAGAATGCTAAGTTAGGAACCCATTAACAAAGTTGTTGGTTGGCTCAACGGTTTGAGAGGGACCTTTAGAAGCGCTGCTCACACAAAACCCTGGTTCGAGTACCCCTGAATGACCCTTTTAAACTTCTTTGGTAATATTAATTTATTTTATTGGAAACCCACAAACTTAAAATTCTGGATCCGCCTCTACTTAGCCACTTTTTATTTGTCATGGTGATGGATGTATTGATGTGGCAAATTCAAGGTGAGGTGCCATGGTGTATGCTTTTTGCGGATGATGTAGTTCTAATTGACAAGACTGTTGGTATTTCTCTTGATTTACTTTTGTTGGTGTCGCTATTGTTTCTCCGTGTTTAGCACTTGTTGTGTAGCCATTTGAGAGAATATTTGTAACCCTCTTATTGATATAGTGAAGTTGTTTGGATCTCTGTGATCCCGTGGTTGTTACCTTCGATTTGAAGGATTTTTCCACGTTAAACTTGGTGTTCTTTACTTTCTTTGTTTTCTTATTTACCTCTTTCCGTCATAACAAGTGGTATTAGAGCCAGGTTAAATGGGTGTTCATCTTGACGGGTTCAGTTCTAGTCGCAACCTATTTGACGATAATGAAGATTTTGGTTTGAGAAATTTTATTAGAGTGCTACTCTATGTAGAGACAAAGATTTAATGGAGGAGATTTTGGAGATGGAGATTGAACTTGTTGCAGACTACGCGAAGAAGATGGAGCAAATTTATTTTGTCAGAAATTCAGGCCAAGGGGGAGAATTGTTGGTATTTACCTTGATTTTCTTACCATAATTGGGTTTTCCTTTTAGGAAAAGGAAAACATGAATTCTCCATATTTGGCTAATCCTTGCTCTTGTAGGAAAAGGTTATAGACTCTATAAATAGAGGTTCTTTTCTTCTAGTTTGGTAGCATCCACAATGTAGTCATAAGGGCTTTGAGAGTATTGTTTAGGGGGAGACTTTGTGAGACACAAGTGTTGCGGTGTCACTTGTGTGAACCTCTTTTTATTCTGAGTAAATTGTGTGAGGTTGTCTCTCTTGACATTTTGTACTCTCATTTATATAGTGGATTGCTCATCTCTTTTTGTGGACGTAGGTCGATTGACTGAACCATGTTAAATTATTGTGTCTCTTTTAGTGTATTTCTCACATGTCTTTTTATTTGGCGTCTTTCGAGGTTTGCTTTGCTAGCTTCCGCAGGACACCTGATTGTGTCGATCCTAACGAAGACATGTGATGGAGTTAATGCTAACTTGAAGGTTTGAAGGCAGACCCTAGAGTCTAAAGGGTTTAGATTGAGCAGTACCAAGACAGAATATTTGGAGTGCAAGTTCAGTGAGCTGACGCATGAGGCTGTCGTGGTAGTGAAGTTTGATGCTTAGGCCATCCAAAAGAGAGATAGTTTCAAGTATTTTGGGTCTATGGTCCAGGAAAATGAAGAGAATGACGAGGATGTCAATCACCATTTTGGTGTAGGGTGGATGAAGTGGAGGCTCGCATCCGGTGTCTTGTGTGATAAGAAGGTGCCTCCTAAACTTAAAGGCTAGTTCTACAGAGTGACAATTAGACCAACTATGTTGTATGAGACAGAGTGCTATCCAATCAAGAACCCTTACATTCAAAAGATGAAGGTGACGGAGATAAGGATGATACGTTGGATTTGTAAGTTTACTAGGAGAGATAGGATTACAAATAAGGTTATTCGAGATAAAGTGGGAGTGACTTCAGTGGAAGTTGAAATGCAGAAAGTGAGGTTGTGATGGTTCGGGCATGTGATGAGGAGGGGCATGGATGCCCCAGTGCGGAGGTGTAAGAGGTTGACTATGGATAGATTCATGAGAGGTAGAGGTAGACCGAATAAATATTAAAGGGAGGTGATTAGACGTGAAATGGAGCAGCTATAGTTTACCGATGACATGAAGGATAGAAAGGTGTGAAGAATGCAAATTAGGGTAGAAGGATAGTAGGAAGAAGTGTGTCCTTGCTAATAGATGTTGGATTTTTAAGAGGTGTGAATGGGAAATGAATGGAAATGAATAAGTGTTTTCTTTGAAAAGACACCAAGATAAAGGATGCAATTTGAATAGGCACCTTTTCACTTTGAATGGTTGTGACCTTTCCGTTGGGTTCTGACTTTTCCAATAGGTTGTGACTTTTCCTATAAGTTGTGACTTTTCCGATAAGGCACACTAAGCACCTCTTCATACTACCTTTTTATTGGCTATAAATTCAGAGGATTAACCTCAGTTTTCTGCATAAAGTTTCTGAACATCTTCTACATATTTTCTAACAAACAAATATAGAGTCATGTGTGGTTTGTTGTCGTTCTTTGCGTTCGATGAAGTTGTTGGCGTTTGAGATACCGCTACTCCATCGATAGGTATATCCGTTTTATGCTGCGAGGAAGTAATCCAAAACCTCAGGTACAGTGAGGGGATTAAATTCCTTAAGTACACACAAGAAAATTGTGGACTCAGATATTTTTAGTTAAATCTTTGCTTTTCTGTTTTCCAGTTTTATTTTTCCTGGTTTACTATTTTGAACACAAGATACTAACAATAGGTACGAGTGATGTGTTTTGTTATCTGTGCTAGCTAGTAGTCATAGTGCTATATATGCTTGTAGTGTCTTGTTTTAGAGTTTTTGGTGATGTTTGTTGTTCCGATTAGATCGATTGGTGGTGTTACTTTGTGGTAGCTAGTCTTGCTTATGTTATTATTTGTTGTGTTGATGCCTCTTATTTTTTATGCCTATACTATGTTTTTTCTGGACTGTTTTTTATCTTGAGTCGGGAATCTATCGAAAACAACCTCTCTATCTCACCTCTACTTGTATGGACTGCATATACTTACTCTCCTCAAACCTCACTTTATGAAAATATACTGAGTATATTATTGTCATTGTTGTTGTATAAAGTTTTGAACTTTTTTTTTTCTTCTAGAAAATATGACAAGTTGACCTCAAACAAACCGTGGAAGTGACTTTGATTTATTTTTTTTTTGCTTCATATTATGCTTATTGTTGGCGCTAACGAATTCTTCTTTTGTTTTTTAAATCATTTGTGGATAATGCTCTGCATCTTTATAAGTTTAAAAAAGCTTCACTTATTTTCCTTGTGCAAGGGGTAAAATAAGATATAGGAATAGGAGAAAATATATTTTATAACAAGATGTATTTGACAAAGATGGTCATCCTTTTGCACTTCCATTATGTATCACCATCATTCTGGGCCAAAAAAAGTGGTGAAGAGCAAAAATAAAATGACGACTTCATTTTATGGATCATGTAATATTCTTTTTTTTTTTCACTTGATGCAGAAGTCTGTAGAATGTCGTAGCTGCAACCTCTGTTGGTTATCCCACTATTGAAGATTGCATTCCAGCTAAATCAGTATTTATACGTGCGTAATTTTATATTTGATACTTTCAAGCATTAATAACTACTTCAAAGAATTAGTAGTGCTTCCTTTATCACTAATTAATGACTTCTAATGTCATAATCGGCGTTTTATCTTTGAGAATGCCAATAAAGTGCACAGAAATAGAATCAGTGATAATTATTTGAATTTTATTCTATGTCAATTTTCAGTGGGATGACATAATAAAAATATTTCTTTTTATTTCTTTGCAATATCCTCCCTGATGGCTCTGCATCAATTTCCTGAATTCTTCCATAGATGAACAATTAGATAAATGAAATTAATATTTAATCTTTCCCTTACTCCTCCAATGCTATTGCATTTTCTAATCAAGTTATTTCTGACTATGAAAATCCTCTTTTACAGTTCGACATTTGATTGTAATAACATCTGATTTAGTACTAAAGATTGATCAAGTTGCTAACTAATAATTCTGTTTTTTTTTTTGCTTTGCTTTTTAGTGAACTTTTGTTGTGAATATCTATGTCATGAAGCATCTTCATAGGTTATTAAATGAAGGACCTATTAACTAGCTCAACTCATGATTCATATTGATGGATGTTCTGCTTCTGGCAAAGATGCTAGTGTGGTTGTTTAATTATCGCAGAGTAGCTTTACAAAGCTTGTGAAGTTGTAATTTGATACGTCCAAATTACATCTTCAAAAAGATATAAAGTGGTAATTAATCAAATATAGAATCCAACAATGTTGGAATCAAATTTCAGAGAGAATATGTTGAGAAATACGTCAAAAGTAGTTATTTAAACTAGTAGTCGATATTTTCAAGGGGCTAGACACATAGAAATCAAAAGTGATTTAGAAGTTGGACAGTTGATTGACTTAAATTTATGTATCAATGTTGAGACCAGACTAGAACTGTATTTCTCAAGATATTGTAATTTCAACAAGTCTACCTTGCATTGTAATCTATTTTGATACCTGACATGTAAAACTAACGGGTCTAGAGTTTATCTAAAGTCTCTCGATCCAATTAGAAGAATATCACCCTAAATCCTTCTGGCATTTGGTTGTTTGTTGATTTACCTCATCATCGATTTCAAGTTGACTATATTTGTAACAAGTAAAGTTATTAGATGAGAGTTGATAGCCTCAAAATTCCGTTGCTAACTCTTTTCTCTAATCTTAACCTCTTTTGTCAAGCAAGTTTAGAATAAAGGCAAGTACTTATGTTTGAAACCAAAAAAAAAATTATTTAATTCAAAAGAGTTAGTAATACAAGTGAAGAAACCGCTCTAGATTACTAATTCGGTAGACTCAGTGTTGTTACTCGATCTTGGTTCCCACAACCTTAGCTGTGGGGTTTAGCTACTCATAGTTTGTGCAACAAAAATCATAAATATGAAAAAAAAATACGCTTATAAGATTCAAGAGATGAGCAAAGAGCTGTTCATTACTTTGAATCATTAACCACAAAAGATTTGTATTCAAACTCATGTTCCTTTTCTCCACAAAATATTAGGGTTTTTGGAGGCTACCTTACCTTAAATCCTAACTCACGCCTATATAAAGGGTGACATATTTCCTTGAAGAGGCATATCGAATATCATATAAACTCTTGGGATATTCATAAAGAGATCAAGGCAACAAATATATTGCCTTTGTCAATTGTCAAAGCCGCTGCCCAATATTCCTCGCGATTAAATATATCACAAGGAGGTCAAAATCTTCTTATGTTCGATAAAAATATGCTACTAATGGCATTTCAATTATATCATACTAACACCTTACACATTTGAAAATAGAGAAATTACATAAAATTTCCCCTAAACTTGTCCGTGAAATTTACTTTAACACTTTAACTTTACGGACAATTATTTACCACCCTAAATCTTTTTGAAGTGAATAAATACCACCTTAAAAATATAACACCAGTCTCACAACGGACAGTGTATTACACCCCCGCCATATTATCACCACATCAGTGCCACATCATTGTCCCGTCAAAAATTATTTTTTTTCTAAAAAAAAAGTGATCCTACTAATTTGTATATTATATCATAAAATAAAAAGAAGAAAAAAACACCCCCTGCCCCATCCCTTTCTTCTTCGAGCCCCACCATCCACCTTTAAAAATATTCCCGCCCAACCAACCCCTTTCTTCTTCGAGCCCCGCCACTCCCCTTTCTTCTTCTACAAAACCTCTATTTATTTTTTCTCTTTCTACAATCCAAAAATCTAAAAAGATTCAACTAACACAACTTACAATCCAAAAATCTGAAGAAAAAAAAAGTCAATAAATAGATTCTTTGATTGGTTGCAACTACAAGAATTCGTTGATTGGTTGCAACTACAAGAAAACAAACAAGAAACATCGTCGGATTTGAAGAAACACAATTACAATAATTCCTGCAAGAAATTATTTGAGCATCTTCAAAGCAAAAAGGATATTAAAAAATCAAGCTTTTGGAGATTGTAAAAATTGAGAAAATTATTCTTCTTGTGAAAAATTGAATTCAGATTAGAAGAAAAGAAATGGTTATTTCTCTTCAATAATGAGGTTCGTGAAAAATGGTGTCAAAAATCGCTTCTTTTTCATACATATTTTTTTTCATTTTTGGAGAAATTGATGAAATGTACATGTGGGGGCTGAGGGTAAGAAGAGGGAGAAAGGGGATGGGGAGTTTGAAGAAAGAAAAATGGAGTAGGTTTGCAGAAGAATTAAGACGGAGGGGGCTTGAAGAAGAAAGAGGACTGGGGTATTTTTTTATTTTTTTTTAAAAACACGCCATTATTTTTATTTTCTTTTTTTTTATGCCACGTCAACTTTAGGGGGGGGGGGTATTTATTCACTTCAAAAAGATTTAAGGGGGTAAATAATTGCTCGTAAAGTTTAATAGTTTATTTGGTCAAACTTCTAAAATCAACTTATTCTGAAAAGTGCTTATGAAAAGCAATTTGTGTTTGACCAATAAATTTAAAAAGCACTTTTGAGCAACAATTATTATTTGACCAGACTTTTTTTGGCCTGTTTGGCGAAACTTATTTTTTCCCAAAAGTGCTTATTTTTCTTTCTTTCTAAAAGTGCTTATTTTAAAAAATTGAGGTGTTTGGCCAAACTTATGGAAGAAAATAAGTGCTTCTGGGGAGTGTAAAAAAAACAGTTTTTCATAAGCTAAAAAAAATAATTTTCTCTAAAAACATTTTTTTTAAAAACACTGTTGAAAAAAATATACTTAAAAATAGTTTCAAAAGTTTGGTCAAACACTAACTGTTGCTCAAAAGTACTTTTTAAATTTATTAGCTAAAGACAAATTGCTTTTTACCAAAAATATTTTTTTGAAAAACACTTTTCAATAAAACGCTTCTTAAAATAAGCTGATTTTAGAAGATTGGTCAAACAAGCTTTTAAGTGTATTTTTCAAAAGTGCTTTTCAAATAAGTGCTTTTAGAATAAGCTAATTTTTTTTAACCTATGAAAAACAGCTTCCGCTACTCCCTAGAAGCACTTATTTTCTCCCAAAAACTTGGCCTAACAGCATGCATTTTAAAAATAAGCACTTTTAAGAAAAAAATTAGCACTTTTGAAAAAAATAAAATTGGCCAAACAGGCTAAAAGTGTTAAAGTAAGTTATGCGGACAAGTTCAGTGGAATTTTAGGTCTTTTCTCTTGAAAATATTCACAAGAAAAAAGGTACAAACAATTCTATTCGTTAATCAATTATGTAAAACAACATTTACACCAAGATAAAGTCGTCAATGTTTCAATGTCTAATAGTCCGTTTGGCCTAATTTTTTTATTTTTTTTTCAAAAATGCTTATTTTAAAAAATTGAGGTGTTTGACCAAGCTTTTAGGAGAAAATAAGTGCTTCTGGGGAGTAGCAGAAATAGTTTTTCATAAGCTAAAAAAAAATAACTTCTCTCTTGAAGCACTTTTTAAAAAAACACTTTTGAAAAAAATACATTTAAAAACACTTTTAAAGACTTGGCTAAACACTAATTGATGCTCAAAAGTGTTTTTTTTAAAAATTTATTGGTCAAAAACAAACTGCTTCTCACGAAAAGTACTTTAGAAAAAACACTTCTCAAAAATAAGATGATTTTATAAGCTTGACCAAACAGACTATAAACAATTAATTTTTTACTAATGTTAGTTTATATATTTATTTAATATTATAATAATATATATGAATAGTATATGTAACTATACACATCAGAACAATATTCAATCCGTAATTCTTTTACTTTTTTTCGGAATTTTATTTCACTTTAGTGAAAAAAGTGAAATTTGGTGGTGTTTGACCATGAATTTTTTTTCACTTAGTGAAAAAAAATTCCGAAAAAGTGAAAATAAGTTTTACTTATTTTTACTTTTTTCACTTCTACTTCTCTCACAAAAAGTCAAATTTATTTTCATGATCAAATATAACTCCAACTTCAACTTTCACTCCAACTTCAACTCCAAAAAATTTAATTTTCATGACCAAACGCCTACTAAATACCATAATATTAAAATTACAGTATCAAAATTTTTAACATCGATAGGAAATGTGGTATCTATCTATCAAACCCATCCCTAAACATAATAACTAATCATTTTTGTTAACTTACAACACCTAAAGGACAAAAACTGCGAAGTATAAATTTTAAGAAACTATTTTGAACCTATACATAAACATATGATACTTGACCATTAAAAAAATTTCACTTATTCCAATTTTTTTTTTAATTTATTTGAAAATCAACGTTTGACCATAAAATTTTTAAATATAAGCTGAAGTTATATTTGAAATTTGAAAAATAATCCAAACCTAAATAATCAAAACCTTATTTTCACCTTTTAAAGTTCTTTTTTTTTTTCATAAATAACTTTATTTAAATTATATTTCAGATTTTTTGTAAAATACATTTAAATTTTAAATATTTATTATAAAAAATATGACGAGACACAATTTAAGCTTTTAACTCAAATTTTTTTTGGTTTTTATCACCAAACGCCTACTAATATTTGCCATTTTCTACATAAAACCCTACACCCAAACCAAATTGAGTGCAGCAGAGCGAACGTGGTCTTTCATAAGAAATCTGGGAAGGAAGAGAAAATTACCTAAAATCCCTAAATATAAAACCCTAAAACCCAACTAAAATCTTTCATCTGCCATTGCCTTTTTCAATGGAGCATCATCATCAGCAGAAGAACAAACGGACTCAGCAGCAAGAGGACATGACGACGACACAGAAGAAAAAAAGAAAAGAAGTAGCTGTTTTTGGCAATTACAGAAACTACTATGGCTATAGAGTATACCTTTCTCTTCTTGCTCTTTCTCTGTTTTTGCATTAAGTGTTGGATTTGTGGGTGCTAATTGATCTGTTTTGCATCTAATTTAAGGGAATTAATTATCTTGCTTAAGGCTAAATGGGTAGACGGAGTTATTTGATGTGTGTTGGGTGCAGTGGCGGAGCCAGGATTGTCACTAAGGGTCTTTAAAATATGAACAAGTAAACACAGCAAGGAGCTGAAAGGGGTTCAATATTAATTTTATATATATAAAAATAATTTAAATTATCTATAAACAGTGTAATTTTCCGCGGAAGGGGTTCGGACAACCTCCGGCCCTAGTTGACTCTGTCCCTAGCATGATAAGCGGACATGCCCTTAGGGTAGCCGGTAGGGAGTCATGGGAACCTGGTAACCTTGGAAGAATGGTTGTATATGTATTTCTTTGTTGGCATCCCTAGCAACAAAGTTAAGCTGGTTCTGTTGGTTGATTTGGGATGGGTGGATGGACATTTAGTGGTCTCATCTGGGTTTGATTTCCTCTTTGGCATGTTCCCAAATTTTAATTTTTTGACAGTTTAGTATTTACTAGTTTTCGGAGAGTTTCACCCCAAACTTTGAAGTAAGT
This sequence comes from Capsicum rhomboideum, assembly GCA_031232105.1. Lineage (NCBI taxonomy): Eukaryota > Viridiplantae > Streptophyta > Magnoliopsida > Solanales > Solanaceae > Capsicum > Capsicum rhomboideum. Next base: position 146,828,687 of record CP124714.1, on the reverse strand, counting down.
AATTGGAATGTCTATGTTATTTGAAGAAAAAAATAACATGTATATATTAAAGATAGTGGTGCACGGGCTCTTACAATTCCTGGTTTCGCCTCTGCAGGGTTGGAGTAGTTAAGGTGGGAACTATTAGGCAATGGCTGATATGAGTATGGCTCACGACTATAAGGCAGGGAGAATGCAATCGTGAGTTTGTGTACCGAAAGATAGAGTAAAGTTACAGGACTCGAGGTAATAATACTTGGGGCTGATGAAGAGTTTGAAACAACAATAAGGAGCTTAATTCTAAAGCTAAGATGATTCTTATTCAAAGAAAAGTTAATTTTCTCCTCTTTTACCAGCTGATCTTCTATTTACCAGACGGATTGAAGTTTTTCCGAAGTATCTAGCATCAATGTAGAATGAGAAGGTTAAGTCAATTAGGGGAAAAACTACTTTCCGAAAAGAATGAAACAGAACATTTCGATGGTGGATGTATGTTCATTGGAGCTCTGTCACGCGACACTGCTTCTCGGGAAAAAAAATTAAATATACATATAAACAATTGTCAAAACAAATATATATAAAAACAAATTTACACCACTTGACAAAACGTGTTGCTTGGTTTGGTGGTCTGGAATGTTGCTTTGTGTGGCTGAGTTCAACCCTTTGATTCTCGCTGTGTTTGCCTTTTACACAATTGTTTTAAGCTTTTGTAAAAAGACGAATTAAAATGGGTTGAACTAGTACAACAATGATTATTTTGTGTTATATTGGTCTCATAAATTGGACCCCACTTGCGGGATTACTGATTACACTGGGTTTGTTGTTGTTGATAATGCTCTCATAAGTATTTAACTTAAACCCAAAATTTGGAAAACCTTACTCCTCCCTTTTCACAAAAAAGAAAAAAAGAAAATTACTCCTTTTTTACTGGTTAACTTGATGAGTTCGATGGGTTCAAAATCTAATATTTGTTGAAATTTTGTTATTTATTATGTATATAACATAGTACCGGGTTCGATGGAACCCGTAACTCTAAGGCTATATCCACCATTGGTTATATTGTTCTGATAATTACTTCTTTAGATAGTGACACTGCTTTCAAGAAATTCTTCTTATGCCACAACTTAAAACCAAAATGATAACTGTGAATCAAACCAAAATCAAGCCAAATTTGTTATCTTTTCTTAATTTAGCTTACACTATTGTTTTATTTTTTGTTATTATTATTATTATTACGTAGGACCGGGGGGGGGGGGTTAGGGGGGGTAGGGGAAAGGGATGTTATCTATGGGATTAGAACCCTCCAACTACAAGGTAGAAGGTGAGTGTGCTCACTAAGTGAGCTGACCCTCGCGAGAAGTTTGCAATGCTTTGTGTTGGGTGTTGTACCACACTCTAAATCCTTGTATGGGGAGGTTTAGCTGATTTTTTGACTCCAAATCTCTCTTTCAGTTTCTTATCAATCCCATTAATAGTATTTCGAATTTTGTTGTATAGCTTTTGGGTCTTTTTGATCCAATTATTCCGTTGCTTGAGATATTCCTTTGCATTTCCTTTGGTTAGAATAACCATCTCCTCCATACACCACTATTTTTCTTAAAGCAAATATCAGCAGTCTAAACAATTACTCCGTTTTATTTAGACAGAAGTAATGAATCAAGTTTTCCCCACACCTAGTAAATTTGTTTTGGTGGCGGGAGATTGAAGATCTTATCTGTTTTCTGCTCACTCCCTACATATTACTATATGGAATAACATCTGTAAGGCTTGTATGGGTGGATTAACAGAAAGGATTTTATCTCCATAAAATTTAGGTTTCTATCCCTCCAGTGGTTTCGAGAGAATCGTACTGCTCCCACATTGAAACACTCTGGGAGCAGGAGCAGCTCAGAATTTGTTTTTGTTTGGTTCCCTTTTAGTTGGACTCTCACTGTTTGGTATCTCTCGTGTACAGATAGGTCAGGATATGGAGGAAGATCCAAGATTAAAAGCTATGAAGAAGGAGTGGTTTGAAGGCAAGGATTGTCTTGACATTGGCTGTAACAGTGGAGTGATCACAATTGCCATCGGTACAACTTATTTTTAATTGCATAGCTGATTTATCTTGATATCTGTTTTGCAAGGTGATTCTGAATTGGGATTTCACCTTATTCTTATTCGCATGTGGGACTTTTGCTTGATAATCCCTAAAACATTGTCCACCAACAGATATTGTGCATTTCCCTTTTCCCATCTTTTGTTAATATCAGTTACTTTTTTATTACAGCACAAAAGTTTTACTGCCGGAGCATCCTTGGAGTCGATATAGATGAAGGTAAGTATTTGAACTTTTCATTTGTCCATATATGTGTTTCACATTAGTTGATTCTTGCATGAAGAAATGCGAACTGATTAAGATGCTATAATTTTTCATGCAACTTGTAATCTTCATAAATTACTTTCACGGACAAGTCATTATTAGAAACCACTAATTGAAAAAGTAATTGTTATTTGGCTTTGAACACAGTGCATTTTGTCGCTTTTTTCTGTGCAATTGGCTGGATCAAACAATTGTTTTGTCCAGCATAATAATGTGGGGTTGGATTATTTATGTCATACTGTCACTTATTGCATAAACTTGGTCTCTTGACGACTTGATCTCTTTTTGTGACTTTATTGCCATAGTTGCCGATATTTTCTTATTTTGTTATCCAAGTAGTCATCTTAAGTTATGCATGATCTGATGGATTTAGCATTTGACTTAGAGCTGCTAGAATGTCGTTTATAACTTTGATCATCTCTGTTCACCTCTTCCAGCAAGAATCCAGGATGCCTGTTGGACTCTCAGGAAAACAGTGAGGAGTTCTAGAGCTGTGCCTGCCGGGGTTTCTAAGTCGACTGAATCGAAGAATGTAACTGGTATTGAAAACCATGTGGACGAGTCACGTAAGAATAGGGAAACCAATGATTGTACAGAATCTCATCATGTGCAAGAGGCAAATTTGTTTGACATAGTCTCTTTCAAGAAGGGAAATTTTATTCATAATTGGCATCCAGGGGAAAATACATCTTATGATACAATTATTTGGTAAGTGCTCTTTTCCTTTAGCCTTGGAGTAACTGGTAAAGTTGCTACCATGTGACCAGGAGGTCACGGGTTCAAGCCTTGGAAACAGCCTCTGGCAGAAATGCAAGGTAAGGCTGCGTACAATACACCCTTGTGGTGGGGCCCTTCCCCGGACACCGCGCATAGCGGTAGCTTTAGTGCACCGGGCTGCCCTTGCTCTTTTCCTTTAGCATCATCTTCTTTGTATGGTTCCAGATATATTATGAAATCCTTCTAGTCATTGCAATCCTTTTCTAAAATGGTAGCGAAGGTACGATATGCTTGTAACTTGTGATTCCTTTCCAAATCACCCAAAATATACTAAAGGTTCACCCCTTATGGTGGTATAGGCAAGATACAATATGCTTGTAACTTGTGATTCCTTTCCAAATCACCCAAAATATACTAAAGGTTCACCCCTTACGGTGGTATAGGCAAGTCATGTGATTACAACAGATAATACAAGAAAGGTGCAGGGCTTTCAATCTTTGGCTTTTCTGAAGATTGAACGCTTAAACTAATCCCGAGGTTGCTTACGGAGAAGATTAGACCTGGATTTCTGCTTTTCTATATCCCATAAGTCATATTATCTGCAGCCAGAGTAATATAAAGTATGTTCGCCTTTACTATTGTGAATTTCTATAGTATTAGGTGCTAGAAGATTTTGTTTTAATCCCATGTATGTGTGCATGATCAATTGAATTTCTTTTGATGCAGTTTAAGCGTGTCAAAGTGGGTGCAATTAAACTGGGGTGATGAGGGGCTAATAACTTTATTTTCTAAAGTCTGGAGGCTTCTTTCACCGGTAATATTACGTATTATAGGGGAAGCATCTTCTTGTAAACAGAAAAAAGAATCATGAAAACGGGTTCTGCTAATTATTTGCTGACTAACATTTGACTGATTTTTGGTAACAGGGCGGTGTCTTTATTTTGGAGCCTCAGCCTTGGAGTTCATACTACAGTAATCGTCTTGTATCTGAGGTATTCCCTTTCATATTGTTGCTAGCTTCAGATACGTCCTTTTTGGTAATAATTTGTACAGCCAATACCTTACTTTGGATCGTTTCCTTAGTGCTCCAAAAGTGGCATGTTAATGCTTCCTTTGTTATGCAGACAACAAGAACTAATTATCAAGAAATCAAGATCCGTCCAGAAGATTTTCAAGATATACTTTTGGACAAGGTACGTCAAAGAGAATCTTTTGTTTATGAAACTTGAAGATAAATATTTTAGGACCCGGGTAGGTATGACTGACACGTCAATCTTTAATCGGAATGCAGATTGGATTTAGAATGGTAGAGGACATAACATCTAGTGCATCTGGTCGCAAAGCTGGGTTCAATAGACCTATTTTTGCATTCTGGAAGTGATGCATTAAGGTTATGAAATTACTTTTTGTCTGATGTGTTGTATATATATGGGAGTTGTATCAACCTGGTGTAATTCCACAAGTGGGGTCTAGAGGGGGTAGGATGTATACAGACCATACCCTTAGGGTAGAGAGATCCTTCCCGATAGACCCTTGGCTCAAAAGGAATGTTGTCGAACCAGGATATCAAGCGATTGAATTTATTCCAAATCTTTCTCAAGTATTGAGGTTGATGATTTATTTCACCTCACTTGTAATTGAATGTATATTTTGCGCAACTGATAATTGCATGCATTGGTAGTTTAGAATTTTGGAACAAAGTAAGTGTGCTCAGAAAAAATTGAGAATATGTAGGCTTGACATTGAGAGAATATTGGTTATGGCTCTGTGCTTAGGGCTGTTTATTGCCCGGTTTGGGTAAGTTTTGAAGTAAATCAATTTGACTTGTCGGTTTGTAGACATGTTAAATTATTACCGAACTGTCAAGACATGTCAGCAAGCATTTTTCAAGCTTCTTTCCTTTAGTATGCTTCGGTTGAAATTCTTACAAGCTGATCAAATTAGCACTAGGGTTATCATATATATAACAGAAGCTTGCTGCAGTTGGCGAACATAGGTAATAACATCTTCAGTGAAAATTGAAATAATACTGCGTTTAGTATACATTGAAATAATACTACATTCAGGTCATGTGATTTTATATATCTAAGGGGAGAGAGACTTTAATTCTAAACCGTCACAAATTGATAAATCCAATAATAATGAATCTTAAATCATCATAGAACTGTAAAACTAATATCAATAAATCAATACCATATATTTGATTTGGGTCATCAATTTTACCTGGAATGTACACCCCTACTTTTGATAATGGGAAAAAGAGGGGGAAAACGTAAAGAGGAAAAAGTGAAGGAAAATTATCTTTGATCGACTTATTTATGGCAGGTGGCTAAGACTAAACAATGACATTTAAATCATATATTAATAACTAATGTCTGCATAACTCTAACTAGCTATCAAATGACCTTAATAATATTGGTGGAAGTCTTTCAGATGATAGGTTTAAGTTCAACTCTGGTTGTCCATCTTCCCTCTTCCCCTACCTTAATCACCCTAATGTACCAAAAAGATCTTGTGAAAGTAGTAGTTACACGTTCTTTGGTCCCATTATCCAAGTATCAAATTTCTTTAATTTTTTATTCATTAGCAGGACGTAGCATTTCAATAAAAAAAGTGTGATTTAATTGTCTCAAACAAGAAATGATTTCCCTCCAAACTTTTACCAGCTCAAAAGATTTTCCTCCAAACTTTAACCGCGAAGAGCGTTCCATCTGAAATGAGTTAAATTTTCATCGAAACAACTTCAAAATGCTATCCCAATGAACTTAGTTATCAATTTGCCAAAAATTTCAACAAATCACAAAATTCATTTAAGAGTTTCAAACTTATAAAAATCATAACAAAGGAGTTTAATTTTTGAGATAATTACACTGTAGTGCAGCCCATAAAGTTACTTTACATAATTTAGCCAAGATGTGGTTGGGTTGTAATTCGGATTGCTACTCAACACCACCATCATCCTCCTCTTTGGAACTTGCAGAATAATCCATATCAACTGGTTAATCATCGATCCCCTCATATTCCTCTGAATCTTCATCGACTGGACAGTGTGGTTGAGGTGGGGGTGCGGGGTACCGCTGAAGTTGAAGCTTCTCCTCGAAGCCTCTCAATAATATTTATCCTTGAAATAGCCCTGGAAACATAAGCGATAATATCAAGCATGTAGAATCTCACATGTCTATCATTCTTTATGAAAGATGGGCGTATTTCCCCCCTTCCATTAACCACAGACCTAATGAGGATGTCACTAGGATCACAAGTTAACTCTCTGATATCCATAACACTCGCAATCATGTCGTTATATGTACCTTTGCAACGTACGGCAATGGAAGGTGTCACCTTGCTCAAAGGTTTCCAAATCCAATATTTTGTAGTCTCCTCCCATTCACCCATGTAATCACCACCTACCACAATATATTCTGCAATTGTCATAATAAACTCACACTAGTCGATGCCTCTACTAAGATTATTGTCTATTACAGTCTACTATTGATCGATGACTGTAACACCACAATGAAGGATAAAAATGATACTGAAATTGGGGCTTACCAGTGACGATCAGACTTACTACATAGCACTTGAGATAATGTAGTAGTTTAACAATGCCAAAATACCCTCTAGTATAGGTAAAAGGAGCTGAAAAAATAAAAGCTTTTACATCAAGGAACAAAACTAATTCAAGATCTATTGCCGGAAATCTTGAAAGTTACCAAGGTAACAATGGCGGGTTTTCAAGTTTAAACGATGAAACTCTTAATTTTGACAGAAAAAGCCATAGTTTTGATTGTAAATTGTGAGGTTTTTGGTGGAAGAAGCAAGTTGTCTTTGGTGGAAGATGCGTAAGTTTCAGATGATTTATTTATTTACAAAATAAATAGGGAATTAAATAGTGATGATTGGGGATGAGGATATTTTGTATTTTTCAAAATATTGGGGCTGATGTGGGGTTAGTACTTATGTGTATTAGTTGAAACATTGGGCCTAAAAGTGATTGCTTTGAAAGTATAATATAGTTTGACGAAGTGTCTATTTGGCCAAGAGACCCTAGAAAAAGATCATAAATGGGTTAATCATTTTTTATTGTTATATTTCTAGATATTTTTTCCATATTTATTTCGAGGAAAAGATATTAGGCAAGGTTTTCCAATGTTCGACTATTCAAAGCATTTTTTGTGGGTATGATGTATTTGTATGGTATTTGCAGGTGAAACAGGTTTGGAGAAGTGAAGTGTAGGATTTTAGACTTAAAGGCATCAGACGAGCTTAACCACGACCGTTGGATCTGACAACGATCGTACTTTGCTGACGTGGGAAGAACCTGAGAAGGTGAAACATGAAAGAGAATAGACGAGAGACCACATGACCATACCATGATACCACGAGCTCGTACTGAAGCCCATAGGAGGATTAATCTGCAAAGTAAAAATCAGAGGTAGAACTCACGAAAGGATATCACAATCGTAGGAGGAAAAGACGAGCTCGTACTGAGCATCGTTCCAACAAAGATTTGAAGGATGGAAAAAGTCAAATGTCAACCTATGAGCACATAGGACGATTGTGGTATCTACCAACGATCGTCCCTTTCTTCGTCCGTTGCCCCAACTTAGCAAATCCAATTATGTTTAGGATATGTTTTATGTATAAATACTCATATTAGGTTTAATGTTTCAGGTTACATTATTTTGATACTTTGGAGGCATACTATTGTTCTCTGAAGTACGAATATTAATTTTTAAGGTTTTAATTCAAAGTGAGATTTGTGGTTTTCATCTTATTCTTGTAAGTTCATAATTATGTTTTTTTTTGAGATTTATTATTGTGTGCTTGCAATCATGAGTAGCTAAACTCCACAACTAGAGTTGTGGGAACCATGACGGATTAACAAAGTAGTGTTCATAGCACGAGGTGATTCTCAAAGGGTGTTTGAGCATGTATTGTTGTTCTCTTCGGTTTGATTATTTTTTAACGACTGCAGATGTTAGAACTCGCCTTATCCTTACTCACGATGAAATAAGGGTAATGGATGGGAAAAGAGAATAAACAACAGAGACTTGGAGCTATCAACCTTCAATTAATAGCTTGAGCCGATAATCTGAGAAAGCTAATCTGGGATCTAAGATAGGGGTTAGTAGTTCAAAACTCAGGAGAAGAGAAAACTTACTTGAGGATAGTTACTTAAAACAAGTGCGGAAAGCCGTTTAGGTAAACATAACCTATCGATTCTACATGCCAAGCACCGAATGAGATGACTGAGTACGAAGAAACTACAAAGTTATGGGGAACATAGTCCTAGTGCCTCTCTCACATTGATTACAAAACCAAAAAAATCAACAACTTATTTGTATTTAAAGTTCTCAAAATCCCCCCTTTACTGAAAATTATTTACTGATTGCTTAGATAAACACTTGATAAGTATTTTGACCTATTCCTCATGGGATCGACCCTAACCTTGATTGGGTTTTATATTTGACAGCCGCTTATACTTCATTGCGAGGTATAATTTGGGCGACATCAAATTTTGATACCGTTGTCGGGGAATACGGTTACAGAGTTGATTGATTGTGTTTGTCTGACTATTGGTTTCTGTTTCCTAAATTTAATTTTTTTTTTGTTTCTAGGGAGCACACCGGTGTATGCCCAATACTCGGAGTCAAGAAAATCCCCTGCTTCCACTTGATCCAAAAATTAAAAGATCTACGAGAGCTACACAAAGAATGGCTAAGGAACGAGTTCATGCTGAGGGAGTTCTGAACCAAGGGTTGCAGAACCCAAGGCTTCTGGAGATAGCAGACCAAACCACCGCCCGTTTGTTTGCTAAATAAAATGCAAGACAAGAGGCTACCAGACATGAGGCACTGGAAGAAAGGGCTAGACAAGCAGAAGCAGGGTCATCTAGCCACACTTAAAGACTAAAACAAAATGAGGAGTAAAAGGGGGCAACAACCTCCCCAACGTTATGTTCCTCAATTTGTTGATCCAGAGGATAAGCTAGATTTTATTGAAGCAATGGAAACAAGTGCTATTATTCCACCAGCGTTGCCACCAGGAACTAAGTTTGACATCACTAATGCTATGATGCAGTTTTGAACTTTAAGGGAGTGTTCACGGGCATTCCCACTACTGATGTGAATCTTCATTTGATGAATTTTGTAGGGATTTACACTTCCTACAATCTACCTAGTGTGAGTCAAGTTGCTATTGGACTGTGGTTGTTTCCCTTCTCTCTGACTAGAGAAGCCATTCTTTGGTTGACCGAGCTGCCACATGGGTCGATCACAAACTGGCAAGAGCTGAAGACACAATTTTTGGAGTGGTTTTTCCCACCTACCAGAATGTTGTAGTTGAAAGATGAGATTTATAATTTTAGGTAGTTACATTCAGAAACGTTGTACGAAACTTGGTTGAGGTTTAAGAAGAAGCTGCAGAATGTCCTAAATCACAGACTACTAGGTCGTACTTTGCTTGAGATCTTCTACAGAGGTTTAAATGGAAACAATAAGGTTGTAGCAGACACTGTGACCAGTGGAGCTATTATAAGTTTGACGTGGAAACATACTTCTGAGATTCTAGATAGGATCACTAAAACCAATCGGGGTTGGCACACTAGAGAAGCAGACACATCCACATACACTTCCCCAGTTTGAAGAAGGAGGTCACCCCTCAAACCCAGATGGGGTGAGCATGGAGATGATACTGAGGAGATCGGTTTTTCCTCCTTGGAGGAAGAGTCCAACCCTGAATCCTCTGAGGGGCCTACTGTAGATGTACCTTAAAGAGGTGTAGAGCCAAGGTAGTGGAGCATGTCAAACTTCCGGGATTACTACATAGATGGGGTTTCCTTGAATAATGGAGGAAACAAGAAGCAGAGCATTCAGGAGGAGCTATGGATTTTTCCAGAATCACTACAGAAAGTTTCAGAGCTGAGCAGGGTGTTTGACAAGTAGGAGTTAGGGTGGATGATAAGATCACTCCAAAACTCTAGCCCAAAGATGGTAAGGGAGTTCTATGCCATTTATGCGACAATGATCAAGAACGTGAATCCCTCTGAAAAAAGAAAAAAATATGAGAAAGCAACCCCGATTGGACATGATACTAGTGCGGGCTAAGGAGATCAATATTTCTGTCAAGGCTATCTCTAAAGCCTTGTTTGGAAACCCCTTTGACTCGGCTGAAAAGACTCTAAAATATGACTTTCGGATGACGGATTTGAGAAGTTGAAGAAATTGAGCACAAATGAAAAGTATATGCACTATAAGTGGTTGGCTGGCCACATTGTAGAAGCTGGGGAGCAAGCAGTTTGGGTCAATGGGTCGACAATATATAAACAGACTTTAAAATTCATGGCCAAGGCTTGGTGGTAGATTGTGCGGCATCGCATTGCACTGATAGTAAATAATAACACACTGGGTGCAACCAATGTATGCCTAGTAGCAGTTTTATGGCAGTGCTAGAGCTAGAAATTTCGTGCATCATTGCTGAAGAGATTTAAGATAAGGTATTACTGTTCAGCACCACCTTTCTATTCCCATGCTGATTACTCAACTGATGCAAGATTCACAGGTGCCGACTATTCCTGCAGTAGATAGATTTATTCGTCTAACGAAGAGCATGGATATCACTTTGATTAAGGACATGAGGAACCCAACAGCTCCAGCCCAGGATTTTTTACTAGATTTACCACCAGAGGTAGCAGAGGGTGAGCTGGCTAGTGAGATACCATCTTTTGAGACCGGTGCTACTTATTCCTCTTCACAGCAGCCCACAACAACTTTGGGTGCACATCAATTGGTGCCTGTAGGCTACACATTGATTCCTACAGCTCAGCTAGAGCAAATCATGCAGAATTAGGTATTGCACGATGCACGGATTAGAAAATTAGAGGTAGGGGTGAGGCCCTGTGTAGTGGATGAGATTAAAACTTCTGTACGGGTGGTTCAGACCTATTTTGATATATTTGAGAGCCGAATAATGGCTAAACTAGAGGAGGTACAGGTGCTCGATATGAGCACGATCACCAAGGATTTAACTGACTTGAAGGAATTGATAAAGGAGCTAATGGAGTGGACTGTCCATGTTGTGCCACCTTCACCTCCTTCTATGCCATCCTTGGAAAATCTTATGGTTGATGTGGACTCCTTGGTTCCCAACTTCTATACTTAGGCCCAGTGGTTGGGGTTATGATATAAATCTAGAGGAGATGGGCGATAATTTGTAGCCCCATAGAAAGAGAAGAAGAGAAGACAAGGAAGAGAAGAAGAGAAGACAAGGAAGAGAAGAAGAAAGATAAAAGTGAGAGAAGAAAGAAATATAACGATAGGAAAAAGAGGAGAGCAAAGAAAATTGAGCAGACTTCTGAGGCACTTGATTCGGAGAGGGGTGAGGCCCCTGCTGCTATTGAGATAGAGACTATGGTGATTTTTGAGAGTGGAGGGTGTACGGAGGTTGCCCCCGTGTTGACACCCTTGAGTGCACCGGCCGCCACCGGTGCCCACATATCTGAGAGTGCCACAACCCCAACCGAGGCCACTAGAACTGAGGATATTGGAGGGGTCCCATCTGTGACCCTACTTGATCAGAGTACTTTAGGCATCTAGTGCTCCATAGGTATGTCCCTTACCGTAGTTTTTATATTTTCTATGTTTCGGTGCAAATGGAACATTGTATGATTTCTAAGTTGGGGGTGGGGGTCTGCCACAACTGAGGGTTTTTATTGTCGTGTTTCTTATCCCTCAGCTGCTCTATCTAGTTAGAACTAGCATGTTTAAGTGTTGTTATTATTGTTTTTGTGTTCTTTTGTATTATGTGTGTAACTCATAGAAAAATAAGAGAACTTGGTGTAGTCGAAATAAAAGGGGCATGCAAAAGTGCTTTGAATGATTTAAATGATACCCCTCCAAAAATTTATGTGTTTTGTGCTGTGTTGGGTGCTTATCTGAACTGTGACAAATATTGGATCTTGTTATGGCATTATAATTATGAACTTGATAACCATGGCCTAACTTGCATAAACTGGACAAGTAGTAACTGAAGACATAGACTTGAGCCAAGTGAGTGTGAGGTTTTACCTAGTTGGTGTATATGTGCAATCTAGAACTTGCCCGGTTAGTCTCGCGAAGGTCGTAGGATATGTGGTTAGGAAAGGATCATAGTCCATTTTTCAAATAGTCCACTAAAAGACTAAAAACCCTACCAAATAAAAGTGATAGCCCTTGATCCCAAAATTTGAGCCTAAATAGACCTTTTTCTTTGAACTAACCTATTCACCTTCCTAAACGTTTACAATGAACCTGCTTTGACTCTGATCCCTCCTTGGACACTGTGCACTTCAACTCAGGCAAATCACCTAAGTTGAGGGTGGCTATTATATGGGTGCGTGAAAAACATTAGGTGTGTAGAAAAAAGTTAGTAAAATGGAAATGAGACTCGGGTGAGGTATTGTACAAAAAAGAAATAAAGCAAAGTGAAAAAGAAAAGTTTGAAAAGAGAGAGAGAGAGGAAAAAGAAAAAGAAGTTGTGAAAATAAAATCGCACCCGTGATCCAAAAAATTGAAAAAGGGAGAAAAGTAAAGAAGATAGGAAAGTGAGTGAAAGCAGTGTGGGGGCAAGGAGGGTTGGTCACTTTATCCAGATGTACCATCCCCGTCCCCAAGCCTACATTATAAGTTAATAAAAGTCCTATAGTGATCCTAATCCAACTATCTAAAAACTAAAGCGTAGAAAATAAGGGCAAGTCTATGGTATCAAACGCATACTGCCTGACTTCTTTGTGAGAGTAAGTGATTTGTTTTAGTCCCGGTCTTAATATTGGTTGCATATGATGAGTGTTCGGGACTTCTTTGATGTGAGGACGTAGGGGATGTATTATAGTTACTGCTTGTTCGGGTAGTGTCATTAGTTCGAGTGCTTGGTTATCGGTTGATAATGTGATGCCATTTCTTGGTAGTAGAAGAGCTCTAATACAATAGGAGCATAAGTGAAATACAGGAAAAATGTATATATATACAACTATCTCTGATACAACGTAGAGAACAACCTAACAATAAGAGGGAGAGTAGTGATACTCTAAAATGTCAGGAGCTCACCTCGAATCTCTGATGCATAACTACTTTGCAAGATGCATACTTTAATGGCAATAACTCGTACTATAACCTGCAGCCTGCATAAGTGTAGTAGGAGTACCAAACACATGGTACTCAGTAGACATCGGCCAACTAAGCTCCAGAAATAATGTAAGCATAAATAACTTATAAGGCAAGAAAGTGACTACAGGCAACTATCCAAGGAACTAGGTATAACAATGTTAATGGAGCAGTAGGGATAACTATCCTATCCTAACAGTAATCCGGGACTAAAGTACAATACCATATATCACTGGCCAATATACAAATGAAGAGTGAAAGAAGGATATATAATAGTAGTAAAAGGCCAAATGATACATATATAATGTAAATAGATTAGGAAAGAGAGGGATATACAGTGATATCATATATATAAGTATACATATAGGGCTAACTCAAAGGTAACTACCTGAAGAATTCAACCTAACATCTTGAGGTCCCTATCCAAGTAAAGGAGCTACACTAGCATCATCAAGCCTCTACCCAAAGAGGGTGACTAATCCTGGGATAAACAATATAACTAACCGAGAAGGTAAAGGAAACATAAACGTACCTCCGATCTCAAGTACCATTCCACAACCAACCTGCCATGAACAAACCATAATAACCAATAATAAAGTAACCGGCTAGCCCGAACAGACAAGATACCTAATCGAGCCCCCATAAGCCCGAAAGGTTCACGAAATCACTCATCAAACAGCAACCATATCCTGTACCTATACAACCCCCATAAGACCGATAGATATAAGTACCAAACAAACATACTGGTGATAGGCAATGCATATGAATGGATGAATGCAACATAAACCAAAATGCCATAACCCTAACGTAGACACAGAACTCGAATTGGTTCCATAACCTCAACCCTTAAGTACCAAGTACCATACCATACCAAGTATATACACCTCCTTCAACTTACCTAGCTAGTAAAGGTATGACCTATGGCGACTATTCCTCTCTGACACGATGGCTCTTGGACGAAGGGATCCCCTAGGGGATTCGGGCAATCCGTATACATTGTCTGGTCCCGATCCAGGACTTTCAATAATCATCATAATCCATCTACTCCGTCCAATACTGGAGATATATATATATATATAAATAATCAGTGCACTGACTCAAACCATAACTAAAAGGAAGTAAATCTGTAAATAGGGCAATGCTCGGGACTAAATCATCATAATCATGTACAAAGGATCGGAATATTCCTCGACTGAAGTAAATAGTAGTGTTAAAATGAGTGGGTAAGTAATGGATCAGAATCATCCTCTGTTGAAGTTCTAAATCCAGTAAATAAGGTGGTACGATTCCCGTTATAAAATAATTCATATTTTAAGTAAAAAGTGGAAATAAATTCCTTTTTGGAAATAGTAATAAAATCAAGGTTTTGTTTGGAATCGTACCATTAAGTAAGCATGAATGCACCTAGAAGTATGCATGCCATCACCAACATCCAAACAATACCATCATTGGCACCTAAGCGTCTATAATCTAGAATCATGTCCCCTTTAGGGATAAAATACTCACCTGGAGTCCAACTGGCATTGTAACAACGGCCTCGAGCCTAAAGATATATAATCGACATAATAATGCCTCATAACTCGAGAAACTACGATAAATGAGGGCGTAGAGTCACTAAAGGATTTAATCGGGGAAAATACTATCCAATTCACTAAGTTGAATAGTAAACCTTATACTAAAGGATCTTTAATCATCAAATATGGTCATCATGCTTAAAATCAAGGGTAATGGTATTCTATGGCTATAAAAATCAACCTATGCTAAGGTTTGGGTCAAATTTATTATGCTAAGGTTTGGGTCAAATTTATACCCCGAATTCCCTAAATAGGCTAAGTCATGCTACACTTGATACATCTCGGATTACCCCAAAGATACTCACTAAGGGTAATTGTCATCTTTTTAGGGATGAGGAGGAGTATTGAGACCCACCATGATGATGTGGGCATTGAAGGAGGCGATGGAAGAGCTTATGGTTGCAAGTGTTTGGCGCTTGGGTCACTTTTGGGCCCATTTTTGTAATAAAGTCCATGGCTATAAATAGTTAGCTTTCTTCTCATTTTATGAAATATGATTATTGATGAGTTTACACTTGAGAGTGTTTTTATGTTAGCTTGTTGGGAGCTTTCTTGATTGTAAGAAACGTTAGTTGTTTGAGGTCCATTCCTCTTTCGGTCTTAATAAGAGATTGGTGCTTTGAGTAATCGAAAGGAAGGTTGGGGGTTTAATATACCTTTTTTTTGTCCTCTCTTTTATTCATTATTTCTATCTATCTATCTTTTCCCTTTATTGTAATTGTTTTCCTTTTGTTCTACATCTCATATTTTCATATTTCCCATTTTACTCTTGTCTTTGTCGTCTTCATAGTTTCTTTGTTTTCTTCATATTTTGGTTCGTATCATTTGGTATCAGAGCCGAGCTTGGATTCGTTCTCAAAAATTCAATCTTAAGTATGTTATCGAAAGAAAATTGAAAATCACAAAAAAATATCTAGTGTTTCACGTTTTTGGGGTTACCCTAAATTTTGAGTTTTTGATTTTGGTGTTTTCTTGTGTTTTTAGTGCTAGATTCTTGCTTCCTAGCACTATTTGAGTCTAAATATCAAATTTGAGCTTAATCGGAGTTGATTTGAAGCCTCTACCATTGTTGAGTTTGAGTTTGAAGAAATTTCAAAATGGGTCTTCAAATCTAAGCTTATTGGAGTGAAATTGAAGGTTGAAAAGTATTGGGGCTTGTTACCCATACCCAAAGGGGATTGGAGTTCAAATTTGGTGCGATTTCGAGTTGAATTGAGTGAATTGGGTTTTTGAATTCTTCATCTTTGGTCTTGAAGTTCTTGGTGAAGAAGAAGCAAGAAAGTATTATTTGATCCAAAACCCTTGGTGCAAATTTTGGGAAAGGTGTTTTCAACCCATAAAGGGTAAATAAGAGGTGAAGTAGGTCCTAAAAAGTCACAGAATTTAAGGAATCGACATCGAAACTTCAAGCCCGAATTGCCCCATTTCTAGTTGTTGTTGATGGCTAAGTTGACTGACCACCAAGCTGGTGACGGTCCGCCACACTTAGCCGTCACTAGACCAAAGGCTTGACAACAATCTGCTAAGGGGTGATGGCCTTCTTGACTGACCGTCACGCCCCCGACGGACCACCAACTAGCCCGTCAACTAAGGAAGGCCAAGGTTCCATTCTACCTAGCAAGCGACAGACTGCCTGACGGACCGCCAAACCACTGACAGCCCACCACCAAGGCGTCACCAAGGGGACTTAAACAACCCTTTTAAGTTAAGCAGCAACAGACCACCACCACCCTGACGGACCGCTACCAAGGTCGTCAAGGTGAGCAACAAATTCTAGTAAGCTCGTCTTGCATTCTAACTTCATCTTCTCAACCTCTAATCATCTCTTCTTTTATTCTAAAGCTAATTAACAACTAGTAATTGTTCTACTTGGTTGTGATTAGTTTTTAAGTTCATTTTCTTTCTTGTTCTTTCTCTAGTGTGTGCTTTTGTCGTTTTCTTTCTAGTTAACCTCTTGAGTCAGGTTCTTTTATGTTTTATTGAGTCGTCCTTTCTTCTCTCAACAAGAGTACATTCTATTCGAGAGGCAGCTATTTGACACTTCCTATACCAACGAGAACAAGCAAGACCAACAAGTGAGCTAATTGAGAGACAATCCAAGTGTGAAAACAGTAGCGATTGTAGATTGATATCACTAATGTTAGCTTTGTTTCCTAGTTGTGTTGAGTGTCTTGTTAATAGGTACCATGGCTCTGGTAGACGAAATTCAACCTATTTCAGGTGGAACCAATCTTGATACTATATTGGAAGCCATCATGAGGTTGCGACAAAGAGTGGATGTGGTAAATGATAGAATGTAGGGCATGGATGAGAGGGTATCGAACATGGAAGGAAAGATGGTGAATGTAGAGGGAAACCTTAACTCTTCACATGCCACTCCTCAAAATAATCTCCAAGCTTCCTGAAAAGTCCAAGAAACTTTGGCTACCGCCTCTCCTAGGACCCCACAACATGTTTTGCCCTCCCCAACAAGGTAATGTTTCCTTACCTACTACTACGGTTGATCAAACTCCATGACATGTATCCCGACCCCTACAATTTAACCCACCTCAACAAATGCCCCAACCTCAAGCTCCACAAATGCCCATTCCACCCTACCAAGAACCACAAAACCAAGTTCAAAACTACCAAATGCCATAAGGTTTGAACCCACAGGTCTCAATCCATCCTATTACCTACCCTATCAAATACCCCAAGTCTAAGGACCACACAATCAAAGACCCCAAAACCCAAACCCACCTTACTAAACTCCACTTATCCACATGCCACCCAACTAAGCCATAGGAGTCCAAGAAGAGTTTGAGGAACAAGTAAAAGGAGGATATGGGTATGGTGCCCAAGGACATAGACCAAGAGACCAAAACGGTCTCAATTCTATCAAGGTCACTCTTCCTAGTTTTCAAGGAGGTAGTGATCCCAAAAGATACCTCAAGTGGGAGTCACAATGTGATAGGATCTTCCAAGCTAATGACTTGCCCGATGTTAAGAAAACTACCTATGCCATTGCTCAATTTGAAGGTTATACATTGACTTGGTAGGAATCGGCTAAGAGAATGCAAGGGGTTCTTCATAAAGGTCATTATCCACTATGGGAAGTGATGAAAGCCCTTATGAGAGCCAAGTATGTGCGGAGAGATATAGACAAAGGTTGTTCACCAAGTTGTACAATTTGAGACAAGAAGACAAAAGTGTTGAAGCGTACTATGATGAATTCCAAAATCTACTCTTGAAGCTTGATTACAACGAGGATGAGGAGCACACCAAGATTCAGTTCAAAGTGGGGTTGAACCAAGAGATTGCCTCTAGATTGTCAATACACAAGTTTTCTCGAATGGATGATCTTTTAGAAATGGCTATTAATGTTGAATGACATATTAAGTTGGAGAAAGCCATCAACCCAAAGTGGGAAATCAAGTGTCAAAAACTTGGGCTTAAGGTTCCGAGTTCAAGAGATCTTTTGAAAAGAAGTCCTTTGAGAAGGATGCTCCAAGATATCCCCCTAGAGAAGGAGGTAATCATAATCTTAAGGGTACTCAATGCTTTAAATGTCAAGGATGGGGTCACCGAATGAGTGAGTGTCCTACCCGGAGAGCCATCATACTGCAAGAAGGTGACCCTTACTACAAAGATGAAATGAAGCAAGAAGTGAAGTTCATAAAAGGGGTTGATAATGCTGATGAGAATGTGGAGGATGAAGTAGATCCATGTGATTGGGATATCACCGTCCCGAATATGCTTGCCAACAAAGTGCCTATTGAAGAGTCTTGGCCTCAAGAAGGAGAGATTAGCGTTCCACTTTTCTTGGCCAAGCGAGTCACGAACCCTCCAATTCCCAAGGGCTTTCTAAGAAATCTTGATCTTGACAATGATGTTTTCTCAGATTTAAGGACAAATCTTCTTCAAGGAGGAGAATTGTCATCTTTTTAGGGATGAGGAGGAGTATTGCGACCCACCATGATGACGTAGGCATTAAAGGAGGCAATGGAAGAGCTTATGGTTGCAAGTGTTTGGCGCTTGGGTCACTTTTGGGCCCATTTTTGTAATAAAGCCCATGGCTATAAATAGTTAGCTTTCTTCTCATTTTATGAAAGCTGATTATTGATGAATTTACACTCTCACTTGAGAGTGTTTTTATGTTAGCTTGTTGGGAGCTTTCTTGATTGTAAGAAACGTTGGTTGTTTGAGGTCCATTCCTCTTTCGGTCTTCGTAAGAGATTGGTGCTTTGAGTACTCGAAAGGAAGTTTGAGGGTTTAATATACCTTTTTTTGTCCTCTCTTTTATTCATTATTTCTATCTATCTATCTTTTCCCTTTATTGTCATTGTTTTCCTTTTGTCCTACATCTCATATTTTCATATTTCCCATTTTACCCTTGTCTTTGTCTTCATAGTTTCTTTGTTTTCTTCATATTTTGGTTTGTATCAACACTAGCCATAATCCCATCCTATAGTCCCTACCTAGAATGCAATCTATACAATATAAAATCTTATAGAGAAAAGTAGACCGAAGCCTACCTCATTGTCGAACCGCAACACTTGAATCCCCAACAAATTGTCTGTCCTTGCTCCATGATCCCAAATTAACGTCACACTATCAAAATAGTAACCCACATGTCATTAGGAGTAATACTCATAGTGCAATATAAAACTACGGGCCCAAAATTAGGTCAAAAATTGAGCACAAACATCCCCAACTCCCACTTATGATTTCCCACGAGTTCTTGTTCTCACAATGCCATTAATGGCAATTTGAGACTTGTAAAATGAGAGAAAGTCGTGAAAGAGGGAAATATATACTGCCAGGGATTTGACCTTCACAAACGCGGAGGCCAAGGCTGCGAACACGAAGATCGAGATTATTTACCGTTCGCAAATGTGGCCAAAGGGTCGCAAACGCGAAGACGAAGGTTACAGACCATCGCAAATGCGGTGATGAGGACCGCAATCGCGAAGAAGGGGAAACGGTTTGGTCGGGTCGATCCCTCATCGCGAACGCGATGGGAGGCTCGCAAACGTAAAGGTCAATGATTTGACCCTTCACAAAAGCGGTCAACTCCCTGAGAATGCGAAGAAGAAGGGTGCTTGGCACCAGATGCTGAACACCAACATTTTCACTAATTCCTCACGGACTTTGATTGGGGGTTCAGGATTCATTCGGAATCCCATGCGTACAAACGAGCTATGCTACCATACCAAATTTGACATTTCAGACTCAACTGAACCATCAAAATTTTCATCCGAGTTCGTTTTGATTAAATGTGGGACCACACCTATAGTTCCATTTTTCACCAAATCTACCCAATAGCCCAAAACAAGTCTGAAAGCCTCGGCACCCGGACCAGGGGTCCCCCTGGCCTAAAATCAATGTTCCAGAGCTGATGGTGCTATCAAAATTCTCATCTGAGATCGTTTACTAGGAGTTTTGGTCCGAGACTAAATCCTTAACAGCAAAAGCTCCAAAACAGGGAAATGAGCCTAAAATTCAAACGAACTGTCCGATGACTGAACCTACAATTCCGGCAAGTCATAAATGACATGTAGCCACTGTGGGAAGGCTCGAAACATCTGAATACATGAAAATCAAGAAAATGACCTGGAGGGTCATTACAATAAATTTAGTCTAGTCGGGTAACACATTTTGTGGATTCTGAAGGATGCCTAACCCCTTTCCTTCAGAATAATTTAAACTCTTCCCTAGAATCTAAACTGTTTTTTGCATATTAAAATACAAGTCATACATGTCAATAATCAAATAGGTTTCCTTATTTTCCTTAAAAATTAGGTGACGACTCTGTATAAAATAAATTCTTTTAAAGTTCATAAGTCACGCTTTGTTTAACCTCAATAAAAATAGGGCATGACAATAGAAAGTAGAAAAAACAGCCTAAGACTAAAGTATGAATCACCTGCAGGAGCACTTAGTTATAATTCTGATCCCGTCCTATTTCGCTATCCGAGTATGAAGTATGCATGTCTGTAATTTAAGTAGCATTTCAGCAATATGTCCAATATCAAGCGCCATGTAAATGAAAAAATGTGAAGTGATAGAAGAATTGGTAAAGAATACTAATGTACATACACGAAAAGAGCAGCTGCAAATGGTTTTCACTTCATCATGGGTGTGGCCACCCAACTTCATAGTTTCTTTTAATCTGTTGGTATAGCGGTTGGAAATGAAGAAGAAAATATCTAACCAGTAAAACTGATGAATAGACACAATTGAATCAGGCAAATGCGAATAACATGATCTGTTTGTCCATGTTAGCGATAACACAAAGAATCCCAACAGATGCTTCAAAATTAGATTTTCTACATAGATAATACTTTAGTATAAAATGAAATATTATAGGCAATGTTACACAACATATGTGTTCTGATTAGAGGTTAGAGTTAGCCAAGTTTCAAGCTAAACTGGAGCGCACTTTCTTTTCTTTTTTTTTTTTTTTTTAAAAAATAAACTGGAGCGCACTTTCATTGTATATAATTCAACTAATTTGATCATGAACTCTAATCACTATCATCTCATCATAGAATGCAGTACATGAGAAAGAAACTGGTGTAGTTTGTCACACAATTACATAAAGGCAAGAATTGAGGCAAGATCATTGATAGAAGTTGCTCAATATTCTTGATAACTAACTGGAGCTTGAAAATAACATGACATAATGATTGCCGTAGAAAATAACATTATAGATCACATAACTTTAATTTGTTCTTTTGGGAAGTATATATGTTACATAAAATTATGGTATCACTGAAGCTATTTACAAGCACTATCTTTATATTCATCATTTCCTACTTAAGACAAAACAGTCTCTGTTCACTGCCCTGAAAAGCTGTTAGTAATTTTTCACTGAGCACATGAGTGGCCGTATCAGATCCCTGCTCCACTCCTGCACCGACCCTTGTAAGATGAAAACAACCTTTATATTGCTCAGAAAAATGCAGAGAAGTTACTTGCAATTCTATTTTTTTTTTATACAGGTCATCCATCTAGTAAAATAGGAAAAGGAAAAACACATTAAAAACAAAATAAGTAACAAAATTCTAATCACCCAGAGATATTTTGTACATAAAAGAAGATCACTAAAGTTTATCTCTACTGTATGTTAAGCTTCACATTCAAGAACAAAAACGACATCTCTGCTCACAGACCTGAAGAGCCCCGAATAACTTTTGACAAAACAAATGAGCAGCCAAGTCAGGCAAGAACCCTCGTGCACCTGTGCAAGCTTCCTGCTCCACTCTTGGTATTTGTAAAGCGGTCATCAAAAGCTCTATCATCAAGCTAGTAATGGAGAATCCCTCCAATGCCATCAAGACCATGGCTAATCTGAGATCCTTCTTGTGATTTGTTTGTAACTAACTCCAGACTACAACCAAATCTCCTGTACTCATTCGCAAACCATTCACGTAGTGGCAATTATCTTGAATCTCTAATTCAGTCAATGAATCTGCAAAATCGACAAACACAAGAGCCAAAGGTTGAAGAACTCTTTACTATGCCTTTCAGTTAATTCAGTCAGCGGTAATAGAGTGAACAATACCCTAAAAGCAGCACTTCTCAAATCTCCAAAAGTTGCGACCTCTCAGAGAATTATAGAGGCAATTTGAAATTTCACACCAAAATATAAAAAGAGGACACGCATTGCAGGATCAATAAAAAAGAGATTTTTAGAAATTAGAAATTAGTGTACCTTATAGATTCAGGAATGACACGACGAAGATGAGCATCATATCCCTAAAATAGTGTTCTTCAGAAATACAATAGAAGGACTGTTAACAAATGAACATCAAACTGGTTGTAATGAAGAAAGAAACAAAAAATTGAAAGCATACACCAAGAAAGCAAAAAGGTTCATACCTTCTGATATTTCTCAAAGAGAGTAAACTTTTTCTCCTACACTGATTTCTTATTAGCCTCGACTGCCATTATAACTGAAAAATTAAGCTGTTGTTTGCACATCCAATGGTTTGAATTCTTCAACCATATTAAATGACTAAGGGTTTAATGGTAGTTGGTGAGGGAAAAGAGGGAAGACCGAAGGTTTTTTGTTTGAAACAATGTTGTGTTCTTGATAAGAGTAAACACAATTAATGGATTTTTGTAACAGTAAATGCAATTAATGGGTTTATGTAACAGTAAACGCAATTAATGGGTTAATTAAGGAAAAGATGGGAAAATTAAAAGAAAAGAATTAAAATGAGAAAAAAGCTCAAAAAATAAAATAAAAAAAAGATAAATCAGAATCCTGACTTTAGAAGCATGCCACATCAATAGCTCCATGTCTCTCTCTATATATCTATTGATTACTTTCCTTTTTGGGATTACATTATGCTCTCAACTTGTAGAAGATGAAGATAAGTGGGTTGGAGGAAACAAGTCAAGAAGGTGACTGCGACATCGATTGGTGTGCTAGCTACTTTGTTCAATCTAATCGATCATATCTCATGGGATACAGCTAAGGGGAAAAATAGCTAGGTTTCTTACAGAGAAAACTCAAATGGAAATGGTCACTGAAGGTTTGCCCGGTGGTAGTAGCATTTTTCAGTTGAATTTAAGCCCTTTTTTGGTTCTACTTATAGAGAAACCTCAAGTGGAAATGATCTCTGTTTGACACTGTTTAATGTCATTGTCTTGTTCCACTTAATACTCTTTTTGACACTGTTTTGTTGCTAGAGAGAAGGAACTCCAGGGTTCCTTCTCACAGAAACAGTGTAACCCACTTGGACCGGACCGACCCCTGACCAATTAGCTCGGTATTTTTTAAAAAAATTGGATGTGGGGGGAGTGACATGACCAGTCACTGATTGTACCCTGACAGGTCAGGTGGACTGGCATGGCAACTGTGCAGGTAAGGCAACAACTTTTGACTTTTGCCCTTTTGAATTGAACTTCAAAATTGAAACGTTTGGCAACATTCAACTATTTTTTTTAATTTTAAAAAATAAACCCCCTCCCTTATTTTTATAAAAAGCAGCTTCATTTTTCACCATTTTACACACAAAATATCAATTCTCTGATTTTTATTTCACTCCATAGTTCACTCTTCCAACTTTCAATTTTCTTTCTCACTTCTTAGAAGTTTTAACTTATATTATAATTTCTAGATTCTAATCCTCAATTCCTATTTTTTTCATATATATATATATATAAAAGATTGAGATTTGAATAATAAAAAGTACATAGTTTAAGTTTGTATTTTATTAGTAGATTTAAAAAAAATTAAAAATTATTTAATTTAAGAGTAACTTACACAAATCCCATAAGTTTAGTAGGTAGTAACACTTTGTACTACAACTTTGCTCAATTACAAAAATCTCGTAATTCCTCTTTTGTGATACATAAATTAAGCTGTGATACATATTATTTGTGATAAATTTGTAATTGAGTAGTTAGTTAAATAAGGCAGTAACGGAATTTCTTTTATTAAGGCGAGCAAATCATGCGAAATGAGTTTATGAATGAATCTCTGAGACATCTAAAATCAACGAAAATAGTCAATCAAAATTCAAATTTCAATCATACCATATCAATTACTATTTTCAATTGTAGCAAATTTCTTCCATCTCATTTTCCCAAAATTTCAATTATCTTCAATGATGACTATATCGGTGTTGTTGCGACATTCGGGAGTTTGGGTTTCAGAGATTATGTAAGACAACTATAGAGTTGACGGAATTGTGATTCATGAAAAAGCATTTTCACAAAGATTTAATGGATGCTATATCGATTCGATTGAAAATCGATGAATATGTGGGAAAAATTCATGCAAAATACATTGTTCAAGGGAATTCCTCAGTAATGTACCTAAATTTGGAATGTATCCACTATTTATTACTACAATTGATATTATACTTGGTATTGAAACTTTTGACGCGGATGCAGGTGCAATTGAGTGTCATGATGTTGTTGAGTCGGCTGGACTTGCACTAGTTGTAATTGATAATGTTGAAGTTTTTTCTATGCTTGATATGGATGTTGAACAATTATTAACGGATTGCAATAACGGGATTGTCAAGGTGAAGCAACTTTACAAAAATAAAGCAACTCTTGTATCAGTGATGCATAACTATACCATCAAACATAGGATTAATTTCAGAGCTGAGAGATTTGACAAACAGAGGTATGTTTTTGGATTGATACATATGAATGAAATAAAATTATTTTGGATTGATACATATTTATAATTTTATTTAACAAGTCTGTTTATGAATCATGATTTTAGTTTTAATGTTTGTTGATATTTTTGGTTGATACATCTAGAATTTTGTACGGGAATATTGTTTTTGGTTACATTGTTTTTGTAGAATTAATCATAGGTTACATAGTTGTGATACATATATTACAGAGTTTTTTTGTTTCAGAAGTAGTATATTAATATTTTGATACTTTTAGCAGCCTTGACTTACATAATGTAGTTGGATATTTGTGATACATTTAGATTTATTATAGTGCATTGTTATTTTCTGAATTAGTTAATTAATATTTGTTATACTTTTAGCAGCCTTGACTAACATAATATAGTTAAATATTTGTGATTCATATTTATGATACATTTTGATTTATTACAGTACATTGTTGTTTTCTGAATTAGTTAATATTTGTGATACATCTGGCAGCCTTGTCATTCAGAATGTAGTATAATATTTGTGATTCATATATGTGATACATATAAAAAAATTCCCTTGTAGTTATGTTTTGATGTGTAATTCTCCAGAATGTAGTTGGTTATTCAAGGCTTCATGTGTGCATGGTTTTGATACTTTAAAAGTAAGGTATTTCAATGATGAACATACTTGTCCATTGAAGGCCAAAGTATTTGATCAAAGTCAGACAACAATTACTTTTGTAGGTGGAATAACTGCTCCAAAGTTGGTGAACCATAAAAGAATAATCACACCAGGTGACATTATTGATGATGTCAAATGGGAACTTGGTTTGGACATAAATTAAATGAAGGCTTGGCTAAAGAATTCAAAGATATTTAGAGGTGGACCAGCTGATGGATACAAGAAAATGCTTACATACATACACATGTTGAATTCTGTGTACCCAATTCTTATAGAAGGATGCATAAGTCACCCAAGAATGAGTTCTTGTATCTATTCATAGCACTATATCCACTGTTCAGAGGACTTGAGAGTATTGTAGGCCTATTGTGGTAGTAGACGAGAGTCACATGAGTGGACCATATAAGGGCACATTCGTTTCAGCTAGCACACTTGATGGGGCAGGTATTGGTCTTAGTAATATTTCCTTTGATATGTTAGTTAAGTTACATATAAATTATACATAATGTTTTTTTTTATGTCACAGTTCATATATTGCCACTTGCTTATGGCGCGATAATATGTGTGTTGTCTTGGATCAGAACGAGAGCATAATCAAGGATGTTGGTATAGTGTATCCATCTATACCATATTGTTCATGTATTTGGCATCTATGGAATAATGTCTGCACAAATTATAAAAAGAGTAAGGACAAGTTGAGCAACGAGTATTATGCTATGGCTAAATCATACAAGCTAGATGATTTTGATAAGCTTATGTATGAAGTGAGAAAAGTTGACCATAGAGTGAAGGAATACCTCACAAAGGCGGGACACAAAAAGTGGTCACGAGTTTACGCTCCAGTAAATAGGGAAAGGATGATGTCATCCAATATAGCCGAATGTATCAACTCTTTGTAGAGGCAGGTGAACTGCCTATTATAGACTTTCTTGAAAAAGTCAGAATCTTATTTGGTTCTTGAAACTGCAAAAATAGAGATAGGTCAAACTTTTTTGCTGAAAGCTCATTTGGAGGTAAGTTTCAGCAAATTTTTGAAATGAACGAGGCAAAGACATCGCGTGACGATAAGTTATATACATAGTATGTTTTTATCCTTTTTTTTGATGGTCAATTTTGGAAATGCTAAAAGTATTGGCAAAATTTTGGATGAGTAAACTGTTTAATTTTCTGATATGTACCATAAAGATACATCTGAAAACGCTAATCTAAAAAAATCCTTCATGATACATATTTATTTAGAGAATATTATTAGTCATAGACTTTGATGATTAATGTTACTGTGAATTGATAATAATTATTTAGGTTAGGGCATCATCAGACTACATCAGTGTGTATGAAGAAGGAAGAAGATACATAGTTTGTATGGATACATGCAACTGTAGCAGATTTTAGCTTGATGAGATACCATGTGCGCATGCTATTGCTGTGTTGAAAAGAAAATATGTAAAGGAAATGAAGCCATACTTTTTTGATTGCTACAAAAAGAAAACACTAGTCAAAACATATGAAATACCGCTTTGTCCAATGCCCGACAAACTGGATTGGCGTATGCTATAAGAAGTGTTGGAGGATGTGATTTTGCCTTCAAAATATAAAAGACCATCGGAAAGGACAAAGAAAGGGAGGCACAAGAAAATTAGTGAAACATTTTCGTCAATCTCAAATTGTTGTGAAAAATATAAGCCTGAAGGTCAAAATAGATGCACCTGCAACTACTTACCAAAGGAGATGTGAAATTTTAATTTGAATCAAATTTTGAAATTTATAGGAGATTCCATGTTATGAATGCAATTTTCAGTTAATTTCTCAATAATACGTTGCATCAGATATCTTTAAGTTGTTTGTAATAGAATCTTACATTGTTATGATATGTTACAAGTATTATGGTATTAACTGTATTGCAGTTGTTATATGTATTATCTAAACATATTAGTAATATGTATCAACTTATAATCTTACACCAGCTGATGAACGTGTGTTTAAAAATATCCACAATGTTTGAAGGACACATATATATTGATCCTAATAATTCACTGTTTAGGAGTTTTTTCCTTACAGAAATCAACATTGACCTTTTCTTGAACTACTTCAAGTAGTTTTTTATAAAAAGAAAGCACTTTATGTAATATATGAAAAGAGAAGCGTTTTTTGTATTATATAAAGGAAAAATATTCTCAAATAATACTTTTTATTTGACAAAAGTTACTGGGAGAAAAAATCAAATAAAATGAAGATTTATTTTGAAGAAAAAGAGACTGCATGATATTTTCTAATGTAAAAGTGTGAATTAACCCTAAATCAATTTAATTCATTTATATATGTATTAACGGCCTAAGTTTTTTCTAAGTGCATGTTAATGTATATGTAAGTAAAGAACATTTCCATCCGACGCTCTAAAAGTAAAGTTTTCACTATACTTTTATCTTTGTGTACAATTATATCAATAAGAAATAAAAATACAAACATAGAGTTCGAACTCCTTTTTAAATATTATTTTTGGAGAGTGTCTCATAGAACCTATATAAACACTTGGTAGAATTAGTAGTAATGAACGAATAATTATCAAAATAAATTGAAAAAGAATATGTACATATTTGTATATAAATGTATACATAAAAAATAGAATTTTGTTATAGAGTGGGCTCAGAATAAGTTTTAGATACGCCATGGCTACAAAGTGGTTGCCCAAATTATCGATCGTCCTAAATCGACTTGTCAAGATACGTATCGTAAAACATTTGTGTTGTCTTGATAATATAATGATTTCGTCATAGCCCAAATATTCCTTTTTTGTTACGTATTTGTATACGTATGTCCGCCTTTTTATTTGTGGAGGCCTCAAAAACCGACGTAAATCTTTTCATTGGCGATTTTGTGTGTAGCATCTGTTTGTTATCAGTCAAGAACATCCGGACATCAATACAGAGGATGAAAAAATGCCACTTAAAACAATCCCAAATTTGCAAATATAGTAATAGAGCAAAACATGACCATCAAAAAGTTATCAAAAATATAAATAAAATAAGAATCAATCCAAATGTAAAAACCAACAACAAAACTGAGCAACAATCAGCCAAAAGCAATCATAGATGGTGCTCAAGACACGGATTTTCATTAGAGAAAACCAAGGTCTTGTCTAGTCGGGTTTGGCCAACTCCGGCCAGATCTGAAAAAGTAAAACAAAAACAACATAACTAAAATAATGAGCAAGAATTGGAGTAGGAAAGTAATAAAAAAACACCGCTGCTCCAACGATGATGGAATGCCGGATCAGCATGTTTCCTAGCCAGATTTGACGGTAGATCGATGAGAGAGACGAGAGGGAGCAAGGAAAATAATGGTGGTGTTGTGGGAATTTTCAAGCCAGATCTGGCCCATTTTTTTGGGCAAATAGTAGCGAAAGTGAGAAGGGAAAGAGGAAAAAGGGAAGAGAAAGGGAGAGTGGAGGGGGGTTAGGCGTTGCTGGCCGATGGAGGTGGCTCACCGGTCATCACCTCCGACGAGGTAGGGATGGAGAAAGAGGGATGGAGAGAGTAGAAATCTGAAAATTATATGTATGTGTGAATGTGCATTGTCTTTGGATGTTTTAAGAAAAACCACCCCTCCCTTTATTATATAATACAAAAATCCCCATCAATTTAACCAAAGAAATAAAGACCACCTTCTCTTGTCTCCTCAAGACCACTTTTTATCCATGAGTTATTGCCCAAAGGATTTTCATCCTTTTAACCAATGTGTAAAGTGTATTATCCAAAAGATAAAGGTTATGTATAGTCATGTCAAATGTCAACTTTAATAAAGGTACAAGTTCTTGACTTGATCGAACTTTTACTCTATATTTAAAATTAATTGCTTCGACTTTGTATTTGCGGATTGTGCTAGCCAATGTATAAGATATGTAACTACAAAAATATGTTATCAATAAACGGTATTGTGTTGCAAATGACTAAAATTATAATATTTGTGCAATGTATGTATATGACTGTGAAAATATTAAAATGATGATAAATTGATAAAAATCTTAATATTTATGAAATTATGAATAATTATCAATAAATTATGAAAAGCAATAATATGACAATAAATTGGTAAAAATCCTAAAATAAAGATAATTATCAACAAATTGCTAACAATTGTAAGAAAAATGTGTAAAAACTGTTGTGCTCTTTAATGATCAGAGAGTCTGAAGACGTTAGTTTTAAGCATGGAGAGTCAAAATTGGGAGTCAACAACTTGTTCCTTTTCGTCTGACCATGATGTAGAAGTCTTCGGACGAAAATGTTGAGGTATAGCTAATTTTACTAGACAAAAGGTACTTTTTTAATAAAAATTTAACCTAAACTAGAGTTGCCTACATACCTCGAGGTACACAAGGATCAGGTCAGGTGTAGTTCAAGGTTGAGGCAAATTGCCTCTTGTCCTGTTGTTTGGTGGGTGGACGACCTTATCTCATGTTGCTCTGGGTAGATTACCCTGTGAAAATAAGAGGAAAGGACTATTTGGAAAACGAAAATATTCACATATTCCCGATGTCTTTTTCAAAATTACCCAGTATCGAGTTGTGAGATTCTGGGATGAAAGATTGTGTACTTGTTAGGGAGAAAGAATGACTATGTGGTTGTGATGACCAAACTCTGCATAGAGCTTTCTACATATTTTAAGTGTTACGAGAATCAGGTCAATGAAGTTAGAAACTACAAATTGCAGCAAATTTTGCTTGACTCTCACAATTTGCCCTAGTGTCGAATTATGATGAGACTGTTTTCTTTTGTGTTAATGGTGAAAGAATTTAGCTTGAATTGAGGAAAAAGCATGTAATGCAAAGGATATTTGATTGACGGAGCAACTAAGATGTCAAGGCCCTCGACTAGTGGGGCTATTGAAATGTAAAAAGCTCTCGAATGGTGGAACAATAGAAATGTAATACTCTCTCGACTGGCAGGTCTATTGAAATGTGAAAGGCTCTCGACTGGCGGAGCAATTAAAATATAATAGCCTTTCGACTGGCAAGGCTATTAAAACGTAAAGAGCTCTTGACTGGCGGAGCGATTGAAATGTAATAGCCTCTTGATTGACAGGGCTATTGATATATAAAGGGGCCTCAACTGGAGTAGAAATTGAAATGTAATAGCCTCTCGACTGGCAAGGTTATTAAAGTGTTAAGGGCTCTTGACTAGCGGAGCAATTAAACTATAATAGCCTCTCAACTGGTGGGGCTATTGAAACCTAAAGAGCTCTTGACTAGCACAACAATTGAAATGTAATAGCCTCTCGTCTGGCAGGCCTATAGAAATGTAAAGGGGTCTCGACTGGCGGAGCAATTGAAATGTAATAGCCTTTCGATTGGCAGGGCTATTAAAATGTAAAGGGCTTTCGACTGGCAGAGCAATTGAAATGTAATTGCCTCTCGACTGACGAGGTTATTGAAATGTAAAGAGCTCTCGACTGGTGGAGTAATTGAAATGTAATAGCCTCTCGAATTGCGGGGCTATTGAAATGTAAAGAGCTCTCGACTGGCGGAGCAATTAAAATATAATAACATCTCGACTGGCGGGGCTATTGAAATGTAAAGAGCTCTCAATAGGTGGAGCAATTGAAATGTAATTGCCTCTCGACTGGTAAGGCTATTGAAATGTAATGAGCCCTCGACTGGTGGAACAATTAAAATGCAATAGCCTCTCGACTAGAGAGACTATTGAAATGTAAAATACCCAAATTAGAAAGTGGACGCTTAACTGAAAAGTAAAATATCCATAGTTGAAGGTGGGCTCCATGTCTAAAATGTAAAATGCTTGTGTCGGAGGTGGGTGCCTTATCTAAAAAGTAAAATGGTGTATTTGGAGGTGGCCGCCTTAAAAAGGAAAGTAAATTGCCCGTATTTGGAGGTGGGCACTTTGAAAAGGAAGAAAATTATTTTTATATATTTTTTTTCTGTAAGAAATGCTGAAAGGTAAAGAAGACATAATTGGGTCCTGACTTCAATTAGTACCAACAATTAGTATTGTGCATAAGAATTTTCCCATTTTCTTTCCAGCTAACCGAGATCGATTTTGAGGTAAATCCTATAATTTCAAGTGGTACCTCAGACATATCTAAGTATCTACAAGATTCGTTCATCTTGCTTTAAACAAAGATTTTGAACTATACCTATCCTCATGTTTCAAGTGACCTCTTCAGAAACAAAGTCCCATTTTCACGTATATTTGAGTATTTTTCTTATTAAACTTAGGGACGTCTAGAGAAATACACTCACACTTAGAAAGAAATTCAATGTATCCAATTGTGATACCATAGGCTTGGCCTTCATGTAAGTATCCATTGATGTGAGAACACTTGGAATAGGATCATGTAGGACTTGTTATCGACTTGTAATGTAAGCTTGGGGATGGGTAGGATGTCATTTGGGTTGAAAGTGACTAATCCCTCAATGAGTGTTGCACTGAATCTGTGCTTTTGACATTTGTTGTGCTTGGCGCATGATCTTTTTTTTATTTTTCTTTGTTTCCCCTCCTTTTGTATTTGCTCTGACTTCTTTTGAATCTTGTGTTGGAGTCTTTTCCCCTTCTTTTCAATAAATATATTTTTTTTCATTTTTTTTAAAATTCTCCACCTTTGTTGGAGTTCTTTTTTTTTTTTTTTGTATGTGTGTAGCGGGGGGGGGGGGGGGGGGTTGTTCCTTTTTATTTAAAGTAGTTTTTCCATTTTTGTTCTTTTGGGACTTTCTATCCTTTGTCTTTGGCATCTTTGATCTTGAATCTTCGTCCGTAATTTACACGTATTTAGTGCGCTCAAGGAGGTTGGACCAAGAGAGGGATAGTACATGTAAGCACTCAAAAGGTATAGGCTAAGATGTGGTTGTCCAAAAAAAATACTTTAGGCTCAAAAGGAGAATGATAGGGATTAATGTCATTTGGTGGGCTATGAAAGGCACAATCGGGTCAAAGAGGCCTACGATCCTTTCCTAAACCAAGTGTAACTCAGAATTTTGCCTCAACAGACATTTAGGCCAAGTTCTAGATCAACAATGCAATGCAATAAATTAATCTAAAGCTCACTACACAATGCACATGAAACGATGAGGTTGGCTTCGTTCTTGTCTTGGATGTATGCAAGAGATTTTTTCAAGTGTCACTCAGGTGTAATTAAGAGGTACCAAAAGAATCTATAGTTTACCATGAAGTCGATCCTCTCCATCATACCAATTTATTTCTTTCCCATGCATACTTTTAGCTATGTTGGTACCAACCAAGTTAAAACTTTGACTAATTTTATTTTATTTTTAATTTTTTTTATGTTATTTTTTTCAAAAATAGGACCGAATCAAAAAGAGGATTGCCTACATATCTTGTGAAAACAAAAATCAAGTTTGCGTAGTTCAGGAAGATAGAGTATAAGATGTGAAGCAATAAAACAAACTCTTTTTTTTTTTTGATATTCTTGTAAAAGAGTATCGAACCCAAAAAGAATTGCCTACGTATCTCACCGATATGATAATCGGGTATGAATAGTTCACGGAGATTAAAAAATGTAAAATAGAAAAATAAATCATTTTTTTTTCAATAAGGCATACCGAACCCAAGAAGGGTTGCCTACGTATCTCATCAAGATGAGAATCAGGTGTGCGTAGTTTGTAAAGATAGAAAATGTCAAATAGGAAAATAAATCCCCTTTTTTTTACTAGGAATATCGAACCCAAGAAGGGCTGCCTACGTATCTCATTGAGATGAGAATCAGGTTCGCGTAGTTTGTGAAGGTAGGAATAAGATGTATGTATGAAAATGGATTCATGTGTGAAGAAATGCAAGACAAAGATATTTACTAAATATAAACATATATACAAAACTAATGCAAAGATATAGACAAACCCGGAGTGATGTCTCGTAAGTCTGATGTTGGCTGACATATTTAGTGAGAGTTCTTTTAGACTATTTGTGGGGAGAATTATCATTGCAGTCTCCCGATTATTTATGGGGATCATTCATTGATCTGATCGTCCCCCGTTTGTTTTAGGGGATGATATGTTGTGGCTCCCGATTGTCTTCAAGGACACCTTTTGTTTTGTTGCTTCTTAAGATGCCTCTATGTGAACTATTGTGATCATCCTCACTTGTTGGCGGGGACGATTTTCCTGTAGAAATGAGTGAAAGTAGGGAAACCATGAAAAATGATAAAGTGGAAAAGTGTGACCGTTTGGTCAAAGACTCCCCTAATTTGTATGTCCCACTGTGTGTTGATGCCTCTTGGAACTCAAAGCCCCTGCAAAGTCCATGATTGTTTATCCTGCAAGAATCAAGAGAAGAGAGTGTTAGAGTTCTTCTCAGATCAAGAGATTAAGAAGGATAGAGTTAGGCCTTGTGTCCAAATGGTGTGTTTGAAATAGGAGACCAATGTGGTTCTCCTGTGAGTTCCAGGGAACATGTTTGTTCCTCCTGCATTCAAAGGAAATAAGTTCCTGTAACACCCCGTAAGTTTCGGAGTCGGATTAATTCCCACAGCATTTATGGAAGGAATGAAACATGAGCACTTTGATGAATTATATATGCATTTGTGAGCATGAATAAATCTTGTCTCATTGGGCCCAAAACTAAAGCCCAAAGTTAATAAGAAGACATGGCCCAACCCAAGATTTTGACCCATTCTTCCATTTTTTTTTGACCCATTGACCCATTCAACATAAATAATTGGATAAGAAGAGACTTGGGGCCTATATAAGAGAGAAAATCAGATTTTTCTCTCATTTGGACACCCATGTTATTTCTAGAATTTTCTCAAATATTTCTCTCAACAATACAAACCCTAACTCTTCATCTATTGGACCAAAGCATCATCTTGCACACTTTGGTAAGTGTTTCTACTTATGATTTAATATATTTATTGCATGAGAGATGGTGTATAACATGTTGGTTATGTTGGTGATGTATTGAGAATTCACTATGTGTGAAATACTACATGTTGGCTCAAATCGGAGGATGGTGTTGTCTTGTAAAACTTGAACATGGGTTTGTGACCTTGATGAAAATGAACTTGATGGATTCAATATTGATATATGAGATGTGATTATAGTCTTGACTTGTGTTATACTTGTTCATAGTGTTTGGAATTTTTATTAAGAAATTGGTTATGGTTTTGGTGGCATATCGGCCGTAAAGTGTCGTTTTGGTGATGTTAAGTGTGTTGTGAAATCATGGCTGGTGGTTGACATGTTAAATGATCAAAAATATGTTAAAATAAAGTTGGTTATGATCATGGACCATTCATGGCATTAAAAGACCCAAAACGGAGCCATTTCGGACCAAAACGGGCATCCGCCCCGCAGACGAGGGCATCTGCGGGCGCAGATGCCAACGCAGATGGCACTAGCTACTGCCAATGGCCATCTGCGTGCGCATGTGACTGACCTGCGTGCGCAGGTGGCTGCGCAGGTCAGTCCAGAAATGTGTTTTGGTCGCTTTCGTATTCCTTTGATCCCCGAAAGCCCCGATACCCTTTTGGGATGTAATTATCAACTTGTAATGTCAATGTAATGACTTGAAAGTGTCGTATGGAGGTGTCTTGGATTATGTTAAATGTGTATGGTTGGCTATATGTTATTATAAAGGCATCATTACGACGGAATGATAACGGGAAATGCGTAAAAGGTAAACATGGTGCGAAATGCTATCGATGTGTGATCTTTTGGTCAATGTGTGTAATGTCATGGTGTTGTTGGTATGGAATTTCAGTGGATTGTATTGGGAGAGGATGACACGACCTTATATGGTAGCCACATAGTTCATTGTCGTCTTGTACGCTTATATAGTGACTAGTTGCTAATGTAAGTTCCGATATGACCTTGTATTGTAGACTAAGAAGTAAAGAAGGAGTTGGACCATTGTAATCATACATAGACTCGTGTACTCATACTTGGAATTAAAAGGTATGTAAGGTTATTCTTCTCTTTCCTCCTGCAACATATGATGTTCCCATGGTCTTGGTACTCATTTGATTTTGAAATACATTAAGGTATTCCATATCCGGTTAGCGATGCTCATTGTTATACATTTCCTACTCTTTGGTCACTTGTGAATCTCATGTCTCCTATTCATGGTTAACGTTCCAAAGGTCCAATAAGGTATTGTCCCAAAGTTCCAGAAATAGTTATACTCATGTCCCTTGTTCATTGATTACTGTTCCTATGGTACCAATGGTGTATGTTCATAATGATATTATGTTTCCAATAAGGTTACTCATATGTATCTTGCTCATTGGTTAATGATCCATAGCTTCCAGCTTCCAATAATGTTGTGTTCCAAAGTTTAAAGTGATGTTATGACTATCATTGTGTAATCTCTCATAAACCCAAAGGTTCAATCTCTCACAAGTTAAAGTAACAATCTCAAAGTAAAGATCAAAGTAATGCAAATGTGGTTAATGATCAAGTATGGGTGGCAAGTCTAGGGGCATAAGCCTAGCTCGACTCGATCCCAACATGATGAATGATGATTTACTTATCTTATATCCAGTGGCTATTCATTGACTGAAATCCCAAGGATGTTATAATGTCGTGAGTTCTAAAAGAACGATCTCCAGAGAGAGTAAGGCATAACGAGAGTTTATTAATGCTTGCTTAACACGTCCAAATTATGTCATGATTCCAAAGTCTCATAGTTGGATGATTGCGCTTGTACCAATCTTTCATAAGTAGAAGTAGAAGGCTTATAAGAGTAAGGAAGGAAGTAGTACGAAGGCTAATTGAACCAACCCTCTAGTGCAGTGAAATGTACATAAGTGTGTGCCTTAATGTCTAACTTAGTGAAGGGTAAACGAGTGTAAGAGAGTAATGTGCGTGGTTGTTATATGTTTCATTAAATATGGATCACATTCTGAAGGGGTAGAAGTTTAATATAGAACATCCCTATATTGTGCTATGTTAGTTCTTGTAAGAGAAGATCTCATAAGAAGTAGCAAGAGTGTTAATCTCTTAGAAGTAGAGAAACAAGGTCAAGTATATGCATGGGTGTTGCCAATAGCGTCGTGATCCTCAATAGGTTGTACAAGTGTGTATATGTGATAATTCTAAGTTCTGAGAATGTGATGTTCTAAGTGTGGTAATATTATGATTATGTTTGTTCCAATCTGGTAAGAGTTGAGGTACAATTACTGCTATATATCATCCATGGGGTTACACAAACACCTGCATGACGGTTCTCTATATATCATCCATGGGGTGAAGTGTATACCTGCATGACGGTTCTTTATTGTATATCATCCATGGGGTGCAATGTACACCTGCATGATGGTTCTCTATTTATCATCCATGGGGTGAAATGTATACCTGCATGACGGTTCTCTATATATCATCCATGGGGTTACATAAACACCTGCATGGCGGTTCTCTATGTTATTTCCCACTGATCAGTTGGGCCCGGGCAGTATATGGTTACTAATTTATTAAGTGAAGCAAGGTAAGGTAGATGTGGATGAATGCTATTCTTTTGTGATTTATTTACCAAGTAGTAGAACCGCAGTGGTGATGAACATAGAAGTTAGAAAGAGTCTCTTGAGTGTAGATGTATATGAGACATTCTATAATTAGTAAGGATATAAAATGAATGTCCGAATGTGTTCATAACGGAAGTAGTGTACAAGTTTCCAATTAAAATGATGGTTTCCCACATTGACTAATCTCTCATAGTTTATTTCATTGACATTCTCATATATGTTGAATTTTCTCTAGCCTTACATATTCAGTACATTCTCGTGCTGACCCCCTCGGGGGACTTACCTTACATGTGCAGGTTCAGGCATTAGTAGACCTCATCTGTAGACTGGGGATCATTTGCAGAGTTTTGGTGAGCTCCACTTGGTTCGGGGCTTTCCGAGTCATCGTGTACATTGTTTGATATTGTAAATATTGTATAGACATGGGCATGTATTTGTTAGAGGCTTTTGTAGACATTTGTGGGTACATGTATATGTATATAAGATGACTCATGGAGTCTTGGTCTAATGGCCCTAACGGCCAAGTTTTATATATACTTATGGCATACGTTTCCATGTTTGGGATATTTACATAGTTGCATAAAGAAACACAAGATTCATACAAGGACATGCATGCGAAGGTTTATGAGTAAAGGTTGGTTCTCTCGGGCCTTATCGGCTTCGGGTGCCAATCACGTCCCGATGGGATTCGGGGTGTGACAAAAGTGGTATCAGAGCAGTTCGTTCTCGGGTGTCTACAAAGCCGTGTCTGAGTAGAGTCTTACTTATCGATGTGTTGCGCGCCACATTTATAAGTAGGAGGCTACGGGACATTTAGGAGTTGTTTCATTTCTTCATTCTAGATCGTGCAATAGAGCCATTGTCATAGGTGAGATCATATCTGACCATTGTAATTGGTTTTCTTTGATATAGTAAAATGTCGGTTACAAGACGAGGTATGGATAAAGGAAAGGAGGTAGACATGCCTGCCGGGGAAAGAACAAGTAAATCACCACCTGATCCAGTTAGTCAAGGCGGGGGTGAAACTGAGCCCCCAGAATCACCTGCTAATGTTACGAAACAAGAGTTACGGGATTTGAAAAATGCGGTACAAATGTTGACTCAAATAGTTGTTGCACAGAGTCAAGGACAATTTGGTCCAACGGTAAGGAATGATGATACAGATAGGGCAGCAAGTCGGAGGACACAGGATTTTCTGAAATTGGATCCTCCCACCTTTACCGGGTCGGATGTGAATGAAGATCCACAAGACTTTATAGATCAAGTTCAAAGGGCATTAGAAGTGATGCACGTAATTGGTATAGAAACAGTCGAGCTGGCAGCATATAGACTAAAAGGCGAGGCTATACTATGGTACGAGGATTGGAGACGATCTAGGGGTGTCGGTGCACTTCCAGCTAGTTGGGAGGAATTCAAAACAGCATTCCTTGATCATTTTCTTCCCTATGAGGTCCGCGAGGCTCGTGCGGATCAGTTCTTACATCTGCGGCAAGGAAATATGAGCGTCAGGGAGTACAGTCTACGGTTTAACTCTTTGGCTAGATATGCTCCAAATGTAGTAGCCACTATGGCCGATAGAGTTCATCGATATGTAGACAGATTGGAGCCATATTTGGTAAGGGATTGTACTATTGCTGCATTGAATAAAGACATGGACATAGCCAGAATACAAGCCTTCGCGCAAAAGATGGAAGATCAAAGGCAAAGGGAGAGGATACAAGAAACGGAAGCAGGGCCGTCAAAGCGGGCTCGGCCCATGGGACAGTACATGATGTCAAGTTCACCTAGACCATCAGTTTTTCACCCTACAGCAGGCATTTCCTCTCATTTGCGAGGTTCTAGAGGTTTAAATCAGGCAAGGCAAAGTAGCGGGGATCGCGGTTCAGGTTCACAGATGACAGGACCTTATCGCCCGCTGTGTCAGTATTGTAGACGATTTCATTCAGGTGAATGCCGGCGGGGAACTACTAGTTGTTATTGGTGTGGCATAGAGGGGCACTTAATGAGAGAATGCCCACAAAGGGGTGCGAGTGGTGTAGTGCGACCTACAGGATCAGCCGCGGTATCATCAGTATCTGTTCCTTTTCCAGGCAGAGGCGTTCAGCCTATTGGCCGTGGTAGCGATATAAGAGGAGTAGTGGGTCGGCAAAAGGAGGAAACATCTCCTGATGACGGTACAGGTACCGTACCATATTTTCACATGATGTATATGTATTGATTGCTCCAAGTTTTACTTTATTATATGCTATAGTCATGGTATCGTAGCTGTTAGTGATTATAGATGATTAAGTACTCTTAAGAGTGTTCCCAATGAACGGGATAATGGGCTTTTGGAAAGAAAGAACAAAATGGCCCTACGCAATATGACATGTGAAATTGCCGGAGGTGCATAAAGAGTCCTATTTAATCTTATTTCCCAGTGAAAATAACAAAGAGGGAATGGGGTAAGATTAAGCAAGTGTGTATGAGAGTGTATACATGGAGACTCTAATAGAGAAGTGCTCTTGTTACACATGAGGCAACGATGTCAACATTCGAGGACGAATGTTCCTAAGGGGGGAAGAATGTAACACCCCGTAAGTTTCGGAGTCGGATTAATTCCCACAGCATTTATGGAAGGAATGAAACATGAGCACTTTGATGAATTATATATGCATTTGTGAGCATGAATAAATCTTGTCTCATTGGGCCCAAAACTAAAGCCCAAAGTTAATAAGAAGACATGGCCCAACCCAAGATTTTGACCCATTCTTCCATTTTTTTTTGACCCATTGACCCATTCAACATAAATAATTGGATAAGAAGAGACTTGGGGCCTATATAAGAGAGAAAATCAGATTTTTCTCTCATTTGGACACCCATGTTATTTCTAGAATTTTCTCAAATATTTCTCTCAACAATACAAACCCTAACTCTTCATCTATTGGACCAAAGCATCATCTTGCACACTTTGGTAAGTGTTTCTACTTATGATTTAATATATTTATTGCATGAGAGATGGTGTATAACATGTTGGTTATGTTGGTGATGTATTGAGAATTCACTATGTGTGAAATACTACATGTTGGCTCAAATCGGAGGATGGTGTTGTCTTGTAAAACTTGAACATGGGTTTGTGACCTTGATGAAAATGAACTTGATGGATTCAATATTGATATATGAGATGTGATTATAGTCTTGACTTGTGTTATACTTGTTCATAGTGTTTGGAATTTTTATTAAGAAATTGGTTATGGTTTTGGTGGCATATCGGCCGTAAAGTGTCGTTTTGGTGATGTTAAGTGTGTTGTGAAATCATGGCTGGTGGTTGACATGTTAAATGATCAAAAATATGTTAAAATAAAGTTGGTTATGATCATGGACCATTCATGGCATTAAAAGACCCAAAACGGAGCCATTTCGGACCAAAACGGGCATCCGCCCCGCAGACGAGGGCATCTGCGGGCGCAGATGCCAACGCAGATGGCACTGGCTACTGCCAATGGCCATCTGCGTGCGCATGTGACTGACCTGCGTGCGCAGGTGGCTGCGCAGGTCAGTCCAGAAATGTGTTTTGGTCGCTTTCGTATTCCTTTGATCCCCGAAAGCCCCGATACCCTTTTGGGATGTAATTATCAACTTGTAATGTCAATGTAATGACTTGAAAGTGTCGTATGGAGGTGTCTTGGATTATGTTAAATGTGTATGGTTGGCTATATGTTATTATAAAGGCATCATTACGACGGAATGATAACGGGAAATGCGTAAAAGGTAAACATGGTGCGAAATGCTATCGATGTGTGATCTTTTGGTCAATGTGTGTAATGTCATGGTGTTGTTGGTATGGAATTTCAGTGGATTGTATTGGGAGAGGATGACACGACCTTATATGGTAGCCACATAGTTCATTGTCGTCTTGTACGCTTATATAGTGACTAGTTGCTAATGTAAGTTCCGATATGACCTTGTATTGTAGACTAAGAAGTAAAGAAGGAGTTGGACCATTGTAATCATACATAGACTCGTGTACTCATACTTGGAATTAAAAGGTATGTAAGGTTATTCTTCTCTTTCCTCCTGCAACATATGATGTTCCTATGGTCTTGGTACTCATTTGATTTTGAAATACATTAAGGTATTCCATATCCGGTTAGCGATGCTCATTGTTATACATTTCCTACTCTTTGGTCACTTGTGAATCTCATGTCTCCTATTCATGGTTAACGTTCCAAAGGTCCAATAAGGTATTGTCCCAAAGTTCCAGAAATAGTTATACTCATGTCCCTTGTTCATTGATTACTGTTCCTATGGTACCAATGGTGTATGTTCATAATGATATTATGTTTCCAATAAGGTTACTCATATGTATCTTGCTCATTGGTTAATGATCCATAGCTTCCAGCTTCCAATAATGTTGTGTTCCAAAGTTTAAAGTGATGTTATGACTATCATTGTGTAATCTCTCATAAACCCAAAGGTTCAATCTCTCACAAGTTAAAGTAACAATCTCAAAGTAAAGATCAAAGTAATGCAAATGTGGTTAATGATCAAGTATGGGTGGCAAGTCTAGGGGCATAAGCCTAGCTCGACTCGATCCCAACATGATGAATGATGATTTACTTATCTTATATCCAGTGGCTATTCATTGACTGAAATCCCAAGGATGTTATAATGTCGTGAGTTCTAAAAGAACGATCTCCAGAGAGAGTAAGGCATAACGAGAGTTTATTAATGCTTGCTTAACACGTCCAAATTATGTCATGATTCCAAAGTCTCATAGTTGGATGATTGCGCTTGTACCAATCTTTCATAAGTAGAAGTAGAAGGCTTATAAGAGTAAGGAAGGAAGTAGTACGAAGGCTAATTGAACCAACCCTCTAGTGCAGTGAAATGTACATAAGTGTGTGCCTTAATGTCTAACTTAGTGAAGGGTAAACGAGTGTAAGAGAGTAATGTGCGTGGTTGTTATATGTTTCATTAAATATGGATCACATTCTGAAGGGGTAGAAGTTTAATATAGAACATCCCTATATTGTGCTATGTTAGTTCTTGTAAGAGAAGATCTCATAAGAAGTAGCAAGAGTGTTAATCTCTTAGAAGTAGAGAAACAAGGTCAAGTATATGCATGGGTGTTGCCAATAGCGTCGTGATCCTCAATAGGTTGTACAAGTGTGTATATGTGATAATTCTAAGTTCTGAGAATGTGATGTTCTAAGTGTGGTAATATTATGATTATGTTTGTTCCAATCTGGTAAGAGTTGAGGTACAATTACTGCTATATATCATCCATGGGGTTACACAAACACCTGCATGACGGTTCTCTATATATCATCCATGGGGTGAAGTGTATACCTGCATGACGGTTCTTTATTGTATATCATCCATGGGGTGCAATGTACACCTGCATGATGGTTCTCTATTTATCATCCATGGGGTGAAATGTATACCTGCATGACGGTTCTCTATATATCATCCATGGGGTTACATAAACACCTGCATGGCGGTTCTCTATGTTATTTCCCACTGATCAGTTGGGCCCGGGCAGTATATGGTTACTAATTTATTAAGTGAAGCAAGGTAAGGTAGATGTGGATGAATGCTATTCTTTTGTGATTTATTTACCAAGTAGTAGAACCGCAGTGGTGATGAACATAGAAGTTAGAAAGAGTCTCTTGAGTGTAGATGTATATGAGACATTCTATAATTAGTAAGGATATAAAATGAATGTCCGAATGTGTTCATAACGGAAGTAGTGTACAAGTTTCCAATTAAAATGATGGTTTCCCACATTGACTAATCTCTCATAGTTTATTTCATTGACATTCTCATATATGTTGAATTTTCTCTAGCCTTACATATTCAGTACATTCTCGTGCTGACCCCCTCGGGGGACTTACCTTACATGTGCAGGTTCAGGCATTAGTAGACCTCATCTGTAGACTGGGGATCATTTGCAGAGTTTTGGTGAGCTCCACTTGGTTCGGGGCTTTCCGAGTCATCGTGTACATTGTTTGATATTGTAAATATTGTATAGACATGGGCATGTATTTGTTAGAGGCTTTTGTAGACATTTGTGGGTACATGTATATGTATATAAGATGACTCATGGAGTCTTGGTCTAATGGCCCTAACGGCCAAGTTTTATATATACTTATGGCATACGTTTCCATGTTTGGGATATTTACATAGTTGCATAAAGAAACACAAGATTCATACAAGGACATGCATGCGAAGGTTTATGAGTAAAGGTTGGTTCTCTCGGGCCTTATCGGCTTCGGGTGCCAATCACGTCCCGATGGGATTCGGGGTGTGACAGTTCCCCTATAAAGAAATCAGGTTGACTTATGTTGAACCCTTGTTTTTGGGAGAGTGGAAGTGATTCACCGTAGTTCCATGATCTACGACATGTAACCTTAGGATCTTCGACTGGCCGACTGGCAAAGCAGCTTAATATACAGGCCCTAGACTTACAGGGTTACAAAAATATAAATGCCCTCGACTGGAGGGATAGCTAGAATGTAAAGGCCCTCGACTGGCGGGGCAACTAGAATATAAAGGCCCTCGACT
The DNA here is from genome assembly GCA_031232105.1 of Capsicum rhomboideum. Taxonomy (NCBI): domain Eukaryota; kingdom Viridiplantae; phylum Streptophyta; class Magnoliopsida; order Solanales; family Solanaceae; genus Capsicum; species Capsicum rhomboideum. The sequence goes on along the minus strand of CP124714.1, from coordinate 146,785,099 downwards.
GGTGGGGTGACTGAAATATCAAATCCCTCGACTAGCGGGGCGACTGTAATGTAAAGGTCCTCGACTGACGGGGCAACTGAAATGTAAAAGGGGGAGATGTGAGAAAAGACTTATGTTTTAGGTTTTGAGACAAAAGTGGGATGGATATGATCAGACTGATATTAATATTCTTGAAATTTGGGTTTGAAGATATTGATCGACGCTTTTAAGGATTTTTTGAGTGCGCCATTGGATTGTTCAAAAAATTTGCCCTAGTTTGTAGTCTTGGGGAAATTATTTTGGAATAATAGAAAAACCTCACTTTTATGTAGAGTTCCCTATATATCATATAAAAATGAATTGAGACGAGAATCAGATCAGAATATAGTTCGGGCGGACTTATAAATTTGTATGTGGCATGTATGATTTTCATAAAGTGGTGGTCCTCCTTGAAAATATTGTGAAAGGTTGTAGAGAGGAAATTACTTGTAGAAAATATTGTGAAAGGCAGCGGAGGGAAAATTACTTATAGACATGAAGCCTAAAAATTACTCCAATCAGGCGATTAAGAGGATGAATATCAAGCGTAGACAGAGCTTTGACAACTAGTATGCTGACAAAAGGTCAAACTTGGTGAAGCATTTGCATTACTTTGCCACTGTAGACAAAATTGTTATGGCTGTGAGGGTGTTGAACTCTTGATTTTGGAACTGATGTTATAGAGATTTGGATTTGAAGGGATTATTGATTTGCGCTTTTTGAAGATCTTTGGAGAGCGTCTTTGAACTGTTCCAAAAATTGCCCCAATTTGATATCGAAAAATTATTTTGAAACAATGAAGAGACCGAACCCTTATATATAGGGTTGGCTACGTATCTTGCCAGGACAAAAATCAAGTCAAAATGTAGTTCAGACGGATATGTTGTTATTGATGGTTTGTATAATTATTATGGATTGGTGATGGTATTGAAAAAAGAAGTGTAGTATGAATGAGAGTTTGGATCCAAAGAATATGTTTTGAGAATGAAAATAATGTACAGGAATGTGTTACTAGTTCTTGGAAAAAGATGGTAGAATCCAAAAGAATGATTGTAAGGATTAGAAATGGGTGTGAAATGATATGACGGTGAAGGACGGTCGTAGAGACCTAAAATGAGTGTGAGAAATCAAAAATATTCTAAGCTCAACACAAGTCAACCAAATATCAGACAGAGTAGACAATGTTGAACATAATGTATAAAGTATATACATGCGGCTAAAGAAAGTGCAGTGAATGCAAAAAAAAGGCGTAATATATGATGAACAAAGAACACATATCAAATAAAGAATGTGTAACAAGTAAAGAATAGAAATTTGTCTGGCTGAAGTGATAATCAAAATCGTGTATACAAACGATCAAAGGATTCTAAGAGTAGATTTACCTAGGTTGGTAGCGAATATTCAAACAACTGTGAGAAGGTGCGTAGTAATCTAAACACCCCGACTCTGAAACTAAGAAATTTTGAATGAATTTAGGAGAAGTTCAATATACAACTGGCGTGTTCAGTGTGTGATAGTGTATAGCCAAGATTCTATAGAACCGTGATTATGATTAAATGAAAATAATGTGTAGCCGTTTTCAGAGTATACAAATACAATGTATCAAATAAATAATGAATAAATGAATTGATATATATAAGACCGTAAAACTTTGGCATGCAAATAATGTAAAGAATTTATGAGTAAAACACAGATAATTCACACAATTTGCAGTATGTGAAACAAATAAAGAATCAACGAATTAAATAATTAGTATATGCAAAAAATACCTCCCTCAATTAAAAAATTGAGTCTATCATGGTTAAAACCAATTTTGCATCCCTAGCAGAGTCGTCATTCTGTCATGCCCTATTTTTTATCGAGGTTAAGCAAAACACGACTTATGAACTCTAAAAGAATTGATTTTGTATAGAGTCGCCACCATATTTTTAAGGAAAATAAGGAAAACTATTTTATTATTGACATGTATGTATAGTGTGTTAATCTATGAAAACCAATTTAGATTCTAGGTATGGGTTCAAATTATCCCGAAGGGAAGAGATTAGACATCCTTCAAAATCCACAAAATGTGGTACCCGACTAGACCAAATTTATCAAAAGAGGAAGGAGGTAAAAATCAATTTTTTAAAAGTCTAAATACATAAAATATGTTTTGAAAAATAATATAAAAATTTTATGTGTAAAGAGTGTATATCAATTACATAAATAAAATATATTTCCGTAAAATGTGTGTATATAAATATGTAAAGATATATAAGCAATATAAAAAATGTGTAAAAATATGTATGAAAAAGAAAAGTATTTTTATAAAAAGAAAGCAATTTATGTAATATATGAAAAGAGAAGTGTTTTTTGTATTATATAAAAGAAAAATATTCTCAAATAATACTTTTTATTTGACAAAAGTGAATGGGAGAAAAGATCAAATGAAATGAAGTTTTATTTTAAAGAAAAAGAGACTGCATGATATTTTCTAATGTAAAAGTGTGAATTAACCCTAAATCAATTAGATTCATTTATATAAGTATTAATGACCTAAGTTTTGTCTAATGTAGATGTAAGTAAAGGACATTTCCATCTAACGCTCCAAAAGTAAAGTTTTCACTATACTTTTATCTTTGTGTACAATTATAAGAATAAGAAATAAAAATACAAACATAGAGTTCAAACTCCTTTTTGAATACCATTTTCTGGGAGTGTCTTATAGAACCTGTATAAACACTTAGCAGAAATATTAGTAATGAATGAATAATTATCAAATAAATTAAAAAAATATGCTTAAATAAAATAAAATTTTATCATAGAGTAGGCCCAAATTAAGTTTTAGATTCGCCATGGTTACAGAGTGGTTGCTCGAATTATCGATAGTCCTAAATTGCCTTGCCAAGATACGAATCGTAAAACTTTTGTGTTGTCTTTATAATATAAAGATTTCTTCATCGCCCAAATATTTCTTTTTTATTACGTATTTGTATACGTATGTCCGTCTTTTTATTTGTGGAGGCCTCAAAAACCGACGTAAACTTTTTCATTGATGATTTTGTGTGTAGTATTTGTTTGTTATCAGTTAAGAACATCTAGAAATTAGTAAAGAGGACAAAAATGCCACCTAAAACAATCCCAAATTTGCAAATACAGTAACAGAGCAAAACAGGACCATCAAAAAGTTATCAAAAATATAAATAAAATAAGAATCAATCCAAATGTCAAAACCAGCAGCAAAACTGAGCAACAATCAGACAAAAGCAACCATAGATGGAGCTCAAGACAGGGATGTTCATCAAAGAAAACCAAGGTCTTGTCGGAAAATCCAAGGTCATCGAAAAAATATTTTCTAGTCAGGTTTGGCCAACTCCGGCCAGATCTGAAAAAGTATAACAAAAACAACATAACTAAAATAATGAGCAATAATTGAAGTAGGCAAGTAATCTAAAAACACCGCTGCTCCAATGATGACGGAACACCGGATCAACGTGTTTCTCAACCCGATTCGACTGTAGATCGACGGGAGAGATGAGAGGCAGCAAGGAAAATAGTGGTGGTGTTGTGGGAATTTTCCAGCCAGATCTGGCCCCTTTTTTTTCCACAAATAGTGGCGAAAATGAGAAGGGAAAGAGGAAAAAGGAAAGACAAAGGGAGAGTGGAGGGGGGTTAGGCGTTGCTGGCCGATGGAGGTGGCTCGCCGGTCATCACCTCCAGCGAGGTAGAGATGGAAAAAGAGGGATGGAGAGAGTAGAAATCTGAAAATTATATGTGTGTGTGAATGTGTATTGTCTTTGGATGTTTTAAGAAAAACCACCCTCCCTTTATTATATAATACAAAAAGCCCCATCACTTTAACCAAAGAAATAAAGCCTCCTTCCTCTTGTCTCCTCAAGACCATTTTTAATCCATGAGTTATTGCCTTAAGGATTTTCATCCTTTTAACCAATATGTAAAGTGTATTATCCAAAAGATAAAGGTCCTGTATAGACATGTCAAATGTCACCTTTAATAAAGGTACAAGATCTTGACTTGATCGAATTTTTACTCCGTATTTGAAATTAATTGCTTCGACTTTGTATTTGCGGATTGCGCTAGCCAATGTACAAGATATGTAAGTATTCATATATAATTACAAAAAATGTAAATATTAAATGTATTGTGTCGTAAATGACTAAAATTGTAATATTTGTGTAATGTATGCAGATGACTGTGAAAATATTAAAATGCTAATAAATTGATAAAAATCTTAATATTTATGAAATTAAGGATAATTATCAATAATATATGAAAATAAAAAAATATGACAATAAATTGGTAAAAATCCTAATATAAGGATAATTATCTATAAATTGCTAATAATTGTAAAAAAAATATGTAAAAATTATTGTGCTCTTTAACGATCAAAAAGTTTTAAGACGTTAATTTTAAGCATGGAGAGCCAAAATTGGGTGTCAAAAAATGAGACAATAGTTTCCTTTCTCTCTCTCCTCCTCTTCTTCCTCCTCCTCTTCTTCCTCCTCCTCCTCTTCTTTTTCTTTTTCTTTTTCTTCTTCTTCTTCTTCTTCTTCTTCTTCTTCTTCTTCTTCTTCTTCTTCTTCTTCTTCTTCTTCTTCTTCTTCTTCTTCTTCTTCTTCTTCTTCTTCTTCTTCTTCAAGAATAGAGCTTTCTTAACATGGCATCAAAGCCAGTTTCTATGGCTTCTCTGCATTGCTAAAGGTCACTGTCTATAGCAATTCAATTTTTGCTTTTGATTGCTCTACACAGAAGAAATCCTTCATCAGCTAGGGTTTGAAGATTACTCAGTTCTATAGTTGTTTTTTGCTCAATAGATTGAGAATTTCTTTGTCAAAACATAATGTCGGCTTCTGGAGCTACCGCAAATGCTGCTACAGCTAAAGGTTTAGTTGGAAATGAATTCGGTCAAGTTGAACAAGTTGATACAAATCATCCTCTGTACATACATCCAATCTGATACACAAGGTTCTGCTCTAATTTCTACTCAACTTTTAGGTTCTCTAAAATTATTTTCTATGGATTAAATCTATACATATTGTATTTCTTGGAAAGAATAAGCTTGGTTTTCTACTAGGAACAGGTAGTAAAGATATTTATCCTTCTAACTTTCACAATCTCTAGGATAGATGTAATGCTATAGTGCTAGCTTGGATCATGAACGATGTGTCTAAAGATCTGTTAAGTACTATGATCTATGCTTTTGATCACATAAGGCTTGAAAAGATCTTAGGGAGAGATTTGATAAGGTGAATGCCTCTAGAGCCTCTTATCTTCACAAAGAAATAACTACTTTGGTTCAAGGTACTTCCTCAGTATCTAGCTATTTCTCCAGATTGACAGAGCTTTGGGATGACCTGGAAGCCTTTGTTCCTCATCCATCATGTGCTTTCCTTAATCCAAGGTATATATATCTCATTTCCAGCTACAGAAGTTGTGGCAGTTCCTGATGTGACTTAAAAAATCCTATTCTCATATTGAGAGTCAAGTTCTAATGATTGTATCTCTACCTACTATTAATCAAGCCTATATAATGATTATAAATATGGAAAGTCAGAGGTTGAATGGTGCAAACTTAAATGGTTCTACTCTTGGAGATGGTAGTTTAGGATCTACTGCACTTATGAGCAACAAGATGACTCTTGGAAGTTCTAGTAGTAGTTATGAAAGATCTAGCAGTGGTCATGGAAGATCTTGTAGTGGTTATGGAGGTTCTTGCAATATTCATGGTGGTTCTAGTAATAACTATGGTGGATCTAGCAATGGATATGGTGGAATCAACAATGGACACACTGGTAGTGCTTGTTCCAGTCTCAAGCCTAGAATGCACTATGAACAAAAGGGTACTTATGGAAGAGGTCATATCGTCTGTGACTATTGTCACTTTAAAGGGCATACCAGAGACACCTGCTAAAAATTAAATGATTATCCATCTGATAGAAAGAAGAAAGGAGGGGGCATGTCTCACAATCATGCTAGTAATGTCACTATACATGGTCACTCCTTTGTTGACTCACAGATTCTTATTTTGCAGGAATGCCTGCCTCACCTCCTTTATTCACTCATGATCAATATAATCTTATTCTCAGAATGCTCATCCAAGGAAAAAAATCAGATATAACTGCTAATGTTGCAACCACTAGCTCTACTAGTTCAGGTACTATTTTTGCACTTATGTCAAAAACGCCTAGTACAGAGTGGATAATTGACACGGGAGTATATAATCACATGGTACATATCTTGAGCCTATTGAAACAATGTATAAAATTGACTAGAAAGTATAGTAAACAAGTTAATTTACCTACTGGAGGTTAAGTTACTATTAGTCATATTGGTGAATCTTCAATTCTTGGAGACAAGACTGCAAAAGATGTGTTGTTCATACCAGATTTTAAATACAACCTATTACCAGTGTCTTAACTGACTAAGAGCCTCAAATGTGGTGTTCTATTCTTCCCTGATTTATGTATTTTTCAGAAAAGCTTCACTGGAAAGGTATTGGGGATTGGTAAAGAAGAGCATGGTTTATACTTTCTGAAGACTGATATTTCTCAATCTCTCACTGCTGTAATTGAGTGATTCAGTCCTGTATCTCTGTCTGTTGACTCTAGTAGTATAAATAACTATAGCAGTTCTACTTCTTCTAGTAGTAATGGTTGTGTTACAACCTTATAGCATAAGAGATTAAATCATGCTCTTATTTTTGTTCTTAGAAAAGTTGAAAGCTTGCATGATGTCAAGCTACAAGATCACTAATGTAGTGTTTGTTCTATTGAAAAATAAACAAGGCTTCCATTTCCTAAAGTACTTCTATTTCTTCTTGTTCATTTGATATTATTCATGTTGATGTGTGGGAACCCTATAGAGTATCTACTCATGATGGTAAAAGGTATTTTTTGACTTTGGTGGATGATTTTTCTAGATATACATGGATTTTTTTTGCTGAATAGTAAGGCTAACTATATTGTTACACTTAGAGACTTTATCTTAATGGTAAGAATCCATTTGATATTGGGCTGAAGTGCTTCAGGACTGACAATAGTACTGAGTTCTTTAACTCTCAAGTTACTGGCTTGTTTAAGCATTATGGTATTATTCATCAGAGCTCATGTGTCAAAATACTCCTTAACAAAATGGAGTTGTTGAGAGGAGGCACAGGTACATCCTTAATATGACCAAAGCTCTGAGATTTCAAGCCTTTATTCTACTCAGATTCTAGGGTGATTGTGTTTCTGCTACTGTTTATATCTTAAACAGGTTACCTTATGTCCTATTAAATAGTGCATCTCCTTTTGAGAGGTTATTTCAAAAGGTGCTAGATCTACATCACTTTAGAGTGTTTGACTCTTTTTCCTATGCTACTGATGTTTAAACATCTAACAAGTTTTCTCTTAGAGCTTATTCTGCAATACACCTTGGTTATTCTTCAGTTCAGAAAGGGTATCTATTGTATGAAATTACATCCAAATCCTTCTTTATTAGCAGAGATGTTGTATTTCAGGAGAACATTTTTCCTTTTAAACATCTGAGTTCCATTCCTCAGCCTTTGTTTCCAATCTTAGCCTCTTACTATGCCTAGTCCTTATCCTACTGTGTCTAGTCCTTCTCCTCCTTCTCCTTCCCTCTCTCTTCTTTTCGCACCTCCTCCTCAAAGAAAGTCTTCAAGATCTTCTAATCCACCTGTGTGGATGAATGATTATGTCATACCTTCTAAGCCTGCAAAATCCTGCTTGTATCCAATCTCTCGGTTTGCTTAGTATAATGCATTATCTCCTGAGTATAGAGCCTTTCTTGCTACTTACTCAGATGTCTTAGAACCTACTTCTTATAAGGAGGCCTGTCTTGATCCAAAGTGGATCAGTGCTATGCAAGAAGAAATGAAGAAACTTGAGGACAATCAGACATGGTCTCTTATTCCTCTGCCTCCTGGCAATGTTTCAATTGGTTGTAAGTGGGTGTACAAGGTCAAATTTCATTCTAATGGTCAGGTTGAGAGGTACAAAGCTAGGCTTATAGACAAGGGGTATAGTCAATAAGAAGGTTTGGAATACACTGATACTTTCTCACCTATGGCTAAAATGGTCATTGCCAGATTGGTTGTGGCTTTGGCTGCTTCTTGTGGATGGTTTTGTGTTTCAAATGAATTTTTCTAATGTCTTCCTGCAAGGTGATGTCCTTGAGGATGTGTAGATGCAGTTGCCTGATAGGTTTGCAACCCAAGGAGAGAGTGCTATGGTTTTCAAACTCCACAAGTCTCTATATGGCTTTAAGCAGGCTCCTAGGCAGTGGAATCTGAAGTTGACAGAAACTCTATTGGAAATACAGTTTGTTCAGTCTTATTATGACTATTCATTATTTACTCAAAAGGTTGGGAAAGATATTGTGGTTATCCTGGTGTATGTTGATGACTAGTTGATAACTGGATCAAATATTACTCTTATTCAACAAGTGAGACAGGACTTGCAACATAGGTTTAAAATGAAGGATCTAGGGGAATTGAAGTATTTTCTGGGCATTGAGTTCTCTAGATCTCGTGAAGGAATTGTCATGTGTCAGAGGAAATATGCACTTGAACTTGTATCTGAGATGGGACTACCAGGAAGTAGGCATCCGAATACACCTTTGGAGTTTAATCACAAGTTGACATCCACAGATTATGACAAACATATAGGCATTGATGACACTGGTCAGGATACACCTCTTGATGATTATGGAAAGTATCAGAGACTAGTAGGCAGTTTATGGAAAGTATCAAAGGCCCGATATTGCCTTTGTAGTTTAAGTACTTAGTCAGTTTATGCACTCACCTAAGAGATCACATATGGAAGCAACATTGAGAGTGGTCAAGTATGTGAAAGGAACAACTGGTTTTGGTCTATTCATGCCTAGTGGAAGATGCTCAAAACTTGTAGCATATTGTGACTCTGATTGGGGTGCCTGTGTAGAGACTAGGAGGGCTGTAACAGGCTATGTAATCAAGTTTGGAGAAGCTGTGATTTCCTGGAAATCAAAGAAACAAGGAATAGTATCAAGAAGTTCTGCAGAAGCTGAATTTAGAAGCATGGCTACAACAGTAGCTCTGGGATAGTATGGATAAAGGGACTATGCAAGGAACTAGGAATTGAACTACACCTACCAGTTCAATTGTTTTGTGATAGCAAAGATGCTATTCAGATTGCAGCACATCCATCCTTTCATGAGAACTAATCATATTGATATAGATTGTCACTTTGTTAGGAAAAAAATCATTGATGGTCGGATTCAAACACAACACATAGGCAATAAAGAGCAGCAAGCAGATCTATTCACTAAAGGCCTATGCAAACCACAACATGATGTCTTACTTTGCAAGCTGGGAATGGAAAATTGTTTCAGTCCTCAGCTTGAGGGGGAGTGTTAAGCTGTGGTTCTACAAGCATTAACTTATTTAAGCTATGTAATTAGAAGTTTGTTAGTTAGCTAATCATTAGGTTGTTAGGCACTTAGCCAGCTAGCTATTGGTGCTGACTAGACAAGGATAAGGTCAGTTAGTTGTGCGTATATATAGAGGTAGTAGTAGGCTAGTAGCTAGATATTTTCAGAATTCATTGTACTATTTTCAGTTTTCTCTATTTTGGAACTCAATGGAACAGTAGTTGCCTTTCTCCCTTATCTTCTTCTTCTTCTTCAAGCTCCCATTAATGGAGCTTTCTTAACATATATTAGGACCCATTTGGCCATGGATAGTATTCACTTTTTCTCGAAAAACTGTTTGGCCATAGAATCCAAAATTTTTCGAAATTTGAGAAACTTAAGCCAAATACAGTACCCAACTGTTTGTTGATTAAAATCTATTTTAGAAATAGTGGACAAGTAAAATGAACCGGGGGAGTATATATCTATAGGAGATATTCATCAAAATAGTGAAATAAGTCAATTCAGTGGATAACTAATGGAACTGAAGTTGTGTATATTCGTTTTCGTGGCCATTGTCAGTTTCTACGAGTAAATATATATGGACATTGCTGGAAATACATGTTATCTACTAGTAACACTAAACAAGATGCATAAAATTATTTATAAAAAACTTTAAACCAAATACAATAAGCACTAATACCAAAATGCAATATTGAACACCAAAAGATTTTTTGTTTAAAAACAAAAATAGATGCAAAAACCTGCAATTTCTGCATCTCACCTGCCAATTCAACATACCAAATCAATTATGAAAATGCTATAACGTAATAAAAATACTAAATATCAATTAAAAATATCAAATTCAATATAAAAAATCCATCAAAAGGATCCACAAAGTCTACCAAAGTTCAAAACTTCAAATATATACAAAGTTCTTAATTGTTTTCAATGTTCAACAACAATTCTAACAACTAATGGGTCCATTCAACACTCTTCATCATCAGATCTCTATTCATCAACTGAGGTGGGAGGAGAACGGGCACACCATGTATGCCACTTGCAATCAGGCTATTCACCTGTGCCTTGAGTGACTCGATGGTATTGCATATGCTCTTATTTTCAGCAGCAATCTTGCTTCAGCATTTGCTACCACATGTTTAAAATGTTTGATCTGCTGCGACATGGAAGCAATCTGAACATCATCAACTACCTTCGCCTGGCGTGAAGATCCAACATTAGAAGCGATCTGAACGTACCATCAACCGCCTCGGCCTAGTGAGAAGATCCAGCACCTTCCTGTTCTGATTAGATACAGGCCAACAAATGTCCCCCTTTAGGTCAAAGCTTAGACAGTTAAGTTGGATGAATTACGAGTTCAGAGTTTATACATGCCTCAAATTATCCATACAACAAGGGATCAAAATTAAGGCAGTCAATTCATTTCTCTGTACTACTACTTTTGCAAAGTGATGTTCAATCCAAAAGAATTATCAAAGTTAAGCTTGTTGAGAGCTTCAATGATGTTAAGTAATGATGTTTTGCCCATCCCTACCTCATCTCTTTAAGAACGCGGAACATAACTATGTCATTTTTGTGGTTGGTCTACATAAATATTGGTTATTATTTGTATGACATGGTGGAAAAATCAGTTTCTACGCCTATAGATATATGGATATTGTTGTGCAATATATGCTGCCTACTAATAACACTAAGTACAAGATGCAGGAACACCACCAAAGTATGAAATAAAAAACTTAAAACCAAATACCAAAATGCAATAGATATTATATAACTCTGTCCATCAATGCTTAAAACGGATGAGAAGAATCACCTAATAACTCAAGAAACTAGTGCAAATCATTTACGAACAAGAGAAATAGTTTAAAAACTGACCTAGGTTCCACTGCCTTACTGCCCTTACAAGATCGAGTAAACTGCAAAAATAACTTCAGAAGTAAGCTGTTAGCGGAAAGGCAAAAAATCCAAGAATTGAAGAGAACGATAAACACGGATGTTTTTTTCAACAATAAAATAAAAACTAAGGTACACACCAGTAATTGAAAATACAAAAAGAAGCTCCTGCCCCAATAACAAAAGATATAGCTACAAGGACAAAACATGACCAAGTTGAGTAATAATTATTATAGTAACAACAATAAGTGAAATTTGAGGCGAAAATTAAACAAGTAGGTTAAATAATTTACCAGCACGATGAAATGGGTAGTTATTAAATATAACCGCAATTGAGGAGCAGACAAGAGTCATGAGATGAGTAGTTATTAAATAACACAAATTAAGCAAATGGGGTTGATAAAATTTACCATCTCTAATAAATTCGGGTGCATTAGCATAATTGTGAGCAGAGGGGTCATGCTGGGAGTATCCCCAACAGATTCAATCAACAAATCAATAAAAAAAAAAGAGAAATAAACTGTTATGTGTACGTTATATGAATAGGTTGTTTGTCCTACTGTATTTGTGTTCCAGGAAGACTAAGTCTGGGAAAAGCCAGTCGGAGACTATGGAAAGCCATAACGTAACGTAACACCCCTAGCAAAGAATCAGAGATTAAGAAAAAGACTAGTCTTATGTAATCCGAGTATTTTATATAGGGGGGAAAACAAATTATAGCAAAGATAACTTTGATCGATAAGAAAAAATATTTCAGTTTAGTACTACTTTTGTTATTAGATGTTGGGTTGATTACTTGGTTATGAAGAGAAATCAGAGAAGAAGAAAGAAGGGGACATATCAGTGAAACAAACAAACAAGCAACCGAAAGCCTCACCTGCAGTATTGATGACAAGTGCGATGGAGCAAAGGGAACGCTCGCTGTTGCTCTTAAAAAACCCATGACAAGTGAGTATAAATCAACGCTAATTAGAGGGGTACAAAAGGCAACCCTAATTTAGCTCAAAACACTTAAATACAAGCATAAAATTATTTTAAAAAATAATTGACGTTAAAATAAATGTTATATCTATTTAAATGATACTTATAAATAAATATTATATCTCAAATATGTTATTGTTTATTGTGTCTCACCTAAGGGTGTTAATCGGGCCGGACCAACCCATTATTAAGGGGGCTGGGCTGTGAAGCTAAATTTCGAGAGTCTTGGAAAACACTAGTCAAGCCATGAAAAGATCCTTGTTTTGAGAGTCTGCTACTGGATTAGCTTCCCTGTAGCAATGTTGAACCGATCCTTCAAGCTTGTTTAGCCATCCCTGGATAGATGCTATCATGAGTTGTAATTTCCAAGAAGGTTTGCTAATGCCCTTATCATATCAACAATGATTTTAGAATCCATTTCTAGTACAATATGTTGTTTATTCCTAGACTGGGACTGTATTGTAAACCTAGAAGTGCAGTGTTAATTTTGGCCTCATTGTTGGTGCAATATTCAGCTGATTCTAAGAAGCCCAGAATTAGCCTCCAGCTCCAGCCTTCTTCAATTCACACAGAGAGCTTCCATCCATGTTAAGTGCTAACTTGGGTAAGTTGACTAGAAAGCAACTTTCAAAACTCAATTATGCATTTAGCCACAAGTTTGAAAGTATTAGGATATACTTACCTATTATGACATCACCCTCTTCTTCTGTTTTTTTGATCCCAAAGTTTACAGTAATACAAAGAAGCCCCTTCCCAATCATCATCCATTTAATACCCATTTTAAAAAAAAAACAAAAGCAAAAGCAAAAAATATCTGATCAAAAACATCTCCAAGAAGCTTCACTACCAAAAGCCATTCCCGTGAAAAATAAAACTGATCACCCTCGATTTTTCGGCAAAATTTCGGTGTTCCTTTTTCAAATCTGGTGTTTGGAAGCCATTGTCATACCCAAGCTTTCAATATTTCCCGCAATACAGCTCGCTTCACCTCAAAATTTTGTTTTCACCATTTTTTGCAAAAGCTTCGTCTTTTCGAGTTTCTTCACCAATAGGTAAATCCTACAACTTCTAAACTATTCCATTTCTACTTGAGGCTCCATTGTTGTAGCTGAGGTCGCATTTGGTAAGCCATTGCTTTCTTTGTCCTTATTTTTGAACTGTCATCGACCCACTTTTGAATTCATAGACCTCGAAATCGATCACTGTTTTCATCATGTCAGTAGCTGAATATGCTGTAGTTGGTGGTGATTCCATGGGTGAGTGGGAGGAGACTCCAAAATATTGGAATTGGAAATCTTGGTCCAAGCAGTCCGTATTCATTACCCTACATCGCAATAGTTCGTACGACGATATGATTGCTAGAGTAATTGAATACGGGGAATTAACTTGTGATCCTACAGACGTTGTAATTAGTTATTTGATGAATGGAAGTGGAAAAGTATATCCAACATTCATAAAGAATGACAGACAAGTGTAAATATACATGTTTGATGTTCGCGTAGACGGTTCTAGACCTTTTCTAAGGATAAATGTTAAGGAGAGGTGCGAAGGAGAAACATCGACATCAGCTGCACCACCCCCACCTCTACCTCAATCTCCTATCCATGATGATTCATTGGGAGATGACTGGGTCGATTATCAAGAATCAGATGGAGATGATTCTAGAAGTTCGGAAGAAGAGGGTGGGAGAAGGTGAAGGTGGTGATGTTGAGCAACCACCCATCCGGTCCTTCCTTGATGGAACTGGATTTGTGTTGCATTAAACATTCGATGACAAGGCACAATTGAAACCTGGGTTGGGGGAGTAGGGTTTTTTCAGGGTGTTTTTGGAGGAAGGGGGGCGACCTGGGAAAATAATAAAAGGGAGGATTTTTATAAATCCCTTGGTTGGGTTACTGTCTATTACCGTTGTTGACACCCAATTTTGACCCTTCTTTCTTTCAGTTTATTTCGTTGAGCTTCTAACTTATCAATGAATGAAATACCTTATTTTTACTAATATTTTTCATGACTTTTGCCATTATAATTACTAATATATTATTATTATTATTATTATTACTATTTTCACGTTCCCTTTTAAATTTTCGCAAAATGACATTTATATGTAATTTATTGAACCAAATGAAGTATTTTCTTTAATTTTATACTTTATAAATACTGTCATTTAATTCTGACTTTTTATTATGCAACTCTATTTAAGTACTAATAATTATATTCCAACATCAACAATTTTTATTTATTGAAATACTTTTTATGTTTTATTAAGTGTGTCTTTTATATTGATTTAGAAGCCCAAAGAGTATAAAAAAAGAAGGCATTTTAAATCAACCCATTTTATAATATTCATGCAATTTTGGCTCAAATTCAGGTCTGATCTGCAAAGCTCACCTATTCCTCTTTCCTCTTCCACCTCAGCGCCGCATGGACGCCACGTTTGCGCCACATAAGGCACAAACGGTCACAACAACCTCCCAACACACTCACCTCACACTTCTCCCACATCATCATCATCATCATCTTCTTCTTCTTCTTAAATTTTGGCAAAATGGCATTAATATGTATTTTATTGAATCGAATGAAGTATTTTCTTTAATTTTATACTTTATAGATACTATAGTTTAATTCTGACTTTTTATTATGCAACTCTATTTAAGTACTAATAATTATATTCCAATATCAACAATTATTTTATGTTTTATTTAGTGTGTCTTTTATATTGATTTAGAAGACCAAAGAGTATAAAGAAAGAAGGCATTTTAAATCAACCTATTTTATAATATTCAAGCAATTTTGGCCCAAATTTAGGTCTGATCCGCAAAGCCCACCTATTCCTCTCTCCTCTTCCACCTCAGCGCCACATGGACGCCACGTTTGAGCCACATAAGGAACCAAACGGTCACAACACCCTCCCAACACACGCACCTCACACTTCTCCCACATCTTTGCACACACTCATCATCATCATCATCATCATCATTATTATTATTATTAGTATTATTACTATTTTCGCGTCCCCTTTTAAATATTTGTAAAATGGTATTTATATGTATTTTATTGAATCGAATGAAGTATTTTCTTTAATTTTACACTTTATAAATACTATCGTTTAATTCTGACTTTTTATTATGCAACTCTATTTAAGTACTAATAATTATATTCCAAAATCAACAATTTTTATTTATTCAAATACTTTTTATGTTTTATTAAGTGTGTCTTTTATATTGATTTAGAAGACCAAAGAGTATAAAGAAAGAAGGTATTTTAAATCAACCTATTTTATAATATTCATTCAATTTTGGCCCAAATTCAGGCCTGATCCGCAAATCCCACCTATTCCTCTCTCCTCTTCCACCTCAGCGCCGCATGGACGCCACGTTTGCGCCCCATAAGGCACCAAACGGTCACTACACCCTCCCAACACACACACCTCACACTTCTCCCACATCTTTGCACACACTCAGTACCTCCCTCGCCACGTGTTATTCCTAAATTGGCGGGTCAATATCCACCTTAAAACCCTAGAATCTCATTTACCATGAACTACCTAGTATGACCTCACTTTATTCTCCTAAAATATCCTAAATACCCTCAAAACCCTAAAAAAAACAGCCGCATCTCCCTTTCTTTTCCCTCCATCGTCTCTCTCTTCCTCTCTGCCATGGCATATGATTTTTTTGGATTCTTCCTCCATCTTTAGCAAAGTTTTGACCATCATTTCACATAATCAGATTATGCAGGGCCATTTTCGAGCAAGTTCATCTCCCCATGTTGGCACATTTACTGAAGATTTCCTATTTTGCCTACAAAAACACATCAAATCCTTATGCTTCAGGAGAATTTCTCCATTTTTGTTAATTTGGACCAGAAGCTCCCTGCCACGAGTGTAACGTTCAAGTTCAAATAAGTCTCGTGACTCAATTTATTTTTGAAAAAAATCCCATCTAAGCCATGAGCCTTAACTTAGCCTCTCCCCTATAAATATCAAGGGGTTGGAGGGGTTCTAGGGGATCGGTTCCAAGACATATACACAACAAAATTTTCTCTTTCTCTTAAAGTATCTACTCTTTTCGCCTCTATCTCTCTCTTGGGTTTCGGATTTCTCTCTTGTGTGATTCAAGTTTGAAGCCGTCGAGTTCGAGAGTAGATCTGAGATCGAGATACCCCGTTCACTGCCACACAAAAGGTCAGTCTAATTTCCTTTTAGTCTCTCTTCATGATGTCGCCCAAAATATACCTCCGAAAAAGTACAATGCGGTCGCTGAATCAAATATAGAACCCAACTAGGTTGGGGTCAATCCCACAAGGAATAGGTCAAATCTGTTTAGAATACTGGACGGAATAATTGGAAAGTAAGTAAAACTGGGTTTTATTAGCAAATAACTAGTAACAATAACGATTGATGGTTGTATCGAGTTTGTAGACAATAAGAGAAATACACTAGGACTGTGATCCCTAATGATTCCTTAACTCCACCGACTACTTGTGCTAACAAAACCGTCCCGCTATGTGGCATGCAAAATCTGACAAGATATGTTCATCTAAACGTCTCTCGACTTTGGTTTGATGATATTCACTCTTCTCCTCTCGGTTTCCGAGTGTCGCACTACTAACCCTTGTCCTGGATCTCAGATAACTATTCCTGCTAAGGCTCAAGTTATTAGATGAAGGTTGATAGCTTCAAATCTCTATTGTTAGCTCCTTTTCCCAATCTCTACCTCTCTCTCGAGCAAGTCTAGAATACAGGCGAGTTTCTAACGTTTGCAACCGTTAGAAAGCAATCAAAACGAAGGAAACAACAATACATGCATTCATAGCGATTCAGAGTTGCTTTGCACTTAACCGATTTTGTTAATTTCTCATGATTCACACAACCCTAGTTGATGGGTTTAGCTACTCATAAATGTAAGAACACAAAAAGAATTCAGAGATGAAAACATAATTATGATCTCACAACAATGAAGAAAAACTAAAATCTCAATTATCAATAAAACTCGAATTAGGGTTTGTGACTACAAAACCAAGAATATGTTTATGAACTCCAAAACAATACAAAATAGCTCTGAAAAAAATGTCATGACTCTCCCTCGCACATAAGACTATACAGGGGTATTTATAGATACAAAGCTAATCCTATCCAAATAAAAATAAGAGAACAGAGTCGGCAACTTCCACGGTATCGTGACTTGGTGTCGTGGAACCAAGTCACGCCACGTAGGTTGGTGTCATGGAAATCAGGCTCAATTAGACGTCTTCAGAAGTTGAGTCACGCCACTCTTCCACGTGACGTGACTGACTGTTACGCCACGTGACTGCTGGAGTGGAAATCAGAACCTGTCTTTGATCTTATGAATTGGACTCACGCCATCCACTCACGTTACGTGAGTGGCAGTCACGCCACGTGAGTGGTGTCGTGAGTCCATCTCTGGTGCATATTCTTGTTCTTTCTTCTTCCGACACTTCGTTCTTGGGCTTGATTTTTCCTTTTTGATCATTTTTCCTTTAAAACCTATTTTTCTGCAAAGTAGTACAGAAACCACATCAGACCAACAAAATACACCCAAGTTATTGCATATTTTCCTTGTTTTAAGCATCGAAAATGCCATGTAACCATGGCGCATCAACACCCTCAACTTAGAACGTTTGCATGTCCTCAGGAGAACAAAACAAAAACACACATATACGATGCTTGATTAAGAAAAACCTATGGGACCTATGGCAGTCGACTCATTGACTTTGGCACAAAACTTTTCCGACCCCTCCTATTTGCGAATCAAAACCAAAGTGTGTATACAGGCAGCATAGTATCATGACACAGAAGGGATCAAGTGATGGCACCAGATTATGCACAAACAACTAAGCATATATGGAAACGACATTTTTTGAACAACTAGCAGCTAATAATGCAACCCATGTACTCTCACAATCAAAGAAGTCCCATCCACTCACAGTATACTTATGAATATCAAAGTAGGGACGAGGTCAAAACACTCACTCTCACAAAGAAGTTAAAACAGTGTGCATGAAATACCATAGGATTGCCCTTATTTTCTATGCCTTAAGTTTTTAGACAGTTGGACTAGGATCATTATAGGACTTTACTCGGCTTGTAATGTAGGCTTGGGGACGGGTATGGTACATATGGATATGGTGACTCAACCCTCCTTGACACTACACTATTTTTGGCTTCAACCTTCAACCTTTATCATTTTTATTCTCCCTTATTCTCCTTTCTTTTATTTTCAGATTTTGGGTGTGCTTTTCTTCACTTTCAAAACAAAATTTTCTCTTTTTTTTTTTTTTCTCTTTTCTTTACAATTTTTCTTCTTTTCACTTTATTTTTTCTTTTCTTTTTCTTCACACCCAAACCTATTTTCTCTTTTTCTTTTATTAACCACTTCTTCATACCCACCTCAATCTACGCACCCCTATAATAGCCACCCTCAACTTAGGTGATGTGCCTGAGTTGAGGTACACAGTGACCAAGGAGGGACCAGGGCCAAGACAAGTTCATTGTAATTAAAATGGGAAGGTGAATAGGCTTAATGAAAGAAATAGGTCAATTACGAATCAAAGTCGGGATCAAGGGATACTTATTCATTTGGTTTGGCATTTAGGCTAAAATGTGGACTTATTCAAAAATGGCCTATGATCCTTTCCTAATCCCCTATCCTCAAATCTTAGGCAAGACTAACCGGGCAAGTTCTGGATCGTACACACACATTTAACTAAGTAGTGACCTCACACACTCATAGCACAGGGTTGTATTATCAACTACTACCTATCCGGTTTATGCAATGCTAGCTACAGTTATTTGCTGATAATCCTAGTGCCATAACAAGATCCAACAGCTATCAAACATAAACAAGCTACTCACACAATTCAAAAACACCAATTTTCAGGAGGGTATCCTTAACCTTCAAAAAGCATAATTTTTTTTTTCTAAACTGGACTGCACTACAGTTCCCTTATTTTTCTCCTACTTTAGCAAGAAACACATAAAATGTAAATATAAACCTAAACATGCCGGTTCTACTATGATAGCACACTCACTCGGGGGAAAAGAAACACGACAACAAAACCCCCCAAGTGGTGGTACACCCCCACCCCCAACTAACAATGGTGCACTGCCCTCAATGCACCGCTATCAATAAAAGGACAAGGGAGTGAAGACATACCTGTGGTGCCTTAAGCGTCGGAAGTGGGCCCACTCGCAGCGGGATCATTAATCTGCTCAGTACTAGGTGCATCCGAAGGAGGGGCAGCCTGACTAGCGGATGCACCACGCGCCCTCTGCTCCACCTCAATCTGGCTCGCATGGTACTCTACCCGGTAGGCTTTAACCGCCCTCCGAAGATCACTCTCATACTCAACATCACTATCGGCCCGATCCTCCAGACTGTGGGGTCTCTTGCCTCTATCCGTCGGAGGCTCCTCGTCAGAGAACAAATCTACCTCAAATGCTGAGTCGGCATAAGTGGTATAATAGGAGTACTACTCGATACCAATGCACTAACCTCTTCTCTCAATGCGGCTACCTCCTGGGTCAATCCGATCATATCAGGGCCTGGCACAACACTCAACCGGGAGACCATCCGTGCCTCAAAGCTGTCAATCCTCCCATGCAGCCCCCTCATAAAATGCTCCATCGCCACAGTCATCCGGGCCTCCACCCTAGCCTCCACAGCCTCTATAGTGGTCCTAACCCAAGGCTTAAGCTGGGATACCAACTTAGCCATCTGGGTCTCAGTGTGAGCCTGTTGCTCAAACATCTCCGGATGCCTGTCAATCAACTGCTGCAAAAATCCTTAGAAACAGAAACCATACCAGAGGAAGGCGGTGGAGCGATAGTACTGGGAACCTCATCATCAATAGGGCCAGCACCCTCAGTCTTTACAGGAATAGTCTCAGGTACCCTAACTGGTATCGAAATAGGCATAGAAGTACTACTCGACTCATCTAGGGCTGCACCTGACGACTCGGAAGGCTGTGACCCACGAGGAAGAATGGGGTGAGAACCCCGCTGCTGTATCAGACCAATATCTGTAATGCGGATCACCTTTATATAATGGTCGAGGCTAGGTATCCTAGCCCCACCTTCCCTGTCGTATAGGCTCTAGATCAAGCATGGGAATGATATACTCGTATGATCTCAGATGGCCCGCTCATGGATCTCCCGGATGATGTATCTAGCAAAGTGAATCTCATAGCCAGCCAAGATGCTGGCTACCACCACAGCCCGATCCAATATAAGTGAGTTTTCAGCATTAGTTGGACCCAACTGATGCCGAACAACGGACCACCAGAATCTGCCAGCAAAATGAAGCGTGGACTTTTTGATGTCCAGCTTTCCAGTCACCCAACTAGCCGCCACACCATCCTCGGCTATGTACCCCACAATCCATTTAAGCAGCTCTAACTTCTGATCTGCATCTCGCATCCTAACTCTATCTCTGACAGTGTCCATCCGATGATCAAATTCAGCAGTCGAAGCCAGAAGTGGACGGTCTGCCCCAAATAAGAAGCGGTGAATAGTCAGCTCTGAAATATCCATGCGTGTACCGCAAACCAAGATATGCGTCAATAAGGGCTGGTCCCTATACCTCTGCCCCATAGGAGTACTCAAGTCGAATGAAGCAGCATAAGAGGCATAAAATTCTTGGACTAACTCCGAGATATAACGACCAGAAGGCTGCGCCATCCAACCCAATCCATATCGCTTAAAAATATCCCAAATATCTAGCAATGACTTCAACTCCTCAAGCCTATACCGGGGCTCCTCCATAATGCTCCTCCTACAGACACCCCACTCTGTCAATTCTGCATCTCTATCATAAAAAGCACGCATACCCTGCACACACCACCGCTGAACCTCCCTACTCTGTGCGGGAGTCAGAGCACTCTAAGCACCAGTACTGGAAATAAAGGTTGTAGCCTCCGCCGCAGATGTACCCTGACCCATAGCATCATCTGCAGAGCCTGACTCAGAAGCATCCTCCCCCTCTTCAGACTGGGGGGCGGACTCAGAAGACTCATCTGGAACAACCGGCGCTACCGGTGGTGGAATTGGCTGAAGGACTGCCCGGGCAGCAGCCTGGTCCCGAGTCTGTAACCTCGTGGTATGAGGTACCAAAGCAGTATCATCATGGCTAATGGAAAACTCCTCCACGGACCCACTTTTATCCGATTCAGTTGGTTTATCTCGGAGACGGGTTGGGTTTTCAGGATTTTTTGTGCAAATACGGGATTAAGAATCAAGATGGTCATTTTTGGGGTTGGATTTGGGAGGCATGACAACTGGTTTAGGTCAAAATGGTCGGATTTTGGTGTGGGGGTTGGGTGTTCGAAATTTATAGGTAATAGGGTCTGATCTGTATTGGATTTTGTGATTAGGGGATCGAATTTGGCAAATAGGGTCGTAGGGGAGGGGGGGAGGGGTCGGATTTTGTGACTGAGGTGGTGGGAGGGTCGAATTTTGGGTGATGGAGTAGGGAAAGTTGTGAAATTAGGTTTTAATTTGAATAATTGAAAGTGGTGATTTAATGGAGTGGGTGTGGATTTATATCGGGTAAAGAAGAAGGGAATCGATTTTATTTGAGAAAAAGGGGATCGGGTCGGGTTGGGTTTGGTCCATCTGCAGAGTTCAAATTTCATGGAACCACCCACATGACGTGGGTTGGACTCAAGTCACGTGGGCCTTGGCGTAGATGAGATCCTGAGCCTGAAAATTTCTTCTGATTTCCACGACACAACCCACATGGCGTGGGTTGGACTCACGTCACGTGGGTGCTCTACCGTAGGTAAGATTCTGAAACTTGAAAATTGTCTCTGATTTTCACGGTTCCATCCACGTGTCGTGATTTGACTCACGTGACGTGAGTAGTGGCATGAATTTGATGTTACTAACTGCTCCTCCAATACTCAGATCTCCACATAACAAAATCTTGGGTTGCCTCCCAATCAGCGCTTGATTTAATGTCGCGGCACAAAACGGCTAACTCGGATACTCAGAGTTCACCAACTAGCCCATGGGTTGCCTCCCATGAAGCGCCTGATTTAACATCGCGGCACGACATGGCTAGCTTGACTACTTAGACTTCATCAAGCTCAAGTTCCTCATCTGTCTTTATTTCTTCCGTAATTCCCACATAATGCTTAACACGCTATCCATTGACTTTGAATAGAACATTATCTACTCCTTTTAGCTCAATAGCACCATGTGGGAATACCCTAACTACCGTGAATAGGCTAGACCATTTGGACTTTAATTTTCCAGCAAACAAGCGAAGCTTGGAATTATACAGTAGCACCAAATCTCCCAGGTGAAACTCGCGGTTCTCAATTCGACGATCATGATACAATTTCATCTTCTCTTTATATAATGCTGAACTTTCATAAGCCCAGAGATGAAATTCATCCATCTCATTCATCTTCTCAAGTCTCAATTTAGCCGCCTCGCTCCACTCTAAATTCAACTTTTTCAATGCCCACAGAGCCTTATGTTCAAGTTCTACTGGCAGATGGCAATATTTTCCAAAAACCAACTGATATGGTGATGCACCAATTGGCATTTTGAAAGCAGTTTGATATGCCCATAATGCATCATCTAGTCTTCTAGCCTAATCAGTTCTATTGACATTAACTATTTTTGCCAAAATCAACTTGATCTCACGATTTGACACCTCAACCTGCCCGCTTGTCTGAGGATGGTAAGGTGTTTCCACCTTATGTTTAACACCATATTTTTCAAGCAGGGCCTTGAACAAACGATTGCAGAAGTGGGATCCTCCATCACTAATAATAGCTCGGGGTGTACGGAATCGTGAGAATATGTTCTTTTTCAAGAATGTTGTGACACTTCTTCCTTCGTTATTAGGAAGCGCAATTGCCTCCAACCACTTAGAAACATAGTCAACAGCTACCAAGATATATTTCATTCCATGCGAGCTCACAAATGGACCCATAAAGTCGATTCCCCACACATCATACAATTCCAGCTCAAGTATAGTTGTCATGGGAAGTTCGTGTCTGCGTGAAGTATTCCCTTGCCTTTGACATTGGTCACAAGTGTGAGCATGATCGTGAGCATCTTTGTAAATACTAGGCCAGTAGTACCCACATTGCAAGATTTTATGGGTAGTCCGCGCACCTCCATGATGACCCCCAACTGGAGATGAGTGACATGCTTCCAAAGTACTCATCATCTCGACCTCTGGAACACATCTTCGAATTATACCATCAGCACACACCCTAAACAAATACGGTTCATCCCAGAAGAATTTTCTTACCTCATGCATGAATTTCTTTCTCTGCTGATACAACGTATCCTCTGGAACTAGATCACTTACCAAAAAGTTGGCAAAATCAGCAAACCAAGGGATTAAGTCTTAGGACGCTGCCAGTACTTGCTCATCTGGAAAGTATCATCAATCTCAAGATCATCCTTCAATTTAAGCATGGCCTCCTCCTCAAGGCGTGATAGATGGTCAACAACTTGATTTTCGGTCCCCTTACGATATTTGACTTCAAAGTCAAATTCTTGCAATAGAAGTACCCACCGAATCAGTCTTGGCTTAGCATCTTTTTTCAACATAAGATACCACAGAGATGCATGGTCTGTATGCACAATCACCTTCATACCTATCAAGTAAGATCTAAATTTCTCAAAAGCGAATACTACGGCCAACAATTCCTGCTCAGTCATAGTATAATTCTTTTGAGCTGGATTAAGCACTTTGCTAGCATAGTAAATTGGATGTAATATCTTCTCACGTCTTTGTCCAAGGACTGCACCCAAAGCTACTCCACTAGCATCGCACATAACCTCAAAAGGCATCGTCCAATCTGGTGACATAATAATAGGGGCTGAAACTAACTTCTCCTTAAGACACTCAAATGCTTTTAGACATGCTTCATCAAACACGAACTTGACCTCTTTCTCCAAAAGTTTGCATAATGGATGTGCAATCTTGGAGAAATCCGTAATGAATCTTCTATAAAAACTAGCATGACCTAAGAAACTTCGAATACCTTTCACGGAGATAGGTGGAGGTTGCTTCTCAATTACCTCAATCTTCGCCTTATCCACCTCAATGCCATTCTTTGAAATCTGATGCCCCAATACGATACCCTCGTTGACCATAAATTGACATTTTTCCCAATTCAGCACTAAGTTGCACTCCTCACATCTTTGCAGCACATTGGCAAGGTGTGCCAAGCAATCATCAAATGAGTCTCCACCAACAGAAAAGTCATCTATAAAAACCTCGATAGTGTCTTCCACCATGTCGGAGAAAATAGACATCATGCAGCGTTGGAAAGTGGACGGTACATTACATAAACCGAAGGGTATCCTCTTGAATGTGAATGTCCCGTATGGACAAGTGAAAGTGGTCTTCTCTTGGTATTCGGGGGCAATAAAAATCTGATTATACCCTGAATAACCATCAAGAAAAAAATACCATCCTCTACCAGCAAGACGGTCTAACATCTGATCCATGAAGGGCATAGGAAAATGATCTTTCTCAGTCCAACAATTCAGCTTTCGATAATCCATGCAAACTCTCCATCCAGTCACTGGCCTCATTGGGATTAGCTCATTTTTATCGTTTGGAAACACAGTGATTCCTCCTTTTTTTGGCACACACTGAACTGGGCTCACCCACTTGCTATCAGTAATAGGGTAAACCACTCCTGCATCTAACCACTTGATGATTTCTTTCTTCATAACCTCTTGCATTGGTGGGTTTAGATGACGTTGATGCTCAATGCTCAGGATACACTCAGGAACAAGCTGGATCTTATGAGTGCAAATGTCGGGTGTAATACCTATGATATCAGCAATGGACCAACCAATGGCCATCTTAAATCTTCTCAATACTGACACCAAAGCCTCTACTTTTCAATCCACCAATTTAGCAGAAATAATCACAGGCAAGGTGTTGTTGGCTCCCAAAAATGTGTAGCGAAGGTGAGCCGGAAGAGCCTTAAGCTCTAAAACTGGAGGCTCCTCAATAGATGGACGAGCTGGTGTGGTTACCCTATTCTTCAAATTGAGATCAAGTTTCTTTGGAGCATAAGTATATGCTCCCTTACCAGCGAGTGCACCCACCATCTCATCATATTCCTCAATATCATTGCTATCAAAATTCATAATCACGGCCGCAAGAGATTCTACCCCCAACCTTTCTTTAATAGAGACAACAACATCACTATCATCAACCGCATCTATCACCGAAATCACACGCTTATCACTTGGCTGCTTCATTGAACGACAAATATTTAAAGTGACCTGTTCATCATTTAACCTGAATTTCATCTGCCCTATTTCCATATCAACCTATACATGACCAGTGGCAAGGAATGGTCTTCCCAATATGATGGGAACCTCAAAGTCAACTTCACAATCAAGAATCACAAAGTCAGCCGGAAAGATGAAAGACACAACCTTTACCAAAACATCATATAGAATGCCCACCGACTTTTTCACGCTCCCAAACCCAACTGTTTGAAAATGGCTAATGACATTAAGTTGATACTAGCGCCCAAATCACAGAGTGCTTTAGCAAAGTCGTAGGACCCGATAGTACAAGGAATTATGAAAGCTCCTGGATCCTCCTTCTTTTCAACTAGGGAACGTGAAACAACTGCACTACAATGATGTATGTTATCTTCTTGTTCAAAACTGACAGTTCTCTTCTTTGTCACTAATTCTTTCGTGAACTTCGCATAGCCTGGCATCTGCTCCAATGCCTCCACAAGAGGGATGTTGACTGACAGCTCCTTCAACATTGTGATGAATTTTTGATATTTGCCTTTCTTAGCCTTCTTTTTCAACCTTTGAGGAAAGGGAGGAGGAGGTCGTGGGATAGTTTTGAGCACTTGTGGTACCTCTTTTTCCATCCTCTTCTCAGATTTTGCCTTTTTGCTATCATCAGGATGATTTGGAACCGTGACGCCCTTTGAATTATCTGGCTCTAACTAAGCTTCTACATCAATAACAATTGGCTCAGTAGACTTACCACTATCGACAGGTACAGGTGGATCTGTCGTACACTTCCCGCTTCTAGTAGTAATGGCTAGACAATGACTATCATTCTTTGGATTTTGAACGGTATTGCTTGGAAGGGTGCCTGGCTGACGTTGATTCAGTGCCAATGATATCTGCCCGAATTGTTTCTCCAACTGTTTAATGGCAGTTGAA
Source organism: Capsicum rhomboideum (assembly GCA_031232105.1). Lineage (NCBI taxonomy): Eukaryota > Viridiplantae > Streptophyta > Magnoliopsida > Solanales > Solanaceae > Capsicum > Capsicum rhomboideum. Next base: position 146,758,596 of record CP124714.1, on the reverse strand, counting down.
TGAGACTCCACTTTCTGACTTATTCCCGAAATGTCAGTCCTAATCTCCTTTAAGCAATTTTCCTGGCTCTCTGCCCCTTTGACCAGTTTATTAAGAAGGTCCTCCATCCTTGAATTTCCAGACTCCTCATCACGTCTTCCTGGTGGTACATAAAGGTCATTCTTCTCTCTATAATCATCTTTCCACCTCCAATCACCATCACGGTCTCGTTCTTGATCTCTGTATCCCGATTTGTTATAGTTGTCTCCATAATAGTTCCGACCTTGATTCCCTTACCTTGAGTTCCAAGAGTCTTGATAGACCCTTGGCCTTTGGCTCGAAAACCCTCCACTTCTCGATCTAGGTACTTCGCCTCTTCATTAGACTCACTATCATCATGTCTAGACGATTTACCTTATGCACCTACAGCATGCACCTTTTCAGCATCTCTGGCCGCTATTTGTTTAGCCAGAAGACCAATTTATGTCCTCAACTGAGCGACCTCTTGAGCCACAGATTCATCCAAAGCCCATTGTACTGCTGAGGCTCCAATAGTATATTTGCCAGCCAGCGTATCTGCCTCTCGAGTATGCCATCCTTGGTTGGTCTTAGTGATACAATCTAATATATCTGAAGCTCGTTCCCATCTCAAACTCATGAATTCTCCACCAGTGATAGTATCTGCTACCGCCTTTGTGTTGATATTCAAAGCCCTGTAGAAGATTTCAAGTAAATTCCTACCACTCATCCTATGATTTGGCACATTCTGCAGCTTCTTTTTGAACCTCAGCCATGTCTCATAGAGTGCTTCAGAATAAAGCTGTCTGAAATTATAAATGTCGTCCTTCAACTGCAGTATCTTGGAAGGTGGGAAAAATCTTTCCAAAAATTAATTTCTCAATTCTTGCCAAGTAGTGATGGAACTTCATGGCCAACCACAAAGTAGCTTCTCCTGTTAGAGAGAATGGAAACAACCTCAACCGAATAGCCTCTTGGTCAACTCCAGGCAGATTGTACGACGTGCAGACCCCCACAACATTCATTACGTGCATGTTTGGGTCATTAGTAGGAAGACCCGCGAACACACCCTTCAAGTTTAGCAGATGGATCATGGCACTAGTAATGTCAAACTTAGTGCCTGGAGGTAACTCTGCTGGAATGATGGCACCAGTCTCTATTGGCTCAAAGTACGTTACATCTTCTTTTTTAGGATCATCATAAACAGGCACACATGGTCTCGGCTGTTCTCTCAGTCGTCTTTGTCGCTCTTCAGCATCAGCCAAACGTTGTGCTGCTTCTTGTATAGCTTGATTATCTCTTTCTGCTTGCCTAAGAGCAGCTTGCCTACCTTGCTATTCCCGTGTCAATCAAGCGGTAGTTTGATCCACTGTTTCATGACTAACTGGCTGAATTAGTTGGTGACGAATATCTCCCATAGCTGCGAGATCCTGAACTCCTTCAGTATTCACCATCCTTCGATTAGCCCTCAGAGTTATTTCAATTTCAAGATCAAGTGGAATCAGGGGATTGCCTTGACTCCTAGTATTGGGCATACACCGGCGTGTGCCCTCAAAAGTATGTAAAAACAAAACCAATCAACTCCAACTAATACTAATCAATTTCGTAACCGTATTCCCCAGCAACGGCGCTAAAATTTGATGTCTCCCAAAATATACCTCTGGAAAAGTACAATGCAGCCGCTGAATCAAATATAGAACCCAACTAGGTTGGGTTCGATCCCACAGGGAATAGGTCAAAGCTGTTTAGAATACTGGACGAAATAATTGGAAAGTAAGTAAAACTGGTTTTTTTTACAAATAACTAGTAACAATAACGATTGCTGATTGTATCGAGTTTGTAGACAATAAGAGAAATACACTAGGACTGTGATCCCCAATGATTCCTTAACTCCACCGGTTACTTGTGCTAACAAAACTGTCCCGCTATGTGGCATGCAAAATCTGACAAGATATGTTCATCTAAAAGTCTCTCGACCTTGGTTAGACGAATTTTACTCTTCTCCTTTCGGTTTCTGAGTGTCGTACTACTAACCCTTGTCCTGGATCTCAGATAACTATTCCCGCTAAGGCTTAAGTTATTAGATGAAGGTTGATAGCTTCAAATCTCTGTTGTTATCTCCTTTTCCCAATCTCTACCTCTCTCTCGAGCAAGTCTAGAATACAGGTGAGTTTCTAACGTTTGCAACCATTAGAAAGCAATCAAAATGAAGGAAACAACAATACATGCATTCACAGCGGTTCAGAGTTGCTTTGCACTTAACCGGTTTCGTTAATTCCTCATGGTTCGCACAACCCTAGTTGATGGGTTTAGCTACTCATAATTGTAAGAACACAAAAAGAATTCAGAGATGAAAACATAATTATGATCTCACAACAATGAAGAAAAACTAAAATCTCAATTATCAATAAAACTCGAATTAGGGTTTGTGACTACAAAACCAAGAATATGTTTATGAACTCCAAAACATTAGAAAATATCCCTCAAAACAATGTTATGACTCTCCCTCGCACATAGGACTATACAGGGGTATTTATAGATACAAAGCTAATCCTATCCAAATCAAAATAGGAGAACAGAGTTGGCAACTTCCATGGTATCATGACTTGGTGTCGTGGAACCAAGTCACACCACGTAGGTTGGTGTCGTGGAAATCAGGCTCAATTAGACGTCTTCAGAAGTTGAGTCATGCCACTCTTCCACGTCATGTGACTGACAGTCACGCCACATGACTGCTGGCGTGGAAATCAGAACCTGTCTTTGATCTTCTGAATTGGACTCACGCCAGCCACTCACGTCATGTAAGTGGTAGTCACGCCACATGAGTGGTGTCGTGAGTCCATCTCTGGTGCAGATTCTTGTTCTTTCTTCTTCCGATACTTCGTTCTTGGGCTTGATTCTTCCTTTTTGATCATTTTGCCTTTAAAACCTGTTTTCCTGCAAAGTAGGACAGAAACCACATCATACCAACAAAATACACCTAAGTTATTGCATATTTTCCTTGTTTTAAGCATCGAAAGTCCCATGTAACCATGGTGCATCACTTCACCTTGTAGTTTACTTAAGATGCAAAATTTGGATTATTTTTTATTTCTATCTCTTTGGTTGGTCGCATGGACATAAAAAAAAAAGGATGCATTTTAAAGTTGTTCTTAACATTAGCTGCGTTAGTATACTTTGATAGTTGTTGACATGATAAAATCCCTTTTTTTTTTTTAAAAAAAAAAGGCTCTTTTGAACTTAAGATGGTCCTATAATGATTTTATAGCCCCAACGTGATATGCTAGGATGCCTCTTCATTTTTATTATTATTATTTTTATATTGTTGTGTGTCCAATTTTGATTCTTTTTTGGCCATGTGTGTTGTGCCATGCCCCTGTGTTACATTAACAGAGAAATGCATAAGATGTGTGTTTGTTATTTTTAAAACTTGAGAATGATTAAACTTATGCATTACCTCCCACTTTAGAAAAATTGATGATGAAACATATACAATTTTAGTGGTAATATTGTCCCTTTTCTCAGACAGTGAAGCATATGTAGCTTGTGTATTTGACCCATGGTGTTTATTTTTTTAAATACAAAAACATGTTAACAGAGAATGTTTGTTATCTTGCTTGATCTTTCTTCTTAATAATGCAAATTATGTTTTCTCTACTAAAAAATATGGAGCTATGGTCATGCCCTTTTTTATTTTTATTTTTTGTGTACATCAATATAAGCTATTTAGTTGTGTGTATAAGTTTTCTTTCTTCTGAACTTTAAGTGATCAAATTCAAGGGAATATGTTTTTGATTTTGTCCCACAAATATGGTGTGGGGAGGGTATAATGTATGTAGACCTCACCCATAGAAAGGCCCTTTTTTTTTTAAGGATTTAAATATTTTAGTGTGACGTTTTTTTTATGTCGTGATTTCCATGATGAATATATTGTTGTCATTTCTATGCATTGATGGAAGTGGATTGTTGAAATTTGAACTTTATATGTGAACTCCATGGAAGTTATTAATTTATTTAGTGTAGAGAGTATTACATACAGAGTATCTATATGGTTGATCCAAACTAATTTATGATTAGCATGTGCTTGATTGATTTGAGGTGTTAGCAACATTTGGAGTTTCAACGTGTGAGAAATTGCTCTATCTCCTAAATCTTTTTCAAGTTGATCTCTTATAGTTCAAAAATGATAGGTAAGTGGTGAGAATTTGGATATTTGTAGTCTCTTTTTAAGATTCATGTTCAAATCTTTTCTTTACTCTTAACTACATAATACCAATTGAAATGCATTAGATTTTGGATTTTTGGGTAGTTCTGTACTTTGCATTGATCGATTTCATGCTTCAGAGGAACAACTTTTATATAATTTGGAGATGTTTTATTTGAGAACTATTTTTTAAAAAAATATTATCATAAATTAATTGCTTTCAGTTTGTTTGGAAGTTTTCAATTGCAAAGATGATTTGCCACGTGGTATTTGCATATTTTGTATTTTCGGGATGTTAAATTAATTGTATGACTTCATTTGGCTCTATAGTTGTTTGGTTTTTTTCTTTATCCCGTATCATGAAATGTTGAATGGCATTCTAATCCTTTTCTTTCTTATTTCACATGTACACTCAGGAGTGCGTTTGGAGTCTCATGGCTTGACTCCATCTCTGTCCAAATCAGAGAAGCGAATAATAGATGCATTACGTATTTTCATCCAACAGTCTAGTACCTCTTTCCCTCTTCCAAACTTTATTCTTCCTTGTAGAAACTTGTTACTATTTTTCATTTAACATTTCACATATTATTATTTGAAATTTGTGTTTTGTATGCTCTTACTTGAATTAGTGTAAAACCTTTAAATATGATAGTGAATTAATTGTGCTCTTCCCGCCCCTCTTAGATTTTTAACTTAGCTTAATCGCTAGGCTTAGGTGTTTAATTTTTATCGTTAAAGGCTAAAATTTAATAGGTAAGAGCGTACCTTTTAGAGTTTAATAGCCGAGTTATTAGAAAACTTTTAACACTTCTCTAATATGGAGTAGGGGCCTATCTTTAGATCTTAAGTTAATTTTTCACTAGTTAGTAATACTGAATAGTAAAAAATATAAGTTTTGTGGTAGACGAGCTCATAATCGTCAGACTCGGAAATCGGCTTTAATTATTTTGGATATGGTAAATCAATTCTATTTTTCATTAATTTCAAATCAAAGATGGCAACTTTTCCAGTTTGATTCCGCAAGGCATTTGTTAGGATTTCAAATGACCAAAAAAATATTTTTTAAAACATGAGTCTTTTCTTAATAAAACAAAATCTCAAGTCAATATATATATAAACAATTATATTTTTATAGTTATCTTTCAACAATTCACTTTGCATAGGTTAACTTATGCTATATTATAAAATTAGAGACATTTTTAACAATGAAGAAAGACGTAAATTTGATTAGCATACCTAACTTGTTTTTAAATCTAGACCCTTTGTTTAAATTATTAATTAGAAGCTTTTGCATATCTTTCCAAAAGAAATAACTTTCCTTTTGACAACAACAAGGTTGCATTATTTTCAATAAATTTTTGAAAGGGTGAATCTTTAATTTATGATGAGAGTTTTTCTAAAGTTTTCTAATTTTTTCTTATAAATAATTAGCATATGTTATTTTTTAAAATACATATATTTTAATACCTTACTTATATCTTTCTTAATATAATTTTGATTTCCTTATCTAACCTAAGTTTGGCCGGTTAACCCTAGTTAGCAAACCTTAAGGAGTGCTTAACACCTTCTCTTTAGGATAATTAGAACTCTTATCTAGAATCACTTAAGTTAAGTCGACCTTAAAATGAAGTCTTTATTAGTTTTAATCGCGTAGTTTATAATAGGTGTCCTAATTCACCGTAGAACTAATTAGGTGGCGATTTCCTTGACTAATTTAGAAGTTTTCAATATGTTGTACCTTAATTTGAACTGTTTTAAAATGGGGTATAACAGATTGACGACTTCACTTGGGATATTAGGTTCTAAATCATAACAAATTTAGGTTAATAATTAAGCCCTTATGTGTTTGTTTGTCTGTTTTTTTTAATTGTTTGATTTATCATGTTATATGTTATAAACTGTCTACTTGCTTTTTATTTTTATAATTTTCTTATTTATTTATTGCTTTATAAATTGACACTCCATTCATATTTCCTTCACTTTTGGAAAACTGAAACTCACACACATTGTACACGCAGATTGTGCATTGCACTTTCCCGAAATTCTTTCAAATCACCTTATTTTAAAGAGTCGGCATATACGTGAGGTGAGCGGGAGTTTTACTGTCGTGGGATCACGTGCCTTCTTATATAGAAAAATTCAAGTTCGTGTCTACCTAACTCTTAGTATACCTAGGATAGAGCTAAGCCAAAACCTTTAAGTAACATGCATCCTGTAAACTTAGGAGGCTTAATATGCTTGGTATATTGAGTTCCTTAGTCAACCTTCCCCAAATGTCCAAGTGGGTTCACAACCCCGAGTGATGCTTATCATTTATATTATTTGAAGAATGCTTGTGCCATAATCTGGATCATCTGCTATAAATTAATTAAACTTTAAGTGGGAGGGTATGACTAACCCTTTTGTTATGCAGATAACTATGGATATATCAAACGTTGGTTAGTTGATGGAGTTCAACCTCGAAAATGTTATGGGATGAAAAAGCTTAGACGCGACGAAGAAATGCACACATATTAGAGAATATCTTGTTGTTAGTTTAAAAAAAAATAAAAAATTCATTCTTTATTTTCTTTTATTTTTTCGGCATGTAGGCTTAAGGCCATATTCAAATTTCATTTGGAGAAATTGAAAGCAATGGAATGATATATTATGGAACATTTATTTTTTTCAAATATGCGTTAGGCCTACCTCCGGCATAAAGGAGCCACCTTTATTTAGGACGTTTTATACTTGTGTTATATGCTTTGGAAAATTATTTGCTCTTTTACTTGCTACATGACCTATGTGAACTTTATTCGCAACATATTTTACTTGATATTTACTAACTTTCATCTTTGTTCTCCTTAATTTCAGAGAAGAGAATTAAATTCGTATTTATATATCTCTTTACTTGATTACTTATTACAATTTTTATATGTTTTTATATCATGTTCATGTTTTTTTTTTTTTTTTTATAATTATATGATATAATACTTTCGCGCTTTGTGCATATAAATGATTCTAGAGTGCCATTTAGGAATTTATCTTAAGCTCGCCTGAACTCTAAGTGTTTCAATTAATATTTCCTTCTGTTTTAATTTTTCGATCTTCTATAATGTTATCTTTCGTTAAATTTTTGACGAGTTTAATTCGTCATTATTTTAAAATTCTTCCTTTGAGTTTTTCAATACTCGTATCCACAATTTTCTTTAAGAATTTTTTTTATACTATATTAACATAGGCATAATTCTTTGCAATTAGGTGTAATATTTTATCCCTTTATGTTTTTCTAAGTCAATTTTGCTAGAATCGTTCCAAATTCAAACTTTTAGTTTTTATTTTACCTTTTCAAGCTCTTCCAAGTCCCTCCTTCACAGATATAATCTTCTGTTTCTAACAACGGAACTTTTAGCCCGTTAGTCCCATGCTTCACAGTATCTATTTAGTGTTGATCTACATCATAGAGCTTTTGCTTATACTCTCAAATTCTTTCAATTTATCACTGACCTTCGCATCGTTTGTTGCTTCTTGAATTGGTAGAAGTCCAAATTTATTTGTGCAAACTACCAAATCGCTCTTGACAACATTTGTTCGATTTTCACATCAAAATTATTCAAGAGAAACAATTTTGATTCTTCTATAGAGTTTCACTTATTCAAAATGCTTGCGTCGTTCCTATCTTGAGATTATTAAGATTAATCTTTCCGCACTTAATTTAAATTCAAGTTTTGGCATGCAAGTCGAAGATAATCCTATTGGTTGACATTGTTTTCGTCCTCGATAATTTTTCAACCCGCCAATGCTAAATTAGAATTTTGAGTCATTTACAATTCTTTGTCTTATCAAATTTTATCTTCATGCACTCTATTTTCTTATTAATTATTTTTCATTATCCCGAACTTATAACCCTTATAAGAATCGATCCATTAGATTCTTTTTAATCACATTTCTAAATGCTTCACTCTTAGCCTTTCATATACCTATTCTATGCTTACCAAATGTTTCCTTTCCTTTCCAAAGGTTGACTTAAGTTGAGCACCCATATTCAAGAACAATATGGCCGATTAAATTACTGTGATTGACCTAGTTGAAGACGAGTCTGACTGCGAAGAACCAGAGTCATACCAAGATACAGTCGCTAAGCTTGAGACAAAAGTGTCACAAATGAAGCAAGAAATTAACAGCATGAAAGAAATGATTGTCGACCTTAAGAACTCATTCATTGGAAACTCAGAAGCATACTCACCCCTTCGCACTGCAGCCTTTTCTACCTTTGATTGTTATGCCGAAATTTTCTCTAACATGCACTCATTTTTTCCAAAAGAGACATTCAACAACTTGACAAAGACGAGAAAGAGTGGAAAAAAATGGAGGAAGGCATTTCAATGTTGAGACTAATCAAATTTCTGTTATAAATATGCTTACTTTACCTTTTGAGATGGAGTATGGTAATATTCTAATGTATGATGGGGTAGGCAGTCCCGTAAACCACCTTAAGGCATATGTTGATTGGGTCAGAAATATTGGGAAAGACAATGAACTAAAGATAAGACTTTTTTTTAGGATGCTTAGCTTATAGAGCCAACTTTGATGTGGTATGCAAAGCAAGATATGTAGAAATGGTTTTCTTGGAGAGATCTAGTCGATGATTTTGTCAAGTGATATGGGTATCCTAGCAATATCCCTATAGGAGTTGGTCCATTGAAACGGAAATCTACAGAGTTTCCTAAGAATCCAAAAGGAAAAAAACCAAGTTCATCATTTCCCGCATCTTTAGCAAGCACTTATAATATAGCCGGGCAGAGCTCCAACAATGGTTTCATTAAGCATGACCATTAGAATATAGTAGGACTACTTTAAAAGAATGACACTTAGGAAGCATGTAGTAGGATAGTAAGTTTTTGGGTAGCATCTTTTTTGGAACAACTAGGTACTTTTTGTGAAATTAAATAATCAATCCTTCGTATGTTTTCAAATTTTCTTTTATGTAAGACAAACTAAGGTTGACCTGATTTCCTTGGTGGATACGTAGGCATCCCACATAGGGATTCAGTCATATCTGCATAGGATTTTAACATCCCTTTTGCATGTAATTGGAACTACGTTGGACCTAATTTCCTTGGTGGATATGTAGGCAACCTACATAAGGCTCGATCTCTTTATTATATATTTTTATATTCTCCCCAAAAATGAAAAGGCAACTGGGGAAGAATTTTTGTACGCAAAGCTGAGGCATCATCATTAGGCTTGTCTTCAAGACTGGGGCAAATTTTGGGATATGTCAGAGTTAGAAAAGTATAAGGATAAAGTTAGAGCCAAGATTTGGTGTTCGACATGAGTCAACCTTTCTTCTAACTACTACTCCAAATCAGTTTTTGGTTCCCTTTCGTTGTATCTCAAGCGTTAGAGCCTACTAGCTAAGAGGCCTTTTTGATCCATTTGTTCTGCAACTATGATCTTCTCATCTAGTCTAGAACTCTTACTAAGGTTAATCTTGAACTAATCTATTTTACCAAATTATTATTATTATTATTATTATTATTATTATATTATTATTATTATTATTAATATTATTATTATTATTATTATTATTATTATTATTTTATGTAGTTCGTATGCACTAACACTTTATTTTGTATTTAAAGTTTTATTTTTTGGAGTTTGCCTGACATTGAACACTGTTTTAGCTGCGAATTTGCACCAAGGACGATACGAATAACAGATAAATTTGAAGCAATCTATACCGGTATGGGTTTAGTGCAAGCACAAAATGATAATGCTAAGAAGAAAGTGGTCCGAAGAAACATTTTGGTCGATCTTCCAAATACCTTTAGCCTTCTTCCTACCATTACCACAGCTTCCAGCTCAACCAAAAATATTTGTTTAACCATATCTCCTCGTCCAACTCTCGTGTAATGACCCTCTTGGTCATTTTATACATTTTCACATTATTTCAGCATTTAGAACTTTCCCATAGCTGCCCCAAGTCATTTATGACTTGCTGGAGTTGACAGTTCGGTTACCCGGCAGTTAGTTTGGTTTCTAGAGTCAATTCCCTGTTTTGAAGTCTTCGCTGTTTGAATTTGGCTACCGGGCCTAACCTTCAAGTAAACGACCTCATATACCAATTCTGACAGTTCAATCAGCTTTGAAAGGTTGATTTTAGGCTAGGGGACCCTTGGTTCGGGTTTCGAGGCTTTCAGACTCGTTTTGGGCTGTGAGGTTGAAAGTGATGAAAACGACCATTTGGGTGTAGGACCTACTTTTCATTGAAACCACCCCAGATGAGAATTTTGATTACGCCGTTGAGTCTGGAATGTCAAATTTGATAGGGTAGCATAGTTCGTTTGAGTTCATAGGATTCCAAACGAATCCCGAGGGTCCATCAAAGACTTGGTAAAAATCAATCATAGCTGATACATGCCTTCAACTGGTGCAACTACTTAAACGGGTCTTTGGCCACTCAAACGGAGGTTGCTTCAGCGGCCTAGGTACCATTTTAGTGGCTAGCACTGATATGGACCACTTTAGCAAAGACCATATCACTTTAGCAGGGTGCACTTAAGCGTCACCTGTCTGCTTTAGCGAAGTTCAGCCCAGGTCTTCGGACTGCTTTAGTGGTGGGTTACTGCTTTAGCGGCCAATTGGGCGCTTTAGCGGTACCCGCAATGCATTTAATCCCTTTTCACCTATTTTTCTCTCATTTTCTCTAAGTGTTGAGAGCATTAAAGCCCTAGAGAGATTGTGAGAGAGGGGAGGTGATTCTTGGGAGAGCAAAGGAGGTTGGAGAGTTCGTCAAGTCCTTTTTCCTCGTCTTAATCCTTGTAAGTTCCGCCTAATTTCTTGATAGATTCTCTATTTTAGGTTTAAATCCCCAATCCATTTATGGGTTGATTTTAGATGTGTTGGAGCTTGGAATTTACCTATTCTTGAGGGTAAATGATCCTTGAGAGGAACATTTTGAAGGTTTCAAATTTATGATTCCATAAGCGGGCCCCATATGGGATTTTTAGCTCAATTTTGGATCCAATGCATCTTTATACAATATGCATATCATTATTCTTGTATTAATAAGTAGATTGTTATTATGATAGTGTGGCATCATGTAGAGGCTTCTCGGGAGGGAAAAGCCCTAATTTAGCAGACTTTATTGAGCATTCTTCGGTGTCCAGGTATGCTAGGCTTACCAAACTTATGGATTGAGCTTTATTATGAGATTAGTATGATATTGTACTAGTTTTGGGTTGGAAATTATGGTTTGGTTGCTTAGTTAGTGGAGTTTTTTTTATTTGGCCAATTTGTGAGTCGTTTCAGGGGTAGAATCGACCCATTTACCCTTCCTTTAGGTCACATGATGCTTTTAGGCTTTATTTAGACTTATGTAATAATTTTTAGTAGAATTTTGTAGACTTAGTCATTTTTGGGTAGAAATCGCCTTTGTATGGACTTTCAGGTTTAGAAGCTGGCCCCGCCGGCCCTCTTTTAGGTTGTGCAATCTCTTTTAGCTCTTTGTAGACTTAGGAGATCTTCGTTCATAGAATTATAGTTAATTTTGAACCTTAAGCTATATAGTATTCACCTAGTTTGGGGCTAGGCTTGTTATTGTGACTTTACTCTATTAAAGACCGGTTCGAGTCTAACATCTATGATATGATTATGGTATTAAAGATTCGTTTGAGTCCGGTATCTACAATATGATTATGGTATTAAAGACCGATTTATGTACGGTATTTATGATATGATTATGGAATTAAAGACTATTTGATTTCGGTACTTTATGGTTCATCTACGGTATTGTGAATTTGGTATTTCACAGTATGAAGGGTTTCATAGATATGGGAGTATTGGTTGGTTATATCATGCTTAGCATCTATAGATCTCCTCTTGATTGTATCCATCCGGCTTATGGGGGCTCGTTTGGGTTAGTCTTCTCTTGTTTGCACCTTCTAGGCTTATGGGGGCCTAGTTAGGTTATAATTAGTTTTCTTTAATTTTGATATCGCGTGTTTAATTATTTATCTTTCCTGTATAGGAGCATGATCTCAGATTTTCCCCTTTCTCTTTGACTTAGCTTACATTCTGGCATTTTATTGTGCTTTTATTATGATTTAGTTCAGTCGATCGATGATGCCTACTGAGTACCCGTTATTTTGGTACTCGTACTTTACTTCTGCATCTTTTTCTGGTGCAGATCCGGGTACTAGCTGCCATCGCTGATATTCCTTCCAGCTTGCTTACAGGATCCAAAAATAGAGTGAGCTTTTAGAGTCGGAGCTGATCCCCTCTCCTTCCTAGATTTTGGGACAGTTTTTACATTCGAGACTATCTGTATATTGATACTACTAGTACTCTTATTCTTTTGATTAATGGCTCTTGTATTGGCCTTACCAGGTCATGGGATATTTCTTTTGTTCTCCCTTTTTTTGTTAGGTTGTTACGATCGTATTCATACTTATATTGCCTTCGATCTTATTTTATGCGTATTTTTCGATATTTATCCTGTCTTTCACCTTTTAGCCCATTACTTGTCATTTCGAACTACAATTTGGCTTACCTACTGGTAGGTTATAGTAGGTGCCATCATGACTCTAAAAATGGGTCGTGACAAGTTAGTATCAGAGCCTAGGTTCACTCGTATTGTTGGTACAAGAGTAAGTTTCTAGTAGAGTCCCGCGAATCAGAATGATGACGTCTGTTTCTTATCTTCGGGAGGCTATAGGACATTCTTAGGATGACTTCACTTTCTTTATTCATCTCGTGCGTTGAGTCTGTGTTAGTCTCTAAGGTTCTCATTGTCTCACTCTTTTACAAATGGTCAGGACGCGTGCTACTATGACCGGCAATGAGGATCCCGAGTCTGTGACTAGGGCACCCGTCAGGGGATGTGGCCGACCTAGAGGTCGAGGCCAGGTAAGAGCTACAGCCCCAGATAGGGGTCAGGATAGGGAGCCATCACCAGATCCTGCTATTACTCTCGAGCCAGAGTTTCTGCCACCCCAACCATTGGTGGGCCAAGGGACAGCCCAGGCGCCATTGGGGTTTATTTCTTCTTCATTGCTTCGAGATGCTTTGGTCCAGTTTTTAGAATTAGTTGGTGGTGAACTGTCTGATGGTGCACAGTCTGCGGATCAGAGTGGTACAGGTATAAGGGTGCAGCGTGTAGCTGTGGCTCCCAGAGTTGAGATCCCTTCAGCACCGGTAGTTGCTCAGTCGGTAGCCGCCCAGCCTTCTATATCTATTGAGGAGCAGAAGATGTTGGGTAGATTTCTGAGATTGAATCCATAGAGGTTTATAGGGGCTCCGGGCGAGGATACATTTGAGTTCTCGACTGCATGCGAGGATAGACTCCATAATTTGGGCCTAGTTGTGGCTCGTGGAGTTAAATACACCACTTTTCAGTTGGACTTGGCAGCTAGACATTGGTGGAGAGGTTATCTTGATTCCAAGCCAGCTGGATCTTTACCGATGACATGGACTCAGTTTTTCGAGGTCTTCTTGGAGAATTATATACGTCGCAGTCTTCGTGAGTGCTTGAGAGATCAATTCACTCGCTTATAGTAGGGTTCTATGATAGTTCTCGAGTATGAGGTACGATTCCACTAGTTGTACAGACATGCTACTGCGATCTTGCCTACCGAGTATGAGAGTATTTGGTGTTATGTAAGGGGACTAAGACTTTCTCTTCGCATGGCTACTCAAAGTTTGGTTGCTGTTGGTAAGTTTTTCATTGAGATTTTGATTATGCCCAGACTATAGAGGTTATGCATCGCGAGGCCCAAGGGGGAAGCGATAAGAGACCACGTCTTCAGGGTAGTTTCAGTGGGAGCCATAGAGGCTCACGGTTCAGAGGTAGAGGTTCTCAGGGTAGGTACCCTCCACGTTAATCTTATCAGCTCTAGTAGGCTCGTTCAGGTAGCACTTCAGATTACTGACGGAGGTCAGTCCAGCTTCAGTGATTACCATAGGTTGAGTGGCGGCCAGTCTCCGAGAGGTACACATTCTGGGTCTTTTAGTCAAGGTGGCTATTCTGGGTTAGCCGAACCTTTTGGACAGAGTAGTGTTTTTGGGCCTTGCTACACTTATGGAGTGACTGGTCATTTCACTAGGGAGTGTCCCCAGCGAGGGACAATTCAACCTGCAACACAAAGTGTTCAAGCGATCAGATTAGTGCCACCTCCAGCTAGAGGTGGTGTTCAAGGTTGAAAGGCTGGTCTCCAGGGTTCTCAAGGATTTTCTTAGGCAGGTAAGATGGGTGGTAGGTTAGACGCCTAGGCAGATGGCGAATGAGGCCATTTATATGCTGTACGTGGTAGGCCAGAGGCAGAGTCTTTGGATGTTGTTATTGCAGGTATAATTTTAGTGTGCCGTCAGCTGGCTATTGCTTTATTTGATCTGGGATCCACTTATTAATATGTTTCTGCTTATTATGCACCGTAGTTAGAGTTGTCTTGGGAGCCTTTATCTTTGCCATTCCATGTATCTACTCCCATGGGCGATTCTTTAGTAGTGGATCAGATTTATAGATCATGTGTTGTGACTATTCGAGAGTTTAATACTCGGGCTGATCTTATTGTGTTAGATATGGTGGACTTTGATGTGATTCTGGGTGGACTAGTTATCCCCTTATCATGCGGTCTTGGATTGTTTCGCCAAGACCGTTACCTTAGCCATGCCTGACATTTCCTCAATTGTGTGGCAGGGTTCTTTTTGCTGCGCACCGACAGTGATTATTTCTTATGTTCGGGATAAAAGATTAGTGTCGAGGGGTTGCGAGTCTTATCTTGATTATATCTGGGATGTCCGCGCGGAGAGTTTCTCGCTTGATTTTGTTTCTATTATCCATGAGTTTTCTGATATGTTCCCTACCGACCTGCCTGACCTTCTTCTTGAGCATGATATTGAGTTTGCTATTGATCTTGTGCTGGGCACTCGACCTATTTCTATGACTCGTTACAGTATTTGCTCCTGCTGAGCTTAAGGAGCTGAATTCTCAGCTCCAGGATTTATTGGGTAAGGGTTTTATTAGACCGAACGTATCACCATGGGGTGCTCCTATTTTGTTTATGAAGAAAAAAGATGGTTCTACGCGTATGTGTATTGATTATAGGCAGTTGAATAGGGTGACTGTGAAGAATAAGTACCCTATGCCTCCCATTAATGATTTATTTGACCAGCTTCAGGGTACGTCAGTTTTCTCTAAGATTTACTTGAGATCGGGTAACCATCAGTTGAGGATTTGGGCTGAGGACATCCCTAAGACAGCCTTCAGGACTTGATTTGGCAATTATGAGTTCCTGGTGATGTCTTTTGGGTTGACCAATGCCCCTGCAACTTTTATGGATTTGATGAATCGAGTTTTCAAGACCCATTTGGACTCCTTTGTGATTGTCTTCATTGATGACATATTGGTGTATTCGAGGAGTAGGGAGGAGCACGAGCAACATTTGAGGATTGTGCTTCAGACTTTGAGAGATCATAGGCTTTATGACAAATTCTCAAAGTGTGAGTTTTGTCTTAATTCAGTTACTTTCCTAGGACATGTGGTGTCTAAGGATGGGATTATCGTGGATCCGACAAAGATAGAGGCTATTCATGATTGGGCCAGACCTACATCTCCTACCGAGGTTCATAGTTTTATTAGCTTGGCAGGTTACTACAGACGGTTTGTTGAGGATTTTGCTTTTATTACCGCTCCTATGACCAGGTTGACTAGGAAGAAGGTTCCTTTTTAGTGGTCCATTAAGTGTGAATTGAGCTTTTGGAAGCTCAAGGAGATGCTCACTTCAACTTCTATATTGACTCTTTCTATTGAGGGCGAGGGGTATACAGTTTATTGTGATATTTTTGGTGTCGATTTGGGTTGCGTACTAATGCAGCAGGGCCGAGTTATTACTTTTGCGTCGAGGAAGCTTAAGGTTCATGAGCGTAACTACCCCACACATGACTTTGAGTTGGCGGTGGTAGTTTTTGCACTTAAGATATTGTGTTCATTGTGAGATCTTCACTGACCATCGTAGTTTTTAGCATGTTATGACTCAGAGGGAGCTTAATTCTAGACAGTGCAGATAGATTAAATTGTAGAAGGGCTATGACATCTCTATTCTTTACCCTCCGAGCAAGGCAAACGTGGTAGCGGATGCCTTGAGCCGGAAAGCAGTGAGTATGGGCAGCTTGGCTTATATTTCTATTTCAGAGTGATTGTTGGCTTGGGACATCCAGTCCTTAGCTAACTTTATGGTTTGGCTTGATATTTCAAACTCCAGAAAGATCCTTGCGAATGTTGAGGCTAGGTCTACCTTTCTTGAGCAGATTCGGAGTCTCCAGTTTGAGGATAGTAGACTTTGTGGCCTCCGTGATCAGATTTTGAGGAGTGAGTCCAGTCGGGCTACCCTAGATTCTGAGGGCATTCTGAGATTTGATGGCCGCATTTGTGTTTCGAGGGTTGGGGGCTTGATTCAGTTGATATTACGGGAGGCTCATAGCTTCAGATATTCTATTCACCCTGGGACAACTAAGATGTATAGAGATTTGAGACAACTTTATTGGTGGAGTGGCATGAAGAGAGGTATTTCAGATTTTGTAGCTCGTTGCCTATGTTGTCAGCAGGTAAAGGCCAAACATCAGAGACTGGGTGGATTACTTCAAAGGCTATCCATTCCCTAGTGGAAATGGGAGCGCATTACTATAGAATTTGTGACTGGTTTACCTCTTACTTCCCGAGGTTCCGATAGTATTTGGGTCATAGTAGATCGGATGACCAAATTGGCTCATTTAATTTTGATACAAATGTCCTTTAGTGCCGAGAGGTTAGCCCGCATCTATGCTCGTGAGATAGTTCGCCTTCATGGAGTACCAGTGTCCATTATTTCAGACAGAGGCTTATTGTTCACTTCTAGCTTCTGGAGGACTTTTCAGGAAGAGTTGGGCACTCAGGTTGATCTTAGCACAACATTCCATCCCTAGACCAACGGTCAGTCAGAGCGGACTATTTAGGTCTTGGAGGACATGCTTCATGCGTGCGTGATGGACTTTGGAGATCAGTGGGAGCAACACTTAGCTTTAAAAAGGAGTTTGCCTATAATAATAACTACCATTCAAGCATTGAGATGGCACCTTTTGAGGCTTTATATGGTAGGTGTTGTCGGTCTCTGATTGGATGATTTGAGACTTCAGATGTTAGCCCCCGTGGAACTGATTTACTTTGTGAGTCCTTGGATTGGGTGCGGGTGATTCAGGTTAGGTTGAAAGCAGCCCAGAGTAGGCAGAAAAGCTACGCTGATCGTAGACTTTGTGCCTTGATGTTTGGAGTTGGTGACCAATTTTTCCTCTATGTATCGCCTATGAAGGGCATGATGAGGTTCTGGAAGAAGGGTAAGCTCAGTCCCAGATATATCGATCCATTCGAGATACTGCAGACAGTTGGAGAGGTAGCTTAGAGTTGGCCTTGCCCCCAGATTTCGCAGTTGTTCATCCAGTTTTTCATGTCTCCATGTTGCTGCATTACATTCCGGATGAGGCACATGTACTTCGGTGGGATTCGATTTAGTTTGATGAGAAGTTGACATTTGTAGAGGAGCCAATCCTCATTTTAGCCAGGGATGTCAGACGATCACGCTCTAGAGAGATTCCTGTGGTTAAGGTTCAGTGGAGGGACCGTCCAGTTGAGAAGGCTATCTGGGAGATCGAGAGTGAGATGTGGACCCAGTATCCCCACCTGTTTGAGCCTTCAAGTACTTCTTGACCTTTACTTTCGCTGAAGAAAATCTTTTTAGTAGTGGATATTGTAATGACCGTTCAGGTCATTTTCTGCATTTCCATATTATTTCGGATTTTAGATCTTTCCCATAGATTCCTCAAGTCATTTATGACTTGCTGGAGCTGACAGTTCGGTTACCAGGCAGTTCATTTGGTTTCTACAGCCAATTCCCTGTTTTGAAGTTTTCGCTGTTTGAATCTGGCTACCGGGCCTAAACTTCAAGTAAACGACCTCGTATGTCAATTCTGATAGTTCCATCAGCTTTGGAACGTGGATTTTAGGCTAAGTGGACCTTTGGTCCGGGTCCCGAGGCTTTCAGACTCTTTTTGGACTATTGGGTGGAAAGTGATGAAAACAACCATTTGGGTGTGGGACGTACTATCTTCGAAACGACCCCAGATGGGAATTTCGGTTGCCCCGTTGAGTCTGGAATGTCGAATTTGATAAGGTAACATAGTTCGTTGCTAAGTATTATAAGTTAAAAAGAAAAACTTAGCAATCAAATAACTATAATTATAAATATGGTAATTTTTCTAACTTATAAAAAATATTAATTTAACTAATAGTATAATAGTATGAAAAGTACGAAGGAAATATTTAAGTTAACAAACAACTTGCAATAAAACAAGAAAAACTAAAATACTATCATAGAAACATTAGTACCAACAATAATAAAAATAATAAATTCTCAAATTAGTAATAAAATATCTAATCTGAAGTAGATCTGCAGCAATCCCCGACAATGGAGCAAAAAATTTTACGAGTCCAATATATATATATAGAATTTTTCATTGTTAGAGCGTATAATTCATACACACAGTGGATGCATGGACATGGATTACTAATATACGTAATAACTAGATAACATAACCTTAAACAAAATTGAGAAAACACTTACCTGTTGAAGCTTTCACAAAAATCATTTAATGCCGAGCAATCCAGAGTTGCAGCCTTCTACTAATTCCTAACTAATTTTCCAATCATCACTTGTGTGGGCAAGTGAGTTTTTTTATAAAAGGATATTCTTCTTGATGAAAAGCAGTACCCTCTTTATACACAATTTTTTACTGAAGTTGAAGTTGTAAGGGCGTCTGTTTGATATGCCGTAACCGTACTCCCCGGCAATAGCGCCAAAATTTGATGCTGCCCAAATTACACATGTAAGAAAGTATAAAGCGGTCACTGTTCAAAGATAGAACCCAACTGAGGTTGGAGTCGATCCCACGAGGAATAGGTCAAAATCCAATCAACTTTGTTTGTTTGAGTTATTTGGTAAATAAGCAAATAAGTAAAAAATGGGGGTTTTATAAAGTAAACTAGTAATCGTTTGCTGAGGTTAAAATCAAGATGAGAGAAGCACTAGGATTGTGTTCCCTAATAACTTCATAACTTCAGAGGTTCTCCATACTTGGTGTTCTTTTCAAGTATCCAGCAAGCAGAATCGATAGGCAAAGTATCATCTAACCAACTATGTAATGCCCCTTGTAGACGACTATCGTCAAGAACAAAGGTTAATGCGTCATGAGTGTTGCTATGTTTCCCCCTATCAATGATCCCAATATAGCCTTTCCCGTATTACGGCTCAAAGCTGATTAAATGAAGATAACTTCGAGTCTTGTTGTTGAATCACTAGTCCTATCCTACTACCCTTGCTACAGTCCAAGGTTGAGACAGGATGAGTCCCAACGCGTGCACTCATCAGAAGGCAATCACTTCATAAGAAACAACAATACTTGCCCTAATACCCTTTGAGAAACACCTTGTACTTCGACCTCTACGTCGTTAATCCGCTACGGTTCACACAACCCTAGTTATGGGGATTAGTTACTCATGATTGTATGAAAAAAATAATCATTCATTAATGAAAGCATTAATTGAAGCATATAAGAATGAATAAACTCCGAAATCTCAACTTTAATTAAAACCGTAAAAACCAATGTTCGTATGATCCTAAGAAAGTGCCTTAGAATCCCACAAAATAGTGTTATAGAATAATAATAATGTCTAACACGTAGAAAAATAACCCTAAAAGAGAATTTATAGACTTAACAAATCCTATCCTAAACAAAACAGGAAACTGATGTCGGCTGCCTCGGACGAGAAGAACGTACGATTGTGGGTTGAACCCACGATCGTGGCATCTCCTGTTGTCTGATCTCTGTGCTAAAATTCCTGCAACTCTTCAAATCTGGATTTGCTTCCCACAACAACATGGTACGATCGTGCCTTCAAGGTACGATCGTGGGATCCATCGTCTGTTCTCCTTACACTTAATTCCTACAGGATGATTTTCCCCTTTCATCTCACGACCTCATTGCACGATCGTGACATCAATGATGGTCATAGGATCTTTCGTCAGTTTGCCTCCTGCATG
Organism: Capsicum rhomboideum; assembly: GCA_031232105.1. NCBI lineage: Eukaryota > Viridiplantae > Streptophyta > Magnoliopsida > Solanales > Solanaceae > Capsicum > Capsicum rhomboideum. The sequence goes on along the minus strand of CP124714.1, from coordinate 146,738,286 downwards.
TGGCATCTTTGATTCAACCTATGAAGGCCTAGGCACGATTGTGATTAGATACCACAATCGTGGTAAAGCTTGGCCCTTCATGTCCATTTTCAGCATTTTCTTCTCTAAGTCCTCAAGGCCTGCAAACACTAAACAAACACATCAAATCCACAAAAATTACCATCGAACTAGCAAATATTCCATAGTTTAAGCTTCTCAAGTGCTGTAAATCCGTGGCACATTAACACCCTCAACTTAGAATGTTTGCATGTCCTCAGGCAAACAAAATCCTAACCAATCTAAGATGTTTACCTAGAGTACAATAAAGGTTACTATGGTAGTCAACTTCCTTAAAATATGCATGCAAACCAATCCATGGGTTCAACAACCTTCGTTTTTATCAAAAACAACCAATGCAGTGTATATGCTATACAAGTACTAAAACAAAATGGGATTAGGAAATGGCAGTACATTGTAACTAGGCAATCTAACACATTGACCAATACATTACCTACACAAGCAACAACTAGATTATATCCCCTATTCCCTTACAACATAGAAGTCTCTAATAACTCATTAAATCAAATCTCTCACTCTCAATATGAAGTCTGATTGTGTGAGTTTTGATACCATAGGCTTGCCCTTATTTTGTACACTTCAGCTTTCAGATGTCGGTTTAGGATCACTATAAGTCTTTCTAGGCTCGCAATGAAGGCTCAGGGATAGGTGTGATACATTTAGGTAAAGTAACTCAATCCTCCTTGGCACTCCACTATTTTTGGCTCCACTTTTACTCCTCATCTTTTTTTTTTCATTTTCGTACCGCTCCCACTCCCTTTTTCTTTCTTTTCACTACTCAAACTTCATACCCAATTTTTATGCAGCCCTATCTAATAGCCACCCTCAACTTAGGCAATCTGCCTGAGTTGAGGTGTATAGTGTCCAAGGAGGGACCAGGACCAAAGAAGGTTCATTGTAAAAATGGGAAGGTGTCATGGATAATTTCAAGGAACAGTCTAAGGCTCAACATTTGAGTTCAAGTGATACACGTTGTTTGGTAGGTCATTTAGGATAAATTGGGATACTTCAAACATGGCCTATGATCCTTTCCTTTCCTTTAATCCTACAACTTTTAACTAGACTAACCGGGCAAGTTCTAGATCACACACACACCGACTAGGTAATACATCTCACTCACTCATGGCTCAGGACTGTTATCTAAGTTGCTACCTATTCAGTTGATGCAAGGTCGGTCAAGTTATCCTATTTACAAACCTAATGCCATATCTAGATCCTAACATCGGTTTTAGTATAGGCTATGCAAACACTACATTACAAAAAACATATTTTTGGAGGGGTATCATTTAAAACAATTTGAAAACTGGTAAGCAAGCTTAATTTAGCCAGACTACACCAAAGTTCCCTTCTATTACTCTATGTTATACTACAATGACTAAAAACAACACAATAATAATTTTAAACATAAAAATACCTAAACATGTCAATTCTAACTAAGATAATGTAGCCGAGGGAAGAGAAACACGATAACAAAAACCCTTGGCTGTGGTATACCCCACCCCTAACTTTGAAAGCATGTTATGTCCCTATAGTATGAAATCACATAAAAATTAAAAACTAGGGTAAAGGGCATACCTGGGGTGTTCTAGGCACCAGTGGAACTTAGGTCACATGGGGATGCATCTGGGTCCCCCACAGTGACATCAGCAGGAGTGGCCTTGACACTCAAATCAACGTTGGCCCTAATGGTGTTCGGGGGCCTCAAAGGAACAGATACGGGGCCATCTCTGGACCCTCTCCCGTAGTCTCACCCTTCTAAATAACTCCCTCAGAGGTCTCCTCAGTGACTCTCTCCTTCCTTCTTCTCTTCTTGCTAGATTTTTCTCTTTTCTTACCCAATTCAGACACATCCTCCCTCGGCCTCTTCCTAGGTTCAAGACCTCCATCCTCCTCCTCCTCATCATCTATCTTAATCTACAAAGCAGGATGAGTGTATAATGGGGTGACCAGTGAGGCAATATCCATCTAAATAGATTCCATAGAAGGCATAGGTGGTGGTGGAGATGGAGGTACCATGTCAAGTAGCGCAGCTAAGGTCAGGACCGCTTCCTTCAACTCGGTCAACTCTGTCCGGATAGAAACCATGTCAGGCGGTTGGACTGCATCAATTCGGGTCATAAGTTGACCCTTTATACTGTCCATCCATTTCTGCATCACTCGTACAACCACCCAAATCTCATCAGTAACATGGGGCTTGACCCTTACTTCTAAGTTCTGGATTCGGTCATCATGTAAGACTTGGTTTCGGAGAATCTCCTCCAACTGAACGGATGAAATCTAAGTGTACCCTGTCGGAACCAATGTCCTCGAATGAGAACCTGCTGGTATAGAAGAATGTGAAGCACCTGTATCTGAAGCTATCGATATATCACCACTCGAGGCATCCCCTACTACCTCCGGGATCCCCAAACCTCAAATGGGGCTGCGGGGTTGTGCATGTCTTTTATCATGGCCAAATTCATAGTCTTAGTGGGCTGAAGAAATTTATCCACTAGTAGAATTTGTGGAACCTCTATATTTTGCATCAGCTGAGTATCCAAACATGGGAACAGAAGCGTACCAGCCTCAGCAATATGTCCCACTAGCCAAGTGAAGTGCATCATTTTGTCCTCAACGGACAACTAATTAACCTTCTTTAATTCTGACAGTCGATAATCATACTCCGGAGTCTCTGCAAGTGGTGTAAAATGCTCTCTAAAAAAGACCCTAGAAATACCCTCAACAGAAATATCAACTGCCTTTTCCAGCACCATTATCATATCCAAACGAGGCTGCTTCTTTATATCCTTATCCTTTCCGGAGGGAGTCATATTATTGAGAGTCACGGTATAGTCCGTGTAGAACTTCATCACTAGCTCTCTACTATAAAGATGGAGTGGCATTGTCATCCACCCTAACTAATACTGTTGAAAAACTTGCACCACCTCCGGCATCTTCTGTAAAGACTCATTTAATATGCGTGGTTCCTCTTAGATGCTCCTCTATTGGTTCATATTATCCTTGAGAGAGACCCAGTCCACAAAGTATTATTGAGAGTTTGGAATAAGCCAAATTCATGGACCAGACCCTCTCTGACTCGCATCTACCGAAGGATTATTGTTTAAAGGTGCCGAGTCTGTCTCCGCAGATTGGGACTCATCATCATCATCCTCACTCCTGCCTTGTTGGGTTTCTTTCATTTTTTCTTCAGACTAGGGAATATTGACAGGAGCGACTGCTACAACAATAGCCGTGGTGGTTGTATCCTTCTTGGCCTTTTCAGGTTCCTGGTCTCCCTGGTGGTGACTTGGTCATTGGAGGAGCTAATGGCATACTCCTCCTATGAACCGCTTGCACTTGACCCACTCATCAAGGAACTTGGTGGGGCCCTCTCCTTTGAAGTTTATTCTTTAAGAGCCTTGTCGGAAGCAGCCTTGGACTTGGTGTCATGGTACCTGTATTTTCAAAACCTGTTAGATCGCAGTACAATATATGTATAGGTTCAGATTCATATACAGATGATCCAACCTATGATCGTGAAATAAAGCTACGATCATGCCTTCTGATTGTTGGTTGATCCAGTAAAATTTGACCTGCGGTATACTTATCAGTCGATCACAACCTACAATTGTGCAATGAAGGTACGATCGTGCCTTCTAACGGTGGGTTTGATCCCTAAAACCAGCAAAGTCATGTCACATCAGACGATCACATACCACGATCGTATATTAATGCTACGACCGTGGAATGTGCTCGTTTGATGAACTCCTAAAGATCATCAACCAGTATCCTACAATGATCCAACTTACGATCGTAAGTATAACTCACAATCGTGGGTTGTGTAGTGGAAACTCAAACACTACTAGATTTGACCACTTAACCTTTGGACCTATAATTTGACCCTTTTTTGACTTCACTTTTGACTAGAATTTTAAAGTGCGTAAACACAAATGGGTACTCAGACTTCCCTTGTGTTGTTAAAATCGAACATACCCATTTTCATCTTTCCCTACTTAAATCAAAATAACCCACTGATAATACTTAATAAAATACCCAAATATTTTGGTTTAATGAGTGATGTGCACTTACAATGTGAGATGAGAGTGTTGAAAATGGAAGAAAATGGGGGAAACGATGAGATCGATTTGAAATCGAAGGTAATAATCCTTTTTAGCCTTAAAATATGTAGGGTTTGCTATATTTGCTTAAGAAACCACTTTTAAATTGAAAGAAGAGGCCAAGGGACGGTTTTAATATGTATTTATACCTTTAACCCTTAGTTTTGGGTCGGTAGGTCGCGACCTTTAAACTGCTGGGCCTTTCATATGGATGGATTGTATGATCGTGGTTTGATTCTATGATTGTACAATCCTATCGTAGCTTGATGAAACCAAAAAACTTACCTAAGAACATATGATCCTTATGTATGATCGTGGGTTGTAATCATGATTGTGACTCAAGATCGTATGTTCGATGCTCTATTTTTAAGGTTTCCAGAAGTATCATCAGACGATTAAGAACACGGTCGTGCCTTTATGTTATCGTGATACCCAATTGTGGGATGACTCCTTCACTTGTCACCTTGCAGATCTCCCATCAGACGACTAAACCCATGATCGTGTGTTCAAGTTACAATCGTACAACCCTATTGTGGGTTCAGTATGGTGTTCAGTTTAGCACTAATTTTTCTTTTATGGTTTCCTTCTCCAAAACAAACATTACCCTATAAATTTTAAAGTACAAAACATGGGTTGCCTCCCATGAAGAGCTTGATTTAACGTCGTGCCAGGACATGGCTATGTCGGTTACTCAGACTTCGCCAACAAGCCCATGGGTTGCCTCTCATAAAGTGCTTGATTTAACATCGCAACACGACTCAGGTTGGCTTGATTACTCAAGCCTCATTCAAGTCGACATCACAAATCATTTGGGCCTCCTTTCCTTCGCCCATATAGTGTTTCACCCTTTGGCCATTGATTTTAAATTTATTTCCATGCTTATTTACCAATTCAATTGCTCCATGGGGAACACCGTGATCACTCTATATTGTCCATTCTATTTTGATCGTAGTTTGCCAGGAAAAACTTCAGCCTTGAATCAAACAATAGTACTAAGTCGCCCATAGCAAATTCTCTTCTCTCAATATTGTGATCTTGATACAATTTTATCTTTTGCTTGTACAAGGCAGAGCTTTCATACGTGCGGAGACAAAACTCATCCATCTCATTCATCTGCTCCAGTCTCAACCTTGCTGCATCTTGTCATTCTAGATTCAACCACGTCAATGACCATAATGCCTTCTGTTTAAGTTTGATAGGCAGATGGGAAGGTTTTGCATAAATAAGCTGATATAGAGATGAACCAATTGGTGTCTTGAATGCGGTCCTGTATGTCCATAGTGCATCATCCAATCTCCTTTCCCAATCAATCCTATTGGCATTTATAATCTTCGCCAAAATGGACTTTATCTCATGATTTGAGACCTCAACTTGCCTGCTTGTCTGAGGATAGTAATATGTTGCCACCTTGTGTTTTACGCCATATTTCTCAAGCAGGGCTTTGAAAAATCGATTGTAAAAATGGGATCCTCCATCAGTAATGATAATCTGAGGTGTTCTACAATATGAGAGTATGTTATTTTTCAGGAAAGCCGTGACACTCTTAACTTCATTATTGGAAAGTACAATTGCCTCCACCCACTTCGATACATAGTCAACAGCTACCAAAATATACTTCATAACATGAGAACTCATGAATGGACCCATAAAATCAATACCCCATACATCAAATAATTCGAGCTTAAGGATCGCAGTCATTGGGAGTTCATGCCATCTTGAGATATTTCCTTGGCTTTGTAATTGGTCACATGCCCTAGCATAATCATGAGCATCCTTATGAATGGTAGGCCAATAGTAACCATATTGCAAGATCTTGTACGCAGTCCGCGCACCTCCATGATGACCCCCTACTGGAGACGAATGACATGCTTCCAATATACTCATCATCTCGACCTTAGGAATACACCTTTGAATCAGACCATCCACACACACCTTAAACAAATAAGGCTTATCCCAGAAGAATTTTCTCACCTCATGCATGAGCTTTTTTCTCTGCTGATATGTCATATATTCTAGAACCAGATCACTTGCCAAAAAGTTGGCAAAATCAACAAACCATGGGATTAAGTCTTGTGATGCTGCCAACACCTGCTTGACTAGAAAAGTATTATCAATATCAAGGTCATCCCTCAGTTTTAGCGTGGCCTCCTCTTCAAGGCGTGATAAATGGTCGGCAACCTGATTATCTGTCCCTTTTTGGTCCTTTACTGCAAAATCAAACTCTTGTAACAGAAGCACCCATCTAATCAACCTTATCTTAGTATCTTTCTTTTCCATAAGATATCTCAAAGCTGCATAGTCGGTATGCACAATCACCTTTGTGCCAATCAAGTAAGACCGATATTTCTCGAACTCAAAGACCACCGCAAGCAACTCTTTCTCAGTCACAGTATAATTTTTCTAAGCTGGATTAAGTGCTTTGCTAGCATAGTAACTAGGATGCAAAATCTTCTCTCCCCTTTGGACAAGGACTACACCCAAGGCCACCCCACTAGCATCACACAAGACCTCAAATGGTAAGGTCCAATCCGAAAACAAAATGATGGGAGCTGAAACTAACTTATCTTTTAGACACTTGAATGCCCTTAGGAATGCATCATCAAACATAAACTTCACGTCTTTCTCTAAGAGTTTGCACAAAGGATTTACAATCTTAGAAAAATCCTTGATGAACCTTCTATAGAATCCCGCATGGCCTAAAAAACTATGAATGCCTTTCACAGAAATAGGTGGAGGTAACTTCTCAATTAACTTAATCTTCACTTTATCAACTTCAATCCCATTCTTCAAAATTCGGTGTCCCAGCACTATGCCTTCTTTTACCATAAAATGGCAGTTTTCCCAATTCAACACTAAATTTCATTCTTCACACCTTTACAAAACATTAGCAAGGTGTGATAAGCACGCATCGAATGAGTCACCCACAATAGAGAAATCATCCATAAATACCTCAATAGTGTCTTCCACCATTTTGGAGAGTATAGATATCATGCAACATTGAAAAGTCACCAGTGCGTTGCATACCCCAAATGGCATCCTTTTGAATGCTAATGTCCTGTATGGACAAGTGAAAGTGGTTTTATTTTGGTCTTCAGGAGCGATGGAAATCTGATTGTACCCCGAATAACTATCAAAAAAATAAAACCATCCTCTACCAGCAAGACGGTCTAACTTCTGGTCCATAAAAGGCATAGGAAAATGGTCCTTTTTGGTTCAAGAGTTCAGATTTTGATAATCCTTGCAAACTCTCCATGCGATAACCGGCCTCATTGGGATAAACACATTTTTCTAATTTGGAACCACAGTGATCCCACCTTTTTTGGCACACATTGGACTGGGCTCACCCACTTACTATCTACAATAGACCTGCATCTAACCACTTAATGATCTATTTCTTCACAACATCTTGCATGGGTGGATTGAGACGACGTTGATGTTCAATGCTAGGTATACAGTCCTGCTCAAGCTGGATTTATGTGTACAAATTCTGGGTGGAATCCTGATGATATCAGTAATAGTCCAGCCAATAGCCCTCTTAAATCTTTGCAACACAGAAACCAAGGCCTCAACTTGCCACTCTAATAAGTCTGTTTAAATGATAACCGACAACGTGTTATTGGCTCCCAAGAAAGCATAATGGAGATGGGAAGAAAGAGCCTTAAGTTCCAAGACAGGAGGCTCCTTTATAGAAGGACCAGCTGGTGGGGTCACTCTATTCTTCAGATCAAGATCAAGCTTCATTGGTGCATAAGTGTAGGAACCCCTACCAACAAGTGCTTTTATCGTCTCTTCGTATTCATCAATACCATCACTCTCAAAATTTATGATAATTTCCGCAAGCGTCTCAACTCCCAGTCGCTCTTCAAATGAAACCACAAGTGCTTCCTCATCCACAATAACAATAATCGACATAACACGCATCTTCTTTGATTGCTTCATAGATTTATAGACATTGAAAGTAATATGTTCATCATTCAATAAAAACTTTATCTGCATAGATCCCAAATCAACTAAAGAATGGACAGTCACAAGAAATGGTCTTCTCAAGATGATGGGAACCTCGAAATCCACCTCACAGTCTAGAATTACAAAATCAGTTAGAAAAATAAAAGATGCCACCTTTACCAACACATCATACAAAATTCCCACTGGCTTCTTCACAATTTGATCCGCTATGAGAAGTCTTATAGAAGTCAGTTTAGGCTACCCCAATCCCAACTGCTTGTAAACTACTAGTAGCATCAAGTTAATGCTAGAACCTAAGTCACACAAAGCCTTTACAAAAGTGTAAGACCCAATAGTATAAGGAATCGTGAATGCTCTCGGGTCTTCCTTTTTCTCAACAAGGGAACGGGAAGCTATTGCACTACAATGATGCAAGTTATCAGCAGGTTCAAAAGTGACAGTTCTCTTCTTTATCACCAAATCTTTCATAAATTTGCGTAACCTGGCATTTGTTCTAAAGCTTCAACAAGAGGGATATTCACCAATAATTCCTTCAATATTGAAATAAACTTCTGATAGTTTCCCTCTTCGACTTTCTTCTTCAACCTTTGTGGAAAGGGAGGAGGAGGTCGCGGAATAGGCTTTACTACTTGCGGGGCCTCTTTCACCTTTCTTTTATCAGACTTAACCTCCTTTTCAACAACTCGAGGCTCTTGAGATGCCTTTTCCTTAACCACCAAGTTTTCAGTTTCATTCTCATTCTCATCATCAAGTATTACAGGTTCATCATCAAGTACCACAGACATAGGTGGATCAATAGTAATCTTACCACTTCGAGTAGTTATAGCCAAGTAATAACCATCATTTTTGGGATTTTATACTATGCTACTTCGAAGAGTTCCTGGTTGACGCTGATTTAATACGGAAAACATCTGCCCAAATTGTTTCTCTAGTTGTTTGATGGCGGTCACATGAGATTCCACTTTTTTGCTTATCCCTGAAATGTTTGCCCTAATCTCCTTAAGGCAATTTTCTTGACTTTCCGACCCCTTAATAAGTTTTAAAAACATGGATTCCATTCTTCAATTTCTAAATTCAGCATCACGGTTCCCCGGTGGAACATACAAACCACTTTTTTCCTTGTAATCATCCTTTCACCGCAAATCACCATCACGATCTCTGTCTTTGTCTCTATACCCAAACTTGTTATAGTTGTCTCTGTAATAGTTACGACCTTGATTCCCTTGCCTCAAGTTCCAATTGAATTGATTATACCCTTGGCCCTTGGCTCGAAAATCCGCCACTTCTCTATCTAAGTATTTAGCCTCCTCTTTAGAATTGAATTCTTCATATCTAGGTGCTTTGCCATGTGCACTCACCGTATTGACTTTTTCCACTCCTCCAGCTGCAATCTGCTTAGCTATCAAGCCAATTTCCATTCTCTGTTGTGCTAACTCTTGAGCCACCAATTCATCTAAAGCCCTTTGTTCTACCGAAGCTTCAATAGCATATGTACCTGCGGGTCTGTCTGCTTCCCGAGTATGCCAACCTCAGTTGGTTTAAGTGATCCGATCTAGAATCTCTGATGCATGCTCCCAGTGCAAACTCATAAATGAACCTCCATTGATGGTGTCTACTACAGCCTTAGTATTTGCATCCAAAGCTCTATAGAAAATCTCCGGTATATTCCTACCACTCATCTTATGGTTTGGAACATTCTGCAACTTTTTCTTGAACCTCAACCATGTTTCATAAATTGACTGTGAATGAAGTTGTCTAAAGTTATAGATCTCATCTTTCAATTGCAACATCCTAGAAAGTGGAAAGAATCATTCCAGAAACTAATTTCTCAACTCTTGCCAATTGGTAATAGAACCTCATGGTAATTTAGCCAACCATAAAGTCGTTTCCCTCGTAAGAGAGATTGAAAATAGCCTCAATCGAATTGCCTCTTGACTCACTCCAGGTAGATTATACGAAGTGCATAGTCCCATGAAATTCATCACATGCATGTTCGCATCATCAGTAGAGAGGCCAGGAAATACCCCTTTTAAGTTCAAGAGGTGAATCATAGCTCTTGTAATATCAAACTTAGTTCCTTCAGGCAGTTTGGGTAGGATAATGGCGCCAGTCTCCACTAACTCCAAATAGGCTAAATCTTTTTCTAGCTCTTCATAGATTAGGGGTTGTTGCACTCTAGGTCTTCTCTGTCTTTCGTCAAGTGCAGTAAGACGCTGAGCTGCGTCTTTCATTGCTCCATGGTCTCTGTCTTCTTGTCTAGCAGCTGCTTGTCTTGCATTCTCCTCATCCATCAACCTAGTAGTTACTTATTCCGCAGTTTCCTGACCAGTCGAATTAAGTGGTGGCTAATTATGAATGTCACCCACAACTGCGGGATAGTGAACTCCATCATTATTCACCATTCTTTGATTATTCCTTAGAGTTCTTTCAATTTCTTGGTCAAGTGGAGTTAGGGGATTACCTTGACTCTGAGTTTTGGGTATACACCGGCATGTGCCATCAGAAAATTAGAAAAGTAACTGAAGTAACCGAAACAAATCAACTCCAACAAGCAAAATCAATCAACTCTGTAACCATACTCCCCGACAGCCACGCCAAATTTGATGTCGCCCAACTTACACCTCTAAGAAAGTATAAAGCAATCACTGTTCAAATATAGAAGCTAATTGAGGTTGGGGTCGATCCCACAACGAATAGGTCAAAATCCAATCAACTTGTTTGTTTGAGTTATTTGGTAAATAAGCAAATAAGAAAAAAAGGGGGGGGGGGTTATAAAGTAAACTAGTAATTGTTTGCTGAGGTTGAAATCAAGATGAGAGAAACACTAGGATTGTGTTCCCCAATAACTTCATAACTTCATAGGTTCTCCGTACTTGGTGTTCTTTTCAGGTATCCAACAAGCAGAATCGATAGGCTAAGTATTGTATGAACAAAATAATCAATAATGAATGAAAACATTAATTGAAGCTTACAAGAATGAATAAACTCCAAAATTTCAACTTTAATTAAAACCGTAAAAAACCAATATTCGTCAGATCACAAGAAAGTACCTTAGAATCCCACAAAATAGTGTTATAGAACAATAATAATGTCTAATATGTAAAAAAATAACCCTAAAAGAGTATTTCTAAACTTAACAAATCCTATCCTAAATAAAATACAAAACTAGTATCGGCTGCCTCGGACGAGAAGAACATACGATCGTGGGTTGAACCCACGATCATGGCTTCATGTCAGCTGATCCCTATCCTAAAAGTCCTGCAACTCTTCAAATCTGGATCTTCTTCCCATGACCATATGATACGATCATGCTATAACATCTCAGGCCCATTGCTTATACTTTAAGGGCAATTTTGTCCTTTCCTTTTAACTTTACCCCAAGCAATTAAAACCCTTTTTAATTATCAGTTCCATATGTTTTATTAATCCAGCAAAAGCGTTATTTTTCAACAGATAAAAGTCCCCTCTGTTTTCACCAGTTTTGTACGTTAAAAGGGCTGTTTTCCTCCAATTCACCCGATAAAAGCCACACCTTCCCATCAGTTTTCAGAAGTTTTTCATCTGTAGATATCCCTTTTTATTCTCTCAATCACAACTCCTAAGAAACACAAGAGAATTGGTGAGAATCAAGTTCAAATTCCTGCTTGCAATCTCAAATTCTTTCAACGTTTAAGAGGTATGTAGAACCATCCCTTCTCATATTCGGTAAGTTTTATTGTTTCTCCCAAATCAAATTACTCTCAAGATGTATAGAGTTTAAGGAACTTCTTCATCTTTATCAATTAAATTTGTACTTCAATTGGTTTCTGAAAAATCTGAGAAAGGAAAAAAAAACAGGTTTTACGAAAATCTGAAAAATCACTCTAGTTCATGAATACTCTTCCTTTTCTTTGTGAAACTCATTAACTCCTATGAATCATTGCGAGATCTGTGAATTCTGCACATCTGAAACTATTGGAATCATGAACCTTGTAGTTATTGATTTATGGTTTGGAATTCTTAGAATGGATTATATAAATTCTAGGGAAATCTTGTCCAACCTGGCCGTTGTTAGCATGACCCCCATTTGTAGAATATCTTTCTGCTGGTCATCCAGCATGACGTTGATATAGTCTTTTGTGTTATCCACATACTCATGAAGCTGAAGAAATTGAAACAGATTTAGATTACAACAGATGGAAAAAAAAACAATAATAAAGTTCAGCATCTATGTATACAAAGTAGCTAACATTAAATCTGGATAAGGTGAAAACAGAGACAGGAACTTGTTAATTGATGGGTTGATTGTTTTTTAGTCTTTATCATGAACTCTCCGCCGATTTTCTTGCAACCAAAGAATACAACCTTTTAATTGTTTTGCTAAGCCACCAACTGGAAACTTCAATTGTTTAGATGCAAGTTATGAATCTTAAATGGAACATTCATAATCATTCCTTAATTCATTGATTGTTGTAAAAGCCATGATTTGAGAACTTGATGGAATATTTTTTCCATAAGCTTTGATATGGTCTCTGTTGGTTTTGTTTTCTTACAAGTAAAGGTGTGAATCCTTAATTGTTTTATTTTCTTACCAGTAAAGGGGCGAATCCTTAATTTAATTATTTCGTTATAACAAACCAACTGGAGCTTTCATCATATTTGAATAGGAACTATGACTCCTAGCAGTAAGGTTTCAATTTGGTCCATAATACTTGTAAATGCTATGAAAAAGCTTTGACATGAACCCTTAACAGAATGTATCATAACTCTTCCAGAAGGACATGAAATGGTAACCAATCAAAATCTTATGAACCCAAAGTGGTTGAATTCCCAACATGAACCTAAAAAGGCTAAACTATGAGCATGAGCCTAACATGGTTAACACTTTGAATAGAAATAAATAAGATAACATAATGAGCATAAGGGAGTTAGATAGTTGACCGAGAAGGCATAGGTCTAAACAACAAATGCCTGAAACTACGTTTGCCGACGTAGGATAGAGATTATTTCGAAAGTCGGATGACTCTTTTTTTCATGTATCCCGAAAAGGGTTAATTATGGATCCTTGCTAGCAAATTATGTCATGTCATGTCCTACGCCCGGCAAGGTATAGGATGGCTTAGCTAATCGGGCCGAGATCAGACTCCATGCACTCACATGGTGGTTTATGTCGGTTCACTACTTGCTCCCACAAAAGAACTAAATTTAATTTTACTTAGTCAATTATAAATTTAGTTATACTCTTGTTCTTTTCCAGCTCATCGTCACTTAACATTGAATTTTAATTGACATTGATAATCTCTTTCTTTACTATTCTCCTAAAATGATTTTACATACCAATACATTCCACGTATTGATCGTCTTTGGCGCTACATCGTTTCATGATGTAGGTTCTGGCTCTCAAGTCCGTGGTCAGGCGCATCATTAGGATCTCTATCTTCTACCATTGGTGAGCCTCTTTTCTACCTAGAGGCCGGACGGAATATTATGACTTCTTTATATTTTTTCTTTCAGTATTGGTACTTACTAGAGGTTTCACAGGCTGATGTAGATGTCAAACAAACTTTGTAATTTTCTGGTCTTTATTTATCATGACTATTAGTATTGTTGGACAGTATGTGGTGCTAATAAACTTTAATAAAATTCATATTATTTCCGCTTTATTCATTTATGTTAGATGTATGCTCATGTAATATGCCACATTGTTCGCTCGTACTAGCAATAGTATCAAGTGCGTGTCCTGTCCAGGGCCTCGGCTCGGGGCATGACAAACTTGGTATCAGAGCCCAGAGTTCAAGTATCCTAGGGAGTCTGTGAAGCAGTGTCTAGTAGAGTCCTAATTATGGGGGTGAAGCGCGCCACACTTATAATTAAGAGGCTACAGGATATTTAGAAAATGTTTTTCCTTTCTTTCACGCTCTAGCTCGTTCGATAAAGTTCAACTCTAGAAAGTATTCTAATTCTTGCTTGTCGCTCGTTTCAGATCATGCCTCCAAAAAGACTTTCTAGCCAGAGGGTCACTACTAATACTGGGGCTCGTGTAGGGGCTAACACCAGCAGTATGCCCCCGACTCATGTGATGCATACCAGAAATGGAGCTCGCACTTCTGGGCATAATGTTGCTGCTAATACACCTCCTGTGACATCTAATCCATTAAGGGGACCCAGAACATCCTCTACTCAGCCTCCTCGTACTGATGCTACCAATGCTGAGTTTAGACAGGCCATTCAGATGCTCACACAGCTTGTAGCGTCTCAGTCCATCCATTCAGGCCCTACTAGCTCTAACTCCCATGAATCCTCTGACACCTCTAAAATCCAAGTGTTCCTCAAGATGAATCCACCTAAGTTCACAGGATCCAAGGTTGATGAGGATCCTCAAAATTTTATCGAGGAAGTTCAAAAGATCTTAAGGGTTATGCATGCCAGTGACACAGAGGGAGTTGAACTTGTATCTTACAAGCTAAAGGATGTTACTAGTATATGGTATGATCAGTGGGAGTTTTCTCGTGGTGAAGATGCACCTCCTGCAGTGTGGGATGATTTTATGGATGCTTTTCTTGACCATTTCTTTCCGCAGGAGCTTAGAGAGGCCAAAGTACAGGAGTTTGTGAATTTGAAATAGGAAAAGATGAGTGTGAGGGAGTATGGTCTCAAGTTCACTCAATTGTCTCGATACGCTCCGGAGATGGTATCTACAATGAGGGCTAGGATGCTAAAATTTGTGTCTGGAGTTGCAAAACATGTAAAGAAAGAGTGCAAGGGGGCATTGTTGGTTGGTGATATGGATATTTCCAGGTTGATGGTGTATGCTCAACAGGTTGAGAAGGAAAAACAAAAGGATAGAGAGGAATTTCAGGACAAGAGGGCCAAGTCAGCAGGTAATGAGACTAATCAGCAGCGGTTAGGAAATGGAAACAGAACTTTTTTTCATAAAAGGTCATCTGGACCTGCCCCTTCTTCAGCTAGTGCACCTGTACCAAGGCCTAAGACTGACCAGCGGGTTCAGACAAATAAAAATTTAAAGGTTCAAGGTTCTCAGTCACAGGGAAGTGGAAGTCAGTGGGTTCCATCATATCCTGCTTGTGCTATTTGTGGAAAGAATCACCCAGGTGAGTGTCGTTATGAAAAAGGTGTATGTTATGGGTGTGGTCAGTAGGGTCATATGCAAAAGGATTGTTCATCAGCAAAGGGAGGCAATGGGGGCAACAGAGCCCAATCTTCTGCTTCAGTTGCTCCAGCAGGACAGGGCACTACTCCGGGGACCAGTAAAGTTCAGAATCATCTGTATGCTTTGAAAAATCGCCAGGATTTGGAGGCTTCTCCGGATGTGGTTACTGGTATGTTGAAAGTCTTTTCTCATGATGTTTATGTGCTACTTGATCCTGGTGCTTCTTTGTCTTTTGTGACCCCAAATGTAGCTATGAAGTTTGGGATTTTCCCCGAACAAATCCTAGAGCCATTTTCTATTTCCACTCCTGTTGGAGAGTCAATTATTGCTAAACAAGTTTATAGAGATTGCATAGTTACCATCCTCCATAAAGACACCACAGTCGACTTAGTTGAGTTGGACATGGTGGACTTTGATATTATATTAGGTATGGACTGGTTGTATTCATGCTATGCTTCCATTGATTGTAGAACGAGGGTAGTCACGTTTCATTTTCCCAATGAACCAGTTCTTAAATGGAAAGGTAGTCCTGTCGTGCCTAAAGGAAAGTTCATATCATATCTTAAAGCCAAAAAAATGGTAACCAAGGGGTGTATTTATCACTTGGTCCCAGTCAAAGATTCTAAGTTAGAAATACCTTCACTCCAGTCGGTTCCTATTTTCAATGAGTATCCAGAAGTTTTTCCCGATGATCTTCCTGGAGTTCCTCCCGATAGGGAAATAGATTTTGGTATCGATCTCCTTTCTGACACTCGACCTATCTCCATTCCGCCATATAGAATGGCTCCCGCAGAGTTAAGAGAGTTGAAAGAGCAGTTGAAAGATCTTCTTGATAAAGGTTTCATAAGGCCTAGAATTTCTCCTTGGGGTGCTCCCGTCTTGTTCGTGCGTAAGAAGGATGGTTCCCTTCGGATGTGCATTGATTATCGCCAGCTGAACAAAGTCACTATAAAGAATAAGTACCCTCTTCCCAGAATAGATGACTTGTTTGATCAACTACAGGGTGCCAGGTGTTTTTCTAAAATAGATCTCAGGTCTGGTTATCATCAATTGAAAGTCAGAGAATGTGATATTCCAAAGACAGCTTTTCAAACTCGGTATGGTCACTTTGAATTTTTAGTCATGTCCTTTGGTTTGACTAACGCTCCTGCAGTTTTTATGGACCTCATGAATATGGTGTTTAAGCCATACCTAGATATGTTCGTAATCGTCTTCATTGATAATATTTTGGTCTATTCCCGAAGTAAGGAGGATCATGCTAATCATCTCAGAATTGTTTTTGAAACACTTAAGGACCGTGAGTTATATGCTAAATTCTCCAAGTGTGAATTCTGGTTGGAGTCTGTAGCATTTTTAGGTCATATTGTTTCTGGTGAAGGCATCCAGGTTGATTTTCAAAAGATTGATGCTGTGAAAAATTGGCCCAGACCTACCACACCTTCTGATATCAGAAGCTTTATGGGTTTAGCTGGTTACTATAGGAGATTTGTGGAGGGTTTTTCCTCCATTGCTGCTCCTTTGACTAGATTGACTCAGAAGATGGTCAAGTTTCAATGGTCGGAGGCATGTGAGAAGAGTTTTCAGGAGTTGAAAGATAGATTGACCTCCGCTCCAGTGTCAACTTTGCCAGAGGAAAATAATGGTTTTGTGGTTTATTGTGATGCTTTACGGGTTGGTATTGGTTGTGTATTGATGCAGCACGGTAAGGTTATAGCCTATGCCTCGAGAAAACTTAAGAATAATGAGAGGAATTACCCAACTCACGATCTTGAATTGGCAGTTGTAGTCTTTGCTTTGAAGATTTGGCGTCACTATCTTTACGGGGTGCATGTTGATATATTCACAGATCATAAGAGTCTCCAGTATGTTTTCAGTCAGAAGGAGTTGAATCTCAGGCAAAGGAGGTGGCTTGAGCTACTCAAGGACTATGATTTAAGTTTGCTCTATCATCCTGGTAAGGCAAACGTGGTTGCAGATGCTCTTAGTAGATTGTCTATGGGGAGTCTAGCCTATGTGGAGGAGGAAAAGAAAGGACTCACGAAAGATATACATCAGCTTGCTAATTTAAGAGTTCGACTTCTAGACACTGAGGATGGTGGGGTGGTTGTTTAGAATATGTCAGAATCGTCCCTACTGTCAGAAGTTAAAGAAAAGTAGAATAGTGATCCCATTCTTTTGCAATTGAAGAAAGAAGTTCTACAACAAAAGGTTATGGTTTTTGAACAAGGGGGAGATGGTGTTTTGAGATATCAGGGTAGACTTTGTGTTCCAGATGTTGATGGGTTGCGAGATAGGATCATGATAGAGGCACATTATTCCAGGTACTCCATTCACCCGGGCTCCACCAAAATGTATCATGATTTGAGAGAAATTTATTGGTGGAACAACATGAAGCAAAATATTGCTGACTTTGTTCTTAAGTGCCCAAATTGTCAGCAATTTAAGATTGAGCATCAAAAACCTGGTGGTTTGGCTCAAAATATAGCTCTTCCAGTGTGGAAGTGGGATATGATAAATATGGATTTTGTGACAGGGTTACCACATTCTCGGCGTCAGCATGACTCAATTTGGGTGATTGTAGATCTGATGACTAAGTCTGCTCATTTCTTGCCTGTTAAGACGACATACTCGACTGATGATTATGCCAAGTTGTATATCCGGGAAATTGTCAGGTTGCATGGAACCCCCGTGTCTATCATTTCAGACAGAGGCACCCAATTTACTGCTCATTTTTGGAGGTCCTTCCAGAGAGGTTTGGGTACGCAGGTGAACCTTAGTACTGCCTTTCACCCTCAGACTGATGGGTAGGCGGAGCGGACCATTTAGACGCTTGAGGATATGTTGAGGGCATGTGTACTTGACTTTAAAGGAAATTGGGAGGATCACCTACCTCTTATTGAGTTTGCATATAATAATAGTTACCACTCCAGAATCGAGATGGCACCTTATGAAGCTTTGTATGGACGAAGATGTAGATCTCCTATTGGGTGGTTTGATGTTGGTGAAGTTAAGTTGTTGGGGCCGAATTTAGTTCATCAAGCTGTTGAGAAGGTCAAGGTTATTCGAGAGAGGCTGAGAACTGCACAAAGCCGTCAGAAATCCTACTTGGATAGGAGGCGTAGAGACTTGGAGTTTGAGGTAAATGATTGGGTGTTCTTGAAGGTGTCGCCAATGAAATGTGTCATGCATTTTGGAAAGAAAGGGAAGCTTAGTCCCCGATATATTGGTCCTTATCAGATTTTGAGGAGAGTTGGAAAGGTTGCCTATGAGTTAAATTTACCCATGGATCTAGCCTCGGTTCATCCAGTATTTCATGTCTCCTTACTTAGGAAGTGTGTGGGTGACCATACTCTCATAGTCCCAACAGAGGATATTAGTATGAAAGACTCCTTGAATTATGAAGAAATTCCCGTTGAGATATTGGATCGCCAAGTTCGTAAGTTGAGAACAAAGGAAATTGTTTCGGTAAAGGTGTTGTGGAGAAATCAAAAGATTGGGGAAGCTACATGGGAATTGGAGGAAGATATTAAGGCAAGATATCCTTATTTGTTCACTTCTCAAGAGGGAAGCTGGTAAGGTAATGATCTAAATACTTACTCATGATGTTCCATAAATTCTTGCTTCTCCTTGTTTAAATCAAGCTCCATAGAACACCCGTCTTAAATCGTATTTATGTCTGGTGCCTTTCATTTTATGATTTGTGTTTATATTTCTCTTGGTGGACTATTTTGGAGCTTGTGAGTTATGGTGGTATTTATAAATCTTAAGAAAAGCTCATTAGCAAAAGTCTGATTCCCTAATTCTACTGCGTAGAATTTTACATGACTTTATAACCTTCATTCGGGGATGAAGGATCCCAAGGGGGAGATATTGTAACATCTCAGGCCCATTGCTTATACTTTAAGGGCAATTTTGTCCTTTCCTTTTAACTTTACCCCAAGCAATTAAAACCCTTTTTAATTATCAGTTCCATATGTTTTATTAATCCAGCAAAAGCGTTATTTTTCAACAGATAAAAGTCCCCTCTGTTTTCACCAGTTTTGTACGTTAAAAGGGTCCCTCTGTTTTCCTCCAATTCACCCAATAAAAGCCACACCTTCCCATCAGTTTTCAGAAGTTTTTCATCTGTAGATATCCCTTTTTCTTCTCTCAATCACAACTCCTAAGAAACACAAGAGAATTGGTGAGAATCAAGTTCAAATTCCTGCTTGCAATCTCAAATTCTTTCAACGTTTAAGAGGTATGTAGAACCATCCCTTCTCATATTCGGTAAGTTTTATTATTTCTCCCAAATCAAATTACTCTCAAGATGTCTAGAGTTGAAGGAACTTCTTCATCTTTATCAATTAAATTTGTACTTCAATTGGTTTCTGAAAAATCTGGGAAAGGAAAAAAAAAACAGGTTCTGCGAAAATCTGAAAAATCACTCTAGTTCATGAATACTCTTCCTTTTCTTTGTGAAACTCATTAACTCCTATGAATTATTGTGAGATCTGTGAATTTTTCACATCTGAAACTATTGGAATCATGAACCTTGTAGTTATTGATTTATGGTTTGGAATTCTTAGCATGGATTATATAAATTCTAGGGAAATCTTGTCCAACCTGGCCGTTGTTAGCATGACCCCCATTTGTAGAATATCTTTCTGCTGGTCATCCAGCATGACATTGATATAGTCTTTTGTGTTATCCACATACTCATGTAGCTGAAGAAATTGAAACAGATTTAGGTTACAACAGATGAAAAAAAAACAATAATAAAGTTCAGCATCTATGTATACAAAGTAGCTAACATTAAATCTGGATAAGGTGAAAACAGAGACAGGAACTTGTTAATTGATGGGTTGATTGTTTTGTAGTCTTTATCATGAACTCTCCACCGATTTTCTTGCAACCAAAGAATACAACCTTTTAATTGTTTTGCTAAGCCACCAACTGGAAACTTCAATTGTTTAGATGCAAGTTATGAATCTTAAATGGAACATTCATAATCATTCCTTAATTCATTGATTGTTGTAAAAGCCATGATTTGAGAACTTGATGGAATATTTTTTCCATAAGCTTTGATATGGTCTCTGTTGGTTTTGTTTTCTTACAAGTAAAGGTGTGAATCCTTAATTGTTTTATTTTCTTACCAGTAAAGAGGCAAATCCTTAATTTAATTATTTCGTTATAACAAACCAACTGGAGCTTTCATCACATTTGAATAGGAACTATAACTCCTAGCAGTAAGGTTTCAATTTGGTCCATAATACTTGTAAATGCTATGAAAAAGCTTTGACATGAACCCTTAACAGAATGTATCATAACTCTTCCAGAAGGACATGAAATGGTAACCAATCAAAATCTTATGAACCTAAAGTGGTTGAATTCCCAACATGAGCCTAAAAAGGCTAAACTATGAGCATGAGCCTAACATGGTTAACACTTTGAATAGAAATAAATAAGATAACGTAATGAGCATAAGGGAGTTAGCTAGTTGACCGAGAAGGCATAGGTCTAAACGACAAATGCCCAAAACTACGTTTGCCGACGTAGGATAGAGATTATTCCGAAAGTCGGATGACTCTTTTTTTCATGTATCCCGAAAAGGGTTAATTATGGATCCTTGCTAGCAAATTATGTCATGTCATGTCCTACGCCCAGCAAGGTATAGGATGGCTTAGCTGATCAGGCCGAGATCAGACTCCATGCACTCACATGGTGGTTTATGTCGGTTCACTACTTGCTCCCATAAAAGAACTAAATTTAATTTTACTTAGTCAATTATAAATTTAGTTATACTCTTGTTCTTTTCCAGCTCATCGTCACTTAACGTTGAATTTTAATTGACATTGATAATCTCTTGCTTTACTATTCTCCTAAAATGGTTTTACATACCAATAAATTCCACGTATTGATCGTCTTTGGCGCTACATCATTTCATGATGTAGGTTCTGGCTCTCAAGTCCGTGGTCAGGCGCATCATTAGGATCTCTATCTTCTGCCATTGGTGAGCCTCTTTTCTACCTAGAGGCCGGACGGAATATGATTACTTCTTTATATTTTTTCTTTCAGTATTGGTACTTACTAGAGGTTTCACAGGCTGATGTAGATGTCAAACAAACTTTGTAATTTTCCGGTCTTTATTTATCATGACTATTAGTATTGTTGGACAGTATGTGGTGCTAATAAACTTTAATGAAATTCATATTCTTTCCGCTTTATTCATTTATGTTAGATGTATGCTCATGTAATATGCCAGATTGTTCGCTCGTACTAGCAATAGTATTGAGTGCGTGTCCTGTCCAGGGACTCGGCTCGGGGCGTGACACGTGCCTTCAAGGTACTGTCATGGGATCCATCGTCTGTTCTCCTTTCACTTAACTCATGCAGGTTGATTTTCCCCTTTCATCTAACGACCTCATTGCACGATCGCGACATCAACTAACGGTCTTAGGATCTTTCATCAGTTTGGATCCTACATGTGGCATCTCTGATTTAACCTATGAAGGCCTAGGCACGATCGTGATTAGATACCACGATCGTGGTAAAGCTCATTTGATGCCCTTCATGTCCATTTTTCAGCATTTTCTTCTCTAAGTCCTCAAGGCTTACAAACACTAAACAAACACATCCTATCCATAAAATGTACCCTCAAACTAGCAAATATTCCTCATTTTAAGCATCTCAAGTGTCGTAAATCCATGGTACATCACTATGGTATTGTGAATTTGGTTCAAGTCTGGTATTTCACAGTACGAAGGGTTTCACAGATATGGGAGTATTGGTTGGTTATATCATGCTTAGAGTCTATAGATCTCCTCTTAATTGTATCCATCAAGCTTATGAGGGCTCGCTTGGGTTAGTATTCTTTTGTTTGCACCTTTTAGGCTTATGGGGACCTAGTTAGGTTATAATTAATTTACTTTAATTTCAGTATTGCATGTTTAATTATTTATATTTCCTGTGTTGGAGCATGATCTCAGGTTTGCCTCGTTCTCCTTGACTTAGCTTACATTCTTACATTTTATTATGCTTTTATTATGATTTAGTTCAGTCGATCGATGATGCCTACTGAGTACCCGTTGTTTTGGTACTCATACTGCCCTTCTGCATTCTTTTCTGGTGCAGATCCAAGTACTAGCTGTCGTCGCTGATATTCCTTCCAGCTTTCTTACAGGATTCGGTGAAAGGGTGAGCTTTCAGAGCTGGAGCTATTCCCCTCTCCTTTCTATATTTTGGGACATTTTTTACATTTGAGACTATCTATATATTGATACTACTAGTACTCTTATTCTTTTGATTAGTGGCTCTTGTACTGGCCTTACCAGGTCGTGGAATGTTTCTTTTGTTCTTCCTTTTTCTGTTGGGTATTTTAGGATCGTATTCATACTTATATCTCCTTCAATCTTATTTTATGCTTATTTTCTGGTATTTATCCGATCTTTCATCTTTTAGCCCATTACTTGTCGTTTTGGGCTATGGTTTGGCTTACCTTCTGGTGGGTACTAGTAGGTGCCATCTTGACTTCGAAAATGGGTCGTGACATCCCGCCTATACAATCTCTCCTTAAATTCCATCCATATATGCTACTAATCCCAAAAATTTCCAGCTTACCATGATGCCAAATATCCATTCTCCTACAATTATGCTTCCTTCCAAGAAAAATAAACATGACCAACTAGAAGTAATATGCTCAACGTAGAAAGGAGATCCAGTCAATTCTCCAAAAAAAATTGGGAAACGAACTCCATAATCTGAGAAAAACACTTGATGAAAAGTTGCGCTTAAAAAATTACCAGAGTCTAAAGTATGAAGACTTGTGTGTGCAGCCAAATGTTGAGTTTCTGTCAGGGTACAAACTACCAAAGTTTAACACTTTCAGTAGGGAGGGAGATCCCGTCACTCACTTAAAATACTAATGCAACAGATTAATTGGAATTAGACATGATGAAGACATACGGATGAAACTATTCATTCAAAGTTTATCAGGGTTGGCACTCACTTGGTACACCAAGAAAGATTTTAGCAAATGGCACACATGGAAAGATATGGCTCGAACCTTTGTAAAGAAATATGAGTTTAATATCGGAGGCGATCTGCACATGACCGATTTACTCAAAGTAAAGAAAATATTACATGAATCTTTTCAAGCATATGCCACACAATGGAGGTTAGAAGCTTCAAATATACATCCTCCACTCCCCAAGGAGGAATTGATCTCAGCCTTCATTCAAATTCAAGAAGGACTATATTATGATAAGTTGTTTGGAACTTGTGCACACTACTTCTCTGATTTGATTTGAATTGTCAACGAGATAGAAAGTGGAATTCAAGCAGGAAGAATTATAAAAAACTTAGCAACACATGTTGTTCATTCAACTTTACAATCAAAGATGCTGGAAAATCTGCAAAGCAAAACCAAATCAACTTTTATGCACCAATCTCAATGCCATCAAAGTCATCAATTTTTTCAACCTCAAGCTTCTTCTAAACTTTACAATGTGCATCTCTAGCCTCCTTGCCAGCAAAATTTCTAGAATAGCTCAAAGCAACAGTTTCACCAATCATAATCCAGCTCGCGACAACAGAAGAAAATGAAAATTTTCTCCATCACTCCTCTGGATGAGCCATTGGCCAATATATTTAAGAGATTGAGAACTAAGGGACTTTTGCAACCCAAAAAGGGATCATACCTAAGTATCCATCTCCAAACTTTGATTTATCCAAAATTTGTGCTTACCATTCAAATATTCAAGGACATGATACTGAAGATTGTCCAGCACTAAGATTCAAGATTCAAAGTATGATTGAAAGTGGAAAAATAAAGCTGCAGTAAGAGCCTCTATCTAGTAATGGTAATGTCACAAATAAGGGCATAATTTTTGTTAAGGGTGATCCATTAAAATTGGCACTAAGGCATTTGAAAGAGAAAGCGTGCAACAAGTATAGAGGACTGACAAAAGCATCCTTTTGCAACTTGAGAATATCATTCTACTTTTCTCTCCTTTATGAGTGGCTACTATTTTGTAACTTGAGAATATCATTCTTCTTTTCCCTCCTTTTTGAGTGGCTACTATTTTGCAACTTGAGAATATCATTCTCCTTTTTTCTTCTTTATGAGTGGCTACTATTTTTGCAACTTGAGAATATCATTCTCCTTTTTTCCTCTTTTATGATTAGCTACTATTTTGCAATCCTCTCTGGACTTTTGTATGAACTATGTTTGACCTGATTTCTGTTAATAGCAGAATACGTAGGTGCCTATTCTAGGCTCGGTCATGATAGTATAAAAAAATCATTTCCTCCCTATAGCTAAAACTGGGATAGCTTTGCAGATAGACTATCATTATTTTGACAAAGTAGGCATCATCAAATCGTAACAATACCATAGCTACAAGAAGCGAAAATTCAATGCCAAGGCTTTATGGTTCAATGCAAGGCAACTATTTTCTTTTATACTAACAAGTTTTTCTTTGAGTAATGTAGAGATAATTTTTAGTTATACTAAAAGGATAACACTTTCAAACAAAGCTCAAACCTCAAGAAAGGCAGTACAAAATTTAGATGAAGCAAAAATGAGGCAAAATCAATGCAATTTAAATTTCAAAACTTACAATTTTCTTTGAAGTGTAGGAATTTCCTTTAAGAAAATTTTGCCAAAGTGGAAGATCCCAAATTATGGGTACCACATTATGAATAGTCACTAATATGGCTTTGCACCACCAATGTTTGCTATTGCAAAAGCACCACACCTTGGATATTTACTACTGTAAAGACAAAACACCAGGCTTTCCACACAGGTTTATAAATGTTTGTTGCTACGAGAAAATTGCATCAAGCTCTCTGAACTACATCAATATTCATAAGTTTGCATTACATATTGGATCTGTCCATCCTAAAATAGGACACATTGGATCCACCCATCCTAAAATAGGACATATTGGGTCCGTCCATCCTAAAATAGGACACATTGAGTTAGTCCGCCCTAAAATAGGATATGTTGGGTTCGCCTACCCTAGAATAGGACATGTTCGGTTTGTCCACCCTAGAATAGGATACTTTGGGTCTGTTCTTCCTAAAATAGGACATGTTGGGCCCGTCCACCCTAAAATAGGATATGTTGGGTTCGTCCACCCTAAAATAGGACATATTGGGTTAGTCTTCCCTCTAATAAGACATTTTATGCATGTCTTCTTTCAATTGGATATTTATGTTGGCTTGCCTTTAATTGAACATCTCGCAATGCCTTAATTGTTTATTTATTTTTTAATTAGTTAAGCACTGTATGATATCTTTTGAATTTCTTGAAAAATCAAGCTTAATTAGTCATTTGTCTTTTATTGAGCACTTTTTTTCAGTTTGATGAATTTATAAGCATATAATTTGAGGACACATTGGATTCATCGAACCCTAAAATAAGATATTTTAGGGTTCGTCCACCCTAAAATAGGAAATATTGGGATAGTCTGCCCTCTAATAAGACATTTTATAAATGTTTGAATTCAATTGGATATTTACGCTTGTTCACCTTTAGTTAAACATTTTGCAGTGCTTTATTGATTTATTTATTTTAAATTAGCTAAGCACTGCATGCTATCTTTTGAACTTCTTGAAAAAGTCAAGCTTAATTATCTGTTTGTTTTTAGCACTGCTTTTGCTAATATTTCTACTTAGTTTGATGAATTTTGCAGGCATATAATTTGAAGTTGTTAATTAGAAATACCGTACATTCGATTAATCGCATCTGGAGAACCAGTTCAGAATTCATGCATTTGTCTTGTGATCTTTGTTGTAAGACTTTATTTACATTTTTTTATGTTTTACACTATTTTTGCTAACAATTTTATCAAGATTTGGTAGGAAGCATAACCCACACGCAGCAACAAAAGACGCAGTACAACGTGGAACTTTATCTTAGCAGTGAACTGGGGAAATTTGTTAGAGAGTCAAGCTCACCAACAATGGTAAAGAATCTACTCTCGAACTCAACTCAACCTGCGTCTCACATTCGGGACATGTAGAAAATTTTACATCAGCTTTTTTATTTTCACTAACAGAATTTTAAATCTCGCTATGTTTTTCTATCTTTAACCCTTTGTCTCTGTTCTTTTTATCAAAATTTAAAACCCAGTCTCATCGTAACTCGATACTGGGATAATTTTTAGAAGAGTACCACTTACGAATCTTTGATTATGCTTTCACTTTGTTCCTCTAACATCTCCGCTTTTGTTAAGCCCTAATTCCAATTTCACTCCAATTCCATTTAGTCTTTATCCTCTTAAAGTTCCATTTTGATTTCGTTTTATTTTCAAATTATATTTTCACTTTTTCAACCCTAACCTCTTACTTATCCATCTGCACAGTCGTTTTTATCATTCACCGATACTAGGACACCTTTATGGATCAGGGTGTTCTAATTTCATTTCAATTTTATCTTTTTCCAACTCTGGAATTACATTTGGTCTGATTATCGTGCAACCCGAGATATGTAGGCAACTTAGAAACCAAAGATCGGCCATAAACCTTTTAAAATTTCTCTTTGACCCTATACCTTTCTTAACTCTATTCCAACTTTGTTGGTCGGGACAAAAGTGACTACTTTGTCAACTTCTTTGTCCAAAAACTCTTTCATCATCTTCGGTCAAAAACTCTTTCATCATCTTAAATACAAAAACATGTTAACAGAGAATGTTTGTTATCTTGCTTGATCTTTCTTCTTAAGAATGCAACTTATGTTTTCTCTACTAAAAAATATGGAGCTATGGTCATGCCCTTTGTTATTTTTATTTTTTGTGTACATCAATATAAGCTTCTAAGCTTCTTTCTTAAACTATTTAGTTGTGTGTATAAGTTTTTTTTCTTCTGAGCTTTAAGTGATCAAATTAAAGGGAATATATTTTTGATTTCATCCCACTAGTGTGGTGTGGGGAGGGTATAATGTACGTAGACCTCACCCATAGAAAGGCCCTTTTTTTAGGATTTAAATATTTTAGTGTCACATTTCTTTTTATGTTGTGATTTCCATGAAGAATATATTATTGTCATGTCTATGCCTTGATGGAAGTGGATTGTTGAAATATGAACTTTATATGTAACATGGAAGTTATTAATTTATTTAGTGTAGAGAGGATTACATACAAAGGATCTATATGGTTGATCCAAACTAATTTAGGATTACCATGTGCTTGATTGATTTGAGGTTTTAGCAATATTTGGAGTTTCAACGTGAGAAAAATTACTCTATCTCCTAAATATTTTTCAAGTTGATCTCTTATAGTTCAAAAATGATAGGTGAGTGGTGAGAATTTGGATATTTGTAGTCTCTTTTTAAGATTCATGTTCAAATCTTTTCTTTACTCTTAACTACATAATACCAATTGAAATGCATTAGATTTTGAATTTTTGGGTAGTTCTGGACTTTGCATTGATCGATTTCATGCTTCAGAGGAACAACTTTTATATAATTTGGAGATGTCTTATTTGAGAAATATTTTTTAAAAAAAATATTATCATAAATTAATTGCTTTCAGTTTGTTTGGAAGTTGTCAATTGCAAAGATGATTTCCCACTTGGTATTTGCATATTTTGTATTTTTGGGATGTTAAATTAATTGTATGACTTCATTTGGCTCTATAGTTGTTTGGTTTTTATCTTTATCCAGTATCATGAAATGTTGAACGGCATTCTAATCCTTTTCTTTCTTATTTCACATGTACACTCAGGAGCACGTTTGGAGTCTCATGGCTTGACTCCATCTCTGTCCAAATCAGAGAAGCGAATAATAGATGCATTACGTATTTTCATCCAGCAGTCCTAATCTCTTTCCCTCTCCAAACTTTATTCTTCCTTCTAGACACTTGTTACTATTTTTCATTTAACATTTCGCACGTTATTATTTGAAATTTGTTTTCTGTATCCTCTTACTTGAATTAGTGTAAAACCTTTAAATATGATAGTGAATTAATTGTGCTCTTCCCGCCCCTCTTAGATTTTTAACTTAGCTTAATTGCTAGGCTTAGGTGTTTAATTTGTATTGTTAAAGGCTAAAATATAATAGGTAAGAGCATACCTTTTAGAGTTTAATAGCTGAGTTATTAGGAGACTTTTAACGCTTCTCTAATATGGAGTAGGGGCTTATCTTTAGATCTTAAGTTAATTTTTCACTAGTTAATAATGCCGAAATAGTAAAAAATATAAGTTTTGTGGTAGACGAACTCATAATCGTTAGACTCGGATATCGGCTTTAATTAATTTGGATATGGTAAATCAAATCTATTTTTCATCAATTTCAAATAAAAGATGGTAGCTTTGCCAATTTGATTCCGCAAGGCATTTTTTAGGATTTCAAATGACCAAAAAAATATTTTTTTTAAACATGAGCCTTTTCTTAATAAAACAAAATCTCAAGTCAGTATAGATTTAAACAATTATATTTATATAGTTATCTTTCAATAATTCACTTAGAATAGGTTAATTTATGCTATATTATAAAATTAGAGATATTTTTAACAATGAAGAAAGACGTGGATTTGATATAGCATAACTAACTTGTTTTAAATCTAGACCTTTGTTCAAATTATTAATTTGAAGATTTTGCATATCTTTCAAAAAGAAATAACGTTTCTTTTGATAACAATAAGGTTGCATTATTTTCAATAAATTTTTGAAAGTGGGTGAATCTTTAATTTATGACGATAGTTTTCCTAAAGTTTTCTAATCTTTTCTTATAAATAATTAGCATATGTTATCTTTTAAAAGAAATATATATTTTAATACCTTACTTATATCTTTCTGAATATAATTATGATTTCCTTATCTAACTTAAGTTTGGCCGGTTAACTGTAGTTAGCAGATCTTAAGGAGTGCTTAACACTTTCTCTTTAGGATAATTATAACCCTTATCTAAAATCACTTAAGTTAAGTTGACCTTAAAATGAAGTCTTTATTAGTTTTAATCATGTAGTTTATAATAGGTGTCCTAATTCACCATAGAACTAATTAGGTGGCAACTTCCTTATTTAATTTAGAAGTTTTCAATACGTTGTACCTTAATCTGACCCGTGTTAAAATGGGGTATAACAACTGTTGCAATAAAACTTTTATCGCTGCAGTGGTTAATCGACCGCTGCAGCGGTTACCGATAGGTCGGCCCAGTCCATTATTGGGCCTCTTGGCCCAATTCCCTTAGTCCCCAATTTTTCTCGCCAATTTAATTTTTCCTGATCCATTTTGAGTCCATTATTCAGCCGAAAATATTCTCGAGGTATTTTTACATGTAACGACGGTTTGGGGCATTACAACTTATCACTCAAGCTTCGGTGAAGAAGTCTTTCTATTTTAAAATGGTTAAAAGTTGTTCAATGTTCTACAATTTGAGATGTAGGAGTCATAACTGTGGATGGATTTTGTATGCTATAAAGTACGAGATCTCGGATAGGTTTCACATCTACTAATATGTATGTCATCACACTTGTGATGTTGAAAACGTCATGGACATGCACAAAAACATCTCATCGACTCTAATTGCCTTACTCTTGACGAATGAGTATATTGATAGCAAGGGGCCAACCGTTAAGGAAATAGAGAGGACCGTCTTTAGAGAGTTCCAAAACAAAGCAAGCTATTATAGGTGATGGTATGCAAGTGCATTGGCCAAGAACATGGCTAGGGGTACTCCGGAGCACGGATATGCTTTTCCCACATGATAAAGGAACTAAACCCTGGTATCATAAACACCATTAGATATAATATCGAAGATGGCAGGTTCATGTGCTACTTCATCGCTTTTGGATCTTGCATTCATGGATTTTCCCACATGCGAAAGCTAATTGCCGTTGACGGCATACATTTGAATGATAAATATGAAGGTGTGTTGTTGAGTGTTGTTGCTCAGGATATGGAGAAGCACATTTTTCCAATTTTTTTTTCTATGGTGGACAAGGAATGCAATGATGCTAGGACCTTCTTTTTTGAAAAGCTGAAGTTTATTGTGGTCGATGAACTAGAACTGTGTATTATCTCCGATAGGCACACGAGCATAGCCAATGGCATTTCAAGGGTTTATAGGCAATGCTCACCATGGACTTTGCATGAGGCATCTTGCAGAAAATTTCTGAAAGAATTTTTAATGCGGGAATTATTTATATTTGTACTACCATGCCGCAAGGATGTATATCTATAGCGAGTTTGCCGAACATTTTTCAGAGCTCAAGCTAAAATGTCCCAAAGCAGCCCATTGACTTGAGGTTGATATTGGATTTCATAAGTGGAGCAAATACTTTCCCGGGAATAGGTTTTCTGTGATGACCACAAACATTGCGGATCACTCAACGCATTGTTGACGGATGAAAAGAGAGTTTCCTATGCTGCCATATTCAATTATATAGAGAAGAAGTTTGTTGTGAAATTGTGGGAGAGGCATGAAGACATCCTAAAAGCCACTACTAAATTTGTTCCTAGGGCTGAAAAAATTATAAGAAAAAATATGGACGACGGGGATAAGTTACATGTGAGCAACATAAGCAGGGACTCGTACGAGTATAGCGTAATCAGAAGTGGTGCTACTACCAAAGTCAATCTACTAGAAAGAACATGTTCTTGTAGAAAGTTTGACTTGGTGAAAATCTCATGTGCTCATGCTATGGAAGCCTTGAGGTTGAATTTCGGAGATGAATACGGTAAAAACAAATATGAATTTAGTTCCCCTGTCTATCTTATTGAACATTACATCAGTGCATATAGGGGCACTATCTATGTAGTCCCTACGGAGTTGAAATGGGTTGTTCCCGAGCATTTAAAAGAGATAAGGCTACTGCCACCCCATTATGTGCCCAAGCCCGAAAGGAAGAAAATGAAACGCGTTCTTGGTGTCTTGGAACCGCCTAGGAAGCCAAGGAAAAGGAACAAGTGCTCATTATGCAAAACAAGTGGCCACAAAAGAAGAACTTGTAAGTTGAATCGAAGTTAAAGTTTTTGATTTTTTGTTTCAAAATATCTTGTAATTTCTCAAAGGCAATGTAATTAAATTTTTGTACATTACTACTAGTTTTTGTTGGTCTTTGTATTTTAAGTTTAAAGTAGTTTAAAATCTCTCAAAGAATTATGGTAATTAAATATTTGCTAGTATAATGTAATTAAATTATGCTAGTATAAAATTAAGTTATAACAAAGTAATGCTAGTTACTTTACTACCGATGGAAAATTAAAAATAAGAAAATTAGACTACACAATTCGATTATAGTATATGTGGTTTTTCATCCACACGATTGATGCACAAGTATAAAAGAGCTTAATTATTCAAGTGGTAAAAAGCTGTCTATTTCGTTTACCAAGGTTATTATTACTACTCGGTAATAGTGATACATTTCCCAAGAGACACAATCCACCAGCCACGCTACAATTTTCAATTGGTGGGCATTTCAAATCACCCAACTCTTAATATATAAAGTCTAGAGTACTCTACTGTCTATTTCATCTTACCCAACACTCGAACTACACTCCTCCATCTTCTTCATCTTCATCTTTCAATCTTCAATACGAAGTGGAACATCATGTCAACAACGTCGCTCATGCAATCGCAATCGCCAATGCAGCCACTGACGCACTGATAACTATGATGTACTTATTTTGAGGAACGATTTTAATAGGCTCTTTCGAGGTCTTGCCCAAAATCAGGAGAGAAATGAGTGATTCATGAGAAGGATTTCCCGATGTTAGAGGGCAATTTAGGTTCGACTGGAGATCCCAGTTGATGAAATCATCAACCTCCATCATCTTCGTTGTAATGACCCTCTAGGTCATTTTCTCATTTTCTATACGTTTCCAGCATTTTGAGCCTGACAACAGTGGCTATAGGTCATTTATGAATTACTGGAACTATCGGTTTGGTTATCAAATAGTTCGTTTGGCTTTTAGGCTTATTTCCCTGTTTTGGAGCTTTCGCTGTTAAGGAATTGGTCTCGGACCAAAACTGCTAGTAAACAATCTCAGATGGAAATTCTGACACCACCATCAACTCTAGAACGTTGATTTTAGAATAGGGGGACCCTTGGTTCAGGTCCCGAGGCTTCTGGATTCATTTTGGGCTATTGGGTAGATTTGATGAAAAATGGAACTATAGGTGTGGGCCTCATATTTAATCAAAATAACCTCGGATGGAAGTTTCGATGGTTCCGTTGAGTCTGGAATGTCAAATTTGGTATGGTAGCATAGTACGTCTACGCGTATGGGGTTTCGAACAAATCTCGAGCACCCGATCGGAGTCCGTTTGGACTTAGAAAATCTGATGCCTCAAAGTTGCTGGTGCAGCCGCTTAAGAGGCAAAATGACTGCTTAAGTGGAAGCTGCTTTAGCAACATCGAGCCGTTTTAGCTATATCAAATCGCTTTAGCAGCCTTAGCTGTTTAGCTGAGGGCTTCTTAAGCGCCCTTGTCCGCTTAAGCAGACGTTGCTTTAGCGGCCACTCACCTTTGGCATTAGCCGCTTTAGCGGTATCTGGGGGTGTTAAATCCCCTCTTCTTCACCTAATTTTCTCTCATTTTCTCAACCCTTTTCCAATATTTTTGAGAGTTTGAAGAGAGAGAAAGTGTGAAAAATCTTCCATTGAAGCTAAGATAAATTAGTTCTACACTTCTTGGTTGTTTTCCATCGTTTTTCTCGTTGAATTCCGTCCCTTTTTATTGTAAATTCTTAGAAATTAGGTCTTTAAATCATTAACTTTGGGGACTGATTTGGGCCCCAATTTACTCCCCATTTGTGCTCAACTTTTGAGCACACATTCCTTGTCCTTCGAAGGACCTCGTGACGGATTCAATTTTGGATTTCGTTTGCTGGCCCTGCAGGCCCTTTCTTGACCCAAATTTTGATCTGAGCTTTTATATAGCAATATGGGTCTCATTTTACTCATAATAACGCATAGATTATTATTTTGATAGCGTGGCGGAATTTCAGGACCGTGGAGCAAAGACGAGCGAATTATGGATGATTCAAGACTTGCGATTCGGCATCGAGGTAGGATTCGGTCTACTTTTCTCTATGAGATTATGTATGGTATAGGTTGCATGCTAGGTAGGGATTATGGGATGGACTTATGACTAGTATAGCATGACTTAGCCTATTTAGGGAATTTAGGGTAGAAATGTGACCCGAACCTTAGAGCAAAACATTGATTATGGCTATAGAATCCTTTTACCCTCTATTATAAGCTTGCTAACCATAGTTTAATATTAAGTATCCCTTAGTATACGATTTATCATTTGACTTAGTGATTTGGAAGCTATTTCCCCGATTAGATCCTTGTAGTGGCTTTATGCCTTTGATTACTATGGATTCCCGAGTGATGAGGCTTGTTATGTTGATTATGTATTATTGGGTCCAAGGCCGTGGTTACGATACCAGTTGGAATCCAAGTGAGTATTTTATCCCTAATGGGGACATGATTTTAGATTACAGACGCTTCGATGCTTATGGTTGTATTGTTTGGATGTTGGTGATGGCACGCATACTGTTAGGCGTATTCATGCTCACTTAGTGGTACGATTCCAACCAAAACCTTGATTTTACTACTGTTTTCCAAAAAGGGATTTATTCCCACTTTTTACTTTTAAAATGGATTCTTTTATACTGGTATTCGTACCACCTTATTTGATGATTTTTTAGCCTTTGGAACTCAAATTGATGTTTTGGAAAGTAGAGCGAGGTTGATTCTGGTCAGTTATTAATCCACTCATTTTACCACTACTATTTACTTTAGTCGACGGAGATTCCGACCCTTTCTATATTATGATGATTTAGTCCCGAACTTGATCTCGGGCAATGGATTTACAGACTTACACTCTTTTAGTCACAGTTTGAGTTCGTGCACTTATTATACTATGTAAATTCCTTTAGTCATGGTTTGAGTCCGTGCACCTATTACACTATGTACACTATTTTATTTTCACGGTTTGATTCTGATATATATATATATATATATATATATATATATATATCCAGTGTTAGATGGAGTAGATTGATTATGATGGTTATTGAAATTCCTGATTCGGGATCAGGCAGTGTATACGGATATCCCGAATCCCCTATGGGCCCCTTCGTCCGTGAACCACAGTACCGGAGAAGGATGGTCACCGTAGGTCCTGCCTTTGCGAGCTACTGAGCTGGAGGAGGTGTATATACTTGTTATGTTGTGGTACTTGGTACATATGACACTTGGATCGATTATGGTATTTATGGTTATGTTGCATTCATTCATTTATATGCATCGCCTATCACCAGTATAATTGTTTGACGCCTGTATCTATCGGTCTAATGGGGGGATGTATAGGTACAGGTTACGATTGTTGTTTGCTGAGTGCTTCTGTGAACCTTCTAGGCTTATGGGGGTTTGGTTAGGTATTTGTGTTTCCGAACTAGCCGGTTACTTTTTTATTGGTTATTATGGTTAGTTTGTTGAAGGATAAGTGTGGACTGGTACCTGAGATTGGCTTTACGTTTCTGATTCCCTTCTTTATTATTATAAATTACATTGTTGATAAATCCCCGAGATGTTAGGCTGACTCCCTCAAGTATTCACCTTAGAGTTAGTCCTTTATGTATGTATATATATATATATATATGGCATTACCGTATATCCCTCTCTTTCTTGTCCACTAAAATTGTCTATGAATTTTTTGGCCTTGTATACTACTATATATACCTCTTTCACTCTTCATTGGTATATTGACTAGTGATATACAATATTGTACTTTAGCTTCTGTGTACTGTCAGGATAGGATAGTTATCCTTAATGTTCCATTAGTACTGTTATGCCTAGTTCCCTGGATAGTTGCATATAGTTGCATATAGTTGCATTCATGCCTTACGTGTCATTTTATACTTATATTATTTCTGGAGCTCAGTTGGCTGATGCCTACTGAGTACCATGTGTTTTGTACTCATACTACAATTCTACAACCTGCAGGTTATAGTACGAGTTATCCCCATTGATGTGTGTATCATGTGGAGCTGCTATGGATCGGAGATTCGGGGTGAGCTCCTGGCGTTTTGGAGTATCCTTACTCTCTGTTTTATTATTAGACTGTTCTCTATATTGTACTCAGAGACATCTTTGTATATATACTTATCCTGTATTTCAATTGTACTCTTGATGTATTAGAAGCTCTTATACTGACTCCACCAGGTTTTTGGATTATATTAGTCTTTTTATCATTTTTATTCGATTGTTTCCTTCCTTTCTCTTGGTAGTCCTTTACTAGATATTTCAAACTATGAGTTGGCTTATCTACTGATGGGGTACAGTTGGTGCCATCATGACCTGAGAAATTGGGTCATGGCAAATTGGTATCAGAGCCTAGGTTTACCAGTGTTGTTGGTACAAGAGCTTAGTACCTAGTAGAGTCCTGCTGATCGGTATGGAGACATATATTTTCTATCTTCAGGAGGCTATAAGTCATTCTTAGGAAATTTTATTCTGGACTCTTTGTCATGTGTCCATACTTCTGTGAACCTCTAAGTCCTTTTTGACTCCACTCTCTCTCTCTCGAATGGATCGTACGAGGTTGTCGATAGGTGCGGACGGTACTTCTGTGCATGTGACCAGAGTTTCAGTTCAACGATAGACTAAGGAGTCATTGATTGATATAGAGGATTATCAGCATCAGACAGAGGTTGTGGGGCCATCCCAGGCTTCGCTGATTTTGCAAATGCCTCAGCTTTTTGGGATTCAGTGTTAGGGATTTTGAGTCTTTTCATGGATGCTTCACAGTTAATGGTATTGCTTGGTATATTGAGTGATTCTCAGGCCAGAGTTGGGTTTGTTGGGGTTTAACAAAGTTCCTTACTGGTTTCTTAGTATGAGATTTAGTTTCTCAAGTGGGACAGTCAGACATCTATATTATATACTACTAAGCATGAGATGGTGTAAAGATTTATCAGAGGATTGGATTTACCACTCCGTTTGGCATTAAAGGATTTGATAGCAGTTGAGTCTTCTTTCTATGAGGTTGTTGATCATAGGAGGGATAGAGAGAGGGCTTGCTTTGAGACATATAGAGGTCCATGTCAGCAGTTCAGTGTTAGTGGTATTTCGTCTGAATGTCAGGATCTTCCCAGCAGAGGTCAGCATCACTTACCACCTATCAGTCCCATACAGGTAGCACCTCAGCTCATGGATAGCTCTTAGGTAGATTATGGTGGTATCAGTGGACAGAGTTCTGGTCAGGCAGTACGGGTTATCAGGTCTAGGTTGTCAGACCATGGAGGCCAATCTGGGATTGCAGGTATAGTAAATGAGAGTATTCCAAGAGCTTGTTTTAACTATGAAGAGGTTAGTCATTGGTATAGAGAGTGCCCCAGACGTGAGTTGGTTGTCCAGATAGGGTCAGTATATATTTCTCTCCAGCCTAGATCTCCCGAGGCATGTCATGTTATGATTACGGAGAGGATGGTCACTTCAGCAGAAAGTATCCTCGATGTCAATTGGTTAGCCAGTTGGGGCCAGCTCT
Source organism: Capsicum rhomboideum (assembly GCA_031232105.1). Lineage (NCBI taxonomy): Eukaryota > Viridiplantae > Streptophyta > Magnoliopsida > Solanales > Solanaceae > Capsicum > Capsicum rhomboideum. The sequence continues at coordinate 146,701,531 of CP124714.1, read as the reverse complement.
TGTGTCTCGCTAGGTTAAAGCTTCAGGGGTTTGTTATGACTGTAGAGAGATCGATCACTGGTCTAGAGAGTGTCCTTGGCATGGGATTGTTGGTCATTCAGCTCATACAGATCAGTCTCATGGAGTTATGGTACCGTTGGGTAGAGATAGAGCACTTAGTGCCTCAATTGTTCATTCATACACTTAGTTCGAGTTTAGACTTGATCAGATTTATACTTTTTTGGGCTTGTCAGATTTATAATTTTGGATTTCCACCATGAAAGATTTCATGAATATATGACTACCTCTGTAGATGATTCTTTAGTAGTGGATTGAGTGGATCAGTACTGTGATATTCCTAAGGGTGTACTATTTGGGTTCGAGTCCTATTTCCTTTGGCATATTGGCCTTGTTATGGCCTTATAATGGTACTTGTTGTTGATTTTCATTTTAGGTACCACCTACATCTTATGTTGTTGATATTATTGTCATTGTTTTGACATTTATTGATTCTTATTTGATGGACGGCTAGGTTAGTGTTATCTATCTAGCATTCTTCCCTTCCTTGCGATTCTTGTATCATTGGCTTTGATGGCTACCTCAGTTGGTTAGCTTTCCCTTTCTGTTAGCAAGGTCGGCTGTTGATTGAATTGTGGAAGTGATGGTAAGTTTTACCTTTCATGGCTTTGTTATGATTTTAGCACTGGCAGTCTTCTTCCATAGCCCATTTTTATTGATGATGCATTTGGGTTTTGACTCCTCTGATCTGTATAGCTCATAGCTCGATAGTGGTCTTGATCTTAATGTTGATGTTTAATTGGAGTTAGTAATTCATTTCTATTGCCTGTTGCTAACATTGAAAAGTCTAGGTTTGGCTTTCTGAACTGTTGAGTTTGTCTCCTGGTGATCATTTTGATCTTGGTACAGGTGTGGACTTGGATACTTCATTCTTTCTATAATGTGGTTCATGGACCAGCCGAGTTAAAGTTAGTTTTCATGATTGATCTCAGAAAATTCTCATTTTGGCTCTTATTCAGCCTAATATGACTTCGTGGGATGCTTCTACTCAGTGGTATGTTCTTGGTTATCAGTTATTAGTTACCAAAGTGGGCATGTTTGGTATGAGTAGTTGTTTCCATAGATTGGGAATTGGATTGGCCAGATGTCGATTGAGTTATACATTTTGAGTTGCTGGAGTTCTGGCTACCATTGGTGCTTTATCAGCCTTGGTGAGTTCTTGGTTATGCCTTGTTGCATTATTCCTTTTAGCAGTTATGGAATCGATTGCTTGTGCTTTTAGCCGATGGTTTTTCCTCCATTATGATTATGCTCTTCGGACATTTTGACTTTAGTCCTTACGGGAACCGTTGGATAGATGCCTGATTTCAGATAGTGAGGTTGATTTGGGGAATTTGCCCTTAGTTCGAACTTATTGGCCCCAGTCATAATTTTTGACCTCTTTGGATAACGACTTGGTAGTTGTGATGGATTTTGGTATGTGTATGCTTACTCGTCAACAGGATCAGTTTAGATAGTTGAGATCGAGTAGTTCAGCTTCAGTGTTGGGATTTTAACTTGGGTTTGCATAACTTGGTTGCAGCCTTATTTCCAGATTTACCTCAATTGAGCATTCATTCATAGGCCGACTAAGCCTACTCCTTGCCTACCGGTTCAGTTCTTTTAGGTCCAGATAGACTGGGCTTGATTGATGCTCGGAGGATAGTCCATTGGCACATGGTATTGGTTTCTACTTCTTTTGACCGTTGCTCTCAATTTTCATTAAAAGATTTGATTGTCTGCTCAGCAAAAAGAATGTGCTTAAGTTGGGCTTAGCATGACTTCATCCACAGTTGGAGGGACATCCTGGAGCGGATTATTTGGTTTCAAGAGCTTGTGCTCCGGACTCATGATTATTGGTTTTGAGGGTCATTCGGACCAATTGTAGCTTTTGCTTAAGAGTGCAGACTTTGATCACCGCTGTTTGTGTATCCTGGTATCACCTTATGAGCCTAGTTGTATGCTTGCAATTATGTATTTCCAGTGGATCAGCTTCAGCCTTTCGAGGACAGTGTGATGGGATTATTCGTACAGGACTCGGATGACATTTTTGCGTGGTTCGGTATTGGTAGCAGGTTTGGAAAGGCAAAAAAAAGTTAGACTTGGAAATTGGAATTGGTTTCATGATTCTTGCCTTGGATTGCCTTTAGCTGGGTTGAGTATCTGTTGGTTGTGCTTGCTTCATCTTGGTTTTTGTATACGGTGTTTTGGGTTCACATATTTGCATCGCCCCCGGTTCAGTTAGAGGCCAGTTGGTTATTGAGTATGAGTTTCGGTTATTTGGGAAGTAAAGTTAGGATATGAAGGAACAAGGGATTCTTTGGATGGTTTTCAGCTTGGCTGGGTTTTCGCTTGATTGTGCTAGTATTGGTGAGATATCAGTAAGTTATGGTTTGTGTTTACATGCTTCAGTCGTTCTAAGTTCAGTTGAAGGTTAGTTGGTTGTTGTAGCTAAGTTGTAGCTATTTGAAAAGTGAAGTGGAGAGGTTGGTTGAAAAGGGGATACCGTTAGTGAAATCCCTTGAAAGTGTTGTTCTGTATTAGAGGTTATCTGGGGAGTCTTGCTTGGAGCATACGGGCCCAGTACCTCGTCCTTTCAAGCTTTCGGGCTCTTTCTATCCATTGACTTTTGTGGACGAAAGTCCTTTTAGTAGTGGCTATAGGTCATTGATGACTTGCTGGAACTGTCGGTTCGGTTATCAAATAGTTCGTTTGGCTTTTAGGCTCATTTCCCTATTTAGGAGCTTTCATTGTTAAGGAATTGGTCTCGAACCAAAACTACTAGTAAACAATCTTGGATGGAAATCTGACAGCGCCATCAGCTCCAGAATGTTGATTTTAGGCTAGGGGGACCCTTGGTTCAGATCTTGAGGCTTCCGGACTCATTTTGGGCTATTGGGTAGATTTGATGAAAAATGAACTATAGGCGTGGGCCCCACATTTAATAAAAACAATCTCAGATGGAAGTTTTGATGGTTCCATTTAGTTCAAAATATTGAATTTGGCAAGGTAGCATAGTTCGTTTGTGCGTACGGGGTTCCGAACAAATCTCGAGCACCCTATCAGAGTCCGTTTGGACTTAGAAAATCTTGTGCCTCAAAGCTGCTAGTGCAACCGCTTAAGCGGCCAAATGACTTCTTAAGCGAAAACCACTTTAGCAACATCGAACCGCTTTAGCGGCCTTGGCTATTTAGATGAGGGTTGCTTAAGCGCCCCTTGTCCTCTTAAGCAGACGACGCTTTAGCGATGGGGATGCTGCTTTAGTGGCCACTCACCTTTGGCACTGGCCGCTTTAGATGCCAAGTGACAGCTTTAGCGGTACCTAGGGGTGTTAAATCCTCCCTTCTTCACCTGATTTTCTCTTATTTTCTCATCTCTTTTCCAACAGTTTTGAGAGCTTGAAGAGAGAGAAAGTGTGCAAAATCTTCCATTGAAGCTAAGGTAAATTAGCTCTACATTTCTTGGTCGTTTTCCATCGTTTTTCTCATTGAATTCCGTCCCTTTTTATCGTAAATTCTAAGAAATTAGGTCTTTAAATCATTAACTTTGGGGACTGATTTGGGCCCCAATTTACTCCCCGTTTGTGCTCAACTTTTGAGCACACATTCCTCGTCCTTCGAAGGACCTCATGACGGATTCAATTTTGGATTTTGTTTGCTGGCCCTGCAGGCCTTTTCTTGACCCAAATTTTGATCCGAGCTTTTATATAGCAATATGGGTCTCGCTGTACTCATAATAACGCATAGATTATTATTTTGATAGCATGGAAAAATTTCAGGATCGTGGAGCAAAGAAGAGCGAATTATGGACGATTCAAGACTTGCAGTTCGGCATCGAGGTAGGCTTCAGTCTACTTTTCTCTATGAGATTGTGTATGGTATAGGTTGCATGCTAGGTAGGGATTATGGGATGGACTTATGACTAGTATAGCATGACTTAGCCCATTTAGGGAATTTGGGGTAGAAATGTGACCTGAACATTAGTGTAAAATATTGGTCATGGCTATTGAATCCTTTTACCCTTTATTATAAGCATGCTAACCATAGTTTAATATTAAGGATCCCTTAGTATAAGATTTATCATTTGACTTAGTGATTTGGGAGTTATTTCACCGATTAGATCCTTGTAGTGGCTTTATGCCCTTGCCCTTGATTACTATGGATTCTCGAGTGATAAGGCTTGTTATGTTGATTATGTATTATTGGGCCCAAGGTCATGGTTACGATACCAGTTGGAATCCAGGTGAGTATTTTATCCCTATTAGGGATATGATTTTAGATTACAGATGCTTCGATGCTTATGGTTGTATTGTTTGGATACTGGTGATGGCACGCATACTGTTAGGCGTATTCATGCTGACTTAGTGGTACAATTCCAATCAAAACCTTGATTTTACTACTATTTTCCAAAAAGGGATTTATTCCCACTTTTCATTTTTAAAATGGATTCTTTCATAATGGGATTCGTACCACCTTATTTGATGATTTATGAGCCTTTGGAACTCAAATTGATGTTTTGGAAAGTAGACCGAGGTTGATTCTGGTCAGTTATTAATCCACTCATTTTACCACTACTATTTACTTCGGTCGACGGAGATTTCAACCCTTTCTATATTATTATGATGATTTAGTCCCGAACTTGATCTCGAGCAATGGATTTACAGACTTACACTCTTTTAGTCACGGTTCGAGTTCGTGCACTTATTATACTATGTACATTCCTTTAGTCATTATTTGAGTCTGTGCACCTATTATACTATGTACACTCTTTTATTTTCATGGTTCGAGTCTGTGCACTTATTATATCTCTCTCTTTCTGGTGTTGGACGGAGTAGATTGATTATGATGGTTATTGAATGTCCTAATTCGGGATAAGGTAGTGTATACGGATATCCCGAATCCCCTATGGGCCCTTTCATTCGTGAACCACAGTGCCAGAGAAGGATGGTCGCCGTAGGTCCTGCCTTTGCGAGCTACTGAGATGGAGGAGGTGTATACACTTGTTACGTTGTGGTACTTGGTACATATGGCACTTGGATCGGTTATTGTATTTATGGTTATGTTGCATTCATTCATTTATATGCATCGCATATCACCAGTATAACTGTTTAACACTTGTATATATCAGTCTTATGGGGGGTTGTATAGGTACAGGTTACGATTGTTGTTTGCTGAGTGCTTCCGTGAACCTTCTAGGCTTATGGGGGTCTGGTTAGGTATTTGTGTGTCTGAACTAGCCGATTACTTTATTATTGGTTATTATGGTTAGTTCATGGTGGATGAGTATGGACTGGTACCCGAGATTGGCGGTACATTTCTAATTCCCTTCTTTATTATGGTAAATTACATTGTTGATAAATCACCTCATTCTTAGTCACATTTTTGGTTAGAGGTTTGAGTATGCTAGCATTTGCTCTCTTACTTGGCCATGATCCTCGAGATGTTAGGCTGACTCCCTCAGTTATTCACCTTAGAGTTAGTCCTTTATGTATGTATATATATATATAAATATATGACATTACCGTATATCCCTCTCTTTCTTGTAAACTCCAATTGTATATGTATTCTTTGGCCTTGTATACTAATATATATACTTCTTTCACTCTTCATTGGTATATTGACTAGTGACATATGGTATTGTACTTTAGCTCCTGTGTAATTTCGGGATAGGGTAGTTATCCTTGTTGTTCCATTAGTACTATTATACCTAGTTCCCTGGATAGTTGCCTGTAGTTTCATTCATGCCTTACATGTCATTTTATGCTTACATTATTTCTGGAGCTCGGTTGGCCGATGCCTACTGAGTACCACGTGTTTGGTACTCATACTACACTTCTGCAGCCTGTAGGTTATAGTACGAGTTATCATCGTTGATGGGTGTATCATGCGGAGTAGCTATGGATCGGAGATTCGGGGCGAGCTCCTGGCGTTTTGGAGTATCCCTACTCTCCCTCTTATTGTTAGACTATTCTCTATGTTGTACTCAAAAACATCTTTGTGTCTATACTTATCCTGTGTTTCAATTGTACTTTTGATGTATTAGAAGCTCTTGTATTGTCTCCACCAAGTTTTAGGATTATATTAGTCTTTTTATCATGTTTATTCCATAGTTTCCTTCCTTTCTCTTGGAAGTGCATTACTAATTGTTCCGGACTATGGGTTGGCTTACCTACTGCTGGGATAGTGTAGGTGCCATCATGACCTGAGAAATCGGATCGTGACATCTGTAGTGCTGTAGTTTTTTTTTTTTTTTGACGGTGGTGTTTAGTTCATTGCCTACCTCTTTTGGTGACATTCAAAATACGTAAATGACAATGAACTTTGGCATGTATGAAGTTTATGTTTATATATTTGGTTGCCCATTGTTGTTTCAATTTCGAATTTCCTTTATAATTACTTTGAATGGTTTGTGAACAATGAAAACTCTAAGACCCTTAAAACCCTTTGATTGTCAATCAACTAGTCTGGTACTATTGAGTATATTGAGAATGAACAATTACAACTAAAAGGGTAAAAAAGGGTAAAAATACTTACAAATAAATAATTAGACATTTAATGACCACTTAAAAGTAAAAGGGTAAAAATACTTATAAATAAATAAATAATTAGACATTTAATGAAAAATTACAACTAAAAGGGTAAAAATACTTATAAATAAATAAATAATTAGATATTTAATGACCAATTACAACTAAAAGGATAAAAAAAATGCAGTATAAGGCTATATTGAACAATTACAAGTAAAAGGCTAAAAAAATAGTCAACACTTATAAATTAAAAAAAAAGACATGTAATTGTCCTTTTCCATAAATCATTATATCATAGACCGCAATCAACCGTAGACTGCAATCGATAATTAGGGTATATGTTTAAAAAGGGAATTAATTAAATAAATGGGTATAAATCACTTCAAAAACTTTGGTACAACTTATCACATCATATTATAGTTCAAATAAATTGTTTAGGGTGATCAAATGTGCTTTTGGGATGAGCAATGGTGATCTAAGCCCTGTAAAATGGCTAAAAAGGTGATTAATTAAATAAATAAATAAAATGAATGGGTAAAAATCACTTCTAACACTTTAATATAATTTATTACAACATATTATAGTCCACATAAATTGGTTAGGGTGATCAAAGGTGCTTTTGGAAGAACAATGGCAATACTTACCACTTCATTGTAACAATGTTGCTATGAGAACATCCTCATGCCAATGTTATGGTTAGTAATGCCATTCCTCATCCAAAGACACCTTTGATCACCCTAACCAATTTATGTGGACTACAATATATTGTAGTAAGTTGTATTAAAGTGTTAGAAGTGATGTTTACCCATTCATTCATTTATTTATTTAATTAATCCCCTTTTTAGTCATTTTACAGGGCTTAGATCACCATTTCTCATCCAGAAGCAACCTTGATCACCCTAATCAATTTATGTGGACTATAATATGTTGTAATAAGTTGTACCAAAGTGTTTGAAGTGATTTATACCCATTCATTTTTTTATTTATTTAATTAGTTCCTTCTTTAACCATATACCCTAATTATCGATTGTTGTATATCATATACCGATTTAAGGATAGGTATACCATCGACCCAGCTGTCTATTATTAATATTTTAAAATAAACCAACAGTAAAATTTGAATTTTCTACTATTTTCAATGGTAACATTAGAAATTTTGTAAATTACAATGGTAACAATAGAATTTTTATGTATAAAAGAGCCATATTTGTTTCCCCATGTTTTGAACTCATACATTCTCCTTTCTTGCTCAACTTTTCAATTTTTTTCCATTTTGAACTCCAATAATGTCTCAGTCATCTGAAACATCCAAAGTTGAACCATCTGACATTTGTTTTTGTGGTAAGTCAACCATCTTGAAGACATCGCATACCGAAAAGAATCTGAGTCATAGGTTCTATAATTGCATGGTTGGAGAGGTGAGTTTTTAATTAGTAGTGTTTAACTTTAAATGTGGTTTAACTTTTAAAAATAACTAATGCATTTTTGTATAGGAAAATGGTGGATGCGATTATTTTAGGTGGGTTGATCCGCGCCACACAACAAGAGGAAATTGAAAGTCAATCAACATCAAATCCAAGACCTAGAAGCAGCCCTTCCACATTGAGTCTGGGATCGGAGACACTAATATTTCAAGGTGTAGCTAAGTTTCAAATACTGCAAAGGCTTAGAGAATCTGAAGAAAGTAAGGACTTGCTTATGACATTGTTTAGGAAATCTGAAGACACAAGGGATCACTTGAAAGTTGTATTGACAGACACAAAAATAGAAATGGACCAACGATTGTGGTTGAAGAAGAAGTGAATAGACTAAGGATGGTGATGTATGGTATATTTCTAGTATTTGTTGTTTGAAAATATATAATAGGGAAGTAGGGGTATTGTATTTATTTTTATTTTGGCCAATGTCGGTCTATTTTGATTTATTACTAGTACTTATTTTTAGAAATAATCATCGTCTTTCAAACTTAGTGGTAAAAATAGATTACATGTGAACATATGAAAAGTGATTTCATGTCAACAAAAGGAGAGATATACTACAATGAAAACTGATTTCATGTATGATATATTAAATAAATATTCAAATCATGCAAATATTCAAACTAAGGATATAAAACCAAAATTAATTTGTCTTAATAGAGCACCGAAACCATAAAACTTAATTGTCTAGAACCCCACATTAAAACCGTAAATAAAATTGTCTTAACAAATCATCGAAATCATAAAAATGAGCTGTCTTTAAAACCCCACATCTAAATCATAACAGAAATTATCTTAAACGAACAAAAATTATCTTAAACAAACACCGAAATCATTAAAACTAATTGTCTTAAACCCCACATCCAAACCACGAATCATTTGTCTTCGCCATTGTTGATATCATCAACAATGGACATCATAGAAGCTGAAAAACTACCAACATAGATTTCTAATGGCTCATCTTCAACGGCTTCTTGATAAGGAACGATTTCGGAGCCTGTCAGTGTTACATCTTCTTCTTCATCGGCCCTATCAACTTCATCAGTGTCCCCATCAACTGCCTGGGCCTTGGTGAGATCCTCCTCCTATTCAGCTGCTGCATCAAGGTCCTCATCAACTGGCTTGGCTTTAGTGAGATCCTCCTCCCGTTCAACTGCTACATCAGAGTCTCCATCAGCTGGCTTGGTCTTGGTGAGCTCCTCCTCTTGTTCAGCTCCGGCATCATAGACCCATCATCTGCCTTTTTCTTGGTCTTCTCCTTCTCTTCTTCAGTAGCTTTATCAGAGACACCATCACCTGTTTTTTCCTTGGTCAGCTCATCCTCTTTTTTAGCAGCAGCTTCATCAGATACACCATCATCCTTCTTCTTGGTCAGCTTCTCCTCTTCTTCAGCAACAACTTCATCAGAGACACCATCAAGCTCCTTGTCCCCATAAACCTCCTTGGCCTTGGTCAGCTTATCATCTTTATTAGCAGCATCCTCATCATAGACCCCATCAACTTCCATTTTCTTGCCCAGCTCCTCATCAGGGACGTAGTCATTTTGAAGAAACACTTCAGTTGGGATCTACTAAGTTACCCTTTCAAGCCATACAACTGCTGCATCAAAGGCTCTGGCAGCTTCTCTTAGGGTCCTTTCATCATCCCAATGTACAGTTTCTGTAATTTTCAGACATGATTAATAAAATTGCACAGTTTGTCAATTAAAATTAAAAAAGTCAAATTTATTCACCTTTCTCCTCCTCCTCCTTCTTATTCTTCTTATTCTTCTCATTCTTTATTTTTTTTCTCCTCATTCACATAATCCACAACAACCGTCAATTTTTGCTCCATACTCGATGCACGCTTCTCAAGAGAGATCAAACTCTACTCAACTCTCGACACACGATCAACCAATTCCACAGAATACCTTTTTCTTTAACCAGCCTCTTGAGCCAACCTACTTTGTCCACCACTAAGATCCACATCTTCATCATCAGTAGTAGCAGGTGACTCAAGCACAGTGACACCACTCAACTCAGCCTTCAACCCATCAAAGAAGACATCCTTGACCTCATCCTTTTATGGGACTAGAATTTGCATGTTAATCTGTTCCATCTCTCGCAAAGTAGGGGTGAGGTAAGGGTGCACAATCTACCAAACAAGGAAAATCATTAACTATTATCTACTATATTTAGTTTTAAAAGGTAATTAATAAAAATATGATATTTTTACCTTTGAAGATTGTCCCGGATGTCTAAATGGATCTCCTTCCACAAATGTGGCAATGTTTCTGGTGTGCATCTCAGAAATCTAGGCAGAGGCAAAGGAACCTCTTTTGATTTACTAGCCTCTCCCAACATTGGGAAAGGCTTCATAGATCCGAACCTGTAATCACACACACAAAAAAATTAATCAACTATGGTTGTCAAACAAAGTCTACAATAAAATAGACTGGATGATTGATGATATACAATGAATGCCCAGGGGAATCCAAACAGAGCATAAGATGCACCATTCTCCTTCTCAAGATGTGCTTTCTTCTGCTTCTTCATGTCTATCTTCTTCTTCAAGTAGTCCAATGTCAATGCAAAGGACTCCTTTCCCCATGGGTATTCCTAAAAAAAATCAAGAGAATAGACTATTCTTATGAAGTTTGGATCAACTGCCTTGGAAACATCTCTTGCTAGTAACATCACATGTAGAAACCAAACCAAACAACACTTCAACTTGTCCTTCTGCTTCAGCCTCTTGCCTTTAACTAAATTCAAAAGGCTTGTTGTGGTAACCTTTTTGTTACATCTAATCCTATTGTAAAATCTCTCTCCATCCCTATACATCTTTAAAAATTTTGATTCATGAGGATATGTTGAACACCTTAATCCCGTGATCAAAGCAAACTCAGTCAAGTCAAAACAAGCTGGCTTATCATTAACGCAAAATCACATATCATGAAGTTTTGAGTCAGATTTGACATGATGAAGAAACATGTGATGGACCAACTGTCCATGAAATTTTAAATGGTCTGACATTCCTTCAGACTAACCAAAATAAGACTTTTGAAACCTACGAACGAGTTTCGGCTCAATTAAAACTCTCTTAAATTGGTAAAAAAGCTGCACCCTAGACCTAATGGAAATTTTCATCAAAAATGATCCAAGTTCATCTATATAGGTAGCAAGATTATATTTTCAACATTAAGGACCAGTGAACACTCTGATACACACAAAGGATCATCATCCTCATTTCCTCCTCCACTACCACAACTATCGGGCACGTATCCCCTCCTCAATTACCACTACTACTACCCCCAGCACCATCTCCACTAACCCTACTACCTCTATCCAATCAGCCCCATTATCCTCACCACTTGGTTCGTCGACGTACTTTTCGATTTCCTCCATTGTTTCAGAATTTGACTCATGTTTAGACAGTGAAGATTTTTTCTTTTTGGCATCTTGTTTTAGTTTAACAACACTTCTTTTCCTACTAGCAGGGGTAGAAGCATTCTTTGAATCATTTTCTACTCTTCTAGCCATTTTTTATGATCTATAAGAAATTGAATACTGTTAACATTAACAGTAATCGACCACGAGGCCAAGAACAGAAATTTGAAAATTACACAATATTATATAGAAAACCCCATTATCCACATCAATCGACATTCAAATACGCTACAGAACACAAATTTGTTTTGAAAAAATCTTAAATTTCTATAGTCATTAATCGATAAAATACTAAAAAAATCTATATACTTTGGAAAAAAAAAAGAAGCTACAAAAGTTGCTAAAATAACACACTAACATGAAATTTCAACGTCAGAACACTCATTCTATTGAAAAATCTTCACAACAAACCTTAGTACATTAAAAAAACTTTTTTTAAAAAAACTAGAACCTCCGTAATATGCACCTAAAACTGATCGGAAGAAGATGATGACTTACCTGGTAATGAGAATTTTGAAGCTGCGACTTTGGGAAAGAAGAGAAATCAAAAATGACAAAATGGAAGTTGAACAATTGGGTGAGAGAGAGAGAATGAAGAAGCGGGAGTTGTGTAAAGAGTAAAGAAGGAGTTGGGAGTTGTGTAAATATTGAGAAAGAATAAATGGACTTAGGTAAATTAAAAATGACTTTTACGGGACTAAGGTAGTATTTTTTAAACTGACGACCCCACCACTTTTTGACTCTTTTTACCAAAACCTTAAAAATTAAATCAAAAAGAAATTTGGTGGCTATATGGCTAATTAAGTTTTAAAAGTGGGTGCCCTCCCAATTATTCTCTGTTAACTTTATACTGGTTTGTATTTGGGTCAGCTTACAAGATTGTTGGTGATAGGAATAGAGTAATTAATTATTTGCAATTGTACAAATATCTTTTAAAGACAAGAGAAAGTTAATCTCCGTAAAATGTTCATACAAAAGAATTTTAACTTGGAAGTTAACTTGATTCCCAATTTTATGGTTTGCATAAGAATTTTGGCTGTACCTACTTGCCCCTTTTCCTTTTCATAATTCCCATGTAGTGTACAAAATTTAATTATTAATCAAATTTATTAGGATAAACAAATTCATATTAGTGATTCATTTTTCAATATTATTATTAATCCCAATATATGTTGAATTATTACATTTTGAAGAGGATGCATGTAGAGTTGAACACAAGTTGTTATTTGACATCTCCAAAGTATGATATCACATGCTGGAATAGCTGCCTACTCTTGAACATCTTCATGTTTCCTATTATGTAAAAATCTTCGAGTCTAACACAAGCAAGGCCGACCAATCTAAGCTCATGAATGATCTATATGATCTATCTTGTTTCACTAATAATTTATAATTCTCACTCGATTGACTGCGACTATTGTGAAATTCCTAGAAATTGCATATGCTATTAGTGATCAATAATTCTTTTACAGTTGGATGCTAAAATTATTCTGTTATTCTACACGTCCTAGTGACTTAGATGAGTTGTGCCTGATTTTATCCTATCAATGAAAAAGGCTGCCTAAGTATTTCTTTCACAAGTAACTAAAGCAGTAATGAAAGTAACACAACTGTTTTACGTGGAAAATACCCGGCTTACAAAGGTTAAAAGACCATGGTCTTTACCTCTATAGGATTTAACCCCAATTTCGCCAAACACAATGAGCTTCAACAAAAGTAAGATTGCAAGACTTGCAACCTAAGAAATTAACTCTAATTCCTAACACACAAACCTCCCAAAGGTTTATGTTCCCCAATCTTCGAGTCAACCCCAACTTGAAGATAAAATCCTTAACCAGATAATAACACACTGGATGTAAGAAAGTAGGAAAGTTACAACTCAATAAACACTCCTAATACATCATGCTTATCAAGCTAAGACTCATTCACTAGAAACAAGTTTTTCAATTTGGTTCACTGTATTAGGATGCACTTCAACTTTCATGCCAGAAACTCATCAACCAAGCTCACACTATGATGCTGAGTATTGCCCTTATTTGCTATGAAAGTGCGTAAATATATCTGTTGAAAGAGTCACTAATTTATACACTCTCATCTTAGATTTGTATCTCCATTAGGACTCTTCTCCAAGTCAAACTCCGTTATTTCTTAGTGTTGTAGTGGAAGACTGTCTCTCCATTTGCACCACATGTTGGTGTCTTCATATTTATCTGAAGTAAAGCATTGCTAGTCCTTATTTTCTTGGACTTCTGCACATTAGAATTTAACCGCCATGTCACGACCCGATTTCTCAGGTCATGATGACACCTACTCTAACCCACTAGTAGGTAAGCCAACCCATAGTCCGGAATGGTTAGTAACTGACTACCAAGAGAAAAGAAGAAACTGCAGAATAAATATAATAAAAAGGCTAATGTAATCTCAAAACCTGGTGGAACTAGTACAAGAGCTTCTAATACATCAGGAGCACAAGTGAAATACAAGATGAATATATATACAAAGGTGTCTCTGAATAGAACATAGAGATCAGTTCTAACAATAAAAGAGAGAGAGTAAGACCAACTCCGGGCGTCGGGAGCTCACCCTAAATCTCTGATCTATGGCTGATCCGCATGATGCACACATCAACGGCGATAACTGGTACCATGATCTGCAGGTTGCAGAAGTGTAGTATGAGTACCAAACACGTGGTACTCAGTAGGCATCGGCCCATTGAGCTCCAGAAATAATAAAAGTATAAATAATATGCAAGGCATGAAAGTAAACTACAGGAAACTATCCAAGAAACTAAACATAATATGCTAACAAGGCAATAAGAATAAACTATCCTATTCTAGTAGTACTCCAGAACTAAAGTGTAATACTGTATATCACCAGACAATACACAAATGAAGAGTGAAAGAAGGACACATAGTAATAATACTAGGCCAAAGGATACATATACAATATGAATAGATAAGGAAATAGAGGGATATACGGTAATACCATATATATATATATATATTTATATGCATACATACATATAGGACTAAATCACAGGTATCATCCTGAGGGAGTCCACCTAACATCTCAAGGACCATAACCAAGTAGGGAAGCTAATACTAGCATAATTAGGGTCCCTAGTCATAATATCTAATTGTGAGGTAACTATGAATACTGTAATTTACCATGATAAAGAAGGCAATCAGAAACGTACCACCATTCTCGGGTACCAGTCCATAAATATCCTGTCGCGAGCTAACCATAATAATCAATAAATAAGTAACCGGCTAGCCCGAACAACCAATAACCTAACCGGGCCCCATAAGCCCTAAAGGTTCACGAAAACACTCAACAAACAGCAATCATAACCCATACCTATTCATCCCCCCACAAGACCGATAGATACAGGCACCAAATAATCATACTGGTGATAGGCGATGCATATAAATGAATGAATGTAACATAACCATAAATATCATGTCCGATACATGTGCCATAATGTAAAAAGTGTATACACATCCTCCAGCTCAGTAGCTCGCAAAGGAAGGACCTACGACGATCACCCTTCTCAGGCACTATGGCTCACGGACGAAGGGGCCCCTAGAGGACTCGGGATATTCGTATACACTGTCTAGTCTCAAACCAGGACTTTCAGTAACCATCATAATCAATATACTCCATCCAGTACTGGAGATATATATAAATATAATAAGTGAACAAACATGAACCGTGACTAAAATAATATAAGTCTGTAAATCCATTGCCCGAGATCAAGTTCGGGACTAAATAAATGTAATAATATAGAAATGTAATAATGGACGAGAATCAGTCTCAGTCGAATATCTAAAACATCATTGTTAGTTCCAAAAGCTCATAGTTCATTTAATAAGGTGGTGTGATTCCCGTCGTAAAAGAATCTGTTTTAAAAGTGAAAAGTGGAAATAAATCCCTTTTTAGAAAACAGTAATAAGATCAAGGTTTTGGTTGGAATCGTACCACTAGGTAAGCCTGAATGCACCTAAAAGTATGCATGCCATCACCAGTATCCAAACAATACCACTATAAGCGCCTAAAAGTCTATAAACTATAATCACGTTCTCTTAAGGATAGAACACTCACCTGGAGTCCAACTGGTATCGTAACCATGGCCTCGGGCGCATACATAACTAACATAAATAAGCCTTATAACTCAGGAAACTACAGTAATCAAGGGCATAAGCCACTATAAGGCTCTAATCGGGGAACTACCACCCAAATCTCTAAGTCAAATAGTAAATCTTATACAAAAGGATCCTTAATCATCAAACTATGGTTAACATGCTTATAATCAAGTGTAGCAGGATTTTATGTCCATATCAAGTATCCTATGCTAAGGTTCGGATCACATTTCTAGCCCAAATTCCCTAAATAGGCTAAATCATGAAATACTAGTCATAATCTCATCCTATAATCCCTACCTAGCATGCAATCTATACTATACACAATCTCATAGAGAAAAGTAGACCGAAGCCTACTTCAATGAGGAACTGTAAGTCTTGAATTATCCACAATTCGATTGACTTTGCTCCACGACCCCAAAATGCTGCCACACTATCAAAACAATCATCTACATTTCAATATGAGTTAAATGAGACCCATATTGTTATATAAAAGGTCGGGTCAAAATTTGGGTCAAGAACGGGTCCGTAGGGCCTGCAAATAAAATCCAAAATTGAATCCGTCACAAGGTCCCTCGTAGGACAAGGAATGTGTGCTCAAAATTGAGCACAAATCGGGGCTCAAATCATCCCCGAGATATGGCAAAAATAAGAGAGAAAACAAGAATTAAATGGAGGATTTAGGCCGAGAACTTACGAAGAAATTAATGGAAAATGATCACTTCATCGTACCCTACACATCCCTAGTTCCAATTTATTATTTCCCATAAGTTTCTTGAGCTTCTAGGGCTAAAATGGCGAAAATAGGAGAAAAAATGGTGAAGAAATCTGAAAAGACAACATATATATTGCCAGGCCCTTGCCCATCCCGAATGTGAAAGGGAAGGCTCACGATTGGTGATGGTCAAGAGTTCGACCCTTTGCAAACGCGGCCTGGACCTCGGGAACGTGAAGAGAAAATGATGGTTGCACCAGATGCCGAAAAACCAAAAAAAATGCTAAGACTAAATGAACTCCAACCGGGTGCTCGGGATTCGTTCGGAACTCCGTGCACCCAAATGAACTATGCTACCACAAAAAATTTGATATTCTCGACTCAATGAAACCATTAAATTTCTAACGAGGGTCATTTTAAATAATTATGGGTCCCACACTCATAGTTCAGTTTTCATCAAATCTACCCAATAGCCCAAAATGAGTCTGAAAGCCTTGGGACCCAGACCAAGGGTACCCTTATCCTAAAATCAATGTTTTGAAGATGATGGCACTTTAGGAATTCTCTTCTGAGTTCATTTACTAGGAGTTTTGGTCTGAAACCCATTCCTTAACAGCGAAAGCTCTAAAACAGAAAATTGAGCCTAAAATCCAAACGAACTATCCGATAACCGAACCGACAGTTCTGACAAGTCATAAATAACCTGTAAATGCTATAGGAAGGCTCGAAACGCCAATAACATATGAAAATCTATAAAATGACCTGGAGGGTCATTACAACATCCACTACTAAAAAGACTTTCGTTCGCGAAAGTCAACGGATAGAAAGAGCACGAAATTTCAAAAGGATAAGGTACTTGGCCCACATGCCCTAAGCATGACTCCCCAGATAACCTCTAAGAAGAGACAATGCTCCAAAGGTATTTTTCTATAGGTATCCCTTTTTCAACCAACTTCTTTACTTCACTTCCTAAAAAGCCAAAACTCATCCTCAGCAATCAACTAGCCTCCAACTGAACCAAGAATGGCTAATGCACGCGAATCCAAACCACAGCATGCTGAAAACACACCAATACAAGCACAACCAAGTGAAAAAAATCAACCAAGCTAAAGGCAATCCAAGGCATGAATCATACAACCAACTCCAATTTCAAATCTAACCTTCCTTTGTATTTCCAAACCTGTTACCTGCCATGAACCACACAAAATATCATTCAAGTCCTATCCGTCGAATTTCTAAAACATCATTTTTAGTTTCCAAAGCTCATAATTCATTAAATAAGGTGGTACGATTCCCGTCGTAAAAGAATCCATTTTAAAAGTAAAAAGTGGGAATAAATCCCTTTTTAGAAAATAGTAGTAAAATCAAGGTTTTGGTTGGAATCATACCACTAGGTAAGCCTGAATGCACCTAAAAGTATGCATGCCATCACCAGTATCCAAACAATACCACTATAAGCGCCTAAGCATCTATAAACTATAATCACGTCCTATTAAGGATAGAATACTCACCTGGAGTCCAACTAGTATCATAACCATGGACTCGGGTCCAACAATACATAACTAACATAATTAAGCCTTATAACTCGAAAAACTACAATAATCAAGGGCATAAGCCACTACAAGGCTCTAATCGGGGAACTACCGCCCAAATCACTAAGTCAAATGGTAAATCTTATACTAAAGGATCCTTAATCATCAAACTATGGTTAACATGCTTATAATTAAGGGTAGAGGGATTCTATGCCCATAACAAGTATCTTATGCTAAGGTTCGGGTCACATTTCTAGCCCAAATTCCCTAAATAGGCTAAATCATAAAATACTAGTCATAATTTCATCCTAGAATCCCTAACTAGCATGCAATCTATACTATACACAATCTCATAGAGAAAAGTAGATCGAAGCCTACCTCGATGCCGAACTGCAAGTCTTGAATCATCCACAATTCGATCAACTTTGCTCCAATATCTCAAAATACTGCCATGCTATCTAAAAAATCATCAACACGTCAATACGAGTAAAACGAGACCCATATTATTATATAAAAGGTTGGGTCAAAACTCGGGTAAAGAACAGGTCCGCGGGGCTCAAAAACAAAATTCAAAATTGAATCTATAATAAGGTCCCTCGAAAGGCAAGGAATATGTGCTCAAAAGTTTAGCACAAATGGGACACAAATCGGGACTCAAATCAGCCCCGAGAGATGGTGAAAATAAAAGAGAAAACAAGAATTAAATTGAGGAATTAGGCTGAGAACTTACGAAAAAATTAATGCAAAATGATTGCTTCATCATGCCCTACATATCCCTAGTTCAAATTTATGATTTCCCTCAAGTTTCTTGAGCTCCTAGGGCTAAAAGGGCGGAAATGGGTGAGAAAATTGTGAAGAAATCGGGAAAGGCAACATATATACTGCCAAGCCATTGCCCATCGAGATCGGGGGGCCTGAGGTTCACGATAGCGGTGCCAACAGAGAATACCCTTCGCGAACGTGGGGCATGGGTCACGAACGCGAAGGCTTGGCAAGGTGGATCATCGTGTATGCGACAGAAGGTGTCGCGAACGCAAAGAAGGAGATGAATTGGGTTGGCTTGACCCTTCATCGCGAATGTGAGAGGGAAGGCTTGTGATCGCAATGGTCATGAGTTTGACCCTTTGTGAACACGACCTTGAATTCGTGAATGAGAAGAGCAAATGATGGCTGCACCAGATGCTGGAAAACCAGCAAAAATGCTAAGTCCAAATGAACTCCGATCGGGTGCTTGCGATTCATTCGAAACCCCGTGCGTGCAAAAAAACTATGCTACAACACCAAATTCGACATTCTAGACTCAACAAAACCATTAAAATTTCCAACGGAGGTCGTTTTAAATAAATGTGAGTCCCATACCCATAGTTCCATTTTTATCAAATCTACCCAATAGCCCAAAACGAGTCCGGAAGGCTTGAGACCCGGACCAAGGGTCTCCCTATCCTAAAATCAACGTTCTGGAGCTGATGGCACTTTCATAATTCTCATCCAAGTTTGTTTACTAAGATTTTTGGTCTGAGACCAATTCCTTAATAGTAAAAACTCCAAAACAGGGAATTGAGCCTAAAATCCAAATGAACTGTTCGATAACCGAACTGTAAGTTCTGACAAGTCATAAATGACCTGTAGCCACTATAAGAAGGCTTGAAACACCAAAAATGTATAGAAATCAATAAAATGAGTTGGAGGGTAATTGCACGCCAATAGTCCTATTTCATTTGGACTTCTCTTGAAAGATTTTTCATGAACCTGCTTTGTCTATTCCTTTCATGATTTGGTTATCAATCATCAAAACTTCACAGTACCCAACATACTTATCAAATTGAATTTGACGAGTGACTTGAGATAAGTTTGTACTATAAAAAGAAAGAATAGCCAATACTTATTATGGAACTTTGTGTAATCTCAATGTTAAGAAAATTGCAAATGGAAAAGGGAAAATGTTACTCCCTCGTTTCATTTTACTTGACACCTATACTAAATAATAAAAATAATTGTTTTAATTTACTTGTTCAATTTATGAAATCAAGAGAATTTTGTTATATTTTTCCTTCTCTACCGTTAGTATTAAACAACTAAATTAAGTAATAATAATCAAATAAGAGTACCAAAACATTATTAATAAGGTTAACTTAGTAAAATATACCCATAATTAAAGTTTTCTTAAGGGGTATGTCAAGTCAACAAAGGCCGAGTAAAATGAAATGGATGGAGTAGAATAAATAAAATTTTGATCCCAACAAAAATCTGTGCTTTCTTCAGGAATTTAATCCCCTTACCATTGCTGAAGGTTTGGATTAATTCCTTTGAGAATATACATGAACACTATTCTGCAACACTGGTGATCGAAATTGTAGAATTTCAACAAACTCAACAAACAAAACATATCACATGACATTTACTTCATTTTGAAACTAATGCAAAAACAAGAGAAGAAAGATTGCAGATTTCAGTGTGCTTTAAAACTGAAGTGATGTCTTTGAATTTATAGCCACAACTTGGAGAATCAATAGGTGTGAATTACCTATTCTAAAAGAAAGAATTTGTTCTGAAATTACCGTTTGGGAATTTTCCTGAACCATTAGGGGAAAAAGGCTGCAAATTTTAAACTAAAATTCTGTGTGAGAAAAAAAATAAAAAATTGGAAAAAAGAAATAACGAAAGTAGAAAATAAATTTGGTCCAAAAAATTTATCAATTAATCAAATTATTTGACCCAATTAAATTTGAATTCAAATATGAAGTTGAGTCGAGCGATGACAATGGAGCCAAGGTAGTAAACTTTCTTCTCAATCAAATCTGAATCCAGAGTCAAAGTTGAGTCAAGCGACTACAATGACACGAGGGTAGGCTTTCTTCCCAACTTTTTAATTAAGAGTTAGAAGAAGTACTTCTATATATGTTCGGTTTAAGCGCTAACCATTATGCCAAAAGCTATAAGAGCTAACATAGACTATGAAATTTTGGCAAAAGTTAGGGTGGAGGTGGACCTAACTAAATCCAAGATTAATTCGGTGTGGTTAGTACTGAAGGAGATGTTTGTCCCTGAAAGGGTTTATACAAAAGATAGACTATGAGAGTGTTCCACAATTTTATAGACATTGTAAAATTGCGGGACATTTAATTTTTCAACGCAAAAAGGTAGAAAAGAAGAACTTGGAAAAGATGGGAGAGACTAGCAAAACTAATGATAAAAGGAAAATAAGATCAACGGTGAAGAAGGACGAAAAAATGAAGCTGAGAATGTTTTCGAACTAGTGGAAACTGTGAACAATGAAGAAAACAACAATCAAGAAAGTATGAAGTAGGAAAAAGGCAAGAAATAAGAAAAAAGGGAAAGAAGGGAATGAAAAATCAGTGCTCAAAAGAAAATTGGAAAGAATCCAAAAGAAAAGAAAGATAAAGGTTCCTAAGAAGAGAACCAATGTCAAAATAGGAGCTAACATGGAGCAGGGCAAAGAACCACGAAAGTGAACAGAGTAGTAACATAAATAGTATTGCTGAACCACGAAAGTGAACAGAGTAGTAACATAAATAGTATTGCTGAGCAATTAAATAACTAGGATATTAAGAAAGATGACAAAGAGGAGCAGGAGAAATCCCAAACTCAATTTCCTGGGATAAACCTGGATAGTAACTGTAAAGTGTAGTTGTAATATGTAGGTTCTCCCACATTGGTGGTTTAAAGGCAACCTTAAGGCCATATAAGGCCAAGCCCATTAAGTCTAATAAGTTAAATAAGTGTACTTGTACTTGTATATATTTAATTATATATATCTAAATGACTTGGCAGGGCCGGATCTTTCAATTAAGACTTAATTTTTTGTATTTTATTTTATTCGAATTTAATAATTAATTTTAAATTAATTGGAATAGTTGTGTCTGTTACAAGTTCTGAGTCGGGGGTCTATCGAAAATAGCCTCTCTACTTCATCTGAGGTAGTGGTATGGACTGCGTACACTTTACCCTCCCCATACCCCACCTGGTGGGAATACACTAGGTATGTTGTTGTTGTTGTTGTTGTAGTTGTGTCTATTACAACAAACGGGTCTGTTCAGAAAAGGAACGACTTTTTTGAAAAGTCTCCTTGTTCGATTCTATAAATATGAAAGAAAACCCAGAAGTAGCGTATTCAATTTGCAAATATATTTTTGGGCTTTGTTGTATCCTGATAAAGAATTGCTTGTAATCCCTAAAGAATATACGGGCAATAACTCTTGAAAGATAGTGATCTTTCATGCCTCGAAGTCATAATTTTTTTGTAGTTCATGCAATTTTTCTAACGGTAAAAACAGTGAAGGAAAAAAGAGGCTATGAGGACAACAGGGAAACACAAGACAAATATCAACCAAATATGTCCTACAAAGAATCCACCAGTCTTCCATCAGCTATGAAGAATATGAAATCAATCAATTGTTGTTTTCTGGGTACAAAATCTGTATTTACAACATGAACTTTAACAATATGTTCAATCTAAAATATAAATAACCAAATAAAGTCTTAACTCTGTATTCAAAACTTTGAACTTTAACAATAAGTTCAATCCCAACTTATGAACAACAAAAAATGAAGTTCAAACTATTTTCTAGAAAATAGCAAAATCAAACGTTTAGAAAAAGATGAAGATAGAAAGATTCAAGTCCACCGAATTCATGGGGTGTCCTTAGGGAAATTATTCCCCTCAATTACCCGAGGTTATGGCATATATCCTCCCAGGATAAAATGAATCACTTCAACAGAATTGTGATACCTCAAATTCTGTCAAACTATGAACGCACTCAATGGTAGCAAATCACACTTGAGGTTTTTTTCAAGAAGAAGAGTGTTTCTTTCTCACAAAAAAAAAAATCATTTACATATCTGAGGAGAAATAAGCTATTTATAGCCAAAGGTGGTGTTTCAAAAAAGATGCAATGGTTCAAAAAGGTGCACCTCTTCATAAAGGTGCAACTCTTCAGAAAAGTCACAACCCATTAGAAAGGTCATAACCATCCAAAATGAAAAGGTGCCTATTTAAATTGCATCTTTTCTCTTAGTGTATTTTCTAAACAAAATCTATTCATTTTCCATTCACACCTCTTAAAAACCTAACAATCCCCCACATGAATGGGGAATGACTATTAGATCAAAAAAAAAATATACGGACAAGTGTGTGATTTACAAGCAAAGACTAATTGCATATGGATAAGTAGGTTTCCCTTTGAACTTTTCACAGTGAACTTGCATCGGATGCACTCGATCAATCAGTAGATGCAATATCTTTGAACCTTTAAACTTTTGTGTACACCTAGACAACACAAGTCACACAACCAGCTTTTTACTGTTTATGGTTCTCATGGTTTTGTTCGTTTCAGCCATGAACACTACTTGGTTTCATGAGAGCTTAGAGAATAGGCCTTTACTATCATTCTCCTTGAAGCGAATTTCACTTCACTCTCACATAGGTGATTCCTAAAGATTTAATCCTATAGATCAAACTGTTTGGTCAAACCTGCCAAACTTAGAAACCATTAAAAAGATTCAAACCATAAGTCTTACCCTTGTTTCCTAAACATTGTCTTCATCATGAGTACGGGATGAGTTAATTGACAATGTTGAACCGTCAGTCACAACTTTGTTTGATATTCTTGAACCTAGCCCTTGGGATCTCCGGTTCGCTAGATAGAGTTACCGCCGTGATGACTTGTCCTAGGTTGTAAACCCATTTCCTTCGAGGATTTCTCAACTCCTTCTCTAGATAGGCCTTTGGTAAGTAGATTTGACACATTATCCTTTGACCTCACATAGTCAATCATTATAATTCAACCAAAGAGTAGTTCTCTAACGGTATTATGTCTCCATTTTATATGAAGAGATTTACCGTTATACATCATGCTCCCTGCCCTACCTATTGCAACTTGGCTATCATAGTGTATGCATACTGGTGCTAAATGTTTGGGCCAATAAGGAATATCTTCCAAGAAATTCTGGAGTCATTCAGCTTCTTCACCGGCTTTATCTAACGCGATAAATTCAGATTTTATTTTAGAGCGGGCAATACATGTCTATTTGGATGATTTCCAAGAGACTGCTCCTCTACCAAGATTAAATACATATCCACTCATAGATTTTACTTCATTTGATCCGGTGATCCAATTTGCATCACTATATCCTTCAATTACCGTTGGATATTTGTTATGAAGCAAAGCATAGTCTTGAGTATGTTTTAGATACCCCAAAACCCTCTTCATTGCCATCCAATGAGTTTGATTGGGTTTACTCGTGTACCAACGCAATTTACTAATAGCACGTGCTATGTCTGGTCATGTACAATTCATGATATACATCAAACTTTCCAACACTTTTGCATACTCCAATTGTGAGTTACTTTTACCTTCATTTTTTTGAAGTGCAAAGATCACATCTAATGGTGTCTTGGAAATATTGAAATCCAAATACTTGAACTTGGCAAGTACCTTTTCAATGTAATGAGACTGTGACAATGCCAAACCTTTTGGAGTTCTATGAACTCTTATCCCTAAGATCACATCAACAACTCTAAGGTCTTTCATATCAAATTTGCTTTCTAGCATTCACTTTGTAGCTTTTATGTCAGAAATGTTTCTACTGATGATCAACATGTTATCCACATACAAACAAATAATGACTTTGTCATTTGGAGTATCTTTAATGTAAACACATTTATCACATTCATTTATCTTGAATCCGTTTGCCAACATGGTTTGGTAAAACTTTGCATGCCACTATTTGGGTGCTTGCTTTAGTCCATAAAGTGACTTAACAAGTTTGCACACTTTCCTTTCTTTACCAGGAACCACAAAACCCTTGGGTTTTTCTGTGTAAATTTCATCCTCCAATTCTCCATTCAAGAAAGTTGTTTTCATATCTATTTGATGGATTTCAAGATCATATACCGCAGGTAATGCAACCAACATTCAAATGGGCATTATCCTTGTTACTGACGAGTATGGGTTAAAATAATCAAGGCCTTCTTTTTGTCTAAAGCCTTTCACAACCAGTCTTGCGTTATACTTGTCAATAGTACCATCAACTTTCATTTTCCTTTTGAAGATCCATTTAGAACCTAAAGGTTTATTTCCTGGAGGAAGATCAACCAACTCCTAAGTATGGTTTCTTAAGATTGAATCAATCTCACTATTCACAATCTCTATCCAAAAGAATGAGTCCGGAGACAACATCGCTTCTTTGAATGTTTGAGGTTTATTTTCAAGAAGAAATGTTACAAAATATGATCTGAAGGAAGTCGACGTTCTTTGTCATTTACTACACCTTGGATTCTCTTCATAATGTACATTCTCCTTTGGTTCATCCCTAGGTCGTTTAGACCCTTCACTAGAAAACTCATGTCTAGACTTATACAGATAAATGTGTTTGAAGAACTCAGCATTATCTGATTCAATTACTGTATTATCATGAATATCCAAATGTTCGGATCTATGAACCAAAAATCGACATGCTTTACTATTTGTAGCACATTCGATGAAAACACAGTCCACAGTCTTTGTCCCTATTTTCTCCCTTTTAGGTATAGGAACTTGAACTTTGGCTAGACACCCCCGCACTTTGAAATATTTCAAGTTGAGTTTCCTTCTTTTCTATTTCTCATATGGAATAGATTGTGTCTTGCTATGGGTCACTCTATTGAGTATTCGATTTGCTGTAAGGATAGCTTCCCCCCACACATTTTGCAGTAAACCTGAACTTATAAGTAAGACATTCATCATTTCCTTCAAAGTTAGGTTTTTTGTTTTCGCAATTCCATTTGATTGAGGTGAATATGGGGCAGTAGTTTGATGGACAATTCCATTTTCCAAACATATCTCTGCAAAAGGAGATTCATTTTCTCCACCCCTATCACTTTTTATTTTTTTAATTTTTTTATCCAAGTGATTTTCAACTTCAGTTTTATATTACCTAAATGCTTCTATTGCTTCATCCTTACTTTTCAGCAAATAAACATAACAATATCTAGTGCAATCGTCAATAAAAGTTATGAAATACTTTTTCCTACCGCGAGATGGTGTTGACTTCATATCACAAATGTCTATGTGAATTAAGTCTAATGGATTGGAATTTCTTTCAACAGACTTATACGGATGCTTAACATACTTAGATTCAACACATGTTTGACACTTTGATTTATTTCACTCAAAGTTAGGTAAAAACTTCCAAACTAATTAGTTTTTGCAAGGTTTTGTAATTGGCATGTCCAAAACGTTCATGTCATAATTCATTTGACTCAAGCAAGTAAGAGAAAGCCTAAAGTTTATTCATTTCAACACCATTACATGAAGTTTGAAAAGGCCCTCATTGAGGTAGCCCTTTCATACATACATTTTATTCTTGCTTATTATAACTTTCTCCGAAACAAACACACATTTAAACCCACTTTTAACTAGAAGTGTTGTAGACACTAAGTTTTTTTCTAATAGTAGGAATATGGAGAACATTGTTGTGAGTCAACACCTTGCCGGAAGTCAATTTTAGGAATATCTTCCCATTTCCTTCAACCTTGGCTGTTGCAATATTTCCCATGAAGATCACTTCTTTGGGACCAGCGGTGTCATAAGTAGCAAAATCTTCTTTCTCTGCACAAACATGTTGAGTGGCTCCTGAATCAAACCACCATCATTTAGATTTCCAACTAGATTGCTTTTAGTGATCATTGCACATAGATTTTCAATCTTTCCAGTTGCTTCCAATATGTTTATCTGATTTGTTTCTTGTTCTTCTTCAGAACTTGACAATTTAGAGCTTTGTGGCCAACTTCACTACAATTGTAGCATTTGCCTTTGAACCTTTTCTTGTTCTACTCTTTCTCTTGTCCAATTTTTTTTTTCTTTTTATAATTATGTGTAGCATCATCTTTAACAAGATTTGCAACCCTCATTGTTGATTTCTCACGCAACTTATTGTCCTCTTTTATCTTGAGACGAATCACAAGATCTTCCAAACCAGACAAT
Source organism: Capsicum rhomboideum (assembly GCA_031232105.1). NCBI lineage: Eukaryota > Viridiplantae > Streptophyta > Magnoliopsida > Solanales > Solanaceae > Capsicum > Capsicum rhomboideum. The sequence goes on along the minus strand of CP124714.1, from coordinate 146,674,696 downwards.
TGATTTTCAAACATTCCTTTTTCAGGAACATGAGGATCTCTACTTGTGAACCTTTGCATTTCAAGTTTGGTTAGACAAAAGGACATCATTTGCTACCATTCTTTGAAGTTCACACAAAAATTTTGTTTTGGTTTCTCTACTGATGTCATTGCTAGAGCAACATCTAAATGGCTTAATGACACAATATTGATTGTTATTGGGACAACATCATTCACAACCGAATCAATTTGTTGTTCAATTTCATTCGTCATTTTTCTGTCAATCTTTGAGAAACGCTTTAGTTTTTCAGAATACTAATAATAAAGACTTAATCTATAAAACACTTGTTTCTAGTCAATGATGAAGTTTTTATGTCTTCAAATCGTCAACCGAATCAACTTTGAAACTTGACGAAGTTTTTATATTCTTCAAATCAGAATCAAATTCAAACAGAGTATGAAACCAAAAGGTTTTAATCTCCAGAAATCAATACAGAGAGTTCAATGAATCGGTGAAGTTTTTATATTCTTCAAACCGAATTCTCAATCTGATTTCATGGTAAAGTTTTTATATTCTTTAAACTGAGGGAGTAGAAAATCATAAGATTTTAGTCTCCACAAAATCAGACACAATACAGATTAAACAAGTACTTGATTTATAAATGGTTTTTTTCTTCCACCAAACAAGCACAAAAAATAAATATTTTTATAATTTCCTTAAGATTGTTGCTTTCCGGGTACAAAGTCTATATTTACAACATGAACTTCAACAATATGTTTAATCTAAAATATAAACAACCAAATGAAGTTTTAACTCTGCATTCAAAACTTTGAACTTTAACAATAAGTTCAATCCCAACTTATGAACAACAAAAAATGAAGTTCAAACTATTTTCTGAAAAATAGCAAATCAAACATTTAGAAAAAGATGAAGATACAAAGATTCAGATCCACCGAATTCATGGTGTATCCTTAAGGAAATTATGTCCCTCAAGTACCCAAGGTTATGGAATATATCCTCCTAGGATAAAATGAATCACTTTAACAGAATAGGAGTACCTCAAATTCTGTCAAACTACGAACGCACTCAATGGTAGCAAATCACACTTGAGTTTTTTTTCAAGAAGAAGAGTGTTTTTTTCTCACAAAAAAAAATCATTTACATATCTGAGGAGAAATCAGATATTTATAGCCAAAAGGTGGTGCTTCAGAAAAGAAGCAATGGTTCAGAAAGGTGCGCCTCTTCATAAAAGTGCAACTCTTCGGAAAAGTCACAACCCATTAGAAAGGTCATAACCATCCAAAGTGAAAAGGTGCCTATTCAAATTGCATCCTTTCTCTTGGTGTCTTTTCGGAAAAACACCTATTCATTTTTCATTCACACCTCTTAAAAACCTAACATCAACTTGATAGTAGATTTTAATAAAAATATGTTGAACTCATAGGAGATTGATTATGATACTGAGAATGAAGAGGATGAAAATAATAATGGAGGGAAAATAGATAGCATTGAAGAGGATTGTGCAGAAGTTGAGTGTTCTCAAAGTAGTGATGCCCAACAACATCTAAAAGAAGTATGTGACGAGAATGACCTCTCTCCAACCAAAAGGGGAAGAAGCAAACACGGAAAAGGTACAAAGGAGGAGAGAAAAAGCAGAACTACTACAACCACTTCCCCTATCAGGAAGGAAAAAAATATCACCAATCAAATAGTTTCCTTATGATTAGTGAAAACATATGGAATATTAGGGTGGTGAGGTCCAAGAATGACATTCACAGACTCAAAAGACTTGTAAACAAATACAAGGTAGACATGATAGCTTTATCGGAACCTATGATGAATATGAACGAGGTTGAAGGATACAAGAGATTCTTGGGGCTTAATCAATGCACTACTAATGATAGTGATAAATTATGGATTTTTTGGAGAGATAATTGCAATACTATCATAGTTCAAAATCATGAACAGCACATTACTATGAAAATTAAAAAATCAAAATCATGAAAACTATTATGTTACAACAGTTTATGCTAAGTGCACGCAGAGTGAAATGAAGGAGTTATGGGATAGTTTGGAGGATTTAAATGATGTTATCAATAGTCCTTGGTGTAATAGGGGAGATTTTAATGTAATTCTCCATCCTGAAGAAAAAATGGGAGGTAGGCCTCACAGAAATGTAAATAGTTATGATTTCATGAAATGTATGGATTCATGTGGATTCACTGATATTGACTACTCTGGATCCAAGTACTTGGTGCAATAATAGAAGGCCAAGTAAAATAATTTGGAAGAGGTTGGATAGGATTCTTGTCAATAACCTCTGGACACAAAGATACTCCAAAGTAGTGTTCAACACTTGGCTAAGACTGGCTCCATCACAGTCCACAGACCTTTGCTCCTAAAATGTGATGATCGTCAAAAACCTGGTACTAATAACTTCAAATTTTGAGACTTCTCGACCACTCAAAATGACTTCAGACAGGTGGTCAGTAGAGACTAGAATCAGAACCTTACCGGCAACCCCATGTGGACACTTCAACAAAAGCTCAAAAGAGTTGGTAGAAGACTTTCTAAATGGTCAAAAGAAAAAATCAGAGATGTTAATGATTAGGCTGACATGTGGGAAGGTAAGGTTAATATCTAGAAGACATGGGTATGATTGACATAAATGAGAATAGTATACAAGAACTAATTAAATAAGGTTAATGCAGAACAATAGTAGACAAGAACTAAATCAGGCTCATGCAGAACATTTCTTATGGCTCAACAGACAAGATTCTCTACTAGAATAGAAGGTTAGGGTTCGGTAGTTTGATGAAGGGGATATAAATAGTAAATATTTTCACTCTGTTATTTGAGAAAGAAGAAGGTTAGGTATCCACAGGATCAAAAACAACAAGAATAAGAGAATTACTGGGAATGATAAAATAGCCAAAGCAGCAACAATCAGACATTTTGAACATATGTTCAATTTGCATCCTAGCACTGTAGACCCTGAGATTCTTCAATGTATTCCTGAATGCATTAACCAGGAGGATAATGTGAATATCATCAGATGTCCTCAAGAAGATGAAGTGAAAGAAGTAATCATTAAAATGAGCTCCAACAATGCTCCTGGTCGGATGGCTTCTTATGTAAGTTTTATCAATTTTGTTGGGATATTATTAAGAAAGAGGTGGTAGAATTTGTTTTGAAGAAAAAACTGACTAAATTCTTTTCACACACCCTTCTAGCTTTAATTACTAAAATCGATTCTCCTATGAACTTTTTTGATTTAATATCGATAAGCCTCAGTAATTTTTCTTGTAAAATCATCACTGAGATTTTATCCATAAGATTGAACCCTTTACTTCCTAACATTATTTCTGAAAATCAAAGTGGGTTTTTAAAAGGAATACTTATTACGGAGAACATCTTAATTACTCCAGAAATTGTTCAAGGAATAAAGAGCAAAAACATGGGGGGAAATGTTGTCATTAAGCTAGACATGGCAAAAGCATATGATAAAATGTCTTGGTCTATTTTATATGTTGTTTTAAATAAATTAGATTTTCTCAAAGAAGGCATTAACTTGTTTATGGGTTCCATTAAGAATGTGTGGTATTCTATAATTATCAATTGTACTAGAAAGGATTCTTCACATCTTCACAAGGCCTCAAACAAGGTGATCTTCTTTCTCCATCTCTTTTCATTATTGGTGCTGAAGTACTGGCTAGGCTGCTTAATAATCTCATTTTCAGTGAACATTTCCTTCCTTTTTTATATCTGATAGAGGCTCTGTTATTAATCACCTCATATGTTGATGATATTATAATTTTTACTAGTGGTAACACAAAGTCTATCAATATGGTGTGAAACAGATTTACAGGTATGAAAGAAGTTCTGCCCAAAGAAGGAACAAAAGAAAATGTTTCTTCCTTACAGCTCCTGGTACTAGACCTAGTAGAATCAATAAGATCAGAGAAACCACTGGATTCTTGGGTAAAAATTTCCTTTTGAATATCTTGGTTGCCCAATATACATAGGGAAAAAGAGGAATGAATATTTTGAGAAATTGCTTGGTCATTAGAAGACTCAACAGGTAGCAGAACACTGTTGTAATTTCGAGGGAAGATCATTCTAATCAAGCATGTTCTTACATCTCTTCCTATTTACACCCTTACTGTCCTTCCACCTCTTAAAGGTATCATCAAGCTAATGGAAAAACATTTTGCTAGATTTTTTTTAGGGACAACTAGTGAAAAGAAAAAAACACCATTGGAACTCATGGAAAAATATTTGTTTTCCAAAAAAAGAAGGTGGCTTGGGGGTGAGATATATATCTGATATCAATGCCATTATCAATCTGAATAAAATGATGGAGATTCCGACATCCAGACTCTGTATGGGCCAAGTTTACAAAAGCTACTGCACACCCTGTATCCAAGGTTTGGGTCTCTGGTAACTCTCACATTTGGAAATCACTCACTCAAACCAGAGACCAAGATGAGCATAACATGATTTGGAAAATACACAAGGGGGAAAGCAGCTTTTGGTGGGATAACTTGACAGGATTTGGGTGCATTGCAAAATACTGTCCTGACCAAACTCGCTCCATCAAAACAAGGGTGAAAGTTTTTTTCACTAATCAGTAGTGGAATCTATGGAAACTTCAAAATTTCATTCCTAACTGGCTAATTTATTATATTGCAGGTATTAAAATAGGGGCCAACACAAGAGATGATTAACTCTACTGGAATGGTGCTGGTGATGAAATTTTCACAAACAAAAACGCACGGGATAGCATCAGAGACAATAGCAAACCTGACCCATTGATTAGAAAATTTTGGCATAATAGTATTCCATTCAAGATTTTGTTTCTATCTTGGAGATTACTAAAATCTAAATTACCTTTTAATGATGTGATTTGGAGATTTCGAAATAGGAACCCACCAGATTGCCTGTGCTGCAACAACCCTCTTCCGAGACTATTCAACACCTATTCATCGAGAGTGAACCAGCAGAATCCTTGTGGAGATCCTTTGGCCAACCATTGGGAATAAATCAAAACCAGTGGTACCAATTGTGATTTGCTGGGAACTATAGAAGGCAAGATGTTCGTGTAGATATGGCACTCAGAAGAGGTTTTATATAAGAAGGATGCATCAGCAAGTTGAATGGACAATGAAAGCAGCTATGGACAAAATGTTCGCACGGTACAAATTAGATATGCAATGAAGGGAACTATGCGAGAAAGTTGAGAAACTGAGACCAAAAGTAAATGTCAAGAATATCAGCTGGGAAAAGCCGCAACATGGAAGAATCAAGATTAATACAGATGGAAGTTTTTTAGAACAAAATGGTAAAACAGGTATTGGTGGCATTGCATGAAACAACGATGGAGATTTTTTATCTTCCTTTGAAAATCTTGTGAAGTGCAAAGATCATAACGTTGCGGAGGCAATGACTGCTCAGTTTGCGGTATAGCTTTTAAAAGAAAAAAAGATTATAACAAGTGCACAGTTGAGATGGACCCCAAGATTGTGGTAGACATGATGAGTAACAAAATTACTCATAATCTCAGCTTTAGAACTATACTAGAAGAGACTACCACCATCATAGATAAATTAGACATCAACTTCTCGTACAGCTATAGAGAAGCCAACACTGTTGCGGATTACCTGGCAAAATGGGCTACTAACATGAATGCACCAATTGTGTATGACAATTTCGATAGAGTGCCAGGGGGTGCGAAGGGCCCTTTTTTCTCGACAAATCTCAAGTGTCTAGTGTTAGGATATATTATGACAAAGCCAACTTTTTTGTCAGCTAAAATGTATAGAATTTTCTCTGTGAGAATGGATAGTAGTATAGCTAGACATTCTCTTTTTACTCGATTGCTTGCAATCTATTATGTATATTTGGGGTAAGGCTTAGTCCCCCCCTGTTTATGATTTATCATGAATAATATACATCCTTTTACTAAAAAAAAATGTACAACTGGGCAGGATTTACATGAATCCATAGTCTCAACAAAGCAGCTAAACAGAAAAAGAAATAACATTACGGGTGTGTTCGGTATGGAGGAAAACGTTTTTCATGAAAAATATTTTTCAAAAAAACATTTTCTAGGAAAACAAGTTGTTTCTTACTTATTTTTTTGTGTTCGTTACGCAAGTAGGAAACTGTTTTCAAAAAACATTTGCATATATTAAATACAAAACAATGAGAACGAATAAGGTAAGGGGTGGGGTAAGAAAAAAATTTGAATTTTTTTTAATTTACAAAATTTTTTAAAAAATATTTTTTGAGGGGGGGTGCTGGTAGGGGGTGGGGGGGGAGGTAAGAAATTTTTTTTGAAATTTTGTAAAAAATATATTTAAATTTTTGTTTTTTGGGTGTGTGTGTGTGTGTGGCTAGGGAGGTTCGGGGTAGGGCGTGGGGGTGGGGAAGAAAAAAAATTCTGAAATTTTTTTAAAATAAATTTAAAAAGTTAATTTTTTGGGGGGGAGGCTGGTGGGGGTGGGGTATGGTAAGAATTTTTTTTTGAAATTTTAAAAAAAAAAAAAAAAAAAAAAAGAAGATTTTTTTGGGGGGCGGGGCTGGTAGGGGGTGGGGTGGGGGTAAGATATTTTTTTTTAAAATTTAAAGAAAAACAAATTAAAAAAAAAAATTGGAGGGTGGTGGTAGCGGAGGGGGTCATAGGGGTGGGGTTCGGGGTTGTGGGGAGGGGGGTGATTTTGAGAGTGACATGAACATTGCAACTTGTTTCCTACTTTGATTAGAGAAGTCATTTTTCTTAGTTTAAAGAAACTTATTTTCGTAGAAAAATATTTTCCAAAATTTTTAGTCAAACGAACATGAGAAAATAGGAAAACACTTTCCAGAAAACATTTTCCTTCGTACCGAACACACCCTAAAAATTAAGTGCCTCTCCATAAAACATATACAAAAAGATACAGGGATATATAGAGAGGTAACCTGTCCCTTTTGGTCTAATTGAAATTTCAGTGTCGTTTTGACATTACATTTTTGATTCAAAAAAGTTGCCCTCTAAGCTTCGAACTCCATTAATGTACAAGGTCCAAAGTCCCCAACTAATTTGTGATTGAATAGCAGTTATAAATGGTTTCGAATTAGGAAATGTCGTACATTATCATGTAGAAAGAAAAAAACAGTAAAGTTACACTATTCACCTCCTATACTCAAAGAATATGATCACAAAAATGCTTCAAAGAAGATCATATACAATTTAGTCATTGGCTGCCTTTCAATCAAATAGCACTCTAAAATTATTTGTCCAATCTTCAGAACCATTTCATATGTTTAACAAGACCTTGAGAAGAAATTGTAATTGGAAACACAAACTGAAGGGATCTTAAAATGTCAGTTGGTGCACAAATTGCAAAGAACATTATTTCGACTTCGGGCACTCAGCTTCAGTCTTAGTGTAACATGACAAGAAGAATATCAATCAACTGAGCTACTAAGATTTTACTTAAACACACTTACGATCGTCTTGCTTAGAAAGAAGTTATGCAGAGCATGTATACACTTTTTCCCTGAAAACTGTTTGAACATAGAATTCCAAAATTTCCGAAATTCGAAAAACTTAAACCAAATACAATACAAATGTTGTACTTTGTTGATTAAAATCTATTGTAGGAATAATGGACAAGTGAAAGTTAGCGGCCCTCTGTCTTAAAATAGTTGGCATGTTTCATTTTTTTAGAGTCAATTTGACTAATTTTCAAAGTTAAATTAGATTAAATAATTCAATATTTTAAAATTTAAATTTAGATATTCAAAAATTATATGAAAAGTACTATAAGTTGCAACTTTTCTATTATCAATATGATTAAAAAATAATCTTAAAATATTGGTTAAAATTTCTATCATTTGACTTAAAAAAAAACAAAAACATGTCAACTGTTTTGAATGGAGGGAGTATATGTTTATAGGAGATATTCATCAAAACAGTGAAATAAGTCAACCCCGCGGACAACTTATATATGGAACCTAAGTAGTGTTTGCCATTTTCGTGGTTAGTCTACATAAATTAGTGTCATTTTGTCCGTGCTAAGTTCGGGCCCGAAATAACGTTAAAAATGAATTTTGTGGATATTTTAAAAAAATTTCATGCAGTGTTTGTTTCTGTAATATCAGTTTGATACTTTTTTAAGGACTTCTAAAATATTATACTCCCTCCGTCCAAATTTATCTGATGTAGTTTGACTTGGTACGAAGTTTAAGAAAGAAAGGAATACTTTTGAAACGTGTGGTCTAAAATAAGTCATAGATGTTTGTGTGGTTGTAAATAATTTCATTAAGGGTAAAGTGGGTATTTTAAAGTTAAATTGTTACTAAATATAAAAATGTGTCATTTTTTTGGGGATTGTCTAAAAAGGAAAGTGTGTCATATAAATTGGGACAGAGGGAGTAGTACATTTTTTTTTGGTAATTATGTCACAACAATAATAAAGATTTTTAGTGGCAATAGATATGCAATTTAGCGGCAACAAATTATCCCTAGAGCTTTTACCCACGTTTAGTTAATTGTCAATGGATCCAATGTTGCTAAAGGTTATAGCGGCAATTACAAAGAGTACCGGTAAAGATACCAACTATTGCTGCTAAAAGGTCTTAGTTTTAGTGGCATTTATTTAGCGACAATAACAATGGCCTCTAAAACCACCTATAATTTGCATCTTGCATTGCCACTAATGACACGCCTTATTAGCGTTATTTTAATCAAAGCAAAGCATACTGAATAAACCATATTGAGGATGATAACGATACAAAATACACCATCATAACAAACTATTCATTCATTAATTTTTTGCTTTCAAGAAAATTACAAATATCATGAACAAAAGTAGCAACATGTCCCAAGTAGAAGTTAGGTCCTATTAGTGGTAAGGAACAAAAAAGAACTTCAGATCTTAGTTCACTTGCTAATGTACAAGTTACAAACAATCTCCCATTTCTAAGCTTCCCGCTGCTTAAGAATCATCAGACGACAAGTTGACGTCATTTTCTTGTAACTAGCATGATCAGCTTTCTTGAACTTCAACCCTTACAAGGAGAAGGAACTGATCTCCAGCATCTGGCTTCTTAACAAACTCCCAATTCATTGAGTTCATAATCCAGATTCTAATCTTCTCTCCTTTCTTTAGCTCTGTCTTTGTACTTGGGTAGCTCCGCTTCTTCAACCTTCTCTTCTCTATAACCAAATTCCTATTTTTTTTTAACCAATAATCTTGGTTGAGGTCTCGGGACTTTATCCATCCTAATGTTAATTATAAGAACAACAATTTCAAGAGTCAAGACAGAAGTTTTACCAGAAACCCCACATATATAACACCCTCTGGAACAATGGGAAAAGAAAGAAAGACAAAAAGGAAGAGTACCTGAGCAAAAGCAAGAACTGCAATAACGGCATCGACAGAAGCAAGACCCACATTCAGCCATAAAACCTGTGCCAATATTGGAAATCAGCCATAATTTTAATTCTTTCTGATGAGGGACAACCACCTCCACAAAAATAGTCATACGAGGGCACATTCCACTTGAAAACGCAACTAAACTTACCTTTCCAAAGGTAATCAAGTGGTAGTGCAACTCTTACCTGCCAACAAACATCACCTTATCTCTCAGCAGCATGTCTCTTCACCTTTCGATAGAACATTCAACTGCACTAGTTGTAAAAACAATGTTATTCACGTAAATAAGAACAATCAACTGCACTAGTCGACAATAATTAGTTCTATTAGCCAAATAAGATCACACCAAGGAGTTTCATTTTGCTTGGTCAGCTAGCTCATGCTTACAACTGAAATATAACTACAAACAAACGAGCTGATAACAGGGCAATGATCCATATCTTACGTGAGGAATACTGGGAAGAAGTGTAAGAATGCTTGAGACTTTATTATGCAAATTTAAACTAAAGAAACAATCAAAATCTGGAGGGGCATGCTAACATTAGAGACTCATGCTATTATCATTCAACTACTTGTAAAGAGATTTCAAGCTTAAATGCTAGTGGACAGAGCAGCATATAACAGGCAAACACATTTCATGACTTCTTAACAGACTTGTTTCATACATTTGAATGCAAGTTTGATAGGATATAGTTGTTGATCCAGCAATAGACCATAGAGAGGTAAAAGGGGAAATAACACAGGCTAATTAAGACATACAATTGTATCACATGAAAAGTTTGCGGAGGTAGAGTGTACGCAAACCTTACCCCTACCTCGTGAACGTAGAAAGGTTGTTTCCGAAAGCAAGCCAAAGTCTTAAATGGATTAATTTCAAGATAATGGAGAGATAGCCATCATATATATTCCTCATCTTATAGTCGATTAAGTAAGCAAGCAAAATAAAACTAGAAGTTAGAGATCTAATTAATGCTAGTGAAGTCCACAAAGAAAAAACCCAAAAAGTTTACCTCCAATGGCAACTCAAAGCATTAAAATGCATATTAAACTCTTAAAAGGATATGAAAACTAGGTCAGATATAGAGTACAATTACGCAAATAGGAAAAAGAAAGCTAAAATTGAACGAACTCATACCACTTCTGTGTCACTGTAAGTGGAGAGGGACAATATAGTCCTCCATCAGTATATATCCTCAACAACGAAGGGCCATCAAAAACTTTTTTGCTCAATTGGGCAAAAGATAGAGAAATTAAAGAGTACAAAGAGATTACCTGGTGAGAGAGACGACTTGAGCGCCAAAGACAATGAGAGAGAGAGGTCCGCATTAAGTTAAGACCCTAATTACAAGATGCATAAAATTATTATAAAAACTTAAACCAAATACAATAGTCAATAAGTACTAAATACCAAAATGAAATATTGAATACCAAAAAAAATTCTATTTAAAAAAAAACAGATGCAAGAACCTGCAATTTCTGCATCTCACCTGCCAATTCAAAATGCAATTCAATATTAGCTACAGTCCAGAACTAAATGCTACCAAATCAATTATGACAAATCTATAAGGTAATAAAAATAAATACCAATTAAAAATATCAAATTCAATATAAAAAATCCATCAAAAGGATCCACAAAGTCTACCAAAGTTCAAACTTCAGATATATACAGAGTTCCTATTTGTTTTCAATGTTCAACAACAATTCTAATAACTAAAGGGTCCATTCAACACTCTTCATCATCAGATCTCTATTTATCAACTGAGGTGGGAGGAGAACGGGGCACACCATGCACGCCACTTGCAACCAGGGTATTCGCATGTGCCTTGAGTGACTCGATGGTATTGCACATGCTCTTATTTTCAGTAAGCAGTCTTGCTTCAGCATTTGCTAGCACATGCGTAAGATCTTCGATCTGCTGCGACATAGAAGTGATCTGAACCTCATCAACCATCTTGGATTGGCGTGAAGACCCAACATTAGACCCTATCTGAACATCATCAACCGCCCTGTCCTGGCGTGAAGACCCAACATTAGACGCTATCTGAACACCATCAACCGCCTTGGCCTGGCGTGAAAACCCAACACCTTCCTGTTCTGATTAGATACAGGCCAATAAATGTCCCCCTTTAGATCAAAGCTTAGACGTACAGTTAAGTTGGATGAGTTACGAGTTCAAAGTTTATACACACCTCAAACTATTCATACAACAAGGGATCAAAATTAAGGCAGTCAATCCATTTCTTTGTGCTTGTATTTTTGCAAAGTGATGTTTTCAATCCAACAGAATTATCAAAGTTAAGCTTGTTGAGAGCTTCCATGACGTTTAGTAATTCTGTCCATCCCTACCTCATCTCTTTAAGAATGCAGAATATAAATATGTCATTTTCATGGACAACTTATGGAACTAAAGTAGTATTTGTTGTTTTTGCGGTTAGTCTACATACATAATGGTTATTGTTTGTATGTCATGGTGGAAAAATCAGTTTCTACGGGTAGAGATATATGCACACTGTTGTGTATTTCATGTATGTAATAAATGAAATACAAAATATAGTTACTCAAGAATCTAGTGCAAATCATTTACGAACATGAGAGAGAGTTTAAAAACTGACCTATTGCTTCCCTGAATTCCCTTGAAAGATCGAGTAAGCTGCAAAAATAAATTCAAAAGTAAGCTGTTAGAGGAAAGGCAAAAAAATCCAATTTTGAATATCACTTAAACCTATTTATTGATTTTTCCTCTTACCCTAAGTCTTTTTTTTCTTTTGCTTATGAAAAGAATTGAAGAGAGCAATAAACACGGATATTTTTTCAACAATAAATAAAAACTAAGGTACACACCTGTAATTGATATAACAAATTACAGCTCCTTCCCTGCAAATAAAAGATATAACTGCAAGGACAAAACATGACCAAGTTGAGTTATACTTATTGTACTAATAATAATAAGAGATATTTGAGTCAAGAATAAAACAAGTAGGTTGAATAATTTACCAGCACGATGAAATGGGTAGTTATTAAGTATAACTGCAATTGAGGAGCAGACAAGAGTCAATGAGATGAGTAGTTATTAAATAACACAAATGTGGATTAATTAAGTAAATGGGGTTGATAAATTTACCATCTCTAATAAATTCGGGTGCATTAGCAAATTCACGAGTAGAGGGGTGATGCTGGGAGTATCTCCTACATATTCAATCAACAAATCAATCAAAACGAGAATAAATTATTGTTTGTGCACCGACCTGATACAAGACAAATTACGAAGATGAGAATTTGACTACGAAATCAAAGAAAAACAATCGATAGATAAAGAGGATAGATAGACAGATACAAAGAAGATAGAAGAAAAAGGAACTATTAAATATATTGAATTCAAAACCCCTAATTCTAACATCCACGAGCACCTAATCTCTTACGTTGGCCGTAAGGGAATCGAAACGCCCTTACAATCACCGTTTCTAAACAAGATGCAACAAGAGCCATTCCAAGATCTCAAACATTCTCTCAAGAGTTTTCATTCTCAATCAATATCAAAAGCTAACTTTTTGAAATAATGACCTAAGCTAATTTTTTTTTAGTCTGGGGTTAAGTTATTACATTGGGCCCAAAAGTGACCCATGGACCAACTTAAGAAAATAGCCCAAACTAAGTGGATTGTTTTCAGTGTGACGATCCTCTAAGTGCACCATCACTGGCTTGGTGGTCCTCCACTTCCTCTGTCAAGTTGAGGTAGTAGCTCTCTTGGGATTTGTCGCCTCTTGACAGATCGCCAAGTGAGCCGTCAAGGCCTTGGTGGTCCGTCACATGGTCCGTCAAGCCAAGGCAGTAGCCTTTTGGGCCCTTCCAAGTGTATTCCAAGATCCAAGCTATCAACCACACGTAGTATTGCTCTAATGTGAGTTCAAAATGGGTCCTCCACGCATGTTCTTGTGTCCTTATAATGATCATGGCTTGGATCTCCATGTGTTGACCTTGATTTATGGGCTCAAAAGGTTTGGTGTCATTTTGGATTGTATCATCCTCCCCTTCTTGAAAAGGATTCGACCTCGAATCCAAACCTTGCAAAACCATAGGAAAAACAAACAACCACAATATTCTCATAGCATGAGGGTTAGTGTTAGCAAAAACAATCTTATCATCATGCCAAGGTTGCACATACTTAACATATAGCCAAGGGTCCTTTGTGTTTAAAATGAAAAACTTATTGAAAAGGGTACAAAGGAACCGACTATGAAAAATACCAAGAGATAAGGAAACCACAAAGGTCATAATGGGATCAACAAACCAACAAGGTAAAATCGCATTCATTTTAGGAGTCATAAGACACAATTGTTTCATTATCTCTCCAAGAAACTACACCAAAGGTGGTACCACCAATAGTTCAAAAATCAACAAGGGTTTTCCAGGGTCAAAGATGTGAATGACCCACATAGCATTATCACTCAACCAAGTGTACCAACCAACAATCTTCCTACCTCCAAATAAAACAATTCCAAGACTAGCATGGACATCATCATAGGCAAAGAGGTAGTATAGAAAGGAATCTAACATAAAAGTCTCCTCCAAGGTGCTATTATCTACAAGGATACCATTGGCCTCAAGAGATTTAGTACACAATGCACTCAAAGATGGAGTCAAATCATTTAGGTACACCATAATCTTTTTTTCTGAGCAATTCATGCCCTCATAAGACATGGTTATGAATAACATCATATGCAAAAAGGTAATAAAGAAAGGTGCGAAGGACACTATTTTCTTCCAAGGTACACTCACGGGTAGGAACACACAAGGAGAGAAAGAGACATTTCAAGCACATCGAACCTCTCTTCTTCAAGCAACTTCCAAGAGTCCCACTTGATACTTTAAATTGTCTAACCCTATGAGGGTGAAAAGAAGTCTTTAACAACTATGGACTCTTCCACAAACAAGTAATCAACTTAGCATCCACAAGTTGTGGTCCACACAACCTAAGCACAAACGTGTCAAATAAGGATGCAAGTATATAAGCAACACCCAAAAGAGGCAATGACACATTTGCCCTAGGGTCCTCAAGAATGATACCACCTTTGAGAAAGGGGTCATCAATTGCAAACAAGTGATAAAGAAAGGTATCATATAAGTGGAATTCAACCAAAGTGTTTTCAAGAGAAGACTCACTCTCTAACCTACAAGTAATGAAACCTTGGTCAAGAATGGAACCACGCAATGGTGAACTCTCTTGGACCTTTTCTTAGCTCTCTTTCTTTAAAGAACACTCATCTTTGTTGGATATGTCTCCCATGCACAGCTTGAGTCTACCAAGTGGATTGTAAATCCTCAAGAAATACATTCCATCATAGGAAAGGACACCAACAACCTCATTCAAACTCGGCTTGTCGTCTTGACCAAGTGATACAATCAAAATCGGCATTGACACTTTGAGGCATATAATTCGAGGTCTACATGTAGGGATCCAAGCCATGGTTAACTTGAGGATACAAGAACGTGCTTGGAGGATCACTTTTAAGCCTACACTAGAGCGATTTCATGTTTGGGATGTAGCTTGGAGTGTGGAATACACTTGGAAGGGAAAGGGCTACTGCCTTGGCTTGACGGCTTTGGGGGCAGACCACCAATGCCTTAACGGCTCACTTGGTGGTCAGTCAAGAGGAGACAAATCCCAAGAAAGATACTGCCTCAACTTGACGGAAGGAGTGGCGTACCACCAAGCCATTGACGGTTCACTTGGTGGATCGTCACACTCAAAACAGTCCACTTAGTTTGGGTTATTTTCATAAGTTGGTCCATGGGTCACTTTTGGGCCCAATGTAGTAACTTAACCCTAGACTAAAAAAAAATTAACTTAGGTCATTTTTTCAAAAAGTTAGCTTTTGATATTGATTCAGAATGAAAACTCTTGAGAGAGTGTTTGAGAGCTTAGAATGGCTCTTGTTGCATCATGTTTAGAAATGGTGATTGTAAGGGCGTTTCGATTCCCTTGCGGCCAACGTAAGAGATTAGGTGCTCGTGGATGTTAGAATTAGGGGATTTGAATTTAATATATTCAATAGTTCCTTTTTCTTCTATCTTCTTTGTGTCTACCTATCTATCCTCTTTATCTATCGATTGTTTTTCTTTGATTTCGTAGTCAAATTCTCATCTTTGTAATTTGACTTGTATCATTTGGTATCAGAGTCGAGCTTAGAATCATCTCCACGATTCTAGTCTTGGGTTTGTTATCTTGATAAACACACAAAAAAAATATTTTTGGGTTTCTTAAAAATTTGAGTCTTTGATTTTTGAGTCTTTTTCTGTTTCTAGTGCTAGAATCTTGTTCTCTAGTATCAATAGAGTCAAAATCTAAAGTTTGAGCTTATTCTGACAAGATTTGAGTGTTCCACTATTGTTAAAGTTTGAGTTTTTTCAAAAATTGAAGTGGGTTCTCAAATCTAAAATTATTGGTTGAGTTTTGAAGCTTAAAAACATTTGGATTGTGTTCGGGAGGTTGAAGTGAGCTTGGGTTTCGAATTTTGTCGAATTCCGAGTTCGTTTGCTTAAGGGTCAATGTTTGAATTTTCTTGTATTCTTGATGTTCTTCATATCTTGTTGAAGAAGAACATTCAAAAGGGTGTGTTTGATCCAAAAGGGGTGAAAGAAAAAGGGGTGTACTTGTTGATGCCAAAGAATATTCCAAATTTCCAAAAGAAGAAACGATAAGGTTAGTACAAAAGGGAATATTCCAAAAGAGAAGAGACCAGAATAGAGTACAAAAGGGGGGACCACAAAGTTTTCCAAGGCTGCCAAGGACTAAAGGCTCAATTGATGATCCACCAAGCCCTTGATTAGCCTTCAAACAAACCAACAACACCCTTAAGAGAAGGATCACACTCTGGTTTAGTGTGATGGAAAGTTTGGCGACCATTCACCCCCTTTGACGGTCCTCCACCTAAGATGTCACAAGAAGAAGGCATGGAACCATCTACTAGTTTGATGTGAAAGGATTAGTGATGCATCACCAACCACTCGATAGACCACCAAAGCAATCGTCAACCAAGACCAAGCTTGAGACCAATGTGCCTAAGCCACGATGGCCAGGCTGACAGGCCACCAAGAGGTTGAATGTCCGCCAATAAAGACCATCAACTCAAGGCCTTGAACCCCCTTCACTGGTTAAGGAGTGAAGGCAAGGCTGACTGGCCGCCACCCATATAATGATCCACCATGAATACAGTCAAGGTTGAGGGCGAAAAAAAATAAACCAGTAAGCTCATTTTGGATTTGAAGTTTCATTTCCTGATTATTAAACTTCTTTTCTTTGATTCCTAAGCTAATTAACAACTAGTTATCATTTTACTAAGTTGTGATTAGTTCTTGAGTCCGTTTTCTTTCTTCGTCCGTTTTCTTTTGTGCTTTTATAGTTTTTATCTCGTTGTAAATTCTTCATTCAAGTACGTAGATATTTTATTTGAGTCTTTCAAAATAAGACTCTATTCCGTTCACAAGTAGCAATCGACACCTTACGAAGCACCAAAGTATAAGCAACTTTCAACATCAGCCTATCCAATTGTGAGGCAATCAAAAGTGTGTAAACACGAGTGATTGTGAGCTTTTATTTTGCTAATGCTAACATTGTTGTTGTGTTTGTTGAGTGTTTGAAATTGCTAGGTACAATGGCTTTGGAGAAAGAAACTCAAATTCCCATAAGAAGTGACACATTGAAAACTATATGGGAAAAGATTGAGGTTATGAATTGTATAATGGGAGTGCTAGAAAGTCATCTCACTTCCATCAAAGTTAGCATGTCAAGCATGGAAGGTAGAATGACAAACATTGGGGAGTCCCTAGACTCCATGGGTTCTACTTCCCAAACCAATTCACAAGTATCACCAAGTGAACAAGTCCAAAGTTCCCCAACCCATAAACGTAGTTTGGTGATCTTGGAAGGAGATGATGAGAAATTAGAGTTAGATTGGAGTTTATCTTGTGCATTAAGGCACGTAGTGTGGGAACCTTTGAAAGAGGAACTTGACCAAAGTAAGAACCTATGTCATACAAGGTTTGAGATGACGGGAAATGCATATTCCTTGGTCATTGATGGGGAGAGAAGTATTAGTGTCGTGTCATGTACACTTGTTGATCAAATGAAACTTCCCACACAAAGTCACCCCAAACCTTACAAGCTCCAATAGTATGATGAGAATGGTTCTATAGAGGTAACCGAACAAGCAATCATTAACTTTAGAGTGGGCAAGTATTAATATAAAGTTCGATGTGATGTGATACCCTTGAGAGCATGCCATATGATGCTTGGAAAATCATGGAAAGATGATAGGTCGGTTCAATATCGAGAGAAGTCCAATAAATATGTATTTGTATTTGGAGGACAAAGCATATGCTTGAACCTTTGAACCCCGAGCAAGTGAGTAGGGACTATGAGATCATGAAAGGATTTAGAGAAGTGTTAAAAAAAAAAAAGAAGTTGAGAAGTGGGAAAGGGAATCATCCCTTGTGCAAGGAAGGAAAAGCTCTGGCTCAAAGAAGAGAATTGACCAAAAGAAATGAGCCAAGGAATTATTTGAAATAAGTGGACAAGGAACACTCCCTTGTAGGACTTTTCAACTTCACTAACCATGATACTAGCATTTTACCTAGTATCAACCCTTCTCTTGTGCAGGTTTTTGAACAAGTACTTCCAAAGGAGGATCCAAGGAGAGTTCCTTATGAACACATGCTTGAAGGCCTAACGGAGTTCTTAGCTAAGAATTCCAACTTAGGGAAGAGTGATGAGGAGATGACTCAAGGGAGTAAAATTGACAAACTCCCATGTGATGAGAACTTCCCAAAGAAGCAAATGAGCCCATGTTGAACACCAAGGTGAAGACCATACCTCGAATAAACTACAAGGTAACAATGCTAACTTTTGCTCTTCTTTAAACTTGAAATGTCTTGATGTGGCTAGTAGCCAAGTAAGTGGAATTGGTGGCTTGTCTAATGTAGAGTCTAATGAGTCTTCCCCTTGTGATACTCTTGGTAGTACTATGTTGCATGATAATCAAGTTCTTGTTGTGAGTTTGCAAACGCTAGTTGATCGTATAGATGACCGAATTGACTCTTCTAGTAAGGTTGATATGTGTCCATCTAGTGTTGGCATATCTTGAATAAGGTTCTATTGCCATGTGATAAGAGTATTCACACACTAGTTGACCCTTGTAAAAATCAAGGTGAGTCTATGTTGGCATGAGAATTGCCTACGACTAGTGAAGGTGTGTGCATTGATTAACTTAGTGATAATGATAATGAAGAAGTTGATCTTGCGGATAGTCATGTAGGGTTCCTACTTAGAGGTGGTAATTCCTTAGATATTAAACCCCTTTCTTGTTCTTATCATGAGAATCTTGATATGGGATGTGAACTTGAGGATAGGCCATTTATTTGTGATGACATGACTAAGGGGAAAAGTATTGGTTAAATTATTTGTGAATCTAATACACTACTTGAGAATGTTTGTTGTGTGCTTGATGAGCCTCAAGTTAGTGATGAAATTGGTAGAGTTGATCATGTGAACGAAAATGATTCTTTGAGCATATCATGTGGTATAGACACTATTCTTAGTTTTGTTCATAGATGTAATGAGAATGAGAATGTTGTGAAAGATGACATGTATCTTTTTGAGAGTGAACTAGCATACTTTAACTCTTGTCCTATGGTTGTTGATCCTCTGTCAAAGAAAGATGTCTTATTTGAAAGTAGTGAGATCACTTCTTTCTTGACACCTAGTGATGCGCATCTTTGTGTACTTAAAAGGAAATATGGTATGCTTAAGATTCACTTGTTATCCTACTTCTTGAAGTCTATTAAAAATATAGGATTGAGTGAAAATTGTGCTAAATATCCAATTTTCGATAGTGATCTCTCACTTGAGAAAAAGAATAATCAATTGGGTGAAGATAATCTTGATTTGCTTAAATATTTGAGGAACCCAACTAGTGATTGTTCTTATGAAAATGATTTTGGTTGTGATTTTTTGTATGACACCCCACCCTTGTTTGATGAATATGAGGATTAATTGTTTGATTCTCATGGTGACTTGAGCCATGATCTCCTTGATGCTAGTAGTGGTTTGTGTTTACTTGAGGATTCTTTCCTTGAAAAAGAAGGTGTTATTTGCTTAGAAATTGCTTCTACTTCTTCTTTGTGTGGTTCCTTTATTGAGGATACTCATAGTGATGATCTTGAATCTAATATTGAGTACATGCATGAGGACACCTTAATTGAAGTTAACTTGTGTGACACCTTTCTCTACCCTCTCTTTGCATATGATATTATCAATGATAGTATAGAGAGTAAGTCTATTTGTAAGGATGGAACCTTTGGGAAAAATGGGTATTACCTTGACCCATGTTATTGGATACTTCTTTCATTTGACCCCAGTGATCAATTGGAATGTGGTGGGTTTTATACTCCCAACTTGGTTGTTGGTCAAGACGACAAGCGAAGTTTGATTGAGGATGTTGGTATCCTTCCCTATGATGAAAAGTCCTTCTTGTGGACTTACAATCTACTTGATAGACCTAAGTTGTGCATGAGAGGTATTTCCAACAAAGATGAGAGTTCCTTGAGGAAGGGGACTAATGACAAGATCTAAGAGAGTTCACCATTGTGTGTTTCCATTCTTGACCAAGGTTATGTGGCTTGTAGGTCAAAGAGTGAGCCTTTTCTTGAACACACATTGGTTGAGTTCCATTTATGTGATACCCTTATTTGTTACTCGATTGAAAGTGATGACCTCTTTCTCAAAGGTGGTATCATTCTTGAGAACCCCAGGGCAAATATGTCATTGCTTCTTTTGGGTGATTTACTTACATCCTTATCTGACACACTTGTGCTTAGGATGTGTGAACCAACTTGTCGATGCCAAGTTGAATACTAGTTTGTGGGATAGTCCATGGTTCTTAAATACTTCTTGTCGCCTTCATAGGGTTAGACAATTTAAAGTTTCAACTGAGACTCTTTGAAGTTGCTTGAAGAAAAAAAGGTTCTATGTGCTTGAAATGTATCTTTCTCTCCTTGTGTGTTCTTACCCATGAGCATACCTTGGAAGAGAATTGTGTTCTTAGCACCTTTGTTTATTACCTTTTTGCATATGATGTTATTCATAACTATGTTGAATCAACATCTTATGTTGGCATTAATTGGTTAGGAAGGAAAGGTGTTATGTGCTTAAATATAATGATTTGCATCCATACTTGAGTGCATTAGTTGCTAAATCTCTTGATCCATGTGGCATTCTTGTAGATGGTAATACCGTGGATGAGATTTCTACGCTTGATTCCTTTCTATACTACCTCTTTGCTTATTATGATATCCATGATAGTTGTGGATTTGTTTTGTTTGGAGGTAGGACTTCCTTTGGTTGGTCACTTAGGGAGATAATGAAACAATTGTGTCTTATGGCTCGTAAGATGGATTTGGTCATACCTTTAGGGTTTGTGGAGGCCATTATGACCTTTGTCGGTTCCTTATCTCTTGATATCTCTCTTAACCAACTCCTTTGTATCTTTTTTAAGAAGTTTTTCATGTTAAACACAAAGGACCCTTGGTTGTATGTTAAGTGTATGCAACCTTGGCATGATGATTAGATGGTTTTGCTAACACTAACCCTCAATGAGTTGAGGAATTTGTGGTTGTTTGTTTTCCCTAGGGTTTTGCAAAGTTTGGATTCGGGGATGAATCCTTTTCAAGAAGGAGAGGATGATACAATCCAAATCGGCATCGACACTTTGAGGCATATAATTCAAGGTCTACATATAGGGGTCCAAGCCATGGTTGACTTGAGGATACAAGAACGTGCTTGGAGGATCACTTTTAAGCCTACACTAGAGAAATTTCATGTTTTGGAGGTAGTTTGGAGTATGGAACACACTTGGAAGGGACCAAAGGGCTACTGCCTTAGCTTGATGACTTTGGGGGCGGACCACTAAGGCCTTGATGGCTCACTTGGCGGTCAGTCAAGAGGAGACAAAGCCCAAGAAAGCTACTGCCTCAACTTGACAGAACGAGTGGCAGACAACCAAGACATTGACGGTTCACTTGGTGGATCGTCACACTCAAAACAGTCCAATAATGGGCCATTTCCTTAATGGGTTTCAAGGGTCACTTTTGGGCCTAATATAATAGCTTAGCCCTAGACTATAAATAGATTAGCTTGGGTCATTATTTTCTAAGTAAGCTTTTGATATTGTTTGAGAATGAAAACTCTTGAGAGAGTGTTTGAGCGCTTGGAATGTCTCTTGTTACATCTTGTTTAGAAATGGTGATTGTAAGGGTGTTTCGATTCCTTTGCGGCCAATGTAATAGATTAGGTGCTCGTGGATGTTAGAATTATGGGTTTTGAATTCAATATTTCCTTTTTCTTCTATCTTCTTTTTGTCTGTCTATCTATCCTCTTTATCTATCGATTGTTTTTCTTTAATTTCATAGTCTAATTCTCATCTTCATAATTTGTCTTGTATAACCAAGCACCAAGTTGGGTCTATAAAAATCACCACACTCCAAGAGGTCACCGGGGTCAAATGAAAGAAGTATCCAATAACATGGGTCAAGGTAATACCCATTTTTCCCAAAGGTTCCATCCTTACAAATAGACTTACTCTCTATACTATCATTGATAATATCATATGCAAAGAGAGGGTAGAGAAAGGTGTCACACAAGTTAACTTCAATTAAGGTGTCCTCATGCATGTACTCACTATTAGATTCAAGATCATCACCATGAGTATCCTCAATAAAGAAAGCACACAAAGAAGAAGTAGAAGCAATTTCTAAGCAAATAACACCTTCTTTTTCAAGGGAAGAATCCTCAAGTAGACACAAACCACTACTAGCATCAAGGAGATCATGAATCAAGTCACCATGAGAACCAAGCAATTCATACTCATATTCATCAAACAAGGTTGGGGTGTCATACAAAGGATCACAACTAAAATCATTTTCATAAGAACAATCACTAGTTGGGTTTCTCAAATTTTCAAGCAAATCAAATTTATCATCACCCAATTGATCATTCTTTTTCACAAGTGAGAGATCACTATCAAGAATTGGATAGTTAGAACAATCTTCACTCAATCCTATATTCTTAATGGATTTTAAGAAATAGAATAACAAGTGAATCTTAAGTACCATCCCTCTTTTTAAGAACACTAAAAGGTACATCACTAGGTGTCAATCAGGGAGTGATCTCACTATTTTCTATCAAGACATCTTTATTTGAGAGAGGATCAACAACCAAAGGTAAGGATTTAAAGCATGCAAGTTCTCTCTCAAAAAGATACATGTCATTTTTCACAACATCTTCATTCACATGATATCAATGAGCAAAACTAATAATAGTGTTTGCATCACTTGATATTCTCAAAGAATCATTTCCATTCACATGATCAACTCTAGAAACATCATCACTAACTTTACACTCATCAAGCACACAACAAATATGCTCAAGTAGTGGAGTAGATTCACAAGTAAGTTGATCAATGCACACACCTTCACTAGTTGTAGGCAATTCACATGCCAACATAGACTCACCTTGATTTTCATAAGGGCCAACAAGTGTGTGAATACTCTTATCACATGAAAATGGGACCTCATTCAAGTCACAAGTGCTTGCTCTAGGTGGACACAAATTGATCTTGCTAGAAGAGTCAATTCGGTCATGTAAAGGATCAACTAGTGTTTACAAACTCACAACAAGAACTGGACCATCATGCAACTTAGCATTACCAAGAGTATCGTAAAGGGAAGACTCGTAAGACTCTACATTAGACAAGCCATAAATTACATTCACTTGGCTACTAGCCACATCATGACATTTCAAGTTTAGAGAAGTGCAAGGGTTAACATTGTTACCTTGTAGCTTATACAAAGTATGGTCTTCACCTTGATGTTCAACATCGGAGCTCATTTGCTACTTTGGAAAGCTCTCATCACATGGGAGTTTGTCAATTCCGCTCCCTTGAGTCAACTACCCATCACTCTTTTCGAAGTTGGAATTCTTATATAAGAACTCCGTTAGGCCTTCAAGCATGTATTCGTAAGGAAATCTCCTTAGGTCTTCATTTGGAAGTTCATGAACCTATACAAGATAAGGGGTGATACTAGGTAAAATGCTAGCATCATGATTAGTAGGTAGTAAGGAATCGGTGTTGACAAGTCCCACAATTAAATGTTCCTTGTCCACTTCTTTCAAACAATTTCTTGGCTCATCACTCTTATTCAACTCTCCTCTTTGAGCCAAATCTTTCTTTCCTTGTACAAGGGAAGATTCCCTTTCTCTCTTCTTCAATACTTCCCAAAACCCTTTCATGATCTCATAGTCCCTACTCACTTGCTTGGGTGTTAAGGGTATGATGTTAATCTTTCATCCTCCTAATACAATCGAGTACCTATTGGACTTCTCTTGATATTGGGAAACCCTATTATCTTGCCATGACCTAATAAGAAATATATGACAACCTTGCAAGGGCACCACATCACATAGAACTTCATCTTGAAAATTGACCAAGCTAAAACTAATGACCGCTTGCTTGGTCACATCTATTGGACCAATCTCATCAAAACACATGAGTTTGTATGGCTTGGGCTGTCTTTATGTAGGGAGTTTCAAGAAATCAACACATTTGCAAGACATAACATTAGTGCTAATCCACCCATTAATGACTAAGGAATGCAGGGTCTCCATCTTCTAAACCCTTGTATGAAGCAAATTCACCCTTTGGTCTAGTTCCTCTTTCACAAGGTCTCCCACAATTTGCCCTAAATCAAAAGATAAGCTCAAGTCCACCTCCTTTATGGGTCCCAAAGTAACACCTCCCGCACAGTTTGGTATTTCTTTTTTGAATCCATTGTACCTAGAAATTAAAACACTCAACAAAGACAATAAACAATGTTAGTATTAGCAAAATAAAAGCTCATAATCAGTCATGCTTACATAGCTTTGATTGCCTCACAATTGGATAGGATAATATTAAAAGTTGTTTATACTTTGGTGGTACTTAAGGTGTCGATTGATACTCTTGGCTAGAATAGATTCTTGTTTTGAAAGACTCAAATAAAATATTTACGGACTTGAATCAAGATGTTACAACAAGATAAAAACTAGAAAAGCACAAAGAAATAGGACGAAGAAAGAAAATGGACTCAAGAACTAATCACAACTAAGTAGAGTGATTACTAGTTGTTAATTAGCTTAGGAATCAAAGAAAAGAAACTAGGAATCAAAAAATGAGCTTACGAAAACTTTTTGTACGTTGACTGACCCTTAAAGGCCCCGTCACTCCTTAACCAGTAAGTATCCAAGAGCCCTCATTGGTTACTACTTGGTTGGTGGTTTGTCACCTACTTGGTGGACCGTTAATGGGACCGTCACCTCGAGGAAGAATATGGCATCAAACTTCCCTTGGTGATGGACTGCGTGACTGGCCGTCACCTTTGTGGTGGGCCGTTGGGAAGGCCGTCAAGGCTTAACAGTAGGGGTTCTAGGCTTGGTTGAAGGTTAGTCAAGGGCTTGGTGTTCTTCAAGGGAGTCTTCAAGCTCTTGGCAGCCTTGGATTCCTTGTGGTCCCTTCTATTTTGTCCCTTCCTCCTTTGAAATATTCCCTTTTTGTACTAACCTTATCCTTTCTTCTTTTGAAATTTTGGAATATTTCTTGGCATAAACAAGTATAACCCCTTTTTCTTTCACTCCTTTTGGATCAAACACACCCTTTTTGAATGTTCTCCTTCAGCAAGATATGAAGAACATGAAGAACACAAGAACATTCAAATTTTGACCCTTAAGCAAATGAACTCGGAATTCAACGAAATTCAAAACCCAAGCTTACTTCAACCTCCTGAACACAACCCAAGCAATTTTAAGCCTTAAAACTCAACCAATAATTTTAGATTTGAGAACCCACTTCAAATTTTCTTCAAACTCAAGCTCTAACAATGGTGGAATACTCAAATCAACTCGAAATAAGCTCAAATTTCAGACTTCGACTCACTAGATACTAGAGAACATGATTCTAGTATCAGAAACACAAACAATACTTGAAATCAAAAACCCAAAATTTCAAAGACACCAAAAATGTGAACACTACCTTTTTTTTTGTGATTTTTAAGATAACAAACCCAAGACTAGAATCGTGGGAACGATTCTAAGCTCGGCTGTGATACTAAATAATACAACCCAAATTACGAAGATGAGAATTTGACAACGAAATCAAAGAAAAACAATCGATAGATAAAGAGGATAGATAGATAGACATAAATAAGATAGAAGAAAAAGGAACTATTGAATATATTGAATTCAAAACTCCTAATTCTTACATCCACGAGCACCTAATCTCTTACGTTGGCTGTAAGAGAATCGAAATGTCCTTACAATCGTCGTTTCTAAACAAGATGCAAAAAGAGCCATTCCAAACTCTCAAACACTCTCTCAAGAGTTTTTATTCTCAATCAATATCAAAAGCTAACTTTTTGAAATAATGGCCTAAGTTAGTCTATTTATAGTCTAGGGTTAAGTTATTACATTGGGCCCAAAACTGATCCATGGACCAACTTAAGAAAATACCCTAAACTAAGTGGACTGTTTTGAGTGTGACGATCTTCCAAGTGCACTGTCACTGGCTTGGTGGTCCAACACTCCCCCCGTCAAGTTGAGGCAGTAGCTCTCTTGGGCTTTGTCGCCTCTTGACTGACCGCCAAGTGAGCCGTCAAGGCCTTGGTGGTCCATCAAGCCAAAACATTTGCCTTTTAGCCCCTTTCAAGTGTATTCCAAGCTCCAAGCTATCAACCACACATAGTATTGCTCTAATGTGAGTTCAAAAAGGGTCCTCCACGCATGTACTTGTGTCCTTATAATGATTATGGCTTGGATCTCCATGTGTTGACCTTGATTTATGGGTTCAAAAGGTTTGGTGTCATTTTGGATTGTATCACAGCCCTTCCCAGGACCCTACACATAGTGGGAGTTATTTGTACGTTATATGAATAGGTTGCTTGCTATACCGTATTTATGTTCCAGGATGACCAAGTTTGGGAAAAGCCCGCTGAAGGCTATAGAAAGCCATAACGTAATGCCCCTAGCAAAGATTAATAAGGAAAATATGACTCTTATGTAAACTTAGCGTATAGAGATTAAGGAAAAGATTTGTCTTCATGTAATCCTAGTACTTTATGTAGAAGAAAAAGTAAATTATAGCAAGATAAGTGTGGCAAAGATAAACCAGTTGTTGGATGTTGTTAAGTCCTGAGCTCAGTTAATAAATGAACTTAGGTACCACATGGAAGTAGGCTTTTTGAATGATTTCATTTACAATATATTATAAGTTGATTGATCATATCATCATTATGACTATGAACAGCTATTGAATGTTGTTTATTATCTCTTGGACGATGACCTTGCAACAAAATATCAAGGTAACAGAGGAACTTTGATCGATAGGATAAAATATGTGCACATAATTTCAGTTTAATACTACTACTATTAAAAAAACAAATAGGCCAGCCCGGTGTACTAAATCCCCACTATGTGCAGCGTACGTATTGGATTTCGCGGGTCATTGGATCATCCATGTGAATCGACCCGATCCGACCCGACCCATTTTATTTCTGAAAAGACGATAAGGTCATTATCTCAGTTCAAAATTTGGAGGGAACAGTTACTATGTAACTGATGATGAAACTGCTTCACAGACCCCTTTAAAAGTTGCTTCTTATTCATCAGAAAGAAAGACACAATTTTTTTTTCCAGAAAACAGTAAAAAGATAAACACCAAAAAGACTTTTAGATTGTGATCTAAACTTTGTTTCCAAGAGATTCAAAGGGAGACTTGGAGAAATTCTTTCGGTTCGTGATTTTTAGTCCGCTGCAGAAAAGGTACACAAATCTTGTACCATATCTCGTTTAAATCTTATCAATGGTATCAGAGCCAGGTTTATAATTGCTCCAGTTTTGCATGTTATTTCTTGAAATAATAGTCTGGTTATTTGTTTTCGAGACTACAATTTTTTTTAAAACAAAACCAGAGAGTAAAATTCTTGATAATGACTATTGAGAAATCCATTTAATAAAGAACTCAATTGTAATTGAAGAAATAGATTCTACTCATATGTAGATCTGTATGAATAGATCTGTGAATATTCTTCAATTATTTTCATGATTCTTCGTTTCTTCTAAAAATATAAATCCATTTCAGAATATTTTGGAGAAGTGGAAAAGAAAAATCAAACAAATCTGAAATTTTCCTACGATTCTACATATTTTTTTGGGAGTGAGAAAGAAAAATAATCAGATCTGTGCAATTATTTAGTTTCCATATCCTTCAAAGAAATTTTTTTTGACAAAGATATAAGAATTGAGAGTTTTTTATTTTTTCTCTTTCTTTCTCTTTCATAGATGTACTGTTTAAAAAATGGTTTGTGAAGAAGATGAATAGAAAGAAATGTAGAAAGTTTTTTTGAAAATGGACAAAGTACTATAATTACTAGTTTGAATAGAAGAATTGCCTTTACTTTCGCTTGAAAAAGGTGATAGTACTAGTTCTTATTATTTTTTTGGAAAAATGTGTAGTTTTTTTTTAATAAAAATATTAGTTAGTGCTAATATTGGTACATAGTACTTGACCCTTATCAAGAGTAAACGCAGAGAGTAGTAAATCTTTTTATTTACTCCTTGGCTAGTTGACTCACATATATGATAAATATTTATTTATGTGATTACTTTTTAATGTCAACACATATATATCGAGACATTTAGAATTTCCGAGTGGAACATATTTTTTTTTACAATCTACTCATTTAGTAATCTCCATTAATTTATTATCATGTAAAATGGATTAAAAATGAGTGAGATATGATTTTAATGTTTCATGAATGATATGGATTGTTAATTTCACCGTTACAAAGTCTTGGTAATTTGTGAAGCACCTATATTATTTTAACAGATTTGTCTTTTGCACCTATTTTGACATAAGTTGTCACATTGAATGGTATAGCCATTCTGATTGTTTCTTTGTTCCTATTTCAGATAAGGCTGAACAGGGACAAACTTGAATCACCCCAAATGGGAGTTCTGGATGTCGAGAAAAGAGACAAAATGAAAGAACACGTCGTCCAAGGACATGATTTCGAGGTCATGAAATCATACGAAATGGTGTCCCAGGGGCGATACAAAATCTGTTACGTAATGAGAGGGCAATACGAAGGGAAAGAGAGAAGAAACTAAAAGAGTTCAAGTCTTTTAAGATGTCCCCTAGTATTTTAGTTGCTAATTTTATTCATTTGTTTGAATTAAAATATGTAGAACTGAAAAAATTTCTTAAAATCTCGGATTGGGAAGCTTTAGCTATTTTAGTAGACTCTCTCCATGATCCTTGGGGCAAGAGATTAGTTAAATTTTATCACGAGATTTGGCCTAGCGAGCCTTTTAGGATGTATATACGCCGTCTCGAATATTTGTGGGATGATTTTCATCTTTGAATTGACTTGTAACTTGAAGTTGTTTATTAACTTTATTATATATATTAAGTTGTTTCTCTCTTTTTATATGAATTCCTATTATTTATTTAAGTTCACTAAGACTTAATTGAAAGCTATCATTAAATTACACATTAAGAAATTAACTTCTAATTTTTGGTCAAATGTTTAGTTCGTAGATGATGATCGGATTCTTATGTGTCCTTTCGATTTTACACTAAATAAGAAACCTATATGTGAATTGATTTGCTTAAATGTGTAAGTCGCATGAATTATTGATAAATGTACTTGCGTGATTGTCTCTCAATTATAGACATGGCATCAAAAAGAATTATTACCGACTTGAACAAAGGTGAAAAACTAAATGGTGACAATTACGACATCTGGAGTCGTAAAATCTGGTATGTACTGGAAGAGCAAAATACTCTTGAAGGTATTGACCATGTTTAAGTCAACCAGAAGAGGGAAGCACTAGACAATACATAAGAGAACTTGAAGCTTATAAGTCTTGGAAAAAGGCTAATTCTGTTGCACGTGGAATCATTGTTAGTTCTTTGGTTGATGATCTCATTCATGAGGTTGAGGGATTTTCTACAAATCATACCATCTAGGCACACTTGAGAGAAACATATGGGGGTACATCTGTCACCCGCCTCAGATAGTTGACTATCAATTTTGACACTTACAAGAAGCGTCACGATCAGAACATCAAACAACACCTTAGGGTGATGTCTAATATAGTAGCTTAACTTAAAAGTGTTGGTCATGTTTTCTCCGATGAGCAACAAGTTCAGGCAGTGATTCAGTCTCTTCCCAACAGTTGGGAATATTTGAAGGTTAACTTAACCCACAATGATAGCATCAAAAAATTTTCTGATGTTTTCTGTTATATTGAACTTGAAGACGAGCGGCTTGGTGATGCTAAAGTTGTTTCTAATGCCTTTATGGCAGAATCAAGTGGTAAGAAGTCTTCAGGCTTCAAGCGTAAGAAAAATTGGAAAAAGAACAGGAAGGGTAAGAAAATCGAAGAAGGACCCTCTGGAAAAAAGAACAAGCCAAATTCCAAGAAGGAAAAACTGTTTTTGAAGAAGAAAGACAAAATCAAGATGAAGTGTTACAATTGCCATGTTCTGGGAAATTTTGCTCGTGATTGTCCCGAACAGAAAAAGGTAGAATTTCTAAATGCATCACTAAGTGTTACATATGTTTATAGCACTGCTTTATTAACTAAATCTTATTCTATGTGGATTGTAGACTCAGGAACCACTGACCATGTGAGTCATGATCGAGAAGCGTTTGTGGAGTTCCGTCGAGTTTCACCTGGATCAAGGTGGATATATATAGAAAATAATGCAATACTGAAAGTCAAAGGGATTGGCACTTGCAAAGTAGACTTGCGTGATGGCAGGTCATTGATGTTGCATGATGTCCTATATGCTCCAGAGATTCGACGAAACTTAGTATCTGTGTCTGTTCTATTAGATGTTGGTTTTGATTTGTTTTTTAGTTGCAATGGTGTTAAAATAACTCTAGCTAATGTTTTTTTATGGTTTTGGACTTTGTTATGATCTCTTTATTATTTTAGATTGTAATCCTTCAACTTATGACAATTATGTTGACCGTTGTGTAATGGCATGATATTCTAGTAATAATGATGTTGATGTAATTACATGGCATGTTAGATTGGGTCACATAGGGCAAGATCGAATGAATAGATTGGAAAAATAAGGACATCTAGGTTCTTTCTCCAAAATTGATATGCCAACTTGTGAAAATTGTCTTGCCGAAAAGATTACACGTAAACCATTTGGGAAGGCCAAAAGAGCTGAATTCCCACTTCAATTAATCCATTCTGATATATGTGGTCCAATGAATGTGAGGGCAAGGTCTGGTGCATTATATTTCATTACATTTATTGATGATTTCATGCGCTTTGGCTATGTCTACTTGATTTCTCATAAATCCGAAGCGCTTAATGCTTTAAAAGATACTTGAATGAAGTTGAGAGTTAATTAGATAAAAGTATAAAGACTTTAAGAACCGATAGAGGTCGTGAATATTTGTCAAAATAGTTTGAAGAACTGTGTACTGAAAAGGGCATTATCATACAATTAACTACTCCTTATACACCTCAACAAAATGGTGTAGTTGAAAGAAGGAATAGAACATTGTTGGACATGATAAGGTCTATGATGGCATAGGCAAATTTACCAATCTCTTTCTAGGGGGATGCGTTATTTATTGTGGCCTACATATTGAATAAAGTACCTTCTAAATCTGTATCTTCTACTCCTTATGAACTATGGACTGGTAATAAACCAACCTTAATGATCTACGACATTGGGGTTGTGCTGCATATATTAAAGATCGTTTTGGTAAGTTTAGTAAACTAAGTCAAAAATGAAAGAAATGTATCTTTATAATATACTTAGAACACTTCAAAGGGTATGTGTTCATTGATGAATTGAAGGATGGAAGTACTACTGAAATTGAATCATGAGATGTCACATTTTTGGAAAATGATTTCCCAAAAGGGTGAAATAAAAGATAATGAGCCTCTTTACGAAAAGTTGAATTCAGATGATCAAATAATGTTGTCGGACATGCTTGATAATCCATTAGATGAAGAAATAGTTCTTGGTCCAAGTGGGAGTTATGAATCCTAAAATCCTATAGAGGAATCTAAACGTCAATTACGTAAGAGTTCCAGAAAAGGTATACCTAAACAATCTTATGAGATTGAAGATTATGTTTTCTTGGTATCTCCCACAGAATTAGATGAACCTAATTCTATGACTGAGGCTTTATCGAGCCCTAAAAAGAATTAATGGATAAAAGTGATGAAAGAAGAATTAGAGTCCATGACAACCAATAAAGTCTGGGATCTAGTTGACCTTCCTTCTGGGCGTAGAGCTATTAGGAAAAAATGGATTCTCAAAGTTAAATGCAAATCAGATGGGTCAATAGAAAGACATAAAGCACGATTAGTGGCAAAAGGTTTTACTCAAAAAGCTGGAATAGATTATGAGGAAACTTTTTCACTAGTTGTGAAGTTCACCTCAATTCGCTTACTTTTGGCTATTGTTGCGCATTTGGATTTAGAATTACACCAGATGGACGTGAAGACCGCTTTTCTTAATAGAGAACTAAACGAGAAAATCTACATGGAACAACCTGTAGGTTTTGTTGTTAAAGGCCAAGAAAAGAAGGTTTGCAAATTGAACAGATCAATATATGGCCTAAAGCAGTCTTCAAGGCAGTGGTACGTAAGATTTCATAAGGAAGTTATTTCATTTGATTTCACCATGATCGATGAAGACCATTGCATCTATGTGAAGAAGTCCAATGGAATGTTTGTGACTCTTTCGCTTTACATGGATGATATTTTATTAGCTGGAAATAATTTGGAGTATGTGAAAACTGTTAAGTCATGGATTTCAAAGTCATTTGACATGGAAGACATGGGTGAAGCAGACTATATATTGGGTGTTAAAATCCAAATAGATCGTTCCAAGAAGATTTTGAGTTTATCTCAAGAAACATACATAAAGAAAATTTTGAAACGCTTTTGAATGAATAGTTGCAAATCCATGCATACTCCTATAGCAAGAGGTGAAACTTTAAGCCTTGAAATGTGTCCAAAGACTGAAAAAGAAAAGGAAGACATGTCTCGAATTCCATATTCTAGTGCGATTGGGAACTTGATATATGCTATGATATGTACTCGCCCAGACATTTGTTATGTCGTAGGTCTGGTTAGCAGGTATCAACCAAATCCTGGAAGAGTTCATTGGAAAGCAGTAAACAAAATTTTTCGATATCTGAAATGAACTACAGATTATTCACAATGCTATAGTCGATTTGATTTATTCATAAGAGACTATACAGATATTGATTGGGTTGGTGACCAGTATGATAGAAAATCAACCTTCGGTTATACTTTCTTACTAAATGGTGGTGCTATTTTGTGGAAAAGTAAGAAACAAACTTTCACAACCCTTTCAACCATGTAATATGACTTTGTGGCTTGTGCATCAGTAGTACAAAAATTTGTTTGGTTAAAGAGATTCTTTGAGCATTTGAATATTGCAAAGAATTCTAAGGGTCTCATGATTTTACATTGTGACAGTCAAGCGGCTATCTCATATACAAAGGATCCTAAGTATCACAGCAAAACCAAATACATTGACATCAAGTATAACTTTGTGAGAGGCATAGCAGCAAGTGGAAAAATAAATTTACATTACATTCCTACACGAGAAATGATAGTTGATCCCTTTACGAAGGCGATATATAGAGACTTATTTGAGAAACATGTTATGGCTCTAGGTTTGCGTAGGATATGAGTATATTTATGTATTGTAAAATAACTTAATTGTTATAGTATTTTTATCAATATAAGACTTGAATTTATGTTCATATCTCATATGTATGTGATAATGTGTTTTATTTATAAAGTGTGTCGAACAAGTCACGAGATTGGATCTCTCACACGAGCAATCGCCTCTTACATCGAGAAACGTGAAGAGATGAGTTCCACCGTCATATTATGACTTGTTTTGTAAAGCCAGATGTGAGTTTGTATAAGAAGATGGATTTGAGGATCATTAAAGAAAGAAACTCAGGTTAGACATTTAGAGTTGTCTAGACCAAGATCTGTACGATGTTGAATGACTAAAAGGATAAGACGCACGCATCAATATAAGGTGAGAACATCGTAGAACTTGTTTCATACCACGTGTGCTTAGCAACCATTAGGTTAATAGAAGAATGAATCCTTGCTTCTTCATTGTGTGAGAACCTAAAAGTTATATTAACTTTTCATTGAAATACCCTTTGACCTTTGACTGTTTCTTGAAGTTTCGATCGGTGTTTCTACTTTAGCATGTTACTAATAGTCATGAGTAATTCGGCAATACAGTACATGTCTAGGAAAGCAGTTGATTTGGAACAGATAGATTTGAGTAGAAAGGAAAGATGATTAAAATATATAATTTGACTTGTCTACACAAGCCGGCTATTACACTAACAGTATAGGTGTCAAGTATAATTGTGTATATGAAGTTAAACATGAACTCGAATTCACCTCTTTAGAGGATAAGGGATTAGATAAGTAACTACTGAAGTAGTGAATAATATCTGGGGTATTGTGAGTAATAGTATCCTCATATTAGTAGCGAATTCTTTCCACGTGTGATTGGATTCCTACGTGTAGCTTGTAAAACTTTATAGGTAAAGCTCTTGATGCTCACAGGTCACATGAACTATTTGTCATATAAATTGGGTATCTTGTTGATGTCATCCTGGCTTGGGTCTTGTCCACCATATGCGAAGTGGGAGATGTTGGATTTTGTGGGTCATTGGATCGCCCATGTGAACCAACCCGACCCGACCCATTTTATTTCTGAAAATAAGATAAGGAGATTATATCAATTCAAAATTTAGGGGGAACAGTTACTATGTAACTGATGATGAAACTGCTTCACAGACCCCTTTAAAAGTTGCTTCTTCTTCATCAGAAAGAAAGACACGAAAAATTGAGTAGTCAGAAAACAGTGAAAAGACAAACACCAAAAAGACTTTTAGTTTGTGATCTAAACTTCGTTTCCAAGAGATTCAAAGTGAGACTTGGAACAATTCTTCCTGTTCGTGATTTTTAATCCGCTGCAGAAAAGGTACACAAATCTTGTACCATATCTCG
This sequence comes from Capsicum rhomboideum, assembly GCA_031232105.1. NCBI lineage: Eukaryota > Viridiplantae > Streptophyta > Magnoliopsida > Solanales > Solanaceae > Capsicum > Capsicum rhomboideum. Next base: position 146,640,097 of record CP124714.1, on the reverse strand, counting down.
TTTAAATCTATCAGTATGGACAAAGGTTTAACACTACTTTTGTATTACTTGATTATGAAGAGAAATCAGAGAAGAGGAAAGAATGGGACATATCCACCTCACACAACACAACAACCAAACAAACAACCTACTCACCTGCAGTATTGATATTCCTAGAAATCGCTCGAAGACGATGTAGCAAAGGCGATTTAAAAAATGATGACAAGTGAGTAAATTTAGGGCACGGGTAGAGGGGTACAAAAGGCAACCCAAATTTTGCAGAAAACACTTTTTGACCATGGAATTTGTTAATTTTTGGTAAAAACCCCAAGACCCCAAAAACTAGAAAAAAGTGATCTTTGGGTTCTTTTAAAAATTTAAAATTTACCACATACTCTTTGTATTTTATAAAAAGAACTCACTAACAAAAGTAGTATTAAAAGTCAAAATTAGTATCAAGAAAGTGGCTTGTTCAACTTCGCCATCAACAATTAAGGAGCAAAAATAAATATAGTGAACAAAATTTTGTCATTGATATCAAAAGTCAAAACTATGTTGGTATTGATACACAAAAACAAACTCTAAATAATAAGGTAAAGGAAAAGGAAACTACATTATATATGAGCATAATAATATAGAACAACTACTTATAACAATTTCACAATAATAAAGAGGATTATGGTAATGCAGAAGATGACAACACGAAAGTTGCGATGGAAGAAAGTTGAGTGTCATCTACCAAGAGACTAACAACACCATAGTTTTGTCACGTCTAAACAGCATCCCAATGTCAATATTTATTTTAGAATCTATTTTCTTATAAGAAATTATTATATATTTTTTTATTATTTAAATTATTGATATTGATCAGTGATAGGAAAACTATAGCTAAAGTTTGGCATCCCAAACTTAGTACAAGATCAATGAAGAGAGCTATTCTCCGATGGCCTCTTAAAAGTTAACACCGAAAATCCCAGAATGTTTGGTCTACCAAACTCTGGGTTAGGAGCCTCTATTCTATAGGGGTTCATATACAAAAAGGAATTTTTGGATAGGTTTGGTTCTCAAACCTGGGAGGTTCCATTTGTTTAAGTTGATCATTCCTTTAGCCCAGTGGCAGAGCCAAGAATTTGATAAAGAGTGTGCATATTTTCTTCTCGGTTGCATTAAGGGTGTGCAAAATTAAATACACACTCATAATAGCTAACAATTAGCCTATATACACAATATAATTTTTTGATGATGGATGTGCACCTGACCACTTTTTGACAGCGGCGGAGCCACCTTTAGGCCAGTGGGTTCATCCGAACCCCCTTCGAGCTGAAAATTATACTATTTATACATGGTTAAAATTATTTTTTATGTATATATAGTAGATGTTGAACCCCTTCGACTAGTTTGTATGTATACTTTTTCACATTTTGAACTCCCTTAATGAAAATCCTGGCTCCGCCCATGCTTTAGCCGCTTTAGGAAGCAGAAGGTTTGGATTCCAATAGTATTGTGACTATAGAGAGCTAGTTTATCAGCAGGTTTGTTAGCTTCACGAAATCAGTGACTCATTGTGAATCCACTGCCTTTAATCAACCTCTAAATATCATGAATATCCCCAGTAATATTCCAAGGTGGTTTCCATTCCTTATTGATACAATTAGCCAGTAGGAGTGAATCTGTCTCTCCCTATGCTAGATCGAGGTCATTGTTAGAACACCATTGTAGTCCAAAAAGAAGAGCAATAACTTCTACATAATTGCTGGTGTCTTGACCCATGTTAATAGTGTAAGCAAAAAAAATTCCTTCATCATCTCTTATTAGCCCCCCCCCCTCCATATTGACCATTCTTACAACTTCCATTACTATTTAGTTTAACTCGCATGGTGGGAGGTTTGATCCCCATTTGATGATAGTAGTGGTACTTTGTTGCATCGCTTGATCCATAGCCTCACGCAGACTACTCTAAGTCCCTCCAATCCTTGGTTTGCTGAATTGTTTTTTGGTGATCTACAAAATAGTGTTAAGAATGTTAGTTTTAGTGAATAATAAAGAGGGGTTGATGGTTTCATGTTTGCTACTTCAATTGGCCTTCCATAGTTCCCAACAAATTAATGATGGGTGGAAGGGACTTTGTAACAAAGTCAACAATAGGATTAGTAGCTTTAAAGTTCTACCAGTTGAGGAGAATGAGTTTGAGAGGAAGATTTTTGTATTTGATCCCTAGCTGTCCATCAAAGATGTACCAAATTTTCCTAGCAAGTTCTCCTTCCAAGAAGAGATGTTGAACATTCTCAATGGTGTGATCACTCTTGCCACTAGTGCAGCAGTAGTAACCAGGTTCCACATGGATGCCCATTTTAGCCACACAATCGTTAGTAAACAGCCTGTTAATCATGGCTCTCCATATAAGAAACAACATTTTAAAGGGTACATTCTTATGCCATAATTTGTCTAGGACCTCATTGTTGTTCCTGTTTTGTCTGAGATTTTCCCAAGCAGAGCCACCACTAAAGTGGTGGTCTCTTTCCATATGGGCTTATCATAGTAGTTAGGATTGATAGAACAATTCAACTCTTTTATCTTGTTTTTCACTTCAAGAGGGGGTTGTATGTGGAGAGAATTTCTGATGCAATCTGAGCTTCACCAATATCTTGGATTGAAGAGGTGAAGCTCAAGAATGTACTAAAATAAAAATACAAGAATTTGGGAGAAAAAATACATGAATGCGTTAAGCATATTTTTGTAATAATCATCCTTAGTATTCTTCCTCAGCTTAGTTAGTATAAATACTACATTTTATCATTTTATCATTTTAGATTAGATTTTGATGAATATTGAATTGTTCTCGTTGTTGAGAATTGAGAGCTTGGTGAAGTTTCTTTTGAAACTTGTTTAGAAACGGGGGTTGCGAGGTCAATCGATTACCCTTATTGGTCTTCGTAAGAGTTAGGTGCTTGTTTCAAATTAATCAATTGAGGTCTTAGGGTTTAATACACTCTTTGGTTGTTTAGGTTTCCTTTACTTGTGTATATCTATCTATCCTTGATTTGGTGCTTGTTTAGGATTAATTGATTGCGATCTTAGGGTTTAATATACCCTTTGGTTGCTATCGGTTTTCTTTTCTTTTGTCTAATCTTCTATATTTTATCTTTAATTTTATTCTTAGAATTAAGGTTTCCATTCCGCATATCCTTTATTGCATCAATTGATATCAGAGCCGATCTTAGATTTGTTTTCACGAATTCATCTTGGGTCGAGGTATTAATTTTGAAAATTCAAAAAAAAAGTTGAAAAATAAATCCAAAAATTAGTCCCAAAATTCAAAATCTGCTTTTAATCCATGTTTTTGTTGTTGTTTTTGATACTAGATTCATATTCTCTAGTGTTGCTGCCCTAACCCGATTTCTGAGTCATGATAGCGCCTATCATAACCCACCAATAGGAAAGCCAAGCACTAGCCTGGAGCGATAAGCGAAGGGCTAACAGCAGAATCTCAGAAGAAAAGAGATGAAGTGGAAGCAACCACAACAGTAAATAATGACTAGAAGGTAAAAGACAGAGTAAAATACATACATACCAAAACTGAGAAGGAAGAGGACAATATATAAGGTCATGAACCCCTCCCAAAACCTTCTAGGGTCGGTACAAGAGCCACTACTAGACATATCTAGAGTACAAGACAGAAACCAAATATATACAGCATATACAATAGTCTCAAGAGCAAAAAACTATACAGTAGAGATGGAGTGGGATCTGCCTCGGACGTCAGTAAGCTCACCCTGCTTCGAAAACCAGTGCTGAGAAGAGAGTCACGGTCATCGGCTAGTTCTTGGATCTGTATCAGGGAGAAGATGTAGAAGTGTAGTATGAGTACCGGGCAACGGGTACTCAATAGGCATCATCGGCCGACTGAGCTCAATGTAATATAAGCAGGCTAAAATGCGAGGGTGCATGTTAATTCCGAGTGTAAATAATAAATACATAAGTAACTGTCGAGGCACATAGATATGCTCAGGAGATAGCTATATATAATGCGAGATAATGAATAAATAAATGCCTAAGTAACCATACAGTCAAACATAACCTATCTGGGCCCCCATAAGCCCGATAGGCACACGAAAGAAAACAATAACCCAGCCTGGCCCCCATAAATCTGAGGGACACACAAGAATAGTACATGCATAGATACTAGTGTCTCGAAGATGTATCAGTATCCAGTAACCACAATAGCCAACAGGGGTGCACAAGGCTTGAACCGGCACCAATGGGTAATAACAAGAGGCTAGACTCCGAATTCGAACCAGACACAGTGGGTAATAACAATAAGCCACATATGTATCATAACTTTCGGACTTGAATCGAAACTCAGAGAATAACAGTGTCATAACCACGGTACCCTATACCAGAACTCATAACATGCCCTAATTCGGGGTCGAACTCGAATCGGGACACCTAATAGTCAATAACTAGAACCATCATACCCATATCAGTGGCCGAACTCGAACCAAAACTCATCAAAACAAGTAACTAGAATAGACCAAATATCACATCACCATAGATAAATGGGAAACGTGCTAATCTCAGGTTAATACTAGGGTATAAGTAAAAGAGCTGACCCCTAACATGCTACAAGGCAATCCCCAGGTCCCCCAGAGTCAACTATCTACTATCGGTAATATATTTCTAAGTCCGAGTATCTCGTGTAAGTCATGGAAAGGCGGGTCCACATTCTAAGTCAGACTAGCCAATACCGGTCAAATGTGGTGCTATTAGAGACTAAAGGACTAAACAAGTAAACAGGGTATAATTGGGGTATTTCAATCCCACTGTAAGCCCAACAAGCCATCCAAAGGCTCAACTAAGCCAAATGATGCCGAAGTCTAAACCTGTCGACTGAAAGGGGTAGCAGGGCCTATAATCGGGTCTTGAAACCCAGTCTGGCTATACTAGTCTATGTCTCGGCTAAGTCTATATAAGTCTGGACTATGGTCAATCAATCCTAATCAACAGCCATATTAATACTAAATGACCCCAAGTGGGTCATATGTGGCGTAGCACGAGGATAACGGGCCTGGAACTTGTCCAAGTGGCCTTACCTGGCCTAAAAGGCCTAAAACACAGCAAAGCAATAACATGTCTACACTACCATCCTAAACACTAGCACAATAGCATACATATACCACATACAAGCCCAATCTAAGTGTAAAGTAAACCTAGCTTACCTGGATGCCGCCGAGAGCCTGCCAAAGAGTCCGCTAAACTGAAGCCTTCCCCTTCCAAGAGGCCTCTGACTACAGCCATGCTATTAAAATAACAAACTACATGTAAAACATGACTATTGATACCCATATTGCAATAGTTCAAAAAATGTTCGAACAGTCCACGTGGGGCCCGCTTGCAGAATCGCAAAACGAAAATTTTCACAATGTCCCAAATCTCCCTGTGACCAATAGTCACAACTAGCACCTCTCAATTTGAGCTCAAAATATAGCTCAAACATCAACAAAAATCCCAACAATACCCCAATAAACGAAAACTACCATAAAAATAAGAAAACGTACCGTAGAAACGACAAAAACTAGTCCCTAGACTCAAATATATAAACCCCTGAGTTCAAACCTCAATGGATTAGCGCAATATTTAACTTAAATGATCAATAATGGTCTGAATATAAGACCAATTATCGAGGGAATAAGTTGTATTTTGAGGTTAAAATTTGTTTACATATACCTATATGTTAGGCACATTATTTGTGCACATTACTTAATGACACTTAGGTTTCATTCAAGGGTTAATTACTATTGATTAGTGGCAAGGTTGCACTTGCTGCTAACCTTCCCCACCTCCACGTGGAAAATGGGGGTGGAATCCCAATTCTTTTTATCCCATTATATATATATTCGGGTATTGCGTATGTTCGTGATAAAATAAATACAATATTTTGAATGTACTATAGTTAATAGAAAATTATTTCGAATAAAACTTCTATAAAATAATAATATTATTTTAACATATCTAAATTTACTATCTCCGCTTAAAATATTAATAGGTTGTATAACTATTATAAAGTAGTATAGATATATCATAACCAAACAATTTTATAAATATCAAAATATTTTTAGAAAGGTAATTAACTATGTCCTTTTACCAAATTCTAATTTAATTTAAATATTTTACAACATGCTCGATATAAATAACATTCTCAAACGAACGGACCGGAAAATGAACTGTCAGTCCCAGGAAGTCATAAATAACTTGGGGCAGTTATAGAAAATCTCCAAACGCCAAGAACGCACGAAAACTAGGAAAATGACCGAGAGGGTCATTATAGTTTTCGTGTCTAAATCCAAGATTTCAAGTTAGTTAGAGTTGGAAGGAAAAATCTGCTATTAAAGGAGCATGAATGTTTGAAACCTGAAAATGGATCTTGAAGATTAGAGGTGATTTGAGCTAAAAAAAATATTGGGGTTTGTTCTCTAGTTCAAGGGGAATCTACTCCTAAAATTTGAGACTATTTCAAGTTGATTTTAGGGGTGTTGGAAATTTGGATGTTCTTGAAATTCCTGAAGGTTTGAAGATGTTCATGAACTTGAAAATGGGTCTTAAAGATTTAATGTGATTTGAAGCTTAAATATTATTGGAATTCATTCTCTAGATCGAGGGGAACCTATTTCTAAAATTTAGGACGATTTCGAGTTGATTTGAGGGGTGTCAAAAATTTGGGTGTTCTTGTTGGTCTTGAAGAAGAAGGTGAAAATTAGTACATTTGATTCAAAATTCAAGTGAAAGAAGGACCAAAAGGTGTTTGTGTTCCTAAAATAAAATAGTGGGTCCAAGGAAAAAAAGAGAAAAATATCTGAAAAACAAGAATTTTCAGCATTTAATTTCGAATCCAATCAGACGCGGCCAGCTTTACAGGGTTCACGACCAGCTCTGTCCCGCATCAGCTCCATCTGCCAGCAAGAATGGTTTACAAGTGTGAGCCATTTTCTATATGGATTTTGCACTGAGCCACAACTCTTGAGCTAGGAGCCTGTCAGAACATGGCTTCCGCTCCAAGCCACCTCCTCCATAGACTCAGCCACCCCCAGCATCGGCTCAAGGCCTTCAGCAAATGGCTCCAACAATTTTTCAGCCAGCACATTTTTAAGGCTATTTTTCAAGTTTTGCTCCAACTGTGGGGCCTTTTCTTCATGGAATTCAACCCAATTTCTTTCCAAATAATTTTTTTTGTACAAATCTTGGTAAATTAGTTTCTTTTTATTAGTTCTACCTTTATTTTTCTTCATAAGTTGATTTAATTATTAAATTACCCTACTAAATAGTATCAAGTTCTTTGAGTCCAATTTCTTTTCTTTCATGCTAATTTCTTTCTTGTGCTATCTAGTTTTATTTCATTGTTAATTTTCTTGATTCAAGTCCGTTAGTTTTTAATTGGATCGTCCATCTTCTATTGAACAAAGATCCACTCCGGCCAAGAGCATTAATTGATAATTTGTGTACCACCGAATCTATGCGAGCTTCAACATTAGCCGAGCCATTATGAGGCAATCAAAGGTGAGAAAATACGAGTGATGGTGAGGAATTTTTATTACTAATCTTGTTTGCTTGTTTTGATGGTACATGGAGTTATAACAAAATACAATGTTTCAAGGAAAAGATGACTCAATGAGGCAAGTCCTTGAAATAAAAGTGGATATTTGTCAGTCTTCGGGATTCTCTCTTATCATTGATGACCAATGCTATGAAAACTACATCAATCCTCCTACAATTGAATGTTTAAGGATACCTTGTGTGTAGAAGCGAGACATGTATCTTACCATGAAAGGATATGGATTATCGAGAGTGTGAATATCTTCTTTACACATGGTGAATATATATCATGAGGAGATTTGGTGTGATGGACTTCCCATGAACTTTTGTCACTTATATTTGGGAGCAAATTGGTTTAATAATCATGGATTTCTCAATGAGTGTTAATGGTACAGGTATGTCAATACCCAATAAGGAAAATTTCCCTTTCCACCAACTTCTTCTAACCATCATCAAAGAGCTTTTGGAGAACATCCCATTTCTAAGGTAAACAATGAAATACAAAAGATTGAGAGGAGCAAGGGAGTGCAAAGTGGCAACCTAAGAGTAAACAAGGAGAGGATGTAAAGAGTGAAGTGAGGGGATTGCCATAAAACAAATCTTCTAATAAGAAGATTACCCTTGATGATTTGATGTGTTCAATAGTCAACTTGGACACACGGTTTAAACGCTATATTACTAAGATGGACTCCTTCAATAAAAGACTTAAAGTGTGTTCCAACGCTTTGACGGGAGTTCCACCCCGAGGTAAAGAGTATCTTTCTTGCGAGCTTAAAGGTAAAATAGCTAAACTTAACGCTTTAGAATTTTCAATTAAACAAAGTGTAAGTGATAGCTTGTGTTTTTGTGTGCTTAATGATTCTTTACCAAGTGTTAATAATTTCCATTGTTGAGAGTGTTCATACACTAGTTGATCATATTAATGATCGAATTGATTCTTCTTACAAGATCAATTTGAGTCCACCTAGTATTGACATTTGTGATTTGGATGATAGTACATTGTCATGTGATTCCTTATCATAAAATGATAATGTCTTTGTTGAGAGTGTTCATACACTAATTGATCCTATTGATGATCGAATTGATTCTTCTTGTAAGATCAATTTGTGTCCACCTAGTGTTGACACTTGTAATGTAATTGATAGTAAATTATCATGTGAAATTTGTATTTATAAACTTAATTGTAATTCTACTCCACTAATTGAGGGAGTTTGTTATGTGATTAATGAGTCTCAAATTAGTGATGAGAATAAAAAACTTGGTCATTTGAATAGGAGTGACTCTTTGAGTGTAATTCTTATTAAAGACCCCATTACTTATTTCGCTCATAAGATCATGTCTTTTTTTAGAGTGAGATTGCATTCTTTAATTCTCCACCTTTGATTGATTAGACGATGGTGAGATCACTCCTAGTTTGGTACCTAGTGATGTGCATTATGATAGGGATCTTTTGAGTGAGAACACCATGGATGAAGTTATTTTGTGTGACACCTTTCTTTACTATCTCTTTGCATATGATGATACTCTTACTTGTGTTGAGTGTATATCTTATGTGGATATAGGTTTTAATGGAGTATATGGATGTTCTCTTGACCAAGATGGGTGGATAATCTTTCCTTCTGACCTAGGTGACACTTTACATATGTTGGAGTTAGTCATAGGTCCATCTCAAAACTGGTTTTGTCTTGAAATAGAGGATCATTTGTGCTTTATGTCTACTTGAACCAATGTGTGCGTACCTACTTGGAATTGTTTTGATTCCAGTGGCTCCTTTATGATACCCTTATTTTCTGATGCTTTGAATAGTCAAATTCTTTGTATATATGAGGTTTTATTCTTCATGAGTATAGTTGATGCTTGGCTATGTCATAATTTTATGCATCCTTGGTATGTTGGTGGATTTTTAACCATTGTGCTAACCCTCATGCTATGAGGTCCTTGTTTTTGTTTGTCTTCCCTATAGTTTTGCAAGGTTTGGATTCGAGGATGAATCCTTTTCAAAAAAGGGAGATTGATGTAAGCCGGGCATCACCAATATCTTGGAATGAAGAGTTGAAGCTCAAGAATGTGCTAAAATAAAAATATAAGGATTTGGGAGAAAAAGGGACTATGTATACAAGAGGTTAGTTCTAAAATACAAGCCCCAAGCCTAAGAAGATTGTGAAGGCCCTTAATTCATTATGGGGTTTTTTGTAATGCTCACCCTTAGCCTTATTCCTTAGCTTAGTTAGTATAAATACTAAATTTTATCATTTTAGATTAGATTTTGATAAATGTTGAATTATTCTTATTGTTAAGATTTAAGAGCTTGGTGAAGCTTCTTTTGAAACTTGTTTAGAAACAGGGGTTGCAAGGTGAATCAATTTCCCTTGTTGGTCTTCATAAGAATTAGATGTTTGTTTCTAATTAATTGTTTGAGATCTTAGGATTTAATAAACTCTTTGGTTGCTTACGGTTTTCTTTACTTGTGTCTATCTATCTATCTTTGATTTGGTGCTTATTTAAGATTAATTGATTGAGATCTTAGGGTTTAATATACCCTTTGGTTCTAATCTTCTATCTTTTATCTTTAATATTGTTCTTGAAATTAGGATTTACATTCCGCATATCTGTTATTGCATCAATTCAAGTCCCACCTACTATTTTTCAGAACCATATTCAACTTGATGTAACTATAAGTCGGGTAACTATAACCAACCAATTTAGGGGTTCAAGACCTGACCAATTGTTAAACAAAAATGACACATAGCCATTGCCTAGTTTGTAGTATTTTTTTAAGTGGTTTGTCTGATATTGCAAAGAGCTTTCCAACACTGAGAATTTCCTTTGGTCCGAGCCACATTAGAAGGATGTTGGTTCTCAAAATATTTGCTTCTCATGTAATAGCTCCAAAGAGAATTGGTAGTTTTACTATTGTTAGGATATACTATTAACCATGTTGGTTTAAGTTATAGTATTATTTTTACATCCTATGTAAAGACTATTTATTTTATTTAATTAATTTAATAAAGTCTTTGTTTGAATAGATTATTATGTTGACATGTGTGTCCTTTACTTATATAGTAGGCAATTTTGTGCATGGAGTTATTTAACTCATGCATGGAAGATTAAAATTGTCGGTTCTTATAAGTTATAAATTAAAGTTCACAATCAAAGATGAAGTAGGACAAACATCTTGATGATTGTAGCACAAGATTAAAATATAATTTGATCTTAATTATGGGAGTGGTAATATTCCAACTTCTTGTGCTAGTACATTTCGTATGTATTGAACGGACCAAGTAGAGATGTTTGTTTATGTTCTGAATATTAATAAACAACTTATCTAGTCCATTACATGTACTTATACTCTTAATCTTGATATAATTATTATGATCTATATAGTTTGATTTATTATTTTAATCTATTAAAAGGTGAGACTCTATTGAGAGTCAACATATTCCTAATAGATTGGATAATGAAAAATCACTTAGTGAAATAATAATTAGTTGATAGAACCATGACTCAGACTTGAGATAGAAGACACCCCTATATGGTTGCTTAAAAGTTTTCACGTGTGAACCCTGCAGGTGGATTTAGTATCCATCTCGTGAAATAAGTTGAGCATAGTAATATAGGATTGAGTTAGTCAATAAATTAAATTTTCAGAAAAAATTTGATTTAATTGATTGGTGTCGGTAATTCTAACATGGGGAGTTAAATAAGATGTAATGGTAGATTTCGAAGTTAATATCGAGGAGTGCAATTACAGATTTTTAGTGGAATGATTTGTAATTTATTATGATATGATAATTCATTCATTTGCGAATTAATATCATAATTGGAAGCCTCAGTTAATAAATTTGCGGTCCCTATTACGCCTGATTAACTAATCGAATTTGATAAGAAAAAGAACTTTATGGAAGAAGTGATATTATTTTACTACTCTTCTATAAAGATTAAATGGAACTTAATACCAATAATGAGCTGAAAACGTTTGAACATAATGGGACCAATAATGAGCTGAAAACGTTTGAACATAATGGGACTATTAAGGGTGAAAAATGTTTTGCTCATTATGATGGTATTAAGTTAGAATTAAAGCTGAAAAACGTTGCCCCTTCCCTTTCCTTCATTCAACAGAATTTTGGATTAAATAGGGAGTTGCTTTTCAGAAAACATTTCATTCTTTTTCTTGAAAAAACAAAGTGCTTGTCCACACAAGTGTAGATTAGTAAAAGGTTAATCAGGAAGTGGTAGAAGGCAGCAGACCTGGAGATCAAGGTGATAAACGAATTGTGCAAAAGCTTCAACAGGTATGTATATGCCTTTTGAATTTTAGTTTTTATTTTACATTATCATGTTGTCATGTAAGTTTATGATCCGTGTTTATGCTTCCGCTGTGTATATGAACTATACATTCTAGCAATTGGTATCACGAGTCATCTTACATCTAACTGATAATGTAATATGGATTTCATGATTGTTATACATGTTTTTTTGTTAGTTTCAACAGTTGTATAAAATCATGTTGTTGACTGTTTATCATGTTGATGATATTGTACCTGAAATTTCATGTTTTCATATATCTACTTTGGTTTATATGATTATCATGTGTTATGAATTCATGGTACATTTGTTTTCTGGAAATACATGTTCACACTGAAATGTTTGTTTTCTGGAAATACATGTTCACAATGAAATGTTTGTTTTCTGGAAATATATGTTCATTATGACATAACATTTTTTCTGGAAATATATGTTAACAATGAAATAATTGTTTCTGGAATTGTTTACCCTATATTCATGAATTTAACTACTTTGTGATTATGCAATCTGGATTAAGGGTAACTATGTTCCAAGTTATGACTATGCCCAACTATAGTCATACCTTACATGCTCTAATGAGCAGCATGGTGACAAGGCAAGGTTGTCCAGACCATTCGTGTCACCCTCGCTGATAGCCTTGCCGATGACTGCCTATATATTGATTTTCTATATTGAGGGTAAATCTGTATTGCCATTTGAATTTGCCCAACCACTTTTGTTATTTATTTGCCTAAACAAGTGGTGTGGTGGAAAGGCCAAGCTGCGAGAGTAGCCCTGCTGACCCTCGCAAGCAGCCTTGTCGATGACTGCCGGTTTTGGTCGGTTTTGGAGTTTTTTCAATTTTTGACGAACTCCGATTGGCCTGAAATTTGGTAGGTTCATTGGAAATGACCCACTTAACAAGACACACATTACGTGATATATGGCCTTTTTTGGCCAAATTCCTTCGTTTTGATGGGTTTTTGGGCATTTTAATGTTTTCTGAAAAATTAAAATTCTAAAAAAAATTAACTTTTGATACCAGTGGTAATAGGGGTCATTCCTTATGGTTTACAGTGGTTGATTACAGTATATTATATGAGTTTACATGTTGACATAGGTCTTCTTCCCCATCGGATAAACTTGTATAGGGTATTACTGTTTTGTGTCTCTTATTTTGATGACTTGTATTAACTTTCCAACTAAGTTGCATGTTGAATCAATGAGCAAGAGATTCCATGAAATATGATGTTTATCTAACTTAACTTAACAGTTTACTCTCTAACTGAGTTGGTGCTGTTTTATTTAAGTAGATAGCATGTCTCACATTGCATGTATTTTTGCTTAAATGGTTAAGTTTCCCTAACGATTCTAACTGTTTATGAGCATGGTGATATGTGTGATGTGGATTTTATGAATTTAATTATTCTGTTCGCATGTCTAATAATGATTTGTTTTTTATCATACCACAGATTTACCATGTCTTCATTCAATCCCTTAACCACTATCCTGAATCAAACTAAACTAGAGGGCCCTAACTATGTTGACTGGAAACGTAATTTGGACATTGTCCTTACTGCTGAAGGTTTCAAATTTGTGCTGGTTGAAGAATGCCCCATTAGGTACGCTGATCCCACTGATGATGAAACTAAGGCCTATGACAAATGGGTTAAGGCTGATGAGATGGCAAGATGCTACATTCTTGCCTCCATGGTGAATGTCTTGCAGCATCAACATCAGGCAATGACTTCTGCTTACGATATGCTTGAATCTCTCAAAGAGATGTTCGGTGAGCAAAATCGTGCTGCAAAGCAGACAGCCATGAAAGCCCTTTTGACCACTAAAATGGCTGAGGGATCATCGGTGAGGGAGCACATTCTTAAGATGATGAGTCTGTTGAACGAGCTGGAAATTCTTGGTGCGGTTATTGATAAGGAATCTCAGGTTGAGATGGTCCTACAGACTCTGCCGGACAGTTTTCAGCAGTTTCGCTTAAATTATAATATGAATAAAATGGACTTGTCCCTAGCAAAATTGCTGAATGAGCTGCAAGCGGAAGAATCTATCATTAAGCACCAAGCTACTCCTGCGGCGTTCATGGTTGACAAACCTTCGTCTTCGACTTCTAAGACGAAAGGCGACAACAAGAAGAAGAAGCCCCGTAAGGTTCCAGGTGCTACTAGTGGTGTGGCTAAGCCTAAGGGCAAGTGCTATCATTGTAAGCAACCTGGTCACTTTAAGAAACAGTGCCCCGGTTATATAGCAAAAATGCAGAAACAAGGTACTTCTTTTTCATATGTCGTTGAAACATTTTTAGCGGTTGTTTCTACCTAATTTTGGGCTATAGATTCGGGAGCCACTAATCATATCTGCACTTCTTTGCAGGGGTTTCAGGTAACACGGCGGCTAAATGAAAATGAGCTCAACGTGTTTCAAGCAAATGGGGAACCAACACCAGCTTTAGCTATAAGGACCATTTCCATTACGTTCAGTAGTTCTAGAGTTTTGACTTTAAATAATGTTCTCTACTTACCTTCTATAAGAAGGAATTTACTTTCAGTTTCAAGGATAATGGATGCTGGTTACAATGTTTATTTTGCTAATAATTCTGCAATTATTAAGTTTAATAAGCATTTTATTATTTCTGCTCCTAGAATAGATGACCTGTTTGTGTTTGATGTGTCTCAAAACATGCTACAAACTGCAGAACTTAATAACATTGATCAATCACATAAGAGAAAACAAATTTCGGAATTGAGTGAAACCTACTTATGGCACTTACGTCTAGGTCATATTAATATAAATAGGATCTCACGGTTGGTTTCTGATGGACCTTTGAGTTCATTGAAAGTGGAGGCACTTCCAACTTGTGAATCCTGTTTAGAAGGAAAAATGACCAAGAGACCTTTTCCTTCCAAAGGAAATAGAGCCGGTAATAAGTTAGAATTAATTCATTCTGATTTGTGTGGTCCTATGAATATACAAGCAAGAGGTGGTTTTGAGTATTTTGTGACTTTCACAGATGATTACTCGAAATATGGATACATTTATTTGTTGCACCATAAATCTGAATGCTTTGAAAAATTCAAGGAATTTAAGATAGAAACGGAAAAGCAACATAATAAACATATCCATACATTACGATCTGATCGTGGTGGTGAATACCTTTCTGCAAAATTCATTAAGTACTTATCAGAATCAGGAATTACATCTCAATATTCTGCTCCGGAACACCACAACAAAATGGTGTGGCAGAGCAGAGAAATAGAACTCTTATGGAAATGGTTAGATCAATGTTAAGTTATTCAAATTTGCCTTTTTCCTTTTGGGGCTATGCATTAGAAACAGCAAATTATATTCTGAACTTGGTTCCTTCAAAGTCAGTACCTTTAACCCCATCTGAATTGTAGAGTGGGCGCAAGCCTAGTCTACGGCATATTCGGGTTTGGGGTTGTCCAGCACATGTGCTAAAAGGGAAAACTAATAAACTGGAATCTCGGACAGAAGTGTGTATTTTTATTGGATATCCAAAAGGTACTAAGGGAGGTTTATTTTATTGTCCTAATGAACAGAAGGTAATTGTCTCGACAAATGCCAGATTTCTGGAAGCGGACTATTTAATGAACCATGTTCCTAGAAGTAAACTCATTTTACAGGAATTGAGCAATAGAATAACGAATAATGAAACACAACAAGAACATGTTCCGACAACCGTTATTGACATACCACTGCATCCACGTAGTGGGAGAAATATCAATAGGCAAGAGGTTGCACAAGAGCAAACACTTGACATTACACTACCTCAAAGTAGTGGGAGTAATGTTGAGCAACATGCAATTGTGGAGGAAACAGTTCAGGGTAATGTCGAGTAGCCTGCAATTGTGCTGGACGACGTTCAAGGTGTTCAGAATTTAGTTCCAAATGTAGCGGATCCTGTAGTGACTGTTCGTCGTAGTGGGAGAATTATTAGAAAACCTTTACGGTTTGTGCTCTTGGGAGAATCATACGATCGAATCCCTGAGGAGCCTAATACAGAACCCCTTAATTACGCCGAAGCACTACAGAACAAAGATGCTGAAATGTAGATTGCTGCTATGAAATCTGAAATGGAGTCTATGTACTCAAATCAAGTCTGGGATCTTGTAGAACCACCTGTGGGAGTCAAACCCATTGGCTGTAGATGGATCTATAAGAAAAAGAGAGGTGTGGATGGAAAAGTACAAACTTTTAAGGCAAGGCTTGTTGCGAAAGGGTTTACTCAAAAAGAAGGAATTGATTATGAGGAAACTTTTTCGCCGGTAGCTATGCTTAAATCCATTAGGATTCTCTTATCCATTGCTGCTCATTATGATTATGAGATTTGGCAAATGGATGTCAAGACGGCTTTCCTAAATGGAAGTCTTGATGAGTGCATTTATATGGCACAACCAGTAGGTTTCATAGAAAGTGGCAATGAAAACATGTTTTGTAAACTTAAGAAATCCATTTATGGATTGAAACAGGCATCTAGGGCATGGAATACTTGTTTTGACAATTCGATTAAGACTTTTGGTTTTGATCAATGTGAAAATGAGTCATGCATATATAAAAAATGGGACGGAGACAAAGTAGCATTTTTGATTCTGTATGTAGATGACATTTTGCTCATAGTGAATAATGTGAGCATGTTGAATTCTGTTAAGGAGTGGTTGTCCTCACATTTTTATATGAAAGACTTGGGAGAAGCGGCTCATATCCTTGGGATCAAGCTTATGCGAGATCGCAAACAAAGGATAATAGGCTTATCTCAAGCGCTTTATATTGACACTATTCTTGCAAGGTTTAGCATGCAAAATTCCAAAAAGGGATTCCTTCCTTTTAGGCATGGAATTACTTTATCAAAGGATCAGTCGCCCAAAATGGCTGATGAGATAGAGAGAATGAAGGCGGTCCCTTATGCTTCTGCTGTAGGGAGTCTCATGTATGCTATGTTGTGCACCAGACCTGATATTTGCTTTCCTGTTGGCATGGTTAGCAGATTTCAGTCTAATCCTGGACAAGAACACTGGACTGCGTTAAAGCATATAATCAAGTACCTAAAAAGGACTAGGGATTACATGCTTGTTTTTCACTCTGACAATCTTGTACCTATTGGGTATACAGATTCAGATTTTCAGTCCGATAAGGATTCTAGAAAGTCTACCTCAGGATATGTGTTTACTTTAGGAGGTGGAGCCATAGTTTGGAAGAGTATCAAGCAATCATGTGTTGCTGATTCCACCATAGAAGTTGAATATGTGGCTGCCTCTGAGGCGGCCAAGGAGGCTGTTTGGCTCGGTAACTTTCTGAAAGAGCTTGGAGTGGTTCCTTCGGTTCAAGCACCACTCACACTTTATTGTGACAATAGTGGTGCGGTTGCAAACTCGAAAAAACCACGAAGCCATAAAAGAAGTAAGCATATTGAGAGAAAATATCACTTGATTCGGGATATAACTCAAAGGGGTGATGTGAGAGTTTTGAAGATTGAGTCGAAGAACAATTTGGCGGACCCATTTACAAAGGGCTTAACTCAGAAGGTCTTTGATAAGCATGTGGAAGAAATGGGTGTTAAAATTGTACATGCATGGTTACGAGTCTAAGTGGGAGATTGTTAGGATATACTATTAACCATGTTGGTTTAAGTTATAGTATTATTTTTACATCCCATGTAAAGACTATTTATTTTATTTAATTAATTTAATAAAGTCTTTGTTTGAATAGATTATTATGTTGACATGTGTGTCCTTTACTTATATAGTAGGCAATTTTGTGCATGGAGTTATTTAACTCATGCATGGAAGATTAAAATTGTCGGTTCTTATAAGTTATAAATTAAAGTTCACAATCAAAGATGAAGTAGGACAAACATCTTGATGATTGTAGCACAAGATTAAAATATAATTTGATCTTAATTATGGGAGTGGTAATATTCCAACTTCTTGTGCTAGTACATTTCGTATGTATTGAACGGACCAAGTAGAGATGTTTGTTTATGTTCTGAATATTAATAAACAACTTATCTAGTCCATTACATGTACTTATACTCTTAATCTTGATATAATTATTATGATCTATGTAGTTTGATTTATTATTTTAATCTATTAAAAGGTGAGACTCTATTGAGAGTCAACATATTCCTAATAGATTGGATAATGAAAAATCACTTAGTGAAATAATAATTAGTTGATAGAACCATGACTCAGACTTGAGATAGAAGACACCCCTATATGGTTGCTTAAAAGTTTTCACGTGTGAACCCTGCAGGTGGATTTAGTATCCATCTCGTGAAATAAGTTGAGCATAGTAATATAGGATTGAGTTAGTCAATAAATTAAATTTTCAGAAAAATTTGATTTAATTGATTGGTGTCGGTAATTCTAACATGGGGAGTTAAATAAGATGTAATGGTAGATTTCGAAGTTAATATCGAGGAGTGCAATTACAGATTTTTAGTGGAATGATTTGTAATTTATTATGATATGATAATTCATTCATTTGCGAATTAATATCATAATTGGAAGCCTCAGTTAATAAATTTGCGGTCCCTATTACGCCTGATTAACTAATCGAATTTGATAAGAAAAAGAATTTTATGGAAGAAGTGATGTTATTTTACTACTCTTCTATAAGGATTAAATGGAACTTAATACCAATAATGAGCTGAAAACGTTTGAACATAATGGGACTATTAAGGGTGAAAAACGTTTTGCTCATTATGATGGTATTAAGTTGGAATTAAAGCTGAAAAACGTTGCCCCTTCCCTTTCCTTCATTCAATAGAATTTTGGATTAAATAGGGAGTTGCTTTTCAGAAAACATTTCATTCTTTTTCTTGAAAAAACAAAGTGCTTGTCCACACAAGTGTAGATTAGTAAAAGGTTAATCAGGAAGTGGTAGAAGGCAGGAGACCTGGAGATCAAGGTGATAAACGAATTGTGCAAAAGCTTCAACAGGTATGTATATGCCTTTTGAATTTCAGTTTTTATTTTACATTATCATATTGTCATGTAAGTTTATGATCCGTGTTTATGCTTCCGCTGTGTATATGAACTATACATTCTAGCAAATATTCCACCATTGTTTGACTTTGAAGGCTTGGCAAGTGTCCTGAAGTCGCCTAAAGTTAGCACCACCTTCGTTGTAAGGATAGCACATGTTGTCCCAAGACATCTAGTGGTGCTTGCCTCCAGTAGCCTCTCCATTACAATAGAAACAGTTAATATATTTCTCAATAGTATTTAAAGTTCTCAGGGGAAGATTGATAGCAGTGAGAATGTGAGTAGGCATAGCAAGTAAAACATGTCTAATCAAAGTTGCTCTTCCACCAAAAGAGAGAAACTTGGCATGCCAACCCTTTATTCTATTAATGATTCTGCTAAAAAAGCTAGAAAAAAAAATCAATTAAAATTTTACCAGAGATCAAAGGACATCCTAGGTAGTTGAAGGGAATTTTTTGGTATCTCATACCAGTGGTGATTTTAATTTTGTTAATAACATTAAGTCCAGTTTTGGATCCCATGGCAAAGCAGCTTTTGTTCTTGTTGATGAGTTGACTTGAAACTTGCTCATAATTAGCCAAAGTTTTCATGAACATTTGAATAGTTCTTTTGCTTTCATTACAGGACAATATTGTATCATCAGCAAAAGTGAGGTGGTTAATATGATGCCCCATGTTGTTCATACAGAATTCTTTGTAACGGGCTTTTTTTGAAGATCATTGAGCATTTGAGAGAGAAGTTCAGTGTTAATAATAAAAAGAGAGGGTATCCCCTTGCCTCATGCCTATAGTTGAATTGAAGAAGCCATTTGTGCTACCATTAATCAAGATAGAGTACAAGTTATTGGAGATGTAATAATGAATGAGATTTACCCATTGATCAGAAAATCCAAGTCTTTTTAGAATTCTGGAGAGAAATTTCCAAGAGACTCTATCGTAATTCTTGGTCATGTCAAATTTCCTAACCACATTATCCCTCCTAAATTGGGTTTGTTAATGTCATTAATGATTTCCTGGGCCAAAATAATATTTTCAACTATAGCTCTGTCCTTAACAAATCCACTCTAGTTCTTGGAGATAAGTCTAGGAAGGATAGTAGAAAGTCTAAATTGAGGATCTTGGATATGATTTTACTGGATACATTACACAGGCTGATGGGTCTGAGATCACAAAACTTTGGGGTTGATTTATTTTAGGAATGAGGACCAGGCAGTTGTGAATGTAGAATTTGGGAAGGGTGGCTTATGTAAAAAAGGATCTGATGGCTTTATATAGATCATCAGCTATTATGTACCAAAATTTTTGATAAAATATCCCACTTAGTCCATCCAGACTTGGAGCACTATCAAGATCTAGTGAAAAAACAGTGTCTTTAGTATTTCAATTTATTAAATGACCTTTTAACCACAAAATTTATTATTACATATAAAATTTTGATACCATAATCTTACTTGAACTAAAATATATGGCAAACAAACTCAATCTCAACAAAAGTAGAAAGATTGTATTGATGCAAAAAATAAATAAGGCAACTCCTAATAAATATTAAAGTCATAAAATTTAAAATATCGTCAATATAAATTGGTATATCACAACTGAATCTTTAATTTTTTACAAAAAAAATATCCATCATAAGAAATTTTATTATATTATTTAGAAATGACAAAATTCTTGGACAATGCATATAATTTTTTGGAGTAAGCTACATATATAACTTGTTAAAATGCATATATTTTCTTTTTTTTTTTCTAAAAGGGTAATTGATTTGGTAGTGTTATGTTGGAATATAGTCAACCTAATTTGTACTTGAAAGAATATTATCATATATTTTATTTTAAAAAATGACAAAAATCGAATCAATGAAAAAACCCAACTTAGTTTGATTTTCTTTTAGTGAAAAACCGATCGGAATTGAAACACGAACACCCTTAGGCCCAACATTCCATCTTCATAAAATGTTGTTAAAAAATATGCATCTCTAGAAAAAACACCTAAATTGTTATAGAAGGATGTGTCGTGGACTTACGGCACTTTCGACGCTTAAAATAAAAGAAATTGCTAGTTTAAAGGCATGTTTTTGTGGGTATGATGTATTTTTATGGTATTTGCAGGTGAAACAGGTTCGGAGAAGTGAAGTGTAGGATTTTAGACTTAAAGGCATCAGACGAGCTTAACCACGACTGTTGTCAGATCCAACGGTGAAACATGAATGAGAACAGACGAGAGACCCCACAACCGTACCTTGATACCACGAACTTGTACTAAAGATCGTAGAAGGAGTAATCTGCAAAGTAAAAATCAGAGGTAGAACTCAGGAAAGGATGTCGCGATCGTAGAAGGAATGGAAGAGCTCCTACTGAGCATCATTCCAGCAAAGATCTGAAAGATGGATAAATTCAAATGTCAACCTACGAGCACATAGGAAGATCGTGGTATCTATAAACGATCGTCCTTTCCTTCGTCCGATGTGCCGACTAAGCAAATCCAATCATGTTTAGGATATGATTTATGTTTATTTATAAATACTCCTATTGGGTTTAATGTTTCAGTTTACATTCTTTTGATAATTTTGAGGCATATTATTGTTCTTTGAAGTACGAATATCGATTTTAAGGATTTTTAATTCAAAATGAGATTTGTGGTTTTCATCTTATTCTTATAAGTTCATAATTATGTTTTCTTCTCAGAATTGTTATTGTGTACTTGCAATCATGAGCAGCTAAATACCACAACTAGGGTTATCGGAACCATGATGGATTAACAAAGTAGTGTTCGTAGTACGAGGTGATTTTCAAAGGGTGTTTAGGCGTATATTGTTGTTCTCTTTGGTTGATTGCTTTTTAACGGCTGCAGAAGTTAGAACTCGCCTTATCCTTACTCGCGATGAAATAAGGGGTAATGGATGGGAAAAAGGAATAAACAACTGAGACTTGAAGCTATCAACCTTCAATTAATAGCTTCAGCCGATAATCAGGAAAAGCTAATCTAGGATCCAAGATAGGGGTTAGTAGTGCAAAACTCAGGAGAAGAGAAAACTTACGTGAGGATAGTTACTTAAACAAGTTCAAACCGTCGTATAGGTAAACATAACCTATCAATTCTACATTCCAAGAACCGGACGAGATCACCAAGAACAAAGAACCTACGGAGTTATGAAGTTATGGGAAACACAGTCTTAGTACCTCTCTTTCATTGATTACAAATCCAACTACATCAATAGCTTGTTACCACTTGAAGTTTTCAAAATCCCTTTTTTACTAGAAATCATTTACTGATTGCTTAGATAAACACTTGATAGATATTTTGACATATTCCTCATGTGATCGACTCCAACCTAGATAGGTTCTATGGTTGATCAACGATCGTTTTATACTTTTATCAGAGGTGTAATTTGGGCGACATTAAATTTTAGCGTCGTTGTCGGGGAATACGATTATAGATTTGATAAATTGTGTTTATCTAGCTGTTGATTTTTGTTTCCTGATTTTACTTTTTTTGTTACTTCTAGGGCTCACACTAGTGCAAGCCTAACACTCAAAGTCAAGGCAATCCCCTAATTCCACTTGATCCAGAAATTGAAAGAACTCTAAGATCTAGAAGAATAATGGTTAATGACGGAGTTAATAACGAAGGAGTTGAAGATGAGGGAGTCTTGAATCAGTCAGGGCATCTCCATGGTGTTTAGAAAATTAAGGAGCAGACTACTGCTCGATTGTTTGTGGAAAAGAACATAAGACAAGAGGCATCCAGGCAAGCAGCATGGGAAAAAAGGGCTAGACAAGAAGAAGCGGGCCATCTGACCGCACTTGTGGAGCTGAATAGGCTAGGGAGAAATAGGGGAAATAGCCTCCTCAGCGTTATGTTCCTCAATTTGATGATGCATATGATGAACTAGATTTCATTGAAGCACAAGAAATGGGTGTTATTGTTCCACCAGCATTGCCACCAGGAACTAAGTTTGACATCAACAGTGCTATGATACAGTTGCTAAACTTGAAAAGAGAAGTTTGACATCACCTGTGCTATGATATAGTTGCTAAACTTGAAAAGAGTGCTCTCGGGCCTTCCTACTTCATATGCAAATCTTCATCTAATAAATTTTGTATGGATTTCCACTTCCTACAACCTACCTGGTGTGAGTCAGGATGCTATTAGATTATGGTTATTTCCCTTCTCTCTGACTAGAGAAGCCACTCTTTAGTTGACCGAGCTGCCACATGGGTCAATCACTAATTGGCAAGAGCTGAAGATACAGTTTTTGGAGTGGTTTTTCCCATCTTCCAGAATGTTATAGTTTAGTTGAAAGATGAGATTTAAAACTTCAGGCAGTTACATTCAAAAGCATTGTATGAAACTTGGTTGAGGCTTAAGAAGAAGAAGCAGAATGTCCCAAATCAAAGAATATCAGGTCATACTTTGCTTGAGATCTTCTATAGAGGTTTAAATGTGAACAATAAGGTTGTAGCAGACACTGTTATCGGTGGAGTGATTATGAGTTTAACTTAGGAGCATGCTTTTGAGATTCTATATAGGATCACTAAAACCAACCAAGGTTGGAATACTAGAGAGGCAGACATGCCCGCAGGCACTTATATGATAGGAGCATCCACAGGGAAGTGCATTGTTGATGATTCTGTAGCCCAGGATTTAGCACAATTGAGGACTGAGTTTAGTGTGTTCATAAAATAGTTTGTAGCTGTGGGGGCAGAATAGGTGAATGTGGTTGGTTCACAAGGTAAGGCACCTAGACATAATGACTCTGATTCTAAGGAGGAGACTATGTATCTATATGATTGGGTGGTGAGTTTTCGAGCCAACAGCCAAGGGTCTAACCAAGATAATTGGCGCTCTGGTCAAGGGAACCAAGGTCGAAACTAATATAAAGACAAAACCTATAATAATTCTAGGTATAGAGATAGGAGTAGAGGGAGAGATGGTGATTGGAAGAGAAAGGATGATTACAAATACAGAAGTAGTCTCTATGTTCCACCGAGGAACTGTGATGCTGATTCTAGTAATTTGAGGATTGAAGACATGCTTGAAAAAGTGATGAAAGGGATAGAGAAGACTGAAAACTGCCTCAAAAAGCTTAGAGCAGATATTTTGGGGATGATTCAAAAAGTCTAATGATATGCTACCACCATTAAGTAGCTTGAGCAACAATTTGGTCAGATTTCTGCCACAATGAATCAGCGTTAATAAGGTACACTTCCATGTAATATTTAAAACCCAAAAAATAATGGTCATTGCATGGTGATAAATACTAGGAGTGGTAAGATAACTACTGATCCACCTATGCTCGTAGTTATTGTGAATAATGTGGAGTCGGTAATTGTCGATGATGAAATGTAGTCAAGTTAAAAAATCTAATTGATGATGTGATTATATTTAAAAAGCCTCTAGTTGCTGAAAAGGAGGCTAGAGCTACAAAGGGGAAGGAAAAGGAGATCCCTTAAGTATTGACTCCCATTCCACGACCTCCTCCCCCTTTTCCACAAAGATTGAAGAAGAAGGTCGAAGAGGGAAAGTATCACAATTTCATCTCAATATTGAAGGAATTGTTAGTGAATAGCAGATGTCAGGTATGTAAACTTTATGAAGGATTTAGTGAAGAAGAAGAGGACTTTAAGTTTTAAGCCCGTTGATAATGTGCACCATTGTAGTGCAATATCTTCCCAATCTCAAGTTGAAAAAAAAGGAAAACCCTAGAGCTTTCACGATTCCATGTACTATTGGGTCTTTCAATTTTGCTAAAGCTTTCATGACTAAGGTGATAGCATTAATTTGATGTCGCTATCAATTTATAGAGAGTTGGGACTGGGGTCGCCCAAACTGACTTCGACAGTTGGGATTGGGGTCGCCCAAACTGACTTCGATGAGACTCCTTATGGCGGATCGCATCAAGAGGAAGCCTGTAGGGGTTTTGTGTGATGTTTTAGTGAGGGTTGCCTCCTTTATTTTTCCAATTGATTTCACCATTCTTAACTGTGAGGTTGACTTTGAGGTTCCTATTATCTTGGGGAGGCCATTCCTTATGATTGGGAAAACATTGGTTGAAATGAAGATGGGGCAGGTAAAGTTTTGATTAAATCATTAGGAAGTTACATTTAATGTATTCCAATCCATAAAGCAGCCAAAGGACATGCGTGTGATCTCTGTGATTGATATAGTCGATAAGGATGCATTAGTATCTCCTATTGAGGAAAGGCTTAGAGTCAAAGAACTTACAACAGTTATCATGAATTTTAAGAGTGATGAAATTGATGGTTATGATGAGATGGTGAGCGCACTTCCTGGTTTGGGTTCTTACACTTTTGCACCAAAAAAGCTAGATCTTGATTTGAAGAATAGAGTGACCCTGCAGGCTAGGCCTTCTATTGAGGAGCCTCCTAATGTGGAGCTCAAAGCTCTTCTATCCCATTTACTTTATGGATTCTTGGGAGACAACAATACTCTGTTGGTTATTATTACAGATGATTTGGTAGATTGGCAGGTTGAGGCTCTAGTCTCTATTTTGCAGAAGTTCAATAGGGCCATTGGATGGTCCATTGCTGATATCATTGGGATTTTAATTGGAATTTGCACACACAAATCCAACTAGAGCTAGATTGTGTTCCTAGTATTGAGCATCAACAAAGACTTAATCTACAATGCAAAAGGTATCTAAGAAGGACATCATCAAGTGGTTGGATTCTAGTATCGTTTATCCTACTGCCGACAACAAATGGGTAAGTTCAGTCCAATGTGTGCCGAAGAAGAGTGGAATCACTGTGGTTCCAAATGAGAAGAATGAGCTTATTCCTATGAGGCCGGTCACTAGTTGGAGAGTATGCATAGATTATAGGAAGCTGAATGTGTGGACTGAAAAGGATCACTTTTTGATGCCTTTCATAGATCAAATGTTAGACCGTCTTGCTGGTAGAGGATGGTATTATTTTCTTGATGGATACTCCAATTATAATCAGATTTTGATTGCTCTCAAAGACCAAGATAAGAACACTTTTACTTGTCCAGGTGGGACCTTCGCATTCAAGAGAATACCTTTCAATTTATGTAATGCGCCGGCGACCTTTCAGCATTGTATGATGTCCATCTTTTTTGACATAGTAAAGGACACTATTAAGGTATTTATGGATTACTTCTCGATTGTTAGTGACTCGTTTGAAGATTGTTTGGCCCATCTTGCTAGTGTCTTGAGAAGATATGAAGATTGTAACTTGGTGCTAAATTAGGATAAGTGCCACTTCATGGTCAAAGAAGGAATAATGCTTGGTCACAAGATTTTGAAAAAAGGTATTGAGGTCGACAAGAAAAAGATTGAGGTAATTGAAAAATTACCTCCACTAATTTTTTTGAAAGGCATTCAAAGCTTTTTGAGGCATGCTAGCTTCTATCATAGATTCATCAAGGATTTCTGTAAAATTGCACATCCCTTGTGCAAGTTGTTAGAGAAGAAGGTGAAGTTTGTGTTTGATAAGGTATGTCTGAAGGCATTTGAATGTATGAAAGAAGTTGATTTCATCCCCTATTATTGTGTCACCCGATTAGTCCATGTCATTTGAATTTATGTGTGATGCCAGTGGTGTGGCTCCAGATCAGTCCTAGGCCAAAGGCGAGAGAAGATTCTACATCCAATCTATTATGCTAGTAAGCACTTATACTGTGACTGAACAAGAGTTGCTTACTGTGGTATTTGAGTTTGAGAAATTTTGATCTTATTTGATTGGAACAAAAGTGATTATGCATACTGACCATGCAGCTCGTAGGTACCTTATGGCAAAGAAGGATGCAAAACCGAGGTCGATTCGATGGATATTGCTTTTACAGAAATTTGACTTCGAGGTTAAAGACCGGAGGGGAACTAAAAATCAAGTGGCTGACCACTTATCATACCTTGAAGAAGAGGCAATGTTGAAACTAAAGTATGAGCTTGAGATTGATGGTACTTTTCTAGATGAGCAGGTATTGGCCGTATCACAAGACTTGATTCCATGGTTTGCAGACTTTGCCAATTATTTGGTAAGTGATGTGGTGCTTGAAGACCTATCGTTTCAGCAGCATAAGAAGTTTGTACATGATGTGAGGAAATTTTTTTTGGATTGATCCATACTTGTTCTAAATTTGTGCGGATGGACTGATTCATAGATGTGTTCCTGAGGTAGAGATGATGAGTACTCTAGAGGCATGTCATTCTTTACCAGTTGGGGGTCATTATAGTGTTGCGCAGACTGTGCATAAGATCTTGCAATGTGGGTACTACAGGCCTACCATTCATAAGGACACATATGACTATGCAAGGGCTTGTGACCAATGCCAAAGACAAGGAAACATCTCACGACGACAAGAGCTCCCAATGACCACAATACTAGAGCTTGAGTTATTTGATGTATAGGGTATTGACTTCATGGGCCCCTTTGTGAGCTCATATGGTATGAAGTATATTTTGGTTGTAGTGGATTATGTTTCAAAGTGGGAGGAAGCAATTGCACTTCCAAAAAATGAAAAGAAGAGTGTGACTGCATTTTTTAGGAAGAACATATTTTCTAGGTTTGGCACTCTAAGGGCAATCATTAGTGATGGAGGCTAACATTTTTACAATCGACTGTTTAGAGCCCTGCTTGAGAAATATGATATGAAACATAGGGTAGCAACACCCTACCATCTTTAGACAAGCGGGCAAGTTGAGTTCTTTAATCAAAAGATCAAGTTTATTTTGGCAAAGACTATGAATGCCAATAGAAAGGATTGGGCTAAAAAGTTAGATGATGCATTATGGGTTTACCAGATAGCATTCAAGACCCCTATTGGAGCATCTCCATATCAGTTTGTGTATGGCAAGGCCTGCCACTTACCTATTGAACCTGAGCATAAGGCATTATAGGCATTGAAGAGGTTGTATCTAGAGTGGAGTGATGCAACGAAGCTAAGACTTGAGCAACTAAATGAGAGGGATGAATTTTGTATCCGCGCCTATGAAAGTTCAGCTTTATACAAAGTGAAGATAAAATTGTACCATGATCGTAGGATTGAGAAAAGAGAATTTTCCACTGGCGATATGGTAATGCTATTTGTTTCTAAGTTGAAGTTGTTTCCTGGTAAGCTGAGGTTAAGATGGAGGGGACCTTATAGAATATTGATGGTGTACCCTTATGGAGCCGAGCTTGAAAATGATGAGGGCCTAAGGTATAAAGTGAATGGTAGAAGGGTGAAACATTACCTCGGTGGTGTAGATGGGGTCAAGATGATATGTGACTTAGTTCTTGGTGAATTCTGAGTAACCAAGAACACCCGAGTCATGCAGCAACGTTAAAGCAGTCTCTTTATGGGAGGCAACTCGTGGGTTAGTTTGGTAAGTCTGAGTAGCCAAACTAACCATGTTGTGCCGCAATGTTAAATCAAGCATTGCTTGGGATACAACCCAAGGATTTTTTACTTATTTTATTAATAGGATAACATGTGCTAAGTGTGCAAGGACAGTGCAAAAAAGAACTTGGAACTGGAACAAAACAGAACCCACAAAAGCTTTGTACAATTATTGGAAGTTCCAATGATGGTAGGTTCTATCGTCTGTAAGAGGTCAAGAGAATTAATTCTAGGAGTTGGTCCTATAATTGAGCATCAATGATCATGGAATCCATCGTCTGACTGAACTCTTACAAATCAACTTTCAGGTGTTGGAACCAGCGAGTTGAAGAAACGATCGTTGTCACATACAATGATTGTCCTTCGTTTCATTAGTTCTCAGGTAAGTTTTTTTCACCCTCTTGGTACGAGGATATATAATAATCATTGTATAATCCCATGATCGTAGGTACGAGTCTTCTATTGGGTCCTTCTATAACTTTTAAATTTTACCCGACCCGCCCCGACTTATTTTAATTTCCCTATTCCTTATACCCTTGACCCGATACGATCCCTTCACTATTTAAATACAAAATAACATCAAAATTGCATGATCAAAGGGAAAAAATAAGATTTTATCTTAAATTATGGCGTGATTTCTATTTCTACTAAGCATCTACTCCCTAAAATTCCTAAACTCCTCATAAGTCAGAGTAATTGTACTCTCTGAAAAGTAAGTTCAATTCTCTTGCTTTAAAACTGCTTTCATGCTTAAAATTTATGAGATAATAAGGTCATACATACCTTGTACAGTGCCAAGTTGTTGCTAATCTGAGTTCAGAGGGAGTAAAGTAATCAAAATTAATCAAAATCTAGGCATTGTGAAAGTATTGTGTTGAATGGTTGCAGAAGGGGGGAGTCTGAGTACCCTTTAATGTTCAAATAGGGTCAAAATTGGGTCAATATCTTGAGTTTTAAACTATTAATGTCATTTCAAACTCCACAATGCAACTAACAATTGTTGTATCTATGTATGATAGTTGGTTGGATCGTTGTGGGTTCTTGATTTCAAGTTCACAGGAGTTCATCAGACGACCACATTCAATGATCATCGAATCATGGTACGATCTTTGGTAGTAGTCATTTGATATGACAACCCCCCCAAAAAATTTTTGGAAGGGGTTTCCTAAGATGGCAAGGACGATCGTTCTTTCATACCACGATCGTAACATGTATCGTCTGCATGAAATATTATGTACCTGTTTCTATTTTAATTTAAGACTAACTGTTTTCCCTAAATGTACTATGGAACCTAAAGTGAACAAAAAGAAGCAAGACAAGGCTTTCTGCAAGGAAATAGCAAAGAAAAGGGCACTCAAAGACCAGCCCTCGACCTCGGAGACTGAGTCACAGGAATCTAGTGGTTTAGAGGTTGAATACTCCTAGAGTAGTGATAATGAGCAACATGAGCCTCGAACCACTAAGTCAAAAGTTGCTGAGGCAAAGGACTCACCTTCCACAATATTGGTGCCCGCAGCCACTCCTATTGAGCCTTCCAAGTCTGAGAAGAGAGGCCAAGCTATTAACCCAACTGGGATGAACCAGAGGCTGCAAGGGGGGTTGATGTGATGAGTTCCTCTAAGGAAAAGGAATCTGTGGATGGTTCTGGAAGTGTAAATCTGGAATCTTCCTATGGTGCTACTGCTAGAAACCCTCAAAGAGGAGTGGACCCAAAACGATGAGAAGTCCTAAAGTCCTGAGACTATTACACTGATAGGGTGTGCCTAAACAACAAAGGTAACCAGAAGAAAAGTATTCAAGAAGAGCTTTGTATGTTACTTGAGGCACTACAGAGAGTTCCAGAACTAAATTGGGTGTTCAAGAAGTATAAGTTGGGGTGGATGGCCAAATTCGTGGGCAACTACAGGGCTGAGTTGGTGAGGAATCTCCACGCCATCTATAATGTGATGATTGAAAACATGACTCCTTCTGGGAAGGAGAAAAATATGAGGAAGCAGCCCCAATTATATACGATGATAGTGCAGCGTAAAGATATTGATATTTCAGAGAAGGCTATTTCTAGAGTCTTGTTTGGTGATGATTTTGAACAGATAGCTGAAACTCCATAATATGATTACCAAATGTCTGATTTAAAGAAGGTGAAGACAATGAGTACTGATAATAAGCTAATGCACTACGAGTGGTTGGCGGGCTATATTGCGGAAGCTAAAGAAGGAGCGGAATGGGTAAATGGTATAGCCATTTACAAACACACACTGAGCTTCACTGCCAAGGCTTGTTGGTTTATTTTTAAGCACCACATAACACCAACATAAAATGACAACACTCTTAGTATTGAAAAAGCGGGGATGCTAGCAGCTTTTAAAGTTGAGTTTGAGTTGAATATTTCGCAGATCATTGAGGATGAGACTAGGGAGCGGGTGATGCTATTTCATACCATCTTCCCATTCCATAGTCTGATTAACTTTTTATACAGGAATTCAAATGTGCCTATCATTCTAGATATTGATAGGTTTACCCAATTGACCAAGACCGCAGACATCACATTGATCAAGGATAACATGAACTCAATGGCTCAAGCCCTGGGTCCTTTACCAGATTTGCTTCCATAAGATGCTGAGGGTGCGACTACAAAGATTCCAACTTCTAAGGTAGATGCTAATTTATCATCATCACAATAGCCCACAGCACCCTCGGGTACACTTTAGTCTGTGTTTACAAGCTACTCATTGGTACCTACGGCCTTTCTAGAGAAGATAATGAAAAATTAGGTTGTTCTTGATATGAGGGTTAAGAAATTAGAGGTAGGGGTGAAGCCCTACATGGAGGATGATATTAAGGTGACAGTACGGGGTATACAGACCCATTTTGATAGTTTTAAGAGTTGAATGATGGCTAATTTGGAGAGCATCTAGGCTCTTGATTTAAGCTCAGTCACAACTGAGTTGGCCCCACTTAAGATAATGGTGAGGGAGCTTTCTGAGCGGCAGTTACCAATCATACAGCCTCCACCCCTCACCTGTTATGGCTGATTTTGATATAGATGTTCAGGTGCCAGACTTCTATACCCAAGCCTCGGTAGATGGGTGGTAGGAGTATAAAGTAGATGAGGTGATAGATGAGATGGGTTAGGACACACAACCCTGTAAGAAGATAAAGAGGAATGATACAGAAGAAAGGAAGAAGAAGGATAAGAACGACAGGACGATGACAACTTCTGAGAGTGAAAGGACCTCTGAGGTGCCTAGTTTGGAGATGAGTAAGGTCCCGCCAGCTGAGGTTGCTACTAATGCAGCTAATGTTGTTATTGAGAGTGGAGAGGGCACGAATATTGCCTCCACGATGTCCTCTTTGAGTGTATCCGCTGCCACCGGTGCCGTCTTGAGTATGAGTGCCATGGCCACAGTCGAGGCCACTAGTGCTGGAGAGCATAGAGGGGTCGCATCTGTGATCCCAACTGATCAGTCCACAACATAGATCTAGTGCACCACAAGTATGTCTCTACCGTAGTTTTTACTATTTTTGTACATTGGGGACATTGCACTGTTTTTAAGCTGGGGGTCGAGGTATACCACATCCGAAGGTTTTTGTTGTCGTAATTCTTTTCCTCACAAATACGCGATCTAGTTAGAACCAACATGTTTAGGAGTTTAATTTCTGTTTTTGTGTTATTTTTGGTGTTGTTTGTGTAATCAAGAAAGAAATAGGAGACCTAGGTGCAGTCAAAATAAAAAAAAGCATGCAATCTGTGTTTTTAATACGTTTAAATGATACCCCTCCGTAGAATTTTTGATGTTTTTGCTGTGATGTGCGCTTACTATAGACTATGACCAATGTGGATCTCGTTATGGCCTTAGGATTATGATAGTGATAACCATAGCCTAACTATGCATGAACCGAATAGGTTGTAACTATATGTGTAGCTTGAGGCATGTGTGTGTGAGGTACTTACCTAGCCAGCATGTGTGTGCGATTTAAAACTTATCCGGTTAGTCTCACCAAAGTTGTAGGATATTCGGTTAGGAAAGGATCATAGGCCGTTCTTGATAGCCCACTATAAGCCTAAAAGCCTACCAAATAAAAAATAATATCCCTTGATCCCGAATTTGAGCCTAAATATTCCTTTTCCTTAAACTAGCCCATTCACCTTCTCAATTCATTTACAGTGAACCTACTTTGGCCCTGGTCTCTCCTTGTACACTGTACACCTCAACTCAGGCAAATCGCCTAAGCTGAGGGTGGCTATCGTAGGGATGTGTGAAAGAAATTGGGTATGTAGAAGGAGTTAGTAAATGAAAAAGGGATTCGGGTGCAGTTTGGTGTAAAAATGAAAGAAAAGAAAAAAAAAAGTTGAAGAAAAGTTTTAAATGAAAAGAACCTTAAAAAAAGAGAAAAAGAAAAGAAAAAAAACTGCATCTGAGGTCCGAAAAGTCAAAAAGGGAGAAAATGAAGAGAGTAGAAAAGTGGAGCCAAAGGTAGTGTAGTGCCAAGGAGGAATAGTCACTTTATCCATGTGTACCATTCTCCTGCTCAAACCTACATTAGAAGCCAATCAAAGTCCTATAGTGATCCTAATCTGATTGTCCGAAGAACTAAGGCGTAGAAAATAAGAGCAAGTCTATGGTATTTCATGCATTGTGTCTGGACTTATTTGTGAGAGTGAGTGTTTAGAGTCAGTCTTTGTTCTGATATTCATTGTGTATTTTGAGTGTTAGGGACTTCTCTGAGTTGAGGGCGTAAGGGTTGCATAGTGGTTGTTGCTTGTTTGGGTAGTGTCATTGATTTGCGTGCTAGGTTGTCTGTTGATAATTTAATGCCTTCACTTGATCCCATTGTGTCATGGTAAGTGGTTTGTTTACACACAATGGATTTTGGTTTTAATGATGCTGGAGGGGGTTGAACTTGTGTTTTGATTCATGAGTGCTAAATTTGGATTTTGATAATATGACTGTCATAGGACTCTTAGATTTCTCTTGGTTAAGCATCGCGTAGGTTGTGTTTTAGTTTAGTTGAGTTTTGTTCGCCCGAGGACATGCAAACATTCTAAGTTAAGGGTGTTGATGTGTTGTGGACTTACGGCACTTTCGATGCTTAAAACAAAGGAAATTGCTAGTTTAAAGGCATGTTTTATGGGTATGATGTGTTTTTATGGTATTTGCAGGTGAAGCAGGTTCGGAGAAGTGAAGTGTAGGATTTTAGACTTAAAGGCATCAGACGAGCTTAACCATGACCGTTGGATCTGACAACGGTCGTACCTTGCTGTCGTGGGAAAAACCTGCGAAGGTGAAACATGAAGGAGAAAAGACGAGAGACCCCACGACCGTACCATGATACCACAAGCTCGTACTGAAGACCATAGGAGGAGTAATCTGCAAAGTGAAAATCAGAGGTAGAACTCACAAAAGGATTTCACGATCGTAGGAGGAAAGGAAGAGCTCATATTAAGCATCGTTCTAGTAAAGATTTGAAAGATAGAAAAAGTCAAATGTCAACCTACGAGCACATAGGTCGATCGTGGTGTCTACCAACGATCGTCCCTTCCTTCGTCCGATATGCGGACTAAGCAAATCCAATTATGTTTAGGATAGGTTTTATGTTTGTTTATAAATACTCCTATTAGGTTTAATGTTTTAGTTTACATTCTTTTGATACTTTTGAGGCATATTATTGTTCTTTGAATTACGAATATCGATTTTAAAGGTTTTAAATTCAAACTGAGATTTGTGGTTTTCATCTTATTCTTGTAAGTTCATAATTATGTTTTCTTCTCAGAATTATTACTGTGTGCTTGCAATTATGAGTAGCTAAATACCACAACTAGGGTTGTGGAAACTAGAGATGAACAACCGAACCACAAACCGCCCCAAACCACAAACCGAGTCAAATCAAAAAAAAATAATCGACTAATGGTTGGTTTGACGTGGTTTGGTGTTGAAAAACAAATTCGACTATAATTGGTTTGGTTTGATTTTAACTAAAAAAGGTCAAACCAACCCGATATCATACTTGTACAATTTTTAAAAATATTTACTATGACGTAATTTATAAATATTTCTTAAATTTTTCATTGTTTTTATCATTCAAGTTTAAACTTTGAATTTTGAATAGTCCAATAAGTTTTATACCCCATAGATATTAGTAACTCAAATAAAGCTCAAATTAATACTAATGCTAATAAAAATATTGAATTAAACACTATGAATGACAATAATGTTGGATATCTATTCTTTAATTTTGCATAAATACGTAACTAAATTTATTTTTCTATTTAATATTTAGTGTTATTTTTCAAAGTAACACCTAAGATAGTTGTATCTTGCTAGGACTAAAGAAATATTTGAACCACAAGTTAATTATATGTTTGTATGAAGACTTAACCGGAAAAAATCCAAACCCAAAAAAATCAAAAAACCTGAAAAAATCTAAAGTTGAAAAACCCAAATTTTATTGGTTTGACTTGATTTATAGATTTAAAAACCCAATGCAAATAGTTTGGTTTGGTATTTAGAAAACCCGAACCAACCCGGTCAAGTACACTCCTAGTGGGAACCATAACAAAGTAGTGTTCGTACTACGAGGTAATTCTCAAAGGGTGTTTGGGCGTGTATTGTTGTTCTCTTTGGTTGATTGCTTTTTAACAGCTGCAGAAGTTAGAACTCGCCTTATTCTGACTCGCCATGAAATAAGGGATAATGGATGGGAAAAGGAAATAAACAATAGAGACTTGGAGCTATCAACCTTCAATTAATAGCTTGACTCGATAATTCGGGAAAGCTAATCTGGGATCCAAGATAGATGTTAGTAGTGCAAAACTCAGGAGAAGAGAAAACTTACTTGAGGATAGTTACTTAAACAAGTGCGGAAAGCCCTTTAGGTAAACATAATCTATCGATTCTACATGTCAAGAACTGGACGAGATCACTAAGTACGAAGAACCTACGGAGTTATGAAGTTATGGGAAACACAGTCCTAGTGCCTCTCTCTCTCATTGATTACAAATCCAACAACATCAACATCTTGTTACTACTTGAAGTCCTCAAAATCCCCCTTTTACTGGAAATTATTTACTGATTTCTTAGATAAACACTTGATAGATATTTCAATCTATTCCTCGTGGGATCGACCACAACCTAGTGTTGGAAAAATAGTCTAGTATCTCAAAAAAAAAATCATCTTTTAGAAGTTCTCTAATATTTTCTATTAACTTTGGTCAAATAATTTATTATATCAGCCTTAAATATGGAATTCATGTGATGTAAGTTTTGATCAATTAATATTTGACCAAACATTCAATTTGAAATGATTATTATGTCTTTATGGACAATTATGTTATGACATTTACTCCACTCTTAATTCTTTTTTTGACCAAAGATATCTATTCTTAATTCTTTTAAGATGGAAAAAGGTTGGCTTTGAGATTTTTAATTACTATTTTCTATGTATACTTTTTGAAGTACTCATGCAAGGAGGAGAGAAATATAGTGAGGAAAAATACTAGAGAGCAACACATATTTTTCTTATCAATTTATTGAGCTGGGTTTTCCTTAGAAAAATAAAAATTTTGTTAGTTTTTGGCTCTTAGTTTAACACTAGAAGAGCTTGTTGAATCCTGGGGGATACACCTTAACCGGTGAAATATCCTTAAGGACAGTGACAGAAGCACGCCTCAGGTTAGAGAAATTTTGTGGTTCTAATATTTTATAACAATCTTAAGGATATTTTCTGTGAATCACGGAAAAGAAAATTAATTTGAGAGGGACATTCCAAGGAAAGACCATAGTTACTTGATCAATTATGAAAATGAAGTGATTCATTGGAAATGGAGGAGCAACGATGGTTGTCTTTGGAGGTAATATCATACAATTCAGATTTCAATGTTAATAGTGATGTTGTCGTCATAAGGTATGTCGATGTGCTAAAGTTTTTATTATTTTTAATATTTGAGAAAGATGGTTAAATTAAACCCAAAGCCAATAATAAAACTTTTGGAGAAAAGAGTTGAAAAAATTGACAATCCTGCTTAGTAAAAAAAAAATAGTTTGAATAAAGCAGATGATATTATTGTTGTGGTCATTTCGCAAGTGCATATTGTGGTGAATGTGAGTGACTGGGTGATAATTTTTGTATGAATAAAAATAAGTGTGTGGCTACACCCAAGTCAATGGAGGAGAAGGATATAGTTATCTTGATTAAAGAACTACTCAAGTTCTTGAAAAAGAAAAGCTCTTCTTAAACTTACATATGAAAGAAATTGTCACGACCCAATTTCTTAGGCCATGATGGCACCTACCATAACCCACCAGTAGGTAAGCCATCCCTTAGTCCGGAACAACTAGTAGCAGACTAATAAGGAAAGCGGAAGTCAAGACTAATAAGAACAGAAGAAAACAAGAAGAACGTAAAAAATTTCCCCCAAAACCTGGTGAGGTTAGTACAAAAGCCACTATCAATCAAGAGTACAAAGTGAACACAATATGTAAATACAGAACCGTCTTTGAAATACAAAATGAAGATCAGTCCAGTAAAAGAAGGAGAGCAGGAACAACTCCGGACGCTAGGAGC
Source organism: Capsicum rhomboideum (assembly GCA_031232105.1). Classification (NCBI taxonomy): domain Eukaryota; kingdom Viridiplantae; phylum Streptophyta; class Magnoliopsida; order Solanales; family Solanaceae; genus Capsicum; species Capsicum rhomboideum. Next base: position 146,603,304 of record CP124714.1, on the reverse strand, counting down.
TCACCCTGAATCTCAGATCTATGGCAGCTCTGCACGATGCACACATCAGCGGCGAGAACTCATACTATGATCTGCAGGGTGTAGAAGTGTAGTATGAGTTCCAACATAAGGTACTCAGTAGGCATCAGACGACTGAGATCCAAAGACAATGCAAGTATAAATAACATGTAAAGCAGGAATAAACAACAGAGATGACTATCTAAGAAATGAAACATAATAATACTAAAGGAAAAGTATGGATAAACTATAATACCCTACAAGTAATCCGGGATGATTCTATGCCAGTAAGTAGCTAGTCAACGTACGATAGTATAGTGAAGAAAGAGATGTACAATACATAATAGAAGTATGAAGGAAAAGATATACAAGAGATACATAATAGTAATATGAAGGAAAGGGTATATATATATATATATATATATATATATATATATACTACGAAGGAAAACGATCATATATCATGAGATTAGCTAAACTTGAAAGTGCTAACCAAAGGGAACTAGTCTAACAACCTAAATCTTATGAGGATCACATTATCAGGAAGGGCACCAACTCTAGCATAAACAGGGTCTCTGTTTGAAATACGCATATCCTTAAAATGGCTTAATAATAATAAAGCTTACCATAAGAAGAGGTAAAAGGTGGTCAGAAACGTACCGATAACCTCGAGTACCAGTGTATAACCAGCCTGCCACGAATCATATAAAAATATCCAAGCAATAATATAATCGGCTAGCCCGGCAAACAATAACCTAATCGGGGCCCCATAAGCCCGGAAGGTACAATCAATCACTCAACAAACAACAAACATAACCTATACCTATGCAGCCCCCCATAAGGCTAATAGATACAAGTGCCAAACAATTATACTGGTGATTGGCAATGCATGTGAAAGAATGAAAGGCATGAAAATAACCAGTTGAAGCAAAATAAATCAAGTACCATATCCAACACAAGTGTATACACCTCCTCTAACTCAACAGCTCATAATGGTAGGACCTATGGTGACCATCTTTCTCCGGCACTGTGGCTTATGGACGGAGGGGCCCATAAAGGACTGGGGATGTCCATATATACTGTCTAGTCTCAAACTAGGACTTCCATAATCCAAATCCATAACAGTGGTAATAATGAGAATCAGAATTGAATTGAAATGGGTCGATGATAACAAGAGGCCAGATGATCCATAATTGTACGCCAGAACACCCACAACATAATTAAAGACATATGTCAAACTCAAACCAAAGCTCAAAGTAACCAACCGTAACCAGGACAGGTGATCCCATAAGAAGCCAACCTCAACCATAAACTGATGCCAAACTTATATCGGGACTCCTGAGCATGACATAGCTAGCGGTAATCCAGAGGTCCTAAGCCCATCACCAACCCATTTATTTAGTAAAGTCCAGTCTCGAACGGTCAAATCTTCTAAGTCCATGCGGGTTCTAATTACTAGTTGAATGAAAAGTTGTCAAAGGGTCAGTCACAACCCTCTCCAAGGGTGGAGAAGCGAAATAGGCGTGCTATCAAGTCTAATTTAACCCAGACCCAATGTAATAGCCTAAGGAAGTAGTCATAAGCCCATCTAAGCCTAAAGGAGAGTTATTCAAAGAATTTTATCTAAAAAGGATAGTGGGACCTACTACCAGACCCTAATAACCCAACCTAAGGCAAACACCTACCCAAACCTAGGCGAAGGTTTCTCAATCCCATCCCAAGGCACTAAAAGAGCTAAGTCTAGTCCTAAAGGCAGACCGTATACTAGCCTAAGGGAAAACTAGCCTGTATTCCAATAAAAAGGGACCTTAACATGCTAAAATAAGCATGAGAATGTGGGTAATGAATGAATGTCATCACCAATATCCAAACAAAGCAAATGCAAGCGCCGAAACGTCTATAAACTAAGCCATAACTCATTTAAAGCATAAAAGAACTAAACTGGTGTCCATGGTCTCGTAACCAAGGCCTCGAGCCCAATAATATAATATACAAAACAATAAGAGTATATACGTATATGTAGAAGGTCAGAAGCGGGTTCAACATGAAACATAATTCTACCATGTGAATTTAATTGAAGAATGCCATCAAAATGGATAAGTACTACTCCAGCCCCTACACTAAGGATTATCAGTGCCAACCTAAGGTCGAATACATAAATAATCAGGCTTAACAGTACACTAAAACTCCGACGGGTATTCTAGGATGTGAATTTAATTGAAGAATGCCATCAAAATGGATAAGTACTACTCCAGCCCCTACACTAAGGATTATTAGTGCCAACCTAAGGTCGAATACATAAACAATCAGGCGTAACATTACGCTAAAACTCCGACGGGTAACTCCGACGGCTCAATTTACAATTCTATACTAAATCCCCTAAATAGGCCAAATACTAATACAACAAGCCCTAACCCTATCTTATAAACCCCACCTAGCATACAATCAATACAATACATAATCTCATAAAAAAGAGTATACCGAAGCCTACTTCGCTGCTGAACCGCAGTCTCGAACCGTCCACAAACCGCTCATCTTTGCTCCATGATCTTTAAATGTCTTTGCGCTAAAAAACTCATAATTTATACATCAATACGAGTAAAATGAGACCCATATTGAAATATAAAAGTTTGAGCCAAAAATCGAGCAAAAAATAGGCTTGTGGGGCCCGTAAATGGAATTCTAAAATTGAATTCGTCACGAGGTCCCTCGAAAGAAAAGGAATGCATGCTCAAAAGTTGAGCACAAATGGAGTCTTAATTGGGGCTCAAAATAGCCCCAAGAGCTAAGGAAAATAAAAGAGAAAAATCAAGAATTAAACGAGGAATTAGGGCGGAAACCTTATGGAATAAAGACGGGAAAATGACCACCAACGCGTCCCCGACTCAACCCCAGCTCTAATTAACAATTTCCCATAAGTTTTTTAGCGTACAAGTCCAATAATTGGAAAAGGGTTAGAAAAATAAGGGATTTTCGGGGAAGAAAACAACATATAGGGTTGCCAGGGGTCCTTCATGAATGCGGGACTCCTATCGTGAATGCGGGCTCAGCAGTCTTAAGCCTTCATGAACACGGCCTTCCCACCACGAAAGTGAAGAGCAAAGCTGAGCCGGCCAGGCAAGCTTACTCCTCGCGAACGCGAAGGTCAAGATTCCTTGACCCTCTCGAACGCGAAGGTCAAAACTTGGATGCACCAAATACTGGAAAACCAACAAAAATGATAAGTCCAATGGACTTCGACCAGGGGCTCAGGATTCATTCGGAACGCCATACGCTTAAACAAACTATGCTACCATACCAAATTTAATATTTCAAACTCAACGAAACCATTAAAATTTCCAACCGAGGTCATTTCAACAAAATATGGGTCCCACTCTTATAGTTCTATTTTTCATCAAATCCACCCAATAGCTCAAAACGAGTCTGAAAGCCTAGGAACCCGACCCAAGGGTCCCCCTAGACTAAAATCAATGTTTCAGAGCTGATGGTACTAGCTGAATTCTCATCCGTGGCCATTAACTAGGAGTTTTGGTCCGAGACCAATTCCTTAACAGCGTAAGCTCCAAAACAGGGAATTGAGCCTAAAATCCAAACGAACTATCAGATAACCAAACCAACAGTTTCGGCAAGTCACAAATGACCTATGGCCGCTATGGGAAGACTCGAAATGCTAGAAATGCACGAAAAATGAGAAATTTACCTGAAGAGTCATTACAAAAATATTGCCTTTGAATGAGTTTTCATATTCTTAATATTTGAACCAATTTGGTTGATGTGATGATATTATTAGAAAATGTTGGAGTAAAGATTCTTTTGAGATTTTTATGAGTGGTTTAACTAAGCATGAATATTTTTATTGGCAAAAAGAGTATTGTAATCATGATTTGGTTGTGTTTAATATTCTAGCCATGAATGAAAATTCTAGTAACTTGATTGATTTCTTTGATTTGTTATATGTTAAATTTTGGTAAATTAGTTTATTTTATATAATGAGAATTGAATAATAAGTAGATTTGATAAAGATGGTGAATTTATTTTGTTTAGTATGTTTATGAAATGAAATGATGAAATATTTTATGAAAAATTATTTGAACTTGTTATAAGTTATTAAAATATTATTATCTTATTTTAAAACATTTAAAAGTATAGGGGTGGCTTGCAAGTTTGTGCTACTTGATTTTGAAAAGGAATAATATAATATTTTTGATTGTATGTTTATGCTATTTAAAGTGTTGCAACTGTGTTTATTAAAAGTAATGTGATTGATGTTCTGAACAATGTTATAGCAAAGGAAAAGAATTTTTAGAATATATTTTTGTTGAACAGTGATAATATCTTATGCATGTGGCTTTAATTTGTTGTTCAATATAATTTTGAAAATGAGGATTTGAGGAGAAAATTACAAGGATAGAAAATTTATTTTGATGATGAATTTTATAATTATCTTATTGATATAAGTGATCTTGAAATATATTATGTTGTTACTTCTTTTCTTAGTGCATTATTTTGAAAAAATGCATTGATGATAAAGTGCTAGTAAATGAATATTTGTTGTACGAGAGGGATACAAATGATGATCTATATGTGGTAATGAGTTGACCCTGGTGGCGTGAAATAACATGAAATCAGTCAAATAGACCATAGTTAGTAGATTATTATGAAATCTGAGTTTGTGGTTTGGAGTTGATTGCTAATAAGGCTAAGATAAATTCTTTTAGTGAGTACATGAGGTTGAAATAAAACCAACGTGTATATATGTATTGTGGTTGCCAAGCAGCATTAGCTGTAGTGAAAAATAATTTTTCAATGGCAAAACAGATACATGTGTTTGTAAAATAAAGTTAGAGACACTTGTTAAAAGATGGAATTATGCCCATAAATTATGTGAAGTCAGAAGTGAGTTTGGCCAATTCACTGACTAAAATTTTGAGGAAAATATTTATAAATGAAGCTTCAATGGGAATGAGACATTTGTCAAGTTGTATATCAAACATGATGGTAACCCAACCTATGTGATTGGAGATCCCATGAACTAGGTTCATATGGGTAATAACAAGTCATTGTTTGATTTTGTGCACTATAAAAATTGTCCCTTATGTGATCTATTATGGTGTGCATATAGTGCAAATCTGCAAAGAAAGTGACGTTGAGTTATGAACTCTTAATCCATTACCATATCCTTTATAGGTGGTGTATTGCTCCGCAGAATACACTTGATGGGTGGACCTATATTAGTGTTAAGTGGTGCTGCTTCTATGAAATTGTGACAGATTTCTAGAGCACTCATGAATATCTGGACAAGCGCATGGCCGCTTAGCGCAAAACCACGATAACAATAAAGATTGTGCGAGTATAATGTGACAGAATAAGACCCTAAGCTTACATAAGAACTCTTGGTTCATAGAAGTCTTAAACTTCACCAATTGTTCTATGAGTTTAATCTTATTTTGTCTAGGTCTGATTCATAGTCTACGAGACACCAGTTTCGACACATTATGTTCATTTATGAAAACCCAGCAAAATATCTTATATTATTTTATTCCTTATTATTATTTTTGAGATATGGAGGAGATTGTTGTAAGAATAGTCTAGTATCTCAAAAAGAAAATAAGAAATCATCTTTTAAAAGTTCACTACTATTTGCTATTAATTTTGGTCAAATAATTTATTATATTAGCCTTAAACATGACATTCATGTGATATAAGTTTTGATCAATTAACATTTGACCAAACATTCAATTTGAAATGATTATTATGTCTCTATGGACAATTATGTTATGCCATTTACTCCATTCTTAATTCTTTCTTTGACCAAAGATATCTATTCTTAATTCTTTTAAGATGACAAAAGGTTGACTTTGAGATTTTTGATTACTTTTTTCTATATATACTTTTTGAAGTACTCATGAAGAGAGGAGAGAAATATAGTGAGGAAAAATACTAAAGAGCAACACATCTTTTTCTTATCAATTTATTGAGCTGGGTTTTCCTTGGAAAAATAAAATCTTTGTTAGTTTCTGGCTCCTAGTTTAACACTAGAAGAGCTTGTTGAATCCTGAGGGATACACCTTAACTGGTGAAATATCCTTAAGGATAGTGACAGAAGCACGTCTCAAGCTAGAGAAATTCACTCGCTCCAATATTTTACAACACCTAGTTGGATTCTATATTTGATCAACGACCGCTTTATACTTTTATCAGAGGTGTAATTTGAGCGACATCATAGAACAAATGATATGACAACAAACTCATATGCAAATAGATATTTTTCTGAGATTGAACTTTATTAAAATCAAATAAATATTCTGTATTTCATAACTAACAAAACCTTGACAATATTTATTAGGATAAACAAATTTATATTAGTAATTCCTTTAACAATATATTATTAATCCCAATATATGTTGGATTGTTACAATATGAAGTGGATGCATGCAGAGTTGAGCACAAATTGTTGTTAATTGACATCTCCAAAATATAATACCACATGTTGGAATAGCTACCTGCTCTTGAACATCCTTCATGTACCTTATTTATGTGAAAAATCTTGGAGCCCAACACAAGCAAGGCCTACGTCTCCAAGCCCATGAATATTGTGTGATCTGGCCTGTTTCACGACAAGTTTATAATCTCACTCGATTGACTGCGACTATTAATTTGAGATTCCTAGAAAGAGCATATGGTGTTAGTAATCAATAATCCTTTTATCATGACTTGAGATAAGTGTGTATTAGTAAAAGAAAGAATAATCAGTACTTATTATGGAACTTGTGTAATCCCAATGATAAGAAAATAGCAACGGGAAACAGGAAAATGTTAGAATAAATAAAACTTTGATCCCAACAAAAAAATTGTGTTTTCTTACCAAGCAAGCATCATATTTGATCATGACTTCGATTCGGGCCATTCCATCCCCTCGTAGTCTTTGAGTCTCATCTCAATATATTTCACCATCTAAAGCGACCACATGCACTCCGCACATAGATATACTTGTATGTGATAATGTAACTAATTGTTGAATAGTTGCAACCAGGGGCAGAGCCAGCTTGGGGTCAGGTGGTTCATCTGAATCTCCTTCGATAGAAAATGACACTATTTATACATGATTAAATTATTTTTTATGTACATATATATTGTAGATGTTGAACCCCATTTGGCTAAGTTCGTAATTTCGTATGTTTACTTTTTTATATTCTGAACCCCAAGTGAAAATTCCGATTCCGCCACTCCTGCCAACTTGTATATGGTCAATCTTAACTAATCATGATTTCCCTATATATCTCCCCTTGATCAAAAGGACAAAAGAGGCAAGTGGGAAGGAAGAAAAACTTTAAAGGAAAGGGAATATTCCAAAAACAGAAAGGAGACGACATTAGAAACCACTAAGCAAATTAAAGCTCATGAGGTCCACGGATGAATTGATTACTTCTCTTTTTCTTGTTAACACAAACCACACAAGTCGTATGAAAGGGACGCATATATATAATGAATAGATTGCAAGATGTACTTTACACGTAAATTTGTAAGGGTTAGACAAATATGATGTTGATTCTTCAATTTTTTTTTAAAATTGATGACCCTCGAGCACTCCTATCATATACGAGAGAGTGTTTTAGTAGGAACATTTTATCGTGTGTTCAAGTGTTCAATTAGAAAAAGTCACAGTTCAAGTATTTAAATAAAATTTACTATACTTACAAATTTAAGAGGCTGACGATATATTAAAAACGAAAAATTAATTTACTAAGGTTCCTCGATCCAAAAGAATTCAAGAGCTTCTCAGTACGACCAATAATCTTTTGAAAAAGTCCTTGAAGTCATCAGCTTGTAATTTCTAACGTATGTTTAATTCGCTGAGCGAGAGCCTTTTATACGAAATTCGGGACTACTATAATCGACTTTTGTCTCTGGTCAACCAATCGGTCTCATAGTGTCTTTATTATATTTATTTTAACTAGTACTGTATGTTTTTTTTTTCATATTATTTATGTATAATAGTTACAAAAATTTTCTATGAAGCGGTGTCATTATAACACTTGCACAAATGTTACTAGAATAATTAAACTTTTTAGTGAAGGTTTGCCCGCCACTGGATACAACAATACCACATCCCACATGTAGATAGGCTGGCTGGATACAAGTGAAGTAACAAGTGCAAAAGCAAATGAATCCCTCGACTGTCAACACCCTAATCATTAAATAAACCTGAAAATCGAAACGTTAACCTGAAGAGTGATCGGTTTTATATGTACACAGAGTCACAAAAAGAGCAATTTAACCAGCATGTTAGGCACTAATTAATGTTTTTTATAATTCAATTTATAAGTGATCTAAAAAAAAGGCTTTTTTAAAAGTCAAAAGATGATGGAGTAGAAATTTATAAGTGATCTAAAGGAAAAAAATTTTGGGATGTGAATTATGTTCAATCAAAATTTAATTTAATAAGTACACGTAGATTAAAAACATTATTAAATAAGATAAATAATACCAAAACTAATAGGAGTATAAGTATTTTTCTCTCCAGTACGTATGTCCAACCAAATGACCCCTAATTAAAAGGTTAGTTATTAGCAGAAACAGATGACTACATGTGCAATGTATTGTGTTAGGCTCTATATTTTGAAAAAATCGCTTCTTTTACTTCGTCCTTGACACCTAGCTCGCAAAACAATAAAAATTAGAAGAAATAAAATGAGGTGAGAAAGAATAACCTTGGATACTACTTACTCCGTTCACTTTTAATTGTTGACTATTTTTAGAATAATTTTTTATTTTTACTTGTATCTTTTAATATATAAAAAAAAGGCAATCATGTTTTCTTCATATTTATCCTTAGCAATAATTACTTATTTTCAAAATTATTTTCAAGATTTAATACTAAACATCAATTAATATGAATATTATGATAAAATACTCATTTTAATCATTATTCTTTAAAGGGCTTGCAAAGTAATCCAAAATCAACAAGTAAAAATGAACATAATGTAATTTTAAAGTTTCGATTCTGACTCTCTGTTGCGTCCAATCGCACACGCAAGTGTACGTGGTCGTGCAAGTAATAAAGTGGCTCTTGCGAGCCGAATATCGATCACACAAGGACTTATTAGCATACAATCCAATCCAAGTATTACTATTAACGTTAAACTAGTGCGATTTGTAACCCAAGAGAGTTTGAGTTTTGTTAAGCTATAAGTAACAAAGAACAATAACGGAATTTAAAAGTGTTGGAAACAATAATTTGGAGGATTCCAAGGTCGAGGCATCTTGAACAATCATGCAAAGTTGCATACTCTCGTTGGTTAAGTTAACTATATTGGTTGTTGATTCACGGGCTTAATATCATGATCATGGTCTTCCAAGCCCCTAATCGTCTATTTAAATTAGCCTCACAACTACATCGTTGAGCGGGGATGTGGGAACTAATTCAAACGCATTTATATTTCATCCCGTATTTGAGCCAAATGGGGCAAATTAGGAATATTCCTATCCTAACAGCGAATCGTATCTTTAATCATCTAAAATACAAGAATCCATTCCTTATGTTCCATGTTCTAATCTTATGTTACTCCTTTCGGGCTCACAAAATAAATATAAATGTATTCTAGGGGCCGCAAGTCAATAGAATAGTAAATTCAAGAACAAAAGAACAACCAAATGCGATAATCAACATTAACCAACTCAAATATAAGGTAAGAAATCATGTTTGTAGCCTCAACCCTAGAAATAGGGTGATTATCCAATCATAGTCATACAAAGAATCACCATAAATGAATTAATAGGTAAAACTACAAAGAAACTAAAAAGTAAAGGAAGAAACACCCTAACGTAGAGCCTTTGATGTCTTCTCCTCTCTCCCAAACGTGTATTGCTTCCTAGATGTCTTGTAAATGTGGCTAAGTACTCCTTATATAGTCCTTTAGGTTATCCATAGGCTGCCCCAAATGAATTATAAGCATTGACCACTTTGCCCTCAACTTAAACCAAGTTAAAACCCATTTTTGGACGATTTTGTAGGGGTTGCGTCGCACGGCCCATCGCATGGAAAAGGATGTGCGATGCAGGGATATAGCATGGCCCAAACAGTAGCCATTGTCCCTAGGGGGTGAACCACAAGTCCCCCTCCCACTCCATGGGGGGTTCGGTGCAAGGGTGCTCCCTCAAGGTGCGATTTCAGTCAATCTTTGTTCTCTTCTTCTCGTCTAGTTGTTACTTTTTTTCCACTCCTTGTGGCTTATTTGTAGGATTAATTTAGCTTTAATAGCTCCTCCATTGGTCTCCTACAACAACTCATAATAAACATTAGTCCATACAACACAATAGAGCTCATCGAAGTACACTAGAACAAGCATAGCTCAAGCTAGCATCACTAGTTTTCTCGTCTACACTCGATTTGATCATTTTGACTCTTGAATTTTTTCAAATGTACCTTAAACACTCTAAACATGTAACTTAGCACACAAATACACACTCTACACTTCATTAATAACATCAAGTAACCCCTCAAAACTAAGTTAAACGCGTGTAGATAATGACACTTAGGTGTGTAAATATGCCTAAGATCACCACCCCACACTTAAAACCGTGTTCATCCTTGAACAACAATTTACATTAATCACAACCAATGAAGAATCTACCATCACTACTTGAACTAAGACATAAAAGCTATAACTACAACGACTACATGAATGGCAAGTTCTACATTAAGCATGTTACATTATAATTGAAAACACATAAATACTACTTCAAGACTTACTAGTCTCAAGAATTTACTCTAGCATTTTGGCAAACTCATGCACATTACTCAAAAAAGAGATCATATAAGTCACCTATCCTTAATTAAACATGCACACTCACCACAAGAGAGTCACCCACATTCACTTACAAAGATGAAATGTATCACAAGAATTGGTGTAAGAATCAAATTCCGCTCACTCTCACAAAGAATTCACATATCACATAAGATGAACCATAAGCTTGCCCTTAGTGTAGTACTCCACTAATATCAAAATATCAAAGATTAAGATCACGTAGGACCTTAAGGGTTGTAATTTAGGCTAAAGGACGGGTAGGAACTATTATGGCCAGTACTAGTGACTATCTTCCCTAAGCGTTTTAATACATCACCCTCTACATTAAACTCATCTCCAACCAACCTATTTTTCACCACTTTTTTCTTCCCACCTCTCTTTTGTTTTGCCCCATCTCTTTAAGCTTGCTTACACATCTTTAGCAGGGAGTAATTGCTATCAACACATGATTCACTTTGGATCAATTTTTCTTTTCATTACATTACTCTCAACTAAAAGCATATAAACTTTTTCATAACACCAATATCTATTAGTTTGGGGCTTCACTTTCTTCTTCATTTTTCCACTCCTTAACATCTTAATTTTTCAACTAAAGCGCTCAGAAGCTTTTGGATCAAATTATGGTCAATTGAAAGAAAGGGAATTAGCCACATATGAGGCTACCAAAGAATAGGCTAAAGGCTCAGCAGGGCTAACTAAGGTCATGAAGAAAGGGTAGACAAAGAAGGTATAAAACATGGCTATCAAAGAAATGCCTATATCATCTCCTAAATTCAACATTTTTTATTTCGCTTTGTAAACACACCGGGCAAGTTCTATACATCAATATGCAAACATGAAATATACAAAAACCTCAACACACATGGCACATGTTTAATTCAAGAAGGATCTCTATAGACTCTCAACCAAGCAATCACATGATGAATTCAAATTTAATCCAAAATTGCATAAGAGTCAGATAAAAGAGCCTAGGTGTCTCACAGAAGTCATTCAATTTCCACATCATGCCTTATAATTTAACACTAACTTGCATCAAGTAATCATGTGTAGCACTTAGCAAGAACATCTCTATTTATTCCTAATGACAAACATTTAAAACTACTCCTAAAAATAAAAAAGGATATTGGGTTTAAAGGGCTTTCCCTCAAAAAAGAACCGAAAAAAAAATCAAGGATTGGGTGAAGTGTGCTTCTACTAAACGGATAGACCACCCAAAATTGACAATAAACAATAAAATCTTTTTGTAACTTTTTTTAAATTTAGGCAAAAACTAGCAAAAGAATAAAAACGAAATTCCTATAGCGCACTTCACCCTAACTAAATCGGAAGATTTCCCGTCCCACACTTAAAATCATAATTTATCCCTAAAGTATAAATCAAAGAATTAATAATAGAAATATTCCCTGAGGCCTCTAGGCCTAGCTAGTAGCATGTCACCCATCAAAGGTGTCCGGAGGACCCCCACACTTATGCTTTCATCATACTCCTTAGCTTAGATTTCAGGTACTCAGACTTCCCCTTATCTGCAAAACAAACAAACAAAAACAAAAATAAAGGTGACACTATATAAAAATAACTAACTCTATTACATCATGGGTTGCCTCCCAAGCTATGCCTGATTTAATGTCACAGTACGAATCATATCACAACTATCATCCATATTCTCTCATCCTTTTCCTCCTTGTCGGTGTCCATCTTCTCCTTCTTTTTGGACTTCTTGAGTGCTCACTCTCAAGTTCTGCAGCTTTTCTTGCATTTACCTTTTCAGGACTTCCTTCAAGTTTTTCAAGCTCAGGATTATTCGTCAATTTGGGCAACTCTATAAGAGAGTCCGAAGAGGCAATAATAGGTTCACTCTCCACCACCCCACACTCATCTACTTCCATCGTTGTGATCATGCATAGATCTCTGTAGTGTGAGAGTATGTTTAGTGCTTTGTAAACTCTGAAGATCACTTCTTCATCATTCAATCTCATCTTGAGTGTGCCCTCTCTAACATCTATCAAAGCTCCACCGGTAGCCAAGAATAGATGTCCCAATATTATTGGTACCCTTCATCTACCTCATAATCAAGAACAACAAAATTAGCAGAAATAATGAACTTACCAACCTTAATGAGAACATCCTTAATAATTCCTTCGGGGACCATTCTAATTCTGTCCGCCATTTATAGAACAACTATTGCGGGCCTTGGCTTTCCTAAGCCCAATGTTTTAAACACATAAATGAGCATCAAATTGATGCTTGCCCCTAAATCACTCAAAGTCTGAACAACATCACTTTCACCAATTTGTATGGGGAGGGTGAAATTCCCAGGGTCCTTGAACTTTTTGGGCATCTTGCTCATAACCATAGAACTGCACTCTTCAGTAAGTGCTACAGTCTCAATATCACTAAGCCTCCTTTTGTTCGCCACCATATCCTTCAAGTGCTTAGCATACTTGGTCATTCCCTACAAAACATCTAACAAAGGAAGGTTAATGTGAAGTTCTCTGAATGTGTCAAAGAACTTCTTAAAATAAGCATCCTCTTTGGATTTCTTAAACTTTTTAGGGAATAGTGGTGGTGATCTGTTTTGGGTTTGCTCAAGCTACTTTTCATTTGGGTACTCAGACTTTCCCTTTTTGGCAGCTTCTTCGGACTCAACTTACTTTTCCATCTGCTTAGGTGTGATCAACCCTGCTTGCACCTCATGATTACTCTTTGGAGATGCATCACTTACATCTTTATCACTCCTCAAGGTGATTTCCATAACTTACTTTGGAGTTTGCTCTGTATCACTAGGTAGACCCCCTTGAGATCTTGGATTTTGTGCCTGAGCTAACTGACCCATCTGCGTCTCTAAATTCTTTTGAGTCAATTGCTGATTTTTGATCTCTGCAACCATTTGTTCATGGTTGTTCAGAATCTTTTTCAAAAATTTTTCTATATTGCTAGCTTGAGTGTTGTTCTAAATACCTTGTTACTGCAGAAACTATTGATGTTGGGCTTGATTATTGCCCCAAGCATAGTTGGGCTGACTCTGCCAATTGTGGTTGTAGGCATTACTATAGTTCTGATTTCCCTTTTGTGCATTGCCCATAAAATTTACCGACTCCGAATTTGCTCCACATAAGTCTGCAGAGTGACCACTACTATCATAAATTTCACACCAAGTATGTGTCTGTTGAACTGCATTAACCTGAACCTGAGGTTGAGCTACACTCAACTTGCTGAACTGAGTCATCATCTGGTTCTGAAAAGTGGCCAACTGTGCAGCCAATGCTCTGACACTATCTACCTCGCTCATACCTGCAGGATTCTTCACCATACTTCTAGATACATCACCCTGCCACTTTGGATTATCTTGTGCAATACGGTTGAGAAGAGTATACAGCTCATCATAGGTTTTCTCCAAAGCCTGACCACCTGCCATTGAATCTAGCAAAATTTTTGTGTTATGGTCAAGATTTTCAACAAAAGTATGAGTCAATACCTCATTTGTCTGTTGGTGATGCGTGCAATCTCTGAGGAAAGACTTGAATCTCTCCTATGTATAATAGAGATTTTTGGCTGGCTTCTGCTTGAAACTTAAGATCTCACTCCTCAACTTTGCAGTTTTTCCTGATGGAAAGAATCGAATGAGGAACTTCTTTGCCAAGTCGTCCCAAGTTGTGATTAAATTTGAAGGGTTTGCCTTCAACCATTTCTTTGCTTCGCCTAAAAGTGAGAATGGGAAAAGTGTGAGCCTCATGTGGTCTGTGGAGACTCCTGCGGGAATGAATGTGTCACTGATCTCCAAAAAATTCTTTTTAAGCTCAAATCTGCCTCCTGCTTCTGGTTTTTGGATACTAGAGGTCATATTGGTTGCGAGTGGGATTCCCACTTCGTGCACTATCCTGCGGGGTGGTAGTTCATCACCCATGACTGTAGGAATGGTTTCGTCCTGTTGAAATTACGGGATTGGATAGAAAAGTGTTGCTTCTCTCCTCAATTGGAGTAAGCATCGCTCAAGTTTGGGATGTGGTTCAATCAATTCCCTCTCCCTTGTCAGCTTGCTTAAGATTCAAACCTGTACCTAGAAATTCAGTAGCTAAGACCAAGTTGTCAGCACTTATCAAACAAAATACTAAAACTAAAAATTAGAAGGTTGCTAATTTTTCAAGTCCCCGACAACGACGTCAAAAACTTGTTGCGTCAAACCACACACGCAAGTGTACGTGGTCATATAAGTAATAAAGTGGCTCTTGCGAGCTGAATATCGATCCCACAGGGATTTGGCGCTTAGCATATAATCTAATTCAAGTATTACTATTAACATTAAACTAGTGTAATTTGTAACCCAAGAGAGTTTGAGTTTTGTTAAGCTAAAAGTAACAAAGAACAATAACGGAATTTAAAAGTGTTGGAAAAATAATTTGGAGGATTCCAGGGTCAAGGCATCTTAAACAATCATGCAAAGCTAGATACTCTCGTTGGTTAAGTTAACTATCTTGGTTGTCGATTTACGGGGTTAATATCATGATCATGGTCTTTCGAGCCTCTAATTGTCTATTTAAATTAGCCTCACAACTACATCGTTGAGCGGGGATGTGGGAACTAATTCAAACGCATTTATATTTCATCCCGTATTTGAGCAAATGGGGCAAATTAGGTATATTCTTATCCTAACCGCGAATCTTATCTTTAATCATCTAAAAGACAAGAACTCACTCCTTATGTTCTACGTTTTAATCATATGTTACTTGTTCCGGGCTAACAAAAGAAATACAGATGTATTCTAGAGGTCGCGAGTCAATAGAATAGTAAATTCAAGAACACAAGAACAACCAAATGCGATAATCAACTTAATCAACTCAAATATAAGCTAAGCAGTCACGTTCGTAGCCTCAACCCTAGAAAAAGGGTGTTTAGACATTCATATAAAGAATCACCATAAATGAATTCATAGGTAAAACTACAAAGAAACTTAAAAGTAAGGAAGAAAAACCCTAACGTAGAGCCTTTGATGCCTTCTCCCCTCTCCCAAACGTGTATTGCTTCCCAAATGTCTTGTAAACATGGCTAAGTACTCCTTATATAGTACTTTAGGTCATCCATAGACTTCCCCAAATTAATTATAAGCATTGACCACTTTACCCTCAACTTAAACCAAGTTAAAACCTAATTTTGGACGATTTTGGGAAGGGAGGGGGTTGCGTCGCACGACCCATCGGATGGACAAGTGTACAATGCAGGGCTATAGCATGGCCCAAATAGTAGCTCCTCTCCCTAGGGGGTGCGCTGCAAGGTCCCCCTCCCATGCCATGGAGGGTGTGGAGCAAGTGTGCTCCGTGCTCCCTCAAGGTGCGGTTTCAGTCAATCTTTGTTCTCTTCTTCTCGTCTACGTGTTACTTATTTTTCCACTTCTTGTGGCTTGTTTGTAGGCTTCATTTAGCTTCCATAGCTCCTCCATTGGTCTCCTACAACAACTCATAACAAACATTAGTCCATACAACACAAGAGAGCTCATCAAAGTACACTAGAACAAGCATAGCTCAAGCTAGCATCACTAGTTTTCTCGTCTAAACTCTATTTGATCATTTTGACTCTTGAATTGTTTCAAATGCACCTTAAACACTCTAAACATGTAACTTAGCATACAAATACACACTTTACACTTCATTAAGCACATCAAGTTATCCTCAAAATTAAGCTAAACGCGCGTAGATAATGACAGGTGTGTAAATACGCCTAATATCACTCTCAAATCAATGTTAATGTTTTAAATTATAAATAGAAGAAACAAACATGAAATTTAACTTATATACTTCTTGCCTGAGGTGTATGAGTTGTTAGAATTTTGTGAATACTATGCCTGTGGTTGAGCCTTGATGTCTTCTTAAGGGCTGTTTCGTACGTTGTTTTCGCTAGCTAAAGGTTTGTGAAGCTTCTTATGGTATTGGAATTTGAAGCTAACGTCGTTTGTCTGGAGATTTTTTTTCTTGTTATAGCAAAATGTTCTTATAAATAACATAATATAAAAATTGATTCTAAAAAATGCTTAACTATTATGATAAAATATTATTATTGAAAATGATGGTTATATAAAGATTTGACGGAAGAAGATAAATTTAGGCAATTTCACTTAATCCATATGTCAAATATGATCAACTTTTCCTAAATAATACTCTCCCTCTATGCAATTTATATAGCATAATGAAAATTTCGAGAGTAAATTAAGTTTTTTTTTAATCAAAATTTTTTTAAGAATATTTTAAATTATTAATTATTATAATTTATAATATTTTTATTTAATTTTTAAATATAAAAATTTTATTTTAAAAAACTAATTTTTTTTTACGTCTTTTTTTCCTCTTTAGACCATTTCTAGATTTGTGCCTGTCATCCTTTCGTAGGGGTCATGCTAATCTTCTCTGTATCGTTTCAATTTTAGTGACTCGAACTTAGGAGGTCCTACCTTTTTTGTTCTTTAGTGACTCGAATTTACAACCTTAAGATTGGAGATAACGATATTTACCATCTGAACAACCTCATCTTATCTTTAAAGTTTCTGTATATGAATCTAAATTCAAATTTAAATTTTAAAATTTCAAATTATGTCATATAAATTGAGACAGAAAAAATAGCTCTTAACCAAATTGGAAAAGAGAGATGGGGTGGGGACCCTATTTGCATGCCACGATGCATTAGCAATCAAGCAGAAAAACTTGCTTGGCTGAAAATAAAACCTCCAAGAGAAATACAACTTCAAAAGCACAATGTAGTTTTATTCTCAATCGTCACTACACACCATATAATATATATTTTACAAATTTATGTCTCTTTCTCATCCCCTGCTGCTTTGCCATTATATTTTTCCCTTTTTCTACTTGTTGTTTCTTGTTATTCCATTCATAGCCTATTGCACAATGAAGGTATGATATTGTTCATTCATCCTTTTTCATTTCTTCTTTGGTACATTCATGTATAGTTTGACTCAATAATTTGATCGAGTCAGTATTTTTAGTTTATGAATTCTAGATACGTCAGTACTTTAAGTTTATGAATTCTAGATTACATATACATATATAGTTTGATCGAGTTAGTATTTTTTATTTATGAGTTCTAGATTATATATCCATATATGGTTTGATCGAGTTAGTACTTTTAGTGTATGAATTTTAGATCATCGGTTTTTCGTTACAAGATTTTGAATACATTACTGTATATCAAATGATTTCTTTCTTTTTTTTAACATAAATATATAAAATTTGAACTAAAATTACTAAGTTACTGAATCGGTGACTTAATTACGTGTGGCTTCGCCCTGGCTGCACACGTGTTTTACTTCTTCCATTTTAGGAATATTTCAGGAAATATTCTACTTTTGTTTTGAATTCTATATATATATATGGATTTTGATTCCTCAACATTCTTTTCCTTGATCCGTTTGACTGTGTTTTGGATTTTGGATGTCTTTGTTATTTCTAAAGTTTGAAACTTTTTCTTTACTTTCATTGGTGTAGAAATTTATCCTGAAATTGGATTTGGAAGATGATAGAGAAAAGAGGAAGGCCTTGAAGACAGTGGCTGCTCTTCCAGGTAATTAATTACTATTAGACAGCCCTTTTCTACATTTCTTACTAATCAAGATTTCGATCAACAAAGCAAGTAAAAAAAAAACAGTGAAAAGAAGATAATGTTTCTTTTCTATATTATATATAAGTGATTTTGTGTCTTAAAAAATTATAATTTCAGTTATTAAATAATAATAGATAAATCTTTTCAGAAATAATTGATATGCTAGGTAAAAATGATAATTGCTATTTCAAATTACTAAAATTTACTACTCCCTCCGTCCATCTTTACTTGTCCACTTTTAACTTGACAAATACCTTAAGAAACAATAAATAGAGGGGTGATTTTACTATATCACCTTTTGAATATAATGAATTTTTTACTTTAAAAAATGTAATGAGGGATGAATAGTATTTAATATCAAGAATAAAATGAAAAAAAAATGGGTAAATTATGTATTAATTTTTCAAACTGAACAAGTATTGTTGAACATTCCAAAATAGAAAAGTAGACAAGTAAAGATGGACGGAGGGAGTAATAATAAGTATTAAAATAACTTACACCGTCCTATCCTAGTATATAACTTGTTACATCAGGTTTCTGAATTGCTGGTGCCAAATTTTTAAAGTGTAAGGAGAATTGAGTGGTGAAGATTGTTTGGAAACTTGATGTGGAAAATGTGGTCAATAAACTATTAATGGCAATTAATTTAAATCAATTTCGAGTTAATTTATCATATCGTCACTCAATTAATAATTATTATTTTTGAAAATTATTTATTATAAAAAAAAAATTAAAATGAAGAAGAAGTATGATTTCTTGAAATAATAACAATTAGTGGAGTAATTATTAAGAAATCGGCTTAATTAATTAATTACTACGGTTGGGAAAAAAAGAAGAAGAAAACATGGCAAATGTTTTGTTCACGTTGAATCTTGAATGATGTCACGTCAAATGGGTCCTCGATAGTTATACAACTTACAAGCTGTCCTCCTCTAAACGTCACAACTCACTTTGCCCTAATATAATTCATTCAAAAGAGTTAGAAAGTTTTGGTTTTAAATGATCTATGAGATTATTTTAAAAATATGTGTTGTAATGTAAAATAATTAATAATTAATCAACTAGAAGCCAATTTCTAAAAGAATGAATGTTAGCTATGTTTGGATCTTCCAAAAACACCGACACACAATATTGAATCCGTAGAAATGCATAACTTTTAAAGAATCCAACACATACTCGATGATATTTTTAAGAGTCCGGTTATCATAATTCGCGAGTAATATGTTGGAGTAGGTCAAGACTCAAGTTACATAATATGTGTGAAACCTTTTAACTCAAAAGAAAAAGAGAATAAATCTTTAGCTCTGATTTATTACTTTTGAACTTTGAAGCTTCTAGTATTTGATTAATGAGTCTGGTGAGTATTGTATCATAGCACAGATTGTCAAAAATATTACCTTTGATCACGTAGCTATTGTGTCACATCAATAGATATAATCTTTTTGGCATGGTCATTTCTTTTTCAGTGAAGAGTCTCATTGTAAAATACTCCCTCTGTCCCATAGTCACGCAATATTCAGATTTCGAAAGTCAAACTTCTTAATGTTGATAATGAATTCAAAATTGACTTTGCGAGATTTTGCAGGGATTGAAGAAATTACAGTGGATATGAAAAGTAAGACGTTAACCATCATAGGAACAGTTGATCCAGTAACCGCAGTGAGCAAATTACGCAAGTTTTGGGCAGCAGAGATAATGTTCGTAGGACCAAAAGAGGAACCAAAGAACGAAGAAGAACCATTCAAAGAAGAAACAAAGAAAGAAGGAGAAGAGCCTAAAAAGGAAGGAGAAAAAGAAGACAAGAAAGAAGAAACAAAAAAGGAAGAAGAAGAGAAAAGGCCAATGGTACCAATAGGCATGGTAATGCCATATAAACCTTATTATCATCCTCCTCCTATGCATACATATTACCAAGTTCATCACAGCATAGAAGAGAATCCTAATGCATGTGTCATTTGCTAAATATTTTGACGAATCGAAGTGATAAAGGGCTGAATCTTTGTGACTTGGAATATTTTGATGTATTATTATGTAAAATTGGTTGGGAATCTTTGTAATCATGTATTTGTATATATGTGTTCAAACATGAAACATCTAGTACTACTATAACTTTTTATGCTTCTCCTTTAGTTGGTTTTGGTTTTTCCTATTTATATGAAGGTAAGACTACTAGCTTTGAAGAATATAGAGGAGCTTTTTTGAATTGACAATATGAACCCTTATTTCATTTGTACCTTCAAAAACAAGTACTCCTATATTATTGTGTGTACCGAGAATTCAATTAGAATTCTGCTGTACCTTTTTTCTTTTTTCTTTTTTTTTTTTTTTCAACCCCTTTTTTTCTCTTTACTACACGTAATTTGGAAAGAGCTTGTGCTTGTCATGAACCTCTCTTCTTGATGTATACTACTAGAAAAATGCTAATTACATAGGAATTTTTGTGGGGCTTATACACGAAAATCCGCATGTAAATTGATTTCCTACGAATTTCCTACAAATAATAATTCGAAGGAAAAACGCTCGTGGGTAATTATTACTTGCGGATTTAAAAATCCCCAAATAATTTATATAGGGATTTTGAATCCGCATGTAAATTACTTGCGGGTATTTCGCAATAGACTTTTCGTAAAAATTTCAAAGGAATTTTCTTGCCAAAAATTTGCAAGTAATTTCCCAAGAAACAATTTGATGTAAATTCGTAAGAAATATATATTTGCAAAAAGATATGAAATGGATTTAGTTGAAAACTTCTCCACATGAATTCTTTTGCTCACTTGACCCACCACCACCTCTCCCCTAAACCCCACCCACTCTACAATGGTAAAAAACCGCCACCCAACCACACCCACCAACACCTCTCTCCCCTCACCCTCCACTTCACCATGGAAGATCCCCCGCCCTCCACCCTCCATGGAGGGCAAGCACTGAACCCCACCAATTGAGCACAATATAATATAAATAGAAAACACGTTACTTGACTCAATTTACAGATGCCGCTACTACAAAGGGTGAAATTTTGTACTCTTTATCCGATGTGGTACACGGATGGCATGGAATAATTAGTACTTTTACAATTTTTTCATCTACTAAATAAAGATGTATAATTAGTTATTTTCTTTTTATCTATATCTATAATCTATAATCTATAATCTACAATCTATAATCTATAATCTATAATATATTAAAAGTGTGAAGACCCTTAGAAAAGTGATTCGAACTTTTTGCCCTTCATTAAAAGACTCTACAATAGACAAAATAGTCTTTTCACCTTTTTCCTCTAATTAATTTTCTCAAAAAAAAAAAAAAAAAACCGCTAAATTTTTTTATTTGAATCCGTGACTTTTAAGGATTCATGTAATTAGAATCAAAGTGGGATTATAACTTTTTCTTACATATAATCCAAATAACAGTCAAACCCTACGAATCTAAAACAAGGTAATATTATAATGCCACCATGTTCCAAGTTAACGCCAAAATATTTACACTCCGGTGGATCCAAAACCACGAGAGCCTCTTACAGTTGAGTCAAGATCATCAACCTCTTCTACCTTACAGTTGAGTCAAGATCATCAACCTCTTCTACCTTTGGTGTCATAATTTTATAAACAATACTATAATTTATTTCAACATAATGCAAATTCCTTTATTTTTTAAGTGATTTATAATGGGTGGAATAGATGTATTTGAAGGTGTGATCTATAAGAGTTTCATCAATTTCAAGTCTATATTACAGAGTATTCTATTACGATTTGTTTTTTTTCTGCATAATACAGGTGGTAGATGAATGTTCGGTCGGACTTTGAGGAATTTTTTTGCGAAGGTTAGGTTTAATCGTATTGTTATAATATCTCGATTATCGTATTGTTTTGTTGGTGGTTTACAGGTGGTAGATGAATGTTCGGTCGGGCTTCGAGGAATTTTTGTTTAACAATTAGGTGTAATCGTATTGTTCTAATATCTCGACTATTATATTGTTTGTTGTAGTTTACAGGTAGTAGATGAATGTTCGGTCGGGCTTTAAGGAATTTCTCTATAAAAGTTAGATGTAATTGTATTGTTTTGATATCTCAATTATCGTATTATTATGTTATAGTTTTTGTTCTGTTACTATGTGTTTTTTTAATTATCCGTTGTTCCTTGTACTTTCGTTTGACATTAAGCTCTCAAAGAGATCTCCATAGTGTCTGGTGCCCAATGTATTAAAATCTAAGGGGCGGCATCAATCACTTTGAGTTTGTGATATGTTGTTTCTCTTTGGGGCTCAGGAAGTGTTGCCAAGTAACACTATATGACATTATTAATCAGTTACTTTACTGTAATGTTAACTAAAAATTGCATCCGGTACATAGTAATATTGTTTGGCCTTTATTTGTGGTTGTATTACCAGATTCGGTTAAATTAGTTGACAGATTGAAGATCTTTTCTATATTAAGAAAACATCAAAATATTTTTCCTGATATCTTACATGGCTCTCTGGTTGCAGATCTCTTGCCTTATTAGAGACTCTTTCTTCTTGTGTTTTCAGGAATACTTTTATCTTCTGATTTTAAGTGCACTCTATCTCTTTCTACTAATTGTCATGTCTGTTCACATTCTTTTTAGAAGTTATTTGTGATCATATGTGGCATATAAGAATATGATGATGCTTGAACTGAAGTTTCTAAGATAGCTAACTTGACCTAAAATATTGGAGGAAAATAATGTAACTGGACCACTTTATGCGATTGACAACTTGCAACACATTGCAGGAGACGCTCCACAAGCATAAAAAAAAAGGAACAAAGATCAAAGTGATCCCCATGATGTTGCAGCAAGAACTACGAAGTGTTTACAGTTTTTTGAGAGCATGACGCATTCTGAACGCAAAATACCGATTTCCCAGAAAAGCCTTCTTAAGAATTGGCCCTTAGTGTCAGCTATTATCGTCTATTGTGTGTTTCAACTTCATGATATGGCATATTTAGAGGTATTTTCACTTTTCCTTGTGAAGCTTATGTTAATTAATTAGAACTTGATATGCCATCCTTATTATCACATTCTAAATCATGTTGTAATATGAAAAAAGTTGTTCTCATACTTTAGAGGCAGAAAACATTTGTTTCTACCTTTCACTTATTATGCAATGATAAAGAAATTCCTTTGTATTTCTGTTACTATCTGTTGATTCCTTGTACCTCGATTATTGTATTGTTTTACTATAATTTTTGTTCTGTTACTATCTGTTGTTTTTGTTATTATCTATTGTTTCTTGTATTCCCGTTACTTTTTTCCCCTTAACTGCTTTGAACTGTTTTTCCTTGAGCCGAGGATCTATCGGAAACAACCTCTCTACCACTTAGGTACGGGTAAGGTCTAAGTACACTCTACCCTCCCTAACCCCCACTTTGTGCGACTACTCTGGGTATGTTGTTGTAAAGAAATTCCTCTATGCTAATATAAACTAGCCCAGATCAACTTTTAAGGGTTCTTATGTATGGATTACATTTGTTTCTACTTATCTTTTGTTGTCTTATGTGAGCCAGAGTTATCCAATTTGTTAGTACAGTTATGCAATATGACTTTTTATTAACATTTGAAGTCTTATGAACTGCCTAAGGACACAATCTTATCACGGAAGGATGGAGTTGGTAGGGACATTACAAGAAGAGAATATACATGTCATCGTGGTGGCTATCCACAACTAAAGCCTTCCACTTCACGATCATCGTTATGTTTGAGGCAAAAGACGATTTTCTGAAAGTCACTATGGAAGATCAAACGAGTCACAAGGCCATGTCTATATGAGGCTGCTTCAACTTGCCATAGTTAAAATAAGATCACAAATCTTTTCTAAAATTACCATTGAAACCTTTACGTATCTTGCAATAATATTGTGATTAATTAAATTTTTGTCCTTCGAAGTATCATACGTCTTTTGTGCTCCTTTAAAATAGATTTCTCACTAGACAAGATAATCATTCACTTATTTTGCCAATATTTTAGAAATTGAAACCCATTAAAGTTGGTTATTAAACCTTGTATTATATGCACCTACATTTAGGATTTTAAAATTAATTTTAAAAATTCTGAAATAAATTGTTAAAAGAATCAATTATTAAAAATGCAAATAAAATCGTCCTCACATATTTAATTTATTGTTTTTTTTTTTACAACAAAGATACTAACTTGAGTTAATAGAAAAAGAAAACACTACCTTAAATAATTTTATCATCATCGAAACCAATTAATACTTAATCTAAAAACCTATATATATCCCATATGGAATACTTGGTTAGTGCTAAATACGAACATCACTCCTTGAGATTAGTACATTGAATTCAATTATTTATACGGAATTGTTAACGTTATTGTACAGTTAATAATTAAAACTATAATAAATAAGAATAATTACATATTTACTTTATATCTATTTCTTTTTTATATATATAAAAGCATAATGTTCCTCTATATAATGTCGTCCAATCTTTTTCAGAAGTTTAAACTTTTTCTTTCATATTTGCTTTGTAACTCAAATATATTGCTTAGTAATGTTTATGTAAATTTTTAAAGTTGTGTACTCAATGATATGGGTTATATATGTAATAATTTGTTCATTTTATATACACACGTGCAAAGCACGTACACTAAACTTATTCTATAAATTCTCTTATACTCATGGTAAATATACATGTCAATGACCCTCAGATGGTTTAGACTCTTCAGTATTCAGGTACTGAATTATGCCCAAGTTAATTTAGCTTTCTCCTCTTATATTTGATTATTAGATTGTACAATTTTTATCTATTAATTCTTTCAAGACTTAATCATTTTGAACTGCTATTCACCGTCACTTTGCATGATTTAGGCGTGAGTTTGTTTCTATCTAACTACACCATTTAGAAATATTATTTTATAGATGCCTTTTGATAATAGCTATTTAGCTTATGCAATCTTTGATACAAATGAGAAACACACGTGTCTTTAAAAAAGCAGTAACCTATTATTGTCCAATTATAAGAGTTACTGTGACTTCGGATTCCAATCAAGATACTTGCTCTAAATTATTTCTAATATAATTGAGATTAACTAATATACACCGATGGTATAACATTTTCTTTACACAATTACGTATTTTAAAATCTATATCAAGTAACTTTTA
Source organism: Capsicum rhomboideum (assembly GCA_031232105.1). Lineage (NCBI taxonomy): Eukaryota > Viridiplantae > Streptophyta > Magnoliopsida > Solanales > Solanaceae > Capsicum > Capsicum rhomboideum. The sequence continues at coordinate 146,577,759 of CP124714.1, read as the reverse complement.
ATATTTAAATTTTAAATAAGGAAAATTAGTAGTATACGGTAACTTAAACACTATATTTATTGTACCAGAATTTATTAGGAGTATGACCTTGTTTATCAAAAATTCTAAACACTCCAGTGTTGTCTCTGTTTTGTTAGATACTTCATATGTTACACAAAAGAATGGACTGTTGGAAAAAATCATGTAACCCCCTTTTTTTTTTTTTTAGGAAAAGTCAACGGAGAATGAACTCTCTGTCAAGGTTAAGTGTAATTACATCATGGTAAAGGATTTTCTATAATAGGATGGTTTGTAATCTTATGTTGTTGGCTAAATTTCTATTACTACTATTCATTCACTTTTTTAAAAATTAATTGAGAAGTAAGTCGATACACGAGTCAATTGATTTGATTAAACAAAGGAGAGAATAAAAATAGCCCAAAAATCGTATACCACGACTGTTTTTATTTTATTTTTTCCTAGATCATTTTTATTAGTAAAAAAAATTACAGATTTGGGAGATTAACTAAGTAATAGTGAAACCACTAAATTTGAATTCGGACATTGTAGATTTAACTTATAATCACTTCTCATTGGACCGTCAACAACTTTACCGTAATTCTTTATACTATTGTTAATTTGTGATAAGTAGTTGTGTTATATTATTATGCTCATATGTAAAGTAGACTTATGGTTGAGAGTTTGTTTTCATGCATATACCAAAATATTTCTAAGTATAAAAAAATATATGGTAAGAGGTATTAGAAAAATTAATATAAGGAGTCCTAAAATATATGTTAAAAATCTTTTTTTCAAGGCAACTGAAACACTATTTTATCTTACTGAGTTTACTGAAACACAATTGTAAGAGTGGCTTACTGGATTGTTTAATGTTGTTTTTGAGACGACGAGAATGTCTGAAGAATGAAGGTGGAGTAAGATGATTCTGTTGTACAAGAACAAGAGTGACATCCAGATTGCAACATTTATAGGGGTATCAAACTATTAAGCCACACTATGAAAGTTTGGGAAAGTGTGGTGGAGATGAGAGTAAGAAAGGATGTGACTATTTCTGTGGACCTGTTTGGTTTCATGTCGGGTCGCTGAAGTAGAGAGGTCATTCTCCTTGTAAGGAGACTGGTGGAGCAGTACAAAAAGAGGAAGAAAGACTTGCATATGGTGTTCATTAACCTGGAAAAGCCTTACAACAAAGTCCCTAGGGAGGTTATATGGAGATGCTTGGAGGATAAATGTGTACATGTGGCGTATATTAAGGTGATTCAGGACGTGTCTAATGGAGCCAAAATTTGGGTCAGTATAGTGTGAATGCAACTGTGCGAAGGTATGAGAGGCTGACTATTGATGGTTTTAAAAGGGGTAAAGGTAGGCCGAAGAAGTATTGGGAGAGGTTATTAGATAGGACAATACGCAACTTCAGGTTACCGAGGACATGGCCTTAGTCATACTATGACTAAGAGTAGAAGGTTAATTAGAGTAGAAGGTTAATTAGATAATTGAGTGTTGTATCGCTTATTCTTCTTTACCATTAGTCATACTATGAGTCATATTTCTTTTATAGTTTCTTGTCCTTTGAGTTTAATTATTAGTTGTGGCTTTTACACTTTGATTGTCATTGTATCTTATTACGACTACTGTTTAGGATGATTTGTCAGATTGTCTATAGTATTTGTCATGATAGTCTTTATTTTTGTTATTTCTTTCTCTATACTGCTTTGACATGATTTTTGTTTGAGTCGAGGGTCTATTGAAAACAACCTCTTTACCTCTAAGATAGTGGTACGGTGTACACTCTATCCTCCCCAAACCCTACTTTGTGGGATTACACTGGGTATGTTATTGTTTTTGTTGTTTGTATATTTTACTATAATTCATTAATTTGGATATCAAAACATATATTAACATTACTTTTATTAATAAACGCTTGATACACGTGCAATGCACGTACACTAATCTAGTTTAAAGATAAGTACAGTAAAACCTCTCTAAATTAATATTGTCGGGACCATGAAATATTATTATTTTGTAGAGATATTATTTAATTGATAAATTAATAGTTATTAATTTAAAGAGTGTTTTCGAGATTCAATGAAGGTTAATTTTGATTACTTCAAAATCATTGTATCTTACTAATTTATGTATTATATTTATTGAATTAATGTAAAAAATAAATTCATTATACAAAAAGTACATTGTATCGACACTGCAAAATTCATTTGGGTATGAAGCCTCAAGGAATTTAGATGAACCCACTTGTGAAAACGACATTCATGAACTTGATGTCATGATTAATGATCTTTGTTACCGCAATAAAATGAATGTCAATAGCTTGTTGGATTACCCAAGTAAAAATAATAGGGGGAAAAATCTAAATATACAACCTTAGATTGTTTATTGCAAGTTGTAGCAATCTTTTAAAAAAAAAAATTATTCTAATTTTGTAAAACTAAAAAACCACCCTTAAAAAAAGGCATCAGTTACCAGCAGATATCAATGACCCCTAATTACTCTCTGAAACTGTTTTTTTCCTTTTTTTCAAAAGACAGACGCGTCTTCTTTCCTCTTCTTCTTCAATTATTTTCATAATTCATCATTAATTCAGCAATCATATACAAATTGAAAAACAAATTCTCTCAAAATATGGATGGTGACAATTTACATTCAATTATGATGCAACATGGAGGAAGATGGGATGTTAGAGGTAAATTTACTTATGAAAAAATATGTACTCTTGTGTATTTTGTTATGAAACAGAAAAAACATCATTATTTGTGATTTTTCAAATTAAAAGAAGAAAACATATACAAATCATCTTTATACATATTTTCAATTACCATATGTTGATTACCATATACAAATTAAGTTTTTCAGATTTAACTAATGTTTGATTTTTAATTTTTGAAGTAAGGTATAATTGTTGACATAATCTTTAGATTATAGTAGTGTATGATTATTGATTTTTAAATTGTCTTGTGATTTTCAAATTATATATATTGGATGGGATCAATCACCCAATTGAGATCAAACAAATTAAGAGAATAAAAACATAATGCAAATAATTTTTATACATGTTTTTGGATTGTTGATGTTGATTATAACTTCTGAATGTTCCTTTTATGTGCTTTTTTTTTTAAGCTAAAATTTTTTATGTGTCTTTAATATGCAATGTGTTTTTTCTTTTTATGTATGTAAAGTGATATATTTTACGGCACCACTTTGATGCACGAATTATGCGTTCTTTTTAAAATATTGATATAAATTATAGTACACATTTGGTATCATCAGTAGTATGCACTATGACATAGAATATTTTTGTTTTTTTATTAAAAGGGAACATCAAATATTTGTTTTTTCTTCATATTTAGGTGGTATTATGGTATGCATTTGATAGTATACTACGTACTGTATAAGATGTGTTTGAATGTTGAATGGTAACATATTTATTTGTTTTTTATATATATTTTAAATTTATTTTTGTAATTGCAGGGGAGGACATCCACAAAAATCCTACATATTGTTATCAATCGTCTCAAACGGTTCATATTGTGCTTTCTAAGTATGAAATGTAGCTGTAGATAATTTCAATTAGATGAGACTCTTTTAATTACAGAATATCTACAAGTTTGGTCATTGTACCCATCCAATGTAGAATCTTTGAGTGGAATGACTTCACGTGTAGATGTTGGTACCAGATGATTGTAGTTGTGTATAAGTTTAGGATGTAATATGATATTTTAAGTATCAAGTAATATATTTTTTTAAAAGTTGGGTCTGTGGCAGTATGTGTTATTGAGGATTTTGTAGCTAATTTCTATACTTTATGTAGTAATGGATTGAATGTAGGAATTGATATCACCCTAATTAAATATCATAATTCAAAAATACAGATTTGTATACTATACTCACTCTGTACATTAAAATAAATAATAACATATAATATTTGGTGAGCGTTAGTTTCTACACCAACTTCTGCAATCATTATACTCATTTTGTACAAATATAGTATATAAAAAACTACTTTATAAGTCTTGAGCGGAATATAGATATTTTATATTGATTTTACACAGTTTTCATACAATATTTCATATTGCTAAACTGCAATATTTTTCCTCTTGTTGTTCATTTTTTTTTTTAGGGATAGCAGATTTCTTAGACAAACTATCACTTTGCATGTTCAAAATAGGTTGCTTCAACGGCGATGGTTGTTTTGTATCAACAAATATATCTGAAACCAATGCACTTTGATTGTTCAATATACCATCAATCTCAACTTCCTTCTTATTATTATTCTTGATTGGAGAAGGGGGTGAAACACCCCAAATCGAACGAAGATTTAGAAAGCACAATGGGGCTACTCTCTTAGGCTAATCTAGGACTTTTTTGAGTTGGAGTAGAATCAAACTTAGGAATGAAAGACATAATTCATACCAAAATTAAATTGAATTTCCAAAAAAAACAAGCGATATAATCGAGAAAGAATGATAAAAGATGATACCTTTGAAAATTCAAACCACAGATTTCTTTGATAATTTAAAAAATAAAAGATAATTAAGGTAGGCATTATTAATGAGGAAGAAATTTTAAACCAATAAAATAGATAGAGTTGAAAAAGGTGAATAGTTGGAAATATAAATAAATGCAACTTTTTCTAAAAGGAAAGAAAGGTGTAGTAATAAATAATTAAGAATCAGTAGAAAATGTGTAGGAGTAAATAATTTATTTAGTCAACTTTTACTCACTAAAAAAAGGGTAAATGATGTGAGTAAAAAAATAACACACAAATTTAGGAGATAGTTTAATTGATATATATCTAATCACTATTTTTTAAAAGAATATTTTTATATACTTTTTTTAAAAGTTGCTACAACTTGCAATTAAATATACAATTCAATAATTACTAAAAAGTAGTGCTAGAACTTGCAATAAACAATCTAAAAAGTACATAAAAGATAATTTCCTCAAAATAATACATGTTCAGAGGTCCAGAGCTTACAAGAAATTGTGGATACCATTGGAGAAAATAATGTTGATGATGAAGTTGAGGAAGATACAATACCTTTGGAACAATTTATGTGTAAGGAAGCACTTATCATTTCTAGAACTCTTCACAATTTTTTGGTGCAGTTTGAGAAGACAACACCGGAACTTTTGAATGCAATAAGAAAAGTTAGAGATGAGCTTCAACAAGATTTAAATTTTAACAAAAAACAAAAAAATACTATAATCATATTTCACTAAATTATCTTAGATATTTTTGTAATTTTAAAGAATTATTAATTTATAATATTAATGGGACCATATATTTATATAGGGGTCTTTCAAAAATATATTATCTTATTATCTTATCGAAATCGGTAATTTTTTTCACTGGCCCAAGTTGCAACCAGAGAAAAATATTATCTTAGAGAGTTTATTAATTTATCGAGTATTAATTTAGAGAGGTTTTACTGTATAGTAAGTATCAAATTCAAAATCCGTAATATAAATTTTATACTTCCAAGTATAACTAGTTGAATTAAACTGTGAAAAATATATAATACAAGAGAACAATTTGAGAATTAGAGGTCTTAAATAAGAAATATTGATAATATATTTACAAAAAGTTTAATAACATTATATTTTTTGTATAATAATTACTCTAAACAAAAACTAAACATATTATACATGGTTAATATAATTGGGTAATTTATTTTCCCAACTCTAACCATAAATATAAAATTAAATAACTTCAATAATATTATAGGTTAATTAAGAGGCTACTAATTACATCAATTTTAATACCACAATAACAACAATAACATATCTAGTGTAATCTCACAAAGAGAAGTTTGGGAGGATACGCATACCTCAATTTTTATAAATGTAATGACCCTCCAGGTCATTTTCTCACTTTCCGATTAAAGTTTTGATTCAACAACCTTTTTTCCACCATTGTTGGAGCTTGGAGCGTGGGGAAGTGTGGGGACTCATTCTTGAGGCTAAGGTAAGTTGTTTTAACGTCCCTTGATCATTCCCATTAGTTTTCCTCATAGAATTCCGCTCTTTTTCTTGTTAATTCTTAGAATTTAGGTCTTGGAAATCCATAACTTTGGGGGCTGATTTGGGCCTCGATGTGTGTCCCATTTGTGCTCAACATTTGATCACACACTTCTTGTCCTTCAAGGGACCTCGTGACGGATTCAACTTTGGGATTCCGTTAGCGGGCCCCGCGGGCCCATTATTGACCCGATTTTTGACCCGGAGTTTTATATTACAATATGGGTATCATTTCACTCATAATGATGTGTAGATGATTATTTTGATATTGTGATATCGATTCAGAATCGTGGAGCAAGGCCGAGCGACTTGTGGACACTTCAAGAATTGTGGCTCAGCATCGAGGTAGGCTTCAGTCTACTTTTCTCTATGAGATTGTGTATAGTATAGATTACATGCTAGGTAGCGAATATAGGATATAATTATGGCTAGTATTGCATGACTTAGCCTATTTTATGGAATTTGGGGTAGAAATGTGACCCGAACCCTAGTATAAATACTTGTAGGTCCGTAGAGTCCTATCATCTTGAATATAAGCATGTTAACCACAACTGATGATTAAGGATCCTTTGGTATGATACTTACCATGTGACTTAGCAATTCGGGAGGTTCTTCCCCGATTAGATCCTTGTGGTGCTTTATGCCCTGGATTATTGTGGTTGCCCGGGTTATGAGACCTTGTTATATTGGTTACATGCTATTTGGCCCGAGACTGTGATTAGGAGACTAGTTGGACTTTGGTGAGTATTCTGCCCTTAGAAAGGGTAAGATTATCAGTTATAGACGCTTAGGCGCTTATGATTATGTGGTTTGGATACTGGTGATGACATGCATACTATCTGGTGCATTCATGCTCATTTAGTGGTACGATTCTGACCAAAACCTTAATTTTATTACTATTTCCAAAAAGGGGATTTATTCTCACTTTTCACTTTTAAAAGGGTATTTTATAATGGAAATTGTACCACCTCATTTACTGGATTATGAGCTTTTGGAACTGAAAATGATGTTTTAGAACTTCGACTGAGGATGATTCCGGTCCATTATTTATCCACTCATCTTACCACTACTATTTACTTCGGTCGAGGGATATTCCGACCCTTTGTACATGATTTAGTCCCGAGCATGATCTCGGGCAATGGATTTACGAATTTATATCCTTTTAGCCACGGTTCGAGTCCGTGCACTGATTTTATATTTATATATATATATCCGATACTGGACGGAGTAGATGGATCTTGATGGTTATTGGAAGTCTTGAATCGGGACCAGGCAGAGTATATGGATTTTTCCGAATCCCCTAAGAGGCCCCTTCGTCCGAGAGCCGTCGAGCTGGAGAAGCTTGGTCACCGTAGGTCCTACCTTTGCGATCTAGGTGAGCTGGAGGAGGTATATACACTTGGTATGGTTTGAGATTGTGGAACCGGTTTGGGTCCGGTGTCCCCGACATGGTTATGGCATTTCGGTTTATGCTGCATTCATCCATTAATATGCATTGCCTATCACCAGTATAGTTGTTTGGCGCCTGTATTTATCAGTCTTATGGGGGTCTGTATAGGTACGGGTTATAGTTGCTGTTTGTTGAGTGTTTTTGTGAACCTTTCGGGCTTATGGGGGTCCGGTTAGGTACTTGTTTGCCCGAACTAGCTGGTTACTTTATTATTGTTTATTATGGTTAGTTCGTGGCAGGTTGGTTATGGACTGGTACCTGAGATTAGAGGTACGTTTCTGATTCCTTTATCCTTTCGGTAGATTACATTATGGTTGGTTTACCCCAGGATTTGTCACCCTTTGGGTATAGGCTTGATGAGGCTAGTGTTAGCTCCTTTACTGGGCTTTAGACCTTGAGATGTTCGGTTGACTGCTTCAGGTAGTTACCTTTGAGTTAGCCCTATATGTATACTTATATGTATGGTATCACCGTATATCCCTCTCTTTCCTTATATATTTACATTGTATATGTATCCTTTGGCCTTGTACTACTATTATATATCCTTCTTTCACTCTTTATTTGTATATTGTCCAGTGATATACGGTATTGCACTATAGTTCCTGAATGTTTTCAGGATAGGATAGTTATCTCTATTGCCCCATTAGCATTGTGATGCCTAGTTTCGTGGATAGTTGCCTATAGTTACTTTCATGCATTCATGTTATTTATGCTTGCATTATTTCTGGAGCTCAGTCGGCCGTTGCCTACTGAGTACCACGTGGTTGGTACTCATACTACACTTCTGCAGCCTGCAGGTTATAGTACGAGTTGTCGCAGTTGATATGTGTATCGTGCGGAGCAGCTAGGGATCGGAGATTTGGGGTGAGCTCCCGACGTTTGGAGTATCCCTACTTTCCCTCTTATTGTTAGACTGTTCTCTATGCTGTGTCAGAGATGGCTTGTCTACATATTGTACTCCTGATATATTAGAAGCTCTTGTACTGGCACCACCAGGTTTTGGGATTATATTAGCCTTGTTATTATATTTATTCCGTTGTTTCCCTTTATTCCTTTTGGGTAGTCCGTTACTAGCTGTTCCAAACTACGAGTTGGCTTACCTACTGGTGGGTTATAGTAGGTGTCATCATGACCTGAGAAACTGGGTCGTGATAATTTGGTATCCGAGCCTAGGTTTATCGGTGTTGTTGGTACAAGAGCTAAGTGTTTAGTAGAGTCCTGTGGATCGGTGCGGAGACGTCTGTATCCTATCTTCGGGAGGCTATAGGGCATTCTTAGGAAAATCTATTTTGACTCCTTTGTGGTGTTTCCATACTTCTATGAACCTCTAAGTACTTCTTTTGACTCCATTCTCTATTAAAGGGATAACACGAGGTCATCGATAGATGCGTACGGTATTTCTACGCGTGTTACCAGAATTTTGTCTCAGCATTGGGCTAGAGAGTTAGAGATTGACATCAAAGATCTTTAGTGTCAACCATAGGGTCTGGGGTCAGCACAGGTTCCGACAGAGTTTGTGACTGCCTCAGCTTTTCAGGATTCGGTGTTATGGGTTCCGAGTCTATTTCTGGATACCTCTCAGCTAGAGGTAAAGTCGGGTCCATCGAGTAGTTCTCAGACCCGAGTTGGATTTGTTGGTGTTCAGCAGGGTTCTCTATCTATTTCAGAGTATGAAATTGGGTTTCTCGAGTGGGCCAGACATACTCCTATATTATTTCCCACAGAGCATGAGATGGTGCAGGGATGTATTAGAGGGTTGACTTTAGCACTCCATTTGGTATCGGAGTATTTGATAATAGCTGGGTCTTCTTTCCCTGAGGTTGTTGATCACGCGAGGGCTACACAGAGGGCTTGCTTTAAGGCGTACGGAGGTGGCAGCAAGAGGCCATGTCAGTAGTTCAGTGTTAGGGGTATTCCGTTTGGAGGTCGAAAACTTCCCAGAAGAGGTCAGTAGCATTTGCAGCCTATTAGTCCCGAACAGGTTGCACCTCAGCTTATGGATAACTCTCAGGTTGATCGCGATAGTATCAGTGGATAAAATTCTGTTCATACATCACGGAGTATTCGGTCTAGGTCTTCAATCCGTGGCGGTTGTTCTGGGTCAGCAGGTTCAATGCCTCAAAGTATTCCAGGGGCATGTTTCGATTATGGTAAGTGTGGTCGTTGGTATAAAGATTACCCCAGGCGCGAGTTGGTCAGCCAGTTGGGGTTAGCTCATGTTATCTACCTGGTTAGGACTTCAGGGATTTGTTCTGACTACAGAGAGACCGGTCACTGGTCCAAAGAGAGTCTCCGGTGTAGGATCATTAGTCATTCAGATCATCCAGATCAGTCTCACAGTATGTTGGCACCTTCAGTTAAAGGTAGTGCACCTAGTGCCTCAGTTGATCATTCAGACGCTCAGTCCGAGTTCAGACATTCTCAGATTTGTACTCCTTCGAACACACCAGACTTATGATTTTGGATTTCCACGGTGTGAGGTGCACCTTTGATTCTATGCCTTTAGTTTCTATTTGAGTTGTGTTAGGGTTTTTACACCCAGCGGTGGTTATATGCCTTGATATTTCCATATTGGTTGTTGTATGCCGTGGTGTTTTCATAGTGATTGATGTAGGCCTTTGTGTAGGTTTAGGATTATATGACTAACCCCATAGATGATTTTTTAGTAGTGGATCGAGTGGATCAGTGTAGTATTGTCCTAGGGGTGTAGCAAGTGGGTTAAAGTCCCATTTTTCCTTGACATATTGGCCTTGTTATGGCTATAGAGTGGATCAGTATCATGTTTCCCTTGGGGGTATAGCATTCGGGTTCGAGTCCCATTTCCTGTGATATATTGGCTTTATTGTGACCCTAGAGTGGTACTTCTGTTGATTTTCATTTTTGTACCACCTACACCGTATTTTGAGGTCACTTTAGTAGTTATTACTACTGTTATTGCTGGGAATTGACTGATTTTCATTTGGTATACGGCTAGACTAGCGTTATCTAGTTAGCGTTTTTCCCTTCCTTGCGATTCTTATTTCCTTGGCATAGTTGGCTATCTCAGTTGGTTAGCCTTCCCTTTCTGTTAATAGGATCGGTTGTAGAATGGATTGTGAGAATGAAGGTAAGCTTGACCTTCCAGGGCTTTGTTATGACTATAACATTGATAGTCTTCTTTCATAACCCGTTTCTTTGGTGATGCATTTGGGAGTTGTCCTTCGAATTTGGATAGATCATCACCCGGTAACGGTCTTGATCTTGATGTTGATTTTGAGTTGGGGTTGGTGATTCGATTCTACCACCCATTTTTGAGATTTAGAGGTCTGAGACTTATTTTCTGAATTATGGATTCATCTCCTGGTGAGCATGTTGATCTTGGTTTTGATGTGGAGTTGGATACTCAGTTCTTCCTATGCTATGGTTTATGGTTCAACCGAGTTAAAGTTGATATAATTGGGAGAATTCAGAGAATTCTCATTTCGACACTTGCTCGGCCTTGTATGACTTCGTAGAGTGCTTCTGCTTGATAATATGCGCCTATGGATATTTGTTGCCATGGATTGAGCATTGGTTTGACCAAATTCATGTTGAAGTTGTATTCCTCTAAGTTGGGAAGATGGGAAAATTTGGAAGTTCCCATTTCGACCTTTGTTCGGCCTGATATGACTCCGGGAGATGCTCCTGCTCAGTGGTATGTTCTTGGTTACCAAAGCGGGCATCTTGGGGAGTGAGTATTTGTTGTCGTAGATTGGCTATTGGATTGGCCATATGACGGTTGAGTCGTACTTTTCGATTTGCTCGAGTTCTGACTATCACTAGTACTACTTGTTGTCTCGGCAAATTCTTGGTTATGCCTTGTTGCATTATGCCCTCCCGCAGTTGTGGAGTTGATTGCTTGCATCTTCAGTCGGTGGTTTCCATCCGTTAATATTATGCTCTTCGGTGATATTTTAGCTTGGCCCTAGCGGAGATTGTTGGGCATGTGCTTGATCTTCTAATAGCGAGGTTGGTTGGGGCAATTGGCCCTTGTAAGGAATTGTTGGCACCAGTTTTAGATTTTGAAGCCTTCGGATGATGGCTTGGGAGTTATGATAGACTTCAGTTTGTGAATGCCTACCCGCCAACAGGATCAGTTGGGATAGTTGAGATCAAGTAGTCTAGGTTCAGTGTTGGGGTTTTAGCTTGGAATTGCATAACTTGGTGGCATCCTCATTTTGAGGTTTTGCTTAAGTTGGGCATTCCTTTATAGGCTGGCCAAGCCTACTCTTTGCATAACGGTTCAGTTTTCTCTAGTTAGGGTAGACCGTACTGGATAAATGGTCAGAAGACGGTCCATCGGTATATAGTATTGGTTTTTATTGCTTTCGACCTTGGTTCTCAGTTTTGGTCAGAATTATGAATTTTCTCCCCAGCGGGAGAAGTGTGCTTAAGATGGGCTAAGCATGGCTTTATCCATAGTTGGCAGAACATCCTGGAGTCGATCGTTCAGTTTTATGAGATTAGTGCTTCGAACTTCTGACCGTCAGTTTCGAGGGTCATCCAGACCAGTTGTAGCTTTGGCCTAAGTGTGCAGACCTTGGTCACCTCTATTTGTGTGTCTTGGTAGCACCTTATGGGCTTATTCTTGCGCTTGCCATCATGAGTTTTTGGTAAGTCAGCTTCAACCTTTCAAGAGCGGTATGTTATGATTGTACGGACAGGACTCAGATGACATTTTGCGTGATTCGAACTAGATAGCAGGTTTGGAAAGGCAAAAGAAGGTTAAGTTTGGATGTTGGAGTTATAGCATATTTTGGCCTTGGATTGCCTTTAGCCTGGCTGAGTGTCCTCCTGGTTAGGCTTGTATTGATGTGTTGTCAGCATGTTGTGGTCTGGATGGGCGTGCATCAGTCATTCTCGATTCAGTTGGAAGCCAGTTGATTGTTGAGGTTTAGTTTTGGTTATTTGAAAAGTGAAGTAAGAAAGTTGGTTGAAAAAGGGATACCTTGGCAAAATCCCTTGGTAGAGTTGTCTTTTCTTTGAGGGTGTCTGGGGAGTCATGTTCGGGGAATACGGGCCCAGTACCTCATTTTTTCAAGCTTTCGGGCTCTTTCCATCCATTGACTTTTGCGGACGAAAGTCCTTTTAGTAGTGGATATTGTAATGACCCTCCAGGTCATTTTCTCAATTTTCGATTAAACTTTCGATTAAACAACCCTTTTTCCGCCATTGTTGGAGCATGGAGAGTGGGGAAGTGTGGGGACTCATTCTTGAGGCTAAGGTAAGTTGTTTTAACGTCCCTTGATCATTCCCATTAGTTTTCCTCATAGAATTCCTCTCTTTTTCTTGTTAATTCTTAGAATTTAGGTCTTGAAAATCCATAACTTTGGGGGCTGATTTGGGCCTCGATTTGTGTCCCATTTGTGCTCAACATTTGAGCACACACTTCTTGTCCTTCAAGGGACCTCGTGACGGATTCAACTTTGGGATTTCGTTAGCGGGCCTTGCGGGCCCATTATTGATTCGATTTTTGGCCCGGAGTTTTATATTACAATATGGGTATCGTTTGACTCGTAATGACGTGTAGATGATTATTTTGATACTGTGATATCGATTCAAAATCGTGGAGCAAGGCCGAGCGACTTGTGGACACTTCAAGAATTGCGGCTCGGCATCGAGGTAGGCTTCGATCTACTTTTCTCTATGAGATTGTGTATAGTATAGATTACGTGCTAGGTAGCGAATATAGGATATAATTATGGCTAGTATTGCATGACTTAGCCTATTTTATGAATTTTGGGGTATAAATGTGACCCGAACCCTAGTATAAATACTTGTTAGGTCCGTAGAGTCCTATCATCTTGAATATAAGCATGTTAACCACAGCTGATGATTAAGGATCCTTTGGTATGAACTTACTATGTGACTTAGCAATTCGGGAGGTTCTTCCCCAGTTAGATCCTTGTGGTGCTTTATGCCCTGGATTATTGTGGTTGCCCGGGTTATGAGACCTTGTTATATTGGTTACATGCTATTGGGCCCGAGACTGTGATTAGGAGACTACTTGGACTTTGGTAAGTATTCTGCCCTTAGAAAGGGTAAGATTATCAGTTATAGACTCTTAGGCGTTTATGGTTATGTGGTTTGGATACTGGTGATGGCATGCATACTATCTGGTGCATTCATGCTCATTTAGTGATACGATTCCGACCAAAACCTTGATTTTACTACTATTTCCAAAAAGGGGATTTATTCCCACTTTTCACTTTTAAAAGGGTATTTTATAATGAAAATCGTACCACCTCATTTACTGGATTATTAGCTTTTGGAACTGAAAATGATGTTTTGGAACTCCGACTGAGGATGATTCTGGTCCAATATTTATCCACTCATCTTACCACTACTATTTACTTCAGTCGAGGGATATTCCGACCCTTTGTACATGATTTAGTCCCGAGCATGATCTCGGGCAATGGATTTACGGATTTATATCCTTTTAGCCACGGTTAGAGTCCGTACACTGATTTTATATATATATATATATCCAGTACTTTACGGAGTAGATGGATTTTGATGGTTATTGGAAGTCCTGGATCGGGACCAGGCAGTGTATATGGATTTTCCCGAATCCCCTAGGAGGCCCCTTCGTCCGAGAGCCGTCGAGCCAGAGAAGCTTGGTCGCTGTCGGTCCTACCTTTGTGAGCTAAGTGAGCTGGAGGAGGTATATACACTGGGTATGGTATGGTTTGAGATTGTGTTACCGGTTCAGTTCCGGTGTCCCAGACATGGTTATGGCATTTCGGTTTATGCTGCATTCATTCATTCGTATGCATTGCCTATCACCAGTATAGTTTTTTGGCGCCTGTATCTATCAGTCTTATAAGGGGTTGTATAGGTACGGGTTATGGTTTCTGTTTGCTGAGTGTTTCTGTGAACCTTCCGGGCTTATGGGGGTCCGGTTCGGTACTTATTTGCCCGGACTAGCCGGTTACTTTATTATTATTTATTATGGTTAGTTCGTGGTAGGTTGGTTGTGGACTGGTACCTGAGATTAGAGGTATGTTTCTGATTCCTTTATCCTTTCGGTAGCTTACATTATGGTTGGTTTACCCCAAGATTTGTCACCCTTTGGGTATAGGCTTGATGAGGCTAGTGTTAGCTCCTTTACTGGGCTATAGACCTTGAGATGTTCGGTTGACTCCTTCAGGTAGTTACCTTTGAGTTAGCCCTATATGTATACTTATATGTATGGTATCACCGTATATCCCTCTATTATATATCCTTCTTTCACTCTTTATTTGTATATTGGCCAGTGATACACGGTATTGCACTATAGTTCCTGAATGTTGTCAGGATAGGACAGTTATCTCTAGTGCCCCATTTGCATTGTGATGTCTAGTTTCGTGGATAGTTGCCTGTAGTTACTTTCATGCATTCATGTTATTTATGCTTGCATTATTTCTGGAGCTCAGTCGGTCGTTGCCTACTGAGTACCACGTGGTTGGTACTGATACTACACTTCTGCAGCCTGCATGTTATAGTACGAGTTATCGCCGTTGATATGTGTATCGTGTAGAGCAGCTAGGGATCGGAGATTTGGGGTGCGCTCCCGACGTTTGGAGTATCCCTACTCTCCCTCTTATGTTCTCTATGTTGTGTCAGAGACGGCTTGTCTACATATTGTACTCCTGATGTATTAGAAGCTCTTGTACTGGCACCACCAGGTTTTGGGATTATATTAGCCTTGTTATTATATTTATTCCGTTGTTTCCCTTTATTCC
This sequence comes from Capsicum rhomboideum, assembly GCA_031232105.1. Taxonomy (NCBI): domain Eukaryota; kingdom Viridiplantae; phylum Streptophyta; class Magnoliopsida; order Solanales; family Solanaceae; genus Capsicum; species Capsicum rhomboideum. Next base: position 146,562,534 of record CP124714.1, on the reverse strand, counting down.
TTTTGGGTAGTCCATTACTAGCTGTTCTGGACTACGGGTTGACTTACCTAGGTGTGGGTTATAGTAGGTGTCATCATGCCCTGAGAAACTGGGTCGTGACAATAAACGTAAAATAAAATAATATATATATTGAATATACACCTACAAATATAACTTTGTTTGCAATTAGAATCATAAGATGATAATTAAAAATAGAATTATAAGATATTCATGATTAAGTCTTAATACAAATATTTATAAATTAATATCACTTAACTAACATACTATAATTATAAAATAAGTAACAACAAATCTGTAGGTGATATATCTCCAATTAAATCTTCATGAAATAATTACCACGTAAAATTGTAGTAATTAATTCTCAAGTAATTTCCTAGATAATATAATTTACATGTAAATCCCCAAGAAGTCATCCCCGAGTAAAATTACACCAAATAATCCCCACGTAATTCCTTAGGTAATATAATTCCTATGTGAATCCTCAAGAAACTATTCCCCAAGTAAAATTGCAGCAACCTAATCCCCGGGTAATTCTCTAGGTAATATAATTCCCAAGTGAATCCTCAAGAAATTTTCTCCATGTAAAATCGCAACAACATAATTCCCTGGTCACTTCCTAGGTAATGTAGTTTCCAAGTAAATCTCCAAGAAATTATCTTTAGGTAAACTCACAATAATTAAATTCCCATGTAAATGTCTAGAGAATATAATCCCCAAGTAAATTCGAAAAAAATAATCCCTACGTAAATCTGCAAGTATCATTACCTAGAAAATTTCCTACGAATTCACAAAGAATTTTTTTTAAAATATATTTTTATTATTTACCTGTGAAACTACCTGCAAAAGTGATAATTGGGGATTATTTTTCTCAAATAAATCCCGAGTAAAATTTTTGGGACAAAATGGTGCCAAAATTATTTGCAAATTTACCTACAAAAAGAAAATCCACAAGTAAATAGTCTATAATTTAGAAATTTTAGATTTTTACATGAAAATCAGCAGGAAATATCTGCGAAAAAAATCCCTAAGTAAATCCCCATGTAATTTGAGCTTTTCTAGTAGTGATCATGGGAACTTATTTGAATATATCATGCTTAGCTTTCTTATGATTATCTTGATGTACAAAGCAATATAATTTTTTATGATTATCTCTGGCTTGGAATTGTGAAGGAGTGATAAAAAGTTGAATACTCCATAGTTGTGGTGGGAGGAATGTAAAATTTACACCTTTAATAACTAGAAGTGTTGGTTCGAGTCATGGATATAGGAAAAATCATAAGCGCTTCTCATTTTAGTGAATTTTACTTGGTGCGAATTCAAATTCAAGCGGTTGGAAATGTCAAATATTGAGTGGGAAAACAAAACAAAGCGAAAGAGATAGAATGATTTGCTGTCAAGTTGCATATATATGCTTGTACTTAGTTAATTTCCCTTTTTTAGACATGTTCCAAATTGTCCAAATTAAAGTTGGTGCTAGCCATTTGAGGGTGTTTTAATTTCATGAATTTTAGTCTAAGAGCGCAGTTTGATTAATTTGGCTATTATTGTGGAGTCACTTTCCACTTTACTCTCATCAATTTAGCTTTTAAGCTCTATACTTATAGCCCCATATTCTTGCTGGGGTGTGTGCAAGGGACGCGGAGCTAGAGCGCTTCACCTATGTGTTTGGTAAAATCCGATAGTTTTTGTTAGGGTTTTTGTCCTGATTTTTTTATCAAATTTGAGTATTAATTTTCCATTGAAGGAAAATAAAAGTAATAACATAATTACTTTTACTTTTCCTAAAAGAAAAATATAAAACTCTTCCATATTTGGCTAACCTCTTTATTGTAGGAAAGATTTTGAAACTCTATAAATAGAAGATCCCTCTTCTCATATCAAAACACAATAGAATTCACAATGTTGTCCTTAAATAGTCTTGTTTAGAGGGAGATTTTCTCTCAAATAGTTTTTATGCTTTTTTGAATTAGTTTTAATATGTAGGCCAATTGGCCAAACCATATTCAATAATATGTTAGTTTAATTTTTTTTGTCATCTGATTTATCGTTTCTATGGTTTGCAAACTATATGCTTCCGCATGACGCCCTCTCGATTTCGAACCCAACAAGTGGTGTCAGAGCCTACGGTTCAAATGTCAAATGATTTGGTGAAACAAGATTAAAGATAGGTTTAAAGCGGTTTCAAAGCAAGTTGCAACCAATTTGATGATAATGAAGATTTTGTCCAGCTACATGTGGAGAAGTTTCAAACATATTTCAATATTCATGTTGCTGCATTTTCAAAAATAAAAAATAAAATATTAATTTTTAATCCATTTTTAACCATAATATTTTAAACCTTATTTTTAACTATGGCAAGCAACAGTGATGAAGATTATGTGAAGAACGAAGTTCATGCATGTGACATGAAGAAGACGGATCAAGTTATGTCAAGAAAATCATTTCAAAAAGGGGAGATTTGTTAGGGTTTTTGCCCTGATTTTCTTACCAAATTTGAGTATTAATTTTCTATTGAAGCAAAATAAAAGTAATACCATAATTGCTTTTTACTTTTCCTAAAAGAAAATATAAAACTCTTCCATATTTGGCTAACCTCTTTATTGTAAGAAAGGTTTTGAAACTCTATAAATAGAAGACCCCTCTTGTCATATTAAAACACAATAAAATTCACAATGTAGTCCTTAATGAGTCTTGTTTAGAGGGAGATTTTCTCTCAAATAGTTTTTATGCTTTTTTGAATTAGTTTTAATATGTAGGCCAATTGGCCAAACCATATTCAATAATATGTTTTAGTTTAATTTTCTTTGTCATCTAATTTATCGTTTCTATGGTTTGCAAACTATATGCTTTCGCATGACGCCCTCTCGATTTCGAACCCAACAATTTTGGCTCATATTTATCTATAAGAATTAATATGTAAAAGCGCTTTATTAAGAACTCAATAAACTTAATGTTTTTTTAACTTCATAATTCAAAATCTATAAACTCAAAATTTCAACTCCGTCTCTGATTGTTTGGTCGGACAAAACTTGAAAACTAATTTGAGCAATCAACGTAAAATTTTGTGTAATTTTTCTTCATCGCATAAACGATTATAACTAGTCAATGAACCAAATAATACCTTGAGGTGTCTTTGATGTAACATGTCACTTTGGGTGGTTTACCTTGGAACTAAACCTAGCCACATAAATATATAATTTCTTTAACTTATTTGTTTGTATGTTTCCCAAATAATATATTTACCAGATACAATATTTTAACGGGAAACAGATGATCAAAAAAAAAAGGAAATGCAAGTGCAAATTGGCTGATCCTTGGATTTTGTTTTTGTTTTATTATGTTAGTCTTTGTTTTTTATGAAATACACTCTTGATTTGTTTAAATACATAAATAGTGATAATTTAGGTAGATAAAGGGAACAACAAATAGTTAAAGTTTTAAATTCACAAAAAATGTAATAGCTCAAATGTATTTTTGACTATTATTCTATTTTTAAAAGCAAACAAATTGCAATACTATAATTTTCTCGCAAAGGGGTACCAATTAACATGAGAACTTGTTTTCTAACCCTTTACAATTTATTTTTTAAAAATTTTATGGCCTTTTGATAAGAGATCATTACTTTTTATACATAAGAGATGTTCTTTTTTACACACTAAAAATCTGAAAAGGTCATTTTCTTCTATTCATTTTGTGAGAGGATAAGAGATCTCGTTTCCTCGTCAAATCAACTCCTCTCTTAGACAAGAATAGTTCGGCCCATGCATATGGCATGTTATCTAATAAAATGAGGTTGAAAATTATCAAGGAGATGAGACCGTGGCGGAGCCAGAAATTTGGTAAAGGGTATACAAATTTTCTTTTTAGTTGTATTAAGAGTATGCAAAATTAAATATCCACTAATAATAGTTAACATTTAACATATATACTGTTGGATTTTTTGTTTAAATTAAATTAATAAAAAGTCTTTTATGAAAATGTGTCTTTTAGTGAAAGGCTGTATCTTTTATGGAAAGGTGTTTTTTAATGAAAGGTTGTGTCTTTTCATCCTTTGGGTACCACCAATGTTATTTAAATCCAACTCTTCTATGTAACTTTTACAAAGTATCTTTTACAGAGGTGTTTACAATTTTCCCCAAAGTACTCTTTCTTCTCAAAAGATCGAGTTTCATAGTTCTTGCTTTCCAGAAGAATCTCTTCATTATTTGCTTAGTGCAGAATTCAATAGGCTTGTCATATCCACTAAAACTATTTGCGTATAATCCCATAGTAATCTCGCAGAGGAGAGGGAGAAAATATCATTTTTAGGAAAGCGTTTCGTGCGTGTTTCAAGCCTCAAATCTATGTTCGTTGTTCATATTGTCAAGCCTTCATCTTGTGTTCTTCTTCGTGTAATTTTGCTTGTATTCTTGGAACATATTTTTCAACAATCTAAAAATGATAGTTATATTATGAAAGAAGATATTTTGCGGTTATGCGGGTTGTCCAGGGAAAGTTGGATCTCGATGATGATTGATTCAAGATCTGCGTTTGCAACTTGGGTTTTGAAGGCGTAGTTGCATGGAGGCAACTTTCTTACAAATTAAAATAAAGCACTGGTATTGAGACAAATAAAGGAGTCAAGGATCTGTTGGTTTTCGTCCATGTACAGTGCAAGTATTCTTGGTTGATTTGAAATCAAAGAAACAAAGTATCACAGAGTTGATCAAAAGGCTAGAAAGTAGCGGGAAAAGAGAGAGAGGATGATATTGGTTGTATACGACTTTGGATCAGTGCTTCTACAGATCATTTACTACGGGAAAAGAGAATGTACATGAATTCAATCTCATTAATTACCTAATTTAAAATAATGGACATGAATATGATTTCATCTTATTGTGATACAACATAAATAAACGAGGTCATGGGAAGAAAAAAAACTTGATGAGAAGTCAATGAAAGGGAGTCAGGATAAAAGCAAGAGTAAATTTGATGAAACGTCAATAAAGGAGAGATTTGGATGAAAAAGAAACATAGGACAAGTCCATATATAGGAAAAAGATTTTTGTCCCTACATTCCTTCCCCAGCGTGACCAATCATAAGTCGGTTGATCGGCGCACGGTATCATCTTCTCAAGCAAAAGAGAACATAGACTAATCAATTTCAGAAGTGAAGTCCCAGATCACTTTGTAGTGGTAACAACGTCAATTCTGATGGAAGTAAAAATTGTTTCCAACTTTTGTTCTCTTTGTTTGGCGTTGGAGGCGCTACATACAAACCTTCAGTTTCGAGAAGGCAACTGATCAACTAAATAGGGTTCAATTTTCTTAACCCTATTTATTATTTATTTATAAATTTCTCTATCCTTTGTGATATTTGTGAATTTAATTTCATAAATATTGGGGTAGATGTTATACTTTTGATGATCTTCAAATGCTTGCTAATGTTAGGCATAATAATTTTTGTGTGTTAGGACTAATTGTGAATCGAGTTTCCATATGTGTGATGGTTATGACTCTTGACATATTTAAATTGTGGGGGTTTCTTGCTTATGATTAGAAGTCAATATTAGACTTAGCATTATTTAATATATATTTGAAGAATATAAACTTGAGATAGTTATTATGTTTTAACTTACAATTCTTGATGGGTATGTGATACTGTGTGATAGTTTATCGATATATTGATCGAAAGCAATAATACAAAAATCATAAGAGATTTTATTTTCACATTTAAAATGAAGGATCTTGGACAAATTGCTACCATATGTTGGGTATCAAGAAAAAACAAAATAGTGGGGGTTATGTGTTGAGTTAATCTCATTGCATTGAAAAAGTGCTAAATAAATTTAGTCACTTAAACATAAAGTGGTATATACCCTATTTGATCCTAGATTGTGTCAGCCCATGATAATGAAAGAATCGTGGCTTAACTTGTGTAAACAAGTGCTATTGGAAGAGCCAATAGTTGAGTTTTGGTTTTCTTTAGAGAACTAAAGATTTGAGAAACTCTAAATTTCATACTATTTTAAAAGAATATATCGATACAAGTTGGTATCAAATATGTGAGAAAAAAAATAAATTTACCACATGATGGATATTTACCTTGTGAGGAAGTACAATTTCTTGAAACCAAGAAAACCTTGCATTAGTGAAGCAAGCAAACTAAAGGAGTTGAGTGATTGAGGGATTATTAAGAGAATCCATTGATTTTGCAAAATATGAGCTCAATTTGTGATAGTCAAGCCACTCTAGCTCGAGCATATAGAGATTATATAATGGGGAGTCAAAACACATAAGTTATTGACATGATTATGTGAGAAAGTTAATTCAAGATGGAATAACTTCTATCACATTGGTGGAGTCAAAAGAATTTGACTAATATATTTACTAAGTTTCTTAAAAGGAAGTTATTGAATACAACTTCAAGTTTGATTATGTTAAAACTCCTTAATTAGGTCCACCAATAATGGCAACCCTATCTAACACTGTGAAATGAATAGTTATGGGTTCAAAAGGTAACAACAAGTTATTGATACGTAGATGTTTCAGTACTTAAGTAAGAGATATACTAGTAGTGGTTGTCATAAATTGGAGGGTTGAGTTCTAATACTCTTAATGAGGTTCAGTTCAAGGGACAAGTGTCTCAAATATGACAAAGGCACTGAAAGAACTTCCCCTATATGAACATAGAAGTGGTGCCGCTTAGATTGGAAGTTGGAGTTGCTCTCATAAATGTTTATGAATTTTTGATAGCACATGGCCATAAAAGTGTTAAGCATGTTGAGTGGAAAGAAGGAATGAAATGTTTATATGTGTAGTGTCACTGATGTTATCACAAGGAATTACACATTCAAAGCTATTATGCTACGCGGAATTTCGATTTCGTCTTGTGACATTGCACTAAGGTGCTGTTCAAATCGAAAGATACATCACTCTATGCATGAACATGAATTGATCTTTGTCTTAATTTATATTTAAACAAGTGGGGGATTGTTGGATTTTTTGTTTAAATTAAATTAATAAAAAGTCTTTTATGAAAATGTGTCTTTTAGTGAAAGGTTGTGTCTTTTATGAAAAGGTGTCTTTTAATGAAATGTTGTGTCTTTTCATCCTTTGTGTACTACCAATGTTATTTAAATCCAACTCTACAGATTTCTATGTAACTTTTACAGAGGTGTTTACAACTTTTCCCAAAATACTCTTTCTTCTCAAAAGATCGAGTTTCATAGTTCTTGCTTTCCAGAAGAATCTCTTCACTATTTACGTAGTGTAGAATTCAATAGGCTTGTCATATCCACTTAAACTATTTACGTATAATCCCATAGCATTCTCGCAGAGGGGAGGGAGCAAATATCATTTTTAGGAAAGCGTTTTGTGTGTGTTGCAAGCCTCAAATCTGTTTTCGTTGTTCATATTGTCAAGCCTTCCATCTTGTATTTTTCTTCGTGTAATTTTGCTTGTGTTCTTGGAACATATTTTCCAACATATACATCACATAATTTTCTGACAAAGAGTATGCATTGGACCATCCTTACACCTAAGGTGGCTCCACACATGATGAGAAGATTATTGGATGGGTTTAACTGGTCCATTCGTCATAGTTTTAGAAAGGCAAATCAGGTGGCGGACAAATTAACATCCAAGAGTCATAAAAAAAAATTCAAGTTGAAAGGATCTATTTATTTACTGGAATTTTGCCTAGACAAGTAAAGGGGTTGCTCAACATGGATGAATAGTGAATTCTTGATTTCCAAATTAGGACAAAGAAGTCTCAGTAGATAGTTTTGCTAATATCAATTTATTAATACTAGCCTTGGAAACAGCCTCCGACAGAAATGCAAGGTAAGACTGCATACAATAGATTCTTGTGGTCGGGCCCTTCCCCAGACCCTGCACATAGCAGGAGCTTTAGTGCACCGGGCTGCCCTTTTTAGGTTGCTATGTGATTCAATTTATACTAAGTGAAGCCAAAGAGGGTAGTTTTCTGTAAATGTGACATTTGTGGCTAGAAACAAGGGAAGAATCTAATAACTCAGAAATTATTATACATAGTACACCATATCATCATCTATAGAGTAGTGCTACTAAATTGTTTCGTGCAAGAAAAGAGGTATATATATCGAGTGGCAAAGTCAGACTTTTTATTAACCTAATTTAAAATGCAAAAGAAATAAACACGAGAAGAAATCAATGGGATTCAATATTCTTCTTTCTGCATTACTCAGCATCAACACAAAAAATTGAACTGCATTTGGAGACAAAGGAAAGGGAACCTTTCGAGTTCCTTATACGATCACATAAATGTGCCAAAGAGTGTAACCATCTCGTCTTTTGGAAGAAAATTCTTCCTTGTAAAGTAGTTGCAGAATAGACAAGAGATGATTTTATTAATAATGAATAGGGTATTTATATAAGAGGGTGGATCCATGAGGATAATGAAAGATATCAATACAATCAATCAAAATAAATAAGAATCTTTACACTGATGAATAAACTAAAAATATGAAAACTAAATCTGTAAATAAGGAGAGAAACTAATTCACATTCAATCTAAGATATATCTCTAATATCCCCCGCAAGATGGTAGGCCAATCAGAGATACCAATCTTGGAACATAACAGCTCAAAGAACCACTTGGAAGAGATTTTGTGAGCATATCAGCTAGTTGGCCCTTCGATGAAAGATGAGAAACCTGAAGAAGACCTTGATGGACTAATTTACGAAAAAAATGATAAACAAGTTCAATGTGTAATTTCTTGTGAGAGTGGAACACAGGGTTAGCACAAACATATGTAGCACCAAGATTATCATAGTAGATGAATGGTGTCTGAGTAGGAGTAACAGTTAACTCCCTGAGAAGATTACACACCCAACAAAGTTCAGCAGTAGTAGAGGCAATGGACATGTATTCTGCATCTGTCGAAGAGCGAGTCACAACTCGTTGTTTCTTAGAACTCCATGAGATTGGATGACAGCCGAGAAACACAACATAGGTTGTAGTGGAAAAAGGATCATCGTGATTACCAACCCAATCAGAGTCGGAAAAGGCATGAAGAAAGAGAGAAGAGTTTTTTCAAAGAAATAGACCACTGTCTGATGTCCCAACTAGATAGCGAAAGACACGTTTTGTCATGGTCTAATGAGTTGTTGTGGGACAACTTGAAAACTGAGACAACTTGTTTACTATAAAAGCAACATCTCTGTGAGTAAGCTAGAAATATTGCAAGCTTCTAGCTACATTCCTCTATTGTGTGGGATCTTAAAGAGGGGAACCATCTTTAGAATCTGGACATGAACCATAAATTACAGGTATTCTCACTGGTTTTGCATATGCCATATTGGTTCTTTCAAGTATCTCACACAAATTTTTTTGTTGGTTAAGAAATAGACCAACAGGTGAACGAATGACTTCAACACCTAAAAAATAATTTATATCATCAAGATCTTTTATGGAGAACCGAGTACCAAGATGTTTGATAAATTCTTCAACATAGCGTGACTGATTGCCAGTAATTATGAGATCAATCAAACAACAAGGTATCTAATAACTCCAAATTTTGCATAGATGAAAAAACAATGATCACACCTAGAATGATGAAAACCAAGAGACAAAAGATATGATTTCAATTCATCATACCAGGCACATGGAGTCTGCTTCAAGCCATAAATAGCCTTGTGTAATCAACAAATATAGTTGGGAAACTTCTTATTGACAAATCCAGGTGGCTGAGACATGTAAGCTTCCTTTAATAATGCCCATGTAGAAATGCATTATTGACGTTCAATTGCCTAAGCAACCAATCTTTAGAGACGGCGAGAGAAAGAACAATGCTCACTGTAGTATGTTTAGCAACAAGAGAGTAGGTTTCAAAATAATCCATACCAGGTCATTAAAGATAACCTTTAGCAACCAACCGAGCTTTATAATGTCCAATGCTGCCATCCAAATTTTACTTAACATGAAATACCCATTTGGAGCCTATAGGTTTGACATGAGAGACATATGGCACAAGAGACCAAGTGCCATGACTTTGCAATGCTGAAATCTCTGCATTCATAGTAGCACGCCAATTTGAATCTTTTAAGGCTTGACGAACAATATGAGGTTCTATCAACTTAGGAAGGAAGAAAGTTGTTTTGGCTTGGTGGATATTTCGGTTGCTGGAGATAATTGGGATGGTTTGATTAATGGTGAGACATGGGATACATTGAGATTGGAAGAATCATGAACAATAGCACTTAGACACAATTGCTGAATGGGTTTATAGATGTTATTATTTGACCGAGTAGTCATGGGATGAGAGGGTTGAATTGTCAAATTTTGATTTGTACATTGGCGTTATCGGGTAAAAAGGAGTCAGAAGAAGATATGTAGGTAGAACTAACATAGGATGACGAGGGATAAATAGACATCCCTGAGGATGAATTTCCAATTTTGTTTGATGAAGAAGCATTGTCAGATGCACTGCTGGAAGATGTAGGAGCAAGGGACAGTGTAGTAGAGACCATAGAAAATGGGATAGATGAAGGTCGGTCCCATGTAAAAGAAATGACAAAGTGGTTGGGAACCTAAGTTAACAATGTTATTTTGAGGTCTACTTTCTGTTGTTTCAAGATACATATAAGGAAAAGTCTGTTCCACAAAATCAACCTGACAAGATATAAAAAGGCGAGAATTTACAGGATCATAACACTTATAAGTACTCTGATGTTGCGAATAGCCTAGGAAAATACAAGAGTAGAGCGGGGTTGTAATTTATTCTGATTATAAGGACGCAACCATGGATAACATAAACAACCAAAGAAACAAAGTTTGTTGTAGTTTGCTAGAGTACCATATAATTTGAAATAAGGTGAATCACCATCTAAAGTTTGGGTGGGCAGCCTGTTGATTCAGTAGGCAGCAGTGATGAAAGCATCAGACTAGAACATTAGAGGAAGATTGACATTGTGTAATACTGTGATACCCGTCTCCACAATATGTTGATGACGACTCTCGACAGTGGCATTATGTTCAGGTGTGTAGGGAGGAGTGAGAAAATGGGATATCCCATTCTCTTAAAGTAATGAATGGAGATGAAGAAATTCCCAGTCATTGTCAGAGTAAAAACATATAATGGGCTTTTGAAATAATTTCTCCACAGTTTTTTTGAATTTTGGAAACACAATTGAAACATTATATTTTCTCTTTAGAGGAAATAGCCAGATATATTTTGTATAATGATCCACAAATATTAAATAATATTGAAAATCATCAACAAAAATTTCTGTCCCAGCACCCCAAAAATTGAAATAGATATATTCTAAAGGAGTAGAATTTTTTATTGAGAAGTAATAGAAGGGAGTCTATGCATTTTATTGCATTTACTAGAATTATAAGAAAAAATATTCTTTTAAGATGAAGAATTATTCAAAAGTTTCAGAATATGACGAAGAGTAGGAGTGGAGGGGTGCCTAAGACGTCGATTTCAGTTGGGAGCGATGGTGATGGAAATGATGTTGACTTGAGCAATAGATATAGCTTGGAAACCAGAGTTGGAAGGCTATGGATATACACTGCCCTTAGGATTCCCTGCTACCAGTGGTGTTCCCGTAAAATATTCGTTCACAACAAATGAGTAAAGTAAGAAGTTAACCTCACTACATAATTTATAAATAGAGATAAGATTCTTTTTCATACGAAGCACACATAAAACATTAGTTAAATTGAGAGGGGTAGAGGAAGAGGGTAGAAGAGTAGATTTGGTATGGGTAATCTTGTGAGATTTACCATCACCAAGCATGACATCCTTAGTACCATCATATTCAGAGTGAAGAGAAGTGTTTTATAAGTCTTGTATAACATGGTGCGAGGCACTACAACCGACAAGCCAATTTGGATCTGCATTGGTGGACTGTAAAGCAAAGTTAGCTTTAGGCTGTTGATCGTTGGATCGGTTGAAGTTGTTGGACAAACCACTGGATCTGGCACCTGTGATAGCAGAAAAAATTGAAATTAATATTTTGCATTGCTTGACATAATGGCCAGGTTTGTCGCATAGTTGCCAAGTGACCATAGGCCAACTATTTTGGCCACTAGAATAACCTCCTGGATTACTGCTATTTCTATTTTGATTGGAAAGAGGAAAATTTCCTTGATTGGAACGTAAGAAGTTTCAGTTGGTGGATGCGAGAGGCTTAACAGCAAAGTTTGGCGCCAATTCTGGGATGATTAACGAGTTAAATGAGCTTTAAAGTCAGACAACTTATCATGAAGATCTTGAAAGGTTATGGCTGTTTCACAAGCATGAAGTGCTGACGTAATATTGTCATACTCGGAAGGAAGGCCGTGTATGACATGAAGTAAAATTTCATCTGCGGATATGTGAACACCAACTGAATTAAGCTTGGCATAAATCTCTTTGATTTTCTACAAATACACAGTAATAGAAATTTTTTCCTTTTGAATAGTATTCAAGTCTTCTCTCAAGCTCATTATGAGAGCACGTGATGACTTGGCATATGTCGTGGCAAGGTTTTTCCAAAGCAAATAGAAAGTTTTATCATCAATAATAAAGGGTATAATTTCTAGTGAAAGAGATGCAATCATGGCACTTCTAATAAGATGGTATTGTCATTTATAGACAGAGGTTGTTGTGGTGGATGGTGGTTCATTTATAAACTGAAGAACATCATAGGCAGTAAGCAATGTTTTTCATTGATATTGCCAAGATTGGTAGTTGCTGGTGGTGCGTTTCAATGGGGCTTGGTCAACAACGTTGATGGAGATAAGTTGGTTATTATTGTTCAAGGAAATGATGTTGTTAGAGGATACCACAATATTTGGAGTAGTTTCGTATGTTGGGGTTCGGAGGAAATTAGAGGTGTTATTCAAAGAAGTCATGGCTGCTGAAAAAAATTATTGCCCAGAAAATGATTTGGCTATGAAGCGCAACAACTCTGATACCATAAAGTAGTTTATATAATAGATAAGAGATGATTTTATTAATAATGAATAGGGTAATTATACAAGAGGTAGATCCATAAGGATCAAGAAAGAAATCAATATAATTAATCAAAATAAATGAGAATCTTTACAGTAATGAATAAGCTAAAAATATAAAAACTAAGTCTGTAAATAAGGAAAAACTAATTCACAATTAATCTAAGATATATCTCTAATAACTTGTTTGAGTCACAATTTTTGATTGACATGCCACGTCCTGCTAATTATTTACAAAATTAAAGAATTTAGATACTTGGATAATGTGACCAAAAAACTTGTAACTAATTCTTTAACAAAATCTTTTTGTTACATTAGGATTATCAAGGTAGGGGAAGAGGAAGATGGACAATGAGAATTGAACTTAAACCCATTATCTGAAAGACCTCTACCAATATCATTAGGGTCGTCTAGTAGCTGCTTAGAGTTGGGTAGATATTAGTAACATGTGATTTAAATGTGTCATTATTTAGTTTTAGCTACCTTCCATAAATAAATAAATCAAAAATAATTTTCTTTCACCTTTTTCCTCTTCTTTTCCCATTATCACTAGTAGGGTGTACATATTTTAAGTAAAATTGATCCCCAAAATCAAATAAATGGCATTGATTTTTTGATATTGAGTCATTAGTTTAGCGGTTATATAATGAATTAAGATTCTTATGACTGGATTTATCAATTTTGTGATGGTTTAGAGTTTTTACTTGACTAGTTAATTGATAATTCGATAACAAAATTACAGTTTAACCTTAGATATATAAAATCACTTGACCTAAATGTAGTATTATTTCAATGTTCACTAAGGAGCACTCAGTTGCTGAAACAACTGCAGTGTTCAGCAAGTCTAAGCTTGAGAAAAGGAAACAAAACTAAGTACAAATTCTGTCAAGGTATACCTCACACTACCTAGCACCTTTAGATCCTCTATACAAGTTCATTCTCTCCTTAACTACAATTTGCATTTGCTGGAAAAGAAAACTAACATTTACATTATGACCTCTGAAGATCTTATGATTTGTAGCTTGCCAAATAGAGTAGAGCATAGCCCCATAACTAGCTATTATAATCTCTTTCTTAATCTGCTTCAACTTCTTCTCTGTCTAATCTATTGGACAATGTCCTGAACATCTCTTACCCTAGAACTTATATCATTCCATTGAGCTAGTCTTTAAACTACATTCAGTTACACTGCATTGCAGACCAATCCTCATCATTCTTTACTTAGTTAACAGTTTCTTTTGATCAGCTAACCACAACAAAAACCTATGCCTAGGTAGTAAGACTTTGCTCCAAATCAACTGAGATCCCCTCATTAAAGGCTTGTTTCCCAGTAAAGCACTATAAACCCTTGATGATACCATGCCTAGCTTCACTTTGTTCAACTGCTTTCAGTACCAGCTGCAATCACTGAAGATACTATTATCTATGTGCATATCGGTCGGTTCGGTTCAATTTTGTATATTATTGGTTCAGTTTATCATTTTTTCGGCTAGTAAACACGCTAAACTGATAACCAAACCAATAAGATATTCGTTATCGATTTTTGGTTAATCTGTTTTTTGGTTCTAAACGGTTTGATTTTTGGTTTAACCGATAAGAAAATATTCCTATAATTTTATTTGCTTTCTCTTATTTTCATTTAGTCAACACTATCTTCATGCATAAAGTCTATACAAATTACAAGCACAAAGACAACAACTATAAAATGCAGAAAACAATAGGGTATGCATTTAAAATCTAAAGCCACTATTATATAATTACGATTAAAATATAATTGTAATATAATCTTATTAATTAGGTGATTGATTTAACCTAGAAACTGAACCAATAGCCCAATAAGAAAATTTTAAAAACAGTTAACCCAATAACTCAATACCGGTAAATCAATAACATTTTTATTGGTTTGATTTATCGGTTGAACCGATTTTTGCACACCCTACCTATGTTTAGCCAATTGCACAAACTAGGTCCTGTGATATATATGACGGCAACACTAGAGCTAATTTGATCAGCTTGTAAGAATTTCAACTGATACATACTAAAGGAAAGAAGCTTGAAAATATTTGTTGACATGTCTTAACGGTTTTGTAAAGATTTAACATGACTACAATCCGATAAGTCAAATTGATTACCTTCAAAATCCAACCAAACAGACCAATAAACAGTTCTAATCACAAGAGCCAAAACCAATACTCTCAACGTCAAGTCCATATATTCTCATTTTTTCTGAGCACACATTTTTCATTTTTCTTTTTCCCTCGAATAGTATTTTATATGCTTTAGAACCTTCATAAGTAGCTACAACTACCTGTATTTGATGACCAGTTGTTTCAAAATTCTGACTAAACTACCAATGCATGCAATTAGCAGTTAGGAAAAAATGTACATTCAATTACAAGTGAGGTTAAATAAATCATCAGCCCCGGTACTCGAGAAAGATTTGGAATCAATTCAATAGCTCGATATCTTGCTTCGTTAACATTCTTTTTGAGCCAAGGGTCTATCTTCTCTACCCCAGAATGGTACGGGTAAGGTCTGCATACATCCTACCCTCTCTAGACACCACTTGTTGGATTACACCGGGTATGTTGGTGTTGATACAACTTCCATATATATACAACCTTAACGTATCACTGCGGCCAGATGCACTAGATGTTATGTCCTCTACCATTCTAAATCCAATCTGCATTCGGATTAAAGAATGACACGTCAGTCAATACCTACCCAGGTCATTAAATATTTATCTTCAGCTTTTTATAAACAAAATATTCTCTGCGACGTACGTTGTCCAAAAGTATGTCTTGAAAATTTTCTGGACGGATCTTAATTTCTTGATAATTACTTCTTCTTGTCTGCATAACGAGGAAAACAATAACATGCTTCAAAGGAAAAATTTGACCACTTTTCGAGCACTAATGAAAATATCCAAAATAAGGTATTGGTTGTACAAATTATTAGTAAAAAGGACGTATCTTAAGCTCAGATACACGACGATTATTGTAGTATGAACTCCAAGGCTGAGGCTCCAAAATAAAGACACCACCTTGTTACCAAAAAAAAAAAAGTCAAACGTTATTCAACAAATGATTTCCTGAACCCATTTTCATGATTATTTTTTTTCTGCAGCTAATCTCTATCTACAATATATTAAAAGTGTGAATCTACATCTACATCTATCTACATCTACATCTACAATATATTAAAAGTATGAATTCTTAGAAAAGTAATTCAAATTTTTTACCCTTCATTAAAAGTTTATACTTTAGACAAAATTGTCTTTTCACCTTTTTTCCTTCAATAATTATAATATTAAATATTGACTATAATAAATATATTAAATTTTAACTAGAGAAGTTTTTATTATTATAGTTAAATTTCTAAGTTTATGGTAATTTCTCCAACATGTCCAAAAAAAATAGGGAAAATAGGCACGTCCAAAAAATTTTGGCCCAAAACCCTTTTCCTATACGTCCACAAAAATAGACAATTACAACAACAACAACAACATACCCAGTGTATTTCCACCAGGTGGAGTCTGAGGAGAGTAAAATGTATGCAGTCCATACAACTACCTCAGATGAAGTAGAGAGGCTGTTTCTGATAGACCCCCGACAAAAATAGACAATTACCTTTTGCAAATAAAAAAGGGCTTAAAAAAGGGTAACGTCCAAATAAAAAAAGGCTTGGCAAAAAGGTTACATCCAAATTATTATGCCCAAAAAAAATAGGCAAACAATCCTTTCCCAAATAAAATTCACTTGGTTGATTTTTCCTAAACAAAAAAGGTTAGTATTGCTTCTATGCTTTTCCTTAAAAAAAAGGGTCGGTATTGCATCTATTAAAACCATGCTCTAATATTTTCTTGAGAATTATCATGTAATCTTGATTCTTGATAGACAATTACTAACTGAAATTTTCTTTTTTCAAAAATGAAGTTCTAAAATATTATGATAAAAGAAAAATACGCAATAGGCGAGGCACTCGGTGGAGTTAACAATAGTTGAAAGTTTGTAGATAGACCCTAAATCTAAAGATTTCAGGTAAAATAGGATTAAAATAGAGTAATTTGAGTGCAAGTTTAGTTACGTGACACATGAAGCGAATGTGAAAGTGAAGATCGATACACAAATCATACCTAAGAGACCGACGAAGAGAAATCTTGGGGTTATAATCCAAGGAAATGAGGAGATTGACGATAATGTCGTACTTATGAAATTGAGGCTCGTCTCTCTCTACCCCACAAACACTAAACTAGTCTATACTATAATAAAAGTGTAAAGGGCCTTAGAAATGTTGTTTGAACTTTTTACTCTTCATTAAAAGTCTCTGCTTTAGATAAAATAGTCTTTTCACTATTTTTCTAAAATTATTATTTAATTATATTTTTGCTATTGAATCTTAAAATATATGAGATCAGAACTTTAAAAAATATAGTAAGACTTTTTCTAAAATTAGGAGTCCTAAAATATAGTGTAAGTAGTACATTGAATTTTTTTATTTTTTTTTAAAAAAACACACGTTTTGCACTACTTTTGCAAACTTGGTATACTATGTATTTATGGAATACTAGTTTAGTGTACGTATTTTGCATGTGTGTCTCACGTCAATCAATAAAATTATATATTATAAGAAAAATAAAATTATTAAAAAGTAGCAACTAACATTAGATTAAATGTAACAGTAAAACCTCGTTATAACGCTCATTCGCTATAATACACATTTCACTATGACTGCATGAAATCGTAAATATTAGAATTTTTTACACTATTCAAATAAGAAAAGATTTAATAATTAAAATTTTAGTTAATTTAAAATACTAAATATTATAAATAGTTATCTTACAATTCTATCAATTGTAAAATTTATTTTTAAAGGTAAAAAAGCTTGGTGACATTTTGCTAAGAACCTTTGCCCGATGGTTAATTTATTTATAAGGGTAAAGAAGGCGACCGAAATTTCTTTAAGGACCCTCAACGTACTGATTGAAATCATGTTGATTTGAAGTTGAAATTTTCTTTGAACATACAATTTAGATTTCTTAAGTTTTATCTATTTTTAAAGATAAAAAAGTTGAATAACATTTCGCTAAGGACCTTCGCCCCATGGGTAATTTATCTTTAAAGGCAAAAAAGACTAATAATATTTCACTAAGGACTCTCGACAAACTGATTGAAATTATGTTGATTTGAAGTTGAAATTTTCTTTGGACATTCAATTGGGATCTCGTAATTTGTGGGATTTTCATGTTTATGAGAGAAAACAAAATTTGTGAAAACTATCAAAAAAAAAAAAATCCCAATTCTCATACAAACCATAGTTCATCATCAATTAATAATATTTGAAATATTCTAGATATCAATTAATAAATCATGTTTCTTTTATAAATAAAAAGAGTAGTGTTTCCTAATAGTTAGGCAAAGATTAAGGAATCCTAAATCTGGCGGGTGTCTTTTATATTTATCTTTATTTTAGTAAATTAGTAAAACTATTTTAAAAAATTAATCGGCTATAAATATATAGGAGTAATATAACATAAAATTAAATAAGAACTCCTAAATCTAATATGAGTCCTGCTTCATAATTAATTTTTTACTAAACTAATAAAACTATTTTAAAAAAAAATTGCTATAAGTTAATAAAATTAATTGATTTGAAATTCTTAAATGCTAGGACTTTTAATATAATTCAAATAAGAAAAGATTCAAGAATCTAAATTTTAATCAATTAAAAGTATTAAATATGAGTTCTTATATATTACGAATAATGAAAGATTTAATAGCTAATTTCTTAGTGTTCTCGTAAGAATATCCATAAGCTGACAATAAAGATATGAAGATGGATAAAAAAATAGATTTATGTAAACAAAATTTATCAGGAAATTACATGGAATGTCTATGGGTGGCTTTGTATTTTTGTCCATCATAAGAAAAGTCTTTAAAAACTAGCATTCCTTCATTTTTATGTATACAACAAGTATATTTTTGCCCCTCTACACCTCAAATGTTTTTACTCTTTCCATGCTCATTTGTCTTTCAACTTTTTTTTTTCTCTTTTTTACTATTACTTGATTTTTATTTTTTCTGTACTCTTTTCTTCTTTTTTTTTTTCTTGTTTTAATTCATTTGTCTCAACCTTTATTTTTTTTCTTCTTTTTTTTCCTTTTATTTCTCAAACATTATTTATTTTTCATTTCTCTTTTTTAATTCATTGTCTCAACCTTTGATTTTTTTATTTTTTATTGTTTTCTTTTCACATTTTTTTTTATTTTTCTGAAACTTTTTATTTATTTATTTGACTTCTCATTTTTTTCCCAACTTTTATTTTTTTTATTTTTCTCTTTTTTCTATTTTCTTAACCTTTATTTTTTTCTTCTCTTTTTTTTTCTTTTTTCTCAATCTTTTTTTTTCCTTCTCTTTTTCTTTTTTCTCAGCTTCTATTATATTTTGCTAATGAACAAAAATTGGATAATCCGCAAAAAGGATCCTCTTTCTTTGACATCAAAGTAAACTTAAGGGCGTGACTTGCCGTTTGGAAGTCCTTTGGGAAAAGTCTTGCCTCTAAGGAAAGAGTTATAGAACATTAACTTGTTGTTTGTAAATCTTTGAACTAAGTCTTGACTTTAGGGCAAGAGTTATAGAGTATCTCATAAATTAAGACATAATGAAATAGTGTTAACTCTTGCTCATAGGGAGTAACAGTGGCGGAGCCAGACATTTTACGAAGGGTGTGCAAAATTTAAAGACGTAACTAACAAAAAATTTCAACAAGTGAATTTACATACATCTTGCTCAATCTAGCGACTTTATCTTGAACGACGTCAATAATTTATTTTCCACCAAATATAAATCGTCTAAAAAAAAATTTCTTCTGTTTGGGCTGTTTTTAGTTATAAATATACATGGTAATTCTATAAACTAAGATAATAGATTTTTAATGGATGAGTCGAGGAATGTGTCTCACACATTCAAGAAAAAATAACATTAATTTATTGATTTTTACTTATATTTAAAGTAATTTTCGATCTTCAATTTTGCTACTTCTTAATGTAAGGTTAAACTTCTTGTGTTTTGACAGAGAGTGTACGAAAATCATAATCAAAAGTTTCAAATCTTAGTTAGTTCTTCTAATTCACCTTTAAAATTATGGAAGAAATTAATCTATTATTAAAAAAAATTAGTCCAAACCTCCTAATAACCTACTTAGGAAGGAATGGAAAATACAATGATATATGTGTAATTGAACACAATATTTTCTTCTATTTTTTTCGATAGAAACTTTGTTTGAAATATTAATTTTTAGTTAATACAAGTAAATATCCAATTAAAGTTTCTATTGAATTTAATAAGTATTCATTCTATCTTAATTTATGTGATACACTTTTATTTTTAGTTCATCTAAAAAAGAATGTTATCTAAACTAAAAATAATTTAATTTTAAAATTACTCTTTTAATCTAAATAAAATAATTTGTAAATATACAAATAATTAAATAATGGTATATAAATTGTGATGGAGGAAATAATATCCACAGAAGCAAGTTCATAGTAGTATAACTTGTCCATAGTAGTATAACTTTGGGTTTTTTTTAATTTTGGGGTGGGCGTGGGGGTGGGGTGGGGGGAGGGTAGACACGTAAAAGATAAAAAGGAGCCCAAGAATAATTAAAAAATATTAAAAAGTAAGTTAGTGGATAAGTCATTAGTGGACCCACAAAAAAAACTCTTGAAAAAGAAAGTATGACGTTAGTTTTGACAAAAAAGAGATGTTTGCATACGGCAGGGTTCGAACCTCCAATCTCTCAAGCATTCTGCACAATCTTTACCACTGGGCCAAAGGCACTAGCCATGTCAAGGTTGTGCAAATGCACGTATATAATGATACTGCTTAAATTTTGACCTATATACACGGTATAATTTTTCTACGAAGATTGTTCACTTGCACAACCTTGTTTGGCTATAGCTCCGCCCCTGTGGAGTAATTTATTTTTTTGGGAGATTCTTGGGCTAAGTCTAATTTTAGATCAAGACTTATAGAGCATCTCATAAATCAAAGACACAATGTAGTAGTGATAACTTTTGCCCATAGGGGCGTATAACTTATTTTTTGAAAGTCTTTGGGCTAAGTCTTGCCTCTAAGGGAAGTGTAATAGAACATCTCATAAATCAAGACACAATGTGGTAGTTTCAACTCTTGGCCATGGGATGTAACTTGTTGTTTGAAAGTCCTTGGGCTAACTCTTGCCTCTAAAGCTAGAGTTATAGAACATCTCATAAATTAAGATACAATGTGATAGTGTCAACTCTTGCCCATGGGGCATAACTTGTTGTTTGAAAGTCCTTGGGTTAAGTCTTGCATCTAAGGCAAGAGTTATAGAGTATCTCATAAATGAAGACAAAATGTAGTAGTGACAACTCTTGTTCATGGGGCGTAATTTTTTGTTTGAAAGTCCTTGGGCTAAGTCTTGCCTCGAAGACAAACGTTATAGAGCATCTCATAAATCAAGACACAACGTGGTAGTGTCAACTCTTGCCCATGTAGCATAACTTGTTGTTTGAAAGTCCTTGGGCTAAGTCTTGCCTCTAAGGCAAAGTTATAGAGCATCTCATAAATCTAGACTCAATGTGGTAGTGTCAACTCTTGCCCATGGGGTATAACTTGATGTTTGAAAATTCTTGGGCTAAGTCTTGCCTCTAAGGCAAAGTTATAGAGCATCTTATAAATCAAGACTCAATGTCGTAGTGTTAACTCTTGCCCATGGGGCATAACTTATTGTTTGAAAGTCCTTGGGCTAAGTTTTGCCTCTAAGGCAAGAGTTATAGAACATCTCATAAATAAAAACACAATATGATAGTGTCAACTCTTGCTCATGGAGCATAACTTGTTGTTTGAAAGCCCTTGGTCTAAGGAGTTATAGAGCATCTTATAAATCAAAGCACAATGTGATAGTGCCAACTCTTGTCCATGGGGCATAACTTCTTGTTTGAAAGTCATTGGGTTAAGTCTTGTTTCTAAGACAAGAGTTATAGAGCATTTCATAACTCAAAACATAATGTGGTAGTGTCAACTCTTGCCCATGGGACGTAACTTGTTGTTTGAATGTCCTTAGGTTAAGTTTTGTCTCTAAGGCAAGAGTAATAGAACATCTCATAAATCAAGATACAATGTGGTAGTGTCAACTCTTGCCTATGGGCTTGACTTGTTGTTTGGAAGGAATCGAAGAAAAGAAAAGAAAAAAAATAAAGGTTACGGAAAAATAAAAAAATAAAGATAAAAAATAAGTAAAAGAAAAGAAAACAAAGGTTGATAAAATTTTTAAAAAAAAATCAAATAAAATGAAAAAGAGAAAAAAAAAATAGAAGTTGAGAGAGAAAAAAAAAAGAAAGGTTGAGAAAAAATAAAAATATAACGAAAAAAAGCTAAAATAAAAAATAAAAGAAAAATAAAGGTTGAGAAAAAAAAGGAGAAAAGAAAAAATAAAAACCAAAGAAAAATTAAAAGGGGAAAAAAATAGAAGTTGAAGGAGAAAAGGAAAAAAGGAAAAAAGTAAAGGTTGAGAATTTTTATTTTAAAAAAAGAAGAGAAAATAAAAATAAAAAATCAAATTAAAATAAAACAGAGAAAAAAAATTGAAGTTGAAAAATAAATGAGCATGGAGAGTTATTTGAAAATATTTGATATATAGAGGGGCAAATATGTTTTTGTTCCATATATAAAAAAGAAGGAAGACTAGTGTAAGACAATAAAATTCGCGATCGAGAAAATAATAATCGGGCCAGAAAAATATTGCAACAATTGTTTATTGATTTCAATATGTGAGTGTTACAATCTCTATGAATCATCTGATTCGCCTTTTTAAATATAAATTCAAGGGCTTCGAGCTTGATCTTGAATTTGATGAACTTGAACTTGATTTGTGGATTTAATGAACTTGATCTTGACTTGTGAATTTGGATTCAAGGGCTTTTGAGCTTGAGCTTGAATCTTCGTCTTGATCTTCAGTTGTTTATGAACTTGAATGTTTGAACTTGTAGCTTGTAGAGAAATTTATGGTGTTTGATCCACGAGCTCTCTCTTGCTTCTTGTTCGAATTGTTGGTCCCCTTTTCTTGAATTATAAGGCCCCTATTTATAGTTGTGGAAAGGAAAGAGTCATGGTGAAGATGAGCTTCTTTTGGCCAATCAGGTTTAAGTGACATGTCGCATTTTTTATGGGCCTTTGATTTCACTAGGCTTGCTGCATCATTTTGACATGTGGCACAGTCCTATTGGTTCCTTTACTTGACTTGGCATGCTACGTCATTTGACATTTGGCGCCAAATTGGGCCTCTAGACTAAGATGACATATTGGGCTTAACCAAGTGGGCTCATTATTTATAGCCCAAATTAATGGACTAGCCCGATGAATTTTGGACTTTAATTAAATCCATATTTATTGGACTTAAATAATTAATCCAATTATATTAATCCACCATATTTATTTGGACTAATATATTAAAAATTCATATGATCACAAATGCCTTCACTTCGAGACTTGTCGGAAATATTTAATCTTTCGAAGACTAGATTCGAAATATTAACAGATCATTAAATCAATTCCGGGTTAAATTAAAACTGAAAAATATGCGCACAATATATTTATGTTATAATTGTGCCGATTGCTTAGTAGACCCAATGATCATGATTATAAAATCATATATGTATAATGCTGCCAGGGACTTTGTTTGGGATTTATTTACTTATTATTATTATTTTTTTTTTTCATGTTAATCCATTCCAAGTTGATAGTCACGTGGCTGACTTTGCTGCAACATACGTCTTTCTCTAGCCGTGATCAACTAGAAGTAGGAAAAGGTGAAAGAAGTTAAAACTTTTCCAGTGGAATCCTAGAAAAATAAGGAATTAAAGTTGTCCTTGGAGAAGGACTCCATATTGCCGCCTCTAAACGTCTATATATAGGCTCTGCTTTTTTATTCTTTCAGCACAGATTCGTGATTTTTTTCGAACATTTGGAGCTGATTTGCAAGCATTAAATTAGCTATTCTTCAAAAGTAGCTGATTCGTGAAGGCGAAAAAGGTTGAAGAATCAGCTATTTTGACTATTCTTCAAAATTATACTTGAAGAATTATGTCGTGAAGGAGAAAAAGGTTGATGATATCACATCAACCAAGTGTGATGATCTTGCAGCTAAGAAGGTTGAAGTGGCTGTTGAAAACGTGGTCATTAAAAAGCCTCCCTCCACTTCAAATAAAGGAAATGTCACGTACTTTAAGAAAAAGACAGCTCCTGTGCTCCGCTATGTACCAAAGGTGGGGAAATAAGAAGGACACTCATCTGATGTCCAATATAATGTACTAGGGGGGCTAACTCTTCCGGTAAAGGGAATAGATGCAATAAATTTGCCCTCAAAGCCACTTGGGGAATTTATGGCTCAAAATTTATCGCGAGATATGACACTCCCTTCAAAGCGTACGAAAGAGGGTTTTGATCCAAACGCTTACAAGTTATTTGTAAAGGCTGGATATAACCCTACTGAGCCACCAAATTTGGGGAAAATCCCATCAGAAGCCACTACCAGGCAAGCACGCGAAGGCTTAGGGTACATACCACCACCGCCGGTGCGTATTGTATTAGAAGGGTGGCTAGCGACTACATCACTGTGGAAGAGGAGTCTACTACTTCCAGCAAAAGGCCTTCTGTCTTTGATCGACTTGGAGAATCAACCACAAGAACTTCTGTGTTTGAGAGGTTGGGTCCACTGAAGAAAAAGAAAAGTAACAAACCTCGGAGAAGTTATCAAGGCACTATGACACACTCTTCACCTAGAATCCAAAAGGATTTTCAAAGTTTAATTCCTTCTAGAATGAGGCGACAGACGAAGCTTGTGATTTCGTGCAAAGAGGTGTTAAAGGCAAAGACTCATACTGTGGCTTATACCAAGGAACATGAGGATGACAAAGAGAGTGTAGGCTCTTCATATCATATTACAACCCAGAGTGAGTACGATACATCATCTCTAATAAAGGTTGAAGAGTTGGAAGATACTTCCTGGTGTTGCCATATATCTGTCAATGACAATGATCCTCAAGAAGAGAAAGATGCCGGAGATGCTCCGTCAGAACTTGAAGAAGGAGTAAAGGCGACAGTAGATCCCCTAAAGGAAGTTAATCTTGGCACTGATGAAGACCCAAGACCAACTTTCCTAAGCGCTTTTCTAGAAATGGATGAAGAAATCGCTTATATGGACTTACTCAAAGAATATAAGAATGTCTTCACTTGGAGTTATAAGGAGATGCCTGGCTTAGATCCAAAAGTAGAAGTTCATCAGTTGGCAGTCAAGAATGGAGCTCGTCCTGTTAAGCAGGCCCAAAGACGTTTCAGACCCGATTTGGTTCCATTGATTGAAAATGAGGTTAACAAACTCATTGGAGCAGGATTTATTCGTGAAGTTAAGTACCCCACATGGATATCAAGCATTGTTCCAGTACGGAAGAAGAATGGCCAAATTCGAGTTTGTGTCGACTTTAGGGATCTCAACAACGCATGCCCTAAGGATGAGTTTCCAATCCCTATTCCAGAATTAATGATTGATTCTACTACTGGTTTTGAGGCGATGTCCTTTATGGATGGATCATCCGGCTATAACCAAATCCGCATGGCACCAAAGGATGAAGAGCTCACTGCATTTCGTACGCCTAAAGGTATTTATTGTTACAAGGTGATGCCTTTTGGTTTGAAGAACGTTGGTGCCACTTATCAAAGGGCTATGCAAAACATCTTTGATGATCTACTCTATAAAAATGTTGAATGTTATATGGATGAATTAGTGGTAAAGTCAAGAAAGAAGAACGACCACTTGAAAGACTTGAGAATGGTATTTGAGTTACTCCGAAGATATCAGCTTAGGATGAATCCGTTGAAATGCGCCTTTGGAGTTACTTCTGGAAAGTTTATTGGCTTTATTGTACGACACCGAGGAATTGAAATTGATCAACACAAGGTTGATGCAATTTTGAAGATGCCCGAGCCTCGAAATATTCATGAATTAAAAAGTCTTCAAGGAAAACTAGCATACTTAAGGAGGTTCATATCAAATTTGGCGGGAAAATGTCAACCATTTAGCCATCTCATGAAGAAGGGTGCCCCTTTCGAATGGGACCAAGCTTGTAGTAAGGCCTTTGAAAATATCAAATCTTACTTGATGAAGCCTCCAGTTCTTGCGGCACCTATACCTGGAAAATCGCTGATTCTCTACATCGCTGCACAAGAAAGGTCAGTTGGAGCATTATTGGCCCAAGAAAACAGTGAAGGTAAAGAGAACTCTCTTTATTACCTGAGTAGAATGATGACACCAAATGAGCTGAATTATTCACCTATTGAAAAGTTGTGTTTGGCGTTGGTCTTCTCAATTCAAAAGATGAAGCACTACTTTCAAGCTCATATTGTTCATCTGGTGTCTAAAGCAAATCCCATCAAGTTTGTAATGTCAAAACCACTCCTCAGTGATCGACTTACAAGGTGGTACCTTCAATTTCAATAATTTGAGATCGTGTACATCCCTCAAAAGGCCGTAAAGGGACAAGCATTAGCAGATTTTTTGGCAGACCACCCGATACCTGATAATTGGGAGCTAACTGATGAACTTCCTGATGAGGATGTAATGGTTATTAAAGTTCGACCTCCATGGAAGATGTACTTTGATGGTGCGGCACATCGTGGTGGAGCTGGTGCTGGCGTAGTGTTTGTCACTCCGCAGGAAGAGGTTATCCCATACTCCTTTACTTTGACACAATGTTGCTCTAACAATGTCGCTGAATACCAAGCGTTGATACTTGGACTCAAAATGGCCGTCGACATGAAGCAACTACAATTGCAAGTCTATGGTGACTCCCAATTGGTGATCAAACAGCTTTTGGGAGACTATGAAGTCAAAAAGCCCGAGCTACGCCCGTATCATAGTTATGCTCAGAAGTTGATAGGATGGCTTGGAGAAGTTACCCTCCAACACGTGCCAAGAAAGAAAAATAAGCAGGCCGATGCATTGGCTGCTTTAGCTTCAACCCTTACTCTTCCGAATCAAACACGAGTTACTATCCGCCAAGAATGGGTAGTACCACCACCGGATGAGGAGGAATATACAGAAAACAAATTTGAGCATCTCGTCGCTGTGTCTGAAGCCGTAAAGGTAGATTGGCGACAACCAATTATTGACTACTTGTGTTATGGAATACTTCCTGAAGATCCAAGAAAAAAGACTGACATCCGTTGTCGTGCACCTTGTTTTCTTTACTACAAGGACACGCTATATAGAAGGTCATTTGAAGGAATACTCTTGCGATGTTTAGGAGAGGAAGAAGCAGTTCAAGCTTTGTAGGAAGCACACTCGGTAGTATGTGGATCTCATCAGTCTGGCCCGAAGCTCCACTTTCACATAAAAAGGATGGGATATTACTGGCCAACGATGGTGAAAGATTGCTTGGACTATGCTAGAAGATGCAAGGCCTGTCAATATCATGCAAATTTCATACATCAGCCTCCTAAAATATTACACCCCACTATCGCATCTTGGCCATTCAATGCTTGGGGATTGGATGTTGTAGGACCACTACCAAAATCATCTGGTGGACACTTGTACATCTTGGCTGCGACAGATTACTTCTCAAAATGGGCCAAAGTTGTTGCACTCAAAGAAGTGAAGAAGGAGAATGTTGCAAACTTCATCCGAGTAAATATCATCTACCGCTTTGGAATTCCCCATTACATAATAACTGACAATGGCAAGCCATTTGATAACAAGCTGATGAACAAGATTTGTGATCTCTTTGGTTTTAAGCAGTGTCAAGCTTCTATGTACCATGCTACCGCCAATGGTTTAGCTGAAGCATTCAATAAGACTTTATACAACCTGTTAAAGAAAGTTGTCTCCAAATCCAAACGAGACTGGCATGAAAGAATGGAAGAAGCTTTGTGGGCATATAGGACGACTCACCGCACACCGACGCAAGCAACCCCATACTCGCTTGCTTTTGGAGTTGAAGCAGTCCTACCACTTGAGCGTCAAATACCTTCTTTAAGACTTGCTATTCAAGAAGGGCTCACCGAAGAAGAAAATGCTAAGTTGCGTCTTGTAGAGTTGGAAGCTCTGGATGAGAAAAGGCTACAGGCTCAACAAAATCTTGAATATTATCAAGCCCGTCTATCTCGGTCTTTCAACAAAAAGGTTCGCTTGAGATGCTTTCAAGTTGGAGATCAAGTCCTAGCAGTAAGGATGCCCATTATTACTTCTCATAAATCTGGGGGCAAATTCACCTCTAAGTGGGATGGACCATATGTCATACAAGAGGCATATTCAAATGGTGCTTACAAGCTTGTCGATGCAGATGGCGTGAAAATTGGTCCTATCAATGCCAAGTTCTTGAAGAAGTACTATCCTTGAAACAAGATGACGCTCCTTAAGGCACGAGCATAAACTGCATGTCCACTCCTGGCCCGCAAGAGTATAAACTGTGTACGGCTCAAAAAAAAATGTCCGCTAGGTTGAAAATCTCGAAAGAGGTGGTCTAGGCAAAAAGGTAGGACTCAAAAAAAAAAAAAAATGTCCGCTAGGTTGAAAATCTCGAAAGAGGCAGCCTAGGCAAAAGTTAGGACCAAAAAAATAAAAAATAAAAAAAATACACTCTTCCAGAACTATGTTGTGACTTGATCCTCTTCACCGAGGTACGTAGGCGCTTAGAAGTTTCATTCTAAGTTCAGTTGCATGAGTGTAAAAAAAAATACATGTTCCCGCTTGATCTGCCATAAGAAAGTTAAGTCTGCAAATATTCTGATTAAACTTTGGGCTTACACAAAATGTTCATGACTCAATGGGGGCAGAGCTCCATATAAAAGGTAAGCTTCTGCAACAGGATTTGAGACCCTCAAGTTCTCCGAGCCTACAAGTTGAAGTTGTAAGTCTTTCAAGCCTGCGAATTGAAGCGTGCTTGTTGAAGTCAAAATTCACCAAGTCAGTAACGTTGAAGCCTCAGGTTCACCGCATTTGCATGCTAAAGTCGTCAAAGTTCAGCAATTCTGCAAGATGAAATCTCAAATCTACCAAGTCTGCAAGTTGAAGTTGTCAAAATTGCTAGGTTTGCAAGTTGAAGTCTCCAAATCCGCTAAGTTTGCAAGCTGAAGTCTCCAAATTCGCCAAGTTTGCAAGGTGGAACCGTCAAAACCTCCAAGTTTCAAGTTGAGGCCTTCAAAATTTTCATGCCTTAGGGTGGACAAAATTAGTCCCTTTGCACCTTAAGCTGGCCTTTTCACGAGTTTATCTTTAAAAGGATCTCTAAACTTCCATTCCTTAAGGTGGACAATATTTGCCCCTTTGCACCTTAAGCTGGTCTTTTCACGGATTTGTTATGTAAAACATCCAAACTTGAAGCCGAACTAGTCAGGTCTCAAGGTGACGGAGGCGAAGTTAAACTCTCGCACCTTAAGCTGACCATTGCATAGGTACACCGGTGAAAGGGACCAAACTTGAAGCCGAACTTTTCAGGTCTCAAGGTGACGGAGGCAAAGTTAAACTCTCGCACCTTAAGCTGACCATTGCATAAGTACGTCGGTGATAGGGACCAAACTTGAAGCCGAACTTGTCAGGTCTCAAAGTGACGAAGGCGAAGTTAAACTCTCGCACCTTAAGCTGACCATTGCATAGGTACATCGGTGAAAGGGACCAAACTTGAAGCCGAACTTGTCAGGTCTCAAGGTGACGGAGGTGAAGTTAAACTCTCGTACCTTAAGCTGACCATTGCATAAGTACGTCGGTGAAAGGGACCAAACTTGAAGCCGAACTAGTCAGGTCTCAAGGTGACGGAGGCAAAGTTAAACTCTCGCACCTTAAGCAGAACTTTCATGATGCTACTTGTTTCAATCCTGCAAAAGAAGAAAGGAAAAGACAATACAAAAAAAAGGGCACAAGAAGAAGAGAGATTGTTACGTGTCAAGACGTTTTAAACTCGGAAGCCATACATCACCAACGCGGATAGGCTTGAGACAAGATGTTTTGGTGAGAATGAAGCCCTTGAAGTCTGGTTTCCATCAATCAAAACATTTGTCCCTTTGCACCTTAAGTTAGCCTTTTCACAGGTTTATCCTTGAAAGGATATAT
Organism: Capsicum rhomboideum; assembly: GCA_031232105.1. Classification (NCBI taxonomy): domain Eukaryota; kingdom Viridiplantae; phylum Streptophyta; class Magnoliopsida; order Solanales; family Solanaceae; genus Capsicum; species Capsicum rhomboideum. The sequence continues at coordinate 146,532,428 of CP124714.1, read as the reverse complement.
AAATCTCCATGCCTTAAGGTGGACAAAAATTTGTCCTTTTGCACCTTAAGCTGGCCTTTTCATGGGTTTATCCTTAAACCGATCTATAAATCTCCATGCCTTAAGGTGGACAAAAATTTATCCCTTTGCACCTTAAGCTGGCCTTTTCACGGGTCTATCCTTAAAAGGATCTATAAATCTCCATGCCTTAAGGTGGACAAAAATTTGTCCTTTTGCACCTTAAGCTGGACTTTTCACGAGTTTAACTTTAAAAGGATCTCTAAACTTCCATGCCTTAAGGTGGACAATATTTGCCCCTTTGCACCTTAAGCTGGTCTTTTCACGAATTTGTTATGTAAAACATCCAAACTTGAAGCCGAACTTGTCAGGTCTCAAGGTAACGGAGGCGAAGTTAAACTCTCGCACCTTAAGCTGACCTTTCATAAATGTTATTTGTTTCAACCTACAAAAAAAAAAAAAGGAAGAAGGCAAAAGAAAGAGACAAAAGAAGTGCAAAATAAATAAATAAATATCTTGCACTTTAATGCTTGCAAATCAGCTCCAAATGTTCGAAAAAAATCACGAATCTGTGCTGAAAGAATAAAAAAGCAGAGTCTATATATAGACATTTAGAGGCGGCAATATGGAGTCCTTCTCCAAGGACAACTTTAATTCCTTATTTTTCTAGGATTCCACTGGAAAAGTGTTTAACTTCTTTCACCTTTTCCTACTTCTAGTTGATCACGGCTAGAGAAAGACGTATGTTGCAGCAAAGTCAGCCACGTGACTATCAAATTGGAATGGATTAACATGAAAAAAAAACAAATACAGAAGGCCTTTTGCTGGAAGTAGTAGACTCCTCTTCCACAGTGATGTAGTCGCTAGCCACCCTTCTAATAGAGATACGCACCGGCGGTGGTGGCATGTACCCTAAGCCTTCGCGTGCTTGCCTGGTAGTGGCTTCTGATGGGATTTTCCCCAAATTTTGTGGCTCATTAGGGTTATATCCACCCTTTACAAATAACTTGTAAGCGTTTGGATCAAAACCCTCTTTCGTACGCTTTGAAGGGAGTGTCATATCTCGTGATGAATTTTGAGCCATAAATTCCCCAAGTGGCTTTGAGGGCAAATTTATTGCATCTATTCCCTTTACCGGAAGAGTTAGCCCCCCTAGTACATTATATTGGACATCAGATGAGTGTCCTTCTTCTTTCCCCACCTTTGGTACATAGCGGAGCACATGAGCTGTCTTTTTCTTAAAGTACGTGACATTTCCTTTATTTGAAGTGGAGGGAAGCTTTTTAATGACCACGTTTTCAATAGCCACCTCAACCTTCTTAGCTGCAAGATCATCAAACTTGGTTGATGTGATATCATCAACCTTTTTCTCCTTCACGACATAATTCTTTAAGTAGAATTTTGCATCTGCGAAGTGTGATTCAGCTTCAGTGAATGGCTTATCATCGGCCACTATCTTTCTCTCTACTCCATTTTCAAGATACTTCAGGCATTGATAGTAGGAGGATGAAACAATTTTGTTCTCGTGTACCCAAGGCCTACCAAGCAATATATTATATGAAGTTTTGGCATCGATCACATGCATCAATACATTTGATCGTAAATTGTCCATATGAATCTCTAACTTGATGGATCCTATGGCCCTCTGACCCCCTTGATTGAACCCTTGGATCATCAAATGACTTTCAGTAAGTTCATCAGTTGTGATGCCAAGTTCCTTCAGTATGCGAATAGGCAAGATGTGTACTCCAGACCCTTCATCTATCAGGATTCTATTTATCTTCTTCTCTAGAACATAACCTACCATATACAAGGGACTATTGTGTAGTGTTTCACCAAAAAGGAGATCATCGTCTGTAAATGTGATTTTTTTATTACATACATGTGCTTCTTGATGAAGAGATTTAGTAGGACTTTCAGGAGAAGGAGGTTCCATCAATAGGCTTTCGCCCTTTGCTTCTTCTTTGTCAGTATTGAAACAAGATGCCTCAATGTTGTCTTGAGTAGTCTTGGCGCAGAACCAAATTGGAAAGAATTCTTCCAAGGTCACAGGACACCGTGGTTTTTGGTGGTGATGCTCCACTACACTCGCCCTCTTTGGCAGCTCAACCAGCCTTTGTTTCCTCGGTTTCTTCACCATTCTCCTTCTGGTTGGTTGTTTGGATGAGTCTTTTCGTAGACTTGCCATCTTGTTGCGTCTTCGCCGAGTCACCAAAGTACAACCTTCATAATCACCTTCATCAATCAGAGACTTGTCATGCTTTAATGGCTCCTCATTACGCTCTTTGAAGTTGCATATTTGGACCGAATCGAGTGAGCCAAAAGTGATGGAGATTTGATGAGAACTGGCCTTCTCATCATCAAGCACGATCTTCTTCTCATTAGCCAGTTGCATGATTTTATCCTTGAAGACAAAACATTTCTCCAAAGGGTGACCCACAAGCCTGTGATACTTGCAATAGTTTGGGTCATCAGTTTTTCCAGTTCGTCGGGCCGCTTCATTTCTGGTAGATCAATGAGCTTCAACTCAAGAAGTTCATCAAAAATTTCAGAAACGTCAGAATCAAGGAATGAGTATTCTTTTTCTTGCATCTCCTTGAAAGTCAACTTCTGGTTTGGACGCGCTTGAGAAGTAGTCTTTACGCTTTGCTTCTTGCTCACCTTTGTGGTGAGCTTCACAGGAGACACGTTGACATTCATGGATTCTTTGTTCTCGCTTTTGGGGACAAACTTGGTCCATCTCCTAGGTTCCTGTTTGTCCTTTCCCTTTCGAGGGTCATGGAAGGGTGCTACTCCTTTTCCGGCAGAAGACATGCTCAACTCCATGTCGTGAGCACGAGTAGCTAACTCTTCAAAGGATTTTGGCTTAATTCCTTGAAAAATATAGAGAAGCTCCCAGTGCATTCCTTGGATACACATCTCTATTGCGGAAGTTTCACTTAGCCTATCTTTACAATTTAGGCTAGCATTCCTCCATCGATTGATGAAGTCAATAACTGGCTCATCCTTTCTTTGACGAGTATTTGTGAGTTCTACCATGCTCACTGTACGCCTCGTGCTATAGAATCGATTTAGGAACTCATGCTCCAGTTGCTCCCAGCTATCAATTGAATTGGGTTCGGTGTCTGTATACCAATCAAAGGCATTTCCCTTTAGGGAGCGGACAAATTGCTTGACAAGATAATCACCATATGTTCCGACATTGTTACATGTCTCAACAAAGTGGGCGACATGTTGCTTTGGATTCCCTTTGCCCTCAAATTGTTAAAATTTGGGGGGTTGATAGCCTGCAGGCATCTTGAAGCTATCAATCCTAGCAGTGTAAGGCTTGGCATACGTCAGGGAAGACTTGGTAGTAACGTCGTACTTGTCCTTAAGGGTCCCTTCAATGAACTCCTTCAATAGATCAATTGGGATCATTCCGCCAGAAGCGACTGGCACCTCCTTAGCAGGCGGTGTCTGTTTGGTAGGAGGATCTATCTCTTGAACTTCTGGAGCCTTTCCAGGTGCATGGCTAGAAGCTCCATCTATTAAGCCTTCCATTCGATCCATCAACTTATCAATCCGAGTGTCTTGAGTTTGCACATACTTGGTCAAACCTTCAATCGCTTTCGCCATATTCGCAAGTTGCTCTCCATGGATGAGACATCAGTTACCATTGTTTGCATGATTATTGGAGACATCGGAGAGTAGCACGGATTGTCACATAAGTTGATCTCTGAAGTCCTTGGCTCGCGTGGAGTAAGTGGAGATGATATGTTGGTTGAATGACCATCGTTCTTTGTCCCAGAGTTTTTTGAACCAGAGAGATCAAGTAGAGCCAGAGTTTTCTTGATTTTCTCTGCCACACTGCTTCCTTCTTCTGAAGCACTTGTAGAGGACCTTGTTCTTTTTGGGGTTGAAGACCCAAAAACTGGAGTTGATGTCGTCGACACTCGATGTGTTTGTTGCCCCATCATGTTGGCCTTGCTCTTTGTGACGGCCCCAAAGATTCCAAAAGTAACATCAAGGATGCTTTCTACCTCGGCGGAGAACTTGGAATCAGCAGCCTTAGGGGCAGTGGATTGAGAGTTGACCTTCTTCGAATTCATTTCGATTTTCTTGAACTTGAAGTTGGAAAGTTGAGATGAGAGGTAGAGATTGTCCCACTGGGCGTGCCAGAATTTGTAAGACAATAAAATTCGCGACCGAGAAAATAATAATCGGGCCAGAAAAATATTGCAACAATCGTTTATTGATTTCAATATGTGAGTGTTACAATCTCTATGAATCCTCTGATTCGCCTTTCTAAATATAAATTCAAGGGCTTCGAGCTTGATCTTGAATTTGATGAACTTGAACTTGATTTGTGGATTTAATGAACTTGATCTTGACTTGTGAATTTGGATTCAAGGGCTTTTGAGCTTGATCTTGAATCTTCGTCTTGATCTTCAGTTGTTTTTGAACTTGTAGCTTGTAGAGAAATTTACGGTGTTTGATCCACGAGCTCTCTCTTGCTTCTTGTTCGAATTGTTAGTCCCCTTTTCTTGAATTATGAGGCCCCTATTTATAGTTGTGGAAAGGAAAGAGTCATGGTGAAGATGAGCTTCTTTTGGCCAATCAGATTTAAGTGACATGTCGCATTTTTTATGGGCCTTTGATTTCACTAGGCTTGCTGCATCATTTTGACATGTGGCACAGTCCTATTGGCTCCTTTACTTGACTTGGCATGCCACGTCATTTGACACTTGGCACCAAATTGGGCCTCTAGACTAAGATGACATATTGGGCTTAACCAAGTGGGCTCATTATTTGTAGCCCAAATTAATGGACTGGCCCGATGAATTTTGGACTTTAATTAAATCCATATTTATTGGACTTAAATAATTAATCCAATTATATTAATCCACCATATTTATTTGGACTAATATATTAAAAATTCATATGATCACAACTAGTTTTGTAGAAATTTTGTTATGGGCGACAAAAAAGCAAAATCACCCACTATGAGGGTTATTTATGTAGTTTACCCAAATTTTATTGGGTAAAATCAAAAGCAAATAATCAATTATGGTCATAGCAATTTGGGAGGTAAATTTATTGGTACTGAGTATTGAAAGTTAAAATATAAAGAATTATTATTCTCTTAAAAATTGACGATGGAGACTGTAGAAAAAAGTTTTCATTTTCCCTCCTACTTCATTCGGAGGAAAAAACAAATAGGAATAGAAGAAAGAAAAAAGAACTACTATGACCATGCATGCCAGCACAACGTTAAGTATTTCTAGAAGACAATGCCTATATGCATTCTTTGCTGCAAACAAATCCTAAGCGACTTGATTCTGAATAACTAACAGGTTAATTAAGAGGCCAAAATATGATTCTATATTTTCTTTCACAGAAATACATAAGTATTATTAGTCATAATAAAAGAAGCAATTGAGAGAACATAGTTTTCAAATACACCCAACATATGCGATTACCTTTTTCTATGACCAAGAAATCCCCCGGGACTCAAAAGTGCATGGTTCAAAATTTGGTCGATAATAAGCCTGCACCTCCACCCTTTTCCACTTGTATACAAGACTTGTGTCTACAAAGGGGTTCGAACACTTCACATACGCCTCTCTCACACATCACTTATTATGCTCTTACCAGTTAGAGAAAAAATTAAATATCTCTTTGATAGGCTAAAATTTTACTCCTTTTCAAAATAAGTGATGTTTTTAGATTGGACACACCCCTTAAGAAAATTACTCATTCCTATTTTATTTTATAAAAAGCTAATTATCTTCTGATCTAAAAAGGCATTGTTAGTGCCCAAACATCGCAATACTGCAAATAGAATAATGCTTAATCCGACGAAATTGGATCTTGCAAGAATATTTAACTTTCCTCCGTCCATCTTTACTTGTCCACTTTCCTATTGGTACAAGGATAAGAAGCAGTAAATCATAGGGGCAATTTTACCATATTAACCTTTGAATATAATAAATTTAATGCTTTGAAAAATGCATTAGCTAATGAATCGTATTTAATGCTAAGGGTAAAATGGGTAGAAATAGGTAAATTATCCATTGGTTTTATAAACTAGACAAGTATTATTGAACATCCCAAAATAAAAAAGTAGACAAGTAAAGATGGAAGGAAGGAGTAGTAATATTTTGCGCCTTGGGAATTGCTTTGCTAAGGGACTGAGATCTCATTTATATTTATTTACACTTAAATACTTAATAAAGGTATTAATTTTAATTATTTAAATTTCAATCATTAAGTTTATTTTTTAATTTAAATCTTAATTATTTTGATTTTAATCATTAAATATATTTGTTTTTTTAATTTAAATGAACATATAACAAAATCCGAATATCATTAAAATGTTCATTCAAGAATTTATGTAAAGCTGTCAGTTGATTACCAATACTCTATCTATTCACTAACTATCGTTGATGTCACCCATCATTATCAATTGTTACCATCGTCTTCCATAATTATTATTATCGTCAATCTCCATAGTCAGTTGTCACCACCAGTTATACTCATTATCACCAACCATCAATTTCTTCTGGCTATCGGCAATCACCACAACCAAGAAATATTATATGTCGTCAATCATTGTCATCATTCACAATCATGCACCATTAACTATCACTATCATCCACCACAATTATCATCCGCCACCACTAAACACAACTACTATTGCATCTCTATGAAAGGCTATAGAACAAAGAAATAAGGAAGCTTAAAGAGCTCAATTAGTATGATGCAAAGTGGTGGAGATCTCTATGTAATGTTACGTAAAGAAAAGAAAAAAAAGGCAAAATTCTAAGACTCAAAAGCATACAGATAAAACCTGGTGAAAAGTTCACGCTGCTTTGTTTGAGAAAAAACGATGCAGAAAATTTGAAATTATAAGTGTTTTTATAGAAGTAGAGAATTCATGAATAAAAAAGGACACTAATTAATATTTTTGAAAAAAAGTCACATAATTTAAAACCTAAAAGAATTAAAAGTGCGTAAAATAAGAAAATTAGTTGTATGCTAAAAGGTTTTTTCATGTACTTTTGGGAACATTAGTTGTATGGCAAAAAAATTTATGCGTGTATTTTTCGGAAAAAAGTAACTACCCAAACCCATGCAGCCAGTCGGCCACCAATTTTTTTGGAAAAGTGAGGTGAAAATAATTTATTTTTGAGAAAATTAATTGGAGGAAAAAGGTGAAAAGAAGATTTTGTCTATTGTGGAGACTTTTAATGAAGAACAAGAAGTTCGAATCATTTTCTAAGGGTATTCACACTTTTAATATATTATAGATATAGATTATAGATAGATAGATATATTTAAAAGAGGGTGTCTTTTCCTTAAAATTTAATTTTGTTAATTAACTTTTTTTTTAAATTGAACTTTAAAGTCATATTCCTTAAGGTTTAAACACTATTGAGATATTTGGACATGCAAAAAAACAAAACAAAATTGACGTATACTTTTTAAAATTATTATTAATTATTTTAATTATATTGATTTAAGACTTTTAAATTCTGACAAATTAATGAGTCCTACAATATATGTTCAGAGATATTAAGAGAATTATTGTAGATTCCTAAATATATATGGGAAGGAAATTTTAAGTTTCAACTATAAATATAATAATATGCCTATCGATTCTCAATTTAGTCAAATATTAGGAATAAATGATTTTGTTTAATGTTTAAAGTTGATTTTTTGTCCTTTGGTTTCAGGAAAAATCTATCTTAAATAAGATGCAGGGGTTATTCAAGCTGCTTGCATTGGATCGGGCAATGCATTGGTTGGGTCTTTTTTTTAAAAAAAAAAAAGTTTGTGTCTGTTCAATTATTTACAAAACAATTTCTTTGTTCTTCTTTAATTTATCTCTTTTTTTAAAAAAAAAACTTGAATCAATTGATAGTGTTAATCGTTTACAAGAAAGAGGTTTGTAAAGTTTAAAATTACAGTTTGATATCTCTTCCAATTATTTTACTTAAATTTTGGTATTGAATTTTTGATGTTGGGTGGGAGACAGAAGTACCATAACCATTCAATCTTTGTAATATATTAGGATATTAAAATTAATTAAAAGTTATAATAATAGTCTCTAATGATTGTCTTTTTTTTTTTTGGCTACAACCTCTTATTCACATAAGAGGTGTGCAAAAAATGAACCGACCAATAAATCGAACCGATAAATTGTTATTGGGTTAACAGTTTTTTAATGATTTTATAAAAAAATTTATTGGGTTGTTGGTTCGGTTTTTTCTTATTGGATTATTGGGTAAACCGATAACCCAATAAGAATATACTAAATTACTACTTTACTCCTACTTACATTATATATATATATATACTACTTATTATATATTTATCTTAATTTCTCTTTAATTTTTACAAACTAACAAACCTATTCAATTTTCTGAAAACCTATAACCTGATAAAGACATAAAGTTAAACCTTTTTAATTTTCTCTTTAGTAAACCGACGACGAGAGTTTGTGACGACGACGGTGAGGGTCAAGAGACTAGGATTTAGTTTTTTGAACTAACATTCAGTTCAAGCTTGAAGATTCTTGTAAATTAAAACACATCATGTAGGATTTTGGCTGCAACTAAGATTCAGTTTCTTTTTATATTAGTTGCTACTATTTCTATTTTATGAGTATTTTCGTATCGGTTAAACCGAAAATCGAACCGTTAAGGACTAAAAATTGACAACTAAAAACCAATAAAAAAAAATATCTTATTGGTTTAGCATATTTTAAAATCGAAAACCCATAAACCGAATGAATAATATATAAAACCGAACCAAACCGACCGATGCATACCCCTAGGCACATGTACACATAATATGATTAAACAATATTTTTAGAGGTGCCTTAAGTTATAGACGATCCTCTAAAGTTATCCATATAATTCAATTAGACACCTGTATATAAGTCTTTGATATTACTAGATTTTTTTTAAGTTGAATATAAGAACTAATAGATGTGGAGTTTTAAATGGTAAAATCAGTATTTTAATTGTAGCATAATGATTAGGGAAAAACGTGCAATGCACGTTGCATAGACTAGTCTCTATCTCTATCTCTAATCTCTGATCTCTAATCTCTAATCTCTAATCTCTATCTCCAATATATTAAAAGTGTGAAGGTCCTTAGAAATATTGTTTGAAATTTTTGCCTTTCATTAAAAGACTTCGTAATAGACTAAATTGTCTTTTCACTTATTTCCTCAAATTATTATTTAATTAATTTCGTAGAGAATTAATATTGATAGGTTTCTTTTTTACTTGCATATATAAAAAAGGAGTCCTAAAATATATGATTAAATTCATAGAGAATTAATAATGATAGGTTTTGTTTTTACTTGGATATATAAAAAAGGAGTCCTAAAATATATGCTTACAAAAAAGTTTACCTTACATAGGACTTAATATGTATAATAATAGTTCCTTCAGATTTGGGGTTTGTTTGACTAGAAATAGAGTTCTAGCTCTTGATTTGGGTTATTATTGTATAAGTTTCTTGTCTCGTCAAAATCCTATTTGAACTTTGTTTGTTTCACAGTCTTGTGCAATATACTAGCTATTAATATGATATTTGGACAATACAAATGTCTTTCTTCTATACTTTTGCTTTGTCTTTTTATTTCGTTTATTTTCTTCTTCGTTCTTATTTGAACATGTAATACATTCAAGTAATATTATTGTTTTTTCTATCCTTTCCTCATCGGTATATTTATTGTCTTTGTAAAGTTATTACTACTTCCTTATCTTCTTTAACAAATATATGAATAAATCTATATAAGTCATTATTGATTCTTTAATATTCTTGTGTAGGAGAAGGACGATTTATGTGAAGCGTGTGTGATTGAGACTTCATGTCAATTCAGAGCAAATTTGAAGGCATGTGTTTTTCTTTTGAATTTTATTTCATATTCATATTGATCTTATTTATGTTATTAAGGTTTTTATTACATATTTAAACATATAATTGTCACGACCCAATTCTGAGTCATGATGGCGCCTATCATAACCCACCAATAGGCAAGCCAAACCCTATCCCGGAGCGACAAGCGACGGGCTAACGGGCGGAATCTCATAAAATAGAGAAGAAGTAGAAGTAACCATATTTATATACATGCTATAACGCTAAAGACAGAATCGGAATATGTATATATATACCAAGACTGAGAAGGAAGAGGACAGTATATAAAGTCAAGAACCCTTCCCAAGACCTGGTGAGGTCAGTACAGGAGCCACTACTAAACATACCCAAAATACAAGACAGAAACCAAATATGTATAATAAGTACAACAGTCTCGAGAGCAAAAGACTATACAGTAGAAGATGGAGTAGGATCTGCCTCAGACGTCAGTAAGCTCACCCTGCTCCGGAGTCAGTGCTAAGAAAAGAGTCACGTCACCACCGTCGACTAGTGCCTGGATCTGCATCGGGGGGGGGGGAAAGATGCAGAAGTGCAGTATGAGTACCGGGGCAACGGGTACTCAGTAGGCATCATCGGCCGACTGAGCTTAAGGTAATATAAACAGGCTAAAGTACGGGGGTGCATGCTAAGTCTGGTATAACTATAAATAGTAAGTACATAAGTAGCGGTTGAGGCATATAGACATGCTCAGGAGAAAAATAAATGCGATACTGAATAACGAGTAAATAAATGCATAAGTAAACACACAAGTCAACCATAACCTATCTGGGTCCCCATAAACCCGATAGGCACACGAAAGAAAACAATAACCCAACCTGGCCCCCATAAACCGGTGGGACACACAAGAATAATAAATGCATAGTCACCAGTGTCTCGAAGCTGTGTCAGTATCCAGTAATCACAATAACCAACAAGGGTGCACCGGGCTTGAACCGGCACCAATGGGTAATAACAAGAGGCCAGACGCCGGAATCGAACCGGAAGTAGTGGGTAATAACAAGAGGCCACATATATATCATATCTGCCGGACTCGAACCGGAACTCATATAACAACAGTATCATGATCACGGTACCCAGTACCAAAACTCTCCAACCATATCATAACCAGATGCCGGACTCAAACCGGGACTCATAATAATCAGTGGCCGGACTCGAACCGGAACTCATAGTGTATCACAATCCGGGGCCGGACTCGAACCGGAACACCCAATAGTCAATAACCAAAATCATCATACCAGAATCAGTAGCCGGACTCGAACCGGAACTCATCATAGCCAGTAACCAGAACAGAACCAAATATCATATCATATCAGATAAACGGAAAACATGCTAGTCCCAGGCCGAAACTGAAGTATAGATAAAGGAGCTAACCCATTACCTGCTACAAGGTAAGTCCCCGGGTCCTCCTAGGTCCATAGTCTACTATCATGCAATATCTAAGTCAGTCCGGGTATCTAGAGTAGCTCATGACAAGGTGGGTCCTAATTCTAAGCTAAGACCAGCAATCCCAATCAAGTGCGGTGCTGTTAGGGACTAAAATGCTAAATAGGTCAACTGGGTATGATCGGGGTGAATAAATACTGTCACAAGTCTAACAGGTCACAGAGGGCTTAACTAAGCCCAAAAATGTCAACGTTCTGACAAGTCGACAAAAAAGGGTAACGGGGCCCACTACCGGGTCCCGGATACCAAGTCTGGTTATACCTGTCTAAGTCTGGGCTAAGTCTGTCTAACCCTGGACTAAGGTCCAACAATAATATTCCCCAATCAGCAGTCCATAACAAAAATACTATCCGACCCCAGATAGGTCATAAGTGGTGTACCGTAAGGATAACGGGCCTGGAATGTGTCCGAACAGCCCTATCCGGCCTAAACCACAGCAAACCACCACCTCCAAGTCTATAATTCCAGCCCACAATACCAGCACAATAGCACACATATATCACACATAAGCTCAATCTAAGTGTAAAGGAAGATAAACCTAGCCTACCTGGACGCCTGCCGCAAGCCTGCCAAGAAAACCAGCTAAATAGGAGCCTTTCCCTTTCGAGAGGCCTCCGAATGCTGCCAGGCTACCAAAATAATAAACTACATGTCAAAACATGACCATTGATATCCATATTGCATTAATTCGGAAAATGTCCGAACAGTCCATGTGGGGTCCGCTTGCGGAACCACAAAACCAAAACCGTCACAGTGTCCCAAATAACTCTAAGACCAATAGTCACAACAGATGTTATCCAATCCGAGCTAATATTAAGCTCTTAATAAGCATCAACAATACCAACGTATAAGAAAACTACCGTAAATAAAATAAAACTTACCAAAATAACGATTATTACACGTCCACAAACACTTTCCCACTAGAACCCGAGCTTGAATAACTTGATGTAGGTAATTAATTTCCTTTGAGATAAAATACCATATCACATCTTGTATGAGAGCAAATAAAATGAATGATCTTAACATAGTATGTCCACCACTCTACCCGTATTGAAAGAAAATGTTTATATGGTTATATGATTAGATAACAATAAAATGTAAATTGCATGTTATCTTAATGACTCAACCATTTACTCTACCTAATTCGCTGCCACATAACTTTAAATGGATAAGTAGTCCTCCCTCCACTCCCACGTGGGAGTGGAGGTATTACCTCCTCCCATTATCTATATTGTTTTTATTCGGGTATTGCATAGGTTCGTGGTAAAATAAATACAATATTTTGAATATATCATAATTAATAGAAAATTATTTCTAACAAAACCTCTATAAAATAATAATATTATTTTAACATATTTAAATTCACTATCTCCGTTTTAATTATTAATAGGTTATAAAACTATTATAAAATAATATAGATATATCATAGCAAAAGAATTTTATAAAGTTCAAAAATATTTTCAAAAGGTAATTACCTATGTCATTTTACCAACTTTTAATTTAATTTAATATTTTACAATGTGCTCGGTCTAAATAATATTCTCAAACGAACTGTCCGGGAGCCGAACTGTCAGTCCCAGCAAGCCATAAATAACTTGGGGCAGTTATAGAAAAGCTCTAAACGCTGAGAACACACGAAAACGAGGGAAATGACCGGGAAGGTCATTACAATATCCACTACTAAGAGGACTTTCGTCCGCGAAAGTCAAGAATAAGCACATACCTGAAGACGTGAACAAGTAGGGATACTGGGTTCGCATGTCACGTTCAAGCTCCCAAGTAGCCTCCTCAACCGGACGGTGACGCCACTGTACCTTAACCACTGGAATATCCCGGGAGCGTAACCGTCTGACATTTCTAGCCAAAATGGATACAGGCTCCTCCACAAATGCCAACTTATCATCTAACTGAACCGAGTCCCACTGAAGCACATGCGACTCATCCGGAATGTATTGTCGCAGCATAGAAACATGAAACACTGGGTGGATAGCTGAAAATGCCGGAGGTAAAGCTAACATATAAGCGACCTCTCCAACTGTCCGTAAAATCTCAAAGGGTCCAATATATCTGGGGCTAAGCTTGCCCCTCCTACCAAACCGCATTACGCCCTTCATGGGCGATATTCGTAAGAAGACCCTATCACCCACCCTGAATTTCAATGGACGACGTCTACGGTCAGCATAACTCCTTTGTCTACTCTGAGCTGTCCGCAGCCTGTCCTGAATTACTCGAACTCGGTCCAAAGATTCTCGGAGTAAATCTGTGCCACGAGGACTGACTTCTGAGGTCTCGAACCAACCCACTGGAGATCGACACCGTCTCCCATACAAAGCCTCAAACGGAGCCATTTGAATACTGGAGTGAAAGCTATTATTATACGCGAACTCCGCTAAAGGCAAGAATTGATCCCATTGGCCCCCAAAGTCAAGTACACAAGCGCGGAGCATATCCTCTAATACCTGAATAGTCCGCTCTGATTGCCCATCGGTTTGAGGATGAAATGCAGTGCTGAGGTCCACCTGGGTACCCAACTCTTCCTGAAAAGTCTGCCAAAAACTGGAGGTAAACTGAGACCCTCGGTCTGAGATAATGGATATTGGCACTCCATGTTGGCGGACCACCTCCTGAATATATACACGAGCTAACCTCTCAGCACTATAGGAGACTCGAACAGGGATAAAGTGTGCAGACTTAGTCAACCGGTCCACAATAACCCAAATACTATCAAAACCACGGAAGGTGCGAGGCAATCCAACAATGAAATCCATAGTGACCCGCTCCCATTTCCACTCGGGAATGGGCAATTGCTGAAGCATTCCACCAGGTCTCTGGTGCTCGGCCTTTACCTGCTGACAACAAAGGACAACAAAGGCATCGGGCTACAAACCCTGCTATATCTCTTCGCATACCGCTCCACCAATAGTGTTGTCTCAGATCTCTATACATCTTAGCTGTCCCGGGGTGAATAGAATATCTAGAACTGTGAGCTTCACGCAAAATCAACTGAGTTAAATCTTCAACCCTCGGGACACAAATACGACCGTCAAACCTCAGAACACCATCAGAACCCAAGGTAGCTTTCTCAGACTCACCCTTCAATACCTGATCTCGAATTCTACGGAGACCGCTATCCTCAAATTGACGACTCTGAATCTGCTCCAGCAGAGTAGATCTCGCACCAACACAAGCGATAACCCTCCTGGGGTCAGAAATATCCAAACGCACCATCGAGGTAGCTAAGGACTGAATATCCAAAGCCAACGGCCGCTGAGAGACTGGAATGAAGGCTAAGCTACCCATACTCACTGCCTTCCGGCTCAAGGCGTCCGCTACCACATTCGCCTTGCCCGGATGATAGAGAATAGAAATATCATAGTCCTTCAACAATTCAATCCATCTGCGCTGCCTCGAATTAAGATCCCTCTGAGTCATTATATGCTGAAGACTGTGGTGGTCTGTAAAGATCTCACAATGCACACCGTATAGATAATGCCTCCAAATCCGCAGTGCAAATACTACTGCTGCTAATTCTAAGTCATGTGTGGGATAATTACGTTCGTGCACCTTCAGCTGCCTCGATGCATAAGCAATGACGCGACCCCGCTGCATTAAAACACATCCCAAACCGATACCAGATGCATCACAATACACGGTAAAACCCTCGTCCTCAACTGGAAGAGTCAACACAGGGGCAGAAGTAAGTAGATCCTTGAGTTTCAGAAAGCTCGCCTCACAATCCTCAGACCACTGAAACGGAACCTCCTTTCTGGTCAGTCTGGTCATAGGAGATGCAATAGACGAGAAGCCCTCAACAAACCGTCTGTAATATCCTGCCAACCCAACAAAACTGCGAACCTCCGTAGGTGATGTGGGCCTAGTCCAACCTCGAATAGCCTCAATCTTCGCTGGGTCTACCATGATACCGTGTCTGGACACAACATGGCCCAAGAAAGCTACAGACTCAAGCCAGAACTCACACTTTGAGAACTTGGCATAAAGCCGATGATCTCTCAAAGTGTGGAGCACAATCCTCAAATGCTGGTCATGCTCCTCGTTACTCCTCGAATAAACCAAGATGTCGTCAATAAACACTATCACAAAAGAGTCTAAGTATGGCCTGAATACACGATTCATCAGATCCATGAAAGCTGCTGGGGCATTAGTCAACCCAAAAGACATCACCAGGAACTCATAGTGGCCGTACCGAGTCCTGAAGGCTGTCTTAGGGATGTCCTCAGCCCTAACTCTCAACTGATGATATCCAGACCTCAAATCTATCTTCGAGAATACCGCTGCACCCTGAAGTTGATCAAACAAATCATCGATACGAGGCATAGGATACTTATTCTTCACCGTCACCCTATTTAGCTGCCTGTAATCGATACACATTCGCATAGATCCGTCCTTCTTCTTTACAAACAGAACTGGAGCACCCCACGGTGATACACTCGGCCTGACAAAACCCTTCCCCAGAAGATCCTCAAGCTGACTACTCAACTCTCTCAACTCAGCAGGAGCCATACGATAAGGAGCCATAGAAATAGGTCGAGTGCCCGGCTCAAGGTCGATAATGAACTCTATATCACGCTCAGGAGGAAGGCCAGGTAGGTCAGTCGGGAATACATCAGAAAACTCACGAACAACAGGGACGGAGTCAAGCGATGGACTCTCAATACTAGCATCCCGAACATAAGCAAGGAATGTATCACATCCCCTCGACATCAATCTACGAGCCCGAACATATGAAATAATCCCCGTTGGTGTGCGGCTAACAGAACCCTGCCACACCACCGGAGGTATGCCAGGCATGGCTAAGGTCACAGTCTTAGCAAAGCAATCCAAGACTACATGATGAAAAGACAACCAGTCCATGCCTAGAATCACATCAAAGTCTACCATGGCCAATACAATAAAATCAACCTGAGTCTCAAACTCCTGAATAGTCACCAGACAAGATCTATATACCCGATCCACTACTAAGGAATCACCAACGGGGGTAGATATACGTAAGGGTACAGACAATAACTCAGAACATAGACCCAACCGTGGTGCATAATAAGTAGATACATAAGAAAACGTGGATCCAGGATCAAATAATGCAGAAGCTGGCTGATGGCATACGGAAATCGTACCTGTAATCACTGCATCCGAAGCCTCAGCCTCCGACCTAGCCGGTACAGCATACAACTGACGCTGGCTACCACTAGTCTGAGCACCAACCTGACCACCAGTCCGACCTCCCTGCGCTCTACCTCGAGAACCCTGGGAACCACCTCGACGACCCTGTGCACCACCTCTACCTGCTGGCAGTATAGATCTAAGGGGCTGTGCTGTCTGAACTGAAGGCTCAATCGCTATGCGCTGAGGACACTCACGCGCGAAATGTCCGACAACCCCACAAGTATAGCATGCTCCTGGCTCCCTACTCGGCCTAGAAGGTCCGGCTGATTCGGTATGACCCCCTCTAGTCGATGAACTGGACTGACCACGTCCCTGAGGCTGTCTAACAGAACCACTATAGGCGGGCTGACCCCTATCAGATATCTGCAAAGCTGACTGTACGGGCCTACTGGACGGACCCTGTCGCTGAAAGGACTACTGCTGCTGCGGAGGGTACCTACCCTGAAACTGGAAACCACGACCTCTGAACTGCGAACCACTACGGCTCCCACTGAAACTACCCTGAACACGAGGTCTCTTATCGCTGCCCCCTTGGGCCTCGCGATCCATCTCCTCAATAGAGTATACATGCTCGGTAATCTCTGCAAATGACTTTCCTGAAGTCACTAAACTCTGGGTAGCTCTGCGGAGTGGCAATCTCAGTCCCCTGACAAAACATCTAATTCTCTCATACTCATCAGGCAGAATAGAGGTAGCGTGCCTAGCAAGATCATGAAACCTCACCTCATACTCGGCCACAGATAATGAACCCTGAGTCAATCTGGAGAACTCATCCCTGAGTCGCTCCCGCATAGTACGGGGCATATACTTTCCCAAGAAAATCTCAGAGAACTGGGTCCAGGTAACCGGCGGAGATCCTGTTGGTCTGGCATCAAGATATCCCCTCCACCATCTCCTCGCTGCAGTGTCAAATTGATATGCCACAAAATCAACACCACGAGACTGTACCAATCCTAAATTCCTCAGTCTATCCTCGCAGCTGGACAAGAACTCATATGCATCCTCACCCGGAGTACCAGCAAATCTTGGTGGAGTCAACCTCAAGAAACGCCCCAACATCCTCTGCTCATCAACAGACATAGCAGGCTGATCTGCCACCGGCTGTGGAGCTACCGGCGCTGGCGGAATCTCAACTCTGGGTGCTGCAGCTGCAGGCTGCGCCCCAACACCAACTCCCTGCACTGCTGGTTGGGCTCCCTCAGCTGACGGACCTCCAACTATTCCCAGCAACTGAAGTAATGTACCTCGAAGTAAAGATGCATCAATAAATCCAGGTGGAGCCTGGACTGCTCCCTGGCCCACTGGCTGCTGTGGCGGCGGAGCATCTGGAGCTATAACAGGATCGGGTGGCTGATCCCTAACATGATCTCGGCCTGGGGCTGCTGCTCTATCCTGCCCCCGACCTCTGGGTCGACCTCGGCCCCTCACAGGAGCCCTTGCTGCAGGCTCGGGGTCTCGACCCCTGGCTCTCGTATTATGCGTCCTAGCCATCTGCGTAAAGAGTGAACCAACTGAAGATCAGAAACCAATACAGACTCGACGCACGGACATGAGTCAAGAAAATGAGAGACTCCCCTAGAAATGTTCCGTAGCCTCCCGAGGATAGGATACAGGCGTCCCCGCACCGATCCACAGGACTCTACTAAACATTGGCTCATGTACCGACACTACCTACACAACCTAGGCTCTGATACCAAGCTGTCACGACCCAATTCTGAGTCATGATGGCGCCTATCATAACCCACCAATAGGCAAGCCAAACCCTATCCCGGAGCGACAAGCGACGGGCTAACGGGCGGAATCTCATAAAATAGAGAAGAAGTAGAAGTAACCATATTTATATACATGCTATAACGCTAAAGACAGAATCGGAATATGTATATATATACCAAGACTGAGAAGGAAGAGGACAGTATATAAAGTCAAGAACCCTTCCCAAGACCTGGTGAGGTCAGTACAGGAGCCACTACTAAACATACCCAAAATACAAGACAGAAACCAAATATGTATAATAAGTACAACAGTCTCGAGAGCAAAAGACTATACAGTAGAAGATGGAGTAGGATCTGCCTCAGACGTCAGTAAGCTCACCCTGCTCCGGAGTCAGTGCTAAGAAAAGAGTCACGTCACCACCGTCGACTAGTGCCTGGATCTGCATCGGGGGGGGAAAGATGCAGAAGTGCAGTATGAGTACCGGGGCAACGGGTACTCAGTAGGCATCATCGGCCGACTGAGCTTAAGGTAAAATAAACAGGCTAAAGTACGGGGGTGCATGCTAAGTCTGGTATAACTATAAATAGTAAGTACATAAGTAGCGGTTGAGGCATATAGACATGCTCAGGAGAAAAATAAATGCGATACTGAATAACGAGTAAATAAATGCATAAGTAAACACACAAGTCAACCATAACCTATCTGGGTCCCCATAAACCCGATAGGCACACGAAAGAAAACAATAACCCAACCTGGCCCCCATAAACCGGTGGGACACACAAGAATAATAAATGCATAGTCACCAGTGTCTCGAAGCTGTGTCAGTATCCAGTAATCACAATAACCAACAAGGGTGCACCGGGCTTGAACCGACACCAATGGGTAATAACAAGAGGCCAGACGCCGGAATCGAACCGGAAGTAGTGGGTAATAACAAGAGGCCACATATATATCATATCTGTCGGACTCGAACTGGAACTCATATAACAACAGTATCATGATCACGGTACCCAGTACCAAAACTCTCCAACCATATCATAACCAGATGCCGGACTCGAACCGGGACTCATAATAATCAGTGGCCGGACTCGAACCGGAACTCATAGTGTATCACAATCCGGGGCCGGACTCGAACCGGAACACCCAATAGTCAATAACCAAAATCATCATACCAGAATCAGTAGCCGGACTCGAACCGGAACTCATCATAGACAGTAACCAGAACAGAACCAAATATCATATCATATCAGATAAACGGAAAACATGCTAGTCCCAGGCCGAAACTGAAGTATAGATAAAGGAGCTAACCCATTACCTGCTACAAGGTAAGTCCCCGGGTCCTCCTAGGTCCATAGTCTACTATCATGCAATATCTAAGTCAGTCCGGGTATCTAGAGTAGCTCATGATAAGGTGGGTCCTAATTCTAAGCTAAGACCAGCAATCCCGATCAAGTGTGGTGCTGTTAGGGACTAAAATGCTAAATAGGTCAACTGGGTATGATCGGGGTGAATAAATACTGTCACAAGTCTAACAGGTCACAGAGGGCTTAACTAAGCCCAAAAATGTCAACGTTCTGACAAGTCGACAAAAAAGGGTAACGGGGCCCACTACCGGGTCCCGGATACCAAGTCTGGTTATACCTGTCTAAGTCTGGGCTAAGTCTGTCTAACCCTGGACTAAGGTCCAACAATAATATTCCCCAATCAGCAGTCCATAAAAAAAATACTATCCGACCCCAGATAGGTCATAAGTGGTGTACCGTAAGGATAACGGGCCTGGAATGTGTCCGAACAGCCCTATCCGGCCTAAACCACAGCAAACCACCACCTCCAAGTCTATAATTCCAGCCCACAATACCATCACAATAGCACACATATATCACACATAAGCTCAATCTAAGTGTAAAGGAAGATAAACCTAGCCTACCTGGACGCCTGCCGCAAGCCTGCCAAGAAAACCAGCTAAATAGGAGCCTTTCCCTTTCGAGAGGCCTCCGAATGCTGCCAGGCTACCAAAATAATAAACTACATGTCAAAACATGACCATTGATATCCATATTGCATTAATTCGGAAAATGTCCGAACAGTCCATGTGGGGTCCGCTTGCGGAACCACAAAACCAAAACCGTCACAGTGTCCCAAATAACTCTAAGACCAATAGTCACAACAGATGTTATCCAATCCGAGCTAATATTAAGCTCTTAATAAGCATCAACACTACCAACGTATAAGAAAACTACCGTAAATAAAATAAAACTTACCAAAATAACGATTATTACACGTCCACAAACACTTTCCCACTAGAACCCGAGCTTGAATAACTTGATGTAGGTAATTAATTTCCTTTGAGATAAAATACCATATCACATCTTGTATGAGAGCAAATAAAATGAATGATCTTAACATAGTATGTCCACCACTCTACCCGTATTGAAAGAAAATGTTTATATGGTTATATGATTAGATAACAATAAAATGTAAATTGCATGTTATCTTAATGACTCAACCATTTACTCTACCTAATTCGCTGCCACATAACTTTAAATGGATAAGTAGTCCTCCCTCCACTCCCACGTGGGAGTGGAGGTATTACCTCCTCCCATTATCTATATTGTTTTTATTCGGGTATTGCATAGGTTCGTGGTAAAATAAATACAATATTTTGAATATATCATAATTAATAGAAAATTATTTCTAACAAAACCTCTATAAAATAATAATATTATTTTAACATATTTAAATTCACTATCTCCGTTTTAATTATTAATAGGTTATAAAACTATTATAAAATAATATAGATATATCATAGCAAAAGAATTTTATAAAGTTCAAAAATATTTTCAAAAGGTAATTACCTATGTCATTTTACCAACTTTTAATTTAATTTAATATTTTACAATGTGCTCGGTCTAAATAATATTCTCAAACGAACTGTCCGGGAGCCGAACTGTCAGTCCCAGCAAGCCATAAATAACTTGGGGCAGTTATAGAAAAGCTCTAAACGCTGAGAACACACGAAAACAAGGGAAATGACCGGGAAGGTCATTACAATAATACATTCAAATTAATACTTCTTTTGCCTATAGGATGTTGAAGTCAATAATAAATATCAAGATTAAAAAAAAAGGAAATTTTGTGCATGTTTTATTTGAGAATTATTTTTGTTTTTTTTAATAAAAAAATGGGGATGAGGAAGGTGATTACAATGTGAGGAATCAAACCGTTACCAATAAGGTGAGAGCTCAGGTAACTAACCAACTAAGCAATTAAGATTCCTCATTTTTTTTTATTTGTTATATACTCCTTGGGAAATTTACGTCAGAAAGGACTCATGGAGAGGGGATTACAATGTAGGGAATCGAACCCTTACCAAAGAGGTGGGAGCTCAGATAAGTAACCAACTAAGCTACTAAGATTCCCCATCGTTTTTTATTTGTTATATACTCTTTGGGAAATTTACGTGAGAAAGGAGGACTCAAGTTAGATTTAGGATTAATTATATTCTTATAACCAATTGATTCTTTATAAGGAAATTTTCTTATACTGTTATGTTTAATTTGAGAATATTTTCTTATTTGTTATATATACTCCTAATTATTAGGAAATTTATGTGGAGACTACAATTTTCATGCAGATTTGAGAATATTTTCTCATTTGTTGTATGGGTTTTAGTTCTTTATATATGTATATACTCATATCGTTTGTACGTATTAGATATAAATATGGAGGATTACAGATTTGAGTATTCGGACGAGGAGCAAGATGTTGATATTGAGAATCAGTTTAATTTAAAAGGTAATTTTTAAAATTTATACAATTATTGTTTGTTATACAAGCCGAGGGTATTTCAGAAACAGTATCTCTACCTCCTCGAGGTAGGGATAGGTCTGCGTACCCTCTTCAGGCACCGCTTTGAGAGACTATATTGAGTTTGTTGTTGTTGTTGTTGTTGTTGTTGTCAATGGTTTAATTTATTTTTTAATGTAAATTCTTGACAAAAAAAAGTCTACAAGCTTAAAATTTTTCGCACTTCAGCTTATGTCGGCTTCTCAATATATTAGGTATATATTTATACAATTTATTTTGATTAGTGAATCTAGATTGATTTTCTTGTGCTTGTGTTCTATAAATACTCACTTCAACATTGTTATTTTTATATATGTTGTTAGGTTATTTTGGGTCAATGTTTTGTAGGAACAATGTTGATGAATGAGACAAAAGTCTCGCTAATTCTTACCACACTATTGGTCAGGTATATATTTATATATGTTGTATACATAAATAGTGTTCCTTGCATTTGCTTCATGTAGTATTTGCTACAAGTAACATTATTCTAGCTTAGATTTTCCATGACAATTTATGCTTTGGCTATATATAGGACATCATTTAATTATTTTTCTGATATTTAGGATTTTAAACTTCACTAAAATACTGTTTATACAATATTTTTTATTTGAACTATGTAAAAAGCTTTATGAATTTACATAGAATTCAAATTAATTTTGAATCAATAAGGAATAAACGTGCAGCGCACGTTCCCATAGACTAGTTATATTAACAGTGTGAAGGTCCTTATAAATGTTGTTTGAACTTTTTGTCCTTCATTAAAAATCTCCGCAATAGAAAAAATAGACTTTTCACTTATTTTCTCAAACAATTATTTAATTTTATTAGGTTAAGTAATTTAATTTCCTTTCATATTTTAGGGATTATTTCCTTCCATATTTTAAGAATTAGAATTGGTTTAGGTATAGAATTTGGTGTACGCATGAAAGAAAATACTACATAAGGTAGCATCATTGCTTCCATCTAGAACAGTGGCAGAGCCAGATATTTTACAAAGGGTGTGCAAAATTTAAAGACGTAACTAACAAAAAATTTCAAGAAGTGGATTTACATCCATCTTGTTCAATCTAGCGACTTTATCTTGAACGACGTCAATAATTTATTTTCCACCAAATATAAATCGTCTAAAAAAAATTTCTTTTGTTTGGGATGCTTTTAGTTATAAATATACATGGTAATTCTATAAACTAAAATAATAGATTTTTAATGGATGAGTCGAGATTTTTACGGAATGCATATCACACATTCAAGAAAAAATAACATTAATTTATCGATTTTTACTTAAATTTAAAGTAATTTTCGATCTTCAATTTTACTACTTCTTAATGTAAGGTTAAACTTCTTGTGTTTTGACAGAGAGTGTACGAAAATCATAATCAAAAGTTTCAAATCTTTGTTAGTTCTTCTGATTCACCTTTAAAATTATGGAAGAAATTAACCTATTATTAAAAGAAATAAATTAGTCCAAACCTCCTAATAACCTACTTAGGAAGGAATGGAAAATACAATGATATATGTGTAGTTGCACACAATATTTTCTTCTAATTTTTTCGATAGCAACTTGTTTGAAATATTAATTTTTAGTTAATACAAATAAATATCCAATTAAATTTAATAAGTATTCATTCTATCTTAATTTATGTGATACACTTTTTTTTTTAGTTCGTCTCAAAAAGAATGTTATCTAAATTAAAAATAATTTAATTTTAAAATTACTCTTTTAATCGGAATAAAATAATTTGTAAATATACAAATAATTAAATAATGGCATATAAATTGTGATGGAGTAAATAATATCTACAGAAGAAAGTTCATAGTAGTATAACTTGTTCATAGTAGTATAACTTTGGTTTTTTTTTTAAAAATTTTGGCGTGGGGGTGGGGTGGGGGGAGGGTAGACACGTAAAAGATAAAAAGGAGCCCAAGAATAATTAGAAATATATATTAAAAAGTAAGTTAGTGGATTAGTCATTAGTGGACCCACAAAAAAACTCTTGAAAAAGAAAGTATGACGTTAGTTTTGGCAAAAAAGAGATGTTTGCATACTGCAAGGTTCGAACCTCCAATCTCTCAAGCATTCTACACCGTCTTTACCACTGGGCCAAAGGCACTAGCCATGTCAAGGTTGTGCAAATGCACGTATATAATGATACTTCTTAAATTTTGACCTATATACATGGTATAATTTTTCAACGAAAGTTGTTCACTTGCACAACCTTGTTTGGCTGTAGCTCCGCCCCTGATCCAGAAGTTTGATGCACGAGACCTACGCATATTCTAATTTACTTTTTCTCTTTAGATTAAGTATTTTAGTTTACTTACTTCTCTTTTGATTAAAATTTGCTTAGGAAATAAAGAGGCCATCAGACGATTCAGGAATTGCTCTTCATATTTTTGAGGTAAATTTACTATATAATTAGTTTGTTCTTGAAGTTATGTAATTTATAATCCGTCATGAATTTATTTCTTCGTACCTGAAATTTATCATAAGTTGTCTCATTGTAGGGACTTAATTTTTATTCATTAATTGATTGACTTACAGTTAAGCTTTTCATTTTTGGTCAAGGGTGTTTGCTTACTGAATAAAGAGGCCGGTATGCAATTTCAAGAATTATTTTTTATGATTTGAGGTAAGCTTACTATATAACCGTTCTTATAGAGATAAAGTATGTGTGTATTCTACCCTTCCTAGATACCACTTGTGGAAATACACTAGGATGTTGTTGGATGAAATAAGTCTATTATGGTGTAAACAATGAGCCGTTCAAATTTATTGTAAAATACTAATTTAATATTAGTCATTGTTATGTGAGATGTTTCTTCTGTATATCCTTGCAGATTTCTCATAATGAAGTTAAGTGAGTGGAGGTCTACATGAAAAGTTGTGCCTGCAAAGTATATGAGTGATCTATATCGAGATGTATACCTAAAAATATGCATCTTTTAGCATCTTAAGATAGTGATTGAGAACCCAATTGAGTATTGAGAGCTAAATGTAACAATTAGAGTTTAGTTGCATCTGAAAGTGGTGGATATCAATTCAATTATCTTCCACTAAAAAGACTGCCGTATATTTTGCTTCTTTAGTTTTCAGACTTAACGCATATTTTGTTTCTTTAGGTTTAGAACTTAATTATTGAATTCCTAAATATTAGGAATAGAATTTACCTTAAATAGGTTTAGGACTTTTTTCTCCCTTGTGTATATGAAAACCGAGTCCTAAAATATATGATAATAATTAAAAGATATGCTACACAAGGTCTTTGTTGCGCCTCCAGTCTCTCACACCGAATTCATTGTCCTTAATGAACTCTCTGTTGACCCCAAGTTTATTCACTTCAAATCTTCAAACAACATGTTTTTCTTGATTTTCCTTTTATAACCAACAGGTTTAAAAAAATAATTTGATATTTGATCTTTTTTTGTGTATTTTATTGAATATGTTCTAGGTATTTGAGACATCGGAGGTGAACTTGATTGAAAAGGCTGAGAGAGTGGTGGTGGAGTTTGGAGAAAGATCATCACTTGGTGACGAACCAATTATCTGATGATTTGTCTCATAATCATATAATTTTTATAACTATTCGTTGTGCTTTGTATTTGTTTTCTTTCATCCAGTACTAATGGACACTCATATCACAGCTTACAATAAGTCACCTATCCTTTTCTCCGTCCCAATTTTCTGAATAATTTAAGTGAATTTATAACTAATTCTTTTTTTTTCTTTTTATGCGTAGATGTTGCATAGTTTATAGTTTGGGGGCTAGGATGTTGCTGGTGTTTAGGCTAAGGGCCTGATAACCCTCAAAATACGAAAAGAGGGAAAAAGTACGAAAATAAGAAAAATGATAGAATCGAAAATACGGAAAGTAAAGGATAGAGGGATAGATAGATAGATAGACACAAGAAGATAAAGAAGAGGGCAATCTATGGATATATCAAATCCAAGACCTCCCTTTTGATTACCTAAACACACCTATCTCTTATAATGACCAAGAGGGAATTGTAACGCCCTCGAAACCACCGTTTCTAAACAAAGGTCAACAGAAGCTTTTCCAAGCTACACTCTCTCAAGAGTTTCATAATATCAATATTCATCAAAAACTTAGAAAATGAAATGGCTAAGACACCTATTTATAGTATTTGTCTTTGCCCAAATAACCTATTACAAAAATAGCCCAAAAGTAGCTATTTTGGAAATAACCCACAAGGGCTCTCTTTATTCCTTGCATCATGGCTTCCCTCGGTTCCAAGCTATCCTCCACACATGGTATTGAACTCTTAAGAGCTTGAAAAGGGTCCTCCAAACATGTCTTTGCATCCTTGTGATGATCGTGACGTGGGTCCCTTTGTGTCGGCCTTGACTTATAGTCCTTAAAAGGTTCATGCCGATTTGGCTTGTATCATCCTCCCCTTCTTGAAAAGGATTCGACCTCGAATCCAAACCTAGCAAAACCATAGGGGACACAAGCAATAAAAATATCCTCATGGCATGAGTGTTAGTATTAGCAACATCAAATTTAGCACCAAGCCAAGGAGGAACACACTTAACATATAGCCAAGAATCAAAATGATCAATCAAGGGTGTGTAACCCCACAAAGTAAAAAACTACTTGGCCACTCAAGGGACTTTGACAAAGGAAAAGATTAAAAGGAATATGGTAATTAGTCAACCACTCATGATAACCCACATTGGTTCCATGTTTCAACAAGCACACAATCCCTTTTATGTTAAGAGTCACATGATAATCCCTAAAGCTACGTGCAATGTCATGAACAAGATCATTCCAAGTTAAGACTTGACTCAATGCACTAGCTATCTCCAAGAATAGGATTACTCCCAAACCATCACCGGGGTCAAATACAAAGGTATCCCCCCCACAAGCATAAACATTGTCAAAGGCAAGAATAGAGTAAAGAAAGGTATCACGTAAATTGATTTCATCCAAGGTATCCTCAAGGGCTTACTCACTACTATGCTTAAGAATATGAACACTCAAAGAATAATAAACAAAGGACACCTTTCAATGCTTCACAATCCTTCCCTATAAGAGTACTCTCATCTTCAAAGAAGAGATTTCCATCTTTAGGAGGAATGTGGTCACACCATAGTGAGTTGTTGTATAGAGTATAGCCCTCAAGAAAGGATACATCGTCAAAATGATCCATACCACTAGGTATATCACTAGGAGTGTTTTCAATATCTTCAAACAAAATATTGTACTTAAAGAGAGAAGAATCAATCTAAGAGGGAGGATGGGAATATGTAGGTTCATTCTCAAAAAGACAATTATCATTTTTCGAAGAAGTTTCTAACACATGATCCCTGTGAGCCACACAAGTATTAGGATTGTCATCAAAAGGCATGCTCAAAGGGTCACTCCTATTCAAATGATCAACATCATCACTAGTTTGAGGTTCACTAATCACATCCCAAACATCCTCAAGTAGTGGATTAAATTCACAAGCAAGTTGATCCACATAATTTCCATAAGACAATATACTATCATTCAACACAAAGGCTTCAACACTAAATGGACTCAAATCAATCTTACAAGAAAATTCAATTCGGTCATCAATAGGATCAACTAGTGTATCCACACTTACAACATGTACATTATTAACATGAGGCAAAGAATCATTAGGATCACATATAGATAAGCTATCACTCACACTCGTTTGGCTACTAGCCACACAATGATCTTTCACATTTACCATAGTGTAAAAGTTAGTTTTGTTACCTTGAAGCTCATGAAGAGATTCTTCTTTACCTTGGGGTGAAAATCCTTTACATTCTTTGGAGACATCTAAGATTGTACTCATCAATTCTTCAAGGGTAATCTCCTTTTTGGGTACTTTTGCTCCTCCATTCGCCATGTTTGTACCTACATAAGAATCCTTACCAAGAGAAGTACAAACAACAAGGTTAGATTGGGTTTGTGGAAACCCCCTCACTTCACTCCTCTCAACCTCTCCTTTTTACACTCTCTTACTCCTCTCAATCTTTTCTCTCTCATTGTCATTGGGTGAAACACTAAGAATTCCTTTTGAGCGAGTTTGCTTTTTCTTTTAGGATGTGCTTTTGATCCTTCTATACCCTTTTTCATTAGGTCCAGGGTAATGATATCTCATATGTTTCTTGAATGTTTCCCAAGAGACAAATGGATTTTCATATACTCGTTCGTAGTAATTCTCCTAATAGATGACAAGTCTCCAATCAAAGGTCCCAAAGGCCATTTCTATCTTATTTGCTTCTGAGTAGTTGTAGATAGAGAAGATTTCATCCATCATGAACTCCCATTTTTCATATTCTTCTCCACTAGACTCCAAAAACAAGGTAGGAAGAGTGATCTCGATGGAATTGAGACTCATATCATTTTTCCTATAGCCGCCTTGGTTCCTTTATCTTGACATTTGTCCATTAGAAGGAGACACATAGGATATGGTATTCCTAGATAGGGAGAAGGCATTAAAGATGCTTCCTTATCTTCCTTGTACATACAAAATGGGCAAACAAGTTAGTAGTAAAAGCTCCTCATCAACACTCGTAAGTTTCTCACCTTTATATGCCTCACAATTGGATCGGCTAGTGTTGAAGATTGCTTATACTTTAGTGGTACATAAGGTGTCGATTACTACTCTTGGCTGGAGTGGATTCTTGTTTTAAAGAAAGACGGACTACTTAATTATAAACAAAAGGACTTGATACAAGAAGTTAACTACGAAGCTAAACTAGAAAAGCACAAAAAAAGAAGAACTAAGAAAGAAAGAACTCAAGAGCTAATCAACCAACTAAGTAAGGACAATTACCCGTTGATAATTAGTTTAGGAATCAAGAAATGAAATAAGAAATCAAGATATGAAACTAAGATGATGGAACCTTAGCAAAATGGAATTTTGGACCTTTGAGGTGCACTGGGGTGACCTGCCCCCGCAGGTGAGGGCGCATGTCAAACCAGTGTGACCTGCCTTGGTCACCTGCCCACGCAGATGGGGGCGTAGGTGGCCAGACAGCACACCTGGAAACTCCGATTTTGCACCTTTTTATGGGCCCTCTTGGATTCTCTTTACTAGTACCTTCCTCTTTTGGAATATTCTTTGGTACTAACACTTTTTCCTTATTTTCTCTTGGCCTTATTTGGATCAAACACAACTTTTGAGGGTTCTTCTTCTTGAAGATTTCAAGAACACCAAGAACAATTTGAAGATCCAAAATTCATAACTCTCTCATTTTAGCTCGGAATTCGATGAAATTTTAAACCTAAGCTCCTTTCAACCTTTCGAACACAACCCAAGTGAATTTAAGCCTCAAATCCCAACCAAAATTTCCAAATTTTCAAACCCACTTGCATATTTCTTCAAGCTTCAAACCCAAAAATGATGGATCTTTAAAAATCTCTCCAAGTCGCACCAACTTTCAGATCTAGGGTTCTTTTGGGTTGGGGAATGCATTTCAACTATTTTTAACCCTCAATTCGACACCAAAATCATAAGATCGAGAAACCTTTTTTTAATTTTCTTCAAACTCAAGAACACAACATTAAGGTTTGATCAAATCTACTCAAATCAAGCTCAAAACTCAAGATTCCGACTCAAATATACTAGATGGGACTAAATCTAGTATAGAAACTTCAAGAAAAACTCAAAATCACAAAAATATTTTGGAGATTTTCTCAAAAACAAATTTCAGATTTTTTTATTTTTTTTCGATTTTCGATTTTCTAGATAACAAAACCCAAGATTGAATTTGTGGGAACGAACTCAAGCTCGGCTCTAATACCAAATGATAACCCCCAAAATACGTTAATCGAAAATATCCACTAAAACTCAAAGGAATGATAGAATCGAAAATGCGAAAAATAAAGGATAGAGATAGAGATAGATAATAAGACACAAAAAGAGGAAATCAATGAAACCAAAGGGTATATTAAAACTTAAAACTTCTATTGATTAACCCTACAAGAAGCACCCTATTCCTACGAAGACCTTAAGGGAATCGTAACTCCCTCGCAACCCCGTTTCTAGGCAAGGATCAACATAAGCTTTTCCAAGCTACACTCTCTCAAGAGATCAACATAAGCTTTTCCAAGCTACACTCTCTCAAGAGTTTCATAATATCAATATTCATCAAAAACTTAGAAAATGAAATGGCTAAGGCACCTATTTATAGTATTTGCCTTTGCCCAAATAACCTATTACAAAAATAGCCCAAAAGTGGCTATTTTGGAAATAACCCACAAGGGCTCTCTTTATTCCTTATGTCATGGCTTCCCTAGGTTCCAAGCTATCCTCTACACATGGTATTGAAATCTTAGGAGCTTGAAAAGGGTCCTCCAAACATGTCTTTGCATCCTTGTGATGATCGTGGCTTGGGTCCCTTTGTGTCGGCCTTGACTTATAGTCCTTAAAAGGTTCTCGCCGATTTGTCTTGTATCATCCTCCCCTTCTTGAAAAGGATTCGACCTCGAATCCAAACCTAGCAAAACCATAGGGGACACAAGCAATAAAAATATCCTCATGGCATGAGTGTTAGTATTAGCAACATCAAATTTATCACCAAGCCAAGGAGGAACATACTTAACATATAGCCAAGAATCAAAATGATCAATCAAGGGTGTGTAACCCCACAAAGTAAACTACTTGGCCACTCAAGGGACTTTGACAAAGGAAAAGATTAAAAGGACTATGGTAATTAGTCAACAACTCATGATAACCCACATTGGTTCCATGTTTCAACAAGCACACAATCCCTTTTAAGTTAAGAGTCACATGATAATCCCTAAAGCTACGTGCAATGTCATGAACAAGATCATTCCAAGTTAAGACTTGACTCAATGCAGTAGCTATATCCAAGAATAGGATTACTCCCAAACCATCACCGGGGTCAAATACAAAGGTATCCCCCACACAAAAATAAACATTGCCAAAGGCAAGTATAGAGTAAAGAAAGGTATCACGTAAATTGATTTCATCCAAGGTGTACTCAAGGGATTACTCACTACTATGCTCAAGAATAGGAAGACTCAAAGAATAATAAACAATTGGTAAACAAAGGACACCTTTCAATGCTTCACAATCCTTCCCTATAAGAGTACTCTCATCTTCAAAGAAGAGATTTCCATCTTTAGGAGGAATGTGGTCACACCATAGTGGGTTGTTGTATAGAGTATAGCCCTCAAGAAAGGATACATCGTCAATATGATACATACCACTAGGTATATCACTAGGAGTGTTTTCAACATCTTCAAATAAAATATTGTACTTAAAGAGAGAAGAATCAATCCAAGAGGGAGGATAAGAACATGTAGGTTCGTTCTCAAAAAGACAATTATCATTTTTCGAAGAAGTTTCTAACACATGATCCCTGTGAGCCACACAAGTATTAGGATTGTCATCAAAAGGCATGCTCAAAGGGTCACTCCTATTCAAATGATCAACATCATCACTAGCTTGAGGTTCACTAATCACATCCCAAAAATCCTCAAGTAGTGGATTAAATTCACAAGCAAGTTGATCCACATAATTTCCATAAGACAATGTACTATCATTGAACACAAAGGCTTCAACACTAGATGGACTCAAATCGATCTTACAAGAAGAGTCAATTCAGTCATCAATAGGATCAACTAGTGTATCCACACTCACAACATGTACATTATCAACATGAGGCAAAGGATCATTAAAATCACATATAGATAAGCTATCACTCACACTCATTTGGCTACTAGCCACACAATTATCTTTCACATTTACCATAGTGCAAGAGTTAGCTTTGTTACCTTGAAGCTCATGAAGAGATTCTTCTTTACCTTGGGGTGAAAATCCTTTACATTCTTTGGAGACATCTAAGATTGTCCTCATCAATTCTTCAAGGTTAATCTCCTTTTTGGGTACTTTTGCTCCTCCATTCGCCATGTTTGTACCTACATAAGAATCCTTACCAAGAGAAGTACAGACAACAAGGTTAGATTGGGTTTGTGGCAACCCCCTCACGTCACTCCTCTAAACCTCTCCTTTTTCCACTCTTGGGTCACCACTTTGAACTCCCTTACTCCTCTCAATCATTTCTCTCTCATTGTCATTGGGTGAAACACCAAGAATTCCTTTTGAGGGAGTTTGCTTCTTCTTTTGGGATGTGTTTTTGATCCTTCATACCCCTTTTCATTAGGTCCGGGGTAATGATATCTCATATGTTTCTTGAATGTTTCCCAAGAGACAAATGGATTTTCATATACTCGTTCGTAGTAATTCTCCTAATAGATGACAAGTCTCCAATCAAAGGTCCCAAAGGCCATTTCTATCTTATTTTCTTCTGAGTAGTTGTAGATAGAGAAGATTTCATCCATCATGAACTCCCATTTTTCATACTCTTCTCCACTAGACTCCAAAAATAAGGTAGGAAGAGTGATCTCGATGGAATTGAGACTCATATCATTTTTCCTATAACCGCCTTGGTTCCCATATCTTGACATTTGTCCATTAGTAGGAGACACATAGGATATGGTACTCCTAGATAGGGAGAAGGCATTAGAGATGCTTCCGTATCTTCCTTGTACCTACAAAATGGGCAAACAAGTTAGTAGTAAAAGCTCCTCACCAACACTTGTAAGTTTCTCACCTTTATATGCCTCACAATTGGATCGGCTAGTATTGAAGATTGCTTATACTTTAGTGGTACACAAGGTGTCGATTACTACTCTTGGCTGGAGTGGATTCTTGTCTTAAAGAAAGATGGACTACTTAATTATAAACAAAAGGACTTGAAACAAGAAGTTAACTACGAAGATAAACTAGAAAAGCACAAAAGATAACGAACTAAGAAAGAACAGACTCAAGAACTAATCAACCAACTAAGGACGGACAATTACCCGTTGATAATTAGTTTAGGAATCAAGAAATGAAATAAGGAATCAAGAAATAAAACTAAGACGATGGAACCTTAGCAAAATGGAATTTTGGACCTTTGAGGTGCGTTGGGGTGACCTGCCCCCGCAGGTGAGGGCGCATGTCAAACCAGTATGACCTGCCTTGGTCATCTGCCCATGCAGATGGGGGCGCAGGTGGCCAGACAGCACACCTGGAAACTCCGATTTTGCACCTTTTTATGGGCCATCTTGGATTCTCTTTCCTAGTACCTTCCTCTTTTGGAATATTCTTTGGTACTAACACTTTTTCCTTATTTTCTCTTGGCCTTCTTTGGATCAAACACAACTTTTGAGGGTTCTTCTTCTTGAGGATTTCAAGAACACCAAGAACAATTTGAAGATCCAAAATTCATAACTCTCTCATTTTAGCTTGGAATTCGATGAAATTTTAAACCTAAGCTCCTTTCAACCTTCCGAACACAACCCAAGTGAATTTAAGCCTCAAATCCCAACCAAAATTTCCAAATTTTCAAACCCATTTGCATATTTCTTCAAGCTTCAAACCCAAAAATGGTGGATCTTCAAAAATCTCTCCAAGTCGCACCAACTTTCAGATCTAGGGTTCTTTTGGGTTGGGGAATGTTTTTCAACTATTTTTAACCCTCAATTCCACTCAAAATCACAAGATCGAGAAACCTTATTTTAATTTTCTTAAAATTCAAGAACACAACATTAAGGCTTCTTCAAATCTACTCAAATCAAGCTCAAAACTCAAGATTCCGACTCAAATATACTAGATGAGACTAAATCTAGTATAGAAACTTCAAGAAAAACAAAAAAACACAAAAATATTTTTGGAGATTTTCTCAAAAACGAATTTCATATTTATTTTTTTTAGATTTTTGATTTTCTAGATAACAAAACCCAAGATTAAATTTCTGGGAACGAACTCAAGCTCGGCTTTGATACCAAATGATAACCCCAAAATACGTTAATCGAAAATAACCACAAAAACTCAAAGGAATGATAGAATCGACAATGCGAAAAATAAAGGATAGAGATAGAGATAGATAATAAGACACAAAAAGAGGAAATCAATGAAACCAAAGGGTATATTAAACCTTAAAATTTCTATTGATTAACCCTACAAGAAGCACCCTATTCCTACGAAGACCTTGAGGGAATCGTAACTCCCTCGCAACCCCGTTTCTAGGCAAGGATCAACATAAGCTTTTCTAAGCTACACTCTCTCAAGAGTTTCATAATATCAATATTCATCAAAAACTTAGAAAATGAAATGGCTAAGGCACCTATTTATAGTATTTGCCTTTGCCCAAATAACCTATTACAAAAATAGCCCAAGTGGCTATTTTGGAAATAACGCACAAGGGCTCTCTTTATTCCTTGTGTCATGGCTTCCCTCGGTTCCAAGCTATCCTCCACACATGGTATTGAACTCTTAGGAGCTTGAAAAGGGTCCTCCAAACATGTCTTTGCATCTTTGTGATGATCGTGGCTTGGGTCCCTTTGTGTCGGCCTTGATTTATTGTCCTTAAAAGGTTAACGCCGATTTGACTTGTATCAGGGCCAATGGGGTGTATTCCACTTCAAGGGGTTCTAAGCACATATTGGTCAGTGTCAGGACAAGACTCACCAACTAGCACTTGCCTTCAATAAAACAACAACTGAACCAGAATATAGTCTTTCAAGTTTGTGGAATTGGCCAACACTCTTCCAAATGTTAGCTACAAGTTTGGAGATGTTTATGATGTTGTCAACGATGATTATCAATCTCGGTAATTACGGTACTAACTAATTACTATAACGTTATCGTGAATTGTCTACATGAAGCTAAGGATTATTTCAAGAAATTACATAAATGTTAGAAAGAATTTTTTTACGTTTGTTTGATCTGATAAAAATAAAACTCCGGACAACTTGCACACACCTCAACTAATTTACCACATACTTACTACTTTCCACCAACAAAAGAATAAATTAACATTGTTTACTAAACTCAGGTTTATAAATTACTAAAAGAAAACACTTAACATAATGTTGTTTGAACTTTTTATTCTTAATTAAAAGACTCCGCAATAGATAAAATGTCTTTCTATTACTTTTCTCAATAAATAAATAATAAATTTAAAACCTAAAATATATAGGAAGAAGTCTAAATTATTGTAAAATAATTACTTGCCTATTTTTAATAGTAGGAAAATAATTAATTTCCTTTTAAGTGAATAATTTCTTTTAAGTCTAGAATTGAAATATATGAAAATATTAGGAGAGTCACGAATCTTATTGGTATTAGGAGAGACGAATTTTTATGATTCTAGAATTGAAATATATGAATTATTAGTGTTCTCTCCTTTTTTACTTAATTAATAAAATTATAAAACATTATATGGTCATAATTATATAATAAAAATAAGGACTCATAAATCTAATATGAGAGCTTGTGCAGGAACAACCCCTATTTTTTTGTTTAGGTGGTACTTTCTTTTTTTAAATTATCGAGTCCTAAAATGTATTGTAAGAGGAAAATATATGGTGAGAGGTGTTAAAAGAATTAATATAAAATTGTTAATTAATTTTTATAATATTTATAATTAAGGAATTTTAGAATATATGGTAAGGAAAAAATATAGAGTAAAGAGTATTAGGAGAATTAATGTACACTCCTAAAATAAGACTCCTTATATTCTAATACTGCGAGAATGTTGATTGGTCCTCTTCTATGTTCTTCCTCTTACTATCTTCCTCTTCTTGCATGTGTACGTGACTAATGGTGGACTTTTTTATTATTTTTTTTCCAGATTTTTTGTGATTGATTCTTGTGAGTTTAGTTTTTAAGTGAGTAGAGTCCTACGTGATAGGGGTGATCAAAACCGAACTATAAATTGTACCAAACCGTAAATTGAGTCAAACTGAAAAAAAAACTCGACAAATGATTTGGTTTGACTTGGTTTGGTTTTGAAAAAAATAATCCGACTATAGTTGGTTAGATTTAATTTTAACTAAAAAGGGCCAAACCGTACCGAACCAACCCGATATTATATTTGTATAATTTTTAAAAATATTTAATACATAAAAATATATACTATGATGTAATTTATAAATATTACTTACACTTTTTCATTGTTTTTATCTTTCAACATATTATTTCAAGTTAAAACTTAGAATTTTGAATGGTCCAATAAGTTTTAATAGCCCATAGATATTAGTAACTCAAATAAACCATAAACCAATACTAATACTAAAAAAAAAAAAAATTCAATTAAACACTAAAAATGACAATAATGTTGAATATTTATTCTTTAGTTTTGTATAATACATAATCTAAATTTATTTTTCTATTTAATATTTAGTGTTATTCTTTTAAGAAACACTAAGATAGTTGTATCTTGCTAGAACTAAAGAAATATTTGAAGCACAAGTTAATTATATGTTTGTATGAAGACTTTATTGAAAAAATCTGGAAAAACTTGAGAAAACCGAAAAATTCAAAAAAAACCAAAGTTGAAAAATCCGAATTATATTGGTTTGATTTTGTTTATAAATTTAAAAATTCGATGCAAATAATTTGACTTGGTATTTAAAAAATTCGAACTAACCCGGCCATGTACACCCCTTCTACGTGACATAACTTTTGTGTTCCATGCTTAAATTGTTAACATCATACATACTACTTTGAATAATGATTATTAGTATAAATAAATAGAGACAGAGGGAGTATTAAAAAGAGAATAGTGCTACCAATATGCAGCAAAATTGTAAAAAAAGATCCTTAGTGCTAATTGATCTTTTGTATCAAAGGTTTGAATAGGGATAGCAGCAATCCTTGACACAGCAGCAGAAACATCACCCATGGGCCATGAGGAAGTCGGTGGCAAACGCTGGAAATCCTTTCTATTTTAGGTTTAAGAACTCTTTATATAGAACCAAATTAGAGAAATCTTCAAAGTATGCTTCTCAAATTTCGCTACTATTTCTCTTTTTCAGCTTTTACTGCATATTTTTTGGTGAATGCCTTTGTAGTCATTGCATTGTAGTGACACTCACATTATTTATGTGATTAGAATGGCATTTATTTTTAATCTGAATATGTGTTTTTCAGCTAATATGTTGTATTATATTCTTGCTGATGCATTTTTTTTTTCTTGATAATTGCATATTATGGAGGTGTGGCTACTTAAATGAGAAAGTTGTATGCTTGCAGTATAAGCGCCTATAATTATAATTGCTCAACTTGCTTATAAATTACAACAGTTTCTTTAAGTTTTAATTCAAGATTTTGTATTTTAATGCTATATATTTGGAATAATGATTAATCGTACATGTATTATGTTATATGTTATTTGTAGACGACATAATATTGATTGATGAGATATGCGACAGAATTAATGATAGATTGGAGATTTATGGATCCTAGCTAAAGTGTATGATAGACTACAATATGGGAAGATGCAGATACTGGAATTTGGAAGGGTAGTGGACAAAGTCCCATGATGCCGGTGAGAGGTATCAAAGATTTGTCGGAGGAGTGAAGAAGTTGTTACAGATGGAGGAATATTTACAGAGTTGGTAGTAGGGGCTTTAGATAATAGTTTTGTTGTGAATGATTGGGGAGTTCAAGATGTGAAAATTTTCAGTCATGAAACCCATGGTAAAACATTTATGTGAAATTTGATGAAAAGAATAAGTGGACCAAAGGCTCAATGCCTGCTCTTTTGATGCGTGGAGAATTTTTTGGATATAATTATAATATCCTAACTAGATTTTTGGATATAATTATAACTAAAACATCAATATCTTTTTCTTTGATATTTCTTTTTAATTTAAATATATTATTTAATGTATTTATATATATTTTTAAAGTCGTCTATTCATTGATTTGAATATAATGACTTGTTCTTTTTATACATGCAACTTTCTTCTTTAACATTAAACACACGTGCAATGCACGTACCCTAAACTAGTACGATAGAAAATCACAATAGTAAAAGGTAGGGGTGTGCAGAAATCGAACCAACCAATAAACCTAAACGAAAAAAATGCTATACATTTTTTGCTATTGAATTTTTGGGTAAACAGTTTTTTAATGGTTTTATAAATTTTCTAACTAGGTTATCCGTTTGGTTTCGGTTTTTTAATAGGGTAAATAATAGAAATAGCCAAACATAAGTGGGCTATCTACAAAAGCCCCCATAACTTTAAATTAATTACAAAACATACCGGGTAAAGGGGATATCGCATATATCTTAGGCCTGTGTATATCAGATACTCAAACCAAGTAGCGTGTATCTGAGACTGGGACTGTATATCTGAAATAATTTTAAGCTTTGTGTATCTGAAATAATTTTTGCTCTGTGTATCTTAGGCATTTTAAGTCCTCTGTACCTGTGTATTTGTGCATAGATACACTTCCAAAAGTCACAAAAATAAAAAATACAAGCGAATTTTAATTTATGTATCTGAACAATTCCATCGAAAAACGCAAGTTCCGGCCAGACCTGTACAAAACAAGTTTCTGATGTTTGCACTATGAAAAGGGGTCAATTTTCCAAAATTACCACTTTATCGGGTTTGTGTTATTACTTGCCACTTGACATCAAAGGGCTATATCGAAAACTGTTAGTTTATTACTTCTAGTTTTGCTATGATCAAAGAATTTCACATTGCAACCAAAATGGGTTTTCTCATATTTACCCTTCAAATGATCTATTTCGTGGAGCTGTTGTTGTAGAAACGGAGGAGAAGCAAAGGGGTAAGGGACTGGTGGCCGTTTGGGTGGTTTTGGTGGTGAGGTTTGGTGGATACATGCGATTTGGTCTATGTATCTTAGATACATCCGAAATTTGACTTGTGTATCTGGCGCAATTACTTCAGTATGTCTTGTAATTATTTCAGAAACTTAGGAGGTGTCTTGTAATTAGGGGTCAAACTTTCTATATTTCTGATGATTGCCCTTTTTTTATATTGGGTTATTGAATAAATTGATAACCCATTAAGACTGTAGTAAATCACTACTTTACCCCTACTTATATATTAATATTAGTGCCTTTCGCCTTCATCTCACACTTCATAATTTGAGACTTTGAATTCACATTATTATACAAAACGTCAAAACCTAAAAAGTAAAAACCCTATTCTATTCCTCTTAATTTCTGTCCGGTAAGCCTATTCAATAAGAATCTACATTAAGCCTATAACCCATCAAGACGGCGAGGGTTTGCAGTGACAAAGGCGGTACAGGGAGGGTCGAGTGACTGCGAGGGTTTGTGAATTGTAAGTATTTGCACTAAATAGAAATCTTGCACTAAATAAAAATTATGTGATTACTCCCTATTCTGATTTCTCCCCTTCTCTACCCTTTTCTTAATTCTCCTCTTCTCCGTACCCATTTCCTTAGAAAATTTGAATTCACCAGAAAATAGTACCCGACCCGAATCAAACACCCAATTGGGGTTAAGTTTGATGAGCATATGATTATTTTCCTTAAGAAACTGATTTTCCTTTTCAGTAATGTTCAAGATTGCCTTTAAGAAATCTCTTTAATTTTTCTTTAGTTTACCTTGAAATTATTTTATAATTTGCATTTTGATTATTGTCTAAGTGTCACGACCCAATATTTGAGTCATGATAGCGCCTACCGTAACCCATCAATAGGCAAGCCAAACCCTAGCCCGGAGCGACAAGCGACGGGCTAACAGGCGGAATCTCAGAAAACAGAGATGAGATGGAAGTAACCGTACTAATAAGCATTCTAGAAATATAAAAACAAACAGAACCAAAACATACCCATACTGAAACTGAGAAGGAAGAGGACAATATGTATAAAGTCAAGACCTCTCCAAAGATCTGGTGAGGTCGGTACAAGAGCCACTACTAGACATATCTAGAATACAAAACAGAAACCAAATATATATAATAAGTACAACAGTCTCGAGAACAAAAGACTATACAATAAAAGATGGAGTAGGATCTGCCTCGGACGTCAGTAAGCTCACCCTGCTCCGGAGTCAATGCTGAGAAAAGAGTCACGTCAAAACCGTCGACTAGTGCCTGGATCTGCATCGGGGAAAAAGATACAGAAGTGCAGTATGAGTACTGGGGCAACGGGTACTCAATAGGCATCATCGGCCGACTGAGCTCAATATAATATAAGCAAGCTAAAGTGCAGGGGTCATGCTAAGTCCGGGGTATAGGTAATAAATACATA
The DNA here is from genome assembly GCA_031232105.1 of Capsicum rhomboideum. Lineage (NCBI taxonomy): Eukaryota > Viridiplantae > Streptophyta > Magnoliopsida > Solanales > Solanaceae > Capsicum > Capsicum rhomboideum. Next base: position 146,492,222 of record CP124714.1, on the reverse strand, counting down.
AGTAATTGCCGAGACGTATAGATATGCTCAAGAGCTAAATAAATGCGATACAGAGTAACGAGTAAATAAATGCCTAAGTAAACACACAAGTCAAACATAACCTATCTGGGCCCCCATAAACCCGATAGGCACACGAAAAAAAACAATAACCCAATCTGGCCCCCATAAACCAGCGGGACACACAAGAAAAGTAAATGCACCGTCACCAGTGTCTCGAAGTTGTATCAGTATCCAATAACCACAGTACCCAGTACCAAAACTCTCTAATCATATCATAACCAGATGCCGGACTCGAACCGAAACTCATAATAATCAGTGGCCGGACTCGAACCGAAACTCATAATATTCAGTACCCATCATATCTAAATCAGTGGCCGAACTCGAATCGAAACTCATAATAATCAGTAACCAAGTGACAGAGTAGTGACAGAATCCACACAAACACAAGTAAACGGGGACATACCGGCCCCGAAACGAACCCGAAACATAAATAAAGGAGCTAACCCACCACGTACTACAAGTCAATCTCGGGATCCTTCCAGGTCAATTATCTACTATAAACAATACAAGTCTAAGGAATACAATATAAGTCATGGTAAGGCTGGTCCGCATTCTAAGTCAAACTAGCCGACCCCGATCAAATACGGTGCTATCAGGAACTAACAAGGCTAAACAGGCCAATCGGGTATAATCGAGGTGACTCAATCCTGTCACAACCCGAACAGGTCATACTAGGTCTTAACTAAGCCTAAATATGTCAAAGTTCTGCCAGGTCGACAAAAAGGGTAACGGGGCCCGTTACCGGATCCCGAAAACCAGGTTTGGTTATACTTGTCTAAGTCTGTCTAAGCCTGGACTAAGGTCCAACAATAACATTCCCAGACTAGAAACAACAACAACAATACTATCTGACCCCAAATAGGTCATTTGTGGTGTACCATGAGGATAACGGGCCTGGAATATATCCGAATAGCCCTATCCGGCCTAGAAGGCCTCAATCACAGCAAACTAGCACCATCATGTCTATAATTTCAGCCCGCAACACCAGCACAATAGTATACATATATCACACATAAGCCCAATCTAAGTGCAAAGGAAGGTAAACCTAGCCTACTTGGACGCCGCCGCAAGCTTGCTAAAAGAACCAGCTATTCAGGAGCCTTTCCCTTTCGAGAGGCCTCTGACTGCCGCCACGCTACCAAAATAATAAACTACAGGTCAAAACATGACCTTTGATACCCATATTGCATTAGTTCGGAAAATGTCCAAAAATCCCATGTGGGGGCCGCTTGTGGAATCGTAAAACCGAAACCGTCAAAGCATCCCAAATCATCCCATGATCAATAGTCAAAACTAGAACCACTCAATTTGAGCTCAAAATGTAGCTCAAACATCAATACCAATCCCAAAATATACCATCGTAAACAAAAATTACCGTAAAAACAAGAAAACATACCGTAGAAATGACGAGAACGAGTCCACGGACTCAAATACATAAACCCCTAAGCTCAAACCTTAATGGATTAGCTCAATATTGAGCTAATATGTTCAGAAATGGTGGAGGAATTAAATGAAAACAGAGGAAAACGTTATGTTATATGTTTTATTTAAAACATAACTCTGCATATATATATAATAGTGACTTTCACAACTTAGTCACTATCTTCTTTGCCCAATAGACACCACGTGTAAATGTGGTGTCACTTTATTAGTCCATGACTTTAATTTTGTCCTGTTACTTATGTACTCAGGTATTGCATAGGTTCGTGGTAAAATAAATACAATATTTTAAATATACCATAATTCATAGAAAATTATTTCGAATAAAACCTCTATAAAATAATAATATTATGTTAACATATTTAAATTCACCATCTCCACTTAAATTATTAATAAATTATAAAACTATTATAAAATAGTATAGATATATCATAACTAAAGAATTTTATAAATTTCAAAAATATTTTCAAAAGGTAATTAACTATGTCATTTTACCAAATTTAAATTTAATTTAATATTTTACAACGTGCTCGGTCTAAATAATATTCTCAAACGAACTTACCGGGAACCGAACTGTCAGTCCCAGCTAGTCATAAATAACTTGGGGAGGTTATAGAAAAGCTCTAAACGCTGAGAACATTTGAAAACGAGGGAAATAACTGGGAAGGCCATTACAATATCCACTACTAAAAGGACTTTCGTCCGCGAAAGTCAAGAAGAAGCACATACCTGAAGATGTGAACAAGTAGGAATACTGGGCTCTCATATCACGTTAAGGCTCCCAAGTAGCCTCCTCAACCGGATGGTGACGCCACTGTACCTTAACCACTGGAATGTCCCGGGAGCGTAACCGTCTGACATCTCTGGCTAAAATAGACACAGGCTCCTCCACAAATGTTAACTTATCGTCTAATTGAACTGAGTCCCACCGAAGCACATGTGACTCATCCGGAATGTATTATCGCAGCATAGAAACATGAAACACTAGGTGGATAGCTGAAAATGACTGAGGTAAAGCTAGCACATAAGCCACCTCTCTAACTGTCCGTAAAATCTCAAAGGGTCCAATATATCTGGGGCTAAGCTTACCTTTCCTACCAAACCACATCACGCCCTTCATGGGCGATAATCGTAAGAAGACCCTATCACCTACCCTGAATTTCAACGGACGACGTCTACGGTCAGCATAACTCCTTTGTCTACTCTGAGCTGTCCGCAGCCTATCTTGAATCACTCGAACTCGGTCCAAAGATTCTTGGAGCAAATCTGTGCCACAAGGACTGACTTCTGAAGTTTCGAACTAGCCAACTGGAGATCGACACCGTCTGCCATATAAAGACTCAAACGGAGCCATTTGAATGCTGGAATGAAAGCTATTATTATACGCAAACTCTTCTAAAGGCAAGAATTGATCCCACTAACCCCCAAAGTCTAACACACAAACGTGGAACATATTCTCCAATACCTAAATAGTTCGTTCAGACTGCCCGTCGGTTTGAGGATGAAATGTAGTACTAAGGTCCACTTGAGTACCCAACTCTTCCTGGAAAGTTCGCCAAAAGTTGGAGGTAAACATAGACCCTCTGTCTGAGATAATAGATACTGGCACTCCATGTAGGCGAACCACCTACTGAATATACAAACGAGCCAATCTCTCAGCACTGTAGGAGACTCGAACAGGGATAAAGTGCACGAACTTAGTCAACCGATCTACAATAACCCAAATAATATCAAAGCCACGAGAGGTGCGAGGTAAACCACTAACGAAATCCATAGTGACTCGTTCCCACTTCCACTCGGGGATGGGTAATTGCTGAAGTAAACCACCAGGTCTCTGATGCTCGGCCTTTACCTACTGACAACAAAGGCATCGAGCTACAAACCCTGCTATATCTCTCTGCATACCACTCCACCAATAGTGCTGCCTCAGATCTCGATACATCTTAGCTGTCCCAGGGTGAATAGAATACCTGGAGCTGTGCGCCTCGTGAAAAATCAACTGAATCAAATCTCCAACCCTCGAAACACAAATACGATCGTCAAACCTCAAAACACCATCAGAACCCAAGGTAGCTCTCTCAGACTTACCCTTCAATACCTGATCTCGATTGCTACGGAGACCTCTATCATCAAACTGATGAATCTAAATATGTTCCAGCAAAGTAGATCTTGCACCAACACAAACGATAACCCTCCCGGGGTCAGAAATATCTAAACGCACCATCGAGTTAGCTAAGGACTGAATGTCCAAATCCAACGGCCGCTGAGAGACTAGAATAAAGGCTAAACTACCCATACTCACTGCTTTCCGACTCAAGGCATCTGCTACCACATTCGCCTTGCCCGGATGATAAAGAATAGAGATATCATAGTCTTTCAGCAACTTAATCCACCTGAGCTGCCTCGAATTAAGATCCCTCTGAGTTATAATATGCTGAAGACTGCGGTGGTCTGTAAAGATCTCATAATGAACATCGTAGAGATAATGCCTCTAAATTCGTAGTGCAAACACAGCCGCTGCTAACTCCAAATCATGAGTGGGATAGTTACGCTCGTGCGCCTTTAGCTGCCTCAATGCATAAGCAATGACACGACCCTGCTGCATCAAAACACATCCCAAACCAATACTAGACGTATCACAATACATGGTAAAACCCTCGCCCTCAACTGGAAGAGTCAACACAGGGGCAGAAGTAAGTCGATCCTTGAGCTTCAAAAAACTCACCTCACAATTCTCAGACCACTAAAATGGAACCTCCTTCCTGGTTAGTTGGTTCATAGGAGATGCAATAGACGAGAAGCCCTCACCAAATCGCCTGTAGTACCCTGCCAACCCAACGAAACTGCGAACTTCAATAGGCGACGTGGGCCAAGCCCAACCTCTAATAGCCTCGATCTTTGCTGGGTCTACCATGATACCGTGTCTGGATACAACATGCCCTAAGAAAGCTACAGACTCAATACAGAACTCACATTTTGAGAACTTGGCATAAAGCCAATGATCTCTCAAAGTGTGGAGCACAATCCTCAAATGTTGCTCGTGCTCCTCATTACTCCTTGAATAAACCAAGATATCGTCAATAAACACAATCACAAAGGAGTCCAAGTATGACCTGAATACATAATTTATCAAATCCATGAAAGATGTTGGGGCATTAGTCAACCCAAAGGACATCACCAGGAACTCATAATGGCCGTACCGAGTCCTGAAGGCTGTCTTTGGGATGTCCTCAGCCCTAACTCTCAACTGATGATATCCAGATCTCAAATCTATCTTTGAGAATACTGCTGCACCCTGAAGTTGATCAAACAAATCATTGATACGAGGCATCGGATACTTATTCTTCACCGCCACCCTATTTAGTTTCCTGTAATCGATACACATTCGTATAGACCCATCCTTCTTCTTTACAAACAGAACTAGAGCACCCCACGGAGATATACTCGGCCTGATAAAACCCTTCCCAGAAGGTCCTGGAGCTAAGTATTCAACTCTCTCAACTCATCAGGAGCCGTACGATAAGGAGCTATAGAAATAGGTCGGGTGCTCGGCTCGAGGTCAATAATGAACTCTATATCACGCTCAGGAGGAAGGCCAGGCAGGTCACTCGGGAATACATCAGAAAACTCACAAACAACAGGGACGGAGTCAAGCGATGGACTCTCAATACTAGCATCCCGAACATAAGCAAGGAATGAATCACATCCCCGCGACATCAATCTACGAGCCCGAATATATGAAATAATTCCTGTCGGTGTGCGGCTAACAGAACCCTACCACACCACCGGGGGTATGCCAGACATGGCTAAGGTCACGGTCTTCGCAAAGCAATCCAAGACTGCATGATGGAAAGACAACCAGTCCATGCCCAGAATCACATCAAAGTCTACCATGGCCAATAAAATAAAATCAACCCGTGTCTCAAACTCCCGAACGGTCACCAAATAAGACCTATATACCCGATCCACTACTAAGGAATCACCAACGGGGGTAGATACACGTAAGGGTACAAATAATAACTCAGAACATAAACCCAACCGTGGTGCATAATAAGTAGATACATAAGAAAACGTGGATCCAGGATCAAATAATGCAGAAGCTGGCTGGTGGCATACGGAAATCGTACCTGTAATCACCTCATCCGAAGCCTCAGCCTCTGGCCTAGCCGAAATGGCATACAACTGACGCTGCTACCACTAGTCTGAGCATCGACCTGACTACCAGTCCGACCTCCCTGCGCTCTACCTCGAGAACCTTGGGAGCCACCCCGATGAACCTTTGCACCACCTCTGCCTACTGGCAGTATAGATCTGATAGGCTGTGCCGTCTGAAGTGAAGGCTCAATCGCCCTACGTTGAGGACACTCACGCGCGAAATGACCGACAACCCCATAAGTAGAACATGCTCCTGGCTCCCTGCTTGGCCTAAAAGATCTGGCTGATCTGGTATGACCACCTCTAGTCGATGAACTGGACTGACCACGTCCCTAAGGCTGACTACCAGAACCACTATAGGAGGGCTAACCCTTATCAGATATCTGCAAGGCTGACAGTACGGGCCTACTAGGCTGACCCTGTGGCTGAAAAGACTGTTGTTGCTGCTGAGGGTACTGACCCTGAAATCCACGGCCTCTGAACTACGAGCTACTGTGACTGCCACTGTAACTACCCTGGAATCGGGGTCTCTTATCGCTACCCCCTTGGGCCTCGTGATCCATCTCCTCAATAGAGTATATATGCTCAATAATCTCTGCGAATGACTTCCCTGAAGTCACTAAACTCTGGGTAGCCCTGTGGAGTGGCAATCTCAGTCCCCTAACAAAACATCTAACTCTCTCATACTCATTAGGCAAAATAAAGTAGCATGCCTAGTAAGATCATGAAACCTCGCCTCATACTCGGCGACAAATAGTGAACCCTGAGTCAATCTGGAGAACTCATCCCTGAGCCGCTCCCGCATAGTACGGGGCATATACTTTCCCAAGAAAATCTCGGAGAACTGGGTCCAGGTAATCGACGGAGATCCTGCTGGTCTAGAATCAAGATATCCCCTCCACCATCTCCTCGCTGCAGTATCAAACTGATATGCCACGAAATCGACACCACGAGACTGTACCAATCCCAAATTCCTCAGTCTATCCTCCCAACTGGACAAGAAACTCATATGCATCCTATCCTGGAGTACAAGCAAATCTAGGTAGAGCTAATCTCAGGAAATGACTCAACATCTTCTGCTCCTCGGCAGACATAACTGGCTGAGCTACTACCGGCTGTGGAATTATCGGTACAGGCAAAACCTCTACTCTAGGTGCTGCAACTGCAGGCTGCGCACCAATACCAAGTCCATGTACTGCTGGCTCGGCTCCCTAGGCTGATGGTCCTCCACCTAATCCCATCAACTGCACCAAAGTATCTCGAAACACTAAAGCATCAATAAATCCAGGTGGAGCCTGGGCTGCTCCCTGGCCCACCGGCTGCTGTGGCAGCGGAACATCTGGAGCTATAACGGGATCGGGTGACTGATCCCTAGCATGACCTCGGCCTGGGGCTGCTGCTCTACCCTGCCCCCGACCTTTGGGTCGACCTCGGCCCCTAACAGGAGCCCTCGCTGTAGGCTCGGGGTCCCGACCCCCAGCTCTCGCACCATGCGTCCTAACCATCTGCGTAAAGAGTGAACCAAATGAAAATCAGAAACCAACATAGACTTAACGCACAGACATGAGTTAAGAAAATGAGAGACTCCCTTAAGAATGCTCCATAGCCTCTTGAGGATAGGATACAGGCGTCCCTGCATCGATCCGCAGGACTCTACTACACACTGGCTCATGTACCGACACTACCCGTACAACCTAGGATCTGATACCAAGATGTCACGACCCAATATTTGAGTCATGATAGCGCCTACCGTAACCCATCAATAGGCAAGCCAAACCCTAGCCCGGAGCGACAAGCGACGGGCTAACAGGCGGAATCTCAGAAAACAGAGATGAGATGGAAGTAACCGTACTAATAAGCATGCTAGAAATATAAAAACAAACAGAACCAAAATATACCCATACCAAGACTGAAAAGGAAGAGGACAATATGTATAAAGTCAAGACCCCTCCCAAGATCTGGTGAGGTCGGTACAAGAGCCACTACTAGACATATCCAGAATACAAGACAAAAACCAAATATATATAACAAGTACAACAGTCTCGAGAGCAAAAGACTATACAGTAGAAGATGAAGTAGGATCTGCCTAGGACGTCAGTAAGCTCACCCTGCTCCGGAGTCAATGCTGAGAAAAGAGTCACGTCAAAACCGTCGAATAGTGCCTGGATTTGCATCGGGGAAAAAGATATAGAAGTGCAGTATGAGTACCGGGGCAACGGGTACTCAGTAGGCATCATCGCCGACTTAGCTCATTATAATATAAGCAAGCTAAAGTGCAGGGGGGCATGCTAAGTCCGGGGTATAGGTAATAAATACATAAGTAATTGCCGAGACGTATAGATATGCTCAAGAGCTAAATAAATGCGATACAGAGTAACGAGTAAATAAATGCCTAAGTAAACACACAAGTCAAAAATAACCTATCTGGGCCCCCATAAACCCGATAGGCATACGAAAAAAAATAATAACCCAGTCTGGCCCCCATAAACTAGCGGGACACACAAGAAAAGTAAATGCATAGTCACCAGTGTCTCGAAGCTGTATCAGTATCCAGTAACCACGGTACCCAGTACCAAAACTCTCTAATCATATCATAACCAGATGCCGAACTCGAATCGAAACTCATAATAATCAGTGGCCGGACTCGAACCGAAACTCATAATAATCAGTGGCCGGACTTAAACCGAAACTCATAATATTTAGTACCCATCATATCTGAATCAGTGGCTGGACTCGAACCAGAACTCATAATAATCAATAACCAAGTGATAGAGTAGTGCCAGAATCCACATAAACACAAGTAAACGGGGACATACAGGCCCAGAACGAACCCGAAACATAAATAAAGGAGCTAACCCACCACGTACTACAAGTCAATCTCGGGATCCTTCCAGGTCAACTATATAATATAAACAATACAAGTCTAAGGAATACAATATAAGTCATGGCAAGGCTGGTCTGCATTCTAAGTCAAACTAGCCGACCCCGATCAAATACGGTGCTATCAGGAACTAACAAGGCTAAACAGGCCAATCGGGTATAATCAAGGTGACTCAATCCTGTCACAACCCGAACAGGTCATACTAGGTCTTAACTAAGCCTAAATATGTCAAAGTTCTGCCAGGTCGACAAAAAGGGTAACGGGGCCCGTTACCGGATCCCGAAAACCAGGTTTGGTTATACTTGTCTAAGTCTGGGCTAAGTCTGTCTAAGCCTGGACTAAGGTCCAACAATAACATTCCCAGACTAGAAACAACAACAACAATACTATCTGACCCCAAATAGGTCATTTGTGGTGTACCATGAGGATAACGGGCCTGGAATATATCCGAATAGCCCTATCCGGCCAAGAAGGCCTCAATCACAACAAACTAGCACCATCATGTCTATAATTTCAGCCCGCAACACCAGCACAATAGTATACATATATCACACATAAGCCCAATCTAAGGGCAAAGGAAGGTAAACCTAGCCTACTTGGACGCCGCCGCAAGCTTGCTAAAAGAACCAGCTATTCAGGAGCCTTTCCCTTTCGAGAGGCCTCTGACTGCCGCCACGCTACCAAAATAATAAACTACAGGTCAAAACATGACCTTTGATACCCATATTGCATTAGTTCGGAAAATGTCCAAAAATCCCACGTGGGGCCCGCTTGTGGAATCGTAAAACCGAAACCGTCAAAGCGTCCCAAATCATCCCATGATCAATAGTCAAAACTAGAACTGCTCAATTTGAGCTCAAAATGTAGCTCAAACATCAATACCAATCCCAAAATATACCATCGTAAACGAAAATTATCGTAAAAACAAGAAAACATACCGTAGAAATGACGAGGACGAGTCCACGGACTCAAATACATAAACCCCTAAGCTCAAACCTTAATGGACTAGCTCAATATTGAGCTAATATAATCAGAAATGGTGGAGGAATTAAATGAAAACAGAGGAAAATGTTATATGTATTATTCAAAACATAACTCTGCATATATATATAATAGTGACTTTCACAACTTAGTCACTATCTTCTTTGCCCAATAGACACCACGTGTAAATGTGGTGTTTCTTTATTAGTCCATGACTTTAATTTTGTCCCGTTACTTATGTACTCGGGTATTGCATAGGTTCGTGGTAAAATAAATACAATATTTTAAATAAACCATAATTCATAGAAAATTATTTCGAATAAAACTTCTATAAAATAATTATATTATGTTAACATATTTAAATTCACCATCTCCACTTAAATTATTAATAAATTATAAAACTATTATAAAATAGTATAGATATATCATAACTAAAGAATTTTATAAATTTCAAAAATATTTTCAAAAGGTAATTAACTATGTCATTTTACCAAATTTAAATTTAATTTAATATTTTACAACGTGCTCGGTCTAAATAATATTCTCAAACGAACTGACCGGGAACCGAACTGTCAGTCCCAGCAAGTCATAAATAACTTGGGGCAATTATAGAAAAGCTCTAACGCTGAGAACATACGAAAATGAGAGAAATAACTAGGAAGGTCATTACACTAAGCCATATTTTAAAGTGACATACACATGGATGAAAATATTACAACTGATGAGGTGGTGGTCCTGGTAGAAAGTATTAATTCAAATGCTACACGTCAAACACAATATAACCTGTCCAGTCAACGGTAAAGAAAGAAAGAATAAAAAAGGTCTCAACCAAAAATAACAGTTTCCCCTTAGATATATAAAATCACATGACCTGAATGTAGTATTATTTCAGTGTTCACTAAATGCAGTATTATTTCAATCTGCAAGCATCTAATAATTGCGAACAGATGGGTTTTTCCTTGCGTTCATAAAGTCGGGATAAACTCATCACCGTAGCCAAACCTGAAGGATTATGCAATTCTACCTCAATTGCTATCTAATCAGCAATCCCACTATTGTAAAATTCAATTTTCTGCGCTTGTGTAAGAGTACAACCCTTGAAACCAATTACTCAAATTTTCTTGGTAATCTTCCACAAATCCAACTTGACATAATTTAGCTGATTCTCACAACTTTTTGACTTCTAATTGGTGGTCCAAAATGAAGATTGCATTGATGTTTGAACTCATCCCAAGTGCATTGGGGCATATCTTTCTCTAGTTGAAGAAACTAGAGTTGTGCAACTCCTTCCAAATGAAAAGAAGCAAGTTCAATCTTTTCTTCCTCTGGTGTTTGTTGGTGTCGAAAGAAATGCTCACACCTGTTCAACCAACCCAAGGAGTCTTCTTGGCCAACCACATAATGTTAATATGTCAGCGAATGTAGATGTTTCTACCGCTGTGGAGCATGTCTAAGCACAAAGACACAAATTCAGGCCATTTTTGCTGGATTGCTTTAGTGTTATAGCTTTTCAGAAGGTAGAATTAGTGTTTCTAATGAGTTCCTTCCTTTCGCTGTCTAAATGGGTTGGGTTTTTTGAAGCAAGTGCCTGAAGTATATGAGTCTTTTCGCTTGTGTCACTCTTTTAAATCCTCTCAGCCACTGCATAACCTTTGTTTGATTATTGAGCTGTTTCTTGCTTCTTCAATCAAGGTTTAGTCAAACGTCTAATAATTAAGAAGATAATTTAGAGTTCCTTAGCATGAATACACTTCTTAGGAATTCCATTCCACAATTTTCTCTTGTGAACAAAATGCTTTTAGTAGCATGATAAGAGTATTGAACTCTAAGACACCTTATTATAGTTTTTTGATGAAAGACTTGGGGATTGTGTGATTTGAGTATTTTACCTGCTTTGATCAATGTTTATCACATGATATCCTAAACAAATCAATTTCATTAATTGCTTAGTATTTGGTTGTCATGTGAGAATGTTGCCTTATGGACTAATAGCCACAGTATAACTCTGATGAAAGTAAATATTGTACTTCTTGTTGAATGAACACATCTAAATAGTCAGAATTAGTTTTCCAACCAAAAAATATTGTACTTCCTGATGAATGAACACATCTCAATAATATACTTCTTGTTCAATGAACACATCTAAATAATCAGATGAGTTGATTGATTGTCTACTAACTCAGACCTTACTCTTGTGATCAGTTATTTCGAGATTAGTTATTTCACCCTTAAAGTGGGATAAAAATAACACTATAATTCCAAAATAATTAATTTCATAATGAGTTATTCCATACATTTTATCCCAAACAAACCTTGAGATACGGTCATCCTAAAATTTATCACGAAACTAATTATCTCTTTATCTCTTATACCAAATGAGCCCGCATTTGATATGAAATTTTTGTTTATACATCCGATATTACTACAGATACACATATCATATTAATTATTAAAAGTGCAAGTTGAAAGATTTTATATTACATGTGCAATTTAATTTATCAAGGAAGTTTAGCATGTGAAATTTCACCTTGTTTTATGAAGTTGAGATAGGAGTAGGAGCTCTATCATGTGTACATTTGGAAGCAAGGTTATGAAGCCAAATAATCTAAAGCTTATGTTTGATATTTGTAAGATTTCTACTGATTTCTTTTTCTTTCTTTTTTTGGTTAAAAATATTCAAAGAATGAGACATGATAAATAAAATTTGTGTACCAACAACAACATTCCAGTGTAATCCTACAAGTGGGGTCTGGGAAAGGTAGAATGTATGCAAACCTTAATCCTCATGCAATAACCGTAGTTGTGATTTTTAGCATTTGCTGTATTTTAACAGTTTTGGCCTTCCCCGTAGTTGTCATATGTTATTTATGAGCTGTGGGGTTGGTTGGCATGGTCCCCGATATGTTCCGGAGTGATTTGGATGAGTTTGAAACCTTTAGAGGCTTTTAAAATAGTTAGCTTGACTTCGGTCAATATTTTGTGATCTGAGTGTCGGATGGTGATTTGGTCAATTTTATTAGATTTGAAATGTCGATTTTGGGTAGTTCGGGCCCCGAGCCTGTATTTTATATTTTGACCTCTTAAACGGAAACTAGTTAAATTAAGCTTAAAAGGGGTCTCAGGAGCTAATTCATTATAAACAATCTCTTTTCGAAAATCCAATGGTTCTATTGAGTTCAAAACATCGAAATTAGCCTAGTAGCGTATCTGGTTTATTTTTGTGGGGTCCCAAACAAATTTTGAGGGTTCAATCAGGACTATTTTTCCAAGTCCCAAACTATTGTTGCAATTTTCTGGTGCAACATCAGGGGCTGCATCATAATTGCGTGGCTACGTACGCGACCCTCAGCCCTTGAACCAGCTACTCATCGTGATCGCAAAGTGGGACACCGCGATGGTGAAGAGTTATATGATGGACTGGGCGGGTTGACTCATCGCAATAGTGAAGACCAGCTACGCGATCGCGATGACCAACTTAATACCGATCAACGTGGACCCTCGCAATTGTGAGATGGGGACTGCGATCTCGAGGTACCGTTCATCAAAACAGTGAATCTTCTCATTTTCACGATTTTCTCCACTTTTCATCTTGGGAACCTCGGGTAGTGACGATTTCAAAGGAGATTTTCATCAAGATTTTGTGGGTAAGTTTCAAATTCATATTTTCATCATTTCTCATGGATTTTATCTTCAAAATAGCTTTAAAATCATGATTTCAAACTTAGATTTTGGGGGGTTTTACCTGGTAAGGTTTAAATTGGTTTTTCTTTGATTTGAGGTCTGATTTCAACTCGTTTTCAGTTGGGTTTTCAGATTTAGACTTCTCTTGATATGAGGAAAATGATTCTTAAATAAAATTTTGGATTTACCTTGTTAATTTTGAAGCGATTTTTCAAACTATTTTTGGATCTGGATCAAATATAGCTAATATGGGTATCGCTGAACTTTTTTTGACATGTAGATTACGTTTTTGATAGATTTAGCCCATTTTGGATTTCGGCTCTTTGAGGTAGGTTATGGCTTAACTTTTTTCAGACTGGGTTGGGTAGTTAACCATTTATATAAAGCATGCTATGGGTTGGGGACTTAGTACTGAGATTTTATTTTGGCATTGTTATTGTTATCGTGTTGTCCTTGTGGGGGGCTTATATGCATATTATTATTGACTTGAGAGATTATATTTTTTGTGATGCCCGTGTGGGGGCTTAACTTGATATTATAGGCCTTAATTGTGCATTTGATTGCCTTATTATTGTTGCGATGCCCGATCGAGGGCTTAGATTGACATTATAGGCATTATTTGAGCATTATTGCCTCTATCATTATAATGATGCCCAAGAGAGGGGCTTGAAATGATGCTATTGATGTCTTACATGACTATTATTCTAGTGGTGTCTTGTGATGGCTTAAATCATGAATTATTGTCATATTGAGTTGATTTTGAGCTCATTTATACCTATATTGAATTGATTATTATCTTCATACTAATTAGCTATGAACATTATATCCTCATTTCATCCGTACATATTCATGAGATTGATACTACTTAGAAATACTAATTTTTGAAAGAAAATGAGATATTTCTGTAAAATCCTTGGCCGAGGTCACTTGCCGGCAAGGTTGATTGAGATGTTTTGTAAAACCCTTGGCGAGGTCATTTGCCGGCAAGGTTAATTTAGATAGTTTGAAAACCCTTGACTGAGGTCATTTGCTAGCAAGGTTAGTTGAGATTGTAAAAGTATATGGGTTGAGAACCCCCCATGGGTTCTGTCCTGAAAGCTTTAGGTCGAAAGGTGTATACGTGAGCCACGCGATGACGGCCATGAGATGGCGTATATCATTATCACCCCATCATCATTCCATTGCATTGCATTGCATATCTTGTATGTTCTTTTACATGTTTGTTGACGTGTATTCAGTTTCTTATATCTTCGTGTGTAGTTAGTCTTATATAGCTATTATACTTGTAGAATTGTTAAGAGATACGGTGTGAGCTACTATTTGGAAACTTTTCTGTATATAGGTAGAAGCGTGCTCATAGTATTTCTTTACATGTTTAGTTTTCCACTTTGCTCAGTTGGCCTATGATACCTACTGAGTATAAGTAGACTGTACTCATTCCTACTTCTGTAACCTTTCGATGCAGATTCTAATACGAGTACGACCTGCGGAGGCTAACTTTGTACTGTGAGAGACTGATTTTTGAGGTACTGGTCAACTCCAGCATTTGAGGCAGATTTCTGGACCTCCTACTAGCAGCTTTGCAGAGTTCGGGTAGTGGGTCTGCAGTTTCTGAGGTTTCAGGTAGCCAGTGGTTAGGTTATGCGGGTAGAGGTTCTCGTTCTGTTTCTTTAGGGCATGGAGGGTGTTCTGGTACTTCTGGGCCCTCTCAATACACTTCAGGCAACACAGATTGTTTCTTATGTCATGAGCATAGGTATTACACGAGGGATTTCTCTCACGTGCATTGGGTCCTGCTCAGCAGGGGTCTCAAGTTCAAATTTTCCCTACTCCTAGATCTGCGGTTAGAGGTGGTTCGCAGATTAAAAAGTGCGGTTCTAGAAGTACTTGAGGTGAAGCTCAGGGAACTAGTGGTAGTAGGCGCGGGGTTACACAGTCTGGTAGTGGGCGAGGTCAGTACTATGCTATACCGAGAGACCTGAGGTAGAGGCCTCTGATGCAGTTATCATAGGTATCGTCCTAGTTTGCCATTGTCCTACTTCAGTGTTATTTGAGCCTGGGTCTACGTTCTCCTATGTGTCTACCTACTTCAATACTGGTTTTGATGCTGCTTGTGAGTCCTTTGCTATGTCTATTCGTGTTTCTACCCCCGTAGGTGATTCTTTAATGGTGGATCAAATGTACCAATAGTGTGTGGTGACCTTCACAGGATATGAGACCTGGGTAGACTTGATTATCCTAGAAATGGTTGATTTTGATGTTATCTTAGGTGAAGATTGGTTAGCTCCTTATCATGCAATTTTGGATTGTTTTGCCAAGACCGTGACTTTAGCTACT
This sequence comes from Capsicum rhomboideum, assembly GCA_031232105.1. NCBI lineage: Eukaryota > Viridiplantae > Streptophyta > Magnoliopsida > Solanales > Solanaceae > Capsicum > Capsicum rhomboideum. The sequence continues at coordinate 146,476,687 of CP124714.1, read as the reverse complement.
CCAGTTGTGCCAAGGCTAGCATGGAAGGGTACTCCTAGTTTGGGTTCGAAGGGGGTTATATCTTTTTAATGTGCTTGTCTCATGATAGAAAAAAAGTGTCTTTCTTATTTGGCCTATGTTCGTGATACTAGTGTTGCTTCACCGCCTCCCTTGGATTCTGTTCGATTTGGTAGCGAGTTCAAGGATATGTTTCTTACGAAATTTCCTGGTATACCTCCAGATTGAGATATTGATTTTTCCATCGATGTTGAGCCGGGAATCAAGCCCATTTCTTTTCCCCTTGTCTTGTTTGTGAAGAAGAACGAAGGATCTATGCTCCTGTGTATCGACTATCAACAATTGAACAGGGTGACAGTCAAAAAAAAGTATCCTCTTCCTCACATTGATGATTTATTTGATCAGTTTCAGGGTGCATCGATGTTTTCTAAAATGATTTGAGATTCGGTTATCATTAGTTGTGTAACAACCCAAATCGTCGTTAAGTGTAAAAATACCCCGAGAATAATTTATGATGAATAATGGGCTCAAAATGGACCCAAAAAAAAATTAAGTCAGGGAGGAAAATCGGGGCCAGAGGGAATTGGGCCAAGAAGCCCAACAATAGACTGGTACGGACTGCCAATAACTGCTACAACGGTTAGGGAACTGCTGTAGTGGTAAGAGGCAGTAGCCCAGCCGAGGAAATTTGAAAAACCCTCTTTCTCTTTATTTCCCCAGGTCATCCCTTTCTCCCAAAAACACTCTGAAAAACCCTGTTTGTCCAACCATGAGATTTCGAAGGCCAAGGTTCATGAGAGTGGTTTCGAGGTACACCCGAAGGGAACCCGATAAGGGAATACGCTTAGCACGTGTGGGACAACTCACTCCCCTCCATAGTAGCATGTTTGGCCTAAGAGGTAAGTTAAGGTTTACTTTGTAGAAACTAGACTTAGGCTAGATGTATCTAATGTTAACAGTGATGTCGGGAGTATCATACATTAGGCCCTCGGGAACGGAGTTGGATGGATGGACACGTTTAAAATTCCGGTTAGGCTCCAATATGTGAAATTTTTGTACATTATATTAATGTTTTGATTGTAATAAGGGACAGATAGAATGGTGGAGCGAACGTACGTAGCTTAATATCTCCCCAGGCTTTTGAGATTAGTGGGAAGTTAGACGATGCAGTGAGGGGTAGGATAAGGAAATTAAGGTAATTCGATTAACCATAAATGTCATAAATTTTCGAATTACATTAAGGGAAGTGGCTAAAAGGTAAGGTAAGCCGAGATTTATAATCCGCATAATCGAATCCCGTGACAGATAAGTGAATGTAAAAGAGCAATATTGTGATGTAAAAGATAGAATATCTGTTAGAAGAAGTTGGGAAAGATTAGAAGGAAATGTGAAAAACTCGAGGTTGGGATACGGTTTCTAGGAAAAGTACATGATAATGTGAACTTTGGTTCTGGCAGCCCCGTAGGGGTGTATAGTAAACCATGATTGTTAATATATATGTGAAGACTAAGGTCACTGATTAAATAAATTAGACGGTTGATGTAACATTAGACTGAAATGAGCCATGTTGGATTGTCGACTAAATATTTGTGATTATCTTTTGCATGAATTATGATATATTGATTTCATGCACACATTCATATGCATAGGGATGACATGATGTGATATGGGTCAGGTACCACGCCGGTCCAGATATGATATGTTGTGATATGGGTCGGGTACCATACTGAAATGGATATCATATATTGTAATATGGGTTGGGTACCACGCCAGTACGATGTGATATGGTTGATGTTGATGAGACGGATGAGAAGGGATAAGGAGAGATGATGCGAACATTTTGCATAATTGCATTCATGCATATGTTTTGAAATGTAATTCTATTTTATTATGTTCTCATACATGTTCTTGTTGTGGTAAGTGGTGAAAGAGGGTATGAATGTACATTAGGTCCCTAGTGTGGGCCAGGTTAGAGATGAGATTCTATGGTCCCCCGAGAGGACCGGTTACGGTAGAATATGATTAGTAGAATTTGGATTTTCATGGGATATGGTACTGCGATGTCTGCGATAGTGAGTACCGAAAGGACTTAGGTGGATGTATATTAAGAAATTGTAAGTACCATCAGAATGAGTCAGTATTAGAGGAAGAGGTGTAGGCTGGAATAGGTGGTCAAAAGACAAAGATATACAAAAATCTTAAATGACAGGTAGGTCATAGAGATGCTAAGTGTAGGTCACAGAGGTTCTAAGTGTAGGTCATAGAGATGCTAAGTGTAGGTCACAGTGATGCTAAATGTAGGTCACAGAGATGCTATGTGTAGGTCACAGAGATGCTAAATGTAGGACACAGATATGCTAAGTGTAGGTCACAGAGATGCTAAATGTGGGGTACTAAAAGTTGTTTAATGTGGGATTCAAAACTGGAACTTTACTTCATGTTATGATTTATCTCAAATTTATTTTAATGTTATTTGTTTCTAACCCTGGTCGGCCAATGATGTTTTACAGTATGTGTTGTACTGATGCTACACTTATTATATCTCCAATCGGGAGTATCCATAGTGCAGGTTAGTTGGAGTTTCTATAACAACTATTCCGATTACTCAGCAACAACTCCCGTCATCTCTGCTCTCCATGGATGCTGTGTTATGGATGTCCCTACTTCTTGTCTAGTGCTCTTGTACCGGTTTAGGCAAGGTTCTAGGAAATCACTTATAGTTATTTTCTATATTTACTTTTCATATCTGATGTATTAAAACAAGTTATGGGTTAAATTGATTGAGTAATCATACTTTAACTGTCGGTTAGTTATTCATATGGCAGACATAAATTGAAAGTGAATATTATAGTAATTTTCCCATTGAGTGAATGGTGAGTTGTTCAGGGTTCTCCTATATGGGGTAGGTGTAGGTAGCTTCCCGACACGATCCGGTAGGCTGGGTCGTGACAAGAATGGTATCAGAGCCCAGGTTACAGGTCTCCCAGTACAAGAGCAAATGTTGAGTAGATTCCTATGGATTGGTGTGTTGTCGTCCACATCAAATCTGTAGGTAGCTACAAGCAATCTACGAATCTATTTCACTTTCTTCTTTCTTATCATGCCATCCCAAGTTTGTATCCCCGGGTTGAGTCCAATTGGTATCTAGTCAATTTCAATTGGTATCTCAATCATCACAATTGGGACTAGTTGGTCCCAATTGTTATCTTTTAATGTGGAAAGGTTGGGAAATGACGCTCAATCAACAGAGGTCAATAAGAAACATAGAAAGTGGACTGTTATGCTTTGTTCAATACAGTGTTAAGTACTTGTGATGAAGCATTGATGTGTTAAAAATGTGATATGTATTATTTTTGATGGTAGTGTATGGTAACTTGCTTTGTGATGTTTAAACTCTCAAATATGATTGTTGAGTATGTGTGTGGTTGGATTGTGTGTAGCCAAGCAGACCGGTGGACGTAAGGTCCGGATGTGATCTTGAGAGTGCCTTCATTTTCGCGACTTGAGCTACAACTCATCTCTCCTTGATTTGGAGTACTACTTGTCTTCTATCTGATCCCGTATTTACCACCCAAGTGCCTGGCTGTTGGTGGAACACTGTTGAGGATAATGAATTGAGTAAGTAAAAAGATTGACATAAGTGTAGTACTGTTAGTTTCACAAGCGGGAATTGTATTGGTGGTCGTCGAAAACAAGGGGAAATGAGGATTCAAGTTATAGTACGCATAAATAAGAGGTTATTACGCTACTAAAGCATGCATAAAAGAGTTTTGTAGAAAAAGGGGCCTGAAACTGGGTAAGAAAAAACGAAGAGCTGAACAACTGGAGGATACCGCTACAACGGTTCTTTTACCGCTGCGGCGGTACTGCTGTAGCGGTAAGATTAACTGCTGCAGTGGCTCCAGGCAGTGTCCTACCTGGAATTTTCCTTATTTTTGTGATTTCGCAATCTTGCAAGGCAACCCTATTTTCGTAGCAATAAAATGACAAAAATCAATCCGACTCGAATTATAAACAAAGATGATTATTATTAGGGGGGCAGGGAGGAAAAACGTCTTAAAAGTATGAAAAATAAAAATAGTAATTATTTGCTACAAGCCCCAAATGGGGGCAACCCAAATCCAAAAGTACTTAAACCATAAAGAAGGGGACTAACTGGTGGCACTATCTCTGAGACTTGAGGCATTTGAACCCTCCTCCTCTATGCCACTGATGAAGGAGAACACTTTGACGTCCTTCCTAGTCCATTTTTGCAACTTCTTTACGGGTGAGTCACACCCGAACATCACCTGGACCGCCCTCCACATTCTAACAAGAATGCGGTCAAGGGAGCGACACTTCTTCTTTTCTTCATCCAGCTTTTCTCGAAGCTCTTCATAAGCTCGAGCCAGGTTCGGTAGGGGGGTAGAGATCAAAGGATCCACTTCGGGAGGGGGTAAGTGATACCTCTCTAGATAGCCTCGGAGTGCAGCAAGATCATCCTCCCAATCACCGAGAGATGCGGGGGCCAAAGTAGAAGGGGCACCCAACCCCCCAGCCCCACCAGCCCGACTGCTCTCACTCTTTTCCCCCACCTTCCTATTCTTCATACTTCCTATAGACACATGATTTTTGACCCTACTTGAACTTTAACCTATTTTAGCTTTAAATATTTATTATGTGTCTAATCTTTATTTTAGCTTCTATTTCATTTTTAGTAGGTTTTCTTTGAAACACTGTGAAAAGATGTCAAAAAATAGTCACATTTTAGTATAAGTTTTGTTTTTACTTTGCAAAATAAAAGAAAATTTTTGTAAAAAAATATGTTTTCTTTTAATTTAGATTTTAATAAATACGATAGTAATCTTAATATTCTCTTAATTATATTTTATTTTAGTCTAGTTATAAACTTTTCTTATATCTTCTTAGTATAAAGTTAATTAGTTAATATTTTTATCTTTCAAAAAAAAAAAAAAACTCCTAATCTACCCAAACCACCCTAACTCCCACTTCCCACTCCCTTTTTTCCCCCCACTTTCCACACACTGCTACTCCCTCAGCCTCACGTCCCCTTTCCTGGACACCTCTCAACTCACAGACATGCACTATATATGCATACACATGTATTATATATAGACATACACATACACAATAGAGGGAGTAGGAAAAAAAGATAGAAAAAGAGAAGGAGAACACGTAGAAAGAAAATAGAGGAGAGGGAGATAGAGAAAGAGGAATATAGACTACACACATCAACACTTAGAAATTAGAAGGAAAAAAAGAAAAATAATACTTAAAGATAGAAAAGTTCAGAGAGAAAATACTTAGAAAAAAAGGATAAGAGAGAAAAAAAGCAAATAGAAAAGAAAACGCACAGTGAGAAAAGAGAAGGGAGAGTACTTTGAAGATTCGTTGGTTAGAGTTCGAAAACAGAGGTCGGAGGGTCCGAGTAAGGTTCTATTCGATTACCGATGTTCGGGGTATCCTGTCGAGGCCATCAAGTCTCTGGATTCTTTTCTTAGTCATATCTTCGGATGTAATTTTGAGGTCCATTTCACATCTCACTCTTGATTAAGGTCACTTTTTGATATTCAATATTGTGGGTTTTAAATGAATGATATTTCATTTGAGCATGCTACTATTTTCAATTTATTTCCTAGTTTGTGTACTATATCATTGTAATCTTTAATGAAGCATGTCTAAAAATTATGTTCTAATGTAAGCTATTAGACAGTTGAGTCGTTGGAATTTGTTTTTTGTTCAAGAAGAATAATATTTTATAGATTAATTTACTTTGAATGATTAATTGAGTTAGTGGCTCGATATAATATTTGTTTGTATTTTATGTAAAGTTCAAATTATTAATACCAATGAGTTTGTATCATGAGTCACATTTTGGCTCTTGTTTACTGGGAAATGAACGTAAGTCATTTGTTAATTTGGTCATTAGTTTTTGTTTCTTGAGTTCCTTGCTATTATAGTTTTGATTGATGTAAACTGAAAATATGCATGAAAAGTTTGTCGTTGAATGAAAAAAAAAAAAGAAGAAGCAACATAGATAGGAGAAGTTGAAATATATATAGTAGTTATGTAATAAAATAAGATTATGGGATTAATTTTAGTTAGACTTTATTAATTTATTAAATGTGTATGTTAATGATAAAGTTTTTCCGTACGTTTCTTTTAGAAAAACATTTACATGCATTTTATAATACTTAGCACGTTAGTGTTTTGCATTGGGGTGCTATTTTCTACTATTCACTGCCAAGTTTTTTTAAATATAAATAAATATAGAACACCATTTTGAGATTAAATATTTAAAAAGGGAGTGAACGGATTAATATGAATTGGAGTTATGTTGCATCTAAAGGAAGCTAGCAACAGTATTTTAAAGCCCAAATAAAAAGAATTTGGTCATAAGTTGATTTTCAAAAGGATTTTACTCCCATGCGTCAATTACATGTTCTGTTATTTACCATGTCAGTTTCTTTATGCATTATTTTGGATGTTACCCAGATGCTTTGGTTGGTGACGTTTTTTCACTTGAACGAGTAAAAATTTTTTTTAGGTGGATGTTGATGGGTTGCATGTCTTGAGATTATAATGAATCGAACTTCCTTAGGCCTGAACTGTCGTTTAGGGCCTCATCGACTAATTAAAGTGAGCTTGAGTGAAATGAATTGTAATTTTTTTTAAAACCTGTCGATAGTGAGAAAAGAAAAGAGTGGAAAAACCTATTTGTAAGGGAGCGAGGCAAGTTGCGGACTAATTCAAAATTCGTTGCCAAATTGAGTGACAAGAGAGTAAAATGAATAGGACAAATGGTCTCGAGTTTACAAGAGACGAACCAATGCCTTTAACGCTAGATAAGCTTTAGGCCCGATAAATTTAATTTCGATTAAGAATGTAATTACGCATCTTTCTCGATACACTTAATAAAAAATATGAAGCTCGAGGATGCAATTATGCTCCTTGGCAAAGATCGTCCTAAAATTAACTTTCACTAGCTTAATCCAAGAGGTATAGACATATATTATTAGTACATTAACAATGAGCGAATCAAGGCCTACGAACACAATGTATCCAAAATAATTTAAATTAAGTATAAGTTGATAAAAGCGACTGTCCTAGAACCACCGGACTCGAGGGTTGACTCATATCTTCCCCTCGGTCAACAGAATTCCTTATTCGATCTTCTATTTTTGCAGACCAATAAAGAGTCATTTCCTTTTGATTAGGGATTCAAAAAGGTGACTTGGAACACCATAACTCAATTTCAAGTGGTGACTCTGTAAATAAAATAATTTCTATTCAATACCGTCACTTTAATTGGAAAAATCATTCGACACAAACGATAAAGGAGTGTGACATCTCTGGCAACTCCGCTGGGGAATAACTAGAATTCGAGCTTTATGATATTGACTTATATTTGCTTTAATTATTTGAATATTGTGTTTGTTGGCCTAACGTACTACTTGTCGCTCCTCTATTGCTTTGATATTGTTGAATTGTACTATAAACTGTCTTTTCTCGCGCACCCATCCGTGTCTCTAAAATATAGGATAGAAGGAATGCAAAACATGCATCCTACTTTCTTTTTGAGATAAAGCCAGAGTGCCAAGACGCTTGGTGAAGGATTATTAGTCACACATGTTAGGCGGGGTTTGGACCAGCAATGAAGGAGAAATAGCACAACTATCGAACAAGTTTCCCCTCCCCAACTCGAGTGTCCGCTCGGGTAAGCCAGTCTAGACACCTATCTCCATCAGGTTAAACTTAGTTGAACTAAAACTCAGACATGGCTATCCCTATTAGGCTCCGCTTTATCTACATTATGTGCATTTGACTTAGCGGGACTTGGCACTAGGGTCGGGTCCATCTTAGACATGTGTCCCTCTTTATATGACTAACATGTGCATCTTATGTGCTCTTTAACATTTATTTGAAAGACCCTTTCTCCAGATAACCTCCTCGAGGAACCTTTGGCATCACTACCTCATGGCAAGCTTACTAAGTATCCACCACATCCCTTTCCAAAGACCGTCTGATTGTTGACCGGCTTTAGACAGCTTAGTGAAACAAAAGAGAGTAACTTTTCCTCCAACTTTTATAACTGTTTCCTTAAGATAAATGGTTTTTTTTATATAGTCTATACAAACTACGCACACCTGATTCTAACTTTGATAAGATACGTAGGCAGCCCTTCTCGGGTTCGGTGATCCAAAAAAAAAATCCAAAAAAAAGTTTTTTAAAAAAATTCAAAAATAAAAGTTTTTCTTCCTTTTCAAAAAGATCCAAAAAAAAAAAGTTATTACCTTTTATTTGGAACTTCTTGAACTACGTCTGACCTGTTTCTTGTTTCAACAAGATATGTAGGCAACTCTTCTTTTGAGTTCAGTCTCACTTAAAAAAAATACATGTAAAATAATAATCTCTTGATTTGGTTAGTACCAACATAGTTAGAAATGTGCATGAGAAAAAGAATAAGTGTTAAATTACCCGACATGATGGGTGGACCAACTTTATTGTTTGAGAAATTTTCGCTTAAAATCAGGGTTAAAATAAATCTAACCTCATTGTTTCATGTGTATTGTGTGGTGAGCTTTAGATAAAAAATTCAATGACATAGCTTTGTTGATCTAGAACTTGGCCTGAATGTTTGTTGAGGCAAAATTTTAAGAAACACTTGACTTAAGAAAGGATTGCAGGCTTTTTTTGATACGAATGCGCCTTTGAAGCCTACCAAATGAGATGTAATTCATAGACTTCCCCTTTTGAGCCTAGAGTCTTTTATTGGACAACCAAATTTTAGCCTATATCTTTTTCAGTGCGTAAATGCACTACCCCTCTTTTAACCCTGCCTTCTTGAGCGCACTAATAAAGATCTAAGTTGGCTGAAAAAATAGAATGATAGAAATGTGAAGGTTCAAAAAAAAATGCAAGACCAGAAGAAAAAAAAGCAAGAAAGAAACTCCAAAAAAAAAAATACTCAACAAAAATTGAGGTGAAAAGTCAAAGAAAATGAGAAGAAGCATCAAAGCAAATGAAGAACAAGTGTGACAATGCAAAATATTGAGTGCGTAGTGCATAGTGCAATGCTTAAGGAAGGAATAGTCACTCTATCCCAGATGGATATCCTACCCATCCCCTAAGCTTATATTACAAGCCAATGACAAGCCCTACTTGATCTCATTTTTAGTGTTCTCATATTAGTGGTTACTTACATGATGGCCAAGCATATGGTATCTCTATTGTATGGATTGAATGTCTTTCTGAGTGTGAGTGGATTCCACAATATCCTAAAATTTTAAACGATTCTTTTGTGAATAAATTAGGACTTTATTTTTGGTAAGGGCATTTGAAACATGAGGATAGCAGTAATTCTAAACCCTTGATTAAGGTAAGGCTAACATATCTTGTCAATACTTAAGTATGTTTGAGGTACCATTTGAAATTATAGGAGTTACTTCAAAGTTAATCCCGAGTTTGTCCGAAAGTAACTGGTGGTGATTCCTATGCATAATACTGATTGTTGGTACCAACTGAAGTCAAAGAGTTTTGTTTGAACTACGTTTGACCTGATTTTTGCTATGACAGGATACGTAGGTAGTTCTAAAATAGGGTTTGGTCTTACCAAATAAAAACATCATGTCACTGAAAAAAAGTCTAGGACATCTTTTTTTTTTAAAAAAAAATGAATAAAAAACTTCTTTTTCTAAAAAAAAATAAATCATAATTCCCCAATATCAAAACAGGGGCAAAAAAAAATTAATTATTTTTTCTTTTTTCTAAAAAAAATAATAAAATCCTCTTTTCTTCTTGCTTTCTCAGGGAATGAACCGTATTCTAATGATGTTTTTAGGTGACAAACACCCTGGTTGTACTTTCACCTTAGGGATCAAACACCTTATGTGTATGTTAGGAAACAAACACTTTATCTCTTTTCAACACATGGGACAAACATCCTAGTTGCATTTTGACTACAGAGAATAATACCTTAGGGGCATTTTTAGGGAACAAACACCCTAGTTGTATTTTTAGAATCAAACATCTCTACGATCTTTCATTTCAAGGGACCACACATCCTATTTGCATATCTCTCTTGCATTTTGTTTTCTTTGACATAAGTATTTTGCATGGTACAAGTTATTCACAAAAATAATTTCTATTGCAAACTGAAAAAAAAAAATTATTCGTGTTGTTTGTTTTTAAGAACTTAATTGTAGTAGGACCCTCCTGAAAAATGAGATTTGAATTTTTAGCTCAGGACCCTCCTGAAAAAATGGGATTACCAGGACCCTCATGAATAATGGGACTTTAATTTTCAGCTCAAGACACTCCTGAATAATGGGACTTTAATTTTTTGCTCAGGACCCTCCTGAAAAATAGGACTTTACATTTCAGTTCAGGACCCTCCTGAAAAAATGCGATTAGCAGGACCCTCCTGAAAAAAAGGATTAGCAGGACCCTCCTGAAAAAAAGGGATTAGCAGGACCCTCCTGAATAATGGGACTTTAATTTTCAGCTCAGGATCCTCATGAATAATGGGACTTTATTTTTTTGCTCAGGACCCTCCTGAAAAATGGGACTTTAATTATTTTGTTCAGGACCTTCCTGGATAATGAGACTTTATATTTCAGCTCAGGATCCTCCTGGATAATGAGACTTTATATTTCAGCTCAGGAACCTCCTAAATAATGGGACTTTAATTTTATACTTAGGACCCTCCTGAAAAATGGGGCTTTACATTTAAACTCAGGACCCTCCTGAATAATGGGACTTTAATTTTCTGTTCAGGACCCTCCTGAAAAATGAGACTTTACATTTTAGTTCAGGACCCTCCTGAATAATGAGACTTTAATTTTTTGCTCAGAACCCTCCTGGAAAATGAGACTTTACTTTTCAGCTCAGGACCCTCCTAAAAAATGGGACATTAATTCTTTTGTTCAGGACCCTCCTGAAATTAGCTCAGGACCCTCCTGGATAATGGGACTTTACATTTTAGCTCAGGACCCTCCTGGATAATGGGACTTTACATTTCAGCTCAGGACCCTCCTGAATAATGAGACTTTAATTTTCTGCTCAGGACCCTTCTGAAAAATGAGACTCTACATTTCAGCTCAGGACCCTCCTGAATAATAGGACTTTAATTTTCTGTTCAGGATCCTCCTGAAAAATGGGATTTTACATTTCATCTCAGGGCCCTCCTGAATAATGGGACTTTAATTTTCTGTTCAGGACTCTCCTGAAAAATGGGACTTTACATTTCAGCTCAGGACCCTCCTGAAAAATGAGACTTTACATTTCAGCTCAGGCCTCTCTTGAATAATGGGATTTAGCGTAGCAGGATTCTCCTAAATAATGGAATTTAGTCAGTTTTTATTTTCTCCGAGGATGACATTTCCTAGTATGAAACGGTTACTTTTTATTTTCTCCTAGGATGACATTTCCTAGTCTGAGACAGTCGTTTTCATTTTCCTCCTGGGACGACATGTCCTAGTCTGAGACAATCATTTTTATTTTCTCCTGAGATGACATTTTCTAGTCTGACAGTTATTTTTATTTTCTCCTAGGATGACATTTTCTAGTCTGAGACTTGTCTTTTATTTTGTGTAGGGATAAATATTTTTTAGTCGCAGATAATCATTTTCCATTTTCTCCTAGGATAATCATTTCGTAGTCTGAGACTTTTCTTTTATTTCTCCTGGGATAAACACTTTTCAGTCTGAGATCTTTATTTTCTTTTCTCCTAGGATATACATTTTCTAGTCTAAGTTTATTTTCAACGTTTACAATTGCTAATAACTCACAAAAATTTTCCAGTAAAAACTGGGGCAAAAATTTTGTTTGTTTTTTTTGTTTATGATGTGTTGCAGATTTTTCTTGGTAGAGCATGATCTTGATGTCCGAATACATAGTCCCAACTCTTACAAGACGTTCAATCTCAATGACTATCAGAATTAACTTTCAGATGCATGTAGCGGCCCAATCTTCAGCTATTGATCAAGAAAACAAGCATTCAAAAACGTTCTCAGACTTTCATGTGAAAGAGCGTCAAAGACTCCCTCTAAGTTTCAAGTTCAAGTCTCAAACCCCAATTTCAAGATTAAGGTACCTGCCAACAGAGGGTGAGATGATAACTGAAGATCCAAATGGGAGAACTACAGAAAGACTCAAAACAAGTAGAGTAGATAAGACCTACTTAACCATCTCAGTATATTCCACCTCCCTCCTTAGCCTTGAACTGCACGTGACCTGATTTCCTTATAACCCGGGATATGTAGGCTGTCCAAAACCAGGACTCGGTCACATCTTTTCCTTCCTTTCTTTTTCATTTCAAATAACAGTAGGATCAAAACTTGTCCTGTTGTCTACTTCTTTGTTTGAAAACTCTTCGTGTTCTCAGACAAAGAGGGGCAAATGTAGACACATGATTTTTGACCCTCCTCGAGCTTTTAGCTTTAAATATTTATTATGTGTCTAATCTTTATTTTAGCTTCTATTTCATTTTTAGTAGGTTTTCTTTGAAAAATTGTGAAAAGATGTCAAAAAATCGTCACATTTTAGTATAAGTTTTGTTTCTACTTTGCAAAATAAAAGAAATTTTTTCTAAAAAAATATGTTTTCTTTTAATTTAGGTTTTAATAAATAAGATAGTAATCTTAATATTCTCTTGATTATATTTTGTTTTAGTCTAGTTATAAAATTTTCTTATATCTTCTTTGTATAAAAATTAATTAGTTAATATTTTTATCTTTCAAAAAAAAAAAAGAAACTCCTAATCTACCCAAACCACCCCAACTCCCACGTCCCACTCCCTTGTTTTTCCCCACTTTCCACACTGCCACTCCCTCAGCCTCACGTCCCCTTTCCTGCACACCTCTCAACTCACACACATGTACTATATATGAATACACATGCATTATATATAGACATACACATACACAATAGAGGGAGTAGGAAAAAAAGATAGAAAAAGAGAAGGAGAACACATAGAAAAGAAAATAAAGGAAAGGAAGATAAAGAAAGAAGAATATAGACTACACACATCAACACTTGAAAATTAGAAGGAAAAAAAGAAAAACAATACTTAAAGAGAGAAAAGTTCAGAGAGAAAATACTTAGAAAAAAAAAGGATAAGAGAGAAAAACAAAAAGCAATTAGAAAAGAAAACGTATAGTGAGAAAAGAGAAGGGAGAGTACTTTAAAGATTCCTTGATTAGAGTTCGAAAACAGAGGTCGGAGGGTTCGAGTGAGGTTCTATTTGATTACTGGTGTTCGGGGTATCCTGTCGAGGCTATTAAGTCTCTGGATTCTTTTCTTAGTCATATCTTCGGATGTAATTTTGAGGTCCATTTCACATCTCACTCTTGATTAATGTCACTTTTTGATATTCAATATTGTGGTTTTTAAATGAATGATATTTCATTTGAGCATGCTACTATTTTCAATTTATTTCCTAGTTTGTGTACTATATCATTGTAATCTTTAATGAAGCATGTCTAAAAATTATGTTCTAATATAATCTATTAGACAGTTGAGTCGTTGGAATTTGTATTTTGTTCAAGAAGAATAATCTTTAGTAAATTAATTTAGTTTGAATGATTAATTGAGCTAGTGGCTCGATATAATTTTTGTTGGTATTTTGAGTAAAGTTCAAATTATTAATACCAATGAGTTTGTATCATGAGTCACATTTTGGCTCTTGTTTACTAGAAAATGAACGTAAGTGATTTGTTAATTTGGTTATTAGTTTTTGTTTCTTGAGTTCCTTGCTATTATAGTTTTGGTTGATGAAAACTGGAAATATGCATGAAAAGTTTGTCGTTGAATGATGAAAAAAAAAAGAGAAGCAATATAGATAGGAGAAGTTGAAATATATATAGTAGTTATGTAATAAAATAAGATTATGGGATTAATTTTAGTTAGACTTTATTAATTTATTAAATGTGTATGTTAATGGCAAAGTTTTTCCGTACGTTTCTTTTAAAAAAACATTTACATGCATTTTGTAATACTTAGCACGTTAGTGTTTTGCATTGGGGTGCTATTTTCTACTATTCACTGTCAAGTCTTTTTAAAAAATAAATAAATATAGAACACCATTTTGAGATTAAATATTTAAAAAGGGAGTTAAGGGATTAATAACAATTGGAGCTATGCTGCATCTAAAGGAAGCTAGCAACAGTATTTTAAAGCCCAAATAAAAAGAATTTGGTCATAAGTTGATTTTCAAAAGGATTTTATTCCCATGCGTCAATTACGTGTTCTGTTATTTACCATGCCAATTTCTTTATGCATTATTTTGGATATTACCCAGATGCTTTGGTTGGTGACGTTTTTTCACTTGAACGAGTAAATGATTTCTTTAGGTGGATGTTGATGGGTTACGGGTCTTGAGATTATAATGGTTCAAACTTCCTTAGGCTTGGACTATCGTTTAGGGTCTTATCGACTAATTAGAGTGAGCTTGAGTGAAATGGGTTGCGGAATTTTTTAAAACCCATCGATATTGAGAAAAGAGAAGAGTGGAAAAACCTATTTGTAAAGGAGCGAGGCAAGTTGCGGACTAACCCAAAATTCGTAACCAAATTGAGTGACAAGAGAGTAAAATGAATAGAACAAATGGTCTCGAGTTTACAAGAGATGAATAAATGCCTTTAACGCTAAATAAGTTTTAGGTCTGATAAATTTAATTTCTATTAAGAATGCAATTACGCATCTTTCTCGATACGCTTAATAACAAATATAAAGCTTGAGGATGCAATTATGCACCTTGGCAAAGATCATCCTAAAATTAACTTTCACTAGCTTAATCCAAGAGGTATAGACGGATATTATTGGTACATTAACTATGAGAGAATCAAGGCCTGCGAACAAAATTTATCTAAAATAATTTAAGTTAAGTATAAGTTGATAAAAGAGCCCGTGCTAGAGCTACGGGACTCGAGGGGTGCCTCATACCTTCCCCTCGATTAACAGAATTCCTTATCCGATCTTCTATTTTTGCAGACCAATAAAGAGTCATTTCCTTTTGATTAGGGATTCTAAAAGGTGACTTAAAATACCATAACTCAATTCCAAGTGGCAACTCTGTAAATAAAATAATCTCTATTCAATACCGTTACTTTCATTGAAAAAACCCTTCGACACAAACGAAAAAGGGTGTGCCACTTCCCCCCCATATGCCCCTACCCCGCAATGGTTATACACCATCTCACAGTCATCCGTAGTGTCTTGAATCTCTTGGGGCATGACCATTCTATCACAGAGTGCGGTAACCAAGGAAGGTAGGAAAAGATCTCTTGCTGACCTCTCCCGAGCATAAAAGTACCGCCACTTATCCACAATATGCGCGCCCACATTCACTTAGATCCCTGGGAGAGCACAAACCACCGCCATGGCCAGGTGGAAGTCCACATTTGTAACGTTCCCTGAGGGTCGTATCCTCCAAAACACCAATTGTAACCACACCCTGGCCTCGGCCGAGAAGTAGGTGCTCTTCGTCCCTTTGGCGTTGGACTATCTCACCTCAACGACACGTCCTTCCGACGCCAAGATCCTGGCCTTCCACTCTAAGTTCGATGCCTAAATTTTTGCCTCAAAGGTGGCATTGGAAGGGTTTGGGACATCGAAAGTATCATTTATGGTGGCCACATCCATTGGGACCTTTTTGCCTCAAACACGGACAGTGAGGAAAGGCACCGATGAGTCTACGCTCGGGAGGTTGGCATAAAACTCCCGAACAACCTCCAAGGTTGTAGATGCCTGGCAACTCTTCCTTTATGTTCCTCATCACCTGCCCTGCTCGAGTAGGAAACCCTTTCTCATAACGGTCGTGACATTTGGCATTGGGAAATCGACGGTAGGTGGGTTATTGTGCCATGAAAATCCTGTAAATGTCACAAAAATAGTTTAGAACCATATCATAACACCAAGGGAGGGAAGGAGAATTTAAAATTTCAGAAAATACAAAATTGGGGACTTACTGCCTAGTATTACAGCAACGGTTAATTAACCACTGCAGTGGCGATACTTACCTCTGCAGCGATTTTGCTGTAGTAGTTCATTGTCTTCAACCCGCCAACATCCCATCCCATGGTGGATTTTTAACTTTTCTCCATAATTTTTGAAATTAAATATAGATCGGGCTTAGGAAAGTGTGTGACCCTTTTTACACTAAAATGGGAATGTGGAACACCCGAAATCAAACCAAAATTAAAGAAAATTATTGGAGAAAATGACCCTTCATCTTTCACCCCTCCCATAGCCAAGATCTAACATGAACTACATTAATCTTACGTCCTGAATGCTATAGGAGCGTTGAAAACATAAGTAAACTTAGTATGTCAACCAATATTCTCAAGAACACCACCAAATTCAAGTTCAATAAGTTACACCCAAAACCACCCGAATTTCCCTCTATTCTAACGTGATACTACGATTCTATAACGAGAAATATATAAAGTAAGTAGAAGAGATGAAGAAAATACCTTAAGTTAGTCATCGGAGAGGGATTTCACCGAAAGAGTTGAGAGAGTTTTGAAAGTTTGAGAGTGAAAATGGGGAAAAATATCATTTTCCCCTACTTAACTACCACGAAACGTTGCTGCGGTTGGTTACCACTGTAGCGGTACCGCTACAGCGGTAAAGATTTTTCGAAACCAACTTTATCTCGACTTTTTGTGCTTTGGGATGTCATATTATGTTCGGATAGTTGCTCCAATAATTAATTGTGTACTCCATCTCGAGAAAAAAATGTGGGAATAATCATCTGGGCTAGATTAGGCAGTACTTTAATAGTTGCTCATTGGGGAGCATAGATGTGTAATGAGCTAGCATATGTCAAATAATTCTCCTAGTGGCTTATTATAGTTAAAAATCCGTCAAGCGCTCGCGCGAATGTTCAGAACTCAACCTTAGGGCCATTCAGGGATGAGCGACGGGTAAATAGTAACTAATGTAACGACCCAAACTATCGTTACGTGTAAAAACACCCCGAGAATAATTTATGATGAATAATGGACTCCCAGAAAAAATTAAATCGGGGTGAAAAATTGGGGCCTAAGGAAAATTGAGTCAAGAGGCCTAATAATGGACTGGGCCAAACTGCCAGTAATCGCTACAACAGTAAGAGGCAGTAGCCCAGCCGAGAAAATTTTAAAAACCCTCTTTCTCTTTATTTTCCCAGGTTGCTCCTTTCCTCGAAAAATACTCTGAAAAATCCTATCCCTCTAACCATGAGATTTTAAAGGCCAAGGTTTATGAGAGCGATTTTGAGGCACACCCAAAGGGAACTCGATATGGGAATACGCTTAGCACAGCGGGATAGCTCACTCCTATCCGTAGCAGCATGTTTAGCCTAAGAAGTAAGTTAAGGTTTACTTTGTAGAAAATAGACTTGGGCTAGATGCATCTAATGTTAATAGTGATGTTGAAAGTATTATGCATTAGGTCTTTGGGCACGGAGTTGGATGGATGAACAAGTTTGAAAATCCAGTTAGGCTCGAATATGTGGAATTTTTGTACATTATATTAATGTTAATTTTTATTGTGATAAGGGACAAATAGAATGGTGGAGTGAACGTACATAGCTTAATATCTCCCCAAGGCTTTGAGATTAGTGGGAAGTTAGACGATATAGTGAGGGAAAGGAGGAGGAAATTAAGGTAATTCGATTAACCATAAATGTCATAAATATTTGAACTGCATTAGGGGAAGTGGATAAAGGGTGAGGCAAGGTAAGCCGAGACTTGTAATCTACATAATCGAATCCCGTGACTGATGAGTGAATGTAAAAAAGCAATATTGTGAAGTAAAGAATAGAATATCCATTAGAAGTAGTTAGGGAAGATTAGAATATAATGGGAAAAACTCGAGGTTGGGATGCAGTTAGAGGAAACATGAATGATAATATGAACTTTGAGTTACGGCCCGTAGGGGTGTATGGTAAACCACGATTGTGAATATATATGTGAAGACTAAAGTTACTGATTAGATGAATTGATGGTTTATGTAACATTAGACTGGAATGACCCGTGTTGGGTTGTGGACTGAACATCTATGATTATCTTTTACATGTATTATGATTCATTGATTTCATGCACACATTCATATGCATTGGGATGACATGCTGTGATATGGGTCGGGTACCACACTGGTACAGATATGATATATTGTGATATGGGTCGGGTACAACATTAGTACGAATATGATATGTTGGAATATAGGTCGGATACCACGGCAGTACGATGGGATATGGTTGATATTAATAAAATGGATGAGAAGGGATAATGAGAGATGATGTGCACATAATGCATACACACATTCATGTATATGTTTTGAAATGTAATTCTATTTTATTATGTTCTCATACGTGTTCTTATTGTGGTAAGTGGTGAAAGAGGGTACGATGTAATTTAGGTCCCTAGTGTGGGTTGGGTTGGAGATGAGATTCTATAGTCCCCCGAGAGGACTTGTTATGGTAGAATATGATTGGTAGAATTCATATTTTCCTGGAATGTGGTACTGTGATGTCTGCGATAGTGAGTACCGAAAGGACTTGGGTGGATGTAGATTAAGAAATTATAGGTACCATAAGAATGAGTTGGTATTGGAGAATAGATGTAGGTTGGAATAAGTGGTTAAAGGAAAACGATATATGAAAATCTTAAATGACAGGTAGATCACAGAGATGCTAAGTGTAGGTCACAGAGGTGCTAAGTATAGGTCACAGAGGTACTAAGTGTAGGTCACAGAGATGCTAAGTGTAGGTCACATAGATGCTAAGTGTAGGTCACAGAGATGCTAAATGTAGGACACAGATATGCTAAGTGTAGGTCACAGAGACGCTAAATGTGGGGTATTAAGAGTTGTTTAATATGGGATTCAAAACTGGAACTTTACTTGATATTATAATTTCTCCCTATTTATTATTGATGTTATTTATTTCTAACCCTGATCGGCCGATGATGCTTACCTGTATGTGTGGTTGTACTGATGCTACACTTTTTATATATCTAATTGGGGGTATAGTCATGGTGCAGGTTAGTTGGAGTTTCTATAGCAGCGATGCCAATTACTCAGCAACAACTTCTGTCATCTCTATTCTAAATAGATGTTGTGTCATGGATGTCCCTACTTCTTATCTAGTGTTCTTGTACCGATTTAGGCTAGGATTTGGGGAATCACTTGTAGTTATTTTCTGCATTTACTTTTCATATTTGATGTATTAAAATAAGTTATGGGACGAATTGATTGAGTAATCATACTTCAACTGTTGGTTAGTTATTCATATGGCAGACATATATTGACTAAGTGAATATGGGTGAAAATCATTTACACCCCTCAACTTTGATTTAAGAATCAAACTCCCCCCTCAACTTTGAAAAATAATCATTCTCCCCCCTTTATCATATGCAATGCCTATTCTACCCTTGCGATTTTTAATCCTACATCTATATAACATTTTTAATATGATGTATAACATTTTATTAAATTTTTAACCTATATACATATTTATAGATTTTTATTTTAAGTTCATTAACATTACAAATAGAATAATCCTTTTATAAGTTTGCCATATGCATTAACATTACAAATAGAATAATCCTTTTATAAGTTTGCCATATGAAACTTTTTTAATTTTACATGCATCATGTATGTATGTATGTATGTATGCATGTATGTGCGTATTATTGTAACAAACCTCAAAGTGATTTTTTAATTTTGATGAATTTTGACCATTTTACCCTTCTCCGTAGTTGCTTTATGATAATTGTGTCTGTGGGGTGTGGGTGACACGATTTTCAAGGTCGGTTGAGAAGTATGCAAGTTTTTCATTTTGGAAGGTTTGAAAGTTAGTATGGTTTACTTAAGTCAATATTTGATGATATCGAGATCGTATGAGAATTTCGACAGTTCTATTAACTCTGAAGTGTGCATTTTGGGTTAGTAGGATCTTTAGTTTGGGTTTCAAGGATTTCGGATGGATTTTGAGTAGTTGGTTGGAAAGTTAAAAGCTTATGTCGCATGTTTGACTTTGGTCAATATTTGGTTCAGACGATCTTTGTTCGGTGATTTGATGATTTCATTGAGTTTGAAATGTTGTTTTCAATTGGGTAGCATATTTGATTTTTATTCATGTGGTTTTTGGTGAGTGGCGAGGGTTGATTTTGAGTTTGATATGTTGGTTTTTGTTGGTGGGTTACTGATGTCTGGTGTAACCCTGCTTACCTTGGCCGCACAAGTAGGGTAGTGCTAGGTAGGGACTGCCCATTCCTGCGGAGGTTCGTTTGTACCGGCGGAGTCGCAACTGTGACATTTAGTCACGCCTGCGAACTTGCTTCTGTAGGATATGGACTGCTCTAACAAAAGGTCGCGTGGCTAGTGGTTTTCGCTGTTGCAGAAGATTCACCACACCTAGGACCAGATCTCCATAGGTGCGGAGATTGTTGTGGGATAAACAATCTATTTTCCTTATCCCACATTTCTTTTTTTGACGATACTAATATTTTTATAGGAAATTTATTTATATATATATATATATTAAAGAAGTAAAAAAAATAAATAATAATTGATAATGTAAGGGTAGAATAGACATTTAAAAAATTTAATTAGGAAAAAGGGGGGGAGAATGATTATTTTTCAAAATTGAGGGGGGAGTTTGATTTTTAAAGTAAAGTTTGGGGGTGTAAACGATTTTCACTCAAGTGAATATTATAGTAATTTCTACATTGAGTGAATGGTGAGTTGTTTAGGGTTCTCCTATCTAGGGTAGGTGTAGGTAGGTGCCCGACATGATTCGGTAGGTTGGGTCATGACAAATTGATGAGGACTAGAGCTTTGGATGTTCTGAAGATGGATTTCCGTATATGATATGGTCATTATAAGTTCTTGGTCATGCCTTTTGGGCTGACTAATGCCCAACAACATTCATGGAGTTGATGAATTGAGTATTTCGACCTTATCTAGATATTTTTGTGATTATATTCATCGATGATATCTTAGTTTATTCCAAGAATGAGGCTGATCATGTGAGGCATTTGAGGACTGTACTTCAGAGATTGCGGGATGATAAGTTGTATGCCATGTTCTCTAAGTGCGAGTTTTGATTGGATTTTATTTCTTTCTTGGGTCATGTAGTGACCAAAGATGGTGTTATGATCGATCCGGCCAAGATAATGGCAGTTCGTGATTGGGCTAGACCCACTTCTCCTGTTGAGATTCAGAGTTTTATTGGATTTGCAGGCTATTATCGGTGCTTTATATAGTTTTTCTCTTTCATTGCGGTTCTTTTGACCAAGTTGACTCAGAAAAAGATCATTTTTCAGTGGTCGAATGCGTCTGAGTAGATCATTCAAAAGCTCAAGGAGTTATTGATTTCGGATCCTATCTTGACCTTGCCCAAGGAGGGTATGAGTTTTACTGTGTTTTGTGATACTTCTGGAGTTGTCTTGGGTGGTGTGAACCTCCGAACCTAAGGAATAGAGTTCAGCATCGGGAAGCCTACTCCTCGGGCTGTTCGGTACTTGAATATGCTTGCCGCGGAGAAAGACTACTTTTCTATTCGCTTGGGAGGATAAGGTGATTGTCTATGCATCTCGACAGTTGAAGTCTCATGACATGAATTACCCTACCCATGACTTGGAGTTACCACGGTTTTGTTTGTGTTGAAGTTGTGGCGACACTACTTTTTTGGAATCCATTGGAGATTTTTCTTTTATCATCGTAGCCTTCAGTACTTCTTCACCCAGTGAGATTTTAATATGAGACAGTGTCGATGGCTTGAGTTGCTTAAGGACTATGATCTCATTATCCTTTATCATCTGGGTAAGGCTAAGATGGTAGCAGATGCCTTGAGTCGGAAGGCAGTGAGTATGGGGGTGTTTGGCTCATCTTTTGACTCGGGACCGACCTTTGGCCTTGGAGGTTCGGTCCTTAGCTAACCAGTTGGCTAGGGTTGATATTTCAGTACCCGGGCATGCTTTGACCTTGTTGAGCCTAGATCTTCTTTGATAGAGCAGATTTAAGCTTATCAGTTTAATGATGAGAGATTGAGGGTGATTCGGGACAAAGTGTTGAGTGGCGAGGCTAAGACAGCATCTCTTAATTCCGAGGGTGTTTTGAGGATTAGTGCTCGCATTTATGTGCCTAGAATTGGTGGTTGGGTTAGGTTGATCTTAGAGGAGGCTTATTATTCGAGGTATTCCACTCATTCAAGAGCGGCTAAGATGTATCATGACTTAAAGCAACACTATTGGTGGGGTGTTATGAAGAAAGACATTATGGAATTCGTGGCCAAATGTTTGAATTGCTAGCAAGTGAAGTATGAGCATCAGCGATCGGATGGTACGATGCAGCGGATGCCCATTCCCAAGTGAAAGTGGGAGCGGATCACCATGAATTTTTTAGGTCCCCCCCCCCCCCCCCCAACCTCCGACTTTGGGGAAGTTTAATTCTGTTTGGGTGATTATGGATAGATTGATCAAATCAACACATTTTGTACCTGTGAGGGTCAATTATAATTCGGAGAAGTTAACCAAGATCTACATATAGAGAGGTGGTTCGATTGCATGGTATGCCTATCTCCATTGCTTCTGATAGAGGTACTCAGTTTGCCTCAAACTTTTGGAGTACTATGCAGAGTGAGTTGGGTACTCAGCTTGATTTGAGCACAACTTTTCATCCTTAGATGGATGGTCAGACTGAGAGAACTATTCAGGTGCTAGAGGACATGTTTCGAGTGTGTGTTATGGATTTCGGTGGTCATTGTGTACCAACAAAGTTAAATTTTATGTCTTATTAATTTTGTGACTTTTAAAAGTTTTGATACTCATGTAATGAGGTACACCCCCAAACGATCGTTTCTAGAAACTAATTATATTAAATATGGAAAGCTTTTATCTTCAAAGTTACTCCCTCAGTTTATTTTTGCTTGCCACTTATTTCTAAAATAAAATATATTTTTATTTTTACTTGTCACTCTTTAATATATCAAGAAAAAATAATTATTTTTTTATATTTTACTTTTAATATTAATTATTTATTCTCCAAATCATTTTTCAATACCTAAGAGTACTGAAAAGTGTGGTAAAATACTAATGTCAATTATTGTTTTCTTAATAGATGTGTCACGTCAATATGTTACAAATAAAAATGAATGGGAGAAAACAAATTACAATTTACCAGTAAATTAAAATGAAATAAAATAATAAAACAATTAATCATAAAAAATAATTATATAACTAACTAAATAATAATATCTAAATTACATAATAAGTGAGTGAAAAGAAAAGTGCTAAGAGTCCTATTTTGTTGGTCCACATTCAACTCTTAAAAATGGTCCATTTTAATTACTCCTACTTTATTAATTCACATTCAACTCCATAAAACGGACCAGCTTAATTACTTGATCGTTGTGTGTCAAGAATATAGACTACTATTCTTTTTATGAATGCCATCTATTTGCTACTGTTTAACAAAAGAAAATTTTAAATTAGATGAACAATCGGCCTATTCAAACGTGCAAAATTTGGACTGCAAAATTTGGACAACATGTAATGAGTTTATTTGATAATTAAAACATATAATGAGTTACATTTTTATGTTACTAGGTCCAAACATGTAATATATTAGTTTGTTACCTAGTACTTTCTTACAAATGATGGATGCTCTTGGTGTGTGTTTCATTTTTTTGATATCCCTTCTGAGTTCTGAAAGTGCAAGTCAGTTTTAGAAGTTGTTGTTAGGGTTTTTGTCCTGATTTTCATACCAAATTTAAGTTTGACTTTTCTTGAAAGAAAAATAAATGTAATATCATAATTACTTTTACTTTTCCTAAAAGAAAAATATAAAATTCTTCCATATTTGGCTAACCTCTTTATTGTAGGAAAGGTTTTGAAACTCTATAAATAGAAGACCCCCCTTCTCATATCATAACACAAAAGCATCCACAATGTAGTCTCTAAAGAGTCTTGTTTAGTGGGAGATTTCTCCCAATAGGTTTTATGTTTTTTGATATTAATTTCACAATATGTAGGTCGTTTGACCAAACCATATTAATAATATGTTTTTAGCATGTTTTTCTTTGTCGTCTGAATTATCGTCTCTATGATTTGCAACTATTAGCTTCCGCATGACGCCCTACTGATTTCGAACCCAACAATTGTTTGGCCTTGTACTTGAAAAGCAAAGACGAACATCAAATTGCTTCTCGGCGAATTTAAAAGGATATCTTTTATTTTCAAATGGTGATAATTGCATTTTAATTGGAATAAACACAATTTTTGGTTGTATATCTATACTAATTCAGCCTGGAAGTTGAGGTTCTAATTTTTGTAAATTTATGTAGTAATTTATTTTAAATGAGTGGTACTTTAGTCGATTAACTTCTAAAGAGTTTTATGGTAAACTAACTTTCAACTATGGGGCTTCCCACATAGTTACTATTTAATTAATATTGAATTAATTAGATATTTTAAATTTTAATTTAGTGTAGGGGCAAAATAATAATCCAACTTTGAAGATTGAAGATTCCCACTTTTAGTATAACTAGTTTTTCGGCGCGTACGCAGCACATGTATGCAAGTTATGTAATATGTAATTTTTAAAAATAATTCTTTGAGTAGGAAATATAAGTAAAGGATAAGGTACAATTTTTATGAATGATCAATATGGATTGTCGTTATGTCGTATAGTGACTTGTTTCCTGAGGTCAAGCTAATTGGATATCATCTATATCTACAAAGGTGAACAATCAAAAGTTAATTAGATGCAGGTAAACCTTTTTTATTTATTTTAATTTTATGATATATATATATATATATATATAATGAAGCGTATCTCACATAACACTTCCTTATAGATGATATTTTCGGTATATATCCTTTTTATCCATTTCGATTGCTCTGTCTTGATCAAGACGCTTGTTGTCAACATTAATATCTCTCTTGGAAGGGAGCAATTCAACATGAGAAATTGTTTAACCGTTTGTTTTATTTATCAACATTTAGAAACATATGTATATCAATTTATTTATGGAGGAATTTGAGAGATTA
Source organism: Capsicum rhomboideum (assembly GCA_031232105.1). NCBI lineage: Eukaryota > Viridiplantae > Streptophyta > Magnoliopsida > Solanales > Solanaceae > Capsicum > Capsicum rhomboideum. The sequence goes on along the minus strand of CP124714.1, from coordinate 146,451,653 downwards.
TTCATCAATTTTAAGGGAAAATAGCTAAATTCTTTGCATCACGTTCTTGGTAGCAGATAGAGGCACTAACATAACAAAAGCCATATATTGGATTATGTTATTTCATTTTTTCCAAGACTTTCATTTATCGTTCTTTCAAGTAAAATCTTCGAATAAAGAAACAGTTGTGTGATCGTATAGCTATGTTAAAATTATTATTTTGCGTAAACTACAGGACTGGATCGGTATAATTTTGTAGATCAAATTAATATTATTCATGAAAACTCGTGTAATTACCTCATCTTTTATTTGTAACTATTGTCTATCTCCATCTAGTTCATCCTTCTTCAGTAACAGTACTAACATGCAAATATCAACAAAGCATGAGATTAGAATTAGTGATAAATAAAGGTAATTGTTAATGTATCTTAATTCTCCCTAGAAGCAGAAGTAGAAAATTAATTCTTTCAAGCAAAAAAAAAAAATTCCTACTATTTATTCAGGAAACTACGTTCAGTAATTTCAAAAGATAAATAAATAACCATCAAACATGCATGTGTTTGATCCTTCTTCACTATGATATATCATTTGTTTTTTTGTCTTCCCAATTTTTATTTTTCCAAATCATATTCAATCACAATACAATAAGTACATTTATTAAATAAAAATAATAAATTTAGATGAAACAACTGGAGCAAGTACTTGTAAATTACGAAACACTACTCTTAAACAACAAAAGCTCAACATAAGATATTAGCAAAAAAACAAAAGATATTAACAAAAAAATGAACTTGATTTTGAAATGCATTTACTCTAAAAATATGGTAAATTGGTTGAACTCCTATAACAGGTGAAGCGATCAATACAACACCAACAAGGCAACAATTCTCAATTCTACCTTTGAATGAAGTTTCCTTTCTCTCGTAAGTTGGACCAAGTATTATTATCTACGGGTATCAATGGAGAACACAATCAATAATTTATATTACCCCCTGTGTCCTAATTTTTGTGGCACGAATCGGATTTTGAGAGTTAAACAGTTTAATTTTTACAATAAATTTGGGCATGGAATCTTTAATTTTTTAAAAAGAAAATTTATATATTTGAAAACTACGTAAAATGTATTATAAGCCATCATGATTGACAATTCAAAATATTTAAAAGATGTATAAAAAAATAACAGTCAAAGATAGACTTATTTGTATCTCGAAATCTCGGAAGGTGCCACAAACAACACCACAGAAAACTTTCAATATTGATAACGTACATACAAAGAGTAAACTAATAACAAAGAATGGTTCAAAACAACTTTCAGAGAGAAAGATCACTAATGAAATCAATACAGCATTCACGATAATAATGCTATATAAAATTGTCTTAAAATTAGTGTTATATAAAATTGCCTTAAAATTAATGTTATATATAAACAATATAGATAAGAATTACACGTAAAGTCTAACAAATACAGGTGAAAAGAGTAAAATTTCCAACAACTTAAAAGAGAACCATCATACCTGTTAAAATTGGTTGTCTGATTGTTGATGAACGAATATGGAGCATTGGCGTATGATTTTCCGAAGGCGTAAATTTCTTCCTGCAAAGATAGGTGTTTTGGCGAAAAGGTGTGTATGATTGAAAAGGATTCATTCTTGAATCCAAACCTAGCAAAACCACAGGGAAAACAAACAACAACAAGGACCTCATGGCATGAGGGTTAGTGTTAGTGGAAACAATTCTACCAACACGCCAAGGATACACAAACTTATTATATAACCAAGCATCAACTATTCTCATCAACAACAATCTTTCAAATGTAGCATGAAATACTTAGCTATTCCAAAAATTGAGAAATAAGGATATCACAAAAGAACCAATGATTTCAAAATAGCATGCAAGCAATGTCACATTGATTCTATTAGACATGTAACTCACTTGATCCTCTATTTTCAACTTAGACCACCTCCAAGATAGCACCATGATCAAATCACACACTTTCAAAGTGTCAGCGAGGTCAAAAGAAAAGAATATACATGCATCTTGATCAAGAAAACTACCATTTGTCCCAAATAAACTCCTACCAACATACAATGTACCCTCCCCACAAGCATGAGAATCATCATACGCAAACAGGTAGTAAAGAAAGGTATCACACAAAATAACTTCATCTATGGTGTCCTTACATTTAAGATCACTAAAAGACTCACAAATATCAAGCATAGAATCAAGAATTGGATCACTCAAAGAAGAAGTAGCAATTGGCAAACACACACCACCTTTCTTCTCAATATTCCATAGTGGGTTATCATACAAAGTATAGCCCTCAAGAAGAGCTACATTACAATCACCTTCACACCACTAGGCACAAAACTAAGAGCGATCTCATCATCATCAAACAAGACATTATACTTAAAGAGAGATGAATCAATGAAAGATGGAGAATTAAAGCATGTAATCTCATTCTCAAAAGAATAAATGGCATCTTTTAAGGCGGTTTCAATCACATGAGTTCTATGAGCAAAACAAGCAATAGGATCTTCCATAAGAGATATGCTCCAAGAATCACTTCTTTTCAAATGACCAACTTTATCAATGACATCACTAATTTGAGGCTCAATAATCAAATCACAAAATTCCTCAATTAGTGAAGTAGAATCACAAACAAGTTGATCAATATAAATTTCACATGACAATGTTCCATCAAGCAAATCACAAGTGCCAACACTAGGTGGACACAAATCGATCTTGCAAGAAGAATCAATTCGGTCATCAATAGGATCAACTAGTGTATTAACACTCTCCACAAAGACATTATCTATATATGAAAAAGAATCACATGACAATGTTCCATCAAGCAAATCACAAGTACCAACACTAGGTGGACACAAATCGATCTTGCAAGAAGAATCAATTCGGTCATCAATAGGATCAACTAGTGTATGAACACTCTCAACAAATACATTATCATTATGTTGCAAGGAATCAATAACCTCACACGAAGACAACCAATCACTCGCACTTTGTTCATTGATAAATTTTAAAGTGTAGAATTTAGCTATTTTACCTTGAAGCTCACAAGAAAGATCCTCTTTGCCTTGTATTCCTCCATTTGCCATGTTTATACCTATAAAAGAGTCCTTAAAAAGAGAACAAATGCCTAAAGTTCCTTGATGAGTATTAGAAAAAGTAGGTGGAAAGTGAAGTTGCAATCGATATTCGAGTACTCAATCGATCCAACCGTCCTTCCATTCGGGTACACTACTAGAAAAAGGCGGATTACATGGAGATTTACTTGGGATTTTTACTGAAAAAATCGCAAGTAATTCGTTTCCTGCCGATTTTTCTACCAAAAAATATCTGATGAAAAAACCTTCATGGGTAATTATTACCTGCAAATTTTAAAATCCCCAAGTACGTTACTTGGGATTTTGATTCCGCAAATAGTTACCTGCGACTTTTTTTTGCAACAAATACAAACAAATCGCAAGAAATTTTTGGTAAAAATTCATAAAATAAAGAAATTTTCTTATGACTTTTTCTACGAATAATTTCGCATGTAATTTTATAAGAAATTATTGAAAATATTCTGAAATAAATATTAATTATTGTAATTATTTTATATTATTGTTCTATTTTCTCTTGACTAGACTACAATATTTTCTTTATTGTTTTTTGGGAAAAGGCTCAAATATGCCATCGAACTATTGAAAATGGCTCATTTATGCCATTCGTTAAAAGTTTGGCTTATGCCATCGCCGTTACAAAAAAGTTCATTCATGCCATTTTTTTTAACGGTGGTTTTTTAAAAACAGCTTTGCCACGTGGCGTCTTACTAGAGGTCCACGTTATTGATCAATTATGCCATCGAACTTTGAGAAAAGGTTCATTTATGCCATCCGTTAAAAGTTTAGCTCATTCATGCCATTTTTTTTTAACAGTCCGGTTTGGTGGTTTTTCGCAAAACCATTTTGTATACGTGGCCAACAATAATTCGTTCACATCATTAATTAAAGGGAAAAGACTCAAATATGCCATCGAACTTTGAGAAAAGGCTCATCTATGTCATCCGTTAAAAGTTTGGCTCATTCATGCCATTTTTTTTAACAGTCCAATTTGGGGGGGGGGGGGGGGTGTTTGCAAAATCATTTTGTACACGTTGCCAACAATAATTCTTCCACATCATTAATTAAATCATCCAAAGAAATTTTAAAATTCCTAATAAGAAAATAGCGACTTCTTCGGTCAAAATATTTCTATGCATTTTGTAACTCCTTTCTAAGCATTGTAAAGAGTTCATCCATTTTCAATTTCTTCGGAATCGCCGAACACAATTCTGCAAATCTCAAGGCCAATTCAAGCCCGAAACAGACATCAACTATTTCAAACAACGAATCAATTAGTTACCGAAACACAATTTTTCAAATTCTTAAAAAATTGTACTTGAAGTAAAAATCAGAAAAATTCTATAATCGGTGAAATTACAGAGAAGAAAAGAAGAATATTTCAGCAAAATCAAATTAAAATCAAAACTTGAAGATTCTAATGACTTGAAGAATCAGATGTACTAGAAATTTGTGAGTCATGGAAAATAAAATTTTAATTTCACCTTTTAGAAGAAAGTTCAATTTTTTAGATTTTTTATTTGGCTGATTTAATTAATGATGTGGATGGATCATTGTTGGCCACGTGTACAAACTGGTTTTGCAAAAAATCACCAAATCGAACTGTTAAAAAAAAATGGCATGAATGAGCCAAACTTTTAATGGATGGCATAAATGAGCCTTTTCTCAAAGTTCGATGGCATATTTGATCAATAACGTGGACCTCTAGTAAGATGCCACGTGACAAAGCTGTTTTTAAAAAACCACCGTTAAAAAAAATGGCATGAATGAGCTTTTTTATAACGGCGATGGCATAAATGAGCCAAACTTTTAACAGATGGCATAAATGAGCCATTTTCAATAGTTTGATGGCATATTTGAGCCTTTTCCCTTGTTTTTTTTCCCTTTTACTTTTAATACAAAGTAGACCCCCAGCTCCTACCCACACCCACCATAAACTACTAAACATGAACCCCAGCTCCTACCCACACCCACCATACACTAACACGAATCCAACCCCATCTCATCTCAATATCAATTAATATAATATATAGAAAGGCTAGCAATTAATTATGATTTTAATTGCCTAATTTAACTCCTAGAAGATGCCTGTTTTACTAATAAGCTTAGGTGGAAGGCTTATAAAGGCCAACTTCTTAATATGTTTAGTCGATGTGGTACATAATACTCCCTCCATTTCTTTTTAGTTGTCATGTTTTATTTGTCGAGAGTCAATTTAACTAATTTTCAAGGCTAAATTAGATTAGACTAATTTAATATTTTAAAATTAAAATTTAGATATTCAAAAATTATGTGAAAAGTATTATAAGTTACAATTTTTCTTTTGTCAATTTGATTAAAAATACATCTTAAAATATTGGTCAAAGTTTATATCATTTGACTCAAAAAAGTAAACTATGATAAGTAAAAAGGATTGAGGGAGTATAATTAAATTACATAGTTTTTAATATATGTAAAATAAAGTAATATATAATTAGAATAGACATTTCAAAAAACATATTTTTTTCACTTAATATAAATCTATCTATTAAAGGAGACATTTTAACTTCATGTTAATAATAACAAATAAATATTTTCTCTATTTAAAAATATACTTAATTACTTGATAATACACAATTAGTTAAATTATAGTATGTGTAAATTTTAAATTTTACAATTGAACTTTTCTTTAAACATTACATCCAATTATTCAATGATTAATGGATTGTTTATATGTGTGTGCGCTTTTCTTTCAAGAAAAAAGAATATAATTTTTGAAATTAGATGTTTTAATAAGAGAAAATTTATTATGAGATATTATAACTATGTCATGAATAACACATAAGAAAATTTATATTTTAATTTCATTAAATAAGAAATAATAATATATAGTAAATAAAATTTCACCAATTCGAACTACGACTATAAGATTTAGTTATTTCAACAATATTAATCAAGACGATATTTCAAAATAAAATTAGAAGATCACTCAATACTAAAGTGTCACTTAGAATATTTAAAAATAAATATATTTTATGTAACGTACCAAAATTAAATACATTATCTTTTATATATGTAAAATAAAGCAACATATAATTGGGATATGCATGTTTTAAAAAATTTCTTTTCCCTTAATATAGATTTATCTATTGAAGGAGACAATTAAACTTCACATTAATACTAAAAATATAAACGTTTCTCTACTTAAAAAATTATAGTACTTAATTACTCACTAATACACAATTTACTAAAATATAAAAAGTAAAATTCTGAAGTTTACAATTTATTTTTTCTTAAAATATAACTAAATTATTTTATCAATTATAACCACGAATGCAATATTCAGTCACTTCAATAATATTAATCCAGAGGACATTTTAAATAAAATTAGAATATCACTCAATACTTATAATTAATTCTCACTTATAATATTAAAAATAAATATAATTATGTGTAACATACTATAATTAAATTAAATCATTTTCAATATATACCAAATTAAGTAATATATAATCAACATATACATCTAAAAAGATATTATTTAAGGAGACAATTAAACTTGCACTAACATTAATTATAAATGAATAGTTTCTCAACTTAAAATATACTTAATTACATAGTAATAAAAAAAATATTAAACTATAATAAGTATGGATTCCAAAATTTAATATTGACTTTTCTTAAAATACGATCAAGTGAATAAAATTATGTTCAGTTCTTCAATATTTACAAGACCGCTAACAATACCTTGAATAACACAACAAATTTTTAATATTATAATTGTTCTAAATAAGAATCAATATTATAAAGTTATTGAATGAATAGAAGATTAGTTACTTAAATTGTATTTAATTAAGAGAATGTTTAAAAATAAAATCCATACGTAATTCCCCAGGTACGAAAAATCCCTAAATAAATTCTCATGAAATAAATTTCTAGCTAAATATGCAACAACAAAATTCCTATGTAAATCTCCATGTACCTATATCGGTAGGAAAATCCCCAAGAATATATTCCCACATAAATCCGTAGCTATAATGTTCTCAAGTAAATTTTCATGTATCTATATCGGTAGGTAAATCCCCAAGAAAATATCCCCAAATAAATCCACAACTATATTTTTCCCAAGTAAATCCCCATATATTTATATTGGTAGGAAAATCTCCAAGAAAATATTCCCACATAAATTCGCAACTATATTGTTCCCAAGTAAATCCCCATATATCTATATCAGTAGGAAAATCCCCAAGTAAATATCCCCACATAAATTCGCAACTCTGAAAATCCTAATTAAATCCCTAGGTATATGTATCCCCAGGTAAATCCCCATGTACAAATTTCCAAGAAAATTCTTATGTAACATTTCCTATTGATTTTCTTTCGAAAATCCAAAGAATTTTTTTTCCCAATTTTATTTTCATATACCTAGAAATTTACATGCGGATATACTACTGGTGAAAATATTTTCCAGGTAATTTTGTAGGTAATATTTTTCCGCTCAATTTCGTTAAAATTACCTGCGGTGTTTTGGGCGAAATTAAAATCCGTAGGTAAATATTTCAGAACTCATAATTTTTAAAGTTTTCGCATGAAAATTTGCAGGAATCACCTGCAAAAAAATTCCCATATAACATTCCCAAGTAAATGGAACATTTCTAGTAGTGGTAGAGAGAGTGGTGAACAAGTTTAACAATTCACCCAAAGTGGGTTCCTCGGTGGGAACTTGGCTTTCATTTTCATGACCTGCCATTGGTACCTATTGAAGTCACTCAACCAAAGCAAGCAAACACCTAATGTGAAAATTCTAAGCTGCAATTTCTTCTCAATCAACAAACCCACTTTCTATGTTTGAAATATTCAAAAGCTTGAAAATTCTTTCATGTTAACTTCCTTTCTACAACTCTGAATTGAGTGAAATTCGAGATCTAGGCTCTAAAAACACTAGAAAAGCAAGATCAAGTGTCAAAAACAACAAATCAAAACAAAAAAAAAAATTAGATTTTTTTGGATGATTTTTTTTTTTTGGAGAAAATACCAAAACACAAGACTTAGGTTTGTAGAAACAAACTCAATCCAAGCTCTGATACCAAATGATACAAGAAAGAAAGCGCGGAAGCTAAAAAGAACAAAGGAAACAACGAAACAAGATAAACAAAGATAAAAGGGATAAAGAGGTAGACACAAAAATGGAATCAAAAGCAACCAATTCTATAAAAAGAAAAGACCTCCTTCAAATATCCAAATAAACACCTAAACCTATGAGAAAGACCTCAAGGGAATTAGATTCCCAAGCAACCCTCCTTTCTAAACTTGAAACAATCAAAAGCTTCAACAAGCTCTCAAACTCTCAAAAGAGTATTTAATATTCAATATTCATCAAGATAATCTATCTCTAAAATGAGCTATGCTCCACTGTTTATAGACTAGACTACTAATTACAAAAATACCCTTAATAAATTAAGGGTCTTCTTAGTCAAGAGGCTTGCATTTAAATAATAGTCACTTTGTGTACATAGCCTCTTTTCCTTTCTTCGAGTAGTCTTCCTCTTGGAGCCTTGTACTTCCATTTTAGCACGCTCCTAAGCTTCAATCCCATGTTCCAAACTCCTTTTAAGCCTCCAAAGTATTGACTCAATTCAAAGTTTTTGAACTTTTTATCTTGACTTGGTGTACATGCATCAGAGTTCATGCTTTTAAGGTAGTATAAATATAGATAGATATGATATGATATATTTACTTTTAATTTCATTTTTTCCTTTGGAATTATCTTTTAGTGCTTGAAAAGTGAAAGGGTAAGAATTTCTTTAGTACTATAATTGTGGTAAAAGTTATAGAATAACTTCTTTTGGCCAAAATTTTTCAGTGCTTGAAGAATTAAATACAAATATGAGGACTATTCAAATAAAAATATAGTTTTCATTTATTAATCTTCAATTTTGTTGAAGTAATACTGGATTATTTCATTGAATCGGGTTGATTTATCTGTTCCATCCCACTGATGATTTCACTGCTGCAGTACATTATTTTGGGCCAACCTTAGCACATTAGTTTGACCTATATTCGACAAAACCATTGTAGATTATTATTTCCTCTTTACACCCTACGCAAATCTCTAGTATATATCTCTCTAAAGATCTTGTTGTATATTCCCTAGTATCTTTTACCTTATTTAGGAGTATATCCTACCTTATTTAAGAGTATATCACTTTATTATTTTGTACCTTATTTAGGAGTCCTTAAGTTGGTGGTGCTAATTTCGTTTTAGGTTTATTTTAGTACTTTACTTGTATATATAGGACATTGTACAAGGTCATTATTCATTCAAGAAAAAGGAGAAGAAAATTTTCCGCAACTCTTTTTGTCATTCTTTTCCGTATTTTTCTTTCAATTCTTACATGTTATCAAAGCAAGGTTGATTTCAATCATCCTGTCTTAAATTTTTCATATTCGTTCTTTGTTTCAATCACCTTGTTTCAAATTTTCATTTTTCATCATGACCAATACTGCTCAACTGTCTGCTGGAACATCAAAGACAACACTGGTGGATGGTGCTGTTTCAACTACTGAATCTTCTACAATCAAGGTAGTGGATCAAAGTCACCCTATTATCTTCATCCCTCGGATTACCCAGGGATGAATCTCGTTTCCACTATTTTTGATGGCAAAGGTTATGGAGGTTGGAGGGGGTCAATAATAATAGTTCTTTCAGCCAAGAACAAATTGAAATTCACTAATGGATCACATGATGCTCCTTCCCTAGATTCCAATATGCACAGTGCTTAGAACAGGTGTAACGACATGGTCCTGTCATGGCTACTGAACTCCCTCTCCAAGGAAATTGCAGAAAGCGTGTTGTATTCTAGCAGTGCAAAGGATCTGTGGAAGGACCTTGAAGAAAGATTTGGTCAAACAAATGGAGCCAAGTTATTTCAACTTCAAAAATGGTTAAGTGAAGCCACTCAGGTAAACACAAGTGCTTCAACTTATTTTCCTAAACTCAAAAGCTTATGGGATGAGTTATATGCCTTGAATATATTTTCTATTTGTCCTTGCATTTGTGAGTATGGTGCTAAGGAAAAGGTACGAAAGACACCAAAATGAAAAATTGTTGCAATTCTTGATGGAATTGAATGATGCTTTCATAGGTGTGAGAAACATTATATTGTTATCTTCTCCCTTGTCTTCTATTGAGCAGGCTTATTCACTCATAATTCAGGATGAGAAACAAAGGAAAATTCATGTTCCAACAGTTTATCCTGGTGATTCATCATCTTTTCTTGCTTCAAATCCATCAGGAGGAAAGAAATTCAATGATTACAAAGCACAGAGGTATGGTTTTAGTCCTAAGAAAAATGATCTTGTTTGTAGTTACTGTAAGAAAACAGGTCATACAGTGGACAAATGTTACAGAATCCATAGATTTTCTGCTGATTTTAAGTTCACAAAGTAGAGTAAATTTCAAGAAAATACTCAAGTCAACAACAATTTCGACACTGTTGAGGAATAGGTAGGCAATAATGGTCAAAAAATCAGGTCCTTGACTCATGAAAATGTGGGACAAATATTGGAGCTTCTTCAGCAAATCAATACTGCAAAACAAGATCAGAATACTCTTGAAGTTTCTGCTAGCATGAGTTTTACAGGTAACGCTACGTTTTTCAATTCTTATGCATACCTAGTTAACATTGACAACAATTCTTGGATATTAGATAGTGGAGCAACTCAGCATATGACTCACAATAAATCAATTCTGTCAAATCTTAAAGCTTTACCTAGAGTTGGTAAGTCTTCCAAATTCATACAAAGTAAGGATAACCCATTCGGGAACAATTTGTGCTTTATCAAATCTTGTGTTACACAATGTTTTATATATACCTTCTTTCAAGTTCAATCTCTTGTCTCTACAGAAATTGTGTAAACAACTCAATAATTATGTGTTATTTACTCCTACTTCTTATTTCATGTTTCAGGGCCCTTCTCTGACGAGCCCACTAGAAATTGGTAGAGAAAAATGAGGGATCTATATACTCAAATCAAACTAGTCAGATATTCTTTCAAATGCTCCAGTCAAGAAATTCTCAAGTCCTAGTTTAGGTTTCAATTTAGTTTCTAGTAATAGGATTTCCAATTTTAATTCAGCTTCTAGTTCATGTTTTTCTTTGTGTGATTCAAAAATAAAGGAGAAATTGTGGCATTATAAATTGAAGCATATACCTTTGAGTAATATGAAAAATATTCCTTTTCATTCCATCTCTTCTTGTCAGAATTTTGATATTCATTGTGTGATTTGTCCAGTGGCAAGACAAGCGAAACTACCTTTTCCTACAAGTAAAATCTCAACAAAAGGTATTTTTTTTAGTTAATACATATTGACACTTGGGTACCATATAAAGAACCAACACATGATGGGTATAAATTATTTTTTACCATTGTGAATGATTATAGTAGAGGAACATGGACTTTCTTATCAAGCAATAAATCAAATGCATTCACGGTCCTCAAATATTTCTTAACTATGGTCGAAAGACAATATCAAACCCATGTCAAAATAGTTTGATCTGACAATGCTTTTGAGTTAATAAGTAGCACAACACAATCAAAACATTTTGTTTCTAAAGGAATTCAACTTCAAACTTCGTGTGTATATATTTCACAACAAAATGTGTGGTGGAAAGAAAACACACACATTTGCTAGAGACTTCTAGGGCTCTTTTTTACCAGTTACATCTGCCCAATCAATATTGGGGTGAATCTCTTTTGGATGCCACTTATCTAATTAATATATTTCCTTCAAAAATTTTAAACAATAAAACACCTTTTGAAGTTTTTTTCAAGACCACACTTAACTATTCTAATCTCAAATGTTTTGGATGTCTATGTTTTGTCTCTTCTATCCTCACAAAGATCTAAATTGAGACCAAGGGCTACTGCATGTGTCTTTTTGGGATATCCACATGGGAAAAAAGGTTACAATATTTTGCTTCTTGATACTAAGAATATCATTATTTCTAGAGATGTTGTGTTTCATGAGAATGTATTCCCTTTTGCTTCCTTTAAATCTAATGTTACCTACTTTTCAGTCCATACATCAATACCAACTATTGATTCTGGAGATAATGCTGACACCTATCAAGGCATCTCATCTCCCTAATCTATCACTTCGACTTTGCCTCCTGCATCCAAGACTGTGGACCAGGTACCACTACTAAAAAAAGGCAACAAAACGACGGACAAAAAAGAGACGGACTGCGTCGCTCCAGAAAAGCGACGTTGTCCGTCGTTTTTTAATTTATTTTAAATTTTTATTTATTTTTTATTAAAATCAACGGACACGTCTCAATGTCCATCGCTTATTTTTGCGGATTAATGTGCCAAACAATTAATAAATAATTTATAGTTTTTTTTAATAAATGTGACGGATAGCGTCGCTATTAATTTTTAAAAAAAGATAATTAGTTTTAGAAAAGCGATGCTGTCCGTCGCAACGTCGCTTTTCTAATTTAATTTAAATTTTTATTTATTTTTACTAACATCGACAGAAAGCATCCCTATTATTTTTTTTTAAAAAAATAACTTTAGAAAAAACGACGTCGTCAGTCGCTTTTTAATTTATTTTTAATTTTTCTTTATTTTTTACTAAAAGCGACGGACAGAGTCGGTTTTGTTAAAAATAAATAAAAAATAATTTTATGAAACGACACTGTCCGTCGTTTTTTGATATTTTTAATTTATTAATGAATAATTAATTTTTATATTTTAAAAATTAAATCATATATATAATGTTTTTTAAAAATCTACGGACAATGTCGATTTTTTCCATCGCTTTTTTAGTCAAATTTTTAGTCAACATGTTATTAGGGCAAGACTCCAAACTTCTCTCCTCTCTTTCTTTTTTCTTTCTCTCTGCCTCCTCACGTCTCTCTCTCTTTTCCTTTCTCCTCTCCTCTCCGCCTGCTGACGCGGCTACTCCTGCCGCTGCCTCCGTCACTGCTCCTATTGGTAAGTAATCTTTTTTGACTCTTGTTCTTTAGTTTTTGTAATAAGCATGATCTTTTTCTCTCTTTTTTACAAACATGTTGATGTTGCAGCCGCCGACCATCGTCTCATTTTCCGATCTACTCTCAGTTCTCTGGTAACTCAAGATCTGCTCTTTCTTATACTTCTATATTTTTTTTTCTATTATAATTTTTTTTTTGGGGGGGGGGGGTGAGCTTTTTGAAAATGGAAAATTGTGAGATGGGTATCTTTTATTTCTTGGTAAAATTGGTAGATGGAAACTAGTTTTTATTTCAAGCTATATTGTTTCTCTCTAGTTTTCACATTTTTGAGATGGGTATGTTTTAACATTTTTTTCTCCTGCCCTATTTGAAGTAATGAAGTTTTTATTTGTTTTTTCCTTTTTTGTAGTTTTTTTCTATTAATAACTTGACCATTCAACTTGTTGTCAACAATATTTCTTCTAGTATTATATTATTATAAGGTAATCATGATGAGATACTACATCATTTGAGCCTAACTCATATAGTGAATGAGTCAGCTTTTGCCTTTTTCATCCTTTTAAATTCGTCAAAGTTGGCATACTGAATACAATTGTCTCTAAAAGAGCTAAAGTTCTAAAATTGGTTCAAGTAAAAATGGCTGAATCGTGGGTATTTTTTTTATTATAGAAATTGTGAAATGAGTAATTTTTATTCGAAGCTTTCCATCTACTCTTTACTCACTGTCTCTTCTTTTGGCTTTTCACTGATTTTGATTTGTTACTAACATATACTAACATCTGTATAGTGTTTTTGTAGTGAACATTTTCAATCTTTGACATCAATACCTTTCTTGGCATACTTTGTATTAAAATTCCTAATTTTTGGGCGTACTGCTTGCTGCAATCATTACTCTTACAGAATTGTTGAGACTTGTATATGTTTGATCTATAGTTTAACACTTGTGTAAATTGTTGTACAGATTTTTGGGTAAATAAATTGGTCCGACTTCTCCTTCTCCTTCTCTTCAACTCAGACCAAACAAAGTAAGCTGATTTCTCTCTAGTTTGTTATATTTGATCATAAATTATAAATGTGCATTGTAGTATTGAAATTGTGTGAATCTCACTTGGGTGTGCTCTTGTTTGAAATATATGGTGTGAGAGGGACGTGCGACGACTCTACTTACTTGATTGAATTATTTGAGTTGTAATAGAAATGAATAATTGAAATACTTGTTTGACTTGTGAATTAGTGAATAATTAAAATTTAAAAATTTTTGTTGTGATTATTTGGTGTGAGAGGGACATGTGATGCCTTTACTTATTTGATTGTTTGAAATGTACTAGAATTTAATTAGTGAAGAAGTCATGACTTTGTATTGAAATACTAAAGTGTATAGTGAATTGAAGTTGTGGACTAGTGATTGTTGAAGTTGTGAAGTTTTGACTTGGAAATGTTAACTAATGATTTAAAATGTTAAGTAGTGGCTTGAAAATGTTAACTAGTCACTTAAAAAGTGTCAAGTGTGTAGTAAATTGAAATTGTGAACTAGCAACTTAAAAAATGTCAAGTGTTTAGTAAATTAAAATTGTGAACTAGTGACTTTAACTAGTGAAGAAGTGACTTTGTATTGACTTGGAATTAGCGAAGTAGTGCTTAAAATTGTGAAGTGTTTAGTGAATTCAAATTATGAACTATTGACTTGAAAATATTAACTAGAGACTTAAAAAATGCCAACTAGTAACTTAATAAATATGAAGTGTTTAGTGAGTTAAAGTTGTGGATTAGTGACTTAGAAATATTAACTAGTGAATTAAAATTATGACTTGAAATATTTAAGTAATGAATTGAGAATGTTAAGTAGTGACTTGAAATAGTAAAGTATATAGTGAATTGAAGTTGTTGAGTAGTGATTGTTGAAGTTGTGAACTATTGACTTGGAAATGTTAACTGATGACTTAAAATGTTAAATAGTGACTTGAAAATGTTAACTAGTGACTTAAAAATGTAAATGTTTAGTAAATTGAAATTGTGAACTAGCGACTTCAAAAATTTCACGTGTTTAGTGAATTGAAATTGTGAACTAGTAACTTAAAAAATGTTAAGTGTTTAGTGACTTTAAATAGTGAAGAAGTGACTTTGTGTTGACTTGAAATTAGTGAAGTAGTGCTTAAAATTATGAAGTGCTTAGTGAATTGAAATTATGAACTATTGACATGAAAATATAAACTAGTGACTTAAAAAAATGCTAACTAGCGACATAATAAATATGAAGTGTTTAGTGAAATTAAAGTTGTGGACTAGTGACTTGGAAATATTAACTAGTGAATTAAAATTGTGAACACGTGACTTCATGTTTAGTGAATTGAAGTTGTGAACTAGTGACTTGAAAATGTTAACTAGTGACTTAAAAAATGCTAACTAGTGACTTAATAAGTATGAAGTGTTTAGTGAGTTAAAGTTGTGGATTAGTGACTTAGAAATATTAACTAGTGAATTAAAATTATGACTTGAAATATTTAAGTAATGAATTGAGAATGTTAAGTAGTGACTTGAAATTGTGAAGTGTATAGTGAATTGAAGTTGTGCACTAGTGATTGTTTAAGGTGTGAACTATTGACTTGGAAATGCTAATTCATAATTGAATAGCTATATTTTTGTAGATGGATTATCGTTTGTGGATGTATGATATGGATTATGAAACTGGTGGGGGTTTAAAACCCCAATATCTTAATGGTGCTAGAGGTTTTTATCGATCATGCAACGTCACTAGACTTGTTTCAAAAAAGTTGGGTGGTTAGGTGTCCTTATAGTTCATGTAGGTGCATGAAGGTTTTTCAACTAGATATAGTTATGACTCATCTCTATCGTAATGGATTTAAGCCAAGATATTTTGTGTGGGTCGATCACGGAGAAAGAGATGGTTTGAATGGTATATTTTATAATTCGCAGCGTGAGGATGAATATGACATGTTTGTACATGGTCGACATGCTAGGATTCAATATGTTAGAGTTCAACATAGGGTTCAACATGATAGGGTACAACATGATGATAGAGTTCATGAAATGGTCAATGATGCCTTTGGTATTGGGGATGGGATGGAACCCGAACATAATTTAGAAGAGGCTCCCAATGAAGAAGCAAGACGCTTCTATCAATAATTAGAAGAGGCTAGTCGCCCACTATGTGAAGGGAGTCGTCATTCTACTTTGTCTGTTGCAGTTAGACTAATGAGTATCAAATCCGATTGGAATGTTGCTCAAGCTGCTATGGACTCTATGGTTGGTCTTTTGGGTGAACTAGTTAACCCGGAGTTGAACATACCTCAAAAATTTTATCAGGCAAAGAAATTGGTTTCCAAGTTGGGATTGTCATATAATAGAATCCATTGTTGTATGAATGGTTACATGTTGTTCTATAAGAATGATACTAGATTAGAAAATTGTAAGTTTTATGACATGTTCGTTATAAGCAGACTCCCGGTGGAAAGATGGTTCCGATTAAGGCGATGCACTATTTACCTCTTATACCTAGGTTAAAGAGGTTGTATGCTTCAATGAGTTCTACCCCATATATGAGATGGAACGATAAAAATAGAAGGTCACCAGGTGTCTTGTCTCATCCATCGAATGGAGAAGCTTGGAAGCATTTCGATAGAACTTATCCTGATTTTGTTAGAGAACCAAGAAATATTAGATTGGGCTTGTGTACAGATGTTTTCACACTATTCTCTAATTCTGGTGCACCTTATTCTTGTTGACCTGTATTTATTACTCCATATAATCTTCCACCTGAAATATGAATGACAAGTCCCTACATATTCCTAAGTTGTATTATTCTCGGTCCTCGTAATCCAAAAAGTTTGATTGATGTTTATCTGCAGCCATTGATATATGAGTTACTACAATTATGGTATGAAGGTGTAGTGACATATGATATATCAACTAAGTAGAATTTTGTTATGCATGCTAATTTAATGTGGACTATTAGTGATTTTCCTGCATATGGAATGTTGTCTGGTTGGATGACTGCCGAAAAATTAGCTTCCCCGTATTGCATGTAAAATAGTAAAGGATTCACTTTAAAGCATGGTCGAAAAAATTGTTGGTTTGATTGTCACCGTCAGCTCTTGCCAATTGACCACGAGTTTAGAAAGATGAAAAATACATTCAGAAAGAATAAGATTGAGAATGATCCGCCACCTCCATCACTATCAGAGCATCAGATTTGGGAAAGAGTTTGTAATTTGCCTAAAGTTACAGATGGTCCACCTTTTAGACTTTTCGGATATGGTGTTGAACATAATTGTACCAAACAAAGCATATTTTGTGCGTTGCCGTATTGGGGGGGACAATAAACTACTACATAATCTTGATCCGATGCAGATTGAAAAAAATTATTTTGATAATTTACAGTCATGGATGTTAAGGACAAGACAAAAGACAATCCAAATGCTAGAATGGATATAAAAGAATATTGCAAGATAAAGGAGTTGTGGTTGAAAGAAAAAGAAAATGGTAAGTTGTTTAAGCCTAAGGACAGTTTTTCATTCACATTGGATGAAAAACTAGAAATATGTGAGTGAGTTAAAAATTTGAGAATGGTCGAGGGCTACGCTTCAAATTTAGAAAAACGAGTAGATATGGAAAAAGGAAAGTTGATTGGTATGAAAAGTCATGATTGTCATGATTGTCATGTTTTCATGGAAACCTTGATTCCTATCGCATTTAGCCACCTTCCCGAGAGGATATGGAAACCAATCACAGAGATAAGTCTGTTCTTCAAAGATTTATTTTCGAAAAAGTTGTTGGAGAGTAGTTTGGACAGAATGGAGCAGAATATTCCCATCATCACCACTAAGTTAGAGAAGATCTTTCCATGTGGCTTCTTTGATGTGATGGAGCATCTTCCAATTCACCTTGTAGAAGAGGCACATCTTGGGGGTCCAGTTCAAATGAGGTGGATGTATCCAGGCGAGAGATACATCTTCTTTTGATTAATGCTTTAGTTTTCTTAAAAAAATATTAACTACCTAAGATACAATTATGCAGAAAAATTGGAGAGTGCAAACAAACTATAAAGCAAAGGGGGAAGATTGAAGGATCGATTTGTGAAGCTTATCTTGCAAAAAAAACTACTTATTTTTGTTCTTACTACTTTAAGGATGAAGTTCCATGAATAGGCCCAATCGCAATGATGAAGGTGATGGTGATCCTATGTTTCCATCAATTTCAATTTATAATCAATCGGGCAAAGGAACTAAAAATCGTGATACGCGAGCCTTCACTGATATGAAAAGAAAATCTGCTATGACACATGTTTTGCTCAATTATCTCGAGATTCAACCATATCTTGAGTAAGTGTTAATTGTGTGATCGAATTACATGAATTTGGTAAGGACACTTAACTAATGAAAAAACTCATTGATGTACACTTAACAATTTATTCATAAGGACATGGGGTAATGATGCCATATATACGAGGTTTTTCGATTGGCTGAATGAATATGTAAGTATGAAAGTTCATATGTGCTTTTACTAAAATTATATATGTCATTTAATAAAACTTTATATTTTGGATTAATGATATATAGGTTTTGGATGAATATAGTACCATCGAACATTTGCAATTGGTGAGAGATGTTGCATTTGGGCCTAGAAATCAAATTCATACGATGAATAAATATTGTGTGAATGGTTTCAAGTTTCAAACTGAAGAAGTTTCTAAGTATAAGAAAACTAATAACAACGGCGTGTGCGTTCAAGGTGATGTTGATGATAACGGCCAAATCGTTGAATATTTTGGTGTTATACAAGAGATTATTGAAGTTAGGTACCCTGGTTGGCCAAAAAAGAAGATAATACTATTTTGATGCAAGTGGTTTGATCCATCACATAGAGGTACCAAGGTAAATCAACAACATAATATAATTGAAGTTAAGCACATGAGACAATATAATCGCTATGATCCTTTTATCCTTGCACAAAATGCCAGGCAGGTATATTACTCTACATATCCATTGCGTAGAGATAAAACCAATTGGTGGGTAGTTAAAAAGACTAAGACTGTGGGGAGAATTGAGATTGAGAATGTGTTAGCTATGACATGCCAGAACGAAGTCAAAGTTGTTGATCAAACAGTGGATGCTGAGTTGGAAAATAATTTAGAACATCCTCAACACATATTGGAAGAAGTTTCTGATGATGAGATCATTGCCATGACAAATATTGAGAAATAAATAAATGAGGGAAATGAATCATTCTTGGAGGAAGAATGGAACGACAAAAATGAAACAACTGAAGAGAAAGAATGGGAGAATGATGAAAATGAAACACGCGAGGAGGAAGATTGGGAGAATATAAACTAGCATGTTAGTTTTTTTTGTTACCACTAATTATTTGTTAATACTAATAATTTTTTTAGATGTTTTAATATAAACTTGCATATAGATGACATCCGGTGGTGATGGTGATCGACCTCGTACTAATAAGAGTTTGAAATCAACTGCTAAGAAGAAATCTAGGACACCTATATAACCTAATGGTACTCCTGGTCGACTTTCATCCCAACCATGGATGCACACTTCTTCATCAGGGCGATCTTATGTCCCCTATGGCACTGGAAATCCTGCAGATTTTCATGGTCCCAGAAAGCAATCACTACCTCTACACATTTATGCTTCACATACTATCAGGCCTACAGATATAGGGACTTTGAGATTATTATCTGCTACTCCATCCCCCTACGATTCATTCCCCTACCTCTCAGGATTGCGGCTTAGAGATAGCTCTGACTCCGATGCATAGACATCTACTCCCCTATTGACTCAACATTATGTACTCCCGAGAGTAGCATCTACATCTGGATTTGTACCTCCACCTCCGCCTGTAGATGATGATACTAATGCAGATCTGATCGGACTAGTACCTGGTGATACAAATAGACTTGGTAGAGTATTCATAGAGCCTGATGGATCATCGTAAGTTTATTTTCTTAATTGATAAGTTTATTTAATTTTTTTTATCTTTATTAATTAAATATTTATGATTTGACATATTTTTTTTTACAGGTGGTATCCCTCATCAAATGAAGTTAATAAAGCTGTGAGGGAGAGCGTTAAAAGGCTTTATTCGCATCCTTGGGTCAGTTGGAGGGAGATTCCAGAGAGATATCGACAAGCCATATTAAATGAGTTTAAGGTATATTGAATTTAATTGTTATTTAGTTAACTTTAATATTTATATATATATATATATATATATATATATATATATATATATATATATATATATATATATATATATTTAATACTAGTCAATTAATTTTTCAGACTATGTGTACTTGGTTGCGAAAACACAATAAAGCCATGTCTGTTATTTTTGAAAATCATGCTGGAGTGAGGCTAAAAGGTTGGATTGAACATAGTAGGCATAAGGGAAATGTAAAAGAATGGCTTCTTAAAGAAGTGTATGATGTCATGCGTGTTATTTGGGATTCTCCTGAATACAAGGCATTGTCTGAGAAAAATAAGCAAGCCAGATCTAGTTTAAAAGGTGGCTCATTACACACCGGGGGTGCAAAGAGTGTCGGGATCATAATTCGGGAAATAGTAAGTAATAACCTTAGATTTTAATTTGCATGTTTATATAAAGTTCATTAAATACTACTTGATTATGTTTATTTTCTTTTTGTTTGCAGACAAAAGCTTTGGGTGGCGAACCGACTCAACTTGAGGTCTTCGAACGAAAAAATTTAAGGAAAAAGTTGAAAGAGTCAGACCCAGATGAATGGGCTGAACCAAGGGCTGAAAATGCCAATGTAAGTTTTAAAAATTTACTTACAAAGTAATTGTTCTTTTCTACATTATGCTCCACCTTGCTTAGTAATAGTAAAATTTACTAACATTTCTTTCTTAATATGCAAAATGATTATAAACGCTACTTGTTTGAGTTCGGTCCAATCGCGCCTTCACAGAAGAAGCTATTCAAATTTGGACTGAAAAAGTGGTGAGGGAAAACAAAAGGGGAGAGTCTATGGGATGGGATCTCGGAATGAATTGGGATGCATCCCATTAGGATTGGAAGGAATTGGTTCCTCACGCTAGGTAGAGGCAATTGACGGTGTTCAGCTTGCTGCTGTGTTGCAGCAGATTGCACAACTTACACGTGCCTTGGCACAGTCCGTTGCTCAAAATGATATCACGTGCAAGACCGTCGAGAAACTTAAAAAACAAATGGTTAGCATGGCTCGTCATCGTTCTCTATCACCCGATTCAAGTAGCGAAGAAGACAGAGAGAGTGACGAGGGGTTAGCTGGGGATACTCCTTAGTGTTGTTGCATTCGATAATTCTAGACACTTTTTAGACATTCTTGAACTTAACTTTTAACTTTTTGAAAACCTTTACGATTGTTTAAGTGTTTTAGATGTTGTTGGATTGACTGTTTAGTGTTTTGAATGTTGTTGGATTAATTGTTTAAGTGTTGTTGACTAATATTATGTGTTATATGCGTATTTTGTGTTGCTTGGGGCTGTACATACTGAATTGTATTTTCATTTGGCAGGTGGGATGCAGAAAATGTAGTTTTCTGCAGCCAAAAAATATGCAGAAAAGCAACAGACAGTGTCTCTTTTGTCCGTCGCTTTTCTAAAATTTTTTAAAAATAATTTCCAGAAATGTGACAAACACCGTATCTTTTAAATTTCAATTTTTTTTTTTAAAAAAATATCGACGCTGTCCGTCGATTTTTTTCTTCATTTGTTCATCATATGAAGAACAAAAGGCGACTGACAATGTCACATTTTCTGAAAAAAATTAAAAAAAGTTTTCTAAAAAATGATGTTGTCCGTCGCTTTTTGTTCATCATATGAAGAACAAAAAACGACGGATAGCGTCGCATTTTTGGAATTTTTTTTAAAAAAAATTCTTCAAAAAATGATGTTGTCAGTCATAAAAAAAGAGACATTGTCCGTCGTTTTTAAAAATCATCCAGCCTTTTTATGATGCAAGTGATTGCGTCGCTTTTTCATCGATTTTGACTAAAAATAGATGCGGTCCGTGGCTTTTGGCCGTCGATTTTTGGTCTTTTTTTAGTAGTGTACAACATCATGTTCCTCCTACTGTCATGAACTAAGTTCAACCTCCTATTCCTTCTACGGATAATGTTTCCTTACTTAGAAGATCAACTCGGGAACAAAACATTCCTAGTCATCTAGAAGTCTATATTTGCAACTCTGTGCACTTGGTTGATGTTAGCTCTTCTTATTTCTCATCTTCTATCTCCCCAGTCTCTCTTTCTATCATAAATTTGTCTTCCAATAATCAACATATGCTAAACTCTTTATCTAATATTCAAGAACATGCCAATTATAATCAAGTTATGTTGCATAAGGCTTGGAAATAAGCTATGGACAAAGAGCTTCAGGCTCTTGAGTGGAACAACACTTGGGACGTGGTCCAACTACCTCCTGGAAAAAAAGTTTACCTTGTAAGTGGTTTTACAAAGTCAAACAACATAGTGATGGCAACATTGAAAGGTTAAAGGCTAGGTTAGTGATTAGAGGAGACACATAGAGGAAAGGTATTGTTTTTAATAAGACTTTTTCTCCTGTTGTCAAAATAACTACTATCCAATATCTTCTAGCTACAGCTGTCAAAAAGTGTTGGGGGTACTATCAATTGGATGCTAATAATGCATTTCTACATGGAGATCTTCATGAGGAGGTCTATATGAAGTTCCCTGAAGGATCAGTTCCACCAACACCATCTCATGTTTGTAAGCTTAAAATGTCTCTCTATGGTCTTCGTTAGGCCTCTAGGCAATGGTACTCAAGGCTCACAACTGCTCTTAATTTTAAAGGGTTTACTCATTCTCTTAATGATTATCCTTGTTTGTGAAGAAGTCTGACTCATCTATTTCAATAGTAGCAGTATATTTCGATGACAATTTTTTAACAGGTAATGATGTCGTAAAACTAAACTCATTGAAGTTATTTTTACATAAGGAGTGTAGAATCAAGGATTTGGGGGACTTGTATTTTTCCTTAGGCATGAAGGTATTTAGAGAACCTCATGGCATCACACTTTCACAATGAATTCACTATTAATCTCCTAAAGGAATTCGATGTCACACATATATCACCCGTTTTATCTCCTCTTGATCCAATAATAAAGCTATGTCTCAAAGATGGGGATCCTATTCCTAATCCCACTATTTATAAGCATCTTCTTAGTAAGTTGAATTACCTCACTCATACAAGGTCGGATCTTGCCTTCACTGTACAACATCTTAGCCAATACATGCAAGATTCTCGTTTGCTTTAACTCAATGCTACATTACGAGTTCTTTATTACTTATCAAAGGAACCAAGTTTGGGTCTTTTTCTTAATGCATCTTATTCATTTGAGCTGCTTGCTTTTTGTGATGAGAATTAGGGTACATGCCTAAATTCAATCCGTTTATGGATTTTTTATATCACTTGGGGGTTCTCCATTATCTTGAAAGTCGAAGAAACAAGCCTCTATTTCTCTTAGCTCCGCAGAGGCTGAGTACTATTCCATAAGACGCGTCGTGGCAAAACTCACATGGTTGGTTCATCTCTTTAAGGATCTTTCTATACCAATACCATTGCATGTGCCTTTTCATTCATACAGTCAAGTAGCAATAAATATTGCAAAGAACCCTGTGTTTTATGAGAGAACTAAGCATGTTGAGCTCGAATGCCATTTTGTTTGACAAAAGTTTCTAGATGGACTTATTTCACTATCATTTGTTCGATCTTTCTCTCAATTAGCTGATCTCTTCACAAAATCACTCACCGATCTGCTCCATCACAGTATTTTGGGCAATTTAGGTGTCCGTTTGTCATCTCCAACTTGAGGGGGGATGTTAAAGATAATACTGGATTAGTTCATTGGACCAGATTAATTTAGCTGTTTCATCCCACTATTAGTTTCATTGCTGCAGTACACGATTTTGGGCCAACCTTAACACATTAGTTTGACCCATATTCAAGAAAACCCTTGTAGATATTATTCCCTATTTACACCCTAGGTAATCTTTAGTATATATCTCTAAAGATCCTTTTTGTATATTCCCTAGTATCTTTTACCTTATTTAGGAGTGTATCCTACCTTATTTAGGAGTGTATCTCTTTATTATTTTGTAATTATTTAGGAGTCCTTTAAGTCGGTGGCTTTAATTTTGTTTTAGGTTTATTTTATTCCTTTACTTGTATATCTAGGACATAGTACAAAGTCATTATTCATTCAAGAAAAGGAAGAAGAAAATTTTCCACAATTCTTTTTGTCTTTCTTTTCCATAATTTTCTTTAAAATGTTACATGGTATCAGAGTAAGGTTGATTTCAATCATCTTGTCTCAAATTTTTTCATCTTCATTCTTTGTTTCAATCACCTTATTTTAAATTTTCATTGTTTCATCATGATTAATACTGCTCAACTGTCTGATGGAACAACAAAGACAACACTGGTTGATGGTGCTGTTTCAACTACTGAATCTTCTACAATCAAGGTAAATGATCAAATTCACCCTTATTAACTTCATCCCTCGGATTACCCAGAGATGAATATCATTTCCACTACTTTTGATGGAAGAGGTTATGGAGGTTGGAGGAGGTCAATAATAATAGCTCTTTCATCCATGAACCAATTAAAATTCACTGATAGATCATTGGATGCTCCTTCCCCAGATTCCAATATGCACAGTGCTTGGAACAGGTGTAAGACATGGTCCTGTCATGGCTACTGAACTCCCTCTCCAAGGAAATTGCAGAAAGTGTGTTGTATTTTAGCAGTGCAAAGGATCTGTGGAAAGACCTTGAAGAAAGATTTGGTTAAACAAATGTAGCCAAGTTATTTCATCTTCAAAAATAGTTAAGTGAAACCACTCAGGTAAACAAGTGCTTCAACTTATTTCACTAAACTTAAAAGCTTATGGGATGTGTTAGATGCCTTGAATACATTTTCTGTTTTCCCTTGCATTAGTGAGTGTGGTGCTAAGGAAAAGGGACGAAAGAAACACCAAGATAAAAGATTGTTGCAATTCTTGATGGGTTGAATAATGCTTTCATAGGTGTGAGATGCAATATATTGTTATCTTCTCCCTTGCCTCTATTGGGCAGGCTTATTCACTCATAATTCAGAATGAGAAACAAAGGGAAATTAATGTTCTAATAGTTTACCCTGGTGATTCATCATCTTTTCTTGCTTCTAATCAATCAGGAGGAAAGAAATTCAATAATTACAAAGCACAGAAGTCTAGTTTTAATCCTAAGAAAAATGATCTTGTTTGTAGTTACTGTAAGAAAACAGGTCATATGGTGTACAAACGCTACAGAATCCATGGAATTCTTGCTGATTTTAAGTTCACAAAGCAGAGGAAATTTCAAAGAAATGCTCAAGTCAACAACAATTTTGACACTATTGAGGAATAGGTAGGCAATAATGGTCCAAACATCAGGTCCTTGACTCATGAAAATATGGGATAACTATTGGAGCTTCTTCAGCATATCAATACTGCAAAATAAGATGGGAATACTCCTGAAGTTTCTGCCAACATGAGTTTCGCAGGTAAATCTACGTTTTTCAATTTTTATGCATACCTAGTTAACATTGGCAACAATTCTTGGATATTAGATAGTGGAGCAACTCAGCATATGACTCACAATAAATCAATTTTTTCAAATCTTAAAGCTTTACCTAGAGCTCTCACGGTGAGTCTTCCTAATTCATACAAAGTAAGGGTAACTCATTCGGGAACAGTTTGTGCTTTACCAAATCTTGTGTTGCACAATGTTTTATATATACCCTTTTCCAAGTTCAATCTCTTGTCTTTACTTAAATTGTGTAAACAATTCAATAATTATATTTTATTTACTCCTACTTCTTATTTCATGTTTTAGGGCCCTTTTCTGAGGAGCCCACTGGAAATTGGTAGAGAATAAGGAGGGATCTACATACTCAAATCAAGCCAGTCAGATATTCTTCCAAATGCTCCAATTAAGAAGTTCTCAAGTCATAGTTTAGGTTTCAATTTTGTTTCTAGTAATAGGATTTCTAATTTTAATTCAGCTTCTAGTTCATGTTTTGCTTTGTTTGATTCCAAAATAAAGGAGAAATTGTGGCATTATAAATTGGGGCATATACCTTTGAGTAATATGAAAAATGTTCCTTTTCATTCCTTCTCTTCTTGTCAGAATTTTGATATTCCTTGTGTGATTTGTCCTATGGCAAGACAAACCAAACTACCTTTTCCTACAAGTAAAATCTCAACAAAAGGTATTTTTGAGTTAATACATATTGACACTTGGGTACTATATAAAGAACCAACACATGATGGGTATAATTCTTTCTTACCATTGTGGATGATTTTAGTAGAGGAACATGGACTTTCTTATTAAGCCATAAATCAAATGCGTTTATAGTCCTCAAATCTTTCTTAACTATGATCGAAAGACAATTTCAAACCAAGGCCAAAATAGTTAGATCTGACAATGCTTTTGAGTAAGGAAGTGGCACAACACACTCAGAATATTTTGTTTCTAGAGGAATTGAACATCAAACTTCATGTGTATCTACTTTACAATAAAATGGTGTGGTGGAAAGAAAACCTAGACATTTGCTAAAGACTTCTAGGACTCTTTTGTACTAGTCACATCTGCCCATTCAATATTGGGGTGAATGTCATTTGGCTTCTACTTAGCTAATTAATAGATTTCCTTCAAAAATTCATAACAATAAAACACCTTTTGAAGTTCTTTTCAAGACTACAAAACTATTCTAAGCTCAAGTGTTTTGGATGTTTATGTTTTGTCTCTACTCTATCTTCTCAAAGATTTAAATTTGGACCAAGAGCTACTATATGTGTCTTTTTGGGATATCCACATGGGAAAAAAGGTTACAAAGTTTTTCTTCTTGATACTAAGAAAATCATTGTTTCTAGAGATGTTGTACTTCATGAGAATGTCTTTCCTTTTTCTTCCTTTAAATCTAATGTTTCCTACTTTTCAGTCCATACATCAATACCAACTACTGATTCTGGAGATAATGCTGACACCTATCAAGGCATCCCATCTCCCTCATCTATTACTTCTACTTTGCCTCTTGTATCCACGACTGTGGACCAGGTACAACCTTATGTTCCTCCTATTGTCATGAGCCAGGTCCAATCTCCTATTCCTTCTACGGATAATGTTTCTTTTCTTAGAAGATCTACTCGGGAACACAAAATTCGTAGTCATCTTAAAGACTATATTTCCAACACTGTGCACTTGGTTGATATTAGCTCTTCTTGTTTCTCATCTCCTATCTCCCCAGTCTCTCTTCCTGTCATAAATTTGTCTTCCAATAATCAACATATGCTAAACTCTTTATCTAATATTGAAGAACCTGCCAATTATAATCAAGCTATGTTGCATAAGGGTTGGAAAGAAACAATGGACAAAGAGCTTCAGGCTCTTGAGTGGAAGAACAACAGTTGGGACGTGGTTCAACTACCTCCTGGAAAAAGAGTTTTGCCTTATAATTGTGTTTACAAAGTCAAACAACACAGTGATGGCAACATTAAAAGGTTAAAGACTAGGTTAGTGATTAGAGAAGACATATAGAGGGAAGGTGTTGATTTTAATAAGACTTCTTCTCCTGTTGTCAAGATAACTATTATCCGATAGCTTCTAGCTACAGTTGTCAAAAAGGGTTGGGGGCCATCAATTGGATGTTAATAATGCATTTCTACATGGAGATCTTCATAAGGAGGTCTACATGAAGTTCCCTGAAGGATCAGTTCCACCATCACTATCTCGTGTTTGTAAGCTTAAAATGTCTATCTATGGACTTTGTCAGGCCTCTAGGCAATGGTACTCAAGGCTCACAGCTACTCTTAATTGTAAAGTGTTTACTCATTCTCTTAATGATTATCTTTGTTTGTGAAGAAGTCTGACTCATCTATTTCAATAGTAGCAGTATATGTCGATGACATTATTTTAACAGGTAATGATGTCGCAAAACTAAACTCATTGAAGTTATTTTTACATGAGGAGTTTAGAATCAAGGATTTGGGGGACTTACATTTTTTCTTAGGCATGGAGTATTGATAGAACCTCATGGCATCATACTTTCACAATGAAAGTTCACCATTGATCTCCTAAAGGAATTCGATGTCACACATATGTTACCCATTTCATCTCTTCTTAATCCAACAATAAAGCTACGTCTCAATGATGGGGATCCTATTCCTAATCCCACTATTTTTAGGCATCTTCTTGGTAAGTTGAATTACCTTACTCATACAAGGCCGGATCTTGCCTTCACTGTACAGTATCTTAGCCAATACATGCAAGATCCTCATTTGCCTCATCTCAATGCTGCATTACGGGTTCTTTGTTACTTATTAATGGAACCAGGTTTGGGTCTTTTTCTCAATGCATCTTCTTCATTTGAGCTGCTCGCTTTTTGTGACTCGGATTGGGGTACATGCCTAAATTCAAGAAAAAACGTTAGTGGATTTTATATATCAATTTGGGGTTCTCCAATATCTTGAAAGTCAAAGAAACAAGCCTCTATTTCTCTTAGCTCCGCAGAGGCTGAGTATCATTCCATGAGACGCGTTGTGAAAGAACTCACATGGTTGGTTTGTCTCTTTAAGGATCTTTCTATTCCAATATCATTGCATGTGCCTCTTCATTCAGATAGACAGCCAACAATACATATTGCTAAGAACTTTGTGTTTTATGAGAGAACTAAGCATGTTTAGCTCGATTGCCATTTTGTTCGATAAAAATTTCTAGATGGACTTATTTTACTATCATTTGTTCGATCTTTCTCACAATTAGCTGATCTCTTCACTAAATCACTCACCGGTCCGCTTCATCACAATGTTTTGGGCAATTTGGGTGTCAATTCATCACCTCCAACTTGAGGGGGGATGTTGAAGATAATACTGGAATAGTTCATTGGACCGGGTTAGTTTACCTCTTCCATCCCACTGATGGTTTCACTGCTACAGTACACGATTTTGGGCCAACCTTAACACATTAGTTTTGCCCATATTCAGAAAAACCCTTGTAGATATTATTCCCTCTTTATACTCTAGGTAAATCTTTAGTATATATCTCTAAAGATCTTGTTGTATATTCCCTAGTATCTTTTACCTTATTTAGGAGTATATCCTACCTTATTTAGGAGTGTATCTCTTTATTATTTTATACCTTATTTAGGAGTCCTTAAGTCGGTGGTGTTAATTTCATTTTAGGTTTAGTTTAGTCCTTTACTTGTATATATAGGACATTGTACAAAGTCATTATTTATTCAAGAAAAAGGAGAAGAAAATTTTCCACAATTCTTTTTGTCTTTCTTTTCTGTAATTTTCTTTCAATTCTTACATAATTCCTAATACTTTTTGCTCCGCATCGTGTTCTGTGCCATAAATTTGAAAAACAATATGGTCGGTCACTAATCCAAAATATTAATTGGAAAAATAGATCATATTAAATAAGTATTAAAATTAATATGAATTTATAACATTACAAGTAAAAGACAGAGATAATACAACTATGAGATGCGTGATCAAGATGCATGCCTTCACATGACTACCAATTGCTTTCATATTGGCATGTATGACAAGACCGTCTGTGCTGGATATATTTACACACCTCGGGAGTATCCTAAGGATCACAACACCTCATTAAAAGAGCGTGTGTAACATAATCCATAGCTTTTAGAAAAATTAGAACATGGTATATTTTTTTTATTATATAAAAATAACCAAGAGATTCATGGAGTAATGAAAAAGGCAAAGCGTACTTCACAAAAGGATAATCATTGTCAAAAAAAGGGCAAAGTCAGCAAGAGAAAATACAATAATACCAAGAAATATATAGTAGAATTTAAATACGACAAAAGAACAGAATACCAACCAAAAAGATTTAATAACATTGAACTGTCTCATCATAACAGCCTTCAAACAATACTAATAGCATTGGACCATCTCATCATAAGATAAAGAGATGAACAAAACAATGTCAAAAAGAGCATTAAGTGGAACAAAATAATGGCCTTAAATAGTGTCAAACC
Source organism: Capsicum rhomboideum (assembly GCA_031232105.1). Classification (NCBI taxonomy): domain Eukaryota; kingdom Viridiplantae; phylum Streptophyta; class Magnoliopsida; order Solanales; family Solanaceae; genus Capsicum; species Capsicum rhomboideum. The sequence goes on along the minus strand of CP124714.1, from coordinate 146,421,506 downwards.
GAAACCATTTCCATTTGAGGATTATCCATAAGTAGAACAAAAAAGGGCCTTAAATCCACTTGAAAATGCTACTACCACCGGGCAAACCTTCCGTGACCATTTCCATTTGAGGTTACTCTGTAAGAAACCTTGTTGTTTTCCCCCTTGGGTGCAACCCATGAGATATGATCGATTAGATTGAACAAAGTGGTCAGCACACCAATCGACGTTGCAGCCACTTTCTTGACTTGTTTCCTCCAAACCCACTTATCCTCATTTTCCACAAGCTGAGAGCATAATGTAATCCATAAAAGAAAAATAAAAAAAATAACAACAATAAATAAAGCGATAAAATCCAACGCTATTACATAGATAAACTTAAACACACATATTCATATCGTAACGAATCACTTGAAAGCCCCATGGTTGAGTAATCCAACTTAACTTAACCTACATCAATAGACGAGAAAAAAAAAGTGATGGATACACTTGGATAAGTGGGTCATTTGTCTACATTAAACCTATAATAGAACAAACAAAAAGGTGAAATAATATTTTATAAATTTTATTGAATAATTATAAAAATATGACAAAAGTTATTGTGGGTTCTACGTTTAAGATGTTCTTTAGTGCTCATTTATATCAAATCAAATAAAGATTTAAATTTTTCCTCTTTCGACGTAATTTTCTTTCTGCCTATAAACCAACTGATGGTTCAGTTAATTCTATTCCAACTACTTTTATTAAAAATCATAATTACATGTTTAGCTATACAAATTGAACTTGCAATTTTTAAAACAATTTAGTGTTTCAGATCTTGATTCTTTTCTCTAAATCTAGCAAATATTTGCCTTAAATAAGTTATTAATTTAAAAATCTAACAAAAATAATATAATATTTTATTTTTCTAAAATAAATTAAATGTACTGAGGAGAAAATTTTAAGTATTATTTTACTCAAAATATCTAATGGTCAAACAGTAGCATTGATTTAAAAAAAATGGGGATGCAAAATTTATTAAATTATTATTTGCATTTTGCGTCAACTGAAAACCTTATATAAATTGAACTGAAAAAACATTATTAGAGTAACAACACTTTATCAAATGTTACTTTGAGTAATGATACTCTACTTTAACAAAAATGTCCGTAGCGATGATGATATAATTAATATCTTGTACTTTTCTCCAAAAGTTTTGATAAAAAAAGGGTAACAATCAAAGGTTCTGATGATATATGCGGGAGCTTTAGTTCTGTGGGCTGCCTTTTTTACCATCATAACAATCAAAAAAATAGTTGCATTTCAAAATCACAACAATTATAAAAGAATTTTTAAACGATTCATATTTCATTAAAATTTAATAGTGATGGCAGACGACGACCACCACCACTACTACTACTCGAACACAAGCAACAAAAGCAATCTCCTTTGCAATACTAATCCAATCTCTAGTTTTCTTCTCGAAAATATGCATATTCATCTTCATCCATATACAGTATACAATTTCTGAACAAGTCAACTTAAAAAGTTGGGCTCTATGGGAGTCTCCTTTAGCATTAACAATAATCTAATTGATATGATGTTTCCAAATCGTGGTTGAATAATTTTTTATCTCCATCCATGCTATCATCTTTGTCCATATCTTCCCAGCAAACTCACATTTCACAAATAGGTATTCCTTCGTCTCATGAGATTGTTAACACAAAGCACACACTGGCTCAATCTCAAACCCTCATTTGAGAAGACGATCAGTGGTAAAGAGTCTACCTAGCATAAGCAATCAAATAATAAATCGGGCCTTTGGGCTAGTTGCATTCTTAAACATAATGGACTTCCATGAAACTCTAGGCAAAAGAAGCAACAACTGATGATAAACTTGTCTTATCATGCTCCTTCCATTAGGACTAAGCTGCATATTTATAATCAGTGGTTTGTTCTCAAAAAAATTTCCTAATCAACCATCTTGCTTGCTTTGGCACTTACACACAATCCAACTGTTGGTTCTTGACATGATGGAAATGGATCCACTTGATTCATAGTTTATCCTGCTGGTGAGTAATATCTCAAAAACTCTTAGCTAAGACTGCTTTATTCCATAACAAGATATTGGTAAGATTGAGTCCTCCTACGCTCTTAGGTTACAAACAGATTCCCATACGACAAGAGATTTTTTGGTAATAGAACTACTTCCTGACCATAAGTAGCTTCTACAATGGGCATCCATGATGTGAAGGATAGTGGCTGAGATAGAGAATAGTTGTATCCAATATGATTGAATCCCAAAAATCACAGATTGAAGTTATTTAGTTTTTTAGAGCCAATTACTTGTTTTGAAGTTTTTGTTGTTAATAATTGGGTGTTGGGCCTAAAGTATACGTAAAAGACCTTGTATTCCAATTTCTACAGTTCATCAACTTTGGAAAATTAATTTTAGGCTAGGAGAACCCTTGTTTCGGGTCCCGAGGCTTCCTGACTCGTTTTGGGCTATTGGTGGATTTTGGTTAAAATGGACATTTGGGTGTGGAACCCACATTTGATCCAAACAACCTCAGATGAAAATTTTGATAGAGTCATTGAGTCTGGAATGTTTAATTTGGTAGGGTAGCATAGTTCGTTTGCGTTCACAGGATTCCAAAAGAATTCCGAGGGTCCAATCGGAGTTTTGGCACTTGGCCAAAACTGCTGGTGCAGGCCAAATATGGCCTTCACATTTGCGAGGCCTTGTCCGCATTCGTGAGTCTTTGGTCGTGTTCACGAAGGCCAAGGTAATAACCTATCACGATCTCGAGACCTGGGTGGCGTTCGTGAAGGCCAAGTTTATCGGCCATCACGTTCGCGAGCTTGTCTCCGCATTGGCTAAAAGTCTCCTCCAAACCGTACCAGACTTTCTCTTTCGCTATCATGGTGGACCGCTCATTTTTATGAAGGGTAAGCTGGGTGTTGGTCCACGTTAGCGATGGGGTCCCTGCGATCGCGATGAAGGGACCCTTGGTAGTATTTAATGCTGTGAACCCAATTTCTCTCCCATTTTTTCTAAGTCTTAAGTCCATTAAAGCCCTAGAGAGTTTAGAGAAAGAGGAGATTGATCATTGGGTGTTCAGGGTGAGTTGGAGGCGTGATTGTAGTCATTTCCTCGTCGATTATTCCGTAAGTTTCCATTAAAATTTTTGGTTAATTTTCCGATTTTAATTCAAATCCCTAATTTAATTATCGGGTTGATTTAGGGTTCGTTTGTGCTCGAATTTCACCCATTTTTTGAGGATAAATGAACTTGGCTTAAAGGGATGTGTTGACGGTTTCAAAGTTGTGATTCCATAAGCGGGCCCCATATTTGATTTTTAGCTTGATTTTGGACTCGGAGCATTTATCTGCAATATGGGTATTGTTATTCTCGCGTTAATGTATAGATTATTATTTTGGATAGAGTGACATCATACGGAGGCTTCTCAGAAGGGAAAAGCTCCGATCTAGTGAACTTTATCGAGCTTTCGACGGCGTCCAAGTAGGCTAGGCTTACTTCTCTCTTAGATTGAACTTTATTTTGGTATTAGTGTAGTATTATGCTAGTGATGGGTAGGGTTTTATGACTTGGCCATTATTTTAGTATTTCATGGGTTAAAGTTAGCCATTTTGGGGTCCTTTTAGTGGAATTTGACCTCGACACTCCTCTTAATGATTATAATAATCTTCTAGGACTAGTCTTGACTTACCTCAGACCTTAGGGTAAAAATTGTAAGGTCCTAGTCAAGGTTTGGGTAGGTGTTTGCTTTAGGTGGGTTTTTGGGACTAGTAGCAGGCCCCGCCGACCAACCTTATAATTCAGGTAATTAAATTAGTGCCTTGTAGACGTAGGAGACCTTCTTGGACTTTCTTAGAGAATTTTTGAACCTTAAGGTGACTTAGGCTTCACATCGGTTTTCGGTTAGTTGAAATACCCGAACTAGAATGCGGTTGACCTTTAAACTTATTTATTTGACTTATTGATTAGACCTTGCTATTCTTGTAAACTTTTAGTTGAAGTTTGTAATTTGATATTAAAAATGGGCTTTAAGGAGGTTATGGCTTCGGTTCACGATTATTTGAGATTTACTTACCAACTCTGGTTCGAGTCCAACAATTATGATTTGTTTATGGCATTATTCACATGATATCATTCTTCAGTCCTGATTCAAGTCTGGTATTATGGTTGAAGAAAATCTCAGGTATGGTCCCACTATTGGTCATTTAAAGTTATGATTATCGGTATTCTCTTCCTTGTTTGCATCCACCAGACTTATGGGGGTTCAATTGGGTTATTTCCCTATTTCCTTGTACCTTCTAGGCTTATGGGGGTCCAGTTAGGTTATAATTAGACTGTCTTGATATTAATTTATTTGTTCCTATATAATTATCATTTTATCCAATTTGGATTATTTATTTCAGATTTAGATTTATCCATGACTTAGTTTACTTTCTCGCATTTTATTATACTGTTATTATGATTTAGCTCAGTTGGACGATGATATCTGCTGAGTACCTGTTGTTTTGGTACTCATACTACACTTCTGCATCTTTTTCTGATGCTGATCCCAGTACGAGACACCGCCACTGACGCTCGATCCAGCTTTCTTTTGGGATTCAGAGATAGAGTGAGCTTTCAGAGCCGGAGCAGATCCTCTCTCCTTCTATCACTTTTGGACAGTCTTTACTTTCGAGACTACCTATATATTGGATACTATTTAGTACTCTTATCCTTTGGGATTCTTGTACCGATCTTACTAGGTCGTGGGATATTCTTTTGTGCACTTTCTCTTTTTCCTTGATATTTATTTTGTTGCTCTTATATTTATTCTGCTTACAATCCTATTGTATGGTTATTTTTGGTATTTATTATACCTTACACCAATTAGCCCATTACTTGATGTTTCGGGCTACGATTTGTCTTACTTAGTGGTGGGATAAAGTAGGTGATATCATGACTTGAGAAATCGAATCATGATAGAGAGACAAAAAAAGATAGAGTGGAGAGAGGACACAGACAGAAAACAAAAAGAGAGGAGAAGAGAATAGAGATACAAAAAAAGAAAACAGAGAGTAGAAAGAGAAAAAAAATGAACAGAGAGTTCTTTGGGAAATTGGTGAGTCTAGTTTTGGTACTAGTTCGAATTTCAGGTGACAACGCTCTTTCTCCTATTTTCAATTAGTTTGTCACACTAGTTCTTATTCAGTTTCTTTCTATTTATTTGTATAAATTTAATTTGGTTGTGAATCAAATCATGAATGAAGTTGTTTAAATTATTTCATGTATTATTTAGTACGTAAATTTGATTATTTATATGAGGTCCATTTTTACCTTAGCTCTTACTTTTTTTGTTGCTTAATGTTTAAATGATAAAGCTTTGTGTGGATTTTCTGCCTAGTTTAATGTTCAAATGAAATTACACCGCTTGCTTTACTAGAACTAAGTCACTGTCCGTAATGATTTAGAATAAAAATTTCTGGTATTAATTTTATAAAGATAGGATCTTTGTGACGCTATATCACTAGTACTATTAATTAATTACGTATGATGGAGATAGTCCAGACTTTTGTCAAAAAATAAATTAAACCTCCTTTACTATTTTAATATGAATAAAGGAACATGGGTTTTAAATATTCAGAGTATTTACTATTTGTTTAAACTATATTAAATTAATTGTTTATTGGATGTGTAAGTAATGTGTGCTAATAACTACTTACTAGGACACATTCATTTCTTTTAAGAAAATATTTCAAATTTAAACACTTTTGTTTTGGATTAGCAATAAGTTACTTTATGTTTGCAAGTTGAAGTCGAGAAATAGGTAAATCATTATTCATAGTATGGATTTGATTAGTTGGGTCATGTCACGACCCAACTAGCTGGATCGTGCGGGCACCTACCTAACACCTACCGCAGATAAGAGAACCCTTACCATTTATTTGGTGTGGATGTTTAAATAGTTCATTTTCAATAACATAAATCATCTAATTCATACATAATACTCTGGTTTAATACATTTGAAAAGTAAAAGTGATGCAAAAAAATATCAACAATGAATCCCCAGAAACTAGCCTAAATCGGTACAAGAGCACTAGACAAGGGATAAGAGAGTCCATGACACAACATCCATGTAGAATAGAGTGGGCAAGAACTGCTGCTGAGTGATCACTATCGCTACTATAGAAACCCCAACTGACCTGCACCATGGCTATATCCCCGATTAGAGATATAGTAAGTGTAGCATCAGTACAACCACACTTACTAGTAGGCATCATCGATCGACCATGGTTAGAGACAAATAATACAAATAACAAATGGGGAGAAATCATAAACATTAAGTAAGGTTCCGGTTTCTAGATCCCAGATTGTAAATTCATTAACACCAAACTTACAACATCTATGTGACTTACCTGCCATTTAACATTTTCCTATATCTTTATCCTTTCGTCAGTCACGCTAACTCGCTCCCTTTTTGGTACTTAGCTAATCTACTGACTGGATTTCCACTACTCTTAACTCCCTCTAAAACGGATCTATAGACCTCACGAAATTACTAGACTTAAGACAACCAGGATTGGACTGAACCGCCTCGGTACTCTGTTACTACAACACACTACAGGGTTTACAACAACTAAGGCTCTTATTACCTGACAACCACTGCGAGGAAGGAAGATACCTTACAATATACTCCCATAATTATATACTCAGAGTTAACATTAGACCTAAATTAGGACGTACCTTGGGTTCACGGAAAACTACTACATTCCACCAATTCTACCAACGGACTGATCTACTCAAGAAACCAACAACAATACAATGATATAATAGAATGTCAAGGCATATGACTGAATGCATGTATGCAAGATGTATGCATCATCTCTTTCCCTTCTCAACCTCATCAACATTATAAATATAACCAACCCCATGAACATCATGGGTTACATATCAACATCATCATGTAGTATCGGTGTGGTACCCGATCCTCTATCACAACCAACAAAATCATGAACATCATGATTTCAATATTAATATCAAAGCCCCATCAATTTATCTCCACAACACCAAAATGTATGAATATGCAATGCATTCAACAATCATAAGCATGGCTTGAAAACAATCACAGTTACTATTTCACGTATAATCATAAAATATCACTTGTAGTCCATATATACTATTTCACTCTACACCTTCTACCCAACTGAGGGTTTACACCTAGACGAAGTTACTCATCCTGTTTATTTACAACTCTCATTCATGTCCCCAACCTAATACTCAAAATACTACCTAAATATATCTTTGGAACTCTCACACTTGACCTTACATCCCTATCCCGATTATTAAATGGCTCTTATCTGCTTACCCTTTCTGATTATATACCCTAACACTAGTTTGGATAAAACTCTCTTAGGTTACTTTTAACCTTATTCCCCATTTACGTTTTGTTAACCTTCTTCAATGCCAGACATAATTATCAGTTCACTGAGAGCACCTCTATCATACCCCAACTTAATACTACTCCCCCTTTTTACTGTACTTAACTTACCCCATGCTTACGAGCTACAACATTCGTTCACCTAGTCAAGATTCTCACAAAATTAAACTCATTCCACACCACAAATATCTCATGAAGGGAGTGCTACAACTATTAGTCACAATATTAAAGCCTAACCTAATTTTTATCATTTTCGTCCTTCCAAACACCGTGCCCGAAGGCTTAATACATGATAACTCTCAACATTACTATCAATATTAAATGGATCTAGCCTTAGTCTATTTTCTACAATGAATAAAGCATAATCTATCTCATAGTCGAATCATAACACTGTTGAGAGGAGAGATTCATCCCGCTAGTGCTAAGCGCCTTCCTATATCAGGTTCCTATCGGGTGTGCCTTGAAACCGCTCTCATGAACCCTGATCTATAAAATCTGTTGTTTGGGGATGTGGAGTTTTTCAAAGTATTTTTGGAGGAAGGGGGCGACTTGGGGAAATAATAGAAGAGAGGATTTTTAAAATTTCTTCGGGCCGGCTACTGCTGGGTACCGCTGTAGTGGTTCTTTTACTGTTGCAGCGATTATCCTACCGCTGCAACAGTAGGCCGCCGGTCAGCCCAACTTTGTTTGAGCCTTTTGGCCTAATCCCTTTGGGTCTCGTTTTACCTTTCTGATTTAATCTTTTCTCCAATTTGAGCATATTATGTATCATAAATTATTTCTGGGTTATTTTCATACGTAATGACGGTTTGGGTCATTACAAGTCACAAGGTGTTTGTCTTAAAACAAATGTTTGAGCTTAAAAATATTTTTCATTCATCGGCCATAAATAGGAAAATATTAGGATCTGTTAAACACTAGATGAACTTTAGGCATGTTTAAAATGTTGGTTTCTATTGAGAATGCGGTTAAACATCTTTTTTGAGACACTTATATATAAAACTTAAGGATGCAGTTATGCACCTTGGCAAAGATTGTCCTAAAAGTTAATTTTCATCGATTCAAACCCAAGAGGCGCAGAAAGATATTATTGGTGCAATATATAAGAGAGAATCAAGGCTTATGAACACTATTTATCCCAAATAGTTTAAGTTATAAACACTATTTATCAAAAATAGCTTAAGTTAAGTGCAAGTTGATAAAAACGATTATGCTAGAACCACAGTACTCAAGGAGTGCCTCATATCTTCCTCTCGATCAGCTGAATTCCTTACCCGGACTTTTATTTTTGCAGACCAATATTAAAGAGTCAATTTCTTTTTGATTAGGTATCCAAAATAAGGTGACTTGGAACACCATAACTCAATTGCAAGTGGCGACTCTGTAAGTAAATAAAAATAATCCCTATTCAATATCGTCACTTTAATTGAAAAAACCCTTTCTTCGCATCGCTTCTCCGACTCAAAAAAAGGGGTGTGACATCTTTGGCGACTCTGCTGGGGATAACCAGAATTCGAGCTTTGCGATAATAATTTTTACTTGCTTTATCTATTTGGATATATTGTTTTTGGGTCTAATGTGCTACTTGTCGCTTATTTATTGCTTTGATATTGTTGAATTGTATATTAAATGGTCTTCTCTCGCGCGCCCCTTCGAAGTCTTTGAAATAGAGGATAGAAGGAATGCAGTTATGCATCCTACTTCCTTTTAAGATAAAGCCAGAGTGTCTAGGAAACTGGTGAAGGATTATTAGTCACATATATTAGGTAGGGTTAGACCATCAACGAAGGCGAAATAGCATTGCTACCTACAGGTTGCCCCTCCCTGGCTCGAGTGTCCACTTGGGTAAGCCAGCCTAGACATCTATCTTCATCAGGTTAAACCTAGTAGAACTAAAACTCAAAGGTGGCTATCCCTATTAGGTTCCATTTTATCTGGATCATATACATTTGACTTAGCGAGACTCGGGACATGGGCCAGATCCATCTAGGACAGGTTCCCTTTTGAGACCAATATGTACATCCTATGTGCTATTTTCAGCATTATACGGAATACCTGCTTGATTGTTGACCTATTTTAGTGCAATTAGCGAAACAAAAGAGAAAAAGACATTGCTCTGATTTTTATGCTCATTTTGTTACAGTCTCGTTTTTTCGAGAAAATGATTTTTACATTTTTTTTTTCTTCACAAATTTTTTTTTAAAAAGAGTTTTTGTTTTGTTTTTACTTTCTTTTGTATGATTCATAAAAGAAAAACCCCAAAAATTTTTTCGTTCATACCATTTTACAAAAACAACCGAAAATTGTTGCAATTTCAACAAGAGTTTTTCATTATCCAATATGGACGAACTACGACCTGATTCTCAACCTAATGAGATACGTAGGCAGCCTTTTTGGGTTCGATGATCCTAAAAAAGTAAGTCAAAAAAAAATTATTATTTTTTTTTTAAAAAAAGGGTTTGTCTTTCTTATTCAAAAAATCCAAAAAAAAACAAAGCTTATTACCTTTTATTTGAAATTTCCTAAACTGCGTCTGACCTGATTCTTGTTTCAACAAAATACGTAGGCAACTCTTCTTTTGAATTCGGTTCCACTTAAAAAATAATAAAAAATAATAATCTCTTGATTTGGTTGGTACCAACATACTTAGAAATGTGTATGAGAAAAAGAATAAGTGTTAAATTATTCGGCATGGCAGGTGGGTCAACTTTATTGTGAACTATAGTTTCTTTTGGTACCTCTTGATTGTACTTAAGTGACACTTGATAAATTCTCGCTTAAAGTTGGGGTTAAAATACATCTAACATTATTATTTCATGTGCATTGTGTGAAGAGCTTTAGATCTAAATTTCAATGACATTGCTTTGTCGATCTAGAACTTGGCCCGAATATTTGTTGATACAAAATTTTGAGAAACACTTGACTTGAGAAAGGATTGTAAGCTTTTTTTTTTACCCAATTGTGCCTTTGAAGCCTACCAAATGAAATAAATCCCCAGACTTTCCATTTGAGCCTAAAGCCTTTTTATTGAAAAACTAAATCTTAGACTATATCTTTTCCAGTGCATAAATGCACTACCCCTCTTTTAGCCCTATCTTTTTGAGCTCACTAACAAAGATCTAAGTTGGATGACAAAACAAAAAGATAGAAATGTGAAGGTTCAAGAAAATCCAAGACTAGAAGAAAAAATAAAGAAAAATCTCCAAAAACAAATTCAGAAGAAAGTGAGGAGAAAGTCAAAGAAAAATAAGAAGAAACAAAAAGTCTTAGTCCCGACACAAGGGACATGAACACAATTTAGAAGATTCAGTGGCTGCCCAGTCATGGTGCTCACCATTGAACCTGAGTCTAGAACTGCTGGCTAAAGTTGAGGTCTTGTCTCAAACACCGGAACACGCTTTGCACTCAACAAAAAGAAGAGCACAGGCAACATCAGTACATTAATAAGTACTGGTAGACATCATGGGTCGACTCAACCTGACACCATACAAATAAGTAAACCAAAGAGATGCAAATCAATCATCACAGAACTTATAATCAAAGACAAATACGCAATTATGACACTTTACTTTAGAGGGAATACAAACTCAAACACATGTATATTTACACTTAGTCAAATTCAGCAATAAGTTGCATTACAACAACATATGACTATAACTGAACATTCAATGCACATGAATGAATGAATGAATGTATGAATGCAAGATATATAAATCATCTCTTTCTCTTCTTAATCTCATCAACATCATCATGAACATCATGATTTCAATAATATCATCATCATCATTATCATCTCAACAACATCATCATCATCTACTATATCATAAACATCATGATTTGTATATCATTATCATATTCATTTCAACAACATCAATGTTATGAATATGTAATGCAGTCAATAATCACAAATAGTACTCAAAAGTAATCACAAATACTTAATTCACATATACACACAGAGTCAAGTAAGTCTAATTTCTGTAATAAACCATAACCTACCTTGATTCCTTGCTTAAAATCACCTCTAGGACACAAGTTTGCCCTTATTTTCTCTTTCACCTTGTTCTTGATCTATAACAACAAGATTACGCACCCATTTCAATCAATTCGTCCTCTTTAACCTCTAGGAATTAATAACTAATAATTTTTAACCATGACACTACCCTCATTCATCATCATAGGGTTTTTCAATCCTTTAAATCTCATGAACCCTACCTCATTTAACATGAATAACTAAGATTCTACTCCCATTAGTGTTTTCTAACACCTTAGAATCATTATCTACTAATTTTATATTCATTCCCACAAGTTTACATTAAACTCATGAATTAGGGTTAAACCCCAATTTCCACCATGAACAAAGTTTCTAATGATTTTAAGTAATTCAAGTTTAGAATGTAAGATACTTGCCTCCAAAGATGAAAACCTCTAAAAATTGGCAGAAAATCATCTTCCCCGGAGCCTTGGTTCTTTTTTCAAGAAGTGGGGAGTGAATTTTTTTTTTTGGATTTAAAATTGAAAAATTACTGCATTTTACCGCTGCAGCGGTTTGAGACAAAATAGAGGCTACATCTGCAGCGGTACCCTTTCCGCTGTAGCGGTTCCATTTTTTGTTGCAGCGGTCCCTGGTAGAAACTCGGGACCTTCCCCAACTTTTTCCATTTCACAACACCTTCCTTGAATTAAAACATCGCGAACCCTTTCGTGGTAAACTCTATAACCGAAGTTCTATAACTCTATTTTATGTGTCAAAAGTTGTTATGGCTTTCTAAACTCGTTATTTATCTAGAAATCTAGTCAAACATCCCCACTAATGTTTCACATCAACACTAGATTTTCTTAGAGTAGTACACCCTCAAAATTCATCCAATACTAGCCCAACCCTGAATTTCTTAAAAATCACATAAGTAAAATATGGTGGGGTTTTCACTTCCTATTTTCAGCATAACGATGATTTGGGTCGTTACAGTTTTTGGGATATCATCTTCTCTAATCTTAAGTTGATGATAACCTGACCTCAAATCAATTTTTAAGAATATTGTCGCTCCCTGCAACTGGTCAAATTGGTCATCTATCCTAGGCAAGGGATATTTGTTGCGAATGGTTACCTTATTCAGTTGGTGGTAGTCTACACACATTCTCATGATACCATCCTTCTTTTTCACAAACAAAATGGGAGCAACCCATGAGGAAACACTTAGGGGAATAAAACCCTTTTCTAACAATTCTTATAACTGAGATTTCAACTCCCTCAATTCTACTGGTGCTATATGATAAGGAGAGATAGAGATGGGTCAAGTTCTAGGCTCTAAATATATGCAGAAATCAACCTCATGGTCTAGAGGCATACCCATAAGGTCATCTGGAAAGACATCTAAGAATTTACACACAGCTGGAACTGAAGCTATGGGAGGGATAACTAATTTATCTTCCCAAAGATGGTCTAGAAACGCCCTACACCCCTTCCTTACTAATTTTTGGGCAAGAATAGCTGACACAATTCTCACAGGAGTAGCTTAAGAGTACCCAACCACTCTAACTTTTCTATCTCGAGTATCACTACAGTGATGATTTTAGCATAACAATAAAGAATGGCACGCTAAGGAGAAAACCAACTCATCCCCAAAATGATATCAAACTCTTCCATGTCTAAAATTACTAAGTCTACTAAGGTTTTGTACCCCACTAATATAATAGGACAAAACCTATAAACCTGATCAACACAAATAGACACTCCAAGTGGTGCAGATACATACATAGGAGTATCAAGCAATTCACAGTCCAAATCCCAACCCAACCACAAACTTCACAAACACATAAGATAAAATAGAACCGAGATCAAATAATACAGAAGCCATATGATCACAGATAATAATAGTACTTGTAATCACAACATCAGAAGCTTCCACCTTAAGATGAGCCAAAAAAGCATAATTTAAGCCCTATCACCACCATGACCGCCACCTCTTCCAGCCTAAGCACCATTTCTACTGACCTGTCCCCCACCTTGATTGGCTTGGTTGACACCTTTTCCTATAACCTGGTCACCACACCCACTTTGTGGATGACCCCTACCATTTTCTGCACCACTATGACCTATCAAAGCTAGAGCACTAAAAGCCAGTTGCTGAGTTAACTGACCTGCAAATAAGAAATTAGGACAATACCTTCTGATGTGGCCCAAACCACCACAGTTATGACATATGATGCCCAAGTCTAGCCTTTGAACTGAAGAAGATGAAGTTGTATAGAAATCTATCCATGAAGGTTGATAACTGACCCTAGATGGGTCCCCCCTGCGGATAGAGGCATGGCTAAATTATAAGGTCGAGAAGAACTATGACCCTTTAAAAAAGTACTGTTGAACTGGCTTGAGGTCAGGGCCTTCTTCTCTTCTACTTTCACTTCTCCCTATTTCTCAAGTACCTCAGCCTTTTTAGCAAACTCAACTATGTACTGAAAGGACTTACTAGGCCAGACGCAACCACAGATAAAGTAACAATCTGAATCCTGAAATTCAGCCCTTTCATAAGGTACCTAATTTGCTTCTCCTCTAAAGTTATCAATTGTAGTGCATTGTGGGACAAGGTATGAAATTTGGCCTCATAGGCCTCCACAGACATGTTACCCTACTCTAACCTCAAAAACTCATCCTTCTTTTGATCACGATAAGCACGGGGAACATACTTCTCAAGAAATACATTATGGAATTATGCCCAAGTAAGTGGAGGTAAAACATCCCTGCACTCAATGAATGGCCTCCACCATTTCTTAGCTTTGGCCTGCAGATGAAAATAAACAAACTCCACACCATATCTTTCAATAATACCCATATTATGCAGGCATTATGACAATCCAACAAGAACTCAAAAGCATTTTTAGATTCATTACCCTAAAATACTAGGGGTTTCATTTTCATAAACTTACAAAAAAAGTCCATGTTCATCATCAGTCATCAGCAGTCCAAGTATCTGTTGGGGATACACCCCAGTCTTTGAGGCCTCATCTATCTTGGGTGCCACATCAACTACATGTTGTAAGTCTGGAATAGTAGGGATAACATCGGTGCCAGCCAAACTGCCTAAGTATCCCAACACTTGTTGAATCACTCCTAAAGTCATAGGTACCTAGGTTGTACTATTTTGTACAGGAACTCCATTCTCAAGGACCACTACTTCTTCTTTCTCAATCACCATGTCCTCCTCCTGAGATAACTCTGGAGCATCCTGTGGTGGGGTAAGGAAGGTATTCCTTTACTTAGTCGGTCCTCTAGCTGCCCGTGCTCCACCTCAAACGTGTGTTGCTCCTCTTTCTCCTCTCCTGGCCCTACCCCTCATTCATAGTCAGCCCTGGACTGCGGCCTCAGGTGATGGTGCTGGTGCCAATACTGGGGCGACTACTACTACTTGGGAGGAATATGTGTTCACAATATGGGAAATAAAAATAAAGGAGTTAGATACCAATTTGGATAACAAGATACAAATTAGAATCAAGTAATAGCACGAAAGTAAAAAAGAAAGGAATTTTGTTTCCTAAAACCCTGTAGACTTTCAAAGAAAAGTACAAACGTGTCTGTACCATTTTGTGAGACTCTATTAGACCTATTTTGGTACTAAAAGATCTATGAACCCAGTTCTTTGTACCATCTTTGTCACGATCCAAATGGTCATGATTGACACCCACCCTAAAACTATGATGGGAGAACCATTTAACCCAACCCTCAATAACAAAGTTCAATAATCATCAATTTACTTACCATCAACCTTATCATTATAAAGTTACCAAACCCAATTATTCATTAAGACAACAAAGTTGCAATCCAAAACAATTTCCAAACTAAAAATAGAGTGCGAAAATTCTCTATTTATTATGTCCCCAAGACCTGAAGTCACAGTACAAGAACATCTAAGATTACTCAAGTCTATAACTATAACGACCCTTTCCGTCGTTATGGGTAAGCCTCTTGTTTAAAAATTTGGGTTAATATTTTCCTCGAATTGGAAGTTATAATTTTCAAGCTAAGCTAGTCTAGGATAAAATCTAAGTGACAGGTGGTATAGGGTAAACCAGGAAAGGAGTGGGTAAACGTGGTAGTGTTTATTTTGATTTCTAGTTAGCTAAGACGATAAGGAACCCGTAGAACTTATTGGAATTAAATTCAGGTAATTAGAACTCCCAGTAATGATTTCGACGTGAAGGGGATTGTTTAGGATGTCATGCATTTAAGGTGTATTGTGAAAAAGGGGAGTTTAGGAGGAAATCGTACTTTCTGCCTCATCCATTTCGCTATAACGACGTTCATGTCACTGTAGCAACATGCCCAAAAGTGGAATAAATCCTGCTATAGCTCCAGGTCAACGCGATCAAGGACCACTATAGCGACATGTGTCGCTATAGTGATGTCACTATAGCAACGTATATTCCCATAGCAACGTAAATCACTGATTTACCCAAAAAAAACCCAAAAATAGTTCATTCTTCTAAAGAATGATTTGGGACTACAACAGTGGAAATTTGGGAAAATATACTTATTTTTTCATCGTTCTTTTTCGTTAAGGTTAGGAATTCATTCCTGTTAACTAGTAAATTGATAATCTAGCCCTAGAATTGCTAGGTTGCGTATCTTGGAGAAGGCGAAGGGTTTGTTTTATTTGGTGTAAGGGAGTAATTCAGGTACAAAATTATTGGGTTTGGTTAACGATCATTAAATTACCTGTGCATGTTGTTAATTCGCTAAATTATCCATAAAATTAGTTGTTTTAGGTGAATTATGGTAGGAAATCCCTAGAACGTGGAAGGAATGATCATGAACTGGCAATAGGGGTTGGGAGTGAGTTATAATCCCCAATGTGGTAGATTATTTGAAATGAACATAGCTAGCAAGGGGAACATTAGGATGGGCTTCCATAAATGAATGATAGCATGGAGCTCGAAGGATGCTATGGAGCAACAAATAAACAAGGTCATGGGCGATCAACATGCTAATTTGGCAATCAAGAAGGGCCCTTGTGGGTTATTTCCTAAGTAGCCATTTTGGGCTATTTTCGTAATAGGCTATTTTTGTTAAGACAATAAGTAAA
This sequence comes from Capsicum rhomboideum, assembly GCA_031232105.1. NCBI lineage: Eukaryota > Viridiplantae > Streptophyta > Magnoliopsida > Solanales > Solanaceae > Capsicum > Capsicum rhomboideum. Next base: position 146,405,017 of record CP124714.1, on the reverse strand, counting down.
AATAGTTGCCTTAGCCATTTTTCATCCTTAGATTTTGATGATTTGAGAATATTACTCTTAAAGAGTGTTTTGGGGTGGAATCCCTTTAGTCTATTTTAGTGTAGCTAGATATAGGTTAGTGATGGGTGGATTTCCATTGTTGATTTAGAACATCTCAACCTTGATTTTCACAAGAGTTACTCATTTGTGGATTCAAATCTGGTTTCTCTATTCAAATTGAAATCAAGTTCTCTTCTTCCTTGGTTAATTAATTAAATTAGCCCTTTTTACTTCTATTCTCATCTCAATTTCTCTAATTCTCATCTCTTATTTCTCCACTATCTTTATTTTGTGTTATTAATTTTCTGTGTTTTCAATATCAATTTTAGTCACTCGATTGAAATCGTTATCATTTGGCATGTAGATTTCTAAGAGTTGTTCCATTAATTCTTAGGTCCTAGGTTCATAATTTTGAAAATCCAAAAAAAAAATAATCAAAAATATTTTGTGTTTAATTTGTTGTTTTTGAAACTAGATCCCTGATTCCTTGTGTTATTTGAGTCAAAATCCAAAAAATCCATCCAATTTTGAGTTGTTGGGAAGATTCTACTATTGAAAGGTATTGAAGCTTTGAAAATTTTGCAAGTTGGTTTGTTGATTCGGGTTAAATTTAAGCTTGAAAGACATTAGGTTTTGTTCTTCATAGTAAGGGGCGCCTAAATCTTGAATTTTGTGGAATTTAGAGCTAAAACGAAGAAGTTATGAAGATTAGAAGTTCACTTATTCATGGTGTTCTTCATAACTTGAAGATGGTGGAAATGGGTTTATTTTTGACTTGAAATTGAGGACTAAAAATTATTGAAGATTGTTCGTGGTGTTGAAAGAAGCATGTGGGTAAAATTTTGTCAAATTCGGAGCTAAAAAGAAGAAGTTATGAATTTTTAAAGATATATTATGTTTTTGGTGTTCTTGGTGTGTTCTTGAGGGAGAAGGACCAAAAAGAGTTTATTCGATCCAAAATTCAAGAAGAAAATTGTCAAAAGGTGTTTGTGGGGCCAAAAGAGTGGAAGGAAAATCTGGAAAATTGAAAAAAAGGATTTCCCAGCTTTTTCCGTGCCTTAATTGGACACTGCCAACTGTCCGACTTATGTCAGGCCACATCAGGAACATGTCAGCACGCGTCCAGCTCATTGGCTGAGCCGCAAAGAAGCAAATTCCACAATAGCAGCCGCCTAGAATTCAGCTTCTGTGTCCAACCAGGTCCTGCGACGGCTCCAGGTGCTGGGTTATTGGGTACCTCCCTTTCCAGCATGCTCAGGCCTCCAGATGCGGCTTCGGGCATCCAAATCAGCTCCAGATCGCTCCAAAGTGGCTCCAGGCCCTCAAAATCAGCTGCTAGCTTCATTTTTGAAGCATTTTCATTTTCTCCATGGATTTCAACCAAATTTCTTCCCAAATTATTTTTGTAGTCCAAATCTTGGTAAATTAGTTTCTTTTTATTAATTCTACCTTTATTTTTCTTCATAACTTGATTTTAGTTAGTAGATTACCCTACTAAATATTGTCAAGTTCTTTGAGTCCATTTTTTTTGTGTGTGTGTGCTTTTCTAGTTTTATTTCATTGATAATTTCTTCATTCAAGTCTGTTAGTTTTGATTGAGTCGTCCGTTCTTCTTTGAACAAAAATCCATTCTTCCACAAAGAATTAGTGACCTTGTGAATTGATTGGACAAAGACAGTTCTTTATCAACTTTGGGTAGACATTTTAGGTGGGTTGAGAGTTTCCACATAAGAGGGCCGTGAGAATTTTTCTACTAACTTGTTTGTTGAGTTTTGTAGGTATGATGGAAGGATCAATAGCCCATGAGAGCAAAGTGAACTCAATGTTTCAAAACGATGTTACAAGTGAAGCACTCCCAATTGAGAATCCTAGTACTTTGAGGACAAAATAATTTTTTGATTCTATGCAAAGGAATATTTAAAAAATCACTTAATTGATCAATGAAATGGCACCCGAGGAGTTGGAAAGGCTATTGAAGGGTACTACTCCTCGTGATGAAGAGCCTAAGAAGTTTCCTTTGGAGGAAAACTAAGTTACTCCTTGTGAGGTTGGTGCTAAGGAGTTGAACATGCAATTCAACACATCTACTCCTTATGCACCAAAGTGGAGGCTAGAATTGAAAGGATTTCCAAACCCTTCACATCCTTGGCACTTATCCGAACTCCAATCAACTTGAGAGAAAAAAGATTGAGAGGAGTAAGGGTGTGATATGTGACAACTCTAGAGTGGGAAAAGGAGAGGTTGTGAGGAGTGATGTGAGAGGGTTGCCACAACCTTATAATAACTTTTGTAACCTCTCTTTCTTTTCTAGTTGTCTTGATTCTTGTGTACGTATCCTTGGAAGCAAACCTAGTGAAGCACCTCAAGCAATGAAAAATCATAATGTGCTAGAAAGCTTCCCAAATAAGCAAATGTGCTCCAATGTTGAAATGCAAAGTGAATGCAATCCTTCCTATGAGCTACGAGGTAAAAAAGCTAAACTTTACAGTTTGTCAAAAGTAGATCCTTGTGTGGATAGTAGCCAATTGAGTGTAAGCGGTGGCTTATATGTGTGTGAGCTTAAAGATTCTTTGCCTTGTGATGATCTTGATGGCACCTTGTTGTATGATGATAATGTTATTGTTGTGAGTTCTCAAACACTAGTTGATCCTATAGATGACCAAATTGATTTTTCTTATAAGATCAATTTGAGTCCACCTAGTGTTGGCACTTGCATGTAATAGGGGTAGTCAAATGTTATTTGGCTATAATAGTGGTAATCATGTGTTTGACTCTTTTGAGCTTGACATGCTACCAACTAGTGTTAATTGTGATGATGACCAATTTACTTGTAAAGGTGAACTACTAATTGAGAAGTTGTGTGATGTGATAAATGAACCTTAATTTAATGATGGTAATGATATAGTTGGTCATGTAGTTAGTCATGTAGGATCTTTACTAGGTGTTGATTCCATTTCTTATTCTTTTCATGAGGATCTTGAGGTGGAGTATAAACTTAAGGATAATCTCTTATCCAATAATGACATGATTAATGTGAATGATGAACATAGTGATGTGTCTTATAATGTTGGAAGTATAGCCATTCTTGAAGGCTATCAATTGTTTGAAAATCCACTATGGTGTGAGAACATACTTTTTGATGGCAAACATCTCTTCTTGGAAGATGATAGTGCATTTATTAAAAGGGATGGTGTTCAAAAGGAAGATGTGGTATGTTCTACAATTATCCCTTCATCTTTATGTGTTCTCATTCTTGGTCAAGGTCTTAATGTGTTTGAATCCATGAGTGAGCCTTCTCATAAGAATACATTAGATGAAGTTGAATTATGTGACACCTTTCTATATTATTTGTTTGCATATAATGATACTCATGCCTTTGAGTGGAGTATATTGTGTGAAGATAAGAGTGTCAATGGGCATATGGTTGTTTGCTTAATCCATTTTCATGGAATCTCTTTCTATTTGATCCCGGTAATGAAATAGAATGTATCACTTGTATTGTGTTGCTTGGTCGATTTGACAAGCGAGTTATGGCTTGGAAGAGTACATGAATGTTCAAGACTTCTCGTCATCTTCATAGGGTTAGACAATTTGAAGTATCAAATGGGACTCTTGGGAGCATGCTTGATATAATGATTAGAGGGAACCCAACTTCTTGGGCGGACCATTTGTTTTTAATTGAATTGATTTCTAATCAATTCCTCAATACCTCTAGTGGCATGACTCCATTTGTGAACTCACTTTTCGTGGGAAGTTTTCTTGAAAGGAAACATAATGTACACCTAAATTTCATGATTCCATCCTTGGGTGTTCCAACTTGTAGTGATTTGCTTGCTAGCTCTCATGAGCATATTGGTACTCTTGTATATGGTAACACCTTTGATGGGGCTCATATTCTTGTCTCCTTTATCTACTACCTCTTTGCATATGATGATTTCCATTTTTGTATTGGATTTGTTTTACATAGATGTAGGGGTTTCTTAGGTAGGCCCATTTACTTTTGTGACCAAACTATGTGGGTCTTTTACTTCTTTGATCTGAATGAACCCTTATGGGTGATTGCACCATTTTTGGTGAGGTATTATTGTGAGTGATGAAATAATTGTGTCTTATGGCTCCTAAATCATATGTGATATCATCTCTTGGGATGCTTGATGTCATTAAGACCTTTGTGGTTTTCTTGTCTCATGATATTGCTTATGTCCATTTCCTTTGTACCTTATATGATGAATGAATCTTCTTCAACACAAAGGATAGTTGGTTGTATTTCAAATGTGTGCCTCCTTGGCAAGTTGGTGTGATTGATAACCCTTGTACTAACCCTTTTGCTATGAGAATATGTTTGTTGTTTGTCTATCTCATATTTTTGTAAGGTTTGGATTCAAGGACGAATCCTTTTGAAGAAGGGGAGGATGATACGAGCATGACTAGCATGGGGAACATTAGAATGGGCTTCCTTATATGGATGATAGCATGGAGATCGAAGGATGCTATGGAGCAACAAATAAACAAGGTCATGGGCGATCAAGATGCTAATTTGGCAATCAAGAAGGGCCCTTGTGGGTTATTTCCTAAGTAGCCACTTTGGGCTATTTTTTCAATAGGCAATAGTTGCCTTAGCCAGTTTTCATCCTTAGATTTTGATGATTTGGGAGTATTACTCTTAAAGAGTGTTTTGGGGTGGAATCCCTTTAGTCTAGTTTAGTGTAGCTAAATCTAGGCTAGTGATGGGTGGATTCCCATTGTTGATTTAGAACTTCTTAACCTTGATTTTCACAAGAGTTACATATTTGTGGATTCAAATCGGGTTTCTCTATTCTAATTGAAATCAAGTTCTCTTCTTCCTTGGTTAATTAATTAAGTTAGCCCTTCTTTCTTCTATTCTCATCTCAATTTCTTTAATTCTCATCTCTTATTTCTCCACTATCTTTATTTTATATTATTGATTTTTTGTGTTTTCGATATCAATTTTAGTCACTCGATTGAGATCATTATCATTATTTCATTAATGATGTGCTTTGTATGTATTTCTAAATTGAAATCAAGCAAAAATTGCACGAAAAGGCAAGGCTCAGGCTTAGTTGAGTTGTGCAAACTTAAATTGAGGTAGATGATGGTTACATAGTTTAATCCAATTTGTGCTATATGTGCATGTAACTGATTCTTAGTATTGCTCGTTGATGCATATTATTAAGTGTGATCACATTTCAATGAACTTATGTGCAAAACTTGTGTATATTACAAGTGTTGGTTATTATCATTGTGTTTTTGTTATATTCCATTGTTGGTTGTGGAATGTTCCTGTATTTGGACATTCTTACTGAATATTGGTGTAATAAGGTTAGCAGGCACTTAAGTCTGGGATTTGTTACATAGACAGAACCTGTTCCATGAAGGTCATGACTAGTGGGCCACCATAAATCCCTTAGCATGTATGTACAAGGTGTAGGTGAGTTTGATTGTTCCACAAGTGAGCCTGGGATTATATATATATGTTGTTGTTTCTTGGTGATTTGACTTGACTTGACTGGCATATCTTGTGGACATCTTTTGACTTGTTGCTAAGGTTTCTAAATTACCCTAACTGTTAACTTATTGTACTATGTTATGGTTAATTGTTCATATATCTTATCTTGAGTTGACCATATGACCCTATCAGTACACTATTTTTTTATTGTGTACTGATACTACACCTGCTCTTACTTTTGTTGAGTGTAGCGCATATTCCAGTGGCTCCTGTCAGACCTCAGTTGTGACTCTAGTGTGTGACTCATATTCAAGAGTGAGCAGCATCTTTTGGGCTACTATGGATCCCTCTTTGGAAATATAGTCCTTTGTTTTTGACTTATTCACTTTCCTTTAGTTTTTGGGGTTGTATCCCCTTCTTGACAATCTTTAGTAGTTTTGGTACATACAACTTTTGGATCTTAGGGATGAGAATTTTGTTTAGCACAATGTTCCGCAGCTAAATTATGCTTATGTTTTGCTTTAGACGTTGAATATCTTTCGAACTATAAGTGGGTTTGATTCTTTTATTTTCTCTAAGTGTTGATTAATGTTTTTTGGGGTAGTTGGTTCTCCCATCGGAGAATAGGGTAGGTGTCACTCACGTCCATTTGGGATATGACAAGTTGGTATCAGATAGTGACTACTAAAACAAGCAAAACTCGAGCAGCAGCCCCCCCACCGGCAGCTCCAGTTGTGAAGCCAGCTGCGAAAGGAAGAGGACTAGGTAGGGGTAGGGCAAGAGGGAGAGATAGAGAAACACACACTAGGGGTGGAGCTCAGGCAACTGTTGGTTAGGCTCTTTAGAGGTCAGTATCACCACCCCCCACCCTACCCCAAGATTATTTAGAGGTAATGGAAGCAGTAGAGAAGTAGGGAATAGATCAGGAGGTGGTGGAACCAGTTGGAGGTGCAGCCTTGCTCCCCATGTCTGCTGAGGTAATTCAGCAGGTGTTAGTTTTTCTGAGTGGACTGGCTGGAACTGGGGCTACCTCTCTTATGCCGGCAATTTAGGTTCCAGGTTCTTATCCTACAGTTGTTGTGGCTCCTAGAATGGATGAGGCTTCAGGGACAAAAGTTTTCCCTCGTCCTGTTTTGGGTGCTGTTATGACTGGTACTAAACATGGGTTGTTGACCAAGTTTCTAAAGATGAAACCTCCATCATTCTAGGGTACTGAGTTTGAGGACACTTTTGAGTTTATTATTGACTGTTATGAGCAGTTACATAAGTTAGGCATTGTGCAACAATACGGACTTGAGTTTGTGACCTTTCTGTTAGAGAATTATATGAAATAATGATGGATAGAGTTTGTTGAATGTCGGTCGCCGGTCTTACCTCCGTTGACTTGGGATCAGTTTTATAATTTGTTCTTAAATAAGTATGTGCCTTGGTCCCTCCGTGATTGTAAAAAGGATGAGTTCTTGGCTTTGGAGTAGGGTGACATGTCAGTTATATCCTATGAGTCTAAGTTCCATGCCCTGTCTCGTTATGCTACTCAGCTGCTGACTACTAAAAAAGAGAGGATTTGACTTTTTGTCAAGGGTTTGAATTATGATCTTTGGGTTTTGTCTGTTCATATGGTTTATGCAGGGAAAGGGTTTAATGATGTTTCCAATTATGTGAAGACGCTGGAAGGGGTCACACATACGGGTCAAGCTAAGAAGTTAGCTAAGAAGTCCCACAATGTAGGGAATTTCAGTGGGTCTTACTCCAAAGGCGCCAGTCAGAAGACCTACCCAGCCATCCTTATTCACTCAGCATTGCCAGCTTTTACAGTGGGCCCAGCCAAGGCCTTTTCTCAGCCAAGGCTCTGAGGAGCCAAGGGGCTTCCTACTCTTCTACCAGTTGACCTTCTCATGAGTTGGAATGTTATTATTGTGGTGTTGTTGGTCATTTTAAAAGAGAGCATCCTTTGAGAGAGGCAAATATCCAGGTGCTACAGTAGAATCTATCCATAGTCCTAGCAGGTAGAGGGGGAGGAGGTAATAGCAGGGGTCATCCACAGGGTGGATGGGGAAATTAACCTGGTGGTCAGGGTGGTCAAGAAAATAATGGTGCAGGGAGGGAAGTGCCGCCAGTTAGGGAGTTAGCCCAGATTGATGACTGTGCTCACTATTATACCTTCTTGGGAAAGACTAATGCTGAGGCTTCTGATGCGGTTATCAAGGGTACCATTTTAATTTGTGATCGAATGGCTTCAGTTTTATTTGATCCGGAGTCTACCTATTCTTATGTTTCTGTCAAGTTTGCTATGGGTATGAATTAGGTTTGTGATATACTTGATTTTCCCATACATGTGTCTACTCCGGTTAGGGAGTCTGTGGTGGTAACCCATGTTTATCGTTCTTGTTCAGTAATGTTTGTGGGTTTCCAGACTTGGGTAGACTTAGTTATCCTGGATATGTTGGACTTCGATGTAATTTTGGGTATGAATTTGTTATCTCCATATCATGATTTCCTAAACTGTAATGCTAAGATAGTTACTCTAGCTATGCCAAGAATGGATAAACTAGAGTGGAAGGGAGTATATAAGGCCAAATCAGTGAAAATTATATCATTTGTCCTAGCTAGAAAGTAAGTAGGGAAGGGGTGTTTAGCATTTTTAGCTCATCTTTAGGATGCGAGTGGGGGGTCCCCTTTGATTAAGTCAGTTCTGATGGTGTTCAAATTTTAGGAAGTGTTTTCTTCAGATTTACCTAGTATGCCTCCAGATAAAGATCTTGATTTCTGCATTGACTTAGAGCTGGGCACTCACCTTATTTCTATTTCTCCCTATCGAATGGCTCCAACAGAGTTAAGGGAACTCAAAACTCAATTGCAGGAACTCTCAACAAGGGGTTTATTCACCCAAGTACTTCACCTTGGGGTGCTCCAATCTTGTTTGTTAAGAAGAAAGATGGTAGCATGAGGATGTGTATTGATTATAGAGAGTTTAACAAAGTTACCATCAGGAATAAATATCTTTTACTGCACACGATGTGACATATTCTCCAAAACTAACTTGCAGTCAGGTTATTATCAGCTGAAAATTAGACCAAAAAAATACCAAAGACAACTTTTAGAACTTGGTATGGCCATTACGAGTTTTCAGTGATGTTTTTTGGATTGACCAATGCACCGACAACTTTTATGAGCTTGATAAACGGTATCTTTTAGTTATTTTTAGACTCTTTTGTTATTCTGTTTATTGATGACATTTTAGTTTACTCTAAGAGTAAGGAGGAGCATACAGATCATCTTTGCATTATGTTGAAGATTCTAAAGGAGAAGCAGCTGTATGCCAAGTTTTCAAAGTGTGAATTCTAGATGTCTTTGGTTGCTTTCTTGGGGCATGTTATTTCAGAAAAGGGTGTAATGGTGGATCCCCAGAAGATTGAGGCAATTAAGAGTTGGGTTAGGCCTAACTCAGTGATTGAGGTAAGGAGTTTTGTGGATCTTGCCAACTACTACTGTAGGTTATCAAGAACTTTGCATCCATAGCAACACACTTGAAAAGGTTAACTCAGAAAGAAGTACTTTTTGTTTGGTCGATTAAGTGTGAGGAGAGATGCCAAAAGCTCAAGACTCTATTGACCTCAACTCTTATTCTTTCTCTGCCAGTTGAAGGTAAAGACTTTATAGTGTTTTTTGATACTTCACATTTGGATTTGGGTGTTGTGTTAATGCAATATAGGAATGTCATTGCCTATGCTTCGAGGCAATTCAATCCTCATGAAAAGAACTACCCAACTCATGATTTGGAACTGGCAGTGGTGGTGTTTGCACTAAAGATTTGGAGGCACTATCTTTATGGTGTCAAGTCTGAGGTCTTCACAGACCACCATATTCTGCAACATGTGTTTAACCAAAGAGATTTAAATCTAAGGCAGCGGGGATAGATGGAATTGTTAAATATCTGGGAAAGTCCAATGTAGTGGTAGACGAATTAAGTCGGAAGGCTGTAAGTATGGGTAGTCTATCCTTTTTGAGGGCATCCAAGCGACTATTGGCTAGAAAATTTCAAATTCTAGCATCACAATACATGAAATTTGGCATTTTAGATAGGGGTGGAGTGTTGGCTAGTGTCAAGGTCAAGTCAACATTTCTAGACTAGATTACGGCCCAACAATTTGAAGATAAAAAATTGAATACACACCGAGATAAGGTGGTATGTGGAGAGGTGGCGAATGCCACTCTTGATGCGTGTGAGGTATTATGGTTTAAGAGAAGGATATGTGTTCCTTGGGTTGGTGACTGGATTTGTGATGTGCTATCTGAAGCCCATGGTTTTCGTTATTCTATTCATTCGGGTGCAACCAAGATGTACCGTGACTTGAGATAGCTCTATTATTGGCCTAGAATAAAGAGAGACATAGTAGAGTATGTGTCTAGGTGTCACAACTATCAGCAGGTGAAGTATAACCATCAAAGGCCTGCGGGCTTGCTTCAAAGAGTGCCTATACCTAAATAGAAATGGGAGAATATTGCTATGGATTTTGTAGTAGATCTTCCAAAGACCTTAGGGAAACATGATTCTATTTGGGTTATAGTAGATCGGTTGACGAAATCAGCTCACTTCCTTCCGGTTCGGTAGATTATAGATCCAGGCAGCTAGCAAAAATCTACATCAAGGAGATAGTGCCCCTTACCATCATTTCTGATATAGGTATGACTTATACTTCTAAATTTTGGGATAGGTTGCATGAGGAGTTAGTCACCAAGATCACTTTTAGTACGACTTTCTATCCTCAAACTGATGGTAGTCAGAGAGGACGATAGATGTGCTAGAGGATATATTAAGAGCATGCGTGATTTATTTTAGTTGTCACTGGGACCAGTTCCTGCTGTTGTGTGAGTTCTCATACAACAACAACTATCACTCCAGCATCAATATGGCATTTTTGTAGGCACTCTACGTAAGAAGGTGTAGGTCACCTATTGGGTGGTTCGAGACTGGAGATGTGAAACCTTTGGGCATCGACTTGGTAAAGGAGGCTCAAGAAAAGGTAAGGTAGGTTCAAACAAAGTTGTTGGCTGCTCAAAGTAGACAGAAAGAATATGCAGATCATAAGGTAAAAGACATGGATTTCAAGGTTGGGAAATAGATGTTGCTCAAAGTGTCCCCTATAAAAGGAATCACAAGGTTCAGTAAGAAAGGCAAGCTCAGCCCTCGATATATTTGTCCCTTTAAGGTTCTTGAGGATGTGGGTCCGATTGCGTACAAGTTAGAATTGCCGACTAGCTTGTTGGGTGTTCATCCAGTGTTCCATGTATCTATGGTTCGAAAGCACCATAGGGATATAGATTATATCATTAAATGAGACTTGGTCTTGTCAGATAAGGATTTGATTTATAAGGAGGAACCGGTGGTACTTTTAGATCGAGATGTTTGAAAGTTGAGGATGAAGGAAATTCATTCGGTCAAGGTCCAAGGAAGAATCGTTCGGTTGAAGAATCCACATTGGAAATTAAGAAGGACATGCAGGACAAGTACCCTTATTTATTTAAGGATGCGGGTGCTCTCTTCTTCCCTTGTTTCAACCTATTTTCTTGTTTGATCATTCGGGGATGAATAATGGGTACATTGGTATCTGTTGTAATGACCATTTCCATCATTACGGGTAAGCCTCTCATTTAAAATTTTGGGTTAAGATTTTCCCCTGATTGGAAGTTATAATTTTCAAGTTAGGCTAGTCTCGGACGAAATCTGAGTGAGAGGTGTTCTAGGGAAATCCAGGAATGGTATAGGTAAATATGGTATTTATCTTGTTTTCAAGTTAGCTAAGACGATAAAAAACCCGTAGGACTATTTGGAATTGAATATGGGCTAGTAGAACTCCCAGTATTGATCATGACGTGATTGTTTGGGATGTCTTAGATTTAAAGTGTGTTGTGAAAAAGGGGAGCTTTGAAGGAAATCAGACTTTTTACCTCGTCCGTGTCGCTATAGCAACGTGTATTTTTTATTTTTTTAAATTAAAAGCCATCTTAGTGGCCATTTTATTCAAAAATGAAAAGATCAAAATATTTACACAAACAAATGGGTCAAAGCCCAAAAAACAAAAGCTATCATCCTTATGCTAAAAGCCCAAAACGAAAATAAGAAACAACAATAAAAATCAAAGAAGCAAAAAGGAAACAAGAAAAAATTTACAGAACTCTCTAGACCCTATCCATTCATTTTCTTCGTTGAGACAGGTGTCGTCAAAGAAGCCAACAGATCGAAAAGATGTCTAGCTTAGTTGAGCTAGTAGAAGAAAGATCTGAGCTCCCTCTTGCTAATTATACAGATTGAACATCAAATCTTGGGGGTTAGATATTATCAGTGGCCTCAAAGCTCTTACAGAAGTGCTATGGCATAACTGAACCCATATCGGAATATCTCCATCCTTAAGGCAATGTTCCATATTCAGCAAAATAGGTAACTCTTTTCCATTTTCAACCAAAAATTGATCAGAAAAATTTTGTTACAGTCTCTTATTGACCCTCTCTTCCACTAATTTTCTATTGTAGATTGAGACTCCAAGAAGCTAATACAACACATCAAGAGAGGAATAATGGTTGAAAAGGTCAACAATCGCACTGTACACTGGAAATTTCTTTTACAGGTAAGAAATCAACCCCTTCTCATGCTTTGTTTAGTCTGAAGGTCTTTTTCTTACTGATTTGCATCTGATGTATGGTGCATGTTATAGTTATACCAATATAAGATTTTGTGCCTCATTCGGTAGATTCTGAAAATTAGTGAAATTAATTGTACCTACAAAATTGAACACACAGTTAGTAATAAAATCGGCTACTTTGTTTCCTTCACGCATCACATGAGTGATTTTGTGCAATCCTCTTTCTCTCCACAAATTGATTCTTCTTATTTCCATGCTTCCATTACAAGGTGTATCCCAATCACCTTCTAACACCTTTTTTAGAGCCAAAGAATCTATTTCCATAATTACAAAGGTGTGATTATTTCTTAGACAAAATTCCAAACCATTTCCGAAAGCTACTGCCTCAGTAATTAAATTAGTAGTATCACTTGTTCTGCATGATCTAGCATAGATAAATTGACCCATCTCCCTCTTATATAGAAACCAACTGCACTAGGCCCTGAGTTGCCCTTAGAATCCCCATCCGAGTTGTATTTAAACCATCTCTGTGGGGGAAATTCCCATCTCACCACCTTGTATAAAATTTTAGGCCTGTAGTTGTCAAAATAAGTAATCATCTGATGCCACTCTCTAGGAATGTCCTGTAGCCAAGGGTATCTACTTCTCGCAAGCAAGTAGAAATTATTGTTGATCTCCTGAATGACCTTCTAACTAGTCATAGTTCTCCCATAAACTATAGTGTTCCTCTTCTTCCAAAGCTGCCAAAAGATGATAGCAGGTGCAGCTTAAATAAAGGCTTTAACTTTCTTTCACAATCAGCATTCCATCACTCATTCATAGCTTGATTAACTTGAACAAAAGGCCTAACAATACCAGCTGCTCTGGTGTACAGTCCCCAGCTATGATTAGAAAATTAACCAGTGAGAAAAAGATGTGTTGTTGATTCCTGTTGAGGTTGAAAACAACACATACACATTGACACCGCTGGTGTACCCTATCCAGCCACTATCATCTACTAGTAGTTTGAGTTTCCATAATCTCCATAAGATAAAGGATACTTTAAAAGGAAGTCCTTTGGTCCAAAGCTTCTCTCAATACCAATGAACTTTTCTTTTAGGCCTCAAACCATCCCAAGCACTCTTCACAGTGAACTTTCCAGTGCTTGTTGACATCCACCAAGTTTTCTCTACCTATGTTGTCTCCCCGTATAATTTTATGTTATTCATTACATGTTCAGTGATGTTAGGGGGTAGATGTTGTTGCATAAGATTCTGATTCCATTCTCCCTACTGCATAAAATAGGCCAATTCTTTAATAGAGTTGTCATACCCAAAATTTGAAGGTAAAACCTTCAACAATGGACCCAACTTGGTCCAATTATCAAACCATACATTGAAACTACCACTCCTAGGCTCCCACCAGATAAACTTTTCAACCTTGTCCCTTACCTCCAACATGAACTTCCATAATTGAGATCCTTCTCTCCATTGTACAACACCTGGATTGTATTTCTTGCAATATTTTGTCCACATGAAATTGGACCATGAAGTGTTAGTAGTTTTGAACTTCTACCATAACTTTGCAAATAAAGCACTTGACACATCAAAAAGGAACCTGAAATCTAGACCACCTTCTTGACTAGGGTAGCAAGTGACCCAATTTTCACTCCTTCCTTATTACTCCAAAAAAATCTTGCAAGAATTTTATGAATTTTCATTGATAGTGTATTTTGTGGAGGTCAATGCAGATAGAATATATATTGGCATACTTTGAAGAACATTCTTCATCAACACAGCCTTACCACCAAAGGATAGCAACCTACCATTCCAATTTTGTAGCCTGCTTTTGATCTTCTTAATGAGATCATTGTAATCTCCTCCTTTTTTTGGAGTGAAAAATAGGGCAACCCAAATACATGAAAGGAAAGGTACCTTTTTCCATACTAGTTTGATGTCCCACCTTTTGAATCAAAGTTGCAGATGCCTTGTGATACATATAATAAGCACTCTTGCTTAAATTAATCAACTGCCCTGATATTTCCTCATACTTCTTCAAAGTTGCCATAACCAGTCCAATGGGATTCCTGTCTTCAGAAGTGAAGATTATTGTGTCATCATCATAAGCAAGATGATTCAATTTACCACACCAACTTAGTATGCCATACCCTTTGTATATCCCATTTTCATCCAACTCACTTAATACTCTTGAAAGAACCTCCGCAGCCAAAACAAATAGAGCAGGTGAGAGAGGGTCACCTTGTTTCAAACCTCTTGTAGAGTGGAAAAAACCATGACTTTGCCTATTGAATAATATGGAATACTAATTTTTAGCTATTACTTGATCAATGAACACCTTATTAAAGCCCATCCTTCTTAGCACTTTGGTAAGACATAACCAAGACACCCGTCATAGGCCTTGGTCATATCCAACTTTATCATCACATTAGCGGGCTTACCCCTTTTCCTTATATCTGTCACCATCTCCTGGGTAAGCAAAACATTCTCAATAATGTATCTTTTTTGTACAAAACCTACCTGATTTTGAGAAATCAACTTTGGTAATATACTTTCTAGTCTTCCACGCACCACCCTAGAACTAACCCTATTCATAAAATTACTTAGACTGATAGGTCTAAGGTCTGAAAATGTTTGAACCAGCTCCTTCTTGGGTAACAATACTAAGTTTGTGTGAGTAATGGACTTTGGTAAGGTATCTCTTTCAAAAAAATCCTTAACTACATTAAAAACATCCCTACTAGCAATATTCCAGCAACTTTGGAAAAATCTTCCATTTATTCCATCTGGCCCACTAGCACTTGCACCCTCCAGTTTGAACACTGTTTGCTTCATCTCCTCATAGCTAGGAATAGCTATCAAATTCTGATTTAGCAATATGCCCAAAAACGGAATAAATCCCTCTATAGAGCCCGGTCAACACAATCAAGGACTGTTATAGCGACATGTGCGACATGTGTTGCTATAGCTACGTATGTTGCCAAAGCAGTGTAAGTCGCTGATATACCTAAAAAATGGTTCATTCTTCGAAAGAACGATTTGGGGCCACAACAGTGGCGGTTTTGGGTGAAAATACTTAGTTTTTCATTGTTCTTCTTCGTTAAGGTAAGAAATTCATTCTCGTTAACTAGTAAATTAGTAATCTAGCCCTAGAATTGCTAGTTTGCATATTTTGGAGAGGGTTAAGGGCTTGTTTTAGTTGGTTTTCTAGTACAAAAGAGTAATCTAGGTACAAAATCACTAGGTTTGGTTAACGATCATTAAATTACCCATGTATATTGTTAATTCACTAAATTATCCATGAAATTGGTAGTTTTAGATGAATTCTGGTAGAAAGCCCTAGAACGGGGAGGGAATGATCATGAACTGGCCGTAGGGGTTGGGAACAAGTTATAATCCCCAACGTGGTAGGTCATTGCATTGATGATTGTTTTGTATGTATTTCTAGACCGAAATCAAGCAAAAATTATAGTGAAAGGCAAGGCTCAGACTTAGTTGAGTTATGCAATCTTGGATTGAGGTAGGTGATAGTTACGTAGTTTAATCCAATTTGTGTTTTATGTGCATATACCTGTTTCTTAGTATTGCTCGTTGATTTATGTTGTTAAGTATGATCACATTTCAATGAACTTATATGTAAAGCTTGTGGATATTACAAGTATTGGTTGTTATCTTTGTGTTATGTTTTTTTGTTATATTCCATTGTTGGTTGGGGAATGTTCCGGTATTCGGATATTCTCATGAGATATTAGTGTAATAAGGTTGACAGGCACTTATGTCTGAGATTTGGTACATGGAAATAACTTGTCCCCTGTAGGTCATGACTAGTGGGCGACCATAAGACCTTTAGCGTGTATGTACAAGATGCAGGTGAGTTTGACGGTTCCATGAGTTAGTCGGGGATTATGTATATATGTCCTTGTATTTTGGTGATTTTACCTGACTTGATTGGCATATCTTGTTGACATCTTTTGACTTGTTGCTAAGGTTTCTAAAGTACTCTAAGTGATAACTTATTGTAATATATTATGGTTAATTGTTCATATATCTCATCTTGAGTTGACCAAATGACCCTACCAGTACACTATTGTTTTCTTGTGTACTAATATTACCCTTGCTTTTACTTTTGTTGAGTGCAACACATATTTCAGCATCTCCTGCCAGACCTCATTTATGACTCTAGCGTGTGACTCGGATTCAAGGGTGAGCAGCATCTTATGAGATACCATGAATCCCTCTACGATGATATAGTCCTTTATTTTGGACTTATGCACTTTACTTTAGTTTTTGGGGTTGCACCCACCCTTTTCTTGACAATCTTTAGTAATTTTCATACAGAAGACTTTCGAATCCTAGGGATAGGTGTATTTTGTTATGCACAATGTTCCACAACTATTAATGGTATATATATTTAATATCTTTCGAACTATTAATGGGTTTGATTTTTTTTTTCTCTAAGTACTGGTTAATGTTTTTTGGGGTAGTTGGTTCTCCCACCAGAGAATAGGGTGGGTGTCACTCACATCCATTTGGGGCATGACAATAACCAAAAGAGTATCCAAAATACAGAAATAAATAAAAGAGTGTCTTAGTCCTAAAACAAGAGACATGAACATAAAGCTGAAGATCCAAAGGCTGCCCGATCATGATGTTCACCCTTAAATCAAAATCTGGAACTGTTGGGTAGAGCCGAGGTCTTGTCTCAAATGCTAGAACACGCTCTGCACTGAACAAAAATAAGAGTCAGGTAGCATCAGTACATCAACAATTATTGGTAGGCATCACAGGTCGACTCAACCCGACACCATACAAATAAGCAAACTAAATAAATGCACAACGATATTCACAGAACTCATAATCAAGACAACAATGCAATTATAACACTTCACTTTAAAGAGAATACATACTCATATTTATGTAAGTTTACACAGCCAATTTCAATAACAAGTTGGATCACAACATATGATTATGACCGAACATTCAATGCACATGGATGAATGTATGAATGCAAGATGTGTGCATCATCTCTTTCTTTTCTCAATCTCATCAACATCATCAACAACATCATGAACATCATGATTTGTATATCATCATCAAATTATCATTATCAATATTATTAACAACATCATGAACATCATGATTTCAATATACTAGCCTCGTGAACATCATGAGCTCAATAACATCATCATCACCATCATCTTAACATCATCAACAACATGTATGAATATGTAAATGCAGTCAATAATCACAAGTAGTGCTTGAAAGCAATCATAAATACTCAATTCACGTATAAGCACAGAGTCAAGCAAGTCTAATTATTCCAATAAATCAAAACCTACCTCGATTCCTTGCTTAAAACAACCTTTAGGCCACAAACTTGCCTTTTGTTTATCTTTCACCTTGTTCTTGATCGATAACAACAAGATTACTCACCCATTTCAATCAATTTTTTCCCTTTTAAACCTCTAGTGAGTTATAAGACAATTTGAACCATAAAATTGTCCTAATTCATCATCTTAGGTTTTTTTAATCCCTTAAACCTCATAAACTCTACTTTATGTAGCATGAACAACTATGATTCTACTCTCATTAGTGTTTTCTAACACCCTAGAATCATTATCTACTGATTTCATACTCATTCCCGCCAAACTACATCAAATTCATGAATTAGGTCAAAACCCCAATTTCCACCATGAACAAGTTTCTAATGATTTTCAGGAATTCTAAGAAGTAATTCAAATTTAGGATGTAAGAAACTTACCTCCAAAGCTGAAAACTTCTAAAACCTTGTAGAAAATTGCCTTCCTCAGTGCCTTGGTTCGTTTTCAGAAAGTGGGGAATGAAAATGTATTTCTGATTTTAAAACTGTAAAAACACTGCATGTTACTACTACAGCGGTTTGCGACTATTACAGGCTACCGCTGTAGCGGTCCTTTTTTCATTGCAGCAGTTTCATTTTTTTGCTGCAGTGGTCTCGAGGCAGAATCTCGGGGCCTCTTTCCATTTGTGTCCATTTTATGACACATTCTTCGAAATACGACATCGCAAACCAACCCTTCCATGGTCAACTCTATAATTGGTATTTTATAACTCCATTTTACTTGTCGGAAGTTGCTATAGTTTCCTAAATTCGTCATCTGTCTAAAAATTAAGACAAACCCCCACTAATGATCCCATTAATACCAGATTTCCTTATACTAGAACAGCTCAAAAATCATCTAGAATAAGCTAGTCCTGAATTTCTTAAAAATTGTCTAACAGAAGATTTGACGAAAGTTTTACCTCCTATTTCAGCATAATGATGATTTGGATCATTACAAGGACCCCCCTGAAAAACGAAATTTAGTGTTAGCAGGACCCTCTTGAAAAATAGGACATTAATTTTCTGTTCAGGACCCTCCTGAAAAATGAGACTTCACTTTTCAGCTCAGGACCCTCCTGAAAAATGGGATTTAGCATTAGCAGGATCCTCCTAAAAAATGGAACTTTAATATTCCATTCAGGACCCTCCTGGAAAATGGGACCTTACTTTTCAGCTCAGGATCCTCCTGAAAAATGAGATTTAGCATAACAAAACCCTCCTGGATAATAAGACTTAGTTGTATCAGGACCCTCCTAAAAGTGAAATTTAGATATATTTTTACTTGTCTCCTAGGATAAAATTTTCCTGGATGCAGATAGAAAGTTATGTTTTCATTTGTCTCCTAAGATTTACATTTCCTAGTCTGAGACAGTCATTTTTTATTTTTCTCCTAGGATAACATTTCCTAGTCTGAGACAGTTGTTTTTTATTTTTCTCCTGGGATGACATTTCCTAGTCTGAGACGGTTGCTTTTTATTTTATCCTTGGATGACATTTCCTAGTCTGAGATAGTCGTTTTTTATTTTTCTCCTAGGATGACGTTTCCTAGTCTGAGACAGCCACTTTTTATATTCTCCTAGGATGACATTTCCTAGTCTGAGACAGTCGTTTTCCATTTTTCAACAAGGATGACATTTCTTAGTTTGAGACAGTCACTTTTCATTTTCTCCTAGAATGACTTTTCCTAATTTGAGATAGTAATTTTTTATTTTTCTTCTAGGATGACATTTCCTAGTCTGAGACAGTTGCTTTTCATTTTCTCATGAGATAAATATTTCCTAGTAATAGACAATCGTTTCACACTCGTCTCCTAGGATAAATATTGCTCAAATGGAAATGGTCTCGGTCCTTTATTTCAAGCTACACACACCTCTCTCACGATAACATACACGCAGCACAAACACACACCGGCACTCCTATATATATAATAACAAACAGAGAATGGAGAGATAGAAAAAGATAGAGATGAGAGAGGACACAGACGAAAAACAAAAAGAGAGGAGAAGAGAATAGAGATCCAAGAAAAGAAAACAGAGAGTAGAAAGAGGAAAAAATGAACGGAGAGTTCTTTTGGAAATTGATGAGTCGAGTTTTGGTCCTAGTTCGAATTTTTGGTGACAATGCTCTTGCTCCTATTTTCAATTTCTTCGTCACACAGGTTCTTATTCAGTTCCTTTTTATTTATTTGTATAAGTTTAATTTGGTTGCAAATCAAAGCATGAACAAAGTTGTTTAAATTATTTCTTGTATTATTTAGTACGTAAATTAAATTATTTATATGAGGTCCATTTTTACCTTAGCTCTTACTTTTTTTTTTTTGGCTTAATGTTTAAATGATAAAGCTTTGTGTGGATTTTCTGCCTAGTTTTATGTTCACGTGAAATTACACTGCTTGCTTTACGAGAACTAAGTCACTGTCCGCAATGATTTAGAATAAAAATTTTGGTATTAATTTTATAAAGATAGAATCTTTGTGGCGCTATATAACTAGTACTATTAATTAATTACGTACGATGGAGATAGTCCAGTTTTTTGTCAAAAAATGAATTAAACGCCCTTTGCTATTTTAATATGAATAAGGGAACATGGGTTTTAAATATTAACGGTTTTTACAATTTGTTTAAGCTATATTAAATTAATTTTTTTATTGGATGTGTAAGTAATGTGTGCTGATAACTACTTACTAGGGTGCATGCATTTCTTTTAGGAAAATATTTCAAATTTAAACACTTTTGTTTTGGATTAGCAATAAGTTATTTTATGTTTGCAAGTTGAGGTCGAGAAATAGGAAAATCATTATTCATAGGATGGATTTGATTAGTTGGGTCACAAGGTGTTGGTCTTAAAACAAACGTTTGAGCTTAAAAACATTTTTCACTTATCGGCTATAAATAGGAAAATATTAGGATCTGTTAAACACTAACTGAACTTTAGGCACATTTAAAATGCTGGTTTCGATTGGGAATGCGGTTACACATCTTTTTTGAGACACTTAATATAAAACTCACGGATGCAGTTATGCACCTTGGCAAAGATTATTCTAAAAATTAACTTTCATCGATTCAAACCCAAGAGGTGCAGAAAGATATTATTGGTGCGATATATATGAGCGAATCAAGGCCAATGAACACAATTTATCCAAAATAATTTAAGTTAGGTGCAAGTTGATAAAAGCAACCGTGCTAGAATCACGGGACTTGAGGGGTGCGTGCGTCTGACTTGGCCGTATTTATACACCCAAAATGTCATTTTTTGCCCATGCTTTAGTTAAGTTTGGAGAGAAAATTATCTTTGTTAAGTGTGTTTTATTATACTTTTGATGTAAATGTGCTAACATATTTGATTAGTGATGTTTCAGGGGTAAATGAGGCACAGAACTCAAGATAGATGACAAGTGACGAAGTTAAGAGAGCAAGAAGGGGGCAAACAAAAGCTACAACTAGGTTGTGCGCTACATCCCTTGGGTCGTGTGTTTGGCCTTACGCTGCACCCCTTAGGGAGCGCATTTAGCGATGCGGCATGCATCCCTCCTTTGCCGCAGCTTGTTCTTTTAATTCAGTACAAAGGTTTGGGGGTAATTTCACCATTCATTTATAAATACCCCAAGCACGTTTTGAATAAGGGGACACATTATTTTTTGAATAGAAACATGAGGCTAAGGGTTTTGTTAGGGTTAATCTTTTGTAAACTCTTCTACACTTATCTCTTCAGCATGAACAACATTACTTCTGTAAGTTTGTTTTGAATTATGAGTGGCTAAAACCCTTGTTTTGGGGTTACGGCTAGAGCATGATTGCATAGTACTTTATTAGAATCAATGAAGTTTTCTCATTCAATTGTGCTCATGTTCTTGGATTTACTATTTTGGTGTTTGACCAACATCAGAATAAATGGGCAATTCTTGCATGAACTGACCATGGAATTATAAGGATAGGACAAACAACATGTGGAATAAGATCATCTCTTATGCGAGTTAGGGTTGATTTGCAACTAGGATAGATGTATACCTATGTTTGTGTTATTTGGTTATGAACGGGATGAAAACGCAAAGTACTTGAATGGGAAACTCACATCCCCACTCAATGATGTAGTTATGAGACTAGTTCAAGTAGTTTATTTAGAGGATGACTATTCCCGAATCGTACACTTAACCCTAAAACCCCGCAATTCGAGAAATGTTCATTGAGATGAATAAATAATATGAATGATTGTGGTGAATGCTGTAGCCCTGGAATTTCTCCAAATATTGCTTACAACCTTGCTTCATAATTGTGATTATTTTATTTTATTCTTTTGCACACTATTAGGGAATTATAAATTCATAAACTCTCTTAATAACTTTCATCACTCGTATGAAATACGATTAGAATTGAATTACATAAATTATTAAATAATTAGTCCCTGTGGGTTCTATATCTAGCTCTTAAAGAGTCACTATATTACTTGCTAGACCACGTACACTTGCGTGTGCAGTAGGCCGTAATAAGTTTTTGGCTCAGTTGCCGGGAACTTAAGAAATTAGTGATTTTTTGAATTTTATATTCAATAGTATTATACAAGTGCTGACAACTTGATCTTAGCGGCTGAGTTTTGCAGGTCTAATTTGTGCTTCAAGCTGGCAAGAGATGGTGAATTGGTTGAACTGTATTTGGAACCTAAGCGAGTATTTCATCAATGGAGGAGAGCAACTGCTTTTCAATATCCAATTTAACAACTTCAGCTGGCTGATCCAGTAGAAATTATTCCTACAGAAATGGCAAATGCTAGACCAGTTTGTGATGTGGCAATCCCACTCTCCAATAATGTCACCTCCAGCATTTGCAAACCGGATGCGGGAGGTAGATTTGAGATCAAGAAGAATATGGTGCAACTTTTTCACACCAGCGGGCAATTTATAGGGTTATCTCATGACAATCCGCAACAACACTTGCAGACTTTTCTTGAGATCAGTGACACTTATATTCCCGCAGGAGTCTCGTCTGATTGCATGAGGCTCATTCTCTTTCCCTTCTCACTGTTAAGGGAAGCTAAGAGGTGGTTGAAGGTTGAACCACCTAATTCTATCACCACCTGGGATGATCTGGCCAAGAAATTCCTAATATGTTTCTTTCCATCTGGAAAGACTACAAAGTTGAGGAGCGAGATTCTGAACTTCAGACAGAAGGATGGTGAAAACTTGCATCAAGCCTGGGATAGGTTCAAGTCCTTGATTCATGGTTGTCCATACCACCACCAGACTAATGAAGTTTTGGTGCACACTTTCATAGAGGGACTTGAACCTAACATGAAGATATTGTTGGATTCTGCAGTGGGTGGACAAGCCTTAGAAAAGACATATGATGATATGTACACACTTTTGAATTGTATCTCATAGGTAAATCCTGAATAGAATGCAAGTGCTTCAAGAAGCACCCTGAAAAAGGTTGCAGGGTTACTAAAAGTGGATCAGTTGACATCTAATGCAGCACATATTTCAGCTTTGCAGAATCAGATAAACACTCAGTTTAGTAACTTGAATTTGGGAAAGCAACAATCTCCCGTGAACATAGTGCAGCAGACACAGACATTTTGTGAGGTTTGTGGTAATGGAGATCACTCAGCGGATGCTTGTGCGGCTAATCAAGAATTAGTCAACTTTGTGGGTAATACTCAACTCCAAGGTAACCAAAATTTTGAAAACACATATAATGTAGGGTGGAGAAATCACCCCAACCTCTCTTAGGGTGGAAATCAAGGGCAGTATGTAAATCAGTATAGACATCAAGTGGGAACTCAAAATCAACAACAAAAAGCCAAAGGTAATAACGTGAATGCTCAACCTAGAAATATTGAGGCGATGTTAAAGAAGATCATAGCTACCCAAGCACAGATGGCTGCTGACATAAAAAATCAACAGTTGGCCACAAAGACTCTTGATGTTCAGATGGGGCAGCTTATCGAAGAACAAAACACTAGACCTCAAGGAGGGTTACCGAGTGATACTAAAGTAAATCCCAAACAGGTTAATACAATTTCTACCCAAAGTGGTAGGCAGTTAGAGGAGTTAGAGCCCAAGAAAGTAACTCACAGGGCTATGGTGAGAGATGAGAAAAAAGCAGAGGTTGAGAAAGATGAGAATAATAAGAACACTGTGTCAAGATTAAAGCCACCACCTCTATTCCCACAAAAGCTTAAAAAGTAAAAGGAGGAAGCATGTTTTCAAAAGTTCATTGATTTGTTAAAATAGGTGCACATTAATCTTCCTCTTGTTGATGTTTTGCAGGGAATTCCCAGGTATGCTAAGTATATTAAGGATATCGTGACTAACAAGAATAGCTTGACAAATTATGCCACTGTTGCACTAACTAAAGAGTGCATATCTCGAATTAAGAATAGACAGCCAACAAAGCTCAAAGATCTAGGCAGTTTCACTATTCATATCACTATTGGGCAGTCTATCAAGGCTTGAGGATTATGTGATCTTGGGGCCAGCATTAATTTTATGCCTACTTCTTTGTTAAAAAGGATGGGATTAGGCAGCGCAAGGCACACTACAGTCATTTTGCAGCTTGCTTATCATTCATTGGCAAGGCTCGATGGGATAGTTGAATATGTGTTGGTGCAAGTGGGATCGTTGATCTTCCCCATAGATTTTATAGTTTTGGACTTTGATGTAGATCCGGAAGTCCTTCTTAGTTTGGGGCATCCATTTTTGGCTACTGGTTGTCCTTTAATATATGTAGCTACTAGTCAATTGACAATGAGAACACACAATAAAGTTGAGGTATTTGATGTGTACAAGGCCATGAAGCTCCCTGCTATATGTAAGGAGTTATCTGCAATCACCGTGATTGATATTGAATCGAAACTTCCATTGATCAATTCAAAAGACCCCTTAGAGAGAGCTATTATTGTTCATGACATTTTTAGAGATGCGGATGCACATGATATGGTGCAAGTACTGGATGTGGCCAGCATATTCATTCACACAGGGGATTTTAAGCCCTTGAATAGACCTCTTGGGCCACCACCCAAGCCATCTGTTGTAGAATCCCCAAAATTAGAGATGAAAATGTTGCCATCACACCTCAAGTATGATTACTTAGGGGAAAATGAGACTTTACCGGTTATTCTTTCTGCAGGATTATCTGAGGTATAGGTTGGTGAGGCTTTGGCTATGTTGAAAAGGAGAAAAAAAGTAATCGGATGGTAGATGTCTGATATTTGGGGAATAATCCCAGCGTATTACATGTAGCAAATATATTTAGAGGAAGGACACAAACCACATGTTCAATAGCAGTGGAGGCTAAACCCTCCAATAAAAGAAGTGGTGAGAAAGGAAGTAATTAAGTGGCTAGATTCTGGCATTATCTATCCTATTTCGGATAGTAAGTAGTTCAGTCCATTCCAGTGCGTTCCCATAAAGGGCAGTATGAAAGTGGTTACCAATGAGAAGAATGAGTTAATCCCAACTCGGACAGTCACAGGTTGGAATATTTGGATGGACTACCACAAGCTTAACGAGGCCACTAGAAAAGATCATTATCCTATCCCTTTCATTGACCAAATGCTAGACAGGCTTGCAGGGTATGAGTATTATTGCTTCCTAGATGGATATTCAGGCTACAATCAGATATCCATTGCTCCTGAAGATTAGGATAAGATGACTTTCACATGTCTATATAATACTTATACTTTCAAGCGCATGCCTTTCGGGTTATGCAAGGAACCCACCACTTTCCAATGCTGCATGATGGCAATCTTCTATGACATGGTGGAAGACTTTGTTGAGGTATTTATGGATGACTTTTCTATTTTTGGTAACTCATTTGAAGTATGTTTGCAGAATCTTGATAAGGTGCTTGCGAGATGTGAAAAAATGAATCTGGTACTTAATTGGAAGAAATGTCACTTCTTGGTTAGGAAAGGCATTATCCTTGGCCATAAGGTGTCCCAAACAGGTTTAGAAATTGATTGTGCTAAAATAGAGGTTATAGAGAAACTGCCCCACCCGTGTCCGTGAAGGGCATTCGAAGTTTTCTTGGGCATACTAGATTCTATAGGTGGTTTATCAAGGACTTCTCAAAAATATCAAGACCAATGTGCAAACTACTTGAGAAAGAGGCAAAGTTTCAGTTTGGTGATGATTGTGTGAAGGCTTTTGAGGCTTTGAGGACAAAGTTGATTGAAGTACCTATATTGATTGCTCTTGACTGAGGATTGCCATTCGGGTTGATATGTAATGCTAGCAATATGATTATGGGAGCAGTATTGGGCCAGCAAAAAGAGAAGGTCTTTCATTCGATTTATTATGCAAGCGAAACTCTTGATGTAGCTCAAGTCAACTATATTGTTACAGAGAAGGAGAGGCTAGCTTTGGTGTATGAGTTTGACAAGTTTTGATCCTATTTAGTGGGTACCAAAGTGATTGTGTACACAGACCATGCAGTTATCCGATATTTGTTTAATAAAAGGATGCCAAACCTCAGCTCATTAGGTGGATTTTGTTGCTTCAAGAATTTGATCTAGAAGTTAAAGACCGAAAGAGGTCAGAAAACTAAGTAGCGGATCACATATCCAAGCTAGAGAGTTGGGAACATATTCTAGAAGATGGTACAATTTTAGAAGAGTCCCATATAAGCAACTCTCAACATTGAGTGTCACAAAGCTACCTTGGTATGTGGATATCATTAATTTGATAGTGAGTGGAGTGTATCCACCTAAGGCCACGAGTCAGCAAAGAAAGAGACTTTACTATGAGTTCAGGTTCTAGACATGGGATGAGCCTTACTTGTTTAAGCAGGGCTCGGACTGAGTTATTAGAAGATGTATTATGAAATGCGAAGAAAAGCAAGTATTGGAGAGTTGTCATTCCTCTCCTTATGGAGGCCATCATAGGGGTGAGCGAATTGCTCACAAACTGTTACAGTCTGGCTTCTTTTGGACTACTTTATTCAAAGATACGGTCAAGTTTGCAAAGGAGTATGACCAGTGTCAGCGCATGGGTTCGATCTCTAGAAGGCATGATATGCCTTTAAACAACATTCTGGAAGTTGAAATCTTTGATGTGTGGGAAATAGATTTTATGGGCCCTTTTCCACGTTTTTATGAAAACACTTACATTCTAGTCATTGTGGATTATGTCTCGAAGTGGGTGGAGGCGGAAACATTACCTACCAATGATTCCAAAGTGGTGATTAAGTTTGTAAAGAAGCAGATATTTACTAGGTTTGGGACCCCGAGAGCTATTATCAGTGATGGTGGCTCATAATTTATCAACAATTGGTTCAGAAATTTATTGGCTAAGTATGGGGTATGACATAAGGTTGCCACAACCTATTATCCCCACACTAGCGGCCAGGTGGAGGTGTCAAATAGTGAAGTGAAACAAGTTTTACAAAAGACGGTAGCTGGATAACGTAAGGATTGGGTACTGAAACTAGATGATGCATTATGGGCATACCGAACAACATACAAGACTCCCATTGGGACATCCCATACAGGTTAGTGTTCAAAAAGGCATGCCATTTGTCGATTAAGCTAGAACATCAAGCGTACTTGGCAGTCAAAAAGTTAAACCTTGATGCTAATTTAGCAGGCCAAAGAAGAAAATTCATATTGCAAGGTTACAAAAAGGCAAAGCTCTACAAGGAGAAGACAAACAAGTGGCATGACAAGCATATTGTGTCACGCACATTTGAGCCCCCGACAAATGGAGTTGGTGTTCAGTTCGAGGTTGAAATTATATCTCGATAAGCTAAAATCCAAATGGTATGGCCCATTTGAAATGGTTAAGATGAATGCCCATGGAGCTGTTGAACTAATTGATAAAGAAAAAGGTAAAACATTTCTCGTGAATGGCCAAAGAGTTAAATGCTATTGGGGAGAAGAAGAGGACTGATAGAGAATGTCCATCACATTTGCAAATGAATTATGGGGAGCTGGGTCATGCCACGACATTAAATCAGGCGCTACATGGGAGGCAACCCATGAATGTAATGTAATAGGGTAGGATTTCTATTTAACAGAAAAGCAAAAGAAAAGATATAAAGGAGAAAATCAAAAATACAAAAAGATGTGTCGAGCCACGACCGAAACTACGGTGCTTGGTGGGTGGAAACCCACCTTTTAACATAGCTTTTACTTGTTTTGCAGGACTTTTAAGTCCCATGGTAGCAAAACTATGTTGGGTAAAGAACGGAAGTTAAATATGAAGCTGAGAGGTAAGTTTTTGGGCGAGAACAACACCCGTGTGCCTCACCATCGAGGCCAAGCGATGAGCGTGTGCCGCGGCTTGTAGAATAGGGGCTACTATCTTTCCCATGGGCCATCCATGCATAGCAAGTCCTAAGCCAAGCTATGGGCATGCACCGCGGTTATCCAGCCTCGCGCTAACCCATGCACCGTGCCCCTCTTCCCCCTAGTTTCACTAAATTTTATCTTTTAAAAATCGGGTCAACCAGACCTGGTAGACTTAAATATATACCCCCTAAGCTGATTTTTCCCCTCATTCTAACCCTAAGTGCGATGCACCTTACTCCTCTCATACCTCAACCCGTGAATCACACTCCACACACGAATTCTCTCTTCTCTTTAAATTATTTCTCCACTCCAAGGTATGTTTTCATGAATATCTTAATGCTTGTTATGGTTATTTTGAATGAAGTGGGTTTGTGTGTTTGATGCTTTGGTGTAACACTTGTGGGAATGAACTTTGGGTTGCAAAATTCTTAATGTTGGGTGATGAGCACCATGTTTATTATTAGTGGGTGATGATGGGGGTACAACATGTGAACCTAAAAAGTTTCTTGTGGGGATTTGTGGGGCTTTTTAGGGTTAATTGGTCTAGTTGTGAAAGTATGATGTTTAAATAGAGCTTGTTGTAACCATAATTTTCATGTGAGAATGCTTATGTAAAAGTGAAGTGCTTAATGTATATTTTGAGATATGGTTTAAGTGTTTATGGTGATACAATGGTGATACTTGATGTGAAGTGAAAAAAATTGATGAAGAAGGCAATGTTGTTTTTGCCATAATGGAATTGTATCAATGCCTAACCATTAAATGCAAGTCGGTTAAGTCTGAGTACCCGACAATGCAAACTTGTGGCCTATGCTAACAAATTAAGTGTGGGGTGGTTTCAACCATCCCCGAACATGATTGTGGTTAGCTATTTGGGGCCAAAATAATATATTCTTCTTGGCATGTGTGTAGTAGGGTTCATGCCTCCTAAACCAAACACGGGCAAGGGAGTAGCTTCTACCTACCGACAAGGGCAGAAGCGAGATCGAACAAGGCAACCCTTACAGGCAACTCAAGCTGCCATGATAGCTTCCCAAGGTGTGCGGCGGTGATTCGGTGTCAAATGAGTGGATAAAGATGGAGTGCAATGGTATAAAGACAACAAGGAACATAATTATTAACCATTGAAACGTATTTCTAAAAATAGTTTGGAAGCTCACTACCCACAGATTCTAGCAAGAATACGACAGTTGAAGTTGGACTTCATTTTAGAGGATCCAGGAGAATGTAATTAGAGAGTTATTTGCTAATTAGTTTTTGGATACTCGAGGAAATAGTGTCAAAGTTCATGGGTAGATTCTCAAACTCAATGCAGCAGCACTTAACACATTTCTTCACATACCGGAGATTGATCATACTAAATTGAAGGGGTTGTACAGTAAACCCCATACCAAGCTATTTGTTATACATAGTGTGGGCCTCATTCTATGGCTAGATGGAAACACAACAAAGGCAAAGGTATTCATAAGACCTTTCCCTATGCCCACTTTAGCAAAGAAGTGCGGATTTGGTTGAGGATAGTTGGTGCTTGTCTGATCTCGGGGTCTTACTTCACTTATGTTAAGCGTGACCGGGTATGTCTAGTGTTTGATTTGATAACTAATGTCCCCATAAATGTTTGTGCAGTGATTAGGTCAGCTATGAGGAAAGCCAAGGTTACAAGGGCTTTAGATTCAGTTTTGGTGGTCTTGTGACAAAATTCTTGAGGGATAATGGGGTCGAGGAAGAACCAGTAGATTACAAGCCACCACAAAACATGCGAGGATTTGATATTTCAAAGGTGAAAGGCCATGACTCCACTCATGGGTCGATTCTCACCACTGCTGAGCAAACTACGTGTGATGACAGTTTCTTTTGTTGCTTCTATGGCATGACTAAGTTGACAATGATGTGTGGTAGGCGCACACCTACCACACAGGAGATGAGACAGTTGGATTTTGATTACCCAATGAATGACCACGCAAAATCTATATGTCGAGTTCGGCAACCCTTTAGAGAGTTGGTAGATGATGATGTGCCTACCGATGATGAGCACATGTTTGTTGATGACTAGGCCCACAAAGTTCTTTTCCCCATTCTCTGTTTATGCTTTTTTTTTTATGTGCACTAGGGACAGTGCATTGTCTAAGTGTGGGGTGGGATAAAAAGTATTCCTGGGGTTGTTCAAGTTCTTAGTATTTACTAGGTGGATTATTTTGGTTTGTAATAAGTAGTAACTCATACTTGGATTCTCACTTGTTTTTGGTTGTAGTTGTTTTTTTGCTTTGGGTTCCTCGGCTTTTGTTTTCGGTACTTTTCCCGAGGATAGTCCCTTTGAATCGAGTAGGATTAAAAAAAATTGTTAGGATTAAGTTGTGTGTGAAAGTCATAGTTGAGTACTTTTCTCAATGATGGATGGATGACGGCCGTCTTAAGAGAAAATTAGCCATAGGTAGAGAGTGTGAAGTAGAACCCTTTTCACTAAATTGAGATTTAAGTGCTCTTGTAGGATGCATGACTGTATGACTCAATTGTAGTTTAAATTGAAAGCATGTGGGATGAGTGAATTATTATTTTTGGAATATTTACGCTCATTTATATGACTCTCGTATGACTTTAGCTTAAAGTTGAATTTGTGTTATTTCTTGATTTAGAATCTATAAGAGTCCATCTTGGTTTGAACATGTGCCATGTGTGTGTGAGATTCAGTTTTATTCCATGTTTGTATATGGGTGTCTAGAACTTGCCTAGTGTGTGTGCAAAACAAAATAAAGAATGTTGAGCATAGGAGATGATATAGGCATTTCTTTAATAGTCATGTTTGATGCCATCTTTTACCTACCCATAATGCATGACCTTAGTTAGCCCCTTTGAGCCTTTAGGCTATTCTTTGGTAGCCTAATGTGTAGATTATTCCCTTGTTTTCTATTGACCGTAACTCGATCCAAAACTCCTAAGCGCTTTAGTTAAAAAATTAAGATATTAAGGAGTATGAAAATGAAGAAATAAGAAAAAGTGAAGTGAAGCCCCCAAAATAGTAGCTATAGGTGCGTTGAGAAGTTTATGTGTTGAT
This sequence comes from Capsicum rhomboideum, assembly GCA_031232105.1. Lineage (NCBI taxonomy): Eukaryota > Viridiplantae > Streptophyta > Magnoliopsida > Solanales > Solanaceae > Capsicum > Capsicum rhomboideum. The sequence goes on along the minus strand of CP124714.1, from coordinate 146,374,179 downwards.
GGTGGGGAGTAGTGTATTGAAAAAAAACAAAAACATAAAAAAAAAGAAAAAGAAGTACTCCCAGCCAAATATGTGTAAGCTAACTTAAAGAGAAGGGGCAAAACAAAAGGGAATGCGAAGATAAAAGTGGTGGAAAATAAATTGGTTGAAGATGAACTTAATGAAAGTGTGATATATAAAAGCGTTTAGGGAAGTGAGTCACTATTTCTTACCAAAGTAGTCCCTACCCGTCCCTTAGCACCCTTAAAGTCCTACTTAATCTTAAGCCTTGATATTCTTATATTAGTGGAGTATTACACTAAGGGCAAGCCTATGGGTCATCCTATGTGCATGTGAATTCTTTGAGACAGTGAGCAAAATTTCATTCTTACACCCGATCTTATGTTAAATTGCATGTTGGTGAGTGATATTGGGTGACTCTCTTGTTGTGAGGGCACATGTCTAATGATAGATAGGAGACTTATAGGACTTCTTAGTTGGGTAATGTGCATAAGTTTGCTAATTTTAGAGAGTTAATTCTTGAGGCTAGAAAGTTTCAAATGGTCAATTCATGTGCTTGCGTGACATGCTTTGTGTAGAACATGTTGCTCATACTAGTTGTATGGTTCTTACTTGAGTATCTTATTTCAGTTGGTGACATTAGTGCCTCGGTATTGAACATGAAGGATAGAGTTGTTTAAGGATGAACAAAGCTTTAAGTGTGGGGTGGTGATCTTGGGCGTATTTATACACCCAAAATGCCATTTTTTGCCCATGCTTTAGCTAAGTTTGGAGAGAAAATCATCTTCATTAAGTGTGTTTTATCATACTTTTGATGTAAATGAGCTAACCTACATTATTAGTGATGTTTCAGGAGTAAATGAGGCATGCGGAAACTGAAGAAAGCTAAAGATGAAAAGTGACGAAGTTAAGAGAGCAAGAAGAGGGCAAACAAAAGCTACAACTAGGTTGCGTGCCGCATCCCTTGGGGAGTGCGTTTGGCCTTATGCCGCTCCCCTTGGGGTATGCATTTAGACATACAGTGCAGGTCCCTCTTTTGAGGCAGCTTGTTCTTTTAATTCAGTCCAAGGGCTTGAGGTAATTTCACCATACATTTATAAATACCCCAAGCACGTTTTGAATAAGAAGATGCATTATTTTTGGAGCAGAAACATGAGGCTATAGGTTTTGTTAGGATTCATCTTCTATAAACTCTTCTACACTTATTTCTTCAGTATGAACAACATTACTTTTGTAAGTTTGTTTCGAATTATGAGTGGCTAAAACCCTTGTTCTGGGGTTACAGCTAGAACATGATTGCGTAGTACTTTATTAGAATCAATGAAGTTTGTTTCACATTCAATTGTGCTCGTGTTCTTGAATTTACTATTTTGGTGTTTGGCCAACATTAGAATACATGGGTAATTCTTACATGAACTGACCATGGAATTGTAGGTATAGGACGAAGAACATGGGGAATAAGATCATCTCTTACGCGAGTTAAGGTTGATTTGCAACTAGGATAGACGTATACCTATGTTTGCCTTATTTTGTTATGAACATTATGAAAATGTAAAGAACTTGAATTGGAAACTCACATACCCGCGCAATAATGTAGCTGTGAGACTAGTTCACGTAGGTGATTTGGAGGATGACCATTCTTGGATCGTACACTTAACCCCGAAACCCCGCAATTCGAGAAATAAGATTCATTTAGACGAATAAATACTATGCATGATTGTGGTAAATGTTGTAGCCCTAGAATTTCTCCAAATATTGCTTACAACCTTGCTTCATAATTGTGATTGTTTTATTTTATTCTTTATGCACACTATTAGGGAATTATAAATTCATAAATTCTCTTAATAACTTTCATCACTTGTATGAAATACGATTGGAATTGAATTACGTAAATTGCTAAATAATTAGTCCTTGTGGGTTCGATATCCGTCTCTTAAAGAGTCACTATATTACTTGCTAGACCACGTACACTTACGTGTGTGGTAGGCTGCAACAACGTCATACCTTCCCCTCGGTCAACAGAATTCCTTACCTGGTCTTTTGGTTTTAAAGACCAATATTAAAGAGTCAATTTCCTTTTGATAAGGGATCCACAATAAGGTGACTTGGAACACCACAACTCAATTCCAAGTGGTGACTGTATAAATAAATAAAAATAATCCTTATTTAATATCGTCACTTTTTTTGAAAAAAACCCTTTCTTCGCTTTGCTTCACCGATGCAAAAAAAAAGGGGTGTGACTACAAGTCTCCTATGAATCACTCTAGATACAAACTTATCTTTATGATTTTCTTTCTTCACTTGAGTCTAAAATGTCTCTTTCATTGTACTTTTTATTTAGAGGCTTGTACTCATGGCCTCCAGACCTTGGGTGTTGTTATTTCGGTTGTATTTATCTATCCTTAAACTTTGAGATAATTTGGATTTTCATTAAAAGGTAAATTCTTAACAAAAAGGTTTTATTATATAATTAGACCCATCATTGGGCCGGGCCTAAATTTTATTGAACCAACCGGTCTGGCACCCGAATTTCACTATACCGGGCTGATTCTAAAAAGGTCCAAATAAACCTGTGCGGTTTAAGGCCTGACCGGGTTGGGTCGGCTGGGTTTAAATTAAGGATAAATTACACAAACCCACAAACTTAAGATTCATTAATACATAAAATTTCTTACCTTTTAAAAAATTACTTAAAATTTTATTTTTACTATTTTGCTCTTGATACATATATACAGATCTTATCATCCGCTTTACACTCCACCACTAAAGCCCCAAATCACGTTTTTTATTTTTCAAAATTTCCCACCCCAAGAAAGTTGGCAACTTCTCCCCAATTGAAACTTCTATCACTATTATTGCACCCTCCAACAACTGCCCACATTCAATTCCATTTGATTTAGTTTTTTTCCGACAGGTGGGTGAATTATTGACATAGATTTTAAGTAACTATTTTAGAGATTATTTTAACAACACAAATTACTGTGGTGTTACTCTTGTTTGGTCTTTAATGGTTAATGAAGATTCACCCTCATTCAGTTTGGGTATTTCCCAAATTGAAACCAACAATATTGTTCCTTCAATTAACGAAATTATGAGTTTTTCTCTGGGTATCTTTCATTACACATCTGACAGTTTTCGTGAAAATAGGTCAAAGCACCGCAATGACCCCAAAAAGATGAAGAAGATTATGCTGCAAGAACTCAAGACCCGGACATGCAGATGGAAAATCAGGATGAATTAGAGGATATCCCAAATTCCCCACAGAACCAGGTAAAAAATATAATGTTGATACATATGTTTGATACATTTGCTTTTATTGCACTGGTGATTTTTCTCTTGATACATATATAATGTTGTTAATTTTTTGATACATTTTGTTAGTATAATGTTGATACATATGTTTGATACATTTGCTTTTACTGCACTGGTGATACATATTTCTGATACATTTTGCTAGTGATTCATATTTTTGATGCTTTATAGAATGAAAAAAGGAACAGTCTACAAAGTAATACTTATATAAATGTTTGATACATCTAACATATGTATCAAACAGGATATGATACATATATGAATCATTTTTTAACTTGTGTTTTTCAATATATGTCATTTTTGCAAAACCTTAGCTTGGTTGTCAAAAATAGGCCTGCCCAAAACTTAAGGTATGGAAGCGCACACAATCTCAAAATAGTCTCAAACCTTCAAGAAGTTCTCAAAGATGAAGGGATCACAATATTTCGAAGCACCTGTTTTGGTCATACCTAAACTTGCCCAATTGTAACTTTCAAGGATCAGTTGCAAGATGTCTAATGACCTTAGAGGTTCAACATCCATATCATGATCAGATAAGGATATCTGTCAACAATACCATCCTTCATTTTCATTGTATGAGTTTGTCCTTATTATCGGTTTGAAATGTACCAGTAATAAGATGATTTCAACTATTCGTATCTTCCTCCCTATAGATTACAGAAAAGGTATTTTCCTAGAATCAAAGAAAGTGTCAAAAAGAGGTGACTTGATCAAGTGTTTTTTGAATAGACAATAGGGGAAGAATCTGAAAGATGCTATTAAAATTGGAATTTTGTACTTTATTCACACTTTTGTATTCTCACAATTGGATAAAACTAATATCTTTACTCGAGACCTTCACATGATTGATGATGGAAGTTATAGTTGATATTCATGGGGAAAATTCGCATTTTCAAAACTGATGAGTTTATTTAGTCGATCCATGGATGAGACCAAGCAGTATTATCATTTGAATGGCATCCCATACATGATTCAGGTCTGGTGGTATGAATGTTGTTCTGAAGTTGATAAATCAATAGTCGTTCGTGAGAATAGTTTAGTCTCAAGGATGGTGAATTGTAAAGTTCTTAAACTAAAGCCAAGATATGAGGATTTGATGGAAGACATATTTATTAAGGTAATGTTCTTACACATGCAACTATACCAAATGTGTATATCCTCCTATTATTTGTAATTACCTATACCTCATGTGTCTCACTAGTTGTTTTGTTTTTTATGTTATTTTCATTGCAACTTGTATACAGCAATATATCCCCATCACCACAGGAATTGAACTAACTTGATTTGCCCGATCCATTTAGTGTTATTCCAACAGTATCTGTAGAAAAGGAACCAGAAAAGACCTCTACTGCCACTGAAATTCAAGATGGATTTAAAGATTTTAGTACCCCACCACCTGCAGAACTATTCAAAAAAAAATGATGAGTGATGCTGGTCCGTCTTCCCCCCTCATGCAAAGAAACAAACAACTAACACTGTGTCAAAAAAAAGTAAGCATCAGTGTTTCAAAGACCCAGAAATAGTCATCGTCGTTGTCCAAAGATAAACACCCGTCAAACTCATTAAGAACTCATTTGAACCCTCCTGTTTCATTGGAAAAAGACACATCTGTACGTCATGCTCAACATCAGCCTTCTGTGGCTATGCATACTCATGAGAAGATGAATGCACCTGATGCTACAATCGAAAACCAAAAAAAAAAAAAAAAACACTTTTCATGTCAACGTGGATGAGATAAAGTCTTATGTTAAGAGTTATGTAAGTATTATTTCTTTTTTAAAATTTCCTTCTTCAGTTATTACATATACACAGTTATAATTTTATAAACTTTTATCTATATATAATGAATCAAAACTGTGCATTTGAATATGTATTGGATACATATCATACAAACTTATCATGTTAAATCTCATTGATACATATACATTTTTACACCCAGAAATATGACATGAACGTTACACATAAGAAAAAGTATTAAACTAATAGATAAAAGGCAAATTTGTTATCAACATATATATATATATATATATATATATATATATATATATATGCATTATACATATGTAATTATATGTATCAAACCTTCATAAAAGAGGATAAAACATATGTTATTAGACATTCCATGTCAAACATAAAGTACAATGCACTGACACATTTTTATTTTTGGCATCATAGGTTGATATGAAATTCAGTGAGCTGCAATCATTAATGACGAACCATTACACGGACATAGTGAAAGCTTTTGACAGATCGATCTATTCCAGATAACAAGGTATTTAAAATTACACATTAGTACCACAATTTTATGGATTTTTTCTAAATTATTATCTTTCAGGTTTTTGATTCTCCATTCCATGAAAGTAAAAAAGATAACCTGAATAAAAAAGAAAACCCTCATCATTCTCATAATGAGCACAACACAGAGGATAAAATAATCATGTTGTGGAGGATGAAGGAGAATCAAGTAAAGGATATACCACTGAAGGACAAGGTGACCAACACGTAAAGGTAATATGAATAACATATTTAGTTGTTATATAGATAGACTTACTTATATATAACTATGTTTTTTTAAATTTCCATTGTCTGTTATTAAATAGACAGATTTCTAAATATTCATATATGGTCTTTCTCACACGATTCAAACTGATAGGTTATATGTATCTCATTGATACATACAATAAAATGCGTCAACTTACCTCATATCATATTGTTGGAGATACTTATATTTTCAATCTGACACAAAATAACTAGTTTACATATATTAAACAGGATGTTGATATTGGTGGTACAAACAATTTGCAAGAAGATGAACTCCTTGATACACATCTAGAATTAAATAAAGTAATCGCTTTGGTTGTTGCGCCATTGTCTGTAATCAATCCATAAGGCACCACTGATAGTCAATTTTTCATCACTGATAGTGCTCTTGCAACCATGTCACAGATGCCTGAGTCTAAGGATTTGAAAACAAATCGCAATGAGATAATCAATCCTCAAGGCACCACTGATAGTCAATTTTTTTTTATTAGTGATAATGCTCTTGCAACCATATCACAGATGCCTATGTGTAAGAGTTTGAATTCAGATGACATCGAGACACCGATCCAAAGGTCTAGGCAGCCTTCAAAAAATTTTCAATCCCCATACATCATTGATTTTGATTCCGGGTCGAAAGGTAAAGAAGTAATCTAGACTAACGAGAAGTTGAAGTATCCCTTTGAAGGGCAGAAAATTTGTGGACCACATCTAGAAGAACTGTTCTCAAAGTTCTCTCTTTGGATATCTAATGGTCTGTATAAAACACATGCTAGTAGGTAAGAATAATAACTTCTTCTTTTAAACTAGCATATATACATATTTACTTGTCTAAATACTTAGTGAATAAATAATATGCATACAGAAAAAGAAAAGGATGAGCAATACAAGGCCAAATATGTTGACCTGAAGTCGAAGCTTGATTTGATGGTTGCACATTTGGAGAAAACGAACTGATTTTACTTCATGTCACAAACTACTACATGTTGGAACGATGAGGTATAGTTTACTATATGTATCTCCTAATTACAATTTGTTTTATGAAAAAAACCCAAATGTTTTAAGTGTGTTGAACTATTTTCACATTGACTGTATGAAGCTAATATATGTATCAAATTATCTGAAACTGTATTATGTATCACATAAATGTATCAACTGTACTGATATATTTTGTTATTATGTTACAGCATATCAATGTAATATTCTATTACCTTCGCAAGAAGGCAAAGTTGGACACCACCAATGAATATAGATATACCACTGCTAATAGCCTGTTCAGAACATATATCCATGACGCATACACTCATTATCATCTGAATCCATCAGATCCAGTTTTTAGTTCTCAGGAGGAATACGTTTGTTCAATGAAGGTTGCTTCGCAAAAGAAATCCATTTATTCAATTATTTAAGGTTTATGCATTCCGATAGATCTGCCATGGAATTTGGTGGATGAGGTATACGTTTCAATAAACTGTGAGGGAGCATTTCATTGGGTATTGATAGTTATAGTTCTCAAGGAAAGATGCATTTGTGTAAACAACTCGTTGAAATGTCATGATGATCATCCATTTAAAATAAAATAGCTTGCTGAAACGTTGTCAACTTACTTGACTATATTTTTTTTTTTGAAAAGAACGAAAGCACGGATTGATCTCTACTTGAAGCATACAAGAAACAGACAGACCAGGATCCATTTGATATTCAGTATGTTGATGGTATTATGCAACAGTCAAGCGGCACTCTATATGTATTAAATTTCTTGATTAATATATGGATCTTAAATAACTACTTTATATTACATAACATTAATATACTTATTTATTTCAGGGATTGTGGATTGTTTGTGGAGTCATATGCTGAGTTTTTAAGTGATGGAGTTGAAATACCTTCTTCAAATTTTAATTACGTGCTTCATCGTACTAGATAAGCGTCACTCTTATGGGATTATGGGGTGAACAAGAAAGCTAACGAATATATTAGTGAAAATCATGACCCGCCTAGGTCTAAACACACATACATTCCATCAGCTGATCAGGAGATGATAGATGTCGAGCAGTAGTTATCTAGTAGTTGTTGTTTGACAGTTTGCTTTACCATTTGTTAGGTTTTAGTTTATTAGATATTTCAAGACTGGTGTTTTGCCTTTTATTTTCTTTTAAAACAAAAATCTATCTTTTCAATTCATGAAATGAAGTGTTCCCATTATGTTATTGGTAGAGCAGATTTACTACTGCGTTAGAGACACATATCAAATATGCAAAATTTTGATACATATGTTGTTAATATATGTATCAAAATTATGTACTTTGTGTTTTTACTGAAAATTGTGATTCATATGTAATATTTTTGTTACACATTTATCAGATGTATCAAAAATATGTATCATACAAGTATTAATGACACTTTTCATTTTTATACATATTTTTTATATTGCTTATATATCTTTACATACTTATATACACATATTTTACGACAATATATTTCATTTATGTAATTGATATACACTCTTCACACATAAACTTTTTATATTATTTTTCAATACATATTTAATATATTTATACTTTCAAAAAATTGATTTTTACCTCCTTCCTCTTTTGATAAATTTAATCTAGTCGGGTACCACATTTTGTGGATTCTGAAGGATACCTAATCTCTTTCCTTCGTAATAATTTGGACCCTTACCTAGAATATAAACTGATTTTTGTAGATTAAAACGCAATACATACATGTCAATAATAAAATTGGTTTCCTTATTTTCCTTTAAAATATGGTGACGACTCTGTACAAAATCAATTCTTTTAGAGTCCATATAAGTCGTGCTTTGCTTAACCTCGATAAAAAATAGGGCATGACACCATTGAGTTCCAAAAGAGAGAAAACTGAAAATAGTACAATGAATTCTGAAAATATCTAGCTACTACTAACTGACCTTATCCTTGTCTAGTCAGCACCTATTGCCAGCTGGTTAACTCTCCACAACAAAAAAAACCTTTAGCGGCAATAAATATGCACTTAAATAAGAATGTTAAAATTTTTACTGGCATTAGTTAAATGTCATTGGATCCTATGTGGTTATAGGCTTTAGGGGCATTTACAAAGAAAGCTACAATGTAATTGTCACTAGTAAATGCCACTAAAATACATATTTAGCGGCAATTAAGCTATTGTCGTTAATTAATTGCCGCTAAAGATCATTTTTGGTGTAGTGACTGCCTAACAACCTAATGATTAGCTAACTAATTAACTTCTAATTACATATCTTAAATTAATTAATGTTTGTAGAACCACAACTCAACAATATATATCCTACTAGAGTACTAGTTACTGATCGAAGAAGGAAGAGAGTGATGATGATATGAGATTCTCTCTCTTTGACTTGATTTGCATCTTACAATATTTCAGTTTCTGTTGATCATTTTGTTGGCTAGAATTTTGCTCTACATTCTATGCGTAACTTCTTTCTAAGCAAGACGATCCCCAAGTGTGTTTAAGTATAATCTTAGTAGCTCAGTTGGTTGATATTTTTCTGTTTAGGTTATTATGTGACTAAAGTGAGGTGTCTGAAGTCGAACGGATGTTCTTTTTGCAATTCATGCACCAACATAGATTTTAGGATCTGTGCAGTTTGTGTTTCCAATTACAATTTCTTCTCAAGGTCCCATTAAAAATATGATATGGTTCTGAAGATTGGACCAATAATATTAGAGTGTAATTTGATTGAAAGGCAGGCAATGACTAAATTGTATATGGTCTTTGAATCCTAAAGACAACTTTTTAAATCAAAAATATCTAAAATAGCTACTGAAATCTGAACTACATCAAAAGGGACAAAATGTTTATGCCCAAACGTTTTTCCCCAATTGTGGCCCTGGTGGCCTGATTCTTCAAGCAAATCATTGGAACAAAAATGCTTTCCTTAGCATTCTTTATTTTATTTTTTTGAAAACCGTTAACACCTAAATGATAGTTTTGTTTAGCCTCCTTTACTATGTCAATCCCTCCGTATTGGTTATGGCTAATATAACGACCCTTTCCGTCGTTACGGTTATTTCTAGCATTCCAAAATTCAGGTTAAGGTATTCCCCGGATTAAGAGTTAAAAATTTCAAGCTAGCGGCTAGTCTTGGGCCAAATCCGAGCGAGGCCTGTTCTAGGATAATTTGGAAATGGATTGGACAAATGTGAAAGGATTTAATATGTTTTTATATTAACTAAGACGATAAGAAATCCATAGGATCTTTCAAAAATTAATTCGGATAAGTAGAACTCTTGATATTGAACATGATATAAAGGGGTTAGTTTGAAAATATCAAGGTTTGAGGGTGAGCTGCGAAAAAGGCAAAACTGGGAGCAATCCTGAGTTTCTATCTCACCACACCCGCTATAGCGGTGGCAGGCCGCTACTACTGCGTCGCTATAGCTGAAATTTTTTCGCTACAGTGAGAGTTAGTGTTGGTCAATCTTGCCATAGCGGGAAGGGCTGCTATAACGGTATATATGTAAAAATACCCCAAAATGTTTCATTATTTCAAAACTCATTTTGGAAAAGTCTTAGGCGATTTTGGACGATTTCCACTCAATTTTCACCCAAACTCTTCATAAAGGTAAGTGATTCCTTCCGTTAACTTGTAGTTTGATTGTTAACTACTAGAATTACTACTTTTTTTGGGGGGGGGGGGAAGGGGGGGAGGTTTGGGGAGTATTTGACCTAACCTAGCTAATTTTCTGGTGCAACTAAGTGAATTGGGTAGAAAACCCTTAGGTTTTGGTTAAAGATTGCTAATTTGCTCTTGCATGTTGATAATTCACTATTGTAGCCATGAAATTGGTAGGATTATGGTGAAATTATGGTAGAAAACCCTAGAATGGGGGAATGATCATGAATTTAGCCTTGGGGCTTCGATACTAGGTTATAATCCCTTATATTGTTAGGTCATTTGGTTGATTATGCGCTATATTCATGTTTTTAGACCACAATCAAGCCGAGGTTGCAAGAAAGGGCATAACTCAAGTTCGTTAGAGCATTTTGGGCTTGGATTGAAGTAGGTGATGGTTTAATGTAGTTGAAACTCAACTTGTTTTATGTGTGCATGATAATTGCTCCTTTGTATTGCTTGTTACAATGCATGTTCAAGCAAAGTGAATGACTATTTGATATCCTGAGTGTTAATCACATACAATGAACTTATCTAAAAAACTTGTTGGTTTTACAAGAGATATTGTTGTTATCATTGTGGTTGAGATTGCTGTGGTATCTATTAATTATTATAAAACGTACCAATATTTGGACATCTTCAAGGGATTGGTTGGTATAAGGTTGACAGACTCTCGATGTATGAGATTTGGTACATGGACAAGAGTTGTCCCCTGTAGGTCATGGCTAGTGGGCGATCATAAGACCCTTAACATGTATGTACAAGGTACAAGTGAGTGTGATGGTTCCTTGAGTGAACCAGGGATTATGTGTTTACGTGTTATATTAGTTCCTTGAGTGAACTGGGTTTAACTGTTGATTTGTTATATTGGTTCCTTGAGTGAACCAGGTTTACGTATTGAGTTGCTATATTTGGTTTCTTGATTCAAACCGGAATTTATGATTATTGCCATTATTGTTATTGGAATGATTCCTTGAGTGGTTCGGGTTTAATTGTAAGTTCTGGCGTAACTCTATATTAGCTACTTAGTTGTGTAATTAAGACATGGTTGATATAGTTGATTGAGTCATAGTTTGTTGACTTGGAGTGTCGTTGGTAGTCATGGTCTTGACTTGGATTGTTGTCCATTTTGACTTATATAGATTGGATTCTATGTCGTTGTTGAGTAAGATTAAGTGTTATAAACTTGAGGTAAGGCTACATGGTAGGTGTTCATGGTTGTTCTTGCTTTACTAAGTTATGGTTACTTGTTTATATATCTCATTTTGTGATGGTTGATGATCCTACCAGTACACCGTTGTTTCTTATATACTGATACTACACATGCTTTTCTTTTTGGTCAGTGTAGAGAATTTTTCAGAGAATGTTTCAAGACCTCAACTGTAGAGTGGATAGCATTCGAACTCAAGGGTGAGCTATATCTTCAGGGCTTCCATGCGTTCTTTACTTAGTTTTTGGTCCGTTGTTTCAAACTTAGGCATTTTCAGTTGTTTTGGATTGAACCCCTTTTATTGACATTTGTATTATTTGGGTACAATGAATTTCAGATTCTAGGGGACTGTTTAGGTGTTTGATTATTTCCACATGGTTATCGTTTAGATTGTCGAAGATATTATCTTATTTAATGCAAAGCAGCTAGTTTGCCTTATTTTGGCTAAGTGTTGGGTTTACTGATTAGGTTAAATGGCTCTCCCACCAGGCGGTAGTGTGGGTGCCACTCACGAAGCATTTAGGTTGTGACAAAGTTGATTTCTTGTCCCTAGGTTCGTTGATATTGTTGTACCAAAGCAGGTCTAATAGAGTCTTGCAAAATAGTATGGAGATGTCTGTACTTTTCTTCGATAGGCTATAAGACTTTAGGAAACTATCATTTCTTTCTTATTTCGTGCTATAACTTGATTATAATTTGTATCTGGTGATCCAAAATAGTAGCTGGCCCTCTTCATTCTTTTGTCTGCAGATGGTGAATATTAGAGCAAATAGAGGCAGAGTCACAGCCCCCGCACCAGCAACTCTAGCTGTGGAACTGACTATTTGGTGATGAGGATGAGGAAGATGTAAGGGAACGGGAAGAGGGAGAGAAACACCCACCAAGGGTGGAGCTCAGGCAGCAGTTGACCAGGCTAGTTAGAGGTCAGTGACACCTCCCCCACCCCAGGATGGTTATGAGGAGGTTGAGGTGATGAATAAGGGTGTTGTAGAGCATGAAGAGGTGCCGCTAGTTGGGGGTACATCTCTTCCCCTTTTATCTTCTGAGATGATTCAACAGGTGCTTTCTTTTCTAAATGGATTGGTCGGTACTGGGGCCACTCCTACTATGCCTGCTTATCAGTTTCTAGGTGTTCAACCAACTATTATAGCTACCCCTAGGTGAGGCCTTGGGAATTGAGATTTTCCCTCACCCGATATTAGGTCCTGTTATGACTGGGACTCAACATGACATGCAGAATAAGTTCCTGAAAATAAAACCTCCTACTTTTGTTGGCTCTGAGACTGAGGATGCATTTGAGTTCATTGTTGATTGTTATGAAAGGTTGCATATGATAAGTATCATTGAGAAGCACGGTGTTGAGTTTGTTACCTTCCAGCTGCAAGGTGATTCCAAGTAGTGATGGAGGGAATATATGGAGTGTCAGTCACCAGCTTTTCCTCTATTGACATGGGCTCAGTTTTATACCCTATTTTTGGAGAAGTATGTACCCTGTACTCTTCGTGATCACAAGAAGGATGAGTTTCTGGACCTTGAGCAGGGCAATATGACTATTGCAACCTATGAGACCAAGTTTCATGATTTGTCCAGTTATGCTACCCAGTTACTTGGTACTGAGGATGAGAGGATTCAGTTGCTGAACACTGACTTACAGGTTTTGTTTGTTCATGTGACTTCTACTGGAAAGACCTTTAACGAGGTTACTGATTATGTGAAAAAGGTAGAAGGGGTGAATCAAGTTGGTCAGGCAATGGTGTTAGCAAAGAAGTCCCTGAATGTGGGTAACTTTGCCGATTCTTATTCTAGGGGTCATAGCTAGCAGGCCTATCCAGCTCGCCCTATTCAGTTAGCTCTGCCAGTTTCTACTGGGGGTCAGTCAGGGGATACTCAAAAGTCCTCAATTGCTAGAGGCCAAGGGGATTTTGATTCTTTGGCCAACGGGCCTACTCTTGAGCGAGGTTGTTATATTTGTGGTGTTGTGGGACACTTCAACAAAGAGTGTCCATAGAGACAGGCTGGGTAACAGAACCAACAACAGTCTAAGGTCATGGTTCCTGCTGGTAGAGGTGGTGAAGGTAATGGTAATGGTAAGGGTCGTCCAAAAGGTAGGCGGGGTAATCATCAAGGAGGTCGTGGTGGAAACCGAGGTAATGGTAATGCAGGGAAGGGTGGAGCGCTGCTAGGGAGGTTTCCTAGCTTAGTGATAGAGCTCATTGTCATGCCTTCCCAAGCAAGACCGAGGCCGAGGCATCTGATGCAGTCATTACAGGTACTATTTTCATCTGTGACCTGATGACTGCTGTTCTATTTGATTCGGGTTCCACTTATTCATATGTATCTGTTAGATTTGCCTTGGGATCGGACTTGATTTATGATATTCTTGACTCTCATGTTTATGTGTTCTCTCCGGTTAGAGACTCTGTGGTAGTGCCCCATGTGTGTCATGCATGTTCTGTTTTGTTCATGGGTTTCTAGACTTGGGTAGATTTGATAATCTTGGATATACTTTACTTTGACATTATCCTGGGTATAACTTGGCTATCTCCCTATCATGCGGTTTTAAATTGTAATGCTAAGACAATGACTTTAGAGATGCCCGAAATGGATAAGTTAGAGTGGGAAGGTCTGTATAATCTTAAGCCTGTGAAAATTATATCTTTTATTCGGGCTAAGAAGTTGGTTGGGAGAGATTGTTCAGCCTTTCTAGTACATCTCCAGGATATTAGTACAGAGTCTCCATCTATTAAGTCAGTTCCCATAGTGCCAAAATTTTAGGAGGTGTTTCCCACAGATTTGCCTGGTATGCCTCTAAACTGGAACATTGATTTTTGTATTGATTTGGAGCCGGTCACTTACCCCATTTATATTCCTCCCTACTGAATGGCTCCGACTGAGTTGAAGGAACTCAACACTCAGTTGCAAGAGTTGCTTGATAAGGGATTTATTCATCCTAGTGCTTTTTCACCTTGGGGTGCTTTAGTATTGTTCGAATATTTATTGATTACAGGCAGTTGAATAAAGTTACCACCAGGAATAATTATTTTTTGCCCTGGATAAACAATCTCTTTGATCAGTTACAGGGTGTTTCTATTTTCTCCAAGATAGACTTGAGGTTTGGTTATCACTAGTTAAAAATTCGGCCTAAGGATATACCCAAGATAGCTTTCAGGACTCGGTATGGGCATTACGAGTTCTTAGTGATGTCATTCGAGTTGACTAATGCGCCAATAGCTTTTATGAGCTTGATGAACGGTATCTTAAGTCTTTCTTGGATTCTTTTGTAATTGTCTTTGTTAATGATATTTTAGTTTACGCCAAGAGTAAGGAGGAACATGCAGGTCATCTTCACATTATTTTAGGGATCTTGAAGGAGAAGCAGTTGTATGCTAAGTTATCTAAATGCAAGTTTTGGTTGTCTTCACTTGCCTTTTTAGGGCATGTGATTTCGGAAAAAGGGGTGATGGTGGATCCCCAGAAGATTGAGCCTATTAAGAATTGGGTTCGATCTAGCTCTATGACCGAGGTTAGAAGTTTATTGGGTTTTGCTAGCTACTATCGTAGGTTTGTCAAGAAATTTACATCTATTGCTACTCAGTTGACAAGGTTCACCCAGAAAAAGGTGCCATTTATATGGTTGAATAAGTGTGAGGAGAGCTTCCAAAAGCTCAAGACACTTTTGACTACAACTCCCATTCTTTCCTTATTAGTTGAAGGTAAGGGTTTTATTGTGTTTTGTGATGCTTCATTTTCTAGTTTGGGTGTTGTGTTAATGCAGGACAGGAATGTGATTGCCTAAGCTTCAAGGCAATTTAAGCCTCATGAGAAGAATTATCCAACCCATAACTTGGAGTTGGAGAAAATGATCTTTGCACTTAAGATTTGGAGACACTATCTCTATGGTGTCAAGTGTTAGGTGTTCACAGACCATCGTAGTTTGCAACATGTTTTCACTCAAAAGGATCTAAAGTGGAGGCAGAGAAGGTGGATGGAATTGTTGAAGAATTATAATGTGTTAATCCAATATCATTGGGGTAAGGCAAATATGGTAACAGACGCATTAAGCCAGAAAGCTATACGTATGGGTTGTTTTGGCTTGCTGAGGGTGTCAAGGTGACCCTTGGCTAGAGATATTAGGAATTTAGCATCTTAGTTTATACAGTTTGGTATTTCTAAACAAGGTGGAGTGTTGGCTAGTGTGGAAGCAAGGTGTTCCTTGATCAGATCAAGGCAAGTTTGAAGATGGGAAGTTGAATAAACTTCAGAACAAGGTAGTATGTGGTGAAGCTTCTGATGCCACACTTGATACGTGTAGGGTGTTGATGGTAAAGAAACGTGTGTGTGTGATTCGTGTTGGTGATCTGATTTCGAATTTGCTTGCAGAAGCTCATAGTCCTCTAGACTCTATTCATCCGGCTGCAACCAAGATGTACCATTACCTGAGACAGCTCTATTAATAGCTTGGAATGAAGAGGGATATAGTTGAGTATGTATCTAAGTGCCACAATTATCAGCAGGTGAAATACGAGCATCAAAGGCCTGTAGGTTTACTTCAAAAAATTTCCATTCCCGAGTGGAAATGGGAAAGGATAGTTATGGACTTTGTAGTAGGTCTTCCCAAGACCTTAGAGCAGCATGACTCAATTTGGGTCATAGTAGACAGGCTGATCAAGTCAGCTCATTTCATCCCAGTTAGAGTGGATTACTGCTCAAAGCAGTTAGATAAGAATTATATCAAGAAGACATTGAGGCTGCATGGAGTGCTAATTTCCATCATTTTTGATAGAGTTATGCAATTCACCTCTAAGTTTTGGGATAAGTTACATGAGGAGTTAGTCACTAAGCTTGATTTCAGCACTGCTTTCATCCTCAGATTGATGGACAGTCAGAGAGGACTATTCAGGTGCTTTAGGATATGCTAAGGTCCTGTGTGATTGACTTTGGTGGCCATTGGGATAAGTTTTTGCCATTGTGTGAGTTTTTATATAATAATAGTTACCATTCTAGTATTGATATATCTCTATTTGAAGCACTCTATGGGAGGAGGTGTAGATCACCCATATAATGGTTCAAAGTCGATAATGTGAAGCCTTTAGGCACGTACATGGTGAAGGAAGCTCAGAAAAAGGTGAGGTTCATTCAAAGCAAGTTGTTAGCGGCCCAGAGTAGGCAAAAGGAATATGTGGATCGCAAGGTGATGGACATGTCATTCAAACTTGGGGAATAAGTATTGTTGAAAGTATCTTTAATGAAGGGAGTTATGTGGTTTGGCAAGAAGGATAAACTTATCCCTCTGTATATTAGTCAGCTTGAAGTTCTTGATGATGTGGGCCTGGTAGAGTATAGGTTGGAGTTACCACCAAGCCTGTCAGGGGTCTATCTAGTGTTCCATGTGTCTATGCTTAAGAGATATCATAGGGATGGGGATTACATTATCAAATGGGATTCGGTGTTGCTTGATAATAATCTTTCCTATGAGGAGGAGCCGGTTGCTATTCTTGATCGGGATGTTCAAAAATTCAAGACCAAGGAAATTCAGTGTGTGAAGATTCAATAGAAAAATAATGTTGTTGAGGAGGCTACTTATGAAACCAAGAAGGACATGCAGGATAAGTACCCTCACTTGATTGAGGCTATAGGTAATTTTCTTACTTTTGACATGGCTCATTTTTCTTGTTTGATCGTTCGGGGATGAATGATGGGTAAATTGATATCTATTATAACGACCCTTTTCATCGTTACAGTTATTTCTAGCACACCAAAATTTGAGTTAAGGTGTTCCCCGGATTAGGAGTTACAAACTTAAGGCTAGGCTAGTCTTGGACGAAATCCAAGCAAAGTATGGTCTAGGAAAATCCGGGAATGAATTGGGTAAATGTAAAAGGATTTAATACATTTTTATGTTAGCTAAGACGATAAGAAATCTGTAGGATCTTTCGGAAGTAAATTCAGGTAAGTGGAACTCTCGATATCGAACTTGACATAAAGGGGTTAGTTCGGAATGTCGCGAAAAAGGAAAAACTGGGAGAAATCCCAAGTTTCTGCCTCGTTCCACCTGCTATAGCGGGTGGCAGGATTCTACTACTGCGTCACTATAGCAAGAATTTTCCTACTATAGAAAGAATTTTTCCGCTATAGCGGGAGTCAGCATTGGCAGGCAGATTCCGCTATAGCGAAGTAGCTATAATGGGATAGGGCCGCTATAGTGAGATATACATGGATTAATGCAGAAAAACACCCCAAAATGTTTCATTATTTCAAAACTCATTTTGGGAAGGGCTTAGGCGATTTTGGGTGAATTTCACTCAATTTTAACCCAAACTCTTTGTAAAGGTAAGTGATTTCTTTCGTTAACTTGTAGTTCGATTATTAACTACTAGAATCACTACTTTTGGGGGGTATTGAGGAGTATTTGACTTAACCTAGCTAATTTTATGGTGCAATTAAGTGAATTGGGTAGAAAACCCTTGGGTTTTGGTTAAAGATTGCTAATTTACTCTTGCATGTTGATAATTCACTATTATATCCATGAAATTGGTGGGATTAAGGTTGAATTATAGTAGAAAATCCTAGAATGGGGGGAATGATAATGAATTTGGACTTGGGGTTTGGGATTAGGTTATAATCCTTGATATTGTTAGGTCATTTGGTTGATTATGTGTTATATTCATATTTTTAGACCATGATCAAGCTGAGGATGCAAGAAAGGGCAAAGCTCAAGTTTGTTAGAGCATTTCAGGCTTGGATTGAGGTAGTTGATGGTTTAATGTAGTTGAAACCCAACTTGTTTTATGTATGCATGATAATTGTTCCATTGTATTGCTTGTTACAATGCATGTTCAAGGAAAGTGAATGGCTATTTGATATCCTAAGGGTTAATCACATGCAATGAACTTATATGAAAAGCTTGTTGGTTTTACAAGTGTTATTGCTGTTATCGTTGTAATTGTGATTGCTGCAATATTTATTGATTATCATGAAATGTACCAGTATTTGGACATCTTCACCAGATTAGTTGGTATTAGTTGGTATAAGATTAGCAGACACTCAATGTCTAGAATTTGGTACATAGATAAGATGTAACACCCCGTATCCTACGTGTACTAGTTCTACTTATATGTCACTTGATATAGCCTTATGGTACGGGTAATGGACTCGATTTCCTATATGACTAGCGACGGTAAAATGGGTTGGAAGGAACTGCCCGTACACTTTAATGTGACACAACTAAGTTAACGTCGATGCAACTATTTAAACTTGGGATCGTAAGTAGGTATTTGAATCTAAAGTTTAAAGTGACCAAGTGTACACAAGCTGTAAGTTAAATTAAAGGGATTAAGAACTGAAAATGGAACTAACTATTGAGGTTCTTGCTTGACTTAATTAAGCTAGTAGGTGAATTACCTACTTGAGATATTTGGACCAAGTTAATGGACCTAAGGTTATGGATCAGATTTGGGCCAAGTTAAATGTGCCAAAGAGGTGTATTACCTACTTAAGTTAATGGATCAGATTAAGGCCTATATTAATGGACTTTTTTAAGGCCCAAACTAAGTAAAATAAAAGGAGAGGAGAATGGGCAGCCCAACACCTAAAATCTGCCCAAAAGCCCAATGAGTTGAAGGTCCATTTTAGATATTGATAAAGCAAGTAGGTGTATCACCTACTTTGATCTTTTGAGCAGCTTGAACCCTTAAGTAGGTGCATCACCTACTTGGACCAATTTGTGGCTGAAAATGGAGTTAAAATAGGAGGTTCTAGAGAGATCAATATAAGACCAATATAACTGGTCTTTTTACTCATTTTTAACACCAATTTCCAGCCTTTAACTTCAGCTTTCTCACTTTTCTCTCAAGGCTTAAAACAACAACCCCTATATTCCTCCTAGGGTTCTTGAAGAAACCCTCACCTTTGCTAGCTAAGGTAAGTGAAAATACTTATGGATTTAGCTTGATTCTTCTATTGGAAACTAGGAAATCATGTTGGTTATGCTTAAAAGTATGGGACTGCCTTTCCTCCATGTTAGCTTCCCCATGTCCCTTGATTATTAAGAGGCCTTATTCTCTTGTTGGTTAACTTTGAAGGATAATTCAAGTTCTTGAAAGAAGTGCAAATTTAGTGGATAAATTTCAGAAATTAAGGTAAAGCTATTGCCCATTTTTTCCCTTTTCTATAAACATGTCTTGGTGGAGAATTGTGTATATATTGTTGTTAAGAATGCAAGGGATAATTAGTTCAATATTGGGTTGCTATAATAAAGGATTTTGGGACTGTTTTAAGGGCTGTTTTATGTCTATATTTGGGGACAACTTGGTTGATCTGAAAAAGGGATGTGAGTTGTTGGTATTGACATATAAAAGGAGGGTGTAATGATACACCACTTAATTAGATGTTGTATAAGCTTGCTGCCTATCATACTTTGTGGACTGTTTTGTACATGTTATGAAGCCAAAGGTGTCTTCGGGAATCTTATATGAATCCGTGTGTTGTACAAATGTAATTAGAGGAGAAAGGGTTGAAAGAACACCCTTGATTTGGTGAATTATGAGTGTGCTGCCCGACTACTATTTTGAGTGAAGTTGAATAGCCCGAATTTGTTAATTAATTACTAATACTAGTTTTACCACGTATTTCATTGTAGATAAGTAATCTGAAAGGAAGGAGGTTAATTCGGGGGTAATACCATAGTTATACAACAAGGTATGTAAGGCCACTCTATTCCATAGTCTTTGGCATGAAATCCAACACTTGTGTTACAAAATGAGCTTCCAAAGTTCTCCCATGGCAAATGATACATAGTGGCAGCGTATGATCTCCTATGTAGCTAACGATCTTGCTCCCACTCCCTAATGTGTTAAAATACCTCAATATATGCTTATTACCTAGTCTGCATGTCTACATTCAATAGCAAGCTTCATAAGTTCTCCTTTTAGTCAAATAAGATCCATGTGTTATTTCAGCTCCTAGGCATTTCATTTGTGTACAAACTTCTCCCTACCTTATTGTTACTGCATCAAGTGTTTGTTCATGTCTTTTACTGGTGGATTACTGTCCTAAAGCTCAATAATGTCATGACCACCAAAGTAAAAATCTCTAAAGTAATAAACTAAGAAACGCAAATCTGGTTATGTATGGGTGGCAGCTCAAGGGCGTAAGCCTAGCATAGGCCGATCCCAATTCGTTTATATATGGGTGGCAGCTCAGGGGTGTAAGCCTAGCATGGGCCGATCCCAACCTATGTATTTACCACTGATCAGTTGGTCATTCGTATCACATGGCTTACAAAGATTATAAAGTAAGAATGGTAAAGTGAAGAAAAGAATATAATATACATGATTCCACAAATACAGGTAAAGGTGGTGTATTATGGTTTACACTTATTCTGATTTCATTTGAGCTCTCACTTTACATATTAGTTACTCTTTGCCTTACATATTCAGTACATTCTTTTGTACTAATGTCCCTCATGGGGGAACCTGCATTTCATGATGCAGGCACAGGTACTTCAGCTAGTAGACCCCTCCAATAGGATCACAGGACATCTAGCGGCTATTGGTGAGCTCCAGGTTGATTCGGGGCTTTTCGAGTCTGTTATATATGTTTTGGTATTGTATAGTAGCTAATTGTAAGGCGAGGACTTATCCCGACCTTAACTAAGTTTATAGCTCTTTTAGAGGCTTTGTAGACGGTAAAGTGAAGTGTTGTTGTGCCTTGTCTTCCAGTCACTGTGGCCCCAACGACCAAGTCATGTTTATATAGTTTTGGGCTTGACTACGTGGTTTATTTTCATTAAATATTAATTTCCATATTTGGCAGCATCTTTAGAAGTTCATGACAATGCATGGTAAGTATAAGGTTATGGGTTGGTGCTCTCGGGCCTTTACGGCTACGGGTTCCTGTCCGCCCCAATAGGATTTGAGGCATGACATAAGAGTTCGTCCCTTGAAGGTCATGGCTAGTGGGCGACCATAAGACCCTTAGCAGGTATGTACAAGGTACAGGTGAGTGTGACGATTCCTTGAGTGAACCAGGGATTATGTGTTTACTTGTTCTATTGGTTCCTCGAGTGAACCGGGCTTACGTGTTGACATGTTATATTTGATTTCTTGATTCAAATTGAAATTCATGATTATTGCCATTGTTTTTGTTGGAATGCAAGTTCTGGCATAACTCTGTATTTTCTACTTACTTGTGTAATTGAGACATGGTTGATATATTTGATTGAGTCATGGTTTGTTGACTTGGAGTCTCGTCAGTAGTCATGGTCTTGATTTGACTTGTTGTTCATTTCGACTTATATTGATTGAATTCTATGGTGTTGTTGAATAAGGTTAAGTGTCATAAACTTTAGGTAAGGTTACATGATAGATGTTCATGGTTATTCTTACTTTACTATGTTATGGTTACTCGTTCATATATATTATTATGGGTTGACCGATGATCCAACCAGTACACCATTGTTTCTTGTGTACTGATACTACACGTACTTTTCTTTTTGTTGAGTGTAAAGCATTTTTCAGAAACTGTTTCAAGACCTCAGCTGTAGAGCGGATAGCATTTGAACTCAAGGGTGAGCTACATCTTCGGGGCTACCATGAGTTCTTCACTTAGTTTTTGGTCCATTGTTTCGGACTTAGACATTTTCAGTTGTTTTGGGTTGAACCCCTTTTATTGACATTTGTAGTATTTTGGTATAATGACTTTCAGATTCTAAGGGATTGTTTAGGTGTTTGGTTATTTCCGCATGGTTATCATTTAGATTATCGACGACATTATCTTATTTAATGCAAAATTGCTAGTTTACCTTATTTTGACTAAGTGTTGGGTTTGCTGATTTTGGGGTTAGACGATTCTCCCACCGGGAGTTAGTGTGGTTACTCGTTCATATATATTACTCACAACTGGTTTGGATCGTGACAGTTGAAGTCGATCCTTTCCTTGGTACTTCACCTAGTGGCTAATCTCAAGCCTCTTCTCTCGATCGGATGGGCCTGTATCACTAGAACAGGCGAGGAAGACCTCTAATCACTGTAATGGCAATTCAAGTTGAACTCCTTCCACGCCAATAATAATAGTACTAAACTTTCAAAAGAAGAGAGATGAGATCAAGCTTTGAAGTTGGTAGCTGAAAGAAAGCTATTCGTGAAGGTCAGGCCAGAGTATAAGAAAGGAAGCTCACTCAGAAGCAAATTATGACTACTATTTTAGAGTACCGAAGCTCGTCCTTATTTTTTTGAAAATTGTTTAGAGCCAAATGATTTGCTCTTTCTTTGTAGTCTTTTATTATTTCTTTTCTTAGTTTCTTTCAGAAATTTTAATGGCTCTTAAATGGTATCCAACATAAATAAATTGATTTAAACATGAAATATAATTTTGAATATATTCTTTTTATTAAAAAAAAAACATAAAATACAATTTAAACATGGGGTTCAAATTTGCAGTTGAGGAAAGATAGTCCCATTCAATAGTTTCCTTGATAAAGGCCTGTACCCTGTTGTCGTATCTTTTCTTGTACGGTTGCAGCATGTCCATATGATCATGGGATGTGTGTTATCAAGAGTCAAGTGTCCAGGTTGCTGCTAGTGTTTGCATTGCATATAGGTTGTGGATGCTTTTAAGTCATTTTAGAACTCCCTTCGCCTCAAAATAGTTGACATGTGTAGATTTTGCATAATTCTTAAGGAAAACTTTTTCAGGAGTGTA
Source organism: Capsicum rhomboideum (assembly GCA_031232105.1). Taxonomy (NCBI): domain Eukaryota; kingdom Viridiplantae; phylum Streptophyta; class Magnoliopsida; order Solanales; family Solanaceae; genus Capsicum; species Capsicum rhomboideum. The sequence goes on along the minus strand of CP124714.1, from coordinate 146,350,765 downwards.
ATTTTACTAATATATTTCTTATTAATTCTCTAATCTTTATTTATTTATGTGGCTCTTAATTCTAGAATAATTATTACTAAGGGTAGAGTTGAAAAAAAAATTAGTAAATTATCTCTTGATCTTTTAAACATGCCAACTATTTTGAGACAAATTTTTTTAGCAAATATGTCAACTATTTTGAAATCGAGGGAGTATAAATTTCACAGTGGTCACAAAGACCAAACATGGGAATTCATTTAGCCAAAGGAAAAAGGTTCTTAATTAGCACACAAAATCACTTAACTAATTAAGTGATTTATTGAGGTGATAATATATGTTAATTAATTATAATTAAATATTAAAAAATTATATGTAAATAAATGTTATATATTTAATTAATGATTTGGTGTAAATTTTGGATGAATACAAATTTATACGGACATGTAAAGATAAGCATCTATGGATAAATGTTTAGCATGTGAAGCAGAAAACAAGTTTATTTCGTCCATACTAGGATGAGGTAGGACACCCAGTAAAAATATACTCACTTCATTTTAATTTATGCGGTATTTTTTAAATTTTTAGATTTAAACAAATCTTTTTTTTACCATAATTTTTTATACATATCTTTTAACTATTTTTAATTGTTAATTATTGTTTTCAAATTGAGTCCAGAGGTTTAATATTTTATAAGACGGTTTGGTCAGCCAAAAACCAAAATAAGCAATAGTGAAAGAGGTGGGGACTTGTAGGAAATGCCATAACCGTGGAATCACTAGCAATTTGGCAGACGCTAATTAATAAGAGCGTTACAGAATGATTAGTCAAAGATTTATATGGTAATAGAAACTTGTAGCATGTAGGAATTGTCATAACAGTGGAACCATCAGCAATTTGACAGATTGATAAGAGCGTTACAAAATGATTAGTCAAAGATTTATATTCTTTCATATAGGCAAGTAAAAAAAGATGACAATTTCTTGAAAAATATAACTTGTGAGGATATATAGAGATTGATCAATTCTTTTGAAATTACCAAATTTGCATATGTTCCTCGAAATTAAAATGTGCTAGCTCATAATCTAATTAATTTCTTTATTTTTCTTTTACATAGAGTTTCTTAAAATTCTGTTTTGTAGTGGCGATATCTTACATGCTTACATGTTTAAGGCATAAATACTCCCTCCATTTTACTTTGTTTGTCCTATTTTAAGTTGACATAAAATTTTAAAAAGTAAACAGTACTTTTGAATCTTATGATCTTAAATTAAATATGTTAAATGTACTAAAATATTCTTTAATCTTGTGGTCTTAAACATAGAATAGAGCTGCTGAAAAGGAAAAGAAGCATTCTTTTAAAACGGATAAAAAAAATGTAGGACAAATAAATTAAAATGGAGAGTAATATCATACAATTACTTACCGAGAGACCAAAAAAAAAAAAAAGGTATTTACTTGAAGGCCACTAATGGCCAATGGGCTAATAACGAAAATTGAAAATACCATCATCACCTAAAATATTGTTTTCTATATAGCAATGTGCATGTGAGGCTCAAAATGGGAATGAAGTACAAAATAAGATACACAACCAAATAGAGCACAAAGGATTTATGGTCCTCTAGTTTCTACGCATGCTAAGTGGAATCATGCATAATATATTGAACCACTCTTATTGGAATATTTTTCATGACTCAACATAGCATTTTGGTATGTTCTCAAAAGTCTAATAAAAACTAAAAGAGAGTGTCTTTTCACCAAAACCATTTTTGATGTTCTCTATTGGTTTACAAATATAATTAAAGATGATTTCCACTGGCTGGTGGTATAAATTTTTTAGATGATATACTTTTTTTGGTTGTACTAGAGTCTTCAAAAGAGTTTATGATGATCCTAGAGCACTACATTCATTAAAGGGGTCCAATAATATCACTACGGCTAGTTTAGTTGTTGGTTAGAGTTATACAACAATTAATTATGCAGAGATTAGTTTTGCAAGATTTAATTATTTCATCTTTTTTTCAATTTTTCTGCATAAAATAATAGTACATAAATCCGTCATAACTTATACTTATTTTTTTTTATGTTGGATTGCAAAATGATAACCAAACATCGTATGTGCGGATTTTATACTACTCAACTAAATAGCTATCAAACTTAACAATGATAATCAAACATCGTACTTAATGTGCGAATTTTATACCACTCAACTAAATAGCTACCAAACTTAATATTAGATTTATTAATTCTAATACATCATGAATAATTCTCATACTAACCAACAGCCAAACGACCCAGCTACGATCCTATATACAATTGAAACGGAGTAAAAATTCGAAGATCAAGCTTTCATAGAGAAAAATTACATTAAATATATATCTCAATTTCATATAAGTTAATATTGACTATATATATGATTCTCAATATCATGCTATATTCATATTCATAGCTGATGAAAAATTAGCTTTTTAATTTATTTTTGTAACAACACTTTCTATTTGGGTGTGTTATTAAAAATATGGAAAAGGGATAAATATACCTTCGAACTATGATAAATGGTACGTATATATCCTCCGTCATACTATGGGTACACATATGCCCCTACCGTTAATGAAATGGTACTTACATGCCCCACACACTAACGGTAGGGGCATATGTGTACCCAAAGTATGATGGAGGTTATATACGTACCATTCATCATAGTTTGGGGGTATATTTGTCCCTTTTCTGTTTTAATTTTTTTATCCCAAACAATTAACTCAAACCCACTACCCTACCCAATAAACCCACTACCCGACCATGTCCCTAATTTATTTATTTATGTTTAAAAAAAAAATCTAAATTTTTTATTTTCATAAAATAACCCCATTTTCATAAAAGTCCAATTTTTTTAAAATTTATTTTCACTTTTTATATTTTAAAAAAATATATATTTGAATACTAAATATCAACCCCAAAATACTATGACCAAACACAACTCAAACTCTATTTTTAACTTCAAAAGGATCACTTAACAAAAGGATCCCGACGGAGCTTGTCGGAATTGTTGTGGTGGATGAATTCTGCAGGTGGTTTTGTTCACTCATGGCTGGAGCGCAAAGCTCGCTGGTGGCCTAGTTCCACCGAAGTGGTGATAGAAAACGAATAGGTGGAGAGCGGCGTTGATTCGCTGGAGAAACAAAGATTGTGATGGTAATTGAGAAATGAGACGTTGGTTGCTGAAAATTAATAGGTGTTGATAGCTGGACTAGAAGTGTTAATTTTGATTAATTTGATTTTCTGTGGTTGATTGGAAGGGAGGTGAGTTGAGAGGGAGGTGGAGTGGTGTTTTCCGGTCAAGAGTTGACTGGAGTGGTGGTGGTTCTGTTTTTTTTTTGTTAATGGAAGGAGTATCGGATTTGGAACAAAAAATAGAGGTCGGGTCGAGTTGATTTGAAATCGGATTCGATGAGTTTATTAGGTCGGGTAGTGGGTTTGAGTTAATTATTTGGGATAAAAAAATTAAAATGAAAAAGGGATAAATATACCTCCGAACTATGATAAAGTACATATATACCCTCCGTCATACTTTGGTTACACATATGCCCCTACCGGTAGTGTGAGGGACATATACGTATCATTTCATTAACGGTATGTGTACCCAAAGTATGACGGAGGATATATACGTATCATTTATCATAGTTCGGAGGTATATTTATCCTTTTTTCGTTAAAAATATAAAAGTACTCCCTCCGTCTATTTTTATTTGCGTAATATTGACTTGACACACACATCTTATAAAATATATAAATAATATGAGTTATTTTACTATATCACCCTTTGAATATAATGAGCTTAATGGTTTGGATACTAAAAAATATTTAATAGTAAGAGCAAATAAATATAAAATAATAAATTATTTATTAATTTTTTCAAAATGGACAAGTATTATCGGATAAAATGATGGGAGTGCCTAAAAGGCAAGCCCGTGAAGTGGGTCGGCAATGGTGCGGTAAGGGTCACGGGAGTGAATAATAATGGGGAATTCTACTAAAATCCAAACACATATGGGAACCCACTAACCAATTTCCAACTGAAACTGCCAAAAAAGTTAGTCACAGACCCACAGTTTCTTACACCACTCTTTTACCCTTTAGTTGGTGTTCCAAATAGCCAATCTTGTGCAACATCAACAATGTTATATACCATCAAATGTTGTGATAGTGTGATAGGGTGGTTAAGTATTTATATATTTTTAATTATAAGTTTTGAATTTAAATTTTGAGAATGAAGTTATTTTCGGTAGAGAATGTTTTACGCCAAAGTGAAATCTTGTGGCATATTGGGTTTCAAAGTGAGCGCCAGATGAGAAATTAAAGAAAAACAATGTTATGTATACATCAACCAAGGTTGTGGCGATATTAGAATACTTTAATCATATTGAGAGGTTCCGCATCTGGTTTCCGAGAATAAAGAATTTCTTAATAAGGCGGATTTATGATTTGAATTTTATGGTTTTGAATTTAGAATTTTATTATAATTCATTTGCTTTATTGAGTTTGAAATTAATTTTTTGTGCTGGTTTAATGTATGTTTAAACATATATACAGATTTATACCAAAATTACTGAGTTCAGATGAACCCATACTTCAACATCTGCCTGCTATTTTCTTTCTTTAGTGGACCACGTAACGCAGCGGCAGAGCCACATTGAAGTGAGAGGGTTCATATGATAACCCAGTACAAAAAATTTACTTATTGTACATGTAATATTACAAGTCAAAAACAATAAAATACATGCTAAATACAAAAATTGAATCCATTTGACTTGAAACACAAGCTTGATATAGTCTCTTTTATAAAAATCAAATCCCCTTTGATGAAATTTTTGGATTCACCACTGACCCGAGGCACATCCGGGTTTATTAAACCAGATGATGATGAACCCGGAGGGAGTACTTAACTGGTATATGAAGCGTACGCTGTTTAACTTTATCGTGAAAGTTGTTTGCACTATGAATTATGATAGTAGATTAGAAGGCATAATTGAGTAATCAACTTCTAGTTGATGCGTTTTAACTTTGTAATGGTAGGCTATTTGAGTGATCAATGAGTTCTAAAATTGTTATGTGTACGCAAATAAAACAAAATCAGAAAGTGCAAAAAAAGGTGTTGAAAAAATTGTCCATTTCAGAGAATCTTTTACCTCAATCCAAACACTAGCACATTTTAAAATTGTCCATTTCAGTTACAAAATTTTGTCTATATAATACTTACCTATGCTATTACCACCAAACCAATTCCATACCATATTTCCACCAAGCAATGCACACAATCCCACTCTCAGCTCAAGTAAGAAACTATTTACTCCTAATTAATTTCTCTTCTTTAGTGCAGTGTAGAACAAAAACAAATATTCCTTCTTTCTTCTACCAACTTTTATACCAATTGCTTCTTTAAGTATCAACTCTTTCCCTTGTAAGTGTGTCTTGTTTTTCCTTAAAAATGTGGAGCTTTTTATAAAACTGAGTTCTTGCGCTGTTCTTTTTTTATCGATTTGCTTTGATATTCTTTTCCTTGAGCCGAGCATCTATCGGAAACAGTTTTTCTACCTTCCATGATAGGGGTAAGGTCTACGTACACTCTACCCTCTCCAAACCCCATTTGTGAAATTACACTGAATATGTTGTTGTTGTAGTTCTTGCAAAGAGCAATTTTGATCACCACAGAGGGTAATGGGATGAATGTGACCCCTTTATCCTTAAATAGGGCAGTGGGTCCTATGCAGTGCAAAAGTTCATCTTGCGTTCACGTAGGGTCTAGGGAAGGGCTACATCCTGAAAGGGTGTGACATAGATAGTTACCCTTGAACCTATGACCTATAGGTCTCATCGAAACAACTTTACTGTTGCTCCAAGGCCTTAGTAGAATAAATCTGAATTAATCGGTCCAGTGTTTTTGGCACATTAAGTGCATACAGAAAAGGGTAAAAAAATGCAATCCTGAGTCAAGACTCAAGAAACATGGCGTTAAAAGTTTTCCTTTTTCTTTTAGTGTTGTATGTTAAGTTGTTTCTTAAGTGTGTGTTCTTGGTATATTTCTGCAGATGGAAAAGACAAGTTGGTTGCTAGTAGCAGTATTAGGGGTGGTGCTTTTAAGTCTAGGAGGAGGAGTTGAGGGAAGAAAATCAAGAATTCTTGATGTATCTTCTTCTTCTTCTTCCTATGATTTAGAGTACTCAGCAATAAGTTGTAGAGCACACAGTGCATCCATAACAGATTTCGGTGGAGTTGGTGATGGAAAAACACTTAACACAAAGGCATTTCAAGAAGCAGTGAATCAGTTGAGCCAGTATGCATCAGATGGTGGATCTCAGCTTATTGTCCCTGCTGGTCAGTGGCTCACTGGTAGCTTCAATCTTACCAGCCACTTCACTCTCTTCTTTCAAAAAGATGCTGTTCTTCTTGCTTCTCAGGTACTCACTCTCATTTTCTAGTTCAGTTTCACGATCCATTGCTTACTATAAAGGGAAGCAGGGTGCACGAAATATCCTGTGTTCACACGAGGTGGGGGGAAGGGCCGTACCTGAAGAGTGTGATGTAGGCAGTCCTATCATGATGTAAACATCATTGGATGATTCCAGGGCTTGAACTCGTTAACCTATAGGTTGCGGAGACCACTTTACCGTTACTTAAGGCTCCCCTTCAGTCCACTTAACTCTAAAAAAAAAAAAAGAAAAAGAAAAACAGTGCGGTTCACTAAGCTTTCACTATGCGTAGAGTCCGGAGAAGGGCCGGACCACAAGGGTCTATTGCATGCAGTCATACCCTGCATTTCTACAAGAGGCTCTTTCTATAGCTCGAACCTGAACCTATACCTCCTGATCACATGGAAGCAACTTTTCCAGTTATGCCAAGGCTGCCCTTCTCTGCTTCACTCTGTGAATTTATTAGAAGTTTTTCTTTTCGCCTTAAAAGATACGTATATTATTCTGTATCGAAATGACATAGACTTGAATAGAACGGAACGGATACAAATGATTTGTTGCCCTCCCAATGGATTTAAAATTGAGGCGTAATTGCTTGATTGAATTGGTTCAGGAAATAAATGAGTGGGCTGTTATAGACCCATTACCATCATATGGTCATGGGAGGGATGCAGCAGGTGGACGGTACATCAGTCTTTTATTTGGAACTAACCTCACTGATGTTATCATCACAGGTAAAAATAGTACTAACATTTTGTATGCCTAAGCTATTAATTTCTCCATTTCTAAGACATTTTATTAATTTGTGAGTCTTTTTTTTTTTTTTAATGAATGATTAGGTGAGAATGGGACAATAGATGGGCAGGGTGAATTTTGGTGGCAGAAATTTCACAGCAAAAAGCTAAAATACACAAGGCCCTACTTGATTGAAATTATGCATTCTGATAATATTCAGATATCAAATCTAACTCTTGTCAACTCTCCATCTTGGAATATCCATCCTGTTTATAGCAGGTGATTTTAAATCTTCATTCTTTCACTTTTTATTTATATTATAGTACACCAAAAATTTATCAAGAATCTTGTTAATTGTGACATTTCAGCAATATCATTGTCCAAGGCATAACTATTTTAGCTCCAATAAAATCTCCAAACACTGATGGGATCAATCCAGGTTAACTTTTCCTTTTACTTCTTTTTCCAATACCTATTTTAGTGAGTAAAAGATAATGGTATATTGATCGATTTTTCGACTTTATTTTTCTTGCTTCTTTACAGATTCTTGCACAAACATGAGAATTGAAGACAACTACATTGTGTCTGGAGATGATTGTGTGGCAGTTAAAAGTGGTTGGGATGAATATGGCATAAATTATGGGATGCCAACAAGTCAATTGATCATCAGGCGCCTCACCTGCATTTCGCCTTACAGTGCTGCAATAGCATTAGGAAGTGAGATGTCAGGTGGGATTCAAGACGTTAGAGCCGAGGACATCACGGCTATCAACACGGAATCAGGGGTCAGGATCAAGACTGGTGTTGGCCGAGGCGGTTTTGTCAAAGATGTATATGTCAAAGGGATGAAACTGCACACCATGAAATGGGTATTTTGGATGACAGGCAACTATGGACAACATGCTGACACTCACTGGGATCCTAATGCATTACCAGAGATAAAAGGGATCAATTACCGGGATGTAGAGGCTGAGAATGTGTCGATGGCTGCTCGGCTTGAGGGGATTTCCGGGGATCCATTCACCGGAATCTGCATTTCAAATGTGACAATAAGTATGGCAAAGAAGGCCAAGAAGTATCCATGGACTTGCACTGATGTTGAAGGAATTACAAGTGGTGTGCAGCCACCACCTTGTGAGTTGTTGCCTGATCAGGGTCCAGAGAAAACTAAAATGTGTACTTTTCCTACAGAGAGTTTGGCCATTGATAACATAGAGATGCAAAGATGTTCCTATAGATTGAATTACTGAGAAGCTCTCCAAAATGTGTCAGCAATATATAAGTGTAATGAACTATCCGATATTTTAGTGCTTTCATCTTCAATGTTAACCCTGGAACATCCAGCAAAATGTGCACACAACTACTACTTACACAACTTCAAACAAAATGGAGCCGGCTATATGAATCTTCACCGACTAAGTCATTCTATTTAAGTAGAATACAAAATTAGAAGTACTAGAAGTCCGTTATACTTTCTACTGGCATATGAATCTCTAACGTGACTAAGAGACTTAAATCTGGCAAAATCTACATATTTTACAAAATTTCCAAGGTTTTCATGGGGTGCAAGAATAGCCTCATTAATAAGAAGCCAAATTGATATTACCTAACAAAAGGCAAATTTATTTATAAAGCACATTCATAACGGTACCAAGCAGAGGTTCTTATCAACAAGCAGAACACTGCAAGAACAATGAGACATTCAAGTAATCCTGGCAAATTTTTATAAATAGGCATACAACTTCAAAACTCGTTTGCTCACTATTCAGTCTCACATGAACAATCTCCATGTTATGTCAAACCACTTGAACAGGTGAAATGTTCAGGAAAACAAGCAGTCAGCACTCAAGATTTCCTATATGACATCAAGGAGGAGTCAGTATTTAGAACCATCTGATTGCAGGCTACTTTTTAGCTTCTTTATACAATACCAATAAAGCAAACACAATAAGGGAATAAGTATCTGACTTAAGCTACTGACAATTTCTTGAACCGAACAGCTCCACCATATTTATTCAGTCATCTTCGCTGGGGAACATTACAAGTCTAATACACTGTTTTAGATAAGTTATGTCACCAAACGCTTATTGTATACATCATATAACCACATCTCTTTCAATGAGTTGGATCAGGATTAAATTTTGCAGCTTCCCTCCAGATGAGCTCCTTGATGTTATCTTCAGTGAGAGATGGCTGCTCGAAATCCAAACTGAAAGGCCTAGGACAAACAGGCTCCTCATTGATCTCATGAAGAGGTGCCAAGTACGGATGACAGAGAGCTTCATCAGCTGCAATAATCCAGAAAAAGGTCATTAACTAGCAAATCTTGTCATACTCCTCTTTTTCAACTTTCACTAGCATTTTAGTAAATTTAGAAAGATTTTGTGTGGAAATGAGCCTTAATACTCAAAAAACATCGTAAATTCTTTACCAGTAATACGCCTGCTTGGATCAAAGACGAGCATCTTTTCAAGCAAATCTACAGCTCGGGGAGATGAATTCGGGAATCTGGCAGCAAATTGTTGCCTCGGGTACCTTGGAAGCTGTCTAACGTATCTCCGGGCATTATTACTCCGGAGAAACCCAAGACTGGCATCATCTGGTGAACCTATGAGCTATTGAAAAAGCAAAATAGAGCATGTCAGTTGAACTGGCTCAGCTCAAAGCCAAAAGGAAATTCTAAATGCAAACAAATTAGCACAAATCCTAAATAAGTGGATAGAAAAGGTGCACAAAGTTCAACAAACAAACAAAGATCAGAAGGAGAGATCAAACATGGAGCTCTTCTTGCTCAAGGATTCCATCGTTATTCGACATACTCCTGCTAAAGCTAACTTATCCGTCAGGATGATACACGAATTCAGATACTACAAATGCTATCTACTAGTATACCTCAGTGATAAGTCTCAACTGGTGTACATAATCTCTGCCAGGAAAAAGGGGTTGTCTTGTCAATATTTCACCGAGTATGCAGCCCACTGACCAAATATCAATTGCCGATGTATATTCTGAACAATTTAGTAGCAACTCTGGTGCGCGATACCAGCGTGTCACACAATATTCCATCATGAAATCTGTCTCAGTTGTCGTCCTTGCTAGCCCAAAATCTCCAATCTTTAGATCACATTTTGCATTGACAAGCAAATTGCTGGGTTTTAAATCACGATGCAAGATATTGGCAGAGTGAATGTACTTAAGTCCTCGCAATATTTGGTACAGAAAATGCTACAAAATCAAAAAAGGCAGCCAATCATATAATGTTGTATAAAAATGAAGGTAAGTTCCAAACAAATGCACACTATTATGGTATGAAACATCAGTAAATTTTGGCTGTACATATTCATAATGCTTAGAGCTGATTTACAATATGTGGAAAATATGCATAGTTGTCAGGTAATTAAGTACGAATATACAACTGAAACCTTATAACAATGGGTGAAGCAGCCCATGACCTTTTAAACACTTTTAGAGCCCTCATACAATTCATGTGGAACACTATATAACCCAGCCAAGGAGACGACAGTCAGCTGGAATGCACCTCGGAGGGATAGGAAAATTCATATGAAATATATCACTCAGGGTAAACAAAATACTGCCAGACTGTTCCTAACAGTATTGAAGAACAGAGATAGGAAGCAAGGTCAAAACAGGCCATAAGAAAATTCTCTTCCAAAAATCTCTAGTGATTCTGAACCAATAATCATTATTTTAAATCTTTACATGCATCCTGGAAGAGAAATGAATATTAAAATCTGCGCAAGATGGAAGTCGTAATATAAAATAGTCTGTTTGGACACCAGACAAGTGTTTATTGCTTTGAAATTTAAGCCAACAATTCCAAGGTCCATTGCTATGAATTAGATTCTAATTCAGAACTACATGTCTAAATCTCCAAATAATAGATCCAGCTAGCTGGTTAGATAAGAAGAATAACAATTATGGAATTTTTAGTACATGACATGAAGTGTAGCTTACTCGACAGTGTTCATCAGTCAGCTGTTGGTTGGAATGAATAATCTGATGAAGATCAGTGTCCATCAGTTCATAAACAATGTACACATCGTTGAAATTCTTCTTTTGAGGAGGCCGTATAACATCTTTAATTGCAATTACCTGCATATTTAGAAAAACGTGAATGTAACTGGAATCAGCATCAGTATTCAAAAGAGCTTAAAACATTAAGCATTCCAAAAGTATAAGAACAGTACTCAGTAATAATCAATCAGTTACGATCAATGCACATGCTTCCCATTTTGCAAGTGGCAAATCTTATGATTAAAAATCAACAGATCATCTTAATCTTAGCAAGTAGGTTAAACTTGACAATGAAACAGTATATTTTGAAAGAAGTATTCACTTCAAACTTGTACTCTCTTAACACTAAAATTATATCCTTAAGCCGGCTTTCCTTTCGTTTCTCCACCTCTCTTTTCCGACTGAAGGCAGGAGATGGAGAGGGAGAGGTGACAGTAATATTCAATTTTATTGACTAGTCGACCATTTCAGAGTTATATTCATTACGTTCTTGTTTCTATCTTTTTCTCTTTCTTTCCCCAATATTATACATGCAAGGTATGAATACAACTGGTGATACCAATGATTACTGGCAGCAGAACTTTTGAAAACAAGATAGTGTCTTTAGAGGCCCTCAGGGCTTTGTCTAGTGATAAGAGCGTAGCGCATGATGTGTGCATTAGGCACAAGTCATGAGTTCGAACCCTGTCCTAGAAAAAATCTTGTATATAAGTGGAGAAGGGTAGAGGGCAGGCCCGCTATCCAATTTTAAAAAGGTTATCAAAAAAGATAGTGTCTTTAGAGTTCTCAAGTTCTTCTTTTCACATTACCCTTCTTAGCCTGTATCCTTTTCTTCAGCCTACTCTAGTGATATAGTATACAACTCAAAAACCCCACTCTAGAGAAAGCAAATCAAATTTCCATGTATATTATATCCAGCATAAAACAAGGGGAAAACCAGATGCAAAAGGACAAGAGGAAGTAGTGATAGATGTCAACTTTCAAGTGAATAAACAAGGCAAAGACAAATTAAGATGGATTGATCTAAGGGGCAGGGATGCAATATTCAAATTTCTGGAGAGGTCAATTACTCACATTCTCATGATCCATGTGGCTGAGAAGCTTTATCTCTCTTAATGTCCTTTTGGCATCTATTACATTATCAAATGCATTCCCAATCTTCTTAATAGCTACTTCTTCACGTGTCTCCGAGTTCACAGCAGCACTGCAGCAAAAATTTTTTAGAAAAATTAACATGCATTTTTCTGTCACATAGTAATAAAGTAGAGGAGAAACAATTTCATAGAGGACAAGTGCAACATAAAGGGTCTTAATTGCAACAACTTTAATACACCTAAATAACAAAGGCTTCAACAAAGTCACAAGATATATCATGTGTAAAGTGATCATACTGAACAACTTCCAAAAGCTTATTAGATTGGCGTGATACAAACATACAAGATAAAGTAAGTTTGAGCGGATAATAATCATGCGAACGGAAAAATAGAAGCAACCATAACTCTTTACCTTCAGGGTAAAAAAGATCAAAATTTCATGGAAACTCATCAAAAAGACCTTATAGCAGTTTGTATCAGGAAATGACAAATTGAAGAAGTGAACATCATTAAGCATATCTTTCTCATAAGATAAGAGATATGGATGAGCATGATCTGATTCAGATTTTTCACATATCAACCACACAATCTTACAAATTCACTGGATCCAACTTCGATTATCGATATTTCAAAAACTTCCATGTTTGTGCTTAATGAAACTCCCTCTGTCTCACTTAATTTAATCCTGTTCAACTAGGGACAGTTTGAGAAAGAAAGATTTTTGGCACGACATTTATACTGACTATAAAAGCATCTCCATGTAGTAAAATGAGAAGTTTAAAGGTGAAGAATTTTGATATAATTTTTTTTTAGCATGCTAAAAATGAAAGACTGAGGTATAAAACAAAACAAAAAGGAGTAATTTTATAGTTTGGACACCTATAAACAAGAATTACAAAGAGCATAAACCGAGTATATATAGGTGAAACGATGAAGCTTTAACCTCAAGGTAAACAACTCAATCTCCATGCAGGGGCAAGCTTTGCTCCTCTTCAGAGAGCACTATTTATGTAATACACACAAAATTTCACATACCTGTATAACTATTAGAGAGGGAAAAAAGAGATACATAGCTTAAACCTATAAAAAAGGACAACGCGGTGCACTAAGCTCCCACTATGTGCAGGATTCAGGTAAGGGCCGGACCACAAGAGTCTATTATACGCAGCCTTACCTTGCATATAACTGGTAGTTTACCAGTTACGTTAAGGCTCCCTTCACAGAGCTTAAACCTATGCATATAAAAAGATAGTATTTTCTTACCAAACCATTCCGTTAGCACCACGACCAATAGGTCTAATAGGAGGAACATATTTTCTTGAAACTTCAAAGAGAGAGCCATGCACATTATAATGCACATAACGACCACCATGAGTTGGAACACCTCTTATGTTACTATGTCCACCATGATCAGCTGAACTCGAATCAAGAGACATGATTATCTCCAAACAAATATTCAGACCAAAAAAAGTGGTAAAAGAATCTTGAATTATAACAACACACTAAATCAAAGAAAGCAAGAGTGTTTGGACATTTCAAACTTTTTGGGTTTTGGGTGGTGAATAATACAAGTAAATTGTGATATTGTTTTCAATTTTTCTAGAGAGTGCATGCGTGATCATGTGGGAACTTTTGAACTGGAAGGGTGCCATTGTTGTTGCCCGTGAAGGAAATTCACTTTTTTTTTCTTTTGAGGGGGATGGGACTTTGCTTTTTCTTTATTGTGTTCTCTTCAAATTTTCACCACACAAGTGTGTAAAGATTTGACTACATAAGATGCTTCCATTTACTACTACTAACAGAGAATTTTTGTGTGGCAACCATTTTGTTTGCTATAAATCTCATTTTGCCATTCAATTAGAAGTATAGCTTGGGGTAATTCGGCAAAAGGCATCCCGGTGGAATAAGCTCTTGCTATCCGCACTATCGGTCTAGAGAAGGATCAAAGTTTGGGGTCATTGATCGATGAACATTTGAAAAAATTAATATATGCATAAAATCTTGTATTAGTGCAATAGAATTGGCTGCATAAAATCAATGAATGTGTGGTTCGAGATATAAAACAATACGGGGTCGTTTGGTTATTGGTTAGAGTTATACAGATATTAGTTACGTAGGTATTAGTTATGCAATTATTAGTTATGTAGCTATTAGTTATGCAAGTATTAGTTACGTATGTACTCCCTCCGTTTCAAAAAGAATGACCTAATTTGACTTGACGCAGAGTTTAAGAAAATAAAGAAGACTTTTGAATTTTGTGGTCCTAAATTAAAGTCATGGCAAATGTACTAAAATGCCCTTTAATCTTGTGGTCTTAAACATGTCATGTGGAAAGTTGGAATTAAAGTGTTGCCAAAAAAGGAAAGTGTCATTCTTTTTGAAACGGACTAAAAAGAAAAGTAGTTCATTCTTTTTGAAACGGAGGGAGTATTATTTATGTAGGTTTTAGTTATGTAAGAATTAATATTTAATATTCTAAATTAAAATATTCAACAATTTATTAATATTTAACTAATACACAAAATTAAAAAAAAAAAAAAACAAAAAAAAACGACAGTTTAAGTAATTGAGCGACACAGAATTTATAAAAAAAAGAAAAAAAAAGAACTGGCAGTTTAAAATTAGCGAAATACAATCACTGCCAGTGGATTGAACTGCAGTTTAAATTAGCGAAATACAATTCTTAATTGAACAAATACACAAAATAAAAAAAGAATTTAAAAGTTGATAGGGGTAAATGTGTAATTATATTATTTAATCTATGTATAATTAATACCCACATAACTTATTCCAACTTCTATCCTGCATAAAATTATACATAAATTCCCTGATAGGTTATATAAGTATAATTATGTAGGATTACTAAAACACAACCAAACATTGTATAAAATTAATACAAAACTTTTATACGACATTTGCACAAAACATTATATAAAACATAAAAATTAATACATAAATGACTTTTATCTTGTTTCCAAACTGAAGAATGTATAAAAATAACGCATGAATAACGAAGTTATTCATTTATTAGGTTACTCCTTATACAATAACCAAACGGCGCCCTACATGTATTAAGTTATGTGAGAACAAATATATTATTTTATAGGGTATAGAATATAAAATAAATATATGTATATTGATAATGCACGATTAAATTATTTAAAGACAAAAATGCCCTTTTCGAAATAGTCGTTAATGTATAGCAATCTCATTATTATAAGTCACTGCATAATGATCTCTTTATTTATTACGTCTCATATAAACAAACATTATAGTGATCTCTTTATTTATTACGTCTCATATAAACAAACATTGTATTGTACTTCACATATAACTAGTATGTAAACAAAGGACTCCTTAGTGCAAGAGAAATTACTCTATTATAACACTGATTACTAACTAAAGGTGTCAAGATCCAAATTCAACAAACGTGATGGCACCTACAGAACCACTAGCTAAGAAAAACTAAACCATCCCAATCCAAGATCCAAAGTAAACCAAAGAAAGATATAATCTCAAAATGTCCGTAGGGCCAGCGTTCAAAAAAAAAATACTTGTAATCTCACACTAGTTAAGAAGCATCTGTTATAATTGAATACAAGAGTCTAGGGATGCAACCCAAAAATAAAAGATAAAAAGTTAGAATAAAAGCAACTCCACGAATCAATAATGGATAGCCCATCACTACAAGACATATCAACAAAAGCTCAAAAATATGTTCATGAGCAACAACATTGTATTGCACAAAACCTAAATCAATCCATAAAAGGATTAAACCATATCAAAAAAATCGAACCATCAATATATATATGCCCTCGTGGACAAGGCCACTAGACCTGAACAGTAGGGAATTAATCAAGACACCTAATTGTTCAAATCTAGGATGTCATGCAAAGTGTATTAGTCAAGTATAATACAAGTTTCAAGTTGCTTCAATATATCGTGCTAAGTCATGAAATAATTTATCATAGCTTTTAAGAGACAGAATCTCAAATCAACTCAGTTTAGCACAAAATAGCATATCTGTCCTAGTTTATACTTTCCCGACAAACATATTAGATAATTTGAAAGCATTATACAATTTTTAAGTCATACTTTTAGTAAAACAAGCACTTGAGAGGTTTTAATATCTCACTTACTTGAAATTGGTAAGCTTCCTAAACACAACGTGCAAAATCTCCATCAAAACAATCTCTAAAGGCATCAATCTATACACACTATAGATAAGCAATGTCAATTATGCTAGTCGGGATCAATTCTATATTTTAGGTCAAGCTTAGGAATCCCAAATTTTATTAATTTTTTGAGCTAGGTCTATAATCTTCCAATTACACTTTTCAAAGCTCGTATTTTTATTGTCTGAATCTAAACTAAAATTAGAGTATAATCATCCAAGAATGATAAAAAATTAATATTTTATACTTTGTATGTCAAAATCTCCTCATTTGAAATCATCCACGAGCTCCAAGTATTCATAAATGACAGGAAATACGGACTAAAATTCGCCATTATTCATTATATTCAAACTCAAACCCCTTACATATTAATGAAAATGTTGTTAGTATACAAATTGATTTTCACACTCTAAATAGAGGAGGTACATATTAGATACGAAGTCATGTGTGATCCTGACGGACTTGAACCTAAGACAATGAAGATAGTTGGAGTACAAATAATTAGCAAAAAAAGATCTTAACCATAAACTACCAAGGTGGTTAGAGTTATTTAAGGATTGTAGTTGCACAATAAACTAGTTAGAGTTGTTTAACGACTATGATTGTAGAAAAAATTATGAGGCACCTATATTACATAGCAGGCAATAGTTGTATGAGATCCTCTCATACTTTAACAAGTGGTATATGGGTCCCACTTTCAAAAAATGGCCCAAAGTCTACCATTTCTTTCTTTATTTTTTCCCTCTATATCAAATCGTTTTGAATTTTTGTTGTTCAGCTATACTTTTTAAAATTTTGCTATTTTATTATCTTAACATTTCCGTTCACAAAAATGCGGGAGTCAATATTTTGCGTAGGAGTGTTCACGGATTGATTTTTGTTCAGTTTTTTGGTTATTCAGCTTTAATTATATTTTAATATATCACTACTAAATCAATTACTCTTTAAGAAAAGAAAGAAATACAAATATTTAATCAAAATATATATGTAACTTTCTCCCAAAAATTATATACATTGTCCAAAAGTTTAGTCATTTCTAATGAATATAATAAAATTTCTTAAAACATTTTTTTCGTGCAAATAATTAAATATTTAGTTGTGATATATTTGGATTATATTTGAATTAAATAGTTATAATTAGTAAAGAAATATAAGCTATTTTGAACATGAAATAGATTCTTGACATTGTTAAAATAAAAATTACAAATCAAACTAAAAAGTAATGGCAAAAACTCGATTACTATAAAGACAAGCACCTGAATTACGAAACAAGAGTGCAAAAGATTAATATGTACCATAAAAATTAAAAAGAATTATTATTATTATTATTGTTATTATATATAATAGTATCTTGACACGTGTGTTGCACAAAAATATCATCAAATCAATACTGCAAAACAAGATGGGAATACTCCTGAAGTTTATGTCAGCATGAGTTTTGCAGGTAAATCTAAGTTTTTCAATTCTTATGCATACCTAGTTAACATTGACGATAATTCTTGGATATTAGATAGTGGAGCTACTCAGCATATGACTCACAATAAATCAATTTTGTCAAATCTAAAAGCTTTACCTAGAGCTCTCATTTTGAGTCTTCCTAATTCATACAAAGTGAGGGTGACCTATCATGACCCAATTTCTCAGGTCATGATGACACCTACTTCAACCCACCAGTAGGTAAGCAAAGTCATAGCCCCAAACTGCAAGTAATGGTCTAACGGACGGAAGATAAAGGGGAAACAAGAAGGAAACCAACAATAACAATAATATAGACGGAGCAAAAAAGATATACATACATATATACTATATCGGAGAGGGAAGAGGAGAAAATATACAAAATGAATCCCTCCAAAGGCCTGGTAAGGTCTGTACAAGAGCCATTATGAAAAAAAAAAGAGTACTAGACAGTATCCAAAATATACATATATACACAGTAGTCTCGGAAATACAAAAGACTGTAATGAAAACAGATGGATGAGGATTAGCTTCGGACTCTAGAAAGCTCACCCCGTCTCCAGATCAGTAGCAAGGCTCGAGGATAACGTCAGCATCGGTGGCTCGTATTCGGATCTGCATCAGAAAAAAGGTACAGAAGTGCAGCATGAGTACCAAAGCAACGGGTACCCAGTAGGTATCATCGGCCGACTAAGCTAAAATATAGTAAAAGCATAAATATAATGCGTGAGTGTAAGCTAAAGTCAATAGTAAAAAGGGAAAATGTAAATGTCAACTATACTAGGCAAAAGCGATAAAGGAAATAAGTAACTCAAAAATAAAAGCAACAGATTAACTACAACCTAACTAGGCCCCCATAAGCCCGGAAGGCACACGCAAGAAGACAATTAACTTTATCGAGCCTCCATAAGCTTGATGGGTGCAAACAAGAGGAAATCTAAAGTAAGAAGCATAAATAACCTTTATCCGTACCGTCTCAAATAAATTTTCTTTCCCAAATCCATAATGAAGGTATATATATGCACCGTGCTTGAACCGAAACCAGTGAATAACAACAAGAGGCCAAACACCGGGCTCGAATCAAAAATAGTGGATAGTAACAAGAGGCCAAATGATCCATATACGACCGATAGAACTTCCATTACCAAAACCAAGTACAACTACCAGAACTTCCAGTAATAACTATAATCAACACCAGAACACCCAAATCGTAGTCATAGACTAATGCTGGACTCGAACCGAAACTCATAAGTAACAAAATGTGAGTGTAACAGATGATCCAATCGGGAGAAAATCATAATCATAAATCGGTGCTATATTCGTACCAGAATTCATAATGATAGCAATAGAGCATACGCCGAATTTAATCCGAAATAGAAATATATAAACATAAGCGTGAAATAGCTAGCGGAAGTCCAGGGATCTCAAGACTATCACTAGTCCATTTGTTCACTAAGTACAATTCTTGGGCTGTTAAATCTACTAAGGCCCTACGGGTTCTCACTTCTAAGTCAAGGAGGAGTGGTCAAGGGTTAGTTACTATCCTACCCGGGAAAAGAAGTTAATCAGGCAGGTAATTAAGTCTAAGTCAATCCCAACCCAAATTAATTGCCTAAGATAGTCGTCATGAGTCTAACTAAGCCTAAAGGAGTTTCATATCAAATATCCTATCTAAGAAGGGGTAGTGGGGCCCATTATAAGGTCTCGATAACCCAACCTAAGTCAGAACCTGCCTGAGTCTAGTCTAAGGATTTAGTACCAAAGTAGTATTAGCACTAATTCTAGTCCTAAAGGATGATAACACACTATACTAACGGGGAGCAGTCCCAGATTTTACCTAAAAGCGGCCCTAACCGGCGAAATAAGATGTAAAATGCTGAAACAATAACTGGGCTAATACTATCCACCAAAAACTAGTACAATAATATGCTAATACCATGATTAAGCTCAATCTAAAAGAAGGGTAAGCCTAGCTGTCACACCCCGAATTCCAACGAGGCGTGATTGGCACCCGAAGCCGATAAGGCCCGAGAGAACCAATCTTTCCTCACGCCCACTCATATGCATACCATAAGTTTCATCACCACCTCATAGAGACATAAAAATAATGCTAAATACGAATATCATGAAACATTATACATACATTAAGGAAGCTTGGCCGTTGGGGCCATCAAGTCAAAAGGACATACATCTCTTTCTTTCACCATCATACATATACCCACATATGTCTACAAAAGCCTCTAGTCGAAATATATAACTACGAAAACTTAGAGTCGGGACAACACCCCGCTCTATACTCATAGACAACACCAAAATAAATGTACATAGCAACTCAGGAAGCCTCAAACCAACTGGAGCTCACCAAAAGTACGCAAAGATCCGCAACCTATAGTGGAGGTCTACTAGTACCTGCACCTACAACACGTAAGGTAAATTCCCCAATAGGGGTCAGTACGAAGAATGTATTGAGTATGTAAGGCCATATGAAACTGTCACAAATATGTCAATAGAATCCAAATGGAAGAAGATAGTCAATACGAATAACCAATTGATTTGCATATATGGAACCATGTAGCTTACGTAAATTAAGTTCTTCTCTTTATGGTTTGTTCCTCATCACTCATAACCTCTCGTACCTGGGCCCCAACTGATCAGTGGGTCTTAACATAACATAACGTTATGTTGGGATCGGCTCGAGCTAGGACTTTGCCCCTAGAGCTGCCACCTGAAAATCAATATACATTGGGATCAGCACATGCTAGGCTTATGACTCTAGAGCTACCACCCATACCAACATATCAGGTTTGGCTCGAGCTAGGTTAATACCTCTAGAGCTGCCCCCTGTCAGGATCGGTCCGAGCTAGGCTTATGCCTCTAGGACTGCACCCTGATCCAATAATATCGGGATCGTCTTGAGCTAGGCATTTCGCCCCCAAAGCTGCCACCCATACTCATTCATTAACCACATATATGCATTACTTCTTTTCTTACTTTTGAGAGATTGATACATTTGCTTGTGAAAGATGGATACATTAAGGATCATGACATTATTGAAAACACACATATATATGCATTACTTCACTTCTTCATCTCATGAGATTGATACTTGTTGGTTAAACATTATTAGAAACAAAGCCTTCGTGGAAACATAACTCTATTGGAACCATTGGAACAACAATCTATGAACAAGAGACATGAGTATAATCACTATTGGAACATTGGAACATAACCTTGTTGAGCTTTTGGAACATTATCAATGAATAGGAAAATTGTGATAATAACCATGGATAACCGGGAATAGTATACCTTAACACATTTCGGAATAGGACAAGGGTAACCTCAATGTGAATTCTATATGCTGCAGAAAGATACGGACAAGGTAACCTTACATACCTTCACTTCCAAGTATAAGTACACGAGTCTATATATGAACACAACAGTCCAGCTCCTTTCTTACGTCTTACTCTACAATACCAGTACATAACAAAGTTCATGTTAACAACCAACTTCCTTACAAACGTATAAATGTCACAATGAGTTACGTGAATGCTACATAGCATCATTTCGTCCTTCAAAATACATTCCATAGCATTATCATACCAACAACACCATAACATGCCACACATTGACCAAAATATCGCACATCAATAGCATTTCACACCACACTTACCCTTATGCTTTCTCATTAGCATTTCGTCACAATTTCTCCTATCAACTTGCCTAATAATAACATATGAACAACAATCCATACTTAATACAGTCCAACATGCCTCCATATGACACTTTAAAGTCATTAAAATGATATCACAAGTTGATAATTACATCCAAAAAGGGTATAGGGGCCTTCGGGGATCAACTAGAGACGAAAACACACAAAACCAATTCTGGGACTAACCTGCGCTGACATTTGCGCCTGCAGGTGGATGAGGTGCGCGTGCAGGAGACCTTTGGCAGTATCCATAGGCACCTGCGTTGGCATCTGCTCCCGCAGGTGCCCTCGTCTGCTGGGGCGAATGCCCGTTTTGGTACGAAATGGTCTTTTTTGGGTCTTTTCATGAAATGAATGGTCCATGATCATAACCAAACTTATTTTGACATATTTTTGATCATATTAAACACCAACATTCAGCCATGGTCTCACAACACACATAACAACACCCAAAACTACATTTCACGGCCAATACGACACCAAAACCATAACCAATTTCACAATAACAATTCCAAACGTTATACACAAGGATTAAACAAAGTAAGACTATAATAACATCTCACATGTAAATACGGAATCCATCAAGTTCATTTCCTTCAAGACCACAAGTCTATGTTCAAGTTTACATGGCAAAACCATCCTCTGATTTAGCAAACACAAATTGTTTCACACATAGTGAACTCCTCACACTTCACCAACATAACCAACATGATATAAACCATCTTACATGAATAAAATATATTAAACCATAATAATATACACTTACCAAGTCTTGCAAGATGATGATCTTGGTCCAAATGAGTGACTTAGGGTTTGTGTGAGACAAGGGAAAGTTAGAGAAAATTTTTAGAAAGGCATGGGAGTCCACAATGAATAAAATTTGATTTTACCTCATATATATAGTCCCCTAATGGTCCTTGATTTACCAAACACTTGGTCCAATCCTAATCTAACAACTTGGTCTTGCAAAGATGGGTCAAGAATGGGTCATTATGCCCTTTTTGGGCCATGGCTTCATGCTAATTTTTGGGCCTCATTTAGCTCATTAACAAATTGTTAATTGAGCCCACCAATTTAATGAATAATTCCTCATAAATACATATATATCCCTCAAATCCCTCTTATCCATCTCTTGGCACTAAATGCATGGTTGATTAGTCAAATGGAAGATTGGATCATGTTTTTCTCCATTGGGCCAAGTCTTTCTTATGATCTTTGGGCCTCATTTGGTCCAATCGCTCAAGACTCATACAAGCCTCAACAATTAATTGCATAATTCTTCAAATCTCTCATGTTTAACTAATTCCATAAGTGTACACGTAGTCGTATAGGTTTGATAACGAACGGGTGTTCCACCTCCTACAAAGGTCTAATCCCATGTACTAGGCCCAATATCAATTATCTCATCCATAATATTACAAAATACAAACTTTTGACTCTCGTCACTTAAGTAACCATTGTTCAACGTCGTCACTTAGGGTTTGGTAGATACGGGGTGTTACATTTTCCCCCCCTTAGGAACATTCGTCCTAGAATGTTAACAACCTCGTCTCATGTGCAACAATTGTACCTCTACATTAACATATACATACATATATACATACTATATATCGATACTTCCTTGTGAGTGCTCCAATTTCGTACCTTGAACTTTCTCCCCCATTCGAAACCATTGTGTGTACTTCGACTTTATCACTTCTTTGGCTCCCCAAGTGCTTTCTTTTACTTGTCGATTCCTACATCGTACCTTTCTGTAAACTACATTCTTTATTTCCTACTCTTTTTATTTACTCCTCCAACGTAATAATTTATATTTCCTCCGTAACTTGCACATTCAATCAATAATGAATCTCGGTATATGACTTGTTTTAGCTCGTAGCTACTGTCGTACCACCTTAATCTTCTCTATAGCTTAGTGAACAAAACCTAGCCCCATGTAAAGCAGTTTCACTTGGTTTAAATCACCCAATTGATGATTTAAACTTTCTTCTATATAAACCTTCGTAAGATACCATTTGGATACTTGAATAACAACTATCATTATAAGCACATTCAATAAGGGGTAGATGATCATCCCAACTACCTTTTGAGTCTATTGTACAAACTCGTAGTGTACCTTCAAACGTTTGGATAGTATGCTCTGATTGGCCTTTCGTCTGAGGGTGAAAAGCTGTACTGAAATTCACTTATGTACCCAACCTCTTTTGCAAAGAAATTTCCAAAAATGTGTAGTGAATCAAGCTCCCCCATCTAATGTAATAGAGTTGGAACTCCGTGTAGTTGTACTTTCTCTTTAACTGAAAGGAAATAAGATTTACCTACTGCTTTTCCTTCTCTCAGCTACAAACGAAGACTTTACCGTATTTTATACTATACTTCTTTCATCTGGCGTCCCATGCAGACGAACTCCCACACTGGCTTACTGATGTATATCCCCGACTATACTTTGTTTTTCGGTCATTGGCTACTAGTGCTTCCTATTGCTTTGTGACTTAATGTATCAGCTACCACGTTTGCCTTTCCCGGATGATATGAGATACCAATATCGTAATCCTTTAATAGTTAGGCTACCTTCGCTACCTTAGATTAAGCCCGTCGTCTTAAAGATATATTGTAACCTCTTGTAATCAGTGTATATGTCAACATGAATTCCTTACAAATAGTGGCACCATATTTTGAAAGCAAATATCACAGTTACTAGTTCAGGGTCATGTGTTAGGTAATTTCTTTGTTCATATGGACGCAATTGTCTTGAAGTATAAGCTATCACATTACCTTGTTACATCAATACACATCCTAAGCCGACTCCTAAAGCATTACAATATCCTGCATACCCTTCTGAAGTACTAGTACAGGTGTAGAAGTCAATTCATCTTTCAGCTCTTGGGAACTCTTCTCACATGCGTCGTTCCATTGGAACTTAATTGTCTTGTGTGTAAGTTTTGTTAAGGGTACAGGTATAGAAGAAAATCCTTCAATAGTTATCCCATAATAACCAACCAACCCAAGAAAACGATGGATCTCTGTAAGCATCGTAGGCCTTAACCAGTTTTTTTTTTCACCACTTCTATCTTTTGCGTATCAACTTTCATTCCTTAATCCTATACAATGTTACCCCATGAACAATGCGTATTTTAACCAACTCACATTTAGAGAACTTTACATATATATATTATCGTCACGAAGAATTCGTAGCGCCCGTCGCAAACGATTTACATGGTCCGTTTTTGATCTTGTATATCATCCCCAAACATAGTCGCGTACACATTTAAAAATGGCCTGAACACTCTATTCATCAAATTCCCAGCAACTGCTGGTGCATTGGGTAGCCCCATTAGCATATCCAAAAATTCATGGTAACCCTCATGTGTTCGAAAAGCTGTCTCGGTATATATCTTTTATATATGTTTTTTTTTCAACCCTTACCTGGTGATATCCCAATCTCAAGTCAGCCTTTGAAAATATTTAGCGCCCTGTAATTGGTTAAGTAAATCATAAATGCTAAGGAGGGACACTTATCCTTAATTGTCACCTTATGCAATTATCGGTAGTCAATACACATTCTCAATGTGCCATTTCATTTCATTATTCATTTTTTTTTTCATCATTTTTTTTTTATCCAAATTAACCCGAATAGGGGAAAAAGGGCATACTAGATCTCATGTATCCTTTGTCCAACAAGTATCTTAATTGATCTTGTTACGTCCCGTTCTGGAAGCAAACCCCAAAAATATCTACAGGAAATGTCTCAAAACTTTTATTTACCACCCGAATCGGTTGAAGGGTTGGTGGTTTCACATCACCCTTACTAAGTGATAGATGTACCCCTTGGGGTAGCATGTTCTTTGTTTTTATAGAAGAAATACCTTTACCTCTCGGTGCTTCCACATTGCCCTTTCATTCAAGAATATTCCATGTGGAAAAAGAAAATATAACTTCGTAACTCAGCAATCTCCTGTGGTCTACCAAGAAGCCAACCAATCCATCCCTATTATAATATCAACATCTACCATTTTCAAGTCAATAAGATCAACCAATGCATCATGACTGCACACGGTTACCACACAATCATGATGCACTCTCCTAGCTACAATAAATTCACCTTTTGGTGTAGATTCCCCAAATAGGTTAACTAAAAATTCTAGTGTCCTTTTACAAAATTTTTCCTCTTCAACCATCAATAAAGTAACATAGGATAGGGTAAGACCCAAATCAATCAATGTAAATACGTGACGCGAAAAGATAGATAATATACCTGTCATGTCATCAAGAGAAGCCTCAAATTTCTGCCAATCCGTCACGGTGTGGGTACGACCCTGAATGCTACCAGAACTAGCTGCCCTCCTAGCACCTATGTCGACCAGCAGGTTGTACATTTGACGATGATAATGCAACAACAGCTACCGTAGGCCTTGTCACACCACCCATACCCTTTTGTGGGCACTCTCTCACCATGTGCCCTGGCACGCCACACCAAAAGCAAACATTTGTTCCCACTCGGCATTCACCTGCATGAAACCTCCCGCAGTGCTGTCACATCCGATGATAAAACCTCGGGTGGTTCATACTCCTTTGTGCTTGATATCCCCCTGTTCGTAAACCCTGAATCTCACCTTTTTGCCCAAACCGATTGCTTCTAGACCGTTGGAATAGAGGGGGAACATTTGCTGTAGGATGAGAAAGTGATGGACCAGGTGGTCTATGAAAATTCCAAGGTCCAAGTCCTTTTTGGGACGTCATAAACTGTCCCATAGGTTTAGCCCTTTTCGACGATTCCCCTTCCAATTCCTGCATCCTCCTCCTCTGTCTCTGTCCCTCTTTTTGTTGTACAAGAGCTTGCCTCTGAGCTTGCGCAGCAACGACACGGGTCAATATCTGCACCGCACTTATTAAATCTTATTCAATAGTATTACCGGGCAGTTCCGAAGATACTTATCTTCTCCTCGGCTTTTCTGGAACTGGAAGAGTAGAAGAAGACCACGATGGAATTTCAACATTGGCTCCACCTTGACAAGCTTGGTCAGGTGGAAATCGACTCCTTCCTTCTCCAGCAGGTATGTCGACCTGCTTACCTTTACCTTTTCCTCTTCGAGTGATTGGCATTTTGACTATACCAAAGAAAAACAATTACCATGGTTAGATGCAATTCAACTTACAACACTGGCTCTATTGCACTATCTAGAAGTGAAGAAAAGAAACAACATCCTAAATGTACCGTAGCCTTTTACTTATAAATGTGGTGCACCACACATCGATAAGTAAGACTCTACTCAGACACGACTTTGTAGACACCCTTAGAACGACCTGCTCTGATACCACTTTTGTCACGCCCCAAATTCCAACAAGGCGTGATTGGCACCCAAAGTCGATAAGGCCCGAGAGAACCAATCTTTCCTCACACCCACTCATATGCATACCATAAGTTTCATCACCACCTCAAAGAGACATAAAAAGAATGTTACATACGAATATCATGAAACGTTATACATACATTAAGGAAACTTGGCCGTTGGGGCCATCAAGTCAAAATGACATACATCTCTTTCTTTCACCATCATACATATACCCACATATGTCTACAAAAGCCTCTAGTCAAAATACATAACTACGACAACTTAGAGTCGGGACAACACCCCGCTCTATACTCATAGACAACACCAAAATAAATGTACATAGCAACTCAGGAAGCCCCGAACCAACTGGAGCTCACCAAAAGTACGCAAAGATCCGCAACCTACAGTGGAGGTCTACTAGTACCTCCACCTGCAGCACGTAAGGTAAATTCCCCAATAGGGGTCAGTACGAAGAATGTACTGAGTATGTAAGGCCATATGAAACTGTCACAAATATGTCAATAGAATCCAAATGGAAGAAGATAGTCAATACGAATAACCCTTTGATTTACATATATGGAACCATGTAGCTTACGTAAATTAAGTTCTTCTCTTTATTGTTTGTTCCTCATCACTCATAACCTCTCGTACCTGGGCCCCAACTGATCAGTGGGTCTTAACATAACATAACGTTATGTTGGGATCGGCTCGAGCTAGGACTTTGCCCCTAGAGCTGCCACCCAAAAATCAATATACATTGGGATCAGCTCGAGCTAGGCTTATGGCTCTAGAGCTGCCACCCATACCAACATATCAGGTTCGGCTCGAGCTAGGTTATTACCTCTAGAGCTGCCCCCTGTCAGGATTGGTCCGAGATAGGCTTATGCCTCTAGGACTGCACCCTGATCCAACAATATCGGGATTGGCTTGAGCTAGGCATTTCGCCCCCAAAGCTGCCACCCATACTCATCCATTAACCACATATATGCATTATTTCTTTTCTTACTTTTGAGAGATTGATACATTTGCTTGTGAAAGATGGATACATTAAGGATCATGACATTATTGAAAACACACATATATATGCATTACTTCACTTCTTCATCTCATGAGATTGATACTTGTTGGTTAAACATTATTAGAAACAAAGCCTTCGTGGAAACATAACTCTATTGGAACCATTGGAACAACAATCTATGAACAAGAGACATGAGTATAATCACTATTGGAACATTGGAACATAACCTTGTTGAGCTTTTGGAACATTATCAATGAATAGGAAAATTGTGATAATAACCATGGATAATCGGGAATAGTATACCTTAACACATTTTGGAATAGGACAAGGGTAACGTCAATGTGAATTCTATATGCTGCAGAAAGATACGGACAAGGTAACCTTACATACCTTCACTTCCAAGCATGAGTACACGAGTCTACATATGAACACAACAGTCCAGCTCCTTCCTTACGTCTTACTCTACAATACCAGTACATAACAAAGTTCATGTTAACAACCAACTTCCTTACAAACGTATAAATGTCACAATGAGTTACATGAATGCTACATAGCATCATTTCGTCCTTCAAAATACATTCCATAGCATTATCATACCAACAACACCATAACATGCCACACATTGACCAAAATATCGCACATCAATAGCATTTCACACCACACTTACCCTTATGTTTTCTCATTAGCATTCCGTCATAATTTCTCCTATCAACTTGCCTCATAATAACATATGAACAATAATACATACTTAATACAGTCCACCATGCCTCCATATGACAATTTAAAGTCATTAAAATGACATCACAAGTTGATAATTACATCCAAAAAGGGTATTAGGGCCTTCGGGGATCAACTAGAGAAGAAAACACACAAAACCAATTCTGGGACTGACCTGCGCTGCCATTTGCGCCTGCAGGTGGATGAGGTGCGCGTGCAAGAGACCTTTGGCAGCATCCAGAGGCACCTGCATTGGCATCTGCTCCCGCAGGTGCCCTCGTCTGCGGGGGCGGATGCCCGTTTTGGTACAAAATGGTCTTTTTTGGGTCTTTTCATGAAATGAATGGTCCATGATCATAACCAAACTTATTTTGACATATTTTTGATCATATTAAATACCAAAATTCATCCATGGTCTCACAACACACATAACAACACCCAAAACTACATTTCACGGCCAATACGGCACCCAAACCATAACCAATTTCACAATAACAATTCCAAACGTTATACACAAGGATTAAACAAAGTAAGACTATAATCACATCTCACATGTCAATATGGAATCCATCAAGTTCATTTCCTTCAAGACCACAAGTCTATGTTCAAGTTTACAAGGCAAAACCATCCTCAAGTTTAGCAAACACAAATTGTTTCAGACATAGTGAACTCCTCACACTTCACCAACGTAACCAACATGATATAAACCATCGTCCATGCATAAAATATATTAAACCATAATAATATACACTTACCAAGCTTTGCAAGATGATGATCATGGTCCAAATGAATGACTTAGGGTTTGTGTGAGAAGGGAAAGTTTAGAGAAAAATTTTAGAAAGGCATGGGAGTCCACAATGAATAAAATCTGATTTTCCCTCATATATATAGTCCCCTAATGGTCCTTGATTTACCAAACACTTGGTCCAATCCTAATCTAACAACTTGGTCTTGCAAAGATGGGTCAAGAATGGGTCATTATGCCCTTTTTGGGCCATGGCTTCATGCTAATTTTTGGGCCTCATTTAGCTCATTAACAAATTGTTAATTGAGCCCACCAATTTAATGAATAATTCCTCATAAATACATATATATCCCTCAAATCCCTCTTATCCATCTCTTGGCACTAAATGCATGGTTGATTAGTCAAATGGAAGATTGGATCATGTTTTTCTCCATTGGGCCAAGTCTTTCTTATGATCTTTGGGCCTCATTTGGTCCAATCGCTCAAGACTCATACAAGCCTCAACAATTAATTGCATAATTCTTCAAATCTCTCATGTTTAACTAATTCCATAAGTTTACACGTAGTCATATAGGTTTGATAACGTACGGGTGTTCCATCTCCTACAAAGGTCTAATCCCATGTATTAGGCCCAATATCAATTATCTCATCCATAATATTACAAAATACAAACTTTTGACTCTCGTCACTTGAGTAACCATAGTTCAACGTCGTCACGTATGGTTTGGTAGATACGGGGTGTTACACTAGCCTACCTGGACGCCGCCGAACGCTCGTCGAATCCTCTAAACCAGAGCTTTTCCCTTCTGAGAAGCCTCTGAGATCTGCCATACTATCAAAATAATGATCTATGCACCAAGACGAGAAAATCGATACCCATATTGCGTATAAATGCTCTGGGTCAGAAGTAGAACTAAAAATCCCATGTGGGGCCCGCTTGCAGAATCATGAAATTGAAATAGTCACAGCGTCTCATACAATTCAAGGATCACTTGCCATATAAACATAGCCAAATCCTAGCCCAAACAGTACCAAATTAGTCCCAATCCACCATCGGAATTTAAAAAAGCAAATCGGAGAATTAATCTAGAAATTAAGCGAAGCTTACGGAGATATCAATGATAAAAATGCTCAATAATCTTTCCCCAAGCTAATCCTAGCGTCCGACACTCTATCCCTCACAAAATACGAGTTTGCAATGGTCTAATATGGTGGTTTACACTTAGATTTAAAGCTGAAAAATAAAGGAGATAATATTTATATATGTACCAACGATGGCCACTTTAATGGCTAAATGACCGGTAAAGCGGTCACCGCTAAATAAACTAGGCTTTGGCTGGTCTAGCTCTGCTAAAGAGGTCCAGGTTCGCTTAAGTGGCTACCACTAAAGCTACTCCTAGCAACTAAAGCGGTTGCACCAGAAAACTTGACACCAGCCAAGTTCAACAAGTCGCAACGGACTCTGATCAGGTGCTCAGAATTGGTTTGAAATCCCGTGATCACAAACAAACTATGCTACCCTACCAAATTCTACATTTCAGACTCAACGGTTCCATCAAAATTTCCATCTGGATTTATTTTGATAAACAGTAGGTCCCACACTCCAAGGAGCCATTTTAGCCAAATTCCACCTGATTACCCAAATAGAGGTCGAAAGCCTCAAAACCCGTATCAAGGGTCCCCTTAGTCTAAAATTGATGTTTCGGAGTTGATAAGGGTATTGGAATGGCATCCGAGGCTTTTTACCTAAGGTTTTGGCCTGAGACCCATTTATTAACTTCAAAGGCTACAAAATAGGAAAATGGCTCTAAAAACCTAAGGAACTGCCCGATAATCGAATTGTCAGTCCCAGCAAGTCATAAATGACTTGGGGCAGCTGTAGGAAAGCTCTAAATGTATAAAAAGCATGAAAAGAAGGAAAATGTCTTGGAGGGTCATTACAACATCCACTACTAAAAGGATTTTCGTTCGCGAAAGTAAATGATTAAGAAGTATCTGAAGGCTCGAACAAGTAGGGATACGGGGTATGCATATCATGTTCGGTCTCTTAAGTAGCCTCCTCGACTGGATGGTGTCTCCACTGAACCTTAACCACAGGAATATCCCTGGAGCGTAACCGTCTGACATCTCTGGCCAAAATGGACACAGGCTCTTCTATAAAGGTCAACCTCTCATCCAACTGAACTGAGTCCCACTAAAGCACATGAGACTCATTCGAAATATATCATGCAACATAGATACATGAAAAACTGGATGGCTGAAAAAGCTGGAGGCAAATCTAACTCATATGCTACCTCTCCAACTATCCATAGGATCTCAAATGGCCTAATATACCTGCGGCTGAGCTTGACCTCCTCCCAAACCTCATCACGCCCTTCATGGGCGATACTCACAGAAAGACCCAGTCACCAACTCTGAAATTCAAGGCATGAGGTCTACATTCAGCATAAATCTTTTGCCTACTCTGATCTGCCCGTAACCTATCATGAATCACCTAATCTGATCCAAAAACTCACAAAGCAAATCTATACCTCGGGGCCTAACCTCATAAGTCTCAAACCAACCAACCAAAGATCAACAATGCCTACATACAATGCCTTAAATGGTGAAATCTAAATACTTGAATGGAAGTTGTTATTATAAGTAATGGTGCCATCTGAATACATGATGGAAACTATTATTATAAGGAAACTCCGCCAAAACTAAAAATTGGTCCCACTGACCTCCAGAATCCAAAACACAAGCACGGAGCATATCCTCCAAAACCTGAACAGTCAGCTCCGACTTCCCATCAGTCTGTGATGAAAAGTAGTGCTAAGGTCAACCTGGGTATCTAACTCCTCCTAAAATGTCTTTTAAAAGATATAAGTGAACTATGAGCCTCGATCTGAAATAACAGATATGGGCACCCCATAAAGGCGAACCACCTCTCGAATATACATACGAGCCAACCTCTCTGTACTGAAGAAAGTCTGAATAGGGATGAAATAGGAAGACTTAGTCAATCGATCTACGATGACACAAATGCTATCAAAATCATGAGAAGTGCGAGGCAAGCTACCTACGAAATCCATAGTGACCCGCTCCGATTTCTACTCAGGAATGGGTAGCCTCTGAAGAGATCCATCAGGTCTCAGATCCTCGACCTTCACCTGCTGACAACATAGGCACCGAGCCATAAAATCCTCTATATCTCTCCGCATACCACTCCACCAGTATTGCTGCCTCAGATCCCTATACATCTTAGTTGTCCTGGGGTGAATAGAATATTTAGAGTTATGAGCCTCTCTAAGTATCAACTGAATCAAATATCTAACCCTCAAAATACAAATGCGACCGTCAAATCTCAGAATACCCTCAGAATCTAAGGTAGCCCTCCTAGAATCAACTCTCAACACCTGATCTCGAATGTCACAAAGTCTACTATCCTCAAACTGACGACCCCGAATCTGCTCCAACAAGGTAGATCTAGCTTCAACACTAGCAAGAATCCTCCTGCGGTCAGAAATATCAAGATGAACTATCATGTTGGCTAAGGACTGGATGTCCAAAGCCAAAGGCCGCTGAGAAATTAAAATAAAGGCCAAGCTACCCATACTCGCTGCCTTCCGGCTCAAGGTGTCTGCTACTACATTTGCCTTGCCCAGATGGTATAGAATAGAGATATAATAGTCCTTCAGTAACTCAATCCATCAATGCTTCCTCGAATTAAGCTCCCTTTGGGTCATAATGTACTGAAAACTGTGATGGTCAGTGAAGATATCGCAACGAACACCATACAAGTAATGCCTCCAAATCTTAAGCACAAAAACTACCACTGCCAACTTCAAATCATAAGTGGGGCAGTTATGCTTGTGCACCTTCAGCTTCCCTGATGCATATGTAATAACACGGCCCCACAACATCAGAACACACCCCAAACCAACACCAATAGTATCCTAATAGACGGTGAACCCCTTGCCCTCAATTGGAAGAGTCAGAATAAGAGCTAAAGTGAGCAACTCCTTGAGCTTTAGAAAACTCGCCTCAGAACTCACGGACCACTAAAATGGAACCTCCTTCCTAGCCAGTCTAGTCATAGGGGTTGCAATAGTAGCAAAACTCTTGACAAACCGCATATAGTAGCCTGCTAACCCAATAAAACTACGAACCTCAGTAGGAGATGTAGACCTAGGCCACTCACGAATATCCTCAATCTTTGCTGGGTTTAAAATAATACCATCCTTAGATACCACGTGTTCCAAGAAAGCTACAAACTAAAGCTAGAGCTCACACTTTGAGAATTTGACATAAAGCCTATGATATTTTAAAGTGAGGAGCACAGTTCCCAAATGCTTCTCGTTCTCTTCCCTACTCCTTGAATAGACCAGGATATCATAAATAAAAAATATCACTAAAGAGTACAAATAAGGCCTGAAATTGCAGTTTATCAAGTTCATAAATTTTGCTGGGGCATTGGTCAACCCAAAAGACATCACCAGGAATTTATAATGGCCGTAGCGAGTCCTGAAGATAGTTTAGGGATTTCCTCAGCCCTGATCCTTAACTGATAGTCTCCAGACCTCAAATCAATCTTAGAAAACACTGTTGCACCTTGAAGCTGGTCAAATAAATCATCGATACGAGGCATAAGATACTTATTTTTCACTTTCACCTTATTAAACTACTTGTTATCGATACAAATATGCATAGAACAATTATTTTTATTCACAAATAGAACTGGAGCACCCTAAGGTGATACACTCAGTATGATGAAATCCTTACCCAGAAGATCCTAAAGCTGAATATTTAGCTCCTTTAGCTCGGTAGGATCCATACGGTAAGGATCCATATAAATTGGTCGAGTTCCCGACTCAAGGTCAATAGCAAACTCTATGTCATGCTCAGGAGGAAGGGTAGGTAGGTCGGTAGGAAAAATATTAGAAAAATCATGAACAATAGGAATGGAGTCAAGAGAATGAATCACAACCCTAAAATCCCAAGCATAAGTAAGGAATGACTCACAACCCCTTGATATCAGTCTCTTAGCCTAAATATAAGAAATGATCCCCGTCGATGTAGCTAAAGGAACCCTGCCACACAACCGGGGGTATGCCAGGCATGGCTAAGGTAACAGTCATGGAAAAGCAATCCAAGATCACATAATAGTAGGATTACCCGTCCATGCCCAGAATCACATCGAAATCCACCATATCTAACACAATGAGATAAACCCAAGTATCATACTCTCGAATAGTTATAAAACATGATCTATATACCCGATCCACTACTAATAAATCACCCATGGGAGTGGCTAAACTCAATGGCACAGATAAAGACTCTGAAGACAACCCCAACCTCGATGCATAGTTACCAGAAATATACAAAAATGTAGAGCCCGAATTAAATAAAGTATAAACTGGTTATAGATACTGAAATTGTACCGGTGATCATAGCATCCGAAGCCTTAGTCTCCAGCCTATTAGGTATAACATATAAATGGCCCTGTGCATTACTGGACATGGTGCCTGCCCGACCACCTGTCCTACCTGTCTGAGAACCCCCTCAGGAACTATGGGGACTACTCCTATGACCCTGTGCACCCACCCCTAGTTGGAGGCAGTACTGATTTGATCAGTTGAACACTCTAAGTTGCAGGCTCAATCATCCCATGGTGGTGACACTCTCTAGCAAAGTGGCCAACAACACCACACTCATAATAAGCCTCGACCACTCTGCTCTGTCTAGAAGGTCCAGTTGACCCGGAATGGCCACTTCGGCCTGATACCCTGAGTGAACACCCCCTCGATGGCTGAATACTTTTCTAACCACTAAAACTACCATAGTTGGGCTGACCCCCATCTAAAATCTGCAGCGCTGCCTGAACGGGCCTACTAAGCTGACCCTGGTGCTGATAAAACTGACTCTGGGGGTACCTACCCTGAAATCCTTAGCCCCTGAACTATGAGATGTTGTGGCTCCCACTGTAACTACCCTGATAACTGGGCCTCTTATTGCTGCCCCCTTGGGCATCTTATCCATCCCCTCGATAGTATAGGTGTGATTAACAATATCATTAAAAGACTTTCCTGAAGTCACCAAACTCTGAGTAGCCCTACGAAGTGGTAGTTTCAACCATCTAACAAAACATCGAATCCTCTTGTACACTGTAGGCAGAATCATGGTGTCATGCCTGGATAACTTATGAAACCTCTCCTCATACTCGGCCACAGTCATAGAACCCTATCTCAACATAGAAAACTCATCCCTCAGGCGCTCACGCATGCTACGAGGTATGTACTTCCCCAAAAAGCCTCGGAGAACTGAGTCCAAGTCAAAAAGGGGAGAGCCAGCTGGCCTATAATCAAGATAACCTCTCCACCACTGTATCGCTGCTCTGTCTAGCTGATAAGTAGTATAATCCACTCTGCGCGACTCAACCAACCCCAAATTATGTAATCTTCTTTACAACCGATAATAAACTTATAAACATCTTCTCTTAGGGCCTTGGCAAACCTGGGTGGAGTCAATCTCAGAAATTGCCCTCGTATCTTTTTCTCCTCCGTGATCATATCTGGCTGGGCTAATATCAGCTGTGGAACTATCGGTATTGGCAAAAACTCTGCCCTAGGAGCGGTAGATACAGGTTGCGCCCCTAAATCAATAACATCCTGGGCTGCTGTCTGAGCCCCGCCTGTCGGCGGACCACCAACTAACCCCAAAAGTTGAACCAAAGCATCACGGAGAATCGAAGAAGATATAAACTCAGGTGGGTCCTGAGTTGCCCCTGGCCCACCTGCTGCTGTGGTGGCGGAATCTCTGGAGCTATCTCTGGATTAGGAGCAATAATAGGGTCTGCTGATTGCTTCCTAACCTGATCTCGAGCTGGGGCTGCAGCTCTAGCCTGCTCTCGACCTCGGGGCCAACCTCTGCCTCTAACTGGAGCTCTAACAGCTGGCTCGGGGTCTTGATCCCCGGCTACCTTACCCCGTGTCCTAACCATCTGCGAAAGAGTGAAACAAATAAGAATTTAGAAACCAATACAGACACAACACACGGAAGTGAGCCAAAAAGATGAGATTTTCCTAAAAAAGATTGTAGCCTCCCAAAGCTAGGATATAGACGTCTCCGTACCAATCCGTGGGACTCTACTCAACACGACTCTGGTACCAAAAATATAGGTGAATTTGGGTTCTGATACCAAGCTATCACGACCCAGTTTCTCATGTCATGATGGCACCTACTTCAATCCACTAGTAGGTAAGCCAAGACATAGCCCGAAACGACTTGTAATGGGCTAACGGGCGGAAGATAAAGGGGAAACAAGAA
The DNA here is from genome assembly GCA_031232105.1 of Capsicum rhomboideum. NCBI lineage: Eukaryota > Viridiplantae > Streptophyta > Magnoliopsida > Solanales > Solanaceae > Capsicum > Capsicum rhomboideum. The sequence continues at coordinate 146,313,999 of CP124714.1, read as the reverse complement.
GGAAACCAACAACAATAATAATGTAGCCAGAAACAGAAAAGATATACATACATAATATACTGTTCGGGAGAGGGAAGAGTACAAAATACACAAAATAAATCCCTCCAAAGACCTAGTAAGGTCGGTAAAAGAGCCATTATGACAAAAAACAAAAGAAGAAGAGTATTAGAAAGTATCCAAAATATAAATATATACACAATAGTCTCAGAAATACAAAAGACTGTAACTAAAACAGATGGAGAAGGATCAACTTCGAACACTAGAAAGCTCACCCCGTCTCCGAATCAGTAGAAAAGCCTAAGGATAACGTCAGCATCGATGGCTCATACTCAATCTGCATCAGGAAAAAGATACAAAAGTGTAGCATGAGTACCAAACTAATGGGTACTCAGTAGGAACCATCGGCCGACTAAGCTCAAATATAAAAAAAGCATAAATATAACGCGAGAGTGTAAGCTAAAGTCAACAGTAAAGGGGAAAAAATGTAAATGTCAACTATACTGGGCAAAAACGATAAAGGAAATAAGTAACTCAAAAATAAAAGCAATGGAATAACTACAACCTAACTGGACCTCCATAATCCCAGAAGGCACATGCAAGAAGACAATTAACTCTACAGAGCCCCCATAAGCCCGGTGGATGCAAGCAAGAGGAAATCTAAAGTAAGAAGCATAAATAACCTTTATCCGTGCCAGTTTCAAATAACCTTCCATTCCCAAATCCATAGTGAAGGTATATATATATATATATATATATATATATATACTGGGGTCGAACTGGAATTAGTGGATAATAACAAGAGGCTAGACACCGGGCTCGAACTGGAAATAGTGGATACGAACAAGAGGCTAAATGATACATATAAAACCAATATAAATCCCATTACCAGAACCAAGTACAACTTCCAGAACTCCCAGTATTAACCATAATCAACACCAGAACACCCAAATCGTAGTCATAGACTGATGTCGAATTTGAACCGAAACTCATATGTAACAAATCATGACCGCAACAGATGATCCAATTGGGAGCAAACCATAACCATAAACCGATGCCAGATTCGTACCTGAATTCATAATGATAGCAACAGAGAATACGTCGAACTTGAATCAAAACAAAAATATATAAACATAAGCGTTAAATAGCCAGTGGAAGTCCAGGGTTTTTCAGGCCTATCACTAGTCCATTTGCTCACAAAGTATAATTATTGAACTGTTAAATCTTTGAAGGTCCTATGGGTTCTCATTTCAAAGTCAAGGAGGAGTGGTCAAGGGTTAGTTACTATCCTACCTAGGGAAAGTAGCTAATCAGACAAGTAATTAAGTTTAATTCAATTCTAACCCAAAGTAATAGCTTAAGATAGCCTTCATGAGTCCAACTAAGCTTAAAGGAGCTTTATATCAAATATTCTATCTAAGAAGGGGTATTGGAGCCCACTACAGGATCTCGATTAACCAACCTAAGTCAGAACATATCTGAGTCTAGTCTAAGGCTTCCCAATCTCATCCAAGGTACTATAACACTAATTCTAGTCTTAATGGATGATAACACACTACACTAAGAGGGAACGGTCCCAGATTCTACAGAAAAAGGGTCCTAATTAGATAAATAAAATGTAAAATGTTGAAACAAAATTCAGGCAAAAACTATGACCCAAAACTAGCTTAATAATACGATAATACCAGAATTAAGCTCAATCTTAAAAAAGGGTAAGCCTAGCCTACCTGTACGCCGCCGAACGTTCGCTGAATCCTCTATACCAGAGTTTTCCCCTTTTGAGAACCTTTCGAGAGCTGCCACTGTCACACCCTAATTCCCAATGAGGCGTGATTGGCACCCGAAGCCGATATGGCCCGAGAGAACCAATCTTTGTTCATGAATCTTTGTATGTATATCTGCGTATGAATCTTATTATACCTCATGCAACTATGTAGAAGACATGAATATGGAAACATATGCCATAAATAGAAATATCAAACTTGGCCGTTGGAGCCATTAAATCGAATTGAACATACATCTTCCATTCATATACCCACATATGTCTACAAAGCCTCTAACAGATACATCTATTTATACCACCTTTACAACATCAAAATGAATATACAACTATGACCCAGAAAGCTCCGAATCAAGTGGAGCTCACCAAAACTTCTGCAACTGATCCACAGTCTACTGAGGAGGTCTACTAATACCTGCACCTGCAACATGTAAGGTAAGTCCCCCGAGGGGGTCAGTACGAGAAATGTACTGAGTATGTAAGGCTAGAGATATTACATCATACATGAGAATGTCAATGAAATAAATATGAGAGATTGTTCAATATGGGTAAACCATCATTCTAATTGGAAACTTGTCTATTGCTTTCGTTATGAACATTTTAGGACATTCATTTTATATCTTTATTATTCATAGAATATCTTTCATATACATCTACATTCTACATGTTTCTCTACCTTACCTTACTTCACTTAATCACTTCGTAATCATATACTGCCCGGGCCCAACTGATCAGTGGGAAATTCATAGACCCATCATGCAGGTGTACATTGCACCCCATGGATAATGTATAGAGAACCATCATGCAGGTGTTCATTTCACCCCATGGATAATATATAAAGAACCATCATGCAGGTGTTCATTTCACCCTATGGATAATGTCATAAAGAACCGTCATGCAGGTGTTCATTTCACCCCATGGATGATGTATAGAGAACCGTCATGCAGGTGTTCATTTCACCCCATGGATAAAATAACATCTTCATCATCATTACTTCGCTCTTACTTCATTTCTTTACTTTTGAGATTGATACTTTAACTTGTGAGAGATTGGTACTTTTGCATGCATAAGCAATGAGTGAAATATGTAAATAAACATTATTGACACATAGCCTCTATGGAAACATAACACTGTTGGACCCCTTGCACAATGATCAATGAACAGAACACATGAGTATAACCTCTATAAAAACCTTGGAACATAACCCCATTGGACTTTCACAACATTACGAATGAATATGAGACGTGTATCTAGCTCTATCGGTACTTAGACTCATGTCATGATTGCCTCCTAGTCTATTCGACTATACATTACTTTATACTTTCCTTATGAGGGATCTATGTATTCACTTATGAGAGATTGCCTTCATGAGATCAACATCTTACCTTGTGAGGGATAGATATTAGCTCTTCCATCACTTCTTCACTACTCTTATGATATCTTATGATACCGGACCTCCACCTTTGGTAGAATGCACTAACTAACATAGCGTAATATTGGGATTTCCTATATTGAACTTATACCCTTTAGATTGAGACCCCTACTCAATGAAACATGTAACAACCACGCACATTACTCCTTTACAATCTTATGGTTATGAGAATGACACATTAAGGGTCATGACGTTAAGGCACACACACTTATACTTCACTCCTTCACTTCATGAGCTCACTAGCACACATCTTCTTATGAGAGATACATACTTCATCTATTGAGAATTTACATACTGAGACACTATTTGTAGCACACAAAGATATATTACCTCACTTCTCTTCTACGTCATGAGATCAATACCTTAACTTATGAGGGATGGTTAAACTAGCTCACATATTACTTCCTTCATTGATCTTATAAGATTGGTACTTCTACTTATGGAAGATTGGTATCTTTACTTGTGAGGGATTGATACATTAACTTGCACATTACGTCTTTCATTACTCTTGAGAGGTTGGTACATTCACGTGTGAGAGATTGATTCATTCACTTGTGAGAGATTGTTATATTCACTTGCCATAACATTGTTTGACACACAACATCTTGGAACCATTGGAACAATAGTCAATGTATAAGAGACATGCGAAACATTGGGTCATGACATGGTTGGACATGCTAAGCAAGCATTCATAGATTCTCGTTATACCTTACTCTCTCTTGAGATAGTCCTTTTAGGGCTCGCAACATTATGACATCCTTGAGACTTCAGTCAATGAATAGTCAACGGATAAGAGATAAGTAAATCATAGTTCATCTAAGAATAGGACATATATGGATAACAATATATGTCATATATGTCAACCTGAATCGATGTACTTCACAACCTTTAGAAATAGAACAAGCCCAATGTCAATATGAACAACATGTTGAAGAAGGATACGGGAAGAGTAACCTTACATACCTTGTATTCGTACTTACAAATACACAATCTTAGACGTGCATACGATAGTCCCACTCCGTCCTTATGTTTTGTTCTACAACATAAATACATGAAGGAACCATCATTAACCACCAATAACCTTATAATGGCATACAACAACAATAAGTCACATGTTCAACTCGAACATGTCATTTCCCCCCTTGACAACACCATTTATAAAATCATCATACCAAGAATTCCACAATATTCCATACATTGAACAACACATGATAACCAATGGCATGTTACACCAAGCTCATATTTTATACTTTTCCATCACCACCACATCACAATTTTTCCATCAAATTACTTCAATACACCTCATAACAACAAATCGACCAAAATCCTATAATTTATACTTATAGAAAAAGAACATGTTTAAGACCATAATAACACCATACATGTTGTTATTTCATCCATATCATGCACTTTCATCAAAGTCATAAGTCATAATTCAAGTTACAATCCCATGGATTTCACATCTTTCACAAAAACCAAAAGTGCCATGTCCAACATTTTCAACCATCACCAATATGATATACATATTTTATAATGCTTATAATATGTTAAAGTACAAGAATAATCACTTACCCAAGCTTGGAATATGATGATCTTGCTTCAAGAAGTGACTTAGGGTTTGAGAGCCAAAGAAGTGTTCTTGGGAATTTTCTAGAAAATGAGAGAAAAGCATGTGTGTGTACAATGAATTAAAATCTGATTTTGGCCGCCTTTTATAACCTTTTAAAGTTATCCTTAGCCATTAAGTCCATTATTGACAAGTCAACACAAGAATGGGTCTTTTGACCCACTTTTGGGCCATGTTTTCTTTTTATTTTTGGGTCCTTTTTGGGCCCAATTCTCTTAACCCAATAAAATCAATAATTTATCGTCTTTAAATAACCTCATACGTGTTACAACAATATTCCCACTCATGCTATTCACACTCGTAGTCTCAATTCCAAAAGCAAGCGATTCTAGCCATGTATGGCCCATTTTGACCAAAAGGGCAAAATCGTCATTTTAACCCCAAATTCGTTCTCGAGTACTTTTATCATACCAATGTGATAATTTACTCATTTCATGTATATGATCATGATTTTATAAGAAACGTGGCAAGAATCGGCTTGATACGTCCCCGGGCACCCTTGGGACTTAAACAAAATTTCCAACTTTTGAAAGGTGCGCAGGGGCGGCGTGGCACGCTGCCTGGCGCGCCCCTTTGCTGCCTCTAGACTGAAAATTTCAGCCCAGAGCGGCGTGGCATGCCCCTGGGCGCGCCACGCCTTATTTTTTTCCAAAATTTTTGTTTTCGACTTTTCTTCGCGGGTTCGGTTAGATACTTCATGTCCTATTATTTAACTCACTTCTTAACCTTAATATACTTTTTTTAGAGGTCCTCTTAACCTCATTTTGAACCCCACGAATGTGCCACAAAAATCAAAAAACACCTCTTATGAAAGGCTAATCACATGTACGAAGCCAAATTTCAAATTGCTCATTGTTAACATTACCAAATACATACTTATGGATTCTCGACACCGAAGTACCCATTGTTTATCGTCATCACATTGGGTTAGGAGTATACGGGGTGTTACAGCCACGCTATCAAAATAATGATCTATACATCAAGACGAGAAAATCGATACCCATATTATATATAAACACTTCGGATTAGAAATAGAAATAAAATTCCCATGTGGTGCCTACTTGTGGAATCACGAAATTAAAACCGTCACAGCATCCCCAGCTCAATGATCATTTGCCACATAAACATAGCCAAATTCGAGCCCAAACAGTACCAAATCAGTCCCAATCCACCATCAAAAATTAAAGAAGCAAATTGGAGAATTAAACTAGAAATTAACCAAAACTTATGGAGATATCGATGATAAAAATGCTCAATAATTCGTTCCCAAGATAATCCCAGCATCACACACTCAATCCGTCATAAAATTATAGTTTAGAATGGTCTAAAGTGGTGGATTACACTTAGAGTTAAAGCTGAAAAATGAAGGAGATGATATTTATATATGTACCAGTGATGGCCGCTTTAGCGACTAAATGACCGCTAAAGCGATCACCGATAAAGCACCCATTGGTCGCTAAAGTGACCAGGCTTTGGCTGGTCTAGCTCCTCTTAAGCGATCTGGGGCTGCTTAAGAAGCTATCACTAAAGTAACTCCCAACCGCTAAAGCGGCTATCACTAAAGCGGTCCCTTGGGTTCTAAAGCAGTTGCACCAGAAAATTTGACACCAACCAAGTTCAACAAGTCCCAACGGACTCAGATCGGGTGCCCGGGATTGGTTTGAAATTTCGTGATCACAAATGAATTATGCTACCCTACCAAATTCAATATTTTGGTCTCAAGGAACCATCAAAATTTCTATTCGGGGTCATTTCGATAAAAAGTGGGTCCCACACTCTAAGGAGCCATTTTAACCAAATTCCACCCAATAGGCCAAAATGAGTCTGGACGCCTCAGGACCCGGACCAAGGGTCCTCCTAGCCTAAAATTGATGTTACGGGGCTTATGAGACTATCGTAAATAGTATCCGAGGTTTTTTACCTAAGGATTTGGCCCAAAACCCATTCCTTAACTTCAAAGACTCCAAAATAGAGAAATAGCTCTAAAAACCAAACGAACTACCCGGTAACCGAACTGTCAGTCCCAGCAAGTCATAAATGACCTGGGGAATCTGTAGGAAAGCTCTAAACATAGAAAAAGCACGGAAATTGAAAAAATGACCTGAAGGGTCATTACATAACCCATTCAGAAACAATCTGTGCATTATCAAATCTTGTGTTGCACAATGTTTTATATACTTTCTTTCAAGTTCAATCTCTTCTCTATACAGAAATTGTGTAAACAACTCAATAATTATGTGTTATTTATTCCTACTTCTTGTTTCACGTATCAGGGCCCTTCTCTGAGGAGCCCGCTGGAAATTGGTAGAGAAAAAGGAGGGCTCTACTTACTCAAATCAAGCCATTGAGATATTCTTCCAAATGCTCCAGTGACATAAATTTTGATTAAATAAAAGTTCATCAATAAAGTTACAACAAAATAAAAATAAAAATAAAAATGTAAGCACAAAAAAGTATATCTTCCTCACTCACCTTACTGTCCCTCTTTATTTTAAATAAATGAACTAAAAATGATTGAATACATATGTATGTTTTGTAATTAAAAAACAAAAATATGGTAAAATCTAAAAATAGAAAGAAAAACAAATAGCACTGGAAAACAACTATTATCTGACAACTTAACACATCAATATATTACAAAAAAACGAAAAACAAGATAAATAGAATTACATATATTATAGGCCCAGAAAATTTTAAAAAATTAAAGTACATGGGAAAAAAGATTTCAAGAGAATTGATCTGGCATCAAAAGAATATGATTTCATCCAATGAAATTTATATCCTAAAATTTTCACATAATTCATAACGTTACAATAAACATATCATAGTAAGTAAAAAGATGAAGTCTACTAATGATAATACCTTATTATTAGAATTTACAGCAAAAGATAAATAGCAAAGGTGGCACTATATATTAAAAATCAACAATCACTATATCGTAGTCAAATATCTTCATAATGGAAGCTATTCATTTCATTATAATAACTACAAAAATATATATAACAAGAGGCACAATTATAAAATTAGTAAACACTACTAAAAATGACAGTACAGATATATTTTTTACCCGATTTGACATTTGAAGATTGGTTGTGCATGTTATAGATTGTTGGCAAATATGTCTAACAATGGAAATAAGTTTCCAGTTGACAATGATTTGATAGAATGAAGAATTGATTTGCTGATTTTATAGCCCACTTTTATATTTATAAGGTAAAAGAAAGGAGAGGAGAAAAAGCTGAATGATGGGTAGATAGTAAAATTCCTGTTGAGAAAATAATAATCGGGATAGGAAAATATCACAATAATCGTCTTATTTGATTTCAAAATATGAGTGTTGCAATCTCTATGAATCCTCTGATTCTTCTTTTCGAATATAAATTCAAGGGTCTTCGAGCTTGATCTTGAATTTGGTAGACTTGATCTTAACTTGTATTTGAATCCAAAATCTTTTGAGCTTGATGTTGAAGTTGGTGGTTTTGGTCTTGACTTATACTTGAATCCAAGGGCTTTTGAGTTTGATATTGAATTTGGTGGTCTTTATCTTGACTTGTGAATTTGATGAATTTGATCTTGACTTGTACTTGAATTCAAGAGCTTTTGAGTTTGTTCTTGAATCTGGTTGTCTGAATGCTTGAACTTAGGGGTGGACATAAAAACTGGAGAACTAGAAAACCGAACCGAACCGAGCTAAAAATCATATTAAGGGTTGTTACAAATAAAACTACGATAGCCCTACAATATTGGAAAACCTAGCTTTGCTTCCAGTAACATGGCCGTCCCAGCCACCGGTCAGTCTGACGGGACTGACTAGTTCGTTTCTCTCAATCGACTTCTGAATTTTCAGAGTTACAACACCCTAATTCCCCCAAGAAACCTACTTTACCTACTGAACCTATAGTTTTGTCTATCAAGGATATGGATGATAAGGAACAAAGCATAATCAAAGATGGAGAAATCAATAACAAAACGAAATATGTGGACTTGATGAAGCCCAATGTGTTACAACAGAACAATAGGAAGCAATTTGGTGAAACAATCCCTATGAAGTTAGTGACTTACATCAATGGAATTCCCCGAGCATCATGGACTGACTAGGAGGTGAACAAAATGAATGTAATGGAAGATATACAATTGGCGGTGTCACGCCTCGAATTCCAACGGGGCGGAATGGCACCCGAAGCCGTTGAGGCCCGAGAGAACCAATCTTTGCTCATGTACATTTATATGCATGTCTCTGTATGAACTTCATTATATCTCATGCAACTATGCGAAAGTCATGGAAACATATGCTATCTATATGAAACTTGGCCGTTAGGGCCATCAAGTCAAAATGGACATAAATCTCTTTCATTCATCTTCCCACATATGCCTACAAAGCCTCTACAGATACATGTACACAACCAACCTACGGTCGGGACAAGTCCCCGCTTTATACAACTTTACAATACCAAAACAAATTTATACATGTGACTCGAAAAGCCCCGAACCAACTGGAGCTCACCAATGATCAGCAAATGATCCGCAATCTACTGTGGGGGTCTATGAGCACCTGTGCCTGCAGCAAGTAAGGTAAGTCCCCAAAGGGACGTCAGTACGAAGAATGTACTGAGTGTGTAAGGCCATAAGAAACTGCATCAATACATAAGAACTTCAATGGAATTAAATATAAGAGAATAGCCAACGTGGATAAACCCACGGTCTGTATGTTTGGAACTATGTATATTGCTTTCGCTACTTTCTTTGGTTCTTTGCTTCTATGTTTATTCATCATCACTTGTGTCACATTGTACCCGGGCCCCGACTGATCAGTGGGTCTTAACATAACCTAACGTTATGTTGGGATCGGTTCGAGCTAGGCTTATGCCTCTAGAGCTACCACCCATAAATCAATACATCGGGCTCGGCTCGAGCTAGGTTCTTACCTCTAGAGCTACCCCCTGTCAGGTTTGGCCCGATCTAGGCTTATGCCTCTAGGACTACCCCCTGATCCAATAATCTTGGGATCGGCTCGAGCTAGGCTTATGCCTCTAGAGCTACTACCCGTACTCTTGTAACCAACAACTATGCATTACTTCATTTCTTTAATTATTGTGAGATTGATACATCAGTAATTATAACATTATTGGAGATTTGGAACATAACATTATTGGAACTTTGGAACATGTCCGCAAATTATGTAGCACATGAGTAACATTTGATCAATGAATGAAGAACATGTGACAAACAATGGATGACAACCTGAAATGAAATACCTTAGAACATATCGGAATGGAACAAGTACAATGACAAAGCGAGCACTATGAGCTGCAGAAGGATACGAAAAGAGTAACCTTATACCTTATCTTCCCACTATGAATATACCAGCCTATATGTGAACACAATAGTCCATCTCCTTCCTTAAGTTTCACTCTATAACACAAGTACATAACGGAGCTTACGTTAACAACCAACTACCTTACAAGTGTATAAGATGACAATGAGTTACATGATTGCCCTATAACGTCATTTCCCCGTTTTCAATACCATTCACGGCATTGTCATACCAACAATACCACAACATTCCATACATTGACCAAGACATCATAAACCCATAGCATTTCACCCCAAGTTTACCCTTTACGCTTCTTCATTAACACTACGTCACAATTAATCCATTACGTTACCTCAGTACGTTTCATAACAACATATCCACAGTAATCCCAAAAGTTATACTTATAGAAAAATAACGAGTTAAGGAACATAAACACACCATACATGTTGATATTTCATCCACACCATTCACTTCCATCAAAACCTCAAGTCTCCTTTCAAGTTTAAATCACAAGGATGGCACATCTTTTAGCAAAAAGCAAAAGTGCACTATTCAACACTTTGCCAACATAACCATCATGATATACACACCATCTTAAGCATATAATATATTAATCCATGAGAGTAGTCACTTACCAAGGCTTGCAAAGTGATGATCTTGTCCAAAGAAAATGGCTTAGGGTTTGGAACATATGAGAAATATCTTTTAGAAAAAAAGTCTACAAAGGCATGTGTGGTTTTTGGAATAAAAATCTGATTTTTGACTTTATATAGCCCCTCAATTCATACTTAGCCAATTCTTGGCATTAAATGCCATGTTTACTTGGTCAAATTGGAAGAATGGGTCATTTGCCCTTTGGACCATGCATTTTGGCTTCATTTTGGGCCTCAAATTGAGCCCATTAACACATGTTCACTTAGCCCACCAAATTCAATGTATGATCCATCATATATATCATGTTTAAATAATTTCATAAATGTCACGACAATATTCAACTCACGAGATTCATGTTCGTAGCCTCAATCTCAAAAATAAGAAATTCTAGCTACTCATGGCTTAATTAAACATAATTTGATAAAATACTTGTGATGAAGAATTAATCCCAATTCAGATGCCAAACTGGCTCAAGCGTAGTCCTACTACGATGGAATAAGGATACCATAACCCAAGAGTCCTCTTTATAGATTAATAATCATCGAAGAAATTTGGCAAAAAGCACCCCGACACGCTCCCGGGCGCCCTAGGGACTTAGAAAAATTTCAGCTATGGAAAAGGTGGCCAGGAGCAGCCTGGCACGCCCCTGGGAGCGCCCCCTTGCTGCCTGTGCCAAAAATATTTTGGCCAAAAGCGGCCCGGCACGCCACCTGGCGCGCCCCATGCTTAATTTTTGATTTAGACTTTTCTTTGTGGATTTGGTTGGATGCTTCAAGTTCGAACCTTTTGCTTGACTCTTATCTTTAAGATCCTTTGCTTGGATGTCCCTTAAACCTCACAAATGCTCCACAAAGTCACAAAACCTCTTACAAAGGTCTAATCACACTTACTAGTACAATATCAAATGTTCCATCAATAACAATGCAAAATATGTACTTATTGCTCTCGAACCTAGGGTAAACATGGTTCAAGGTTGGAAAGTAGGGTCGGAAAGGTACGGGGTGTTACAGGAGGTGATTGGTAAATTTTCATATGGTTGGCCATAGTTGGAGGATCTCAGAATTCAAATCCCTAAACAATGGAAAATTAAAGGTGATTGTAAGATTGGTCTTCTCAGAAATAGGCACATATTGATACGGTTCAACTTAATGGAGGATTTTGTCAACATGATGTCGAAGAACGTATACTACATAACAGAAAAGGATGGAGTGGATTATCAAATGAGACCCTTAATCTACGATGCCAACTTTAATCCTAATGAAGAGACTACCCAAGCAATGGCTTGGATTTCGTTCCCAAACCAACTTCCTATGTTTTTTGTAAAGGAGTCAATTTTTTCCCTAGCTGCTACTATTGGAAAGCCTATTCATCTTGATTTAGCCACTATCAGCAAAACTAGACCTAGCTGTGTGAGGGTTAAGGTGCAGGTGAATTTGGCTATAAAACTACCTGACTATGTGGAGCTAGAGGTGGTTAATAATAACACAAAAGAGGCTAGAATCCAGAAGATAAAAATACAATACGACATGCTACCTAAATATTGTCAAACATGCAAGCTACAAGGTCATGAGAAAAGTGAATGTAGAAGTTTGCATCCAAAATTAAAAAGACAGGTGCAAGAAGAGAATAGAGAAGATGATGTTAAAGAGAAGGAAGATGTCCCTGTGCAAAGAATATTTATAAATGGAAAAGTTGTCCTCTCTAAATGGAATCCTACCCAAAGAAGATTTAGATTTGAAAAGGGAGAATTACTGAAGTCACCTGTGGCTAAAAATGCCCAGACCAACAAAAACGTTACCATGACCAATACTTTTGGAATACTACAAGAAGAAGGGAAGGATATCAGGGATTTACAAGAAGTGAGCAACAAAGTAACAGACACTATAGGTCACACAAGCAGCAACAAGATGGATACTTTAGTAAACAATGTACAAATAGAGGAAGAGTAGGCATTGACTCAAGGGAATGCAACAATAATAACATTAGCAATCAGCACAAATGGAAAGATTAGCACTGATAACTCAATCGAGGATGCAGATAACATGCAAACAACAAAAGCAAGCCCACAAAAAATATCCACTAAAGAATGGATTTCACAATCATTCCATAAAGTGCAAAACTAGGATAACACTACACATACTTCTGTGGAGAATAATAGAGATGCAAGAAAGGTGATGACAACAGATTTGGGAAAAACCAGTGAAATAGAGAAGGTATCTGCACAACTTAGAAACAAGGAGTTTAGTGAACAAGAGAGGTGTTCAGCCATGAATGCATCAGATAATCAACATGAGGATGCTCTAGCTTTATCACAAGTGAATGCAACAACAATAACACCAGCACACAGTTTAGAAGGAATGACAAACTCGCTTAACACTGTTAATCATACTGACAAGGTGCAAAACTCAGATGATGATGGCAGTTTTTGCACTAGAAATGAGTTCATGACAACAGCTGTAATTACTTCAGTAGACAATGTAACTGCACAACAAGTGGAGAACAGGGAATAAGAAAAAAATGACTCAAGTATGACTACAGTGGAAAATATAGAGAAGGCAGAAACAATAATTGATTCAGTAAGTAACCCTTTGGCAGTAGTTGAGATCCCAACAGTGATGCAAATTAATGAATTACTTATGGATTTAGGTTCAATTGAATCTCCTAACAAAGCTTTACATGATATACTCACACATAATGTGAGTATAATAGAATGAACAACAGGCAGAGATGAGAAAAAAGATAAAATAGACTCTGGGATTGAAGATTAGATATACACAGATGCAAATATCTCTCCAAGATTACTCAAGGAGATTAAATATGTCAGGAAAGGAAAAAAAACAAGGTGATGTGAGGCCTTTCAATCAGTTAGGGTGCAACCAAAGAGGAATGTGGTCTCCAATTATGCTACTAAAATATGAAAGCCTTTTTTGGAACATAAGGTTAGTTAAATCACAAAAGGCATTCCAAAGAGTGCAAATACTGCACAAATTTCATAAGTTTGCATTTGTGTCTTTGCTTGAACCTTTGCAGCACGTCAGAAATATAAACAAATACAAAAATAGGTAACAGATAAAAATAGCCTCCCATAATAGGAATGGTCAGATATGGGTGCTTACAAACCATGGGTATGATGCTACAGTGATTAGTGATACTGATCAACAACTTACTTTGAAATTATTGGAGCTGTTCATAGGTGTAGTTTTTTACACCTCCATAGTATTTTCTAAATGTTACAGGAATCTCAATTGGAGTTGTGGGATGATTTGTACAGTATAGCTCAGGGTTTGACTCTTCCATGGTTGATAAGTGGTGATTTTAATGCAGTAATAAATGGGGAAGAGAAGATAGGTTGTTTGACCATAGTAGATGAAGAGAATATGCATGTAAGACATCATAAATATCATATCAACCTCTAACTCGGGTATTTTAATCATGATAAAGAAATCAATGCTCAATAAGGCCTATAATGACAATTTAAGCCCCCTCACGGGCTCATATATAGAAACAAGGCATCTAAATGTACAAATAAGGCCAAATGATATCAACTAGGGCCAACACACGGGCAACATACAATAACAGATACCTCAAGTCAACAACAAAACTAAATAAGCCTCTACACAGACACACAACAATAAACATAATCTAGAAATATAAACTCCATAGTTATTCTCCCTAACCCATAGCATGTTTTACCTATATATAAACTACCCAGCTCAGTCTGAAAGAAGTTAAGCCATAGCCTACCTCAAAATGATGAAATTCAGGCCTAAAGTGCTTCAACATGGAGCTTTCACTTTTCGAACGGCCTCAAAAAATATTAAAACACACAAATATAGTATCTACATGTTAAAAGTAAGTTAACGATTCTCATATTGCCCATATTTAAATCGGGTTCAAACCGGACCCCGAAAATGGGTTTTAAAAATGAAGGGGTAAAAACCAAATTTTTCTTTAGAAATAAATTCTCCAAAGTTAAAGGAGTCTACAGTTGAAAATCCAAGTGAAAACAAGCTTAAAACGAGGTCCAAATCAAAGGAAAACCATTTTCAAGCTTTACCGGTAAACCCCCCTATTTTTCCATGTTAAAAACAAGATTAAAAAGTGTCTTTGAAGGCATAATCGATGTAAAGTAATGAAAATAGAGTTATGTAGTTTACCCAAACTCAAATGGTGGAGAAATCGACCAAAAACCCTTGAACTCGAAGCACAAAAGCTCAACAATAAAGGAGAAAAATGTGAAAATGGGTTTTTATATCAACCCAGCTCTGGCCACTTAAGCGGTCAAATGACCTCTAAAGCGGTCAAATGACCTCTAAAGTGGTCATAGCTTAAGAGCTAACTGACCGCTAAAGTGGTTCTTCCTACGTGGCTAGTCCATTAAAGCGGTCCTTTTCAGCTAAAACGACACTCGCTAAAGCGGTTAAGTGCCCGCTTTAGTATTAGGCGATTGTTAGGGTTTTCCGCTTAAGAGGGAACCACTAAAGAGGTACATTGGCCACTAAAGAAGCTGCACCAGCTAAAGCAACATCAGCAACTTGGCCAAAATGCCAAGTTCCCGATCGCACCTTCGGGATTCATTTGAAATCCTGTGCACGCAAATGAACTATGCTACAAGACTAATTTTGACGTTCAAGACTCAATGGAGACGTTGGATTTTTGAAAAAAAAAATTATTTTCAACAAATTAACTCCCGAGATCTAATTTCACTATTTTTCAAACCAAGGATCAAAATGAGATACAAAATCCACAAAACTGAACCAACCCTGCTACTAATCCAAAATAGACATTCCAGATCTGCTGGTGTAGTCCGTTTTGCCATTTGGCACTCGGATGAAGAAATGTTGACCGAAGTAAACTATGAGTCTTTTTAAACCTCTAAAACCCACAAACTCAACCAAAATGCTCTCGATCGCATTAGGAATCGTGCCAACTATCCCCGAAGCCCAAAATCAACATGAAGCTACTATAGGGCAGGGCAAATTGGTCAAAATACATAAAAGTGGAAAATCACAAAAATAGGTCTTTACACAATTTAGACTAATTTAGTTTGGCTTCACGTTCAAACTATAACTTAGTTCCTTCTTCCTTTCCCTTAGGACCATTGTCTAAGCAACCTTTCAGACTTGCACATAGACTTTTATTTTCATTGGAGATGGAGATAACCTCTTCTTCAAGTTCAAGTATCTTGTTGGAGAGATGGATTTTTCAAATTCAGTTTTAGAAAGAATATCTGTTAAGGATTTCTTCTCTTTGATTAGCCATAATATGCATCAATCAATATTCTACCTATAGCTCTCAACTTTGTACTAGACTAGTCTTAAAGATTTTGTTGACATCAAAAAAACTCATCTCATCTTCATCTTCATCATCTGAGTCAGCCATGAGAGTAAATAGAGAGTCAAAAGTTGATGGCTTATCTTTAATCATCATCATAGAAGTATCCTCTGCCTCTCCTTCACTTCTTTTATATTTGTCAGGGACCCTATCCTTGCTCTTTCTTTCTCTGGATTGTTATTGATGTAGTCCTTGTAGTCAAGCTTATAGATAGGACAATATTTGATGAAATGAACAGACTTCTCACACTTATAGCAGCAGTCATTTTTATTTGGACACTTGCTCATTCTTCCTTTTCTCAGAAAACCTCCATTTAACCTGGGTGGTCGAGTAGTTGACTGAGGTGTTGGTATTGTAGTTTAATCCAATTTGTATTATATGTGCATGTTAACTACATCGTAGTGTGTCTTGTTAGTGCATGTTGTTTGGTGTGGTCAATTCAAATGATTTTACCTTGTTGTATGATTTTGACCTACCTTATGGTTAAATGTGGAATGTTCTCAGGGCTTATTGATAGAATAAAGTTGGCAGTCACTTATGTCTGGGATTTAGGTACATGGATGGAATTTGTCTCCTATAGGTCATAGCTAGAGGGTGGTTATGATACCCATAGCATTTATGTATGAGGTTTAGGTGAGGTTGACGGTTCCACGAGCGAATTGGGAAATATATTTATATATGTTTGATAGTTTCTTAACTTGTCTTTACTTGACTGAACATGACTCGATTTTAAGTGTATTGACTTGTTTCTTGTAACTCTAAATTTCTTGTTCGATACTTTTTGTGCTAGGTATAGGTTAGATTGAGCATGGATTAATTTGTTATACTATGCTTTAGTTAAGTATTCATATTCTCATCTTGGGTTGGCCAAATCACCCTACTAGTACACTATTGTTTTCTTGTGTGCTGATACTACACCTGCTCTTACTTTTGTTTAGTGCAGTGTATATTCCAGCGGCTCCTACGAGACTTCACTTGTGATTTTAGCGTTGGACTCCGGATTCAAGGGTGAGCAACATGTTTTGGGCTACCATGAATCCTTCTTGGAGGATATAGTTCTTATTTCTGGACTTATGCTTTTCTTTTAATTTTAGGGGTTGCATCCCCTTCTTGATAATCTTTAGTATTTTTGGTACAGACAACTTTTGGGTCCTAGGGATGGATTTTGTTTAAGTATAATTGTCACGCCCCGAATCCCATCGGGACGTGATTGGCACCCGAAGCCGTTATGGCCCAAGAGAACCAATCGTTACTCATGAACTCTCATGTGTATGTCCGCGTATGCATATCATTTTATTGCACGTAATTCAATATCAAGTCATGGCAATAGGTGCAATATATGAAACTTGGCCGTTAGGGCCATTACGTCAAAATGAATGTACATCTTTTACTTTCGTCTTCCCACATATGTCTACAAAGCCTCTATTAGATACATGACCATGTCTATACAATGTTTACAAAATACCAAAACCTAGTATGCACGTGCGACTTTGGAAGCCCCGAAGCAACTGGAGCTCACCAAGGACCTGTATGTGATCCGCAGGCTATTGACGAGGTCTACTAATACCTGCACCTGCACATGTAAGGTAAGTCCCCAAGAGGGGTCAGTACGAAAAATGTACTGAGTATGTAAGGCCTTAAGAAAATGATATCAATACATCAATACATAAGAACTTCAATGGAAATAATTCTAAGAAAAACTCTATGTGTGGACTTATGTACCTTTCTTTCTTTATGACTACCTCCAAGGATTTGTACATAATAACAACAACCATGCAATCAATATAAAAGAAATAGCAATGTGGATAAACTCTCTTTCTGTATGTGAGAAACCATGTACATTACGTTTTTTTTAATTATTTTCCTTACGTACCTTCGTCATCTTTATTAGTCGTCCACCTTATTGGTGGGTTATTATGATCATCTACCTTTTGGTGGGCATCCACTTCATTGTGGGTAGTCATCCACTCTTGGTGGGCATCCACTTTATTGTGGGTAGTCATCCACTCTTGGTGGGCATCCTCTTTATTGTGGGTAGTCATCCACTCTTGGTGGGCATCCACTTTATTGTGGGTAGTCATCCACTCTTGGTGGGCATCCACTTTATTGTGGGTAGTCATCCACTCTTTGGTGGGCATCCACTTTGTTTTACATAACATTGCTTCCTTTATTTCATTACTTTGAGATTAGTACATTTGCTTGTGGGAGATTGATTCATTCACTTGAGAGAGATTTATACTCTTGCTTATGAATAAGATTAATACAAAGATAGTCACAACTTTGTTTGAAGCTTTGGATCAATAATTAATGAATGAGAAACATGTGAGTAAGCATTTGTGGAAACATAGCCTTCATGGAAACATAACACTGTTGGAACCATTGGACAATGATCAATGAACAAGATACATAAGTACAACCACTATTGAAACCTTGGAACATACCTCATTGGACTTTTGAAACATTGCTAATGAATATGAGATATGTATATAACGCTAATGGAACTTTGACGCATAACATGATTGAAACAATACTAGTCAACTAAACAAGCTCTCTTTACCTCATTGCTCATGTTGGGATAATTCTCTTAGGATCTACAATATATGACACTTAAGAACTTCCGCCCATAAATAAGAACTAGGTGGGTCATGATTCGTCTAGGAGTAAAACAAATATGAATAACAATATATATATCAACCTTAGTTGGAATGCTATAGAACCCCTTTGAGATAGAACACTTTTGGAACCTTAAGACAATGAGCACTAAATAAGACGCATGAGCATAACCACTATTGGCTTTCGGAACATTATCAATGCATATGAGACATGTGAATACTATATACCTCCCTTGGAATGTAACACTTGTGGAACCTTAGGATAGTGAACAATGAATAAGGCACATGGGAGTAGCCACTGCTTACCAACTAGAAATGCGATACCTTAGAAACTTATAGAACTTTGAACATACTAGCCAATGATCATAAGTCAATGAATGGACATGAGTCATATGATTCACCATTGACCAATGAGTAAAGAACATATGAGCTACACTAGTCAACTACCGAAGACGGAATACCTTAGGGCATTTCGGAGTCGGGTGAGTACTATGACAATATGAATCATACATAATGTAGAAGAATACGGAGAGAGTAACCTTACATACCTTTGTGTCTCACTATGAATACACAGGCTTATCTGGGACTACAATGGTCCAGCTTCCTTCCTTACTTCTCACTCTACATCACAAGTACATAACGAGGCTTATATTAGCAACCAACTACCTTACAATTGCACAAGATGACCATGAATCACATAGTTACTTTAGAACATCATTTCACCTTCTTAAAATGTCATTTATCGCATCAACATGCCAACACTACCATAACATTCCACTCATTGACCAAGATTTCATACAACAATAGAATTTCACATCATACTTACCCTTTACGCTTTTTGCTTTATCATTCCGTCGTAATGATGCCTTTATAACAACATATAAACAACCATACATACTTAAAATAGTCCAAAACACCTCCATACGACACGTCAAAGTCATTACAATGACATTACAAGTTGATTATTACATCCCAAAAGGGTATCGGGGCTTTCGGGGATCAAAGGGACACGAAAGCAACCAAAACTCAATTCTGTGCTGACCTACGCACGTAGATGGCCATTGGCAGCAGCCAGTGCCACCTGCGTTGGCGCAGATGCCCTCGTCTGCGGGGGCGGATGCCCGTTTGGTCCGAAATGGCTCCGTTTTGGGTCTTTTAATGCCATGAATGATCCATGATAATAACCAACGTCATTTTAACATATTTTTGATCATTTAACATTCCAACCACCATCCATGATTTCACAACACACCTAACATCACCAAAACGACACTTTACGGCCAACATGCCACCAAAACCATAACCAATTTCTCAATAAAAATTTCCAAACACTATGCACAAGTATAAAATAAGTCAAGACTATAATCACATCTCATATATCAATATTGAATCCATCAAGTTAATTTTCATCAAGATCACAAACCCATGTTCAAGTTTTCAAGCCATAAATCATCCTCCGATTTAGCAAATACAAATTGTTTTGCACATAGGGAACTTCTCCCACTTCACCAACATAACAAACATGATATAAACTATCTTCCATGCATAATATATATTAAACCATGATATTATATACTTACCAAGTCTTGCTCCAAGGTGATCTTGACCAAAAGGATGAAAGCCTAGGGTTTGAATTGAGAGAAAAATGTTGGAGAAAATTCTAGAAAAGGCTTGGTGGCATAAATGAATAAAAATCTGATTTACATGATTTATATATGCCCTCAAGTCTCTTCTTATCCTTTATTTTATGTTGAATGGGTCAAATGGGTCAAAAGATGGAAGAATGGGTCAAAAAGTTTGGGTTGGGCCATGTATTCTTGTTATTTTTGGGCTTTATTTAAGGCCCAATGATACAAGACCTTGATGTCCACAAATGCATGTATAATTCACCAAATCTCCCATGTTTTACTAATTCCATCAATGTACACGTAGTCGTGGCGGTTTGACAACATACGAGTGTTACACCTCCTACAAAGGTCTAATCCCATGTACTAGGCCCAATATCACTTGTCTCATTAACAACATTACAAAATTCATACTTTGACTCTTGACACTTGCGTAACCATTGTTCAACATCGTCATGTAGGGTGTAGTTGGTACGGGGTGTTATAATAATGTTCCATATTTAAGTTGTACTTATGTTTTGTTCTTAGACTTAAATATCATATTAATAGATTAGTTCTATTTATTTATTCTAAGTGTTGATTATGGGTTTAGGTTTGGAGTAGTTGGTTCTCCCACTAGATGAGTAGTGTGCGTTCCACTCACGATGGGTTTGGGTCATGACAAAGTTGGTATCAGAGCCTCGGTTCGTTGATCTCATCATACCAAAATGGGTCCAGTAGAGTCTCGTGGAACGGTATGGAGACTTCTTTTCTTTTCTTTGGGAGGCTATAGGACTTGAGAAAACGGTCATTCTTGCTTATTTTATGCTATAAGTTGATTCTAATTGGTATTTGGCGATCCAAATTTTTATCTAATTTCTTCACTCTTTTGTCCGCAAATGGTTACTACTAGGTCAAATGGAACCCGAGCAGCAGCCCCTGCACCGGCTGCTCCAGCTGTGGAGCTAGCCATAAAATAAAGAGGACGAGTAAGAGAAAGTGGTAAGAGAGGAAGGGGACGAGCCACACCCACTAGGGGTGGAGCTCAACCAGCTGCTGTCCAGGCTTGTCAAGGGTCAGTATCACCTCCACCACCTCAGGATCATTTCTAGGAGATGGAACTAGTAGAGAAGTAGGTATTGGATCCCGAGGAGGTGGCACCAGCTGAGGTTACAGCCTTGCCTCCCATGTCTACTGAGGTTGTTCAACATGTGTTAGCTTTTTGGAGTGGGTTGGCTAGTACCAGAGCCACTCCTGCTGTACCAACTGTTCAGGTTTTAGGTGTTTACCCTACTGTTGCTATGGCTCCTAGAATGGATGAGGCTTTAAAGACTGATGTTTTTCCTCATCTAGTTTTGTGTCCTGTGATGACTGGTAGTGAACATGATCTGCTGACCAAGTTTCTGAATATGAAACCACCAACTTTCTGGGTAACTGAGTTGGAGGATGCTTTTGAGTTCATCATTGACTGTTATGAGACATTACATAAGATGGTAATTGTGTAGCAACATGGAGTTGAGTTTGTGACTTTTCTATTACATAAGGATGCTAAGCAATGGTGGAGGACGTATGTTGAATGTTGGTTGACAATTTTGCCTTCATTGACTTGGGAACAGTTTTTTGTTTTATTCTTAAAGAAGTATGTGCCTCGTTCCCTCTGTGATCGCAAAAAGGATGAGTTTTTGGCATTGGAGCAGGGTGACATGTCAGTTGCAACCTATGAGGCTAAGTTCCATGCCTTGTCTCGCTATGCTACTCAGTTATTGGATACTAAGGAGGAAAGTATTTGATGCTATGTCAAGGATTTGAATTATGATCTTCGGGTTTTGTCTGTACATATTACTTCATGAAGTTTCTAATTATGTAAAAAAGTTAGAAGAGGTTACACAAGTGGGTCAGGCTAAGATGTTAGCCAAGAAGTCTCACAATGTTAGGAATTTCAGTGGATCTTACGCTAAGGGACATGGGCAGGCCTATTCAGCTCGTCCTATTCAGTCAGCATTGCCAGTTTCTACTATGGGTCGAGCTAAGGTTTCTTCTCAGTCGCAGGTTATTAGGAGCCAAAGGGCTTCTTACTTTTCTACCAATCGGCCTTCTTTTAAGTGGAGAAGTTACTATTATGGTGTGGTTGGTTATTTTAAGAGGGAGTGTCTTTTGAGGAAGGTAAATATCCAGGTGCAGCAGTAGACTCAGGCTATAGTTCTTGCAGGTAGAGAAGGAAGAGGTGGCGGCAGGAGTCATCCAAATAATGGATAGGGAAATCAGGAAGATGGTCAGGGTGGGTAAGGAAATGGCGGTGCAAGGGGAGGAGCGCCTATGGGGAGAGAGTTAGTTCAGAGTGATAACCGGGCTCACTGCTATGCCTTTTCAGGAAAGATTGATGCCGAAGCTTCTGATGCGGTCATCACAAGTACTATTTCTGTTTATGACTGGATGACTTCTATTTTATTTGACCCGGGGTCTAATATTCTTATGTGTCTGTTTAGTTTACGATGGGTCTAAATCTGTGTTGTAATGTACTTGACTATCCTGTTTATGTGTCTACTCCAGTTGGTGAGTCTATAGTAGTAACCCATGTTTACCATTTTTGTTCAGTGTTATTTTTGGGTTTTCAAACTTGGGTAGACATGATTATTTTGGATATGTTAGAATTTGATGTAATTTTGTGTATGACCTGGTTATCTCTATATCATGCTGTTTTAAACTGTAATGCTAAGACAATGACTCTAGTTATGCCTGGGATGAAAGAATCAGAGTGGAAGGGAGTGTATAAGGCCAAACCAGTGAAAATTATATCAATTGTCCTGGCTAGATGGTTAGTGGGAAAGGGGTGTTTAGCATTTTTAGCTTACCACCAGTATGAGAGTGTGGGGTCCTCTTCTATTGAGTCAGGTTTCCAAACTCCAGGATGTGTTTCCTTCAGATTTATCGGGAATGCCTCTAGATAGGTATATTGATTTCTATATTGACTTAGAGCCGGACACTCACCCTATATCTATTCCACTCTATCGAATGGCTCCAGCAGAGTTGAGGAAACTCAAAAATCAATTACAGGAACTACTTGACAAGGGTTTTATTCATCCAAGTGCTTCACCTTGGGGTGATCCAGTCCTTTTTATTAAGAAGAAGGATGGTAGTATGAGGATGTGTATTGATTATAGATAGCTAAATAAGGTTACCTTCAGGAAAAAATATCCCTTGCGTCGCATAGATGATCTGTTTGACCAGTTATAGAGAGCTATGGTGTTTTCCAAAATTTACTTGCGGTCAGGTTATCATCAGATGAAAATTAGACTAGAATACATAAAAAAGACAGCTTTAAGAACTCGATATGGCCATTATGAGTTTTTGGTAATATCTTTTGGGCTAGCTAAATCACCTGTAGCCTTCATGATCTTGATGAATGATATCTTTAGTTCATTCTTGGATTCCTTTATTATTGTGTTCATTGATGACATTCTAGTTTACTCCAAGAGTAAGGAGGAGAATGCAGGTCACCTTCGCATAGTGTTGGAGATTCTAATGGAGAAGCTGTTATTTGCCAAGTTTTCAAAATGTGAGTTTTGGTTTTCTTCAGTTGCCTTCCTGGGGTATGTTGTTTTCTGAAAAAGGTGATTGTGGATCCCCAGAAGATTGAGGAAGTTTAGCATTGGATCCGACCTAACTTAGTGATCGAGGTAAGGAGCTTTGTGGGTCTTGCTAGTTATGGCAAGGATGACTCAAAAGGAAATGCCATTTGTTTGATCAAACCAATATGAGGAGAGCTTCCAATAGCTCAAGAAACTTTTGACTATAGCTCCTATCATTTCTTTATCGGTTAAAGGTAAAGATTTCATAATGTTTTGTGAGGCTTCACTTTTGGGCTTGGGTGCTATGTTAATGCAGGATCGAAATGTCATTGCTAATGCTTCTAGGTAGTTGAAGCCTCATGAAAGGAATTACCCAAACTATAACTTGGAGTTGGCAGAGGTGGTGTTTGCATTAAAGATTTGGAGACACTATCTTTATGGTGTCTAGTGTAAGGTCTTCACAGACCACTGTATCCTACAACATGTGTTTACTTAAAAGGATTTGAATATAAGGTAGCAGATATGGAAGGAATTGTTGAAGGATTATGACGTGACTATTCAGTACCATCCAGGTAAGGCTAATGTAGTGGTAGACGCATTGAGCCAAACAGCTGTAAGTATGGGTAGTTTGTTATTCTTGAGGGTGTCCAGACCTTTATCTAGAGTGTTTCAAACTCTAGGATCTCAGAGTATGCAGTTTGGAATTTCAAACAGGGGTGGAGTGTTGGCTAGTGTTGAGTTAAAGTCAACATTTCTATATCTAATTAAGGACAAGCAATTCGAGGACAAGAATTTAAATGCGCTTTGGAATAAAGTGGTGCATGGGGAGGTGGCAGACGTCACTCTTGACATGAGTGGGATATTGTGGTTCAAGAAAAGGTTATGTGTTCCTCGGGTTGGTGATTTTATTTGTGATGTACTTTCGGAAGCCCATGGTTTGCATTATTCTATTCATCTGAGTACAACCAAAATGTACCGTGACCTAAGAAAGCTTTATTGGTGGCCCAGGATGAAGAGGGACATAGTAGATTATGTGTCCAAGTGTCACAATCGTCAGCAGGTGAATTATGAACATCAAAGGTCTGCGGGTTTGCTTCAGAGAATGCTTATACCTATATGGAAATGAAAGAACATTTCTATAGATTTTGTAGTGGGTATTCTTAAGAGCTTGGGAAAATATGACTCCATTTGGGTGAAAGTGGTTTGGTTGACAAAATTAGCCCACTTTTGGCCGGTTCGGGTAGACTACTGCTCTTAACAGTTAACTAAAATCTACGTCAAGGAAATAGTGAGGCTTCATGGGATGCCCATTACCATCATTTCTGATAGAGACGTAAAGTACTCTTCTAAATTTTAGGACAGGTTGCACGAGGAGTTAGGTACCAAGCTCACCATTAGCACAACTTTTCATCCTCAAGCTGATGGGCAGGCAGAGAGGATGATTCAGGTGCTAGAGGACATATTGAGGGCCTATGTGATTGACTTTGGTGGTCATTGGGACCAGTTTCATCTATTTTGTGAGTTTTTATACAACAACAACTATCACTCCAACATCGATATGGCATAATTAGAGGCACTCTATGGAAAGAAGTGTAGGTCACCTGTTGGGTGGTTTGAGACTGGAGATGTTAAACCTTTGGGCACTAACTTGGTGACGGGCTCAAGAGAAAGTAAGGTTCGTTCAAATAAAGTTGTAAGCTGCTCAAAGTATATAGGAAGATTATGTAGACCATAAGGTAAGAGACATAAAATTCAAGGTTTATAAGCAAGTGTTGCTTAAGGTGTCTCCCATGAAGGGAGTCATGAGGTTTGGTAAGGGGGGCAAGCTCTGCCCCCATTTTATTGGTCCTTTTGAGATTCTTGAGGATGTGGGTTCGGTTTCTTATAGGTTAGCTTTACCACTAGGTTTGTCGGGAGTCCATCCGATATTTCATGTCTCCTTGCTTAAAATATACCATAGGTATGGAGACTAAATCATTAAGTAGGACTCAGTTCTATTAGATAAGGATTTGGCTTATGAGGAGGAACCAGTAGTGATTCTTGATAGGGATGTTTGGAAGTTGAGGACCAAGGAAATTCGTTCGGTTAAGGTTTAATAGAAGCATCGTCCGGTTGAATTAGCCACTTGGGAAATTGAGAAGGACATGCGGGACAAGTACTCTCAATTGTTTGAGGATACAAGTACTTTCTTCTCTTCTTGTTTTAGACAATTTTTCTCACTTGATCGTTTGGGGATGAATGATGGGTAAATTGATATCTGTTGTAACGACCCTTTCTGTCATTACATATAAGTCTTCGTTTAAAATCTCATGCACAAATTCTTTCTGGATTTGAAGTTATAAATTTCTGGCTATACTAGTTTCGGATGAAATCATAGCAAGGTGTGGTTTAGGGAAATCCATGAATGAAATGGAAAACTCTGGTGGTGTTTGATTTGATTTCTAGTTAGCTTAGACGATAATGAACTCGTAAGAGTTTACGAAACTAAATTTGGGTAAGTAGAACTCCCAAAATAGATCTTAGCATAAAGAGTGTTGTTTGGAATATCCTGAATTTAAGGTGTGTTATAAAAATTGGGATTTTTGGGAGAAACTAGACTTTTTGTCCCATATACGTTGCTATAGCGATGTACATGTCGCTATAGTGACATGCCCAAATGCAGAAAAAATCCTGCTATAGCGACGGTCAACTCAATCAACGGTCGCAATAGCAACGCGTGTTGCTATAGTGACAAAAGTTGCAGATTTATTTTAAAATCCTTCAAAATGGATAATTTTTCTAAAACATGTTTTGGGGCAAGGGAGAGGCAATTTTGGGTGAAAATCACCAGATTATCATTGTTTGGCTTCGTTAAGGTAAGGATTTCATCCTCGTTAACTAGTAATTGCTAATTTAGCCTTAGAATTTCTAATTTATGGAGTTTGGGGAGGGTTTAGGGCTGATTTCAGTTGTTTTTCTAGTTCAAGGGAGTAAATGTTGTGTCCACATGAACACACAAGTGTATGCGGTGGTACAAGTAATATAGTGGCTCTTTGAGAGCCAAATGTCGAACCCACAGGGAGTTGTCGTTTAACTATTTGCTTAGACCAACTAATTCTTATTATTTATTCAAGCGATAGAACCAAAGATGTATGAAGTTTAAAAGATAAAACTAAAAAGTAAACTATACTAAAGATGATGAACTTGGGGTTGAACCAATATCAAGGACGATTCTAGGGTCAAGACATGCTAAACAATTATGCAAAGCTATACAATTGCGTTGGTTAAGTTACCTATCCTGGTTGTTGATTCACGGGGTTAATATCATGATTATGGTCTTTCGATCCTCTAATCATCTATCTAAATTAGCCTCACAACTACATGGTTGAGTGGGGATGTGGGAACTAATTCAAACACGGATGTGGGAACTAATTCAAACACATTTATATTTCATCCCATATTTGGGCCAAACAGGGTATATTAGGTATATTCCTTTCCTAACTGCGAATCTTATCCTTAATTCATCTAAAAGACAAGAACCCACTCCTTATGTTCCATGTTCTAATCTAATGTTACCTTCCGGGATCACAAAAGCAATATAGATGTATTTTAAAGGTCGCGAGTCAATAGAATAGTAAATACATGAACTCAAGAACAACCAAATGCAATAATCAACATTAACCAACTCAAATATATGCTAAGCAATCATGTTCATAGACTCAGCCATAGAAAGAGTGTGTTTATCCACTCATAGTCATACAAAGAATCACCAGCAATGAATTCATAAAGAAAAACTACAAGAAAGTAAAGTTAAAGAACAAAGAACCCTAGTTTGAGCTCCTTGATGTCTTGTCTATTCTCCTAATCGTGTATTTTCTACAAGATGTCTTATAAATGTGGCTAAGTACTCTTTATATAGTTCTTTAGGTCATTCATATTCTTACCCAAATGAAATATACGCATTTACCAACTTGCCCTCAACTTAAATAAGTAAAAAACCAACTTTTAGACGTCTTGGGGGGGGAGGGGGGAGGGGGGGAAGGGGGAGGGGGTTACACCATATGGCAAAGAGGGGGTGCCAGGCAAGCCCATTGCACAACCAAAATAGTGTTCCCTCTACCTAGGGGGTACGGTGCAAGGCCCTTTACCATGCTATAGGGGGTGCGGCGCAAGGCCCCTTCCCATGCTATGGGGGGTGAGACGTAAGTCCCCATCCTCAGGGTGTGGGTTCGTCCAATTTTTGCTCCCTTCTTCTCGTCCGCTTGTTCCTTATTTACCTACTTCTTCTATCTTGTTTGTAGGCTTTATTTATCTTCCATATCTCCTACATTGGTCTCCTACAACATCTCATAACAAACATTAGTCCATATAACACAATAAGGCTCATCAAAATACACTAGAACAAGCATAACTCAAGCTAGCAACACTAGTTTTCTCGTCAAAGCTCTATTTGATCATTTTTATTCTTGACTTGTTTCAAATGCACCTTAAACACTATAAAAATGTAACTTAGCACACAAATACATAAATACACACTTTATACTTCATTAAGCACATCAAGTTATCATCAAAACTAAGCTAAACGCGTGAGATAATGACACTTAGGTGTATAATATGCTTAAGATCAGTAAATTGCATATAAAGTTAATTGGTTTTGATTATTAATTATTAATTTACTAATTAATCCATGGAATTGGTAGTTTTAGGTGAATTACGGTAGAAAAATCCTTGAACGGAGAGGGAATGATCATGAACTAGGCCTTAGGGGTTGGGTATGAGTTATAATTCCCGATGTGGTAGGTCATTTCATTAATTATACATTTGTATGTATTTTCTAGACCGAGATCAAGTGGAAATTGCACGAAAAGGCAAGGCTCAGGATTAGTTGAGTTATGTAAGTTTGGATTGAGGTAGGTAACGGTATTGTAGTTTAATCCAATTTGTATTATATGTGCATGTTAACTACTTTGTAGTTGTCGTGTTAGTTCATGCCAATTCAAATAATTTTACCTTGTTGTATGATTTTGACCTACCTTATGGTTAAATATGGAATGTTTCGGTATTTGGGACGTTCTCATGGCTTATTGGTGGAATAAGGTTGGCAGACACTCATTTCTGGGATTGAGGTACATGGACGAAATTTATCTTCCCTACAGGTCATGGATAGATGGTGGTTATGAAACCCATTGCGTGTATATATAAGGTTTAGGTGTAATTGACGGTTCCATGAGCGAATTGGGAAATATATTTATATATGTTTGATAGTTTCCTAACTTGTCTTGACTTGTTTAACTTGGCTTGACTGAACTTGATTCGGTTGTAAGTGTATTGAATTGTTGCTTGTAACTCTGAATTTCTTGTTTGATACTTGTTCTGCTAGGTGTAGGTTAGATTGAGCATGGATTAACTTGTTATACTATGCTTTAGTTAAGTGTTCATATTCTCATCTTGGGTCGGCCAAATGATCCTACCAGTAAACTATTATTTTTTTATGTGCTGATACTACACCTGCTCTTACTTTTGTTGAGTGCAGCGCATATTCCAGCGGCTCCTACAAGACCTCACTTGTGATTCTAGATTTGGACTCTTGATTCAAGGGTGAGCAGCAAGTTTCGGGCTACCATAAATCCTTCTTGGAGGATATAGTCCTTATTTCTAGTCTTATGCTTTTCTTTTAGTTTTTGGGGTTGCATCCCCTTCTTGATAATCTTTAGTAGTTTTGGTACAAATAAGTTTTGGGTCCTAGGGATGGATTTTGGTTAAGTACAATGTTCCGCATTTAAGTTGTACTTATGTTTTGTTTTTAGACTTGAATATCATATTGATAAATTAGTTCTATTTATTTCTTCTAAGTGTTGATTCTGGGTTTAGTTTTGGGGTAGTTGGTTCTCCCACCGGATGAGTAGTGTGGGTTCTACTCACGACGAGTTTGGATTGTGACAATGTACTCCTAAAATAGATACTTGATTGATTGGTCTTCAGACATATTTTCGATTGATGATTGGGTTTGATAATGCTCATTTGAATAAGTGGTGAGTTGACCTTCAGGCATACTTGTGATTTCATGTGTTTGTGGATATTCGTTATTTACTTGGAATGATAAACTTGTTAATTATTGACTGCATCTTGTATTTACATTTGATATTTATATGGTATTGAGATGGTATCAAAATGATATTGAGATGATGTTGAGATGATATTGAGATGATGTTAAGATGATGATGAGATGATATTGAGAATGATATTCAGATGTTGTTGATGGTTCCTTGTGTGAACCGTTATTTGATGAGAAATTATGGTTCCATGCATGCACTGAGTTATGTTGATGATATATCGAGGTTCTTTTGTGGACCGGTTAGTTGATGAGATATTATGGTTCCTTGTGTGGACCGAGTTATGTTGCTAATATATCGTGGTTCTTTGTTGACCAGTTATTTGATGAAATACTATGGTTCCTTGAGTGGACCAATTATGTTGATGGTTGTGATTGTGCATTGTAGCAGAGTGTGACTATAAGGTACATCCTGGATTATGTATAAATATTCTTCTACTGTGTATATAGTTATATACGTGATGTATTTTGTAGTGTCCCTTCTTGTAAAGTTGTTAATGTTATTAATTATCTTAGTTGTTATAATCCTGATGGTTAATGGTAGTAAACTAGGGAGCGAGAGTTGTCATGAAATAGGATTAATGAGAGGGGGAGAGAGAGAGAGGTGTAGAATTATTGCAACAAGGTGAGTGCGTAAGAGATATGGGTTAGGTTGATTCAAGGAATTGTCTTAGTTAGTCACTCTCTAAGGTTAAATTAATAATGCTATAATAAAGGAAAAACAGTATGGTTGGAAGTTTGATGTAAGTTAAGTATTGTTAAGACCCAAATGGACGTAAGTGGCACCCATCCCATTCTCCAGTGGGAGAACATATTACCTAAGAAGCATTAATCAACACTTAGAGAAATAAATACAACTAATCCATCAATAATTCGAAAAGAGATTCAATGTCGAAAACAATTAGAAGAAAGGCGGAACAATATCATTACCCATCCCTAGGAACTGAAAGTTGTTTGTACCAAAACTAATAAAGATTGTGAAAAAGGGGATGCAACCCCAAAATTAAAAGAAAGTGCATAAGTCCAAAACTAGGGACTATATCATCAAGAAGGATCTATGGTAGCCCAGAAGATGGTGCTCGCCCTTGAATCCTAATCATACGCAAGAATCACAACTGAGGTCTCACAAGAGCCGCTGGAATCTATACTGCACTCAATAAAAGTAAGAGCAGTTGTAGTATCAGTACACAAGAAAGCAACAATGTACTGGTAGGGTCATTTTGCCAGCCCAGGATGAGAAATATGAACACTTAACCATAACACAGTACAAGAAGTTAATACATGCTCACTCTACTACACCTTAATGCAACAAATAACACTTGGAGCATTTTCAGTAATCTTAGCAACAAGTCAAAAGATGTCAACAGATATGCCAGTCAAGTCAAATTAATCATCAAATACAACAACAATATATATTCCCCTGGTTTAATCAGGGAACCATCAAAATCACCTATACCTTGTAAATACACGCCAATGGTCTTACGATCGCCGACTAGTCATGACCTGCAGGGGACAAATTCTGTCCATGTACTAAGTCCCAGACACAAGTGTCTGCCAACCTTATTTCACCAATATCCCATGAGAACGTCCAATTACCGGAATATTCCACATTCAACAATGGTATATATATAAGAAATAATATAACACAACGACAACAACCCACACTTGTAATATTCACAAGCTTTACATATAAGTTCAATGAAATGTGATCACACCTAACAACATGCATCAAAAAGAAATACTAAGCAATAGTTAACGTGCATATACAACACAAGTTAGATTAAAATACATAACCATCACCTACCTCAATCCAAGCTTGCACAACTCAACTTAGCCTCAGCCTTTCCTTTCCGTGTAATTTTCGCTTGCTTTTGGTCTATAGATAAATACAAATTACATAATCAATGCAATGACCCACCCCGTTGGGGATTATAACTCATTCCAAATCCCTAAGGCCAAGTTCATGGTCATCCCTTCCCCGTTCTAGGGATTTTATACCATAATTCACCTAAAACTACCAATTTCATAGATAAGTTAGTGAACTAATAGCATGCAAGAGTAATTTAATGATCATTAACTAAAACCCAATGATTTTATACCTAAATTACTCCCTTTCATCATAAAACCGACTAAAACCAGCCCTTAACCCTCCCCAAACTATGTAAACTAGCAATTCTAAGCCTAGATTATTAATTTACTAGTTAACAGGGATGAATTCCTTACCTTAATGAAGAAGAATGATGAAAAACTGATGATTTTCTCCCAAATCACCACTGCTGAAGCCCCAAAACTCTTTTTAGAAAAATAAACAATTTTTTTGGGGGGGAGGGGTGGGAGTTTGGGATAAAACAACGATTTAAGATGCTTTAGCGATATATGTCACTATAGTGGCCCTTGACCGCATTGACTGGTTAGTATAACAGGAATTATTTCGCATTTGAGCATGTCTCTATAGCAACATGCGTGTCGCTATAGCAATACGAATGGGACAAAATGTCCAATTTTCTCCAAAAATCCCCTTTTTCACAATACACATTAAATCTATGACATCCCAAATAATACCTTTTACGCTAAGATCAATTCCGGGAGTTCTACTTACCCAAATTCAATTTTGTAAATTTCTATGGGTTCCTTATCGTCTTAGTTAACTAGAAATCAAGACAAACACCACCACACTTACCCAATACATTCTCGTATTGCCATATACCACACCTCACTCAGATTTCATTCGAGACTATCCTAGCTTGAAAATTATAACTTTAAATTCGGGGAAAATCTTAGCCTGAATTTGTTAATGAGATACTTACACATAACGATCGAAAGGGTCATTACAACAGATACCAATATACCCATTGTTCATCCTCGAATAATCAAACAAGAAAATAAATAGGGTGAAATGGGGAAAGAAGAGAGTACCTGTATCCTCAAACAAGTGAGGGAAATTTTCCTGAATGTCCTTATCGGCTTCCCAAGTGGCTTCTTTAACTAGATGAAATTTCTATTGAACCTTGACTGAACTAATTTCCTATGTCCTCAACTTCTAAACATTCTGATCTAGAATCGCCATTAGCTCCTCCTCATAAGCCAAATCCTTATCTAATACAACCAAGTCCCATTTAATAATGAAATCTCCATACCCATGGTACCTCTTGAGCATGGATACATGAAACACAGGATGAACTCTCGATAGCCCCAGTGGCAACGCTAGTCTATATGCAACTAGATGCACATCCTCGAGAACCTCAAAGGGACCAATATACTGAGGGCTGAGCTTGCCGCTCTTACTGAACCTCTTGGCTCCCTTCATAGTAGACACTTTAAGCAACACCTGTTCACCAACCTTGAAAGCCATGTCACTTACCTTATGATCTGCATACTCTTTCTATCTACTTTGAGCAGCCAATAACTTGGTTTGAATAAACCTTACCTTTTCTTGAGCCTCTCTAACCAAGTCAGTGCCTAAAGGTTTAACATCCCCAGTCTCAAACCACCTAACAGGTGACCTATACCTCCTTCCATAGAGTTTCTTAAATGGTGCCATACCAATATTAGAGTGATAACGATTGTTGTTTGAAAACTCACACAACGGTAGGAACTAGTCACAACAATCACCAAAATCAATCACACAGGCTCTCTACATGTCCTCTAATCCCTGCATCTCTCTACATGTTCTCTAACCCCTGCATCATCCTTTCCGACTGTCCATCGATATGAGAATGAAAGGTTGTGCTAAAGGTGAGCCTAGTGCCCAACTCCTCGTGTAGCCTATCCCAAAATTTAGATGTATATTTTGCATCCCTATCACAAATGATGGTAAAGGGCACTGCTTGAAGCCTCACTGGCACTGCTTGAAGCCTCACTATCTCCTTGATGTAGATTGTAGGTAGTTTCTTGGAGCAGTAGTCTACCCGAACTGGCAAGAAGTGAGCTAATTTTGTCAAGACGTCCATTATAACCCAATGGAATCATATTTTCCTAAGGCCTTAGAAAGACTCACCATGAAATCCATAGCAATATTCTCCCATTTCCATACCGGTATGGGAATCCTCTGAAGTAAGGCCTATGATGTTCATACTTCACCTACTGACAGTTAAGACGCTTGGACACATACTCCACTATGTCTCTCTTCATCCCAGGCCACCAATAAAGCTTCCTCAAGTCACAGTACATTTTTGTTGCACCCAGATGAATAGAATAACGCAATCCATGGGCTTCAGAAAGTACATCACGAATCAAATCACCAACCTGAGGAGCAAATATCCTTACCTTAAACCATAACACCCCACCCATATTAAGAGTGGCATCCGCCATCTCTCCACGCACCACCTTATTCTGAAGTGCATTCAACTTCTTGTCTTCAAATTATTGGCCCTCAATATATTCTAGAAATTTTCACTTCAGTTTGACACAAGCCAATACTCCGCCCCTTTATGAAATGCCAAGCAACATATATTGTGATGCTAGAGTTTGAAACTCTCTAGCCAAAGATTGCTTGGATACCCTTAAAAAGAAAAACTACCAATACTTACAACCTTCCTGCTCAATGCATCTACCACCACGTTAGCCTTTCCCAGATGATACTGAATATTTACATCATAATCTTTTAAAAATTTCATCTATCTTGACTGTCTCAGGTTTAAATCTCTTTGGGTAAACAAATGTTGCAGGCTACGGTGGTCTGTGAAGGCCTCACATTTGACACCATAAAGATAAATCCTCCAAATCTATAATGCAAGCACCACCGCTGCCAGATCCAAATTATAGTTTAGGTAGTTCCTTTCATGAGGCTTCAATTGCCTCGAAACATAGGGAATGACATACTTATCCTACATTAACACAACAACCAACCCCAAAAGTGAAGCATCACAAAATAATATAAAATCTTTATCTTCAATTGGTAGAGAAAGAATAGGAGTTGTGGTCAACAATGCTTTGATCCTTTGAAAGTTCTCCTCATAATCATCCGACCAAACAAAAGGTACTTCTTTCTGAGCTAACCTTGTCAAGTACATTGCTATAGATGCAAAGTTCTTGACAAACCTGCAACAGTAGCTGGAAAGACCCACAAAACTCCTTACTTCAGCCATTATACTAGGCCAAACCCAACTCATAATTGCCTCGATCTTCCAGGTATCCACCATCACACCATTTTCTGAAATAACATGCCCCAAGAAAGCAACTGAAGATATCCAAAATTCATATTTTGAAAACTTGGCATACAACTGCTTCTATTTTAAAATCCTCAACACTACGCGAAGATGACCTGTATGCTCCTCTTTACTCTTGTAGAAAATTAAAATGTCATCAATAAATACAATACCAAAAGATTCCAAAATGGCTTAAAATTACCATTCATAAAGCTCATAAAAGTTGTTGGCGCATTGGTTAACCCAAAGGACATAACCAGAAACTCGTAATGGCCATACTGAGTTCTAAATGTTGTCTTTGGTATATCCTCCTACCTAATTTTTGGCTGATGATAAATTGACCACAAGCTAATTTTGGAAAACACCGTTGCGCCCTGTAACTAGTTAAATAGATCATTTATGCGAGGCAAAGGATATTTATTCCTTATGGTATCCTTATTCAACTGTATATAGTCAATACACATCCTCTTTCTACCTTCATTCTTCTTAACAAATAGAACCAGAGCACCCCACGGTGAAGTACTTGGACTAATAAACCCTTTGTGGAGTAGTTCCTGTAATTGAGTTTTGAGTTTCCTCAACTCTACTAGAGCCATTCGATTGGGAGAAATAGAAATAGGGTGAGTGCCTGTCTCTAACTCAATGCAGAAATCAATATCTCTATTTGGAGGCATACCCGGTAAATATGAAGGAAACACTTCTTGAAACTCGAAAACCATAAGAACTGACTCTATTGAAGGGGACCCCATACTCGCATCCTGGAGATGAGCTAAAAACACTGAACACCCCTTCCCCACTAATTTTCTATCTTTGACAAATGATATAATTTTCATCGATTTGGCCTAGTGCACTCCCTCCCACTCTAGGTCATCCATCTTAGGTTATAGTTTAAGACAACATGATATGGAGATACCGAGTTCATACCAAAAATCACAACAAAGTCTAACAGATCAAGAATAATCAAGTCTACCTAAGTTTGAAAACCCACAAACAACATAGGACAAGAACGATAAACATGAGTTACTACCATAGACTCACCAACTGGAGTAGACACATATACGGGATAGTCAAGTACCTCACAAACTAGTTTAAGAACCATAGAAAGCTTGATAGCTATATAAGGATAGGTAGACCCTGAATCAAATAAAATAGAAGCCATCCAATCACAAACTAAAATTAAACATATGATAATCATATTAGAAGCCTGGGCTTCAGTATTTCTAGGAAAGGCATAATAGTGAGCCCTGTCATCAATTTGAGCTAACTCCCTACCTAGTTGGTTTCCTCCCCATGCACCACCATCTCCTCAGCCACCTCGACCACCTTGCTGATTTCCCCATCCACTCTGTGGATGACCCTTGCCGTTACCTTTTTCTCCCTCTACATACCGAAACTATAGCCCAAGTATGTTGTTGTGTCTGACTAGATGCCTACCTCAATGGGCACTCCCTCTTAAAATGACTAACAACACTACAATAATAACATTCCCTCTCGAAAAAAGTTCAACTGGTAGAATCATAAGTAGACCCTTGGCTCTCCATAACCTATGGCTGAGAAGAGGACTTAGCTGGACCCACAGTGGAAGCTAGCAATGCCAATTGAATAGGGCAGGCTTGGTAGGCCTGCTGACTGTGGACCCTGGAGTAAGACCCGCTGAAATTCCCAACATTGTGAGACTTATTAGCTAATAACTTAGCCTGACCTACTTGCGTGAACCCTTCTAACTTCTTCACATAATTTGAAACCCGCTTATGTGACCCCTTCTAACTTCTTCACATAATTTGAAATCTGATTGAACCCTTTCCCTACAAAAGTCATATGAATAGACAAAATCTAAAGATTATAATTCAAATCTTTGGTGTACAATCGAACCCTCTCCTCCTCAGTAGTCACCAACTGAGCAGCATAGCAAGACATGACATGAAACTTAGCCTTATATGCTGCAAATTGACTTGTCACCCTGCTCCAAGTCCAAGAACTCATCCTTTTAGTGTTCACAAAGGGCCCGAGGCACATACTTCTCTAAGAACAAGTATGAACTGATCCCAGTCATTGTAGATAAGTACGGTGACCAACATTCAACATACGCCTTCCACCATCATTTAACATCCTTCTCTAAGAGAAAGGTCACAAACTCAACCCCATGCTGCTACACAACATCTATCTTATGTAACCTCTCATAACAGTCAATAATGATCTTAAAAGTATCCTCGAACTCAGTACCCTGGAATAATAGTTGTCTTATCTTTAGAAACCTGGTCAGCAGCTCATGTTCAGTACAAGTTATCATAGAACCCAAAATTAGATGATGGAAAACATCCATCCCTGAAACCTCATCCATTCTAGGAGACATTGCGATAGAAGGATAAGCACTTGGAGCCTGAACAACTAGTATAGTAACTCCAGTTCCAGCCAGTCCACTCAGAAAAGCTACCACCTACTGAATTACCTCTATAGGCATGAGGTTAGGACCGTACCTCTAGCTGATGTCGCCACCTCCTGCCATATTCTCTGCTCTTTTACTGCTTCCACTTCCTCTAAATGATCCTGGGGTGGGGGAGGTGCTACTAAACTTTCATGAGCCCGACCAGAAGCTACTTGAGCTCCACCCCTGTAGGGTGTTGCTCTTCCTCTCCTACCCTTTTTTTGTCCCCTTCCCCTCAAGGCTGGCTCCTCAGCTGGAGATGCTGGTGCGAGGGATGCTGCTCTAATTCCATTAGACCTAGTAGTCACCATTTATGGATAGAAAAGTGAAGATGATTAAATACCAATTTGGAACGCCAGATAGCAATTGAAATCAAGTTACAACATGAAAGAAGCATGAATGACAATTTTTCTAAAGTCTTATAGACTCCCGAAGAAAAGTATAGATGTCTCTGCACCATTCCACAAGACTCTACTAGACCCATTTTGGTACAACGAGATCAACGAACCTAGGCTCTTATACAAATTTTTTCATGACCCAAATAGATGTGAGTTGTATCCACCCTATTCACTGGTGGGAGAACCAATCATCCCAAAAGCATTAATCAACACTTCGAGAAGTAAAGGCAACTAATCCATCAGTAATTCAAAAAGAGATTCATGTTGAAAGCAATAAAAAGAAATGTGGAACAATATCATTACCCATCCCTAGGAATCGAAATTCATTTGTACCAAAACTACTAAAGATTGTCAAGAAGAGGATGCAACCCCAAAACTAAAAGAAAGTGCATAAGTCCAAAACTATGGACTATATCAATAAGAAGGATCCATAGTAGCCTAGAAGATATGGCTCACCCTTGAATCTAAATCACATGCTAGAATCACAACTGAGGTCTCGTAGGAGCCACTGGACTATGCGCTGCACTCAATAAAAGTAAGAGCAGGTGTAGTATCAATACATAATAAAACAATGGTGTACTAGTAGGGTTATTTGGCCAACCCAAGATGAGAAATATGAACACTTAACCAGAACACAGTACAACAAGTTAATACATGCTCACTTTATTACACCTTAATGCAACAAATAACACTTAGAGAATTTTCAGTAATCTTAGTAACAAGTCCAAAGATGTCAACAGATATGCCAGTCAAGTAAAGTGAAGTCAAGTCAATCATCAAATATAACAACAATATATATTCCTTAAGTTCACTCAGGGAACCGTCAAATTCACCTATTTCTTATACATACTCACCAAGGGTCATATGCTCGCCCACAAGTCATGACCTGCAAGGGACAAATTTTG
This sequence comes from Capsicum rhomboideum, assembly GCA_031232105.1. NCBI lineage: Eukaryota > Viridiplantae > Streptophyta > Magnoliopsida > Solanales > Solanaceae > Capsicum > Capsicum rhomboideum. The sequence continues at coordinate 146,275,110 of CP124714.1, read as the reverse complement.
TCCATGTACTAAGTCCCAGACACAAGTGCTTGCCAACCTTATTTCACCAATATCCCGTTAGAACGTCAAATTATTGGAACATTCCACATTCAACAATGGTATATATATAAGAAATTATATAACACAATGACAACTACCCATACTTGTAATATTCATAAGCTTTACATATAAGTTCAGTGAAATGTGATCACACCTAACAACATACATCAACAAGCAATACTAAGCAATAGTTAACAAGCACATATAACACAAGTTGGATTAAACTACGTAATCATCAACTACATAAATCTAAGCTACACAACTCAACAAAGCCTGAACCTTGCCTTTCTATGTAATTTTCTTGCTTACGGTCTAGAGATAAATGCAAAATGCATAATCAATGCAACGACCCACCCTGTTGGGGATTGTAACTCACTCCCAACCCCTAAGGCAAAGTTCATGGTCATCCCCTCTCCGTTCTAGTGCTTTTCTTCCATAATTCACCTAAAACTACCATTTTCATGGATAAGTTGGTGAATTAACAAAATGCAAGAGTTATTTAACGATCATTAAATAAAACCCAATGAATTTATACCTAAATTACTCCTTTGCACCAGAAAGCTAACTAAAACCAGCTCTTAACCCTACCCAAACTACGTAACTAAAAATTCTAAGGTTAGCTTAACAATTTACTAGTTAACGGGGATGAATTCTTTGATTTAACGGAGATGAATGATGAAAAACTAATGATTTTTGCCCAAATCGCCACTGTTGAATCCCCAAAATGCTTTTTAGAAAAATAAGCCATTTTGTGTGTTTTGGGGATAAAACACACGATTTATGTCGCTATAGCGGCCCTTGACCGCGTTGACTGGTCACTATAGCGGGAATTATTTTGCTTTTGAGCATGTTGCTATAGAGATATTCACATTGGTATAGCGACATGCACATCGCTATAGAGACACGGACGATACAGAATGTCCGATTTTCTTTAAAAATCCACTTTTTCACAACACACCTTAAATCTAAGACCTCCCAAAGAATACCCTTTATGCTAAGATGGATTCTGGGAGTTCTACTTACCCGAATTCAATTCCATAAAATATTATGGGTTCCTTATCATATTAGCTAACTAGAAATTAAGAAAAACACCACCACACTTACCAAATCCATTCCCTAATTACCCTAGACAACACCTTGCTCAGATTCTGTCTGAGACTAGCCTAGCATGAAAACTTTAAATTTGGGGAAAATCTTAGACTAAATTTCTAAATGTGAGACTTACACATAAAGACGAAAAGTTTCATTACAACAGATACCAATATACCCATCACTTATCCTTGAATAATCAAATAAGAAAATAAATAAGCTGAAATAGGGAAAGAAGAGAGTGCTTGTATCCTCAAACAAGTGAGAGAAATTGTCTTGCATGTACTTATCGGCATCCCAAGTGGATTCATCAATCGGAAAAAGTTTCTATTGAACCTTGACCGAACTAATTTCCACTATCCTCAACTTTTAAACATTTCGATCTAGAATCGCCACCGGTTCCTCCTCATAAACCAAATCCTTATCTAATACAATCGAGTTGCACTTAATTATGTAATATACATCCCCATGGTACCTCTTAAGCTTGGACACATGAAACACCAGATGAACTCCCGATAACCGTGATGGTAATGCTAGTCTGTACTCAATCGGACCCACATCCTCAAGCTCCTCTAAGGGACCAATCTACCGAGGGCTTAGGTTACCCCTCTTACCAAACTTCATGACTCCCTTTAGAGGAGATACTTTGAGCAATACCTATTCACTAACCTTGAAAGCCATGTCTCTTTCCTTATGATCCCCATACTCTTTCTGTCTATTTTGAGTGGCCAACAACTTGGTTTGAATAAACCTTACCTTTTCTTGAGCCTCCCTTACTAAGTCAGTTCCCAAAGGTTTAACATCCCCAGTCTCAAACCACCCAATAGGTGACCTACACCTTCTTCCATAGAGTGCTTCAAATGGTGCCATACCAATACTAGAGTGATTATTCTTGTTGTATGAAAACTCACACAATGGCAGGAACTGGTTAAAATGACCACCAAAATCAATCATATAGGCTCTTAACATGTCTTTTTGTACCTGTATTGTCCTCTATAATTGCTCGTCGGTTTGAGAATGAAAGGCTATGCTACAGGTAAGACTGGTGCCGAACTTCTCGTGTAACTTGTCCCAAAATTTAGATGTATATTTTGCGTCCCTGTCATAAATGATGGTATGGGGCACCCCATGAAGCCTCACTATCTCCTTGATGTAGATTCTAGCTAGTTTCTTAGAGTTGTAATCTACCTGAACTAATAAGAAGTGAGCTAATTTTGTCAACCGATCCACTATAACCCAAATGGAATCATATTTTCCCAAGGTCATAAGAAGACCCACCATGAAATCCATAGCAATATTCTCCTATTTTCATACAGTTATAGTCATCCTCTGAAGCAATCCCGTAGGCCTTTGATGTTCATACTTCACCTAGGAATAAAACTACCTCAAGTCATGGTACATTTTGGTTTTACCCATATGAATAGATTAACGCAAACTATGGGCTTCAAAAAGTACATCGCAAATCAAATCACCAACTCTAGGAACACATATCCTTTCCTTAAACCACAACACCCCATGATGTACCATGGAATTACGGCCCTTGAGATGCTTAAAACTGTGAATATACGTAAGTATAAAGCTATGTTTCTATGAATATGATGGGTTTTTGCATGATTGTAGGATAAACAGGCTTGGAAAGGAAAATACTGAAAATGGGATTTAAAGAGGATTAGACGAATGAAGGCACAACTGTGGGATCTGACCACGGTCGTACAAAGGCTGTTGTTGCTTGAATCAGAGAAGAGGTCACCAGGAGGTGATCAGATGAAGAGATCTCATGACCATATGTTAATCATATGATCGTACCTTTCAGTCGTGGGAGAAGGACCTAAAAACAATGCTGCAAGAGCTAAGTGTGAGAATAATCAGACGAGGGCCAATCATGATCATGTAATGAACATACGACCGTACCTTGAGGTCATAGGAAGAAGGCTCAGATATGAAGGCTAGAGATGATTAAAGTGAGGATGATCAGACGAGCACTAGGCATGATCGTGCCTAGGAACCACGAGGCCATACTAATACATACCAGCCATGACCTGAAGATGAACAATCTATGAGCCAAACCATGAGCACCAAAGGACGATCGTGGGTTCTAACTACGATCGTACCTTTCTATCATCCGATGCCACCGACCTAGTTTTCCTATTTGTATTAGGATAGGTTTTATTTTGTTTATAAATACTCCTATAGTGTTTTTTGAACTTTTTTTGAGATTCATTCATAGTTTACAACATTATATTGTGAGATTCTAAGGAATATTCTTGGGATTTCACAAATATTGGTTCTAAGGTTTTAATTCAAGTTGAGATTTTGGAGTTTTCTTATTCTTATTGTAAGTTCATACTTATGTTTTCATCTATGAATTCTTTTTGTGTGATTGCAATTATGAGTATCTAAACACCATAACTAGGATTTTGGAAATCATGCCGGATTAACAAAGTAGCATTCGAAGTACAAGGTGATTTTTGAAGGGTAGTTAGACATGTATTGTTGTTTCTTTAGGATTGGTTGCTTTATAACAAGTGAACACATTGGAACTTGTCCTATCTCTACCCTGGAATTTAGCAAGGGTAATCAGATATGAATAGTGAATCAACAATAAGTCTTAGAGTTATCTTCATTTAATTAGCCTTGAGTCGGTAAAACAAAAAAACTATACTGGGATCATAGATAGGGGTTATTAATGTAAAACCCATGACACATGAACCTTTGTTCTTGGGGATAGTCATCTACAAGGGGAATAATCTAGTCGCTAGATGATACATAACCTAACGATTCTCCATGCCAAATACCACCAGATATATCTAAAGTACGGAGAACCTACAAAGTTATGAAGTTATTGGGGAACAAAGTCCTAGTGCCTTTATCATATTGATTGCAAATCCAACAAATCAACACTTGTTTCTATTGATCTTTTGTTTCACAAAACTCCTCTTTTTTACTTACTTGCTAATTACTTAGACTAACACGTGATAGAAATTTGACCTATTCCTTGTGGGTTCGACCCCAACCTAGTTGGGTTCTATATTTGATAGAGACTGAGTTATACTTTTTGGGAGTCTGCGTCAAGAGTAGAATTAGAACCTCTTCACGCACCACTTTATTCTGGCGTGCATTCAACTTCTTGTCTTCAAACTATTGGGCCTTAATCTGTTCTAAAAATGTTGAATTCACTTCGACACTTGCCAACACTCCACCCCTATCTAAAATGCCAAACTGCATATACTGTGATGCTAGTGTTTGAAACTCTCTAGCCAAAGATTGCTTGGACGCCCTTAAAAAGGACAAACTACCAATACTTACAGCCTTCTAGCTCAATGAGTCTGCCACTATATTGGATTTTCCCAAATGATACTGAATAGTCACATCATAATTTTTTAACAATTCCATCCATCTTTGCTATCTCAGGTTTAAATCTCTTTAGGTAAATATATGCTTAAGGCTACGGTGATCTGTGAAGACCTCATATTTGATACCATAAATATAGTGCCTCTAAATTTTTAGTGCAATCACCACCGCTGCTAGATCCAAATCATGGGTTGGGTAGTTACTTTCATGAGGCTTGAATTACCTCGAAGCATAGGCAATGACATACTTATCTTACATTAACACAGCACCCAACCCCAAAAGTGAAGCATCACAAATTACTACAAAATCCTTACCTTCAACCAACAGAGAAAAAATAGGAGCCGTGGTCAACAATGTTTTGAGCATTTGAAAGCTCTCCTCATAATCATCGGACCAAACAAAAGGTACTTCTTTCTGAGTTAGCCTTGTCAAGTGCGTTTCTATGGATTCAATGTTTTTAAAAAACCTATGATAGTAGCTGGCAAGACCCACAAAACTCCTTACTTCAGTCACTGAGCTAGGCCTAACCAAACTTTTAATTGCCTCAATCTTCTGGGTATCCACCATCATACCTTATTCTAAAACAACATGCCCCAAGAAAGCAATTGAAGACAACCAAAATTCATATTTTGGAAACTTGGTCTATAACTGCTTCCCTTTTAAAATCCCCAACACTATGCGAAGATGACCTGCATGCTCATCCTTACTCTTGGAGTAAATAAAAATGTCATAAATAAACACAATAACAAAAGAGTCCAAAAACAGCTTAAAAATACCATTCATAAAGCTCATAAAAGCTACCGACGCATTGGTCAACCCAAAGGACATAACCAGAAACTCATAATGGCCATATCAAGTTTTAAAATCTATCTTTGGTGTATCCTCATACTTAATTTTCAGCTGATGATAACCTGACCGCAAGTAAATTTTGGAAAACACTGTCGCGCCCTGTAACTGGCCAAACAGATCGTCTATGCGAGGCAAAGGATATTTTTTCTTGATGGTATCCTTATTCAATTATCTATAGTTAATACACATCCTCATGATACCATCTTTCTTCTTAACAAATAGAACCAAAGCACCCCACGACGAAGCACTTGGACGAATAAAGCCCATGCCGAGTAGTTCCTGCAATTGAGTTTTGAGTTCCCTCAACTCTACTGGAGCCATTCAATAGGGAGGAATAGAAATAGAGTTAGCGCCTGGCTCTAACTCAATGCAGAAATCAATATCGCTATCTGGAGGCATACCTGGTAAATCTGAAGAAAACACTTCCTGAACCTCAGAAACCACAGAAACTGACTCTATCGAAGGGGACCCCACACTCACAATCAGGAGATGAGCTAAAAAAGTTGAACACCCCTTCACCACTAACTTCCTAGCTCAAACAAATGATATATTTTTCATTGATTTGGCCTTATATACTTTCGAACACTCTAGTTCATCCATCCTAGGCATAGTTAGAGTCACTGTCTTAGCATTACAGTTTAAGACAACATGATATGAAGATAACCAATTCATACCAAAAATCACATCAAAGTCCAACATATCTAGAATAATCAAGTCTACCCAAGTCTGAAAACCCACAAACACAGGACAAGAACCATAAACATGAGTTACTACCACAGACTTACCAACTAGAGTAGACACATATACGAGACATTCAAGTGCATCACAAACCTATTTCATACCCATATCAAACTTGATAGTTATATAAGGATAGGTAGACCCCAGATCAAATAAAATAGAAGCCATTCGATCCCAAACTAAAATTGTAACTGCGCTAACCGCATCAGAAGCCTCAGCATCAGTATTTCCTGGAAAGGCATCATAGTGAGCCCGATCATTAATCTTTGTTAACTCCCTAACTGGGTACGCTCCTCCCCCAGCACCACTATTTTTTAGCCACCCCGACCACCTTGATAATTTCCCCGTCCACCCTATGGACGACCCCTATCATTACCTTCTCCCCTTCTACCTACTGGAATTATATCCCAAGTCTGCTGCTGTGTCTGACTAACTGCCTGCCTTAACTGGCACTCCCTGTTAAAATGACCAACAACACCATAATAATATCATCACTGCTTGGGAGAAAGACAATTGTTAGAAGAGTAAGAAGCCCCTTGGCTCTTCATAACCTGCGGTTGAAAAGAGGACTTAGCTGGACCCACAATAAAAGCTGGTAATGCTGACTGAATAGGGCGGACTGGGTAGGCCTACTGACTGTGGCCCCTAGAGTAAGAACCACTGAAATTCCCAATATTACAAGACTTCTTAGCTAATAATTTAGCCTAACCCGCTTGCGTGACCTTTTTTAACTTTTTCATATAATCTGAAACCGCATTAAATCCTTTCCCTGCAGAAGTCATATGAATAGACAAAGCCTGAAGTTCATAATTCAAATATTTGATGTACAATCAAACCCTCTTCTTCTCAGTAGTCACCAACTGAGTAGCATAGCAGGACAGGGTATAAAACTTAGCCTTCTATGCTACAAACTGACATGTAAATATAGGTAAGGCTAGTGACCGACGTTCAACATATGCCCTCCACCATCATTTAGCATCCTTCTCTAAGTGAAAGGTCATAAAATCAATCCCATGCTGCTGCACAATACCCATCTTATGTAACTTCTCACAACAGTAAATAATGAACTCAAAAGAGTCCTCAAACTCAGCACCCTAGAATGATGGAGATTTTATCTTCAAAAACTATGTCAATAGCTTATGTTAAGTACCAGTTATCACAGAACTCAAAAATAGATGAGGGAAAGCATCCATCCTTGAAGCCTCATCCATTCTAGGAGCCATAGCGATAGGAGAATAAGCACCTAGAGCTTGAACAGCCGGTATAGTAACACCAGTTTCAACCAGTTCACTCAGAAAAGCTAACACCTGCTGAATTACCTCTGCAGGCAGGGGGATAGGACTGCACCTCCAGCTGGTACCACCACCACCTGCTCTATTCTCTGCTCCTCTATTGATTTCAGTTCCTCCAAACGATCTTGGGGTGGGGGAGGTGTTACTGACCTTTCATGAGCCCGGCCAGCAGCTGCTTTAGCTCCACCACTAATGGGTGTAACCCTTTCTCTCCTACCCCTTTCTCATCCCCTTTCCCTCATGGCTAGCTCAGCAGTTGGAGCTGTCGGTATGGGGGTTGCTGCTCTAGTTTTGTTTGACCTAATAGTCACTATCTGCGAACAAAAGAGTAAAGATGATTAGATACCAATTTGGATTGCCAGCTACCAATTGGAATCAAGTTACATCATGAATGAAACAATAATGACAGTTTTTTCTAAAGTCCTATAGCCTCCTGAAGAAAAGTAAAGACGTCTCCGTACTATTACACGAAACTCTGTTGGACCTATTTTAGTACAATGAGATCAACGAACCTAGGCTCTGCTACAAATTCTGTCACGACCCAAATGGATGTGAGTGGAATCCACCCCATTCTCCAGTGGGAGAACCAATTACCCCGAAAGCATTAATCAACACTTAGAGAAAGAAAGGAAACTAACCCATCAAAAATTCAAAAAGAGATTTAAGGTCCAAAAAAACTAGAAAAAATGCAGAATAATATCATTACCCATCCTTAGGAATCGAAAGTCGTTTGTACCAAAACTACTAAAGATTTTCAAGAATGGGATGTAACCCTAAAATAAAAAAAAGTGCATAAGTCAAAAACTAGGGACTATATCATCAAGAAGGATCCATGGAAGCCCAGATGATGGTGCTCACCCTTAAATCTGAATCACAGGCTAGAATCACAATTGAGGTCTTGTAAGAGCCGTTGGAATTTGCGTTGCACTTAACAAAAGTAAGAGCATGTGTATTATCATATGAAAACAACAGTGTAATGATAGGGTCATTTGGACAACCCAAGATGAGAAATATGAAAACTTAACTATAATACAGTACAACAAGTTAATACATGCTCACTCTACCACACCTTAATACAACAAATAACACTTAGAGCATTTTAAGTAATCTTAGTAACAAGTCCAAAGATGTCAACAGATATGCCAGTCAAGTCGAGTGAAGACAAGTCAATAATCAAATATAAAAACAATATATATTCCCCCGGTTCACTTAGGGAACCGTCAAACTCACCTATACCTTATACATACACGCCAAGGGTCTTACAATTGCCCCACTAGTTATGACCTATAGGGGACAAATTCTATCCATGTACTAAGTCGCCAATACAAGTGCCTGCCAACCTTATTTCACTAATATCCCTTGAGAACGTCTAATTACTATAACATTACACATTCAATAATGGTATATTAGTAAGAAATCATTTAACACAATGACAACAACCCACACTTGTAATATCCACAAGGTTTACATATAAGTTCAGTGAAATGTGATCACACCTAACAACATGTATCAACAAAAACTACTAACCAATAGTTAATGTGTATATATAACACAAGTTGGATAAAACTACGCAATCAAAACCTACCTCAATCCAAGCTTACACAACTCAACTACGCCAGAGCTTTGCCTTTCTGTGCAATTTCTGCTTGCTTTCGATCTAGAGATAAATACCAAACACATAATAAATGTAATGACCCATCTTGTTGGGGATTGTAAATCATTGCTAATTCCTACCAAGTTCATGATCATCCCATCCCTGTTCTAGTGCTTTTCTTCCATAATTCGCCTAAAGCTACCATTTCATGGATAAGTTAGCGAATTAACAACATGCAAGAGTTATTTAATGATCATTAACTAAAAACCAATGATTTTATACCTAAATTACTCCCTTGCACTAGAAAACCAACTAAAACCAACCCTTAACCCTCCCCAAACTACGTACACTAGCAATTCTAAGGTTAGATTATCAATTTACTAGTTAACGGGGATGAATTCCTTACCTTAACAAAGAATAATGATGAAAAACTAATGATTTTTGCCCAAATTGACATTGTTGAAGCCCCTAAATACTTTTTAGAAAAATAAATTATTTTTTGGGGTTTTTGGGATTAAACGGTGATTTAAGTCGCTATAGCAATATATGTTGCTATAGTGGCATCGCTACAGCGACATAGACCCTATAGCAACCCTTGAACGTATTGACTGGTCAATATTGCGATAATTATTCTGCTTTTGAGCATGTCGCTATAGTGACACACATATTGCTATAGTGACACAGATATGAAAGAATGTCTGATTTTCTTAGAAAATCCCCTTTTTAATAGCACACCTTAAATCCAAGACATCCTAAACAATACTCTTTATGCTAAGATCAATTTTGGGAGTTCTACTTACTCGAATTCAATTCCGTAAAATTCTATGAGTTCCTTATCATCTTAGATAACTAGAAATCAAGAAAAACACCACCACACTTACCCAATACATTTTTGGATTACCCTAGACAATACCTCACTCAGATTTCATCTAAGACTAGCCTAGCCTAAAAATTATAACTTTAAATCCATAGAAAATCTTAGCCCGAATTTCAACGAGAGACTGACATGTAACAAAGAAAAGGTTCATTATAAGTATGTTCAGTTATTGAGCCTGTATGATTTTCATGATCTCTTCTTCTTTGCTACATATTGTTATATGTTTCTAACCTTGGTCGGCCAATGATACCTACCAGTACGTGTGGTTGTACTGATGCAATAATTACTGTATCTCTATTTGGGGATATAGCCATATTATAGATGAGTAAGAGTTTCTATAGGTACGACGGTGATTATTTTTCAGCAGCTTCTATCATTTTACTCTTATAAGGATGTTGTGCTCTTGTACTGGTTTGGATTAGGTTCTGGGGAAACTGTTATTTTAGTTCAGTAACATAATTATGTAATCAATGTATTTCAAGCTTGAGATTCTTTTACTTATGAAATTATTTAATTTGAAGCTGGTTAACTTATCTTTTGTATCAATTGAATGGTTGGATGGTAAGAGTTCTCCTATCTAGGGTAGAGTTTAGTAGGTGTCTGCCTAATTCGTGATTTGGATCGTGACACAAGTATAAGACAATACATGCAATTCACCAAGTTAATAACATGACTAACAATAATAACTCGACCTTGCCACAATTACTCTTTCCAATAAACTTCAACAAGTACTTACATAATTCAAGTAGATCAATATCCCGAACTACACATAGATCTAAAAAACAACAATAGTATCAACTAGTTCACTCAAGGAACCTAATGTATCAGCAAAAACATAACTCAGTCCACTCAAGAAACTATTAAATTCACCAGTACCGTATACACTCATGCTATAGGTCTTATGATTGCCCACTAGTCATGAAGTGTAGGGGACGAGATCTATCCATTTACCAAATCATAACTGAAATCTAATTGCGATCAAATAAAAACTGATATCAAAGTGTTGCGATCCTTATCCTAAAGCAGTGTTATACCCCCTTTATCCCCCATATTATTATGCCACCCTTATTACAACATCCCCCTATCCTTTCTGAAATCCATCAATTCAATCATAATTAATTGTTATCGGTCAATTCTTACAATAACAAATCATGTCACAGTAAGTATAATCACAATGTGAAATAACACAACCACACTTGCACATCTATAAGTCTTTTTATACCAACTCATTTTATAAGCTTAACACTTGTAATATCATCCAAAAATTCAACATTTATAGCATGCATTGCAACAAGTACACAAAGAGGTAGTTAACATGCACACATAAACTAAATTGAGTTTTTAACTACCATTCAATCGTCACCTACCATAATGACACCGGGGTCTAGCAATACATATATATTCAAGCAAAATACACATTACCTTTAGATGCACCTTCAGTTTTCCCACCATGGGGATATACTACTCCTTATACCTACCGTACTATTATCCTTTCAACTTCCATCTTAAACTCTAAGTTATCACCATGGTCACTCTGCCACCTAGCATTCTCAACTATCTACTGTCAAGCTATTAAATCATCTCAACCAATACCTATTCCACTTAACAATAATTCATGAAGCATAGCCACATCATATCTACTTACTATTTAATGTAGTATGAATACATAATACATACCAACTATAATAACAACTCAACACTGCATTCAAGAATACAATTCACATTCACATAGTCTTAGATTACTATTTGTATTAAACCAAACGCCTTGCCCACAGGCCTAAACAACAAATTCTATGTCAATATACATTATGCATACATTTTCTAACATAGTTCTATACTAATCAATTAAAACTAGCCTATTCGGGTGCTAATTAGCTATTACAGAGGTATTAACTTAAACTTCTTGCTCCGTTCTAGTGATTTCTGGCATGAAATCCATAAGAAAATGACAAATTTTGCCCCATTCAATCATATCCCTTCCTCTCTATTACTCCAGGGATCTAAGGTAACCCTAAGGGTATTTTTAGAATGAAGCCTCATCTTATGTACAACTGAATCGAGAAGGAAGAATAAAGAAAATTTAGGGGATTGCTCTATTATCGGCATCCCATTATAGTGGCCGATAGGCTGCTACCACAGTACCGCTATAGGGGAAAATTCCTGCTATAGAGGGATAACATCAGCCCACTCAAACTTTTAAATTTCAAATTTATTCAACCAAGTCTTTTCGCACAACTATTTCAAAGATATTTACAAAATTTCTGTACTGTGTGTCCTTTGAATGAGGTAATTTTAGTAACAACGGAATGAATTGTTACATATATTATTCCTACATAAGTGGCTCCACTTTATGGCTGCACCCATACTCGATTCTTTCCCATTATGGTACCTTTAATGGGCTACAATACACTCAATGGCAGTTATCCTTATCTAGCTCTATCATTTGTCATACCATTAGCTAGCAGTAGTTGGTCAGCTACTCCCTTTGTGTAATAACCCAAAACATCGTTATACTGAATTAGAGAGTAAAACCTTTACCTAGTTTCCCTTAGACCAAAAATTAAAAATCTAGGGCCGGCTTAGTTTAGGTATAAATTAAGTGAGTGACGGTCTAGGGAAATCTAGGAATGATTAGAGTATTTGTTAATGTTTTTGATTTTATTTTGTGTTAGAGAAAGAGTTTAGAAAGTCGTAGAAATTTTTGGTCCATAGAATGGGTTAGTAGAACTCTAGTTATGGTAATTATCATAAAAGGGTCAGTTCGTAATATCAAATTTTGAGGAGTATGTTGTGAAATGGCCAGAGCTAGAACCAAGTCTCGAGATACTGCTTTGGGGTCGCTGCAAAAATAGAAGTGCCGCCACTTTGACAACCCTATTTGGCCTAGGTGCCACTATAGTGGGAGATCCTTCACTGCAGTGGTGCTGCTGCAGTGACAAAACAACGACCAAAATGTAGGAACCCAATTTTAAAATCAAACAACCCATTTTTCATTCTCACTTTTCTAAAAAATGTTCAAGGCCTTAGCATGGGCGATTCTTCATAACTTTTGGGGGTTTTCATATTTCCTCTACACTTCAAACTTGAATTACTCCACTAGATTCGTAGGATTGTAAGAATTGTAACCATGGTGGATTTTGGAATTTATCCCTACATTATGAACTGATGAGAATTGGTAGGGAATGATGTTATTATCAGTTGTTATTGATCCTACGGTGTTAGAAAACACTTCCTATGGTAAGAATTCATGATTGTAAGTTAAGTTATGAAGAATTCCAAGAGTTAAAAAGGGTAGAAAAACTTAAGATGATGAACTAGGTTAAGTTCATGAGTTAGTTTGATAAATATGAGTTTCTAATACTTAGGAAGGGTGATTTTTTTTGTTAAATTCTATGTAATTATTATTTATAGATCAAGAACAAGCAGAAATCAAAAGAAAGGGCAAGTCTGCGGCTATATAGTGTTTTCAGGAAAGAAATCAAGGTAGCTTATGGTTTAATAGTTGTAAAAACTTTCTTAATTTTGTGCTTATATATGAGTTGGATTTTGGTGATTAGCCTTTGGGCATTACTTGTGATTATTGACTGTATCATGTATTTAATATATTATTTTGAAATGGTATTGAGATTATTATAGATCAGGTGTTACGCCAACACTCTTATATGGATCGGGTGTAAGGTAGACATTGTTATTGGAAAGGTGTCATGTCGATATTGGTACATGGACTGAGATCTTTCCATACAGGACATAGCTGAGAGTCCATGCCGACTCTAGTACATGTGTATATCTTGCATGCATGCAATCATCATTTCATTATACTTATATTTGTGATGACTATTGTTAAAGGTATCTTCCTAAGTATAATTGATATATTTGTATAATTGTACCCTGTTGAAATGAAGTGTTATGACTGTACTTGTTTATCAACAAATTGTGAGTTGTGTTTTGATTGTTGACTACTTATATTTCACTTGCTTAATTGTGTTGTGTTGAGTTGAGTTGGTCGATGATGCCTACCAGTAGTTAGTTATTGTACTAATGCTACCTGTGCTCTTATTTTGGTTGAGTGTAGAGCATGTTTTAGCATTTAAGTTGAGACCTCGACTTTAGTCCATGACTCCAGTATCAATTTAAGGGCGAGCACCATGTTCGGGAAGCCATTGGATCATCTCTACTTGTTTATGTCCTTTGTTTCAGAACTAAGACACTTTTTTATTTATTATATGAATAATATTTTGGACTTGGTTTTGGATACTGTTTAGATGTTTGATGTTCCGCAAACTTACAGAACTTTTGATGCTTAAAACTGTGAGTATTTGCAAGTATGAGGGTATTTCTATGTGGATATAACATGTTTTTGGGTATTTGAAAGACAAACACGTTCAGAGAAGGAAAGTGCTAAATTTTTGGACTTAAGGGCATCAGACGACCCATTCCATGACCATGGTATCTGACGTGTAAATCAGATGGAGCTTCCCACAATAGTAGCTTGATGTTACGATTATATAATTTGATCATGGGAAGAAGGCCTGAAATCATTGATACAGAAGCTAAGTATGAAATATAAGATGAAGACTTTCTATAATCTTACTTTGAAGTCATGATCATACCAAGAAATCATAGAAAGGAAGTCCAGATTGAGAATTTACAGAAGTTAAAGTGTAAGAGGATCAAATGAGCACATTCCACGATCATACCTAGAAGGTATGAGGTTGTACTGAGGGTCATGCCTACCTTGTTCTGAAGATGAGAATGTCCAATTCCAACCTACAAGTACCAAGGACTATGGTGGGAGCTAACCACGATCGTACCTTCCTTTCGTCCGAAGCGACCAACTTAGAAAATCTTGTTATGTTTACAATAGGTTTTATTTTGTCAATAAATACTTCTATTCAGTCTTTTTTATTAGTTTATATTCTATTACATTATTGTACGGTTCTAAGGCATATTCTTGGTCTTAGAATTACATACATTGATTTTACGATTGTAATTCAAAGTGAGATTTTGGATTTTTACATCTTGTTATTGTAAGTTCATGATTTTGATTTCTTATTAGAATTCTTCTTGTGTTCTTTCAATTATGAGTAGCTAAATACCACAACTAGGGTTGTAGGAACCATGACGGATTAACAAAGTAGTGTTCGTAGTGCAAGGTGATTTTTAATGGGTGTTAGGCATGTATTGTTAGTTCTCTTAGGATAAATTGCTTTTTGACGATGCGCAACGTTAGGACTCGCCTTATCTATACCTGGATTTTAGCAAGGGTAATCGGATGTAAAAAGAGAATCAACAATAAGACTTGGAGCTACAAACCTCCATTTAATTAGGCTTGAACCAGTAAATGGGAGAGACTAAATTGGGATCATAGATAGGGGTTAGTAATGCAAAACTCACGACACATGAACCTTTGTGCTTGGGGATAGTCATCTACAAGGGGCGTAAGATAGTCGGTTAGATGATACATAACCTATCAATTCTGCATGCCAAATACCACAAGAGATCACTAAGTACGAAGAACCTATGAAGTTATGAAGTTATTGGGGAACATAGGCCTAGTGCCTCTCTTCCACTAATTACAAATCTAAACAACAATTGTTACAACAAAATTTTTTATTTATAAACCCCCCCCTCTTTTTCTGGAAAATTTTATTGATTGCCTAGACATACACCTTGATTTATATTTCGACCTATTCCCTGTGGGATCGACCCCAACTTAGTTGGGTTCTATATTTGATCAACGACCACTTTATGCTTTATTTAGAGGTGTAATTTGTGAGACATCAAATTTTTGCACCATTGTTGAGGAAAAAGGTTACGGAGTTGATTGATTGAGTTTGTTGGGCTATTGTTGTCTATTTCCTAATTTACTTTTTTATTGTTTCTAAGGCGTACACCGGTGTATGCCCAATATGTGGATTCAAGGAAATCCCCTGATTCTAATTAATATGGAACTTGAAAGAACTTTGAAAGCTAATAGAAGGATGGTGAACGAAGGAGTTCATAATCAATGAGTCTTTTTTGAAAGCATTCATAATGATGTGGCAATCTTGAAATAGCGAACATATCAGTATGATGGTTAGGATACTGCAGAACAAATCACTACTTGATTGATAACTAAAAAGAATGCTAGGTAAGAAGCTGGCAGGTGGGCAACTAGGGAAGAAAGGGCTAGACAAGATAAAGCTAATCGTCTAGCTACACTTGATGAGCGAGAGAGGAAGAGAAGGCATAAGGGAAAATAGACCCTACAACAGTATCTTACTAACTTTGAGGATTCAGAAGAAGATTTAGATTATTTGTAGCCGGTTGAAACATGTGTTATTATTCCACCATAATTGCCTTCAGGGACTAAGTTTGACATCACTAGTGTAATGATCTACTTGCTGAAATTGAAAGGGGGTGTTCTCAGGCCTTCCTACTGATGATGCAAATATGAATGTGATAAAATTTGTAAGGATTTGCACTTATTATAATCTACTTGGATTGGGCCGAGAGGTGATTAAAATGCAGCTATTTTCATTCTCGCTGATAGAAGAGGCTACACTATGGTTGGCAGAGTTACCATGTGGATTGATCTCTACTTAGAATGAGTTGAGGACTCAGTTCTTAGATAGATTTTTTCCCCCTTCTAGAATGTTGCAATTGAAAGATGAGATTTATAACTTCAGGCAGTTTAAATTTGGAGGCATTATATGAGACTTGGTTGAGGTTTAAGAAGAAGCTAAAAAATGTTCCAAATCATAGAATGACCGATAGAAACTTGTTTGAGATCTTCTACAGAGCCTTAAATTAAAACACCAAGGATGTAGTGGACGCTATCACTGGAGGGGCATCCATGAGTTTATGTTGGAAGCATTCTTCTGATATTCTAGATAGGATCACAAAAACCAATCGAGGTTGGTATACTCAAGATGCGGATAAACCTGCAGTCATTCATACAATTGGAGAATCCATAGAGAAAAGAACATTAGATGAGTCAATAGCTCAAGAGGTGGCACACCTGAAGACTGAGATTGGTTTACTAACTAAGCAATTTGCAGCAGTGGGGACAGAAAAGGTGAATGCAGTTGGTTTTAAAGGTAATGCTCCAAGGCACGATGAATCTAATTTTGATGAGGAGGCAAAATATCTAGATAGAGAGGTGGTAGGTTTCTGAGCCAAGGTCCAAGAGTGTAACAAAGACACTTCGAACTCTAGGAAAGGGAATTAAGGTCAGAGCTACTATAGAGATAACAATTATAATAGGTCTGGGTGCAGAGATAGCAGTAGGGACCAAGATGGTGATTGGAGGACACAAGATGACTACAAGTATTAGAGTGGCCTTTATGTTCTACCTAGAAACTGTGGTACTGGTTCAAGCAATTCGAAAATGGAAGACATGCCTGCAAAGGTTGTGAAAGGGGTAGAGTAAATGGAGGACTTCCATAAGGAGATTAGGGATGATATTTCGAGAATGAGTCAGAAGGTTGAATTGCATTCAACTTCCATAAAACAACTTAAGCAACAGTTTGGTCAGATGTCCGCCATATTAACTCAGTATCAACAAGGTACACTTCCAAGCAACACCATCCAAAATCTAAAAAATGATAGTCATTGCTTGATTATTACTACTAGGAGTAGTAAGATGACCATTGCTCCACCTATGCCTGTGATTGTCGAAAATGAGGTAGAACTGGTGATAGTCGATGATGAGAAGATGGTTGAACTTGAATACTTGGTGGTGGTTGAGAATACACCTAAAAAGCCTCTAGTTGATGAGTATGAGGACAAGGTGAGAAACGGAAAGGAAAAAGAGGTCTCAAAAGTATTGACTCCCATTCCATGACCTCCTCCTCGTTTTCCTCAAAGATTGAAGAAGAAAATTGAAGAGGGAAAGTACCAAAAGTTTATCTCTATGCTAAAATAATTGTCAGTGAATATCCCTCTAATGGAGTCTCTTGAACAAATACCAGTTTACACAAAGTTTATGAAAGATTTGGTGACTAAAAAGAGGCCTGTAAGCTTTGAACCGATTGATAATTTGCACATTTATAGTATAATCTCCTCTCAATCAATGGTTTTGAAGAAGGAAGATCCTAGAGCTTTCATAATTCCATGCACTATTGGGTCATTTAACTTCGCAAAAGATTTGTATGACTTGGGTGCTAGCATTAATTTGATGCCTCTAGCAGTTTAAAGGCAATTGGGATTGGGGTCACCCAAACAAACTTCAATGAGACTTCTCATAGCGAACTGCACTATGAAAAAGCCCGTGGGAATCTTGTGTGATGTTTTGGTGAGAGTTACATCCTTCATATTTCCAACTGGCTTCGTCATCCTTGACTGTGAGGTTCACTTTGAGGTTCTCATTATTTTGGGGAGACCATTCCTTATGACTAGACTTACGTTGGTTAATATAGAGGCTGACCAAATGAAGTTTTGATTGAATAACGAATAGGTTACCTTTAATGTATGCCAATTCATGAAGCAGTCGAAGGATATGTGTGTGATTTTGGTAATTGATACAGTTGACGAGGATGCAGTAGTAGCTCCTATTAAGGAGAGGCTTGGAGTCGAGGCACTTGCAGTGGTAATTATGAATTTAAGGGTGGTGATATTGCAAATTAAGATGAGATGGTGAGCGCACTTGACGGTAGAGGTTCATACTGTTATACCCCAAAGAAGTTAAACCTTGATTTGAATAGCAGAGTGACCTCGTCTGCTAGGCCTTAAATTGAGGAGGCCTTTTGTATTAGAGCTCAAAGCTCTTCCATCTCATCTTCGTTACATATTTCTTGGGAGCCAACAATACCTTGTCAATTATTATTGCAGTTGATTTAGTATATTGACAAGTTGACGCTTTGGTGTCTATTTTGAAGTAGTTCAAGAGGGCTATTGGATGGTCCATTGTTGATATCATTGAGATTTTACCCAAAATTCATACAAATAAAATCCAACTTGGGCCGGATTGTATGCCAAGTATTGAGCATCAACGAAGACTAAATCTGCCTATGCAAGAGGTGGTGAAGAAGGACATTATCAAGTGGTTGGATGAGAGGGTGGTTTATCCTATTGCAAATAGCGAATGGGTGAGCCCTATCCAATATGTGCCTAAGAAGGGTGGAATCACTGTGGTTCCAAACAAGAAGAATGAGTTTATTCCTATAAGGCCTGTCAATGGTTGGAGTGTTTGCATGGACTATAGGAATCTGAAAACATGGACTGAAAAGAATCACTTTTCGATACCTTTCATGGATCAGATGTTAGACCGGCTTGCTGGTAGAGGATGGTATTGTTTTATTGATGGTTATTTGGGTTTCAATAAAATTTCTATTGCTCTCGAAGACCAAGAGAAGACCACTTTCACTTGCCTATATGGGACTTTCACGTTCAAGAGGATGCCTTTTGGTCTATGTAATGAACCAACAACCTTTCAACATTGCATGATGTCTATCTTTTTTGGCATGGTTGAGAACACCATTCAGGTGTTTATTGACGACTTTTAAATTATTGGTGATTCATTTGAAGATTGTTTGGAACATTTTGCTTATGTTTTGAGGAGATGCAATGATTATAACTTAGTGCCAAACTGGGAAAAGTGCCATTTTATGGTCAAAGAAGGAATAGTGCTTGGTCACAAGATTTCAATAAAGGGGACTAAAGTTGACATGGCAAATCCTGAGGTGATTGAGAAATTGCCTCCACCAATTTTTATGAACGGTATTCGTAGTTTTCTGGGTAATGCGGGATTTTATCAAAGATTTATCAAGGACTTCTCTAAAATTACTAATGCTTTGTGCAAATTATTGGAGAAAGAGGTGAAGTTTGTGTTTGATATAGCATATCTGTAGGAGTTTGAGTGCCTGAAAGAGAAGTTGATTTCATCCCCTATTATCATATCTCCTGATTGGTCTATGCCATTTGAGATTATGTGTAATGCTAGTGGTGTGTCGCTACGTGCAGTCCTAGGCCAAAGGCCAGATAAGATATTACATCCCATCTACATGCTATCAAAGCTCTTAACCCTGCTTAAAAAAATTACACTGTGACCAAATAAGAGTTGGTTGTTGTGGTGTTCGCATTTGAGAAATTTTGATCTTATTTGCTTGACAGAAAAGTGATTATACATACTGACCATGCAACTATTAGGTACTTTATTGCAAAGAAGGACGCAAAGTAGCGGCTTATTCGTTGGGTACTTTTGTTGTAGGAATTAAACTTTCAGGCTAAGGACCAAAAGGGGATTGAGAATCAAGTGGCTAACCACTTATCATGCCTTAAAGAAGAGACCATGCTGAAATTGAAGGATGACCTTGAGATTGATGATACTTTTCAGTATGAGTAGGTATTAGCCGCATCATAAGATTTGATTTCATGGTTTGCAGACTTTGCAAATTATTTGGTGAGTGATGTGGTTCCTGAAGACCTATCATTTCAGCAATGTAAGAAATTCATGCATGATGTGAGAAAGTTCTTTTGGGATGAACCTTACTTGTTTTGGATTTATATGGATGGAGTGATTCAGAGTTGTGTTCCTGAGGGCGAGATGATGAGTATCTTAGAGGAATGTCCCTTGTCACCAGTTGGGGGTCATCATACTAGTGCATAAGATCTTGAAATATGGGTACTATTAGACTACCCTTCATAAGGACACACATGACTAAGAACAGGCTTGTGACCAATGCCAGAGACAAGGAAACGACTTACGAATAAAAGAGCTTCCAATGACTATCATCCTAGATCTTGAGTTATTTGATATATGAGGTATTGACTACATGGGCCCCTTTGTAAGTTCACACGGTATAAAGTATATTTTGGTGGTTGTTGACAATGTTTCAAAGTGGGTAGAGGTGGTTGTGCTTCCAAACAATGAAGGGAAGAGTGTCACAACATTCATGAGGAAGAATATACACAAAGGGTTATCATTAGTGATGGAGGCTCGCACTTTTTCAATTGTCTATTCAAAGCCTTGCTTGAGAAATATTGTTTGAAACATAAGGTGGCAACACCTTACTATCCACAGACAAGCTGGCAAGTTGAGGTCTCTTATCGCTAGATCAAGTATATTTTGGTGAAGACTATGAATGCCAATTGGACGGGTTGGGCTAGAAAGTTGGATGATGCATTATGGATTTACCAGAAAACATTCAAGACCCCTATTGGTGTGTTTCCATATCAGCTTGTGTATGGCAAAGCATGCCACTTGCCTATCAAACTGGAACATAAGGCATTGTGGAGACTGAAGAGGCTAAATCGTGAATAGAGTGATACGGCTAAATTGAGACTAGAATAGTCAAATGATATGGATGAATTCTATATCGGCGCCTATAAGAGCTCAAATTTGTACAAAAAAAAGATGAAATTGTACCAGGATCATAAGATTGAGAGAAGAGAATTCACCGCAGGCGATATAATATTACTATTTGATTCAAGACTGAAGCTATTTTCAGGTAAGTTGAAGTCAAGATGAAAAGGTCCGTATAGAATAGTGACAGTGTTTTCTTATGATGCAACTGATCTTGAAAATAAATTTGATCTAAAATTCAAAGTAAATGGTCAAAAGGTGAAACACTATTTAGGTGAGGTTAAAGAGGTAAAAGTGATATGTGATGCGGATCTAGCTGATGATTGAGAAGTCAAGAACACTCTAGTCGTGCCGTGATGTTAAATTAGGTACTTCATGGGAGGCAACCCATGAAGTCTAAGTAACCAACCTAGCCACGCCGTGCCAAGATGTTAAATCAAGCGCTGCTTGGGAGGCAACCCATGGATTTTGTACTTTTTACTTTATAGGGTAATGTGTGTTACTTGTACAGGGACTATGCAACAAAGAAAACAAGGAACCAAAATCAGTACTAAGCCCACGAAAGGATTGCATGACAGTGGAAAGGTCCCACGATCATGGGTCAGTCATTTACATGAAGTCCAGAGGAGTGTGTCTTAGGAGTTATCCTATGATTGGTCACCACGATCGTACTTAGATGTCATGATCGTTGTACCAATCGTCTCTTCAAACTCCTGTAAAACAACATGCAGGTAATTAAACCTATGATTTTAAGGAACGGTCATGGATACATAACACGATCGTCCTTAAGACTAGTAAATTCCCAGGTGAGTTTTCATCCCTCTCTTAATACAACCACATAACATGATCATGGTTCAGTTTCACGATCGTGAGTATGAGTCATCTATTAGGCTCTACAATTTAAATTTACCTAAACCAACTCAGTTTTAAGACCCTAATTCTCTATACTTAGGACCTGCTAAGACCCATTTGACATTCAAACTCAACTTCACACACAATCATACAATCAAACGAGCAAAAATATGAAGTCTTACCTCTGATTTGTGCGAATTAGCTACTCCCTTCAGTGTTCGAACCACTTCTCTCTCCAAGCATCATAAATTTCAAGAACAAAAAACATAATTTTAATACTCATGATTTACAATTATCTCCATATTTGATAATTAATGAGTGAAGGGTGCTAATTTGGGTTCATAGGGAGTAGTAGAGCCGAAAAGGTATGAAAATATGGTTATGTGTGTTGTAGTTTGACTAAATGAGCAAAGATGGAAATCTGAGTACCCTTTTTAGCTAAAAATATGGCCAAATTTGGTCAAAATTAGGGGCAATCTAGTGTTTTTAAACTGATAAGTGTCAGTGCTCACTCTAAGACGCAACCCATGATCGTGATATCAATGTACGATTGTGAGTATGATTGTTATGGGTGCCAGTTTGTTGAGTTAAAGGAGTTCATCAGACGACCAAATCCAATGATCATCCTATCTTGGTACGATTTTGGTATGTGATCGTCTGATGTGACAAACCCCCAATACTTTTGGGGGACATTTCCTACAATCGAAGGTATGATCGTAACTTCACATTACGATTGTAGGAAGGATCATCTGTTTGAATAAAATGCACACTGTTTTAATTTTTTCTTGAACTAACTCTTGTCTGTAAAAGTACTATGGCTCCAAAATCACTCAAGAATATGCAAGAAGAGGACTTCTGTAAGAAGATAGCTAAGGAACAGGCATGAAAAGACCTGTCTTTGGCCTCGTCTAGTGAATCTGAGGAGTCCAATGGGTCCGAGGTTGAATATTCTGAAAGTGATTCCGATGATCAACATACACACCAGATTACTAGGGCCAAGGCGAAAGAACTTGAGAGGCGAAAGAACTTGAGAAGGCCAAGGTGACTACATATGCTACTTTGGTGCCTGTGGCTACCCCCATGGAACTTTCCCTGTCTGAAAAATGAGGTCACCACTCAAATCCAGATGGGGGTGAGCCTAGAGATAATGGGTAAGAGATAAGTTCCTCAGAGGATGAGGAAGAGTCTAACCCCGAATCCTCTGAGGGGCTTGATGCAGACATGCCTCAAAGGGGTGTTTACCCAAGGCGATGGAGTGTGGCAAGCTCCTAAGTTTACGATATTGATGGGGTCTCACTAAAAATAGAGGGAATAAAAATGGAGTATTCAAAAATAGCCCTCGATCTTGCCTGAGTCACTGCGGAGGATCCCAAAGTTGATTCGGGTGTTTTAGAAATATGAGTTGGGGTGGATGACTAAGACACTCTAAAACTACAATCCATAGATGGTGAGGGAGTTCTATAAATACTATGCAGCAGTAAAAAAAAGCATGACTCTCTCGGGTAAAGAAAAAGCCATGAGAAAGCAGCACCAGCTAGACATGGTGTGAGTTTGGAATCATGAGATTGACGTATCAGTTGAGGCTATCTCTAAATCCCTATTTGCTAACACCTTTGAGCCAATTGAAGAAACTTCAGAGTATGATTTCCAGATGACGTATTTGATAAGGTTGAAGAAGTTGAGCATACATGACAAGTTTATGCACTACAAGTGGTTGGCAGACCACATTGCAGAAGCTGGGGAGCAAGGAGTTTTGGTTAATGGGTCGGCCATATATAAACACACCTTGAAGTTTAAAGCTAAGGCTTGGTGGTCTATTGCGTGGCCCCATATTGCACCTACAACAAATTATAACACAGTCAGTGCAGCCAATGCCTACCTGGTAGCAGCCTTCATGGCAAAATTTGAGCTGAACATCCCGCGGATTATTATAGAGGAAATTTAGGATAGGAAACTACAGTTCAACACCACATTTACATTCCCATGTTTGATTACTCAACTGATGCAAGATTAGCAGGTGTCGTCTATTTCGACAGTTGATAGATTCACCCAGCCAATGAAGAGTATGGATATTAAATTAATTAAGGACTTGAGGAAATTGACAGCTCTAGATTAGGGTCCAATTCCATATGTGCCTCTACAAGATGCGGAGGCAGGTGCTCCAGCCAGTGAGATATCGACTTTTGAGGTCAGTGATACATTTTTCTCTATTTCATAGCCCAGAGCAGCCTTGAAGGCCATTAAATTAGTGCTTGCAGGCTACACATTGATGCCAACTACTCTTCTAGAGTAGATCTTGATAAATCAACCTTTGCATGATGCCTGAATCAAAAAGTTGGAGGTAGGTGTGAAGCCCTACGTGACTGATGAAATTAAGGCTGCTATTAGGGGTGTTCAAACCTGATTTGATAAATTTGAGAGCCTGATAACAGCTAGACTAACATTGGTATAGGCTCCCAAATTGACCACAATTATAAAGGATTTGGAAGACTTGAAGGAAGGGGTAAAGGAGCTGGTTGAGTGGATTTTGTAGGTTGTGTTTCCTCCCACCCCTCCGGTCCCATCTTTGGAAGACTTTGCTATAGATGTGGATACATTGGTACCAGATTTCTACACTCAGGCTCTGGTGGTTGGGGGTGATGACACTAATATGTAGAAGATGGGTGATGATTTATAGCACCATAGAAAGAGAAAGAGAAAGAGAGAATAAAGAGAGAGAAAGTGAGCAAGCAGACCTCTGAGGCACATATTTTGGAGGGTGTTGAGATCCCACTTACTTCTAAGGTGGTCATTCAGAGTGGAGGGAGTGAAGAGATTTCCCTTGTGACATAATTGAGTACACTGACCACTATCGATACACACTTGATCGAGAGTGCCCCAGCCATAACCGAGGCTACGAGAGCTGAGGATATTGGATGAGTCTAGGATGACAAGGGGCATCACCTGTTAAGGGTGGATCTCGAGCAGCTAGAGGACCAACTAGAAAGAGATTACCATCATCTCCCTCATAATAAGATGATCCATATTTGTTTTAGAATGAGAAGGTGATGGTTGAGAAGGACGAAGTGGTAGTTCTGGAGAATCTGGTACCCATACCGAATGGTTCAGCTCAGGTTCCTATGTATGCATAGTTGATTCAGCAGGTGTTGGAGTTTTTAAGTAGTTTGGCTGGAACCCATACTACTCCAGCAGTGCTTGCATTTCCATCTCCAATCCTGTAGCATGCCACTATTGTAGCACCTCGGATGGATGAAGACTTTGTAATAGAAGTGTTTCCCAGAAAGTTATTGGGACCGCTGATGATTGATGATGAACATGGACTATTTTATAAGTTCATGAAGATGAAAACTTTAATGTTTCAAGGTACTAAGTCAGATATTACATTTGAGTTCTTGATTGACTGTCACGAGCATCTGCATAAGATGGGCATTATGGATAAGTACTGTGGGGAGTTTGTGACATTTAAGTTACAGGCGAAGGCGAAGCAATGGTGGAGATCATTTGTGTGTGTAGGGCTAGTTTACCTTTACTTACTTTTTCCCAATTCCAGAATTTGTTCCTTGAGAAGTATGTTCCTCATACCTATCGAGATATGAAGAAGGATGAGTTCCTTAAACTTGAGCAGGGTGACATATTTGTGGCGGCCTATAAGGCCAAATTTCATGTCTTGTCCTGTTATGCTTTGTAGTTGATTACTTCAGAGGATGAAAGGATCAGGTATTTTGTGAAAGGTTTAAACTTAGGTCTCCAGGTGGTTGCACTACAAATGGCTACATCTGAAAAGAATTTTCAACAAGTGGTCGATTTTATGAAGAAGGGGGAAGGGATTAAGAAGAAAGGAGAGGTGAAGGCAGAGGAAAAGATGGCTAAAAAATCAGTTTATTTTAAGGAGCCATGGTTTGCAGGGTTATGCCAAGTTGGTTGAGAGCAAGGATGACGAGGAGAGGCGGACGAGTAGGGAGGAGTATAAGGTATCAAGAAAAGAGGCCAAGTTAGCAGTTACGGCGGCTAAGACAACAGCTTTTGAGAGTTTGTATACTGCTTTAGAGGAGAAATGAGGGTATAAGAAGTTGTATAGGTTAGCCAAGGCTAGGGAGAGGATGGCCCGCGACCTTGACCAAGTGAAATGCATCAAAGGGGAGGATGGCGAAGTGTTGATGGAGGATGCCCTCATTAGGAGGAGGTGACAGTCCTATTTTCATAGACTTTTGAACGACGAGGGGGACAAAAGTCTCGTGTTGGGGGACTTGGAATACTCAAAGAGGTATCGCGATTACGGCTATTGTAGGCGTATCAAGGTCTAACAGGTCAAGGGTGCTATTCGTAGGATGCGTAGAGGTAGGACGACTAGGCCCGACGAAATTTCAGTGGATTTCTGGAAGTACACTGGTGGGCCAGGTATAGAGTGGCTAACAAGGTTGTTTAACATCATTTTTGGGGCAGCAAATATGCCCGAATCCTGGAGATGGAGCATGATGATTCCATTATATAAGAACAAGGGGGACATTCAGAGTTGCAACAACTGTAGGGGTATCAAGTTGTTGAGCCATACTATAAAGGTTTGGGAGAGGGTGATAGAATTGAGACTGAGGAGGGTAGTGACTAATTCAGAGAATCAGTTCGGTTTCATGCCAGGTCGCTCGACTACGAAGGCCATTCACCTGGTAAGGAGATTAGTGGAGCAGTTTAGGGAGAGGAAGAAGGATTTACATATGGTGTTCATTGATCTTGAGAAGGTATACGACAAAGTCCCCAGGGAGATTCTGTGGAGGTGTTTGGAGGCTAAAGGTGTGCCCGTGGCATACACTAGGTCGATCCAGGACATGTACGATGGTGCAAAGATGATGGTGAGGACGGTAGGAGGGGATTCAGAGCACTTTCCCATGTTGACAGGGTTGCATCAGGGATCGATTCTTAGTCCATTTTTATTTGCCTTAGTGATGGATATTTTGACGTGACGTATTCAAGGGGAGGTGCCTTTGTGTATGTTGTTTGCTAATGATGTGGTACTGATTGACGAGACCCGGGAAGGAGTGAAAGATAAGCTGGAGGTTTGGAGACAGATCCATGAGCCTAAAGGGTTTAGGTTGAGCAAGACTAAGACGGAGTACCTGGAATGTAAGTTTAGCGATTCAAGGCATGAAGATGATATGGTAGTGAAAATGGACTCTCAGGACATTCAGAAGAGGGGAAGGGTGGATGAAATGGAGGCTCGCTTCAGGAGTTTTGTGTGATAAGAAGGTGCCCCTGAAGCTTAAAGGTAAGTTTCACAGAGTAGTCGTCCGCTCATCCATGTTATATGGAGCACAGTGTTGGCCAGTAAAAAACTCCCACATCCAAAAGTTGAAGGTAGCGGAGATGAGGATGTTGCGAGAGATGTGTGGACTTACCAGGAGGGATAGAGTTAGAAATGAGATTATCCAAGAGAATTTTGGAGTGGCGTCTGTGAAAGATAAGATGCGGGAAGTGAGGTTGCATTGGTTCGGACACGTGAAGAGGAGGTGCGAGGATGCCCCGGTACGGAGGTGTGAGAGGCTCGCTGGGGATGGTTTTAGGCGGGGTAGAGGTAGGCCGAAGAAATATTGGAGGGAGGTGATTAGGCATGATATGGAGCAGTTACAGCTTACGGAGGACATGACCCTTGATAGAAAGATGTGGAGGATGCGGATTAGGGTAGAGGGTTAGTGGATAGAAAGGTGTACGTTTTAGCAGGGAAGAGTGTTTGCTTGTATCTGTGACTGTTGTTTCTTAGGTAGAGTCTTGTTCGCACTGTTTTGGTGATTTTTGTGATTTTGAATAACTAGTTTATAGTGTTGATCTATGAGTGTCTTGCTTCTTCAGTTATCTAGCGTTTTGTTATCCCCTTTTTGTTGTTGGTTGTTATGATTTTTGTTTGCTATTACTTTCTGTTTTGAGCCGGGGGTCTATCGGAAACAACCTCTCTACTTCATCTGAGGTAGTGGTATAGACTGCGTACACTTTACCCTCCCCAGACCCCACCTGGTGGGAATACACTGGGTATGATGATGTTGATGATGGATTACAGGGTTACTCTTCTTTGCCATTCCATTCAGCTATGCCGGTGTCTACAAAGGGCCCATCAGGAGTCAATTATAAGCCTTCTTGGGTAGATAGTTATACACCTTAAGTATGTTTAGTCTAACATACTACCTTAGACATCAAATGCCATGAGTTTGGGGGATTGGGTCATATTCGAAGGTTTTGTAATAACTACTTATTTGCAAGACAATTGACTCAGCAGCCAACTTCTAATGCCTTAGTTCCAGAAGGTCGTAGAGGTAGAAGATACAGTAGGAGTCATCCATATAGTGGGCATGGTGGTCAGAATGCAGGGTGCGGTGGCTACCAAGCTAACCATGGTAGAGGATAGATTGGTCGAAGTGGTGCACAAACAGGTAGAAGTGCTGGTCAGGGTGTTGATAAGGCTCATGTTTGTGCTATTCCGACCCATCCTAAATCTGAAAATTCTGATGTTGTGATCACAGGTACTATTCTTATTTGTGATTGTATGACTTCAATGTTATCTTATCCTGGATCTACATTATCTTGTGTGTCTTTGAAATTTGCCTTGGGTTGGTGTCGCGCCCCATTTTTCTCGCGAAAAGTGGGATTCGATGTGACAACTCTTTTAGGATTGAAAGAGTGAAGAGTCGCCACCTAACGAATTAAGGTGCGTTAGGTCACCATTCTAGACTAACTACGAACTTATTTTAATAGTCTACGTCAACCAAAAATTTGGATAAGGGTTCAAGTTACCTCTAAAGGAAAGTGTTAGGCACCTTTTAAGGTCCACAAATGTGGGTCCCGGCCAAACTCTTATATTACGTGGGAGATTTTTTACGTGATAAACAAAGGCCAATTAATTAACTTAATATTTAACTAGGTGTTTAACAGATAAAAGATAATAAACAAATTTAACATGCAACTTACTTATTATCTAATTAATAAATAACTACATGATAAAATAATAAAATATGTAAATAAATAAATAAGGAAATTAGATAAGCGAGGAGATAGAAAAATACACTATTTATAATGAAAAGATTCATTAAGTTATACCTAAACTACCCCAAACAAGCATGCAAAAAATAAATAAATTCGATCGAATCTAGTCAAAGGCTAATTTTATATTATTCGGATCAGTGCCCGGCTTATTAACAGGTGACAATGTCGCATATCGTATTGTCTAATTCTGCTCGGGCCAACTTTCATCATTTCCGACTATCTACCCCACCCACCTATTTTGGTTATTAATCTTAAATGCTTTCTAAAGAAAACGATAAAACTAACGTTTCCTAAAATGCCTACCCGTCTCAACTTAATATCCAAGAGGTGTTGGACTTACTATTTTGGGATTTGCTTCTAAACAAGAAAAATCCTAGGCTGCCTAATTAGACTCGAGGCTCACGTCATACAAAAAAAATAGGACTTACAAGTAGCATGTAACGATTCCAAATAAGCCTCTCGATTAGTTAAAGTTAATTAGGTGATTAGCATGCTTAAAAGGATAATTATTCATTTTACGTAATTAAGACCTATAGGCATAATTTCTAGGCGGGACATATTAATAAAGGTGCTGGAAATTTAATTAACAGCTACTGAAAATTAATTAACAATTACTGAAAAATAGTTTTTAATAATGCTGGAGATTAGATTAAGGTCCTAAAAATTGATTTAGATATACATAAAATTAGTTTTAAGAAAAAAAAAATGCAGAGAATTAATTTAACTATACGGTAGATATTAAGTTAATAAAATACTTAAGTTAACCATGCAACAAATTAGTTTAACCATACAGGAAATTAATTTTGATATTCAGAAGTTTAGTTTAAATATGCAGAAAATTAATTTAAAATGCTGAAAATTAATTTAAAGTGCTGAAAATTCATTTAGAATGCTGGAAATTGATTTAAGTTGCAGAAAAATAATTAACAATGCAGGAAAGCTAACTAAAAATGCTGAAAGTTAATTAGAAGTGCTGAAAACTTAATTTAAGGTGCTGGAAATTCATTTTAAACATGCTATAAATAAAGTTTGACATGCTCAAAATTAATTTTAACACGTTAAGAATTGATTAATAATCTTAGAACACGATTTCTGGGTGATAAATCGATTAATAAACATGCTGAAAATTAATTAGCAATCCTAAAATGTTTTGCCTAAGTGATAAAATAATTAAGTCACAGAATTCCCCCGCCCCCATAAGCATTACCCATAATCTTTTATTACATGGATATCGTTTATACAACAATTATTACGAAACCAAATATAACTTATATGAAAGAAAGTAAAAGGTCCCTATTATCCCATATCCCAGGCAACTCTCGTCCAACTGAATAACTTCCAATAGAGAACCTGCTAGACATAAAAGGTACACCAAACACACAAAATATACTATTTTGAACAATTTCGAAAATCACACGAAGTAACACAGAACATGCTAAGCATCCAAATAGATCAAATGATTAAGAAAAGTTCCAAACAACATTTTGATTCACTGGAGTCTGACATAAAAGGAACATCACAAATACTCAAGCCTAGGACATGCATTAGCTAGTTCCAAAATTGAACATAAGAGTTTGAAAACATACCGGTTAAATAAAGTATTCGGGGAATTAGAGAAGGCAACGTGGAGACCACAGCCAAACAAGCAGTAAAGTCCAAACAAGAGTATTGTAGCCAAGTATGTTACTGCTTTCCATAAAAACTAAACCAAGTAAAGAGCCAAGAGCAAAATATCTTTTTTGTGTATAAGACTGAGAGTCAGAGGGTGCCCAAGTTTTGTCTCAATAATGAGGGAGTAGCATTGTTTTTTTATAGCCATAGAGTCATAAAGAAATAAGAGAAAAAAAATATTCCCAGAATCAATTAAAAGACGATTTTTCCTTTTAGGGATAAGGTGAATCAATTAAGTTGGGGCCAAAATCATGTCACATTTACTATGAATAAGTAAAAAATTTGTCCAGATTATTAAAAATCAGTATCAGTAAAAAGTAAAATAATGTGTTGAAATTTACCATAAATACAGAGCCTTAAATCAAAGCCAAATTTAACATGAATCAGCAAACAGTTAAGTTGTCACTTACTAATCAAAGGAGATAAATGAGGGAGAGCGTGAAGCATAGGAGATACACCCAATTTAATTATTTATCAGCATGTCCATTACCAAACAAACAAAAAAGTAAATCACGTCCAAATTCTCGTTCAGAAATGAAGGACTGGACAAACTCAAATCATCAGACAAATATTGAAATAAAAAAAAATTCAAGAAAGAAAACTCTAACTCCGAACTCAATAGCGAAATCTCGACTTTATCGATGTCAAAGTAATCCACCAACAATCAAAAGAGACAATTCTCAGAAATCTTGAATCAGTATCCAACCAGAAATTAGGATTAACCTATGTCCATAAAAATTGGAGCTTTTCCACACATGTCCAACTACAGGAGTAAATACACATAAAACTGAAAAACTCAAGCAAAAATTCATACCAAAACAACACAAATTTTAATTCCACGAACCTGTTACGAAATACTTCACAAGCAAAGCAACACATTGTAATGTAAACCGTCAAAGAAACCAAACCAGAAAATATTAATGATAATCCGCAATAACACTTCATACATTGAATTCCAATTGATTGATCTTCCCTTCTCGAAATATCACCTCACGAGGTTTCTAAATCATGGAGAGCAGCATGGGTTCTCCGGAGGAGGCGGCGGCGGTGATGGCTCTGCCGATAGGACTCCGCCGACCGGGGTTGATGGAGCGGCGGCGATGGTGGGACTTCACCGGTGAGACAGAGGTTTGCCGGTCAGTGATGACCGACGATGATCAACAGGGATGAGAGGCAAGAGAAAAGAGGGGAGGGCTTTGTCGGTGCGAGGCGGCAATGGTGGTAGGGTTTGGTCAGAGCTCTTAGCGCCGGTGAAAGGAGAGTTTGAGAGAGATACGACAGGGAGAGAGAAGAGAGAGTAAGAGAGAGAAGGGGTAGGGGCGGCTGGTGTGGGTGTTCACCGACAAAGGCTTGCCGGTGGTTTCCAAAGAGGAGAGAGGAGAAGAGAGATGAGGGGAAGAGAGAGAAAATAGAAGAGGGTGGCGGCTGTTTGTAGGGAAGTGATTAGGGATTTGGGAATTTTTGGGGTTAGTTTTAATTAAAAGAAAAGAAAAGTGGGGAATGATCATGGACCGTTGGATCATATGATGGACGGTTGAGATTGAAAGCGAAATTAGGATGGGTCAGGGTTCAAATAAATTAGGTCATGGAATTGGGTTTAACTGAAATCAAATTGAAATTAGAATTGGGTAAAATAGGAATCAAATTAGGCTAAAATTTGACTTTACCAGAGTAAAATCATTCTAGAAATTAAATAAATTGGGGAAATTTAATTAAATTAGGCTGTTATTCAATAAATTAATAATAATAACAAAATTAACAATCATCATGAAAATTGTTATGCTTAAATTGAATACGAGTAAATTACGTATATAAAATCAATGATAAGAAATATATTAATTAAAATTGACGGTAATAATAATTTGCAATAAATTAGGCACATATGAATATGAAATTTAATAATAATAATAATAATAATAATAATAATAATAATAATAATAATAAGCAATAAACTATGTGTTTGTAAATTATGAGTATGCATATTTGCGGAAATAATTTAATAAATAAAAATTATGTAAAATATTATATTTAAATTAGTAAATTATATATTATATAAGAATATAAAATAAGAATGCTAAAAATAAATTTCATACCTTAAAATTATGAATATGAAATGTCATAATTTATTTAATACAGAAAATAATAATAAAAAATTTAAAACTAATATTTTTTGATAAACTAGCAGCCCGGGAGAATTATGGGGAGGTCAAAATTGGGTGTCAACAGCTGCCCCTTCGTTGTTTGGGAATGATAGAAGAATTATCGAGCAACGAACGTTGACGTAGTAGCCAATTTTGTCCGATCGAAAGGATGGTTCGCTGGAATCGAAAAGCGAGAGAGATTTGTTAAAACGGTGTGGCTGAGACTTTGGTTTTAAGTCGCCTACATATCTCGGGTTCATAAGAATCAGGCCATGTGTAGTTCTAGACTTAGGAATGAATGAGGTTCCTAAAGAAAATTGATGAATGTGGAATTTGAATGAAGATAGCACGAGTTGACGAGATTGCAGTATGAGTAGTTTTGAAATGTGGGATGTGACTATGATTTAGGTTAGGTTGTGAGATATAGGGATAAAGAATCATGTTTCAGAGACGGGAGGAGAATAATTCTCAAACGTCTTTCCTTATGCTCTTTTTTTTTTTTTTGGGAGCTTACCTGCAGCTTTTAACACAACTAGATAAAATGGTTAACCCATAAGCATAGAAAATATTAAATAATGCAGAGACAAGTAATAGTAATAGATAACAATAATGATAAGAGGAGATATGGAATCGTATCTGTTTGACGTTGTACTTGTTGTCTAAGATTTTTGAGGAACCTCAAGAATCTGCCCCAGTTTCGACTTTAACGTTGACTATATGCCTGCAAAATCAATCGTCCTTATTTTAGGCCGGAAGAGCCCAATTGCCTTATTTTAGGACAGACAAACCTGGCATATCCTTTTTAGGGCGGATATCCCAACATATCCTATTTTAGGACGGATAACTCAATATATCCTATTTTAGGGCGGATAACCCAGCACATCCTATTTTAGGGCGGATAACCCAACATATCCTATTTTAGGGCGGATAACCCAGCATATCTTATTTTATGGTGAAAAA
The DNA here is from genome assembly GCA_031232105.1 of Capsicum rhomboideum. Classification (NCBI taxonomy): domain Eukaryota; kingdom Viridiplantae; phylum Streptophyta; class Magnoliopsida; order Solanales; family Solanaceae; genus Capsicum; species Capsicum rhomboideum. Next base: position 146,241,347 of record CP124714.1, on the reverse strand, counting down.
ACCCAAAATATCCTATTATAGGGCGGATAACCCAGCATATCCTATTTTAGGGCGGAAGGACCCATCATATCCTATTTTAGGGCGAAAAAACCCAATATATCCTATTTTAGGGCGGATAACCCAGGACATCCTATTTTAGGACGGATACCCCATATATCCAATTTCAGGGCGGATAACCCAACATATCCCAATTTTAGGGCGGAATGAGCCCGGCACATCCTATTTTAGGGCGGATAACCCGGTGTATCCTTTTTTAAGGATGATAACCCAACGCATCTTATTTTAGGGCGGATAGCCTAACATATCCTATTTTAGGGCGGATAACCCAACATATCCAATTTTAAGGCGAAAGAACCCAGTGTATCCTTTTTTAGGGCGGATATCCCAGCACATCCTATTTTAGGGAGGATAACCTGACACATCCTATTTTAGGGTGAATAACCCAACGTCCATCATATCATCTGTAACTTCCTGCCATTTTCATGCCATTGTGATGAAATTTTGAGTACTTCTCAAAATTTCTACCCCAGTTTAAAAGATGTTTCACACTTTCTTGGAAATCAAAATGTTGTCTGTTGGTAGAATTTTTGAGGTAATCTCAAAAATTCTGCCCCAGTCTTATATTCCTGCATCACTCAAAAAAAATTGTTAGTTCAAAAGAAATGGTTGTCTTGTATTCGAACATTGATGTTCGACTTCGAATCTGCAATTGTCATTTGAAGTCATGAATGGGTTAAAATAGTTTAGATTTGTTTGAATAGAATTTTTTCAAAAGCTAACATGATATGAAGGGGAAATAAAATTTTATTAGATTGAGACCGAACCCAAGAGTGGGCTGCCTACGTATCCAAATGGAAATCAGGTCAAACGTAGTTTATGAGTACAAAGAGAAACATAAAATTAGGAAATTTTATTTGAAAAATATTTGGTACTTTGCTTATCATGGTTTTGTCCTTCTCAGTTCCTTTGATGTGCTTTACGCTTCCTTGTCAAATGTCTCGGGGCAATCCCTATCGGGTCACCTTGAACAATAATTGTGCCTGTGGTAAGGTCATAGATGTTGCTTAGTGGCCCTTGTTGTACTATAATCTTGCCCTTCTCAATCAAGTCCTGGATATTGTACCTTAATGCTGAACATTTCTCAATATCATGACCTTGAATATTTGAATGATATGCACACCTTTTGGATAAGTCAAAATTCGAAGGCGCGTATTTAGGGATCCATCCCTTCCTTGGTTTCAAAACTCCTTCAGCAAACAATCTTTGAAATATGTTGGATAGATGTTTAGTCAAAGGGGTAAAGATACGAGGTTTCATTTTCTTTGGTTGATGAGAATTGGATGGTATTGGATTATGTTGGTGAGAATTTGAGTATTGAAAACCTTGTGGGTTGTAGGTGTCAAAAATAGCGTATGCCTGTTGGGTATTTGGATAGTATTGTTCTTGAGGTGTGATGGTTGAGACATCTTCTTCTTTTTCTTCTTTTGGAGAAGCTTTCAATGCTTGAAAAGTAGCTTGTATTGCTGAAACATCAATAACTTTTCCTGTCCGAATACCATATTCTAATCTTTTTCCAATTAAGATCAGATCGTCAAAGCTTTAAATACATAAGCCGAATAATTTTTGATATTATATACCACCTAACGACCTGACAAAAAATTGGATCAACTCTTCTTCAGGCACAAGAGGACTTATCTTAGAAGCTTCCAATCACCATCGTGTTGCATATTCCTCAAAAGATTCATGAATTATTCTCTTTACTTCAAGCAAGTCCAGTATAGTCTGATCGACCTTGATATTGAACTTATATTGTCTCACAAAGTCTTGAGCCATGTCTTCCCATGTATGCCACTTGTCAAAGTCTTGTTTGACATACCAAGGGAGTGTTATTCCTGACAAGCTCTGAATGAAGAGTCTCATTAGTAGAGCTTCATTATGCCCGATTCCAACTAATCTTCCACAATAGTCCTTTAGATGCATCATCGGGTCTCCAAGCCAATCGAACACATTGAATTTTGGGACTTTGTATCCTGGAGGCAAACCAACCCTTGGATGTAGACACAGTTTCTCATACCTCAAGTCATAAATGCCTTTGGAATGTAGACACTCGTCCAACCTCTTTTCTAAGTATAGAAACTTTTGTTATAGTGTAGGTGATTCCCCATCATGTATTACCATGTTTTGCAAAGTACCAAGATTAACGTGCATCAAAGATATTTGTTGAGGAGGAAAATAAAGGGATACAGGTAGGGAGGTATTTTGTGCTGGGGAAGAAGCAAAATTTGTGTTAGAAAAAAAAGGATCAAAATGGTTAGGCATATATGCCAAATTGCAGACTCTTAGCAGATTCAATGTTCAAATGCTAGACAACCTTTAAGAAAAATAAATAAATCAAACAAAGTTACCACATAGCATAAATAAGTTTAAAATAATATAAAAAGAAGACATTCCAAGATGAAGACTATGACTTAATAAGTGATCTAAGCGCAAAGATTTGAGCTTCTAACACACGAGACAGACGAAAGTGACAGGACTTCTGCTTTGGAGAAATTAACATGATGATAAATTTGAAGTTGTAGTTGTAAAGAAGATAAGGAAGCTAGGGAATAAACAAGGTTGACTCATGTTGAAATCATAACTGTTGATTTTTGAAACATCCTTTGTGATTGATATCATCATTAATCCTTCCAACTTCATACAAAATGATAAAATAGGGGGAAAGAAAATTTTATTATAATGAGACCGAACCCATTAAATGAGCGCCTACGTATCCCTCTTATAGGGGAATCATGTCAAACGTAGTTCCAATTACATAAAAGGAAAGCATAAAAGAAAGTCCATATTATTCCAAGCATGTAAAGCTTAAGGTAATTTCAAATACTTGAGAGCCCGAACATGATATCCTCTTCATCAGTGCCAAACAGGTATCAGTCATGCTTAGGAAGTTAACCGACAATGAGATTTAGCTCGGTCATGTTTATCACCTTGGTATCAATCATTGCTTGAATCTTGTCCTTCAAGGAAAAACACGCCTCTATGGGATGCCCTTTCATCCCAGAGTGGTAGGCGCAAACCTGATCAGGATTGTATCATTTAGACTGAGTGTTAACAGGTACGGAAGGGATGGGTGTGATGTAGCCTGCTTCTCTGAGTTTTTCATACAACTAGGTTATGAGTTCAACTAGAGGGGTGTATTGTCTTGGTGGATTTTTCTGAAACTTGACTGGAGTGTAGCAGATTGATTGGATCATTGATTAGTTGGTGGGTTTGGATATGACGCAGGAATGTATTTTAATGTTGGAGCAATGGATGGAAGTGGGTACCAAACAATTTGAGGATGAGGTTTTGTGGAGGATTGGGGATAATAGGCGTGCTTTGGTGTTGGAGTGATTTCTGGAGATGGATACCATATCAGTTGAGGGCGACTTTTCTTTACTATCCTCCCATTGCTTATCAAATTTTGTAGTTCCCTCTTCAACTGGCGACATTCATCCGTGTCATAACCAGGCATGCCAGAATGGAAGGTACAATGCTTTTTAGAATCAAAGAAGGGATTTGAAAGGCAATAGGAACCAATAAGCTTAGGTTGCAAGATACCACGTGACCTTAACATCTCAAAAGTGATTGGCAGTGGTTCGTCTAAGAGACTCATAGCTTGGAATTTGCTCACTTAGGGCCTTGGTGGCTTTGATGCCTCATTGATAATTGCCTTTCCCTTATCCCTGAATTGTGGCTCAATCAAACCAACCTTGTCATGTACTAGAGTTTAACCTATGAACTTCCTCTTCACCCTATTGTCGAACCGCCCAATAAAGTCTCCTGCCAAATTGTCCCAAGAAACCCACTTGCTTGTATCCTTCTCTGCGTACCACATCAATGCTAGCCCTGTAAGTGAACTGATAAAAACCTTCATCTTAAGACCATCACTTTGCCCTATAACAGCTAGCTTATCGATGTATGCTTTCAAATGGGAGCGAGGATCCCCAGACCAGTCGTATAATGGAAAGTTCAAGTCCCCAACTTTATTCTTACTTTCTTCTCCTGATTTGGATAACTTATCCATCTTGAGTTGTTGAGATGACTCTGCCTTATGGTTAAAAATCTTTCCTTCTGTTTCCTTCTCCTTGCCCATCTCTGTCAACCCATTGAGTGCTTTTTGCAGTGCGACTGAATAAAAACTCGGAGATACTTGTGCACAATTAGGCATAGGTGAGGTCGTCAATACTGGCGACTCCATAGTATAGATGGGAGCAATAAAGTCAGTTTCAGATAATGGCTTTGGGAAGCCTTGTGGCATATCAGATGAACCTTGAAGATTAGTCATTATTCCGCTGATTCTCTCAATTTTTCTTTCCATACACATGATGCTCGACTCAAAAGGAGTAAGCTTGTCTTGGTGCAAACCCAAACTCCTATGCTCAGCTTCACTGTTGGCAAGATTAATAAACATTGCTTGACTGACCATTCTGATGTTCAACTTTAGTCAACCTTAGAAGAAAGGACTTATGATTAGTAAAAAGCACACGACAATAGAACGTCTATGAGTAATATCATGGAGTAAAATATTTGAATTATATTTATTCGAAGTGAATAGTTGAGAGCTCTATATGATTTAGAGGTTGGGAAAGCCAGAGTATGGCACGAATACGAAAACATTAATTGTCAAGAGTTATGGTGAAGACAATGGTATGTTATTATTGAAAACGTTGCGTAAGAGTGTCCTAGAAGAATGAATTAACCATAAAGGAAGAGAAATAATCCAGAGTATCTTATCAAGGAAAGGACCGATTCACGAGACGATAAGTATGCTAAAGAATGCTAAAGGATACTTTAGAGTATGAAACCGAGCTATGAAGATAGATGGAAGAAGGTTTTTGACTAGGCCATAAAATTGTATGATTCAGGCCTAAAGGAATAAAGGTAACATAACAAGATAGGAATTTTAAGAGTAAAGAAATCTAAGAGTAACAGATTCTAAGAGTAAGGAATAACTAAGATACAAGATAGGCAAGATATTAGCACAAAATGCAGAAATTGACACATAACAAATAAGATTATATGTCCTTTTGGGGTGTGAACCCCTTTGGACCTGGGACTAGGTTTCACTAATTAACATTCAGCGCATCAAGGGTGCCAAGGCATTCCAGGCTGAATAATATGCATATTGTTTAGTGAAAGAACACGCAACCACGATCTAAAAAATAAGAATAATTTCATGACACGGTTCCCTCAAGTGGACAACTTGAGAATGGGAAAGCTCATGACTGTCAACGCACCGCTGATCGACCAATCCATGAGGCATTTCCTACAAGGGTGTTTTTGGAATGAACGTCCGTGCAACCACGCAACCGTTCTTAAAATAAAAGAAAGGAGGTTCCAAGTGGAGGAGGGTGTAAGCGGAATAACAATTAAAATAAAGCAATAACCACATAACATGTAAATAAAGTGATAACAAATATGCAATTTATGAAAAGCAACAAAATAATAAAAACAAGTAAATAAGCGAATATAAGTAAAGAAACACATGATATAAGACACGTAATGAAGAAAAAGAAAATAAATTACACATGAAAAGATATACATCAAATATTCACGAAAATGAATAAATGAAAAAGCAGGGAGATGAACATGGTACAATAAATGACTCAAAAACGAAATAAATAAAATTACATAAGGAGTCAAATTAATCATTTAAGAAAACAAACAAAGAAAGAAGGGGAAATGGGTGGATCATGCATAGCATGTAAGTCCTATTACCATAAAATAAAAAAAATGAAAAGAAAACACAAAACCCCACATAAACATGAATCCGAAATGGTTAGAACCTAAGTATCCCCAACAGAGTCTCCATGCTGTCGCACCCCATTTTTCTCGTGAAAAGCGGGATTCGACGTGACAACTCTTTTAGGATTAAAAGAGTGAAGAGTCGCCACCTAATGAAATAAGGTGTGTTAGGGCACCATTCTAGACTAACTACGAACTTATTTTAACAGTCTACGTCAACCAAAAATTCGGGTAAGGGTTCAAGTTACCTCGAAAGGAAGGTGTTAGACACCTTTCGAGGTCAACAAATATGGGTCCCGACTGAACTCGTATATTACGTGGGAGATTTCTACGTGATAAACAAAGGCCAATTAATTAATTTAATATTTAAGTAGGTGTTTAACAGATAAAACAAATTAAACATGTAACTTACTTATTATCTAATTAATAATTAACTACATGATAAAATATGTAAATAAATAAAGAAGGGATTTAGATAAGCGAGTAGATAGAAAAAGATACAATTTATAATGAAAAGATTCATTAAATTATACCTAAACTACCCCAAACAATCATGCAATAAATAAATAAATTCGATCGAATCTACACAAAGGTTAATTTTATATTATTTGGATCAGCATCCGGCTTATTAACGGGTGACAATGTCACATATCACATCGTCGAATTCTGCCTGGGGCAACTTTCATCATTTTCAACTATCTACCCCACCCACCTATTTTGGTTATTAATCTTAAATGCGTTCGAAGAAAAACGATAAAACTAACGTTTCCTAAAATGTGTACCCGTCCCAACTTAATGTCCAAGAGGCGTTGGACTTACTATTTTGGGATTTGGTTCTAGACAAAAAAAAGCCTAGGCTGCCTAATTAGACTCGAGGCTCACGTCATACAAAACAAATAGGACTTACAAGTAGCATGTAACGATTTCAAATGAGCCTCTTGATTAATTAAAGTTAATTAGGTGATTAACATGCTTAAAAGGACAATTATTCATTTTACGCAATTAAGACCTATAGATATATTTTCTAGGCGGGACGTATTAATCAAGGTGCTGGAAATTTAATTAACAACTACTGAAAATTAATTAACAATTACTGAAAAATAGTTTTTAATAATGCTGGAGATTAGTTTAAGGTCCAAAAAATTGATTTAGATATACATAAAATTAGTTTTAAGAAAAATAAATAAATAAAAAAAATGCAGAGAATTAATTTAACTATACAGTAGATATTAAGTTAATAAAATACTTAATTTAACCATGAAGCAAATTAGTTTAACCATGCAGGAAATTAATTTTGATATGCAAAAGTTTAGTTTAAATATGCAGAAAATTAATTTAAAATGCTGAAAATTAATTTAAAGTGCCGAAAATTCATTTAGAATGCTGGAAATTGATTTAAGTTGCAGAAAAATAATTAACAATGCAGGAAAGTTGATTAAAAATGCTGAAAGTTAATTAGAAGTGCTGAAAATTTAATTTAAGGTGCTGGAAATTCATTTTAAACATGCTATAAATAAAGTTTGACATGCTCAAAATTAATTTTAACACGTTAAAAACTGATTAATAATCCTAGAACACGATTTCTGGGTGATAAATCGATTAAAAAACATGCTGAAAATTAATTAGCTATCCTAAAATATTTTGCCTAAGTGATAAAATAATTATGTCACAGAATTCCCCCGCCCCCATAAGCATTACCCATAATCTTTTATTACATGGATTTCATTTATACAACAATTATTACAAAACCAAATATAATTTATATGAAAGAAAGTAAAAGGTCCCTATTATCCCATATCCCAGGCAACTCTCGTCCAACTGAATAACTTCCAATAGAGAACCTGCTAGACATAAAAGGAACACCAAACACACAAAATATACTATTTTGAACAATTTTGAAAATCACACGAAGTAACACAGAACATGCTAAGCATCCAAATACATCAAATGATTAAGAAAAGGTCCAAACAACATTTTGATTCACTGGAATCTGACATAAAAGGAACACCACAAATACTCAAGCCTAGGACATGCATTAGCTAGCTCCAAAATTGAACATAAGAGTTTGAAAACATATCGGTTAAATAAAGTATTCGGGGAATTAGAGAAGGCAACGTGGAGACGACAACCAAACAAGCAGTAAAGTCCAAACAAGAGTATTGTAGCCAAGTATGTTACTGCTTTCCAGAAAAACCAAACCAAGTAAAGAGCCAAGAGCAAAATATCTTTTTCGTGTGTAAGACTGAGAGTCAGAGGGTACCCAAAGTTTGTCTCAATAATGAGGGAGTAGCATTGTTTTTATAGCCATAGAGTCATAAAGGAATAAGGGAGAAAAGATATTCCCAGAATCAATTAAGAGACGATTTTTCCTTATAGGGATAAGGTGAATCAATTAAGTTGGGGCCAAAATCATGTCACATTTACTATGAATAAGTAAAAAATTTGTCCTGATTATTAAAAATGTCAGCATCAGTAAAAAGGAAAATAATATGTTGAAATTTACCATAAATATGGAGCCTTAAATTAAAGCCAAATTTAACATGAATCAACAAACAGTTAAGGTGTCACTTACTAATCAAAGGAGATAAATGAGGGAGAGCGTGAATCATGGGAGATATACCCAATCTAATTATTTATCAGCATGTCCATTACCAAACAAACAAAAAAATAAAGCACGTCCAAGTTCTCGTTCAGAAATGAAGGACTGGACAAACCCGAATCATCAGACAAATATTGAAATAGAAAAAACTTTCAAGAAAGCAAACTCTAACTCCGAACTCGATACCAAAATCTTGACTTTATCGATGTCAAAGTAATCAACCAACAATCAAAACAGACAAGTCTCAGAAATCTTGAATCAGTATCCAATGAGAAATTAGGATTAACCTATGTCCATAAAAATTGAGGCTTTTCCACACATGTCCAACTAAAGGAGTAAATACACATAAACTGAAACACTCAAGCAAAAAATCATAGCAAAACAACACAAATTTTAATTCCACAAACCTATTACGGAATACTTCACAAGCAAAGCAACACATTGAAATGTAAACCGTGAAAGAAGCCAAATCAGAAAATATTAATGATAATCCGTCATAACACTTCAAACATTGAATTCCAATTGATCGATCTTCCTTCTCAAAATATCACCTCACGAGGTTTCTGAATCATGGGGAGCAACATGGGTTCTTCGGAGGAGGAGGCGGCGGTGATGGTTTTGCCGGTAGGACTCCGCTGGTCGGGGTTGATGGAGCGGCGGCGATGGTGAGAGTTCACCGGTGAAACAGAGGTTCGCTGGTCAGTGATGAACGACGATGATCAATAAGGATGATAGGCAGGAGAAGAGAGGAGAGGGCTTTGTCGGCGCGAGGCGGCAATGGTGGTAGGGTTTGGTCAGAGCTCTTAGCGCCGCTGAATGGAGGGTTTGAGAGAGATACGACAGGGAGAGAGAAGAGAGAGTAAGAGAGAGAAGGGGTAGGGGCGGCTGGTGTGGGTGTTCACCGGCAAAGGCTTGCCGGTGGTTTCCAAAGAGGAGAGACGAGAAGAGAGATGAGGGGAAGAGAGAGAAAAGAGGAGAGGGTGGCGGCTGTTGGTGGTGAAGTGATTAGGGATTTGGGAATTTTTGGGGTTAGTTTTAATTAAAAGAAAAGAAAAGTGGGGAATGATCATGGACCGTTGGATCATATGATGGACGGTTGAGATTGAAAGCGTAATTAGGATGGGTCATGGGTCAAATAAATTGGGTCATGGAATTGGGTTTAATTGAAATCAAATTGAAATTAGAATTGGGTAAAATAGGAATCAAATTAGGCTAAAATTTGACTTTACCAGAGTAAAATCAAGCTAGAAATTAAATAAATTGGGGAAATTTAATTGAATTAGGCTGCTGTTCAATAAATTAATAATAATAATAATAATAATAATAATAATAAGCAATAAACTAAGTGTTTGTAAATTATGAGTATGCATATTTGCAGAAATAATTTAATAAATTTTTTTTATATAAAATATTGTATTTAAATTAATAAATTATATATTATATTAGAATATAAAATAAAAATGCTAAAAATAAATTGCATACCTTAAAATATGAATATGAAATGTCATAATTTATTTGATACAAAAAATACTAATAAGAAATTTAAAACTAATATTTTTTGATAAACTAACAGTCCGGGAGAAATATTGAGAAGTCAAAATTGGGTGTCAACAGTTGGGAGTTAAAATTTGAATTTATTGATACACCTATGTGTGTGTCTATATCCATTGGGGTTTCTGTATGTGTTGATCAGTTTTATTGGGCGTGTCCTGTGATGTTTATGGGGTATTGATCTATAATGACCCTTTTTGTTGTTATGGGTAAATCTAACATACAAAGATTCAGGTTAAGATTTTCCCCAAATTGGGAGTTAAAATTTTCAGTCTAGGTTAGTCTTTAATGAAATCCGAGCATGGTACGGTCTAGGGTGATCGGGGAATGTATTGGGTAAATATAATAAATTTTAGCATGATTTTATGTTAGCTAAGACTATAAGGAATGCATAGAAATTTGCAAAAGTGAATTCGGGTATGTAGAACTTTCGATATCAAACTTGATGTAAAGAGGTTAGTCCGAAATATCATGGTTTGAGGGTGAATTGGGAAAAAGGTAAAACTGGAAGCAATCTCGAGTTTCTGCCTCGCCACACCCTCTATAGTGAGATCGTGTGACTACAGCGGGGTAAATTGTTGTTTAATGCATAATTCCCCAAAAATAATTTATTATTTCTAAACACATTTTAGGAAGGGTTCAGGCAATTTGGGGAAATTTTCACCTATTTTCCACCAGAATTCTTCGTAAAGGTAAGTTATTTATCCCCATTAACTTATATTTTTATTCCTAAACCTTAGAATTACTAGTTTATGGATCTTGGAGATGGTTTAACTTGACCAAGCAGAATTTTCTGGTGCAAGGGGGTAAATTGGGTGTAAAGCCTTTGATTTTTAGTTGAAAATTTAATAATTACTCTTGCATGACTATAATTCACTATTGTAACCATGAAATTGGTTCGATTAAGGTGAATTTATGGTAGGAAAAACCCTAGAATCGGTGGGATGATCATGAATTAGCCTTGGGATTTGGGATTAGGTTATAATCCTCGATATCATAGGTCATTTGTTTGATTATGTGTTATATTTCTATTTTTAGACCACCATCAAGCCGAGGTTGTAAGAAAAGGGAAAACTCAGGTTCAGTAGGGCATTTCAAGCTTGGATTGAGGTAGGTGATGATTTAATGTAGTTAAAAACAAACTTGTGTTATGTGTGTATGATAACTCTTCCTTAGTATTGCTTGTACAATGCATGTTCAAGAAAGTGAATGACTGTATAATATCCTATGTGTTAATCGCATGCAATGAACTAAAATGTAAATCTTGTTGGTTGTTACAATTGTTGTTTCTGCATTCATTATTGTCATGATAGTTGTGATACCTATCATTATTGTGGGATAGATCAATATTGGATATCTTCACAAAATTGGTTGGTATAAGGATGACAGACACTTGATGTTTGGGATTTGGTACATGGACAAGATGTCGTCCCCTGCAGGTCATAACTAATGGGTGACCATAAGACTCTTAGCATGTATGTACAAGGTACAGGTGAGTGTGACGGTTCCTTGAGTAAATCGGGGATTATGTGTTTTCTTGATTATATTTGTTCCTTGAGTGAACCGAGCTTAAGTGTTGTCATCATTATGTTAGTTCCTTGAGTGAACCAGGTTTATGTCCTTAATAGCTAAGGGTGGTTTTTTTTATGTAAATCAGGATGCATGATAAATTGCCAATGTTATTATTCTGGTGGATCCTTGAGTGGTCCGGGCTAATTGCAAGTTGTGGCTTAACTCTATGTTGTCTATTACTTTTGTAATTAGAACATGATTTATGTGATTGTTGTATCGTGGTTGTTGGATTGGAGTGTTGCTAGTAGTCATAGATTGACTTGGCTTGTTATCCTTGTTAACTCGTATTGACTAAACTTCATGATGTTCTTGTTTACAAGGTTAATGTTAAGAAATTGAAATAGTTTTGCATGATAGGGTTGATAGTTGTCTTGTTATACTACATTATGGTTACATGTTCATATTTCTCATTTTTGGTTGGCCAATGATCCTACCAGTACACTGGTGTTTCTTGTGTACTGATACTACACGTGCTCTTGTTTTGTTGAGTGCAGAACATATTTCAGCAATTGTTTTGAGACCTCAGCTGTGATTCAGATCGTATTCAAACTCAAGGGTGAGCTACATCTTCCGAGCGACCTTGAGTTCTTCACTTATTTTCTGGTCCATTGTTTTGGACTTAGATATTACTTTGGTTTTGGGATTGCATCCTTTTTTTTACAATTTTTAGAGTTTTGGTACGATGACTTTCAGGTTCTAGGGGATGGTTTATTCGGCATACTTATTGTTACTTTTCGTTTGAGATATTGAATATTGGTTTTGCTAATGAAATTGGTTTAGTTTCCGATTTTTGGATAAGTGTTGGATGGTTATGGGGTTAGTTGGTTCTCCCACCAGAGGGTTAGTGTAGGTGCCACTCATAACAGGTTTAGGTCATGACAAGAACTTTGGCAGACATAGTGATCTTAGACATAGAGGAGTTTGATATTATTTTAGGGATGAGTTGGTCGTCTCCTCATCGTGCTATTCTTAATTGTTATGCTAAGAATGTCACTGTATGCCTGGAATGGAAAATTTAGAGTGGAAGGTACTCTTAAGCCTACTCCTTTGATAATTGTGTCAGCTATTCGTGCCCAACAGTTAGTTAGACGAGGGTGTAGAGAGTTCCTAGCTCATCTTTGGGATGATAGTTTAGCAGTACCTCTTATTGCTTCAGTTTCAGTAGTGTGTAAATTCTCAAAATTGTTTCCTAATGATCCTCCTGGTATGCCTCCCGATTGTGATTTTGACTTTTGTATAGACTTAGAGCCGGAACCCGCCTTATATCTATCCCTCCTTATAGGATGGCTGGCTGAGTTAAGAGAATTGAAATCCTCATTGTAAGAGTTGTTGGGGAAAGGTTTTATTCATCCGAGTGTGTTGCCTTGGGGTGCTCTTGTACTCTTTGTGAAAAAGAAGGATGGTAGTATGCAGACGGGTATAGACTATCGACAGTTGAATAAGGTGACTATTCATAACAAGTATCTTTTAGATAGAATAGATGATCTATTGACCAGTTATAGGGAGACATGACATTCTTAATGATTGATTTGAGGTCAGGTTACTATTACATTAAGATTCGGGCTGAGGACTTCCCAAAGACTGCCTTCTAGACTCGTTATGGGCATTACGAGTTCTTGGTTATCTCTTTTGGTTTTACCAATGCCCTAGCTATCTTAATGAGCTTGATGAATGGAGTATTCAAGACTTTTTTGGATTGTTTGCTTTTGTCTTCATTGGTGATATTCTGGTTTACTCAAAGAGTAAGGAGGATCATGAAGCTCACTTGTATATAGTGTTGGGTTTGCTTAAGGAGAAACAACTTTATGCTAAGTATTCAAAGTGTGAATTCTAGTCATCTTTAGTGTCCTTTTAGGTACATATGTTATCTAAGAAAGGGGTTATGGTGTCACGCCCCGAATTCCAACGAGACGGACTGGCACCCGAAGCAGTTGAGGCCCGAGAGAACCAATCTTTGCTTATGAACCTTCATACGCATGTTCTTTTATGAATGGCATTCTATCTTATGTAACTTATAAATTATAAACTACCAATGGAGGAAAACATGGAAACACATGCTATACATATGAAACTTGGCCGTTGGGGCCGTCAAGTCAAAATTAACATACATATCGTACATTCTGTTTCCCACATAAGTCTACAAAGCCTCTACAGATAAATAACTGTGACAAACCTAGAGTCGGGACAACACCCCGCACTATACTCACATACAATACCAAACAAAAGTGCATAATGACTCGGAAAGCCCTGAAGCAACTGGAGCTCACAATGATCCGCAAATGATCTGCAACCTACGGTGGAGGTCTACTAATACCTGTGCCTGCAATAAGTAAAGTAGGTCCCCCAAAGGGGTCAATATGAAGAATGTACTGAGAATACAAGGCTATAAGAAACTTCATACAAGATACGAACTTCAATGGAACCAAGATAAGAAGATAGTCGATATGGATAATTCATCATTTTGGATGTGTGGAAACATGTACCTTATATTCATTTCTTTCTTTACCTTTTTATCCATTACCGTCAATATTTATAGATAAATATATATAACCGTCAATAATAATACTGTCAATAATATATATAACCGTCAATATAATACCGTCAATAATATAACCCGGGCCCAACTGATCAGTGGGAGAATAATATAACCGTCAATAATAAATAAAGCAGGTTTGGCCCTTAGGGCTACCCCCTGTCAGGTCGGCATCAAGCTAGGCTTTTGCCCCACTGAGCTTCCCCCCTGCTATAACCCAGAAATCGGTGAAGCAGGTTCGGCATCAAGTTTGGCTTTTGCTTCACTGAGCTTTCCCCCTGATCCAACAATATCGGGATCGGCTTGAGTTAGGCTTGCGTCCCCACAAAGCTACCACCCGTACTCAATAAGTATATATAACAAAAATATAAAGTAACCATAAAGAAATTATAAATTAACCATACGGTAATTACTTCTTTCATTACTTCTTATTACTTTCAAGAGGTTGATACGCTTACTTATGAGAGATTGATATATTCACTTATGAGAGATTGATACTTTTGATAATTGTAACATTATTGGAAGCTTTGGAACATAAAATTATTGGAACTTGGAATCATGTCTATAAGTATGTTGTACATGAATGACAATAGGTGATAACAAGAAATGAGGTGCCTTAGGACATTTCGAAACTGAGCAAGTACAATAACAAGGTATACACTATATGCTGCAGAAAGATATGGGAAGAGTAACCTTACATACCTTGTCGTCTTACTATGAATACACAAGCCTCTATGGGTATACAATAGTCCAGCTCCTTCTTTATGTTTTACTCTGCAACACAAGTACATTACGAAGCTCAAGTTAACCATTAACCATGTTACAAGTGCATAAAACGACAATGGATTACATGACTACCATATAACGTCATTTTACCTTTTTATATTACCATTATTGCATCACCAAACCAACAATACCATAACATGTCACACATAGACCAAGGCATCACAAACCAATAACATTTCACACCAACTTTACACTTTATACTCCCATATTAACACTACGTAACAATTACTCCTTCAAGTCATCTCAATACCTCCCGTAAAAACACATGAACAACAATCCATAATTGATACCATCCAAAATACCTTCGGGATACTCCTTTAAAGTCATTGAAAAGGTATCACAAGTTGATAATTGCATCCATGAAGGGTATAGGGGTTTCGGGGGGTCAAAGGGATGCGAAAACAACTAAAACGAACTTCTGTGCTGCCCTACGAAGACACCTGCGCCCACAGGTGGATGACCTGCATCCGCAAGTGCCCTTTGGCAGTAGCCAGAGGCACCTGCGAAGTCACCTGCGCCTGCAGGTGCTTCGTCTGCGAGGGCGGGTGCCCGTTTCGGCCAAAAAGGGTCTCTTTTGTGTCTTTTTATGCAATGAATGGTCCATGATCATAAATAACCTTCTCTTAACATATTTTAGATCATCTTAAATGCCAACGAACAGCCATGGTTTCACAACGCACATAAATATCACCAAACTACATTTTTCCTTCAATACACCACCAAATCCATACACAATTTTGTAATAACAATTCCAAACATTATACACAAGGATAAAACAAGGTAAGACTATAATCACATCTCACATGTCAATATTGAATCCATCAAGTTCACTTCCTTCAAGCCCACAAGTCCATGTTCAAGTTTATAAGGCAAAACCATTCTCCAATTTAGTAAACATGTAACATACACACATACTGAACTTCTCACACGTCACCAACATAACCAACATGATATAAACCATATTCCATGTATAAAATATATTTAACCATAATAATATACACTTACCAAGTCTTGTAAAATGATGATCTTGGCCAAAGGGATAAAGGTCTAGGGTTTGTGAAATGAGAGGATATTGTGGAAATGTCTAGAAATGAGACATGGGGGTTTTCTTTATTAAAATCTGATTTTCCCCTTATTATATAGTCTCCTAATGGTGCTTTTCCACCATACATATGGTCCAATCCTATTTTATTACATTGGTCCCTCAAGAATAGGTCAAATACCTCTTTTTGGGCCATGTCTTGTATGTCTCTTTGGGCCTCCATTGAGCCCAATAGTTCAAGATTAATTTGGCCCGTCAAATTTAATGTATAATTCCTCAAAACTCCCATGTTTAATTAATTCCATAAATGTACACGTAGTCGTATAGGTTAGACAACATACGGGGTGTTACACCTCCTACGAAGATCTAATACCATGTACTAGGCCCAATATCAATTATCTCATCAATAACATTACACAATACATACTTTTGGCTCTCGACACTTAAGTAACCTTTGTTCAACTTCGTCAAGTAGGGTTTGGTAGGTACGGGGTGTTACATATGGAGATCCATAGAAGGTAAAAACTATTAGGAACTGGGATAAACCGATCGATGTTACAGTGGCTCATAGTTTTATAGGGCTGGCCAATTACTATCATGGGTTTGTTAAAGGGTTAGCCTCCGTTGCTTCACATATGACTCGCCTGACTCAGAAAGAGGTACCTTTTGTGTGGGATGATAAGTGTGAGGAGAGCTTTCAAAAGCTCAAGATCTTGCTAACTTTAACTCCTATTCTTACCTTGCCTATTGAAGATAAGGATTTTATTGTGTATAGTGATGCTTTACGATCTAGTTTAGGTGTTGTTTTGATGCAAGGTCAGAATGTATTTGCTTATAATTTGAGGTAGCTAAAGCCATATAAGAAGAACTATGCCACCCACGATTTAGAATTGGCAGCAGTGGTTTTTGCTTTGAAAATTTGGACACATTATCTCTATGGGGTAAAGTGTGAGGTGTTCACATACCACAATAGTTTGCAACATATGTTTACTTAACAAGATCTAAATTTGAGGCAAATAAGGTAGATGGAGTTGATCAAACATTATGACATCTTAATTCTGTATTATCTGAGCAAGGCCAATATAGTGGCAGACACATTGAGTCGGAAGCCGACAAGTATGAAAAGTATGGCATGGTTGGAGGTGTCGAGATGACTATTAGCTAGAGAGGTACAAACTCATACTAATGGTTTTTTGAAGTTGCAGGTGACTAGCAAGGGATGAATGTTAGCCCATGTTGAGGTTAAGTCTACTTTCTTTGAGAAAATTTAAAATAGGAAGTTTGAAGACAAAAAGTTTAACAACCTTAGGGAGAAAGTGTTATAAGGTGAGGCCAAGGAAACCGTTCTTGATGAAGAGGGGGTGTTAAGGATTCAGGGGCGTGTGTGTGTGGCTCATGTGGGAAACATGATTCCCACCATCTTTGTAGAGGCTCACAATTTTATGTACTCATCCGGGTGCAATCAAAATGTATAGAGACTTGAGGGAGCATTATTGGTGGTGCAGAGTGAAACGAGATATTGTGGATTTTATGACCAAGTTTTAAAAATTTCAGCAGGTTAAGTATGAGCATTGGAAACTTGGTGGCACTTTTCAGAGGATGCCTATTCCACAGTATAAGTGGGAGATAAAAACCATTGACTTTGTTATGGGTTTTCCTAAGACCCTAAGGAAGTGTGACTCCATATGGGTGATTGTTGATCGATTGATCAAGTCTGCATACTTTATTAGGGTAGGGGTAGATTATAATGTCGTCAAGCTGGCTAAGATCTATGTGAATGAGATTGTGAGACTTTATGGGGTGCCTATTTCCATAGTGTCAGATAGACATATGGAGTTTACCTCAAACTTTTGGGAGGAGTTTCAATCAGAACTAGGTACTAGGTTGGCCGTTAGGGCCATCAAGTCGAAAACATACATTCCTTACATTTCCTTCATTTTCCCCACAACATCTACAAAGCCTCTACAGATACATAGAAATAACCAACCTAAAGTCGGGACATGTCCCCGCTTTATACAACAGTTATGTAATACCCAAAACAAATGTACATAGCGACTCAGAAAGCCCTAAATCAACTGGAGCTCACCAATGATCCGCAAATGACCCACAACCTACTGTGGAGGTCTACTAGAACCTGTGCCTGCAGCAAGTAAGGTAAGTCCCCTAAGGGACGTCAGTACGAAGAATGTACTGAGTATGTAAGGCTATAAGAAACTGCATGATACATAAGAACATCAATGGAATCAGATATAAAAGAATAGTCAACATGGATAAACCATCGTTCTGTATGTGAGGAACAATGTACGTTATATTCATTACTTTCTTTACCTTTACATTCATTCATCATTCTCGTTCATTACTTAACTTTATCCTTCTTTGCGTTAATAAATTGTAAAGCATATGATAAACACATGACAAACTGATCAGTGGTAAAAGAGGATAACCCATGCTAGGTATTTTAACCCCTGGGATATGATTAACCTATGCTAGGATTTTCTGTCGCCTCTGAGATGTTACTGTGATAACTCATGCTAGGCTTTTCTGTCGCACCTGGGATGTTACTATGATAACCCATGCTAGGCTATTCTATCTCCCCTAGGATGTTACTATGATAACCCATGCTAGGATTTTCTATAGCCCCTGGGATGTTACTGTGATATTGGGATCGACCCATGCTAGGTATTTTAACCCCTGGGATACCACCCATGATATTAGGATTGACCCAAGCTAGGTGTTTATTCCACCCCTGGGATGCCACTCAAGAATATACTAACAATTATACATTACTTCATTCGTTCATTAGAAGAGTGATACATTGATGATTGTACATTATTGGAACTTTAAAACATTAGTCAATGAACATGATACATGTGAATCACAACTGGTTCTATGAGTAATATTATATGACAATACCTTTGGACATTTCGGAATAGATCAAGTACAATGTCAATGTGAACAATATGTACTGCAGAAGGGTATGAAAAGGGTAAGCTTACATACCTTATCTTCCCATTATGAATACACAGTCCTATATATGAATACAATAATCCATCTCCTTCCTTACTTTTTACTCTACAATACAAGTACATAACGGAGCTCACGTTAACAACTAACTACCTTACAAGTGCATAAGATGACAATGAGTTACATGATTTCCCTATAATGTCATTTCACCCTTTACAATACAATTCACAGCATTGTCATACCAAAAATACTACAACATTCCACACATTGACCAAGACATCATAAACCAATAGCACTTCACACCAAGTTTATCCTTTACGCTTCCTCATTAACACTAGGTCACAATTACTCCATCAAGTCACCTCAATACGTTCCATAACAACAATCCCACAAGTTATACATAGTGAAAAAGCAAGTTAAGGACATAACCACATCTTACATGTTGATATTTCATCCACACCATTCACTTCCATCAAAACCTCAAGTCTCATTTCAAGTTCAAGTCACATAGATGACACATCTTTTAGCAAAAAGCAAAAGTGCACTACTCAACACTCTTAGACATAACCATCATGATCTACACAATCTCTCATGCATATAATATATTAAATCACAAGAATAAACACTTACCAAAGCTTACAAGAGGATGATCTTGTCCGAGGAAATGATGGCTTAGGGTTTGAAAGATAAAAGAAATATCTTTGAAATGTCTAGAAATGGCATGAGAGTTTTAATGAATAAAAATCTGATTTTGTGCCTTTATATAGTCCCTCCAGTCATCCTTAGCCAATTCTTGGTCATTAAATGCCATGTTTACTTGGTCAACACAAGAATGGGTCATTTGCCCCATTTGGGCCATGTCTTTTGTTTGAGTTTTGGGCCTCAATTGAGCCCAATAGCACAAGATTAATTTAGCTCAACAAATTTAATGCATGATCCACCAACTATCTCATGCTTAAAGAATTCCATAAATGTGAACACAATATTCAACTCACGAGATTCATGTTCGTAGCCTCAACCCCAAGACTAAGAGAGTTTAGCCACTCATGGCTTAATTTAACATAAATTGATAAAAATTATAAAATAAAAAGGAAGAAGAATTAACCCTAATTTGGATGCCAAAATTGCCCAAGAGTAGTCCTACCAATATGGATTAATGATACAATAACCCAAGAGCCCTATTTATAGACTGGTGGTCAGAGAAAAAATTTGGCAAAAAGCGGCTCGGCACACTGCCTGGAGCGCCTGACACTGAAATTCCAATTTTCTTCCTTTCTTCAACTTTTCTTTGCGGAAATTAGCACAATATCAATAGTCCATCAAAAATAATACAAAATATGTACTTATTGCTCTCAAAACTAAGGTAAACATGGTTCAAAGTTGGCAATAAGGCATATAAATACACCCTAGATCACCAATCAAGTAGGGTCGGAAATATACGGGGTGTTACATCCTTCTCCCCTTAGAAACATTCGTCCTCGAATGTTAATAATATATTTCCATTTACAACAAATGTACCTTTATGTTAGCGTATATACATATACACATAATGCTTATAGATACTTGTTATTGCTCTCCTTCCGCACTTTGAACTTTTTCTTCCGTTTGAAACAAATACGGGTACTTTGACTTCATCATTTCTTCAGCTTCCCATGTGGTCTCTTCTATTTGCTGATTTCTCCAAAGTACCTTTACGGAAACTACGACTTTATTCCTTAACCTCTTAACTTTTCTATCCAGAATAGCAATAGGTATCTCTTCATAGGTGAGATCCTCCGTAACTTGTACATATTCAATGGGAGCGATAAGAGATGGATCTCCTATGCACTTTCAAAGCATCGAAACATGAAATACTGGATGAACTGTGGAGAGTTCTTGGGGTAATGCTAATTCATACACAACTTGCCCAAATCTTCGGACAATTTCATATGGCCCTATATAACGGGGACTCAACTTCCTTTTCTTTCCAAATCGCATTAACCCTTTCATCGGTGACACCTTCAAGAATACCCGATCACCTATGGAAAATTCGAGCCCTTTTCTCCTAACATCAATATAGGACTTGTGTCGACTTTGGGCCGTTTGTAGCCGCTAACTTTCTCCATAGCTTGATGAACAAGGTCTGGCCCAAGTAAAGTTGTTTCACCTACTTCAAACCATCCAATTGGTGATCTACACTTCCTTTTGTATAAAGCTTCATAAGGTGCCATTTTGATACTTGAATGATAGATATTATTATAAGCAAATTCAATAAGAGGTAGATGATCATTCCAACTACCTTTAAAGTCCAGCGTGCATGCTCGTAGCATATCTTTAAGTGTTTGGATAGTACGTTTTGCTTGTCCATCTGTCTGAGGATGAAAAGTCGTACTCAAATTCACTTGGGTTCCCAAACTCCTCTGAAAAGATCTCCAAAAAATGTGCAGTAAATTGAGCTCCTGTCTGATATAATAGAGATTTGAATCCCATGTAGTCACACTATCTCTTTAACATACAACCTTGCATAATCTTCAGCTGTATAGGTGGTCTTGACTGGTAGGAAATGCGCTGACTTGGTAAGCCTGTCAACTATTACCCATATGGAATCAAATTTCCGCAGTGTACGAGGCAAACCTGTGATGAAATCTATGTTAATCATGTCCCATTTCCAAATTGGAAGATTGATACATTGCATGTAACCTCCAGGTTTCTGATGCTCTACCTTTACTTGTTGACAATTTGGACATTGAGCTACGAATTCTGCAATGTTCTTCTTCATGTTTCCCCACCAATACATTTCTTTCAAATCATGGTACATTTTCGTAGCTCCCAGATGAATAGAATATCGTAAATGATGCGGCTCTGTCATAATTCGTCTCCTCAGCTCATCTACATCCGGTACACATAATCTACCTTGGCATTGAAGTACTCCTTCTTGCGTAAGATCAAATGCCTTAGTCAAACCCTGTTGTACATTTTCTTTCAGCTAAAGTAAAATAGGATCCGCATCTTGTTTCTCTTTCACCTCAGCTACTAAGGAAGATTCTGCTGCATTTTGCATAATAACCCCTTCATCTGGAGATTCAAGAAGGTGAACTCCCAAGCTGGCTAGTTGATGCAGATCCTTGACTATATCTTGCTTTTCCGTCAACTGGCCACTAGTTCTTCCTACTGCTTTGCGGCTTAATGCATCGTCCACCACATTTGCTTTCCCTGGATGATATAGAATATTGATATCATAGTCTTTTAATAGTTCCAGCCACCTCCGCTGCCTCAGATTTAAGTCTTTCTGCTTAAAGATATATTGCAAACTTTTGTGATCCGTGTAGATGTCAAAATGAACTCCATACAAATAATGGCGCCATATCTTTAAAGCAAATACCACAACTGCTAACTCAAGATCATGTGTGGGATAATTTCTTTCATGTGGCCACAACTGTCGTGAGGCATATATTATTACATTACCGTACTGCATCAATACACATCCTAGTCCAACTCCGGACGCATCACAATATACTGCATACCCTTCTGTGCCTTCTGGAAGTACTAATACGAGTGTGAAAATTTATCTTTCAGCTCTTGGAAACTTTTCTCACATGCATCATTCCAATGAAACTTGATTGCCTTGTATGTGAGCTTTGTTAAAGGTGCAGCAATGGAAGAAAACCATTCAACAAACCTTTGATAATAACCTGCCAACCCAAGAAAGCTACGAATTTTCGTGGGCGTCGTAGTCCGTGGCCAATTTTTCACCACTTCACTCTTTTGCGCATCAACCTAAATTCCTTCATCTGACATAATGTGACCCAAGAATGCTACGAATTTTAATCAAAATTCACATTTAGAGAACTTTGCATACAACTTACGCTCATGAAGAATTTGTAACACCTGTCGTAAGTGATTAGCATGGTCCTCTTGTGATCTTTAATAAACCAGGATGTCATCTATAAACACCGTCATGAACACATATAGAAATGGCTTAATCACCTTATTCATCAAATCCATAAAAACAGCTGGTGCATTTGTTATTCCAAACGACATAACTAAAAATTCATAATGGCCATACCGTGTTCGGAAAGCTGTCTTGGGTATATCTTTTTCTCTAACTCTGACTTGATGGTAACCCGATATCAAGTCAATTTTTGAAAAATATTTAGCACCCTGTAACTGATCAAACAAATCGTCAATTCTAAGGGAGGGGATATTTGTTCTTGATCGTTTCCTTATTCAATTGCCGATAGTCAATACACATTTTCAACGTGCCATCTTTCTTTCGTACAAATAATACTGGTGCACCCCATGGGGACATACTAGGCCTTATGAATCCCTTGTCCAGCAAATCTTTTAATTGCTCATTTAATTCTCACAATTCTGCTGGAGCCATTCTATATGGGGGAATAGAGATAGGCTGAGTGCTTGGAATTACATCAATACCAAACTCTACTTCTCATTCTGGAGGTAAACCTGGAAGATCCTCCGGAAATACATCAAGTAATTCATTGACCACTGGAACCGACAGAGGAGTTAGTGGTTCCACATCAGTATCTTTCACTCTTACTAAGTGACATATGTACCCCTTGGCTATCATTTTCCTTGCTTTAAGATAGGAAATAGATTTTTCTCTCGGTGCCCCTACATTTCCCTTCCATTCAAGAACATTCGTTTGTGGAAAATGAAAATGTACTTTCTTAGCTCGACAATCTATCGTGGCATAACAAGAAGCCAACCAATCCATACCCATTATGACATCAAAATCCACCATTTCTAGTTCAATAAGATCATCCAATGTATCATGATCACACACAGTTACTGCACAATTAGGATATACTCTTTTTGCAACAAAAGATTCACTAACTGGTGTAGATACTTCAATTGGCTTAATTAATAATTTCGGTGTTCTTTCAAATTTCGCAGTAATCAACTGAGTAACATATGACAATGTAGAACCCGGGTCAATCAATGCATATACATTATACGAAAATATGGATAATGTACCTGTGACTACATTAGGAGAAGCCTTCGAATTCTGTCGGTCCACTAGAGCATAGGTGCGATTCTGGGCTCCACTGGAACTAGCTGCTCCTCTAGCACCTCTACCACGACTAGTAGGCTGTACACCTCTGCCTAGGGAAGGAACCGATGATGATGATGCAACGGTGGATCCCGTAGGTCGTGCTAGACCACCCGTGCCCCTTTGTGGGCATTCTCTCATCATGTGTACCGACATATCGCACCAAAAACAAACATCTGTCCTTGACGGCATTCACCTAAATGATACCTTCTGCAGCACTGACACGGCTGATGAGAAAAGCCTACTGTCTGTGAACCTTGAAGCCTACTACTCTGCCCAAAATGGCTGCCTCTAAATCCCCGAAATTGGGATGAAGTATCTGATGTAGGGGAAGACAATGATGGTCTAGGCGGTCTATGAAAAATTTAAGGCCTAGATCTCCTTGGGACACCATAGACTGTCCCATAGGTCTAGCCCTCTTTGAAGGCCCTCGTTCAAATTCGTGTATCCTTCTTCTTTTCCTCTGGTCCTCCATCTTTTGTGCGAAAGCCTGTATTCTGGCTATATCCATATCTCTGTTCAAAGCAGCAATTGTGTAGTTCCTTACCAAATATGGCTCCAATCTGTCCACATATCGATGGACTCTGTTTGTCATTATGGATACTACATTTGGAGAATATCAAGCCAAAGAATTAAACTGCAGGCTGTATTCTCTGACACTCATATTCCCTTGATGAAGATTTAGAAACTGGTCTGCACGTGCCTCCTGGATCTCATATGGGAGGTAGTAATCAAGAAAGGCCATTTTGAATTCCTCCCAACCAGCTGGAAGTACATCAATACCCCTCGATATTTTCCAATCTTCATACCATAAATAGCTTCACCTTTCAATCTATAAGCCGCAAGTTCAACTCTTTCTACACCAGTCACGTGCATAACATCTAGAGCCCTTTGAATTAGGTCTATAAAGTCCTGTGGATCTGCTTTCAAATCTGACCCAGTGAATATTGGGGGGTCTAATTTTAGAAAATCCTGTGTCCGCCGACTAGCTACTCTAGCCGCGTCATCCTCACTTGTCATTGGACCAGCTCATCCCTGAGTTTGTGCAGCAACTATCTGAGTCAACATATGCACTGCATTTCTTAAATCCTGTTCAGTGGCATTCATAGGTGTTTCTGCGGGTACTTCTCTACCTCTTGGCTCTTTCGGAGCTGGAAAAGTAGAAGAAGACCGCGATGCAATTTCAGTGTCAGCCCCACCTTGAATAGCTTAGTCAGGTGGTGATTTACTCGTTCCTTCACTGGCAAGCATATCTACCTTCTTACCTTTGCCTCTACCTCATCTTGTAATCAACATTTTACTATAAATAAGAAAACCAATTCCAATGGTCAGATACGATTCCACTTACAACATTGGCTTTATTGCATGATCTAGAAATGAAGAAAAGAAACAACTCCTAAATGTACCGTAGCCTCCTGCTTATAAATGTGGTGCACAACACATCCATAAGAAAGACTCTACTCAGACACGGCTTTATAGACACCCTTAGAACAACCTGCTTTGATACCACTTTTGTCACGCCTCAAATTCCAATGGGGCGGACTGGCATCCGAAGCCGTTAAGGCCTGAGAGAACCAATCTTCATGCATGTACACTCATATGCATGTCACTAAGACCAACATTCTACCTCATTTAGATACAAATTACCAATGGCGGAAGTCATGGAAAACATATGATATATATGAAACTTGGCCATTAGGGCCATCAAGTCAAAAACATATATTCCTTACATTTCCTTCATTTTCCCCACAACATCTACAAAGCCTCTACAGATAAATAGACATAACCAACCTACAGTCGGGACATGTCCCCGCTTTATACAATAGTTATGCAATACCCAAAACAAATGTACATAGCGACTCAGAAATCCCCGAACCAACTGGAGCTCACCAATGATCCGCAAATGACCCACAACCTACTGTGGAGGTCTACTAGCACCTGTGCCTGCAGCAAGTAAGGTAAGTCCCCTAAGGGACGTCAGTACGAAGAATGTACTGAGTATGTAAAGCTATAAGAAACTGCATGATACACAAGAACATCAATGGAATCAGATATAAGAGAATAGTCAACATGGATAAACCATCGTTCTGTTTGTGAGGAACCATGTACGTTATATTCATAACTTTCTTTGCCTTTACGTTCATTCATCATTCTCGTTCATTATTTAACTTTATCCTTCTTTGCGTTAAGAAATTGTAAAGCATATGATAAGCAAATGACCAACTAATCAGTGGTAAAAGAAGATAACCCATGCTAGGTATTTTAACCCCTGGGATATGATTAACCCATGCTAGGCTTTTCTGTCGCCCCTGGGATGTTACTGTGATAATCCATGCTAGGATTTTCTGTCGCACCTGGGATGTTACTAAGATAACCCATGCTAGGCTTTTCTATTGCCCCTGGGATGTTACTATGATAACCCATGCTAGGCTTTTCTATAGCCCCTGGGATGTTACTGTGATATTGGGATCGACCCATGCTAGGTATTTTAACCCCTGGGATACCACCCATAATATTAGGATTGACCCAAGCTAGGTGTTTATTCCACCCCTGGGATGCCACTCAAGAATATACAAATATTATGCATTACTTCATTCGTTCATTATAAGAGTGATACATTGGTGATTGTACATTATTGTAACTTTGAAACATTAGTCAATGAACATGAGACATGTGAATCACAATTGGTTCTATGAGTAATACTATATAACATACCTTTGGACATTTCGAAATAGATCAAGTACAATGTCAATGTGGACAATATGTGTTGCAGAAGGATATGGAAAGAGTAACCTTACATACCTTATCTTCCCAATATGAATACACAGTCCTATATGTTAATACAATAATCCATCTCCTTCCTTACGTTTTACTCTACAACACAAGTACATAACAAAGCTCACGTCAACAACTAACTACCTTACAAGTGCATAAGACGACAATGAGTTACACGATTGCCCTATAATGTCATTTCACACTTTACAACACAATTCATGGCATTGTCATACCAACAATACCACAACATTCCACACATTGACCAAGACATCATAAACCAATAGCACTTCACACCAAGTTTATCCTTTACGCTTCCTCATTAACACTAGGTCACAATTACTCCATCAAGTCACCTCAATACGTTCCATAACAACAATCCCACAAGTTATACATATTGAAAAATCAAGTTAAGGACATAACCACATCTTACATGTTGATATTTCATCCACACCATTCACTTCCATCAAAACCTCAAGTCTCCTTTCAAGTTCTAGTCACATAGATGACACATCTTTTAGCAAAAAGCAAAAGCGCACTACTCAACACTCTTAGACATAACCATCATGATCTACACAATCTCTCATGCATATAATATATTAAATCACAAGAATAAACACTTACCAAAGCTTACAAGAGGATGATCTTGTCCAAGGAAATGATGGCTTAGGGTTTGAGAGATAAAAGAAATATCTTTGAAATGTCTAGAAATGGCATGAGAGTTGTAATGAATAAAAATCTGATTTTGTGCCTTTATATAGTCCCTCAAGTCATACTTAGCCAATTCTTGGTCATTAAATTCCATGTTTACTTGGTCAACACAAGAATGGGTCATTTGCCCCATTTGGGCCATGTCTTTTGTTTGAGTTTTGTGCCTCAATTGAGCCCATTAGCACAAGAATAATTTAGCCCAACAAATTTAATGCATGATCCACCAACTATCTCATGCTTAAAGAATTCCATAAATATGAAAACAATATTCAACTCACGAGATTCATGTTCGTAGCCTCAACCCCAAGACTAAGCGAGTCTAGCCACTCATGGCTTAATTTAACATAAATTGATAAAAATTATAAAATAAAAAGGAAGAAGAATTAACCCTAATTTGGAGGCCAAAATCGCCCAAGAGTAGTCCTACCAAGATGGATTAATGATATAATAACCCAAGAGCCCTATTTATAGACTAGTGGTTGGGGAAAAAAATTGGCAAAAAGCGGCCAGGCACGCTGCCTGGCGCGCCCCTCTGCTGCCCATGCCATAAAAATTTCTGTCAAAAGCGGCCCGACATGCTGCCTGGTGCGCCAGACACTGAAATTCCAATTTTCTTCCTTTCTTCGACTTTTCTTTGCGGACATTAGCACAATATCAATAGTCCATCAAAAACAATACAAAGTATGTACTTATTGCTCTCAAAACTAAGGTAAACATGGTTCAAAGTTGGCAATAAGGCATATAAATACGCCCACCAATCAAGTAGGGTCGGAAATGTACGGGGTGTTACACTAACATTTAGGAGGAAACATATAAGAACACATTGTTTTCCCTATTACTCATCCTACCCTTCTCTTTGACAAGTTCAAAGTAACTTTTGGATTAAAATATTTCCTAGAAGGATCAAGTTATTTGCTTGAATCCAATATAACAAATCTCCATGTCCCCTCTTGACATTATAAATCAAGAGGGCTTTTTGGAGTGGTTTTATTCAACACGTAACATAAAAATGGTTTCAAATACAAATCAAGGCTCAAAGCTTGAAACGCAAAAGGAACACAGTCAACTGACTAAAAGCTTTCACAGAAAGGGAAACACAATTAACAGACTAACTAGAGAAAGTAAAAGGCCACACCACTATGTTCCTCATCCTCTCCTTGACAAACTCAAAAATGAGCTTTTAAAGGCCAAGATGGTCCTTGAAGATTCATAGGACTAGTGACCTTGCTATAGACATGTATCCCTCATTGTTTTGTCATTGAGAGCCAAGGTATTAGGAGGCAGTCCTTATTTACAACACCATAAACTGAATAAACAATATACAATCTAAAATAAAATAGTAAACTAAGATGAACAAGACACATTTTAAAATAGTGAATTATAAGGCTAAACAAGAGACATTCAAGCTAAAAAGGATCAAAAGACTAAACAAGAAATATTCAAACTAAAACAGTGAATAACATCACAACAAGCAAACTTAAACTAGAATAGCAATCTAAAAACTAAAACCAAAAATACTGAGTTAAAATAGTGCACTAAATAGGGGAAAACTAAAACAGAACACACTAAGAAAATCATGGATTAGAACACAAACTCATCACAATACATATTACATGATAATCCGATAGCTTTCAAGGCCTTCTACATCACATAATCCCAACTCTCACTCAATGTGAGATTCCAACTAAAAGTAACTAACACATTACAGCTATATCTATAAAAAATAGACAAAAATTACTGTACTTACTAACAAGAAGTTGAACAACTAACTAAAATTTAAAAATGAAAAAGGTGTTCACCTTTTTTGGAGCAGCAAATACGACTACGAGCTCTTGTCTGAAATCTATAGCCACCACTTAAATAAGCTCTTTTTTTCGTAGCCAAAATCCAAAGCTCAAAGGATTCTTATAAGGATTCTAACCTAGAAAACTTTTACTTGACAAAGGGAGTCCTCTTTTAATTTAGAAACCCTTTGTGTTTTCCTTGAATGGTTTTTGGAACCTTGAAGACTCCTTTCTTTTTTTCCTTCAGACCTATTTTTTCAACAAAATAGTAGAGGTATTTATAAGAGATGATTTGGGGTCAAATTATTGTAATAGGTAGATGTGGGATAAGGGAAATTCAGGGGTGTTTTCTAGGATTTTATTGAAAGGATTTTGAATTTGAAGAAAGGATAAGGCTGAGCTATGGAAATTGGTATGAATTCATACCAAATTTGAAAAAGAGAAAAGGGAAAGCTAATTAAAAATCTTCATGCTGCGGGTTATAGAACTTTAGAGGTACGTACCCTTGTACTGTCACATGGTGTCATATGAATTGAAGGAGAGAGGGAGATGAGATGAGCAGGAAAGGGATTGGAAATTTAGTGTTATTCATTTGTTGAAGCTGTTGCAGGTGTTGGTTTAATGTTGTTGATGTTATAGTTGTTTTTTGTTGTTTTATAGAAGTGGGGTTATAAGGGGTGTGGGCTTTGATCGGGTCACACAAGTTGGGTTGGGTCAGTGCTTAGGCTGATTAGGAATGGGGCTTGGGTTTTTGGTTAGAATAGGGATTAAGGGTTAGGAATTAAAATTAGAAAGGGAGTATAGATCAGGTTATTTGTTAAATAACCTTTTTGTTAGAACCTTAGTCAACTGTATTTAGTTTAAGCCGAATTGAAAATCAATTGGCCAGTTGCGATTGTGGCCAAATTGATTTCAATTATGGCCAAATTCAATAAATTGGATAAGTTGAATCAAAATTTGAAACAAATTAACAAACAATTTGATCCCGAGCTTCTTGGTTTAATACATATCTAAAAGCACTTTCCAAGTAACTCATTTTTAAAGAAAAATATATATTTAAATCAAGATTTATCCATTTGAATTAATTTTCAAGATGTGTCTTGATTAAAAACTATTTTTTTTGATAAAAATTTGTTTAGGTAACCAAACTGTATGATCCTGTATATTCAAATACGGAAATACATAATTGATACTTTAAATGACAAAATTAACCCGAAAATCATTTCAAACAGTTCTTTATCTGGATAGACCAAACATTTTGATTTTTTTTAAAACTGAAAAAACTCAAAATTAAACCTCAGTCGTGAAGGGAAAACATTCGGTGTCAACAACTGTCCCCTTCCTTTGGGTAGGGTAAATGCAAGTAATCCAAGGCAAAGGGAGTTTGACGGTCCTAATTTTGTCCAACTACATATTTGTTTCTCAAAAGAGACTGGTTTTTGCATGAATTTTATGGAATGATGGCTAGATCCGGTGTCAAGTTTCCTACATATCTCAGGTTACATGAGAATTCTGTCCATTTGTAGTTCACATCGATTGATTTTAAGCACGATTTCAAAGAATTCACAAGCTTTCCCATTTTGGAATTTTAAAAAGACCGACAAGCTGGGAAATATGAGGATTGGGGTCTTAGAATGCAGTTAAATTTTCAAAATAGAGCCCAACCTATATATCCTAAGGTGTTAGGAAATCAAATTGCTTGTAGTATGACTTGATCGGTAGAAATGGTGTCTTTTATTTTAGATAACCCTTTGTTGGGGATGAGTGATAAGTCAAATGAGTAACAATAAAAAGGCTTGTAACTTCCTAAACATGAATGTGGATCTTTTCACACTCACAGGAAAGAGTCTTACCTGGACATAATTTCTAAAACTCTTAGTGTGTTATCACCCTGATTCGACGTAAAGAGAAGGTTGCCTCTGGTATGAGTTTAGGAATATCTCAAAAGTGAAACTGAAAAAAAAAATATCCCAAAATACCCACATGCCTTATAATAGGGGTGTGGTTTGATTTGTGGTGGAAATCATCCTTTAGCTTATGTCCAAAGAGTTTAATGTCCTTCTCCAGACTACATCCCGGTTTGCTTCTAAGAAAGAGTTCCATGTTGTGATGCGTCCTTTTTGGAGTCGTTCGTACCTATGGATTTGGTTTGAGATTTTCATCCTCTCGGATGCTCTCGATAATATCTCAAACAAAATTTATTAGCAATAAATATAATTCATGATATGATATATAGTCTTTTACTATATCTCCGAATAAGTTGTTATCTAAAAATTGACGTTCTCCTCTTATATACCTATTTTGGAGGACAACAACTTTTTACAATAATAGACACAACAACCCTCTTTATTGTTGGATATGATAGCCCTCTTGGTGATTGAAAATTCCTTCAAAAATGGGGGTGTCCCTCTTGGACAAGATGGTCTCTGCAACTGCATAATTTTCTGTTGATATGGTAAACCTCTCGATCACCCATATTGATGTATAAATAGCAACCCTCTCGGTTGTTGAATATGCTAGGTTTTTCTAGCGATTTGAACACTTTTAAAATAGATTGGCCCTCTCAAACACCAACAACATTTTGAGTAGGAAGGTTCTTGTAACATCTATCATTTATTTGACATGGTAACCCTTTTAGTTGCCCATAATGATTTATGCGCTTGATGACATAACCTCTTTAGTTATAAGTAATGATTTTTTGCATATGACCTCGGGTAGGTCTTGCACATCTTCTGTATAGGTACGACTTATAGATATCCCTTAATTTTTCAATCTTCGGGTAATCTTGTATATTATACGATATTAGACATAGGATGGCTTACAAACGTCCTTTGAGTTGGCGTCTTTTGGGAAGTCTGATTTGTCGTCCGTCTTTTGATAGTGACTTAGATATTCCCTTTCGATCATGTACTTCTTCATCTTTGGTATGTTGATGCATGAAGTGATGAAATATCCTTGACACCAGGCTACATTATTTTTGTGTGGTCAACAAATATAGAATGCTGAGATATACTCAATTCCAGACTGCCTTATCTTTGCATTGTCAATGATATAGGTGCTCCAAAGCATCTTTCAATGCCAGACCTTATTGACTATACATGATGAGAAATTGGGGAGACTTATTTGAATGGTGTGATGGACCTTTCCACTTGTCCCTCTCGGTTGTGATATGAAATGGGATGAAATGGCCCTCTCGACATGGCTCTCTTGGTATGTCCCTCTTAGCATAGTCCTCTCGGCAGTGATATGCAATAGGATGAAATGGCCATCTCAATAGTAATATACAATGGAATAAAAAAGCCCTCTCAGCATGGTATACAATGACCCTTTCGACAGTTTGAAGAAAAACCTTACCTGGGTCCAATTGTCAGCGTGTTGGCTTCTATATATATACTTTTACTTGGGGTAAATAGTTAGTATACATAGGGTCGCTCTTGCTAGCGACTGCAGTCAATCTTTACAAATGTTTTAAGGAAAAATGTTTAGAATCATAATTTGGACAAATTAGTCCAATATCAGCCTCCTTTCTTTGAAGGGGATATTAAAATAGCAAGCGATTTGAATGTAAACAAGTGGCTGAAATCCCTTTCTGGGGACAACTCGAATATCATTTGCAAACATTATATGTTTGTTTTGTCTCATGGTGGATCGAAGGAGGACATCTTTGCTCTTCTCTTTATTGGATGATCCTTTTATTGCTCTATTGTCATGTTGTCTCCTTTGAGTGTACCTGCGCTCAAGGTAAATATTTAGTAGACACAGAGTCCCTTTTGCTAGCCACTATTTTTTTGGAAAAACCCAAAATAATATTTTTATAGTGTAAATTAGTTGCCTTTGTTCGTCATTCGTATTCCCTTTGAAATGGGATGGACAAACCAAGAGGTCCTTGATCCTAAATGAGCAATCGAAGCCGTCTCTAGGGCCAACCATAAATACCAATTTAGATTATTTTATACGTTGGTGTGGTTATGGGTATGCCTAGGGGATTTTGAGGGAGACACCAATCTTTTGTCTCGTGATCCCTGCATCCATAACAAAATTGTTTGTTTTGGTAAAACTACTCTGCGTTGACCTCCTTTGATCTTTGGTCTGCTTCTTGCCATCTTTTGGGTGTTCTGTTATATTTGGACTCCCATCCAAGCTCTCTGTTTCAATAGATGTAAGGAAAAATTAGTCAAGTAGAAAGTATGTATATATTTTCAAAAATAGTTTGTATTTAAAAAACTTATGTAAAGGTTTTAAAAAATCACTGCAGGTCATGTCATGAGCTATCTCCATGAACTTCTTCGACTTGAGGCTTGGATATGTTTGAAACCTATTAGAGGATCTCCAAAAATCCATTGTCATTTGTTGGGGAGTTCAAAAGTACACTTTTTCAGAAGACCTAATATAGGTAGGGATTTAGTCTATCTGAACCCTGTCACAGCTAGCGATTTCTAAAGTTGACTCTGACCTCCTGGTGCAAGGGAATTTTCAGAGTTGAACTCACCAATTGAGCTTGGTGAAAATTTTGAGCTCCTCCTCAAAAATTTTGCCTTAGTTGAATACTGTTTGAGACAAATCTTGACTTACGGGGGTCTTTAGACTTTCTCCCAAAGTTCCCGATGGTCTTCGTTCTCCCTATGTTGGAGGATGAATTTCTTCTTTGGAATTTTCTAGGTTCCTTCTCAAAAATTCTCCCCCAGTTTCCATTTTATAGGGTGATATGACCAAGCCGTTGAAGCACCTACTTTATCTCATTGATGTAGGAATTACGTCATTATGAATTTTAGGACTATGATAAAGATAAATAGAAAAATCTAAAGGGTTGACCGAAGCAGACATAGGCTGCCTACATATCCCATTCTTGTGAATTCAGGTCATCACGTAATTCATACATAAAAAGGAAAGATAAATTTTCCTATTGGGTTGACCAAAGTTGACATTCGCCGCCTATGTATCCCTTTCTTGGGAATTTAGGTCAAACGTAGTTCAAACATAAAAAGGAAAGATAAATTTTCCTAGGAGGTTAACCAAAGTCGACATAGGCTGCCTACGTTTCCCTTTCTTTGAAATTAAGGTCAACTATAGTTCGTACATAAAAGGGAAATATTCTAACCAATTATAAAGCACGAAACGATTATGTTCATAAAAGTGTGATTACAAGGAAAGAAAACATAAAAAAAAGACTATCTTTAGACATATTATCTCTTCACTACATCAGAGTTGATTGGCTTGGGCCACTCTTGATCATCCATCTCAGACAAAATCAAAGCTCCTATGGATAACCCTTTGCGAACCAGATACGGTCTTTTCCATTTAGAGGAAACTTACCTTTATACTCTTCTTGATGAGGAATGATATGCTTGAGGACCAGTTTCCCTATTTCGAACATGATGGCTCTCACTTTCTTGTTGAAGGAATGGATTATCTGTTGTTGTTATAACTGGCCATGGTACACGACAACTATTCATTTTTCATCAATCAACATGATTTGTTCATAATGAGCATGAATCCATTCTTCATTGCTTAGGCTGGCTTCTTGAATAATCCTCAAGTAGGGTATTTTGAATTCGACAGGTATTACGGCTTTGGTTTGATAAACCAATATATAAGGGGTTTTCCCAGTCAAGGTTTTGACCGTTGTGCGGTATCATAATAGAGTGTAAGACAATATCTTGTACCACGATCTGTTGTTGTCAATAATTTTTCTCAAGATCTTCTTAATGTTTTTATTGGCGACTTTTAGAACTCCATTCATCTGTAGATGATATACGGTTGACTTATGGTGAACAATCTTAAACTGTTCACAAATATCATTCATTAAGTGACTATCAAGTTAGACCTATTATCAATGATGATTGATTCTGTTACTCTGAATTGGTAAATCAAGTTGTTCTTGACAAGGTCTGAAACTAATCTCTGTCATGACATTGTATGACGCAGCTTCTATCCACTTAGTGAAATAATCAATGGAAACTAAAATGAATATATGTCCGTTCGATGTTGGTGGCTCTATTGAACCGGTCATATCCATACCCCAAGATATAAATAGCCATGGTGAACTCATTGCATAGAGCTCGTTTGGAGGCATTCAAATCAAATCTTCGTGTATCTGGCACTTTGGGCACCTCTGCACGTACTTGCTACAATCAGTTTCCATAGTTATCCAAAAGTAACTAATTCTCAAAAAAATTTATATCCAGAGCAAACCCATTCATATGAGGTCCATAAACTCCAGTATGTAATTCTTCACATCTCCAAAATCCTAGTTCTTAGATCCTCCTTTAAAGAATTTCCCCACTTGGGAAATAGTTTTTCGCCAAATATCGAAGTACCTTTCTCTGATTGTTGTTGGCGTCTTTGAGGTATGCACCATATTCTAAATATCTCTTGATATCAAAATACCATGGTTTTCCATCAATTTCTTCCTCAATATGGGTGGCTTACGTAGGTTTCTCCTACAACTTATTTTTGAAGGATTGATGTAACTCCAATATGGATGTTGAATCATGGAGGATATAGTAGCCCAAGAATCAGTGAACTCATTCTGCACTCTCAGTATATGCCTGAGGTTAATTTCTTTTGAACCTTTAGCATAAATCCCACACCAATTCTATGTAAGGAGTGATCTTTGAGTTCTTCACAACCTATTCTCTTAGTACTTGGTGAATCAATAGGTTAGAGTCCCAAAAGACCTGTAATTGTCGGACATCCATGTCAAGCGCTAATTTAAGGCCGAGGATGCAAGCTTCATATTCGACCATGTTATTGGTACATGAGAAGCATAGCTTGGCTATTACAAGGTAGTGTTGACCTGTTTCTAACACCAAAACATCTCCAACTCCTGAACCTTTGAAATTAAGCAGCCCAACGAAAAACATACTCCACCCGTGGTAAACCTTAGCGATGTTTTTTCACACAAATAAGATCTCTTCATCCGAGAAGTATGTCTAGAGTGGCTCGTATTCATTGTTAACTTGATTTTTTGCCAAATGATCTGCTGAAGGTTCCCCCTTGAATACCTTCTGGGCACATACATGATGTCGAATTCACTCCGCAACATTTTCCATTTGGCTAGCTTCCCTGTAAGCAAGTCTTTCTGGAAAATATACTTCAAAGTATCCATCCTAGAAAAGAGATATGTTGTATACGAAGATAGGTAGTGTATTAGCTTCTGGGTGACCCAAGTCAAAGTACAACATGTCCTCTAGTATAGCGAACCTTGAATGGAGTAAATTTTTTACTCAAGTAGTAGATTATTTTTTTCCTTCTCGCCGGTTTCATCATGTTGCCCAAGGACACATCTAAAAGCATTTTTTGATACTGACAAGTAGAGATATAATGGACTTCCTTCCCTTGGGGGAACCAAATAGGTAGAGTGGATAGATGATTTTTGATTGTGTCAAAAGCTTCCTAGCATTCTTATTCCCATTCATTCAATGCATGCTTCTTCAACAGGTTGAGGATTGGCTCACATATAACCTTTGACTGAGTGATGAACCTGCTGGTGTAATTCAAACACCCTAGGAAACTCATAACTTCTTTCTTAGTCTTTAGTGGATGCAACTCCTAAATAGCCTTGATCTTGGAAGGGTCGAGTTCAATGCACCTTCTACTAACTATGAACCCCAATAATTTTCTAGCTGGTACATCGAAGTCACACTTAGTGGGATTCAATTCAAATTTTAATTCCTTAATTAATAGAAGAACTTCCGTAGATATGTCAGATGATCCAAACTCCTGCGGGATTTAACGATCACATCGTTCATGTCTACTAAAATTTCCTTGTGTATAATATCATGAAAGATCATTGCCATAGCTATCATGTATATTTCCCTAGTATTCTTGATGCCAAACGGCATTACCTTGTAGTGATAAACACCCCAGGGTGTGATGAAGGCCATTTTTTCAGCATTTTCTCTATCAATCAGGATCTGGTGATACCTGGTGAAACAATCTATGAATGACTGTATTTCATGCTTTGTGCAGTTGTCAATGAGAATATAGATGTTGGGTAGCAAGAAATTTTCTTTAGGGATAGCCTTGTTCAAATCCCTATAGTCAACACAAATTCTAATCTTGCCATTTTTCTTTAGCACCAGAATGATATTGGCTAACCATGTCAGATATCTCATAACCTCCACGAACTTGGATTGGATTTGTTTTGTCACCTTTTGTTTAATCCTTAATCTTAAGTTCGTCTTGAATTTCCATATTTTTTGCTTTACTAGGTCAAACTCTAGATTAATTGGCAGCTTATGCGACATGATGTTGGTACTCAATCCTAGCATGTAGTCATAGGACCAAGAAAATATGTTGATATACTCTCATAGCAAGCGAATGAGTTCTCTTTTTTGTGCCTCTATCAAATGAATGTTGATTCTCCTCTTCTTAACTTTGCCATAATCTCCCAAATTGACTACCTCAGTTTCTTCGAGGTTAGGGTTTTCACAGTTTAAAATTCTTTCAAATATTTTGTTAACTGCTCCTCATCATAATCTTCCTATTCATCATTATTTGCTTCACTTTGTTCATTTTGTCCCTTGACATGACATGACATTAGTGGGTTGTAAATTATTGCTACTAAAATAAACAAACAAACCAAGTTAGATAATAACAAGATAATTCAAATAAGAAAATAAGAGTAGAATAAAACAATTTTTGAGATAAAGGAGTCCTTTCCATTGAATTTTGGGAAATATTTACAAGCAATGGCACATGACCCACACAAGTATGGTCCCATGCCTTTTTGAAAATGGTAAAAGTGTAATTAAGGTAAATTTTAAAACATAAAGGGTTGGTCGCAGGGCCTCCTACAGACCGTCACCTATTTTCAAAAGCTAAATTTTTTTCCTTTCATCTATTACAGCTGGTGGGGAGTTATGAGTAGAGTGGAGGTACAATTCTATAGCGTCTGTCTAGGTGAGACCTTTCTTACTCCACTGGCCTCAAGGAAATCCTCCCATACATCATCATAGTCCTTGAACATATTTCTTATCCCATCCCCAAACCATCATTTGTTGGCATCTCGTGTATAGGGAATGATTGGTACAGGAGTAGTAATGGCTCGGGCAGACCCATCTTTGTCTTCTTCTTATTCTTGTCTTCCTTTGTCAGCTTGTACCCCAGCCTATGCTTGAATGCTCTGTTAGGGATCACAATTGCCTCTATGATACCTCCAAAGTCCAAACCTAGGCCTCAACTAGGATCAAACCCAATTCCTAGCATTATAGTGGCCATCATCTTACAAATAGAGGGCATGGGCATCTGAGGTGTCGGATCACTCTCCATAGCATTCACAATTTCTATCATGTGAAAGTTGCTCCCATTTGGGATATCTTTGATCACAGGCAGATAGCCATTAGGGTGACTCAAGTGACTCCATTTGCCCTGAATGACCAAATCATGGTCTTCTTAAATAATTTTTAACAATTGATGAATGGTTGATGGAATTTCCCCTGTACTATGGATCTATTGCCTCTCGAGGAGAAATTTGTAGCTAATATTAATATCCATAACATGAAATTTAGTTTTGAACTTGACGGGTCCCAATTGTATATATAAATCAACCTAAGCTATGGTGTCCCTCTGTCCTCTATTGAAAGCTTGTACATTGATATTTTTTTGATAAATTTTTCCTAAGTCGTGACTCGTTTGAGTCAGTGTAGAGAGGGAACAAATTTTCAAGCTAGATCTGTCATCTATCAAAACCCTATTAACCATACATTCACGACATTTGATAGTAACGTGCAAGGTTTTGTTGTGCATTACACCTTCAAAAGGCAGCTTTTTCTTATTATATGATATATGATGGCTTCCCATAATATTTCCTATCAACGCGACCATATTTTAGTCATTCGTGCCTATAGGTACATAAGATACATCTATAACTTTAAAAAAAGTTAATCGGTGGTACTGAGAACTCATTAGAAGTGATCTTGGATGGAGTCTTTTTTATGTGCTTGGCAATTGAAGATTCTTTTGGCTGCTTATGCCTCTAAAACTCTTAGGCCTCTCCTTCAGTAATTGGGATCTTTTGTGAATCCTTCTTGTAAAAGTCATCAGCCAAATTCTTGGGAACATACCACCGTATGGGTTGAGTCATTCCCTTAGGTAGCGACGGTCTCTACAACAAACTCTTTTCTAGCTGGTATTAGAGCAAAGGCCTGATTTAGTGATGCCATTACCACAAAGGGAGGCCTTTCATTGACACTTAAAGTAGTGACAACCTTCTTTATTTTCTCTACATTCTCCATTTTCTTGGGCTCTTCTGAATCAACCTAGATGATAGACTTACTAGCCGCCCATTCTTCTTTTATCTCAATTGTATTAACCGCAGCCCCTCCATGGTTAGGCAATAAATTACTGTTTATATTCGATGTTGATGCTTGATGAATAATGACCTTTTGATCAATCAAGTCCTGGATTTTATGTTTAGGTTGATACAATCTTCAATAGTATGTCTGGCTCCTCCTGAATAATAGACACTATTTTGATCAACATGGTAAAATTTAGAACTGTTATTGGTTGGTTTTGGTTGGATAGGCTGGATATAACTGCCTTCTTTTAATCTTTTGATGAGCTGAGTGTGACTTTTAGCCAACGGGGTAAAGTTTTGGGGAGGTTTCTTTTCAAGTTTTGGATGATGGAGATTGTAATTATTTTGATTGGCGGGGGGTGGTACTTGATGACAATTTGGGGACGCCCATATATTAGCCTGGTGATTTGGAACTGTGGCTAGGATATTGGGCTGATAATTTAGTTGTGGATCTTGATATT
This sequence comes from Capsicum rhomboideum, assembly GCA_031232105.1. NCBI lineage: Eukaryota > Viridiplantae > Streptophyta > Magnoliopsida > Solanales > Solanaceae > Capsicum > Capsicum rhomboideum. The sequence goes on along the minus strand of CP124714.1, from coordinate 146,201,438 downwards.
GAGTTTAGACATTTGGCTATGAAGCTTGGTATTAAGGTTGAGCATAAAAGATGGATTGAGGAATTTGTAGTGGTGAAGAGTAGATAGATGGGGGAAAAGGTGTTTCTAGGCCTAAATTTTATCTTTGATTTAGTATTAGAATCAAAATAAATTGCGGTTACATCTTCTTTTTTGTCCTTAAGAAAACCTGAGGACCCAGATGATGTCAAAGGCTATCTAATTTTTCTCGTTTGAATACTTCTTCAAGTGATTCCCTAATTTTCACCAAGTATGCAAATATTGCACGAACTGTAGACACTATTTTGGTATAGAACTCTCTTTCTTAAGCATAGGAAAACACTGCTACCATTTCTTCCCCAGTCATAGGAGGTTGCACCTTAGCATTTTATTTTCTCCAGTGATAGGCATAGTTCTAAAAATGTTCATCGCTCTATTGCTTAATCCAGTTTAGTGAATACCGATTAGGGACTGTTTCCATATTTTATGTAAACCTGTCAAGAATGTTTTATGCCAGGGCTTTCTAGCTGAACCATTTTTTCAGTTCTTGGGATGCAAACCATTCCAAGGCTCACAGCTTAAACTTTGACTGAACAGGCGCATCAGCAATGCCTCATTTCTTCCAACCATTTTGTTACAATATCTCCTTAAGTGGGCCATGGGATTGCCTGTTCCATCGAATGTTTCAAATTTGGGAGTCTTGTATTCTTCTGGTAAGTTAACTCCAGTATGGACACACAAATCATCATAACTAAGTCCATCATTGTCCATTGTCCCTATGAGACTCTTTGATTCTTATAATCTGTTCATTCATTGCCAGCTTCTTCTTCTCATGCTTGATCCTCTATTTTTTTCTTTCTCCTTATAATGGTCTACCTTAGGGTTTGGGAAGGGTTTATAGAGATCAGGATGGGTGGCGACATAAAAAGTAGTTGGAGGTATGGGTTGGATGTGAGAAGGATTTGGGATGGTGGCTGAAGGGTTTTGGCGAGCGAGAGTGTGATTTTGAGGATGGGTAGAGTTTAGGTTGTAGGTAGAGAGGACATTTTGGGAATCGTAAGTGTTTAGTAGGGTTTGGTAAACTTATGGATTGTTCTTTGGGTAGTGCTATCGGTTTGTTGCTTCAGCTGGTATGCTGAGTGGGTGGGGTATGAGTTTGATAAATTAGAGGGTTGACGGTATAAGGGTCAATGGAATTTAGGGAGTGGAGGCGAACGATGTGTTATTTGGTTGATTCCTGAGGTGGGAAGGATTGAGAGGTGGGAACTCAAGTGAGGGTCCATGCCACTCTGGGATAGGAGTGTTCGTATTGATGGCTAGATTATCCAAGTCCCTAGTATGCTTCGCTTTTTCCTATAACATCTCTAATTTATTCGCAAGTTCAGTTATTATTTCACTTTGTTCGGCTATTAAATTGTCCCTGATGGTCACTACATTTTCATCATCGCTTCTAGTCATATTTATTTCTTTAGTTGAATGATAGATAGGGGATGGACTTTTATGAGCTCTTGAGTGGGTGAAATAAAGATGTTCTGCCCGCTTATGTAAACATAGAGACAAGAAGGAAACTCATAAAGTCATTTGTCATTGTAGGTAAATTGATCCATAGGGTAATGATGACTCGAAGATTCCCATGAATAGGATTTTGCTCACTGATTTAAATAAATGGATTTCATGAGGAAGGTTCGACCCTTCTTTTTCCCATCCATATGTCTTCTTTCACCAACATAGGGGAAAATAATGTTTTTAAAGATAGGGATTGGGTCGAAAGGCTGTCTACATATCTCACAAGGAGAAATCAGGCCCTATGTAGTTCGACCAGTTGTAAACAGGATTGTTTCATTTCATTTCACTCACTAATATTCATTACATTCGGGTAAAACATAAATACATGAAAAATAAAGACGAACAAACTTGCTACGTTCAAAGCTTAACTCTGTAAAGTGGAAAATGCTTCTATTCTTTCTGGCCTTCTTCTGTTTCATGGATGGTAAAGCATGAACTACAAGCGGATCTTCCCAATTCTGATCAAGAGCTCCAAAACAAAGTAGAAAGCATGACACTTCTTAATGTCCTGTCCTTTGGTTCCATTATGATAATCATCACCATCCCTCCATTTTACACACCATTTCTTTTTCTTTCTCTCAACTAGATGGAGAATTTTTGCTCTGACCAAATTGGAGTAAATATCCTCATAGTTATACTTAAGAGCCGTAAAGTGCAAATGATGAATTGTGATAATACTTGCGATGGGCACTCCTAGTTTAACCTTATTGTATACTAGCATGGTATGTGGTTCATATAAGTGAGAAATTTTCCTGCAATTGATCAAGTCACATAATTTGTCCTTCAAAACACAACATTCATCTATGGTATGACCTTTATAGAGAAAACAATAAGAACATCTCTTATATATATTCTTGGGGTTACATTGTGGTCCTTGAGTCTTAACCGGGCACAAAGTTTCCATAGCGTTCAACTGTTGGTAAATCTCTGAGACTTTCACAATTTTGGGCTCTCTTAGGTAGATCCTTGCACTTGCTTTGAATATGATTTGTTCATCTCGTTGCCTGAATCTTGAAGGCAAGAATATCTTGTCCGTGTCTCCTGACCATTTTTTTATTTCACCCACGAGTTATTTAAGGGTCATTAGTATTCCTTCTTGCACGAGGATGCCATTTTCTTGTTCTTTCCCTTTTCCCTCTCCTACAATATTTTCAATCATCCCAGCAGCTCCTTCAAATTCCATTTCTAGTTATTTAATCTCCCTATTAAGATTTCTTTTTGGCATTTCCTCCCCTTTTTCTAGCATTTGGTCCGAAAGAGTGATCTTTGATTCGGTCAGGGCGGTTTTCTCCTCCAATTCCTTATTCTTCATTATGGCAACATACTTTTCTTGTGTATTGACTCTAACAATCTTTCTTTCGGTCAGATCAATCTTCTTAACCACTTTCTTATTGTTCACATTCAACATCTCTTCCATTTGGTCTAGCTACAACAATTGCCTCTTGGCTTAAGCAATTCTTTTGTCGATCTCTTCAATCCTCCCTACAATGGCTTCTTCTGAATCCATGTTCAACCTTATTGAAATGATGAGAACAATTTTAGGACTTTTTTAGAATGGTTGAGGACTTTTTTGAGGAACATGGAAGACTTGGCGTATTTTGGTTTGACTTTTGCATAGTGGGTGTATATTTCTACCTAAAGAGGGTCTATAAAATTTGTTTATACAGGAGTTCAATCCGCCTTTGATTTGAAACAACACACATAAGAACATAAAACATTTATCACAAAGACAACATGATAAGAAGTGCACGTCCTAATGGGCGACCTTTTTTGAGTCAAGGGTAGGCCTAGTATTTTTTAAAGACGTATGTGACGTATTAAAGCATTTGTTTACCCCTAAAATAGTGATATATATATATATAAGCACCTTAAAACCACGGATAAGTTGGAGATGAGGGTGATGAGTTGGGATCCTTTAAGGCGGGGGCACGAGGTTATGGTCGGTCGTCTTTCATATCGAGCCGTTGAAGCAGCGCGTCGTGCTATAATCGGACACTTGCATCGTGCTATGAGCGGACAATTTCGAAGATTTGGTAAGAGGCCGAACTCAGCAGAGTCAGTTTTGGCTTGCCCCTTTCTATCTTATTAGTCAAACCTAAACGTCCTTATTTCATGCAGGAAAGGAAAATGAAAGAAGAAATCCAAATTTGCTTTGGGAGTGTGAGATAGGCAGACGGGGAGTAAGAAACAAAAATCTCGAAAAATCCGTCAATAAATGACGAACTCCATTATACATATGATAGGACAGGGCTAAGGCAGTAATCTCGACGGAGATTAGGACACCGCAGAAAGATTCCAGCACTGTTCGGAGAGCACTTTTAGTCTGCGCTGGTGAATGGAAGCCCCCCCCCCCTATCAAGCAAGAAGGAAGTGGCTCTTCCCACGGCGGAGTCACCATTGACTCTTTTTATTATTATGGTAAATCAGTGTATCAAGATGTCATGGGAGTGGATGACCAAGCACAATAGAGTCCGTGTAATAACAATCATCTCAAGAGATATAGGGGTAAAGATGTATCCTAGCGTAAGCAGTTATCGACTCTATATATATATCAAAAAAATTCCCAAAGGAATATAAAGCCAACTAATAGGGGGAATTACATTTAATGGGGAAGTGGAAGATAGGCCCATACAGGGGTGAAATGGGGCAAACCCACGCAGGGGTATTGCAAGAAAATAAAAAACATAATGAAGATAGGTCCACGTAGGGTTAAAATAGATCAAACCCATGCAGAGGCATTTAATGGAAATAGAGAAACATAATAAAGGTAAATATAACAAACCCACGCAGGGGCTCTCTAGGGAAAATAAACTCTCACAGGGTGTGGTTGAGGCGCTCGAGAGGTTGATCCTTCATCCATTTGGCGTTTCTTGGATATTCCTGCAACTTCTTGGAGTTTAAATAATTTCGAACAATATTTGTTTTTTACCATAATCGTCCTTTGTTCTGGTGGCAAATTTAAGAAAACTTGTATACTCACTGGCCATTCTACGGGTTACACCATTTAACCCTTCTCTCATTTCTTCTGCCTCTCTATTCAAATGGGCGATGATTTGTTGATCTTTTGTATGCTCTCCCTTCACTTTTTATAACTCTTATTGGAGTTGTTAGAGTAGAAGATGTACCTTGGATTTAAAACCTGTCAGGGGTACTTGTTCAACTATTCCTTGTAAGTCACTCTTTAGCCAATCCTTGTATCCTTTCTCGTATCCTGTGTTGTACAAGTTTTTGGCAAGATTCTGGTGCACATCTTTCTTTTTGCATACTTTCTAGCAATGAAGGACATCTCCTGCATTAAATATCCTATCATCTTTGTAATCTGTGATGCAGGCATTGATGATGCCAATTTTAGTCTTGGTTTGGGTCCTACCAAGCTGTCTCATTACCCTTAAACAGCGTAAGGTTAAATTCCCTGAATTTTGGGAAGCGGCAAAAAAGGTTTTCCTTGGCAATCTATTACGATAGTTTTTGGGAAAAATAGGTAACGAATCCACTGGACGTCGTCATCCTTTAATTCTGAGAAGAGGCAGGCCCATTCTCCTTTTGATCAATCTCTGTTCATCTTTGATCATCTGAGTTTGCTTGGAAATTTGGCAATTCAGTCCGTTCCATAAAAAAAGGGAGGTTTTGGGGTAAGGTTTTTTTCATGAGATGACCTACATTCCATATTTCTAGAAGCAGATTACATACTTAGAAGTACCTGTGCCCATTCTGACAATTTCTCAGAGACCAATAGATGTAGGCCAAAAAGACTCGTGCTAGAGGGAAGTAGTTGAATGCATTCCCCTTCTTGATTCTATTGAACAAGGTATGTGCGACCATGATGATTTGAGTAATGATGGTCTGGCCCGGGCCTTGAGGAAATAACATAATTCCCAAAAAGGCAATGGTGAATTCTAGTTTTTGGGCTTTCTCTCAATTCTGATATGATGAAAACTCAAACTGGTGATCCCAAAAGCTATTTGTATTGACATAGTGGGTGTACAAATCATTGAAGTTGATGTAGGATTTTGATATCCATGTGCATGCAGGTTTGCACAATCCAAGGTATTCAACAATTTGGTCTACCAAGGGCTTGTTTGGGATGAGGATGTTTGCTTTGGGATGTCATTTTCTCTTATGAAAGCTTATGATTCCATCAAACAAGTCCCGTATCTACTCTATGGTTGGAGTTAACTAGGTCATCCCGAATAAAAAAATCGTGTGATCATTGTCCCAATATCCAGCGAGGGCTTCTATCTTGACACGATGCCCCTTCATTTTTATTAGCAAAGGTATATTTCCTAAATACATCCATATGGCCCTTTTCTCGATGTCAACTAATTTATTTCACCACATTCTAAGTTGCAAAGGTGCTTCTAAAAGCATATCGAACGACAATAAACCATCCATCCTACACAACCATACAACTTATTAGTTACTCCGTTTGGGAGAAACAACATGATTTTATAGGCACGTACATCTTTCAAGATGCAACACATAAGGTATGATTGTGTTTTAGGATCAGGGGCCCTTCAGACTCAAGGTGGTCTTGCTGATGGGCTCGATACCCCTGGGGTACCAGATATCTTAGGTCAACATGTCTAGAATAAGGGATTTGCTTAGCTCTATCCTAGTTTTTACTAGAGTAGGCTTTTTGGAAATAGATTGGGGACCCGGGCGTACTACCATGGGCTGAGATGACAACAAGTATCAGATGATCAAGAACCGACTAATTGTTTATCATCTTGAGAATTTTGGTTTTAAGTAGAGGAAATGACCACAAAAAATGCGTAATTGTTGGTCCTAATGCAATCTAATTTTTTTTCCGTATGACAGAATCGATATGCCATGAATGCAGCCTTTATAATTTGTGGAAATTTAAACATATAAGTAAATAAGCTATTTAAACTAATTATTACAAAACCCGAATAGTTAGTCAAATAATGTTAGTCCAAATATTTGGTTAGAACAGAGTTGATATCTCTAGAAGAGTCGTCATTTCTATTTTGGAGGAAAATGACTTGTGTTTTGAATTTGAAAACTTAAGAAAAGTTTCAAACTCAGTTTTGAAAACAGAGTCTTCACTTAATTTATTTAAAGGATAATTAATACAGCGTTTGAAAAAACTTTAAAGACATAAAACAAAAAATATCTTTAAAATTTTAGAAAATCTAGGTAAAAGGTTCTTATTAATATCCCGAGAAGGTTTTTAAGGCACTCGGGATAATTGCTAACTTTTGGTTATCCAAAATATTCAAATTAACTTTATTTGACTAATATTTTGAAGAAAAAAAAGTGGGAAAGGTGATATACGGAAAATTATTCTATTTGAGTAAAATGACAAGTACTTTAGAAAGCTAATAATTATTCTAAGTGTTGCTCTCTAAAAGTGTCTGTCTTTGCCAAAAAGACTAATTAAAAGTGCTTTGCAAAGTGCAATGGCGCTCCCAAGGGGAAAAATCAACTAAGTTAGAAGTTAGTATCAAGAACAAATTTATAATATAAATAAAGAGTAGAGAAAATGGTTGGGTTTAGACCCAAAACCCTAAAGTAGTCCGAATTGGACTCATCAATGCTAGGCTTGACCCATTTATCTATTTATACCTGTCATAATATCTATTGGGCCAGGCTCACCTATCTTATACCATATTTTGGACCCTCAAACCCATGTACCAGTCCTAGGCTAATTTAACTTGGGCTTTTGGCACATAATATTAATTTCAAGATACTTTGAGTCTTAAAATGTTGGAAACAGCTATTTTAATGGGCTTTGACCATTTTTTCTTTTCTTCATTTTTTTATCTTTCTCATGTACACAACTTGTATACAAGTGCATGTCCATGTATATCAGCCCTTTAGGGATTTGATTGGAGGCCGACTCGAATGGAAAACAGGCCTCCTTGGCCCATTAGATAAATACAGGGGGGAAGAGTTCAATTGAACTCCCAAAAAATTCACATGCCACAAGAAAAAATAAAAAATTAACACTCATCCAAAATAGAAAGTAACATATTCAACAAGAAAACTACCAAAAACTTGTTGCGACCCAGCTATACACACAAGTGTACGTGATCGTTCAAGTAATATAATGGCTCCTTTAAAAGAGCCGGATATCGGACCCAAGGGACTTTCGTCAACAAAAGTCAATTTCAGACGTCAAACAGTAATTAAAAACTAGTGTTGCAAAAAGGAAAAGGGATTTGTTACTAAAAATTAGATGATTACGGAGTATAAACTACTGTCTTCGCTACTGTAACTTCAGTTTTTGCAAATATGATTTAAAAGTCAATAAAAAGTAAATTCCCAGGGTCAAGGCACTCTGAACGTCATCTCTTGAGCATAATTGTTACTGGTTTAAGCAAATTGAGTCGTTTATCTTGGTTATTGATCACGAGGTTAATGTTACAATTATATTCGTCTCCAAACTATAACCTTCTACTAGAAATTAGAAACCTAACTACATCATTGAGCGGTGATAAGTTTAACCAATTCTAATGCCTTTAAGATATCCTCTCATAATTGAACAAGCGCGGTAGATTCGGTACCTCTCGGTCCTAACCGCATATCAATATCTTGGAATCCCTTCCTCGAGTAAAGATCACGCTTCTTATATTCCACGTTCTATCTCTTAGTTTCTCTCTCGAGCTCACCTTAAGACAAGGGATTTATTTCAATGGTGATCAAGCATTAAAATAGTAAAATAAAGAATATAAGAATAACCAATTCATGATAAACTTCAGCAAAAACCAATAAAATTTAACTCAAGAGAATCATGTTCATAGCCTCAACCCCAAGAATGAGGGATTTTAGCCACTCATAACTTCAACTAACAACATAAAGTGATAAAATACCATAAAAAGAAATAAAAACTGATAAGAAGAAGAATGAAACCTCATTTCAATGCCAAAAAAAGCCCAAAATAGTCTAGTGATGATGGAATAATGATACAATAACCCAAAAGCCCTATTTATAGACAAGAACTGGGGGCAAAAATTTGCCAAAAAACGATCCGACACGCTTTTGGGCGCGCCTGGGACTTAGGCAAATTTTTGCCTCTGAACAGGTGCACCTGAGCGGCTAGACATGCCCTTGGGCGCGCCCCTCTGCTGCCCACTTGAGTAAAAATTTTGCCAAAAGCGTCCCGGCACGCCAAGCCAAAAGTGGCCCGGCACGCCCCTTAGCGTGTCAGGCCTTTAGACTCAGATTTTCTTCCTTTCGGCGACTTTTCTTCGCGGATTTGGTTGGATTCTTCAATTTCAAATCTTTATCTTGCCTCCTATCTTCAATATCCTTCGCTCGTAGCTCCTTCAAGCCTCGCTTTCCGCGCCAAAAATGCTCTAAATAGTCGTAAATTCCACCTACAAGGGTCTAATCACATTTGTTAGCACAATATCATATATTCCATCAAAACAATACAAAATACATACTTATTGCTCTCAAAACTAAGGTAAACATGGGTTAAAGTCGGCAATAAGGCATATAACTACGCCTTAGATCACCACCCCACACTTGAACCTTAGTTTGTCCTCGAACAATAACCACACTCAAACCTGGGCGACTTAAGACAACCGACACACAATAGGCATTCTTGCATAGCTACACAACCACATTCATCAAATTATGCACTAACATGCTAGTATCACGAAAAAATGCATAGTAAATTGAAACAACCTATCCTCACAATACAACTTTACTAGTTGCAAATTCATGCATGACACGTTACCCAAAAGATCACCACACTTCGCTAAACATGCGCCCTCACCATAAGAGAATCACCCGATATTTCACACAAAGTAATTCTTAAATGGGTGCATGAATAAAAGTTCACTCACTCTCGAAAAGAATTCACATACAACATAAGATGAACCATATGCTTGCCCTTAGTGTAGTACTCCACTCATGTCAAAATGTTAAAGCTCAAGATCAAGTAGGACTTTAAGGGTTGTAATGTAGGCTAAGGGACGGGTAGGAACTATTTGGTCAAGAATAGTGACTATCTTCCCTAAGCGCTTTAATACCCTACAAATTACATTAAGATCATCTTCAACCAACCTATTGTCCACCACTTTTGTCTTCCCCATTCTCTTTTGTGTTGTTCTATCTTTTTAAGCTAGCTTAAGCATATTAGGCAAGGAGTAATTGCTATCAACACATGATTCACTTCTTCTTCTTTTTTTTTCATGACAATACTACCTACCAACAACACATAAACTTCACACACCCAAAAGCTATTTACTTGGGGCTTCCACTTCACTTTTTCCTTCTTCAATTTTTTTTTTCCTCATTCCTTAACATCTTAATTTCTCAACTAAAGCGCTTAGGAATTTTGGATCAAATTACGGTTAATTGAAAGAAAAGGATTAAGCTACATATAAGGCTACCAAAAAATAAGCTAAAGGCTCAACGGGGCTAACTAAGATCATGCAAAAAGGGTAGATAAAGTAGGTATAAAACATGGCTATCAAAGAAATGCTTATATCATCTCCTAAACTCAACACCTTTTATTTCGCTTTGCAAACACACCGCGCAAGTTCTAGACATCATTATGCACATGGAATATCACAAAAACCTCACTCACACATGGCACATGTTTAACTCAAGCAGGCTCACCATACCATTTATACAAAGTCATGCACGAGTTCAACATTAAGCAACTTGTCAAGTCGACTAAGTAAGCATTAGATGTCTCAACACTTGCTATTGAATATCTTATCATGTTCCACCATCATACTTGACGTGTATGCATAATTGTATAACAAGCAAGAAAACCCAACAATAACATGACTAATTTGCTCTTAAGACGGTCGTCATCCATCCATCATAGTGTAAATCTCCTAATACTATGACTAAAAGAGACTCAAAGTAATAAAAAACAAAATAAAAAATAAAAAATTTAAAATCTTTTTATGGTTTTCTACAGTTCAAAGGGACTATCCATAGTAAAAGAACCGAAAACAAAGGCTAAGGAACCCAAAATAAAACAACTAGAAACATACAGAAACACACATATACATACATAAAAAGGAATCCCATGACGCCCCACCCCACACTTAAAAGAGTAGCACTGTACCTAATGTTACAAAAATTAAACAAGGCAAGAGTAGGGTGTAAGGAGCTCCCTAGTCAGTCAAGGAAATCGTCATCCTCTGGACCGCAGACTGCTAGCGGTGTATTATCCGCCTCCACCTCATCATCATCGGAATCAGTCTGGCAGTCATTCTGATCTATGGGGACATCATCATCCACAGGCTCAACAAAATCAGGCCCAATTCGCAACAATGCCATGGCATGCTCATTAAGAGGATAATCCCTCTCAACCTGGCTCAGCTCTTCCGCCATAGAGGGCCTACCCCCATTCCTATGTCGTAGCATCTCCAAACCATACATACGGGCTACGATCCTGTCATCACGAGCATACCGCTCCACAAGTGTGAGAGTGGGGCCGAGTGCATTAGGTGCTTTGGTTTGGGTGACATCAACAAGTTGCGCCACCAAAGGAGGATGATAATCAAATGCCTCCTCAGCCACTTCGAATGCTCTCATCAATTTAGTCAATACACCGCCAAAAGCATATCGAAGGCCACCCTGTAGCCGAGCTCGGCTCATAGCCGACAGTACCACAGACCCCACATTAATTTCCACATCGGTCATTAGAGCATAAACCAAAAAGACTCGGTCCCAAGTGACCTCTGTCATGTGGCTACCCGGAATCAAGCAACTGCACACAATTTTCAACCAAATCTGCGTTTCTTTATTGAAATGAGCATAGGGTAGACTCATGTGGTACCCTTTTTTGTGGTGGCGAATCCATCTTGCTATCGAACATTGACTACAAAGAGTGTGACAAATTTCTGCATAGGGAGGCCTAATATTTAGCTTGTGGAGGTCGTAAGGGCTAGCCTGAGTGTATGCTCCCAATAATCCATTTAAGCCTAGGGAATCAAGTATAACATCCGACCCTCGTACAACTACCGAGTTGGTAGGTGCATCTGGGTTCCAATTAGCATACAATTCCCTCACAAAATGAAGGTTACAATCCGTTGGTTTGTCGAGATGAAACCATACCCACTTGCACAATTCGAGCCAATATTTTAGGGTAAGTACGAGCTAGATTGGCCCTATCAATACACTCATCCACAAAGTATTTGGCTTCGGGGTGGCTCTTGTACCAACTCTTTCCTGCACTAGAGACCGCATTTAACCTTATTTCCTGAGCGTCGTCGCTTGTGAGAACTGGAAGCATCCACATTAGATTCTGACATTGTACCTGACAAAGGTCCACAAGTATGTCAATTTCCAATGTAAAGATAGCTAACCAACTTAAAGTGCTTTGGCTTTGAGGGCCACCCCACACTTAGTTGCTTAGCACCAATTCAAAAATATATGGGTGTAAGGGTACTCAGACTTCCCCTCATCACTTAATGCCCAAAACAATGTCCAACCTTCCCAACACAAATTTCACATTTCCATAATTATCCATAGAATGGCTTACTTGTTTTACTCAAGAATTCAAACAAGATCCATGCTTTTTCAATAATATGTGGGTTATAACAAATAATTACAACAAACAATTGTCTCAATTACTAACATATAAGCTAAACCCACTTGCAATTTCTTCAACTAAAAACCAGATTAATAAGAACAATTGCACTTGTACTTCAAGTTCATCTTCAGGACACCCATAATTTCCAACAATAGCATAATAAGCAAGTCAAACTACTAAGACAAACAGGGCATCACAAAATTGAGTTGCTAGAATTCCCCTAATTTCAACATGCTCATAGCAATCTAGAGAGAGAAATCTTAAGGAAACATACCTTGATAGCTTGAATGGAGTCTTGTAATCACAACCCAAAGAGGAGAAGGTGAGAAATTGTGCTATGTGTGGGCAAGAGAATAGGAAAGTAAGAGAAAATTTTTGATGTTGTGGGAGAAAATTTGGGTCTTTGGTGGGGAATTGGAGAAGATTTGTGAGAAATAAATAGAAATTTGGGGATTTAAAGGATAAGGGGTGGGGTGGGTCGGGTAGGGTAGTGTCCTCTTTTTTAAAAAAAAAATTCCAAAAACTTAAGGGGGTAGCGGCCTGGCACGCCCTTTGTCGCGCTACCCCACTGCCCATGTGAAAAAAATTCTAGGCAGAAGCAACCTGGCACACTGTCTGGCGCGCCTGCCCTCTGCCCATGTGAAATAAATTTCGAGCCTAAGCGGTCTGGCACGCTGCCTAGTGCTCTTGCCCACTGTCCATGCTAAAAAATTTTGGGCAAGTGCAGCCTGGCACGCCAGGTACCGCACTTCATTCTTAACATCATACTTGGGCATTTTTCATTTTTTTCACATAATTTTGGGGATTTTACAAGTCCCATGATCCAAAACTTCACTCCAAAACATGTCCTACCTTCCCGGCACCTTCAAAAGATCATCTATCTCCAATTTACCTTTTTCTCTTGGATTTTCATGACAAAATAGTCCGTGTGTCTCTACATAAACAATAAATCCTAGAACTAAGTTAGAAAAGAGAAAATTTTAAAAGAGATGAGTTTCCTCCCATCAAGAGCCTTAGTTTTGGTCGTGGCACGACTCTTCTTTTTGTATTTTTACTTTATAATTCCTAACTATTACAATACATTCATGGGTTGCCTCCCATGTAGCACCTGGTTTAATGTCACGGCTCGACCAAATCAGCTCAATTATTATCAAGGTGAAGCACATCCTCCTTCTGCTTCTCTTTTTCACCAAAATAGTGTTTCAATCTTTGGCCATTTACAAGAAACCTCGTACCATCATCTTTATTCAAGATTTCCACCACACCATGAGGAGTTGTACGACTTACCCCAAAAGGCCTACTCCATTTAGATCTTTGCTTGCTCGAAAACAACCTAAGTCTCGAGTTAAACAGTAGTACCAACTGGCCTGGCTCGAAGGTGCAGTGGAGAATATACTTGTCGTGCCATTGCTTCGTTTTCTCCTTGTAGATCTTCACATTTTCATATGCATGGAAACAAAACTCTTCCAACTCATGGAGTTGCAACAACCTCCAGTTACCAGCCAACTCCGGATCTAGATTCAACTTCTTCACCACCCAATATGCTCGGTGCTCAAGCTCAACCGGGAGGTGATATGCTTTCCCAAAGATAAGATGATATAGAGAAGTCCCTATAGGTGTATTATACGCAGTCCGATAAGCCGAAAGAGCATCCTCTAGCTTGAGCGACCAATCTTTTCTCTGAGTATTCACTGTCTTTTGCAAGATTTGTTTTATCTCGCGATTAGACACTTCCACTTGGCCACTTGTTTGGGGATGATACGTTATTGAAACCTTGTGTCTAACACCATATTTAGCCAATACACTCTTCACCCAATAGTTTATAAAGTGTGAATCTCCATCGCTAATAATAGCTCTTGGAGTTTCGAATCTTGTGAAGATATGTTTTTGAAGGAACTTCACCACAACCTTGGAATCATTCGTAGGAAGAGCAGCAGCCTCTACCCACTTAGACACATAATCCACTACTACAAGTATGTATTGATTCCCATTCGACTTCGGGAAAGGGCCCATAAAATCTATCCCCCATACATCAAAGATTTCAACTTCTAAGATATTAGTTAAAAGCATCTCATGTCACTTTGCAATCGTCCCCATACGTTGGCATTGGTCACAACTCTTCACAAACGCATGAGCATCTTTAAATAGAGAAGGCCAGAAGATACCTGATTGCAGAATTTTTTTGGTTATGCGTTCACCACTTTGATGACCACTATAAGGTGATGCGTGATATCTCTCCAACACCTGCTTCAGCTACGTATCTGGAATACTTCTTCTTACTACTTGATCAGGCCCTTGCTTGAATAAATAAGGCTCATCCCAAATATTGGAACGTGCCTCATATGACAACTTCTTCTTTTGTTGAGGACTCAAATAAGGAAGAAATAGCCCACTTACCAATAGATTCACAATGTATGCATACCATGGCAGCTCATCAACCCCCAAAACTAACAATTTCTCATTTGGAAATTCCTCATAAATACGCCCATCATCAACTACATGTGTCGAGCTTTCAAGTCTAGAAAGATGGTCGGCAATCTGATTTTCTGACCCCTACCTATCTTTAATCTCCAAATCAAACTCTTGTAACAATAAGATCCATCTAATCAACAATGGCTTAGCATCTTTTTTATTGAACAAATAACGTATTTCAGCATGATTTGTGTATACAATGACGCTAGTGCCCACCAAATACGATCTAAATTTATCAAATGTGTATACCAAAGCTAGCATCTCCTTTTCAGTCACCATATAATTCACTTGGGCTGCATCAAGGGTCTTGCTCGCATAATAAATAGAGTGAAATATCTTGTTCTTTCGTTGCCTAAGACTTGCACCCACTGCAACGTCAGTTGCGTCACACATGAGCTCAAATGGTAAAGCCCAATCAGGAGCAATAAGGATAGGTGCCTCGACCAACTTCTTCTTCAATACCTCAAATGCCTTCACGTATGCCTTGCAAAATACAAATTTAACATCCTTTTCTAAGAGCGTGCACATGGGGTGTGCAATCTTGGAAAAATCTTTAATGAACCGTCTGTAAAACCCAGCATGTCCCAAGAAACTACGCACCCCTTTCACCGACACAGGTAGAGGTAATTTCTCGATAACTTCAATCTTTGCTCTATCAACTTCGAGCCCCTGCTTTGACACTGTATGTCCAAGAACTATACCTTCCGTCACAAGGAAATGACACTTTTCCCCATTGATAACAAGATTAGTTTCTTCACAACGAGCAAGGACTCTATCAAGGTTTTGCAAACATACCTCAAAAGAGTTACCGAAGACTGAAAAATCATCCATAAAAATCTCTATGAGGTCCTCCACCATGTCATAGAAAATAGCCATCATGCAACGTTGAAAAGTAGCCGGTGCATTACACAATCCAAAGGGCATACGCTTGAAAGTGTAAGTGCCGTAAGGGCATGTGCATGTAGTATTCTCTTGATCTTGAGGATCAATAGCAATTTGATTGTACCCAAAATACCCATCAAGAAAGCAATAATATTCCTGCGTAGCTAAACGATCCAAAATCTGATTAATAAAAGGGATCGGATAATGGTCTTTCCTCGTAGCATCATTTAGTTTCCGGTAATCCATGCAAATACGCCACCCAGTCACTGTTCTTGTAGGAATCAGCTCATTATTATCATTTGTGATCACCGTCATACTACCCTTTTTTCAGGACACACTGTACTGAACTCACCCATGTACTGTTAGAGATATGGTAGACAATGCCCGAATCTAACCACTTAATTACCTCTTTCCTTACAACTTCTTTCATTACTGGATTCAAGCATCGTTGGTGTTGCACACTCGGCTTGTCCCTTCCTCCATGTAAATTTTATGCATACACAAACTCGGTTTAATACCATGGATGTCAAAAATCTGCCAAGCGATAGCCTTCTTTCTTCGTTTAAGTATCACCAATGCTGCATTAACTTATTCCCTTGATAAATTTGCTGCAAGAATAATAGGAAGGGTCTCATTATCACCTAGGAAAGCATATTGAAGATGAGACGTAAGTTCTTTCAATTCAAGCTTTGGTGCCTCCTCAATTGATGGCTTGGTTAGAGGACCGAGTGGACGATTTAAAGGTTCCCATCCACCCTCTTTAGTATAGATACCCATAAGATCAAAAACTTGCACAATATCAATAGCTTCCGTATCACCAAAAATATCTTGCCCTATAAAAACTTTTTCCAAAGGATCTGTAGACATAGTGTGGATGTTTTCAACCGCCAAATCTATAGCTGTAATAGCTGACAAGTTCTCATAAATTTCCTGTAGCTTCAAAGCCCTATAAACATCAAAAACCTTAACTTTATCATGAGCTCGCATAGTCAGTTTCCCTGCTGCTACATCAATGATCGCACCTCCTATGGCCAGAAATGAACGCCCCAAAATAAATGGGACTTCCAGGTCAGGCTCAAAATTCAGCACCACAAAATCAATTGAAAAGATCAACGAACCCACTTGAACCAGAACATCCTCAACAATACCATCAGGTCTAGTCACGGATCGGTCTGCAAGATGCAAAATAATAGTAGTAGGTTTAGGATGACCCAAACCCAACTTCTTAAAAATCGAAGTGGGCATCAGATTTATACTAGCCCCCAAATAGCACAACCCACGAGCACAGACATGATCTCCCAGAGTAATTTTTACAGTGAAGCTTCCAGGATCCTTCAGCTTGGTGGGTAATCGGTTTTGAATGCTAGAGCTACACTCCTCAGTCAATGTAACTATGGCATACCCTGTCAATCTGCTCTTGTTTTCCACAATATCTTTCACAAACTTAGCATACTTTGGAATACCCTGAAAAATATCCGCAAGAGACAAACTAATGTGCACTTGTTTAAGTAGTTCAATGAACTAACCAAAGCATTCGTCTTCCTTCTTCCTCTTGAACTTCTGAGGAAAAGAAGGAGAAAACTTTACACTATGGATCACTTTATCATCTTTGGAGCTTTTGGCAGACCCAACTTGTTCGTCTTCAACCACAACTTCCTTCGGCTCCAATTCTTTTGCTGGTGGAACTATATCCTCTAACTGCTTACCACTACGAGTAACAATAACATTCACCTACTTTGGGTTAGGATCGGTATCACCTGGAAGACCTTTTTGAGGACTTATATTCTGTGAATTTGCTAACTAACCAATTTGCTTCTCCAAATTTTGAGTAGCCAACTAATTGTTTCTCACATCTGCTGCCAGCTTAGCTTGCTCTGCCATAATCTGCTTCAATATATCTTCCACGCTCATATTTGCATGATTAGCACCCACTTTATTACCTTGACTCTGCTGTTGGTTGTATTGTGGTGCAAGTCTTTGAGGCCTATATTGATTCTGATGACCTCCCTAAAATAAGTTCGGGTGATTTTCCCACCCGGCATTGTATGTATTTCCATAATTCTGTGCTCCAACTCCTCTCTGGGCATTACCCATAAAATTCATGAAATCCAAATTTGCACTCTATAACACGCTGGTATGGTCCCCATTTTCGTACACATCATACACTACAGAAACCTGTTGTTGTACTGCATTTACGGGAGCTTGTTGTTGCCCCAAATTCAAATTGCTGAAGTGATTGTTCATCATGTTCATAGCTAAAATTTGGGCAGATAATGCAGTGACTGCATCCACATCTAGTTTCCCAACAACTTTCTTTGTAGAATTTCTAGAGTTATCACAATGCCAATCTGGATTTCCCTGCGAAATATGATTCAACAAAGCATATAATTCATCGTAAGTCTTCTCTAAAGTTTGTCCACCTGCAGCTGAATCAAGTAGAATTTTAGTGTTGGGGTCGAGGTCCTCAATAAAAGTATGCACCAATACTTCATTAGCGTGGTGGTGATAGGGACAATCCCTCAACATGGATTTGAATCGGTTCCAAGCTTGATACAAATTTTCATCATCTCTCTGTCTGAAATTCAATATCTCACTCCTCAGCTTTACTATCTTTCTAGACGAAAAGAACCTTATCAAGAATTTTCAAGCAAGATCATCCCAAGTAGTGATAGAATTAGCCGGCTCTGCATCTAACCACCTCCTTGCTTCCCCCAACAGAGAAAAGGGGAGCAAAGTAAGTCTCATATAATCAAAAGACACACCTATAGGAATATATGTGTCACTGATATCCAGAAAATTTTGGATGTGCCTTTGTGGGTCCTCATGAGCAAGACCAGTAAACTATCCACTTGAGTGCAAGAGTTGCACCATGTTCTGTTTAAGCTTAAATCTACCTCCAGCTGCCGATTTTAGAATACTGGAGGTCATATTCACAACGAGTGGGATTACCATGTCGTGAACTGTTCTAGCTGCCATCACTAGCGGCTCACGTCTATCCACAATTGGTTCTTTAATTCTTACGGGATCACCCTGTATGCCTTCGTCAGCCAGTTCGACTTACGGGATTGGGTAATCTGCAGCCTGTCTCCTCAATCTATGAAAGTATCTTTCAGGTTCAGACTGCTGGGTTACCAAATCTTTGTTCCTTGCCAGCGTTCAGATGAAGTAAGCCTGCAAAATAGAACAGCTAAGATCAAGTTGTCAACACTTAGCTGAAAATGAAAGTAAAAACATCAATAATTGAAATCTATCTATTTGAAAGTCCCCGACAACGGCGCCAAAAACTTGTTGCAACCCAGCTATACACGCAAGTGTACGTGATCGTTCAAGTAAAATAATGGCTCTTTTAAAAGAGTCGGATATCGAACCCAAGGAACTTTCATCAACAGAAGTCAATTTCAGACGTGAAACAGTAGTTGAAAACTAGTGTTGCGAAAAGGAAAAAGGATTTGTTACTAAAAATTAGATGATTGTGGACTAAAAACTACTATCTTTGCTACTGTAACTTCAATTTTCGCGAATATGATTTAAAAGTCAATAAAAAGTAAATTCTCAAGGTCAAGGCACTCCGAACGTCATCTCTTGAGCATAATTGTTACTGGTTTAAGCAAATTGAGTCGTTTATCTTGGTTATTGATCACGAGGTTAATGTTACAATTATATTCGTCTCTAAACTATAACCTTCTACTAGAAATTGAAAACCTAACTACATCATTGAGCAGTGATAAGTTTAACCAATTCTAATGCCTTTAAGATATCTTCTCGTAATTGAACAAGCACGGCAGATTAGGTACCTCTCGGTCCTAACCACATATCAATCTCTTGGAATCCCTTCCTCGAGTAAAGATCACACTTCTTATATTCCGCGTTCTATCTCTTAGTTTCTCTCTCGAGCTCACCTCAAGACAAGAGATTTATTTCAATGGTGATCAAGCATTAAAATAGTAAAATTAAGAATATAAGAATAACCAATTCATGATAAACTTCAGCAAAAACCAATAAAATTTAACTCAAGAAATTCATGTTCATAGCCTCAACCCCAAGAATGAGGGATTTTAGCCACTCATAACTTCAATTAACATCATAAAGTGATAAAATACCATAAAAAGAAATAAAAACTGAAAATAAGAAGAATGAAACCTAATTTCAATGCCAAAAAATGCCCAAAATAGTCTAGTGATGATGGAATAATGATAAAATAATCCAAAAGCCCTATTTATAGACAAAAACTCGGGGCAAAAAGTGGCCCGGCACACCCTTGGGCGCGCCTGGGAGTTAGGAAAATTTTTCCCTCTGAACAGGTGTACCTGAGTGTCCCGAAACGCCCTTGGACGCTCCCCCCTGCTGCCCACTTGAGTAGAAATTTTTCCAAAAGTGGCCCGGCACGCCCCTTGGCGCGCTAGGCCCTTAAACTCAGATTTTCTTCCTTTCATCGACTTTTCTTCTCGGATTTGGTTGGATTCTTCAATTTCAAATATTTAGCTTGCCTCCTATCTTCAATATCCTTTGCTCGTAGCTCTTTCAAGCCTCGCTTTCCTAGCCAAAAATGCTCCAAATAGTCGCAAATTCCACCTACAAGGGTCTAATCACGTTTGTTAGCACAATATCACATATTCCATCAAAATAATACAAAATACATACTTGTTGCTCTCAAAACTAAGGTAAACATGGGTTAAAGTCGGCAATAAGGCATATAAATATGCTTTAGATCACAAAGACAGTAAGAAATTAAAGTAATGCCAAGATACGATAATGCAGATACAAGCTTTGAATGAAAAACAAAAGAAACGAATTTAATGACGAAGGAGCAGAGCATATTACACACTTCATGATTGTGCTATTCAGATAAGATGAGGAAGAAGTCAAGGGGAAAAAGAAAAGACTAGAACTCAATATATTACTACTCCAAAAGAAGACAAAATCAATGGTGATTTAAAAAAAAATTCAAAATTCCTACTAAGTATCAAGAGTGATTTAAACAAATCAAATCATAACCAACATTTACGAGGAAACACATAAGAAGACACTATTTTTTCTTATTACTCATCCTACCTTCTCTTTTACAAGTTCAAAAGACCTTTTGGGTCAAAATATTTCATAGAATGATCAAGGGATTAGCTTGAATCCAATATAACAAATATCGATGTCCCTTCTTGATATTATAAATCAAGAGGGCTTTTTAGAGTTGTTTTATTCAACACATAACATAAAAAGGGTCTCAAATACCAATCAAGGCTAAAAGCTTGAAACAGAAAAGGAATAGAGTCAATGGACTAAAAGCTTTCACATAAAGGGAAACACAATTAATAGACTAAATAGAGAAACTAAAAGGACACACCACTCTCATCCTCATCCTCTCCTTTAAAAAACCAAAAAAGAGCTTTTAAAGGTCAAGATGGTCCTTGGGGATTCATACGACTAGTGACCTTTCTATGGATAATATCCCTCATTATTTTTACATTTAGAGCCAAGAAAATTAAGAGGTTGTCCTCATTTATAACACCATGAACTAAAAAAACAATATTCAAGCTAAAAAAAATACAGTAAAACTAAGCTGAACTAGACACATTTGAGCTAAAATAGTGAATTATAAGGCTAAACAAGAGGCATTCAAGCTAAAAAGAATCAAAAGAATGAACAAGAAATATTCAAACTAAAACAGTGAATAACATCACAACAAATAAATACTTAAAATAGAACAACAGTCTAAAAACTAAAACCAGATATAATGAGCCAAAACAATGCACTAAACAGGGGAAGATTAATATAGAAAACACTAAGAAAATAATGGATTAAAACACAAGATTATCACAATACACATTACATGGTAATCCTATGGCCTTGAAGGACTTCTACATCAGATAATCCCAACTCTCACTCAATGGGAGATTCAACCTAATAGTAACTAAAACATTACGGCTACATCTAAACAAAAAAGATGAAAATTACTATGCTTACTAACACGAAGAAGAACTACTAACTAATATTTAAAAGAGAAAAATGTGTTCACATTTTTCGGAGTAGAAAGCCAAACTATGAGCTCTTGTCAGAAATATCTAGCCACCACTAAAATAAACTCTTGTTTTCTTAGCCGGAATCCAAAGCTCAAAAGAGTCTTACAAGGATTCTGGCCTAGAAAACATTAAATTGAAAAAAGGGATCTTCTTTCAATTTAGAAACCCTCTGTGTTTTACTTGAACTATTTTTTGAACCTTAATTCTTTCTTTTTTTTCTTCAGACCTCTTTTTTTTAGCAAAATAGTAGAGGTATTTATAGGAGGTGATTTGGGGTCAATTTTTGTGAATGGGTCAATGTGGGATAGGGTAAATTCAAGGGTATTTTAGGGATTTTCTTGCAAGGATTTTAAATTTGAATAGAGGATAAGGCTGAGCTGTGGAAATTGGTACAAATTTGTACTAAATTTGAAAGAGAAAAAAGGGAAAGCAAATTGAAAATCTCCATGTCGCAGGTTGTAGAACTTCAAAGGTACGAACGATCATGCTGGTCACATGGTGTTGTATAAATTGAAGGAGATATAGAGATGAGTTGAGCAGGAAAGAGATTGGGGATTTAGGGTTTTTCATTTGTTAGAGGTATTGCAGGTGTCGGGTTAATGTTGTTGGTGTTGTAGTTGTTTTTTGTTTTTGTGATGAAGAAGAGGGTTTATAAGGGGTGTGGTCTTGGATCGGGTCATGCGAGTTGGATGGATCAGGGCTTAGGCTGATTAGGAATGCCCGGGACTGCGTTTTTGGGCAGAATAGGGATTAAGGGTTAGGAATTAAAGTTAGAAAGGGTATAGATCAGGCTATTTGTTGAATAACCTATTTTTTTAGAATTTTAGTCAAAGGTATATAAATCTAAGCTAAATTGAAAATCAATTGGCCAATTGCATTGCGATTGTGGCCAAATTGATTTCAATTATGGCCAAATTCAATAAATTGGCTTAGTTGAATCAAGATTTGAAACAAATTAACAAACGATATGATCCTGAGCTTCTTAGTTTAATTAAAAATCAAAAAGAATTTTCCAAATAATTCATTTTGAAGAAAAATATATATTTTAATCAAAATTTATCCATTTGAACTAATTTTCAAGATGAGTCTTGATTAAAAACCAATTTTTTGATAAAAATTTATTGAAGTAACCAAAATGTATGATCATGTATATTTGAATATGGAAATAAATAACTGATACTTAAAATGAAAAAATTAACCTGGAAATCATTTCAAAAAGTTCTTTATCCGGATAGAATAAACATTTTGATTTTATTTAAAACCGAAGAAACTCAGAGTTAAACCCATTCGTGGAGGCAAAAAATTAGGTTTCAATAGTTATTGATCCTAGAGTGTTAGAAAACACTTTCTATGGTAAGAATTCATGATTGTAAGCCAAATTATGAAGAATTCCAAGAGTTAAAAAGGGTACAAAAACTCTAAGATGATGAACTAGGTTAAGTTCATGAGTTAATTTGATAAATGTGAGTTTCTAATGCTTAGTAAGGGTGATTTTTTGTGTTAAAGTTTGTGTAATTATTTTTTATATATCAAGAATGTGCAAAAATCTAAAGAATGGCAAGTCTGTGGCTACATAGTATTTTTGGGCAAGGAATCGAGGTAGGTTATAGTTTAATAGTAGCAAAGACTTGCTTAACTTTGTGATTATATGTGAGTTGGATGTTTTTTATTAGATTTCATTTATTACTTGTGATTATTGATTGTATCATACATTGAATATATGGTTTGAAATGGCATTAAGATGATATATGGATGGGTGCCATGCCGACACAATTATATGGATTGGGTGTCATGCTGATACTATTATTGGAAAGGGTGTCATGCCGATACTGGTAAATATACTGAGCTAGTCCTTTGTAGGTCATAACTGAGAGTCTCTGTCGACTCTACTATATGTGTACATCTTCCATGCATGCAATCATCATTTCATTGTACTTATATTTGTGATGACTATTATTGAAGGTATCTGCCTAAGTGTTATTGATATACTTGTATAACTGTACCCTATTGAGATGAAGTGCTATGAATGTCCTTGTTTGTCAACTACTTGTGAGTTGTGTTTTTATTGTTGATTACTTACATTTAATTTGCTTATTTATGTAGTGTTGAGTTGAGTCAGTCGATGATGCCTACCACTGCTACCTGTGCTCTTCTTTTGTTGAGTACAAAGTGTGTTCCAGCATTTGAGATGAGACCTCGACTTAAGTCTATGGCTCCAACATTGATTCAAGAGTGAGTACCATTTCCCGACAGCTATTAGATCATCTCTACTTGTTTATGTCCTTTGTTTTAGGACTAAGACACTTCTTTATTTAGTATTTGAATAATCTTTTGGACTTGGTTTTGGATATTGTTTAGATGTTCTTGTATGGTGACTTTCGGGTCCCAGGGGTTGTTATAATTAGAAATACTTCCGCACTCTCTTTTGTTTTTGGATATTAAATAAGTTAGTAATGTTTTGGTGTTGACAAATATTGTACATTGTATATACATTTCTTCACTCTACTATTGTATATGGTATATCTGTTTCTTCACTTTACTACTGTATATTGGCTAATTACTTATGGTATTACGCTTTGTCCCAGATCATTTCTAGTTCATGATAGATTATTCTTATCGCTTCATTAGTATTATTATGCTTAGTTTTGTAGATAGCTACCTGTAATTTATATTCCAATTTTACATGTTATTTATACTTGCATTATTTTTGGAGCTCAGTCGGCCGATGCCTACAGAGTACCACATGCTTGGTACTCATACTACATTTCTACAGCCTACAGATCATAGTACAAGTCCTTGCCATTGATATGTGCATTGTGTAGAGCAGCCATGGATCGAATATTAGGGTTGAGCTCCTGATGTTCGGAGTGTTCCTGCCCCCCCCCCCTTATTATTGGACTGATCTCTATTCTGTATTTCAGAGACAACTTTGTATATATTTGTTCTGTATTTTACTTTGTACTCTTATTGTATTAGAAGCTCTTGTACTGACTTAACTAGGTTTTGGTTATATATTTTCTTTCTTCTTCCCTTCTTTTTCATTATTATTGAGTTTTGTTTCTGCCTTTCTTATTAGTCCGTTACTAGTTATTTTGGACTATGGATTGGCTTACCTATTGTTGGGTTATGGTAGGTGCCATTGTGACCTGAGAAATTGGGTTGTGACAAATTTGTATCAGAGCCTAGGTTTATCAGTATTGTTGGTACAAGAGCAAAATGCCTAGTAAAGTCCTGCGGATCGGTACAGAGATGTTTATGTCCTATATTTTCGTGGCTATAGGGAATTCTTAGGAAATTCTATTCCTTGATTCCTCATCGTGTGTCCATAATTTTATGAACCTCTAAGTACTTCTCTTAACTCCACTATTTCCCTGATAGATAACACAATGTTGTCGATAGATGCAGATGGGACATGTATGCGTGTTACTAAAGTTTTAGCTCAGTATCGAGCTAGGGAGTTAGAGATTAATGTTAAGGATCTTCAGTATCAGCCAGAGGGTCTAGGTCTAGCCCAGGCTCTGGCAGAGTTTGTACCGCCTTAGCTTTTAGGATATCTTATTAGGGATTTTGAGTCTTTTAGTGGATACTTCACAGTCAGTGGTGGTGCTTGATACATCGAGTGGTTTTCAGGTCATATTTGGGTTTGTTGGTGTTTAGAAGGGCTCTTTATCAGTTTTAGAGTATGAGTTTGATTTTCTCGAGTGGGTCAGACATACTCCCATTCTATTTCCTATAGAGCATGGGTTGGTACAAGGATTTATCAGAGGATTGACTTTGCCACTCCGCTTGGCGTCAGAGCATTTGATAGAAAATGGATCCATTTTTTCTTAGGTTGTTGACCATGCAAGGGCTACAAAGATAGCATGTATAGAGACATATGGAGGTGGCGGTAAGAGGCTATGTTAATAGTATAGTGTTAGTGTTATTCCATCTGGGAGTAGGTATCCTTCTAGTAACCTTAGATTATAAGTGGCTCTTAGATAGGTCGTGGTAGTCATAGTGGACAGAGTTCTGGTCAGGCACTGCGGGGTTCTCAGTCTAGGTCTTTAGGTCATAACGGTCATTTTGGGTCAGTAAGTACAATGCATCAGAGAGTTCCAGGGGCATGTTTTGACTGTGGTGAGATTGGCTATTGGTCTAGGGAGTGCCTCAGGCTTGAGTTGATCATCTAGTTAGGGTCAAATCATGTTTCTCTCTAGGTTAGAGCTTCAGGGGTTTATTACAACTGCTTAGAGACCAGCCATTGGTCCAAAAGTTGTCCTTGGAGTGGGACAATTGAGCAGTCAGTGTAGCCAGATCAGTCTCTTAGAGATGTTGTAACTTCGGGCAGAGGTAGTGCACCTAGTATATCAGTTGGTTGTTCAGATGCTCAATTCGATGTCAGGCACGTTCAGATTCATACTTCTTTGAACATGTCAAGTACTATGATGTCAAATTCCATCGGATATGTGCAATTTTGATTTACTATATTTTTGTGTCTAACTGAATTGAGTTGGGGTTTTCATACCCATCATTGTTTATATGCCTTGATGTTGCTATATTTATCGTTGTAAGCCTTTGTATAGATTTTATGCATATTTAACTACCCCGTAGATATTTTCTTTTAGTAGTGAATTGAGTGGATTGGTGTGGTAATTTCCTTGGGGTGTAGCTCTTAGTTAAAGTTCCTTTCCTTTGGCATACTGGCCTTGTTGTGATCATAGAGTGGTACTGGTTGTTTTTCATTTTACGCCACCTACACTTTATACTGTTGCTATTATTGTCATTGGTTTGACATCGGTTGATTCTTACTTGATAGACGGCTAGACTAGTATTTCCTAGTTAGTATCACTTTCTTATGATTCTTGTTCTTTGGCTTAAATGGCTACCTTTGTTGGTTGGTTTTCCTTTTCTGCTAGTAATGTTGGTTGTTGAGTGGATTGTGAAAGTGAAGGAAGGTTTGGCCTTCCATGGTTTAGTGGTAATTCTAGTTTTTTTCTATATCGCATTCCTATTATTGATAAGTCTAAGGTTTGTTATCCCAAATTATCTGGTCCATCTCCCAATAGTAGTCTTAATCTTGGTGTGGGTATTACGTTGGGTGCTTTGTTCTTTCTTTGATTTTGTTTGTTGTCTAATTGAGCTGATAGATGTTTAAATAGGTTGATTTAGTAATATCTCATTTTGGTATTTTTTTTTGGCCTAATATGACTTCGTAGAATGCTTTTGCTTAGTGATATATGCTTGTGTAGCAGCTGTCTATAACCAATGTGGATGTCTTTTGGGAGTGAGTATTCATTGCCATAGATTGAGTATTGGTTTGACCAGATGCGGACTAAGAATGTATTTTTCTGAGTTGCTCGAGATTTGGCTACCTTTAGTACTCTTTGTAGCCTGGTGAGTTCTTGGTTATGCCTTGATGTATTTTGCCTCTCAGCGGTTATGGATTTGATCACTAGCATCTTTTTCTTATGGTTTTCCTAGTTGTGATTAGGTTCTTTGGCAATATTTCAGTTTCAGCCCCTATGAGAACCGTTGGATATATGCTTAAGTCTCTGAAAGTGAATTTGGTTTGGGTATATGCTTAACTTCTGGTAGTAAGATTGATTTGGGTATTTGACTCAATTGAAGACTTATTGGCATAAGTTGTGGTTTTTGACTCTTTTGAATGATGGATTGAAAGTTGTGATAGATTTCGGTACATGGATGCTTACTCATCAATAGGATTGGTTTGGATAGTTGAGATTAAGTAGTTGAGCTTCAGTGTAGAGATTATAGCTATGGACTGCATGAATTGGTTTCAGCCTCATTTCAAGGCCTCAATTCAGGTGAGCATGCGATGACAGGCTGGCCAAGCCTACTCTTTACCTATCGGTTTAGTTTTCTTCAGTTCAGAGGGTTTGACTTTGATAGATGTTTGAAGGATGGTTCGTTGGTACA
Source organism: Capsicum rhomboideum (assembly GCA_031232105.1). NCBI lineage: Eukaryota > Viridiplantae > Streptophyta > Magnoliopsida > Solanales > Solanaceae > Capsicum > Capsicum rhomboideum. Next base: position 146,174,063 of record CP124714.1, on the reverse strand, counting down.
CGGTATTGGTTCCTACTATTTTTGAACTTGGTTTCTCAGTCTTTGTCAGAATTTTGATTGTCTTCTCAGCAAAAAAAGTATACACGAGTTGGGCTTAACATGGTTTCACCCATAATTGGTAGAGTAATCTGGAGTGGATTTCGTTCGGTTTTGAAAGCTTGTACTTCAGACTCATGACAATTGATTGCGAGAGTTATCTGGACCAATTAGTGGCTTAACAAAGATCGCATACATTGGCATCACCGTTTGAGTATTCAGGTAGACTTTATTAGGCATTGTTCATATGCTAGTTCGTGTGGAATTTCAATGTGTCAGCTTTAGTCTTTCAAAGTTAGTGTGATATGATTACACTGGCAGGACTCGGATGATGTTGAAGAGATTCTGTGCAGTTGAGAGTTGACATCAGGCTTGCAAAGGCAAGAAAATGTTAGATTTATTATCTGGAGTTAGTTGTTTGATTCTTGCCTTGGGTTGTCTTTAGCCTGGTTCTGCTATATCAGTGTGATGTCGTTATGCTATGCTTTGGGTTTGCGTGGTTTGGTCTTGCTCAGTTCAGTTGGAGGACAGTTGGTTGTTGAGGATGAGTTTTTGGTTACTTGGAAAGTGAAGTAATGTTGTGAATGAAAAAGGGATACCTTTAGTGAAATCCCTTGGAAGCGTTGAATGGCCTTGGAGGTTATCTGGGGAGTCATACTCAAAGTATGCGGGCCCACCACTCATCCTTTCGAGCGTTCAGGCTCTTTTTATCCGTTGACTTCAGAGGACGAAAGTTCTTTTAGTAGTGGATGTTGTAATCACCCTCCTGGTCATTTTTTGGGTTTTATTGCTTTTTCATAATTTTGTACCTTCCTATAGCGGCTATAGGTCATTTATGACTTTTTGAAATCGTCGATTAAGTTTTTGGGTAGTTCGTTTAGGTTTTAAGCCCATTTCCCTATTTTGGATCTTTTAAAGTTGAGAAATTGGTCTTGGACCAAAATTTCTAGTAAACAACCTTGGATGAGAATTCTAATAGCACCGTTAGCTCCGGAACGTGGATTTTAGGCTAGGGGGACACTTGGCCTGGGTCCCGAGCTTTTGGACTCATTTTGGGTTATTGGGTGGATTTTAGTAAAAAATAGAACTATGGATGTGAGGCCCACTTTTTATTGAAACAACATCGGATAAAAATATTGATAGTTTTATTGAGTTTGGAATGTCGAACTTGGTATGGTAGAATAGTTCGTTTGCGAGTAAGGGGTTTCAAACAAATATCGAGCACCCGATAAGAGTCTATTAGGACTTAGGATTTTGCTGGTTTCCAGCATCTGGTGCAGGCTCATCTTACTCTTCACATTTGTGAGGAGTAGGACGCATTCACAAAGTGTTAGGTCATTGACCATCGCGTTCGCGAACCTTCTCTCTTGCATTTGTGATGAAAGGGTCAAGTGACCTGATCCATTTTCCTCATCGCATTCGCTACCCTTGGTGTTGCGTTCGCGATGGTATAACCCTCTTTCCTTCTCATTCTCGATCCTTTTCCCTGTGATTGCAATGATCTATTTTTTTGGGCCTCGCGTTCGCAACCAGGCACCCTCGCGATCACGATGGGTAATCCTTGGGCTTATATATTGTTGTCTCCTCCTTTTTCCTTTATTTTCTCAACCCTAACCTGCCATTAATGGACCATTGGGCAAGGAAAATTATGGGAAATCATCCATGAGGCTAAGGTAAGTTAATTTAACACCTCTTGATCATTTTCCATTGTTTTTCCCCGTCGAATTCCGTTCTTTTCCTTGTTAATTCCTAGAAAATAGTTTTTTTATTACCTTAACTTTGTGGGCTAATTTAGGCCCTGATTTGTGCTCCGTTTGTGCTCAAATTTAGAGCACACATTCCTTGTCCTTCAAGGGACCTCCTTATGGATTCAATTTTAGAATTTTATTTGTGGGCCCCATGAGCCTATTTTTGACCTGATTACCGGCCCAAACTTTTATATTGCAATATGGGTGTTGATTTACTCGTATTAATGTGTAGATTATGTTTGTGATAGCACTACGGCATTCATATGTCATGGAGTGGAGATGAGCAGTTCGTGAATAATTTGATACTGCAATTCGACTACGAGGTAGGCTACAATCTACTCTTCTCTTGAGATTGTGTATTGTATAGGTTGCATGGTTGGTAGGGATTGTAGGATAGGTTTATACCTAGTTATATCATGACTTGACCTATTTAAGGGATTTAGATTAGAAATGTGACCTAAACCTTAGCATAGAACACCCGCTATGGTTGTAGGATCCTATTATTCTTGATTATAGACTTGTTTAACCATAGATTGACCTGAAGGATCCCTTAGTATAAAACTTACCAAATTACTTAGTGAATTGGACAGTATTCCCCTAATTAGATCCTTCTAGTAGCTTGATGCACTATTTATCTTAGTATCTCGATTTATGGTACTGATATCTTGTTGATGTATATTGTTGGGCCCGAGGCCATGGTTTCAATACCAATTGGACACCAGGTCAATATTCTATCATTTAAAAGGACGTGGTTCAGTTCTTAGACGCGTATGGTTGTATTATGTGGATATTGGTGATGGCATGAATACATTTATACACATTTATGTTTAATTAGTGGTACGATTTCGATTAAAACCTTGGTCTTACTACTATTTTCTAAAAAGGGATTTATTATCACTTTTTGACTTTTAAAATTGATTCTTTGAAAACGGAAGTCGCACCACCCTTATTATTGAATTATGACATCTTAAACTAAACATATTATTTTGGAAATTAGACTGAGGCTCATTTCGGTCCATTATTGATCCACTCTCTTTTACCACTACTTACTTCAGTCGAGGGAGATTTCGACCCTTTCTACATTATTCTACTATTTTATTCCCGAACTCAATCTCGGGCAATAGATTTATAGATTTATACTTATTTAGCCTTGGTTCAAGATCTAGCAACTATTATATTCTTATTCTCTTCGGTACTGGATGGAGTAGATTAGTTATGATGGATCATGGAAGTCCTAGTTTGGGACCAGACAGTGTATACGAATATCTCGAGTCCACTATGGGCCCCCTTCATTCGATGAGCCATAGTATTGGAGAAGGATGGTCACCGTAGGTCCTGCCTTTGTGAGCTACTGAGCTCTCAGAGGTGAATACACTTGGTACATTATGGCACTTAATTGGTTGATGGTACTGGACTATCTTGCATTCATTCATTAATATGCATTGCCTATCACCCGTAGAATTGTTTGGCACTTGTATCTATCGATCTTACGGGGGCTGTATAGATAAAAGTTATGGTTGTTGTTTGATGATTCCTTGCTTGTGCCTCTCCGGGCTTTTGGGGGATCGGTTGGCATTATTAGTTGTCCGAGCTATCCGGTTACTTATTGTTTGGTTATTATTGCATAGCTTGTGGTAGGTTGGTTATGTATTAGTACCCAAGGTTGTTGGTATGTTTCTATAAACCCGAAACTACCCCTAGTCGTAACACGGTGCTTAGAGTCACAAGTGACCCAAAGCTAACCCATGGTCTGGCATAACACTAAGAATACTGTATGAAATGAGATTCACTAAGCGGAAGATGAAATCGTAATAATATAATAATGTTTAAAATGAATTTCAATACTGAAGTCAAATTGGAAATCATCTAATCAACCATAAAGCAAAACACGCCCGTCTGTCTATCTGAAAGCCTCTACTAAGACGAGTTGTTGGGAAAAGCCCCTAGCTAACTCTAATTGTCTGAAAACTGAATGAGTAAAATAAAGAAAGTAAACATAAGTCTTGTCCTCAGAAGATGAGGACACACCAAACTCTGTTGCTGAGCTAATATGGGATCGTGCTAACCACGAGCTTGATGGTGAGCATCTGAACCTATATTATGATACAATATAGCACAAGAGAAAGTATGAGGTCAGTACTTTGAATGTACTAAGCATGTGAGATATGCACTATTCCATATAGAACTAAACATGCTAAACATAAATACTGAACTGAACATGAGACTGAGGAATGTAAACTGATGCAATGACCAAGTAAATAAACATTTCACTGATCAATACTATACTGACTAAATTGAATATAAGGTCAATGCAAGATGTGAGTCTGAAATGTAGGAGATACTATTAACTGACATAAACCATTTGAGCAACATGGAATCCAACCTGTACCCCAAGTTGGAAGGGTATTCAATACCGTGCCAGGGGTAAACAACCATTATTTGGCGTGATCTAGACCCACCTGGGGCAAAACATAATATCATATCTTTGGTGGTACGTTGTTTTGGAACTTGGGTTGTACTAAACCCTAGTCCAACTCGGTGCTATGTATTACTCCTAACTGAACATAATTGATAGATCCATGAGATGACATTTCTAGATGTCAACCTGTCCAAAATTATAGATGCCATACCTGACTACCATACTACTAGTGAACTTTGATTTTAAAAGAAAAATGGATCCATGATCATTGATGGCATTCCAAATACCATACTAATAGGGAATTTATTTTTTAAAATAAATTTTCAAAAGTATTGATTGCATATGTAACACCCCGTACCTTCCCAACCCAATGTGATGACGATGAACAATGGTTACTTCGGTGTCGAGATGCCATGAGTATGTAATTTGTAATGTTAGTGACAAAAAAATTGAAATTTGGCCTTGTACATGTGATTAACCTTGCGTAGGAGGTGTTTTGGGATTTTTGTGGAGCAGTTGTGGGGTTCAAAATGCGGCTAAGAGGACCTCTAAACAAAGGATATTAAGGGTAAGAAGTAAGTTAAAGAATAGGATTTGAAGTATCTAACCAAACCCGCGAAGAAAAGTCGAAAAACGAAATTTTTGAAAATTTAAGTGAGGGAGCGTTAGGGACCGTTCCAGGCCGCTCTGGTCCAAAATTTTCTGCCCATAGGCAGCAAGCTGGCGCGCCCCAGGGCGTGCCAGGATGGAATTTTCAGTTTTTCGAAAGTTGGAAACTTTCTAAGTTCTAAGGGTTCTCGGGGATGTATCGAGCCAATTTTTGCCACGTTTATTATACAACCACAAGTATATACATGAAATGAATGAAATATCATATTGGTATGATAAAGTGACTCGAGAACAAATTTGGCGTCAAAATGACGGTTTTACCCTTTTGGTCCAAATAGGTCATACGTGACTAGAATCACTTGTTTTTGGGATTGAGGCTATGGATATGAATAGCATATGTGGGAATATTGTTGTAAAATGTATGAGATGATTTAAACATGAGAAATTATTGATTTTATCGGGTTAAGTGAATTGGGCCCAAAAAGGACCCAAAAAATGAAAAGAACACATGGCCCAAAATGGGTCAAATGACCCATTCATTCAAAGACCTTCTAGAAATAGCAATTAATGATATAAATAATGGATAAGGATGACCCCAAGGCTTATATAAAGGGGCCAAAAATCAGATTTTATCACATAAAAATCTCATGTCAATATAGAAATTTCCCAAAAGCCTTTTCTTCCAACTTCAAACCCTAAGAGCTCAAAGCCAAATTTTGGAGCAAGATCATCATCTTACAAGCTTGGGTAAGTGATTATTCTTGTACTTTAACACATTATAAGCATGATACATTATGTATATCATGTTGGTTATGGTTGGAAGTGTTGGACATGGCACTTTTGGTTTTGTGAAAAAGATGTGTTATCCATGGGATTGTAACTTGAATTATGACTTGTGGTCTTGATGAAAAAGCATGGTATGGATAAAATAACATGTATGGTGTTATTATGGTCCTAAACTTAACTTATGGGATTTTGGCCAGGAGTATTGAAGTAATTTGATAGAATAATTGTGATGTGGTGGTGATGGAGAAGTGTAAATTATGAGCTTGGTGTGACATGCTATTGGTTATCATGTGTTGGTCAATGTATGGAATATTGTGGGATTATTGGTAGGATGATTTCATAAATGGTATTGTCAAGTGGGAAATGACATGTTAAAGCTAAACATGTGACTTATTGTTATTGTATGCCATTGTACGGTAATTGGTGGTTAATGTTGGTTTCGTTATGAACGTATGTTGTAGAACGAAACACAAGGACGGAGCGGGACTATTGTATGCACACTTAAGATTGTAGAATCGTATTGAGATTACAAGGTATGTAAGGTTCCTTTTTTTCGTATCCTTCTGCAACATATTGTTCATATTGACATTGACATTGGGCTTGTTTCAATTCCGAGAGGCTTGAAGTATAGAAAATCAGGTTGACGTATATTATTATTCATATGTGTCCTATTCTTAGATGACTTATGATACACTTATCTCTTGTTCATTGATTGGAGTTCCGAAGATGTCATAACGTTGAAATTTCGAGAAGAACTATTTCAAGAGAGTAATAACATAAGAGAATATCTTTCCAAAGTCCTATAATATGATGATTATCCTTGTACCAATCTTTCATAAGTAAAAGTACCAATCTCATAAGATCTCATAAGAGTAATAAGAGAGGTGATGTGCAAGTTAATATATCTATTTCCTCATAAATGAAGATGTCAATCTCATGAAGTACAAGAGTGAAGTAATATATATATGTGTGATTCCAATTATGTCATGATCCTCAATGCCTCAATCACTCTTAAGAATGGAAGTAAGAATAACAAGAGAAATAAGAGATGTGTAATTAATAAGTAATCATGGGTGGTATCCCAGGGGTTAAAATACCTAGCATGGGTCGATCCCAATAACACGGGTGGTATCCTAGGGGATACAGAAAAGCCTAGCATGGGTCGATCCCGATATATCCCAGGGGCGATATAAAAGCCTAGCATGGGTTATGACTGTACATCCCAGGGGTGACACGAAAGCCTAGCATGGGTTATGATAACATCCCAGGTTGGTCACAACACCTAGCATGGGTTAATGATATACCAGGGGTGACACGAAAGCCTAGCATGGGTTCACATAACATCCCAGGGGTCAAAGTACCTAGCATGGGTTAATCTCATCCTAGGGGCGACAGAATAGCCTAGCATGGGTATAACAATAAAGATGAATAAAAGATGAAGACAAGAGGAGTAAAGAACGTAATATACATGGTTCCCTACATACAGAAAGAGAGTTTATTCACATTTCTATTTCCTTACATTGATTCCATTATTGTTGTTATTATATATGATGAATTTCTTATGAGCCTTACATACTCAGTACATTCTTCGTACTGACCCCCTCGAGGGAATTACCTTAAATATTGTAGGTGTAGGCACTAGTAGACCTCATTGTAGGTTGACATTGCGGATCTTTGGTGAGCCCCAGTTGCTTCGGGACTTTCTGAGTCATAGGTGTACAGTTGTGTTGATGTTGTAAATGTTGTATAAAGCGGGGACTTGTCCCGACTGTTAGTTGATCTTGTAAATGCATCTGTTAGAGGATTTTGTAGACATGTGTGAGTTATGAATGTAAGGGATAAATGTCCGTTTTGACCTGATGGCCCCAACGGCCAAGTTTCCTAAATCTATATATAGCATGTGTTTCCATGTTCATGTTTTCCGCATAGTTGCATAAGGATTAATAATATTCATACGAGGATATGCATACGAATGTTCATGAGCAAAGATTGGTTCTCTCGGGCCATATTGGCTTCGGGTGCCAGTCCGGCCCGAATGGGATTTCGGGTCGTGACAAAAGTGGTATCAGGGAAGGTCTGTCTAAGGGTGTCTACAAAGCCGTGTCTTAGTAGAGTCTTACTTATCGATGTGTTGTGCACCACATTTATAAGTAGGAGGCTACGGGACATTTAGGATGTTGTTTCTTTTCTTCATGCTTGATCATGCAATAGAGCTGGAGTTGTAAGTTGAATTGGACCTGATCATGGTGATTGTTTTTCTTTGGTATAGTGAAAATGCCAATCACGAGAGGAGGTAGTGGTAAAGGGAAGAAGGTGGATGTGCCTGCTGAAGAAGGAATGAGTAGATTACCACCTGACCAAGCTAGTCAAGGTAGAGTTGACGCCGAGATTGCATCGCAGTCTTCCTCTACTTTTCCAGCTCCTGAAGAGCCAAAAGGTAGAGAAGTACCTGCGGAACCACCTATGAATACCACTGATCAGGATTTACAAAATACAGTACATATGTTGACTCAGTTAGTAGTTGTACAAGTACAAGGACGAGCTGGTCCAATGGTAAATGAAGATGACGTGGTTAGAGCAGCTAGTCGGAGTACACAGGACTTTCTAAAATTGGACCCTCCTATATTCACTGGGTCAGACTTGAAAGTAGATCCACAGGACTTCGTGGATCAAATTCAGAGAGCTTGGAGGTTATGCATATGTCTGGGGTGGAAACGGTTGAGTTGGCAGCTTATAGACTGAAGGGCGAGGCGATATTGTGGTATGAAGATTGGAAGAAGTCTCGTGGCATTGGTGCAATGCCACCAAATTGGGAAGAATATAAAAAAGCATTACTTGATCATTATCTTCCCTATGAGATCTGTGAGGCTCGTGCGGATCAGTTTTTAAATTTACGTCAAGGAAATATGAGTGTTCGAGAATATAGTCTTCAGTTTAATTCCTTGGCACAGTATGCTCCAAATGTGGTGGCCACAATGGAAGATAGAGTCCATCGATATGTGGAAAGATTGGAGCCATATTTAGTACGAGACTGCACTATTGCTGCCTTAAATCGAGATATGGATATTTCTAGAATACAGGCCTTCGTACAAAACATGGAAGACCAAAGTCAAAGAAAGAGGATACAAAAATCTGAGGAAGGGCCAGCAAAAAGGGCGAGACCTATGGGGCAGTCTATGGTGTCCCCAGGAGAATCTGGATCTCGAATGTTACCGCCTAGACCCTCATTCTCTTATTCCACAGCAGGTTCTCACTCCCAGTTTCGAGGGTCTAGAGGTGGTCCATCTAGACAAAATAGTGGAGTGCAGGGCTCAGAGACAGTAGGATTTTCTCGTCCTCCGTGTCAGCGTTGTGGAAGGTACCATCTAAGTGAATGCTGGTTGGGGACAAATGCTTGTTTTTGGTGTGGCACAGAGGGGCACATAATGAGAGAATTCCCACAAAGGGGTGCGAGTGGTAGAGCACGACTTGAGGGATCAACCGTTGTATCATCAGCATCGGTTCCTTCCCCAGGCAGAGGTGTTCAGTCTATGGGTCGTGGTAGAGATATGAGAGGAGCAGCTAGTTCCAGTGGGGCCCAAAATCGTACCTATGCTCTAGTGGACCGGCAGAATGAAGAGGCGACTCCTGATTATAGTACCGGTAGTTAGGTATATTACCATATTTTACGTGATGTGTATATAACTACTCTATCGTATGTTACTCCATCAGTTACTATGAACCTAATGGGACACCGAAGTTATTAGTTAAGTCAATGGAATATTTCTATCCGTCAGAAAATTTAGTATATATCAAAATGGTATAGTAGATATTTGCACTCATAGATGATTAAGTACTCTTAAAAGCGTTACTCATGAAAGGTATAATGTAATACAGAAAGAAAGGGGAAATTGTCCTATACTACATGCCATGTGAAGTTGCCGAAAGTGCATAAGGGTTCTATTTCGTATTACTCCCATTGAAAATATACAAATTATGAAGGATTTCACTAGGAAGAGATACCTATTGTTATTTTAGACCGACAAGTGAAAGAGGCTAATAAGTAAAGACGTAAATTCTGTAAAAGTTTCTGTGAGAGACCAATAAGTCAAAGAAATCACATGAGAGGTTGAGAAAACAAAAATGATGAAATCGACGACCCTTATTTGTTTCAAATGGAAGAAAAAGTTCAAAGTGTGGAAGTAGACCAATAACAAGTAAGTATCCATGAGCCTTACGTGTTTATGTATATGTATACTAATAGAAAGATGCATTTGTTGTAATTGAAGCAACATCGTTAACATTCGAGGACGAATGTTTCTAAGAGGGGGAGAATGTAACACCCCGTACCTTCCCAACCCAATGTGATGACGATGAACAATGGTTACTTCGGTGTCGAGATGCCATGAGTATGTAATTTGTAATGTTAGTGACAAAAAAATTGAAATTTTGCCTTATACATGTGATTAACCTTGCGTAGGAGGTGTTTTGGGATTTTCGTGGAGCAGTTGTGGGGTTCAAAATGCAGCTAATAGGACCTCTAAACAAAGGATATTAAGGGTAAGAAGTAAGTTAAAGAATAGGATTTGAAGTATCTAACCAAACCCGCGAAGAAAAGTTGAAAAATGAAATTTTTGAAAATTTAAGTGAGGGAGCGTTAGGGACCGTTCTAGGCCGCTCTGGGCCAAAATTTTGTGCCCATAGGTAGCAAGATGGCGCGCCCCAGGGCGTGCCAGGATGGAATTTTCAGTTTTTCGAAAGTTGGAAATTTTCTAAGTTCTAAGGGTTCCTGGGGATGTATCGAGCCGATTTTTGCCATGTTTCTTCTACAACCACGAGTATATACATGAAATGAATGAAATATTAAATTGGTATGATAAAATGACTCGAGAACAAATTTGGCGTCAAAATGACGGTTTTACCCTTTTGGTCCAAATAGGTCATACGTGGCTAGAATCACTTGTTTTTGGGATTGAGGCTACGGATATAAATAGCACGAGTAGGAATATTGTTGTAAAATGTATGATATGATTTAAACATGAGAAGTTGTTGATTTTATCGGGTTAAGTGAATTGGGCCCAAAAAGGACCCAAAAAATGAAAAGAACACATGGCCCAAAATGGGTCAAATGACCCATTCATTCAAAGACCTTCTAGAAATAGCAATTAATGATATAAATAATGGATAAGGATGAACCTCAAGGCTTATATAAATGGGCCAAAAATCAGATTTTATCACATAAAAATCTCATGTCAATCTAGAAATTTCCCAAAAGCCTTTTCTTTCAACTTCAAACCCTAAGAGCTCAAAGCCAAATTTTGGAGCAAGATCATCATCTTACAAGCTTGGGTAAGTGATTATTCTTGTACTTTAACACATTATAAGCATGATACATTATGTATATCATGTTGGTTATGGTTGGAAGTGTTGGACATGGCACTTTTGGTTTTATGAAAAAGATGTGTTATCCATGGGATTGTAACTTGAATTATGACTTGTGGTCTTGATGAAAAAGCATGGTATGGATAAAATAACATGTATGGTGTTATTATGGTCCTAAACTTAACTTATGGGATTTTGGCCAGGAGTATTGAAGTAATTTGATAGAATAATTGTGATGTGATGGTGATGGAGAAGTGTAAAATATGAGCTTGGTGTGACATGCTATTGGTTATCATGTGTTGGTCAATGTATGGAATATTGTGGGATTATTGGTAGGATGATTTCATAAATGGTATTGTCAAGTGGGAAATGACATGTTAAAGCTAAACATGTGACTTATTGTTATTGTATGCCATTGTACGGTAATTGGTGGTTAATGTTGGTTTCGTTATGAACGTATGTTGTAGAACAAAATACAAGGATGGAGAGGGACTATTGTATGCACACTTAAGATTGTAGAATCGTATTGAGATTACAAGGTATGTAAGGTTCCTTTTTTTCGTATCCTTCTGCAACATATTGTTCATATTGACATTGACATTGGGCTTGTTTCAATTCCGAGAGGCTTGAAGTATAGAAAATCAGGTTGACGTATATTATTATTCATATGTGTCCTATTCTTAGATGACTTATGATACACTTATCTCTTGTTCATTGATTGGAGTTCCGAAGATGTCATAACGTTGAAATTTCGAGAAGAACTATTTCAAGAGAGTAATAACATAAGAGAATCTCTTTAATCTTAGATTGCATTTTCCAATCATGTCTTGTTCCAAAGTCCTATAATATGATGATTATCCTTGTACCAATCTTTCATAAGTAAAAGTACCAATCTAATAAGAGTAATAAGAGAGTTGATGTGCAAGTTAATATATCTATTTCCTCATAAGTGAAGATGTCAATCTCATGAAGTACAAGTGTGAAGTAATATATATATGTGTGCTTCCAATTATGTCATGATACTCAATGCCTCAATTACTCTTAAGAATAGAAGTAAGAATAACAAGAGAAATAAGAGATGTGTAATTAATAAGTAATCATGGGTGGTATCCCAGGGATTAAAATACCTAGCATGGGTCGATCCCAATAACACGGGTGGTATCCCAGGGGCGACAGAAAACCCTATCATGGGTTATGACTATACATCCCAGGGGTAACATGAAAGCCTAGCATGGGTTATGATAACATCCCAGGGGTCACAGCACCTAGCATGGGTTAATGATATCCCAGGGGAGACACGAAAGCCTAGCATGGGTTCACATAACATCCCAGGGGTCAAAGTACCTAGCATGGGTTAATCTCATCCCAGGGGCGACAGAATAGCCTAGCATGGGTAGAACAATGAAGATGAATAAAAGATGAAGACAAGAGGAGTAAAGAACATAATATACATGGTTCCCTACATATAGAAAGAGAGTTTATTCACATTTCTATTTCCTTACATTGATTCCATTATTGTTGTTATTATATATGATGAATTTCTTATGAGCCTTACATACTCTGTACATTCTTCGTACTGAACCCCTCGGGGGAATTACCTTAAATGTTGCAGGTGCAGGCACTAGTAGACCTCCATTGTAGGTTGATATTGCGGATCTTTGGTGAGCCCCAGTTGCTTTGGGACTTTCCGAGTATAAAGTGATAGTAGTTAGGCGTGGATCTCCCAAACCAAGTGTCTAGAACACAGATAAGGGCATAAAGTTTATACTCTCCCCAAGATCACACAATGCATCCCTAACCTCATCTTTACCAATTTGTATGGGGAGGGAGAAACTCCCAGGATTGTTAAGCTTTTTGGGGAGCTTGCTCAATACCCTCGAACTACACTCTTTAGTGAGTGCAACCATCTCAAATTCTATATGTCTTCTCTTTCCAGCCACCACTTCTCTAAGGTATTTGGAATATTTAGGCATGTCACTCAGAGCATCAATCAAGGGAATATTGATGTGAAGTTACTTGAAGATATCAAGAAACTTCTTAAAATTTGCATCCTACATACTTTTTTTGAATCTTTGTGGGAATGATAGTGGAGGTCTCTCAACTACGATCTCAGGCTACTCAACAACCTCTCTTTCTCTCCTTTAGTCTTACATAGGTCTTATCTCTAGAGTTGGTGTTGGGATCAACCTTTATGGGAAAGGAGGTGGATACTTGTAGTTGTCCCAGTTAATTACTCTCCTTTTTGGAGGCTCTGCATTGGCAAAATCTAAAATTGCATCTTGACTTCTCTATTTAGGAGGAGCTTCAACTAGTTCTCTTCTATTTATGAGTGAGACTGCCATTACCTATTTAGTATTATTCTCTATATCACTCGGTAGTTTACCTATAAGTCTTGTATGTTGTGATAAAGCTAGTTGGCCCACTTGATGCTCAAGTTCATGAATGGATTTTTGCATTTCATTCATAATATGAGTCTATTGCCCCATAAAGTGCTTTATTGTCTCCTCCAATGAATTGCTCACTTGTGGAGCTTGTAGAGTATAATGTTGTCTTTGGGCCTACTGATTTCCACTCCAAGAGAAATTTGGGTGGTTTCTATAATTTTGCGGCCCCACATAATATATAGATTGTAGATTCAAAGGACATCCAGAGTAAGCATGATTTTCACCACACTACTCACAAAATAATGCAGTCGCCTGAACCTGTTGTACCTGTTGAACATGACTTACACTTGGAGCTAATAAAATCTGCTACATTAAGGCACACAACTACCCAATATCAGCCTAAATAATTGGTACATCATCTATCTCTAACTTACCTAGTATTTTCTATGTAGAAGTGAACACTCTGCTAGGCTCTGAATAGTCTCGGTGACCTGCAGACATAAGATTGAGCAACGCCTCTATTCCATCATAGCTATTGGATAAAATTTTCCCTTGAGCTGTAGAATCTAATAAATACTTAGAGTTTGACCTCAATCCTTTAGTAAAATTATGCCCAATAATCTCCTTGGGATGATGGTGGCCCTTGTATCTCTCCCAAAATTAGGGAGGGGATTCAACATATTTTTAAACAAATCCAAAAATCTTACCTCAAAGCTCTTTTGTTATCCTAGATAAGAAGAACCTGTTGAGAAATTTTTCAAACAAAGCATCCTAAGACGTGATAGATCCTACTGGTTAATTCTGCAACTATTGCTTTGCTTCCCCAATCAGTGAGAAAGGGAATAATGTCAACTTCACGTATTCGTCTAAAACATTTTGGTAGTGGAAGCTATCACTCAACTCAGTAAATTCTTGTAGGTGCTTGTATGGGTTTTCATGTGGTTTACCCCCATATTCACAAGTTTTCTGCACTAGTCACACCGTGCCCTCTTTAAGCTAAAAGGTTTTGGTGAAATTCGGCTTCACAATAGCTCTAGAGGCATTTTGCTAATTCGGCCACGCAAAATTCAACACCAGAACATGTGGTGCAGGAGGGAGATGGACTACAACTCTATCATCCATATCATTCAGTGGGTCTTGAAGAATTGGATTGTTCAAGTTGTCACCCATCACTCTCAACCCTCTAAGAGTACATTCAAGCTCGTGGTCAATTGAAATCAAGGGATTGCCTTGACTTTGTGTATTTAGAATAAACTAACCTGTATCCTGAAAGAAACAAAAACAACAAACTAAAAGTTAAATTTGAATAATTCAACAAAAACTCAAAATAGTATCAGTTTAAATCAAATCCCTGGTAACGGTGCCACAAAATTGGTGCATCCTTTTTTACATGCAAGTGTACGTGGTCGTACAAGTAATAGAGGATGTAAGTCCAGATAACGTACCCATAGGGATTTGATAACTTGAAATTCTACTTTGAATTCTTAAGAGAGCTATTCAGTAGGTGACCAATAATAAGAGTTATTTGTATATTTTGAATGTAAATAAAAGCAATTGTAAATAAGTCATAGATTGGTTGTGTTGTAATTCAGATTTGAGAAAAGATCTAGGGTTGCAGTGTTTTGACAATCTAGTTGAGCTATCCAATCATTCGTCTAATTTGCTTTCCTGAGTTACTAGTTACAGGTTAATTATAGCTATATTGAGCGTCTTTCCAACAACTCTAAGCCTACTCGCCTATCCCTAAAGCCTATATTTCTATGGTCGTCGCTTAATAGTAAAGTGCCTAAAGATATCGTCTACATCAACTAAGCTAGGTCACAGGGTATATTTCTATCCTCAGTGATGAATCGATTCCCTTTCTCTATAAGGTTCACAAACTAGCCCTATTTCCTCTTTTTACACTTTTCGTTCCCTTTTTCAAGTCCAACAAACAAGCCCTAGATAATATTCGCAAGGTGATTAATCAAACGAATAATTGAAAGCAAGAAGAAATGAATAACTCAATAGATGGAAAACAAAATAGATAATATGATTATCAAGACACAACTTTCATGTTCAACCACAACCCTAGAAATTAAGAGGTTTAGCTACTCATGAATCTCTTTGAAAGAAGACATTTCATGAGCTTTCAAGGTAGAAATCAAAATTAAAATAAAAGAAATAAACTTGACCTTGTTCTTGAGCTTTGCCCTAGCTTTTGGCTTCCCCAAATCAGTTTTTCATGTTTAAAAACATGGCAGGGGGGTTTATATAGAGTTTATAAACCCTTAGAATGTGTAAAACCAACCCCAATTGGGTTAGGAAAGGTCCCGAGTCTCGCCACAGCCCGGAAAGTGAGTTGTGGTGCAATGAACAACCAAATTTCCAGAACAGTAGCCAAACTTGCGCCACCCCTTGCTTTGTGGGAGTGGCACAGGCCTTCAACTTTCCAGACAGCAGTACAAATCCGCGCCACTGCACATACTTGACTTGCCCATTTTCCGCTTATTATTCTATGTGTTGCGACATTGATTCTTCCTTGGTTCTTTTTGCTTCTTTGGTGCTCTTTTTCTTCATGTGAAAGCTCCAAACACCTCAATACACTTCTCTATACTCAAATCATGAAACACAAGTGTAAATCACATCATTTAAGCTCAAGACAACACCAAAAATAGAACAAACGTGAGGCAAAAGGCGGCAAAATAACATGGATTTTAGCCCAAGGGGTTTGGTTTGCGATGTTATAATTAGTTGTGTGTGTTGTAAAATGAGAAAAACTAAAGAGAGGTCCTGAGTTTCAGCCTAAGAGCACTGCAGCGGAAAAAATAACAGCTGCAGCGGAAATCGATACCGCTGCAGTAGACCACTATTTTAAAGTGTAAAACGTTGTACTGGTAATTTAACCGTTGCAGCAATACCGCTGCAATGGTAACATGCAGGATTTTATAGTTTTAAAAATCAGAAAACATTATCATTCCCCACTTTTTTGAAAAACACAAGGGAGCTTTGGGGAATTTTCAGAGGGTTTTTGAAGTTTTTCATATTTGGAGGTAAGTTATTACATTTTAGACTTGAAATTACTTCTTATAACTTTAAAAAATCATTAGAAACGAATTCATGGTAGAAAATTCGTGTTTAGCCCTAGTTATAGAAATTGATGGAAAGTGGTGGAAATGTGTATAAATTTAGTAAATAATGATTCTAGGGTGTTAGAAAATATTAATGGGTGTGAAATTATGGTTGTCCATGCTAGTTCAAGTAAAATCCTTGTGTTTTAAGAGATAGGAAACCCTAAGATGATGAAATAGGGTGAATTAAAAACTAAAATCAGTGGCTTCTGATTCCTAGTAGTTAAAAAGAGTGTAAACTATTAAAATGGGTATACATTCTTCTTGTTATAGATCAAGAACAAGTTGAACGAGAATGAAAGGGCAAAAGTGTGGCTTAAAGGTGACTTGAGAAAGGAATTGACGATCCTATAGCGGTTGACCCAATATTTGGGTCAAAATGAGTTTCGATTGAAACTCCAACTCCCGAGTTTACATGAGACAAAGAAAGAAAAAGATTAGCAACTAATCAAATAATTAGAAAACACACATAAATTAGTAAAGTGCATTAGCAAACTATGTTACTGTTAACTCCTATGTTATAAACCCAAACACTTTGTCATCATACACATTCCCTCACATATAAGGTGTTCAAGTACTTTAATCAAACAAGAATGCAGATTCAGTCCAAAAAAAGAACGAATAATCTTACCAACCATTTGAATTATATTTTTTCATCTAACGTATTTTCAGCCAGTAAAACTATCATATAGAGACACCAAACATGAATCCAAGTGAAACAAGCACAATAGGATCTTTGGATAACTATAACATCCATGTTCATATGTACTAGTGCTCATAGTTAGGACAACAACTTAGTGGTTGCAACTATTAAGAACTTTTCATTACTTATTACCTTAGGAAAAATCACTTGACAAACAAAGTTGCACACAACATACATACAGTCATACTTAGAATACAGAGATTTTTTTGATTTTTTTTTTAGCATACACACATTTTCCAGTTGGTTATCAAAGGATATTTAGACATCATCTAATGTGAGCACACTTACGAGTTAATATTCAAGTTCCTCCTGTTAGGTGTTTCATTCGCATATTCAGACAAATAAAATTGCATAGTTCAATGGCTTCCATAACAAAAAAAAAAAGAGTCATGCTCAGACTCAGCAAAACATTCATGGGCTTGTTTCAAGTTCTATTATCCTATTCACTTGTCATGTTGAAGCAATTAACATGGGATAATATATGAAAACAATGAAGACACTCCAGCTATTCAAAGTTTTCAAAATGGATAATTACAACCTTTTCAACTCAACTTTAGAACCTAAACAGTGCCATTCTTTAAGCTAGTTACTTAGGCTAAGTGAATACAAGTTGGTACATGCTTAACCACAAGAGAAGCTACTATGAATAATTAAAACTACCTTCTCAGTGAATTCTCAAGCTTATCTAATCATTTTTAATACTCAAGTTGATTATGAAATCAAACAAAGAAATTCAAACATGTGATGAGCTATATTTGAAGAAAAAGTTTCAAGTTCATGTAACCTCGTTTTCATACTAAAATAAGCACATTGCAGGACGACATTCTAAACTAGCTTAAGATTAATATACCTATCTTTCAACAATGGATACATGGAATATTGGTATACGTAGTTGTAGATAATAATTAGTGTTGCCTTTGCTCATTCTAATGCCATCAAAAGTACTGATAGGTTTGGTTCATAGCCAGAGAACTAGCAATATAACAGCTATGCTACTGGAACTACCAAAAGAGAGTTATAACATCACGTTAGATTCCTAGTTTTAAAAAAATGCTTTAGCAAATGGAGACCTGTCAAAAGTTGTCAGAACATATATCCATGACATGGAAAAGGATCAGCCAATCAATACGACAAAAGCCATAGAAATCAAACAAGACCGATAGATGAGTATAAATAACCAGAAAAGGATCAGCCTATCATTACTCTGTTCACAGTATAAAGATCAAAGGAAACAACCATGACATGGCATATAATCAATAGATTAAAACTCTGTACTGGAGGTTTACGGTAAACTAATAAGTTTCCTAATGTTGTAATGTGTTAGAATCCTTTTAAAAATCCCTTCCATAACAAAAGGAGGTTTCGGGGATCATGCAAACATACAAACTAAACGTATACGTAGCTAAGTCATTATTACCACGTTAACGCATCCGATCCGAGATCAAAATTACCTTAAACAGTCCACTTGAACATATAGCAAAAAATTTAAAGCTTCATGGAGTCTGTTTCGAGCTTATTAGAGGGTTTGAATAATCAACTAACTTACTGTCAAATTTGTACAAAGGCCAACGACGTTAGAACTACCCCTTCAAGTTTGCATTTGCAGCCAGCAAAACAAAATGTCCAATTTTATTTTAAAAAAACTCAAACTTTGTAGGTTTCTATTTAAGATATATCTCACACAAACACATAATCTAGTATGAAATATAAATAAATGACCAGAAAAACTATCTTTACTTCATGTATTCGCACCCGAAATCAAAGAGTCTAAAGAAGAAAACATCCATACTCAACACATG
Source organism: Capsicum rhomboideum (assembly GCA_031232105.1). Taxonomy (NCBI): domain Eukaryota; kingdom Viridiplantae; phylum Streptophyta; class Magnoliopsida; order Solanales; family Solanaceae; genus Capsicum; species Capsicum rhomboideum. Next base: position 146,155,108 of record CP124714.1, on the reverse strand, counting down.
GTTAAGAATTTATAGACTAAACATAATGTAGTCAAGATAGGATAGGATTTACTCAAGTTGACTCACAAGTCGTGAACATTCTACCGAATAATATAATGTGAATGACATTATCTTTACTTAACATTTTCACACCAAAAATCAGAGGGCCAATATCTATACTGGACACATGTTTAGGAATTTATGAAATTAAATAGAAATGTAACTAAGACGGGATAGAATTTACCTTGTGTAGGGAAGCAATTGAGGCCATTGAATTGTTGAGTTTCAAGCTATGCAACTCTGATTCCACTATTAACTCCTCCTAAAAGATTCAGATTTTTCAAAGGACAAGGAAAAACTTTAGCAAAAGAGAACTAAGATTATTGAAATCTCTAAACTTAAGGATATGGAGTTGATTTTGGATGATTCAAAACATGTCCTTGTTGAGGGCATTTGAAGCCCTATTTATAGTGAAAAATCAAAGCTCTGCCAGTTTGAGAAATTGACTCTCGGATTCAAAAATAAAAGTAAAATAAGAGGTCACTTCTCTGAAAAGATTCAGGAGGCAGAGAAGATAATATAAATATGGAGAAATTCAGTAAACCTAACCCTTGGATTTGATCTTAACTTCTGAATTCAGCAAAAGGCAAGTTGGGCATTTGAGATTTGAAGGCATGTACAAGCTTCCTTCACTGGTTTTGAAGTGTATTTGCGATTTTTGAGAGATTTGATAATCTCACTTGCCAGTTGAAGGTTAAACAATTAGTCGTTTGGATAAAGCTAGGACACTGTTGAGATAATTGACAAGGTGATAGAAATCTGTGAGCGTCGAATCAGGCAGATTCTAGGGGTGAGGGAGATGGGTGACGCAGGGAAGTGGTTGGAGTTTGTTTGTGTGTTAGTCAATGAAGGGGTCTATTGGTGCATTTTAGAGATGAGGAAGATGATGAAGTCAAAGAGAGAAGGGATTAGGGGGTGTTTAGGTGTGAGATTTGATCTGGGTCAGTGCAAAACTAGTGGGTTTGGGCCAATTTTGGCTGAAAGAAGGGATTGATTTGGCCCAAATTTAGTATATAAAAAGCTGATTTTTTCCAATCATTTTTACTTAATTAATTTAGCGATGCTATCTTCATCCCAATTAACTTTCTAATATATATATATATATATATATATATATATATATATATATATGTATATGTATATATATATATACACACACATATGCATTACTTTATATACATATATTATACCTCAAATAATTTTAGGCGCATAACTATATTTCGATATAAAAATGAAACTACAAATATAATCATGTAATAGTATATCAGAATTTATTTAGAATTTGAAATAAAGTTAACACGCTAATATTTTTGTTGGAAAAATAGTGAAAAAAGTAAACTATAAATATATATTATTTTTCTTTTGAACAATTTTATAAAATTCGATATTAGTAGTTAATATATGTATATATATACATACATACATATATATATATATATAATAAAAAGTAAGGGAAGTAATATTTTCAAAATAATTATTGGCGCCAAATTTATCAAAATTAATTCAAAAAATAAGAAATATATTTTGGCAAAGTCATCAGAACTCAAAAGCATAGAAAAAATTAATTTTAGGAAAAAGAAGAGCAAAAATTGAGTGTCAACAGGTTTTGTTTGTGAAGAAGAAGAATGATAATATGAGAATGTGCATAGACTACCACCAATTGAATAAGGTAACCATTCGCAATAAATATCCCTTGCCTAGGATAGATGACCTATTTGACAGTTGCAAGGGCATGCCATATTCTCCAAAATTGAATTGTGGTTGGGTTATCATCAGTTCAAGATTAGGGAGGAGGATATCCCAAAAACTGCTTTCCAGACCCGTTATGGGCACTATGAGTTCCTAGTTATGTATTTTGATTTGACCAATGCCCCAACTGCTTTCATGAGATTGATGAATGGAGTTTTCAAGTCATTTATAGATTCATTTATTATTATTTTTATTGATGACATATTGGTCTACTCAAAAAGTGAAGAAGAGCATGAAGCTCATTTGCGTACGGTGTTGGGGTTGCTCAAGGAGAAGCAACTATATGCTAAATTTTCTATGTATGAATTCTGGATTTCTTAAGTATCTTTATTGGGGCACATGGTTTCCAAGAAAGGAGTTATGGTAGACCCTCTGAAGGTTGAAACTATTAACAATTGGGCTAAACCGACAAATGTGATAGAAATTCTGAGTTTTATGAGGTTGTCCAGTTATTACAATCAATTTGTTAAGGGATTTGTTGTTATTGCTTCATATATGACCCTCCTTACTCAGAAAGAAGTCCTTTCTGTGTGGGATGACAAGTGTGAAGAGAGCTTCTAAAAGATCAAAACCTTGTTGACCTCAGCCCCGATTCTTACGTTGCCCATTGAGGGTAAAGATGTTATTGTATATTATGATACCTCACGATTGGGTTTAGGTGTTGTTTTTATACAAGATCAAAACGTGATTGCTTACGCTTGAAGAAAATTGAAACCTTACGAGAAAAACTACTCCATGCATGACTTAGAATTGGCATCTATGGTGTTTGCTTTTAAACGTGGAGGCACTATCTCTATGGAATAAAGTATGAGGTGTTCATGGACAACTGCAGCCTACAATATGTGTTCACCCAGAATGATCTAAATCTAAGACAGAGAAGACGGATAGAGCTAATTAAAGACTATGACATCTCAATCCTATATCACCCAGGTAAAGCCAATGTGACTGCAGATACACTAAGTCGAAAGCTAGTGAGCATGAAAAGTCTAGCATTGCTGGAGGTGTCCAGGTGCCCACTAGCGAGAGAGGTACAATCTATGGCTAATGGTTTTTTGAGATTATAGGAGACTAGTGAAGGAAGGTTGTTAGCATATGTGGAGGTCAGGTCCATATTTTATGACCAAATCAAAAACAGGTAATTTGAGGATAAGAAGTTAAGAAACCTCAGAGAAAAGGTGATTCAAGGTGAGGCAGGAGAGGCCATTATGGAGTAGGAGAGGCCATTGAAGATTTAGGTGCACTTGTACGTGCCCTAGGTAGGCAATTTGATCTCACCTATTCTGGCAAAAGCTCATAATTCTAAGTACTCTATACATCTGAGTGCCAACAATATGTAAGTTGAGATAACATTATTAGTGGCGAAGAATAAAATAGGATATTGTAGATTTTGTAACCAAGTGTCAGAGTTGACAACAGGTGAAGTGCGAACACCGAAAGCCAGGTGGTATATTTCAGAAAATGCCCATTCCAGAATGGAAGTAGGAAAAGATAACAATGAATTTTGTCATTGGCCTTCCAAGGACATTAAGGAAGTGTGACTCTATATGGGTCATTTTAGATTTGTTGACTAAGTCGGCTCACTTTATTTCAGTAAAAGTAGACTATAATGTTGTAAAGTTGGCTAAGATTTATGTGAAGGAGATTGTAAGCTTGCATGGGGTACCAATTTTGATTGTGTCGGATAGAGATACTCACTTCATATCCAAATTTTGGGAAAGATTTCAGTCAGAATTAGGTTGTAGATTAGACCTGAGCATAGCTTTCCATCCACAGACCAAAGTTCCATTAAAACGAACTATCCAGGTGCTTAAGGAGATGCTTTGGGCTTATGTTATGGATTTTAGGGGTCAGTGAGACCAATACTTACCATTATGTGAATTTACCTACAATAACAGTTACCACTCTAGTATTGATATGGCCCCTTTTGAGGCCTTATATGGTAGGAGGTGTAGGTCTTTAATTGGATAGTTTGATGCATTTGAGGTGAGACCTTGGGGTACTGATATACTCAAGGATTCAATTTAAAGGCTGAGTTTCATTCAGTAAAAGTTTATAGTAGCCCAAAGTCAGCAGAAGGAGTACGCAGACAATAAAATGAGAGATCTAAAGTTCACAGAAGGAGAAAAGGTACTCCTAAAGGTTTTACCCATGAAGGGTGTGATGCGGCGTTGGCAAGAAGATCAAGTTGAGCCCTAGATATATTAGACCCTTTGAGGTTTTGAAGGGAGAGGGATCGATAGCTTATAGTCTGGCCTTACCCCATTGTATGTCCAGGGTTTACCCGATATTTCATGTGTCTATACTAAGGAAGTATTATGAGGATGGTGATTACATCATTCGTTGGGACCCTGAATTATTTGATAAGGAGTTGTCTTAGGAAGAGGAACCAATTGCTATATTAGCTAAGGATGTGAGGGAGTTGAGGACCTGAGTTATTCCTTATGTGAAATTTTAATGGAGGAACCACACCATGGAAGAGGCTACTTTGAAGACAGAGGCGTACATGCACAAGCGATATCCACACTTGTTCATTAATTCAGGTACTTTTCTTGCTTAGATATATCTTTTAGGGGAAATTGTCATTCGAGGATGAACGAGCGGTAAATTTTTATTTAATGTAATGACCCAAATAGTCATTACAATGAAAAAGTGAGTAAAATTTGCACTTTGACTTCCCTTAGCCAATTTTTGACAAATTCAAGGCTAGTCTAGGATTGGATGATTTTTGAGGGTGCATTGGTAAAATGAAATCTGGTTCTAATGTGATGGTTGGTAGTGATGTTTGATGTGATATTTAGATATACAACGAGTTTAGAGAGCCGTAACAACTTCTGACACCTAAATCGTAGTTATAGAACTCCAATTATAGAGTTTACCGTGGAGGGATTAGTTTGTGATGATATAATTTATGGTGTGTGTTGTAAAATGAGCAAAACTGAAGAGAGGTCCCAAGTTTCTACCTCGAACAACTGTAGCAGAAAAAGTTATCGCTGCTGCAGAAATCGGTACTACTGCAGCGGACCCCTATTTTAAGGCATGACCCGTTATAGCAGTAATTTAACTACTACAGCGGTAACACACAGGATTTGAAAGTTTTAAAAATTTAAAAATATTTTTACTTCCCACTTTTTTAAAAAACTCAAGGGAGCTTTGGGAGAGACATTTTTCAGAGGGTTTTTTTAGGTTTTTCATCTTTGGAGATAAGTCATTATATTCTAGACTTGAAATTACTTCTTATAAACTTAGAAAACCATTAGAAACAAATTCATGGTAGAAAATTGGAGTTTAGCCTTAGTTATAGAAATTGATGAAAAGTGGTGGGAACATGTATAAATTCAACAAATAATGATTCTAGGGTGTTAGAAAACATTAATGGGGGTGAAATTATGGTTGTTCATACTCATTCAAGTAGAATCCTTGTGGTTTAAGAGATAGGAAACCCTAAGATGATGAAATAGGGAGAATTTCTGACTAAAATCAGTGGTTTTTGATCCCTAGTAGTTAAAAGGGGTGTAAACTATTGAAATTAGTATACATTCGTGTTGCTATAGATCAAGAATGAGTTGAACGAGAACGAAAGGGCAAAATTTTGGCTTAAAGGTGACTTGAGCAAAGAATTGAGGTAGGCTATGGTTTTATTGTAGCAATTATACCTTCTTGGCTTTGTGCTTGTTTCTAAACCAAACATCTATGATTGCCTTATAGCATGACTTATGATTATTGACTACATTGCATGCTCATATATTGTGGTGTTATGGAGGTGTGATGAAAGGGATGTTGATGTTATTATTTAAATCATAATGTTCATGATGTTGTTGGTTTTGATAGAGGGTCAGGTACCACGCCAGTACGATGTGATGTTATTGATGATGATAAGATGAGAAAAAGATGATACGTACCTCTTGTATACATGCACTCATTCATAAGCATTAGGTGTCTTTATGATGATTATATGTGGTAATGAGTTGTTCATGAAAGTGACTAAGTGTAAAAGCCTGTAAAGGTAAACTTGTGAACTATAGTTATATGATATACTTAGTTGTTGATGTCTTTGATTGTGAGTTTTGTTATGCTCGCTTTTATACTTATCTGGCTAGCTTACTTGTACATTCTTGGGTTAGTCGGCCTATGATGCTTACCAGTACTTGTTGTTATACTGATGTTATATGTACTCTTCTTTTGTTGAGTGCAAAATATCTTCCAGCGGCTGATACGCGACCTCGGCTCTAGTTAATGGTTCGGACTTGATTTTGAGGGTGAGCACCATGATCGAGCGACCTTCAAATCTTCCTATTGATGTTGATGTCCTTTGTTTTAAGACTATGATAATTCTTTATTAATTATTTTTTAGATATTTCTAGTTTTTTCAGACTTAGTTTATTTTTAGATGTTTTTGTATAGTGACTTCAGGTGTCGGGGATGTAATAAATAGAGGTTTCCGCACTCTATTAGTTTTGGATTGATGTTGGTTTGATAATTGGTTTAAATTATTGGATGAATCTTCTTTTGCACCTGTTGAAAATTGAGAATTAATGTAAGGTGAATATAAAAGTAACACTAGAGTTAGAAGGGGCGAGACTAGTATAGTTATCCCGCCATATGTTATGGTGGGTGCTAATAATGACTGGTTGGGTCTTGATATTTTGTAACTACATGCTTGATTCTTGTACAGAAGAAATGAAATATGTAGGTAGAGAGTTTTCCTAGACCAATCATCGTACTTTTAGTAGAATTGATAGACCATTGGTAAATGTTGCTTGGATGAAAATTGGCATCATTTGGAAACATATCTTGATCCCAATTTCTCAGACAACTCTCCTCTTAATGTGTTAATTGAAGAAAGGAATACTAGTGGAGGGAAACCTTTAAGATTCTTTGATTGTATGGTTGAACACCCAAACTTTATGGAGCTAGTGAAATGGGTCTGGCAGATTGCAGTGACAGGAAATTCTATGCAAAAAATGTGGAAAAAATTAAAGAATGTACCGAAGATGATAAAAGAATTAAACAAAAAGGAGTACTGCAGTTATGAGTTTAAGTTATCGAGCACTAGAATTGAGTTAGCATCCTTACAAGTTCAAATGAGAATACCAGGTAGAATTCTTCTTTATTTGACAAGGAAAATAGATTGAAGAAACAACTTGTAACGACCCTTTCCATTGTAATGGGTAAGTCTAGCGTGCCAAAAATTAGGCTAATTTTTTCCCCAGATTAAGAGTTAGAAAATTCAGGCTAGGTCAGTCTTGGATGAAATCTGAGCGTGAAATGGTCTAGGATAATATAGGAATATATTAGTTAAAGGTTATATGTTCTAAGTTTATTTTATGATATCTAGGATGATAAGGAATCCGTAGGATCTTTAGAAAGTGAATTTAGGTGAGTAGAACTCCTATTATCAAATTTAACGTAAAGGGGTTGGCTTGGGATGTCGAAATTTGAGGGTGTGTTGCAAAAATAGCAAAACTGAGAGAAATCCAGAGTTTCTTCCTTGACTACCCCATTATAGAGTATGGTAGGCCGCTACCACTGCACCCCTATAGCTAGAATATTTTTGCTATAGTGGGAGTCAGCTTTAGTTAATCCCGCCATAGCGGGCAGTTTCTACAGTAGCGAGGCTGCTATAGCGAGATGAGGCCGCTACAATGGGATATGTGCTGATTAATGCAAAAGATACCCCAAAAACATTATTTTCAATCCACTTTAATTCAGGGGATATCTGTGGCTATTTCGGGCGAACTCCACCTATTTTCCATCAAAAAAAATCATAAAGGTAAGTTAATCCCCTCCATTAACTAGTTTTGTGATTGTTAATCCTTAGAATCACCAGTTTAATGATTTTTGGGGAGGATTTGACTTGACTTAACTGATTTTCTTGATGCAATTAAGTGAATTGGGTAGAAAACCTTTGGGTTTTGGTTAGAAGTTCATAAAATACTCTTGCATGAGTATAATTGACTATTGTAACCATGAAATTGGTATCATTACGGGGGAATGATGATATAAAACCCTAGAATAAGAGGGATGATCATGAATTTAGCCTTAGGGTTCGGGATTAGGTTATAATCCTTGATATTGTTAGGGGGGCATTTGGTTGATTATGTGTTGTAGTGATGTTTTTAGGCCATGATCAACCCGAGGTTGCAAGAGAAGGCAAAGCTCAAGTTCATTAGAGCATTTCAGGGTTTGGATTGAGGTAGGTGTGGTTTAATATAGTTAAACCCAACATGATTTATGTGTACATATTAACTGTTCCTAAGTATACCTATTACAATTCATGTTTAAAATGAATAAATGGTTAAATGATATCCTAAGTGTGAATCACATGCAATGAGGTTATATGAAATGACTTATTGATTGTACAAATATAGTTATTGTTTTCATTGTGGTTGTGATTGTTATGATATCATGTTGATTATTGTTGGAAGTATACCCTCAACTTATAAAGTTTGCATGTCCTCAGACAAATAAAATACTAAACTATATAAGAAGCTTAACCAGGAGCAAAGTCAAGATCACTACGGCAGTCAACTTTTCAAAAAACATATGCAAACCATCTAAGTATATTCAGCACCCTCCACTCTTAGCAGAAACAACAAATGCAGTATAAATGCAATACAAATACTTTAACACAATGGGATCAGGATATTACATTACATTGTGAATAGACAACCAAACACCTTGAGCAATACACTACCTAAACAAGCAATAACTAAACTACAGCCCCCATTCCCTCACATTAAAGAAGTCCATACTCAGTCCATATATGTAATGAATTATAGTACCGGCACTGAGTCAAATCTCTCACTCTCAAAAAGAAGTCCGGTTGTGTGCATTTGATACCATAGGCTTGCCCTTATTTTCTATGCCTCAGCTTTTGGACAGTTGAATTAGGATCACTATAGGTCTTTCTAGGCTTGTAATATAGGCTTGGGGACAGGTATGGTATATTTGGGTACAGTGACTTATTTCTCCTTGGCACTACACTACTTTTGGATCCACTTCTTCTTATCTTCAATTTTCCCCCTTTCTTCCTTTTTATTTCCTTTTTGGATCTTGGGTGCGGTTTTATTTTTACATTACTTCACTATGTATAAGAAATTTTCTTTCTTTTTTTCTTTTTTTCTCATACCGCGCTCGAGTCCTTTTTTTTCGCTACTAATTCTTCATACCCACTTTTTACGTACCTCTATACAATAGCCACCCTCAACTTAGGCGATTTTCTTGAGTTGAGGTACACAGTGTCCGAGGAGGGACCAGGGCCAAAGAAGGTTCATTGTAAAACTGGGAAGGTGAATCAGGTAGTTCAAAGAAAAGGGCTAATAAGGCTCAAAATTTGGGTTCAAGCGATACATGAATTTTTTTTGGTAGGTCTTTTAGGCTAATATGGACTAATTCAAAAATGGCCTATGATCATTTCCTAACCTCCTATCCGACATCTTTTAGCGAGACTTATCGGGCAAGTTCTGAATTGCACACACACATCGACTAGGTAATATATCTCACTCACTCATGGCTAGGGCTTTCATCTAAGTTACTACCTATTCAGTTCAAGAAAAGTTGACCAGGTTATCCTATTAACAAATCCTAATGCCAAATCTAGATCCTACCATTGGTTATAGTACAGTACATCCAAACACTACATCACAAAACAAAATTTGGAGGGGTATTATTTTAAAGGCATTTCAAAACATGTAAGCATACTTTACAAAACAAAACAAACAGCAAAAAGTTCTCTTTGAATTATTCTAAGTTATACTACAATGACTAAAAACAACAAAACAACAAAATAACAAGTAAAAACACCTAAACATGCCGGCTCTAACTATGATAGTGCAACCGAGGGAAAAGAAACACGACAACAAAAACCCTCGGCTATGGTATACCCCCACCCCTAACTATGAAATCATGCAATTTCCCCATTGCACGAAATCGGATACATAAATGAAACTAGGGTAAGGGACATACCTGAGGTGCCCTAGGCACCGGTGGAACTCTGATCACATGGAGCCCCAAGTGGGTCCCCAATAGTTTTCTTTGCACTCGTTGCCTCAGCTGTGGTCGTGGCACTCAAAGTCACATTGGCCCTGATGATGGACGGAGAACTCACAACTGCATGGGCACCGGTAGTGTTCGGTGCATTCAATGTCTCCAGTATAGGTGGTGGATCGATATCTTTCGGTAATCCTGCCTCGGAGGTCATCCTTTTTGCTCTTACATTTTTTTTTTTCTTCCCAAAATTGTCTCCTCTCCTCCTCATCTGAGGCTTCAAATCTCCCCTCGTCTCCTCGATATCACTGTCAATCTTTGGTGTGGGTTTGTAGAAATCAGGAACCAAAGAGTCCACATCCACCATAGGGGCTGCCATTTAAGGCATAGCCAGTGGTGGAGGAGGTGAAGTGTCTAGCTCAGGCGCCTAGACCGCATCTATCCAATCCATCATTCAACTCTTAAATCTATCCGCAGAAGTCTGCACAGTCTGAAATACAACCCATTTCTCATCACTCACAAAGGGCTTCACCCCAACCTCAAACTTCTTTATGCAGAAATCATACCGGATTTGGTTTCGAATAATGTCCTCCAACTGAGTAGATGGAATAAGAGTATATTTATATAGAACCAATGAACGAGACCTTAGTCGACTGCGTCTCTCTGTCCACTACCCCTATACTCAGTACAAGTGCCCGCCGCATCAACTCTATCACCAAGTAAGGAAATGGTAGTGTGGTGTGACTCTAAAGCACTCGATCTCTGAACTCCTTAGAATTAATCCTTGGGATATTCAAATCCAATCCCGCAACCAAAGCAGCAACATAACAGGCATTGGTTGAACCCAATGTGTTTTCATTGGCCGTGGGTACGATCCGGTGCCTTACTACCGACCACCAAGCTTTGGTGGTAAACTTCAATGTATTTTTATAAATCTTTGCCCCGTTGATCCATGGGGAATTCTCACCAGCTTCAGCAACGTGGCTAGCCAACTACGTAAAGTGCATAACCCTATCATCCTTTGGCAGCCTTTTAATTTTCTTCAAGCCAGTCATCCGGTGGTAATACTCCAGAGTCTTGTCAATCAGCTGAAATGTGTCTTCGAGTAGGGCCCTTAAGATGTCCCCAATAGAGATGCCAACTTCGGTGTCCCAGACATGAAGAGTGACATGCCGAGGCTGCTTCTTCATATCTTTCCCCTTCCTAAAAAAGAGTCATGTTCTTCAGTATTGCCGCATAGTTGGCATAAAACTCCCACACCAACTTTGGTACATAGGACCTTAGAGGTCTGGTCATCCACCCCAGTTGATACCTCTCAAAGCCTTACACTAACTCTGGGATTTTTGAAGTGACTCTGCTACTATGCGGGGTTCTTTCTGAATGATCCTCTTTTTGTTACACCTGTCTATCAGTGTCACCCTGTCAATATAGTATTCCCTTTCATTAGGGACTACCCACCATTTCGGATCCATGCCCCTAAGAGCTGGGGTAGCACCTACTACAACTCTCTTATAAAATTCTGGGTTTTATTCCCCCTCGTCCTCCAAGGTGCCAATCTCCTCTGCATCAACCTCTTCACCCCTGTCTTGGTGAGCATCTCCCATTCCTTATTTAGACTAGGGAAGGTTGACAGGGGTAGTAGTCTCTACTATGTCAGTGGTAGTGGCCGCCTTCATCTTGGACTATTTCCTCATTTCTCAAGGGGAGTGTTGGTCGTTGGAAGCGCTAGCTCATACTCCTCCTAAGAACCACTAGCACTAGACCCACTCTTCGAGGAGCTTGGTGGGGCCCTTTCTTTGGCTATCTTCTCTCTGAGAGTCTTGTCCATAGCTTGCTTGGATTTGGATGCTATAGTACCTTTATTGGAAAAAGAAGTTAGTTCACAGAGTAAACAATATGTAGGTGCAAAAATTTCTAAACAGACGACCATACCTACAATCTTGTAATAAAGGTACGATCGTACCTTCTGATTATAGGTTGGTCCTTCAGAGACTGAATTGAAAGGTATCAATCAGACGATCACTTCCTACGATCATTCCATAAAGGTACGATCGTACCTTCTGATCATAGAAAGGACTGCATATAACATGTAATTACTGTCACATTAGACGAGCACATGCCATGATTGTATGTTGATATCACAATCGTGGGATGTGTTCATCTGATGAACTCCTGAGATTTTACACTCTGCATCCCATGATGACCCAACCTACGATCGTAGATCTAAACCATGATAGTACGTTGTGTCTTGAAATCCCAAACACTTAGCAGATTCAACCTTTTTAGATTTGACCCTTTTTTACCACACTTTTTAATTAATTTGACCACTTCATTTACACTAATGGGTACTCACACTTCCCCTGTGTTCTCTAAGCCTCAAATACCACATTTTATCAACTATGCACATACCCATGACCAAAATCATATTAAGACTAACTGATGCATAATCCAAACTTTTTAGAGAGAACTTATGATATTGTTGGTAGGTTCAGATTTGCAAGATCTCACGAGGTTGGACTTTGTCACACCTAAAACCCAAATTAGAGCCTTTAGATTGGTTAGGGTTTGTAGAATTTGAGTGTAAAGATGTTTGAAATGGAGACGGAAGGCAATCGGGTGAAGGTTTTGAACCTTTTATATGTTTAGGTAAAATAGTGGGTCGGGTCGAGTCAATTATTTTAAATTGTTGGGCTTCCCAAATGAAGGGACTGTACGATTGTGGTGAGACTCCATGATCATGCATTCCTTTAGTACAATAATAGTCTCAAAAAACTTACCTGAGAACCTACGAAGCTTAAGGAATATCGTGATATGTAGCCATGATCGTGACTTAAAATCATAAGTTCGATGCCCAATTTGATGACTTGCAGGAGTAGCATCAGATGATTAAGACCATGATCATACAATCTAGGTACGATCTTGATACCCAATTGTAAGATGAATCTTAATTTTTCACCTTGCAGAACTCTTACCAGATGACTGAACCCACGATCATATGTTCTTAGTGTAATCATACAATCCCTTTTGTGGGTTCTGTCTGGTGTTCAGTTTAGTAACTTCTTTTTTCTATGGTTTTCTGCACTATTAACAAATGTTAACCTATAAATATTAAATTACAAAACATGGGTTGCCTGCCAAGGAGAACTTGATTTAACATCGCGGCACGACATGGCTATGTTGGCCACTCAGACTTCACCAACAAGACCATGGGTTACCTCCCATGGAGCGCCTAATTTAACATCGTAGCACGACTCAGGTAGGATTGATTAATCAAGCCTCTTTTAAGTCCACATCACAAACCATTCGGGAATCCTTGCTTTTGCCCATATAGTGTTTTACCCTTTGGCCATTGACTTTAAACTTCTTTCAATCCTTATTCTCCAGCTCAATTGCACCATGGGGGAATACCGTGACCACTCTATATATTCCATTACACTTTGATCTCAACTTCCCAAGAAATAGCTTCAGCCTTGAATCAAACAATAGTACTATATTACCTACAGTGAATTCTTGCCTCTCAATCTTGCAATCATGATACAACTTCATTTTTTCCTTGTACAAGGCTGATCTTTCATAAGCGTAGAGATAGAATTCATCCATCTCATTCATTTGTTCAAACCTCAACTTCGATGTATCTTGCTATTCCAGATTTAGCCTCTTCAATGCCCACAATACCTTATGCTCAAGTTCGATAGGAAAGTGGCATGCTTTTCCGTATACAAGCTGATATAGAGATGCACCAATTGGTGTCTTGAAAGGTGTCTGGTATGTCCATAGTGCATCATCCAATCTCTTTGCCCAGTCCATCCTATTGGCATTCACAGTCTTTGCCAAAATGGACTTTATCTCTCGATTAGAGACCTCAACTTACCCGCTTGTTTTAGAATGGTAAGGTATCGCCACCTTGTGTTTCACCCCATACTTCTCAAGCAGGGATTTGAACAGATGATTACAAAAATGGGATCCGCCATCACTAATGATAATCCAAGGTGTTTCGAAGCATGAGAATATGTTCTTCTTTAGGAAAGTCGTGGCACTCCTGCTTTGATTGTTGGGCAGAGCAATTGCCTCCACCCACTTAGATACATAGTCGAGGGCCACAAAGATATACTTTATTCCATGAGAGCTCACAAATGGGCCCATAAAGTCAATACCCCATACATCAAACAATTTGAGCTTAAGGATAGAAGTCATGGGAAGCTCATGTCGTCTAGAGATGTTTCCTTGCCTCTGACACTGGTCACATGCCCTAGCATAATCATAGGCATCTTTGTGAATCACGGGACAATAGTAACCACATTGTAAGATCTTGAGTTCCATCCGCACACCTCCACGCTAACCCCCAACTGTGACGAATGACATGCCTTTAATATACTCATCATCTCTACCTCAGGAATACACCTACGAATTATACCATCTACACATACCCTAAACAAGTATGGCTCATCCCAGAAGAATTTTCTTACCTCATGCATGAAGTTCTTTCTTTGTTGATACGGCATATCTTCTGGAACTAGATCACTTTCCAAAAAGTTGGCAAAATCTACAAAACCATGGGGTTAAGTCTTGTTATGCTGCCAAGACTTGCTCCTCTGGAAAAGTATCATCAATGTAAAGATCATCCCTTAGTTTTAGCATGGCCTCCTCTTCAAGGTGTGATAAATGGTCAGCAACTTGATTCTCCATCCCTTTTTGATTCTTGACCTCAAAGTCAAATTCTTGCAATAGAAGTACCCATCTAATCAACCTCGGCTTTGCATCTTTTTTTGCCATGAGGTATCTAAGAGTGGCATGGTCAGCATGCACAATCACCTTTATGCCAATCAAGTAAGATCAAAACTTCTCTAATGTAAATACCACAACAAGAAGCTCTGGCTCAGTCACAGTATAATTTTTTGGGGTCGGGTTAAGTGCTTTGCTAGCATAGTAAATAGGATGTAAGATCTTCTCTCACCTTTGGCCTATGACTGCTCCTAGTGCCATACCACTAGCATTGCACCTAACCTTAAATGGTAAGGTCTAATCTAGAGAAACAATGATGGGGGCTAAAATCAACTTCTCTTTTAGACACTCGAAAGCCTTTAAGCATGCATCATCAAACACAAATTTCACCTCTTTATTCAAGAGCTTACACAATGGATTGGCAATCTTAGAAAAATCCTTGATGAACCTTCTATAAAATCCTGTATGACACAAAAACTATGAATGGCCTTCACAAAAATTGGTGGAGGCAACTTTTCAATCACCTTAATCTTTACCTTATCAACTTCAATCCCCTTCTTTGAAATTCGGTTCCCTAATACTATACCTTATTTTACCATGAAATGGCACTTTTCCCAGTTCAATCCCAAATTGCATTCCTCGCATCTTCGTAGAACAGCAGCAAGGTGTGCCCGAATGAGTCACCCATAATAAAGAAATCATCCATAAATACCTCACTAGTGTCTTCCAACATATCAGAGAATATAGACATCAAGCAATGCTGAAAAAAGTAGCCAGTGCATTGCACAGACCAAATGGCATTCTCTTAAATGCAAACGTCCCATATGGACAAGTCAAAGTGGTCTTCTCTTGGTCTTCGGGGGCTATGAAAACCTGATTGTACCCCATGTAGCCATCAAGAAAACAGTAACATGATTTACTAGTAAGGCGATCTAACATCTGATCCATAAAGACCATCGAAAAATGGTCCTTCTCAGTCCAAGGTTTTCAGCTTTTGGTAGTCCATGCAAACTCTTCATCCAGTAACCAGTATCATCGATATCAACTATGTTTTATTGTTTGGAACCACAGTGATTCCACCCTTCTTCGGTACACGTTGGATAAGACTCACCCACTTGCTATCTGTAATAGGGTAAACCACACCTGCATCTAACCACTTAATGATTTATTTCTTCACAACATGGGTGGGTTGATACGATTTTGATGCTCAATGCTAGTTATACAATCTGGCTCGAGCTAGATTTTATACGTGCAAATTCGGGGAGAAACCTCGATGATATCAGTAATAGACCAACTAATGGCCCTCTTAAACCTCTGCAACACAAAAACCAAGGCCTCAACTTGCCACTCTAATAAGTCTACTAAAATGATAACTGGCAACGTGTTATAGACCTCCAAGAATGCATAACGGAGATGGGAAGGAAGAGCCTTAAGCTCTTAAATGGGAGGCTCCTAAATAGAAGGACGAGCCAGTATTGTCACTCTATTTTTTAGATCAAGATCAACCTTCTTTTTTGGATAAGTGTATGACACACTAACAACAAGTGCACTCACCATCTTGTTGTATTTATCAATACCATCACTGTCAAAATTCATGATAACTGCTACAAATGCTTTGACCCCCAATCTCTTTTCAATAGGAATAACCAAGTTAGCCTCATCAATTTTATCTATCATAGAAATTATGCTCATATCTTTCGGTTGCTTCATGGACTGGCATACATTGAAAGTAACTTGCTTATCGTTTAGTCTAAATTTCATCTGCCCAGTCTTTATATCAACCAATGCACGTTCGGTCAAAGGAATGGCCTTCCCAAGATAATGAGAACTTTAAAATCAACCTCACAATCAAGAATCATGAAATCAAGGATGTGACCTTCACCAATACATCACATAAGAGGCCCATTGACTTTTTCATGGTATGGTATGCCATCAAGAGACTTATTGATATGGGTTTGGGTGACCTCAATCCCAACTGTTTATACACTACAAACAGAATTAAGTTGATGTTAGTTCCTAAGTCACATAAAGCTTTTGCAAAGTTAAAACACCCTATAGTACAAGAAATCGTGAATGCTCCAGGGTCCTTCTTTTTCTCAACAAGAGAGTGAGAAGTGATTGCACTATAATGGTGCACATTATCTACAGCTCAAAACTGACAGTTCTCTTCTTCGTCACCAAATCCATCATGAACTTTGCATAGCCTGGCATTTGTTCCAAAGCCTCCACAAGAGGAATGTTGACTAATAACTCCTTCAACATAGAGATAAACTTTTGATATTTTCCCTCATCGGCTTTCTTCTTTAATCTTTGTGGAAATGAAGGAGTAGGTCATAGAATGGGATTCAATATTTAAGGGTCCTCCTTCTCCTTTCCTTTATTAGACTTAGCCTTTTTTTCAGCAACTCAAGGCTTTTGAGATGCATTGTCATCAACCACTATGTTTTCTATTTCATTCTTATTCTTATCATCAATTTCTACTGGCTCATCTCTTTTATTCTCAATAACAGGCATAGGTGGATCAACAGTAGTCTTCCCACTCTGAGTAGTAATGGCTAAACAATGACCATCATTTTTGGGGTTTTAGACGATGTTACTCAGAAGAGTTCCTAGTTGACGCTGATTTAATCTGGTAGACATTTGCCTGAATTGTTGCTCCAGTTGTTTAATGGTGGTTGCATGAGACTCAAGTTTTTAGCTCATCCCTGAAATGTCTGCCTTAATCTCCTAAAGGCAATTGTCTTGACTCTCCGACCCTTTAACAAGTTTTACAAGTAGGGCTTCTATCCTCAAATTTCCAAACTCAGCTTCTCAATTTCTTGGTGGAACATATAGGCCACTCTTATCTTTGTACTCATATTTTTGCCTGGTAGTGCCATCATGATCTCTATCTCTATTTCTATAACCCGACTTGTTGTAATTATCTCTATAGTAGTTTTGACCTTGATTCCCTTTCCTTGAGTTCCAATTGTCTTGATTTGACCCTTGGACCTTGGCTCAGAAACCTACCACTTCTCTATCCAGTTACTTGGCCTCTTTTTTAAAATTTGAATCTTCATACCTAGGTGTTTTGCGTTATGCACCTACCATTTTAACTTTTTTTGCTCCATCTGCTGCAAACTGTTTATCGAGTAATCCGATCTCGGTCCTCAATTGTGGTAAACTATTTTTCGAGTAATCCGATTTTGGTCCTCAATTGTGCTACCACTTGAGCCACAGTTTCATCTAAAGCCCTTTGTTCTGTCGATGCTCCAATTGCATAAGTTCCCGTGGGTCGGTCTGCTTCTTGAGTATGCCAATCTTAGTTGGTTTCAGTGATCCGATCTAGAATCTTTGATGCATGCTCCCAGCGTAAACTCATAAATGCTCCTCCAGTGATGGTGTCCACTACAGCTTTGGTATTCGCATTTAAAGCTCTATAGAAGATCTCAAGTAAATTTCTACAACTCATCCTATAGTTTGGAACATTATGCAACTTCTTCTTGAACCTCATCCATGTTTCATAAAGTGTCTTTCACTGTAGCTGTCTGAAGTTATAGATCTCATCTTTCAATTACAATATTCTAGAGGGTGGAAATAATTGCTCTAAAAACTGATCCCTCAACTCCTGCCAAGTGGTGATAGAACCTCGTGGTAATTCATCCAACCATAAAGTCATTTTCCCCCATAAGAGAGAACAAAAATGGCCTCAACCGAATTGCCTCTTGACTAACTTCAGGCAGATTGTACGAAGTGCAGATTCCCACAAAATTCATCATATGCATGTTAGCATCATTAGTAGGGAGGCCAGCGAACACCTCTTTCAAGTTCAAAAGGTGAATCATAGCACTCATAATATCAAACTTAGTCCCTTCAAGTAGTTCGGGTGGGATAATGGCACTAGTCTCCACTGGCTCCAAATAGGCTAAATCTTCTTTTGACTCCTTATAAATCAAGAAATACTGTAGTGGTGGTTGTTGCACTCTAGGTCTTCTCTGTCTTTCCTCAAGTGTAGCAAGACGCTGCACTGCCTCTTAAATTGCTCAATGGTCTCTGTTTGCTTGTCTAGCAACTGCTTGTCTCGCATTCTCATCAACCATCAACCTACAAATCATTCTGCAGTCTCATGACCAGCCGGATGAAGTGGTGGCTAATGATGAATGTCATCTACAGCTGCTCGATCCTGAACTCCATCGTTTTTCACCATTATTCAATTATTCCTTAGAGTTCTTTTAATTTCTTGGTCAAGTGGAATCAGGGGATTGCCTTGACTCTGAGTATTTGGCATACACTAGCGTACACCGTAAGAACAATAGGAAAGTAAAAGTCAACAAATGAAATCGACAACTTTAACAAATAGGATCAATCAAATCCATAATCGTATTCCTTGACAATGGCGCTACAGTTTGATATCGGCCAAATTATACCTCCCAAAAAGTATAAAGCAGTCATTGAATCAAATATAGAACCCAATGAAGTTGGGGTCGATCCCATGGGAAATAGGTCAAAATTCAATCAACTATGTTTGTCTGAGTAATTGGAAAATAATTAAAAAAGGGGGGTATTGTATAGTAAACGAGTAGTAGTAATGAGTGATTGTTTTCTGAGGTTGTAATCAAGATAATAAAAGCACTAGGACTATGTTCCCCAATAACTTCATAACTTCGTAGGTTCTCCAAACTCTAGTTATCTCTTAAGGTATCCGGCATGCAGAATCGATAGGTTCTATATCATCTAACCGACTATGTTACGCCCCTTGTAGACGACTATACTCAAGCACAAGGGTTAATATGTCATGAGTGTTGCTATGTTTCCCCCTATCTATGATTCCAATATAGCATTTCCCGTATCACGGCTCAAGGCTAATTATATGAAGATAACTTCAAGTCTTGTTGTTGATTCACTATTCTTGTTCGAATACCCTTGCTATAGTCCAGGGTAGCGACACGATGAGTCCCAATGCGTGCACTTATCAGAAAGAAACCAATTTTGAAGAAACTACAATACATGCCCTAATACCCTTTGAGAATCACCTTGTACCTCTAATACTACTTTGTTAATCCATTATGGCTCCCACAACCCTAGTTGTGGAGTTTAGATACTTATAATTGGATGATCAAAACAATAATTCATAGATGAAAACATGAATTGAAACTTATGATAATGAATAAGCTCCAAAATCTCAACAAGAATTAAAACCGTCAAACCAATATTCGAAAATTCCAAGAATATGCCTTAGAATTCCACAATATAATATTGCGTAGTAATAATAATGCGAAACCTATAAAAATAACCCTAAAAGAGTATTTATAGACAACACAAATCCTATCCTAAATAAATAAGGACAACAATATGGGTTGTCTCGGACGAGAAGAAGGTACGATCCTGGTTAGAATCCACGATCGTCTTTTGCCTGTCGTGGTTTGTACTTAGACTTGTAAGGTGGAAGATCTTTCAACAAATGACCTAAGGTACAGTCTCAGGTATTTAACCTACAATTGTGGCTTCTTGTAGTTTGATCATCATGCCTCTAAAATCCTGCAACTCAACAAAACTAAACCCTCATCCTATGACCACATGGTATGATCGTGCCTTCAAGGTATGGTCGTGGGAGCTATCATCTGATCTCCTTATACTTGACTCCTATAGGTTGAATTTTCCCTTACATATCACGATCCCATAGTATGATAGTGACATCAACTCACGATTATACATCCTTCCATCTGTTCAACTCCTGACTTGGACATATCGGATTCTTCAAAAGCCTAGGCACGATCGTGGTAAGGCTCATCTGATGCCAATTTTGTCCAATTCTTCGGAATTTTCCTTTTGTAAGTCCATAAGGCCTGAAAGCACTAACAAACATGTAAAATCCCATAAAAAGTGCCTTTAAACTTACAAATATTCCTTGATTTAAGCATCTCAAGTACCGTAAGTCCACAGCACATCAATAGGGATTTGGACATCTTCACGACATTTAGTGATATAAGTGTAACACCTCAAAAATCCAAGCCAAGATTAGAACCATGCTTCAAGAACATATAGAACCAAACATCATGCTACGATAGTATGAAAAGTTATTTAGACAAGTATAAAGGCCATAAGTATTTCCTAGCTCATAGCCAAGTTGAAACCTTCCTTACCGATTAAGTTCTTGTGAAGAATCTTTCTATAGTAAACTTCAAACGATCATAAATCCTATAATATAAATAATTTTTTATCTCAATACCCACTAAATTATAGATATTTTAATTATCTTTCCAACACATCTAGTTTTTCCTTAATTCGGTATTGGAGTGAAAGGTTATGCTCAGTTTACCAGAGGGTGTCTGTCTACCAGAGTGTGATGGCCCGGGTGACGAACCGTCACACCCATGATGACCCGTCAGAACAAGCCTTCAGGACTAAGTGGTAAGACCAATAATTGGTCATTTTGTGATGGTTCAAGTGATGGTCAGTCAAGGGATTGATGGTCCGTCACCCAAATCGTTAGCCGGGACAGTTCTGCACTGTTATAACATTTTCAAAGGGGTTGTTTGGTATTTTCTCACACTTTTAACACCAAAACTACATTGTTTAAGCTATTGTAAGGCTGAATAACAAGCAAAAAACTCCCCAATCCCCCTCACTACATACAAATTCAGTCAACACTTAGCCAAATACAAAGAAAGAGGTGATTTTCTCCTCCCAAGGAAAAATTAGGGTTCTTCAACTTCAAACTCCAAATTCAAAGGTTTCACAAAGGTTGTCTTCTCCAGGTATGTTGGAATTCATCAATGGATTCCTTTCACCCATTGAGTCCCAAAGTTAACTCGAATTCCTCAAGTTTAATTCACTCTTCAAGCTTAGGGTTTCCATGAAAAGTGTGAATTCCTTTAGTTTTTAGGTTTTTGCTTTGACTAAACCATGAATATATGTTTCTCTATAAATTTGAGCCTCCTTACATACTCATGGGTATGAACTCTCATTATATTGTTAAATTCTTGATTTTGGGATTAAGTTATGAAATTCCATATTACGGTCAGTTTATAGAATTGCCATTTATAGTTGCATTCTTCTGAGATGGTAGATTATAAACACCTGATGACCTAGGATATCATGCATTTTTAGTTAATTACTCAATCATTCAATTTTCATGATTTAGAATGCTTTCAGATAAAGCACTTATCTGTCAGTTTGAGAATATCATTATTATTGAGCATTTCATGATATTAATTTACTTTCAGTTGGGAGTAGTACTTAGCACCAAGAGGACAAGGGTTTATATAACCTAAGTCCTAAACTACGTGCCACCATAGGGAAAAGGGGTCCTCGCTAGTTGAGAGTGTCTCCCTTACCGTTAATAGGCTCATGATTGAATTCAGGCCAATCATGGTTCGTACCCTTTGCAAGGTATAGAACACCCTCCCAACTTGGCTTACAGTTTGGATTCCATATTGCTCACATGGTCTATGTTGGTTACAGAAACCTCTCACAGTTTAGTCTCAGACCTCGCTTGACCTTATAATCAGTTTATTCAGTATCTTATAGTGTCATATGTTTATTACTTGGTTATGGCATCAGTTCACAGAGCTCAGTCCCATGTTCAGGTCATTATGTCACATTTAATATATTCATCTTATATAGTATAGTGCATATCTTACATGCTCAGTATATTCAAAGTACTGATCGCATACTTTCTTTTATGCTATATTATCTTATAATATAGGTTCAGATGTTCAGCATTCCAATTGTGGTTAGCTTAAGCCAGCATCACTTCAGCAGCTCTGTTTCAGTGAGTCCTTATTATTTGAGGACTAGTTATCAGTATTTTATTTGTTTTCTTGTTCTTCAGTTTCAAACAGTTAGAGTTAGCTGTTTGTACCAACAACTCATCCATATTTAGAGGTTTTCAGACAGACAATAGATATTAAGTTTTTGTTGTGTTTTAGTGATTTCCATTTTGTTTTAAGCATTGACATTTAGTTTGATTATTAATATATCATTCAGACTTTAGCTTCTGCTCAGTGTTATTCAGTTTTATATAGTACTTTTAGTGTTATTCCAGGCCATGGGTTAGCTTGGAGTCACTTGTGACTCTAACCACCGTGTTACAACTAGGTTGTAGTCTAAGGTCATGAAAAACTTGGTATCAAAGCCTC
Source organism: Capsicum rhomboideum (assembly GCA_031232105.1). Classification (NCBI taxonomy): domain Eukaryota; kingdom Viridiplantae; phylum Streptophyta; class Magnoliopsida; order Solanales; family Solanaceae; genus Capsicum; species Capsicum rhomboideum. The sequence goes on along the minus strand of CP124714.1, from coordinate 146,132,492 downwards.
AGGTTTAAAGTGTCCTAGGGTATCTGAAAGCCATCATTAAGTAGAGTCTTGTTCATTGGTGTGAAGCGCGCCACACTTATGAGTTAGAGGCTATGAAAAATTTTAGGAAAAGTTTCACTTCTTTCATGTTCATATCATGCGATAGAGTGTGAACTCTATTTATACCTTCTTGTAACTCGTGCTCTACACGTTTACAGAAAAATGCCTCCCAGAAGAGCCAATGGAAGAAGAAATAGCAATAGAAACCAACAAGCACCACCAGCTCCCGCAAACCCTTTGAATGAGAAAGTCTCTCATGCTAAGTTTAGGGCTGCTTTCATGGTGTTAACTCAGGCCATGACCGCTCAGACTAATCAACTAGCTATAGCACCAGTCAACCCAATAGCTAATACGGCAGTAGCTAGAGTCCGAGATTTCACTCAGACGAATCCTCCCTAGTTTCATGGTTGTAAGACTGAGGAGGATCCATAGGAGTTCCTAGATGATATCCAGAAAGTTACTAAGAGCATGGGTGTAACTTCATTGAGAGTGCTGACTTGGTTGCTTATCAGTTAAAAGGAGTAGCTCACACTTGGTTTAAGCAGTGGAAGAAGGATAAAGATGAAGGTTTAGGTTCAGTGAAATGGGGTGAGTTTATTGTTGTCTTTCTGGACAGGTTCTTTCAGCTTGAGTTAAGGGAAGCCAAAGTTCAGGAGTTCATTAATCTGAAGTAGGGAAAATAAGTGTGAAAAAGTATTCTCTAAAGTTTACTCAACTTTCTAAGTATGCTTTGGAAATGGTTGTTGATTTCAGGGCTCGTATAAGTAAGTTTGTGTCTTGTGTTTCTGAGGATATGGTAAAAGAGTGTAAGACTGCTATGTTGGTTAAGGAGATGTATATCTCTAGGTCGATGGTTCATACTCAACAGATTGAAGAAGATAAAATCAAGGAGAAGGAAAGGGAGAGTAAGAAGGCCAGAACAGGTAACTTTTATTATTCTCACTATAGTCTGATGATGGTAATCACTCTAAGTTTCAGCAGATATCTTTAGCCCCAGCACCATCATCTGCCAGTGTTCCATCTCCCAAGCCCAGGAAAGATCAGAAAGGTAGAGCGCCAAGCTCTTAGTTTCGTTTTAATGCTTCCAATGGTCGTACTTTCCCAACTTATAAGAAATGAGGGAAAAACCATCCAGGAGAATGTTTGATAGGTAAGGATGGGTGTTTTGGTTATGGAAAACTAGGCCACAAACTTTGAGATTTTCCATCAGCCAAGAGAGGTGATATCTGTGAGCGCACTCAGGGTACTTTATCAACAACTCCAGTAGGTTGCCCGACTCAGCAGGGTGCCTCATCTAGTGTAGCTGGCGGGCAAAGTCAGAACAGGTTCTATTCTCTTCAAACTCGATAGGATTAGGAGGGTTCTCCTGATGTAGTCACTGGTATATTACAGGTCTTTCATATTCATGTTTATGCATTATTAGATCCCGGAGCCACACTTTCCTTTATGACTTATATAGCAGTAGACTTAAGTGCCACTCCTAAAATACTCTTAAGACCCTTCTCGATCTCCACTCCAGGTGGTGTTTTAGTTGTAGCTAGACAAGTATACAGAATTTGCCCTATCATAGTTTTTCATAAAGTCACCTTAGTTGATCTTATAGAGTTAGATATGATGGAATTTGATGTCATTCATGGCATGGATTGTCTCCACTCTTGCTATGCGTCAATTGATTGTAGAAATAGAGTAGTCAAGTTTCAGTTTCCAAATAAACCAGTCATAGAGTGGAAGAGAAGCTCCTCAGTTCCTATAGGTCGGTTTGTTTCTTACCTTAAGGCTACAGAAATGATTTCCAAAGGATGTATCTATTATCTTGTTGGGGTTAAGGATTCAAAGTCCAAGTCCCCAACTCTTCAGTCAGTTCTAGTAGTTAATGAGTATCCAGAAGTGTTTCCAGAAGATCTGCCTAGAGTTTCTCCCGAGCAGGAAATTGACTTTGGAATAGATATCCTTCCACATACCAAGCCTATCTCAATTCTGCCCTACAGAATGTCTTTGGCTAAGCTTAAGGAACTAAAGGAATATTTAAAATATCTTTTGGACAAAGGTTTTATTAGTCACAACATCTCTCCATAGGGTGCTCCAATTCTCTTCGTGTGAAAAAAAGATAGTTCTCTCAGAATGTGCATTGACTATCGTCAGCTGAACAAAGTCATAATCAAGAATAAGTATCCCATTCTCAGGATTGATGACTTGTTCGACTAACTTCAGGATGCCAATTATTTTTCTAAGATAGACCTCAGAACCCGTTACTATCAGCTTAGAGTCAGAGAATGTGACATCCCGAAGACAGCTTCCAGAAATTGGTATGGTCACTTAGAATTTGTTGTTATGTCAATGGACTAATGAATGCTCCTACAGATTTTATGGACTTGATGAATAGGGTATTCAAGTAGTACTTGGACACGTTTGTTATAGTCTTCATTGATGACATCCTCATTTATTCTCGGAGTGAGGATGAATATGCAGAGCATTTGAAGATTGTCTTGCAGATTCTTAAAAGATAGATAATTATTCAATAAGTTTAGCAAGTGTGAATTTTGGTTGAAATCAGTAGTATTCCTTGGTCATGTAATTTTTGGTGAGGGCATTTGGGTTGATCCTCAAAAGACCAAAGCAGTTAGAAATTGGCCTAGACCCATCTCTCTATAAAATATCAGGAGTTTCTTGGGTTTATCCAGTTATTATAGATGGTTTGTTAAGGGAATTTCCTCTATTTCTTCTCCCATGTTTAGATTGACTCAGAAGAAAGTCAAGTTTCAGTGGTTCAATTCTTACGAGAAGAGTTTTCAAGAGTTAAAGACTCGACTCACCTCCGCACCAATTTTGACTCTGCTAGAGGGTTCAGATGGGTTTATAGTTTATTGTGATGCTTCTATAGTTGGCCTTGGTTGTGTGCTGATGCAACATGGCAAGGTCATAGAATATGCCTCTAGCCAGCTCAAGCCTCATGAGAAGAATTACCCGACTCATGATCTTGAGTTGGCAGCAATGGTTTTTACCTTAAAGATTTGGAGGCATTATATTTATGGTGTTCATGTTGATGTGTTCACTGATCACAAGAGCCTTCGGCATGTGTTCTGCCAGAAAGATCTAAATCTTCGTTAGAGAAGGTGGCTAGAGTTGTTGAAAGATTATGATATGATTGTCTAGTACCATCTGGGTAAATCCAACGTTATAGCTGACGCTCTTAGTAGATTGTCTATGAAAAGTGTTGCTCATATTGAGGATGAGAAGAAAGAGTTAGTTCACGAGGTTTACCAGCTTACTAGATTGGGAGTTCGGTAGGTTGATTTTGTTGAAGGTAATATCTTAGTTCAAAATGGTTCAGAATCTTCATTGATATATGAGGTGAAGGAAAAGCAAGATAATCATCATATTTTACTTATGTCAAAAGAAGTGGTCCAGAGTCAGTTTACCTCTCAGTTCTAGAAGACTTTTTAGAAGGGTCTTGATACCCGAGTTCATATCAGTACTGCTTTTCATCCACAGACAGATAGTCAAGCAGAGCAGAACATTTAGACTTTAGAGTATATGTTGAGGTCATGTGTGATCAATTTCAAGGGTATTTGGGATGATCATTTGCCTTTGATCGAGTTTGCTTATAATAATAGCTATCATTCTAGTATTCAGATGGATTCATTTGAAGAACTTTATAGTATGAGGTGTAGATCTCATATTGGTTAGTTTGACGTTAGTGAAGCTACCTTAATAGGGCCAGATTCAGTTCATGAGGCAATGGAGAAAATTCAGTTGATTAGAGAAAGGCTGAAAATAGTCCAAAGTCGTTGGAAGTCTTATGCAGATATGAAGGGAAGGGAACTTGAGTTTTCCATTAGTGATTTTATGTACTTAAAATTTTTACCCATGAAAGGGGTGAAGAGATTTGGCCAGAAAGGAAAACTCAGTCCTCGCTATGTTGGTCCTTATAAGATTATGGGTCATTTTGGCAATGTAGACTATGAGTTAGCTTTACCTACATACGTAGCATCAGTGCATCCAATTTTTCATGTTTCACTGTTGAAGAAATGTATTGGTGATACAGAATCGGTTGTGCCTTTAGACAGAATGGGTGTGAAAGATAGTCTTTCTTGTGAGGAGGTCCCAGTTGAGATCCTTGACCGTCAGGTTCATAAGTTGAGAAATAAGGAGGTCGCTTTAGTAAAGTTTCTTTGGAAAAATTACCTAGTCGAGGGAGATACTTGGGAATTAGAGGTGGATATGATGTTCAAGTACCCCCACCTTTTCTCTTCGAACTCAATTCCAGCTTTGGTAATAGTTTCCTCTTAATAAATTCTTTTCATCTCATGCCAGTCAGTCATTCTCATGTCATAGCATGCATTTACGAGTTTAGTTCAGTCCATGTTTTAGTTATAAAGTCAATTGTCATGTCAGTATTAAGCACTTTCAAATTCAGTGTTAGGATTACAGCTCTTTCCCTAACCTTTCAACTTAGTTAGTTTTCATTAGGGGACGAATAACCCCAAGGTGGAGATATTACAATACTCCAAAAATTCAAGCCAAGATTAGAACCATGCTTTAATCACATGTTGAAACCAAACATCATGTTTCTCTAGTATGAGAAGCGATTTAGACAAGTATTAAGTCCATAAGTAACTCCTAGCTCATAACCAAGTTGAAACCTTCCTTACCGATTGAGTTCATGTGAACAATATTTCTATAGTAAACTTCAAATGATCATAACTCCTATAATATAAATGATTTTTAAGATCAACACTCACCAAATTATAGATATTTGAATTAAATTTCTAACATATCTAGTTTCGCTTTAATCTGGTATTGGAGTAAGAAGTTATGCTCAGTTTACCAGAGGGTGTCTGTCTGCCACAGTGTGATGGCTCGGGTAATGAACCGTCACACCTGTGACGACCTGACAGAGCAAGCCATCAGGATTAAGTAGTAACACCAATACTTGATCATTTTGTGATGGTTTAAGTGACGGTCAATCAAGGAATTGAAGATCTGTCACCCGAACCGTCAGTCGGGACTGTTCTGCACTGTTATAACATTTTCAAAGGGGTTGTTTGGCCTTTTCCTACTCTTTTAACACCAAAACTACGCCTTTTAAGCTATATTAAGGTAGAATAACAAGCCAACCCCCCCCCCCCCCCAAGCCCCCTCATTACATAGAAATTCAGTCAATACTTAGCCAAAAATAGAGAAAGAGGCGATTTTCTCCTCCTAAGGAAAAATTAGGGTTCTTCAACTTCAAACTCAAAATTCAAAGGTTTCACCAAGGTTGTCTTCTCTATGTATGTTGTATTTCATCAATGGATTCCTTTCACCCATTGAGTCCAAAAGTTAACTCGAATTCCTCAAGTTTAATTCACCCTTCAAGCTTAGGGTTTCCATGAAAAGTGTGAATTCCTTTAGTTTTTAGTTTCTTGCTTTGACTAAACCATGAATATATGTTTTCCCATAAATTTGAGCCTCCTTACATACTCATGCGTATGAACTCCCATTATATTGATAAATTCTTGATTTAGGGCTTGAGTTATGAAGTTTCATATCACGGTCAGTTTATAGAATTGCCATTTGTAGTTGCATTCTTCTGAGATGGTGGGTTATGAACACCCGATGACTTAGGATATCATGCATTTTCAGTTGATTACTCAATCATTCAATTTTTATAATTTAGTGCTTTCAGATAAAGCACTTATCTTTTTGTTTGAGAATATTATTATTGTTGAGCATTTCAGTATATCAGTTTGCTTTCAGTTAGGATTAGTACTTAGCACCGAGAGGACAAGGGTTTAGATAACCGAAGTCCTAAAATATGTGCCACCATAGGAAAAAGGGGTCCTCGCTAGTTGAGAGTGTCTCCCTTTCCCTTAATAGGCCCATGAGTGAATTCATGCCAATCATGGTTCGTACCCTTGGCAAGGTATAGAACACCCTCCCAACTTGGGTTAAAAATTGGATTCTATGTTGCTTACATAGTCTATGTTGGTTAGCGAAACCTCTTACATTTTAGTCTTAGACCTTGCTTAACCTTGTATTTAGTTTATTCAGCATCCTCTAGTGTCATATGTTTATTACTTGGTTATGGGATCTATTTATAGAGCTCAATCCCATGTTCAAGTCATCATGTGACATTCAGCATGTTCATCTTATATAGTGTAGTTCATATCTCACATGCTCAGTACATTTAAAGTACTGACCTCATACTTTTCTTTGTGTTATATTATTTTATAATATAGGTTCAGACGTTCATCATCCCGATCATGGTTAGCTTGATCCAGCATCACTTCAGCAGTTGTGTTTTGGTAAGTCCTCATCATTTGAGGACTAGTTATTAGTATTTTATTTATTTTCTCATTCGTCAGTTTCAGACTGTTAGAGTTAGCTGGGGGTTTGTACCAGCAACTCAACATATTTAGAGGCTTTCAGATAGACAGTAGACATTCAATTTATGTTGTGTTTAGGTGATTTCCATTTTGTTTTAAGCATTGACATTTGGTTTGATTATTCATATATCATTCAGACTTTAGCTTTCGCTCAGTGTTATTTAGTTTTATACAGTATTATTAGTGTTATGCCAGGCCATGGGTTAGCTTGAGGTCACTTGTGACTCTAAGTACCATGTTATAGCTAGGGGATAGCCTCGGGTTGTGACAATAAGGTTGGTAAGCACTTAAAGTCTGGGATTTGGTACATGGACAAGAGCTCATCTCCTGCAGGTCATGGATAGAAGGCGACCATAAGACCCTTAACATGTGTGTACAAGGTATAGGTGAGTGTGACGGTTCCTTGAGTGAGTCGGGTTTATGTGTTGACTTGTTATACTTGGTTCCTTGAGTAAATTGGAACTACGTATTGACTTGCTTTAATTAGTATCTTAAGTAAACTGGGATTTGTGATTATTAACATGGTTGTATTTGGAATGGATCCCTGAGTGCTCTGGGCTAAAATACAAGTGATTGATATAATTGTTTAATTATTTGTCTACTTATATAGTTTAGACATGGTTAATATATTGTTGTTGAGTCAGGAGTAGTTGACTTGGATTTATGCTGGTAGTCATGGTTTTGACTTGAATTGTTATCTATTTGACTTGTACTTGACTAAATTGTATGATTGTTGAATGAGGTTAAGTGTTATAAACTTGAGGTAAAGTTACATGGTAGGTGTTCATAGTTGTTCTTGCCTTACTAAGTTATGGTTGCTTGTTCATATTTCTTATTTTGGGTTAGTTGATGACCCAACCAATACACTATTGTTTCTTGTGTCCTGATACTACACGTTCTCTTCTTTTTTAAGTGCAGGGCACTTTTCAGTGATTGCATCAAGACCTTAGCTGTAAAGCGGATCACATTCGAACTCAAAGGTGAGCTATATCTTCTGTGATGCCATGAGTTCTTCACTTTGTTCATGTCCAGTTATTTAGAATTTGGACTTAGTTTTTGGGTTGAACCCATTTTAATGACAATTATAGTGTTTTGGTACAATAACTTTCACATTCTAGAGGTTGTTTAAGCATCCGTTATATTTCGCCAATTTATTAGCATGTTCTAGATCTTGGTAACTAATGAAAAATAATTAGATGCCTTATTTTTGTCTAAGTGTTGGATTTGATTATTTGGGTTTGATGGTTCTCCTACACGAGGGTTAGTGTGGGTGCCACTTATGACAGTTTGGGTCGTGAAAAAGTTGGTATCAAATTTCTAGGTTCGTTGATCTCATTGTACCAAAATGGATCTAGAGATTGTTGCGGAACGGAATGAAAATGTGTGTACTTTTCTTTAAGAGGCTATAGGACTTTAGGAAACTATCACTTTCCTTCTTCTTTCATGTTATAACTTGATTCCAATTGGTATTTGGTGATTTAAATTGGTATCTGACTCTCTTTATTCTTTTGTCCACAAATGGTGAACACTAAAGCTAACAAAGCAGCAGCCCTTGAACCAACAACTCTAGCTGCGGAGCAGGTTGTTTGAGGTCGAGGAAAGAGTAGGGAAAAGAGTAAAGTAGGGAAACACCAGCCAGGGGTGGAGCTCGGGAAACATCTTGTCAGACCAATTAGAGGTCAGTGACACCTCCCCCACCTAAGATAATTATGAGGAGGTTGTGGATATGAACAAGGATATTGTATAACAAGAGGAGGTGGTTCTAATTGGAAGTGCGATCTTCCCCTGATGTCTTCTAAGATGATTCAGCAAGTACTTTCCTTTCTGAGTGGGTCATCTAGTACTGAGGTCACTCCTACCATGCCTTTTTATCAGTTTCTAGGTATTCAGCCGACTGCCATAGTTTCTCCTAGAATGGGTGAGGCCTTGGGGCTTAAGATTTTTCCTCGCCCAGTGTTAGTGTTAGGTCTTGTCATGAAAGAGACTGAACATGACATCCTAAATAAATTTTTGAAGATAAAACCTCCTACTTTTGTTAGCTCAGGGACTAAGGATGCATTTGAGATCATTATTGATTATTATGGAAGGCTGCATAAAATGGGTATTATGGGGTAGTATGGTGTTGAGTTTTTTTCCTTCGTGTTGAGTTTTTTTCCTTCGAGCTGCAAGGTGATGCAAAGAAGTGGTGGAGGGCGTATGTGGAGTGTCGGTCACCATTTTTACCTTTATTGACATTGGTTCAGTTCCACACCCTATTTTTGGAGAAGTATGTTCCTCGTACTCTTCGTGGTCACAAAAAGGATGAGTTTTTGGCCCTTGAGCAGGGCAATATGTCTGTAGTGGCCTTTGAGTCCAAGTTTCATACTTTGTCCCTTTATGCTACTCAGTTACTTGGTACATAAGTTGAGAGGATTTGGTTGTTTGTGAAAGGCCTAAACACTCACTTGCAGGTTTTGTCTATTTATATAACTTCTGCTGGGAAGACATTTAACGAGGTTGCTGATTATATGAAAAATATAAAAGGGGTCAAGAAAGTGGGGCAGGCAAAGGTATTAGCAAAAAAGTCCCAGAATGCGGGTAACTTTGGTGGATCTTATTCTAGGGATCATAGCCATCAGTCCTATTTGGCTCTCCCTATTCAGTTAGCTCTTCTAGCTTCTATAAGTGGTCAGTCAAGGGCCACTAAGCAACCCTCAGTTGCTAGGAACCAGGGGTATTCTTATTCTTCAGCTAACATGCCATTTCTAGATCAAGGTTACTATAGTTGTGATACTCTGAGGAACTTTAAGAAAGAATATCCTCATAGACAGGATGGTTTTCAGGAGAAACAGTAGGATATACCTGTGGTTCATGCTAGTAGAGGTGGTGGAGGTAATAGCAATGGTAAGGGTCATCCACAGGGTGGGTGGGATAGTCATCAGGAAGGCCATGATGGAAATTGAGGTAGTGGTAATGCAGGGAGAGATGGCCTATAGCCTGCTAAGGAGGTTGCCTAGATTGATGATAGAAGTCATTGTTATGCCTTTCCATGAAAGAACAACGTCTAGGCTTCCAATACCATCATTATAGGTACTATTCTCGTCAGTAACTAGATGGCTATTATTTAGTTTGATCCGATCTCCACTTATTCTTAGGTATCTATTAGATTTTCCTTGGGATTGGACTTGATTTGTGATAGGCTTAACTCTTTTGTATATGTGTCTACTCCAGTTGGAGACTCTATGGTAGTGACTCATGTGTATCATGCTTGTTCTATCTTGTTTATGGGTTTCCACACTTGGGTAGATTTGATAATTTTGGATATGCTTGATTTTGACATTATCTTGGGTATGACTTGGTTATCTCAATATCATGATGTTCTAAATTCTAATGCTAATATGGTGACTTTAGAGATGCCTGGGATGGATAAGTTAGAGTAGGAAGGTGTGTATAAGCCGAAACCTATGAAAATTATATCTTTTATTCAGGCTAAGAAGTTAGTTGGGGGAGGGTGTTCGGCCTTTCTAGCACATCTTCTGGATGTTAATGTGGAGTCCCCTTTGAGTCAGTCCCTATGGTGTCAGAATTCAGGAGGCGTTTCTCATGAATTTTCCTGGTATGTCTCCAGACCGGGACATTGACTTTTGTATTGATTTGCATTTGGTCCCCCGCCCTATTTCTATCCCTCCCTATCGAATGGCTCCAGATGAGTTCAGAAAACTCAAGACTCAATTGCAGGAGTTCTTGATAAGGGATTCATTCATCCTAGTACTACCCCTTGGTTGCTCTAGTATTGTTCGTTAAGAAAAATAATGGTAGCATGGGAAAGTGCATTGACTACAGGCAGTTAAATAAGGTTACCATCAGGAATAAATATCCTTTACCCTAGATAGATGATCTTTTTAACCAGTTACAGGGTGCTTCAATTTTCTCCAAGATAGACTTGAGGTTGGGTTATCACCAATTAAAGATTCGGCCTGAGGATATACCTAAGACAACTTTTAGGAATCGATATGGGCATTACGAGTTCTTGGTGATGTCATTTGGGTTGACTAATGAGCCGACAACTTTCATACTTGGATTCATTTGTGATTGTTTTTATTGATGATATTTTATTTTACTCCAAGAGTAAGGAGAAACATGCATGTCATCTTGGCATTATTTTGAGAATTTTGAAGAAGAAGAAGTGTATGCTAAGTTCTCTAAATGTGAATTTTGGATGTCTTTTGTTACCTTCTTGAGGCATGTGATTTCAGAAAAGAGGGTGATGGTATATCCCTAAAAGATTGAAGTTGTTAAGAGTTGGCTTCGGCCTAGCTCTGTGACTGAGGTTAGAAGTTTTGTGGGTCTTGCTAGTTATTATTGTAGTTTTGTTAAGAATTTTGCCTCCATTGCTACTCACTTAACAAGGTTGACCCAAAAGGACCTGCCATTTGTATGGTCATATAAGTGTGAAGAGAGCATTTAAAAGCTCAATTCTCTTTTGACTACATCCCCTATTCTTACCTTGCCAATTGAAGGTAAGGACTTTATTATGTTTTATGATGCTTCACGCTCTGGTTTGGGTCCAGTGTTAATGTAGGACAGGAATGTGATTTCATATGCTTTGAGGAAATTAAAGCCTCAAGAGAAGAATTATCCAACCCATGATTTGGAGTTGGAAGCATTGGTCTTTGCACTTAAGATTTAGAGACACTACCTCTATGGTGTCAAGTGTGAGGTGCTCACTGACCATCATAGTTTGCAGCATGTTTTCACCCAAAAGGATTTGAATTTATGGCAGATAAGGTGGATGGAATTGTTGAAGGATTATGATGTGACCATTTAATATCATTCGGGCAAGGCCAGTGTAGTGGAAGATGCATTAAGCCAAAAATCGATAAGTATGGGTAGTATAGCCTATTTGAGAGTGTCGAGGCAACCTATGGCTAGGGAGATTTAGACTCTAGCATCACAGTTCATGCAGTTTGGTATTTTTGAAAGGGGTGGAGTATTGGCTAGTGTTGAGGTAAGGTCAACATTCCTTGATCAAATCAAGGCCAGATGGTTTCAAGATGTGAATTTAAATAAACTTTGGAACAACGTAGTAAATGGTGAATCTTCTTATGCCACACTTGATGGGTGTGGGTGTTGATGCTAAGAAGGAGTGTGTGTGTACCTCGTGTTGATGATTTGATTTAGAGTTTGCTTGCAGAAGCTCATGGCTCTCAGTATTTTATTCATCCGGGTGCATCCAATATGTACCGTGACTTGAGATAGCTTTATTGGTGGCCTGGAATAAAAAAGGATAGTTATGAACTTCATTGGTGGCCTGGAATAAAAAAGGTATTGGTGGTCTAAATGCCACAATTGTCAGCAAGTGAAGTACGGACATCAAAGGCCTGCAGGTTTACTCTAAAGGATGCCCATTCCCGAGTAGAAATAGGAGAGGATAGCTATGAACTTCATAGTGGTTCTTCCCAAAACCTTGGGGTATCATGACTTAATTTGGATCATAGTAGGCATGACTTCATTCCATTTAGAGTGGATTACATCTCGAAGCAGTTCGCTAAGATTTATATCAAGGAGATATTAAGGCTGCACGGGGTGCCAATCTTCATCATTTCTGATAGAGGTAAGAAATTCACCTCTAAGTTTTGGGATAGGTTACATGAAGAGTTGGGCACTAAGCTTGATCTTAGCACTTCTTTCCATCCTCAGACTAATAGGCAGTCAGAAAGAGCTATCCAGGTGCTTGAGATTATGTTAAGGGCCTATGTGATTGACTTTGGTGGTCATTGGGATAAATTTTTATCATTGTGTGAGTTTTCATACAATAATAGTTACCATTCTAGCATTGATATGGCTCCATTCGAAGTACTTTATGGGAGAAGGTGAAGATTTCCTGTAGGATGGTTTGAAGTTGGTGTTGTGAAGCCTTTGGGCACAGACTTGGTGAAGGAAGCTCAGGAGAAAGTGAGATTCATTCAAGACAAGTTATTAGCAGCCCAAAGTAGGTAAAAAGAATATATGAGTCACAGGGTATGGAAATGTCTTTAAAACTCGATGAACATGTATTGTTGAAAGTATCTCCTATAAAGAGAGTTATGAGGTTTGGTAAGAAGGGTAAGCTTAGCCCTCGATATATTGGTTTGTTTAAGGTTCTTGACAATGTGGGCCTGGTAACTTACAGGTTGGCTTTGCCATCAAGCCTGTTAGGGGTCTATTCGGTATTCTATTTGTCTATGCTCAAGAGGTACCATGGAGATGGTAAGTATATCATCAAATGGGACTCAATGTTACTTGACAAGAATCTTGCGTATGAAGAGGAGCCGATTGTAATTCTTGATCGAGATATTCAAAAATTGAAAACGAAGGAAATTTAGTCTGTAAAGGTTCAGTGGAAACATCATCCTGTTGAGGAGGCAACTTGGGAAACTAAGAGGGATATGTGGGACAAGTACCCTCACTTGTTTGCAGATACAGGTACTCTTTTTTTTCTTATTTGCCTCGCTTTTCTTGTTTGCTCATTCGGGGATGAATGATGGGTCAATCAAAATCTATTGTAATCAATCTTTCCATCATTAAGGGTAATTCTAGCATGCCAAAATTTGGGTTAAGTTTTTCCCCGGATTGAGAGTTAGAAAATTTAGGCTAGGCCAGTCTTAGATGAAAACCAAGCGTGGAATAGTCTAGGATAATCCGAGAATGTATTAGTTAAATATTATATGTTCTAAGTTGATTTTAAGATATCTAAGATGCTAAGGAATCCGTAAGATCTTTTGGAAGTGAATTCGGGTGAATAGAACTCCTGCTATCGAATTTGACATAAAGGGGTTGGCTTAGGATGTCGAAATCTGAGGGTGTGTTGCGAAATTAGCAAACTAGGAGAAATCCTTAGTTTTTGCCTCTCCTACCCTGTTATAGCAGGTGGAAGGCCGCTACCACTTCATCGCTATAGCGGGAGTCAGCATTGGTGCCAAAGCGGGTGGATTCCGCTATAGTGGGATATGCGCTAATTTATGCAGAAAATACCCCAAAAACATTATTTTTATTCCATTTTCATTTTTGGGATAGTTGTGGCTATTTAGGGAGAATTCCACATATTTTCCATCAAAATTCTTCATAATGATAAGTTAATCCCTTCCATTAATTAGTTTTTCGATCATTAATCCTTAAAATTAATAGTTTAAGGGTTTTAGGGGAGGATTTAACTTGACTTAACTGATTTTTTTTGGTGCAATTAAGTGAATTGAGTAGAAAACACTTGGGTTTTGGTTAGATGTTGATAAAATACCCCTGCATAAGTATAATTCACTATTGTAACCATAAAATTGGTAGGATTAAGCTGGAATGATGATAGAAAACCCTAGAATGGGAGAGATGATCATGAATTTGGACTTGGGGTTCAGGATTAGGTTATAATCCTTGATATTGTTAGGGAATTGGTTGATTATGTATTGTATTGATGTTTTTAGACCACGATCAAGTCGAGGTTGCAAGAAAAGGCAAAGCTCAAGTTCGTTAGAGCATTTCGGAGCTTGAATTGAGATAGGTGATGGTTTAATGTAGTTAAACCCAACTTGATTTATGTGTACATGTTAACTGTTTCTTAGTATGTGTACATGTTAACTGTTTCTTAGTATACTTGTTACAATGCATGTTCAAAGTGAATAAATAGTTAAATGATATCCGAAGTGTGAATTGCATACAATGAAGTTATATGAAATGACTTATTGATTGTACATATTGTTTTCATTATGGTTGTGATTGTTGTGATATCTTATTAATTATTGTTGCATGTACTGGTATTTGAACATCTTTACGAAATTTGGTGATATAAGGTTGGCAGGCACTAGATGTCTGAGATTTGGTACATGGACAAGATTTTGTCACCTGTAGGTCATGGATAGTGGGCGACCATTAGCTTGTATGTACAAGGTATAGGTGAGTGTGACGGTTCCATGAGTGAACCGTATTTATGTGTTGACTTGTTATACTTGGTTTCTTGAGTGAACTGGGCCTATGTGTTGACTTTTTATAATTGGTTTCTTGAGTAAATCAAGATTTGTGATTATTAACATGGTTGTTGTTGGAATGGATCCCTGAGTGGTCCAGGCTAAATTACAAATGATTGGCATAATTGTTTAATTGTCTATCTACGTATGCACTTGATACATGGTTAACATATTGTTGTCGAGTCATAAATAGTTGACTTGGATCCATGCTGATAGTCATTTTTTTGACTTGAGTTGTTGTCTATTTGACTTGTACTTGACTAAATTCTATGATTATTGAATGAGGTTAAGTGTTATAAACTTTGGATAAAGTTACGTGGTAGGTGTTCATGGTTGTTCTTGTCTTACTATGTTATGGTTGCTTGTTTATATTCTTATTTTGGGTTGACCGATGACCCTATCAGTACATCATTATTTCTTGTGTACCGATACTACACGTGCTCTTCTTTTTGTTGAGTGTAGAGCATTTCCTAGCGATTTCATCAAGAACTCAGTTGTATAGCAGATCACATTCGAACTCAAGGGTGAGCTACATCTTCTGAGCTTTAGTTGTTTCAGATTTGGACGTTTTCTTATTTTTTGAGTTGAACCTATTTTAATGACAATTGTAGTATTTCCATACAATGACTTTTAGATTCTAGGGGTTGTTTAATCATTTGTTATATTTTAGCAATTAGTATTTTATTATCATGTTCGAGATCTTGGTAACTAATGAAAAACAGTTGGATACCTTATTTTTGGCTAAGTGTTGAGTTTGATTGTTCGAGTTCGATGGTTCTCCCACTGGAGGGTTAGTGTGTGTGCCACTCGCGATGGTCTGGGTCATTACACAACTAGGAAAGTGGCACTTAGTAGAAGAGAGTATTTTGAGGCAAAAAATTTAGAGTCAGTTGGCTTAAGATTGGGGATACCAATTCTACATACTTTTTTGCCTATATGAAAAATAGAACAACTCAGAACATATATGCTGTTTCTTTATTGAGTCCAAAAATATTATTATGACTGAATCTGAAGTGGAAGAAGAAATACTAAAATTTTACAAGAAATTATTGGGCTCTTTAGCTGATTCTCTTCCTTGAATTGATGAAAATGTTATGAGGATAGGATATACTTTATCAAGACAGCATCAACTGCAACTTATTAGCCCTATTACAAGAGAGGAGATAGTAATTGTAATGCAGTCTATTGCTGATCATAAGGCACCCGAAATAGATGGATTCAATGCCTTGTTCTTCAAGAAGACATGGCCAATAATAGGGGAGGACATAATAGCAGCAAAACTAGACTTCTTTCAAGAAAACACTTTATATCCTCCAGTAAACTATGCCACTGTTACTCTCATTCCTAAGGTCAAACATCCTTCCACAATAAAAGAGTATAGACCTATTTCTTGCTGCACAATTGTGTATAAGATAATATCTAAAGTTCTCACAGGTAGATTATAACCTGTGATATCTTCATTGATTGATCTCTCATAAGCTGTCTTCATACCTGGGAGACTTATTTTGGATAATATATTATTGAGCCATGAGCTAGTAAAGGGATGTGGAGGAAAAAATATTTCTCCAAGGTGTATGTTAAAGATTGATATGATGAAAGCCTATGATTTCATATAATGGGCCTACTTGCGACAGATTTTGGTGAGTTTGGATTTTCCTAAGGTGTTTATTAAATGGATTATGCATTGTGTCACTACAGTAGTATATTCGATAATAATAAATGGTAAGCCTACTATTCCTTTCTATGCTAAAAAATAGACTAAGGCAGGGTGACCCAATATCACTTTACTTGTTTGTTGCAATGGAGTATTTGTGTAGACTTATGAAACAGTTGAAACAGGATGATACTTTCAAATTCCATCCAAGATGTGCCAACTTACTGATCATCCAACTTGGATTTTCCAATGATCTCTTATTGTTTAGAAGGGAAGCTTTTAATTTTGTGCAAAGACTATTTGCATACTTTCAGAAATTCTCTAGTGCCTCTGGCCTTCAAGCCAATCTCCAAAAGTCCTCCATTTATTTTAGAGGGGTCAATACTGGTGTGCAGGATTAGATCACTGAGCTATTGGGTATGACAAAAGGTGAGCTCCCTTTTAGGTATTTAGGTGCACCACTAAGTACCAAAAGGTTATCCTTAGTGCAATGCAATCCACTGCTTGATAGAATGTTAGGAAGAGTCACCTCTTGGACAGCTAAACTCCTCTCATATGTTGATAGAGATCAGATGATCAGTAGTGTACTTTTCTTTATTCAAACTTATTGGTACTAAGTTTTTCTTCTCCCAAAAAGAGTTGTAGAGCAAATAATTGGAATTTGTTGAACCTTTCTTTGGACAGTAATTATGGAAGTGTCCAAAAAAGCATTGATTGCCTGGGATATATTATGTTTACCCATGAGTGAGGGTGGATTGAACCTACTAAATATTGGGCTTTAGATTAAGGTTGCTTTATGTAAATTAATTTGGAATCAATGTAATAGGAAGGACAAACTGTGGGTTAGATGGGTTCATTTATATTATATAAAATGTGGACCAACATGTGGAACTGTTGCTAACCAAGCTTCCTGGATTATAAAAAAAGTGTTGAAAGCTGATACATACATGGAAGCTACTGGCTTAAATTCCATAGAAGAACTGAAGATCAAGGTGTTCACCATAAGGAAAATGTACTTAAAACTCATGGGGCCAATAACAAGTGTAAGTTGGAAAAATTTAATTTCTAGTAATCTTGTGCCCCCTAAATGGACTTTTACAGTGTATCTAGTGGCTAATGGTAAGCTCTACACTAAAGACAGACTGATTAAATGGGGGATAAATGTGGATCCTGCGTGTCAATTGTGTGATGGAGCTGATGAAACTCTGGAACACTTGTTCTTCAAATGCCCTCTAGTTGCGGAAATATGGGGTAAACTTCTCAAGTGACAAGGTATTGTATGGCAAAGTTGGGAATGGACAACAGAATGCACCTGGATGGAACAAGATAAATGGAGCTATCTCTGTTTGATATAAAATGTCACTGTCTGGCTGGACATATCAGATTTGGCATGAAAGGAACCAAGTTGTTTTTAAAGGGACATGCAGAAATGCTAATGCAATCAATAAACTTTCCAAGATGTCTACGTTCGAGCCTCTATGAGGCCAAAACTAGCTAGTATTCTCTCACCCCTTAATTTCTATCCATATCTAGTTAGAGTAGATGTTAAAAAGTTGTAGTGGAGTAATGGAGGGGTCGGGACTATGTCCAGTACCTAGCAGGTTTTCTCCTTTATTTTGAGGTGTAATTTTTCATACTTGGCAATAAAATTCCTAATTACCAAAAAAAAAAAAAAAAAAAATTTAAATATATATATATATATATCTTTCAAAGCTATCATATTTTCAATATTATTACGTTCTCCCAATAATAACAAATATTAGTTGATTAATAGACTTATTATTCATCATTCAAATTCAGTATAATTCACACTATTTTAATATTATTTTAAGCTGTTTGTACTGATTAATTTGCATGATACTAGTTTTTCTAAGAAGTGGTGTGTTTGGTCAAGCTTATAGTAGAAAATAAGTGCTATGAAAATAAAATTTATTTTCTGATCATAATTTAGAAGAACCATTTATTGAATACAACATATTTATGCTTTGATATGATAATAATAAATAAACAAAAATAAAGCACACGTGCAAAACATGTAAAGTAAAACAAAAATAAAAATTTGCAGTTTACTCACTTGTCATTGCTTTTTAAAATCGCTCTTCGCTCCATCGCACTCTCTCTTCAATACTGCGGTGAGGCTTTCTTTTGGTGTTCATCATTGTTTTTCAATCGTTGTTTGTTTGTTTGTTGTCCGATCATAATTTAGATGAGTTATTTATTGAATACAATATATTTGTTTGTTTGTTGTGATTTCTCTTCATAAATAATTCATAACCAACAAGGTCTACATAAGAGTAATCTTTTTCTTGATCTCTGCTAGGTTTACATAAGAATCATCTTTTTCTAATCTCTGCTAGGGTTATATAAGACTCATTTTATTAATTAACGGGATACAATGTGCAAACCACATATACTAATATCAATACTACAGATGAGGCTTTCTCCTAATCTCGTCTGATTTCTCTTCATATTCATAACCAACTTGGGTACGGTTACATAAGACCCCTCTTTTTCTTATTAATTAATCATTGCTAGGAGCGTTACGTTACGTTATGGCTTTCCATAGTCTCGGACTGGCTTTTCCCAGACTTGCTCGCCCTGGAACACAAATACGGTACTGCAATTAACCTATTCACACTCTTGTTTTCTTCTTATTCTTCTGCTGTTAATTGATTTTTGGATTGAATATGTAGGAGATACTCCCAGTATGACCCCTCTACCTACGATTATGCTAGAGAACCCTATTTTCTTAAAGATGGTAAATCTTATCAACCCCATTTGCTTAATTAATTCAACTACTCATCTCATGACTCTTGTCTGATCCTCAATTGCAGTTAGATTTTTCTGGAGAGGTGTTTTCTACCTTGCGTATCCGTACATGTTTTCATGGTACCTTAAACTCCTCTCACACCACTGGGCTAATTGATTTACAGGAACTTATTCTAAATTTATTTTGGAAGGTTTTTCATAGATTTTAAGGAATCTGGCGAAAGTAAGTTTATTCTTGTGTAATCTATGTTTACCTACTTATTAGTATGCTATAGCAACTTTTTTTTTTTCCCGTAAATTCTAAATAATTTTGTGAAAGTTTCCATTGACTTATCTATCTCTAGCTCTGGAGAATTCCCAAATATCTAAAAGAAAGTATTGAGTTCCTGAAATGAGATGAACTCAGAAAGAACGGAGTTAAATGTATAAGATTCATATAGTCGACTAGAACTAATTTGGGATTGAGGCATATATGTTAGTGGGAGTTTATCAGGTATCTGTTGGAACATTCTACGCTAAAACAATTGGTATGGACCTCCACCATTTTTAGGGGAAAAAAAAAACAGTTTGTTTAATATATGAAGTAGAATCATGTAAATCAAGTTCAAAGCATTACCAACAACAACAACAATATATCCAGTATATTCCCACACAGTGGGAAGTACAAAAAAAAGAAAGAAAGAAAGAAAGAGCTCATGAGCAATAAGGCACACACTTTAGTGACTAGTGGCCTACGTTAGAACACCCATTAAGTGAGGCAGAACGCTCAACTTGCACGTACCTTTAAAGTTGATGCCTCAAATAAACGTTTAACAACACTACTACGGACACTTGAGATATCAGACAAAACATGTCACGATTTCCCTTTTTGTACAATCCGATTTCAATCCTTGGATTTAAGTGGATGTTGTAAATAATGGTTAGTATTCTTCAGGTTTTCCCTTTTGTTTGGTAGTGCTCCTCAATCCTGATAAGTTGCAAATTTTCACCACAATTTGAATTCCTTTCATTCACTTTAAATACTAATTGGATGTTTGGACACAAGAATTGTGAAATTGGGGAAAAAGTAGAATATTCTTTCATGTTGAAAATTGTATTTGGAAATACAGTTGTTTTTTGAATTTTTCTGAGTGATTTGGGGTGTAAACCAGTGTTTTCAAAAACGTTTTCGGGGCGAGTCCCGAGGCGGGGCGTACCAAAAACGCTCTGGGGCGCAAATGGAAAACGCAGATCCCTAGGGCGTAAGTCCTAGAATTTGGGGCGTAAGTCCCGGGCGTAAAAGCGTAAGTCCCGGGCGTAAAAGTGTGGAATTAATTTTGATTTTTTTTTTATAAATTTTAAAAGTATTTTTGCTATAAATCATATTTTTTCCTATATTATTGATGATTTATTTAGAAATTATTAAAAATCTTACTTTTGCTTATTTTCTTAGTAATAAAATTATAAAATTGAAGATATATAAGATACGCCCCGTAGATCCATGGGACTTACGCCCCGTGTTTCGAGGCTTACGCCTCGCCCCATGCTATGCAAAACGCCTCGCCCCACGCCCCCGCCTTTTAAAACACTGGTGTAAACAGTTTTTGGTTTTTTTTTAAATTCACAGTATTTCAGTTTTGGTTGCTGTTCATTTGTTGGCCTAGAATTTTGCTATACGTTCTCTGCATAACTTCTTTCTGAGCAAGACGATCCCTAAGTGTGGTTAAGCATAATCTTTTCTGGTCTAACTTTGTGTTTGGTATTCTTCTGTTCAGGGACCACTGAGACTGAAGCGGGGTGTCCGAAGTCAAAATGATGTTCTTTGCAGTTCGTGCACCAACATTGATTTTAAGATCCGTTCAGTTTGTGTTTACCAATGACAATTTCTTCTCAAGGTCCCATTAAGCATATGAAATAGAATTCATTGCTTGTACAGCTAAGTTATTAGCTTGGTGGTTTCTGTAATGTCATTATGGCTTTTGAGAGCATTTTGCTCATCTTTCCAAAGCATCCTATAAACTATGAACCAAGGGTCGTTGTGTTATACTTGCTTTGTTGTCGACTTTCTCAATCCAAGTGCAGGTTCTTTCTGCCACACCAGCTGCATGTTCTCATATTACATATAGTAGAGTGCCCAAACACCAATTCTGTTTTCTTCTTTTTTGTTTTCAGAACTTAGTTTGAAAGCAATTTTCATGAGCTGATGGTCTCCTGGAAACAACCTATCTACCGTACAAAGGTAGGGATAAGATTTGCATACACTCCATCCTCCCCAGACCTTACTTGTGAGATTACACTGGGGATGTTGTTGTAAATAGATTGTTGTAAATAGATAGACAACTTAATAGTATGAGGAGTATCCTGATGGGAGAGCCGTCTGTTCCAAAAACAAAAGCCTCTTAGCGCCCCAGGATGGGAGTGGAGGCAGCCGTATGTGCAGGCTACATCAGCTAGCAAGATTCTCCAATAACAAAGCCATGAATGAGAAACATATCCATACGTTAAATCCATTTGTACTTCAGAATTACTGATTAAAAATTTATAAGATAATAATATTTCATATAAGTTCAACGTAGACAATGTGGAGTTTTATTGAACACAGAGAATCTCTTATATTGGATTTGCCTTTGCTATGAATGACGCCATGGATATTTTCATCTGGAAGTGGCCATCCATTAAGGGGATGTTTCCCACGTATTGCTAGAGGATGTTAATTATCATCAACTATGAACAGTTCTTGTCTGTACACAAGTATGTCCAAATAGTTTTCGGGGAAAAAGTGAAAACTATCCAACACGGGTGCACTAAAGTTCCCGATATGCACAAGGTCCGGGGAAGGACCCAACCACAAGGATCTATTGTATGCAGTCTTACTTAGCATTTCTGCAAGAGGCTGTTTCCAAGGCTTGAACCTGTGACAACCTGGTCACATGGCAGCAACTTTACCAGCTACTCCAAGGCTCCCCTTCACATGGCGATAAGCTGGAAGAATATATATGATCTCTAAAGACCTTAGTCACCATGACACCATCCATGAACCATTTGTCTTCTTAATGACATTACCTCTGGCCTCGGCTCCCACCCACTTAGTGAAATTTTGCTTTGTTGATTTCCCAGACCTATCACAAACAGAAAAAGCATATGAAAAGCAATTTTTTCTTTTGAACACACAAAACGCTCTAATTAATCAATGATTAAGCAAATTTGAAACATTACCCACTAATCGGACATTTTTCTAAACATTCCAGACCTGACTAAACATTTTTTTGTAATTGAGGGACTTAACTAAACTAATAATTTTTGTTAATAAGGGCATAAAAGGCATTTTACTTTTTTTCTGCCTATTTAGCATTGCCTGTAAGGCTATTCTCGGACGTGTAGGAACAAAAATACGGTAGGGCAAATAGCCTATTAACGGTCTTTACTTCTTCTTTTTCTTCTTCTTCTGTTTTGATTGATTATTTTGGATTGAAATCTGTAGTGAAAAGTGCCAGCGAGAGGCTTGTGGTTACCCAGTTCATCGTGCTGGTAAACTAATCAATCCCGCTTTTTTAATTCTCGCCTCAACTTTTGATTTTTCCGTTATTAAACTGATGACCCCACTACTTTTTCACCCTTTTACCGAAACCCTAAAAATTAAATTAAAAAAAGGGTGGCTATATGCCTAATTAAGGGGTGTTTGGCCAAACACAACTCCAACTCCAGCTCCAAAAAAAATCGGTTTTCATGGCCAAACACCTACTAAGTCCTGAAAGTGGATGCCCTCCCAATTTCTCTCTAGAATCTCCAATATTACATTCGCCTCTGCTATGAATGACGCCATAGATATTTTCTTCTGCAAATGTGCATCCGTTAAGGGGATGTTTTCCACTCATTGCTAGAGGATGTTAATTATCAACTATGCACAGTTCTTGTCTATACACAAGTATGTCCAAATAGTTTTCCCGAAAAAAGAGAAAACTATCCATCACGGATTTGCTGATAGATCTGTGTCCAGCCGTATACCGCGATAAGTTGGACGAATATATATGATTTCTAAAGACCTTAGTTACCATGACACCATCCATGAACCATTTGGTTTCTTAATGACATTATGTCTAGCCTCGGCTCCCGCCCTCTTAATGAATTTTTGCTTAGTTGATTTTCCAGACCTATCACAAACAGAAAAAGAATATGAAGAGGAAATTGTTCTTTTCAACACACAAAGCGCTCTAATATTTGCATTTTTTTAAATATAGAAAGAAAATTTGAAACATTACCCACTAATCGGATCTGACTAAACATTTTTTTGTTATTAAGGGACTTAACTAAACTACTTTTTGTTATTAAGGGCATTAAAGGCATTTTGATTTTACTTTTTTTCTGCCTACTTAGCATTGCCCTATAAGAGCCCACCTTTTTCTTAATCTTTGCTAGGGGCGTTATGGCTTTTCTCGGACTTGGTCGTGTTGGAACAAAAATACGGTACGTCCTATTAACACTCTTGTTTTCTTCTTCTTCTTCTTCTGTTTTGATTGATTATTTTTGGATTGTAATCTGTAGGGAAAAATACCAGCGAGAGGCTTGGGGTTACCCAGTTCATCGTGCTGGTAAATTAATCAATCCCACTTGTTTAATTCTCGCATCAACTTTTGATTTTCCGTTGCTTAAATCTGCATGTCTGTCCGGTCTTGCAGCTATATCTTTTGTTTGCGGGGCAGTAGCTTCTTTTCATTCTCTCAATTACTTCTATTACTGGTGTGTACCTTAGTTTCAACTAAGTACTTTTCTCTTCAATTCTTTTCATAAGCAAAAGAAAGAAAAAAATTGGAATTTTTGCCTTTCCTGTAACAGCTTACTTCTGAATTTATTTTTGCAGGTTACATGATAAATTACGGGAAGCAGGTAAATTGTACCTTCTTGGTTAATTTTTCTTTGTTTTTATTGGGGGCGGAGTTGCATAAACTATCTCTCTTGTTCTTATATGATTTGCACTAGTTTCTGGAGTTACTATGTGTCGTATTTCTTAAAAAAGAATTTTTAAAGCTACAACTCAAACATTGGTATTCGATATTGCATTTTGGTATTTGGTATATATTGTATTTGGTTTAAGTTTTTTTATAATAATTTTATGATCCTGAAGCTTTCATTTCATACCTTGGTGGTGTTCCTGCATCTTGGACTTTGTGTTATTAGTAGGCAGCATATTGCACAGTAATGTCCATATATCTCTACACGTAGAAACTGATTTTTCCACCATGACGTACAAATAATAACCAATATTTATGTAGACTAACCACGAAAATGACAAATACTACTTTAGTT
Source organism: Capsicum rhomboideum (assembly GCA_031232105.1). Classification (NCBI taxonomy): domain Eukaryota; kingdom Viridiplantae; phylum Streptophyta; class Magnoliopsida; order Solanales; family Solanaceae; genus Capsicum; species Capsicum rhomboideum. The sequence continues at coordinate 146,108,403 of CP124714.1, read as the reverse complement.
CCATAAGTTGTCCATGAAAATGACATATTTATGTTCTGCATTCTTAAAGAGATGAGGTAGGGGGATGGACGGAAGAACATCATTACTCAAAAGTCATTAAAGCTCTTAATAAGCTTACTTTGATAATTCTGTTGGATTGAAAACTTCACTGGTACAAAGAAATGGATTGACTGCTTTAATTTTGATCCCTTGTTGTATGAATAATTTGAGGTGTATAAACTCTGAACATGTAACTCATCCAACTTAAGTGTCTAAGCTTTGATCTAAAGGGGGACATTTGTTGGCTTGTATCTAATCAGGACTGCAACGTGTTGGGTCTTCACGCCAGGCCAAGGCCGTTGATGGTGTTCAGATCGCTTCTTCACAACAAATTGAACGTCTTACACGTGAGTTAGCAGATGCTGAAGCAAGACGGCTTGCTGAAAATAAGAGCATGCGTGATGCCGTCGAGTCACTCAAGGCACAGGTGAATAGCCTGAATAGCTTGATTGCAAGTGGCGTGCATGGTGTGCCCCATTCTCCTCCCAGCTCAGTTGATGAAGAGAGCTCTGAAGATCAAGAGTACGTTGAACGGACCCCTTAGTTGTTATGATTGTTGTTGAACATTGGAAACAATTAAGAACTTTGTATGTACTTGAAATTTTGAACTTTGGTAGATTTTGTGGATCCTTTTGACGGATTTTTATATTGAATTTGATGTTTTAATTGATATTTAGTATTTTTATTATGTTATATGTTTTTCGTAATTGATGCGGTAGCATTTATTGCTGGATTGTAGCTAAATATTGAATTGCATTTTGAATTTGGCCGGGCGAGAAACAGAAATTGCAGGTTTCTACATCTGTTTATTTTTAAAGAATTTTTTTGGAAATTGCATATTGGTATTTAGTACTTATATAGTTGGTTTATGTTTTTTTTTTATAATAACTGAACGTCACCTGTAGCTTTCATTTCAAACTTTGGTGGTGTTCCTGCATCTACTTAGTGTTATTAGTAGGCAACATATATTGTCCAGGAATGTCCATGTATCTCCTATATACATATACTTTCTCTGTTCATTTTTAGCTTTCCACTATTCTTAAAACAGATTTTAATCAAAAAATTGTAACATCTCTGTTTCCAAACACTTATCCGGGAAAAAGTGAATACTATCCATGGCCAGACGAGTCCTAATATATTGGAATAATTTCATAAAAATACACATAACTAACTTACATTGCAAAATAACGGTCCACAAGTTACATTGCAATTTTTCCGGGTGAACTGAAATAGTTTATTAATCACCTCAACCTCATACACAGTTCAAACGAAACTATACAATCTAGACCATACGACATCCCTACTAGGTAGGTCTACCATATTGCATCTAGCCATATCCAGAAAAGAGAACTCCTATGTAGTTCTACTCTAGTGTGTTTGTGTGTTGTTAGAAAGACCTTGTATCCAGTCATGATTCCCTTGTTGGTACCCCTGTCTTCCTGTTTGATGTCCTGCTTTAATGTGACAGATGTTCTTGATTTCTTCACAAGCATTCCTTGGGTGAGGTACCCTTTTGCTCCACAATGCATCATTCCTTGCTCTCCATACCTGATAAACCAGGGCTGCTAAAACAGCTAGGACAAAGGATCTATTTCTTCTTCCCTGTATGCTCCTTGTCATCCTTCGCCATATCCCCTGTGGTTCTCTATTCCGTACGCTTATGCCCAACTACGAGAGTATTATCTCCAAGAATGCCTCTGAGAATGGGCATTGAAAGTAAAGGTGCTCCCCTACTGTCTCTTCGTGGGCACCACAGAGTACACAATTGCTTTCTTGACAAACTCCTATTCCCATCAATCTTGCTCGAGTAAGTATGCTGCTATGCCCAACTAACCAACAAATAAAAATGTGTTTCGGCATATTCAGCTTGTTCCAAATCCATCTTTCCCAGGGCCAGACCTCCATCTCCCTTTTTCGCCATTGATATCCAGATTTCAGTGTAAATGTCACGCCCCGAATCCCATCGAGACATGATTGGCACCCGTAGCCGATAAGGCCCGAGAGAACCAACCTTTGCCTATGCTCAATCATATGCATATAATATTCACAACCACCACTGCATAATATTATGAAATACGAATAAAGGAGAACATGGGACATATTTAAGCATACATATGAAACTTGGCCGTTGAGGCCATCCAGTCAAAACAACATGTGTCTTTTACACTATTACACCCACATCGGTCTACAAAAGCCTCTAACAAGAGCATTGACCAAAATGAACCATAAGTCGGGACAAGTCCCCGCTTTACACATTATGTACAATACCAAAACATATATACACTCTGACTCGGAGAAGCCCCGAATGAGCTGGAGCTCACCAAAGAGCCGCTAACACTGGCAATCTACTGAGGAGGCCTACTGGGACCTGTGCCTGCAGCAAGTAAGGTAAATTCCCCGAGAGGGGTCAGTACGAAATAAGTACTGAGTATGCAAGGCTCAGATGAAACTGTACAACACATGAATATCTCAATGAACTCAAAATATATGAATAATCAATGTGAATAAGTCACCATGGTACGCTTTGGAAACCATGTGGATTGCTTTCATTATTTTCATTACTTTCTTTATCTCAATGCTCACATGTCATTACATATCACAATGTACCCGGGCCCCGACTGATCAGTGGGTCTTTCATATCATCATATAGGGATCGAGTCGAGCTAGGCTTATGCCCCTAGACTTGCCACCCTCAGGATCGAGTCGAGCTAGGCTTACGCCCCTAGACTTGCCACCCATAAATCCAAATCTCGGGATCGAGTCGAGCTAGGCTTACTCCCCTAGACTTGCCACCCGTACTTGATCATTGACCACATTTGCATTACTTTGAGATTGATACTCTGATAATCATAACATCACTTTGGAACTTTGTTGTTGGAAGCTTTGAATCATTGACCAATAAAGGACATGTGAATAAATATCAATGAGAAATATAACATAACTAGCACCATGATACCATTGGAACCATTAGACAATAATCCAAGAACAAGAAACACAAGTATAGGCACTATTGGAATATTGGAACATAGCCTTCTTTGAACTTTCGGAACATTAACCATGAATATGCGAAATGAGATTCACAATTGATCAATGAGTAGGAAATATATGACAATGACCATAGATAATTGCATATGGGATACTTTAGTATATTTCGGAATAGAACTAGAGAAATGTCAATGTGAACACTATTGGCCGTAGAAAGATACGGACAAAGTAACCTTGCATACCTTGGATTCACAATACGAATAGACAACCTTAGATGCGTATACAATAATCCCGCTCCTTCACTCTACAACATACATACATAACGAATTCACGTTAACCACGAATTACTTTACAAATGAATGCAATGTCAATGAATTACATGTTTGCCTTTAAACATGTCATTTCCCCTTGACAAAACCATTGATCATACTATTATTTCACAAATTCCATAATATTCCCAACATTGACCAATACATGAAAATCAATACATTTCACCACAATACTTCTCCTTTACACTTTCTTATCCATAACACATCACAAATAATCCATCAAAGCACCTTAATTCAACTCATAACACATATCGGTCAAAATCCCAAAATTCCCACTTTTAGACAAGAACAAGTGTAATGCCCAAAATAACACCATACATGTTCATATTTTGTCCATACCATGCTTTTTCATCAAAGGCACAAGGCCTAATTCACACTTGAATTCCATATACCACAAATCTCATACAAAATCACCAAGTACCATGACCAACTTTTCCAAGCACAACCAACATGATATACATATTATTTTATGCATATAAGATATTAATCCATGAAAATAAATACTTACCAAGGCTTGGAATATGTTGATCTTGTCCAAGAAGTCCCAAGGAATTATTTTGCTTTAGGGTTTGGAAATGAGAAATGTTGAGAAAAATGTGTTAAAGGCATGAGAGGTCTTGTATAATAAAAATCTGATTTGCCTCTTTATATAGGCCTCTCATGTTGTCCTTAGCCACTTCTTGGCATTTAATAAGATGTCTAGAAGGTCAAATGGAAGAATGGGTCTTTTGACCCATTTGGGCCATGGATTTCTTCCACTTTTGGGCCTTAATTTGGCCTAAGAAGACATATCCATTTAACCCAACAAGTTTCATGCATTATTAACCATATCTCTCATGTTTATATAATTCCATAAGGTCACGACAATATTCCCTTAAAAGATTCTCATTCGTCCTTTCGATCGCAAAAATAGGCATTCTAGTCGCCCTTGGTTTCATTGGACATTTTGGATCACTATTCACCTTTCGTGATTTGATCATGTAGGAGTATGTAGGAGTGTATTGAAGTGTTTGACTCTTTAACAATGCTCAAATAACTCCAAAGAATCAAAAGAAACCATCTAGAAATCGTCGTAGAATTGCGTTACGAAACGACGCCGGAAAGGGCAAAATTTTTGTGCCTTGCGCCACACCCCTGAAACAGGGTAGTGGCGCAAGAATGCAGCCTTCTCTGAAGTTTATGCAGGCTGGTGGCTTGCGCCACACCCCTGAAACAGGGTAGTGGCGCAAGTTTCAGCATTTTGCTGAAATTTCCGGCCACTAATCCGACGTTTACGTATCGTCCAATCCTTTATCAAAACACTACAAAATACTTACTTAGTGATCTTAACCATCAAGTAAACATGACTTAAAGTCACCAAATGAGGTTAGAATATGTACGAGTTCTTACCCAAATGCTCCATGAAATCACAACACACCTCCTACGACGATCTAATCGCACATGTTAAGTCCGATATCAAATGTTTCACCAATAACACTATAAAACACATATGCATGGCATCTCAACACCTATGTAGATATGATCCCAAGGTATCAAGTGAGGTTATAAAGTACGGGGTGTTACATTTTTCCCCCCTTAGAAACATTCGTCCTCGAATGTTAACAACAGTGTCTTATATACAACAAATGCATCTTTACTTTAACATACCTATACACATTCACATAATGCTTTTAAATACTTACTTGTTATTGTTCCACCTCCGCACTGTGAACTTCTTGGTCCATTTGGAATAAGTGGGGATACTTGGATTTCATCATTTCTTCCACTTCCCATGTGATCTCCTCTACTTGTTGATTTCTCCACAGGACTTTTACGGATGCTATGTCTTTATTTCTCAATCTCTTTACTTGTCGATCTAGGATAGCAATTGGCACCTCTTCATAAGTGAGATCCTCTATAACTTGAACATCCTCTATGGGAACAATACGAGACGGATCTCCTATGTATTTTCGAAGCATCGACACATGAAAGACCGGATGGACTGAGGAAAGTTCTTGCGGTAAGGCTAATTCATATGCGACTTGCCCAAATCTTCTAATAACTTCATAGGAGCCTATGTAACGTGGACTCAATTTTCCTTTCTTTTCGAACCGCATTACCCCTTTCATCGGTGACACCTTTAAAAATACCCAATCACCTATGGCGAATTCAAGTCCTCTTCTTCTAACATCGGCATATGACTTGTGACGACTTTGAGCGGTTTGTAACCGTTGTTGGATAACTTTAACTTTCTCCATGGCTTGGTGAACAATATCTGGCCCAAGTAAAGCAGTTTCACCTGCTTCGAACCATCCAATTGGTGATCTACATTTCCTTCATGTTACATTAATACTTGAATGATAGCTATTGTTATACGCAAATTCAATAAGAGGCAAATGGTCATCCCAACTGCCTTGAAAATCTAACATACAAGCTCGTAGCATATCTTCAAGTGTCTGAATAGTACGTTCGGCTTGTCCATCAGTCTGAGGATGGAAAGCCGTACTCAAATTCACCTGAGTACCTAAACTCCGCTGAAAAGATTTCCAGAAGTGTGCTGTGAACTGTGCTCCTCTGTCTGATATAATAAAAAGTGGAATACCATGCAATCGTACTATCTCTTTCACATACAACTTCGCATAATCCTCAGCTGTATAGGTCGTCTTGACCGGTAGAAAATGCGCTGATTTAGTAAGTCGGTCCACTATGACCCATATGGAATCAAACTTCCGCAATGTACGAGGCAAACCCGTAATAAAATCCATATTAATCATATCCCACTTCCAGACTGGAAGATTGATACATTGCATGTAACCTCCCGGTTTCTGATGTTCCACTTTCACCTGTTGACAATTTGGGCATTGCGCGACAAATTCTGCAATGTTCTTTTTCATGTTGCCCCACCAATACACCTCTTTCAATTCATGGTACATTTTAGTAGCACCTGGATGAATGGAATAGCGCGAATGGTGCGCCTCTGTCATTATTCGTGTCCTCAGCTGATCTACATCCGGTACACATATTCTCCCTTGACATTGAAGCACCCCTTCCGGTGTAATATCAAATGCCTTGGTCAAATTCTGCTGCACATTCTCCTTTAGCTGCAATAAAATAGAATCTGCATACTGTTTCTCTTTCACTTCACCTATCAAGGAGGATTCTGCTGCATTTTTCACCATAACTTTATCATCGGAGGATTCAATAAGGCGAACTCCCAAGCTGGCTAATTGATTCAAATCTTTGATTATCTCACGCTTTTCATTCAACTGACCACTAGTGCTTTCGACTGCCTTACGGCTCAATGCATCAGCTACCACATTTGCTTTGCCTGGGTGATAAAGAATATCAATGTCATAATCTTTTAAAAGCTCTAACCACCTTCGTTGCCTCAAATTGAGTTCCTTCTGCTTAAAAAGATATTGCAAGCTTTTGTGATCCGTATAGATGTCAACATGAACTCCATATAAATAATGACGCCATATCTTTAAAGCAAAAACTACCGCTGCCAATTCAAGATCATGTGTGGGATAGTTTTTCTCATGTGGCCGCAACTGTCGTGAGGCATATGCTATCACCCTACCATGCTGCATCAACACACATCCGAGACCAATCCCGGAAGCATCACAATACACTGCATAGCCCTCTGTGCCCTCAGGAAGTACTAACACTGGTGTGGAAGTCAACTTATCTTTCAATTTTTGAAACCCTCTTTCACATGCATCATTCCATTAAAATTTAATTGCCTTGTGAGTTAACTTCGTTAATGGTGCTACAATAGACGCAAACCCTTCTACAAATCTTCGGTAATAACCTGCCAAACCCAGAAAACTGTGAATCTCTGTGGGTGTCGTAGGTCTTGGCCAATTTTTCACTGCTTCAATCTTTTGGGTATCAACCTGTATACCTTCATCTGATACAATGTGACCCAAGAACGCGACTGATTTCAACCAAAACTCACATTTGGAGAATTTTGCATACAACTTACGGTCACGGAGAATTTGCAACACTTGCCGTAAGTGATAAGCATGGTCTTCTGGTGATCTTGAATAAACAAGGATGTCATCTATAAATACTGTCACGAACACGTCTAGGAATGGCTTAAACACCCTGTTCATCAAATCCATAAACACAGCCGGTGCATTTGTTAGTCCGAATGACATAACTAAAAATTCATAATGGCCATACCGTGTTCGAAAAGCTGTCTTGGGTACATCTTCTTTTCTAACTCTGACTTGATGGTAACCCGACCTCAAGTCAATCTTTGAAAAACACCTGGCACCCTGTAACTGATCAAACAAATCATCAATACGAGGGAGGGGATATTTGTTCTTGATCGTTACTTTATTCAGTTGACGATAGTCGATGCACATTCTCAAGGTGCCATCTTTCTTTCGCACAAATAATACCGGTGCACCCCACGGGGACATACTAGGCCTAATGAAGCCTTTATCCAGCAAATCTTTCAACTGCTCCTTCAATTCACGCAGTTCCGCTGGAGCCATTCTATATGGAGGAATAGAAATAGGCTGAGTGCCTGGAATCACATCAATGCCAAATTCTACTTCCCGTTCTGGGGGTAAACCTGGGAGATCCTCTGGGAATACATCTAGAAATTCATTGACTACCAGTACGGACTGTGGAGTTAATGGTTCCACATCATTATCTTTCACTCGTACCAAATGACATATGTATCCCTTGGCAATCATTTTTCTGGCTTTCAAATAGGAAATAAATCTTCCTCGTGGTGCCCCTACCTTACCCTGCCATTCTAGAACATTTTCTTGTGGAAAACAAAATTGTACCTTCTTGGCCCGGCAATCTACCGTAGCATAACACGAAGCCAACCAATGCATTCCCATAATTACATCAAAATCCACCATGTCCAATTCAATGAGATCGGCCAACGTATCATGACCACACACAGTTATCACACAGTTACGATACACTCTTTTTGCAATAATATAGTCACCAACCGGTGTAGACACTTCAATTGATTTAATTAATAATTCCGGTGCCTTTGCAAATTTGGCAGCAACCAATGGAGTAACAAAGGAAAATGTAGAACCTGGGTCAATTAGTGCATATACATTATGTGAGAATATGGACAATGTACCTGTGACAACATCAGGGGAAGCCTCTGAATTCTGGCGGTCCACCAAAGCATAAGTGCGATTCTGGACCCCGCTAGTACTGGCTCCTCCTCTGGCACCTCTACCACGACCAATAGGCTGCACCCCTCAGCCCTGTGAAGGAACCGATGCTGAAGATGCAACAGCCGACCCAGCTGGTCGTGCTATACCACCCATGCTCCGCTGTGGACACTCTCTCGCTATATGTCCCGGCATACCACACCAAAAGCAGGCATTCGTCCCTGTTCGACATGTACCTGTGTGCATACGCCCGCAGTGCTGACACTGCTGACGAGGGAAACCTGCTGCCTGTGATCCATGAACCCCACTACTTTGCCCTGCTGAACCACCTCGAAACCCTCGAGACTGCGAATAAGCACCACCTGTGGAATAAGAGAACGATGGTCTAGGTGGTCTAGAAAACATGCGGGGCCTAGATCCTCCTTGGGACATCATAGGTGGTCCCATAGGTCTAGCCCTTTTGGACTGTCCCCTATCAAATTCATGTACCCTTCGTCTCTGTCTCTGATCTTCCATTTTCTGGGCGAAGGCTTGTATTCGAGCAATGTCCATGTCCCTATTCAAGGCCGCAATAGTGTAATCTCTTACCAAGTATGGCTCTAGTCTGTCCACATATCTATGGACCCTGTCTGTCATCGTAGCCACAACATTTGGCGCATATCGAGCCAAGGAATTAAATTGCAAACTATATTCCCGAAAACTCATATTTCCTTAACGCAAATTTAGGAACTGATCTGCACGTGCTTCCCGAACCTCATATGGAAGATAATGATCGAGGAAGGCCACTTTAAACTCTTCCCATGTCGGTGAATCTGCACCAATGTCACGGGATTTCTTCCAATCTTCATACCACAATATTGCCTCTCCCTTCAACCTGTACGCAGCAAGTTCAACTGTCTCTACCCCTGTCACATGCATAACTTCCAATGCCCTCTGAATTTGATCCACGAAGTCCTGTGGATCAGCTTTTGGATCTTCCCCTGTGAAAATAGGAGGGTCCAGTTTCAAGAAATCCTGTGTTCTGCGACTTGCCATTCTAGCCTCATCATCATCATGTGCCATAGCACCAGCTCTTCCCTGGCTTTGTGCCGCCACTAACTGTGTCAACATCTATACAGCATTCCTAAGATCCTGATCTGTGGCATTCGTCGGTGGTTCCACGGGTACTTCCCTTCTTCTCGGCTCTTCTGGAGCTGAAGAAGTAGAAGAAGCTCGCGTTGCGAACTCAGTTTCAGCCCCACCTTGATCAACTTGGTCAGGTGGTGGTCTACTTGTTCCTTCAGCAATTCTATCTATCAGCTTACTTTTACCTTTTCCTCGTCCTCTTCTAGTGTTCGGCATTTTGACTATACCAAAGAAAAATAAATACCAAGATCAGATACAATGCAACTGACAACATTGGCTCTATTGCACGATCTAGAATGAAGAAAAGAAACAACATCCTAAATGTCCCGTAGCCTCCTACTTATAAATGTGGTGCACAACACATCGATAAGTAAGACTCTACTCAGACACGGCTTTGTAGACCTCCTTAGACCGACTGCTCTGATACCACTTTTGTCATGCCCCGAATCCCATCGAGACATGATTGGCACCCGTAGCCGATAAGGCCCGAGAGAACCAACCTTTGCCTATGCTCAATCATATGCATATAATATTCATAACCACCACTGCATAATATTATGAAATACGAATAAAGGAGAACATGGGACATATTTAAGCATACATATGAAACTTGGCCGTTGAGGCCATCCAGTCAAAACAACATGTGTCTTTTACACTATTACACCCACATCGGTCTACAAAAGCCTCTAACAAGAGCATTGACCAAAATGAACCATAAGTCGGGACAAGTCCCCGCTTTACACATTATGTACAATACCAAAACATATATACACTCTGACTCGGAGAAACCCCGAATGAGCTGGAGCTCACCAAAGAGCCGCTAACACTGGCAATCTACTGAGGAGGCCTACTGGGACCTGTGCCTGCAGCAAGTAAGGTAAATTCCCCGAGAGGGGTCAGTACGAAATAAGTACTGAGTATGCAAGGCTCAGATAAAACTGTACAACACATGAATATCTTAATGAACTCAAAATATATGAATAATCAATGTGAATAAGTCACCATGGTACGCTTTGGAAACCATGTGGATTGCTTTCATTATTTTCATTACTTTCTTTATCTCAATGCTCACATGTCATTACATATCACAATGTACCCGGGCCCTGACTGATCAGTGGGTCTTTCATATCATCATATAGGGATCGAGTCGAGCTAGGCTTATGCCCCTAGACTTGCCACCCTCGGGATCGAGTCGAGCTAGGCTTACGCCCCTAAACTTGCCACCCATAAATCCAAATCTCGGGATCGAGTCGAGCTAGGCTTACTCCCCTAGACTTGCCACCCGTACTTGATCATTGACCACATTTGCATTACTTTGTTCATTACTTTGAGATTGATACTTTGATAATCATAACATCACTTTGGAACTTTGTTGTTGGAAGCTTTGAATCATTGACCAATAAAGGACATGTGAATAAATATCAATGAGAAATATAACATAACTAGCACCATGATACCATTGGAACCATTAGACAATAATCCAAGAACAAGAAACACAAGTATAGGCACTATTGGAATATTGGAACATAGCCTTCTTTGAACTTTCGGAACATTAACCATGAATATACGAAATGAGATTCACAATTGATCAATGAGTAGGAAATATATGACAATGACCATAGATAATTGCATATGGGATACCTTAGTATATTTAGGAATAGAACTAGAGAAATGTCAATGTGAACACTATTGGCCGTAGAAAGATACGGACAAAGTAACCTTGCATACCTTGGATTCACAATACGAATAGACAACCTTAGATGCGTATACAATAATCCCGCTCCTTCACTCTACAACATACATACATAACGAATTCACGTTAACCACGAATTACTTTACAAATGAATGCAATGTCAATGAATTACATGTTTGCCTTTAAACATGTCATTTCCCTTGACAAAACCATTGATCATACTATTATTTCACAAATTCCATAATATTCCCAACATTGACCAATACATGAAAATCAATACATTTCACCACAATACTTCTCCTTTACACTTTCTTATCCATAACACATCACAAATAATCCATCAAAGCACCTTAATTCAACTCATAACACATATCGGTCAAAATCCCAAAATTCCCACTTTTAGACAAGAACAAGTGTAATGCCCAAAATAACACCATACATGTTCATATTTTGTCCATACCATGCTTTTTCATCAAAGGCACAAGGCCTAATTCACACTTGAATTCCATATACCACAAATCTCATACAAAATCACCAAGTACCATGACCAACTTTTCCAAGCACAACCAACATGATATACATATTATTTTATGCATATAAGATATTAATCCATGAAAATAAATACTTACCAAGGCTTGGAATATGTTGATCTTGTCCAAGAAGTCCCAAGGAATTATTTTGCTTTAGGGTTTGGAAATGAGAAATGTTGAGAAAAATGTGTTAAAGGCATGAGAGGTCTTGTATAATAAAAATCTGATTTGCCTCTTTATATAGGCCTCTCATGTTGTCCTTAGCCACTTCTTGGCATTTAATAAGATGTCTAGAAGGTCAAATGGAAGAATGGGTCTTTTGACCCATTTGGGCCATGGATTTCTTCCACTTTTGGGCCTTAATTTGGCCCAAGAAGACATATCCATTTAACCCAACAAGTTTCATGCATTATTAACCATATCTCTCATGTTTATATAATTCCATAAGGTCACGACAATATTCCCTTAAAAGATTCTCATTCGTCCTTTCGATCGCAAAAATAGGCATTCTAGTCGCCCTTGGTTTCATTGGACATTCTGGATCACTATTCACCTTTCGTGATTTGATCATGTAGGAGTATGTAGGAGTGTATTGAAGTGTTTGACTCTTTAACAATGCTCAAATAACTCCAAAGAATCAAAAGAAACCATCTAGAAATCGTCGTAGAATTGCGTTATGAAACGACACCGGAAAGGGCAAAATTTTTGTGCCTTGCGCCACACCCCTGAAATAGGGTAGTGGCGCAATAATGCAGCCTTCTCTGAAGTTTATGCAGGCTGGTGGCGCAAGTTTCAGCATTTTGCTGAAATTTCCGGCCACTAATCCGACGTTTACGTATCGTCCAATCCTTTATCAAAACACTACAAAATACTTACTTAGTGATCTTAACCATCAAGTAAACATGACTTAAAGTCACTTACTTAGTGATCTTAACCATCAAGTAAACATGACTTAAAGTCACCAAATGAGGTTAGAATATGTACGAGTTCTTACCCAAATGCTCCATGAAATCACAACACACCTCCTACGACGATCTAATCGCACATGTTAAGTCCGATATCAAATGTTTCACCAATAACACTATAAAACACATATGCATGGAATCTCAACACCTATGTAGATATGATCCCAAGGTATCAAGTGAGGTTATAAAGTACGGGGTGTTACATGTAAATACCACTCCCAGTGAGCCAACCATTTCCTACATGACAGAGCCCAAAATTGTTACATGCCTTCTTTGCTTTGGATATTTTTCTCTAGTTCTTCTGGCTTTAGTCTCAAAAAGTAGAGAGTTCTATCTTATTATATGACAACGTTTACACACCCAGTATACAACTTTATACACTTACATAATTTTGTATATTATTGCATAATAATGTATATATTTTTATAAGCCATTGCCATTAGGTTTTAGGCCTAAGGTGTGAAGGGTTTGACTTGATCCCTACCATGTTAATATATATAAGCGATAAAACTTAGAATAATGACTAGAGGGGGACATGGGGCCTTGCCTCTAGTCTACAAAAAAGATTGGCTAGGCAATCTAGGAAAGGAAGAAGCCTATATACATCCTTTACGAAATAAAAGAAATGAAAATATTAACTAACAAAATATTTGCTTTTCTCATATTTTCTTCTCATTGACGGTACCTGCCGTTTGTCAAGTTGAAACTGCCCATTTGCCTCTATAGGGAGATCATTTTAAGAGTGACTTAAGACCTTGTTTCCACTTTATTGAGACAAATTTTGCCAACAGATCAACCAATAAGTTTGCCAACAAATTTATATCCTAGAAATGCTATCCACAGTGTGCTTGATAAGTGTGTATAAATAATGTGTTACAATCTATTCTTCACATGCTCAAACCATCTCAGTCTCACTTACCTCATCTTGTCCGCCACCCCATCGCGACTATCATCATTCCTAATCTTATCTCTACTAGTATGGCCACACATACATCTTAGCATCCTCATTTCTACAGCGTGCCTATTCTGAATACGGGAGTTCTTGACTAGTCAGTCCTCTGCCTCAGACAATAGAGATAGTCTAACTGCCACTCAATAGAACTTACCTTTAGGGTTAGATGGTACCTTTTTATCACACAAGAATCTGGTCGCAAGTCTCCACTTCATCCACGCCGCACCAATATGATTTGTGATATCATTATTGATGTCCCCGCTACCTAGGATTAAAGACCTAAGATACTTGAAGCTATCTCTCTTGGGGATAGCTTGTGTGTCAAGCCTCACTTCTATGCTTGTCTCATGCATTGTATCACTGAATTTGCACTCCAAATATTTCATTTTGGTCCAGATAAACCTAAACCTTTAGACTCTAGAGTTTATCTCCACACTTCTAACCTAGTCGTAACTCTGTTGCGTGTCTCAGCAATCAGTATTAAGTCATTTGAAAATAACACAAACAGCTCTGAAAATGTTCAATTGATACATTTTATTGTGAGTTAAGGTGTTTAATTGAAAAAGAGATTAATATGAGTGTCTAAATTGAATATCCTGATAAGTTTAAAGAGTTTAACATGTATTAAGCCTTCAAAATAACCTATACAATTCGGATAAAAGAAAATGATCATGCAAAAATATCTTTAATTTTAGGTACTCTTGTATAACATGTACTGTAATGACACTCTAGGTCATTTTCTCTTTTTTTCATGCATTTTCTATGTTTCGAGTTTGCGCATATCTGTTACAAGTCATTTATGACTTGCCGGGAAAGTTGGTATGATTCTCGGGCAGTTTGTTTGAGTTTTTAGCCAATTTCCCTAATTTGGAGCTTTTGAAGTTGAGAACTTTGATTTTGGTCAAAACTTCTAGTAAACAGCCTCAGATGAGAATTTCTTCCAAAACTTGGATTTTAGTCTAGGAGGATCTTTAGTTCGGGTCCCGAGGCTTTCAGACTCATTTTGAGTATTGGTTGGTTTTTAGTTAAAAACAGAATATTGGGTATGGGGTCCATTTCCCATTGAAATGACCTTTGTTGGGAATTTTATCAATTTTGTTGAGTCTGAAATATCATTTTTGATAGGGTAACATATTTCATTTGCGGGCGTGGGGTTCTGAAAAAATCTCAAGGACACGTTCTGAGAATTTTCAACTTTGCAAATTTAGTTATGCACAACACCTGGTGTAGCCATATTTGCGGCGCGGTGAATGATTTTGTGGAAACTACTTTTACGGAGGTAGTTGATGCCATTTTCTTCCGTTTAAGTACAGCCTCTTCCGTTTTTGTGGAGTCTCTTAAGTGGGCAAACCTCCGCTTTTGCAGAGGCACTCGTTCACAGTAATCTTAGCTTAAGCGGAGGGTCTGTCGCTTAAATGACTGATGCTTTTGTGGCCAGGCCACCACGTAAATATTGGTATCAAATTATATACTCCCTTCTCCTTTTCGATTTTAAATCATTTTCAAAGTATCGTTCCTCAATTATTGAACCTTGGAGCGTAGGGAAATCGTCTAGTTGAGCTAAGGTACATTAATTCAACCTTTCTTGATCACTTTTCACTATTTTCCCTGTCAAATTCCCTTTCTAATTCCATGAAATTCCTAACTTAATTCTTGATTTCTCTTTGGCTTTATGGGGATGTTTTGGGCCCAATTTGGTATGGATACACTTTACTCAAGTATTTATGATTCTATTCTATTGCTTAGTGGCCTTAGATTAGAATTACGTTGTTAATCCATAGTTTAGGTGGTTGTTACTTTATTGGGCTTAGTCTAGCACTCATGGTAGCTTTAGGGATTATCATCTAATATGTTAGTTTAGGTTTGGGTAGTTACTTGCCTTAGATTGGGTTCCTTGGGGATTTATAGCTATAATATCATTTTCATAAGGCAGTTTACTCTAGGATAGCATCCTTTCTGTAGCGATATAGTTCTGGTTTCCTGTGGTACTGGTTGGAAGGCTATGTATTGGATAATCTATTGATTTATTCACTTTATTGTGCTTGTTATTGATTGCATATTTATGGTATATTGATGACTTGGCCTAAAAATACCATTTTCGATATAAAATGGGTCTTGAGGGACATCTTACTGAATTTTGGATTTGAAAAAGGTAAAATAGACTACTTTTAAGCCCGGTTTAATTCTGGTCACTCAACACTATTGATTACTATTCAAAAGTCTCGCTTCGATTTCAAACAAGGTATATGGATATCGCGAATCCCCTATGGGTCCTGCCTTTGCAAGTCATAGATGCTGAAGGAGGAGTATATGGTATTGTTGGACATGACATTTATTTCATATTGCATTTCGTGTCATCCATTCACACTTATCTATTCTTATGCATTGCTTGTAGTTAGTATTGTTTGTTGCTTGTATCCACCGTGCTTATGGGGGATGGTTTTGGTTATATTGACAGTTGTTTGTGCCTTTTAGATTATGGGGGCCCGGTTAGGTTGTAGCTAGATTATTATTATTATTATTATTATTCTTTTTGAGGTAGTTTACTTAAATTTCCCTTATTCGTCTAGATTTGACCTATTACTGTCTTTCTGGCCCTTCTTTTCTGAATCTTAGTTTATATTCGTATTTTATTATACTTATATCTTATTTGAGCTCAGTCAGTTTATGATGCCTACCGAGTACCGCGTGTTCTGGTACTCATGCTACACTTCCGCATAATTTTCTTGATACAGATCGTAGTACGAGTTATCGCTACTGACACCTTCCTCGTGCAGTGCTTTTGATTAGAGATACAGGGTGAGCTCTTGATGACTGGAGTTGATCCATCTTCCTCTACTTTTTAGACTCGTCTTATTTTGTATATTCAGAGACAGTTCGGTATATATTGTATCTATTTAGTACTCCTTGTATATGTAGTGGCTCTTGCACCGACTGATGCTAGATCTTGGGGGTAATTTGTATAGTTTGTTTCGCCTCTCCTTATGTATATATGTATAGGTCATATTTCATGAGTTTAGTCCCTTTACTTGGCCTATATATCTCGTATATTTTTGTTCCTCTCATTAGCCTATTACTAGTCGTTTTGGGCCATGGGTTTGGCTTGCCTACTGGTGGGGTATAATAGGTGCCATCATGACCTAAATTTTTGGATCGTGACATGTACAGATAAAAATCGCTTGAGAAATCTGACATAAATATTTTAACTTACAACATTTTTTGTACGCCTTTAATTTGTGTTGCATTTATTTTGAAGAAATGATTTGATATTATCTTTATAATTTGAATATAAGAAAATGACACTATAAAAAATCCATAAATTATTTACAAATAAATGATTGTGAACATAATTATTATTTTATACCACTTAAGATCATTGTAGGTAGAGGTAAGGTATGTGTATACACTGTACTTCCCAAGATAACTTTCATACTTAAATAGTGGGATTAAGATAAAGATTAACTTTATTCCATAATTGCTTAGAAGTACATATTAACTGATGATTCCCAAGATAACTTTCATACTTAAATCAAAAAATAATTATCACCCACTAAATTCATCACTCGAAAGACCAAGAAATTAAAATAAAACTAGGGGCTTTTGATACAAGGGATGAGATATGAGTCAATGACGTTTTCATTGTCAAGGTGGATTTTTTTCTTTGCCTTTCAAGATATTGCGTATAAAGAGAACGAGACTATTTTATCCCACCTCCTGTATGGGATAGTAATCCCACCATGTAAGTACAAATGATGGAATAAAATAGTTTCAAGACTAGCTAATACTTTACACCAAACGTGAGGTAAAGTTAATCCCACGTTTTATCCCGAAATTATTATTCTTATTCATTTACTAAAAGAAGTAGCACAATGAAATGACCACAAAAGTGCTTCAAAGAAGACCACATACAATTTAGTCGTTGGCTGCCTTCCAATCAAATAGCACTATATTATTACTGGTCCAATCTTCAGAACCATTTCATCTTAACTAGACAGACGTCTGGGTTTCTTAAGTCTTCCCTTTTGTTTACAAAAATTGGAACCTGCACTTGGATATGTTTGTACATGAGCAAAATGCTTTGGAAACATGAGCAAAATGCTTTGAAAAGTCATAATGGCATTACAGAAATCACCAAGCTAATAACTTAGTTGTACAATCAGTTGAATTCCTTTTCATATGTTTAATGGGACCTTTAGAAGAAATTGTCATTGGAAACACAAACTGACCGGATCATACAATCTATGTTGGTGCACGAATTGCAAAGAATTTCATTTCGACTTCGGATCGTAAAAAACTTCAAAGAACTTCATCGCTTCACTCATTAGTGCACCGAGCAGCCCCTCTTCAGTCTTAGTGTAACCTGAACAGAAGAATATCAAACACAAAGTTAGACCAGAAAAGATTATACTTAAATACACAAGGGGATCGTCTTGCTCAGAGAGAAGTTATGCAGGAATGTAACACAAAGCAAAATTCTAGGCCAACAAAATGAACAGTAACAAAAACTGAAATACTGTAAAATGCAAATCAAGTCAAAGAGAGAATCTCATATCATCATCACTCTCTTCCTTCTCCTTAATAACTAGTAGTAGGATTTATACCGTTGGGCCATGGATGGTTATCACTTTTTCCCGTATATCTGTCAATGTTTGGACATAGAATTGTTACAATTTTCCGAGATGCAAAAAGCTCTAAAAATCTGTCTTTCACAATTTTCACCCCAAATCACTCAAATTCAAAACGACTCCAATTTGTACTCATGTCCAAGCACAACTCCAATTTCGAAATACAATTTTAACTTGAAAACAAATATTACTTTTTTCCTAATTTTGCAATCTTATGTCCAGACATCCACTTAATATATATATATATTTTTTTTTGATAACATGGTGCCCGGGCCAACTTTCGCTTACCTCGACTAATTACACGGGATACCTGCCATCTCACATCAACAACAAGTACTAGGTAACTCTATCCATCAAGGCTAGAAAAGATGGGAAGAAATCACCTAGTGTTTTGTTCTCTGCCGGAATCGGAACCTGTAACCATGGTTCTCGACCCACTTCATTGACCACTAGGGCACACCCTTGAATGCAACATCACTTAGTATTTAAAGTGAATAAAATGAATTCAAGTTGTGGTAAAAATTTACAACTTATCAGGAGCCACCAAACAAAAGGGGGAACATGAAGAATACTAAACCATTATTTACCACATCCACTTAGATCCAAGGATTGAATTGCGATCGTACAAAAAGGGAAATCACGACTCTTTTGGTCTGTATCTCAAGTGTTCGTAGTAGTGTTGTTAAAGTTTAGTTGAGGTGTCAACTGTAAAGCTTCGCCCAAGTTGGGTGTTTCGCCTCACTTAATTGGTGTTTTGATGTAGGCAACTACTCACTAAAGTGTGTGCCTTATTGCTCATGCGCTCTATCTCGAAGAGAGCAAGAACACTTGACTTGAGAGCTGGTAGTTTTTTTTTTTTTCTATAATGCTTTGAACTTGATTTACATGATTCTACTTCACATAGTTAAGCTAATTGTTCTTTTCTTTTTCATATAAAGGTGGGGTCCATACCAATTGCTTTAGCGTAGAATGTTCCAATAGATACTTGATAACCTCCCACCGACATAGGTACCCGGTAACTCAGTCCACTAATGTTTGACAGATGGGAAGATCACTGCAGTATCTTTTATCTCTGCTAGGATTAAAGCTTATTTGTTATTTTCTCAATTCTTTTGGCTTCGCCAACTATACTTTCATTTGAATCCATAGCTTAGCCAGACGGCCTGTTTGCCGCTAGTTGCTATTACAACAATGCTGCACAATGTTGTGCACATAGCACCCACTGCAGAAAGAGACTTTTCTGCATCAATCTAATTTGATCTTTGGTTTGTCTTTTCATCAATCCTACATTAAAACTAACAACAAGTACAAACAATATATATACCTCAATTCCAAATTGGTTCTAACTGACTATATGAATCTTATACATTTAACTCTGTTTTTTTGTGAGTTCATCTCATTTCAATACTCAATACTTTCTTTTAGATAATCTAGGAATTCTCCAGAGCTAGAGATGGATAAGTAAATGGAAACTACACAAAGGTATTTAGAGTTTACAACAAAACAAAAAATGAAATTTGATAAAGCAAAAAAGTAGGTAAACAAAGATTACGCAAGAATAAACTTACTTCTGTTCTTAGTTTCCAGATTAGCCTGCAAAAATAAATATATAAATAAGTTTCTGGGAGGAGTTTAAGGTACCATGAAAACATGTAGTGATACACAAAGTACAAAATCCCCCTCCGGTGGTGTGTGAGAGATCGTAGAGTGGCGTTTAAGGTACGTATACCCACCAGAATAAGTAGGGAAAGAAACGAACAAAAATCCCCTCCGGATAAATCTAGCTGCAATTGAGGAACCAGCAAAAGTCATGAGATGAGTAGTTATTAAATAACACAAATTTGAAACATTAAGCAAATGGAGCTAATAAATATCACCATCTTTAAGATGATGAGGATGATAAGCCGGATCGTAAGCAGAGGGGTGATGCTGGGAGTATCTCCTACAAATTCAATCCAAATATCAATCAACAGAAGAATAATAAGAAAAAAAGAGTGTCAGCAGTAGGTTGTTTGCCATACTGTATTTGTGTTCCAGGACGACCAACTCTAGGAAAATCCTGTCCAAGACTATGGAAAGCCATAATGTAACACCCCTAGCAAATATTAATAAGAAGGTATAATACATAAACAGGACCTTTAACTTGGCGTTAAATTATAACTATGACCTTTAACTTTGCCAGTGCACAAATAGGCCATTTAACTATACAAAAACTGAACAAAAAAACACTCCAATCCTACCTGGCAAAATACGTGAATACACTCAAAATAATGCACGACAAAGCTAAAATTTGAGCCCCCAACAGTAAAAAGAAATGCGTAATTGGAGTGTTTTTTTGTTCAGCTTTTGTATAGTTAAAGGGCCTACTTGTGCACAAGCAAAGTTAAAGGTCATAGTTATAATTTGACCCCAATGAGTGGATCCGAGTTTTAATTAGGTGGAAGCATATGAGTGGATTCCTAATCCACGTAGGAGCGATTGAGTTTCACGCATATGAGTTGGAGGATTGGAGTGTTTTTTTGTTCAGCTTTTGTATAGTTAAAGGGCCTATTTGTGCACTACTAAAGTTAAAGGTCATAGTTATAATTTGATGCCAAGTTAAAGGTCCTATTTATGTATTATGCCTAATAAGAAAAAGATAACTCTTATGTAGCCCTAGTATTTTATATAGGGGAAAAAGCAAAGATAAACTAGTTGTTGGATGTTGTCAAGTCCTGAGCTCAGTTAATAAATGAACTTAGGTACCAACGAAGTAGGCTTCTTGAATGATTTAACTGAATCATCATCATTATCGGTGAATCAATATTTTTATACAATTAGAAATCTTTGTTCTTGAAAAGCAACATACAATTGACCATGAGAGAAATTATATGTGCACATAATTTCTGTTTAATAGTAGTATTGTTATGAAGCGAAATTTGTATTAGGTGTTTAGTTGATTCCTTATATGAAGAAAGAATGGGACACAACACAACAAATAAACAATCGACTGACCTGCAGTATTAATATTCACAGATGACAAGTACGATAGAGCAAAGGGATCACTGACAAGTGAGTAATTCAGCGCCAATTTAGGGCATGGATAGAGAGGTACAAAAGCCAAACCTAATTTCGCTAAAGTCTTTAGTGCACGGGGAAACCCTTTTTTACAAAAGGCAACCACCAGAAAACACTTAAATACCATGTCAACTACTAAGACCTGCTTTGCTACCCTCTTTATATATACCGCGTCAATCAATAAAAACTATATACAACGAGAATAATATTATTAAAGAAAATAGCAGTTGACATTAAAATATTAATGTTTATCAACTTATCTCTTTCTTAATCATGGATTTTTGCGTGGATTTAAAAAGAAAATAGTGTATCTAATGTCATTTTCTTCTGGATTGTAGGTGTTCATGATTTTGAAGGAGAATGGAAGATATCAAGGCAAACCACGCCAAACTGAGGATAAAAGTCTAGCTCGCAGAATTAGAACTTCAACTGGAGAAATTGCCATGAGCATACGAGCAAGTGCGGCCCGCATCTGAGCAAATGTGGCCAAGGATGAGCAAATGCGGCACACATTGTACAATTCCTTAGGCCCAAGAAGTCTAAGCATATGCGGCCCGCATCTCACTAAGTGTGAACGCATACCTAGCATATCTTGAGTCAGAAACCCTGAAGAATTTCAAGCCATATGCACTACAACACACGGGCCACATTCCACCAAATGCGGTGGAAGTGTGGCCGCGGATGCACCAACGAGGGAAATTTTGTCAACTTAGATGTAGGATTTTATTCATTATCTTGCTATTATTTCAAGCCCATCGAGATAGAGAGAAAAAAGAACATATTCTTGCAACTCTTGTGTTACATTGGTTTCTATAATTCGACTCATTCAACTCTTTTGAACATATTTGTAAGTTCTATATGTCGTTTGATTTTTTTCTTTATTTTAATCTATTTTTCACCATTATGAATAGCTAAACTCAATAGCTAAGGTTGTCGGACTCAAGATTGAAGTAACAACAATGGGTTTTTCACACTAGTAAATTCGCTTAATAACGTGGCTATGAGCTCTTTCCTTACACAAAAGTATAAGGAAAATCTTATCATAATAGTGGTAGCTTGGTTAATGAGTTCTTGGCTTGGAGTTTGAGTGCATTCTGATATAGTGAACCAGATTATAGAACCTGTCTCTAGTTAAAGAGTCTTAGATCGATAAGGTCTAGAAATGTTGTATTAGGATTGATGATTAAGTTGTACCTTTCCTAATTTTATGACTTATAAACTGGTTTAGGATTTTATCTTCAAGTCGGGGTTGACTCAAAGATTGGGGAACATAAACCTTGGGAGGTTTGTGTGTTAAAGACTAAAGTTAATTCCCAGACTGTAAGTCTTGTAATCTAAATTGTTTTGAGACTCATAGTTTTTAGTGAAATTTGGATTAAATCATGTAGAGCTACATGTCGTTGGTCTTTCACCTTTGTGATCTATGTGTTTTTCACATAAAAATATTGTGTCCATTACTTACTACTTTCGTAACTTGGAAAATCTATTAACGGAACAAGTAAATCAAAATGTGTCATCCATTAGGCAATAATTAGGCATAACTCATGTGAGTTATTAGGGAGTGTAGAATATCAATTGGTATCAAAGCTGTAACAAGCCCAAAGCTTATGCACGTCCATAATAGTAGCTTTCCTATGTATTTAGGGTCATTTTGACACTTATAAAGGTTAGAATAAATTTGTGTCAAGTATTAGATAGTAAAAAGACATCATAGACTGAGAAATAGGGTCGTGCAAGGTGCACTTTCTAGGTGTCCATTGTTAAGACTGTGTGATAGGCTATGTGAGGCACAACAGGGTACTATGTGATGGGATGCACGGGGCACAACAGGGTGCTGCATGATGGGATGCGTACGACTCCCCCCCTTCCCAGGCGTAAAAGTTCCGCTCCTCCTTTTAAAATTAAGGGTAATCTAGTCATTCCACTTCTAAGTAACTTCTTCAACCCAACTACAATCGTCAAATTCATCCCAAAAACACTTAGAATATTTCAGTAGGTTGTCATTCTCTCTTCCTCAAAGTCAAGAATGTAATATAAGGGTTTTTCAAAACCCAAAGCTTCCAAGGTTCCAAATCAGTGAATCTCTCCAAGAGCTTGCTAATTCCAGGTATGTAGGACTTAAATGAGGAATTTCTTTCATCCTCATGTTCAAAAGTATATTAATTTCATGAATTTAAGATTATAGCCAGGGCTTACAAACCCACTTTCAATTCCACTTTATTTAAGCAAAGTTCTTGATTTTCTTGAAGTAGTTATTTATGATTATTGTTTTTATGAACATTGCATTAATTTTTACATCTAGTAAGGTTTTACTTGTCATCCTTCTTCTTTCTTGACATGATTTTGTAGATGGTTCTTGAAGCTTATGTTCTAAAGCATGAATTTAGATCTCTTATGTTATTACTAATATTCCAGAAGATAGATTAAACCCATAGAGGGGTGAGATTTACGATAGTTTCAAGATATAATTTTAGTATTTTTAGTGAAGTTTTGACCATTAAAATAGATACACAGTGATTTTCAAATCATTATTGAGCATATGATTATCAGAGTAGTTTTGGGAGTAGTATTTAACACCGAGCGAATGAGGGTTCTAGATAGCCCAAGTTCTAACACTACATGTCACCATAGGATTATGTTTCACCTTGAGATGCTCAGATTAGTGGATCCATATATAGATAGATAGGTCCTATACCTTGGCAAAGTATAGGGCAGCCCTCCCAACTGGGTTAGACATTAGACATCATTTGTCACGCCCCGAATCCCATCGAGACATGATTGGCACCCGTAGCCGATAAGGCCCGAGAGAACCAACCTTTGCCTATGCTCAATCATATTCATAACCACCATTGCATAATATTACGAAATACGAAAAAAGGAGAACATGGACATATTTAGGCATACATATGAAACTTGGCCGTTGAGGCCATCCAGTCAAAACAACATGTGTCTTTTACACTATTACACCCACATCGGTCTACAAAAGCCTCTAACAAGAGCATTGACCAAAATGAACCATAAGTCGGGACAAGTCCCCGCTTTACACATTATGTACAATACCAAAACATATATACACTCTGAATCGGAGAAGCCCCGAATGAGCTGGAGCTCACCAAAGAGCCACTAACACTGGCAATCTACTGAGGAGGCCTACTGGGACCTGCGCCTGCAGCAAGTAAGGTAAATTCCCCGAGAGGGGTTAGTACGAAATAAGTACTGAGTATTCAAGGCTCAGATGAAACTATACAACACATGAATATTTCAATGAATATGTCAATGAACTCAAAACATATGAATACTCAATGTGAATAAGTCACCATGTTACTCTTTGGAAACCATGTGGATTGCTTTCATTATTTTCATTACTTCCTTTATCTCAATGCTCACATGTCATTACATATCACAATGTACCCGAGCCCCGACTGATCAGTGGGTCTTTCATATCATCATATAGGGATCGAGTCGAGATAGGCTTATGCCCCTAGACTTTCCACCCTCGGGATCGAGTCGAGCTAGGCTTACGCCCCTAGACTTGCCACCCATAAATCCATATCTCGGGATCGAGTCGAGCTAGGCTTATGCCCCTAGACTTGCCACCCGATCTTGATCATTGACCACATTTGCATTACTTTGATCTTTACTTTGAGATTGATACTTTGATAATCATAACATTACTTTGGAACCTTGGAACACAACATTGTTGGAAACTTTGAATCATTGACCAATAAGTGAAGAACATGTGAATAAATATCAATGAGAAATATAACATCACTAGCACCATGATACTATTGGAACCATTGGACAATAAGCCATGAACAAGAGACACAAGTATAGGCACTATTGGAGTATTGGAACATAACCTTATTTGAACTTTCGGAACATTAACCATGAATATGAGAAATGAGATTCACAATTGATCAATGAGTAGGAAATATATGACAATTACCATTGCTAACCGTATATGGAATACCTTAGCACATTTCGGGATAGGGCTAGTGACATGTCAATGTGAACACTATTTGCCGCAGAAAGATACGAACAAGGTAACCTTACATACCTTGGATTCACAATACGAATCTACAACCTTAGATGCGTAGACAATAATCCCTCTCCTTCTTTATGTGTCACTCTACAAATACATAACGAAATTCACATTAACCACCAATTACTTTACAAATGCATACCATGTCAATGAATTACATGTTTGGCTTTAAACATGTCATTTCCCCTTGACAAAACCATTGATTATACTATTATTCCAAAAATTCCATAATATTCCCAACATTGACCAATACATAAAAATTAACACATTTCACCACAATACTTCCCCTTTACACTTTCTTATCCATAACACATCACAAATAATCCATCAAAGCACCTTAATTCAACTCATAACACATATCGGCCAAAATCCCAAAATTCCCACTTTTAGACAAGAACAAGTGTAATGCCCCAAAATAACACCACACATGTTCATATTTTGTCCATACCATGCTTTTTCATCAAAGGCACAAGGCCTAATTCACACTTGAATTCCATATACCACAAATCTCATACAAAATCACCAAGTACCATGACTACCTTTTCCAAGCACAACCAACATGATATACATATTATTTGATGCATATAAGATATTAATCCATGAAAATAAATACTTACCAAGGCTTGGAATATGTTGATCTTGTCCAAGAAGTCCCAAGGAATTGTTTTGCTTTAGGGTTTGGAAATGAGAAATGTTTGTGAAAAATATCCAAAAGGCATGTGAGGCTTTGATGATAAAAAAATCTGATCTTGGGGCCTTTATATAGACCCCAAGTCAAGCTTAGCCTTTTATTTGGCATTTAATATGGTCAAAGTGGAAGAATGGATATTTTTGCCCTTTGGGCCAATTCTTTCATTTCCATTTTGGGCCTAACTTTGGGCCCAAGAACTCATATCCATGCAACCCATACAATTTCATGTATTAATCACCATATCTCTCATGTTTACATAATTCCCTAATGTCACGACAATATTCTTTTAAACAATTCTCATTCGTCCTTTCGATCGCAAAAATTGGAATTCTAGTCGCCCTTGGTTTCATTGGACATTTTGGATCACTATTCACCTTTCGTGATTTGATCATGTAGGAGTATGTAGGAGTGTATTGAAGTGTTTGACTCTTTAACAATGCTCAAATAACTCCAAAGAATCAAAAGAAACCATCTAGGAATCGTCGTAGAATTGCGTTACGAAACGACGCCGGAAAGGCATAGTTTTTGTTCCTTGAACCACACCCCCTGAAACAGGGTAGTGGCGCAAGAATTGGGCCTGCTCTGAAGTTTATGCAGGCTGGTGTCTTGCGCCACACCCCTGAAACAGGGTAGTGGCGCAAGTTTCAGCATTTTGCTGAAATTTCCGGCCACTAATCCGACGTTTACGTATCGTCCAATCCTTTATCAAAACACTACAAAATACTTACTTAGTGATCTTAACCATCAAGTAAACATGACTTAAAGTCACCAAATGAGGTTAGAATATGTACGAGTTCTTACCCAAATGCTCCATGAAATCACAACACACCTCCTACGAAGATCTAATCGCACATGTTAAGTCCGATATCAAATGTCTCACCAATAACACTATAAAACACCTATGCATGGCATATCAACACCTATGTAGATA
This sequence comes from Capsicum rhomboideum, assembly GCA_031232105.1. Lineage (NCBI taxonomy): Eukaryota > Viridiplantae > Streptophyta > Magnoliopsida > Solanales > Solanaceae > Capsicum > Capsicum rhomboideum. The sequence continues at coordinate 146,081,310 of CP124714.1, read as the reverse complement.
TGATCCCAAGGTATCAAGTGAGGTTATAAAGTACGGTGTGTTACATCATTAGCTCAAGTGATGTATGTCGGTTATAAGAAACTCCCACCTATAATATATTTTTTATTTTTATACATGAATTGATATGAATATGATATAATTTCAGATAGCATGATTTCAAATATGCATCATTTCAGATATGTCACTTCATGTACGATTCAGTTTCTGTTATTATAGATTTATGACTTCATTACTTTATCTCTATATTAGCTTTTACTCAGATTTTAGCTATTATAATTTTCTTCAGATTTTCACCTTTGATATTGTCATTTTATGACTCTACATAGTATGATTTCATATATGTATTTCTCAGAAAGCTTTTCTCATAGTTTTAGCTAAACTTACCCACAGTTAATTATTATTATGTTTATGAGAATCTTATTTTTGGCTCTTTTCTCTATTTATGTCATATAAATGATTTCAATATTTAGTCTTATTCCTTCATTCCCAGTACATTCAAACACACTGATCGCATACCTCTTCTGCCTATATTTTTCATATGATGTAGATACGAGTGAGCATTCTTAGGCTCGTGGCTAGAGAGTAGAAGTTCATAATTCAGTAGTTGGTGAGTCCTCCTCATTTGGGGATATCGCTTAGTTGTTTTGCTTATCATTTCATTCTTTCTAGTATTTTAGTATTCGAGTTTGTTGGGGACTTGTCCCAACAATTCATTCTTTTAGTAGAAACTTTCAGAAGTAGTTAGTGTATTTAGTTGTAATAAATTTATCTTAAAAATTTATTTCAGTATGGTTTTAGTTTACTGCTTCCGCTTTAGTTTTCCATATTATGCTTAGTTATACTATGCCAAGGGTTAGCTTGGGATCAGTTATGGTTCTAAGCACCGTGTCTCATCCAGGGTGTAGACTCAGAGCATGACAAAATTGGTATAAGAGAACAGAGTTCAAATATCCTAGGGTGTCAGAAAATCCATGTCCAGTAGAGTCTTTCTTATAGGTGTGTTGTGCACCACATTTATGATCACGATGCTATAGGGCAATTAGTAAATGTTTCCCTTCTTTTATACTCCAGATTATGCAGTAAAGTTATCCCCTAACAAACTTATCAGATTCACATGTTACTTCAAATTCCTTCAACTATGTCCTATATTTGAGGTAATAGAAGTAGTAAAGCTCAATTTCTAATGATATGGTTCTCTCAGACAGAACTATCAGACACTTCAGAAACCATACAAAGGGCTTGAGAGGAGCCCGTTACTTTGTTTTAGTCCTTCGATTCAAAAGCTTATGTCCTTATTCATACGAATCGTGTAATTTAACTAGAATATGATATGTATTCAGATTCTTCTTTAACCTTTCATTATAAATAGAATCCATGAAATGAGAGAGTATGTACCTAGATTATTGGATACAATTGTCATTTGAGGGATAATGTTACTTAGGGTGTTATGAGCCATAAGTAGTAGAATGAACTCAGAGTTGGGGATATAGATTTAGAAGTGTAGTGTCTAGAAAGGTGGGGACAGTGATTGGTTAAAGTATATAGATGGATCTATGTATTCTATTAAGTTAGAATTGAGGTGATATATCTTTAGGTGTTAACTAATGGGTAGTAAATGTGGTGTAGATTTCATGGTAGGAAGTAGAGAATGAGTTATTGGTCAAAGTGACTTAGAGTATGCTTGAACTAGGAAAGGAGTTTTGATGGCGTGTCATTGTGTTAGAAAAGTATAGGTCATTAATAAAAGTATAAGGTGGCTAAGGATAGATAGATCTTTGTGATTGTGAAAAAGAAATTGCATGATGTTTATAGAGCTATGAATATGGTGTAGACGTACGGATGGATAAGTAGTAGTTATGTGTTAAAGGAGAATATGTTAATGGACTGTAATTAGATAGACTATAAGATTAAGATTGACTATCTTATCATGAGGTTTTGGTGGAATAGTGTTCGTTGATTTTTATCTAGTAGCTGCTAAGCCAAAATAGTATGTGGAGTTTTGTTGTTAACCATGTTAGTACTAGACACTATGTTTAAACTGTAGATGATCAGCGAGGTGGAAATAATGATAGCTTGGGGGTAGTGATGCTAGTTATATGGAATTGAGCTAGTAGGTTTGAAATAATATATGCAGGGATTTAAGTTCATTCATTTGTAATAAGTCTGATGGTGCAAGTATGATATAGATGTGTACCTAAGGCAATATATGGCCACATGATATTCTAAGATTATTAAGAGTTGTGTGTGATTAGTTAGTACCCTAGAGTTTCTAAGTGTGAAGAAGGCTAGTTATATAGTATATGGTGTTCTAAATAAATTGTGGAGTTATAGATAGACGATGTTGAGTCTCTTGGTATGATTTTAATTTTCATGGTTTCGAGTTAAAATGAGTGATATTAGTGAACTAAGAAGAAGAGGGCAAATTGTTGTGTTTAGAGAAGCAGATATGTTCTCGAACGAGAGTGTAAGTATAGGATGATGATTATTGTAGCAAGAGAAAATTAAGAGTGGTATCTCTGAAAGGAATGTCCTAGAATGGTGTTGGTATCTTCCAAACATAGTTTGTCCGGGTGAGTTAAGCGTTCATGTGTAGACTGTTAAAGTAAAAAATTATCGCTCAGTTCTGAGGATATGGAATAGGCCCACAAACTTAGTATGCCGACTTCGACTTAAGGTGGAGATGATAGGGTGAAGAACTAAATCAAGTCTAACACCCAAAACTTTTGACTAGAATTTGAGCCATTCTTTGTACTTGTATAGGCCCCAAACTCGATGATTTCTAATAGAATATAAGTGTTAAGATCAATTTCCAAGTGTGGTGAGTACTTTTGATGCGAATTATGATCATAAGAAAGATCTAGCATAAAGTTGAGTTGAGAGATTTTCGATCAATTGAGTTTTAGTATACATTCTTAGATGGGTCAACTTCAAACAAGCATTTCTCTTAGAATATAAAGTGTTACATGGCCCATTACCTATCAAATTAAAAGTCTTTGAGTTTTCTTCCCAATGCCACCAACCGTACATAAATCTAAGTCTATAGAGAAAAGTTATAAGCTTTCTAGTGAGGGTCCATGATAGGTCTGTGGAACAAACCTTAACCTCCGCGATGGAGGCATGCCACGGAGGGAGTTGCCAGTCACGGTCCTCTCTAATTTTTGATGGAAATTTAAGGGCTTTTTGGTCATTTCTGTAATAGAAACTGGCCCCAATCATCTTAAAACATTCCCTACTCATTTATTTTACCCTAAATCATGATTAGAGCCACCCTCTTATCCTCTCAAAAGTTCAAAAATTCTCAAGCTTCAAGAAGAAGGATCCAAGGTTCTAGTTCAAAGTTTTCTTGTAAATTTTGTTACACAAGTATGTAGAGCAACCTTTTTAAATCTAATTTCGAATCTATGATTTGTAAACCCCAATGTATGTAAATGTATGTCGAATATGGGTTTAGAGTTGCAAATTATATATTGAATTTTTGAGAGAAGCATGAACTTTGTAATGAAACTCTTTCCTTAAAATTATTCTTAACTACTTGGCGAATTAAATTTTGAAGATATCAATTGAACCTATTTTAATTTCCTTCATATTAAAGTGTTTGATAGTTTGGTTGGGTTCAGATGTATTGCTCTTTGATGAAGTTTTATGGTATATTAAAGTTTTAAAGAAGCAAGAATGAATTGACCCTAATTAAATTATTTATTATAAGACTTGAGGAAATTATGACTCCTAATTGATAAATGGATTTCATAAGCAGTTTGATTAATTATCCAAGATTAACTTATACCTAATTTTTAACGTGATGGGCATGATAGATTGATGACAGACCTTATGGTTAAATAAATAATGGAATAGATGACTTGCAAGTCTTGGTATGACGATACCAACTATTATCTATACCCTAAATTGAAATGGAATGTCTTATAATAATGTTTGATGATTTTAAGATACTAAAGTATGGGCTTAAAGAGAATTATATGAGTAAGCGAGAAGGTGTGAGTCCTAATGGCTCAACACTCGAAACCTATGTTTGCCGACATAGGGATGATTCGACCCTTAATTGGATGACCTTTTGTTTTCCTTTATAAGGATGATTGTGCTATCCAAATAGATTTAATCTCAATTCATGCGGAAAACACGGATTGAGGCTTAGCCGGTTGAGCATTGATCGGACCCACATAGCCTGTGGTTTTTAAACAGAAGTCAGTGGTATCATCTAGTTTAGAATTAAAGAACAAAAAATTTTTGTTTGACTTTGGAGTCACTACTGATATATATATATATATATATTCTTTTTTTATGTTTTGAGTTTACTTTTATGGCTATTTTGATATGAAGCATACCTTATTAATTTTCTTGTTCTACATACCAATACATTCCACATATTAACCATCTCTGGCGCTAGATTATTTCATGATATAGGTTCGGATACACATTCTTATAGTTCTGTGCAGCACTAGGTTCATTCAGGATAGCTCCATCTTTGGTGTGCCCTCCATCATTCAGAAGGCATATCTTATTTCAGACATTACAATATTTTATTTATGGTATCGTCGGGGCCTTGTCCCAGCTTAGACAATTTTCTTTATTCTTTAGAGGCTTCGTATATGGATGTTATTGTTTGGATAAAGGTTCATTATTTTGCTTATCATTTTGGAGATTTATAAATATTTAAATGTTTTTCAGTTAACTTAATATAGTTCTACAATAAGTGTTTTTCTTACGCATACTTTAAATTGAACGCTCATATTAAATGCTAAGAGGTTCTCTGTAATGACCAAATCCATCGTTATTAGAAATCACCTCGGGGTTAGTGCAGAGTTCGGGAATTATTGGGACATTAATTGAAATGTACGCGGGGCCATGAGCATTAAAATTAGGGGGCTTAAACTTTGGGTCAGGCTGACGTCATTCTGCTATAGCGGTAGACTCATTGCTATAGCGGTACCACTATGGCGTTAGACCCACAGCTATAGCGGTGTGATGCGACCAGTATAGGTTGTAGTCTGATTTTATTTTCTTCCTTCTTATTAACTAATGTAGAAATACGGGGAGGCTGTAAATAACCCTAAAGGCTACCTCCTAAGCCTTTAAGCCACAAAATGAGAAGAAAGGAGTGCATATGGGTGTAAACCCATGGTTTTTCGAGGAATAACACGTTCGTGAGATTGACTACAGGCTAGGATTTCATTTGGTTCGTCCTTCCTTCAACTGGATAACATCCAGGTAAGATAAGGTTTTATTGAGTAGCACATACTCAGATTCGAAAGAATGATTATAATGTATATTGACCAGTGATTGCATGTTTAGGCCTTTGGGCATGGGGTTATGGTGGTTAGTATCGGTTAGAGTCCAAGTAGTGTTCATTTAGGGGCTGCTTATGTATTAAGTTTCATGCTGAGTTGTACGTATGCTCTGAATTGATGTTCCCCATTTTATGTACATAATTGGGGGGGTAATGAATGAGTAAACTTCCGGTCATGGGAAATATTCCTTCAGAGGAGTCATAACCATAGGTGAGATAGGGTAGGTTCCTTAGTACTTAAGGTGGTATAAATTGTTATGGTCCTCGAGACTCATGTTTATGAGTGCAAGGTTGTGAGGTTCCTAATCGGTGGGGTAGGTGATGGTGGTTTAATTAATCCAACTTGTATTATATGTACATATTAACTACTTTTTAGTGTGATTGGTTAGTGTATGCTTATGGGTGTGGTCCATGCATTGTTTACTTGTTCTATGACTTGGCCTGTCTTATATTGTGAATTGTGGAATGTTTTAGTATTTGGGATGTTCTCATAGGATAGACATTCATGTTTGGGGTTTTAGTACATGGGCGGTAATTGTCCCCTACAGGTCATGTCTAGAAGGTGGATGCCTCACCCATAGTATGTATGTACGAAGGTTTGTATAGGTTTGACGGTTCCATGAGTGAATTGGGAATTATTATTATATGTTAGATATATGTTTATTGAGATCCTCGTGTGGTTTAGGTACTTGTAATATCCTTGGATGCCTTGTTGTTAGAGTCAGGGTATGTTGACAAGGAAGTTATTGAGGTCCGACTCCTTGATTAATTAAGGTTGGGCTTGGGCTCTTCGGTGTATGTCTAAAGGTATAATTGTGTATGCTTGATATTATTATTCATGTATGACTTGACTTGATGACTATTGTTGATTTGTTGCTCTGAGTATTCAACTATTTCTTAATGCATAACTCTTAAGGGTAGGTTGTTTGAGTCTTGGTATCTTTGGATGTCATATTACTTAAGGATTAATGAATACCCAACTCAATCCCTCTTTCTTGTCAAGACTATCACGTTACTATTCTAGGTGGCCAAGTACTGGTGTGAATAGGGCTGTTTAAGAGAAGCGAGGCTATTAAATAAAGGGATGGAAGGTGGCTTGGAGTAGGCTGGGCTGGTTACCAAAAAGCCGGGATGCAGGCCTTATGCTAAATGGGTCTTTACAGGGTATGTTAGGTGGCTGGCTAAACTCTTTGCTTAGGTCTTGGGTGTGTTCGTGTGGTACTAGTCTCCTTAGGGGTGGTGTTAGCTTTTAGTGTGAGGTCAGGCTCAGTGGTTTCGGGATAGAGAGGAAGCTTTGGGAAGGGATAACAAGTTTCATAAGTATGCATGTTTTCTTTTGATTATTTATGTTATAATTGTGTAATTTTATTTGGGTAGACCGATGAGGCTTACCAGTACATGTGGTTGTATTGATGCTACTCTTACTATACTATTTTTGGGGTATAGTCTTTCATAGGTTTCAGTTTGGTTTCTTGACTGTTGCGGTAAAGATCATCCAGCAGCTCCCACCTTTTCCTTCATGGTGGAATCTGTGTCTCAGGCATTCCTATCCTTAGTATCTCTTGTGCCCGTTTAGACTAGATCCTACGGTAGTTTATTTTTGCATTAAAATTTATAAGCATTGTATTACAGTTTGATGAATGTGTTAGTAAAGACTTTAGTATATTATTAAGGGGTTCTTCTATCTAGGCGGATTAGAGTAGGTGCCCTTATGATCTGGCAATTTGGGTCGTGACATTTTCTCAAGCCTTAATTGGTTTTGGGTGCCTGTTACATCCAAGGCCTAGTCTTGGGTTGTGACAAAGTTGGTATCAGAGCACAGAGTTCAAGTGTCCTATGGTGTCCTATGGTGTCTATGAAGTCGTGTCTACTAGAGTTTTTTTATGGGTTTGTAGAGTTCCATATTTATAAAAGTGAGGCTACAAGGTATATATGAAATGTTTCCCAATATTTCATACTTCAGATTATGCAATAGAGTTGTCCATAAGAAACTTATCTAGATTCTTTCCTGGCTCTAATTCCGCTAACTGACCCTTATTTTCAAGGTGATAGAAGTTTTACAGCTTATGTCCTTAATAATGTAATCTTTTCGGATAGAGTCATCAGAAAGTTATGAAACTGTGCAAGGGCTTATGACAAGTCCATTGGTGCATTCAAGTCCATGGATTCAAAGCGTATATCCCTACCGACATTAATTATGCAATGATTCAAAGTAAGATGAGTATTCTGGCCCTTTCAAAAACTTTGTTGTAGATGTCATGCTTAAGGGGAGGGTAGGTAGATGAATGTTACAGTAATATTGCCACCTAATGAGACAATGTTAATTAGAGTGTTATAATCTATGACCAGTAAGATGGTCCTAGAGCCAGAGATATATAGGAGTCATAAATTTAGAATCCTGAGAGTGAAGGTAATGATTGGTAAAAAAATACAGCTAGAACTTTGTACCCATTAAGTGAATGATGGAGGTGGTTGGTTAAGGTGTAGCAAGATTAGAAAATTTTATGGTATTGGGTATAAAAAAAGTGGTTAGTTAAGATGTTTTTGAATTTAGTTGAAATAAGAAAGGAGCTTGTGATGGCTTGTCATTGAGGTAGTAAAGAACAAGTGTAGGCTGTGAATAGATTGATATAGTGGTTAAGAATCTACATATGTAACTTTTAATTTATGTCTTTTGGAGAAACTCCTTGTTTCTTAGAGAACTATGAGTTTAGTTGAAATGTATGTATGGATAAGAAGATGTGATGTGAAAAAGAAGAATGTGTTAATTGACTTTAATTAGATAGGTTGTAAGATTAAGTTTGACTACTCTTAGCATGATGTTTTAGTGGACCCAGTGTTTCTTTATTTTACCTAGCAGTTGTAAGCTAGTCTAGTATGTGAGAAGATTTGTAATAAATATAAAGGTGCAGTAGTAATGTTCTGAAGAAGACTGTGCTTGCAAGCCACAATTAAGTGGAAGAAGACATTAAGATCGATTGTTTTGTCAAATATTTTGGGGGACTAGTGTCTCCTAGTTTTATATGGTAGCTATGAGCTTATATAGTATGTGTCATGTTTCTTCGTAAATCCATGCTGGTTTTAGACGTTAAGTTTGAATTTTAGATGCTGAATGTGGTGAAAAGAATGCTAGCTCGAGGGTAATGATGCAAGCTTTGTGGAAAGTGGGTTTAGTAGGCTTTATATGATGTGTGCAAGAGCCTAGGATAATAACTTATGGAAAATTTGAATGTGTAATTATGATATATACATGAGGACTATGTTGAAAGCAATGAATTCTATCTAAGTCATTAGATATATAAGAGCCTTAAGTTTATAAGAATAAGTTGTACCCTAGGTAGTATGTTGTTAGAAGAGGTTTTACGCTTATAAATGTTATGTAGACCTAGTAGTATTCTTGATTTGTTTCATATGAAGAAGGCTAGGAAAATATCGTATGGTGTTTTGTAAAGATGAATTAAGGGGATTTTAGATAGATGAGGTTAAACCTCCTAATATAGTTTTAAATTCCTTTAGGCTAGGTGGACATGACATCAGAGGTCTGATGCTAGTAGACAATGAAGAGGAGGTCAGAGAATTAAGTGTTAGAGGGAGTTGATATGTACACCAATGAGAGTGTAAGTTATAGGGTGATGACTATAAAGGCTAGGGAAAGTTAAGAGCAGTATCTCTTAAAGGGATGTCTTAGAAAGAAGTTAGTATCTTCTTATTATAGATTATCAGAGTGAGTTTATCGTTCATGTGGATAATGATACCCACCATACCGAGTGTTATGTATATATCTCTATTTAGAGAATAGGTCCACAGGCCTAGGATAGCAACCTTTGAGCTAAGGGGGAAATGATAAAGTATTGAACCAAGGCAGTTTAGAGTTTCTAGTGGTGACGAGTTTAGAAAAGAGGTACCATAGTAACCCATTCTTATTCTTGAATACTCCTTGTACTTTAGCCAAAAGGATGCTCTCCCAATGTATTATGTATTCATGCTAGTGCCTAAGGTCTACACTCTCTATGCAAACTCATGACCATTCTTAGTGCCCAGAATGAGAAGCAGTAGCTTCAAACAGTGATCTTAGTCATATTCCTTGAATTTATAAATTCCAGACATTTGTTATGCAACTCAGGATATATGCACTCATGTTTCTCAGTATGCCTAGTCCTAAGAACTCATGCTATGGTATATTTATGCCAGAACGACCCTCTATTCGTGATCTATGTGTTTGATAGTGAAGAACTTCGTGCTTATTATAACATATCTTAATTCACATGTCTCATATTGAGTAGTGCGACAAATATGAGTCATAATTGAGTAGTATCACTCCTATTCCTAAAGCTCGTACTCTATTCCCTCGCTGACCTTCCTCATGTTATGATGATGATAGTGGTGATGTCAGTGGATTAATGATTTAGATAAAAGAGTAGATGTTCCTTGTTGTGAAAATTATGGTGTGACAACTCAAGCTAAGGTTATAGGTAAAGAGGGAAGAATGAGATAAACTCTTGTTATGTGAAATGGTTAGAAAGGGAATGCATGGTGTAAATCTTTGTGAGAGTGATTGAAGTTGCTAATTTTAGGTGTGTAAATCCTTAAAAAGGTTGTAGTAATGATAGACTAGATTGTTGTGATTGATAGATATGCAGACCATTGTACTATATGGCTAGTACTCCTTGATTAGAACTTGAGGTTGCTTGATTATAGTGATAAGATAGAGTAGTATTCTTAGAGGGATGTAGAGTATAAAGTTCCATGGATTAGGCTAGCACGATCACACTATATGTAGCACCTTTTAACTCTGAGTTAGTCTTGAACATGGAAGTTAGTCTTGAACATGGAAGCACTGTGCAGTTAGACTCGGGCTCTTGTAGTTTTGTGTTTCATGGGTGAATTCTAAGTTGAAATTGATAAAGTGTGGTATTCATAGTAGAAATCATTGTTGAGAAGTGTTGCTAAATTTAAGGGCTATTAGCTGTATCTTTTAAAGTGGGAAGTACTTCTATTCTTGTGTCCAACAAAAAACCTTATTTCATATCATTTATCAATCTTAATCCATAGTTATGATTTCCATAAGTACATGCCTTGAATTATTATGATCATGTTCTGTAGAACTCATGTCCCATGTCATGTCTATGCCAAGTCTCATGTATCTTATGATTAGTGCTAGACTGATTTGCTTGAGGATGTCATGAAACCTCTCTTGACATAAATGAGTTAAAAGTGAATTCTTGATGTGAAGTTTTAGCCCTTATGTTGTGCTTTTGGAACTTCAATAATTCCCTATCAATCATTCGAGGATGAATGATCCCAAGAGGGAGATATTGTAACACCCCAATCTTTTGACTGGAATTTGATCCATTCTTTGTATGCATATAGGCCCCAAACTCGATGATTTCTAATTGAATATAAGTGTTAAAATGAATTTCCAAGTGTGATGAGTTCTTTTGATGCGAATTATGGCCATAAGAAACATCTTGCATAAACTTGAGTTGAGAGCTTTTCGATCAATTGAGTTTTAGTAGCCTACGTTTCATCGCAAAACTGCTGTATCGATAATTTCATCACTGCAGCAGTACTGCTGTAGTGGTAATTTAACCATTGTAGTGGTAATACACAGAATTTGACAGTTTTAAAAACCCAAAAATGTTTTTTATTCCCCACTTTCTAAAAAATGTGAGAGAGCTTTGGGGAAGGCGACTTTCTACAGAATTTAGGAATTTTTCATCTTTAAAGATATGTTATTACATTCTAAACTTGAAATTACTTCTTATAAGCTCTGCAAATCATTAGAAAAAGATTCATGGTGGAATTTATGATTTAGCCCTAGTTCATGAAATTAATGGAAATTGGTGGGAATGAGTATAAAATCAGTAGATAATGATCTTAAGGTGTTAGAAAATACTAATGAGTGTAGAATAATAGTTGTTAATGGTAATTCAAATTGAGTTCATGAGGTTTAAGGGGTTGAAAACCCTAAGATGGTGAAGTAAAGGAAATTATGGTTAAAAGTTGTTAATTTTGCATCCCTAGTGGTTCAAAAGGGATGAATTGATTGAATAATGTATCTATAAGAGTCTAAATTTCTTTACTGAAAAATAGCAATCAAGGCAAGGAACATAGCAAAAACAAAAGTATTTTATTTCAAAATATGCGCGGGGTTACAATCTTTATAAAATCTTAAATAAAAAAGATGTAATCCTCTAATTCTTCTCCTCACGTTCTTCACCTTGTTCTTGAATGGACTCAATATTTGTTTGAATTTCACCACAAATTGCAGAGCTAAGCTTTGTTCACAATCATGGAGGTATTGAAACTTACGGTTCACCACTTAGAGATGAAGACTTCTTGATATGTGGAAGGCTTGCGGATCATCAATGAAGAGGAGAGCCTCTATTTATGTGTTTATGTCCTTTTTGTTTTACTCTTTTTTTCTTTGGTCAAGAACCCTTTGTATAGGCATGAGCTAGGGCTTGGGGGTATTTTTGTTTCCAAGTAACCCTAACGAACCTTGGGCTTGAAGAACATGAGTTGGGCTCATCTTGTCAACTTATGACTGGCCCAAATGTAATTGGACTTCATTTAAGTTATATAATTTTAACTTAAAACTCAATTCAACTTTATTAACCAATAATTTGACTTGGTCAACATATCATGAATATAAGATTTAATCCAAATTTAATATGGATTTGTCCATAAAATTTCACTGTCTACAAGTGCCCCCTGCTCCAAGGCTTGTTGATGTGCATGACTTGTCGAACATTTAAAGACAAGACTTGAAGTATGCGTGAAATAATTTTTTTTTTCACGTGGTTGACTTCTTGCAAAATATTTGAAACTTCACAAGAAATGACTATGCCGACATGTTGAAGCTATCCAAGTTCATACATTCTAGAGTCTTTTTGGTAGCATTCTCTAATTTGCAAGAGATCCGTTTGACTTTCGATCATTTGATTCCAAAGGAAATTTTCCATTACTTTATTTTTCTATAATTTGTAGGAACCAAAATTATGTCACCATATTTTGACATCTATAAGTGCCCATGTTTCTACGGTGGCTGATTGTCAATTTGAGGCATCATCAAACTCGTTCTCCATCTCTATCAGGTAATTTCTTTTTATAATTTTCGTCACTTTCTATCCAACTCTGCACATTGTGGTAGAAAATTCATATCTTGCCATAGAAATGATGAAATCAAGATACGTTTGGATTATCTACTGATTAACATAGAATATATACTTGGAATTATATAACATATCCCAAAATCAAGGCAAAACTCCTTCCGTATGAGCCGCAATTAATTTTTGAAGTTGGCTATAAATCTGACCGGCTTGTTTGAAAGATCTGTGCTGTTTCATCAAAATGTCCGTATCTTGGCGTAGGAGTGTCAAACTAAAAATAAACTTAATTCAGTAGAAAATAGACTCTAAAATATACAACATATCCAAAAATTAAGGCCAAACTCCTTCTGAATTGTCCATAATCGATTTTTGAAGTTGGTGATGAATCTAACCGGCTTATTTGATAGATTTGTGCAGTTTCATCAAAACATCCGTATCTTGGCATAGGAGTACCGAAATCTCAAGAGGATTAGTTTGGTGTAAATCAGACTTCGAAGGATACAACATAACCAAAAATCAAGGTATGGATCCATCCGAATTGACAAAAATTAATTTTTGAAGTCGACTACAAAATCTTGTAGGCCTTGACTTTGGACCACATTCATGAGCGGACTTCTCCTTTTTGTTTCTTCCCTTTTTGTAGGTCTTCACGAGGGTGCATATAGTCTTTATTTTAAACCGAGAAGGTGCAAAGGAATATCCATATTTTTTACGAGGCACCAACTGGTATGTTACCACTTATAGCTTGGTAAGAGAGAGGCTTGGAGCAATCGCATTCCGTCTTTGGCGAGAAAACATGTTAGGCACCTCATTCTTCCGCAAGTTTTTTATTTTAAGTAACCGTATTTCATCCATGGTGCTCAAGCATATGCCCATCTCAACCTTGCGGCTTAGTGAGAAAGAGTCTTGGAGTGGTCCTTCCCAACTTTGGCAGTGGAACATCCTTAGCTTTGACTTGATAGATAGCACACTCCAAAATTCCATTCTTGACGAGCGATGTGCATGAATTGTCCTTTTCTTTTAGTTCACCAAAGACGTAGATGGTGAATTCTTGGTCCAAGATTTGAAAAAATTGTAGACAAAGTACTTTCTCCTTGCAGCTTTTAATTTCATAGATGAGGCATCATCTTTCTTTCACTCCGCGAAGGAGAATTAGAAGCAAACCAAAGGTCGCATACTAATTTTCGCATTGCTGGAGATTTGCCTTAAACAACCAACTTAGAGAGGCTCTAAACTTTAATCCATTAGAACCATATTCGTCATGATGAGGTGAAGCATATATATGGTAAAACTCTCATCATGCAGACTTGATGAATTATGCCATTGGCAGCGAAGAATGCATCACCCCCCATTTTTGTTGCAAGTTTACAAGGGATAACTGCATGCTTGGCGAGGAACCACTTGGTGTATTTCCTTTAAACTCCGGCAAGCAAGTTCTTGGTGCATCTCTACAAAAAGTATTTATTTTGATGTAAGAATGGCAGAATTTAGATCCTCTTGATCTTGAGGAAATTAGACTCCAAAAGATGCAACATCTCAAATATTAGACCAAAAAATTATTAAGATCAGCTTAAATCAAATTTTAAGTTGATCAAAAGATCTGCCACAATGACTTTTCAGCTTTGGGTACTCTAGCCGTAACATTCTTATCTCGAGTTAGGAGTATTCTACTTGAGGACTTATCTCATTTTCATGGATATTTTGCAACTTGAAGACCGCTCTATTTTGAGGAGCTTTTGTTACTTGAAGACTTGGTTGAATTTGAAGAGCATTTTTTTTAACTTGAAAATTTAGCTCGAATTTGAGTATCTTTGTGACTTCAAGAATTTGGATTGAACTTGAAGAGCTTTGTCGCTTGAGGATTTGGCTCAAATTGAAGATCTTTTTCACTTGAAGATTTAACTCATTTTAATAGAGCTTTTGTAACTTCAAGTTATCTTGAATTGAAGATCGTTGAAACTTGAATACTTTGCTCGAATTTGAAGAAATTTATCTCGAACTTGAGGAGCTTTGTGACTTGAAGTTAGCTGAAATTTGAAGATCTTTGAAACTTAAAGACTTTGCTCGAATTTGAGGAGCTTTGTGACTTGAAGTTAGCTGGAATTTGATGAACCTCATGACATGCATTTTAGGTTCTTTCGTCAAAGAGCATTATAACTTGCAGTTTAGGCTCCTGCATCAAAGATCATCTCAAATTTGATGAGTTTATGAGATACAATTTAGGATCGTATTTCTAGGAGCATTTCGGCATGCAGATATAGCTCAAATTTGATGAGCTTTATGACATACAGTTTAGGCTAGTGTTTCTAGGAGCATTTCAACTTGCAGTTTAGGCTCATGCATCGAGGAGCATTTCGGCATGGAGATCTAACTCAAATTTGATGAGCTTTATGACATACAGTTTAGGCTCGTGTTTCTAGGAGTATTTCAACTTACATAGACTTTTCGGTATAAGTTTTGGATGAAAGCTTGCCCCCTTCCTCAATATCATGTACTTTTTGTTCATGAGGCTCGAAGTCGGACAACCCATGTTCTCCACTTGTAGCCATACCCAGTTCCATAGCATGAGAACGAGTTGCTAGTTCATCAAATGTCTTAGGTTTTACGCCTTTCAATATATAACAAAGATCCTAATGCATACCTTGAATGCATATTTCAATCGCAGAAGTTTCACTAAGGCGATCTTTGCAGTTAAGGCTCAAGTTTCTCCAATGATCGATGAAGTCAATGGATTTCTCATCACTCCTTTGGTGGGTATTAGTAAGCTCTATCATGCTCACAACATGCCTTGTGCTATTAAAACGATTAAGGAATTCTTACTCCAACTGCTCCCAGCTATATCGATGGAACCAAGTTTAAGTTCTGTGTACTAATCAAAAGTATTTACTTTGAGGGATCGAACAAATTATTTGACAAGATGATCACCGTATGTTCCAACATTATTGCAAGTTTCAATAAAGTATGCCACATGTTGTTTAAGATCTTTCTTATCGTTGAATTATTGCAACTTAGAAAGTTGATAGACAACATGTATCCTTAAGTTATTAGTCCTTTGTGTAAATGACTTTGTATATGTGAGAGAAGATTTGGATATGGTCTCAAACTTATCTTTGATCGCCTCAATGGTGATGGCCTTCAACTGATCAATGGGAACCATACCTTTTGCGGATACTTGAAACTCCTTTGTCGTTAATTCTTGTTTGTTGAGGACTCTCCTTTGTCTTGTGTCTCATGAAGCTTCATATGTGGTTGAGTGGATTCTTCTTTCCTCATGCTATCCATCATATTCATCAACTTGGTAATTTGGGCATCTTGACCTTTGACGCACATCGAGAGGCCTTCAACTGCTTTTATCAAATTTTTAAGTTGTTCTTCTATGGTGGAAACTTTAGTCACCATTGCTTGCACTACCACCGTAGAGGATGAAGAATATTATGGGTCATCAGTTGGATAGAGCTTGGATTTAGAAGTGACATAAGGTAACCTTAGAGCAGATCTCGTGCTCAAGACATTACCACCTTTCTGCATTAAGGGATTGGTGGACTGGAGATGGTATTCTTGTGACAGCCTTAGTTGAGCCAAAGTTCTTTCTACCATCCAACAGTATTGTTACCTTATTCTAGTATATACGGTGAGGATCCCTCTTTTGGAGAAGATGAGCCAAAAATATGAGATGACTGGGATGGTATTTGAATCACCTTTTGTCCCAGTATTTCGTCTTTACCCTTAATTTGGACAACAATCTCCATGGAAATTTTCAAGCCATTTGTGGAGTCAACATCCTCTATAGTAGTAGATTTAGGGTTGATATTCATTGCATCCATATTAATGCTAGACTTTGAAGAAAAGAGATGAGAGGTAAAGATTGTCCCACTGGGCGTGCTAATTTGTAAGCGTCTAAATTTCTTTCCTGAAAAATAGCAATCAAGACAAGGAAAATAGTGACAAACAAGAGTATTTGATTTCAAAATATGCACAGAGTTACAATCTTTATAAAATTTTGTATAAAAAAGAAGTAATCCTCTGATTCTTCTCCTCACGTTCTTCACCTTGTTCTTGAATCAACGCGATATTTGTTTGAATTTCACCATGAGTTACAGAGCTAAGCTTTGTTCACAATCGTGGAGGTATGGAACCTTATGGATCACCACTTGGAGACGAAGACTTCTTGATATGCGTAAGGCTTATAGATCACCAATGAAGCGAAGAGCTTCTCCTTATGTTTTTATGTCTTTTTTTTATCTCTTTTTTTCTTTGTTGAAGACCCCTTTATATAGGCATGAGCTAGGGCTTGGGGGTATTTTGGTCTCCAAGTAACCCTAATGAACCTTGGGCCTAAAGAGCATGAGTTGGGCTCGTCTTGTCAACTTAACAGACTGGCCCAAATGTAATTGGACTTCCTTTAAGTTATATAATTTAACTTAAAACTCAATCCAACTTTATTAACCAATAATTTGACTTGGTCAACATATCATGAAAATAAGATTTAATCCAAATTTAATATGGATTTGTCAAAACAATTTCACTGTCTACAATATCATCTTATTGTTTTAGATCACGAACAAGTTGAAAGGGAAAAACACAATAAGCTTGTGGCTTAAAAGTGAATTTGAGCAATAAAATGAGGTAGGTTACAGTTTATTATAGTAATTAGACTTTCTTGACTCTGTGCTTATATGTGAATTAAGTATTTGTGATGGCTTTTGAGCACTACTTGTGATTATTGACTGCATTGCTTGTTCATATACATTGGTGTTGAGAATGTGGTGAAATGATGATAATGGTGATGATGTTGTTGATGATGATGAGGTAAATCATGATATTCATGATGATTGTTGATGATGTTGATGAGATTGAGAGGTGAAAGATAAGATGTGCACATCTTGCATTCAAACATTCATTCACATGCTTTTAATGTTCAGTTATGATCTTATGTTGTGATGAACCTATTTCCGATTTTGACTAAGTGTAAATATACATGATTATGAACTTGTATTCTCCCTAATGTGAATTGCATAATTGATTGATTGTCTTTGATTATGAGTTCTGTGATGATTACTTTGCATCTATTTGATTTACTTATTTGTATGGGGTCAGGTTGAGTTGACCTATGATTCCTACCAGTATTTGTTGATGTACTGATGCTACCCATGCTCTTCTTTTTGTTGAGTACAGAGCATGTTCCAGTATTTGAGACAAGACCTCGACTATAGCTAGCAGTTCTACACTCAGCTTCAAGGTTGAGCCCCGTGATCGGGCATCCTTTGAATATTTATATCTCTTTTCATGTCCTTGGTTTGGGACTAAGACAATCCTTTGTTATTTTATTAGAATTCCTTTCCTTATTCCTGTCATGCTATTACTTGATTCCAATTGGTATCTGGTGATCCAAATTAGTATATAATTCATTCACTCTTGTTTGCATATGGTGAATACTCATTCGACCAGAGCAGCAGCATTTGCAGCAGCTGCACACACAGTAGCATCTGCACCGGTTACTAAGGCCATAATTCAGAGTAAGCCTCAAGTTAGAGACAGAGCGAGGAGGAGATGAAGCGGAACAACACCTGTTAGGGATAGAACACAGGCTGTCGAAAGATAGGCAAGATAGAGACCACCATCCCCTTCCCCACAACAAAATGCCCCAGAATTTGCTCAGAACAAAAAAAGTGGCAGTTTAGGAGGAAGAGATGGTAGCTCTAGAGAATGTGGTGCAAGAACCGAATGGTGCAACCCTTGTGCCTTTTCTTAGGGAATTGAGTAAGCAAGTGTTGGGATTCTTGAGTAGGATAACTTGTTAGTGGTGGCCTATGAGGCCAAGTTTCATGCCTTGTACCTCTATACACTACAATTGATTACCTCATAGGAAGAGCAAATTAGGTACTTCATAAAAGGTCTGAACTCTGGAATTTAGTTGGCTACCTTATCTGTGGCTGTGTCTGGGAAGTCCAGTGTCTGCAGGGAGCCCATTCAGGGTCAGTTATCATCCTTTCCAGATCGGTAACTATACACCTTTAGCTCTTCAGTTCAGAAGCCTAATTTGGGCATTAAGTGCCATGAGTGTGGGGGGTTGGGTAATATTAGAAGTTATTGTCCTAACTTTTTTTCTTTAGGTTAGTTGACTCAGGCAACCGTGTTCTATGACTCGAATTCTGGTAGGTCATCTTCAAAGAGGTAATGGTAGGGGTCATCCATAGGTTAGGAGTGGTGACCAAGCTAGGGGTGAAAGCCAAGCAAATCGAGGTGAAGCATAGGTTGGTAAAAATGATGCTCAGTCTAGTAGATGTGGCTTTCATGGTAGTGATAAGGCCCATCTTTATACTGTTCTGGCTCATTCTTGTCACTCTCCAAATTCCAACGAGGCGGACATGTCACCCAAAGCTATTAAGGCCCGAGAGAACCATTCTATACGTTCACATAATTGTCGTTAATGGGCTAGCATTCAATCACTTACGGTCACAACATATCGATAATATAAATCCAATAAGAACATTTATATAAACATGAGACATGGCCGTTAGGGCCATATGGTCAAAAAGGTACAACGTTCCTTCCTTTAACTGTACAATGTCTATAAAGCCTCTAACAGATACAAAACCAAACCTATAGTTGGAACAAGTCCCCGCTTTATACAACTGAGATACAGTACCAAAATCAACATGTACATACGACTTGGAAAGCCCTGAACGAACTGGAGCTCACCAATATTCCGCAGATGATCAGCAGTCTACTGAGGAGGTCTACTAGTACCTGTGCTTACAAAAAGTAAGGTAAGTCCCCCAAGGGACGTCAGTACGAAGAATGTACTGAGTATGTAAGGTTGTATGTAACTGTATGAGATATAAGAACTTTAATGGAATGACGTACAAGTGAATGAACAATATAAATAATCTGTCATATGGTATATGTGTGGAATCATGTACATTGCTTTCTTTACTTTATTGTACTTTACTTTACTTTACTATCTATCATCACTATACTGTACATCATCAATCATCAATCATATAATGTCCGGGCCCAACTGATCAGTGGGAAATAACATAATAATCGGGATCGACATCCATGCGGATTTTTCATTCATCCCTTTGGATACCACCCGTAATAATGGGATCGACATTCATGCGAGTGTTTCTTTCACTCCATGAGATACCACCCATGCTATAATAATCGGGATCGACAGCCATGCGGATGTTCCTTTCATCCCATGGGATACCACCCATAATAATGGGATCGACATTCATGCGAGTGTGTCTTTCACTCCATTAGATACCACCCATGCTCAACATTAACCATTAAATAATTATGTACATTACTTCATTCTTTAACTATAAGAGTGATACATTGGTAACTGTACTTTATTGGAACTTTAGAACTTTAGAACGTAACATTATTGGAATGTTAGAACAATGTTCAGTGAATGAGAGATAAGTGAATAACAAGTACTACTAACTCACTACTAACTCTGAAATGAGATACTCTAGAGGAATGCGACACTGTACAACCATTTGGGATAGGACAAGTGCTATGATAATGTGAACAATAAATGCTGCAGAAGAATGTAGAAAAAAATAACCTTACATACCTTAACTTCCCAATATGGATATACAATCCTATTCGTGAATACCACAATCTAGCTCTTTCCTTACGTCTACTCTACATACAAGTGCATAACAGAGCTTACGTTAACCGCTAACTACATTACCAATGCATAACATGACAACAAGTTACGTAACTATCATACAACGTCATTTCACCCTCTTACAATACCATGTACTGCATTACAGTTCCCAATACATGTCACACATCACCCAAGATATCATAAATCACTAGCATTTTACACCAAGATTATACTTTACACTTCCCCTTCAATACAATGTCATGTTTACGTCGTTACGTCGCATAAACTTCTTTCACAACAACACATTAAAGCCAATCCATACTTGATATAATTCACAATACCTCCAAATTACTCCTTTAAGGTCATTCATAAGTTAATAATTGCATCCAAGAAGGTTAGAGGGGTTTCGGGGATCAACACGAGACAAAAACATGCAAAATGGGACCCTGGGGGGTCACCTGCGCCCCCAGCTAGGTGACCTACGGCCGAAGGTGCCTTTCTGGAAAATTCCAGGGTCACCTGCATTGGCATCTGCGCCCGCAGGTGCCTCGTCTGCGAGGGTAGATGCCCGATTTCGTCTCCAAGGGTCATTTTTGGGTCTTTTTTCACCATAAATGGTCCATGGACATAAGTAAGCTTTCCTTTACATATTTTTGATCAACTTAATTCCAATGAACAGCCATGATTTCGTAACACTCATAAACATCACCAAAACCATCTTTTCATTTCAATACGTCACCCCTTCCGTACACAATTTCACAACAACAATTCCAAAAGTTACACACCAAGAGAAATAAATTTAGGGACATAACCATAACCACATAAAACATGTTAATATTCAATCCATCAAACTCACTTCTTTCAAGACCACAAGTCCATTTTCAAGTTTAAGTCACCAAAATAACACAACTTGTATCACATAAGCAAAAGTGCACCAACCAACACTTTTAGACATAACCATCATGATCCATACAATCTATTATGAACATAATATATTAAACCATAAGCATAAACACTTACCAATACTTACAAGGTGATGATCTTGTCAAAACAAGTGTAGTTGCCTTAGGGTTTAAATGGCCTCTTTTGGTCTCTTGGAAATGTCTAGAAATTACAAGACTTTGCAAGGTGTATTGTATGATTAAAATTTGATTTTTTGATCCTTATATAGACTCTTAGGAGTCCTTATTATCCATACACTTGGTCATTAATGACAAGTTGATCAAGTCAAAGGATGAATGGGTCATTTTCCTTTTTAGGCCATGTCTTCTTTGTTAATTTTTGGGCCTTAAGTGGGCCCATTAGCGTAAGATGAATGTATACCAACACCCTACATGAGTAAGATACCATCTATTGCAAGTTCAAATAATTTCTTCACTTAGTCGCATACATTCAGAAATTTACAGGGTGTTACAATTCTGAAGTAAAAGCTTCTGATGCTGGGATCACAAGTACTATTCTTGTTTGTGATCGTATGGCTTCCATATTGTTTGATCCCGGTTCCACTTTCTCTCATGTGTCTGTGAAATTTACGATCGATTAGGACTTAGATTGTGAATATCTTGATGCTCCTATGTATGTGTCCACGCTAGTTGGGGTGTCTGTATGTGTTGATCAGGTGTATCATGCTTCTCCTATGATGTTTATGGGGTTTAATACCCTGGAAAAACTAGTTATTATTGATATGAAGGAGTTTGATATTATATTAAGGATGAGTTGGTCATCTCATTATCGTGCCATTCTTGACTATTATGCAAAAGCTATTACTGTAGCGATGCCTGGTATGGATAATTTAGAGTAGGAGGGTACCTTTAAGCCTAATCATGTGAGGGTTGTGTTAGCAATTTGTGCCTAGAAGTTAGTAAAGAAGGGGTGAAGGGCATTTTTGGCACATCTTTGGGAAGTTAAATCTATTGTTCCTCCTATAGCATCAGTTCCAGTGGTATGTGAATTCTTAGAAGTGTTTCTGTATGATCTCCCGGGTATGCCTCCAGATCAAGAAGTTGATTTTTGTAGAGATTTAGAGCTAGGGACTCGACCCATTTCTATCCCTTCTTATCATATGGCACCAGTAGAGTTGAGAGAGTTGAAGTCTCAGTTTCAAGAGTTGCTAGAAAATACTTTTATTCGCCTAAGTATTTCTCCATGGGGAGTGTTTGTGTTATTTGTGAAAAGGAAGGATGGTAGCATGAGGATGTGCATAGGCTACCACCAGTTGAATAAGCTGACCCTTTACAATAAATATACCTTGCCGAGGATAGATGGCCTATTTGATCAGTTGCAAGGGGATGCGGTATTCTCCAAAATTAACTTGAGGTTAGGTTATCATCAACACAAGATTAGTGCATAAGACATCCCAAAGACTGCATTTCAAACTCGTTATGTGCACTATGAGTTTCTAGTTATGTCTTTTGGCTTGACCAATGCCCAGTTGCTTTCATGAGTCTCATGAATGGAGTTTTTAAGTAGTTCTTGGATTCTTTCATTATTGTGTTCATTGATGACATATTAATTTACTCTAAAAATGAAAAAGAGCATGAAGTTCATTTGCGTACGGTGTTGGGGTTGCTTAAGGAGAAGTATTTGTATGCTAAATATTTGAAGTGTGAGTTTCGGCTTTCTTTAGTGTCCTTCTTGGGGTAAATGGTTTCTAAGGAAGGAGTTATGGTAGACCTACAGAAGGTTGAAACAGTTAAGAATTGGGCTAGACTGACGAATATGACAGAAATTTGTAGCTTTGTGGGGTTGGCCAGTTATTATCGTTGATTTGTTAAGGGTCTTGCTGCCATTGCTTCACATATGACCCTTCTTACCCTGAAGAAAGTTCCATTTGTGTAGGATCACAAGTGTGAGGAAAGCTTTCAAAATCTTAAAACCTTAATACTTTGGCCCCAATATTAACCCTGCATATTAAGGGTATGGATTTCATTGTATATTATGATGCCTCACGGTTAGGTTTAGGTGTTATTTTGATGCAGGATTAGAAAGTGATTACCTATTCTTCGAGACAATTGAAGCCTTACGAGAAAAACTATCCCACACATCATTTAGAATTGGCAGCTGTGGTGTTTTCTTTGAAAATTTGGAGGCACTATCTCTACGGGGTGAAGTGTGAAGTGTTCACAGACCACCGCAACCTACAACAAGTGTTCACCCAAAGAGATCTGAATCTAAGACAAAAGATATGGATGGAATTGATTAAAAAGTATGACATCTCAATCCTATATTACCCAAGTAAAGCCAATGTGGTGGCCGATGCCCTAAGCCAGAAACTGGTGAGCATGGGAAGTTTAGCATGGATGGAGGTATCCAGGCGCCCATTGGCGAGAGACGTACAATCTTTGGCTAATGATTTTCTAAGATTGCAGGAAACTACTGAAGGAAGGTGTTAGCACATATGGAGGTCAGGTCCACATTTTATGACCAAATCAAAAGCAGGCTGTTCGAGGACAATAATTTAAGCAACCTCAGAGAAAAGATGTTACAAGGGGAGGTAAGAGAGGCAATTCTTGATGATGAGGTACCATTGAGAATTTGAGGGCAGTTGTGTATACCCCAGGTAGGCAATTTGATTTCGACTATTCTGGTAGAGTAATCTATACCTTTGGGTGCCAAAAGATGTATAGGGACTTAAGGCAATATTATTGGTGGAGAAGAATGAAGCGGGACATTGTGGATTTTATAACCAAGTGTCAAAACTGCAAACAGGTCAAGTATGAAAATTGAAAGCCTTGTGGTACATTTTAGAGAATGCCCATTTCCAAAAGGAAGTAGGAATAGATAACAACAGACTTTGTAGTGGGTTTTCTTAAAAACATTGAGGAAGTGTGATTCTACATAGGTCATTGCATATCGATTGACTAAGTCGACCAATTTCATCCCGGTGAGAGGAGATTGTAATGTGGTTAAGTTGGACAAGATTTATCTGAAAAAGATTGTAAGAATACATGGGGTACCAGTGTCGATTGTGTCAGACAGGGGTACTCATTTCACCACCAACTTTTGGGAAAGATTCTAGTCAAAATTAGGTTCTCGATTGGTCTTGAGCACAACTTTTAAATCACAGACCGACGGTCTATCGGAGAGAACTATTCAAGTGCTTGACAACATGCTTTGGTTATGTGTTATGGATTTCAGGGGGGTCAGTGGGACCAATCCTACCGTTGTGTGAATTTTCCTACAATAATAGCTACCACTCTAGCATAGACATGGCCCTTTTTGAGGCCATATATGGTAGGAGGTGTAGATCTCCAATTGGGTGATTTGGTGCATTTAAGATGAGGCCTTGGGGCACTGACATGCTCAAGGACTCAATGGAAAAAGTTAGCTTTATATAGGAAAAGTTCATAGAGGCTCAAAGCCAACAGAAAGAATATACAGACAATAAGGTAAGAGATGTGAAGTTTGAGAAGGGGGAGAAGTTACTCTTGAAGGTGTCACCCATGAATGGTGTATTGTGATTTGGCAAAAAGGGCAAGTTAAGCCCTAGATATATTGGACCCTTTGAGGTTTTAAAGGGAGTGGTGTCGGTAGCATACAGACTGGAATTACCTTTGAGTATGTCTAGGGTTCACCCGGTATTGAACATATCTATGCTAAAGAAGTATCACGGGGATGGTGATTACATAATTCATTGGGATCCTGAATTGTTTTGTAAGGAGTTGTCTTATGAAGAGGAACCAAATGCTATATTAGCTAAGGATGTGAGGAAGTAGAGTACAAGAGTCATTCCTTTTGTGAAGGTTTAACAAAAGAATCATACTATTACAGAGGTTACTTGGGAGACAAAGGCGGATATGCACAAGCGATATCAGCTCTTATTCATTGATTCAAGTACCTTCTCGCTTAGACATATTTCCTTGGGTTAATTTTCATTCAAGGATGAACGAGTGGTAAATTGGTATCTGATGTAATGACCCAAATCGTATTTACGCTCTGTTAGAGGGTACAATTGACACCTAGTCCTTCCTTAAGCCATTTTTGAGAAATTCAAGGCTAGTCTAGGATTGGATAATTTTTTATGCTGAGTTACTCTATAGAAATTTGGTACTAATGTGAGTATCGATGGTGATGTTTGACTCAATTTTTAAATAGTCAATGAGTTTAGGAGGCCCTAGCAATTTCCAACACTCGAAATGGAGTTGTAGAACACCGATTATAGTATTTATCGTGGAGGGGTTTGTTCACGATCTCATATTTTGTGAAGTGTGTTGTGAAATAGACAGGGCTGGATAGAGATCCTAAGTTTCTACCACTGCAGCAGTAGCCTATGTTTCATCGCGGAACCGCTGTAGTGGTAATGCGCAAAGTTTGACAGTTTTAAAAACCCAAAATATTTTTCATTCTCCACTCTCTGAAAAATGTGAGAGAGCTTTGGGGAAGGTGATTTTCTGCAGAATTTAGGAATTTTTCATCTTTGTAGGTAAGTTATTACATTCTAAACTTAAAATTACTTCTTATAAGCTCTGCAAATCAGTAGAAAATGATTCATGGTGGAACTTGGGGCTTAGCTCTAGTTCATGAAATTAATGAAAATTGGTAGGAATGAGTATAAAATTAGTAGATAATGATCTTAAGGTGTTATAAAACACTAATGAGTGTAGAATTGTAATTGTTCATGCTAATTCAAATTGAGTTCACGAGGTTTATAGGGTAGAAAATTCTAAGATGGTGAAGTAAGGGAAATTATGGTTAAAAGTTATTAATTTTTCATCCCTAGTAGTTAAAAAGGGATGAATTGATTGAATAATGTATCATATTGTTGTTTTAGATCACGAACAAGTTGAAAGGGAAAGAAACGACAAGCTTGTGGTCTAGAACTGAATTTGAGCAAGGAAATGAGGTAGGTTATGATTTATTGAAGTATTTAGACTTTCTTGACTTTGTGCTTATATGTGAATTAAGTATTTTTTGATGGATTTTGAGCACTTGTTGTAATTATTGACTGTTTTGCATGTTCATATACAATGGTGTTGAGAATGTGGTGAAATGATGATAATGGTAATGATGATGAAGTAAATCATGATGTTCATGAAGATTGTAGGTTATGTTGATGAGATTGAGAGGTGAAAGAGAAGATGTGCACATCATGCATTCATACATTCATTCACATGCTTTGAATGTTCAGTTATGATCTTATGTTGTGATGAACTCGTTGCCAAATTTGACTAAGCCGAACTATGATGCCTACCAATACTTGTTGATGCACTGATGCTACCTATTCTCTTCTATTTGTTGAGTGCAAAGCATATTCCCGCATTTGAGATAAGACCTCAACTATAGCCAACAGTTTTAGACTCAGTTTCAAGAGTGAGCACCATGATCGGGCAGCCTTTGAATCTTCTTATCTTTGTTCATATCCCTAGTTTTGGGACTAAGACATTCCCTTATTATTCCATCGTTTGGATATTCTATTAGCTATCTATTTAGACATTTTTAGTTGTTCTTGTATGGTTACTTCAGGTCCCTGATATGTAATAAATAGAGATTTCTGCACCCTTTTGGTTTTGGATATTGATGTCGGTTTGACAGTTAATTTAAGTTATGGAATGAACACTCTTTTACACTTGTTTAAACTAAGGATTAATATAAGGTTAATGATAAAGTAAAACTTGAGTTAGTGAGGGTTAAGATTAGTATGGTTCTCCTGCCATAGGTTAGGGTGGGTACCAATCATGACCGGTTGGGTCGTGACAGCCCATGTTGTGCCTTTAAACCTATTCTTTGGAAAATCCACGTAACTAACCTAATCCCCTTTGTTCTAATAGCCTCATTCTGAATTTGACCTAAATATCCCTGATCACTCTTTAATGACAAAATTGTGTTGAAAGAAAGGACTCAAGAGAAGAGGTAACTAGTGGGGAAAGGAAGAAAGTAGTCTAAGCACACCCCTATGTGCAAAAATAACATGCTTAGAAATCTCAAGTGTAAATGTGAGTGAAAGAATAAACATGAAAAAGAAAGTGATTTAAGAATACAACTAGTGGGGGGTGAATGCAACAAAAGAAGGGGTGAAAGATAGTTGTGTGTGCGGGAAAAGTATAAATCTATGTGGGAAGATAAGGTGATGAAGAAGAGGGTCAATTAAAATGAAAAAAATGAAATTGTCTTAAAGTTCATAGGGATAGTAGTCACTATTAGCCAAATGGTTCCTACCCATTCTTTAGCCGACATGACAACCTTAAAAATTCCTTTTTGATCCTATAAGTTTGATCCTTTGTTTGATTGAGTAGTACACTACGGGCAAGCCTATGGTATGTGATCATGTTTGAAACCTTCTTTGGAGTGTGAATGATTTTGTTTAGAATATGCTCCAATTTGATGTTGTACGCTTGTATTGTGAGAGAAGGGGCACTACTCAAAAGAGAGGGGAACTTAATGGTAACACTTTGGGAGATTGAAAGCTCGGTCACCAAAACACAGTCATGTTGGCTGGATTTTTACTTGAAGAGTCTATTTATAGGCCATGTGATTCTACTATGGGATGTTGATGGTGGTGAATATGCTTGATTGAATGAAGTGTCTACTGTGATTAAAGTATTTAGCAAATTATGGTGAGTATTCAAGTTCAATAGGTTGTGTTAGGTCCCAATGTGTGTCAGGATGTGTAACAGGATTGTTCGAGGACGAACATGGTTTTATGTGTTGGGTGGTGATCTTGGGCGTATTTATATGTCCAATTGCTACTTATTGCCCATACTTTTATTTATTTCGTGGGATACATTTCGTATATATTCATTTTTTTGGGCTTAAAATTTGTTTATGAACTAATGGATTTGATTAGCATTTTCAGGTTGAGATTTTGTAAAGACCAAGCTTGATTTGACGTCGATGAAGAGCTTGTTGATAATGAATACATATGTTGGATATTGGGATGGAAGACGAGATGAAAATAGGTGTTTGAAGGAAACTACGGACCATGGGACACGAAGTACCACAACCCAACCCAACCCAATCAACCTACACCTACCCTAGATAGGAGAACCCTGAATAACCCACCATTCAATGAATGCAAAAATTACTACAATATTCACTTAGTCAATTTTTATCTGCCATATGAATAACTAATCAACAGTTGAAATACGATTACTCAATCAATTCATTCCATAACTTGTTTTAATACATCAGATATGTAAAGTAAAAGCTGAAAATAACTACAAGTGACTCCCCAGAACCTAGCCTAAACAAGTACAAGAGCACTAGACAAGGAGTAGTGACATCCATGACACAACATCCATGCAAGATCGAGAGGGCAGGAGCTGTTGGAGAATGATTGTCGTCACTGCTATAGAAACTTCAACTGACCTGCAACATGGCTATACCCCCGGAAAGGGATATAGTAAGTGTAGTGTCAGTGCAAACCATATGTACTGGTTAGTATAATCGAACGACCAGTATTAGAAAGAAATAATAATTATACCAAATAGGAAAGAAACATGACTTAACTTTTATTTCGGTTACTAAAGCACATTCATACAAGTATTACTACTTACACTTAGTCTCTCTATGAACCACTTAACATTTATCACATTTGCGTATCCTTATTTTTGGATAATCCGGTATATCTTACAATGTTCTTTAAACTTATGTAACCTTGTGTCTATCCTAGCAGCAATAACTCTACAGATTTCACTCCATCATTAACTGTCGGGATTGCAACAACCAAGAAAACTGATAGTATCAACAACTTTACAAGAAATTCATCACAATACACATCACGTATACAACTATATACACAGGGAAACATGTTATACATAATCTAGGACGTACCTTATATTCACACTTGGATACAATGCCCAATCATAACCATCACATAACCGATCCACTCAAGGGACCTTAATATCTCGTCAAATACCCGGTCCACATAAGGAACCACCATATCTCATCAACATAACTTAGTCTATGCAAGGAACCAACAACAACATATAAATATAAATGCACATTCAATGTATATAAATGAATGTATGTATGCAATTATGCATAATTTCTCTTCCCTTCTCAACTAATCCATAACATCATATCCGTACAGACGTGGTACCCGATCCATCATAACCAATATATCATATCTGTACTAGTGTGGTACCTGATTCATCATAACCAACATATCATATCCGTATCGGTATAGTACCCGATCCTCCATCACTAAATATCATCAATAATGTGTATGAAAATGCAAATTCAGTAATAATTATAAACAATGCATGAAGGCAAATCACAAACACCCAATTAAAATCAGATGGGAGCAACAGTGATCGAAATAGAACTTACAATTAAGTACAACCAAGTAATTGCAACAAATAATCATAAGTGTGCCCAAAGGCCCATTTACCACTTGCTCAATTGAGCATTATCAAATCCAATCATCAATCAAACCATGCCTGAAGACCAATTCATCAGGCATCTATTCAGGAATGCACTTTTTACCAAGATCGATATCTATACTCTAATTCATCATCCTATTTTATTAACCAATCTAATTCTCTTTTATTAGCGTTGAACCAGTAATTTAGTAACTAGCTAGTAACCCTTTTATTTAAGTCACAACTAAGTTTCAAGATGCTATCCCCTTTTAGTTGATTATCCAACTACTCAGTTCTATTCAACTTACAATTCTAACTAGGGTTATCCATCTTTACACATCTTACTTTCGAGCACTTGTAAAATGTAACCTTAGGTTCTTAAGTTATATTGTCATGTCCTCTTATCACAATCAATCCGCTTAACTATATTCTAGCAAGCATGTCTCTTACTTCAAACGTACACAATATCGGTTTTACCCCTTTTTAAGACATTAGAGACTAGTTTATAAGTTATAAGGTCACCTAATTCTTCTATTATTATTCACATTCACATAATAACTCTATAATTTATCAATCAAGTCATACAACACAAATACTTACTAAGGGATCCACATAAAATACAATAACACACAATTATCTTATTATTACATTACTTTCAACTAACTATTATTCTCATCCAATTCCACCAATTTTCATGCCACAAGTATCACATCAGCTGAGTATAAGAATAATCCATGATAATTTTCAAGCTTAACTGTATATTTAAAAATTTAATCCATTCAAACACCGTGCCCGAAGGCCTAAGACATGAAATATCTCCATATTACTATCAAAATTAAGCGCATCTAGCCCAATCTACTACAAGTTCACCATAACCTACCTCGACCGAAGAGCTCAAAACAAGCAAGCCACACCAAAATTGCTCTTTTCTTTCCTTCATGCTTCCATTAGACTAGATATCTAGAAATCACACAATTAAAAGAGTAATTAAGCAATAACTCTTTGAATAACCAATTTGAGAATTCAACCAACTAATTCTAACCCTATTCGTGCTCTAAAACATTACACAAAGGTCAATTAACCATTAAAAGCTCTAACCTATTCCACCCACCTCCATTAATGGATTTTCAAGGCTAAAGGTTCCATTTTTATTGAATTCAAGATCCCAAACCACCAATTTCATGTTTTAGAATCACTTACTTATGCTAGGAATCCTTAATTAGCAACTTAGAAGTAATTCTAGGTGATATTTACCCAACCAATAGGTTTTCCCAAAAATATTATGAACTTAGGGTTCAAATTCCCAAGAATTTCACCATTGAAGAGCATTCTAATAATTCCAGGATAAGAACGGTTTAATTGATGTTAAAAGGGAGTAAAGATCTTACCTCAATGAAGGATTTCCACCCCAACCATGAGTAAATCACCTCTCTAAGGCTTAGGAACAAAATATTTGAGTTTTTGGGGCTGAAACTCGTCAAAACCAGCATAAAATACTGTCCGTTACCACTGCAGTGGCTAACTTCTCAGCCTGAACAGTGTTCAGTAAAACGGTCATAACTTTTTACTTCAAAGACGGATTACCAAACGGTCAGATACATTGGAAAAAAGACTCAAAGATATTTAATTTGGTGGATAATTGGACCTATAACTCTTTATATTCTAGGAGATACGCTCATTTGAATTTAACCCTAGTTTAAACTTAGCTCGAAACTCAATCAGTAAGAATACTTTCAACTTAATATTGTGCTAGAGGTATTGTATGACCATAGTACATGTCCAATGCACTCCCATAGTAAATAATTGGTCCTATAAATTATGATGAATGAGGTTCTTATTCCTTTACCACAATTATTTTCAGTATTAACAAAATAGGTTGTTACATGAAGGAAAGTCAAAGTATGCACTTGGCGGTAGTGACGGGCCCAGGATTTATGAGTTGTGGGTGATCGAGAGATTCAAATGCACATATTGACACCCTAAAGCTTTAAGGTTCCACTAGGAAACCAAAAAACCCATCTATTTTCTTGATTTCAAGGGTGCCTTTTTCAATCCTACACCAATTCTTATATATTTTTTATATAATTATACCTAATCTCGAGTTTAAAGAGTGTCGAAGCATCACAAATTTGCACCTAGGTCAGCCCCTGCCTGGCAGAAAAATTAGAGAAAATTACCTCCCTCCGTACCA
Organism: Capsicum rhomboideum; assembly: GCA_031232105.1. Taxonomy (NCBI): domain Eukaryota; kingdom Viridiplantae; phylum Streptophyta; class Magnoliopsida; order Solanales; family Solanaceae; genus Capsicum; species Capsicum rhomboideum. The sequence goes on along the minus strand of CP124714.1, from coordinate 146,049,788 downwards.
CGCAAGTGATGCCACGCAAGTTAAGGGAATCAGATTTTAGGGCCTATTGTGTTGAGGGTTTTAGAGAGAAGTTGAGTGAAGCAATATGGGATGGTGATTTAGGAGGAGAGAAATGAAGAGTTGGTAAAGGAGATAGAGATTTTGATTCCCCTCATATAGGTGCATCAGTGAGAAATTATTTATCCTAGGAATAATCCACAAGAGAGTGGAATTTGTACTCAGTAGGTTTTAAAGATGAAGGATTTGGGGAAGCCATTTAAAAAAGGTGAGAGATTTTTTTTATTGATGAGAAGGAGAGAGTTTGAGAGAGCTTGAGTTTGCAGTGGAGATTGAGGTGAATGTGGAGAGTTTTGTGGGAAAGAAGGAATGATTTGAAGGGTTGCACTGGTTGAAGTGTTGGTTGTCAATTTTGAAAGAAGAGAGTAATAATTCAAAAAAAAATGTCTTTCCCGATTAAGATTGTTGTATAATGTAAGGGTTCGAGGTTTAGGAGTTGGGACCAGGTTATAATAATAGAATTTTATTATTTTTACTTGTAACATTTGAATGCTTTGTAAAGGATATGCTTACTGGACTGAGAACCAGGTCCTTATAGGTCTTCCTGAGCTTTTACTTTGAGTTTTAGATCATGTTTTGAAGGTAAACTCTAAAGTTTCCAGACGTGATCCTGTTAGGGAACAAAAACTGAGTTAAGTACAATATCTAATAAATTACAAGCATGATCTCATACCTTAATCTCATAGTCAAGCATTGGGGGAAGACTATATTCTTTCTTTTGTCAAAGTTGGTTGATTAGCCCAAGGGTCAACCTATTTTTCTCAAAATGTTCTATTTCCAAGGCTTTAGTGAATATATCATCAATTTGTTCATCATTTCCACAAGGCACCATTTCAATCAACCCTTCTACACAATCTCTGAGAAAACGATGTCTCACATCAATGTGTTTGGTCCTTTTATGTTGAACTGGATTTTTATCCATGTTAATTGCACTTGTGTTGTCACACCTGATGGGAATACACCCTAACATGATTCCATAGTCACTCAGTTGCTGCTTTATCTAGATTATATGAGAACAACAGGATGCAGTAGCTACATATTCAGCTTCAACAGTTGAGAGAGCCACATAATTTTGTTTCTTTGTTGCCCAAGAGACAAGGCAAAGTCCCAAGATGTGAGCCATTCTGAAAGTACTGTTCTTATCTACTAGATATCAATCATAGTCAACATCAGCATATCCAATAAGATCAAAAGAGTCACCAGCAGGGTACCATAAAACAAGTCCTTGAGTGCCCTTGAGGTACTTAAAAATTCTTTTAACAACCTTTAAATGAGATTCCTTAGGAGATGATTGAAATCTAGCACATAGTCCCATTCTATATACAATGTCAGGGCCACTAGCAGTGAGATACAACAAGGATCCAATCATTCCTCTATATTTGATTTTAGCAATAGACACACCAGCCATATCTCTATCAAGCTTTGTGGTAGTAGCAATAGGGGAATTGTTTGTCTTAGCCCCATCCATCTCATACATTTCCAACAATTCTTTGATGTACGTTTTTTGATGCATGAATGTTCCAGCCTTGGTTTGATTTATCTGCAGTCCTAAGAAGAAGGTTAACTCTCCCATCATGCTCATTTCAAATTCACTGCACATTAAGAAGGAGAATTTCTTGCATAAGACATCATCAATAGCTCCAAATATTATATCATCCACATAGATTTGTATAATAAGCATCTTGAATTCTTTATTCTTTATGAAATATATGTTGTTTATTTTCCCTATAGTATATCCATGTACCAAAAAAAAACATAACAATCTATCATACCATGCCTTGGAGCCTGCTTAAGACTATATAAAGCCTTATCAAGTTTATAAGCATGATCTGGATGTTCAAAGATCTCAAAACCTGGTAGTTGTTTCACATATACTTCTTTATTCAAGTAAACATTCAAGAGAGAACTCTTCTCATCCATTTGAAATAGTTTGAACACCATATGGGAGGCAAAAACAATCAACATTCTAATTGCTTCCATTCTAGCAACTGGAGCAAATGTGTCATCATAGTCTATTCCTTCTTCATGGTTGTACCCTTGAACCACCAATCTGGTCTTATTTCTAGTGACCACACATTGATCATCTTGCTTATTTCTAAATACCCACCTAGTCCCAATGATAGTTCTATCTGCAAGCTTGGGAACTAAGTGACATACCTTAGTTTTTTCAAACTGATTCAACTCTTTCTGCATAACAACAATCCAGTCTGCATCCAACAAAGCTTCCATGATGTTCTTTGGTTCAATCAATGATAGGTAGGCAGAGCAGGCACACATACTTCTCAACTTATTTTTAGTTTGTATGCTTGAATCCAGGGGAGAAATAATGTTTTCAATGGGATGAGAAATCTTATGTTTCCAATTCCTTCCTGTAGTAGGCATAGAGGTACGCGGTGCATCAATGTGAGAGGATGATTCATCTAAAGAAGCAGTTCCCCCTTAAGTGGGCACTTCCTTCTAAGCTATAGTATCTTCTTCAATAGTTGAGGGGGTATCCTTATGTTCTTCTTTATCATCTAAGTCATTGTTATCCTCATCTATGGAGCTCTCCTTTTTCTCATGATTTTTTCTATCAAATATGACATGAATGCTTTGTTCTACACAAACTCTTTTCTTATTGAAGATCTTGTAAGCTTTACTCTATGAGGAATATCCCAGTAAAATTCCTTCATCACTCTTTGCATCAAATTTTCCTAATGCATCCTTCCCAGTGTTGTGAATAAAGCATTTGCACCCAAAGGATCTAAGATAATTTAGATTTGGTTTCCTCCCCGACTAAGAACTCTTATAAGACCACAATAAGTCTATATACAACAGTTGAAAAGGTCTAGTGGGGCTCACCATTCTTTTGGGCTTGAATGAATACCTTACATGTTTTCCATTTGCACAAGCATCACATATCGTGGATTCATCCAGTTTGGTTTTTGGTAGTTCTATCACCATGCCTTTTGCCACTAGTTTGTTGATTGTTGAAAAAATAACATGTCCTAGTCTCTTATACCATAATAATGAATTGCTTGTTATGGCACTAAGGGGTGTCACTTATGATTCTAGAGCATCCATGATGTTGTGCCTCTTTCCCTTGAGTACAATGCTACCACTATCAGAGTTTGTCACAATGTAGTCAATGGTAGTAAACATCATTTTTCCTATTACATAGTAAACATTATCAATGGCATGTGATATAGATCTTCCTATTTTTCCTATACCAACAATTTCTCCAGTTTCACCATTTCCAAAAGCAATACGAACCTTGAAAGTCTATAAGAGAGAGGAAGTTTTCCTTATTTCTAGTCATATGTCTAGAGCAAGCACTATCAAGGTACACAGGTATGCTTCTTCCCCATTCTTATCTTTTAAGTACAATTTAGAGGTTAGTTTTGGGCATCCAGATTACCTTGGGTCTCTTTTTGTAAGAAAAAGGATGGATTGAATCTCTTTTGGACCTAGGAGGAAGTTCCCTCTTAATGGACAAAATCCTTTTTAATTCCTGAGTCTTGTGTCCATTGATAAACCTGAGGTTTCTTTGTTCAGTTATATTCTGTAGAGGACATTACTTTCTAAGGTGTCCTTCCTTTCCACAAGCAATACAAACCATTGACGAATTTGCTTTGCAATGTTTAGGTCTGAATCCTAGCCCATGTTTAGAGGTGGATTGACTGTTTTGAATATGAGTGAGAAGAGCTGATGACTTTGTCCACCTTTCATTATGTTCCAGCTCAAGATTAGCCTTATTCAGCTCTTTTAAAAGTAAAGCATTTCCTTTTAAATAATTCAGCATAGCTGGTATTTAGTTTTTTTATGTCCTCTTCTAAGTTTTGTTGAACAATAGTAGCTTGACTTTTGCCTTTGTCAGAGAATTTTTTTGGAGAATCACTCAAAGATGCATTGTCTTCTTTAAGGTACTCATATTCCAATATTAGAGAAGTATACTCATTCATAAATTATCTTTGTCAGCACAGGCAGAGTGATAGGCATCTATAAGTACAATAATAAGAGATTCAAGTTTTTTCTTAGAGTATTTGTGAAGGTTTTGCTTGACATTAGAAAAATATAACTTTGTTTCTTCTTGCTCACATTCAATAGTAGACTCAGAGCCAACCATAAGTGCAAGAGTTTGTTTGGTTAAGTCGTCATCTTTAATATCATCTTCAGTATCACTCATGGCTAGAAGAACTAGATTGTCTCCTTCTTTTGCCTCCATTATTGCCAATAAGGATTGATTGTTGGAGTCATCTTCATCAAATTTATCAGAGCCTTCTCCCATAGCTTCTAGGGCCCTTTGTACAGCAATATCAGCTTCTTGAGAGGTCATTTTTTAGTAGAAGGGTAGTGTGAATTGTCTTTTCAGATCTCTAGGTTTCTCAACAATAGCTTTCTTATGATCTATTGCCCATAGTGGGCAAAATTTGATGAAGTGATCAGGACTTTCACACTTACGACATACTTGAACTTTCTTTTCTTGAACTTTGACAGGTCTACTCTGAAAGTTCTGGCCTTTCTTGAACATTCTTTGAAATCTTTTTGTGACCAATGCCATGTTTTCCTCTTCATAATAAATATTCTCATTATCTTTTAAAGAAATAGTCTTATCTTTTCTCATTGTCCCTATATCCTTTTCTTGGTTTTTCTTTGATTCATAAGTCATCAGGTTCCAATGAGTTCATCCATCTCCAAAGTGTCTAGGTTCCTTGCTTCTATGAGGGCTTCCACCTTACTTTCCCAGGATTCTGATAGCATGCTTAGGAGTTTCCTGATGGCCTTCCTAGTTGGAATTAGTTCTCCTAAAGAGTATATCTCATTTAGAATTGCAGTAAACCTTGTATGCATGTCCTAAATAGTTTCTCCATCTTTTATCCCGAATAGTTCATACTATCTGTTAAGATTATCAATCTTGGCCTTTTTGACAGTAGAGGTCCCCTAATGAGTAGTTTGAAGAGTAGTCCATATTTCTTTTGCACTTTGACAGGAGGAGATCCTATTGTATTCATCAGGACCAATTCCACAAATTAGTATTTTCCTAGACTTAGCATTATTTTGAACACAGACCTTGTCTTCAGGGGTCCAGTCGTTCCTATCTCTTGGAACTGGATCCTTTCCATCATCTGATTCCTCCATTTGTATGGTAGGTCCATCAAGAACAACATTCCATAAATCTTCACTTTCACCAATAATGTGATCCATCATTCTATTCTTCCACCATTCATAGTATTCCATTGAACAAAGGTGGCCTTATTTGAGAAGCACCTTCCTGAGAAGTTAGAGGAGCAGCCATAGGGTCTTGTATTTCAGGTATTAACCTTTAATGAAAGAACCTGCTCTGATACTAATTGAAGAAAAATAGTTCTAATTGTTTTCTTAGGGACCTGGTCCTTAACAGATTTTCACTTAAACAATAAAGGAAATCAACACGAGTAATTTTATGTGGAAAACCTCCCTTTTCAAGGAGTAACAATCACAACTCAAATCCACTAATCTTCAAACATGGTTTAGCATTACAACTCAATAATCAAACCTTACTTTTGACACCTAGACTCAAATAGTTAACTCTAACTATTTCACTACCAACTCTTCAAGATGCCAAACCCACTTCTTGTTACAACACCTCACCAACATACCTCAATAACTACCACAAACTCTCAACTGACAAACTTATGAACAAAACACAACCACAGAACTAGACAACTAAGACTCAAATATGTCTTGCAAGTGTAAGCTAAGATCTCCTATTGATTGAGAATAATACTTTCACAGTATATGCAATAGGTGCTCAAAATTGTGTTGTTCTCCTCCTTTTATAGATTCTCCAATGCTACTCTCCTAATGTATGTATGAAACCCTACCTTTTTGAAAAAAAAAAACCTTCCTTTTTAAACAAGAACACATTTATCCAAACTCATTTCCTTTATTGTTGAGGACAAGTGAGTTACAATAATTAGACTTATACCAAAAATAGATTCTGTGAAATCATCAAAGCTTGGAATTTAAGGAACCAAGAACCTTCAGGAATATACTTAGAACGCTTTATTTGGTTAAAATACAAAATTATATCTTAATGCATCTAAACTGAATTATTGCATCCCCGCTTAATGATGTAGTTGCGATATCCTTTTAGGTCGAACATTAGAGGTTTGGAAGACCACAATCATACTATCAACCATGTGAACCAACAACCTGATATACAATGTAACCAATGAGAGAGTATCGAAATACAAGATTGCAAGGTATGCCTTGACCCTATAATTTCCCTATAATATTGTTTACAACTTTGCTAAGTATTTCACTATTATAAATATTGATTGTTAGTTTATTTTGAATCACAAACAAACCTCATCTTAATCAGTTACTTTTGCACTTGTTCGAGATACTAATATAACTTGAGTAAAGAAAATTACTAGAATTAAAGTATATATGGGGACAATATCTACTAGAATTAAAGTCTCTATGGGGACGATATCTACTATAATTAAAGTCTCTATTGGGATGATATCTAGACTCTCAATACTATATTACTTGTACGACCGCGTACACTTACGTGTGCGTTTAGACGCAACAAGTTTTTGGGGTCTCTACTAAAGGTGACTTCATTCCTTAGACTCAAACCTGAGCCTACTTAATAGTAAAATTATTGGGAAGAATACGATAGGCTGGTTTAGTAGCTAGATTGAATGTTTTCTTTTACTGAATATAAAGTGGTGACATGCTACAGGGTTGATTTTTGTTTTGGTTGCTATATCTATCTCATTTCTGTTATACCCTTAATGGATTACAACTTATGTTTAACAATGACTTAAAAGGTGATTGGGTCTCATCATTGCTATCTGGCTGCCTCTCATCATTATTAGAATATCGTTACAGTTTATTTTGTTAGTTACATTGTGTTGGATATGATTGGGTCATTGGTCACCCAAGTGGACTGACCCAACCTGGTTAGACAAGATAAGCATGAGGGAAGTTGCCAGAGAAGTTATTTAACTTCTAATAAAACTACCTCTATGTTGAATAGAGGAAAAAGTAGGTAGGATAAAGGGTATGAACAAGAAGGTTCATTTTTTTCCTAGAAGCTACTTCTAGAAATATAACAGAAAAATAAAAAAATTCTTCATTATTCAATAGAGATATTGATCTCTGAAATTTTCCAACAAACATATGAGCAAAACAGGACATTTAGTTTGTGGATTAATAAATTTTGCTTCCTAGTTATTTGAGGTTCGACTTGTGATAACTTTCTCAATGGTGAGTTCAACGATCTTGTACACCCCGTACCTTCCCAAACCCAAGTGATGACGTTGAACAATGGTTACTTAGGTTTTGATATGCCATGAGTATGTAATTTGTAATGTTAGTGATGAAAAAATTGAAATTTGACTTTGTACATGTGATTAACCTTGCGTAGGAGGTGTTTTACGATTTTTATGGAGCATTTGTGGGGTTCAAAATGAGGCTAAGAGGACCTCTAAACAAAGTGTATTAAGGGTAAGAAGTAATTTAAAGAATAGGATTTGAAGTATCTAACCAAACCCGCGAAGAAAAGTCGAAAAACGAAATTTTCAAAAATTTTAAGTGTGGGGTGCGCTAGAGGGCTTGACACGCCGCTCTAGGCTAAAATTTTTAGTCCAGAGGAAGCAAGATGGAGCACCCAAGGTCGTGCCACGCTGGTTTAGGACACTTTTCAAAGTTGGAAATTTTCTTAAGTCCCAATGCAAGCCTTATCCGGAATGATTGGGCGTAAAGCGTCTGTAGGTGGCTTTTTAAGTCCGCCGTCAAATCCCAGGGCTCTACCCTAGACAGGCGGTGGAAACTACCAAGCTGGAGTACGGTAGGGGCAGAGGGAATTTTTGGTGGAGCGGTGAAATGCGTAGAGATCGGAAAGAACACCAACGGCGAAAGCACTCTGCTGGGCCAACACTGACACTGAGAGACGAAAGCTAGGGGAGCGAATGGGATTAGATACGTGGTTCGAATCGCTTGTTTTTGGGATTGAGCCTATGAATATAAATCCCATGAGTAGGAATATCTTTATAACACGTATATGATGGAATACACATTGATTTTAGTCGGCCAAGATAATATATGTGTTAATGGGCCAATTTGAGGCCCAAAGTGGAGCCAAAATGCATGGTCCAATGGGTCAAAAAGACCCATTCTTCCATTGACTAGTAAACACACATGTGAGACTAGATAAGCTTGAATTCAAGGCCTATAAAAATAGAGGGGGGGGGGAATCATATTTTAATTCATTATACATACACATCACTTTATCTCATTTTCTAGTGTTTTCAAGATAACTCTTTTGGTGGCTCTTCAAACCCTAAGGCATTTTTGGACAAGATCATCATATTACAAGCTTGGGTAAGTGATTATTCTTGTACTTTAACATATTATAAGCATGAGAGATTATGTATATCATGTTGGTTATGGTTGGAAGTGTTGGACATGCCACTTTTGGTTTTTGTGAAAAAGATGTGTTATCCATGGGATTGTAACTTGAATTATGACTTGTAGTTTTGATGAAAGAGCATGGTATGGATGAAATATCAACATGTATGGTGTGATTATGTTATTAAACTTGTTATTTTTCTTTAAGTGTAAATTATGGGATTTTGGTCGATATGTGATATGAGGTGTATTGAGGTGACTTGATGGATTAATTGTGATATGGTGCTCATGAGAAAGTGTAAAGGAGAAACCTTGTGGTGAAATGCTATTGGTATTTGATGTTGTGGTCAATGTATAAAATGTTATGGTATTGTTGGCATGAAAAGGGCCATGAATGGTATTGTAAAGGGTGGATAGGGGACTCATGTAACTTATGGTTGTCTTATACACTTGAAATGTAGGTTGTGGTCAATGTATGGCATGAATGGGGTATTGTTGGTGTGACAGTACCATAAATGGTATTGTAGAGAAGGAAATGACATTTTAAAGATAAACATGTAACTCATTGTTGTCATATGCATTTGTAAGGTAGTTGGTGGTTAATGTTGGTTCCGTTATGTACTTGTGATGTAGAGTGAATTGTAAGGAGGGATCGAAATTGTTGTGCTCACATATTGGATTGTATATTTACATTGGGAAGATAAGGTATGTAAGGTTACTCTGTCCGTATTCTTCTGCAACACATAATGTTCATATTGACATTTCACTTGTCCTATTCCAAAATATGCTAAGGTATCTCATTCAGGTTTGATATATATTGATATCCACACGTTTCTTATTCATTGACCGATTGGTATTTATATGTCTCTTATCCATGGACTGAAATTCCTAAGCTCTCATAATGTTGTAAAACTGTTTCAAGGACCGATTGGTATTTATATGTCTCTTATCCATGGACTGAAATTCCTAAGCTCTCATAATGTTGTAAAACTATTTCAAGGAAAGTGACGACGTAAGGAAAATCTATTCATTCCTAAGTCACGTATCCCCCATTCATTAGTTGTTGTGGTTCATGGGTTACCTAGTTATGGAAATGGTTTACAAGTCCTAATAATAGCATGTTCTAAAGAAGTCATAACGTGGTAATTCCTAAAAGAACTATCTCAAGAGAGTAATAACATAAGAGAATATATTTATCCTTGAAAAGCATTTTCCAATCATGTCTTGTTCCAAAGTCCTATAGTATGATGATTAGCCTTATACCAATCTTTCATAACTAAAAGTACCAATCTCATAAGAGTAATAATAGAGGTGGTGTGCAAGTTAATATAATTATTCCCCATAAGTGAAGATGTCAATCTCATGAAGTAAAGGAGTGAAGTGAAACGTGTATATAAGTGTGTGCTTCAATTAATGTCATGATCTCTAATGTATCACTCTCATAACTATGTTAAGGACATAAGATTGTAAAGAAGTAAGCACACATGGTTACTTCATGTTTCATTGAGTTTGGATCACAATCAAAAGGGTATAAGTTCAAGATGGAATAATCCCAATATTATGCTATGTTAGTTATTATATCCCACCAAAGGTGGAGGTCCGGTATTATACTTATATATTATAGCCCACCAAAGGTGGAGGCCCGGTGCTATATACTTATATATTATAGCCCACCAAAGGTGGAGGCCCGGTACTATATACATATACATTATAGCCCACCAAAGGTGGAGGCCCGGTACTATATACATATATATTATATCCCACCAAAGGTGGAGGCCCGGTATTATATACTTATTTATTATAGCCCACCAAAGGTGGAGGCTCGGTATTATGTACTTACTTATAAGGTGATGATCCGTAAGGTATTATGAATCACTAACTAGTTGAGTGAACAATAATAAAGATAGTTGTAAAGGAGATGAGACTGTATACCTTGCATGAATATATAAATATGAAGGTTATGATAATGATGATGCGACTGAATGACCAAGTAATGAGATAATAGAAGTAATGAACATGGTTCCACATATTCAGGACCGAGGTATATCCATATTGATTATTCCCTTATGCTTAATTTCTTGGAAGTACTTATGCATTATTATAGTTTCATATGGCCTTACATACTCAGTACTTTCTTCGTAATGACCCCTCTTGGGGGACTTACCTTACATGTTGCAGGCACAGGTGTTAGTAGATCTTCGCAGTAGGCGACGAGAGATCCGCAGATTGTTGGTGAGCTCCAGTTGATCCGGGGCTTTTCCGAGTCATTATGAATATTGGTTTGAGATTGTTTATGAGTATAGAGCGGGGTGTGTCCCGACTCTAGGTTTGTCTAGATCCGCAGATTATTGGTGAGCTCCAGTTGATCCGGGGCTTTTCCGAGTCATTATGCATATTGGTTTGAGATTGTTTATGAGTATAGAGCGGGGTGTGTCCCGACTCTAGGTTTGTCATAGTCATGTATCTGTAGAGGCTTTGTAGACTCATGTGGGAAGCTGAATGTAAGATGTGTACGATCATTTTGACGCAATGGCCTTAACGGCCAAGTTTCATATATTGCATATGTTGCCATGACTTCTGCCATTGATATTTAATTACATGAGATAAAAATGATATTCATACGTGAACATACATATGAGAGTACATCAGCAAAGATTGGTTCTCTCGGGCCTTATCGGCTCCGGGTGCCAGTCCAGCCTGAATGGAATTCGGGTCATGGCATATCTCTGTTGCATAATAAAGATACACAATTCGTTGTTCTCGCTCCTATATTATCTGTCAATGGCATCAGAGCAAGGTTGATTGTGTTCCTGTTTTTGCATCTTTTTTGTCAAAGATTATTTGGTTTTGAGGCCAATGCTGAAAATTTTATTTGACAGTAGCAATTCGTGAAATTATGTAATATTTTGGCACAAACAAAGAATCTATATTAAGTGTGCCTGTACTCTCCTTTGAGAGTAGTTTGGTAGTAAGTGCTAGATAGCCTAATTGTTGTTTGACTTTGGGTAAGATGTAACACGAGAGACAATAATAAGTTTTATTTCAATATTTACCCATGACTTGGGCCCTTAAAAAAAAACAATTTCTCCAGTAAGTTCTTATTACTCATCACAACATTAAGATGGGTTGTTGAAACTTTGTTAATTAATGATGAGATGTAGGAGGCAAACATTTTAATTAATGTTGCTGACTTGGTCCCGGTAGTGATTATATTGGGTGTTTTTATGATACCTAGACATGTGAAAAACTGCTTCTTTTAATTAATTTTTGGGAAACTATATATTTTGATTTTTCATATGAAACTTAGATTTTCCTAATCTACTTATTATTAGCTTTCCGTTGATATATGGTGCATGTAAAATGGATTAAAAATGAGTGAAATATGATTTTAAAGCTTCATGAATAATTTTACTAAGTCTTGGTTTAATTATTTTACTAAGTCTTGGTAATTTGTTTAATCATTATATTCTTTAAACAAATTTTGTATTCTACAAGTTATTGCGGCATAAGTTGTCATATTGAATGGTATAGCCATTCTGATTATTTTCTTGTTCCTATTTCAAACATGGCTGAACAGGGACAAACTCGAATTACTCCAAGTGGGAGTTCTGGATGTCGAGCAAAGGGACAATGTGGAAGAGCACGTCATCGAAGAACATGTTTTAGAGGTCGTGAGATCATAGGAAATGGCGTCCCAAGGGCGACACAAAATATGTTAAGAAATTAAACGAAGGGAAAGAGAGAAGAAACTAAGAGAGTTCAAGTCTTTTAAGATGTCCCTTAGTATTTCAATTCCTAATTTTATTCAGCTTTTTGAATTAAAATGTGTAGAGCTGAAAAACTATGTTGAAATCACGAATTGAGAATCTTTAGCTTTTTTAGCAGACTCTCTCCATGATCCTTGGGTTAAGAGACTAATTTACGTTTATCATGAAGTTTGTACTATCCAACCTTTTAGTATGTATATACGTTGTCTCGAAGTCACGTGGAAGGATTTTCATCTTTGTATTGACTTGTAACTTGAAGTTGTTTATTAACTTTATTATATAAATTAAGTTGTTTCTCTCTTTTTATATGAATTACATTTATTTATTTAAATTTATAAAGACTTAATTGAAACTCATCATTAAAATACACATTAAGAAATTAATTTTTAATTTTTGTTAAATGTTTAGTTCGCAGATGATGATCGGAAACATACGTGTCCTTTCAATTTTACACTAAACATGAAACCTTTATGTGAATTGATTTGCTTAAATGTGTAAGTCACATGCATAATTGATAAATATACTTGAGTGATTGATTCTCATTAACAGACATGACATCAAAAAGTATTATTACAGACTTGAACAAAGGTGAAAAAACTAAATGGTGACAATAACGTCATTTGGAGTCATAAAATATGATATGTACTTGAAGAGAAAAATGCTCTTGAAGGTACTAACCAAGATTTAGGTCAACCAAAAGAGGGTAATACTGCACAACACAGAAGAGATCTTGAAACTTATAAAGCTTGAAAAAAAACCGATTCCGCTGCACATTGAATAATTGTTAGTTCTGTGGTTGATGACCTCATTCATGAGTGTGAGGAATTTCCTACAACTCATGCCATATGGGTACACTTGAGAGGAGCATATGGGGGTACATCTGTCACCCACCTCAGATAGCTGACTATCAAGTTTCACACTTACAAGAAGCGTCACAATCAAAACATCAAACAATACCTTAGGGTGATGTCAAATATGATAGCTCAACTCAAAAGTGCTGGTCATATTTTCTCGAATGAGCAACAGGTTTAGGCAGTGATCCGACTTCTTCACATTAGTTGGAAATATTTGAAGGTTAACTTAACTCACAATGGTAGCATCAAAACATTTTTTGATGTTTCCTGTCATATTAAACTTGAAGACGAGCGGCTTGGTGCTGCTAGAGTTGCTTTTAATGCCAGTATGGCAGAATCAAGTGGTAAAGGTTTAACACCCCATAGATTTCTGAACCAAATTGATTCCCGTGATATATATGGAAGTAATTAAACATGCATGAGAATTGAGAGGATTTGTACATGAAAGTGTTGGGCCAAATTAATATATGCAAATGGGCTCAATTTAAGCCCAAATGCATGGCCCAAAGGGACAAAAAAGATCCATTCTTCCATTTGACCCATTCAAACATGATAATTAATGAGAATTGGATAAGAATAGACTTGAGGGCCTATATAAATCATGAAAATCATATTTTTCATCCATTTGGACACCCATGCTTTGTCTAGAATTTTCCACAACATTTCTCTCTTCAACCAAACCCTAAGCTCTCATCTTTGTGGCCAAGATCACCTTTGTACAAGAATTGGTAAGTTTTTATTATTATGGTTTAATATATTTTATGAATTTAAGATGGTTTATATTATGTTGGTTATGTTGGTAAAGTGTGGGAAGTTCATTATGTGTAAAACAACTTGTGTGTGCCTAATCGGTGAAGGGTTTTATCTTGTAAACTTTAACATGGACTTGTGATATTGAAGGAAGTGGACTTGATGGATTTAATATTGAAATTTAAAGATGTGATTATAGTCTTACCTTGTTTGATCATGGTGTATAACGTTTGGAATTTCTATTGTGAAATTGGTTATGGTTTTGGTGACATATTGACCGTAAAGTGTGATTTTGGGTGTTGTTATGTGTGTTGCAAGACCATGGATGATTGTTGAAATATAAGATGATCAAAATTATGTTAAAATAAGTTTGATTATGATCATGGACTATTCATTGCATAAAAAGACCCAAAAGAGACCCTTTTTGGCCGAAACAGGCACCCGCCCTCGCAGACGAAGCACCTACGGGCGCAGGTGCCTCTGGCTACTGCCAAAGGTCACATGCGGATGCTTTTCATCCACCTACTGGCGCAGGTGGATTAGCATATCATCCCAGAACTCCGAATTGCTTGTTTTTGCATCCCTTTGGCCCCCCGAAACCCCTATCACTTCATGGATGTAATTATTAACTTGTGATGTCATTTTAATAACTTTAAAGTGTCGTATGGAGGAATGTTGGACTATTTTAAGTATGTATGATTGTTCATAAGTTATTATGAGGCAAGTTGATAGGGTAATTGTGACGGAATGATAATGAGGAAGCGTAAAGGGTAAGTGTGGTGTGAAATGCTATCAATGTATAATCTTTTGGTCAATGTGTGTAATGTTATGGTTTTGTTGATATGGAAATGTAGTGGATTGTATTGCAAGGGATTACATGACGTTATATGGTAGTCACAGAGTTCATTGTCGTCTTGTACGCCTGTATAGTGACTAGTTGCTAATGTAAGTTCCGGTATGAACTTGTATTGTAGATTAAGACGTAAGGAAGAAGCTGGACTATTGTGTTCATATATAGACTCGTGTTCTCATACTTGGAAGTGAAGGTATGTAAGGTTACTCTTTCCATATCCTTCTGCAGCATGTATGTTCATATTGTCATAGTACTTATTCGATTCCGAAATGCTCTAAGGTAGTCCATATCTTGTAGTTGACGATTGTACTCATATGTTCCTTACTCATTGTTCAATGGTGAATCACATAACTCATGTCCATTGGTCAACTTATGATCATTGGCTATATGTCACAAGTTTCAAAATGTTCTAAGTTATCACCTCTCGGGTTGATGAACAGTTGATGTCCACATGTGCCTTACTCAACAATCATTATCCTAAGGTTCCAAAAGTGTTCTATACCAAAGGGGCTCTATAGTATTCCAACTAAGGTTGATATATATTGTTATTCATATGTGTTTTACTCTTAGATGAAGTATGATTCACTTATCTCTTAGTTATTGATGGAAGATCCTAAGTTGTCATGATGTTGTAGATTCCAAGAGAACTATCTCAAAGAGGGTAAGATGTAAACAGAATCTAGTTATTCTTGAAAAGCATTCTCCAATCATGTCATGTTCCAACATCCAATATTATTAGGAATATCTTTGTACCAATCTCAAAAGAGCAGTGAAGGAGATAAAGTGTGAACTAATATATATCAATTCCTCACAAGTGAGCGTATCACTCTCTTGAAAGTAAGGAAGTGAGGAAAGATATTGAGGTGTGTTTCTAATATTATCATGATCCTCAATGTGTTAATCTCTCACAAGTTAAAGTATCAATCTCATAAGAGTAATAAGAGAGGTGATGTGCAAGTTAATATAATTATTCCTCATAAGAGAAGATGAAAATCTCATGAAGTAAAGGAGTGAAGTAATATATAAATAAGAGTGTGCTTCAAGTAATGTCATGATCTTTAATGTGTTACTCTCATAACTATGTAAAAGGTATAAGATTTGTAGAGAAGTAATGTACGTATAGTTACTATATGTTACATTGAGTATGGATCACAATCTAAAGGGTGTAAGTTCGAGATGGAACAATCCCAACATTATGTTATGGTATTATTATGATATATATATGATTATAGCCCACCAAAGGTGGATGTCCGGTATTATACTTATATATTATAGCCCACCAAAGGTGGATGTCCGGTATTATACATATATATTATAGCCCACCAAAGGTGGAAGCCCAGTATTATATATTAATCTATTATAGCCCACCAAAGGTTGAGGCCCTGTATTATATATTAATATATTATAGCCCACCAAATGTGGAGGCCCGGTACTATATACTTATAAGGTGATGATCCATAAGATATAATGAACCACTAACTAGTTGAGTGAACGGTAATGAAGATAGCTGTAAAGAGATGAGAATATATCCCTTGCATGATTATATATATATATATATATATAAACATGAATATTGTTATAAGAAGGAGGATGGCAAGACTGATTGACCAAGTAATGAAATAATAGACGTAATGAACATGGTTCCACACATTCAGGTTGGAGGTCTATTCACATTGATTACTTCTCGTACGATTAATTTCTTGGCAGTACTTATGTATTATTATAGTTTCATATGGCCTTACATACTCAGTACTTTCTTCGTACTGACCCCTCTTGGGGGACTTACCTTACATGCTACAGGCCCAGGTGTTAGTAGATCTCCGCAGTAGACGACGAGATATCCGCAGATTGTTGGTGAGCTCCAGTTGATCCGGGACTTTCTCGAGTCATTATGCATAATGGTTTGATATTGTATATGAGCATGGAGCGGGATGTTGTCCCTACTCTAGATTTGTCATAGTCATGTATCTGTAGAGGCTTTGTAGACTTATGTGGGAAGTTGAATGTAAGATATGTACATTCATTCTAACATGATGGCCCCAACGGCCAAGTTTCCTAATATATATAGCATATGTTTCCATGTTCATGTTTTCCGCATAGTTGCATGAGGAATACTATGAATCACACGATAATATGCATACGAAATTTCAGGAGCAAAGATTGGTTCTCTCGGGCCATATCGGCTTCGGGTGCCAGTCCGGCCCGAACGGGATTTCGGGTCGTGACAAAAGTGGTATCAGAGCAGGTCATTCTAAAGGTGTATACAAAGCCGTGTCTGAGTAGAGTCTTGCTTATTGATGTGTTGCGCGCTACATTTATAAGTAGGAGGCTACGAAACATTTAGGAGTTGTTTAATTTCTTCATTCTAGATCGTGCAATAGAGCCATTGTCATTGGTGGGATTACATTTGACCATTGTAATTGGTTTCCTTTGATATAGTAGAATGCCGATTACAAGACAAGGTATGGGCAAAGATAAGCAGGTAGATATGCAAGCAGGAGACAGAACTAGTAAATCACCACCTAACCCAGCTAGTCAATATGGGGTTGAAACTGCGTTTACATCACGGGAACCTTCTCCTCCCCCTTCTCCAGGAAGGCCACAAAGGAGGGAAGTATCCACAGAATCGTCTGTTAATGTTACTAGGCAGGAGTTACAGGACTTGAGAAATGCGGTGCAAATGTTGACTCAGATAATTGTTGCCCAGAGTCAAGGACGAGTTGGTCCAGTGACAAGTGATGATGGTGCGGCTAGTATAGCTAGTCGGAGGACACAGGACTTTCTGAAATTGGATCCTCCCACATTTATCGAATCCGATCTTAATGAAGATCCGCAAGACTTTATAAATCAAATTCAAAGGGCTCTAGATGTTATGCATGTGACTGGTGTAGAAACAGTGGAGCTTGCAGCATATAGACTGAAAGGAGAGGCTATATTAGGCTACGAAGATAGGAAACGATCCAGAGGTTTTGGGGCAAATCCAGCTAGTTGGGAGGAATTCAAGGTGGCATTCCTTGATCATTATCTTCCATATGAGGTCCGTGAGGCTCGTACGGATCAGTTTTTAAATCTTCGTCAAGAAAATATGAGCGTCAGGGAGTACAGTCTTTGGTTTAATTCATTGGCTAGATATGCTCCTTATATGGTAATAACTATGGCCGATAGAGTTCATCGGTATGTAGACAGATTGGAGCCCTACTTGGTAAGAGACTGTACTTTTGCTGCATTAAATAAAGACGTGGATATAGCCAGAATACAAGCCTTTGCGCAAAAGATGGTGGATCAAAGGCTAAGGGGAAGGATACAAGAATCTGAGGCAGGGCCGTCAAAGTGGGCTAGACCCATGGGACAGTTCACGGCATCCCAAGGAGGATTTAGGCCTTAGGTTTTCTGAAGACCACCTAGACCATCATTTTCTTACCCTACAGCGGGTATTCCACCTACATTTTGAGGGTCTAGAGGCACTCCGATTGGGTAGAGTAGTGGAATACGGGGTTCGCAGACAGCAGGATCGTTTCGTTAGCAGTGCCAGCGCTATGGAAAGTTTCATTCAGGTGAATGCTGGTTTGAGATGGACGTTTGCTTTTGGTGTAAAAAGGCAGTACATGTGAAGAGAGAATGCCCACAGAGGGCCACGGGTAGTATGACACGACCTACGGGGTCAGCAGAATTCAGAGGCTCTCCTTGACATAGTGACAGGTACATTATTTATATTTTTATCTAATGAATATGCATCAATTAATCCGGGTGCTACCCTATCATATGTTACTCCATTGACTGCGTGAAAAATTTGAAGGAACACTAGGATTAACAGTTATGTCATTTGAGGTGTTCACACCAGTTGGTGAATTTATTATAGCTAAAAGAGTATGTCGCAATTGTTTCATAAATGTTGTTATCACATTACATTGACTAATCTCATTGAGATGGACATGATAGATTTTAAGGTACAATGGGTATGACTTGGTTGGCTTTTGCTGGGCCACAATAAATTATCGAGATTTTCTTGAATGGAAGGGTACATATGTCGCTTAGTCAGAGTGAAAGATACCAAAGGTAAAGCTACTAATGTGCAAGATACTAGTCTACCCCCGTAGGGTGTACCAGTGTAAATTGTATCGACGAGGGATGACACGTCGAGAGTGTGCAGTAATTATAGGCAACGGATTGAAGTGTCAGGAAAATTTTATGTATCGGATATATATATGTGAGATAAAGAAATGAATTATGGTAAAGCACATCATTCACGATATGCTATTTAGTAGGTAGTAATCAATATGTACCACAATTGGGAAGCAACTTATTGACAAGATCATATGAAAAGAATGTTGCGAAATTTATGCTTCAGTAATCGAAGTGAGAACGAGTAAAGTTGAAGTGTTTAGAATCTGAAGGTTATAGGCTATGTAGAGATTCTTTTTAGAGATATGATGCCATATGGGTAATAGTTGATAGGCTTACCAAGTTAACACATTTGTGGAAATCTTTTCAGAAGAAGTTAGGGACCCAAGTGAATGTAAGCATGGTTTTTTCGTTTTCATATAATAGGAACAAGAAAAAAAACAAAGGGCAGAAAAAGTAAGTAAGTATCTATATGAGTATATGTATAGAGATGCATTTGTTACACATGAGACGACGTTGTTAACATTCGAGGACGAATGTTCCTAAGGGGGGAAGAATGTAACACCCCGTAGATTTTCGAACCAAATTGATTCCCGTGATATATATGGAAGTAATTAAACATGCATGAGAATTGAGAGGATTTGTACATGAAAGTGTTGGGCCAAATTAATATATGCAAATGGGCTCAATTTAAGCCCAAATGCATGGCCCAAAGGGAGAAAAAAGATCCATTCTTCCATTTGACCCATTCAAACATGATAATTAATGAGAATTGGATAATAATAGACTTTAGGGCCTATATAAAGCATGAAAATCATATTTTTCATCCATTTGGACACCCATGCTTTGTCTAGAATTTTCCACAACATTTCTCTCTTCAACCAAACCCTAAGCTCTCATCTTTGTGGCCAAGATCACCTTTGTAAAAGACTTGGTAAGTGTTTATTATTATGGTTTAATATATTTTATGCATGTAAGATGGTTTATATCACGTTGGTTATGTTGGTGAAGTGTGGGAAGTTCATTATATGTAAAACAACTTGTGTGTGCTTAATCGGTGAAGGGTTTTGTCTCATAAACTTGAACATGGACTTGTGATCTTGAAGGAAGTGGA
The DNA here is from genome assembly GCA_031232105.1 of Capsicum rhomboideum. Classification (NCBI taxonomy): domain Eukaryota; kingdom Viridiplantae; phylum Streptophyta; class Magnoliopsida; order Solanales; family Solanaceae; genus Capsicum; species Capsicum rhomboideum. Next base: position 146,029,892 of record CP124714.1, on the reverse strand, counting down.
CTTGATGGATTCAATATTGACATGTGAATATGTGATTATACTCTTACCTTGTTTTATCATGGTGTATAATGTTTGGAATTTCTATTGTGAAATTGGTTATGGTTTTTGTGACATATTGACCATAAAGTGTGATTTTGGGTGTTGTTATGTGTGTTGCGAGACAATGGATGATTTTTGGCATATAATATGATCAAAATTATGTTAAAATAAGTTTTATTATGATCATGGACCATTCATTGCATAAAAATACCCAAAAGAGACCCTTTTTGGCCGAAACAGGCACCCGCCCTCGCAGACGAAGCACCTACGGGCGCAGGTGCCAACGCAGGTGCCTCTGGATAATTCCAAAGGTCACCTTCGTACGCTTTTCATCCACCTACGGGCGCAGGTGGATTAGCATATCAGCCCAGAACTCCGAATTGCTTGTTTTTGCATCCCTTTGGCCCCCCGAAACCCCTATACACTTCATGGATATAATTATCAACTTGTGATGTCGTTTTAATAACTTTAAAGTGTTGTATGGAGGAATGTTGGACTATTTTAAGTATGTATGATTGTTCATAAGTTATTATGAGGCAAGTTGATAGGGTAATTGTGACGGAATGATAATGAGGAAGCGTAAAGGGTAAGTGTGGTGTGAAATGCTATCAATGTATAATCTTTTGGTCAATGTGTGTAATGTTATGGTGTTGTTGATATGGAAATGCAGTGGATTGTATTGCAAGGGATTACATGACGTTATATGGTAGTCACAGATTTCATTGTCATCTTGTACGCCTGTATAGTGACTAGTTGCTAATGTAAGTTCCGGTATGAACTTGTATTGTAGATTAAGACGTAAGGAAGAAGCTGGACTATTGTGTTCATATATAGACTCATGCACTCATACTTGGAAGTGAAGGTATGTAAGTTTACTCTTTTCGTATGCTTCTGCAGCATGTATGTTCACATTGTCATAGTACTTATTCGATTCTGAAATGCTCTAAGGTAGTCCATATCCTGTAGTTGACGATTGTACTCATATGTTCCTTACTCATTGGTCAATGGTGAATCATATAAATCATGTCCATTGGTCAACTTATGATCATTGGCTATATGTCACAAGTTTCAAAATATTCTAAGGTATCACCTCTCAGGTTGACGAACATTTGATGTCCACATGTGTCTTACTCAGCAATCATTATCCTAAGGTTCCAAAAGTGTTCTATTCCAAAGGGGATCTATAGTATTTCAACTAAGGTTGATATATATTGTTATTCATATGTGTTTTACTCTTAGATGAAGTATGATTCACTTATCTCTTAGTTATTGATGGAAGATCCTAAGTTGTCATGATGTTGTAGATTCCAAGAGAACTATCTCAAAGAGGGCAAGATGTAGAGAGAATCTAGTTATTCTTGAAAAGCATTATCCAATCATGTCATGTTCCAACGTCCAATATTATCAGGAATATCTTTGTACCAATCTCAAAAGAGCAGTAAAGGAGATAAAGTGCGAACTAATATATATCTATTCCTCACAAGTAAGAGTATCACTCTCTTGAAAGTAAGGAAGTGAGGAAAGATATTGAGGTGTGCTTATAATATTATCATGATCCTCAATGTGTTATTCTCTCACAAGTTAAAGTATCAATCTCATAAGAGTAATAAGAGAGGTGATGTGCAAGTTAATATAATTATTCCTCATAACAGAAGATGTCAATCTCATGAAGTAAAGGAGTGAAGTAATATATAAATAAGAGTGTGCTTCAAGTAATGTCATGATCTTTAATGTGTTACTCTCATAACTATGTAAAAGGTATAAGATTTGTAGAGAAGTAATGTACGTATGGTTACTATATGTTACATTGAGTATGGATCACAATCTAAAGGGTGTAAGTTCGAGATGGAACAATCCCAACATTATGTTATGGTATTATTATGATATATATATGATTATAGCCCACCAAAGGTGGATGTCCGGTATTATACTTATATATTATAGCCCACCAAAGGTGGATGTATGATATTATACATATATATTATAGCCCACCAAAGGTGAATGCCCAGTATTATATATTAATCTATTATAGCCCACCAAAGGTGGAAGCCCGGTATTATATATTAATCTATTATAGCCCACCAAAGGTGGAGGCCCGGTACTATATACTTATAAGGTGATGATCCATAAGATATAATGAACCACTAACTAGTTGAGTGAATGGTAATGAAGATAGTTGTAAAGAGATGAGAATATATCCCTTGTGTGATTATATATATATATATATATATATATGAAGATTGTTATAAGAAGGAGGATGGCAAGACTGATTGACCAAGTAATGAAATAATGGACGTAATGAACATGGTTCCACACATTCAGGTTGGAGGTCTATTCACATTGATTACTTCTCGTACGATTAATTTCTTGGCAGTACTTATGTATTATTATAGTTTCATATGGCCTTACATACTCAGTACTTTATTCGTACTGACCCCTCTTGGGGGACTTACCTTACATGCTGCAGGCCCATGTGTTAGTAGATCTCCGCAGTAGACGACGAGATATCCGCAGATTATTGGTGAGCTCCAGTTGATCCGGGGCTTTTCCGAGTCATTATGCATATTGGTTTGATATTGTATATGAGCATAGAGCGGGATGTTGTCCCGACTCTAGATTTGTCATAGTCATGTATCTGTAGAGGCTTTGTAGACTTATGTGGGAAGTTGAATGTAAGATATGTACATTCATTCTAACATGATGGCCCCAACGACCAAGTTTCCTAATATATATAGCATATGTTTCCATGTTCATGTTTTCCGTATAATTGCATGAGGAATAATACGAATTACACGATAATATGCATACGAAGGTTCAGGAGCAAAGATTGGTTATCTCGGGCCATATCGGCTTTGGGTGCTAGTCCGACCAGAATGGAATTTCGGGTCGTGACTAAAAGTCTTCAGGCTTCAAGCGCAAGAAGAATTGGAAAAAGAACGGGAAGGGTGAAGAAATCGAAAAAGACCCTCTGAGAAAAAAAAAGCCAAATTCCAGGAAGGGAAAATGGTTTTTCAAGAAGAAATACAAGAACAAGATAAAGTGCTACAATTGCCAAGCTCTAGGTCATTTTGCTAATAATTTTCCCAAGAAGAAAAAAGTAGCATTTCTAAACACATCTCTAAGTGCAACATATGTTTTTAGCACTTCTTTATTAACTGAATCTTATCCTATATGGATTGTAGACTCAAGATCCACCGACCATGTGAGTCGAGATTGAGAAGCATTTGTGGAGTTCCGTTGAGTTTCACCTGGTTCAAGGTGGACTTTGTTATAATCGCTTTATTATTTTAGATTGTAATCCTTGTACTTATGACTATTATGTAGACTGTTGGGTAATGGCATGTTATTCTAGTAATAATATTGTTGATGTAATTACATGGCATGCTAGATTAGGTCACATAGGGAAAGATCGAATAAATAGATTGGCAAAGGAAGGGCATCTAGGTTCTTTCTTCAAAATTGATATGCCCACTTGTGAAAATTGTCTTGCCAGAAAGATTACATGTAAACCATTTGGGAAGGCTAAAAGAGTTGAATTCCCACTGCAATTAATTTATTCTGATATCTGTGGTCCAATGGATGTGAGGGAAAGGTCTGGTGCTTTATATTTTATTACATTTATTCATAATTTCACGTACTTTGGTTATGTTAATTTGATTTCTCATAAATCTGAAGCACTTGAATGCTTTAAAAGATACTTGAATGAAGTTGAGAATCAATTAGATAAAAGTATAAAGACTTTAAGAACTGATAGAGGTCGTGAATATTTGTCAAAACAATTTGAAGAATTGTGTACTGAAAAGGGTATTATCAGACAATTAACTACTCCTTATACACCTCAACAAAATGGTGTAGCTAAAAGAAGGAGTATAACATTATTGGACATGATAAGGTTTATGATGGCACAGGCAAATTTACCAATCTCTTTTTGGGGAGATACGTTATTTACTGCAGCCTACATATTGAATAAAGTCCCTTCTGAATCGGTATCTTCTACTCCTTATGAACTATGGACTACTCATATTCCAAACCTTAATGATCTATGACCTTGGGGTTGTGTTGCATATATTAAAAATCATTTTGGAGAATTTGATAAGCTGAGTCCAAAAATTAAAGAAATGTATCCTTATAAGATACTCTGAACACTCCAAAGGGTATGTGTTCATTTGTGAATTGGAGGATGGAAGTACTACTGAAATTGAATCACGAGATGTCACATTTATGGAAAATGATTTTTCCAAAAAAGGTGAAATAAAGGATAGTGAGCCTCTTTACGAAATTTTGAATTCAGATGATCAAATAATATCGTCGGACATACTTAATAATCCAATAGATAAGGAAATGGTTCTTAGTCCAAGTGGGAGTTATGAATCCCAAAATCCTATGGAGGAATCTGAACTTCAAATACGTAAGAGTACCAAAAAAGGTGTACCTAAACGATCTTATGAGATTGAGGATTATTTTTTCTTGGTATCGCCCACAGAATTCGATGAACCTAATTCTGTGAATAAGGCTTTATCAAGCCCTGGAAAATATGAATGGGTAAAAGCGATGAAAGAAGAATTAGAGTCCATGAAAATCAACAAAGTCTGGGATCTAGTTGACCTTCCTCAAGGCCATAGAGCTATTGGGAACAAATGGATTCTCAAAGTTAAACGCAAATTGGATGGGTCAATAGAAAGACACAAAGCACGATTGGTAGCAAAAGGTTTTACTCAAGAAGCTGGAATAGATTATGATGAAACTTTTTCACCAGTTGTGAAGTTCACCTCAATTCGCTTACTTTTTGTTATTGTTGCACGTTTGAATTTGGAATTACACTAAATGGATGTGAAGACCACTTTTCTTAATGGAGAACTAAACGAGGAAATCTACATGGAACAACTTATAGGTTTTGTTGTTAAAGGCCAAGAAAAGAAGGTTTGTAAATTGAACAAATTAATTTATGGCCTAAAGAAGTCTTCAAGGCAGTGGTACCTGAGATTTCAAAAGGAAGTGATTTTATTTGATTTCACCATGATCGATGAAGACTATTGCATCTATGTGAAAAATTCCAATGTAATATTTGTTATTCTTTCCCTATATGTAGATGATATTTTATTAATGAAAAATAGTTTGGAGTATGTGAAAACTGTTAAGTCATGGTTTTCAAAGTCATTTGACATGAAAGATCTGGGTGAAGTATACTATATACTGGGTGTTCAAATCTAAAGAGATCGTTCCAAGAAAATTTTGAGTCTATATCAAGAAACATACATAAAGAAAATTTTGAAACATTTTGAATGAATAGTTGCAAATCCAGGGATACTCCTATAGAAAAAGGTGAAACTTTAAGTCTTGAAATGTGTCCAAAGACAGAAAAAGAAAAAGAAGACATGTCTCGAGTTCTATATTCTAGTGTTGTTGAGAGTTTGATTTGTGCTATGATATGTACTCACCAGACGTTTGTTATGTCATAGGTATCAATCCAATCCTTGAAGAGATCATTGGAAAGCAGTAAAAAGAATTTTTCGATACCTGATGGGAACTACAGATTATTCACTCTGCTATAGTGGATCTAATTTATTCATAAAAGGTTATACAAATGCTGATTGGGCTGGTGACCGGTATGATAGAAAATCAAACTCTAGCTATGCTTTCTTACTAAATGGTGGTGCTATTTTGTGAAAAAGTAAGAAACATACTTGCACAACCCTTTCAACCGTGGAATCTGAATTTTTGGCTTGTGCATCTACAGTACAAGAAGCTTTTTGGTTGAAGAGATTCTTTGAGCGTTTGAACATTGTAAAGAATTCTAAGGATCCCATGATTTTATATTGTGATAGTTAAGCGGCTATCATATATACAAAGGATCCTAAGTATCACAGCAAGTCTAAACACATTGACATCAAGTATAACTTCGTGAGAGACATAGTACCAAGTGGAGCACTAAATTTAGAATACATTCCTACATGAGAAATGATAGTTGATCCCCTTATGAAGGTGATATCTAGAGACTAGTTTGAGAAATATGTTATGGCTCTAGGTTTGTGTGGGATATGATTATATTTCTGTATTATAAAATAACATGGTTTTTATAGTATTCTCATCAATATAAGACTCTTGAATTGATGTTCATATCTCATATACATGTGCTAATGTGTTTTATTGATAAAGTGTGTCGAACAAGTCGCAAGATTGGCTCTCTCACACGAGCAATCGCCTCTCACGTCGAGGAGTGTGAAGAGATGAATTCCACCATCATATTATGACTTGTTTTGTAAAGACAGATGTGAGTTTCTCTAAGAAGATGGATTTGAGAATCATTAAAGAAAGAAACTCATGTTAGACATTTAGGGGTATCTTGACCAAGATCTGTATGATGTTGAATGACTAAAATAATGAATCATATGCACCAATATAAGGTGAGAACATCGTAGCATGTGATTCATAACACGTGTGCTTAGCGACCAATGGGTTAGTAGTAGAATGGTTCCCTGCTTCTTCCTTGTGTGAGACCCTAAAAGTTATAGTAACTTTTCATTGAATTACCCTTTCACCTTTGACTATTTCTTGAAGCTTTGATCAGTGTTGCTACTTTAGCATGTTACTAATAGCCATGCGTAATTCGGCAATGCAATGCATGTCTAGGGAAATAATTGATTTGGAATAGATAGATTCGAGTAGAAAGGAAAGACGATTATAATGAATAATTTAACTTATATACACAAGCCAGCTATTACACTAACCATATAGGTGTCAAGTGTAATTGTGTATATAAAGTTAAACATGAACTCGGGTTCACCTCTTTAGAGGATGAGGGATCAGATAAGTAACTACTGAAGTAGTGAATGATGTATGGGGTATTGCGTGTAATATGATCCCTATATTTATAGTGGATACTTTCTGCATATGAGTGGATTCGTATGCTAAGATTCTATATAATCTCAGAATCTCAAAGGATTACAAAATATTGTAACTGTTGATTCTCACAGGTCGCACGAACTATTTGTCGATATGAATTTGTGTGTTTTACTTGTATGGTGCTAGCTTGGGTCTAGTCCATCATGTGCGAAGTGGGAGATGTTGGATATAATTGAGTCATGGGTCGTCCATGTGAACTAACTCGATTCGTTTATAGAAGATAAGCATGAGGGAAGTTGCCGGAGAAGTTATTTAACTTCTAACAAAACTACCTCTATGTTAAATAGAGGAAAAAGTTTGTAGGTGAAAGGGTATGAACAAGAAGGTTCGTTTTTTTCCTAGAAACTACTTCTGGCAATATAAGAGAAAAATAAAGTAACTTCTCCCTTCCTCAATAGAGATATTGATCTCTGAAATTTTCCAACAAACACACAGGCAAAAGAGGACATTTAGTTTGTGGATTATAAATTCCATTTCCTAGTGATTTGAAGTTCGACTTGTGATAACTTTCTCGGTGGTGAGTTCAACGATCTCCACTACGTAATAAAGGTACACAATTCATTGTTCTGGCTCCTATATTATCTGTCACATTGCACTAATATTTTTTTATTAGTAACTTAAGTTTCTTAATTATTAGATTTCATATGGCAATTCTATGCCAACTGTACTACCAAATTAATTGTGGCACAAGCACTGAGTGTGTATTTACAGCTTATACATGTTAATGGGTACACCAATTTTTCTAGAACTCTAGTTTTGCATGATGGTCTTTCCCTACATTTGATGCTACGAAAAATATGTACTTTGATAAGGAGAACTTCATCTCTTTATCAGCAAACCATCTTCAAAAGCTACAGTTATCATTTAAGTTAACTTCTCCTCTTGGGCATGCTTTGCAGCCACACCAGGTTGGGATCCTGATTTATGTGGGCACTAACTTGCTCTATTTATTACCCTGTTGGTGGACGTATGAGATGTTCTGCAGGCTTTCCTCAAGTTGATACATGAGAGCAAGGTGGAGCATATCTTTGTGGTGGGGAATTCTGGAAAACAATTTGAAATAATACTAGTTAAGTTCTTGAAATCTTTTCTATACTCTGTTGTTCCCACTTAAACATAATGTGGACGTGTTTTGCGAGTTTAGCACAAACTCCAATTCCAAGAGGAAATATGTGCAGTTACCTCTAACTCCAATACTGACGATCTCTAAAGGAGCTAACCGCTGTATACTTAATTGGCATTCTATCTTGTAGGATTTCCTTGGATTTGTTGAAAAGTTCTTCTATCTATCGGGTGGATATGATATTCAATGTTCTGTTGGAGATGCTGTAATGGTATGTATGGATTCCAACTTCATTAAAGCTTTGTATATAGCGCCATATTTTTGGTCTCCTGTCACGAAAATTACAAGCTCTTTGAAAGCAAATGTCACTCCCCAGAGATTGATTACCTAAACACTATATACTAAGCAGATTGATTTCTAAACTCAAAAAGGATCTAAAATAACCATCATTAAGGTAAGCAAGAGAAGATCAAGACAAGTTTACCTTTACAGATAAAGCCCTACATTGATCAAAAGAAAACAACGTAATTATAGTTTTAATTCAAGCTATGCAAGAAAGAAGGTGAATGTGGGGGGGAGGGGGGGGGGGTGAGAGAGACACAATACTTTAAAATAAGGAACGGCAATTCAGCACAATTTATTGTGGACTATAAAAAATACAATGAAGCCATTGCAGTTATAATCACTCAAAAAGATATTCGACCACAATGACAATCAAACTGATTTGAAACCTTAGAAACATATATGGTGCAAAGTGTCGTGTTTTGAGTGGTTGGTGACAAAGGAGGCTTGTTAAACAAGGACAAATCGAAGAAGAGAGGATATAACTCTTCTTTTTGTTTTGAAGTAAAGAATGATTTTATTCAGAAGCTAAACTGAATTGCATTTTGCTATTCCATTTCAGGATTAAACAAGAACAGACAAACGACACCGAGTTTCTACTAAAGGGTTTACAGTCTCTGCAAGGAAAAAATCACTATTTACTATTACTCGTTTACTTTACAAAAACCCACCTCTTTTACTTATGTGCCAATTACTCAGACAAACATAGTTAATTGAATTTTGATCCATTCCCCATGGGATCGACCCCAACCTCGTTGGGTTCTATATTTGATTCAACAACCGCTTTATACTTTCTGGGAGGTGTAATTTAGGCGACATAACATACTCAACCTCTGGATCGGGAGAGGCCCCGCACCCCCTGTCTTATAGTCATCCCTAGCATGCGTATGTGTACTAATTATCTATGGTTGAAAAAAGTGACTATCAAGAACAAATTTCCTTTTCTGCGTATCAATGATTTGTTTAATTAGCTTCAGGATTTGAAGGCGTTCTCTAAGATTGACTTGCAGTCTGGTTACCATCAGCAAAAAATTAGAGATTCAGATATTTTGAAGATAAATTTCAGGATGATGCGTCCCATTATGTGTTCTTGGTTATGTCTTTTGATTAGACTAACACCTTAGCAACATTTATGGAGTTGATGAATATGGTGTCTCGTCCTTACCTTGATTCCCTTTTGATTATGTTCATCAATGATATCTTGGTATATTATAAGAGTGCGGTAGAGCATGTGAGGTATATGTGGATCATACTTTAGAGGTTGAAAGATGAATGATTGTATGCCAAATGTGAGTTTTGGTTGGATTTTGTGTCTTTATTAGGTCATGCGGTGACCAATGATGATATTTTTTCTACCCGGCCAAGGTAGCAGTGGTTCATGATTGGGCTAGGCCTATTTCCCCTATCGAGATTTGAAGTTTTGTTAGGTTAGCATGTTATTATCGGTGGTTTGTGCAGGGCTTCTCTTTAATTGTATCCCCTTTGACAAGATTGACTCAGAAATTTATTACCTTCTAGTGGTTGGAAAAGTGTGAAGAGATCTTTCAAAAGCTCAAGACGTTGTTGACTTTAGCTCTTATCTTGACTTTTCTTGAAGAGGGCGTGGGTTCTACTGTGTATTATAATACTTTTAGAGTTGGTTTGGGTGGTGTGTTGATGTAAAAGTGTAAGGTGATAGCTTATGCTTCTAGGCAACTGAAAGTCCATGAGAAGAACTATCCTACTCATGAATTGGAGTTTTCGATGGTGGTGTTCGTGTAGAAGTTGTGGTGTCATTATTTATATGGAGTTCATTGTGAGATTTTAACCAATCATTACACCCTTCATTAGTTATTTAGTCAGTGTGATCTTAATATAAGGCAGCATAGATGGATGAAGTTGCTTAAGGATTATGATCTCACTATTTTATCATCCGAGCAAGGCTAACGTGTTAGCGGAAGCATTGAGTCGAAAGGTAGCTAGTATGGGGAGTTTGGCTTATCTTGTGGTAGTGGAGCAACCTTTGGCCTTGGACATTTAATATTTATCCAATCAATTGATTCAACTTGATATTTTGATACCCAGTCATGTTTTATCTTGTGTTGAGGCTTATCATCATCATTGGAGTAGATGATGAGAAGTTAAGGGTGATTCGTGATAGAGTGTTAAGTAGTGAGGCTAAGTTAACATATCTTGATCCCCAGGGTGTTTTGAAGATTAGTGGTTGCAATTGTGTTCCTAAGGTTGGTGAATTGATTAGACTGATCTTAGAGGTGGCTCACAGTTCGAGGTATTTTATCAATCCAGGAGTAGCTAAGATGTACCATGAATTAAAGCAGCACTATTGGTGGTTTGGGATGATTAAGGATATCATAGAATTTATGTCCAAGGGTCTTAATTGTCAGCAGGTAAAGTATGAGCATCAGCAGTCGGGTGGTACTTTGCAACGGATGCCTGTCCAGATTGAAAGTTAGAGCTGATTAATATGATCTTTGTGATTGGTCTACCCCTAACTTTGGGGAAATTCGATTTTGTTTGGGTGATTGTGTATAGGTTGACCATATCAGTACACTTTATGCCTATGAGGATGAGCTAAAATATAGAGAACTTTTCCAAGATCTACATTTGTGAGATAGTTCGGTTGCATAGTGTGCCTATCTCCATTATTTCTGATAGAGGTACTCAGTTTACTTTAAACTTTTGGAGTTCCAGGCAGCGAGAGTTGGGGACCAAGTTTAAGATGAGCACGACATTTTACCCCAAAATGGATGGCCAGTCAGAGTGGACCATTCATGTTACGACCCAAAATTGAGGTCATGATGACAACTACCGAGACCCATCCCCCATAGGTAATCCAAATACCCAAGATAGGTAGGAATACCAAAATAATAAATAAAGAAAAGACAAAACAAGACTTCAAGAGTAAAGTCAGGCCAACACCATACCCATTATAGTGGAAGCCTGGAAAAAATACCATAAAACCCCCAGATGTAGTGTCACAATTGTAAGAGCATCTAATACAACTCAGAATCCTGAATAATACATAGTATGTCTTCCAAAGTAGAAACAAAGACAACTAAAAGGAGGAGATATGGAATCTGCCCGAACCACAGAGCAAACCAGTACCTCGAGAACCTGATAATCACCGCCTGAACTCAACTTTCATGACTGGTACTCAAGCTAGGATTTGTACCAAAAGGACATAGTAGGGATGAGTACGGTCCACTTGTACTTAGTAGGTATCATAATCCGATTAAGAAAATTAGAAAATAATACAATTAAAGAAATACTATGAGCACGTCACCTGCTAATAGAAGAGTTTTCAAATGGTAGCTCACACCATCTCCACTAACAGTTATAATATATAAACAAAATTAATAAAAACAAACATTCACGAAAGTACATAGGAACTAGTTACACGTCAAGAACACAAAAAAACTGAGCACAGAATATGCGTATGTAAATGCAATGCAACGAATGATGAAGTAAATGGTCTAAAGTCATCGCATGACTTTTTGTATACACCTATCGAGCCTCAATGCTCCCAAAATAGGACCCATGGGGGACTCACAATCCGTATACTATCTCAAAAATTCCATCAGTCTCAATCTCATGTTTCAATCTACCCGACCAGCACATCCCTCTGTCTAGGCATTTTTAAAAGTGTCTCATTTTCTTTTAAAAATCAGTGTTTCTCAATTATATCGATATCTCATAAATGTGTATCTATGAAATAAGGATAATATGCTCACAATAAAATCAATATGAAGATAACTAATCCATTCAATAGGTTATAAGTGAGCTTAAAAATCAACTCAATAAATCGATAATTCATGATGTCAGTTTTATTTTTGGTACCATTGGAATAATTATGCATTTAAGATATCATTAATATCATATCAACCCATAACTCGGGCATTTTTATCATGACAAAGGCAAACAATGCTCAATAAGGCCTGTAATATCCAGCATGAGCATCACATTAAGAATAAAGGATATAAATGCACAAATAAGGCTAATGATGTCAAATAAAACCCTCACACGGGTAACACGCAATATATGATATCACAAGTCACAAAAACAAGAATATAGGCCCCCACATGGTCACACAACAATAATAATAATCTTAAATATGATTTTCATAGTTATTTTCCCAAATCCATTGCATGCTTTATTTATTTATTAACTACCCAGCCCAGTCTGAAGAAAGTTAAGCCATAACTTACCTCAAAAAGATGAAATCTAAGCCTAAAGTCCTTCAACATAGAGCCTTTAATTTTTGAACGGTCTCAAAATCAACTATAACATACAAATATAACATCTACGTGTTAAAAGAAAGTTAATGATATCCATATCGACTATATTTAAGACGGGTCTAAAACGGGTTCAAAAAATGGGTTCAAAAAATGAAAGGGGTAAAACCAAAATTTTGTTTTAGAAATACATTCCCCAAGGTTATAGGATTTTACAGTTGAAAACCCATAAGAAAATGAGTTAAAATGAGGTTCAAATCGAAGAAAAATCGATTTTAAGCTTTACCGGCAAAATACTCAAAATCCCATTTTGAAATCAAGATTAAAGAGTGTTTTTTATGATATAATCAAATGTAAAGTAATGAAACTAGGTTTTGTAGCTTACCCAAGCTCAAATGGAGATGAAAACCCCAAAATTCATCCAAACTCGAAGCTCAAAGGTCCAAAAATAGTGAAAAATTACAAAATGGGTTATATATACAGCGATGACCACTTAAGCGGCTAAATGACTGCTAAAGCAGTCACCACTTAAGTGGCTAATGACCACTAAAGTGTCCTGGCCACCTTGGCTGGCTCTGCTAAAGCGGCTCACTATCGCTAAAGCGGCACCCGCTAAGGCGGTAAAGTGCCCGCTTTAGCGATGGATGACTGGTCAAAGTGACTGCTAAAGAGGTGCATTGATACTAAAGTGGTATTTTGGCCTCTAAAGCGGCATCACCAACTTTAGCTGCATCAGCAACTTTGCTATTTTGGAAAGTTGTCGATCGACCCCTCGGAATTCGTTTGGAATCTCGTGAATGTAAATAAACTATGGTACTAGGCTATCTTTGACGTTCCAGACTCAATGGAGATGTCAAATTTTCCAAAGAGGATTGTTTCCAACAAGTTAACCCCCGGGACCCATAAAAGCTTATTTTAAACAAGTTTCCAAATAGAGGTTTGAAATGTAAAATAAAGGTTCTGAACCTGAACCAACCCGTTAATAACCCAAAATTGATATTTTGGATCTAATGGAACTGTCAAATCGTCATCCGGTATTCAAAATATCAATTATTGACCAAAGGCAAACAGGGCTTTTAAAGCCTCAAAGAGTCTCAAGCTCTTCCAAAATTCTCCTGAATTCATCGGGGACCGTGCCTACCATCTCCACACCCGAAAATCAACATGTAGCAATTAAGGGGAAGGGAAAAATGGTTATATCACATAAAAAGTAAAATTTCACAAATCAGGATGTTGCAATTCAGGTACTAGAGGACATGCTTTAGACATGTGTTATGGATTTTAGTGATCATTGGGACCAGTTTTTGCCATTAGTGGAGTTATCCTACAACTAGGGTGCTCATGGGTTAGTTTAGATTGGTTATTGGTCAAAACCAAAATCAAACCAATATAATCGATTTTTAAATTGTTGAAACCAAATCAAACCAAATATATGTAACATATATTTATTGGTTTGGTTGTTAACGGTTTAGATTTGGCTTGGTTCAGTTATTGGTTATCAACCAAACACGAAAGTGAAAAAATTGATTCATCAAAAGAAACTCCTATGATGAAAAAGAGGACTGTAAGTTTTGAGCTTGTTGATAATTTGCACCACTGTAGTGCAATAGTTTTGTGTTCTCTTGTGGAGAAGAAGGAAGATCCTAGAGCTTTCTTGATTCCACATACCATTGGGGAGTTTAATTTTGCAAAGGTATTGTGTGACTTGGGTGCTAGAATTAATCTGATATTGCCATTAGTGTTTATACAGTTGGGGTTGAGGGTACCCAAACCAACTTTGATGAGTCTTCTAATGGTAGACCGCACTGTAAAAAAGCTTGTGGGAGTTTTATATGATTTTTGGTAAGGGTTGAGTCCTTCATATATCCAACTAATTTTGTCATCCTCAATTGTGAAGTTGATTTTGAGGTTCTCATCATCTTAGAGAGACCATTCCTTGCGATCAAAAGAGCATCGGCTGATATGGAAACTGGTTAGTTAAAGTTTCGGTTGAATCATGAGGAAGTGACTTTCAGTGTTTGTAAATATATGAAGCAACCAAAGGACATGTGTGTGATCTCAGTTATTGATACATTTGATGATGAGTCTTTGGTAGCTCCTATTAAGGAGAGACCTGGTGTTGAGGCACTAGCGACAATAATCATGAATTTTGAAGGTGATGATATCTATGAGTATGATGAGATGGTAAGTGCACTGATGTTAAGAAAAAAAAAATATATATTTAGTCATTATTTGCCTCATATTTAGTATTTTTATTTGTCTTTTTAGAGCATTGCCTTTATGAGTTGTGCTTAATATTATTTGATGTGTAGGATTAAAATGGTGAGACGATGAAGATATTTGGAGCATAAATGAATTAAAGACGAAAGATTATAGAAGAAAATCAAGCAGTCAGCTTAATGAAATAAAGTTAATAAACTAATGAAAAGTGACATTTGAAGTGCAGTTTGAAATTGGTCGTTTCCAGTGGTTGTCCGCCTTTTTGGCGTGACACGCCAGCTATTTAGTGTGTTGCCTTCGTAGCACAAAGGAAGCAGCAGTCCACTTTAATATTTTTCGGTCCATTTTGGACTCAATTATTTTATTTGGGCTTTTTTGTACACCTATAAATGTTCCAAAAAATCAGTTTTTACATAACTTTTAACTTAGGGAGAGCTAGGAGCCGTCGTGGAGGAAAGAGAAAATTGGTTTCATCTTTTCTTCTCCTTTATTATTAATTTTTTGGATGATTTGTTGTAATTGCTCCATGTCTATGTGGAGTTAAACTTCTCATTCAAGGATTATGGTAGCTAATTAAATGATTATTTAGTAACTCTTGATTTTATTTATTTGATTATCATTATAGTTGTTCTTGTATTCTTGCTTTTAATATTTTAAAGATTCGCGACCTTTAAAATAAATCTTTGAGCTCGAAGTGACCTGACCAAGGGAATGGAGGGTTAGAACGAAGAATATAGAGAGTAAGATCTCTTCTTTAGTAAAATAAAGAATTGATTTGTGGCTAGGATAGGAATATACCTAGATCACCTTACTTGTTACAAAACGGAAAGATAAATAAATACGTTTGAATTAGCTTCTCACATCCTCGCTCAACGATGTAGTTGTGAGACTAGTTTGAATATACGATTAGAGGATGAACATTCCCGAATCATAAAATCAACCCCGTAAATAAATAACTAGCTAATGGAATAAGTTTATGAAATTGATACTAAACATGATTGTTAGCGAAATCATAATCCTAGATCGATTCATCCATTGATTGTGTAAGAATCCTCTCTTTTCTTGGTTAATAATAATTGTTCATTAGTTATTTTATTCTTATTTTTAGTTTAGTTAATTTAAAAATATATCTTGAAATTCACTGCTTGAATAAATAATTAGCATCGGTCTAATTTAGTAAAATATTTAATCAATAAGTCCCTATGGGTACGATATTCGGACTTAAAAATCCTATATTACTTGTACGACCGTGTACACTTGCTTGTGCGTTTGGACGCAACAAGTTTTTGGCGCCGTTGTCGGGGACTTCGGTATTAATTGTTTAGCTAGATTGGACTTTTTTCTAGTTATTTGTTTGAGTTGTACATAGTTATCTTTTTAGTTACTTTTACTTTTCTATCACTCTTCTTGATATGTCAGCCTGGGATAGATGGTGGTCGAAGGGGAATGATTCTTGTTTTCTTGTGAAGGACCCCACCGAGAGAGTATTTGTCAAAATTTTCAGGGGAGTGAGTGGTGTGCACCTTTTCAATCTGCTAAATTTGATGTATGTAATATATATGGTGGTCAGGAGAGGGAAGAAGAATTTCAACCATTTACCTATCATTTTTGCTTGAGTCGGACATTGAGAAGGTGTGTAAAAGTGAGCATGTGGCATATGGTGTAAGTTTGAAAGTGGAACATATTGGACTTTATTCAAACCACTTTTCTACATTATGTTTGGATGATGACATGGATGTGGAGTCATCCAGACTACTAAAGGAGTGGGAGGATGAGGAACAAGACTCTTACATTCTGAAGTTTGCACCCGACAAGAGAAAATACAACATGCCTCACTTCAGGACCAAGCAGTTCTACAAACACCACCTATTGCATAGATCCACCATCTTCTTATCACCACCATATGAAAGAAACAAAAAAATGGATGCGATGTTGGGGATGAAATTCATATCCTCAAGGTGGAGGAAAAAGTTGACGGATCGTGTCGCGATGTTAAATTAGGTGCTTGTTAGGAGGCAACCCAACATGTAGTAAGTAGTTTTTATTTTTATTTTTCATTTTTATTTTAGTGTCAGCTGTTTTTGTTGTTTTTATTTTTGCAGATTTAGGGGAAGTCTGAGTACCCAATTCAACTAAGGAGCACATTTGAGCTTAAGTGTGGGGTGCGTATGATCCTTGATTGAAAGTGAAGAAACATGTTGCTAGCTAGACCCTAGAGGGCCTCCAGGAGTATCTTTAACCCTTGTTTTGGCCTCCAGGAGTATCTTTAACCCTTGTTTTACTTTATTTATTGCTTTGGGGACAAAGCATGATTTTAAGTGAGGGGTGGAATGTCTCCCAATATTTGTTTAGGGTGAAGTATGCTATAGTATTTTCTTTTATTTTTTTAGTTGCTTACTATAGGGATATCTTCCAATATTTGTTTAGGGTGAAGTATGCTATAGGATTTTCTTTTGTTTTTTAGTTTCTTGCTTTAAGGAAAGAAATTTGTTTTTTGATAAAGTTTAAAAACACAAAAAAGATTTTTATTTTATTCTTTAGATTGGATTAATTTTTGTTGGTTTTTAGCTTTTTAGTCTTTATTAGAGCATACTTCGCCCACCCCTTGGTTTTTCTTTTTGGTTCTTTTTCAAGGAGGGTCCCTTTGAACCGAGTTTCTTTTATTTGTTAGGAGTAAATTTTATTTTTTTATTTTTATTTTTTGGAAAGAAAATAAAAGACCACATTTTTTTACTTGTGGTGATACTAGCAATTTTGGCTTGAGCTTGAGTGGTATTTTCCTGTGAGTACTTGAGTGTAAATAAGATATTAGATTTTTTGACACCTAGGCTCATGGTTGTGGCTCTGTATATAGGTTTTTCTTGTTTCATAGTTCATTATGACTCTGTTTGTCTTAGAAGTGAAATTGATCCATCTTGATTGATACTTGTGCCATGTGTGGCGAGGTTTTGCATATTTCATGTTTTACATCTTAGTCTAGAACTTGCCCTGCATGTTATTGAAGTGAAATAAAAAGTGTTTGTCTATTTAGAAGATGATAATAGGCCTTCTTTGATTTGTCTTGTGAATTTTAGCCTTTTTAGATATTATATCACTAGTTAGTCCCTTTGGGTCTGTAGCCTTTTATTGGTAGCCATATTTTTGCCTTGACTCTTTTGTTGAATTTCTAATTTTTGCACCCTGCTTCCATGAGCACTGTAGCATAAACTTGTTACAATTGCTAAATTTGAAAAAAAGGGATGGTTGAGTGTAAAGGGTGATCAATTATAGCTACAAAGTGTGAAAAGGCCCTCTTTGAAAGAATGTGATATAAAAAAAAATGAAAAAAAATTGTAAAAAAAAATGAAAAAAAATTGTTTAAATTTTTTTTTTATTGACGCATTCTTGATAAGATGAGAGAAAGTCACTATTATATAGTTTTTCTACCCATCCCCTAGCCAATATTACAAACCGTTAAAGTATTGTTTGATTCTATTCGAGCATGCTTAATTAGTGGAGATGTACATAATGGGCAAGCCTATGGTTCTTTGTGCATATATGTGAATTCTTTTGTGAGTGCGAGAGTTGTGCTTTGATGCAAAGTCCTTAAATTATATTCGATCTTTAGAATTGAGTGTGTGGACTATTTCTTCTTGTGAGGGCACTTGTTTCATCATAGATAGGTGATGTTATTAGCTTTCTATGACAAGAGTAGGTGAACGAACTTAAATTTGATGAGTTAGAGTCCATCTTTGAGGTTAAGAGGTTAGAGGTTTGTTGTTTGTTTGTATTTTTTGCATAATGATCAGAAAATGTACTTGACATTTTGAATTGCTTGGATAAACAAAACTGGTGGTGTTCTAGCTCTATTTATTGAGATGAGCTTTAATGATTCCTCGAGGACAAGCAAGAATCTAAGTGTAGGGTGGTGATGTTAGGCAAAAATATATATTTTTAGTCATTATTTGCCTCATATTTAGCATTTTTATGTGTCTTTTTTGAGTATTGATTTTATGATTTGTGCTTAATATTATATTTTGCTGTGTAGGATTAAAATGGTGAGACGATGAAGAGATTTGGAGCATAAATGAATTAAAGAAGGAAGATTATAGAAGGAAATCAAGCAGACAACTTAATGGAATAAAGTTAATACAATAATGAAAATGACATTTGAAGTGCAGTTTGAAATTGGTTGTTTTCGGTGGTTGTCCGACTTTTTGGCGTGACACGCTAGCTATTTAGTGAGTTGCCTCTGTAGCACGGAGGAAGCAGCAGTCCACTTTAATATTTTTCAGTTCATTTTGGACTCAGTTATTTTATTTGGGACTTTTTTCTACACCTATAAGTATTCCAAAAAATCAGTTTTTACATAAATTTCAACCTAGGGAGAGCTAGGAGCTGTTGTGGAGGCTGGAGAAAATTGGTTCATCATTTCTTCTCCTTTATTATTTATTTTTACGTCAATACTTTGGATGATTTGTTGTAATTGCTCCATGTCTATGTGGAGTTAAACTTCTCATTCTAGGCTTATGGTAGCTAATTAAATGATTGTTTAGTAACTCTTCATTTTATTTATTTGATTATCATTATGGTTGTTCTTATATTCTTGCTTTTACTATTTTAAAGATTTGCAGCCTTTAAAATAAATCTTTGAGCTCGAAGTGAACTGACCAAGGGAACAGAGGGTTAGAACAAAGAATATAGGGAGTAAGATCTCTTCTTTAGTAAAACAAAGAATTGATTTGTAGCTAAGATAGGAATATACCTAGATCACCTTATTTGGTTATAAAACGGGAAGATAAATAAATGCGTTTGAATTCACTTCTCACATCACCGCTCAATGATGTAGTTGTGAAACTAGTTTGAATAGACGATTAGAGGATGACCATTTCTGAATCATAAAATCAACCCCATAAATCAATAACTAGCTAATCGAATAAGTTGATGAAATTGATACTAAACATGATTGTTAGCGAAATCATAATCCTAGATCGATTCATCAATTTATTGTGTAAGAATCCGCTCTTTTCTTGGTTAATAATAATTGTTCATTAGTTATTTTATTCTTATTTTTAGTTTAGTTAATTTATAAATATATCTTGAAATCCACCGCTTGAATAAATAATTAGCATCAGTCTAATTTAGTAAAATAGTTAATTGACAAATCCCTGTGGGTACGATATTCGGACTTAAAAATCCTATATTACTTGTACGATCGCGTACACTTGCGTGTGTGTTTGGACGCAACATGCATTTGTTGGTTTGTGTTACTACACTTATACGCCGAAAAAGTTAGATTTGGATTTAAAGAACAGGGCAACTCCACCGGCTAGGCCTTCTATTGAGGAGTCTCATATTTTGGAGCTCAAAGCTCCCCCATCTCACATTCGCTATGCTTTCTTGGGAGACAACAACACTTTTCCCATCATTATAGCAGCAAATTTAGTTGAATGGCACATTGATGCTCTAGTATTAGTTTCGCAGAAGTTCAAGAGGGCCATCGGATGGTCTATTGTTGACATTATTGGGATTCCATCTGGAATATGCACTCATAAAATCCAACTTGAGCTATATTTTATTCCTAGTATTGAGCATCAACGTTGGCTTAATCCGCCTATGCAAGAGGTAGTCAAGAAGGAAATCATCAAGTGGTTTGATGCAAACGTGGTTTACCCTATTATTGACAGCAAATGGGAGATCCTGATTTAATGTGTGCCAAAGAAGGGTGGAATCACTGTGGTTCCAAATGCAAAGAATGAACTTATTTTTATGAGATAGGTCACTGGCTTGTGAGTGTGCATGGATCATAGGAAGTTGAATGCATGGACTGAAAAAGATCATTTTTCAATGCCTTTTATGAATCAGATATTAGACCATCTTGCTGGTAGAGGATGATATTATTTTATTGATGGTTATTCGGGATACAATCAGATTTCAATTGCTCTATTTTATTAATGGTTATTTGGGATATAATCAGATTTCAATTTCTCTCGAAGACCAAAAGAAGACCACTTTCACTTGTCCATATGGAACATTTACGTTCAAGAGGATGCCTTTCATATTATGTAATGTGCCAGTGACTTTTTAGCGTTGCATGATGCTATCTTCTCTGACATGGTGGAAGACACTATCTAGGTATTCATGGAGGATTTTTTTGATTTTTGTTGACTCTTTTGAAGATTGTTTGGCCCATAGAGCTAGTATTCTGAGAAGGTGCAAAGATAGCAATTTGGTACTTAATTAGGAAAAGTGTTACTTTATGGTCAAAGAAAGGATAGAGCTCGATCATGAGATTTTAAAAAAGGGGATTGAGGTTGACAAGGCAAAGATTGAGGTGATTGAAAAATTGGCTCCACTTGTTTTTGTGAAGGATATTCGAAGCCGTTTGAGCCATGCTGGATTTTATCGTAGGTTCATTAAGGATTTCTCTAGAATTGTACATCCTTTGTGTAAGTTGTTGGAGAAGGAGGTGAAGTTCCTTTTTGATGAGGCATGTCTAAATGCGTTTGAGTGTCTGAAGGAGAAATTAACTTCACCCCTATTTTTATTTTACCTGATTGATCCATGCCATTTGAGGTTATGTGCGATGCTAGTGGAGTGGTGCTAGGAACAGTCCTAGGACAAAGGCATGATAAGATCCTTCATCCTATCTATTATACTAGAAAAACATTTAATCCAACTCATAAAAATTACACAATGAGGGAACAAGAGTTGTTTGCTGTGGGTTCTGCATTTGAGAAATTTTGATCTTATTTGCTTGGCATGAAAATGATTATGCATACTGACCAAGCATACCTTAGGTACCTTATAGAGAAAAGGGATGCAAAGCTGAGATTGATTCGTTGGGTACTTTTTTTACAAGAATTTAACTTTGAGGTCAAGGATCGAAAGGAGGTTGAAAATCAAGTGGTTGACCACTTATCACGACTTAAAGAAGAGGCAATGCTGAAATTAAAGGATGAGCTTAAGATTGATAATACTTTTCAATATGAATAGGTATTGGCTGTATCACAAGACTTGATTCCATGATTTGTGGATTTTTCCAATTATTTAGTAATTGATATGGTGCTTGAGGAGGAATATTTTCAGCAAAAAAAGAAGTTTATGCATGATGTGCGAAGATTTTTCTGGAATGAGTCATACTTGTTCTAGATTTGTATGGATGGGATGATTTGTAGATGTGTTCCAGATGTTGATATGATGAGTATTTTAGAGGCATGTCATTCATACCCAATTAGTTCATCATAGTGGTGCACGGATGACTCATAAGATTTTGCAATGTAGGTACTATTGGCCCACCATTCATCAATATACTCATGACTATGCAAGATCTTGTGACCAATGCCAAAGACAAGGGAACAAATGGGATTGCATTTGGCAGTCAGTCGAAGGATGAAGCATGATTGGGGTTCGACACTCATGTGTCTAGTGAGAAGAATGATGAAAGCTCTGCAGAAATTCCACTATCACAAAATCAACCTTAACAACAGGACTATCCTATACTTCAGATTGAGGTATCCCCCCATGTTGATTGATGGGGTATTAGAGGCATTCATGTCATATATGATCGAGAAATTACAAATGTCTAAAGCACGGGTTTGCCTAAAAGGGGTTTCTATGAGGACCAAGGTTGATTACTACGGGTATGTCTGAAATGCCCGAGATCGAGAGATAATTAAACAAGTACAAGTTTGGGTGGATGACTGAGCAACAAGATTGATATAGTACGACTCTTATTCATGAGTTTTATGCTACCTATCAGGCCACTCTAAAGGTGTTGGCTCCTCAGGGTTTGTCGTGGAAGGTGCAGCCTCCAGTTGCCATGGTCTTGATTTGAAGAGTTCAAGTCAACATTTCGGATATCACTATATCCCGTTTCTTCTATGGTCCAGAGTTTATGCCTCCAACCAACACTTCAAATATCGATAACTGAATAGATGAGATAAGGAAAGTAAAGTCGAAGCAAATCAGCACTGATGACAAAATGGTACACTTTTGGTAGATGGACAATAATATTGCTACCACAAAAGAGAATGTAGAATGGTTAGCCGGTCGAGAGTCACAAACAAAAAAAGGGTCTTTGAATTTCACCACCAAATCTTGGTGGATGTTGATTCATCACTGATTGGGGCCCACGTCTGGAGATAATATTCTGAGCCCCGATCAGGATACTTTATTAGCAGGCATCATGGAGGGGTATGATATTGATGTTACTAGATTAATTGCTTGAGAAATTTGGGATAGATCAATTGAGGGAGAAACAAGCATTACTTTTCCATGCTTGCTGACTTAGATGTGTTTGGAGGCTGCTGTTACTGTGTTGCCCAAGATCGATCAGTTCATTGTGGTTCATCGCACTACTGATCTTGGGCTTATTCGAGATCCTATGAACCTAGTTTCTAGGGCGAAGGTTGTAGCGGAGGCTGCATTGCTAGAGAGGGCCTTTCAGTTGGGTATGTAGATGGAGATTGATACACCTGGCTTTGCTGATATTAGGGGTGACATAGGTTGAGTCCCAGACTGAGACCTCAAGGCTCGAGCCTCATGCTGCTGCTGCTTTTGCCTCACGGCCAGCTTCAGTCCCAATTTCAAACACTACTATCCCGGGTTTATCTATGCTCACCAACCTACTAGTGGGTATGTTCTGGTCCCATAGGAGTTCTTACAAAATGTGTTAAAACTATTGCCATAGTTGAGCGGGAAGTTGACAATATTGAAAATGGGGTTCAACTTTGTGTAAAGAAGGAGATTAGGACAGAGATTCATGGGATGCAGACCTATTTTGACAATTTTAAAAGGAGGATCACTGACAAGATTTAGGGTGTGAAGTCCCTGGACTTGGACAGGATTAAAGAGGAGCTGGATACTTTTTATATTGCAATTGAGGACATGTCATCTAGACCATTTTCAGCATTTTTGGCTCCCACTATGCTCATGATAAAGGAGATTAAAGAGGTCGAAGTGGCCAACATATGGAGAATTAAGGGCAAGAAAAAAAGTACCGAAGTTGGTGCAGATCTAGAAAGATGAAGAAAGAAGAGAAATAGAGATCAAGAAGAGGTGAACAAAACGACCAAGGCAAGCAACCAATCCTTCCAAGATCACTTGTCTAAGGGTCATGATATGGGGCATAGAGCCAGGAGCTTTAGAATTTGGAAGGCCTCAAGAGATGTTATTGTTGATGTTGTAGTGAGTGGTTGGGTACGGTAGTTTCCCCCACTAGTTCGATACCTTTGAGTACACCAGCCACCATCGATGCTAATGTTGATTTGAGTGTTTCAGCCACCACCGAGGCCATGAGAATGGAGACTGGGGTAAGTTGTGAGACCTCACTAGCTGGTGAGACCACATCCGATGCCTAGAGCATCGTAGGTATGTCCTTACCCCTCATTTTTACTTTTTCAAACTATATGCATATAGTGAGCACACTGTATGTTTTCAAAGTTAGGGGTGAGGGTGTACTACCACTCAGGGTTTTTATTATCGTGTTTTTTTTCTCCAGAGTGTGCTATCATAGTAGAACTAACATGTTTAGTATTTTATGTTTGTTTTTGTTGTATTTATGTTGTGTTGTTTGATTAGAAGGAAAATAGGGGAACCTTAGTGCAGTCAAGTTTTGAATGTTTTGATTTTGATGTTTAAAGGATACCCCTCCTAAAAATTGTCTTAGACTGTGTGTTGTTTCTATTTTGAACTATGACTATTGCAGATCTTGTTATGGAATTAGTATTATATGCATAATAACCGTAGCTTAGCAATGCATAAACTAGATAGGTAGTAGTTGATAGTGTAACACTGTGCTATATGTGTGTGAGGTGTTTTACTTAGTTCAGCTTTGTGTGTGCAATCTAGAACATGCCCGATTAGTCTTTCCTAGGTTGTAGGATAGTTGGTTAGGAAAGGATCATAGGTCATTCTTGAATAGTCCACTTTTAGCCTATATACCCTACCAAATGGAATAAATATCCCTTGATCCTGAGTTTGAGCCTAAATTGACCTATTTCTTTGATTAGCCTATTCACCTTCCGACTTCTACTTACAATGAACCTGTTTTGGCCCTGGTCCCTTCTTGGATAGCATGTACCTCAACTCTGGGAAATCACCTAAGTAGAGGGTGGCTATCATAGGGGTGATTAGTGAACAGTGGGTATGAAGAAGTAGTTAGTAAAAGAAAACAAAAAAAGATTCGAGTATGGTAAGATAAAGAAAAAAAGTGTTGAATAAAGCTTGCATAACAACATAAAAAAAATTGTAAAAAGAGAACCACATCCAAAATCAGAAGAAAAGCAAAGGAGAATAAGGAAGAAGAAAATAAGTGAGATTGAAAAGCGGAGCCAAAAATAGTGTGGTGCAAAGGAGGGTTGAGTCACTGAATCCATATTTACCATACTTGTCCCAAAACTTACATTACAAGCCAATAAAAGTCCTGTAGTGATCCTAGTCCAATCATTCAAAAAACTAAGGCAAAGAAAACAAGGGCAAGCTTATGGTATTTCACGCACACTATTAGAACTTCTTTGAGATAGTGAGTGTCTTAATTCAGTCCCTATTTACATTTACATCTTTAGACTGTGAGTGTACGGGACTTATTTGTTGTGAGGGCATACGGGTTGCATTGTTGGTTGCTATTTGTTCGGGTAATGTTATTTGCATATATGCTTGGTTGTTTGTTCATAATGTGGCCATCTCTTTATCCCTTTGTGTCGTGGTAATGGGTTACATGTTTACACACAGTGGTTTTGAATTCTTGTATATGAGGGGGGTTGAAAATTTTGTGCTACAAAGAATTGCATTGACTATTGTAGGTCCCTTAGGTTTCATGGAACTTTCGATGCTTAAAATGAGGAAAATATGTAAGAACTTAGGTGTATTTGTAGGTATGATGTGTTTGTTTAAGTTTTTTATAGGAAAATAGGTCTTGGTAATAATTGGATGAAAAAAATCTAAATTTGACCAAGTGTTGGCATCTGAAGCTTGGCCAAGATTCATTGGGTCACACAACGAGTCGTGGCTTAAACCTTTACATTACCAGTGAACAATGTATGGAAAATTAAAAGTAAGGTGTTGTCAACGACAACAGGCTATGAGCCGTAGGGAAAAGCGACTGGTCACCAGGTGATCCGTCCTGAGCATATTGACCAAAAGTCCCACAGAGGTATAAATGATGTTAGTGGCTATGAGTTTACCATATGAGACATCATGAGAGTCTAAAAGTCATTGCCAAGACTCATCCTGAACAAATATTTCCAAAGTTCTGAAAGTTGTAAAAGTGACTCCAGGGACAACGGGTACCCCTAATGAGTCGTTGGGTGTCCCTACGAGTCGTCACCAGCCATCGTTACCAAGATTCAAGAAAATTAGCTAATAGGCTATGGGCGTACGCGATAAGGTGTAGCCAGACCATACGACTTGCAGCCTCATCCGTTCTCACTGCCGACCCAGTTCTCCTATTACATTTAGGATAGGATTCGTTTTGTATCTATAAATACTCCTATTAGGTTTTCTATTTTAGTTTATGTTATATTACTATTCTTGAGTCCATATACTTGTTCTTGAGAGTTGTAAATACATTCTTTGAGAGTTTAATTCATAGTTGAGATTTGTGGTATTAATTCTTCTACTTGTAAGTGCATTATGATGATTTCTTCCAAGAATTAATATTTTATGCTTGCAATTATGAGAAGCTAAACCCCCACAGCGAGGGTTGTGGGAACCATGAAAGGTTAACAAAGTAGGGTTCGAATTACAAGGTGATTCTTGAAGGGTGTTTGTGCATGTATTGTTGTTCTCTTTGCTTTGATTTCTTTTTAACGGTGGCAAATGTTAGAACTCACCTTATTTTTACTTGCTTTGGAAGAAGGGGTAAAAAATGGGAAAAAGGAACAAACAGTGGAGACTTGGAGTTATGAACCTTTACTTAATAGCTTGAGTCGTGGACTCGAAAAAGCTAATCTGAGATCCAAGATAAGGGTTAGATTGCAAAACTCATGAGACGTGGAAGCGTAATTGAGGATAGTCATCTAATAGGGATTGAAAGGTTGTTTAGATGAACTTAACTTATCAATTTTGCATGCCAAGCACTGATAGAGATAACCAGTACGAAGGGAACACAGTCCTAGCGTCTCTCCTCTATTGATTATAAACTTGAATATAGTCGTAATTGTTACTTGTTCGGAAGCCAGTTTACAAATCCCCCAATTTATGAAAATACTTTACTAATAGCTTAGATAACCATATTAATTGAGATTCTAGCCTATTCATTGTGGGATCGACCCCAACCTTTATTGGGTTCTATACTTGATACAGCAACCGCTTTATACACCATAGCGAGGTGTAATTTGGACTACATCAATTTTTCCTCTAGTAAATTGATAGTCTATCAAAAAGGAACTTAATCTTTCATATCACACTAGAGGATCTTGTTTTAAACCATACAAAGCTTTTGTTTATTTAAAAACATGATAAGGAATCTTAGGAGTTTCAATGCCTGGAAGTTGTTTTACAATGATTTCCTCTTCAATAAAACTATTTAAGAAAGTACTTTTAACGTTTATTTGAAAAAGTTTGAAACCTTTAAAAGTAGCATAAGCATGAAGCATGCAAATAGATTCTAACCTTGCTACAGGATCAAAAGTCTCATCATAGTCGACTCACTCCTGTTGAAAATAGCCTTGTACAACTAGTCTAGATTTATTTCGAACCACTTCTCCTAATTCATTTAATTTATTTTGAAAACCCCATTTTGTTTCAATGATAGAGGTCTCTTTGGGCTTTGGAACTAATGTCCAAACCTTATTCTTTTTGAATTGATCCAGTTCTTTTTCCTTTGCTTAACCCAATGACCGTATTTTAAAGCTTCATCGATTCCTTTAGGTAGAAATTGAGAAATAAGGGCCACATTGACATTTTTCCTTGAGGCTCTAGTTTTCAGCCCCTCCTCTGGATAACCAATGATTAATTTCTTTGGATAGTCTGGTTCACTTCTCCATTCATTTGGAACTGTTTCAATTGCAAATTATTCCATTTGAGTATCAATTAACTTAGGGTCAGTATCAACTTTTTTTTGGATGAACAACAACAACTTGAGAATTTTGTCCTTCATCATCATCTGCACTACTCTTTTGCTCAACAATTTTTTAAGTATCATCAAATATGACATGAATAGATTCTTTAATGCAAGCAGTACGCTTATTAAAAACTCTATAAGATCTACTAGAATTTTAATAACCAAGAAATATATCTTCATTACTTCGTGGATCAAATATCCTTATCATTGTTATGCAAGAAGTATTTGCATCCAAAAGGATGGAAAAACTGATATTAGGTTTCTTCCCATTCCATAGTTCATATGGAGTATTCTTGAGAATAGTTCTAAGTAACACATGTTTAAAATATGGAAAGTAGTACTTATAGCTTCTACCTAAAAATAATGTGGTAGAGAATGTTCACAAATCATAGTTCTGGCCATATCTTGCAGAGTTCTGCTCTTCCGTTCAACAACTTCATTTGTTGAGGAGATTTTCGAGAAGAAAAGTTATATGAATACCCCTGCTCACTGCAATATTTCTCAAAGGCCTTGTTTTTAAATTCTCCACCATGGTCACTGTACAACAACAACAACAACAACATACTCAGTGTATTTCCATAAAGTGGGGTCTGGGGAGGGTAAAGGGTACGCAGTCCATACCACTACCTCAGATAAAGTACAAAGTTTGTTTCCGATAGACCCCCGGCTCAGGACAGATAATAGTATAACAAATAAAAAAACATACTAATAAACAACAAAATGGGATAATACACCGCTAGATAATAAAAGAAACAAGACACCCACTGAGTAATACTATAAACTATCTATTCGAAATCACAAACCTCATCAAAACACTACAAACAAGAAACTATAGGCACAACACGACCCAAAAATAATGAACAGAAAATGAAACACTACCATGGTCACTATAACGACCCAAAAATATCATTACGTTGAATAACGTTCCGTAAAAAATTTACGATGATTAAAATCCTCCTATTGCACCTGATGGAATTTAATTCACATAAAGAAATAGGAACCAACAAAATTGAGCCAAAAATATAAAAAGAGTTAGGCCGGACTGCTGTCTACCTTACCGTTGTAGTGGTAACCTCCTCTTGAAACTGTTTTTATTTTTAACTCTCTTAGGTCGTCCTTGCCCCCAAAAAAACACCCTGAATAAATCCCACCTCCACATTTATGAGATTTCAAAGGCCACACTTCATGAGAGTAGTTTCGAGGCACACCCGGTGAGAAGACGTTTAGCTCTGGGACAACTTTCTTCTCTCAGTAGCAGCAAGATTCATCTATGAGGTAGGTTATGGTTTAAATTGCAATAGACTTGGGCTATATTCATATAATATTGATAGTAATGTCAGGAGTTTTCATGCATTAGGCCTTCAGACATGGTGTTTGGATGGACAGAAATGATGAAAATCCAGTTAGGCAAAATAATATTGCAAATCATAGATGTACTCCGTTGGTGCGATGTTTGTGGCATGAAATGGGTCAAATCTTGTTAGAATTATAACTAGTTGATTGAACAATATGGCTTATAAGTACGGTAAAAGGGGAGAGCAAGTAGTAATCAAGGGTTTGATTGAAAGTGTTCTTAGTAATCTAGATAATCGTGACTTGCATTAAGGAAGATTAACAAAGAATAAGTATGGAGTAGGGTTTAATAGTTAAACTAATTGAGTTTTAAGAGACCTACCAGTGTAATTGAATAGATAGGACAACTTAGAGGACAACCTAGTGGTGGGGTGCATAGCAGAATAGACAGTTTGGTAAGAGTCATAGAATAACAAAGGTAAGGTTAGTAAGGCCGAGTGTGAGTATCATGATTATGGTATTAGTAAAGAATTGAGGAGGATGTTGGAAACATGAGTGGGGGTCATAGATAGAGAGTTCGCATTGGCATCTCGGTAGGACTATCACAGTCTCGTAGAAGATGTGGGTGCACACAATTACATAGATATATGTACCTATGTATATGTACGGAATTAAGATTGATGTCTTTGGGCTTGTATGTGAACTAAAGAATTATAGTCGCCTTCTAGCACTCTATGTGATTATTGAATGCATATGCATATTCATACATGCTGATGATGATAGTTGGTGATTATGATGTTGATGTTGAAATCATGATGTTCACGATGTTGTTGCTGATGAATTGATGATGATGATGATGATGGTGATATTGATATTGATCATGATGTTCATGATGCAAAAAATGATATGGATGAGATTGAGAGGAGAAAAAATGATATGCATATCTTGCATACATACATTCATTCATATGTATTGAATGTTCGGTTATACTTTTATGTTGTTGTTGGTTCCTTGAGTAAACCGCCCCTTTTGATAATGGTAGTTATGCATGGTAGCAAAGTGTGAATGCCAGGTATGTCCTGCGTTATGTATAATACTATTTCCTTAAGTATTTAGTTATATAGGTGAGGTATACCATAGTGTCTCTCCTAGCAGGATTGTTAATGTCATAAGTGACTTAGTGGTCGCAAATACTATAGCGTATTACATTAGTTGAGTATCGAGGAAATTCGGTCCAGTCGTGGGTTGCTCTCATGTCCTAATTTAGTGAAGTTTGTAGGTTGGTCTAGAGTGGGTTATGAATTGTAGAAATTGGAATGATGAGTTAGGGAAGGTTTAAAGGATGTAAGTTAAAGTGGATTGTCAAAGAAAAAAGATATGCAAAAAATTTAAATGGCAGGTAGGTCACAGAGATGCTAAAAGTAATGTGTTAATAATTTCATAATTGGGGAATTAGAAACCAAAACTTTAGTTAATGCTATAATTTCTTCCTATTTACTATTGGTGTTATTTTTTGCTAACTCCAGTACATGTGGTTGTACTGATTCTATACTTACTATATTCCCAACTGGGGATATAGTCATAATGCATGTCAATTTAAGTTTCTATAACAGCGATGGTGAAACCGCTGCTCCTGTCTTCTCGATCTTACATGGATGTTGGGTCTTTGAGTTTCATGTTTCTTGTCTAGTGCTCTTGTACTAGTTTAGGCTAGTTTCTGGAGACTCATTTTTGATTATTTTCCGCATTAGTTTTACTTATCAAATGTATTGAAGTGATTATGGTGTATCAACTAAATAAAAAGAGTTTGAAATAAGTATTGTCTTCTGCATGAAATGAATAATTGGATAGTAAGGGTTCTCCTATCTGGGGTAGTGTTAGGTAGGTGCCCGCACGATCGGTAGCTTGGGTTGTGACAGTCACTTCTTATAGAAGTGATGTAGTAACTTTTATCTCTTTGAACTTTTTCACAGAAAAAACTCTAAATTCTTTAAATTTTCATTTTTGTTAGATAAAATATAACCCGTGTAAAACAAGAATAATCATCAACAATTACAAAAACGTACCTTTTTCCTTCAATGCTGACACTTCTAATAAGACCAAAAAGGTTCATGTGAAGTAGCTTCAAAGGTTTAGTAGTACACAATATCCTTGACAGGAAGAGAATTTTTGGTTTGCTTACCTAGTTGGCGTGCATCACAAATATGAGTTTTCTTATATTCCAGTTTAAGGAGACTAGTGACAAGCTCATGTTTGGATAATTTTTCAATAAGTCTCATGCTTGCATGATTAAGATTTTTGTGTCAAACCCAAGGATCTCCTGATATGGAGGTCAAGCAGATGTGATCTTCTGTTCTTTTGATAGAGTCTAGAATATATACATTTCTGTGTCTATTTCCAGGAAGGAGAGGTTTCCCTAATTTTTCGATCACACATCCACTTTTTTTAACCTTACCTCCAAATCAGCATCACATAGCTAATTTATACTCATCAGATTGTACTTTAATTTTTTACAAGGTAGACATTAGTAAAATCACATGATTCATTGAATGATATAGTATCAATACCTGGAACTTTGCCTCTGGAATTATCTTTAAAGCTTATATCTATTCCATCATATTCAACAACAGATTTAAACAAGTTTTTATTTGTCGTCATGTGATTTGAACACGCACTATCAAGATACCATTTTTCTTTAGATTTTGAGTAGTGTTCCCACAAGATAAAAATATCACTTATCTTTTGGTATCCAAACTTTGTTGGATCCTTTGATGTTAGTACTTGGATTTGTGGACTCAGATTTGGATCTCCAAATTCATTTTCTAGAACTATTAGAATGAAATTTGCAATGTCAATGCTTATAACCTGGTTTACCATAATAAAAACAGAAAAGAGAAGAGTGTTTTTCAGTGGTTGATTTACCATGGAGAGTATTATGACTATGATTTGTTCTATTGGTCGACTTATCAGAGTTAGTCAATCATTGTGACTTATCACAATTATAATATTTTTTACCAAGAGTAAGTTTGCAACTATAAGAACTTTTGTCAGTAGATTTATAAGAAGTAGTCGACTGATTTGATCGGACAATACTCTGACTGGGAGATTTTTGAAAACTATTGGTTTTAACTTTTAATTCATCCATTTCTTCTTGAAAGAAATCTTTTTCAATTTCACATATTTAAAGTTTGATTTTCCAGTCTCTTTGTTCTCTCAACAAAGCTCTATTTTATCACGAGCTTTATTTAAATCAATTATAGCATGATCTAATAATCTTTGCATGTTAAGACATTCATTGCAAGTTTCAGTTCTTACCTCACTTGTTTCTCCAATTTCCATGAAGCAGACATCTTCAATGTTATCATTCTCTTCTTCAGAGTTGTCTTCATCACTCCAACTGCTGAAAGCCTTGTGTCTTGAGTTTCGTATGGAGAATATTTTCTTTGCTTCTGAATAGTCATTTGAAATGTGTCCATACTTTCCACAGTTATAATATTTACATTCATTCTTGTTGTATTCAATAATCTACTTTTCTTTTTAGTAGTTCGATTTCCCTCTTCTTTGATTTCTTGATCTCCTATAGTTATCAACCACAGACTTGGTGATAAGGGCAATTTTATCTTCACAAAGAGGTTCATATTTTTAATCATCATTAATGGCCTTGAAAGCCACAAATTTCTTATTATTATTATTCTGACCTTTTTATTCAGATGATCTTTCTCAAAAGTAATGAGATCTCCTCTTACTTTATCATAGGACATCTTGTTTAGATACATGCTTTCCAGAGCCACTACCTTTGAGATCCATTGAGAGGCAGTCCTCTTAGTATCCCGGTGATGTGATCTAAGACATAATGGGTTTTTCCAACAACTTTGAGTTCACCAATTTTTCCAAAACGGGCAAAAGTGTCTTTAATGGATTTTCCATCTTTCATTTTAAAAAGTTCATATTCATAAACCAACAAACTTACAATAGTTTTTTTGAATTTCTCAGTTCCTTTATATGTAATTTCCAACTTATCCCACATATCTTTAGCAATTTCACAGTAAGAGATTTTCTCATATTCTTCACCACAGGTAGCATTGTATAAGATACTTTTTGCTTTTGAATTGATTTGAATAATCTCCATTTTTCATTAGTATAACCTTCCAAAGATGGAATCTTCTGAGTTGATATTTCACCATCAGTTAATTTCTTCTCATCCTTATTTGCAGAAACAAGTGGAAGATCATCAATTTTGATAACTCTCCATACCTTTCCGCGGTTAAAACAAGACTTACGAATAACAATCAGACCCTTTACTTGATGTGATTTCATAAAGGTTTCCATCTTTATCTTCCAGTGAGAAAAGTGTTTCCCATTGAAGTAAGGAGGTCTAGTCAAGGATGTTCCTTCTTGAAATAGTGCTCCAACAGTAGCTTATTGTGCCATGATTTTTTCTCACTTGTTGTTAAACAAATAAATATGAGTCTTTGCTCTAATACCAATTGAAAGTGTAAGATGTGGGAAGCGAGGTGAATTGCTATTTTTTCGATTTTCTAGTTAACTGTCTAAAGTGAGTAGTCGACTATTAAGCAAAAGTAAGTAAATACTGAAAATATAAAGTGATGCAAGTAAAGGTGACACCAAATATTTTTATACTGGTTGGGTTTCAATGTGTAACTTACGTCTAGTCTCCTTGGGTTGCAAGGGTGCTCTCTTCTAAGTCTTTAGGTGTTTTGGGTTGTGTACAACTTTTTGAAGCAGTTCCTAAAACTACACTCGAAACTATTCTTTCTTTCTTTTCTTTTCTTTTCTTTTTTTTTCACTCTTGATACAATGCCTCACCAACAATCTTTTTCTCTCCTCTCTTTTTTGACTACATAGTAGAACACTTAAGTAATACATTGTTTGATAAAAGTAGAGCAAAGAATTTGAGAAGGTTTAGACAACTTGTAGTTTTTGCTTGATCTTCAACAACTTTCTTTTATAGAGTCAGCAATCTAGCCGTTGAGGGACATTTTTAGAAGAGATAGCAACCCAAAAGATTTGATCCTTGAAAAATGAAAATGGAATATCCTTTTTATGAGAATAAGGTAAAGTCATATCATGACTTTAATGCTTGATGTAGTTTTCCTTGTAGATGCGCACTTCTTTCCATGACTGAGATCTTCACTTGTATTGACCATTTACTATGGTGCTTGATTTCTAGAGATTTCTCTCTTTGATTAACTCAATTGGAGTCGTTGTCCATAAATGAAGTCTTGATTCTTAGTACTTGACTTTAATCAAGTATTTCACTTTCTTTGATAACCGTTTGATCACAGATTCGATTCTAGAAAGATATGCAAATCTGCATCTTTTCCATTTATAGCTCCTTGATTTCTTTAGCCCTTTATTGACTGGACTAGACTTGTTTAATCCTTGGTACTTCTTTCCTTACTAGATGATGGCAAGCCCGTTCTAAAATACTTTGTCTTCTTTCTAAATTTGTTTGTTTCAAATTACTTGTCCATTTACGCAAATTAAGATTGTTTTATTACTTCTTTCTCATATTACCCTCAATATTAAATAACTAAAGAAAATAGTAATTGTTAAATTTAGTGTTACAAAACATCATTAATAGAGTTAGTTTTTGTGAAATACACTTCTAATTAATGTTTTTTTAATGGAGAGGCCAAGTATTTTGAAACGGAGAAAGTAACAAAGATAATTATAATTTAGTTAATTTAAATATCATTTGTTATAATCCTAAATTTCAAGTACAAACTAATAGATTGAGCGCTACCTTTCATCGTTGAAATGAAAATTTCAAATTCTATTAATAGTGTTTCGTCTTATTCCTTGCCTCTTACTGGATTTAATAAAATAAAAATTTTAAAAGTCATAAAACTTCATCATAATTTAATGCCCTTAATTAACTATTTGTAATTGTCTCTTATATATCTTTATCTTACAAATTAAAAAGTAGGCAGGTTAATTATAAAGTGATATGGTTAGGTCCAATATAATTTTTAAATTATCTTGCACAATTTTAAAAAAATAATCACGTAATTTAAATATGGTGGTAATTAACTACTCCTTCCATTTCAAATACTTGTCATCTTTCAGTTCTCACGAATTCATTTGACTAATTTTCGGAACTAAGTCGAATTAGATTACTTTAATAATTTAAAACTAAAATTTTGATATTCAAAAAGTATTATAATTGCAATTTTTGTCACATCACTTTTTTGAAAAAATACATCTTTAAATGTTAGTTTAAATAGTACCTTTTAAATATTCTAAAATTGTCAATTATTGTGACTATAGTATTTTTTATATAGTGTCTAAACACATAAATTTTATTTCAAAAAAATTCAGAGATTTCACGTCCAAGATTTACAATCAAAATTTAAATTTAACTCTTGAAATTCAAAAAGTAACAAATAAATTAGAACTAAAGGAGTATTAATTGAAACAAAGAATTGTTTATTAAAAAAAAAAGAATGAAAAGAGCCTTAATCATCAACCGATGGAATGACTAAAATACCATCTAAAATTAGATAAAGACATATAAGCAACCATGTTGATACCCAACTCTTCACTCACTCTTCTATAATCTCTGTTATATTAAAAGTGTGAAGGTCCTTATAAATGTTGTTTGAACTTTTTGCCCTTCATTAAAAGACTCTGCAATGGACAAAATCGTCTTTTCACTTTTTTTCTTCAATAATTATACCATTATTTTTATGATATTAAATATTAAGTATGATAAATATATGCAAAAATAAATGGGAAAACTCCTACATGTATGGAAAGACTCCTAAGTTTTGGGGAAACTTTTGTTGGTACGTACTTTTTTATGGGGAAAATATGTATGTTAGGATTCACTTGAGGTTTTTTACACCATTAATATTACTTATATTGTGTCTTATTTTGTTTAGGTTAAAAATTGAGTGCTTTAGTAAATCCTTTTAATCACGCCGGGGGGTAATAGGCTAATAGTTTGACGAAGAGGTAAACAACCCTTGAGATTGGTTGAAGCCAGTTTAACATGGATGGGCTTTGTACGTAGGTGGCTATTATAACATGCATGATTGATTTCTTACAATTCGTCCTCTAATGCCAAGTTGCAGCTTGCAGGTGAAAGAGGCCAAGTTTGAATTTGGTCTTCACAAAGATCCCTTCGTCGAGCCAAACTCTTCTTCTTACACTTTCTACTTTTCCGTTCTAATTTATATCATACATTTTATTTTTATTTTGTAGAAACAGTGTTGATGAACGGCAAAAGTCTTACTAGATTTCTTCCTAATTCTAGCCTGATCAGATATATGTTTATATATATCATGTATACATAAAAAGTGTTCCTCATGTTTGTTTCATGCTTAGTTTTATCCTCATAAAAATCGAAGTTCTTTAATTTTTACTACTGTTTTTATTTACTTATTTTTAGTGAGTTATAATTTGTTTTTATTAGTATGCTACTTCCGCATGGAACAAGGCCTAGAAGGTATGTTGTAACTATTTTTCTGCTCAAAGCGTTAGGTTTTTGCCGAAAATCGTTTATTCTTCATCTTTTAGTAATTCAAATTTCTTTCTGGTGGTTTAAATTTACTTGAATTCATGTCTCTATAACCTTTTGGATAAAACAATTGAAATTTATTGGACTATCACATGAAAACTTCCTTTGTCTAAACATCAAAAGTTTTACTTAACTCTACAATTGATGTATTTTCGATTTCTGATTCACAATACTACTAAAATTTCATCAATACAGGGTTTAAGCATCTATCATATAGCAGCAAAACAAACTTACAGACAAGTTGTCTGTGACCTTCCTCACGGTTAACACATTAGCAAAATCAGGTAATCCTTAGACTACAATTATTTGTCCTAATATTCTTTATGACTTTCTTTCGTTTCCCAAGCCTTGAATTTCTATTCTTCTTATGGTAAGGGAAAGGTTGGTTGAGTGTAGAAAATAGGTTTTCCTTTTCTATTTTGTTGGGTTTTTTAAAAAAAAAAATTCTATATAGGTTTAAAATAAGTTTGTTTATTTATAAAACGATTTTCTTCAAATTAATGCAATCTTAATTGGTTTTAAAGTCTTGAATATTAGGATTTTCACTATATTTCAAATAAGGAAAGATTTTAGAAATAAAATTTTAATTGATTTCAAAGTACTAAAATCTTAACCTTCATTGAAATACTTTACAATAAAATAAAATCGTCATTTATTATTTTTTATATATAGAAAAAATATTTAATTATTTTTCTGATATTTAACAGAAGTCACCTAATTGATTCCATTATCCAGTGGATTGAAGAATTGGCATGGACGCATGGGCGGAGCTACAACCGACGAAGGGTGGTCAGATGAACACCCTTCGTTGGAAAAAAATTTCGAGTATATAGGTTAAATATAGATATTTTTGAATATATACCTACTATTGATCACCCTTGACAAGCTAAAGATGCTTAGCCCAGCGGCCAAGGGTGTGCAAGTCCACCTTACGAGCACAGGTTCAAACGTGGGGGCTGACATTTTATTTAATCACTCACTTCTTTTCCTAAAAGTATGAACACCCTTCACCAAAATCCTGGCTCCGCCACTGCATGGACGATGACTAATACAAATGGGAAGAATGCTTCACATGAGATGGTCAGAGTAGTATTAGCATGATATGGTTAAGAGGCAATGCCAAAATGTTCTCCATGTGCATGTAGTATATCGGTTTCTCTTTTATGAATGCTTGTACAAATTAACTTGAATATTGTTGAAGTGTATCTCATAGAGATATAGTATTTGTATTCTTTAATAAAATGTCCCTATCTTTATGAGTTCTTAATTATAGGAAGGACTCATAAAGTGAGGTTTCATGGTTATTTAACCATGGAATTAAACCATATTATACCATATATTTTAAGAACCAATCAAAGCAAACATTATACTCTTATAAACGATATCACACTATACCATGGATAACCACCATCCAAAAAAAGTGTTAAAAGTCAAAAACCTTGTCATCCAAGAAAGAGATTACATAAATATAATAAAAAAAAAAAAATTTTATTTGCGAAAAGTAAGAATCAATTATGGTATCAAATTGTTTATGGTGGTATTTTTATTTTTATTTTTTAACTTGAATTTTAAGATCTTGACCTACATACATTGAACTTGAAGACTTCTACCTTGATATTGATTAGTTGGGTCTTCTTTTCCTTTTGTAACATAAAATATTTTTGGTAAAATACAAATCCTAAATCCAAATAATATTAACCTTCGTTCTTTTCCCTTTGTTTGCTAGGACAATGCTGCTCACAGAACGAAAGAAGACCGAAAAAAATTTACATTAAAATTTGTGGGTTCAATATAATTTGCTGTAATTTTTGTGAAAAAATAAAATTTAATTTCAACACGGAGGATATATCAATGTTAGTTAATGGTATCATAGACGGAGAATATAGACGATACTAAAAAAGTAAAAAAGTTTGATCATTGGAGGTAGTAAAGATATGAATTATGATAACTAGGCCACCTTTTTATATACTTAAATATCTATTTTGTATTTCAGAAAAATGTTTTCAAAATTTTATATAAAATTAAAAAGCTATTATTTTAAGACCTCACCAACTTCTTTGTAATGGATTGTGATTAAAGATTTGAGTATAAAGCAAATAATAATAATAATTAAATAAAAAAAGAAGCTAGATGTTGTAGATAAGGCAAATAGGAAAAAAAACTAAAAGTTGTAGAGTGAGTAGGCGCGAAAAGTTTGATCGAAAAAAACCAGACTTTGGGCGTACTTCACCCAAAAATACGCAGAGACTATAGAAATTAGGATTTGTCTTAAAAGTTTGAACATAATTTAAATTTTAGGGTATGATACGAAAAAATATAAAAAAAAATTAAGTA
Source organism: Capsicum rhomboideum (assembly GCA_031232105.1). Taxonomy (NCBI): domain Eukaryota; kingdom Viridiplantae; phylum Streptophyta; class Magnoliopsida; order Solanales; family Solanaceae; genus Capsicum; species Capsicum rhomboideum. Next base: position 145,990,878 of record CP124714.1, on the reverse strand, counting down.
AATTTCTTACTTATTCTTTTATATTTGTTATGTAAGTAAATTATATTATTTACAATCTAGACAAATACTATGGAAAGGGAGTAAATGTGTGGGGTGGTGAGATGGGGGCTAGGGGGTAGGGGGAAGATGAGTGACACTTGTGGAACTTAATTTTTAGGCTTAAGTCATCGACAGACCCCTACACTTGTTTGCATATTTCACTTGAACACCTCAACTCATCCTTGTGCCTATTGAATACTTTTACCCCTCTGAATTTGAACCACTTGAACACTTTTTTAAGAATCAGTTAAAAATACAAAATGTGTGCGATACACTCCCGGTGACATGACAATTTTACGAATTAAATAATGACACATGTCATGTGAATCCAAAATATTATTTTAAAATGTATTTACATAGTAAGGAAACATTTTACATGGAAGACTTTAATCAAACAGGGAATTAATTTTTGAGCAAAGGTAAGCACAGCAGCTGGATTTATCCCACCGGTCAGATCTGCTCTCCGATCACTTTTTCGGCGTATTTCTTCTCTCCGGTCACATCAAAGTTATTGTGTTAGTGGGTTTTCCGACCATCTTCTTCGACCATCTTCAACCATATTCTCGGATCTGAAGGTAACGCTCAGATCTGACCGAAAAAGCGTCCTCCGGCGACTTTTCCGGCGAGCAGATCTGTACATCTCCTACTTCTCTCCTATCTTCTCTCTTTTCTTTTCTTTTCTTTATAACCCCTTTTAGGTACAACAAGGCCGGCACATCTTCTCCGGCAGCTCGGGGCGGGCAGTTTCCGGCGATTACTTCCAGAGGCTGTAGCAGCAGCAGGTTGAGGTGCAATCCACATTTTCGCCAGTCCAGGTGCACTCGTTTCATACTTCTAGTTATCCCGTCTAGGTGTCTTGAATATTGCAGATTCATATGTCCGATCTTGTTTGTTATTTGGAGTTCTTTTATATCTCTCGTTTCGTACCTCTCTTAGTTTCTTGTCTTGACTGTTGTTTACCAAACTTGCATTTAATATATTGGTTTATTGTCTTCGGCATTCGTTGTTGATTCTTGATTCTATTCCTGCAAGATTAATTGCTTTTGGCAGACACTATTGATTCGTGCTTCTTTTCCGTAGATTCTTTACTGATCCCATTCGTTATTTTCGTTGTGTCTTTAGCCTTACTTACTTTGCTCGCTTTCTTATTCTCTTTTCGTATTGAGTAGTGGTTGTGGTGGTCGATGGTAGACTAGGGTCATGCCATAGGGTGGGGTCGGGGTCAGGACCTTGGTCCACGGTGAGGTCTGGATTGGGGTTGGGTGCTAGGGTTAGTAGGGTAGTAGGGGTAAGTGGGATAAGGGAGTCTCTAGGTTAAGGGTTGGGTCGTGGAACATAGGGACTCTTCAAGGGAAGTCCATAGAGCTCGTGAAGATTCTTCGGAAGAGGAGGATTAGTATAGCTTGTGTCCAGGAGACCAAGTGGGTAGGTTCTAAGGCGAGGGATGTGGACGGGTATAAGTTGTGGTACTCTGGTAGCGTGAGGCATAGAAATGGGGTAGGTATTTTAGTAGATGAGGAGCTTAGGGGGCAGGTAGTAGAGGTTAAGCGGGTCAACGATAGGCTAATGTCGATTAAGTTGGTCATTGGAGGGCTTACGTTGAACGTTATTAGTGCCTACGCACTGCAAGCGGGCTTGGATGAGGAGGAGAAGAATGGTTTTTGGGAGGCGTTGGTTGAGGCAGTGCGAGGCGTTCCGAGCACTGAGAAACTTTTAGTAGGAGGGGACTTCAATGGGCATATTGGGTCCTTGTCGAGAGAATATGATGATGTGCATGGAGGTTTTGGTTTTGGGGAAAGGAATGAAAGAGGAACCACAAATTTGGATTTTGCAAGGGCTGTTGGGTTGTGGGTGGCGAATTCGAGCTTTTCGAAGAAGGAAGAACACCTTATAACCTTTCGTAGTTCGGTGGCCAGGACTTAGATAGACTTTCTGCTCCTTATGAAGGGTGATAGATCGGTATGTAAAGACTGTAAAGTCATACCTAGAGAGAATCTTTCGACCCAACATAAGTTTCTGGTGATGGACTTAGAAATCATGAAAGGCAGAAAGAAGAGGGGTGTGGAGGATCGACCCAAGATTAAGTGGGTAGCTTGACCTTGACTAGTGCTTTGGAAATAGGGGAGAAGCTGACGAATATGGGGGCTTGGGAGAGCAGAGGAGATGTGGATAGTATGTGGGAGACGACTGCCAGTTGTATCAGGGAGATTGCTAGAGAGGTGTTGGGTGTCTCGAGAGGCAGATCTGGCAAGTACCGGGGGGAGTGGTGGTGGAACGCAGAAGTCAAAAGAAAGGTGGAGACTAAAAAGGTTGCCTATGCCAAGTTGGTTGAGAGCAAAGATGACGAGGAGAAGCGGACGTGTAGGGAGGAGTATAAGTTATCCCGGAAAGAGGCTAAGGTAGCGGTTACGGTGGCTAAGACAGAAGCTTTTAAGAGCTTGTATGCCACCTTAGAGGAGAAAGACGGGGAGAAGAAGTTGTATAGGTTGGCCAAGGCTAGGGAGCGGAGGGCCCGTGACCTTGACCAAGTGAAATGCATCAAGGGGGAGGATGGCGAAGTGTTGGTGGAATATGCCCTCATTAAGAGAAGGTGGCAGTCTTATTTTCATAAACTTTTGAACGACGAAGGGGACAAAAGTGTCATGCTGGGGGACTTGGAGCACTCAGAGAGGTGTCACGACTATGGTTATTATAGGCGTATCAAGGTGGAAGAGGTCAAGGGTGTTATTCGTAGGATGCGTAGGGGTAGGGCGACTGGGACCGACAGAATTTCGGTGGATTTTTGGAAATACACTGGCGGGCTAGGGTTGGAGTGGCTGACAAGGTTGTTTAACACCATTTTTGGGGCGGCAAAGATGCCCGACTCTTGGAGATGGAGTACGATGATTCCATTATATAAGAACAAGGGGGACATTCAGAGTTGCAACAACTATAGGGGTATCAAGCTGTTGAGCCATACTATGAAGGTTTGGGAAAGGGTGGTAGAGTAGAGGCTGAGGAGGATCGTGACTATTTTCGAGAATCAGTTTGGTTTTATGCCAGGTCGCTCGACTACTGAGGCCATTCACCTAGTGAGGAGATTAGTGGAGCAGTTTAGGGAGAGGAAGAAGGATTTACACATGGTGTTCATTGATCTCGAGAAGGCGTACGACAAAGTACCAAGGGAGATCCTGTGGAGGTGCTTGGAGGCTAAAGGTGTGCCCGTAGCATATACTAGGTCGATTCAGGATATGTACGACGGTGTGAAGACGCGTGTGAGGACGGTAGGAGGGGATTCAGAGCACTTTCCTATTTTGACAGGATTGCACCAGGGATCGAATCTTAGTCCGTTTTTATTTTTCCTTGGTGATGGATGTTTTAACGCGGCGTATCCAAGGGGAGGTGCCTTGGTGTATGCTATTTGCTGATGATGTGGTACTAATTGGCGAGACCCAGGGAGGAGTTAATGATAAGTTGGAGGTTTGGAGACAGACCTTTGAGTCTAAAGGGTTTAGGTTGAGCAGGACTAAAACGGAGTACTTGGAATGTAAGTTTAGCGATTCGACGCACGAGGCAGAGGGGGTAGTGAAGCTGGATTCTCAGGCCATTCAGAAGAGGGGTAGTTTCAAGTATCTAGGGTCTATGTTTCAGGGGAATGGCGACATTGACGAGGATGTCTCGCTCCGTATTGGTGCAGGGTGGTTGAAATGGAGGCTTGCTTTGGGAGTTCTGTGTGATAAGAAGGTGCCTCTGAAGCTCAAAGGTAAGTTCTACAGAGGGGTCGTCCGCCCGGCCATGTTATATGGGGCGGAGTGTTGTCCAGTTAAAAACTTCCACATCCAAAAGTTGAAGGTAGCGGAGATGAGGATGTTGCGATGGATGTGTGGACTTACCAAGAAGGATAGGGTTAGAAACGAGAGTATTCAAGAAAAGCTGGGAGTGGCTTCGGTGGAGGATAAGATGCGGGAGGTGAGGTTGCGTTGGTTCGGGCATGTGACGAGGAGGTGCACGGATGCTCCAGTACGAAGGTGTGAAAGGTTGGCTGTGGATGGTTTTAGGCGGGTTAGAGGTAGGCCGAAGAAATATTGGATGGAGGTAATTAGGCATGACATGGCGCAGTTACAACTTACAGAGGACATGACCCTTGATAGGAAGATGTGGAGGACGCGTATTAGGGTAGAGGGTTAGTGGGTAGGAAGGAGTCCGTATTGTGTAGGAAGGAATGTTTATGTGTATCAGTGCCAGTTGTTTCTTGGGCATATTCTTGTTCGTGTTGTTTTGGAGATGTTTGTAACCTTGAATAAATAGTCTATAGTGCTACTTTGTGGGTGTCTTGCCTATTTACGTATATAGCGATGTGTTATCTCTTCTTGTTGTTTGTTTCTATGACTTTTGTTTGATTGTTATCTGTTCTAAGCCTGGGGTCTATCGAAAACAGCCTCTCTACTTCATCTGAGGTAGTGGTATGGATTGCGTACACTTTACCCTCCCCAGACCCCACCTGGTGGGAATATACTGGGTATGTTATTGTTGTTGTTGTTGTTGTATTTACATAGTAAAAGAAAAAGGAAATTATTTTTAAATCTTAAAAAATATAAAAAAGATCTGTAACTTACCCACCCCTTTACCATCGTCTTCTTCACCCCATTTTTGGATTCTCAAGAGTCTCTTCCTGCATTTTTTTTAATTCTTTGCTACTATTTATTTCTCTTTAATCTTTGCAATTGTAAAAGCAAAAGATTTCTGAATCAATTAATTAAATCTCCAAGAAGTAAGAAAGCAAATTTCCGGGCATCGAAGTTAAAAAGGTTGATCACGTCCGTCCATCTCCATTTTCGACCATCTCCGAGTAAAATCATTACTCAAATTAAAATGTAAATCCAATAAGTTTATCAAAAATGATATATTTTGATATATTTCTCTCGCCCATATCATATATGAAAAAACGATAATGGGGCCATTAATTAAGAGCAATGATGATGGAGGAGGTGAAGTGGCAGGAGAAAAATCGGAAGAAAAAAGGTGTATAGTGGTGGTGGCAGCGGACTGGTGGTGTGGTGGAGGAATTGATGGCAAAGAGGCAAGGAAGAAGAAAGAAAAAAATTCCCACAAAAATGTCAAGTTAAATGCTTCTTAAGAAAAAAAAATTCCCACAAAAATGTCAAGTTAAATGCTTCTTACGCGCCTCTCAGCTATGAATCACACGCAATCTGCTACGTAGGCAAAAAGTGTTCTAATGGTTCAAATATGGGATGGTACAGGTGTTCAATAGGCACAAGGGTGAGTTGAGGTGTTCAAGTGAAATATGCGAATAAGTTTTAGGGGTCTGTCGATAACTTAAGCCTAATTTTTAATAGTTCCAATAGAAATATTATTCTCATTTTTAGGAATTTGTTTTGCCAAACAACAACTTACCCAGTATATTTCCATCAAGTGGGTCTGGTGTTTTGCCAAAAAAAAATAGATTTTTCAAAAATATTGACCGGTCAAATATTAAAAATTTGAAAAATATTTATAGAGATGCAATACCTATTTTAATGTTCTCCTATGAAAACTAAAATCTGGATACATGCCTGATGAAGCTAATTTAATGTTCTCTTATGCAAGCTATAATTGGGAGAGATATGCGTACAAATCCGTTCCATTAATTCACAATGTTCTTTATTTTAATTTTTTGGTCCTTTTTTTCATCTAACTTTGCTTATTTAATTCTAGAGAAACTACTTCAAGAGTGATATCTTGACATATTCGGAATCAAAAATTATTTTCCTTCTTCCTATAAATAAAAACCACAAAAGGCTATAAGTTCCTATAGTTCAACCTGTCAAGTCTTCTCATGATTCTCAAAGAAATATGTTAAAGAGAAATATTTATTTTAAAAATTAAGAAGTCCTAAAATATATGGTAAGAGAACAATATATGATAAGAGGTATTAGGAGAACTACTAATTAAGAAATCCTAAAATATATAATAAAAGGTATTACGAGAATTAATAATTAATGATCACTAAAATATATGGTAAGATAAAATATATTTTAAAAATTAAGAATTCTTAGTAAGAGGAAAAAATAAGAATCTTAAGATTTTCTCTAATCAACGTATAAGTATTTTTTTTTATATATATATTCTTAAGTTGATGAATTTTTTTTTTTTAAAAGCCAGTAAAACTATTTCATTAACTTAAATAAAAGGAAAGCAAAATATACAAAGCAGAATTAAGAAAAAGGTAACTATAAACGTCTGGAAAAAAAAATCAAAAGATAAAACTATGGATTTAGGTTATTTAATTTGGTATATAATTTATGACAGAAAAATATTCTATCATATTTAGGTAACTCCTTTTTTATAGGAAAGGTTTTCAACTTTTATAAATTAAGAATCCTTTTTTTGTTTTTTTTACAACAATAACCCCAATATTTTTTTTATATTTTTTATTTTTGTATATCAGTCATATACTAAGAATAGAAGGAGGTGAAGATCATTGTGTAGCTCTCTATCCATGTTCACTTTACATTATTAATTTATTGTTCAATATATAGAGGTATGTTATGCAATATGTTTAAACTAGTAATTTTCTTTTCATCTATGGAATTGTTTCTTACACAATATTTAAGATTTTCAAGAATTTATAATATTCAAAGTTAATAATGTTGCCTTAGAAATGTTGTTTGAATTTTTTGCCCTTCATTAAAAGTCTACGCTTTAGACAAAATTATTTTTTCACTATTTTTTTTTTAAATAATTGTTATTTAGTTATTTGACTAATTATTTGTTTGATTGCATAATAATTAACATAATTAAAGTTATAAATAAACATTGGCTATGTATCCAACTCAAACTCAAAGTAAAAGGTCCACAATCGAAGAGACTACCTAGCATCCACGTAGTAACCATATTTTAGGTAAACCTATTTAATTTCCCATGTCATTGAAAACCTATACTTTATTTGAATTTATCATTGTAATATATTTTTCTCGAAAAGATTTCTTTTCCATTGAGGTGAATGATACAACTCTTGTCGTTTTATTTCGGGGTCACAGATCAGAGAATTTCCTATTTCAAGCTTCCTTACAGGCAGAAGAGTTAGCAAAGGTACAGACAGCCCGATCTAGCCAGTGAGCAAGTATGTCCGCTTTCGATTCAATATCTTTCTTAACACCCGAAAAATAATGTCTCTATAGTAGCCTGCAACAGAATACAACTATTTCTGACAGATAGCTATGTTAGCTAGGCCACCTGCCTAATCAGGATTTCCATCCGAACAAAACACACATGCAACGCACGTACCCTAAACTAGTAGTAAAAAAACGCAAGGCTCCTTTAAAGATGTTTTTCTTTTGAGAAAATGGTCTAACCACCCCCACCCCCACCCCCACCCCCCAATCTTTACCCAAAATCCCAACTACAAACTTGAATTTCACGAGGGTCCTATCACCCCCTAAATATTTTAAAACTGGAATTACTATACTCTTAAATGCTTTCGTGGCAAGTGAGTGTATTTGGTGAACATCAAAAATAAATATCAAAACTTTATTTTTAATAATTTTTTTCATAAATATAGATATTTTTTTGTTCTTTCTTCTTCCCAACAACATACCCAAAATCTCTCCACCACCATCCCACTGCCGCCGCCGCCACCACATCTCCACCGGATCCACCATTTGTCCATTCTTCACCTTCTTTCATTTTCCTCCAAAATATAAATCTCTTTTTTCATCTCCCATGCCCAATTCCTCAAAATCTTGCCCAAACCCAAAAATTTGTTCAACCAAACTTCAAGAAGAATTCATCAATGACGTTCACGCTAATATCTTCACCTTCCTCCTTTTCACTTTCATCTGACCGCAAACCCGATAGACACGTGATTTTTGATCCTCTCCAAACTTTTACCTATTTTTTAACATTAAATATTTATTTTAGTTTAATCTTTATGTTAGCCTTTCATTTCATTTTTCAGTAAGCTTATTAAAAAAAATTTGAAAACAAAAAAAATTCAAAAAATAGAGTCACATTTTTAGGATAAGTTTTGTTTTTACTTTTTTTTTAAAAAAAAATAGTTCTTTCAAAAAATATGTTTTCTCTTAGTTTAGATTTTAATAAATAAGCTAGTGATGTTAATATTTCTTAATTATATTTTTATTATAGTTATTTAACTTTTTTATACTAGTATAATAAAAATTAATTAGTTAAAATTTTTGTCATTATATTTCACTTTTAATTCCAAAAAGAAAAATCCTATAAAACTACCCAACCCCCCACGTCACACTCCCTCACTTTGTGTAAACCTCCCACACATCCCTCTAACTCCCTCATAAACACCCACTTTTTCTTCACACAACACAAACACTTATATATACATACACATACACACACCCACAGAAGGAAGCAATAGAGAGGAATAGAGAGAATAGAGAAGATATAACACCCAAAGCAAAGAAAAAAAGAAAAAAGACTTAGAGAGCTTTTAGAGAGATTAGATAAGAGAAAGTGATAGGAGGGGACAGACAAAAAAAAGTGAGATAAAAAGGGAAAAAAACAACAACAATGCTTAGAGAAAACACGGACAAAAACGAATAAAAAAGAAGAGAAACACGAACAGAGAAAAAACATAGACAATACTTGAAAAAAATGGAGAAAGAAAGTAGTGTTTAAAAAAAAATATATACATCGCAAATCGGAAGCATTCTGGAGGATTGTGATTTGGAGTTGGAGTTGTAGGTCCTTGTTTCGAGTTTCCGATGACGGCATTACTATTCGTGCTTTCGTTTAGCTCATCACACATGTTCTTGTTCGATCCCACGCTAGTTATTTTATAAGTTTTATTGTGAACCGAATTTGAATAAAGATGTTTAAATGATTTCGTGTGTTATTTAGTATGTGTAGTTGATTAATTATGTGAGTCTTTATTCTTGATAAGAGTTGTGCGCCTAAGTTAATTTTGATCACTTCAAAAAAAAAACAGTAACTAAAGTCTCACGTACCTCAACAATATCAACAGGCTATTTTTACTTCCTAAATCGGATCTCCGAGCCTCTTTTAGCTAATTTGCCATAATTTATCAAAATGGTATATCTGAAAATATAGTTGATTGTAGTGTGTTGGAAATAAATTAGTAGTGCTGACTTTAGAGAAGTAGCAAATGAGCATATTATATTCCAGATCCAAGCTAGATTAGGTTTTATTTTTTATGTGTTGGGAATCTAAATTGTTGTCCTAGTTAACACTACTTAGTGTTAATTAATCTATAATGGGTGCTACCTTTGTCACACAACGAATAGGTTAAGAAACCAGTAACATCAATGCCATTAAAAAAAAAAACAGAAAGATAGGGAAAGAGATAGCGAACTTAGGCAACAGAAAGAGTTAAGTAATGGAATAATACCCTTTTCAAAAGTTTCTTTTAAAATGTTTTTCTATTATTTCTATAAGTTGTTTATGGGATAACAGTGTATGGGTATTGTCTGTTAGGTAAAGTTTACCCGTTATGTAATTATGTACGTCACACGTGAGGATATAGCTAATGAAAAGAAAAGTAAAGAAAATGTGAGTGTCTTCATGTATCGTGTAGTATGTAGAGTTAATTACTTACACGATGTTATTGTGAGTTGTATGTTTTAGTTATTCAAGCTTATCTATTGGTTACGGAATTTGGAAGTTGTTCAAGATTATTGTTGATAAAAATTGGGCAGATGAATATCTCTTATCCTTTTAATTTAGTTGGATTATTTGTGAATACTATTAATTTAGCTTACATTTTTTTTTATTTTGTGTATTTATATCACTGTTATTAATTTAAATTAATGTACTAGTAATGATGTTTAATTGACAATAGGAGGTTAAAAATGGAATAAGGGTACCGTATTTTAAAGTTTAAATGAAAGTCGGCTACTGTGTTTGACTATAGATTAATCAAAAATGAGGAAAAAAAAATTTAGCTAAAGATCTTAGTTAGAACTTTTGTTTCACTTTGATTTTTATCTTAATGTTTTGTAGTATCTTTTTTCCAATATGCGAAAGTTTGGTTTAAATATTGTACTTACATTTCACATATTTATCAAGTAGCATAAACCGTGAAAATATATTGAAAGAGGAATTGGACTTAGACTAATATTTAGTGTCCGAGTAGTGCGAGGATGAGCGAGATGGGTTGTGGGTTTATTCAAGACACATCGCAATAAGGAAAAGAAAAGAGAGGAAAAACTTATTAGTGAGGGAGCAAGACGAGTTGCGGATTGATTCAAGACTCGTTGTAAATTTGAAAAAAAGGAGTAAAAAGAGAGTAAGGTGAATAAGATAAATTGTCTCGAGTTTACAAGAGATGAACAAATGCCTTTAATGCTAGTTGAGCTTTAGGCACGTTTAAAATGCTTGTCTCGATTAAGAATGTGGAGTAAGCATCTTTTTGGGATGTTCAAAATTAATTCAAGGATGTAGTTATGCACTGTGACAAAGATCGTCCAAATGATCAACCTTCATTAATTGATACCCAAGAGGCGCAGCCATTTATCATTGGTAAATGAGAGAATCGAGGCCTATAAACATAATTTATCCAAAATAGTTTGAGTCAAGTATAAGTTGATAAAAGCAACCGTACTAGAACCACGGGACACGAGGGGTGCCTCATACTTTCCCCTAGGTCAACAGAATTCCTTACCCAGTCTTCTGTTTTTGCAGACCAATAAAGAGTCATTTTCTTTTGATTAGGGATTCCAAAAGGTGACTTGGAACACCATAACTCAATTCCAATTAGAGACTCTGTAAATACAAATAATCCCTATTCAATACCGTCACTTCAATTGGAAAAACTCTTCAACCCGACGAAAAGGGGTGTGACGTCTATGGCGACTCTGCTGGGGACAACCAGAATTCGAGCTTTTGATATTGACTTGTACTTGCTTTAATTATTTGGATGTAGTGTTTGTTGGCCTAATGTGCTATTTGCTACTCTTTTATCGTTTTGATATTGTTGGACTGTATTTATAATTGTTCTTTCTCACGCGCCCCTTTGAGTCCCTGAATATACCTACCACTATTTATTGTGTGTGTAGCTACGCTCCATAAAACCTTCTATTTGAGACGAATCAGTGTTCGGTTACGCTTCTGGTTTAATGAATATTAGTCACACATGTTAGGCGGGGTTGGATCATCAGTAGAACCGGAATAGCTCTGCTACTGATAAACTGACCTTCCCCGACCCGAGTTGTCCACTTGGGTGAACCAATCTAGACACCTATCTCTATCAGGTTAAACTTAGTAGAACTGAAACTCAGACGTACCCATCCCTATTAGGTTTTGCTTTATCTGCATCATATGCATTTGACTTAATGGAACTCGGCACAGGGGCCAAGTCCGTCTAGGACAGGTGTTCCTCTTTATATGACCAACATGTGCATCCTATGTGCTCTTTGATATTTATTTGAAAGGCATGTATGATTGTTGACCGGCTTTATGTTACTTAACAAAATGGAAGAGAGAAACTTTCTCTGACCTTTGTCTATTTTTCTTAATACGAACTACACATACCTGATTCTCACCCTAATGAGATACGTACGCAACCCTTATCGGGTTCGGTGACCCCAAAAAAAAAAATCAAACAAAAAGTTTTTCACTTTATTTAAAAATTAAAAAAAACAAAACAAAGTTTGCTACCTTTTATTTGAAATTTTCTGAACTACGTCTGTCCTGATTCTTGTTTCAACAAGATACGTAGGCAACTCTTCTTTTGAGTTCGGTCTCACTAAAAAAATATATATATGTAAAATAATAATCTCTTGATTTGGTTGGTGCCACATACTTAAAAATGCGCATGTGAAAAATAATAAACGTTAAGTTACTCGGTATGATGAGGTGGGCCAACTTTATTGTGAACTATAGTTTCTTTTGGTACCTCTTGATTATACTAAAGTGACACTTGAGAAATCCTTGCTTATAATCAGGTTAAACTAAATCTAACCTCACTGTTTCATGTGTACTGTGTGGTGAGCTTTAGATCAAAAATTCAATGACATAGCTTCGTTGATCTAGAACTTGGCCCGAATGTTTGTTGAGGCAAAATTTTGAGAAACACTTGACTTGAGAAAGGATTGTAGGCTTTCTTTGCTCCGATTGTGCCTTTGAAGCCTACCAAATGAAATTTAATCCATAGACTCCCCCTTTTGAGCTTAAAGTCTTTTTATTAGACAACCAAAATTTAGCCTATATCTTTTTCAGTGCATAAATGCACTACCCCTCTTTTAACCCTGCCTTCTTGAGTGCACTAACAAAGATCTAAGTTGGATGAAAAAAACAAAAAGATAGAAATGTGAAGGTTCAAAAAAAATGCAAGACCAGAAGAAAAAAGCAAGAAAAAAACTCCAAAAAAAAATACTCAACAAAAAGTGAGGAGAAAATTCAAAGAAAATGAGAAGAAGCATCAAAGCAAATGAAAAACAAGTGCGAAAATGCAAAAATTCAAGCGCATAGTGCAATGCTTAAGGAGGGAATAGCCACTCTATCCCAAATGAATATCCTACCCAGCCCTAAGCCTATGTTACAAGTCAATGACAAGCCCTACTTGATCTCATTTTTAGTGTTCTCATATTAGTGGATACTTACATGACGGCCAAGCATATGGTATCTCTGTTGCATGCATTGAATATCTTTCTGAGTGGGAGTGGTTTCACAATGTCCTAAGATTTTAATCGATGCTTTTGTGAGTAAATTAGGACTCTATTTTTGATAAGGGCATTTGAAACATGAGGATAGAAATGATTTCAAACCCTTAATTAAGGTAAGATGAACATCTCTTGTCAATATTTAAGTATGTTTGAGGTACCATTTGAAATTATAGGAGCTACTTCTAAGTTGATCCTGAGTTTGTCTGAAAGTAACTGTGGTGATTTTTATGCATAATACTGATTGTTGGTACCAACTGAAGTCAAAAGATGTTTTGTTTGAACTACGTTTGACCTGATTCTTGCTATGGCAGGAAACGTAGACAGTCCTAAAATAGGGTTCGATCTCACCAAATAAAAACATCATGTCACTGAAAAAAAAAGTCTAGGACATTTTATTTAAAAAAAAAAAAGAAAAAGAATAAAAAACTTTTTTATAAAAAAAAAAATCATAGTTCCCCAATATCAAAACAGGGGCAAAAAAAAAATTAATTATTTTTTTCTTTTTCTTAAAAAAAAAAATCCTCTTTTCTTCTTGCGTTCTCAGGGAACGAACCGTATCCTAATGATGTTTTTAGGGAACAAACACCCTAGTTGCAGTTTCACCTTAGGGATCAAACACCTTATGGGTATGTTAGGAAACAAACACTTTATCTCTTTTCAACACAGGGGACAAACATCCTTGTTACATTTTGACTATAGAGAATACTACCTTAGAGGCGTTTTTAGGGAACAAACACCCTAGTTGCATTTTAGGAATCAAACATCCCTATGATCATTCATTTCAAGGGACCACACATCCTATTTGCATATTTCTCTTGCATTTTGTTTTCTTTGGAATAAGTATTTTGCATCATACAAGTTATTCACAAAAATAATTTCTGGTGCAAAGTGAAAAAAAATTGTTCGTGTTGTTTGTCTTTAAGTACTTAATTGTAGCAGGACCCTCCTGAAAAATGGGATTTGAATTTTTAGCTCAGGACCCTCCTGAAAAATGACATTAGCAGGACCCTCCTGAAAAAAGGGACTTTACTTTTCAGTTCAGGGCCCTCCTGAAAAAATGGGATTAGCAAGACCCTCCTGAAAAATGGGATTAGCAAGACCCTCCTGAATAATGAGACTTTATTTTCTGTTCAGGACCCTCCTAAAAAATGGGACATTACATTTCAGCTCAGGACCCTCTTGAAAAATGGGACTTTACATTTCAGTTCAGGACCCTCTTGAAAAAATGGGATTAGCAGGACCCTCCTGAATAATGGGACTTTAATTTTCAGCTCAGGACCCTCCTGAATAATGGGACTTTAATTTTTTGCTCAGGACCCTCCTGGAAAATGGGACTTTAATTTTTTGCTCAGGACCTTCCTGGAAAATGGGACTTTACTTTTCAGCTCAGGACCCTCCTGAAAAATGGAACTTTACTTTTCAGCTCAGGACCCTCCTGAAAAATGGGACTTTAATTTTTTATTCAGGACCCTCCTGAAAAATAGGGCTTTACATTTCAGCTCAGGACCCTCTTGAATAATAGGACTTTAATTTTCTGTTCAGGACCCTCCTGAAAAATGGGACTTTACATTTCAGCTCAGGCCAGGGGCAAACCCATGTTGAGCTAAGGGGTGTCGAGCAACATCGCTTCCTCGAAAAATTTTACTAAATATATACACGATTATATGTTAATATTGTGCCTAAAGAGTAATATTTAAATAAATGACGTTGCTTGGCAAAGAGGTCCCCTTGGCGCAGTGATCCAGCGCCTTGTTTATTTCTTAGAGGTCGGGTGTTCGAACCTCCGTTGATACTTTTTTCTGCAAAATTTCCTTATTTTTTGCAAAATTTTCTTAAAATGGTGGTTAAGTAGTATTGAACCCATGACCTCTTCTAGCTTAAAACTAGACGATACCAATAGGACAAAGACATATCATGTGTATAGTTGTGGTAATTAAACTTTTATCCTTTCTTATGAGAAAAATCGACACTTCTTACTGAAAGTTCTGCGTATGCCACTGGCTCAGGCCCCTTCTGAATAATGGGATGTAGCGTAGCAGGATCCTCCTAAATAATGAGATTTAGTCACTTTTTATTTTCTCCTAGGATGACATTTCCTAGTCTAAGATAGTCGTTTTTATTTTCTCCTAGGATGACATTTTCTAGTCTGAGACGGTTATTTTTATTTTCTCCTAGGATGACATTTTTCAGTCGGAGATAGTTGTTTTTCATTTTCTCCTAGGATGACATTTTCTAGCGTGAGACAATCATTTTTATTTTCTCCTAGGATGACATTTTCTAGTCAGAGACTTGTCTTTTGTTTTGCGTCTGAATAAATATTTCCTAGTGGCATATAGTTATTTTCCATTTTCTCCTAGGATAATCATTTTCTAGTATGAGACTTTTCTTTTATTTCTCCTGAATAAATATTTTTCAGTTTGAGATCTTTAATTTTTTTTCTCCTAGGATATACATTTCCTGATCTGAGTTTATTTATAAAATTTACAATTGCTAATAACTCACAAAATTTTTCAGTAAAAACTGGGGCAAAAAATTTTGTTTGTTTCTTTTGTTTATGATGTCTTGCAGATTTTTTCTGATAGAGCATGATCTTGATGTCCGAATACACAGTCCCAACTCTTACCAGACGTTCAATCTCAATGAAAATCAGAATTAGTTTTCAAATGCATGTAGCCGCCCGGCATCTTGACGTCGGTTTATATTCAACTAGTGGTCAAGAAAACAAGCATTCAAGAACTATCTATGACTGTCATTTGAAAGAGCGTCAAAGACTCAATCCAAGTTTCAAGTTCAAGTCTCAAACCTCAGTTTCAAGATCAAGGTACCCACCAAAAGAGGGTGAGATGGTAACTGAAGATCCAAATGGGAGAACTACAGGAAGACTCAAGACAAGTGGAGTAGATAAGATATTGTATTTTTCATTTATTTTATTTTATTTATGTAATGACAGGAGCCACAAACCTTAACCATGATAGGACCTCACTCAACTCTCCATATCAGTATGTTCCACCTCCCTTTTTAGTCTTGAACCACACGTGACCTGATTTCCTTATAACCCAGGATATGTAGGTTGTCCCACACCAGGACTCGATCGCATTTTTTTTCTTTCTTTTCTTTTTCATTTCAAATAAAAGTAGGGTCAAAAATTCGTCTCGTAGTCTACTTCTTTGTCTGAAAACTCTTCGTGTTCTAAGATAAAGAGGGGCAAATACAGACACGTGATTTTTGACCCTCTCCAAGCTTTTACCTATTTTTTAATATTAAATATTTATTTTAGTTTAATCTTTATGTTAGCCTTTCATTTCATTTTTCAGTAAATTTATTAAAAAAAATTAAAAAAATAGAGTCCAATTTTTAGGATAAGTTTTGTTTTTACTTTTTTTTTAAAAAAAAATAGTTCTTTCAAAAAATATGTTTTCTCTTAGTTTAGGTTTTAATAAATAAGCTAGTGATGTTAATATTTCTTAATTATATTTTTAGTATAATTATTTAACTTTTTTATACTAGTATAATAAAAATTAATTAGTTAAAATTTTTGTCATTATATTTCACTTTTAATTCAAAAAAAAAGAAGAAATATCCTAAAAAACTACCCAACCCCCCACGTCACACTCCCTCACTGTGTAAACCTCCCACGCATCCCTCTAACTCCCTCACAAACACCCACTTTTTCTTCACACTCACACATATGACACAAACAATTATATATACACACACATACACACACCCACAGAAGGAAGCAATAGAGAGGAATAGAGAGAATAGAGAAGATATAACACCCAAAGCAAAGAAAAAAAGACTTAGAGAGCATTTTAGAGAGATTAGATAAGAGAAAGTGATAGGAGGGGATAGACAAAAAAAAAAGTGAGATAAAAAGGGAAAAACAACAACGGACAAAAACAAAAACAAAAAGAAGAGAAACACGAACAGAGAAAAAACTTAGACAACACTTAAAAAAAATTGGAGAAACAAAGTAGTGTTTAAAAAAAATATATACATCACAAATCGGAAGCATTCTGGAGGAATGTAATTTGAAGTTGGAGTGTTATTATAGGTCCTTGTTTCGAGTTTACGGTGACGGCATTCCTGTTCGTGCTTTTGTTTAGCTTATCACAAAGGTTCTTATTCGATCCCACGCTAGTTATTTTATAAGTTTTATTGTGAATCGAATTTGAATAAAGATGTTTAAATGATTTCGTGTGTTATTTAGTATGTGTGGTTGATTAATTATGTGAGTCTTTATTCTTGATAAGAGTTGTGGGTCTAAGTTAATTTTGATCAATTCAAGAAAAACACAGTAACTAGAGTCTCACATACCTCAACAATATCAACAGGCTATTTTTACTTCCTAAATTGGATCTTCGAGCCTCTTTTGGCTAATTTGCCATAATTTATCAAAATGGTATATCTGAAAATATAGTTGATTGTAGTGTGTTGGAAATAAATTAGTAGTGCTGACTTTAGAGAAGTAGCAAATGAGCATATTATATTCCAGATCCAAGCTAGATTAGGTTTTATTTTTATGTGTTGGGAATCTAAATTGTTATCCTAGTTAACACTACTTAGTGTTAATTAATCTATAATGGGTGCTACCTTTGTCACACAACGAATAGGTTAAGAAACCAGTAACATCAATGCCATTAAAAAAAAAAAAAAAAAGAAAGATAGGGAAAGAGATAGCGAACTTAGGCAACAGAAAGAGTTAAGTAATGGAATAATACCCTTTTCAAAAGTTTCTTTTAAAATGTTTTTCTATTTTTTCTATAAGTTGTTTATGGGATAACAGTGTATGGGTATTGTCTGTTAGGTAAAGTTTACCCGTTATGTAATTATGTACGTCACACGTGAGGATATAGCTAATGAAAAGAAAAGTAAAGAAAATGTGAGTGTCTTCATGTATCGTGTAGTATGTAGAGTTAATTACTTACACGATGTTATTGTGAGTTGTATGTTTTAGTTATTCAAGCTTATCTATTGGTTACGGAATTTGGAAGTTGTTCAAGATTATTGTTGATAAAAATTGGGCAGATGAATATCTCTTATCCTTTTAATTTAGTTGGATTATTTGTGAATACTATTAATTTAGCTTACATTTTTTTTATTTTGTGTATTTATATCACTGTTAATAATTTGAACTAATGTACTAGTAATGTATCGTGTAGTATGTAGAGTTAATTACTTACACGATGTTATTGTGAGTTGTATGTTTTAGTTATTCAAGCTTATCTATTGGTTCCGGAATTTGGAAGTCGTTCAAGATTATTGTTGATAAAAATTGGGCATATGAATATCTCTTATCCTTTTAATTTAGTTGGATTATTTGTGAATACTATTAATTTAGCTTACATTTTTTTTATTTTGTGTATTTATATCACTGTTAATAATTTGAATTAATGTACTAGTAATGATGTTTAATTGAAAATAGGAGGGTAAAAATGGAATAAGGGTATCGTATCATTTTAGAGTTTAAATGAAAGTCGGCTACTGTGTTTGATTATAGATTAATCAAAAATGTGGAAAAAAAATTTAGCTAAAGATCTTAGTTAAAACTTTTGTTTCACTTTGGTTTTAATCTTAATGTTTTGTAGTATCTTTTTTTCAATATGTGAAAGTTTGGTTTAAATATTGTAATTACATTTCACATATTTATCAAGTAGCATAGACCGTGAAAATATATTGGAAGAGGAATTGGACTTAGACTAATATTTAATGTCCGAGTAGTGCGAGGATGAGCGAGATGGGTTGAAGATTTATTCAAGACCCATCGTAATAAGGAAAAGAAAAGAGAGGAAAAAACTATTAGTGAGGGAGCAAGACGAGTTGCTGATTGATTCAAGAGTCATTGCAAATTTAAAAGAAAAGAGTGAAAAGAGAGTAAGGTGAATAAGATAAATTGTCTCGAGTTTACAAGAGATGAACAAATGCCTTTAATGCTAGATGAGCTTTAGGCACGTTTAAAATGCTTGTCTCGATTAAGAATGTGGTGTAAGCATCTTTCTGATATGTTCAAAATTAATTCAAGGATGCAGTGCACCGTGACAAAGATCGTCCAAATGATCAACCTTCATTAATTAATACCCAAGAGGCGCAGACATTTATTATTGGTATATTAAAAATGAGCGAATCAAGGCCTATAAACATAATTTATTCAAAATAGTTTGAGTCAAGTATAAGTTAATAAAAGCGACCGTGCTAGAACCACGGGACTCGAGGGTGCCTCATACCTTCCCCTCGGTCAACAGAATTCCTTACCCGGTCTTCTATTTTCACAGACCAATAAAGAGTCATTTCCTTTTGATTAGGGATTTCAAAAGGTGACTTGGAACACCATAAGGAGACTCTGTAAATACAAATAATCCCTATTGAATACCGTCACTTCAATTGGAAAAACCCTTCGACCCGACGAAAAGGGGTGTGACAAACCCAATAATCTATTCAACCTCAGATCACGTTGTCACCTTCTTTTCTTCCATTTTCATGAATGTACAAGGCATAATCACACACAAAAAAAAATCCTTTTTTAAACTCTCAACAAAAAAAATTAAAATTCAACACAAAGATCAACTTGCAGCAATTGTTACCATAAGAAACAACAAGAACAAGCAAATCTGAAACAAAATTAACAAGTATATGTATATTCCCTTCGTTTCAAATTTTAGATTAAGAGGAAAATTATAGATTAAATCCCAGTCAAATAAACTAAATCCGAATCTTAGAGCTTAGAATTGGAGAGATGCTTGTCCGACTTCGTCTTCGTCGCCATCATGGTATCTCTCCGATAGCCGGGAAAAGCAATCTGCGGGAAGTCGGAAAGAAAGGGAAATAGAAAAGAGAAAAGGGAATTAAAAATAAGGAAAAGGAAATATGAAAATGAAAAATAGTTATTTTTTAATATAAAAAATGCAATATTACGTGGAAACGTGGCCAGGCGCGTGCAAATCACTGCCTAATAATAATTTGGGTGTGAGTTTTTGAGGGGGTATATGTAACACCCCGTACCTACCAAACCCTACTTGACAACGTTGAACAATGTTTACTTAAGTATCGAGAGCCAAAAGTATGTATTATATAATGTTAGTGATGAGGTAATTGAAATTGGGCCTAGTACAAGGGATTAGACCCTCGTGGGAGGTGTAACACCCCGTATGTTGTCGAACCTATACGACTACATGTACATGTATGAAATTAATTAAACATGAGAGATGTGAAGAATTATGCAATTATTTGTTGGGGCTTATATGAGTCTTGAGCCATTGGGCCAAATGAGGCCCAAAACAAGAATAAAAGATTAGGCCCAATGGGGCAAAACATGATCCAATCTTCCATTTGACTAATCAACCATGCATTTAATGCCAAGAGATGGATAAGAGTGACTTGAGGGATATAGATATAGATATATATGTATATAAGGAATTATTCATTCACTTGGTGGGCTTAACTAACAATTTGTAATGAGCTAAATGAGGCCCAAAAATTAGCATGCAAGACATGGCCCAAAAGGGGTAATTAACCCATTCTTGACCCATTCTTGCAAGACCAAGTCCACAAATCAAGTATTGACCAAAGGTATGGGATAAGGATGACCTTAAAGGGTCTATATAAGCAAAGAAAAATCAGATTTTATATTATTTGGACACCCATGTCTTTTCTAGAATTTTCTCAATATTTCCACAAACCCTAGACCTTCATCCTTTTGGCCAAAGATCATCGCTTGGTGAGTATTGGTAAGTGTATATTATTATGGTTTAACATATTTTATGCATGGAAGATGGTTTATATCATGTTGGTTATGTTGGTGAAGTGTGAGAAGTTAACTATGTGTGTATGCTACATGTTTTCTAAATCGGAGGATGGTTTTGCCTTGTAAACTCGAACATAGACTTGTGGGCTTGAAGGAAGTGAACATGATGGAGTTAATATTGACATGTGAGATGTGATTATAGCATTTCCTTGTTTTGTCATGGTGTATAATGTGAAATTGGTTATGGTTTTGGTGACGTATTGACCGTAAAGTGTTGTTTTGGTGTTGTTATGTGTGTTGTGAGACCATGGATGAATGTTGGTGTTTAATATGATCAAAAATATGTCAAAATAAGTTTGGTTATGATCATGGACCATTCATTGCATGAAAAGACCCAAAAGAGGCCCTTTTTGGCCGAAACGGGCACCCGCCCTCGCAGACGAAGCACCTGCGGGCGCAGGTGACAACGCAGGTGCCTCTGGCTACTGCCAAAGGTCACCTTCGGACGCAGGTCATCCACCTACGGGCGCATGTGGCTTAGCGGATCGTCCCAGAACTCCGAATTGTTTGTTTTTGCATCCCTTTGGCCCCCCGAAATCCCTATACCCTTTATGGATGTAATTATCAACTTGTGATGTCATTTTAATGACCTTAAAGTGTCGTATGAAGGCATGTTGGACTGTATTAAATGTGTATGGTTGTTCATATGTTGTTATGAGGCAAATTGATAAGCGTAAATGTGACGGAATGGAAATAAGAAGGCATAAAGGGTAAGTGTGATGCGAAATGCTATTGTTGTATGCAATCTTGGTCAATGAGTGGAATGTTATGGTAGTTTTGGTATGTTGATGTGACAAATGACATTGTAATAAGGCGAAATGACGTTCTAAAGTAACTATGTGATTCATGGTCATCTTGTGCACTTGTAAGGTAGTTGGTTGCTAATATAAGCTTCGTTATGTACTTGTGATGTAGAGTGAGGCGTGAGGAAAGAACTGGACTATTGTATTTCCATATAAGCTTGTGTATGCATAGTGAGACGCAAAGGTATGTAAGGTTACTCTTTTCGTGTCCTTCTGCAGCATGTATGTTCACATTTTCATAGTACTCATTCGACTCTGAAATTCTCTAAGGTATTCTGTATCCGGTATTTGGCTAGAGTTTCTCATATGTTCCTTACTCATTGGTAAATGGTGAATCATATGAATCATGTTCATTGGTTGACTCACGTTCATGGGCTAATATGTCAAGAGTTCCAAATGTTCTAAGGTATTGCATCTCAGGGTGGTGAACAATTGATATCCACATGTATTGTATTTAGTGATCATTGTCCTAAGGTTCCAAAAGTGTTACATTCCAAAGGGGTCCTATAGTATTTTAACTAAGGTAGACATATACTGTTATTCACAAGTGTCCTACTCCTAAATGGATTACGATTCACGTATCTCTTATTCAGTGACTGAAGTTCCTAAGCTGTCATAATGTTGTAAATTCTAAGAGAACTGTCTCAACGAGAGTAATGAGGTAAAGAGGGCTTGTTTAGTTTGCATAAGCATTATTCCAATCATGTCATGATCCAAAGTTCCAATAGAGGTTATTATTCACATGCCTCTCACTCATTGATTGTTGATCCAAAGCTTTAAATAAAGTTATGACTATCATTGTATCAATCTCTCATAAGCAAAGTATCAATCTCTCACAAGTAAAGGTATCGATCTCAAAGTATCAATCTCAAAGTAAAGATCAAAGGAATGCACATGTGGTTAATGATTGAGTATGGGTGGCAGCTTTGGGGGCAACATGCCTAGCTCAAGCCGATCCCGAGATTATTGGATCAGGGGGCAGCTTTGGGGGCGAAAGCCTAGCTCAGGCCGAACCTGACAGGGGGCAGCTCTATGGGTGAAAACCTAGCTCGAGCCGAACCTGATATGTTGATTTATGGGTGGCAGCTCTAGGGGCATAAGCCTAGCTCGAGCCGATCCCGATGCATTGATTTATGGGTGGCAGCTCTAGGGGCATAAGCCTAGCTCGAGTCGATCCTAACATAACGATATGTTATGTAAAGACCCATTGATCAGTCGGGGCCCGGGTACATTGTGACACATGTATTGACAAGCAAGCATTGAAGTAAAGAAAGCAAAGAAAGTAATGAAAACAATACACATGGTTTCCAAAATGCAAAATGGTGACTTACTTACATTGATTAGTCATTTGTATTGAGTTCATTGATATGTTCATGTGTTATATAGTTTCATTTGAGCCTTACATACTCAGTACTTATTCCGTACTGACCCGTCTTGGGGAACTTACCTTACATGTTGCAGGTGCAGGCATTAGTAGACCCACAGTAGGTTGACAGTATTTGCAAATCTTTGGTGAGCTCCAGTTGGATCGGGGCTTTCCGAGTCAAAGTTGTACATTGGTTTTGATGTTATAGATGTTATGAATTGGTCGTGTATATATTTAGAGGCTTTTGTAGACATATGTGGGTATATGGATGTAAGATATGTACGTTCAGTGTGACGTGATGGCCCCAACGTCCAAGTTCTCTATATGTATATGTATGGCATTTACATTTCATCAATTACATGAGACAGTATGTTATTCATTTGAGGTTATGCATACGAATGTTCATGAGCAAAGATTGGTTCTCTCGGGCCATATCGGCTTCGGGTGACAATCACGCCTCGTTGGGACTCTGGGTGTGACAGTATATATTCCAGTTTTAAAATGTTCAGGGAGGTGATAGGACCCCCATAAAGGTCGAGTGTGTAGTTGAGATTTCAAGTAAAATTGGGAGGGTTTTAGACCATTTTCTCTTTTCTTTTTGATGTTTTGCCAACCAACTTGATCGTACATACAAACAGAGGCGGAGCCAGGATTTGAAGTCTGTGGGTTCCGAATTTCAAGTTAAGACAACGACCTAAAGCTAATGGATAACCATAGCCAAAGTAACTAACAAATAACAATATTTAATATATTTAAAAAAGCGATGAATTACTTAAACACTATAAATATAAGCATTATCATTACAATTACATTCGACGAGTTGTCATGTTTTGAAAACGATCAATGATTGCATCATTAGGTACACTTTCAAATACTTCATCCTCTATATAACAAACTAAACAATCATTCAAAAAATCATCACCAATCCTGCTTCGCAAATCATTTTTTATAAACTTCATCGAGGAAAAAGCTCTTTCCACTGTTGCAGTAGCCACAAGTAATATAAAGCTTAACTTCACAAGCAAATAAACAAGTCCCCACGTCTTATGCATATTTGTTTCAACCAATTTCATCGAAAGATCTCCAAGTCCTTTCAAATTTGAGAAAGTATTATCCACTTCTCTCACATAGTAAATATAATTGTCAAGATCAAAACTAAGATCTTCAAGCTTGGAGGCACTGAACTCATTTGGATAATATGTAGCAAGCTTCATGATCTTATCTTTATCATAATTTGCAAAAGAATTCTCGGGACTCAAACTAGCCATGCCAAGAAGTAGATCAGTATTCACTTCACTAAAACGATTGTTAAGCTCTGAAAGTTGCAAATCAATAACAGCATAAAAAATTTCCACACGCAAATGATGAGAATATGTAACACTTGAGCTCTTGCGCTTCGACTTTCCAAGACCATATTTCTCATTCATTTCAGGAATCACAATATCATTCCTTTCACAAAATAAAGAGATGTCTTCTAACAAAGAATTCCATTTACATTCCCTCATCGATTGGAATTGTCTCTTTGAGAAATCCACAAGCTTCATAGCAGTAGCGATATCTTGATCTTTTCGTTGTAAAGCCATATTCAAATCATATGTAATTTCCAAAATTTTCAACATCAAATGCAACATGTAGATAAACTCATAACATCTAATGTCTTCCACTAGACTTTTTGCCAATGCTTTCTCATGATAATTTACACCCTCTTTTTCAAGAATTCCAAGTACATGGACAATTAATGAGAATAAGTAAATGAAGTAACGTACTATCTTAAAATGAGATCCCCAACGGGTATCACCGGGCCTTTGAAGTCCAAGTTCCTGATTTAATCCACTTCCCGTATGAACTTCACCAAGCACTAGTAATTCCTCTAATTTTTCAGCTTGATCATCTCGAAGCATCTCCCTGCGCTTAAAAGAACCTCCAACAATATTTAAAACATTAGCAAGAATGTCAAAAAAATTATTCACATCATCATGTTTCTTCGCAACAGTACAAGAGTCAATTGCAACTGATGAGCAAAGCAATGTATACAATATGCTGAAGAATTATCTTTCAAAATCAAAGTTTTAAGACCATTAAGCTCTCCTTGCATGTTACTAGCTCCATCATAACCTTGCCCCCATATTTGAGATCGACTCAAAGAATGATCTAAAAGCAAATAATAGATCTCTTCTTTCAACGACTTTGCAGGTGTGTCTTTAACATGAACAAGACCAAGAAATCGCTCAATAAGCTTACCCTCCTTGTTGACATACCGCAGAACAAGTGTCATTTGTTCCTTATGAGAAACATCTTTAGACTCATTAACCAAAATCCCAAAGTAATCCCCATTCAAATCTTCAATAATCGCTTTCATTGTTTCTTTTGCACAAGAATTTACAATATCTTTTTTGATCTCGGGAGAAGTCATTGTGCTATTTTTTGGGCCTTTTTCTAATACAACATTTTTTACTTCTTCCTTCTTGTCTGCATACCACTTCAAGAGATTTAGAAAATGGCCTCTTCTTGTAGAAGTTACACGTTCATTATGACCCCGAAAAGGCAAACCTTCTTTCAAAAGATATCTTATCACATCAATCGAAGCATTCAAGTGAACCCGATGTTCACCTTTAATTTTCTCGGATTGCTTATCAAGTGAGACTAGGATAGATTGTTTTGGATTCATCAAATCTAGCATCATCTTGAAACATCGACGATGAACACTATCCACTTCACCCACATGCTTTTTAAACCTTTCTAAACCATTGTTCCAAACCTTTTGTTTTGAATGATTTACTCACTTTTTTTCCGTATCCTCCAAGCTCATTTTTAAACAAGTAACAACATAAGCAAAATGATGCATCTTC
Source organism: Capsicum rhomboideum (assembly GCA_031232105.1). Classification (NCBI taxonomy): domain Eukaryota; kingdom Viridiplantae; phylum Streptophyta; class Magnoliopsida; order Solanales; family Solanaceae; genus Capsicum; species Capsicum rhomboideum. The sequence goes on along the minus strand of CP124714.1, from coordinate 145,965,385 downwards.
TTTAATGCTATATTCTAACCATTGAGAATATGTAGTTTTAAACCATTCAGGATTAAAGTGACGTGGTGTACCTCCAAAATCTCTTACGGGAAACTCAAATTTATCTGGTTGACAAGGTTTCTTTTGTATGTAATATCTCCTCACTCGGTCACGTATATTTGAAGGAAATTCTATAATTGCTTTTCTTTCAGCAGGATCTGATTTAAGATCCAAGTTTGTCAACTCTTTGTCCGTATCCGATACTCGGGAAAGATTGCCAGGCGATGGAGAACTTGGCAAAGAAGAGCTAGGAGCAGTATCTGAAGGAGTTTGAGGCTTGAAAAATTTCGTAATCATATTGACTCTTACTTAAAGATCCTACGAATCACAAAACACAAAATTTTCTACAAAATTATTCTACTGCCTTGCAATCACAAAATACGAAAAATATATGTTGCAACAGAAACAACTCCTACAGTTGTACTAAAGCACAACAACTTTACAAACAATAGCTAAAAACACCCATTGTTAACCCAAAATCGAAAGCAAAATTGAAAATCTAATCACAATTATTCACAATCTATCGGTCATGAATGCATCCTAAATTCCTAATGTGAGTTAGTTTCATTACCAAAAAACTAGGAGAGAACTGAGAAGTCGAGGAAAAACTATGAGACTAGTATCTAGGAAAATTGGAAGAGAAATAGAAAATACGTTGCATACCTTGGCAGAGCCGCAAAGGTATGATTTCAGAAAACAGTGGGCGACGCAGACGCGCAGGGGACGGGAAGCCGGCGACGAGCCAACGGCAGTGACGATAGCTTTGCTTTGAGATTGAGCGTAAGAGGTTGTTTGAAGAAACCCAAAGGTCCGAACTCCGACTTTCCTTTTGTTTTTTTAGGTATAAACGTGCTTTTTCTCTTTCTTTAATTATTAGTTTTTTAAAAAAAAAAAAAAAAAGTGTACAAATTTTGGAAAAGCAAAAAAAATACGTTAAGTTAAAAAAAACATGTGGTTTGGTGTTTGAACACAGAACACTAAAAGAGTAAAAATGGAAAAAACTTACTGCTTAGTGGGGTTCGAACCCCCATCTTAGGGAAGGAAGAATTTCGCATGGGACGCGCCTATCACGGGATCAACAGCCTACATTTGCATGTGGGTTCGGACATATATAATTATATACTTTTCGGGATTTTTTTAGTTTAAATATAGGGTCTACACAAAAGCTAGTGGGTTCGGCCGAACCCCCGTAAAGAACTGTAGCTCCGCCCCTACATACAAAATAGTCATCACTAAAATCAACACTAAAATGAACTACATCACTACAATAGTACGCATACTATATAACCTCCTAATATAAATGTATTCCATTCTTGGATAGATTATATCAAGATTTGACTTTGACTTCTACTTCACTACATACGAACACATATACTATTCAAGGTAAGACAATACAAGTAATAAAAATATATTATTGCAATGTACAACATAACTAACTTTTTGTACAATATATTATTGCAACATAAGTAAATTTAATGTTAAAAATAAAAATTTATTAATCTATTACCGACCACATGTGGTGGGTAACTATAATATTTAATATTTTTTATTTATTTTAAAGAAATCAACCAATTGTGGTCAGTTTTATTAAAAAAAATTATTAAATGTTTTCCGACCACTTGTATTCAATAATATTTATATTAAATATTTTTTTATTTTCTTTGACCAAACCAATCACAAGTGGTCAGTATTTTTATTTTAAAAAAAACCGACCACTTGTGGTCGATTTTATTAAAAAATATTAATAGTGGTCGATTTTATTATAAAAATTAATATATTATTACTGACTAAATGTGGTTGGATTTATTTATATTTTTTTTAAAGTTTTATATAAAATATATTACATAATTTTCTTTTTCTACTAGTCTATGGAAACCAACGCACGTTTATCTCAAAATATGTAATATAAAATTTATTTTGCAAATAATAAATTTTAAAATTTACTTGGCTATTTTGACAAAACTAAATTTAGAACTCCTTATCACTTTTAAACTTTTGAACATATACCATAAAATATTGTCCCTTTTCATAGTCACATTGAATGGCCCAACGTCAGCAAGTAAAATTGGTAATTTAGCTTCTTGGAGACATGTCCTTCTACAAAAAGTTTACATTCAGTTACCTAAGATCACAGAAAAAACTTATAATTACTAGGAGTATTTTTTTCAAAAATTACGTAATTAATATGTCGTGTATTTTGTCTGAGTTTCAGCTACAAGCCAATTGCGAAAATCACAATCTCAAAACACTTCATTAACTTAAATTATAAAAAAATAAAATAAAAATTGCTAGCTATAAATCTATTAATATTCCTCCTAATAAAAGAGAAAGACACAATATTCAAATACCTTTAGACGTGTCACAATTTAATTTTGCGCCTCAAATGTCAGTTTGAACAATTTAACATTGAACCAACACTTTAGCATTTAATAGTATATACTCCCTCCGTTCCAAAATACTTGGCCTCTTTAGATTTAGCACGTCCCTTAAGAACGTAATTATTGAAGGTATATTTTTACCAATTTACCCTTGTACTCTAATAATTAAACAATGATGGTGAGAGTAGAAACCAAGAATTGGCTCTCTATATTCATTTAATAGCCTTGAAACTAGTGTGATACTTAATGTAATATTAGGGGTAAAATTGGAAATGAATGCTCAAAATAGTATTGATTTTATAACTTGAACAAGTATTTTGAAACAAACCAAATTAGAAAGAGGGTCAAATATTTTGAAATGGAGGAAGTATGAACTTTATTCAATGTTATGGATTGGTAATTGTCACGATAAAAAAACTAGGTCATGATGACATTCATTGCGGTCCAGCCTTGACAAGTAAGTCAATCATCCCAAAAGGAAAAAATTTCCACATTTCAACAATAATGACAAGACGAGACTTCTAGAACGAAGTCAGGTCAAATACAAAAATATAAAAAAGCGAAAGACTGAAAGAAATGATATAAACTAAAAGCAAAACTCCAGATATAGTGTCACAAATGTAAGAGCATTCAATACAACTCAGAAATACCAAACAATACACAGTCTATCTCCAAATTAGAAATAAAGACAACTAAAAGATAGAGGAGGTCTGGAGTCAACTATGAAAGGCCTAGAGCGGGCTAGTACCTCGATCACCACTCAGATAAGCACGAAATCAACTGTGGCGTCTTGTACTCGTACTCGGATCTGCACCGAAAGGACACAGTAGGGGTGAGTACGGTCCACATGTACTCAGTAGGTATCATAAGCAGACTGAGCAAAGTAGACAATAATATAGGTAAAGACTACTATGAGCATGTCACCTGCATGCAGAAAAATTCTCAAACGATAGCTCACACCATCTTTACTAACAATCTATATATATATATATATATATATATACAAAAGAGGTTCATAACCGGTGATGTAGCGCGCTCATAGATCAGGGCATGTATTTTTTGCCCTTTTACCATTTTTAAATTAATCTAAAAACTGTTCGGCTACAAAAATATTAGGTTTGCTTACAGTCGCCACTTTTCCTTTCAAGAAACCAACCATCGCTTTGTTTAATCATCTTAACTAGGCCTGCATTCTCTTCCTTCTCCTTGACGATTCTTTCTTCGTCCCCTCTCCTTTCTCTATATGCTACTACTCGCTATGGTAAATATCCTCTTTCTCGCTTCTGCCAGACTGCCACTACTTTTTTTCCTTAACCGTTATTCTATTCACAATTTCTTCTCTTTGCTCGAAATCAAGTAACCAGACCCGTTTATCTCGCCCAACAGATGTCTAGCCATGATGTAGATAATACAAATTAAAGCACACCTGATATGATTATATTTGTACAAAATCTTCTACGGCAGATAAAAACCAGGTTTCAAACTCTGCATTAATTAATCATCTCATACACTGTGAGATGGGGAGCTGAAACTCCTTTTTCGACGCAGGATTTATCTTTAGAAATCTACTTTACAAGCAGTGGAACCTAGCATTAAACTGAAGGCGAAGTCATGGAAATTTAGAAGTTTAAAAGGTCAGTGTCAGTAACTTTATATGCCTTTATTATATCTATATATCTATATATATATATATATTGAGGTTTCATCTAACTGAGTTATTATCTGATAGGTTAATGCGTGTTGATCTTATTTTAGTACGAAAATGGCATAAAAAATTATTTTTCCTGCAAAAATGTCATATGTTTAAACATATCAACTTGATCAATTTAATTATCTAGGGTCTGAAAATATAAACCTTTCCTGTAAAGATGATTGAAGTGGTGTTAAATGATAGTCCTTATATTTCGTACATCTTCCATTTTGTATTAGTAACATGTCTTTAAAGAGATTATAAGCGGTTACATTTTCACAATTTCTTTACTATGTATTTTTTTTTTTTTAGAACGGTACAATGGTCATATTCTCCTCAATTTGTCGTTATTATATAAATTGTAATCAGCTTTATCCACATGTAACATGGACACAGAAAAATGTGTCTTTGAAATTGTGACAGATGAAGATATGAAGCCGGGAATAGAGTATTTCACTTTCTCCTTCTATTTTGCGGCACTATTTTTTATGTTTCCTGCACTCTAAACTTCATTAATTCAACAAGGAAATATGCTTACTTTGCATTTTTTGAAGACAAATGCATGTAAAGAAAGACTTTAGAAAATGAAACACAACAGAGAACATGTTTTAAGTACTATTAGTGTGAAATCAACCAGTATATGGTGATTGATACCACTTAATTAGAATTTTTGACCAAAATAAGTCATTTTTAAATCAGTTTACAAGAATAATGCATTTTTAAAAAAAAATTCTAAACTAGAATAAACGTACTTCACAATAACGTATTAGGTATTATTTTATTCAAAAAAAAATTAACAGGAAAAAAATTGATGCTTAATGATGTTAAAGAGAAATTCGTTACTATGGGTAACATTTTATCCTTAATACGTAACTTTCAGTAACGACTCTCTGCCAAACTCTGCCATGTAGCATGTCATATAGTTGTAACTCTGACTAACGACTTAAGGCTAAAATGTTATTGACAGTAACGACTTTAAAGATTACATTTAAACATTAAAAATGTGATTTATGAATGCGAATCTTGCCTCTAACAAAATGAATTTAATATAAAAATATCCACTTAAAGTTGTACATCATATATTATAGCATATTTGGCCAAGCTTATTTTTTCTTAAAAATATTTATTTTGTCTAAAAAGTACTTATTTTTTAAAAAAAGTTAGGTATTTGACCAAACTTTTGAGAGAAAATATTGCTTTTAGGAATAGCAGAAGTTGTTTTTCATAAGCTAAAAAAATAGTTTCTTATTTGAAAACCACTTTTAAAAAAATACACTTAAAAAGGCCAAACACTAATTAAAACAACCAACAAGAAAAAAGTTTTATTAAGTTGTAAAAAAATGTGTTTTCTCTCCTAAATAATGATTGTGAAAAATTAACAACAATATTTTGGAAACATTGCTATAAAACTAAAACAAAGACACTTTTTTTATAAAACAAATTTAATGTGGATGCTAAATGCTTCAGTTCAGGAAAAAGATATATTTGCTTTGTGTGTGTAATATTTTTCTTCTTAATTTTATATTTCAGTAATAAGCTCTATTTTAAATTTAATTAGTAATTTTATTAAATTGCAGACATAATATACAGTATTCTCACAGCAACATTTTATATGACGTATTTTTCTTTTTAACTTGTTCTAAAGGAAGATTTTTTTATTTATGTTTAGCACTGTATCAAAATGTAAGTCACATTTTAATGCAAAAGTAATTTTTAAAGTCGTTACTGTCAGTGACGTTTTAGCCTTAAACCGTTATTCAGAGTTATGACTTTATGACACGCTCAGTGACCTTCTGTAGATGACAGAGTTTGACAGAGAGTCGTTACTGAGAGTTCCGTATTAAGGATACGAATTTCTCTTTAATGTTGTTAAGCATCAACCTTTTTCCTGTTAACTTTTTATGAATAAAATAATACATAATACGTTACTGTGAAGTACGTTTATTCTAGTTTTGAAATTTTTTAGAAAAATATATTATTCTCGAAAGCTGATTCAAAAAAGGACTTATTTTGATCAAAAATTCACTTAATTACAAAGGCAACAAATTCAAATACGTTAATTATGCTTGCGTATATTTTCTCAAACCCATTTCTAGAATATTCAACTCTACATTACATTTCCTATTTATGCCTGGTGCTTTTGGGATGATCGATGGTGAAACAATTAATTGGCAAAATTTGACCTACTATTTTCAGTATGTGCATGCACTTCAAGGTTAACTTTGTATTGTGAGTTGGTGTGCTGAAATGCTATAAATTAGTTAGAGGAGTATAAATCTTGACTTTGTTAAAAAAACAAAAATTATGTAAGTTTTAGACCATCTTGAATGGTCAACCAGGCAAGCTCCCTTTGTTTTTACTTGTGGAAGATTAGTACGTTGGAATCAGGGCGGCTCTACCTTAAAAAAAAAAGACGATCGTCTCATGCCTCCAAATTTGAGGGGCCTTATTTTTTTTTAATAATAATAGATTATAATTTTTGTTTTAAAAAATATTAAATATTATTATAAAAATAAACTTTTTATTAAAAGAAATTTGATATATCTAAAATATTATATCTCAAGAAAAATTAAATAATATATTGATTATATTATTAATTAAAAATAATTATTAAAAAAAGTCAAAAATATAATTTTAAAAATAGACTTCATAAAAAAAATTATTTTTCTTAAAAATATAAGGCTTTCATTTAATTTTAACTTTAGACAACGAATGTGGTTAGCCGCCTCTGGTTGGAATTAAAGTATATGAACATGTATTTTGATCTGCACTGCATATAGTTGTCAGATCAATTGTCTTGGGCCCTTTTCTCTCAATTTTCCTATTTATTCTTAATTTTAAAAGCTCACAAGCCTCAAAAGTAGAATTACCATACCTTTTCCCTTACTCATAACTTGATTTTCATATTTATATTTTTAAGGTTCATTTCGGTTTCAAACTTTTCCCCTCCCTGATAATTGTTTTGGGTTTATTTTCTCCTTTTAAAAAAAAAAAAATCTCCTTTGTTTTAAAAAAAAAAAAACTACTTGGTTACTTAGCTTTGATTAATTAATGAATATGCATTTTTCAAATCAAATTAAATGTAGTTTGTAGACATACTTTTAGAGGGAGTTTGGATTAGCTTTTTTAAAATGACTTTTATAACCTAAAAGTTAAAAGTCTTTTTTGTACTTTTAAGCCTAAAGTAAAGTGTTTTTAAGCACTTTGTGTCTCGGGGCATTTACATAAATAGTATAAATATGTAATCTTATTTATCAATTATAGTACATTTTTATTCTTAGAGTTGATAGCATACTTTTTTTTAACCAAAAATAGCAAAATACATATATAATAAATTTTTAGAAACAATTTTAATATAGTAACACAAAAACTAACTTGAATAGCATTTAAATGTTTCAAATTTAATTATAGTACGTTTTAACATCATTAATAAGAGAGAAAATAAACAACAAATTTAATACATTTTGAATTCAATATATTATACGTATTAAAAGCGTATTTCAATATGCGTGGTGAATATATATAATTAAAATATTTTTAATACAAATGCATTATAAGTATTATACGTGAAATTCAAATATCCCGTTACAATTTAAATTATTTTACATTGTTAGAAATGTATTATATTTGTTATGAAATAACAACTATCGAAATCATAGAAATGTATAATATTGAATTCGAATATATTACAACGATCCTTTACGTTTAACACAATTTTAATACATTTTGGATTCAATATATTATACATATTAAAGACGTATTACAATATACATGGTGAATATATATAGCTAAAACATTTTTAATACAAATGTATTACTATTATATGTGAATTTCAAACATCTCGTTACAATTTAAATCAGTTTACGTTGTTAGAAATGTATTATATTTGTTATGAAATAGCAACAATCGAAATCATAAAAATGAATAATATTGAATTCGAATTGTATTACAACGATCCTTTAAGTTTAACATAATTTTAATACAAATCACAACGGTACCACCACTCTTTCCAGTCACCACCAAACTCCGGGCAGAGCTCCACCACCACCAACATACCCATCACCCTTATTTTCTCATTTTTCTGGCGAACTCACGTCGCCGGGCAACCAACAACTTCGTTTCTCCCTCACACCCACACCACTATTCCGCCACTCACCCCACCGGAAATCGGCCATCACTACCACAGCTCCTCCACCTTTCTCCTTCTAACTCACATCCTCTTTCTCCGGAACAACCTAAACAACCAAAAGATCGTCGGAATCGAAAATCAGATCTCCACTGCTTCAACTTCGATGAGGGAGGAGATAGTTTTTTCGGTCAAATCTGAACGCCGACGGATTTATAATTTGAAAAATAAAATAAAAATTCACGTGAAAGAGAAAAAAAAAAAAAGGAACTGGCCATTGCCGATTTTCATGTAGCTCACTGTAGTTCTTGATTATTGATTAGAGTTCAATGATTTTTGGTATAAATATATCATTTATACGATTTACAAAAATTTACTCCGGCGTCGTGAGTTCGTCGGAGAAGATGAGGAAGACGGAAGAAAGCAGAGACGGAGTGAAGAAAAAGAAGTGAAAAATTATTGCAATAAAATGCTCTTTTCAAAGCAATTGGGCACGCTTGTGTGTAATAGGAAATTTCATAATTAACGTTAAAGTTGAGATATAAATCGTAATAAATTAAAAGTTTTACTATACATTATAATAAAATGCATTAAATGATATTAATTATGTAAAAATTCCTTGTGTCTTTGCCAAACACCTTCAATAATTAAAAAGTGCTTAAAAGTCAAAAATACCTAAAAGTAAGTCAATCCAAACACTCTCTTAGTACATTTTTTATAGTTGCACTTTTAAAAATTTAACCTTTTAGAGAAGTCTTATTCTCCCTAATCATTTTGTTTGAGAAGTTTGAAAGTTCACAATCAGTAAAATCATTAAAAATAATTTTCCAGGAGGCAAAAATGGTATGAATCATCATGAGACGTGACACGTCTCTTATACCTTCTTTGTACTTCCCTTCGTAGGAAAGGTAGGAAAAAAAAGGAGATTAAATAACTACAGAGCTGATTCAGATTCAATCAGCAATGCATACGATTTTGATCACTTAATCAAGCTCTTCATAAGCGGTATCCACCTTCACCTTATTCTCTTCTTCCAGATCGGCTCAATATCTTTGAGGGCCTAAAGCCAAACATGAATGAAGGGTTTTAATTTTGGGGAAAGTACATACATACTCTATAGAAGTAAACTATTTACAACTAAATGTCTTCTTACATAAAATGTTCCTCTAGCTAATTATATAAAATATCCTTTTTCCTTATACCTTTAGTTATTTATCTCCATTTTAATTCTTTCTTTTTTATTTTTCTATTTCTCTACTTCTTTTTTTCTTTTCTTTTTTTCTCTCTTTTTTTTTTTCTTCTTTTTATGGTTCTTTGTTCATTTTTTTTTCCGTAAAATTATTTTATTCTTCATTTTCTTTTTACATCATAATCTAATTCACACTCATTTTTTATTTCATATACTCCTTTTCTTTTTTTTTTCTTTTTTCTCTTTTATTTTTTTGTTCATTTATTTTTTTCTCTACTTCTTTTTTTTTCCTTTATTGGTTCCTTTTGTTTTAGTGTTTTTATTTTTTATTTATTTTTTAATTTATTTATTTCTTTTTTTTTTTTTCATTTATTTCTTTATTTCTCCACTTCTTCTTTTTTTCTACTTTTATTTTTTTTATTTTTGTGTTTTTTGTTTTTAATTTTCTCTTTGCTTTTCAATTTCTTTAGTTCTTGTTCCTTTTTCTTTTTTTTTCATTTATTTCTTTATTCTTTATTCTTTATTTTTTTCTCCTTTTTTCATTTTTTTTTCTCAAATAATAATATTCTTTATTTTTTCACCACAAACTAATTTCATATTTTCGGTCCTTTTTTATTTTTGTTATTTTATTTTATTTATTTATTTTCTTTTGTAATTTTATTTGATTTTATTTTTTTTATTTTGTTTTTTTCATTTGCTTCAGTCTGTAATGATATTATCACAATATATCTATATACTATTATGATATCATTGATGTTTGTTTCAATCCCTCAGTCAGACCTCCATGATACCATCACAGTATATATATACTGACATGGTATTATTGGGTTTGCTTCAGTCCTTAATGATATTATCATGGTATATCTATATACCATCTTGGTATCATTGATGTATGCTTCATCATTCAGTGAGACCTCCATGATACTATCACAGTATATGTATATAATGTCATGGTATCATTGATGTCTGCTTCAATTCTTCAATCAGATCTCTATGATACCATCACAGTATACATACACAAACATGGTATCACTGAGTTTTCTTCAGTCCGTAATGATACCATCACAGTATATCTATATATTGTCATGATATCATTGATGTTTGCTTCAATCCTTCAATCAGACCTCCGTGATACTATTACAGTATATATATACTGACATGGTATCTGTGGATTTTCTTCAGTCCGTAATGATACCATCAGAGTATATCTATATACCGTCATGGTATCATTGATGTATTCTTCATCATTCAGTGAGACCTCCATGATACCATCACAATATATATATATATATATATATACTGACATGGTATCATTCGATTTGCTTCAGTCTGTAATGATACCATCATAGTGTATCTATATACTGACATGGTATCATTGATGTCTGCTTCAATCCTTCAATCATATCTCTATGATACCATTCCAGTGTATATATACTGATATAGTATCATTGGATTTGCTTCAGTCCGTAATGATACCATCACAGTATATTTGTATATTGTCATAGTATCATTGATTCCTGCTTCATCATTTTGTGAGACCTTTATGATAATATCACAGTATATCTATATATTGTCATGGTATCATTGATGTCTGCTTTAATCCTTCAGTCAGAGCTCCATGATACCATTACAGTATATATATACTGACATGGTATCATTCGGTTTACTTCAGTCCGTAATGATACCATCACAGTATATCTATATATTGTCATGATATCATTGATGTTTGCTTCAATTCTTCAATCAGACCTCTATGATACTATTACAGTATATATATACTGACATGGTATTTGTGGGTTTTCTTTAGTCCATAATGATACCATCACTGTATATCTATATACCGTCATGGTATTATTAATGTATGTTTCATCATTCAGTGAGACCTCCATGATACCATCACAATATATATATATATATATATATATATATATACTGACATGGTATCATTCGGTTTGTTTCAGTCTGTAATGATATCATCATAGTATATCTATATACTGACATAGTATCATTGATGTCCGCTTCGATCCTTCGGTCATACCTCCACAATACCATTCCAGTGTATATATACTGATATAGTATCATTGGATTTGCTTCAGTTCGTAATGATACCATCACAGTATATCTGTATATTGTCATAGTATCATTGATGTCTGCTTCAATTCGTTAGTCAGACTATCACAGTATATCTATCTACTATCAGTATATCAACTTTCAATGAGACACTCCTCAATCCTCCATGATACTATCACAGGATAATAGCTTTATCTTTATACTTTATTTCATTATTCAAAAGAAACGATAAAAAAAGATAATTTAACCAAATATAATAAAAATATATATATATTTTCACTAATTTAGATTTTCCATTAGTAGGGAGCATTTTCTTTTAAATGAGTTCTATATAGTGTAATTTTTAATTAGTCGAGTTCTAATATAAATATTGGACACTAATGTAAAATTTAACATGTTATATTTGTATTAATAGTAATTACACTAGGATAAACATAAAGAAATACCAGTAAGTAATTTTTAAGTAATATTTTTTTAATTTAAAGTTGTTTACACTATTAGTAGTAGCATTCCACATTGTGTGGTGCCACAAACCACTTGGCCAACACAAAAACAAAGTTAAATTGTAATGACCTTACCGGTCATTTTCCTCATTTTCGTGCGTTCTCGGTGTTTAGTGGCTCTTGTACCGACTTCATCAGGTCTTGGGAGGGGTTCTCGACTTTATATATTGTCTTCTTCCTTCTCAGTCTTGGTATGAATAGATATTTTGATATTGTTTTTATATTAGTATGGTTACTTCCACTTTGTCTCTGTTTTCTAAGATTCCGCCCGTTAGCCTGTTGCTTGTCGCTCCGGGCTAAGGTTTGGCTTGCCTATTGGTGGGTTACGGTAGGCGCCATCATCACTCGAAAAAAATTAGGTCGTGACATCTTGGTATCAAAGCCTAGGTTTCACTGGTATTGTTGGTGCATGAGCCAATGTTTAGTAGAGTCTCGCGGATCGGTATGGAGACGTCCGTATCCTACTTTCGGGAGGCTACTGAGCATGTTTAGGGTAAATCTTATTTATTTGATTCACCTCCGTGCTTTGGTGTCTATGCTGGTTTCTAATCTCTATTTGATTCACTCTTTACGCAGATGGTTAGGACACATAATACGAGAGCCGGGGGTCGGGACCCCGAGCCTGAAGCGAGGGCTCCAGTTAGGGGTCGAGGTCGACCTAGAGGTCGAAGGCAGGGCAAAGTAGCATCCCCAGGCCCAGATCATGCTAGGGATCAGTTACCCAATCCCGTTATAGTTCCAGATGTTCCGCCGCCACAACAGCCGGTGGGACAGGGGGCAGCCCAGGCTCCACCCGGATTTATTGATGTTTCTTTGCTCCGAGGTACATTGCTTCAGTTGTTGGAATTAGTTGTAGGGCCGCCTGTTGCGGGAGTACAGCCAGCTGCACAGGGAGTTGGTGCTGCGGCACAGCCTGTAGCTGTGGCACCCAGAGTTGAGGTTCTGCCTGTACCAGTAGCTCCACAGCCAGTTATAGATTAGCCAGTTATGTCTGCCGAGGAGCAGAAGATGTTGGGTCGCTTCCTGAGATTAGCTCCACCGAGATTTGCTGGTACTCCGGGTGAGGATGCATATGAGTTCTTGTCCAGCTGCGAGGATAGACTGAGGAATTTGGGATTGGTACAGTCTCATGGTGTTGATTTCGTGGCATATCAGTTCGATACTGCAGCGAGGAGATGGTGGAGGGGATATCTTGATTCCAGGCCAGTGGGATCTCCACCGATTACCTCGTTTTATTGTATTGGCCATGGTAGATTTTGATGTGATTCTGAGCATGGACTGGTTGTCTTTTCATCATGCAGTCTTGGATTGCTTTGCCAAGACCGTGACCTTAGCCATGCCTGGTGTACCCACGGTGGTATGGCAGGGTTCTGTTAGCCGCACACCGACGGGGATTATTTCATATGTTCGGGCTAGTAGATTGATGGCGAGGGGTTGTGATTCATTCCTTGCTTATGTTCGGGATGCTAGCATTGAGAGTCCGTCACCTGACTCCGTCCCGATTGTTCGTGAGTTTCCTGATGTATTCCCGACTGATCTACCTGGCCTTCCTTCTGAGCGTGATATAGAGTTCATCATTGACCTCGAGCCGGGCACTCGACCTATTTCTATGGCTCTTTATCGTATGGCTCCTGCTGAGTTGAGGGAGCTGAGTAGTCAGCTTAAGGATCTTTTGGGGAAGGGTTTTATTAGGCCGAGTGTGTCGCCGTGGGGTGCTCCAGTTCTTTTTGTAAAGAAGAAGGATGGGTCTATGCGAATGTGTGTTGATTACAGGAAGCTAAATAAGGTGACAGTAAAGAATAAGTATCCGATGCCTCGTATTGACGATTTGTTTGATCAACTTCAGGGTGCCGCGGTGTTCTCAAAGATAGATTTGAGATCTGGATATCATCAGTTGAGAGTTAGGGCTGAGGACATCCCAAAGACAGCCTTCAGGACTCGGTACGACTATTATGAGTTCCTGGTGATGTCTTTTGGATTGACTAATGCCCCTGCAGCTTTCATGGATTTGATGAATCGGATATTCAGGCCATACTTGGACTCCTTTGTCATTGTGTTTATTGACGACATCTTAGTTTATTCGAGGAGTAGCGAGGAGCACGAGCAGCATTTGAGGACTGTGCTCCACACTTTGAGAGATCATCGGCTTTATGCCAAATTCTCAAAGTGTGAGTTTTGGCTTGAGTCTGTTGCTTTCTTGGGGCATGTTGTATCCAGACACGGTATCATGGTAGACCCAGCGAAGATTGAGGCTATTCGAGGTTAGGCTAGGCCCACGTCGCCTATCGAGGTTCGCAGTTTTGTTGGGTAGGCTAGGCTTACCATATACCTAGACTGAGTTTGTTTATAGTATTTGCATATTATTATGCTAGTGTTTGGGCTGGTAGTTGTGGATTGGCATTGGCTTGCTATGATTAGGCCTTTTGGGCCGGTTAGGGCCTTGTTCGGATGTGTTTCAGGCCTGTTATCCTCGTGGTGTGCCAGATATTACTTTTATAGGGTTGGTTAATGTTGTACTGCTGTTAGTAGGGGTTTGGGGAACCTTAGCCTAGACTTGGTTCCGGGACCCCGTAGTGGGCCCCGCTACTCTTCACAGTCGGTGTAGTTAGCTTTAAACATTATTAGGCTTAGTTAAGCCCCGAGATGATCTTTTAGGATAAAATTTGAATTAAATTACCCTAGTTATGCCCTTTTGACCTGTTTAGCCTTGTTAGCCCCTAATAGCACCGTATTTGACCAGGGTCGGCTAGTTTGATTTAGTATGCGGACCCGCCTTGCCATGACTTAGAATGTATACCCAGACTTGTATATACCTACTGTTTATGGTAGATAGTTGACCTGGAAGGATCCCGAGATTGACTTGTTGTACGTGGTGGGTTAGCTCCTTATTTATGTTTCGGGTTCGTTCTGGGGCCGGTATGTCCCTGTTTACTTATGTTTGTGTGGATTCTGGCACTACTCTGTCACTTGGATACTAATTATTATGAGTTCCGATTCGAGTCCGACATCTGATTATTATGAGTTCCGGTTCGAGTCCGGCCACTGATTCAGATATGATGGTTACTGATTATTATGAGTTCCGATTTGAGTCCGGCCACTGATTATTATGAGTTTCGGTTTGAGTCCGGCATCTGATTATTATGAGTTTCGGTTCGAGTCCGGCATCTGGTTATGATATGATTGGAGAGTTTTGGTACTGGGTACCGTGGTTACTGGATACTGATACAGCTTCGAGACACTGGTGACTATGAATTTACTTTTCTTGTGTGTCCCGCTGGTTTATGGGGGCCAGACTGGGTTATTGTTTTCTTCCGTGTGCCTATCGGGTTTATGGGGGCCCAGATAGGTTATGTTTGACTTGTGTGTTTACTTACGCATTTATTTACTCGTTATTCTGTATCGCACTTATTTTCTCCTGAGCATATCTATACGCCTCGGCAGTTACTTATGCAATTCTTATTTATACCCCGGACCTAGCATGCACCCTCGCATTTTAGCTTACTTATATTATATTGAGCTCAATCGGCCGATGATGCCTACTGAGTACCCGTTGCCCCGGTACTCATACTGCACTTCTGCATCTTTTTCCTCGATGCAGATCCGGGCACTAGTCGACGGTTTTGACGTGACGCTCTTCTCAGCACTGACTCCGGAGCAGGGTGAGCTTACTGACATCCGTGGCAGATCCCACTCCATCTCTACTGTATAGTCTTTTGCTCTCGAGACTGTAGTACTTGTTGTATATATTTGGTTTCTGTCTTATATTTTGGACATGTCTAGTAGTGGCTCTTGTACCGACTTCACCAGGTCTTGGGAGGGGTTCTCGACTTTATATATTGTCTTCTTCCTTCTCAGTCTTGGTATGAATAGATATTTTGATATTGTTTTTATATTAGTATGGTTACTTCCACTTTGTCTCTGTTTTTTGAGATTCCGCCCGTTAGCTTGTCGCTCCGGGCTAGGGTTTGGCTTGCCTATTGGTGGGTTACGATAGGTGCCATCATGACTCGAAAAAAATTGGGTCGTGACATAAATTCCACCTTAGAACGTGGCAACTAACTGTAACCATTTTTTATATTATAAATTTACTGATCAATTATCTTACAAGTTTCACAAGAAAAAGAAAGAAATTAAGCCGTAATTTAATGAATCCGGCGAATTGAAGCCTTTGAAGGGGGCACGAGCTGTAATATATTTGTGGCGTTGGGACAGTTTTAGAGTTATTAAGGAAGAGGGTATTGAAATGTAATTACTTTAGATTTTAGGTTTATTTTATGTATTTTTCCCTTTAATTTTTTTATTGGGGGCCTAATATCCATTTCACTCTTAATAAACTGATTTATAACCACACAAATATCTTAAATTCATTTTAAACAATAAATTTTAAAAGTCTATTTTTCTTCGTTAAATTTCGTGTCAAGTTAAACTAATTCACATAAATTAAAATGGAGGGAGTAATATTTTTCAGAAAAAAATAAAACCTATTATTGAAAAATGAAGCCCCCAAAAATCAGGGGCCTAAAGCCAAAAGCCGCCCCTGTCCTCTCCTTAGCTTGCTGCTTAGACTTGGTGAAGCAAGGGTCAGTGATCTAGATTGACTCCAATCAGTGCCGTGAAATAGTTAGAGTTGGTGGTTTCTTCAACAATTCTAAAAAAGGAGTTGCTTCTTCTTCTTCTTCTTCTTCTTTTTTTAAATTCAACCATCTGCAATGGGCGGGGGCATCCATGGTGGGTGCGCATTTGATAATAAAAGCAATTATACGAATTGTGCTTAGGCTTACTAGACGAGATTCAAAGATATTAATATGTGAGATATATTATATAGGAATGGAACGCGAGTTATATTAACTTGTGTAAATCAAAAGTCTCTAACTAATAGAAATATTATTATCATTACTACGATAATTAATTATAAAAATCAAGAGTAAATGTTTCTCTCTATATAAAATGATTTTAACTTTCCTGCTTAAATTGAGATGATTGTTCTCAAGAATTTTGTTATTATAAATTACAATAGGTCATGACTCATGACCTGCTCTTATTTTGATTAATTTTCATTTAGAGATAAATTGTGTATGAATTAATTTATAAAAGCTTATATATCTAGCCGCGCAAAGCACGAGCCAATTAACTAGATCTAATATAATACAAAATTTAAACTATACATATATACACAAAAAATATACGGAAGCTAAACACAAGTCAAGAAAAAACTAAATGAATCACAAAAGATGCATATGCAATGCAATGCAATGATGATGGGATGAAATGGTGAAAGTCATCGCATGACTTTTTGTATACACTGCACCTACCAAGCTCACAGCTCCGCAATAGGATCCATGGGGGGTTCGCAACTCATATACTATAACTCATATTTCAATATCAACTCACATCTCCGACTCGTGTTCACTGTGAGGGTTTTTATAAAAATATCTCATTTTCTTTCAAAAACAATGTTCCTCAATGGCACCAGTATCTCATGAATGTATTATGAAATGAGGTTGTAATGCTCACAATCAAATCAGTATGGAGATATCCAATCAATTCAATACATATATATAAGTGAGCTCAGAATCAACTCAATATATCCTCAATTCATGATTTTCAACTCTAACTTAGGCACCATCAGAATAAATATGCACGCAAGACATCATTAATATCATGTCAATCCCTAACTCGGATTTTTCTATCATGATAAAGGCAATCAATGCTCAATAAGGCCTATAATAATAATTTAAACCCCCGCACAGACATCATATCTAGAATAAGGCATATAAACACACAAATAAGGCCAATGATGTCAAATAAGGCCCCCACTCGGGCAACACGCAATATCAGATATCACAAGTCAACAACCACCGAATATAAGCCCCCACTCGGGCACAGAACAATAATAATAATCTCAAAATATAAAAATCATAGTTATCCTCCCCAACTCATGGCATGTTTTACTTATTTATTAACTACCCAGCTCAATCTGAAAGAAGTTAAGTCATAACCTACCTCAAAACGACGAAATTCAAGCCTAAAGTCCTTCAACTCGGAGTTTTCCCCTTTTAAACGGCCTCGAAATAAAATAAAACATACAATTATAGCATATATGCGTTAAAAGAAAGCCAATGATACCCATATTATCCATATTTAAATCGGATCCAAAACGAACTTGAAAAATAAGTTCGAAAAAGAGAGGGGTAAAATCGGAATTTTTCTTTAGAAATACATTTCCCAAGGTTAAAGGAGTCTATAGTTGAAAAATCACGAGAAAATGAGTTCCTAACCAAAGAAAAACCATTTTCAAGCTTTACCGGTTAAAACTTCGAAATTCCATTTCAAAATCATGATTAAAAGATGTTTTCAAAGATAAAATCAATGAAAAATAGTGGAATTATAAGTTTAGAAGTTACCCATATAAAAATCGATGACGAAACCCTAAAAAATCGCCTTTTTCTAAGGTTGGAGGTCCAAAAATGGAGTAAAATCGCGAAAATGGGGTTTTTATACTGTTCAGTGAACAGCGCCTTGCGAATGCGGTTAACCCTTCGCGTGTACGAGGGTCAAAGCTGACCGACCAATAAAATTGGCCTTCGCACTCATAGGCATGGCTTTTCGTTCGCAAAGGTCCATGACCCGGACCCTCGCACTCGCGACAGCCTTGTCGCGTTCGCGAAGAAGGGACTTCGACCCGACCCAACCCGATTGCCCTTCGCAATCGCGGTTCAACCATCTCGTTTGGGATGAAGGAACAATTCCTTCTCCTCGTTCACCGCCAGAGGCCAGCGTTCACGAAGAAGGATTTACTCCTGCACTAGATTTAGTAAACCAGCTGAATTTGCATGGTTTTGAATTCTCCGAACGGACCCTCGAAATTCGTTCGGGACTCGATAAAGTAAACCATATGTGCTACTAGGATAATTTCGACATTACGGACTCAATGAAGACGTTGGATTTTAAAAAAAAGATTATTTTCAATAAATTAACCGTTGGGACCCCTTTTTCACTATTTTTCAAATGAAAAGTTGGAATGCAATATAAAGGTCCCGAATCCGAACTAACCTCGCTACTAACCCAACTTCGATATTTCGAATTTGCTGGCGCAATCTAAATCGTCATCCAATACTCAAAACATGAAATGTTGACTGAAGTCAACTATTAGCTCATAAAGCCTCAAACTCGCCCAAATCACTCCTGATCACATCGGAAATCGTGCCAACTATCCTCACACCCCAAAATTAACATGCAACAACTACGGGGAAGGACAAAATGGTCAAAATATGAAAAATGCAAGTTTTCATAAAACAGGCCTTTACAGTAACTCAGATACTTTAAGGGATGGAACCCTAAAGAAAGTGTGCATATACTTTATCAGCTTATAGCCTGTTTGGCCAAGCTTCTAAAATCAGCTTATTTTCAGAAGTGTTTTTTTCAAAAGTGCTTTTCAAAAAAGTATTTTTGGTGAGAAACAGTTTATGTTTGGCCAATACAATTAAAAAAGCACTTTTGAGTAGCAATTAGTGTTTGACCAAGCTTTTAAAAGTGTTTTTAAGTATATTTTTCTCATAAGTGCTTTTTTCAGAAGTGCTTTTGGAGAGAAACTACTTTTTTTAGCTTATGAAAAACTGCTTTTTTACTCCCCAGAAGCACTTATTTTCTTCCATAAGCTTGGCCAAACACCTCAATTTTTTAAAATAAGCACTTTTGAGAAAAAATAAGCACTTTTGGGGAAAAATAAGCTTGGCCAAACATGCTTAATTAAGCTGTTATTATGCCTTTGCCTCTTGTGATTTTTTAAATATTTTTCTTAATGATTAAAAAATTCGTCCATGAAAACACAATTTGTCCAATATTTATTGTTAATTAACAAGATAGACACATAAAGTACGTAACTTAAATTCGTTAATGTATCAAAAGTTAAAATTATGTCTATATTGATAAACAAAAACATACTCTAAACAATATAAAAGAAAAAGAACTACATTATATATGAACATAATAATATAATACAGCTATTTGTAAAAATTAACAATAACAGAAAAGACTATGGTAAAATAGAAAATGACAACCTGCAAGTTGCATGGAAGAAAACATAAAACCAAAATACCAAAATCTAACATGTAGCATAGATCCTAAAAGAAATATAACAAAGACGGCATGGCTCTGAAATCACAAACTACTTTATGGTAAATATATATAAATTAAGAATATGGAGAGACCTAAGTCAAACTAGAACAGGATTACATATCTTTAAGGATCATTAATCAATTATATAGTAATCCATATGGAAAGACCAACGCCAAACAACAATTGAGCTTGATGAAAACGTCGATCGTCCCTGTGTTCGTTGTTTGGGAACTTTGTTGCTCGAATTGAACTTAAATAATAAACACTAATAAAATAATTTTTTTCCTTCACGAATTCTGTTTCCCTCCCTCTAAACCTATGGAAATTTTCTTCAAATATTACCATTTTTAGTTCCTTTTCTGAAGTCACTTCTTACTTTTTGATTTGTTTTCTATAAATATTATTTAAATAAAATTGTAGAAATTCTTTTTATATAAGGTAAAATTTTAATTGATTTAGAAATGTTCAGTAGTATGATTTCTTACCTAGATCAAAAAGAATTTAAAGTAATTTTAAAATATTAAATATTAAATATTAAAATAATAATTTAATGATAATTATTGAAGGAAAAAAATAAAAAGATAATTTTGTCTTTTGAATATAAAGAGTCCTAAACCCAAAAGAATATTAATTAGCGTCCAACTTGGTTCATGAATCCCCTACTTCTATAAAAATATAATTTAATACAACTACTTGTAAAAATTAACAATAACAGAAAAGATTATGATAAAATAAAAAATGACAACCTGAAAGTTGTATGGAAGAAAACAACAAGTCATATACTAAGAGATTAACAACATCATAATTTTGTCACAAGACTTGTCACAAATACAAAATATAAATAGAGAAAAACATAAAATTAATTTATCAAAATGATGAAATAAAACTACAAACAAAACAATATAGGAGGATATCAAGAAAATAAAAACAAAACCAAATCTAACATGTAGCATAGATCCTAAAAAGAAATATAACAAAGACCGCATGACTCTGAAATCACAAACTACTTTATGGTAAATATATACAAATTAAGACTATGGAGAGACCTAAATCAAACCAGAACAGGATAGATACCATTAAGGACCATTAATCAATTATACAGTAATCCATATGAAAAGACCAACACCAAACAACAATTGAGCTTGATGAAAACGTTGATCGTCCCTGTGTTCGTGTAAAAAATTGAAATATGAAAATTTGCTTTTTATATGTTTAGATCATTTTGCCCTTCGTAGTTACTACAAGTTCATTTTGGATTTTGGGGATGGTTGACATGGTTTTCGATGCGATCGGGAATGATTTGGATGAGTTTTAGGTTTTTAGAGGCTTTAAAAGTCATGTAGTTGACTTTGGTCAACATTTAATGTTTTGAGTCCCGGATGATAATTTGGAAAATTCCATTAGATTCGGAATGTCGAATTAAGATTAGTAGCTAGGCTGGTTCGGGTTCGGAACCTTTATTTTGCATTTTGACCCTTCGTTTGGAAAATAGTGAAAAAGGGGTCCCAGAGGTTAATTTATTGAAAACAACTTGTTTTTAAAAATCCGACATTGACATAGAGTCTGAAACATTGAAATTGTCCTATTAGCATATATGATTTATTTCTATGGAGTCCTGAACGAATCCCGAAGATCCGTTCAGAGAATTCAAAGACAAGCAAAATTAGCATAGTTGCTGATATCTGGTGCATGCCAGATCCTTCTATGTGAATGCGGGCCCCTGACCGCGAACGCGAAGAAGGAAAATACCCTTCATCATAATCGCGAGGTGGTGGACGCGATCGCGAAGGGTAATCGGGTTGGGTCGGGTCCGTCCTTCTTTGCGAAAGTGATGTGGCTGTTGCAAACGCGAAGGCCTGAATCATCAGCCTTCACGAACGCGAAGCCTTGTGCATGAACGTGAAGGCCAATTATTTGGATGGTCAGTATTGACCCTCGTAAACGCAAGGGGTTGACCGCGTTCTCATGGTTCTGTTTACAGAACAGTAGATAAACTCCATTTTTGCGTTTTCCCACCATTTTGGACCTCCAAGCTTCGGAAAAGGCGATCTTTGAGGGTTTCATCATCAATTTTTGTGTGAGTAACTTCTAAACTCATAATCCCACTACTTTTCATTAATTATATCTTCGAAAATACCTTTTAATCATGATTTCAAAATGAAAATTTGGGGGTTTTGCAGGTAAAGCTTAAAAATGATTTTTCTTCCATTTGAACCTCGTTTTTAACTTATTTTCTCGTGGATTTTGAACTGTAGACTTCTATAACCTTGGAGAATGTGTTTCTAAAATAAAATTCTGGTTTTACCCCTCTCATTTTTGAACTCCTTTTTCAAGTTCGTTTTGGATCCATTTTAAATATGGTCGATATGGGTATCGATAGCTTTCTTTTAATGCGTAGATGCTATATTTGTATGTTTTAGTTGATTCTGAGACCGTTCGAAAGGGAAAGGTACCGTGTTGAAGGGCTTTAGGCTCGGATTTCGTCGTTTTGAGGTAGGTTATGGCTTAACTTCTTTTAGATGGAGCTGAGTAGTTAATAAATAAGTAAAAAATGCTATGGGTTGGGGAAAATAACTATGGGGTTATATTTCGAGATTATTATCTCTGTTGTATGCCTGAGTAGGAGCTTATAAATTATTGTTGTTGACTTATGATATCTGATATTGCGTGTTGCCCGAGTGGGGGCTTTATTTGACATCGTTGGCCTTATCTGTGCATTTAAATGCCTTTATTCTAGATATAATGCCTGTGCGAGGGCTTAAATTGTTAATATAGGCCTTATTGAGCATGGGTTGCCTTTGTCATGATAGAAATGCCTGAGTTAGGGACTGATATGATATTAATGATGTCTTGCATGCATATTTATTCCGATGGTGCCTAATTAGAGGTGATAATCATAAATTGTGGACATATTGAGTTGATTTCTAGGCTCACTTATATGCATATTGAATTGATTGGATATCTCCATACTTATTTAATTGTGAGCATTACATCCTCATTCCATAAATATACATTCATGAGATATTGGTACCATTGGGGAACACTGCTTTTGAAAGAAAATGAGACATTTTATAAAAACCCTCTTCGTGAACATGAGCAGAGAGGTGGGTTGAGATTTGAGATATGAGTTATAGTATATGGGTTCGGGGCTGATTCGGACCTCATCCATCTTTATTTATCTTTACTTATGACTCAGAGACAGATTATGTATTATTCAGTATTCAGATGGTTGTTTAGATGCTCTACACTTATGTCGCCAGAATTTTGGGATTTATGATTTTTTCCAGACTTCTGCTATATTTCGTACTTGTATTGACCTGACTAGAAGTCTCGGCTTATCTTTATTTGCTGTTATGTTAAAATTTTCTTTTCTTTTTAGATAACGGGCTTACTTATCAAAGTTGTGCCGCGATAAGTTCCATCATGATTTTTTTGAGTCGTGACAGTTCATTGTTTGGGAACTTTGTTGCTTGGATTGAACTTAAATAATAAACACTAATAAAATAATTTTTCCTCCGCAAATTCTGTTTTTCCTCCTCTAAACCTACGGAAATTTTCTTCAAATTTTACCACTTTTAGTTCCTTTTTTAATTGATTTTTCTTTAAATTATCTATAAATATTATTCAAATAAAATTATAGAAATCCTTTTTTATATAAGGTAAAATTTTAATTGATTTAGAAGTGTTAAGTAGTATGATTTCTTATCTAGATCAAAAAGAACTTAAAGTAATTTTAAAATATTAAATATTAGAATAATAATTTAATGATAATTATTGAAGGAAAAAGGTGAAAAGATAATTTTGTCTATTACATATAAAGAGTCCTAAACCTAAAAGAAAATGACTTTTTACCTAAAATAAAAACTCACGTACATAAAAAAAAAATTTGTCTATTTTTCGGGATGATTTTTGCCTATTTTTTGAGACGATTTTTGCCTATTTTTGGGGCACGTTTTTCTCCTATTTTATTAGTCACCAAGTCTATTTTAACTGGAAAAGAGTTTTTTAACCATAATAAGAAAACCTTCCTCATTTATTTTTTAATGTTTATTATAGTCAATATTTAATATCATAAAAATAATAGTATAATAATTGAAGAAAAAAAATGAAAGGACGATTTTGTCTAAAGATGATATTTTTAATGAAGAGCAAAAAGTTCAAACAATATTTCTGAGGCCTTCACACTTTTAATATAGTATAGATATAGATTAAGTGGTCGATTTTGGTCAAATCTTTTTTCCCCCAGTAATTTCATTAATCCGCTATTTTTCTCCAAAGTGGTCGGATTTCATTAAAAATTAATTTTTTTTCTAACATACCGAATTTCCGATCACACAAAGTGGTGGAATTTTTTTGATCGATTTTGCTGCTTTTTTAGTAGTGAGATAAGTAATTATCGGACGGTATAAGATGGTGTATCGAACCTAATTTCCGATCACACAAAGTGGTGGAATTTTTTTGGTTGATTTTGCTGCTTTTTTTAGTAGTGAGATAATTAATTATCGGGCAGTATAAGATGGTGTATCAAATCTTCACGGTAACTTCTTTGATGAACACACCTTACAAAATTAAGGACTTTTTTCATAGTGTTAAAGGCAACGAGGAAAAATGGTAGTATTAAAAATATTTAGCCCTTGTCGTACACCATCCTTTGCTCTGCTTTATTCCAAAAAAGAAAGCAAAAACAAAGGCTTCTGGTTTTCATATGTTTGATCTTGATCATCTTTTTTTTTTTTCTTTTTTGTTATATTCATATCCTTGTGTTGAATTTGTAAGCAAGGGTGATGATGTTTATGGTGATCGGCAGCAGGTGCTCTCACATTTCCCACATCACTGAAATTATAATCACAAGCTTCTTTCTCCATAAGCTGTAGATCTCTAGTATTTTCCACATATAAGTTTTAATACAAGAAAAGATTATTTATCACGAACCACAAATATATTACGATAATATTAGATGGGGCTTCGGGTTTAGGGCTTATAATAATACTAGTTTAGTATACGTGCTTTGCACGTGTGTCTCGCATTAAGTAATAAAATTGTTAAAAAATGGCAATTGATATTAAAATAAATGCTGTAGCTATCTGAATTATATAAATAAATCCCGTATCTCAAATATGTTATCATCTGTTGTATCTCACTTTATCTTTCTTTACAAATAATTTGTTGGGTTTATATTCTTTTTGATTGCTTTGGAGTTTTTATTTTGATAAAAAGTTTTCTTGTTGAGATTGACAATTTTCTTTAAAGTGCAACATATATTTATCCATGTAAAAAATAATGGTGCGAAAGATACAAACTTTTAGTGTAATTTGATATTATGATTTATTTATCATTTGTACAAATCACATAAATATTTGAATTAATGAATAACTCTTCTAAATTATGATTAGGAAACAATTAACTTTCATACAATAGTTTTTTTTTATATTAGTATAATTTGATCGAAAAAACTATTAACTTAAACATATTATACGTACAAATATGTAATAAACACCTTAACAACATAAATAATACAAATATAAAAAATAATTTTTTTAAAAAAAATTCTTCAAATTCACTATAATCGGCACGAAGTTTTAATCACACGCACAACATGAGTCTACCTTCACCTGCACAAGAATATTGAAGTATGTCATATATTGGTTGAAGAACGTCTAATAAATTTAGAAAGACAACAAACATATTGATGAGCGAAAAGAAGAAACCAATCAGTAACATTCACGGAACATTATATCTAGAAGAATTAGCTTTTCTTTCCACCTTCATGTACATGTTGATTTGAAACTAAAAATAGGAGCAAATATTCAAGTCCAAATCTTGATGAATTTAATGAAACAATACAATAGAATTTAAATAATAATCAAAATAAATATTATATTTAAACTAACAATACATACAATATAATAGGCAACAACCATCCAAACAATGTGATAGAACATTTTTGCGAAGTATTTTATGAAACTTTAGAATGATGATTAAAAATTATACAAAAAAATTAATTCATGCGTTTAATTTGACCAAAAAGAATAAATAATTTTAAAACATTTATACCTCAAAACTTAGAAAACAAACACAAACTATTTAATAAGAAGATATATTAAATCCAATCTCAACCATGACTTGCCTTTGCCACAGCAATGGAGAAGTCGGGTAGGCCCATGATGCAATCCCCTGCATTTACCTTCAACTCCATCTATGACCAATTCACGTTATATTTTCTATCAAAACAAACAAGAATAGAGGCTCCCCAATTGATATATCCTTTTTCCTTCTACAGAACCATCGAATCCTCAAATTTCTTTATATAATTTTCATGTCTCCACTTATCCACATCCATTACCAACACCCTTGTGTTAAATAGGAAATTTACTGCTAATAATCCATACATGTTGATGAGAGAAAACCTTATAACTTGTTTTTTCATAACGTTTAGGTATATTGTATTGTCAGGGGCGGACCCACCTTGTGAGAAGGCGTGTCAACCAACACTACTTCGTCGGAAAATTTTACTATATATATATATATATATATAAAATATACTATGTTTAACAGATATATAAAATTAAAATGGCAATGCTTAACAACATTTCCCCCTTGGTGCAATGGTGCAGCGCTTAGTTCCCTTTCCTTTGGTTGAGGGTTCGAGCCATGCCTTATATTTTTTGGCAAAATTTTCATTAAAATGTTGCTAAGTAGCATTGAACCCAACACCTCTTGTAGCTTAAAACCAATGGGCCAAGGATATACCATAATAGTTGATGTGATAATTAAATTTATATCATTTCTTATATAAATATCAACACTACTTACTAAAAATTCTACGTACGCCACTGTGTATTGTATTCTGTCATTACATGATGTTACACATCAACAATTTGAGACCTACAATAAAAGTAAGGTACATAGCAAAGTTACTATAAAAAGTTAGGGTAAAGAATAAAATACGATTATCTTTTAAAAAATACGATTATCTTTTAAATAATAAGTAAACACAAAGTGAAGAAAAAAATATAAGATAACAACGTGATCACATCAAATTGGTCGGTACAAAAGATGGTACTTCTTATCGTTAGTAACGATAAAGTTAACGATACGATACAATAATATTTAAGTAAAAATCAAAATAAATATTATATTTAAATTAAAAATACAATACAATAGGTAACAACAATCCAAACAAGCAGGAAAATTCAATATTCTAAATCTAAGTAAGCAATTACTCAAAAATATTGAATGCATGTATATATAAAAAGAGATATTTTTTAAGAACGTTGCTCTTACCTGAATCAAATTTCGGAGATGGATCTTGCTGGGAGAATTGAGGTTAGGGTTTCGAAAGCTACAGAAAAAATGTCATAGTTGATAGAATACGTATAATTAATTAAACAAGACAATATAAGACATTAAATCAAAGATATATTACAATTGAATAGAGCATACAACCATATACATAATGTATCTATCCAAAATTCAACAAGTTAGATTTAAAACCATCACATGATCATTATATATGAACATAAAAAGAGAAACGCCAATACTTAAAAACCCAACAATATAATAGCCCTAGTTACCTCAAGCACAATCAATGAAAACATAATTCATGTGTACTGCAAGCCTGCAATGAGACGATTTATTCTTATATGTAGGTTGTAAGAGGCGGCTGAAATTCTGTGTTATAGATACACCTAAATTAGGAGAATTATGTATGTAGTTCAAGGAAAAGTATAATAATCCAAATCCAAATTTTAGTTGATTTCAAAGTCCTAAATATTATAATAATAACTAAATAATAAATATTAGAGGAAAATAGTAAAAAGACGGTTTTGTCTATTGCGGAATCTTTTAATGAAGGGCAAAAAGTTCAAATCACTTTTCTAAGGGTCTTTACACTTTTAATATATTATAGATATAGATATAGATTATAGATAATATGTATTCTATATACCTACTAAAAAGTATAAGTATGGTAACTCTTAACAGGTTAACGGTTTATCCGATAAGGAAATTGAGTAATCCGTCTCCACATCAATAAACCGTTAATTATAAAATTTTAATTTGTTCACCAACTGTTTATTTGATAACTCAATACCAATAAGTCAATTTTGTGGTTGACTTATCTGTTATGATTCGATTTTGAACAACCCTACACCTAAGTGCTGCATTTTACCCATGTTTAAGTTTAAGTTCCAAGAATAAATTCGTGTATATCCATGTGTTTTGTGAACATTGATGTGGCTAAGTTAATCTATGTGATTAGACATTTTTCAGGTCAAAATTCGCAAGAAATTAACCCAAAATGAAAAAAAATAAAAATAAATAAAAGCGGAGCATTACAGACAAAAAAAAGACCTGTGACAATGAAGAAATAAGGTCGCGACGCAGAAAACTACTCTGAGATGACTTCTGCGTCGCACCTGTTGAAAAACACCAGAGAGCTTGGAAAAGGCCCTCCTGTGCAATAGAGGGAACGTCGTGCTAATAGATTGGCGCGTTGCATGGTCAGAAGGGCGCTTTGACGACTGCGTCGCCTGACCAAAAGTGTGGTATAAAGGGCGTTACGCGGACTTGGTATTCGGCGTCAGAGTTTTTTAAAAGACAAGTCCTAGTCCAAGTAGGAATGAGGGTTATTTTTCACCACTATACATAGAACCTTGTGGCATTTTACGGAGGTGGATCACGCTTTAGCTAACCACACAACGGAGAGAAGACTACATCATCAAGGTTCTTTCTTTTCTACTTTACTATTCTTTAATTATGCATGAACAACACATAATCTTGCAATTTTGGTTAGAACATGAGTAGCTAAACGCCCTTGTTCTAGGGTTACGACTAAAAGCATGATTGTTTAGTAGATGATTGATTCGATAAAGTTTGTTTATCATATTAGTTGTTCTTATATTATTGAGCTTACTATTTTAATACTTAGCTACCATTGAAGAAGCGTTTGATAGAATGAAGAATATGGGAAGTAGGATATCTTCTTTAGTAAAATAAGGAATTGATTTACGTCTAGGATAGGAATATAGCTAAATCACCTTGCTTGATTAGAAAAAGGGAGAAGCAACTTCGTTTACATGTTCATTCTTGATCATAGGAACGTAGGCATAGACGTGCATGTGAATGTACGATTATAGGCTCAGAAGATCATAATCATATAGCTAACCACGTAAAATCAACTACACTCGATGACAGTGGCGTACGCAGAACTATCAGTAAGCAGTGTCTATTTTTATATAAGAAAAGATAAAAATTTAAGTACCACAATTATGCACATGATATATCTTTATCCCATTGGCATAGTCTAGCTTTAAGATAGAAGAGGTCTTGGGTTCAATACTACTTAACCACCATTTAAAGAAAATTTTGCAAAGACTAAGGAAACTTGCAAGGAACAAAGAAGGCGCTAGACCACTACACCAAGTGGAGTTCTTTATTAAGCAGTGTCATTTCATTTCATATCACTCTTTCTGCACAGTATTAACTATATATTTAGTAAAAAATTCCGACGAAGCGGTACCAATTGACACTCCTTCACTCCACGTGAGTTCGCCCCAGCTCGATGAAGTGAAATACTTTAGCTGATTGTTTTCTTGTTTTAACTAGTGAATTTGTTCGCGCTTCGCGCGATTATAAGAAAGTAAAAACATAATATTTAATTTAATAATTCATTAGAATTGAAAATAAAAATATGAGTTCACTCAAATATTAGTAAATCATATGGTTAGGAAAATAATTGATTTTATACTACTACATATTACAAATCACCCAAAATCAATGATTTTATTATTTTAAACTGTTTTCGTACAATGTTTTTAACATCCAAATTAAATATATTGTCTATTGACATTATTTGTGATGACAAATATTTTTTGTTTCTTTTATATTCTCCAATAATGACTTCACATTTTGACTAATCTCCCTTCTAAAATTTGAGCGCTTTCATCCCCTCTCTCTTTGATATATTTGATCCCTTAATTTCTTGATTTATATGCATGCCTGTCATAAATTATTGCAAACTTCCCCAATACAAATAACGTGGACGATATTTTTGTAGTAGTTTATAGATAGTACTAACAAAATAAATTGAAAAAAGGAAGGAAAAGAAAACTAAAAACAAATGAATAAATAAAGCATAGAAATAGAAAAGAAACATGAAATGTTAAATGTAAATGTCACAGATCTCTTCACAAATCTGATACTGTAATGACTTTCCCGGTCATTTCCCTCGTTTTCGTGTGTTCTCAGCGTTTAAAACTTTTCTATAACTGCCCCAGGTTATTTATGACTTGCTGGGACTGACAGTTCGGTTCCCGGACAGTTCGTTTGAGAATATTATTTAGACCGAGCACGTTGTAAAATATTAAATTAAATTTAAATTTGGTAAAATGACATAGTTAATTACCTTTCGAAAATATTTTTGAAATTTATAAAATTCTTTAGTTATGATATATCTATACTATTTTATAATAGTTTTATAATTTATTAATAACTTAAGCGGAGATAGTGAATTTAAATATGTTAAAATAATATTTTTATTTTATAGAGGTTTTGTTAGAAATAATTTTCTATTACTTATGGTATATTTAAAATATTGTATTTATTTTATCACGAGACTATACAATACCCGAATAGATATATATATTGGGATCAAATCACATGAGGTGCCACCTCCACCACCACGTGGACAGTGGGGAGGTGCACACCTAGGGACTTACCAAATTGGCATATATGTTCATATATATATTTTGGAAGGTACAGAACATTACATTTCTTTCTTTTCTTTCTTTCTTTCCACTGTTTTCATCTACGTCCCTTTTTTGTCATATAAGCTCAAATATTGAGCTGATTCATTAAGTTTTGAGCTTAGGGGTTTATATATATTGAGTCTGTGGACTCGCTTTCGTCATTTTTACGGTACGTTTTCTTGTTTTTACGATAATTTTCGGTTACGATGGTATATTTTGGGATTGGTATTGATGTTTGAGCTACATTTTGAGCTCAAATTGAGTGGGGCTAGTTGTGACTATTGTTCACGGGGTAATTTGGGACGCTTTGACGATTTCGGTTTTGCGATTCCGCAAGTAGGCCCCAGGTGGGATTTTTGGACATTTTCCGAACTAATGCAATATGGGTATCAATAGTCATGTTTTGACATGTAGTTTATTATTTTGGTAGCTTGACAGCAGTCAGAGGCCTCTCAGAAGGGGAAGGCTCCTGAATAACTAGTTCTTTTAGCAAGCTTGCGGCGGCGTCCAGGTAGGTTAGGTTTACCTTCCTTTACACTTAGATTGAGCTTATGTGTGATATATGTATACTATTGTGCTGGTGTTGTGGGCTGTAATTATAAACTTGGTTGTGGTGGTTTGCTGTGATTTAGGCCTTCTAGGCTGGATAGGACTATTCAGATATATTTCAGGCCTATTATCCTTGTGGTACACCACAGATGACCTATTTGGGGTCGGATCGTGTTGTTGTTGTTGTTGCCAGTTTGGGAATGTTATTGTTGGACCTTAGTCCAGGTTTAGACAGACTTAGCCCAGACTTAGACAAGTATAACCAGACCTGGTTTTCGGGACCCTGTAACGGACCCCATTACCCTTCTTGTCGACCTGTCAGAACTTTGACATCTTTTGACTTAGTTAAGCCCTATATGACCTGTTAGGGTTGTGACGGGATTGAGTCACCCCAATTATACCCGGTTGGCCTGTTTAGCCCTGTTAGTCCCTGATAGCACCGTATTTGACCGGGGTCGGCTAGTTTGACTTAGAGCACTGGCCCGCCTTTTCATGAATAATAGTGTATACCCAGACTTATATATACATATTGTTTATAGTAGGTAGTAACCTAGAAGGACCCCGAGATTGACTTGTAGCATGTTGTGGAATTAGCTTCTGTACTTATATATTAGTGTTGACTTGGGACTAGGGCGTTTCCCGTTTATCTAATAGGATATGACATTTGATTTTGTTCTGGTTACTGGCTATGATGAGTTTCGGTTCGAGTTCGGCCACTGATTCAGATATGATGGGTACTGATTATTATGAGTTTCGGTTCGAGTCCGACCACTGATTATTAAGAGTTCCGGTTCGAGTCCGGCCACTGATTATTATGAGTTCCGGTTTGAGTCCGGCATCTGGTTATGATATGATTGGAGAGTTTTGGTACTGGGTACCGTGGTTACTGGATACTGATACAGCTTCGAGACACTGATGACTATGCATTTACTTTTCTTGTGTGTCCCGCCGGTTTATGGGGGCCAGGCTGGGTTATTGTTTTCTTCCGTGTTCCTATCGGGTTTATAGGGGCCCAGATAGGTTATGTTTGACTTGTGTGTTCACTTACGCATTTATTTACTCAATTATTCGGTATCGCATTTATTTATTTCCTAAGCATATCTACACGCCTCGGCAATTACTTATGTATTTATCACTTATACCTCGGGCTTAGCATGCCCCCCTGCACTTTAGTTTGCTTATATTATATTGAGCTCGGTCGGCCGATGATGCCTACTGAGTACCCGTTGCCCCGGTACTCATACTGCACTTCTGCATCTTTTTCCCCGCTGCAGATCCAGGCACTAGTCGACGGTTTTGACATGACTCTTTTCTCAGCATTGACTCCGGAGCAGGGTGAGCTTACTGACGTCCGAGGCAGATCCTACTCCATCTTCTACTGTATAGTCTTTTGCTCATGAGACTGTTGTACTTGTTATATATATATTTGGTTTCTATCTTGTATTCTGGATATGTCTAGTAGTGGCTCTTGTACCGACCTCACCAGGTCTTGGGAAGGGTTCTTGACTTTATATGCTGTCCTCTTCCTTCTCGGTCTTCGTATATATACATATTCTGATTCTTTCTTTAGCGTTATAGCATGTTTATAAATATGGTTACTTCTACTTCTTCTCTGTTTTATGAGATTTCGCCCGTTAGCCCGTTGCTTGTCGCTCCGGTCTAGGGTTTGGCTTACCTATTGGTGGGTTACGGTAGGCGTCATCATGACTCAAATATTGGGTCGTGACAGATACCTAAATCATATAAACTTGATTTAGCTTGTAATAGAGGAGAAAAAAAAAGGAGAAAAGAAATAACAATTTGCATAAAAAAATTATAAAAATTCAAAATAATGTATGGTTACACATCATTGTGAATAAAATGAAAAAAAAAAAATGTCAGATGGATTTGGAATTTCAAAGGCTTATCAACTGATATTTTTTCACTCAAAAAAATTCAAAATTTTAAATATATGTCCAAGCATAATTTTTATTTTCAAATACTCTTTTTTTCAATATCACCTTTTTTATTTCAAACGCCTACAAAATATGTTTCAATTCAATATTACCGAAAATAATAAGTATTCAAATAGTATTAACTTTCTTGAGAATTACAGGCTACATTATTGTCTTTTCCTTAACTTAATAATATGTAAAACATTATTTTTATCAACAATCAAAGAATGTGTGAGTACAGTACTACAGTATATGGCGGATTTGGAATTTTACTAAGGGGATTCAAAAAATTAAAATACAACGCTTAAGATTTGATCTTGGAACCTTAAGGTGAAATTTGAACCCCTAAACCACTAAGTCAACCTCTACTATTGGGTTGATGAGGTTCGAAGTTTATATATATGTACACTAGAAAAACCCTTAAATATACTACACATTTTTTGCCGAGGGAATTCGGATAAACACCCTAGCCCCCTCCTAAATTCGTCTCTGGTTGAGAAGCCATCTCTAAGTTATTACCTCAAGCATTTGAGTAAAGAGAATATGAATTAAGCGTGAAATACAAATAGGTCTAAAAAGTTTTAAATAATGACCATCTTAAAATAAAGTATAGAAAAATTGAGAAAAAGAATAAAATTAAGAAAAAATGTCATACCTTTTTAAGAAAAACGGAGTGAAGTCTGAATGTAAACAATCTTTATAGCTGCATATGGCTGTATCATAATCTTAAAAATCAAATACAACAACATATAATTAACATAACTATTATTTTATACTAAAAAGAAAAAGAGAGGAGAAAAAAGAGAATTTGTCTCGCTAAAACAACTCAACCGACAAGAATAAAAAGTATAAAATTATCAACCCTTTCAAGAAAGAAATTATAAAATAAATGTGTAGGGTTATATGTATGGAAAAATAAAATAGAGAAGATAAATCATCAAGGACTTACATATTGTAGGAGATAAACCACAATTTCAAATTGATTAATATTTGAATAAATTAATAAATTTCAATATAAGCTCTTTATTGAGAACCCAGTCGAATAAAAAAATGCTTAAAAAGGGAATGAAACAAAGAAGATGGCTTTCCTTTTTGACAAATAGAACATGAAACTCTTGAGTACATACTTGAAGCACAATCTGCATAATTTTAAGAGGCATTAAAGGACTCTCAATGCCTAATTAACTTCCAATGCAACATAAGCAAATAGTGAGAAAGCTAATATACATGTTTGTTTTCATTGCTTTTACCGTTTTTAATTTCTTAACTTAATAGTAATTACTCCTTTACCATTATTACAAAAGAGACGTGGGATTTGTTTAGTTACGTAAGAAGAAGTTGTTATTGTTTTTTGTCACGATCCAAAAATGAGATCATGATGTCATTTGTCACGGCCTAGCCTTGACAAGTAAGTCAATCACCAAAGAGGAAAGAAAAACCCAACAAGCAACAATAATAATAAGATGAGACTTTTAGAACAAAGTCAGGCCAGCACAAAATATAAATAAAGCGGAAGTCTGAAAGAAATAACATAAAATCCCCAAAAGCTGGTGACATAAGTTTAAGAGAATCTAATATAATACTAAATCTGAAGATACATAGTCTGTCGCCGAAAACGACATAAAGACACAAATAAAGATAGGATGAGGTCCCAAAAATCACTCTGAACTCTAGAGCGCGTCAGTACCTCGAAAAGTCACTAACTCAATAGCATGAACTCAGCCTCCGTGTGTCGTAATCGAGCTAGGATCTGCACCAAAAAGGAACCGTAGGAGTGAGTACGGTCCACTTGTACTAGATAGGAATCATAGGCCAACTGAGCAAAGCAGAAAATAATATAAGTAAAGAAAACTACGAGCATGTCATCTGCAAACAGAAAAGTTTCCAAATGGTAGCTCACACCGTCTCCACTAACAATTCTACTATAATACTGAAATGAAACAATACAAATATACACAAAAAGTATACGAAAGCTAAACACAAGTCAAAGAAACTAAGGAATCACAAAAGATGCATATGCAATGCAATGCAATGGTGAAAGTCATCGCATGACTTTCTGTATATACCTACCGAGCTCGCAGCTCCCCAGATAGGACCCATGGGGGGTTCGCAACCCATGTATTATAACTCATATATCAAATCTCAATCCACCTCTCGTGTTCAAGGAGAGGGTTTTCATAAAAAATGTCTCATTTTCTTTCAAAAATAGTGTTCCTCAATGGTACCAGTATCTCATGAATGTATATGTATGGAATGAGGATGTAATGCTCACAATCAAATCAGTATGAAGCTATCCAATCCATTCAATACGCATATAAGTGAGCCCAAAAATCAACTCAATATGTCCACACAATTCATGATTATCAACTCTAATTAGGCACTATCAGAATAAATATGCATGTAAGACATCATTAATATCATATCAACCCCTAACTCGGGCATTTCTATCATGATAAAGACAATCAATGCTCAATAAGGCCTATAATAACAATTTAAGCCCCCGCACGGATATCATATCTAGAATAAAGGCATTTAAATGCACGGATAAGGCCAATGATGTCAAATAAAGCCCCCACTCGGGCAACACGCAATATCAGAGATCACAAGTCAACAACAACAGATTATAAGCCCTCACTCGGGCACACAACAACAATAATAATCTCGAAATATAAACCCCATAGTTATTTTTCCCAACCCATAGCATGCTTTACCTATTTAATTATTAACTACCCAGCTCAATCTGAAAGAAGTTAAGCCATAACCTACCTCGAAACAATGAAATCTGAGCCGAAAATCCTTCAACACGACACTTTCCCCTTTCGAATAGCCTCGAAATCAACTAAAACATACAAATATAGCATCTACGCGTTAAAGGAAAGCTATCGATACCCATATCAATCATATTTAAAATGGATCCAAAACAGACTTGAAAAATGAATTTAAAAACGAGAGGGGTAAAACCAGAATTTTATTTTAGAAACGCATTCCCCAAGGTTGTAGGAGTCTACATTTGAAAATTCACGCGAAAATAAGTTAAAAATGAGGTCTAGATAGATGAAAAATCATTTTTAAGCTTTACCGGCAAAACCCCCACAAATTCATTTTGAAATCATGATTTAAAGGTGTTTATGAAGATATCATCAATGGAAAATAGTGGGATTATGAGTTTAGAGGTTACCCACTCAAAAATCAATGAAGAAACTCTTGAAAATGGCCTTTTCCAAAGTTTGAAGGTCCAAAAATGATGGAAAATCGCAAAAATAGAGTATTTATACTGTTCTGTGAACAGTACCTCATGATCTCGGACACCACCTCGCGATTTCAAGGGTCAATATTGACCGGCAATTAAGCTGGTCATTGCGATCACATAGTTGGGCCTCGCAATCGCGATGAGTCAACCCGACCCGGTCCACCAATTAATCCATCGCGATCTCGGTACCACCACTATGCGATCGCTATAAATAATGACATCGGGGCCCGCAATCTCAACACGTGACCACGCGATCGCAATGAAGGGACTGATGCACCCAAAAATACCGCACCAGCAGATTTTTCAAGTGAAGAAATGTCTCCGAATGGACCCTCGGGATTCGTTTGGGACCCGACAGAAGTAAATCATATATGATACTAGGCTATTTTTGATGTTCCAGACTCAATGGCGATATGGATTTTTGAAAAAGGATTGATTTCAATGAATTAACCACCAGGATCCCCTTTTCACTATTTTCCAACAAAGGGTCGAAATGTAAAATAAAGGTTTCGAATCCGAACCAACCTCGCTACTGACCCAAATTCGACATTCTGGATCTAATGGAACTGTCCAAATCGTCATTCGGGACTCGAAACATCAAATGTTGACCAAAGTCACTATATGGCATTTAAAGCCTCTAAAAACCTCAAATTCGTCCAAATCATTCCCGATCGCATCGAGGATAGTGCCAACCATCCCCACACCCCAAAATCAACATGTAGCAACTACGAGAAATGACAAAATGGTCAAAACACGTAAAAAGCAAGTTTTCATAAATCAGATCTTAATATTTTTATACTTACTATTTTTAAGGAAAACAATCTAAAATAATTAAAGGAAAGAAATTAAAATGAAAGAAGAAGCCCGAAAAAATCACAAAAAAGATAAATAGGAATGGTGGCTTTAGAAGCATGCAATATCAGCAGCCCATATCCTTCTTATATATATATATATATATATATATACACACACACACACACACACATCAGCAGCCCCATATCCTTATATATATATACACATCAACAGCCCCATATCCTTCTTATATATATATATATATATTGATATACCGGAAAAGGGACAAATATACCCCCGAACTATGATAAATGGTACGTAAATACCCTTCGTTTATGTATATACCCTCCGTTATACTTTGGGTACACATATGCCTTACCGTTAATAAAATGATACGTATATGCCCCTTATACTAATGGTAGGGGCATATGTGTACCCAAAGTATGACGGAGGATACTTTGGGGAGGGTATATACGTACCATTTATCATAGTTCGGGGGTATATTTTTTTTTTTCGTTTTAATTTTTTTAATCTCAAATAATTAACCCAAACCCACTACCCGACCCAATAAACTCATCCAACCCGATTTCAAACCAACTTGACCCGACCTCTAATTTTTATTCTAAACCCGATACTTCCTCTGTTTTTCTCTTAAACGTGAACCTCAATCCAATTGCAGTGATTGGTTGCTGCTGCTAGTTGGTGTTTACTGGTTGGAGGGAGTGGAGATTAGGCCAGAGATGGCCGGAGCTAGGGGTGCGGCGATGGTTCTCGTATGAGGTGTTTCCGGTTCTACGGAGACGGTGGCTATGTGGTGTTGACCGGTGGTGGGTAGTGTTTTCCCAACGGAATTCGCTGAAAATTGAAATGTGAGGGGTTCAATTTATTTGGAGTTGTTTTTGGGTGTTATGGGTTAATGATTTGTTTTTTAAAAAATAGATAGTAGTGGGTGTGTATTGTGTGTGTATATCGTTATAGGGGTGGAAAAAACACGTCTGTTAGATAGACGTCTCTTGGGTTTTAGTTGGGACTGGATCGGATAGTGGGTTTGGGTTAATTATTTGGGATAAAAAAATTAAAATGGAAAAGGGACAAATATACTCTCGAACTATAATAAATGGTACGTATATCCTCCATCATACTTTGGGTACACATATGTCTCTCATGCTAGCGTGAGAGGCATATACATACCATTTCATTAATGGTAGGTGTATTTTTGGGTTCGAAATCAAGAGGGCGTCATGCGGAAGCTTATAGTTGCAAACCATAGATGCGATAAATCAGATGATAAAGAAAATATACTAAAAGTTATATTATTAATATGATTTGGTCAAACGACCTACATATTAAAAACTAATATTGAAAAGACATAAAATTTATTGAGAGAAATCTCTCCCTAAACAAGACTCTTTAGAGACTACATTGTGGATGCTATTGTGTTATGGTATGAGAAAAGGAGTCTTCTATTTATAGAGGTCCAAAACCTTTCCTACAATAAAGAGGTTAGCCAAATATGGAAAAGTTTTATATTTTTCTTTTAGGAAAAGTAAAAGCAATTATGGTAATACTTTGACTTTCCTACAACAGAAAATTAAAACTCAATTTTGGTAAGAAAATCAGGGCAAAACCCTAACAAATCTCCCTTTTTTGGCTTGATTTTCTAGACAAAATTTGATCCGCCTTCTTCACATGTATGATATTCGTTCTTCATATAATCTTCATCACTGCTGCTTGGCATGTTTAAAAATAGAGCTTTTTTGGGTTAAAAATATATGAGCCCTTTTGGGTTAAAAATATTGGAGCCCTTTGCAGGGTTAAAAATGAGCTTTATTTTTAATAATGTAGCAACAGGATTGTTGAAAATATGATTGATAATTGTTCCACATGTAGTTTTTTTGACTTTTTTTTTTCGACAAAAAACTTCATTATCGTCAAGTTGGTTGCTACTTTGATCTCAACATGTCTTCAATCTAAACCATCGGACTCATAAGATTGTTGAACCGTAGGCTCTATTACCACTTGTTGGGTTCGAAATCGAGAGGGCGTCATGTGGAAGCTTATAGTTGCAAACCATAGATGCGATAAATCAGATGACAAAGAAAAATATACTAAAAAATATATTATTAATATGATTTGGTCAAATGACCTACATATTAAAAACTAATATTGAAAAGACATAAAATCTATTGAGAGAAATCTCCCCCTAAACAAGACTCTTTAGAGACTACATTGTGGATGCTATTGTGTTATGGTATGAGAAAAGGAGTCTTCTATTTATAGAGGTCCAAAACCTTTCCTACAATAAAGAGGTTAGCCAAATATGGAAAAGTTTTATATTTTCCTTTTAGGAAAAGTAAAAGCAATTATGGTAATACTTTGACTTTCCTACAACAGAAAATTAAAACTCAATTTTGGTAAGAAAATCAGGGCAAAACCCTAACAAATCTCCCCTTTTTGGCTTGATTTTCTAGACAAAATTTGATCCGCCTTCTTCACATGTATGATATTCGTTCTTCATATAATCTTCATCACTGCTGCTTGGCATGTTTAAAAATGGAGCTTTTTTGGGTTAAAAATATATGAGCCCTTTTGGGTTAAAAATATTGGAGCCCTTTGCAGGGTTAAAAATGAGCTTTATTTTTAATAATGTAGCAACAGGATTGTTGAAAATATGATTGATAATTGTTCCACATGTAGTTTTTTTGACTTTTTTTTTTCGACAAAAAACTTCATTATCGTCAAGTTGGTTGCTACTTTGATCTCAACATGTCTTCAATCTAAACCATCGGACTCATAAGATTGTTGAACCGTAGGCTCTATTACCACTTGTTGGGTTCGAAATCGAGAGGGCGTCATGTGGAAGCTTATAGTTGCAAACCATAGATGCGATAAATCAGATGACAAAGAAAAATATACTAAAAAATATATTATTAATATGATTTGGTCAAACGACCTACATATTAAAAACTAATATTGAAAAGACATAAAATCTATTGAGAGAAATCTCCCCCTAAACAAGACTCTTTAGAGACTACATTGTGGATGCTATTGTGTTATGGTATGAGAAAAGGAGTCTTCTATTTATAGAGGTCCAAAACCTTTCCTACAATAAAGAGGTTAGCCAAATATGGAAGAGTTTTATATTTTCCTTTTAGGAAAGGTAAAAACAATTATGGTAATACTTTGACTGTCCTACAACAGAAAATTAAAACTCAATTTTGGTAAGAAAATCAGGGCAAAAATCCTAACATGTATGTGTATCCAAAGTATGACGGATGTTATATACATATCATTTATCATAGTTGCGGAACTCACAAAATGAAACAACTCGATTAGTTGGTTACTTAAACACTATTGGTGATGTCTTTTATTTAAGGTAAAAAAAATGCTTATTATTATTATTATTATAGATAATCTATATCTATATCTATATCTATCTATATCTATATCTATAATCTATAATCTATATGTATAATATATTAAAAGTGTGAAGACCCTTAGAAAAGTGATTTGAACTTTTTGCTCTTCATTAAAAGTCTATGCTTTAGACAAAATCGTCTTTTTACTATTTTCCTTCAATTATTATTTTATTAAATTATGGACTCCTAAAATATATGGGAAGAACCCTAATAAAATAAATATATGAAAATAAATAAATATTTGAGTCCTAGAATATATAAAAAGAAATTAAGAGTCCTAAAGTATATGGAAAGAACTATGTTATTACTTAACTTAACCGTCATATTTCTCCGTGCGTGATTTTGTTAGCCAGGTAAGTGATAATTTATATTTTTCTCTCTAGCACGACATTCGTCTTGCTATACAATTTTTTACGATTTTTTTGTACTTTTGATTTTGATTCACGTCTTATTGCATTCATTATCATCATTCTTTCTGTCTTTCTTTATTGTTATTAGCTTTACAGATTATATATGTATTATACATAATTAACAATTGACAATGAATTTTCTCCTTTTGCCAATTTCTCGTGTTTCTCTTTCAGTTGAAAATTTATTATCGAAAAATTGAACAACAAGCATGTTGCCGCGCCCGAATAAAGTAGTCGGAAAAATTCAAGGTTTATCTCTTCCTTTTCCAACTATTTTTTACTGGAATTGTTCATTGTAGGGATAAGCAAGGGATTAAGTGAACCCTAATTTGTTTTGAAAATATTTTTGTTAAGAAAGTTTTTTTTTTTTTTTGGATAATTTTTACACGTATTTATTATTTATACCGATAATATGTAGCACTAAATTTTTAAGGTTTGTGTTTTCTTAAAGGAAGATGTTATAGGTTGTTTTTAGCACACTGA
Source organism: Capsicum rhomboideum (assembly GCA_031232105.1). NCBI lineage: Eukaryota > Viridiplantae > Streptophyta > Magnoliopsida > Solanales > Solanaceae > Capsicum > Capsicum rhomboideum. Next base: position 145,923,687 of record CP124714.1, on the reverse strand, counting down.
TATTTCTTAGAAAAACTTGATTTGTGAATCAACTTCATGAGGGTCCATATTCTGGCAAAGGATGGCATGAAAATCAATTAAATTGACAAGGGGTACACAATCAAAGGATGATGCTCAGACCACCATATTCATACAGATGTGAATTCTATCAATTTACTTATTTACTGCTTCTATTATCTTTGTGAATTTTATCCGAAAAAGTCGACTTTGTGGTATGTAGTTGTGATTCCTAAGTAGACCTTTGATGATTTTAATATTTAATGTTTATAGGATTTCTACATTTTCTTCTTACTTTGCTTTTAATTCAAGTCGTCTTTTTGCATTCTCCAACGTGATTTCTCCATAATGGCAGAAAATTAGAGTTCAAAGTCAGAAACAAATTCGACTTCAAGTGAACATTGGTGCCTATACGGGATCGGATGCCGACAACACTGTGTTCCACGAAGCACTTGGTCAAGAAAACTACCATGTGATACAATTGAATCAACAATCTGGAAACAACTAGATTTGGTTAGCAGAAGAAAATTTAAAGATAAGTGGGTCTGTGCTTTGATGAACCTTGATATTATCAATTGCTTATGGAGGTAAGTTTCTCCTTGAGGTGTATATTCGGAAATCAGAATACTTACTAAGGAAATTCGTGTTAAACAAGGAGGTTTTTCAAATAAAAATTTCTTATATTTTTATATTTATTATTTTTGAGTGTTGAAGTCTACTATTGTTGTTGTTGAAGAATCAGGTGACTTTCAGAGAGTAGAAGGGTAAAATTCATTACTCGACAGAATATGAAGAACCCTATAAATAGGCCAAAAAGAATGGTTTGTTTAGGACCTAACTTTTCTGTAAATTAAACAGATGCTAATACCTATCACGAGGAAAAAAAAAATATGTTATTGCCAGCTGTATGAATAAACAAAAGGCTTGATCAATGGGATAAGAAAGGAACATAATTCATAGAAAGCAAAATCGGGTGGAAAAAACGTGTTGAAAAATATAAATAGAATTTTTGGTATGTTATTATTTATATCTTTGATTCTCTCTTTTTTTTTCTTCTTTAAACATTTTTGTGCTCTTCTAATAATAATGGGGTTTTATTTTTATATTTTGGGCTCTTAGACGTATAAGAAGTTTATGACATGAGTGGATTGGTTTTAGATGGTTCTTTGCATGCTACATTGCTAAGAGAATGACCATAACTCCATAAGTCAATTTGATTAATCTTTGCTATGAGATTATGTATAATTGGAACACATACAGATAGTCAAGTCGAACAGTTGCTATATAAATTTTTAAGCAATTGTTTTTCTTTCTTGATTATTTATGGATTAATATACAATAATTACATACCCACTATAATCACACACGTGGCGTCTGGGGAGGGTAGATGTATGCAGACCTTATCCCCTTACTTTGTGGGGGTAGAAATGTTGTTTATAATAGATCCCGGCTCACAAGAAGTGTAGATAATTCATGATAGAAAGGAAAATAACGATAATAAAATAGCAAGATAAATAGATCCAACGAAGCAACAAATATTCTGGATTAATATATACACACTAGCTAATTAAGCTACATAGAATAGATCTTTGTGATCCAGCCTTTCCTCAGATATAAATTGGGAATGCATTTTTAACCATAATAAATACATGGAAAGTTTTGGTCTTCCTAAATATATGAAAAGTAAAACTTATATAATAATAGTGTTCTTGTGGTACCCTATCACTTTAGGCGAATACCATATACCAAGAAAGAAAGAAAAAGCAAAGTTTTATTTTGTGTTGATAATTGGTTTCTCACATGATAATTTACAATACGTGTGCGTATAAAAAGTAACTCCAAACTGAAAAAATCCAAGTAGGAAAACAAAATTTATGCATGTATTTGGTGTAGGATCTTTTAGTTGGTTTGGTCGGGAAGTAAAAGTGTGTTTTGTTTTTTTTTTAAAAAAAAACCTTATTTAGTGAGATAAGTTGTTTAGCTAAGATTATAGAAAATAATTGCGATAGCGATAGATTAACGATGAAATTTTTAGTTAAATTTGATTTTTTCTATAATGTTTGTTGTCAAATGTGGTACGCGCTTTGATTTGCGCGTACACTGATTATTTAAATCAACAACAAGCAAACTAGTCAACTACAAACGGCAAAGAAGAAGACGTAAAGCAAATTGTGATAAAACTAGGAGGCAGGAGTTTATGATTATTGTCCATTTTTTCGCTAGAATTCTATAGTATAGTATTTGCTTAGATAAATCTAATTAGTTCTTGATGGAAAAGATTATACTAATTGATATTAACTATGACACTAATCTTTTGATGTTTTTGATGAGAACTTGCGTATCACGATCAACAAGGCACTTTGAATGTGTTGTTACTTACTACTTATATGTTTATCCACCAAACTTTGAATTACGGTCTAAGTATTAGATGACAACCATTTAAATTCATAGAAGTTGATATCTCATAATGTGCTTCTCAATTTATTTGTCTGATTTTGACTTGAAAATGAGTTGAAAAAAAAATAAAAAAGACTTTTGAATCTTATGGTCTTAACTAAACAACCCATCTATAATAAGCATTTTTAAAATTTGAAAAAAATACTTCTACTTAACAACGTTTGAACAATATACTATTATTCTTATAGAAGTTGAAAGACTAACCTATTCATTCTCATATTTCTAAAAAATCAAAGTGCCTGAATTTTTTTTTGAAGAATTGTGACAACAGTATATTTCAAAAATAATTAATAGTTTTTCAAATTTCCATGTTTAATCAAAATATTCAGAATAAAATTAATGGAACTATAATGATTTTTTATAAAATATTTTTAAAAAATACACTCTTTATAAATTAAATTAGATGTATGTTTAGGGTCATTCATTATTATTTCATCTACTTAGAATTGTGTAAGCTATCTATAAAAAAAATGGTAGGGAGTACCACCCCCAAATGGACTCTACTCGACGCAAATCCGGATTAATCAGGCTCCAATGTGGTTTCGAATACCGGATGAAAAACCAAAAGAAAAATTGTGTAGGCTTACATGTAAAATAAAACTGAATTTCTTTCTCTTTGTTGAAATCCAATTGTAAATTTTTCTCCTATTGCGTTCTACTTATGGATTTTAATTTATGTGTTGGCAAAATTTAATTGATTTTGAATGATTTTTTTTTTGTAGCATCTGGATCTCAGACAAGAATAACTTTTCGATAAATTTTATTGGGTTATCTTTTGATTGATTATTATTATTATTATTGTTTATTGATATTAGATGTGCTTGAAGGAAAAAACTTGCTACAATAAGCAGGTCAATTACTGGGATGTTGCGCCTTCGCCAATACTGAAAAGGTAGGATGTCTCATGTTTTTTTTTTAATTTTTATAAATATGCTCCAATTCATATTTCATCTTGAATTTATAAACTTTCACTATTTAATTTATATATGTGGATGTGGAAGAGTAAGATGTTGATACTCTAGTTGGGTGCGACTTGAGAGCTACCAATATATGAGTCTTCTGTACATTAAAAAAATTTCACGGTTGTTTATCTTATATGTTTCTTTTGAATTTCAATCGTAAATTTGTTGTTAAGTGTCTTTATAGATAGTTGATTATATATTGTGCCAAAAAGATGAAGCATGTCATAAGTTTTAAGCTAAGTGCACCAAAATCAAAGTGTGTGTTTTAAGCTTTGGAAATTAAGTATGGGTGGGTGTTGGATTTCTTTTTTGTTTTTCTGCTTGATCGTGATGCAGGGTCGGACGACTTTTTCATCCCAGCTTGACGATTCACATTCCGTACAATGACATTCTTTGTTTGTGCACCCCTTATCGTTCTCCATTAGTCTTTCAATGATCGAGAAAATAAGTGTAAAAACAAGCTTACGGTTATATATGTCCCCTTCTCAAAGATTTGATGGAATGGCCTACCCCACCCAAGAGCCTTTATGTTATAGGAAAACTCATGACAGGAAACAATCCTTATGATTTATTTTGATATTCAGTAGAAATAATAAAAAAGAAAATCAAGGATCTTAGCTTTATTGGAAATTATCGGTTTCTAAGTTTGGATATTTTGAAAGTTTTATGTCCAATTTTTCTTTTCATTCAAAGTTGCTAGCTTATATGTAATAGTGAGTAGAAATCTTATGTATTTGGTGCTTTCATGTTTGATTGTTGAATAGGTTCTTGAAAAATCATTACAACCTTTTTGAGGTGAAAATGAAAGAGTGTTTCACTTTTGTGCATGGTTATTTATTAATATCAATTAATTAGCATTATAAACAAAGTAGCTTTTGTTTGGATTAAAGTTAAGAAATTTTTCACTATATTTACTTTTGTTCCTTAATTGTTAGTGTAATGGTGAGTTATCATGTTTTTCTTTAAGCACATTTTTTTATCTTAAAATTTTCATACACAGGATGATTCTTTTAAAAAAAAATTTCACTAACAAGAAACAAAACAATGGAAAAAAAATCAACCCACCTTATGGCTTACCCTGTATGTTTTTCTACTTTAATTAGGATATTATTTGTTTCCTTGATTGTGAATAGGAGTGTTTTTAAACCTATTTTATAGTATTTAGGGGGCAGCGTTTTTTCCGTTAACGTCTTTTATTGGTGTATGACAGTCTTCTCGCACTTTTCTTTCAAACAGAGCATCTGGTTATACTGAACCTATAATTGATGGGAAAAATAGAGGAGTCGAGCAATCTCTAGAAGTAAAAAAGATTGGCTGAGATCCTTGAAGATTTTAATATGGTTTATCTCTTCTCTCTCAATATTTATGTTGTGCATAATGATTGTACTTTACAAGATTAAGGGTGAACCATTATTTTGTACCTGTGTGCACCTCACGGAGATAAAGAGGTTGTTTCCGAAGATTCAGACTCAGGTAAAGTTCAGTTTGCATAATTATATGCAGGTAAGGTTGCATGAAGAACATGAAAGGTGCTTACACTACCTCGATGCAAGTACAAGAAAACCTCTAATAGCAACTACACAGAGGCAACTTTTAGAACGTCATATTTCTACAATACTTGACAAGGTATTTATACTGAGGTAACTATAACAACCACAGAGTCAAGTAGGGGGATGTGTACAAAGTAAAAATAATGGAAGTATTAGATGAGTTTCAATGATGAATCAACTTCAAAAGCATTTGAACAACTCATCGTCGGTGATATTACACGTATCAATCCAGAAGACATAGAAGGTAGCATAGGTGTGAATAAAAGAGAGAGTAGCACTATGGGATGAGGTTAAGAAGGAATTTCTATGATTGAGAAGCTAAAGAATTCCAGTATTTTCTTACTTTACAGGCCAATGATATCATGGACATGTCAGGATATCGAAAACGAATTAATAGATAATGAGATGTTTTCAGTTAGGTCATTTAATTATAGTATATTGAAAATCATTTTATTGTAGAAAATAGATGAAAGGCCGGGAGTCAACATTTTCCTATTGTTCAGTATGGATTCCTAGCTAGAGCACTGGACAATATTAATTACTATGCAAGCTTAGGTTGATTAATTTAACTTACATTGTGTTCTTAGTTGAGTCTATTTAAAATTTTCTTTATTCATAAAAAAAAGCTTAGATGTACATGTAAATCTCCAGGATATTCATTTATGTGTAATTTATTTTTCAAAGATGGAAAAGGTGTTGGGTTTAACATAACCTTGGATCCACACACTTGTGATGATGAAGCAGTACTTGTGAAACCTAGAGCTACAACATCTACTATAGCACAATATTTCAAGAAGAAGGTGCAAAATAATTCAAAGTACAAGATTATGGATATGAAATTAGATTTGAAGAATGATTTAATGTGAATGCTAAATAATACGAAGATGAAAAGGGCCAAAAGAATGGCTCTTCAGAAGATGCATGGGAGTTTCCTAGATGAGTATATATGATAGATTGGAAGATATTTCTCATGTTTCTCTTTCAGTTGAAAATTTTTGATCGGAAAAGTAGTCGAGACAAGCATGTTACGACCAAATAAAGTAGTCGAAAAAATCAAAGGTTTATCTCTTTCCTTTTTCTTTTTAATAACATTAAAAACATTATCTTATATCAACTATTATCTGGACTAATAACAACACCCTAAATTAATGTATGGTGATTCTCTTTTCGATTGCCACACGGTTTACTCCTTTAACAAGCATTTGATAGTTTTTATGCTTATTTGTTATTTATATCGATAATATATAGCACTAATTTTTTAAGACGATACTACAAAAAACTATTATTGTAATGATTTTCGTTGATTTGGTTATTACTCTTTTCCTCCATGAAAGGTTGTTTTGAGGAGAAAGGACTCCAGATGAGCTAGTGATGGAGGATGACGATGAAATTAATGCAATGTTGCATCTAACTGGCCTACTCAACTGCTTGAGACACTTCTTTTGTTTATGAACACAAAATGTGTTTCTAGATGGTAGACTTTAATGAAATGTAACTTGTGCTGCTTTAGGACATGTAGAAGCATATGTGAGCTTCGTGATTTTGCTATGCTTGACCAACTTGTTTGAACTTAGATACTATTACTTGATCTTGCAATAAGATCACCAGTTGCTTCTCATATGCAAGTCCGTGTCAAGTATAATTATATAGAGTAATTAGAATTAGCTCTTAACTTTAATTGTAGAATAATCAAAGCCTAAATTTTTGGTATAATAATTATTTATATCATTTAAATATATATAACATTTACTTTGACGCTAATTGTTATGTTTTAATATACACGTGTAACACACGTACACTAAACTAGTTAAAAAAAAAGGTATTTGGTGAAAATTGAAAAATTGGGTTGCCTTTTGTACCCATCTTCCGGTGTCCTAAATTTGCGGTGATTTACTCATAGTTTTGAATCGCCCTTTGCTCCATCAAATCAATACTCCAAGCGAGGCTTTCTCCTTGTTCCTAGAGCTGTCAATACGAGCCGGTTCAGCACATCCGGGCTAAGCTCATACGGGTTTTGGAGTTTGATGGGCCAGGTTGGGCTGGTCCATCAAGATGATGAGCCATAAAATATGAAGCCCATATTATCATTTTGTGGGCTGCTGGCCTCACGGGCCAACCCACTTTTTTAAAAATATTATTTTTATAATTTAATTTTAGAATGTTAATAAACATAAATATTTACAAGACAATATTATATAGTGTTATTACTTGCTAATTAAGTCTCCAATACACAAAAACAACAACTAATCCTAATAGCGAAACTAAATAACTTTTGACACGATACCCTCCGAACCAAATAAAAATATTAATAAGCAATCTAAATAGTTAATGAGTAACAATCTAACTGATATTTTAATGTTTAATTGTTTAAACCTATTACTACTTAATTTTGTATTGTGATTATTTACATATTTTATAAATATAATTAAATTTAAATATTTATAATAATTTAAATAGATTTGAAGTTTGGATTCTTTTATTATTTTTAATATTCTATTTTATTTTTAATTTTTTTTTTATTTTACTCACAGACCAACCCATGGTCTGGCTCAACCTACATTGCTCAAGCCTTATGGGCCACGGGCTTATTCGGACCGGGCTAAAAAGCCCTGTCCTTAAATGAGCTATAAGAAGTGAAGTCTCTTCATAACGGCTGTACCTGTTCCTTTCTGTTACAGTTATATGAATCTCGTCTGATTTCTCTTCATAAACCACTATCTAGGGTTACACAAGAGCCTCTTTTCTTATTAATTAATCATTGCTAGGGGCTTTACGTTACCGTTATGGCTTTTCCTAATCTCCGACTGGCTTTTCCCAGACTTGCTCGCCCTGGAACACAAATACGGTACGCCAAACAACCTATTCATAAGAACCCTCTCTCTCTCTCTTTTTGATGGATCTGTTGATTGAATTTGTAGGGGATACTACCCGAATCACAATTATGCTGAAGAACCCTATTTTGTTAAAGATGGTAAATAATTCATCAACTGCATTTGTTTAATTAATTCAACTTCTGATCATCTCATGACTCTTGTCTGCTCCTCAATTGCAGTTAGGTATACCTGGAGGGGGATTTTGTACTTTGGGTATCCCTACTTGTTTTATTGGTACCTTAAAAACTCCTCTCTCTCTCTCTCACACACACACACCACTCGCCTAATTGATTTGCAGCAACTTATTTCTATATTTATTTTTTGGCAGGTATATTATAGAAAATAGGAAATCTAAGTTACCTCACACAAGTAAGTTTATTCTTTGCGTAATCTTTGTTTACCTACTTATTAGTTTGCGAGAATTCCCAAAAGAAAGTATTGAGTACTTGAGCTCAGAAAAGAAGGGAGTCAATAGTATAAGATTCATGTAGTCGACTTGAACTAATTTGAGATTGAGGCATGTATATTGTTTGTTCTTGTTGTTATCGGGTACCGATATCAGTGGGAGATTATCAGGTATCTGTTGACAATTGGTATATTCACACACCCCACCCCCCACCCACCCACCCATATTTTAAGGCAAAAAGAAAAAGAACAATTAGTTTAATATATGAAGTAGAATCATGTAAATCAAGTTCAAAGCATTACAAAGGAAATGGTTAAGTGGATGTTTTAAAGAATGGTTAGTATTATTCAGGTTTCCCCTTTTGCTTGGTAGCTCCCGAATCCCCGATAAATTGCATATTTTCACCACAATTTGAATTCCTTTTGTTCACTTTAAATACTAAGTGGGTGTTTGGACATAAAAATTGTGAAATTGGGCAAAAGGTTGTATCTGTTTACAAGTTGAAAATTGTATTTGGAAATTGGAGTTGTATTTGAATTTTTGTGATTGATTTGAGGTGAAAACAGTTTTTGGGGGATTTTCGAATTCCAGAAAATTGTAACAATTCTATGTCCAAAAACATTTCCGGGAAAAAGTGAAAACTATCCTTGGCCAAATGGTACCTAATATATATCCTACTAGGGTACTAGTTATTGAGAAGAAGGAAGAGAGTGATGATGATATGAGATTCTCTGTTTTTCTTGATTTGCATCTTACAATGTTTCAGGATTCTCTGTTTGTCTTTATTTGCATCTTACAATGTTTCAGTTTCTGTTGCTGTACATTTTGTTGGCCTAGAATTTTGCTTTGTATTACATTCCTTAAGTGTGTTTGAGATTGAGGCATGTATATTGTTTGTTCTTGTTGTTATCGGGTACCGATGTCAGTGGGAGATTATCAGGTATCTGTTGGAACATTCTACGCTAAAACAATTGGTATATATGAACCACCCACCCACCCATATTTTAAGGCAAAAAGGAAAAGAACAATTAGTTTAATATATGAAGTTGAATCATGTAAATCAAGTTCAAAGCATTACAAAGAAAATGGTTAAGTGAATGTTTTAAAGAATGGTTAGTATTATTCAGGTTTCTCCTTTTGTTTGGTAGCTCCCGAATCCCCGATAAATTTCATATTTTCACCGCAATTTGAATTCCTTTTGTTCACTTTAAATACTAAGTGGGTGTTTGGACATAAGAATTGTGAAATTGGGCAAAAGGTTGTATCTGTTTACAAGTTGAAAATTGTATTTGGAAATTGGAGTTGTATTTGAATTTTTGTGATTGATTTGAGGTGAAAACAGTTTTTGGGGGATTTTCGAATTCCAGAAAATTGTAACAATTCTATGTCCAAAAACATTTCCGGGAAAAAGTGAAAACTATCCTTGGCCAAATGGTACCTAATATATATCCTACTAGAGTACTAGTTATTGAGAAGAAGGAAGAGAGTGATGATGATATGAGATTCTCTGTTTGTCTTGATTTGCATCTTACAATGTTTCAGATCTGTTGCTGTACATTTTGTTGGCCTAGAATTTTGCTTTGTATTACATTCCTTAAGTGTGTTTTAAGTATAATCTTTTCTGGTCTAACTTTCTGTTTGATATTCTCCTGTTCAGGTAACACGGAGACTGAAGCGGGAAGTCCGAAGTCGAAATGATGTTCTTTGCAATTCGTGCACCAACATAGATTTTAAGATCCGTTCAGTTTGTGTTTACCAGTCCCATTAAACATGTGAAATGGAATTCAACTACTTGTATAACTAAGTTATTAGCTTGGTGGTTTCTGTAATGTCATTCTGACTTTTCAGAGCATTTTGCTCATGTTTCCAAAGCATCCCTATAAATCTGTATGAACTATGAACCAAGGGCCATTGTGTTATATTTGCTTTGTTGTTAACTTTTTCAATCCAAGTGTAGGTTCCAATTTATGAAAAGAAAGGGGAAGAAGGTTGAGAAACCAAGACGTTTGTCTAAAGTTGAAATGGTTCTGAAGATTGGATCAATAATATTGGAGTGTTAATTATTTCTCAAAAAAAAATAAAAAATACTAGTGTGTTATTTGATTGGAAGGCAACCAATGACTACATTGTATATGATCTTCTTTGAAGCATTTTTGTGGTCATATTCTTTTGAGTATAGGAGGTGAATAGTGATACACGCATGGGTAGCCAAGGACGCTCATTCAAAGCCGAGCCAAAGATTTCAATGAGCCCCAAGATATGACTATGGAAGCATGAGAAGGGCTCACAATGCACCAAAGAAAGACCTCCAATGTGTGGAAGGCCAATGGAATGAGGAAAGGAGAGGGCAACCAACTGTCCGCTTTGGCGACACACCACGACTTCGCCGAAGTGGAGAAACCATCGCCCAACTTCAAAGAAGCACCCTACACACTTGGGCGGGCTCAAGGATAGTTTGGCGAGGCTGGGGTGCACTTTGGTGATGGCAATGAGCCACTTGAGCGATGATAGGCGGCCCATTAGCCTATTTAGGCTACTTTTTAAATAAATGCTAAGGTGTCGTTTGGTAGAGTGTATAAGAATAATGTAGAATAGGGTGTATTAGTAATGTTTGCATTAGTAATGTTAGATATTAGTTATGCTGACATTATCTTTTGTGCATTGTTTGGTTTGATGTATTAGAAATAATACCTCTTGTATAGTTTCTATAGAAAAAATATTTGTTTGTAAAAATATCCTCCTTTAACTTTATACATTTTCTTTGCAACAAAGTTCTTTTTACTTTTAAAACTTCACACATTTTTCCCCCCAAAATAAAATTAAATATTTGTTACCTAGCGTTGCTTCATGCCTTCATCACACTCTGGCTCGTCTGAAAATTTATGAAGCAAAGCAAATATATGTCACATTTATTTATATCATCAGTTATTCACTGCTGAAAAAAAAATCTTAGCAAGTTTAAAAGTTGTATAGTCCAAAGCCACTTAGATTTGCAAGTATTGAGAGCCTTATGTTTTTTGTATTAACAGGGTTCTCTTCAGAGCTATATTCTCGTTTCGATCCTTTTGAGGAATTTAACCAGCTGCAGTATTGATATGGTGGGAAAAGAAATTGGGTAATGTTTTTTGAGTGATTTGAGGGGTAATAATGTCAATAATCAAGTTAATGCATGTGTTGAAATCCTTTGTATTACTAATACATGAAAAAGAATGGTATTAGTAATACATACCTCAGTACACAATATAGTGTATAACTAATGCAAACATTAATTATACATAAGCTAAAAAAATATATCAAACAAGATATTAGTAGTACAGAAGACTAATGCATGCATTATTCTTTCTAATACACTCTACCAAACGACCCCTAAGTGTGTAAAGACAATTACTATATATACTTGCCTTATGACAGAAACAAATAGAACCCCGATGTCTCAGGTTCATATGAAAAAAAAAAGACACCCAAGGATGAGGCCAAGTGGTCAATGAAGTGGGTTGAGAACCCAAACCAGATGTCTCAGGTTCAGGTCCCAATAGAGATAAAAAGCACTACTAAGTGATTCTTCCCATAGTCGAGGTGCGCGGAAACATTACTCTCAATCAAAGAATGGTTGAGAAAATTTGAAACGTTACCGCATTTCCTAAATTTGTTGTAAGGACTTAACTAAATTACTTTCTTAGGGTGTTTGGATTGACTTATTTTTAAGTATTTTTGGCTTTTAAACACTTTTTTATTTTTGGAGGTGTTTGACAAAGTCATTTTATTTTAGGCTTAAAAAGTATTAAAAAAAAGCCAAAAGTCAAAAGTTAATTGCTACCTATTTTTGGCTTTAAGCTTTTGACTTATAAGTCACTTAAAAAAAAGCGCATCCAAACACCCCTTTGTTAATAAGGGCGTAAAAGGCATTTTACTTTTTTCTGCATATTTAGAATTGGCCTATATAAGCTTTAAAAAAAATTGCAATAAACAATAAGGATATTAAAGTCTTTTGAGCAAAATTAATTTTTTTTTTAATTATGTTTGAGGCACTACCAACAATAATTTTATGAGGTTATCTTTAACTTTTGACATGTGTCTTTTGTGAGCCCCAATGTCGGCCCTCATTTTCTCTCCTTCATTTCCAGCACACTCTTCCCTATTTCTTTCTTCTTTCCTTTTGCATTTCTTCATATTCACCTTCTTTTTCCCTTTATAGTGCTATTTAAATTATCTTTAGTTTTTTCAATACCTCTTTTCTATTTTATATCAACTCTCTTTTTCACTTATATTATCCATAGCTTTTTGTTGTGATACTTCTAATTTACATGGCAGAAAAAAGGGACTGACACTCAGAGGCGGATCTAGGATTTAAGGGTTGTGGGTTCCTTAAGCAAAAATAAAAATCTAATATAGTGATTGAGAGGGCTTGAACCCACAACCAAGAGGTCAACAAAGCTTTAGAAGGCTCCTTCTCTACCACTAGACCAATAACACACTTCATTTATGGGTTCCCAACCTATATTTGTTATATATTTACTAGATTTCTCAATATAAATACAAGATACGCACGAAAGTCACTGGGTTCCCGGGAACCCCCACCTACCACCTTGAATCCGCCCCTGCTGACACTGCTACTATGTTTTTTATGTTGAAACTCAATTTGATTGATTTTTCCTTTTCCATTAATCCTACACCCATAAATTAAATCAATTAAAAAAATATTATTTTCTTTTATTTCATTTAATTAATTTTTTCACGTTCATTAAGAAAAATAATAAATACTAGATATAGTTTACTAAATTATTCTTATTTTTTATTTAAAAAAACTGAAAATTGAATAGTACTAACGAGAATTACTTCTTTAATTTTGACGGTATATTTGAAAATAATTACCAATTTTAATCTTGAATTTTTAAAATATTTTTAAGTTAAAATAACAGTTAAAATGGTGCGAAAGTAGTAATCTTTATATATATATATATAAAATGAAACTTTAAAAATTTTCATTTCATATCTCAAGAAATTAAACCTAAATTTCGAGGGGACCTCAAAAAGTTGAATCTCTAATAAGAAACTCTGACAAAATTTAGATCAACAATACTCATTGGATAAAACCTAAATTAGTGAGAAATTTAACAAACATAAAAAAGAAGAAAGATAATTGAGCAATTAAATTGCCCAGTGGATTTTGCTAATTAAATTACCAGTCTTTAATGTGGGAGAACATGTTTCTAGCTTGAAAATACTGTCTGCTCCCTTCTCTATTTAAAATGATACTATTTTATTATTGTCTTATTCTGCAATTATATTATTGTTGTTGTTATTTTCTTGTACTTGAGTTATTTTTTTTTGACAATATTTTCATTATAATAACTTTTATTCTTGTATTATCAAACTTGTTTTTAAAAATATCTTTTTTAGCGAAGAGTTTATTAGAAATATTTTTCCTACCTCTGACAAAATAGCAATAGGTTTTACATATACTCGTATCCTCCTCAGACTCCACTTGTATAATCACAATAAATATGTTATCATTATAGAAAAATAGAAAAAAAGTTAAATCCGAATTAATATTAGTCCATTCATATTAGATTTTAACAAAGGAAAACAACACTATAAAAAATTAAATTCGAATTAGTATTAATCCACTCGTTTCTATTAGATTATCAATAAAGAGAAAAACAAAACTATAAAAAATGGCAGAGAGAAAATATAAAAGAGGTAGAAGAAGAGAATGAAATAGTGAAGCAAAAGGAAAGAAGAAAGAAATAGGGACGAGTGTGCTGGAAATGAAGGAGAGAAAATGAGGGCTGATAATTAGGGTCTACAGAAGACATTTGTCAAAAGTTAAAGATGGCCTCATACAACTATTGCTGATTGTATCTCAAACATATTAAAAAATTTCACTCTATGATGGGGCGTTTCAACTTTTCAGGCCACCTACCATACATCAACTTTGTCCATTTTATGTGTATAGATTACTACCGCAATTTACAATCACTTTTTCGTAGGGTGTATTAGTTGTTGAGATGAGCAAATGACATTTTTAATTCATATGTTAATGCTATATTTTGATTTTAGTTCTTGTGTTATCAAACTTAACACTATTAACCTTTAATTATATTATATGAGTGGTTTTTGTTTTACTCCTTTGTCTAACAGACCTAAAATAATTTAATGGAAGTTGTTTAACTGAGGGATAAATATGGTATTTGGTACTTCAATTCCTCTACAAGCGCTGTCTTTTTCCCATCTCTATCTTTCTCCCTCTTTGAATTAACCCATGCATTACTAAAAAAGTGCCATTAAAACAATTTATCAATTGCATACATTAGAACTCATTGCATTATTAATACTATCTCGTTGCCTTATTTGGTAAGGATTACTTATTAGTTGGTTCAGTTTAATTTAAATGTTATCAATTTGTAAATACATTAAATTGATAATTAAACTATTAAGATGTTAATTATTGGTTATCAATTGATAAATTAACGGTTATTAATGATAAAGAGGTCATATTTGCCTCTGTACTATCAGAAAAGGGTTATATTTGCCCTTCGTTATACTTTTTGATTATATTTGTACTAGTCATCCAACTTTGGACGCATATTTGCCCTTGGACGGTTAAATCTTGTAGCACCACTATCATTATTCTACGTGACGCCTAAATGGATATTTATATGTCACAATTAAATTTATTTTTCTATTTAAGTCTTAAATGCTCTTTTTTTGTTTATTTGGTCAGACTAATCAAAGTTTTCCACAGCACGAAACATTACACTTGTATTGATAAAGCAAGCTAGTTGAAGTGGATCAGGTCAATTAATTAACAACATGAAGTGTATCATGGTGTGAACTACACTGTTGTTCACATTAACCCACCATTGAGTTTCTGGAAAGCAAATTTATGGGGTGTTTGAATGGGCTTTTTTTAAGTGACTTATAAATCAAAAGTTAAAAGCCAAAAGTAGGTAGCAACCAACTTTTGGCCTTTGGCCTTTTTTTTTTGTACTTTTTAAGCTTAAAGTAACATTGTCAAACACCTTCAAAAATAAAAAAAGTGCTCAAAAGTCAAAAACACTTAAAAATAAGCCAATCCAAACACCCACTAAGCCCTTTGATTATGACGGCCTACACATCATAGACATTTGTCCAAGCGAAGAACAGGAGCATGGCTTTGAGTTTGCTAAAGCAGTGAAGCAGCAAGAAATCTTTATCTATAGTCAGTGTGCAGCACTATATCAGACCTGCACAACCGGAATTACATTACTAAGATACATCCCACTAGCAAATGAATCTAAAGCACTTTGCAGTAGAACATGAAATTTCTAAGGAACGGTCTTAAATAGTGATAGTAGTTTTTGTTGATATACCTACCTTACAAACATTGGAAACTTATACAACATACAACTAGTTGTGCAGCTATTGTTGCAACTTAAACACTATAGCAGACTATCCGTGTCATCTGAAATTGCAATACACCTAGCTAAAACTGAAACTCATCTACCACTGCAACAACCTTCACACTTGCATTATTGTCAGCTTTGTGAACGGTGGCAATGTTCGTAAAGAACTTCAAAGAACATGGAGGACTCCACTCATGCATCAGGAGGGCATCAACTGGTGCTTTGCTGCAATGATAAGGTGAATCGAGTCTCAAACTGTATAAGCTTTTACAACAGAAGGAGCTGCTCAACAGAGGCTATAGATAGATGGTAGGCTGTTGCTTCACAGATATAACTGCTTATTTCGAACTTCTATATCCATTCTATAATGAAATAATGTATCTCTACGCTGAAAGTTTCCAAGTAAATAGACATAAGGTTGTTATTTATAGCTACCGTAATATTATTAATAATATAGCATTGTAATACTATTAAAGTCACCAGCACAATATGTTCTGAATAATGTTATGAGAAAACAGAGTATATAAAATACTTCTTACATGAAGTTGTGTTCCTTTTTTGCCCGTTTGTGCAACTATTGCTTTCAAAAACTTGTGTACAATACCTCTAACATGAAGTTGTGTTCCTTTTTTGGCCGTTTGTGCAACTATTGCTTTCAAAACTTGTGCACAATTATGAGAAACTTGACGAAGAAGAACTCGTTAGAAGATAACAGAAAGGACTCCTAAGCAGAGATGGGGGAATGGACAGAAAGCTGACAGAAATGAAATCACACCAGGTTGAACCTCTAAAACTTAATCAAAGTACCAAGATTGTTTATATCTTATAAATGTTTTTGGAACAAAATTTCTATTTTTTCTCCAATAACCAAATTAGGCAATATGCACAATTTAATAAACGTATCCAATCATATATGACTTGTCTCATTCCCATTGTGAAGCCTCAGTGCAACTGAATTTCAGTTGGACTTAGCCCATAAATGAAATCAATGATGGTCAATGACGACCTTTTCCGAACCATCACCAGCAGATCACTGTTGAGATCCCAAATAAGGTAGTCCACTACTACAGAGTGCCCGTAAGCAAACACATCCTATTGCGGAACTGTCTAATTTTGGCAGAAACATTTACAAATAAGAAAATGCAAAAACATCTAATGATCAGTTGCACTCAAAGAAGATACCCTTGCTCGCATTTAAGTAGATGATAGAGCATCTGCATCCAGGAAAATAGAAGCTAAACAATATGCACATACTATGTATGTCTGATCTTACCTGATACTACAATGCAAATATGAAATTATTAATTATCTATGGAACACTAAAATAAGCATTCAGTGAACTCCCAAAGTTGTTGAAAATGTGAACTCCCAAAGTTGTTAAAAATTGCAATCCCAGGAATTGAGGAAATATAGAATCAATGAAAAAACCTTACCATTATGTACCTTGAATATGTCGGCCACATCGACTCCCTGGTAGACAGTGGCTTCAGCTGATTCTATGCATCAATCCCTTTAAAAATTAAAAACAAAAGCCAAGAAGAAGGCAATATCTTCCAGGATGGTAAGTACTACATGAAATTCTCTGAGCTGCTGTTATTTCATCAGTTGCAGTATTCGGATATGGCAGTGATTCTTCGTCACAACACACAAACGTTTTGTTCTATGTGATAAGAAATGGTGAAATGCTCCCTCCTCTTTACAAGCCAAAAATGTTATTTAGAAAATCAGTTCTCGACATCCAGATGTTCAGAATGCAAGGGCACCTTAGGATGGTATTTCATCAAAAGAAGTTGTAGGTTCTAGAAATAACACACATATGGTTAAATCTGACTGTAAATCTCCAACTAAGGCATATAAAACAGCCTTCAGGTGCCTTTTGTCCAAAATGATAAGAGAACTCTTCAATTTTAGTAAATCGTTGATAGAGCATTTGGTGCCAACAGCTTGCTCGAACACACCTGCGATTGCTCATGTCAATACAGTGAACCGCAAGTCCATAGCTCAAGTCTTTTTGTCTGGAAGAACTACACCAAGAAGAAAAGGAACAACTCAAGAAATATAAGAGTATCACAAGTATTGAATAAATAATCTTACTGTATCAACACAAATAACATGGTAGGAGGCATTTAATCAGAAATCTTACGGTTGTCTTGGAAATTGAGGAGTTACCTCTGAATATGATCTACTCATAGTCCATACATCACATGAATCAGTTTCCTTGTCGTCCTTCCGATTGAACCTTTCGGTTGTTTGGTCCGGCTGTAAAGGAGAAGATGAATTCCACTGTAAAAACTACAAATTTCAAACCTTAGGTAAAGTATTATCCAAAAGAAAAGTTATAGGCAACACTTTGGGAACTCGAAGAAGTAAACATTAAACAAACCCAAAAGATAGGAAAACAGAGAAAAAGCTTTTTTTATAAAAAAAGGAAAAGAAAAGAAGAACCCTATAATCTTACCTTTCCTTAACTTGTATATAGCTGCGGAAGAACATCAATAAGCAAATTAGACAACATTAACATAAAAAAGCAAAAGCTAACACTAAAAAAGTGAAGAAGAAAGAGACGAAGAGAGTTGTACTTACTCACTGAAATGTAGGTTCTGCAAATATTTGAAGTTCTATTTCTGGATGTGTATTCTGATCAGGGAAGAGCAGGTAGAGTCAGTTAGAAAGGTCCTCAATTGTAGAGCTAAGTCATACCTAAAAAAAAAATGTATCCTGAGGTAAATCCTCAATAAAGTGGTACACTTGTCCCTGGACTCTAACCTTATATATGCCATGATCTCTCTTTGCTAAGTTTCTGTCATAATTTACTCCAAGAGAGATGAATGCAAACATATTATTGTATGTTCTACTGTAGGTACGAAAATGTTACATTCTTCAGTGTTGCCTTGAAATAGATTCCGTAACTCCACTGGCATTTGGGGACAAATCAGTTTAATCAGCTGTTATCACAACAAAAACCGGGTGATTCATATTGAAATCTTTTTACCGCACAAAATTTACAGTCAGGAAATTTTTTTAAGTGCACATAACTTTTTGACAATAGATTACGATTCTGTAAATTGATTTCTAAACCTTTTTTTACCTGTAGATGGTAAACCTTTTTAAGTTAAATGTGATATTGGTTTAGCGTAGCGACACATACCTCTATTTGAAGTAACTAGTGGGGATGAAAACTTTTCTGCTGCTTCACATCTACTAGTTGTTGATCCTGGTATTTCCGAAAGTCAATGGCCAGACACATAGAACTCATAAGATTAGTCATAAACTTCCAATTCCCCTCGACTCACCTACTTCAAAGATAGAGGTGCAGGCAGTTGTTTGTGTAGTTTCAGAAGCATGTCCTACATAATGGTGAAAGAGAAAGTTGCGTAAATGGTAGTAAATCAATCTACGTAAGAGGATCTATGTATATATACCAAAACAGCAGTACATGAAAATTTAGGTTTCTGACCTTCGTCTCTAGCTGATGAAGGATCGGAAATTGAAAGCAAACTTTGGTTTCCGTCATGACTCTCAACTTGTGACAACGACATTGTATCATTTGGGTGTTGCAAGAGTCGACGGCTTTTTGATTCAGCTCTTCTAGCTTGCTGTTGCGACAGAAATAGTTGTTTTCTTTCCGCAGACATCTACACGCATGTGTAGAACGGCGTAGCATATTGCTATGCACACGTTGTTGTTCCTTGATGTTTTCAGCTTCTTGCAGCCCATCGCCATTGCTTGTCGACATTCCTGTTGCAAGTAATTTTCAATTTCACTGAAAAAATCGTCACAATTTGCTTTATTTTAAAAGATTTATATTGTCTGAGATTCTTTTTAAGTAAACAAATTTAGCCTGGCAACATGAATTTGCAACTGAAAATACATATCGTTAGATACTACTATCGAGTACGAAATAAGTAATGGAGTGATAGAGGAGTATGCTGCACATGAGTTGAGGGTAAAACAAAGGAAACCAAAAATTATTCAATTGCTTTGGCATATTATCGAACATCTTAAGGGCATGAGTGTTGATAATGGTATAACAATTTCTAACAGAGAAGAAAGCTGATAAAATTTAAGACCTACAAAAGGAAGAAAATTAGTTAATGTAGCTACCTTCTAGGTTTATAAATCTGAATATACAGGCTCTATTTCGGAACTTAGAATCATGGTTCAAACTAAACTAATGGTTAATTAGTCCCTCAATTTATCACATCTTAAACTCCATTAGGAAAATGCAAGAAAAAAATTCCACAAAAGACAAAGCAAAAGTCAGAAAATCACCAAAGATTTGGAATTTCGTAAATTCCCCACAGATCTAGAGCAAGTAGAGATGGACTTATAAATCATTGATTCTGGAAAAATATGCAGGAAAAGGACCAAAAAAGAAAAACAGAAGAAACCTGCAATTTCAGCTTCTCACCTGGCCAATTCAAAATGCAATTCAATATTTAGCTACAATCCAGCAATAGATTGAAGGGGAGCCTTGGAATAAATGGTAAAGTTACTTCCATATGACCAGGAGGTCATGGGTTCAAGCCTTGGAAACAGCCTCTGGCAGAAATCCAAGGTAAGACTGCGTACAATACACCCTTGTGGTGGGGCCCTTCCCCAGACCTTGCGCATAGCGGAAACTTTAGTGCACCGAGATGCCCTTTTTAATTCAGCAATAGATTCTACCACATCAATTACGAAAAAGATGTAACGTAATAAAAAATACTAAATATCAATTAAAAAGATCAAATTCAATATAAAAAATCCGGTCAAAAGGATCCACAATCTACCAAAATTCAAAACTTCAAATATATACAAAGTTCCTAATTGTTTTCAATGTTCAACAACAATCCTAACAACTAAGGGTTCCATTCAACACACTCTTCATTGTCAGAGCTGTCTTCATCAACTGAGTTGGGAGGAGAATGGGGCACACTATGCACGCCACTTGCAATCAGGCTATTCACCTGTGCCTTGAGTGACTCGATGGCATCACACATGCTCTTATTTTCAGCAAGCCGTCTTGCTTCAGCATCTGCTAATGCACGTTTAAGATGTTCAATCTGCTGCGAAGAAGTAATCTGAACACCATCAACTGCCTTGGCCTGGCGTGAAGACCCAACACGTTCTATTCCTGATTAGATACAAGCCAACAAATGTCCCTCTTTAGATCAAGGCTTAGACAGTTAAGTTGGATGAGTTACATGTTCGGAGTTTATACACCTCAAATTATTCAGACAAGAAACGATCAAACTTAAGGCAGTCAATCCATTTCTTCGTACTTGTATTTTTGCAAAGTGATGTTTTCAATCCAACAGAATTATCAAGGTTAAGCTTGTTGAGAGCTTCAATGACGTTGAGTAATGATGTTCTTTCCATCCCTCTACCTCATCTCTTTAAGAATGCAGAGCATAAATATGTCTTTTTTTTTAAAAAAAAATTCAACTACGTCATAAGGTGGCGTGTCCCTTATATATACCAAAAGATGTTTACATAGAAAGTATCTTCCTAATAAGGCAAAAAAACTGAGAGAAAACAGAGGAAGATACTTGAACCAAGGTTATAAGAACTGGTGTCTCCTGTGAATGTCTAATAGCTACCATATGCACCATGTCTAATTTGTAAGCTTCTTTCGCAAGAGCAGGTAGCCTGTTAGGAGAAGAGAGAATTTTTTTAGGACTTCCTATACTCTATTAAGCCAACGCATCCGCAACCTGCCTAGCTTCTCTGTAGGAATGTTGAATCTTGCAATTGCCACAGAACATAAATTTGTCATTTTCATGGACAACATATGGAACTAAAGTAGTATTTGTCATTTTCGTGTTTAGTCTACATAAATATTGGTTATTATTTGTATGTCATGGTGGAAAAATCGTTTCTACGCGTAGAGATATATGGACATTACTGTGCAATATATGCTGCCTACTAATAACACAAAGTACAAGATGCAGGAACACCACCAAGGTATGAAATGAAAGCTGCAGGATCATAAAATTATTATAAAAAAAACTTAAACCAAATACCAAAATGCAATATCGAATACCAATGTTTGAGTGGTAGGTTTAAAAATTCTTTTTTTAAGAAATACGACACGTAGTAACTCCAGAAACTAGTGCAAATCACATAAGAACAAGAGAGAGAGTTTATGCAACTCCGCCCCCAATTAAAAAAGAAAAAATAAACCAAGATGGTACTTGCTTCCCTTAATTTACTGTGTAACCTGCAAATATAAAATTCAGAAGTAAGCTGTTAGAGGAAAGGCAAAAAGTCCAACAAGCTCTTACCCTAGGTTTATTTTCTTTCTCTGTTTTTTTCCTTCTTTTGCTTATGGAAGGAATTGAAGAGAAAAGTACTAAGTTGAAACTAAGTTACACACCAGTAATAAAAGCAATTGAGAGAATGAAAAGAAGCTACTGCCCCGCAAACAAAAGATATAGCTGCAAGGACCAAACAGACAGATGGATTTAAATAACGGAAAAATCAAAAGTTGATGCGAGAATTAAACAAGTGGGATTGATTAGTTTCCAGCACGATAAAATGGGTAACCGCAACCCTCTGGCTGGTATTTTTTTCTACAGATTTCAATCCAAAATAATCAATCAAAACTAGGGGGGGGGTCAAAACGGATCAAGATAGCAAATGGGTCAAGATCCAATCCGACCCAAACCTATTTTGGTTAAAATGGATTGAGTCAAAATGGGTTAGACAATGGGTTATAACCAAATCCGTCTAGTTTTAATTGCTTTATTTGATTTTTTATAAATTTTTAATACTGAATAAAATTATTTTTTTTGTATTATAATTATATATAACATATCAAATAAAAAAAATATTTTTAAAATATTTTAATAAGACTCAAAAATTAATTTCGATTACATATCAACCTAAATTTTAACAGGCTAAAATAAGTTAGGTTGACATAAATTAAATTAATAAATAGACGAATCAATAACCAATTCAAACTTAAATAAATTAGATCAAATTAGACGAATTGAATTTGATTTTGCTACCTCTAATCAAAACAAAAGAAGAAAAAGAAAAAAACAAGTGTGTGAATAGGTACCGTATTTTTGTTCCAATAGGACCACGTCCGAGAAAAGCCATAACGTAACGCCCGCAGCAAAGTAAGAAAAAAGATGGGCTCGTATAAGGCAATGCTAAATAGGCAGGAAAAAGTGAAATGCCTTTTATACCCTTAGTAGCAAAAAGTAGTTTAGTTAAGTCCCTTAATAACAAAAAAATGTTTAGTCAGGTCCGATTAGTGGATAATGTATGTTCATAATTAAAAATAAAAGAAGTCGAAATACAATCAATTGGTTAAGAATTAAATACTTATATCGTTTTTCTTCTGAGTTGAAACAATTCTTATTGAAGTGGAAAAAATCATTAAAGTGGTTATGCTAGAATGTCCAAATGAGCTAGCTAGTAATTCCCATTTTTTAAAAAATAAAAATAAAAAGAGTTAGTCATTCAATTGATCATATAACACAAAAAAACCCAGTAAAAATTATGATAGTGTGATAAGTAATTCTTCATTTTTTAACTAAAAGTGTTACATAGCCATTGCAATTCTTTTTACGAAAAGCCTTTTTGAGGAAGAATTAATGCGAATAGTTGCCCACTCAACCGCATATAAACTTTAAATAGCCGGCAGATGTATACTATAATATATTTAGTTTATAATCTATGTATACTGGTTAGGCAAAATAAACAATGAATCCGACCGGCTATTTGTATAAAGATTCCCACATATAAGTGGTAAATGATTTTAATATTGTCAATGCATATAGCTGGTTATAATAGACTTTTATTCTATTTTCGAAATTATCATATAAGTGACAGCCATTTCAAATAATTCACAAAAAGCACAAGTTTATGCCATAAACATCCCAAATCAATCAATTAATAAAAAGAATTTAGCATATGAGATGCTTCATCATTCAAACACAATAAAATAAAGCAAAAATTATAAAAAGAAACTTATCAACTCAAGTAGAAATTCAAAAGAATGGCAAGAGAATAGTGAGATGGAGGTCACCTGAGTTGTAGTTGATTATGAAAAGTTTTATTATTATAGGTTAATTTAATCTAGAGTTAATGTCATTAGTTCATGGATGGTGATGGTGACTAAGGTCTTTAGAGATCATATATATTCGTACAGGTTATTGCGGCATACGGTTGGACACAAATTTGTGATGGATAGTTTTCACTTTTTCCTGAAAAACTATTTGAACGTACTTGAGCACATCCAAGAACTGTGCGATAATAAACATCCTCTAGCAATGAGTGGGAGACATCCCCTTAATGGATGACCACTTGCAGAAGAAAATATCAACGGTGTCATTCATAGCAGAGGCGAATGCAATATTAGAGATTCTATGTGTTCGATAAAACTCCATATTTTCTACATTGAACTTCTATGAAATATTATCATCTTACTCCCTCCATTTAAAAAAGAATGACATACTTTTCTTTTTAGTCTGTTTAAAAAAGAATGATTCATTTCCTTTTTTGACAACACTTTAACTCCAACTTTCCATGTGACATGTTTGAGACCACAAGATTAAAGGGTATTTTGATATATTTGACACAACTTTAATTTAAGACCACAAGATTCCAAAGTCTTTTTTATTTTCTTAAATTCAGTGTCAAGTCAAAATAGATCATTCTTTTTAAAACAGAGGGAGTATAAATTTTTAATGAATAATTCTGAAGTACAAACGGATCCAATGGTAAGAACGTATGACTATGTTTCTTTTTCTTGGCTTTGTTATTGGAGAATCTTGCTAGCTACTGTAGCCTGCGTGTAGGGCCGTCCCCCACTCCCATCCTAGGGCACTAAGGGGCTTCTGTTTTTGGAACATACGGCTCTCCCATTAGGATGGTAATCCTCAATGGTAAGAACGTATGACTATGTTTCTTTTTCTTGGCTTTGTTATTGGAGAATCTTGCTAGCTACTGTAGCCTGCGTGTAGGGCCGTCCCCCACTCCCATCCTAGGGCACTAAGGGACTTCTGTTTTTGGAACATACGGCTCTCCCATTAGGATGGTAATCCTCAGCTCCTCACACTATTAAGTTGTCTGTCTATTTACAACAACATACTCATTGTAATCGCATGTTTGTTTCTAATAGACCCTCAGCTCATTAAAATTGCTTTCAAACTAAAGTTTTGAAGAAAAAAAACAGAATTGGTGTGTGGGCACTCTTTTTTTTTTAAAAAAAAAAAGATTTTCCTCACTATAAATGAAGGAAGTTTACTTTTCCCATAATCACGTAGTGAGTAGTAAATAAATAGCTTAATATAAAGACTATTGAAGTCACTCAAATAATACAATCCTTAACCACACTACATTAGTGAAGAGTAAATAACGTTGAGGATAACATGATTTGCAGAACTTAATTATGTCATGCCCCGAATCCCATCGAGACATGATTGGCACCCGTAGCCGATAAGGCCCGAGAGAACCAACCTTTGCCTATGTTCAATCATATGCATATCATAATCATAACCACCATTGCGGAAGAACATGAAAGACGAATAAAGGAAAACATGGGACATATTTATACATACATATGAAACTTGGCCGTTGAGGCCATCCAGTCAAAACAACATATGTCTTTTACATTGATACACCCACATCCGTCTACAAAAGCCTCTAACAAGAGCATTGACCAAACTGAACCATAAGTCGGGACAAGTCCCCGCTTTACACAATATGTACATCACCAAAACATATATACACTCTGACTCGGAGAAGCACCGAATGAGCTGGAGCTCACCAAAGAACCGCTAACACGGGCAATCTACTGGGGAGGCCTACTGGTACCTGCGCCTGCAACAAGTAAGGTAAATTCCCCAAGAGGGGTCAGTACGAAATAAGTACTGAGTATGCAAGGCTCAGATGAAACTGTACAACACATGAATATTTCAATGAAACTCGAATACAAATAACTAATCACTGTGAGTAAGTCACCATGATGCATTTTGGAAACCATGTGGATTGCTTTCATTATTTTCATTACTTTCTTTACATTCAATACTCACTTGTCATTACATATGTCACAATGTACCCGGGCCCCGACTGATCAGTGGGTCTTTTCATAACATATCATCGTGTTGGGATCGAGTCGAGCTAGGCTTATGCCCCTAGACTTGCCACCCATACATCAATGCATCGGGATCGGGTCGAGCTAGGCTTATGCCCCTAGACCTGCCACCCATAAATCCATACCTCGGGATCGAGTCGAGCTAGGCTTACGCCCCTAGACCTGCCACCCGTACTTGATCATTGACCAAATATGCATTACTTTGTTCATTACTTTGAGATTGATACTTTGATAGTCATAACATCACTTGAACTTTGGAACATAACATTGTTGGAAGCTTTGAATCATTAACCAATGAGTGAAAGACATGTGAATAAACATCATGAGAAATATAACATTACTAGGACCATGATACCATTGGAACCATTGGAACATAACCTTAAATATGAGATATGAGACTCACAAATGATCAAAGAGTAGGAAATTTATAACAATGACCATTGCTAACCGGATATGGAATACCTTAGTACATTTCGGGATAGGACTAGTGACATGTCAATGTGAACACTATTTGCCGCAGAAAGATACGGACAAAGTAACCTTACATACCTTGGATTCGCAATACGAATATACAACCTTAGATGCGTATACAATAATCCCGCTCCTTCTTTATGTGTCACTCTACAACATAAATACATAACGAAATTCACATTAACCACCAATTACTTTACAAATGCATACCATGTCAATGAGTTACATGTTTGCCTTTAAACATGTCATTTCTCCTTGACAAAACCATTGATCATACTATTATTCCAAAAATTTCATAATATTCCCAACATTGACCAATACATGATAATTGATACATTTCACCACAACACTTCTCCTTTACACTTTCTTATCCATAACACATCACAAATAACCCATCAAATGACCTTAATACAACTCATAACACATATCGGCCAAAATCCCACCATTTCCACTTATAGACAAGAACAAGTTTAATACCAAAAATAACACCATACATGTTCATATTTTGTCCATACCATGCTTTTTCATCAAAGGCACAAGTCCTAATTCAAGTTCAAATCACCAAGATAGCACATCTTTCACCAAAGGCAAAAATACACTATTCACCACCTTGCCAACACAACTATCATAATATACATAATCTCACATGCATATAATATGTTAATTCATGTGAATAGATACTTACCAAGGCTTGGAATAGGATGATCTTGTCCAAAGAGTCCAAAGGAATTATTTTGCTTTAGGGTTTGGAAATGAGAAATGTTGAGAAAATATCATAAAGGCATGAGAGGTTTTTTTGATGATAAAAATATGATCTTGGGGCCTTTATATAGACCCCAAGTCAAGCTTAGCCACACTTGGCACTAAATGATATGTTTACTTAGTCATTTCTTGGAAGAATGGGTTATTTCCTCTTTGGGCCAAGTCTTTTAAGAGAAATTAACTCAAATAGCAGCCCATATAAATTTTAAACTCAAAATAACCATATTTTATTTTGATAACCTCATTATAATCAACTTTCACACACTATTTACTTTTATTAGCCAACTAATAGTTTGAGTAGCTATAGAATTTTTATTCTAATCACTTATTTATAGGAATAAGGATAATTACAAATTATTTAAATAAGGAAGTATATATATCTATACATGTCAAAACTAATTCTCTCCCTATCTTAATTCACTCCCTCCCGCCACGCCCATCCTTGTAACCATTTTCCTTTCCCTCTTTCTCTGCTTTTCCCTCTCAAAAGATCAATAAACAATTGTTCTTTCATGAAATAAGTTTAATACATGAATAATTAACTGAACCAAAATAAATTATTCAAAATTATCACAACTTTCTTCTTTAAGACATGAATTTCGTCTTTAAAACTGTAATATCTCAAACTTTATAATTTGTTATTTATGTAATCAGCGTAAATATTAAAGGAAGATGAAAGACGGAGAAAATAAGTTATTTATACATTGTATAGTTAGTGTATAATTATTATAAAATAGATGAATATAATTAGTCTGTATACATTATACACTAATTATACAATATGTAATAGCACTATACATCATATATATTGTATAATTAGTGTATAATCATTAGATAATTCATATATAATTAATGGATATACCTTATATACTAATTATACATCGATACGTAAATTTATTATACATATATAAATTTTCTAGAATTGTTGGTGAAGATATGATAATATTTTCTTTTTGTTATTTTTGTCCAAGTTTCATAATCATTATAAAATATGTATATAATTAGTGTGTATACATTATATAATAATTATACATTAATTTATGTATTTATTATACACGTATAATTTTTTTTTAAAATTTGGTGAAAATCTGGGAGGGGGGGGGGGGGGGGGGAGGGTTCCTCATTTTTGGGCAAGTTTCTCAATTTTGTATTTAAATTTTTTTTGAGATAATAAATAATGATATAATCCTAGAGAAAGTTAAGGGATGACTGTTGGGAGATAACAGATAAAGATACTTGCTTGAATATAGCTCCTACTTTTTAGATTTTTTTTCCTTCTATTTTTAACTTTTTTATTTGAATAACTATAACTATTTTTTATAAACTTGTTTTTAAGGCTATAAAAAGTTTAAAACTAGTGGGCTTGGCTACTTGGGAAATTAACCCAAAAAAGTTTGTACATGACCAGGCCCAAAAGTGGCCTGGCCCAATCTGAAGAGCTATATCAAATAAAAAAAAGGGAAAAGGCTCAAATATGCCATCGAATTATTGAAAATGGTTCATTTATGTCATCCGTTAAAAGTTTGGCTCATTTATGACATCGCCGTTATAAAACAGGCTCATCCATGCCATTGCTTCTTGACGGTGGTTTTTTAAAAACAGCTTTGCCACGTGGCATCTTACTAGAGGTCCACATCATTGATCAAATACGCCATCGAACTTTGAGAAAAGGCTCATCTATGTCATCCGTTAAAAGTTTTACTCATTCATGCCATTGCTGTTACAAAAAAAGCTCATTCATGCCATTTTTTTAACAATTCGGTTTGGTGATATTTTGCAAAACCATTTTGTACAATGGCCAACAATGATCCGTCCACATCATTAATTAAATCATCCAAATAAAAAATCTAAAAAATTAAACTTTCTTCTAAAGGTGAAATTAAAATTTTGTTTTCCACGACTCACAAATTTCTGGTACATCTGATTCTTCAAGTCATTAGAATCTTCAAGTTTTGATTTTAATTTGATTTTGCTGAAATATTCTTCTTTTCTTCTTTGTAATTTCACCGATTATAGAATTTTTCTGATTTTTGCTTCAAGTACAATTTTTTAAGAATTGATTCGTTGTTTGAAATAGTTGATGTATGTTTCGTGCTTGAATTGGCCTTGAAATTTGCAGAATTGTGTTCGGCGATTCCAAAGAAACTGAAAATGGATGAACTCTTTACAGTGCCTATAAAGGAGTTACAAAATGCATAGAAATATTTTGGCTGGAGAAGTCAATATTTTCTTATTAGAAATTTTAAAATTTCTTTGGCTGATTTAATTAATGATGTGGAAGAATTATTGTTGGTCACGTGTACAAAATAGTTTTGCAAAAAACCCCAAATCAGATTGTTAAAAAAAATGGCATGAATGAGCCAAACTTTTAATGGATAACATAGATAAACCTTTTCTCAAAGTTTGATGGCATATTTGAGTCTTTTACCTTTAATTAATGATGTGGACGAATTATTGTTGGTCACGTGTACAAAATGATTTTGCAAAAAATACCAAACTGGACTATTAAAAAAAATGGCATGAATGAGCCTTTTTTGTAACGACGATGGCATAAATGAGCCAAACTTTTAACGGATGGCATAAATGAGCCATTTCCAATAGTTCGATGGCATATTTGAGTCTTTTCCCTAAAAAAAACACAAAGACAAAAGTTGAATTAGGAAACTCAATCGCCATCTTCACTCTCTGTTGCTCTCTTGCCTTTCTCGATCGAAGCTGCCATGGTGATGATTTAAACATACCTTCATCTTCCTCACAGAAGGTCGATTTTAGCTGACAAACCAACACCTTAAGCTAAGTATCATTCTTCTCTCTCGAAAACTTTGTGAGACTTCTTACCCAAATCGTTGGAATGAACCTCAGTTGAGGTTAATACCACCATCAGATCTGCGTAGTTAGACTTCAAAAGCTTCAATTATGATAAACCTTCTGTCATTTGTACCAGGTTAAGATCTCCATCAGAGAAACGTAGATCTTCTCAACTACGAAATACCAAAGTGTGGATATTTGTACCTTTCATCACCCTAACCTCTCACCAGGTGAGGATACCCTTATCCAATGATTTTTTATTCTCTCTTTGATATCGTCAAATAGTTGTTATGTGACCTTAACCTGTACAAATTATACTGCTAAGCATTTAACTTCTAATTAGGAGTGTTGAATGATACGCCTAATATGTGGTGTGCCTTGTTTGTCTAGCTCGGTTATACTCCTCCCTTTAGCTGTTACTTCTGCAATATTGTCAAATTGAATAATCAATAAGAGTATTACCTTTCTGAAGGGAATGTACTACTTTTACTGTTAGGTGCCTTATCAATTTCTTAATGGTGTTGACCTCCAATGTCACACACCATGGGGTTTCCCAACATCCTTGAATAATTTAACATATACTCCATGAATCTGTTTCAACTTCAACCTGGTGAATTGAGTTATTTAGACAGAAATATAAACACTCCATTATTGCTCTTGCTTCAGCCACCATACTTGTGGTATCCGGAATATTGAAACCTTTAGCCACCAATAGATCTCCTGCAGAGTCTCTTATACAAAAGGCAACTGAACTGGGGCTCGGGTTTCCCCTGGATGCCCCATCAGTGTTTGCCTTCCACCAGTTCATAGGAGGTGGACACCATTTCACCACCTTTATAACACACCCTGGCCTATAAGCATGTAGACCATGAAGAATAGAAGGCTATTTCTTCCCATCCACCTCCATTTTGAATCTCACTTTCAAAAATTTAGCAGTAGCATCATTGATATCCCAATATATTCTTCTCCAGTTGTAAGCTCCACCATGAAGTTTATTATTCCTCCCTTTCCAGATAAACCAAATTATAAATAAAGGCATCACCTGAAAAACTGCTTTCTCTCTTGAATTACCAGATTTTTCTCCCCATAACCTGTTAGTTTGCTTCAGATTCAGCCTATGATCAATAATTCCAACTGCACCACAGTAGTATTGCCACACTTTTCCAGCAATTTCCCCCCTCAAAAAGAGGTGCTCAATAGTCTCCCTCTCAGGAACATGACAACATACGCAGTTGTGAGAAATGGAAGGATTCCAGTGATTCATAATAGCTGACACTAGACTCTTCCCCAACCACACCTACCATACTAGGAAAGAGTACTTGAATGGAACCCCTTGACACCATAAAATATTCAAATCATCACAGACATCAGCTCTTTGCCTAAGTAATTCCCAAGCACTTTTAATAGTAAAATTCCCACTGCTAGTTTTAGTCCACCATGGTCTGTCACTAGTGTTTTCAAAGTGAACCAGATTTATTCTATCTCTGATACGCTCCACCACTTTCTCTAGGACAACCTCTTGCATATTATAAAAGATCCAGCCTTCTTCACCAAAAAAATCCCTAATATCCTTCAAAGGATGACAAGTCTGCACAATAGAAGGCTGCTGAAAGAGGGGGCCTGTTTGAGTCCAATTATCAAACCAAATAGTAGAGGTACCACTCTTAGGTTCCCACCATAAGAACCTTTCAATCTTGTCCTTATTTTCCAGCATAGCTTTCCACACTTGGGATCCACCTTTCCAATGAACTAAAGTAGGAATTTGCTTCTTACAATATTTGTTCCATAGGAAATTGGACTACAAATTATTTTGTGTCCTAAACCTCCACCAGAGTTTAGCAAACATAGCCTGAGAAACATCATTAAGAGCTCTGAAACCTAACCCCCCATCTTTTTTAGGTAAGCACACCTTATCCCATGCAGATCAATGCTTACTTCTACCATTTTCCTTATTGCTCCAAAAGAATTTTGCAAAAATCCTATGCAATTCCTTAATAACACACTTAGGGGGAACAATTGCAGATAGGAGATAAATGGGAACACTTTGCAAAACACTTGTTACCAGCACTTCCTTCCCTCCATGTGATAGCATCTTTTCTTTCCAAGCCCGAAGTTTCCCTCTCACTCTGTCCAGCAACTCAGCTTAATGTTCTTTATTCTTTTTTGTGTGAGAAATGCGACAACCAAGGTACTTCAACGAAAATGTACCTTTGACCATCCTAGTATCTTGCATCACCTTCTGTACCTCATTTCTACAGGCATTTTGGTGCATATACAGAAAAATCTTATCCCTGTTGACCTTTTTCCCTGATTGTTGTTCATATTCCTCCAGAATCGGCATAATTTGCTCAATAGAATAATCATTAGAAGAAGTGAAAATTATGGTATCACCAACATAAGCTAGATGATTAAGATTAGAGCTCCATTTTGGCATTCCATATCCCACATAAAATGGATCATCAAATAAGTAATTCAGGGCCCTAGTTAACACCTCAGCAGATAAGATAAATAGAGTTGGGGACAAGGGGTCCCCCTGTTTAACGCTTCTAGTAGAGTGAAAAAATCCTTCGACTTGCCCATTCAACAGGATAGAGTAATAGTTATTAGAAATCAGCCTCCAAATCATATCTACTACCCTGTTAGACAAACCCATCTTCCTTAATACCTTCATCAAGAAAAAACAGGAAACTCTGTCATATGTTTTAGCCATATCAAGCTTTAGCACCACATTTGCTGGTTTTTCTCTTTTTCCAATGTCAACAATCAACTCTTGAGTCAGCAAAACATTTTCGATGATGCTCCTTCTCTTTACAAAGCCAGATTGATTTACAAAAATCAGTCTTGGAAGAAGCCTGTCAATCCAGTCATGAACAATCCTAGACAAAATTTTATTCACAAAGTTACTCAAACTAATAGGCCTCAAATCTGCAAAAGGTTGCACATTATCTTTTTTAGGGATAATGACTAAATTAGTATGGGTAATGGACTTTTGAAGAGTATTTCCAGCAAAAAAGTTCATGACCATTCTACAAATGTATGACCCAATAATGTCCCAGCAGGATTGATAAAAAACTCTAGAAAGGCCATCAGGCCCATAAACACTATCACCATTCAGACTGAATACAACATTCTTCACTTTTTCCTCCTTTGGCAGATCCTCCAACCAAGCATTTTCCTTTTCTGTAATAAGACTAGGAATGTGATTGAGAATGGAGAAATTATTACCTTCATTTTCCTGGGTAAACTGTTTCTGGAAAAAACTTGTTGCAGTCTCTGCTATTTGTTTATCATCTTCTAGCCAACAATCATTAGCATCCATAATTCTACTAATCTTCAATCTGTTCTTCCTTCATTTAACAATACTGTGAAAAAATTTAGTGTTTCTATCTCCACTTTTGAACCACTCATACCCATCTTTTTGTTGCTAATTGCTCCCTATATATTCAAGTATTTGATGTATTATGCTTTGGCCCTTTGCATTACTGCCCTATTTTCCCGTGTAGAAAACTCTTCAAACAACTTCTCTTTTATCTTAGCTACTTCCTCCCTGATAAGAAGTTGCTGAAAAATGTCACATAAATCTCCTTACTCCACAAAGATAGGGCCTTCTTGACTTGCTTGATCTTTCTCTTAAAATCTATAAAAGGGTTATCTGTACATTTTGCATCCCAACTTCTTTTAACCACTTCTTTAAAAATTTCATTCTCTGTCCAAAATTTTAGAAACTTAAAAAGTTTCTTGGCCTGCTGAGCATTGTTAGAACAACGTAAGAATAAAGGGGCATGGTCAGACCCATCCCTTGCTAAGTGTTCCACAACTGAATCAGAAAAGAACCCCAAAAAATCTTTATCAACAAGAACCCTATTCAATCTTTCAAAAATACAATCATTACCTGTCATTCCATTCCACTAGGTAAAGAGGCTACCTTTATGCTGAATTTGCAGATCAGAAGACTCAATGCAATATTGAAAGTCTTCTACATCAGATAAAGTTACTGGCAAACCTCCAATCTTTTCTTCCCCTGAGGGCACCACATTGAAGTCACCACCTACTATCCAAGGTAGATTGTTACCACTGGCCACATCACAGATGTCATCTCACAAATCAATTCTGTGATTTCTTTCACATTTAGCATAGACAACAGTAGTAAGCATACTAATGTCCAAAACATGATTACTTATCTTCATAGTAACCAGTTGATCTGAGTTTCTAATATCCGTGGCATCCCATCCATGATTCAAAAATATCCAGATCTTGCCATTTGAATTATGAAAGGCCAAAGACATTTTCAACCTCCTCTTGTAACTGTCCATGGTATTTATATGTTGAAAAGGCTCCACTAATGCTACAAAAGCAAATTTATGAAAGTTATTTAGCATCTACACTCTCTCAAAAGCCTTTTGAGACTTAACAGATCTAATGTTCCAAATTAAGGCTTTTATCATCATTTAATTTGTTGTGACCCCATATTCCTTTTGGTTTGTACTCTTGTAGGTTGAGATGCTTCTCTAGTAACCTGCCTTTTCCCCTTTTTACCAGATTTCAAAGCTTTCAAGACTCTAGGTGACAAGTCAGAATTCTTGGAGATTTCCTCCTCAGTGCAAGTTTCAGAACTTTCAAGGTATATACTTTCCTCCCTTCCCTCTATTGCTTCATATTCATGCTCCACCTCCTTTATATTCTGAGTGCGAATGTTGTGTAATACCTTAATTAGTGAGTCATCTTGATTGCTCCATATCTGTGAATCATCACTCTGCACAGCAATGGGAACATTCACAATGGCCAATGTATCTGTATCTTCTGATTTTACCTTTTCACCAGCATCTATACCAGCTATAACATCTGAACTAGTTGTGTTTTTTTGATAATCGTTCGAAACTTCCTGATTGTTTGCTATTGATTGTTGCACCTAACTCATTTCCAACACTGGTGAATTAATATCTACTTGAGTTGCTGTGAAAAAAGTCAATCCTGG
The DNA here is from genome assembly GCA_031232105.1 of Capsicum rhomboideum. Taxonomy (NCBI): domain Eukaryota; kingdom Viridiplantae; phylum Streptophyta; class Magnoliopsida; order Solanales; family Solanaceae; genus Capsicum; species Capsicum rhomboideum. The sequence goes on along the minus strand of CP124714.1, from coordinate 145,888,951 downwards.
TTCTTCTACCTGCTTCACTGGTAATGAAACCATGCCTGCATCATCCTCTTTAAACTCTACCCCCTCTTGCACTGTCTCATTATTACCATGATGCTCAGATTGGGATATCAACCTTGCTTCTACTGATTTGGAAGGTGCAACCTGCTCTTAACTCCTTACAGGTTTTACTCTTGCCTGAAGGTGAGAGAATACTTTCTGCCTTCTTCCATTTATCATCTTCTTCATTGACCTTTTGTTCTTTTGTGTTGCAGGTTCTACTATTCTTGATGCTGATGTTGTTGTCTACATTTCTTCCATTATGTTGTTTGCCAAATGAAAGGACTTTGATATCCACTCCTTAGTGGATAAAGTGTGATGTTCCTGTTGAAATTCCCCATTCCTTTGCCTTTCTCATCTTTTGAATGTGCACCTAAATTTGTATTGTTGCTGCCCTTCTCCCTTATTTTTTGTGACTGAATGCTTGTATCTTTATCATTGCTTGTCATGCTTTGTTGTTGTAAACTTTCAGCTGTCACCTCTGGAAGTTATGTCGTCCCTTGTGAATCTTCTCCTGCGTGCTCACTTTCACTTAAAGCTGCAAATGTATTAGCAGTCTTCAACCCATTCTCAGGTGATATTGCTCTATCACTGATGCACTTCCCATCTTTTCCTTCGTTATATTCCATGATGTATTTCCTGCTTGTGGGGTTCCATTGTCTACCCCAACTTTTCCGCTTAACTACTGTTGATGCCTTGTTCTCCACAGTTATTTGTATTTCATTATTTTCTTCTTCATCAGCCTCCACCGTTATCCTCAGTTCCAGATGCAAAATCCTACAGTCTAGCTCATCATGTCCTTGAAGTTTGCATTTTTCGCAATACTTTGGTAGATTGTCATACTGAATCTTCACTTCCTCTATCCTTGACTCCTTAGTAATTGGGTTCACAATTTCCAATTCCACAAATTTTGGAAATTCAGACAAAAGGTCCACCTGCACTTTCACCCTAGCACAACTAGGTCTTGTTTTATTGATAGTGGTTGTATCCAACTGAAGCGGTTTACCCACCGCTGTAGCCAGTGAAAAAAGCGATTCTTTAACGAAGAATGTAGGCTTCAGATCAGGGAAAGAAATCCATGCCACCACTTGTGTAGTTTCCTCACTGGTTTTAAACTTAGCATCATATATTAACGAACTCATAGGGTATGAGTACCCATCCTTTGATAGGATATAATACACATTCTTAGACATCATATTTCTGAAGTCCTCTTCCGAACTCAGCCTTATAAGAATGTGTCTATTTCTCAACAGTCCAATCGTACATTCTCCTTTCATGTTGCATTGCTTTGGGATTTAAATTCTCAATTCATCCAATTCAGGCCAACCATACGAAAATTTACCAACCACAGCGAATTGAAGGTTTTCTATGGCATTCATTCTATCCACTTCTTCCTCCGTCCATGAGATTTGTGGAATCCCATTAGAGTAAGTTAGTTGCTTCATTGGGACCGGTTCCACAGACTATGGATTTCTAGCAATTGGTTTTAGAAGATTATCAAATTGCCCCAGCTTGTAACCATCTCCCGTAGGCAAATTGATTGGCTCGTTAGGCAAACTAGGACCTTTAGTAGGGCTATTAGGGTGGTAAATGGTGGGGAAGTGTTCTGGGGATGTTAAACAAATCTGACCAGCCACTGGAGAAGGCTGGTCGGTGGCCGAAATGGCCATGAAAGGCACTGATAGCAGTAGGGTTTAGGGTTTGGTCATGAGAGAGAAGAGAGTCCAATAGTTCAAACTTCAATATGTCCCGGAGATCAAATAAGACTTGCCAAAAAAAAAATTAAAAAATTGATCTTATAAAAGTGAAACATATAGAACAATTCAAGTACCATTCAAAATTTCAACGAGTCAAACATATATGAAGTTTGAAATATTTTGAAGTTTTACATGTGCAGTTCAAACAAACCAAATTTCTAACTTCAAGAATGAAAAACATGGAGTTATTATTTGTTTTAGATATAAGTATTTTTGTCCACATTATATTTCTGCATTATAAAATGACTTAACATTAAACAATGCAAACATAATACTATATGTTAACTAGTAGTATGAGAAGTTTCTATTCACCAATTTTTCCCATATAAAGGAGGCACGTGTCATACTGTAAAATTTTGATGACATTTGCTTGGAAGTATCTTATACTCTGTTATTTAATACTTTCCCCGATTTAGATATTGGTGCGGAATAAGCCTATTTAAGTATACTAGAAGAATTTTAGACTAAAATATCATCCCATCTAAAATAGTCAACATAGTGTTTGCACAAGAAAAAGTCAATTTTGCAAATCTGCAATTCCCATAGTATTTGCACAAAAACAAAGGTAAACAATCTGCAATTCCCGCAAGATTGTTCCAATGGAGCTCTTCAAATAGAGCCTCAAATCACCAACACAATCAATACCCCAAACATCATCAAATCCACAAAACTTGTCTATTTTAACACTTTCTCAGGACCAATAATTGAGTTTGGAAATTCTTCAAACAGTGTTAATAGTAAAGACTTTAACAACAAGCAACTATCGAGTTCGATTTCCACTCCCAAACAACAATAGATGAAAATACCATCCCATTTAAAATAGTCAACACAATATCTATATCTATAATCTATATCTATAATCTATAATATATATTTATATCTAAATATATTAAAAGTGTGAAGATTCTTAGAAAAGTGATTTGAACTTTTTGTCATTCGTTAAAATTTTTGTAATAGACAAAATCGTCTTTTTACTATTTTCCTCAAACTATTATTTCATTATATTTATCATATTGAATCCTAAAATATATAGGATAGAGAAATATATCACCAACACAATCAATACCCCAAACATCATCAAATCCACATAACTCGTCTATTTTAACACTTTCTAAGGACCAATAATTGAGTTTGGAAATTCTTCAAACAGTGTTAATAGTAAAGACTTTAACAACAAGCAACTATCGAGTTCGATTTCCACTCCCAAACAACAGTAGATGAAAATACCATCCCATTTAAAATAGCCAACACAGTACCAATAGGCAATATCTATATCTATATCTACAATCTATAATCTATAATCTATATCTCTATATATATCTATATCTATAATCTATAATATATTAAAAGTGTAAAGATTCTTAGAAAAGTGATTTGAACTTTTTGCCCTTTATTAAAAAAAATTGTAATAGATAAAATTGTCTTTTTACTATTTTCCTCAAACTATTATTTCATTATATTTATCATATTGAATCCTAAAATATATAGGATGAGAAATATATTGGTAAGTTTCTTTTAAATTAGGAGTCAAATATACGGGCCCATACAAAATTTAGGTCTAATAATTGCAGGAGCCACCGAAATCTGTTCGCTGTTCTCAAAAAACATCCAAGCAAACAATTGTGCCTCTACAAAATCTGTTCCCTGTTCTCAATGTGGTCATGGAGAAGCAGTTTTCTTCCAGGTCAATTTTCATTTATCTATGCTTTCTTTTGTATTTTTGCCACAAATACTCGCATGTTACTGGTTTCATAATTTACAAATATGCCAAAAATTTTGGTTTTTGTGGCTGGGCAATTTAAAACTTCATATCTCTCATTTTTTCCATTTGATCTTATGTGAATTTTTTTATCTGATATATGGTGAAAGTAAATAGTTTTGGAGTTTTCCTGACATTGACAATTAATTGTTACTTATATCCCGTTGTGTCTTGTGGGGAGATGTCTACTTTGGGAATATCTAAAAGAAAACACCATGGAAAAAGAAGGTATCCCAAACTGTGATCACATGCAGGGGGATTGGGATTACAAAAGTAGTTATGTATCTCTCATTAATTTTTTTTAATAGTTTTGTGCGTGAGGTTTAGGGATTAGATCCTCTTCACTATTATTTTATTCATTAATCTTCAATAAAAGTGTTTGATACGTGCCATGCGAACAAAAGATAATTTGGTTTGGAATTGGTTTTTTATTCAACGTAAACTTTTTTAGCAATAATATTTTTTTAAAAATTCATACTATTGAAGTTTTCGTAGGACGAGGAGAGGGCAAAGTGCATGCATATCTTACCCCCACCTCAGGAGATAAATAGGTTGTTTTTGAAGATCCTGACTTAGGTAAAGTTGAGTTTGTGTAGTTATATCTTAAAATTAGTTATAATGATAGTAAACTTGATAGAGTCTCATAAAATCTCCCTTTTAACATTGTTGATTTGAAGACAATATTAATTGCTAGCTTAAATTGCTTAATTTAACATAGATTGTGTTCTTAGTTAAATTTATTTAAAATTTCTATTATTCATTAAAAAAGGCTTACACGTACGCATGCATGTGAATCTCCAAGAGGTTCATTTGTGTGTCTAATTTTCAAAGATGGGAAATGTGTGGGTTTAACATAACCTTGGAACCACACTCTTGTGATGATGAAGCAGTACTTGTGGAACCTAGAGCTATAACAACTACTCTAGCACAATATTTCAAGAACAAGGTGCAAAACAATTCAAAGTACAAAGTTACGGATATGAAATTAGATATGAAGAATGAGTTTAATAGGAATGCTAAATAATACGAAATTGAAGGGGTCAAAAGAATGGCTCTTTAGAAGATACATGATAGCTTCCTAGATGAGTATAATAAATTAGAAGCTTATGCTAATGAGATAAGGGAAAGTAGCCCAGATAGTGATGCGGTGATCAACATTTAAAAGGATGCATTAGCAGAAGGTAGAAGGAAGTTCCCTAGGATGTACATTTGCTTTAATGCCTTGAATATGGGTTGGAAAGAATTGAAGGTTTGAGGCCCTTAATTAGATTAGAGCCAGTTTTTGGTGGCAATTGGACAAGAAAAATCATGGGATTGCATATACCGAACAATATGATTAAGCAGAAAAAATCTATCACCTCTATTAAGTAGAAAAAATAGCAGATAGCAACAAAACAATACGATAATCAAATAATACGATTAAACCTAATCTTTACACAAAACCTCCTTAAAGAACAATCATGGGATTGAATATACCAGATCCACAACTTCAGCCAAATCTGAATAAAACAACCCCACATTTTATATCATGATTATTATCTATTATTTCTCCCATCAAACAATCCCTAAAGTTTGATCTCAAAAGGCTCATTCGAGCATCTTTTCTTTAGCTTATTATTTTTCTTTCGTTCAACATACTTCACAACATCTTCATCATAGGCTTTGTTGGACCTCCCAGGATGTTTTCCACCTTTTTTTTTTTTTTCTTTCTCTCAAAGTCACATTCATCACTCTCTCCTCTAAGACCACTGGTGGCAGCATTCTTATTACTTTTCTTGAATTTCTTCTCCAGCTTCCGGAGCATGCCCTCCTTCTCATCTCCTTAGACCATGTCTCGTTTGGATTGATCAATTATGTCTTCTTGCAGGGCACCTTTTCTCCAACTCTATGTCCCAACGTCATAAAAGTACTAATACCCGAAGGCCTGATTGACTTCATTCCAGAGGTTTAAACTTTTAACTGTAGAAATCATGATTTCCTGTAATGACCCTTCCGATCATTTTCCTCATTTTCGTGCGTTCTCGATGTTTAGAGCTTTTCTATAACTGCCCCAAGTTATTTATGACTTGCTGGGACTGACAGTTCGGTTTTCGGTCTGTTCATTTGAGAATTTTATTAACACCAAACATGTTGTGAAATATTTAAATTAAATTAGAATTTGGTAAAAAGATATAGATAATTACCTTTCTAAAATGCTTTTGATATTTATAAAATTCTTTAGTTATGATATATCTATAATACTTTATAATAGTTTTATAATTTGTTAATATTTTAAGCGGAGATAGTAAATTTAGATATGTTAAAATATTATTATTATTTTATAGAGGTTTTATTCGAAATGATTTTCTATTAATTATGGTATATTCAAAATGTTATATTTATTTTACCACGGACCTATGCAATACCCGAAAATACACATAATAGATAAATAATTGAGGAGGGGGTGGGGGTGCTGCCACCTCCACTTTCACGTGGAGGTGGAGGAAGGTATACAACAAGTAGGCACTAAAAGGTGTTGTTCACCTACACATTCATACATATAACCTTATACAATTACATTATATTTGACCTTAAACAAAGTAAAAGTTTCATCACTTTTTGTTTATTATGAAAAAGTATATAGGATGCAACATATTTTCTCTCTATACTTACACCATTTTAAATCATTTTAAGCTCATAACAGAGCCTTTGAGTGAGATTTGGGGTTGGGATTGTGTGGAATTGAATTCGTGGACGCGTAATGGTTGTTTCTATGGTACGTTTTATCGTTTTTACTGTAGTTTTCGTATAAGTTGGTATTGTTGATGCTGTTTGAGACATATTTTGGGCTCGAATTTAGCGATGGTTGTTGTGATTATTGGTCACGGGGTGATTTGGGACGCTGTGACGATTTCAGTTTTGCGATTCAGCAAGCGGGCCCCTCGTGGGATTTTTGATCGTTTTCCAATCTAAGCAACATGGGTATCATTAGTCATTTTTGACTTGAGTTTACTATTTTGATAGCGTGGAAGCAGTCGGAGGCCTCTCGAAAGGGGAAAACTCCTGTTTAACGGATTCTTTGGCAGGCTTTCGGCGACGTCCAGGTAGGCTAGGTTTACTTTACACTTAGATTGGGATTATATATGGTGTATGCATGTTATTGTGCTTATGTGTCCCATCGATTTATGGGGGCCAGACTGGGTTATTATTTTCTTTCATGTGTCTATCGGGTTTATAAGGCCCCAAATAGGTTATGTTTGCCTTGTGTGTTTACTTACGCATTTATTTACTTGTTATTCAGTATCACATTCATTTATCTCCTGAACATATCTACACGCCTCGGCAGTAGTTTATTTACTTATTATTTATACCCCAAACTTAGCATGCACTCTCACATTTTCGCCTACTTATATTACATTGAGTTCAGTCCGCCTATGATGCCTACTGAGTACCCATTGCCCGGTACTCATACTGCACTTTTGCATTTTTTCCCTAATGCAGATCCATGCACTAGCCGACGACCGTGACATGACTCTCTTCTCAGCACTAATTTCGGCGCAGGGTGAGCTTACTGACGTTCGAGGTGGACCCTACTCCATCTTTTACTGAATAGTCTTTTGCTCTCGAGATTGATGTACATGTTGTATATATTTGGTTTCTATCTCGCATTCTGGATATGTCTAGTAGTGGCTCTTGTACCGACCTCACTAGGTCTTGGGAGGGGTTTTAGCTTTACACACTGTCCTCTTCCTCTTTTATCTCAGTATGTATATTACCCTTAGTTTTTTCACTTTCTGTCTTTAGCTATTATTGTTGTTTGTGTTCTCCATCTCCTTTCTTTTGGTTTCTGCCGGTTAACCCATTGCTCCTCGCTCCGGGCTATGGCTTGGCTTGCCTATTGGTGGGTTATGATAGGCGCCATAATGATTCGAGAAATCGGGTCATGAAAGCTTGGTATCAGAGCCTAGGTTTTACTGGTATTATTGGTGCATGAGCCGATGTTTAGTAGAGTCCCCCAGATTGGTACGGAGACGTCTGTATCCTATCTTCGGGAGGCTATAGAGCATTTTTAGGAAAAATTTCATTTCTTTGATTCACTTCTATGCGTCGGCATCTATGTTGGTTTTTTTTATCTATATTTGGTTCACTCTTTACGCAGATGGCTAGGATGCATGGTGCGAGAGCCGGGGGTCAAGACCCCGAGCCCACAACGAGAGCTCCAGTCAGGGACCGAGGTCGACCTAGAGGTCGGGGATAGGATTGAGCAGCAGCCCCAGGCAGAGGCCAGGCTAGGGATCCATTACCTAATCCTGTTATAGTCCCCGAGCCTAATAGAGCTCCAGGTATTCCGCCACCACAGCAGCAGGTGGGCCAACGAGCAACCCAGGCCGCACCCAAGTTTATAGCTACATCAGTACTCCAAGACACTTTGGTACAATTGCTGGGATTAGTTGGAGGTCCGCCAGCTGAGGGGAGCTCAGCCAGCAGTACAGAGAGTTGGTATTGGGGAGCAGCCTACAGCTGCGGTACCCAGAGTTAAGGTTCCGCCTATACCGGTAGTTCCACAACCGGTAGCAGTCCAGCTAGTTATGTCTGTTGAGGATCAGAAGATGTTGAGCCTTTTTCTGGGATTAACTCCGCCTAGATTTGCGGGTACTCCAGGAGAGGATGCCTATGAGTTCTTGCCCAACTGCTAAGAGAGGCTGAGGAATTTGGGATTAGTGGAGTCGCGCGGAGTAGATTTTGTTGCTTATCAGTTTGATACAGCCGCAAGGAGATGGTGGAGAGGTTATTTTGATTCCAAGTCAGCTGGATCTCCGCTGGTCACCTGGGCACGGTTCTCCAAGGTGTTCTTGGGGAAGTACATGCCCCGTAACATGCGTTGGCGTCTTCAAGATGAGTTTTCCAGGTTGAGGCAGGGGTCTATGACACTAGCTGAGTATGAGGCCAGATTTAATGACTTAGCCAGACATGCTACGATTATCCTACCTGATGAGTATGAGAAGATCAGATGTTTTGTCAGAGGATTGTGGTTATCACTTTGCAGAGCTACACAAAGTTTAGTGACTTGAGGGAAGTCCTTTGCCGAGATTGTTGAGCATGTATACTCTATTGAGGAGATGGATCGAGTGGCCCAATGGGGCGGTGATAAGAGAACTCGTTTCCAGGGCAGCTACAGTGGGAGCCACAGCGGTTCACAGTTCAAAGGTTTGGGTTTCAGGGTAGGGACCCCAAACAGCAGCAACAGCTTTATCAGTGTCAGGGTCAGCCTAGTGGTATTTAATTTACTTTATGCATTTATTTTATGAATTTATCTAATTCGATACTAATTAATTTAATGCGTATTTAATTTTATGATTTTATGTAAGAATACATTTATGCAAGCAATTATACCTATCAAAATGTAGAAATTTCACGGAAAGCACATATACATATATATTTCTATAAATATTCATCAAACTATAAAAAATTGCTACAGGTTATTTATCGAATTATATTATTACTACTTTTATAATAACTTCAATTGTATGAAAAAAGCTATTTAAAGTGACTAAAAGATTGTAATTGCTACAAGTCTATAACAAATTTTTATCTAGTAATAAAAAATAATGTCTAGCTATGAATTTTATCACATTAATAAATCTAATTATATCATTTTGTTATGACGAATAATTGTAGCTAATAAGCCAACTGTTACCACTATTTTTTTTTTTTATAACTTGGAGAAAAAAAAATATTTAACTTCAACATTTTGTTTAAAATAATTTATTATGGTTGAAAGGTCATAATTGCTACAATAAATTTCAATTCATGGGCAAAATTAGTAATTAGCTATGAAATTTTGTTATATCAAAATATTTGTTGCTATATGATTTAACTATTTCCATGGATTTTTTTATAACTTGAGGCAAGAATATTTATTTAGCTACAATATTTTGTTTCAAATAATTTATCGTGGCGCAAAGGTTACTATTGCTACAAAAAATTTAATTTGTGGCTTAAATTAATAACTAGCTACGAAATTTTGTTATAGCAAAAAAATATGTAGCTATATCAATTAACTATTGCTACAGTTTTTTGTAACTCGAAGCAAAATATTTATTCAGCTACAATATTTTGTTTCAAATAATTTATTGTGGCTAAAAGGTTACTATTGCTACAGTAACTTTTATCACATGGCAAAAACTTACTGATCAGCTATAAAAGTTTACCGTAGCAATAAAGTTGTAGCTATTTAAGTAATTATTGTCATGATAGTTAGCAACTATAGCAAAAATAAAGAATTAGCTTTGTCAATTTAACTTTCGTGGCTAAGAAATTTAATGAATTTGTAGATAGCTATGAAATTTGAAATTTTATGGCTATTGCGTAGCAATAGCTGCAAATTTTGAATTCATAGCTTATATTCCGTAGCTATAGATATATTTTGTTGTAGTGCAGGTCCCAACACTAGGTCAAGGCTAACAATCCCGGTCAGATGCTATGCTATCCGAGGTCAACAGGGCAAAACGGGTTAAAAGGGTCATAGCTTGGGTAAACCAACCCAAATGTTATCCTTAAAAAGTATCTCAGGGCTTAACTAAGCCTAACAATGTTTAAGATTAACTATGCCAACTGTGAAGAGTAGCGAGGCCCACTACGGGGTCCCAGAATCAAGTCTGGACTAAGGTTACCCAACCCCCTACTAATAGTAGTACAACATTAACCAACCCTATAAAGGTCATCTTTGGCACACCACGAGGATAATGGCCCCGAAATATACCCGAACAAGACCCTAACGGGCCCAAAAGATCTAATCATAGCAAGACAACTCCAATCTACAACTACTAGCTCAAACACTAGCACAATAACATGCAAATACTATAAATAAACTCAGTCTAGGTATAAGGTAAGCCTAGCCTACCTGGACGCCGACGAATGCCTGCCAAGTCCAGTTAAATAGGAGCTTTCCCCTTTCGAGAGGCCTCTGACTATTGATACCAATATTGCCCAGGTCGAAAATCAACCGAAAATCCTGTATGGGGCCCGCTTGCGGAATAGCAAAACCAAAACTGTCACAACGTCCAAATAGCTTAGTGACCAATAGTCATAAGAGATATCATCATAACCGAGCTCAAACTTAGCTCTAAATCAGCACCAACATCAAAAACCACCAATAATATCTAAAAATATACCGTAAAAACGACGAAACTTACCGAAATAACTATAACCACGCATCCACGAACACTCCCCCACTCAAACCCAGCCTCCACACACAGTTTTCTCTCTGATTTTGAGCTTAAAAAAATGATCAACGATGGTGTATGAAAATAGGAGTATTTGTCCAATGAAAAATTTGAATTGAAGTTAAAATTGTTTAATCATATACATACTACATTATACTAAGGGATAATGGGACCGAAATCTACCATATCCAATACAATAAGATCAACCCTAGTATCAAACCCCTGAACAGTCACCAAATAAGATCTATATACCCGATCCACTACTAAAGAATCACCCACAGGGATAACTACGTGCAATGGCACAGATAAAGACTCCAAACACAAACCCAACCGCGGTGTATAATAAGCAGAAACATATGAAAATATAGAACTGGGATCAACCAAAACAGAATTTGGTTGATGGCATACGAAAATCATACCTGTGATCACAGCATTCGAAGCCTCAGCCCCCGGCCTACCCGGTACAGCATACAAATGACCCTTTCTGTTATCGGATTGGGTGCCTACCAAACCACCTATCCTACTCACAAGCATAGAGCATACCTCTAACACCTGAATAGTCCACTCTGACTGCCTATCAGTCTGGGGTGAAATGCGGTGCTAAGGTCCACCTAAGTACCCAACTCCTCCTGAAAAGTATGCCATAAGCTGGAAGTAAACTGGGAGCTTCTATCTGAAATGATAGATACAGGTACCCCATGTAGGCAAACCACCTCCTGAATATACACACGGGCAACCTCTTGGAACTGTAGGAGAACCGAACAAGGATGAAATCCACAGACTTAGTCAACCGGTCCACAATGACCCAAATACTATCGAAACCACGGAGGTGCGAGTTAAACCACTTACGAAATCCATAGTAACGGAAACTGCTTAAGCAATTCCCCAGGCCTCTGGTGCTCGGCCTTTACCTGCTGGCAACAAAGGCATCGAGCCACAAACTCTACTACATCTCTCTGTATACCACTCCACCAGTAGTGTTGCCTCAAATCTCTATACATTTTAGTTGTCCTGGGGTGAATAGAATACCTAAAATTGTGTGCCTTAGGATAAATCAACTGAATCAAATCTCCAACCCTCGGAACACACACGCGGCCATCAAATCTCAGAACACCATCAGAATCCAAGGTATCCCTCCTGGACTCACCTCTATATACCTGATTTAGGATGACATGAAGTCTATGATCCTCAAACTGATGACCCTGAATCTGCTCCAACAAAGTAGATATGGCCTCAATGCAAGCAACAATCCTCTTGGGGTCGAAAATATCCAACCGAACCATTAAGTTAGCTAATGACTGAATGTCCAAAGCCAATGGCCACTGAGAAAATTAAAGGAAGGCCAAGCTACCCATACTCACCGCCTTCCGGCTTAAGGCTTTCGCTACTACATTCACCTTGCCCGGATGGTAGAGAATAGAGATATCATAATCCTTTAGCAACTCAATCCACCTGTGCTTCCTCGAATTAAGCTCCCTCTGGGTCATAATATACTAAAGACTGCGGTGGTCTGTAAAAATCTCACATCGAACACCATATATATAATGCCTCAAAATTCTTAGCGCAAACACTATCGCTGCCAACTCCAAGTCATGAGTAGGGTAATTGCGCTCATGCACCTTCAGCTGCCTTGATGCATATGCAATAACACGACCTCGCTGCATCAAAACACACCCCAAACCAACACCAGAAGCATCATAGTAGACGGTGAAACCCTCGTCCTCGACTGGAAGAGTCAACACAAGGGAGGAAGTAAGCCGATCCTTGAGCTTCAGGAAGCTCGTCTCATAACCCTCGGACCACTGAAACAGAACCTCCTTCCTAGTCAATCTAGTCATAGAAGCTGCAATAGACAAGAAATCCTCAATGAACCGTCTATAATAACATGCCAACCCAACAAAATTGCAAATCTTGGTAGGTGACGTGGGCCTATCCCAACCACGAATAGCCTCAATCTTTGCTGGGTCCAAATGATACCCTCCTTGGACACAACGTGTCCCAAGAACGCTACAGACTCAAGCTAAAACTCGCACTTTGAGAACTTGGCATAAAGCCGATGATCTCTCAAAGTGTGGAGCACAGTCCTTAGATATTGTTCGTGCTCCTCCCTACTCCTCGAATAAACCAAGATTAATGATATAATATTACTAAAATAATTTAAATATTACTAAGAAACAACAAACGAAATGAATTTAAAAATTATTCCATAAATTAAATCACTACACATGAAAAAATTCACAACAAAAATAAGTAGTCCTTCATACATCACAAAAATTCTCAATGATTTCATCCCTAATTTTGTCACTCAATGTCTCCCTATTAGTAGAAGATCTGTCTTGTATTTATGAAGGTATACCACATTCATATACGTACACTACATGGTAACAAATATTTAAAATAAGATTTTATCTGTTATTTGTTAAACTTTTTTTGGATACATTTTTATTGTGTCAAAATTTTTCTAAAAATAAGCAACACCATATTCATATATGTACACTACATGGTAACAAATATGTCACTCTCATGAATTATTTATTTAAAAAGATTAAATATTTGAGAAAAAATATTTACAAGTGCTGTCAAAGTACCATTTGATCTTGTAAGGCGATTCGGCTATCATTTATTGTCATTAATAATAATAAAAATAAAGAGTTATATATTCTTTGATCATCATCATCAATGATATTTTCAATTTTATTTAAATAAAATGAGTGAAGAATAAAATAATAATATATAAATCATAGAATGAAATAAAGAATTATGATGTAAATATGAAGTATAAATTTTAAAATCAAACTTATAAGATATGCTAATTAATTAATAAGAAATATATATATATATATATATATATGTGTGTGTGTGTGTGTGTGTGTGTGTGTGTGTGTGTGTGTGTGTGTAAGTGATAGAGATATTTTTGTCATGAAAAAATTAATTTTCTGCTTCTGCTTTTTATGAAAAGCAAAAATTTTCTGCTTCTTCCCAACAACAGAAAAACTGCTTCTGCTTCTTTTTAAAATCACTTTTGCAAGTTTACCAAACATCATTCTTTTCAAAAAAGTATTTTTTTTCTTTGAGAAAAAAAAACTATCCTAAACACACTATTATAGAGCATCTCATAAATCTAGACACAAAGTGGTAGTGTCAACTCTTGCCCATGGGGTGTAACTTGTTGTTTGAAAGTCCTTGGGTTAGGTCTTACCTCTAAGGAAAGAGTTATGGAACATCTCATGAATTGAGACACAATGTGGTAGTATCAACTCTTGCCCATGGGGCGTAACTTATTGTTTGAAAGTCCTTGGGCTAAGTCTTGCCTCTAGAGTAAGAGTTATAGAATATCTCATAAATCAAGACACAATGTGGTAGTGTCAACTCTTGCCTATGGGGCGTAGCTTGCTGTTTGAAAGTTCTTGGGCTAAGTCTTGCCTATATGACAAGAGTTATAGAACATCTCATAGATCTAGACACTATATGATAGTGTCAACTCTTGCCCATGGGGTGTAACTTGTTGTTGTTGACACCCAATTTTGACCTCTCGATATTCTCTCTAGACTGCTATTTTACAAAATTATTAGTTTTGGATATTAATATTTATTTACTTATTATTTTAGTATCAAATAAATCTTGACGCCTCGCATTCATGATTTTTGAAGTACGTAATTTTTTTTATTATAGTATATATAATTTAAATATAATATTTTACATAATTTTTATTAAATTATCTCCGCAAATATGTGTACTCATAATTTACAAACACATAGTTTTTTAATTTTATTTTTTATTATTATTATTATTATAACATTCGAAGGCACCTATTTATTTTTGAATTATTATCGTCTTTATCAAATAATATATTATATGTCATTAATTTTGTCTTATTCATAATTAATCGAAGAATAATGATTTTTATGACGTTGATTAGTTTTGTTAATATTTTATAATATTTACTGATCCATTACTATATTTATTAATTGCCAGTCTAGTTCAATTCAATTTTTTTTAATTTATTTAAATCCTAGCCATTTTATACCCAATTATGTGTCAATTCTAACCCAAATTGATTTTAATTTGACCTCAAATTGAATTCTCCAATTCAAACCCAATTTTGACCCGATTTTAACCCATATCCGACTCGAATTCTCAAATTTTTTATCTCAACCGTTGATCAAATTTGATCAAACGGTTTAGATCAAATCCCTTTCCTTTCCTTTTAAATCAAACCACCCCCCACCCCACCTCACCCCACCCAAAATAAAACTTAAACCCTAATTCATCTCTCCTCCCCTAGCCACCCCCTTCTCTCTCCCGAGATCTCTCTCTTTTCTCTCTCTCGACTCCCTTTTCTCCACCACCACAACGCCACTGGCAAGCCTACGCTGGTGAGCCATATCTCTCTCACCTTTATACTCTCTCTTCTCAACTCACAATCGCCGCCACAATCTCAGTTATCCAACTTCATACCCCATCGCACTATCCTCCATCGCAGCCTCACCATCACCGGTAAAATCCACAATCGGTCACCTCACCTCCATCTTTCTTCTCTTATCCATCTCCTCTTATCTTTGTTATCGTCGTTGCTGCACCACCAGCTCCGACCGGCGAAACCAATTGCCATCACCACCAAATAGAACCCCTACTCTTCTTTATTTCTCAATTAGAAATCCAAACCCCCAGTTTGCATGTTCTCCGAGAACAGAATCCGCATGAGGCATCTATTATTTAGATGAGGATCAAGGTTTTCTTCTAAGTTTACTATGAATTCATATCCGGTATAATCGTTCCTATCTCCTTTGTTAAATGGTACACTATGCTTGTTCATCACCTTCTTCAGACAGATTGCTAGATTTGAAATTTGTGATGTTTGGGATATGATTTTGACTTGATTCTTTCAAATTCATGTTTACTTGCACCTTTGGATTAACATATGTGAAAAGCCCCAAATTCTATCAATTTTGGTTTAACCCTAATTTCGTGATTTGGATACTAATTTTTATCTTTTTTAATCCTTGTTTCTCCCTCATTTATTGCTGAATTGCTATTGAATTAGGTCGAAATTACGGTTTTGGTATTTTTTGATCAATTTTGTTCTGGATGATTTTCGTGATCTTTGATGTCTTTGGGTTGTTTGTTCACTCCCCCTCCAAATTCGAATTTGTGACAGCTTTATTAGGTTACTTTTGGTGGAATTGATATCTCGTTAATTGAATTTAACATATCTCTACTCCCTCTTAATCGAGCCTCTTTCGTAGGACAAATTAGTATATGATATTTTTGGTAAACGTATTTGACGTTAAAAGCATTGGATTCAGTTGGTTTACCCTAGCATGTTTTCCCCTCTTGATTGATCTAATTCTCCTTATTTGAATCAAAATATCCTGGTACTTAGTTAATTTTGGTAAGTTTTAATTCATAAACCCGCAGTATCTGCCTTGGTTGATTTTTTTTTCTTCCTTTGATACTATGTGATAGCCTTAGTACTTGATTTTATATAGTAAGTTTCGGCTATCCAATGCTTTGATTACTGTTTTGCCCCTCCCTTTAATTTGAACTGTTTTTTTTTTACTTATGTATTTTTGGAAAAGTTGGACTTGTTTTATTCTGAATTGATTCAGCTATTTATTTAAGGAAAATGAATTTCCTTAATTGATTTTCAGAATATTCTTTCTTCCTTTTATTCTTGTGATTGATTACAACTCCCTTACTATATAATCAGTACCTTTCTCCCATTCATCTGGAAGGCTTTCAAGCACTACTCTCTCTTCAGTAAAAAAAATATTTTAAGTTTTACTTGCTGCTTTTTCTCATCCTGTTTGAACTGTGGAAGTTTGGTTCTCGGCATCTACTTGCTTCACTGCTGTGGGTTGAGTTAAAAGTATAATTACTCCTTTCTGGTTTTCCTGCTAACCGGTTAGTCTCGATTGATACATCTTTCATTTTTTTTAATGTGGTTGTTATCTTTTGGCTTGAACTTAGAAAATATGCCTATAGGACTTAATCTAAACCAATTATCTTATTTTTATGATTTGTACGTATGTCTGATTCTGTGGTTGTGGTCCTACTTAGTGCTTCCCAATTCTCTATGTCGGCTTGGATATTTTGGTTGTGTTTAACAGGGTCATTAATTGGAGATGTCTGATCGAGAAATGAAGAGTTATCCGGGTTTTGGGAAATTTCTTAGTCAGTCTATTTTAGCCTTTTTATTTATTTTATTCATTTTGATTTTGTAATATTTATTGTATAAACGCTATATGTATAATAAAAATTATGGGGACTGCTTAGGGGGCGGGGATTCTGTGATTTGAATATTTTTATCACTTAGATGTCATGTCTATATGATATTTTACGAATTTTAAAACATGTAATTGAATTATTTTGTCACCTAGGCAACTTGTTCTAGGACTGTAAATTAAATTTCATCATCGTCACTTAGAAATCATGTTCTAGGGATATGAATTAACTTTCAACTGAATAGAACTAATTTCGAGCATGTTCATCATTTTTCTGCTTTAATTTCCTACACTTTTCTGCACACCTTAAATAATTTCCAGCATATAAATATTAATTTTCAGCATGTAAATATTAATTTTCAGCATGTAAATATTAATTTCCAGCATGTGAATATTAATTTTCAACATATAAATATTAAGTTCCAGCATAAAAATATTAATTTCCAGAATAAAAGAAAATAATTTCCAGCACTCCAGAGTATTTCTTAGCATTTTAAGTTAAGTTTCAGCATTTTAATTAACTTTCAATATTTTAATTAATTTTCAGTACCTCAAAGATAATTTTTCTGCACACTTATAATTAATTTTGAGCATATCTAATTATTTCCAATATTTTCAAATTAATTTTCAGCATATTAAACCTAATTAACTTTAATTAATCAAGAGGTTTGTTTGAAACCATTATTTGCTACTTGCTCGTTTTATGTGTTTTGTGTGACTCGAAATCCCGAGTCTAATTAGGCAACCTAAGAGGTCTTTTGTCTAGAACCAAATTCAAAATAGTAAGTCCAATGCCTCTTGGACATTAAGTTGGGACGACATTTTAGGGAACGTTAGATTTATCGTTTTCTATAGAACGTTTTTAGGCTTAATAACCAATTAGGTGGGGTGGGTAGATAGATGGAACTAATGAAAGTTGCCCCGAGCAGAATTAGACAATGCGATATGCGACATTGTCACCCGTTAATAAGCCGGGCGCTGATCCGAATAGGATAAAAATTAACCCGTATCTAAATTCTATTGATTTTATTTGCATGCCTTTTTGTTTGGGGTAGTCTAGGTATAACTTAATGAATCTTTTCATTATAAATTGTGTCTTTTCTATCTTCTCGCTTATCTAATTCCCTTCTTTATTTATCTACGCATTTTATTACTTTATCACGTAGTTAATTATTAATTAGATAATAACTAAGTTGCATGTTAATTCGTTTATTATCTTTTATCCTTTAAACTCTTAGTTAGTATTAAGTTAATAAAAATAATTGATCTTTGCTTATCACGTAAATCCCCCACGTAATATATCAGTTCGGCCGGGACCCACATTTGTGGACCTCAAAAGGTGCCTAACACCTTCCTTCGAGGTAACCTGAACCCTTACCCGAATTTCTGGTTGATGTAGACTATTAAAATAAGTTCTTAATTAGTCTAGAATGGTTCCCTAACACACCTTAATTCGTAAGGTGGTGACTCTTCACTCTAAATCATCCCAAAAAGAGTTATCTCGTCGGATCCCGCTTTTCGCAAGAAAAATAGGGTGCGACAGCATGGAGACTCTGCTGGGGATACTTAGGTTCTAACCAATACGAATTTGTATATTACGTGGAATTTTTAAGCTATTTGGGTCTATTCATTTATTATTAACTCCTTGTTTTTTTTATTTGTTAATTTTTAATATTTGATTATGCTATATCCCGTTCTTCTTTCCCATTATTTAATTACTCTAATTTAATTAGTTTCTTCCATGCCAATCCCTTTCCTTACCTCCTTTATTTGTTTATATGTAATTTCCTAGCTCTAAATTATGTATTTATCTTTCTTTTCCTATCTGTTTATTTTTTATATATTGCTCAACATGCTATTATTTGCTACCTGTTACTGCTTTATATAATTGGCATTTCGTTTATATTTTCCCACTTGGGAATTTCACACTTTCACTATACTCGGATGTTGTGCCTTCGCATTTCTCCACACTCTCTTCAAAACCCTATTATAGAGAGTCGGCTAAGACGCGGTTGAGCGGATAGTTTTACTACTGTAAGACCTCGTGCCTTCTCGCATAAGGTTACCCTCAGTCCATGTCTACCAACTGTTAGAAAAAATTAAGATAGTGTTGTATCCACCCTTTTCATTTAAGTCATGCACACATTAGCCATAGGTGATTTGACCCTCGAGGTCAATCCACCAAGTATAACCACTCAATTGTCGAAAGGGTCCCACCACTCATTGACCTAAATACATATTATGTGCTAAGTGGTCATGCTGATTCAATCCAAGCCAAATTATAATAAATGGAGTTTAGAAATTTTGTTTGTTGTCTGATATTTCAAATTTTTCCATGGAAGGTGCACCTATTTTCGGTAATACCCAAATGGTCGTTGGTGTGCTCGAGTAGTCTTTAAATACAAGGACTTCGAAATGACACCCCCATCAAGGAAATTGGCGGGTTTATCGATTTGCATTATCAAGATCGAAAAATGATCTTACCTCACAAACAATCTGGAAAGAAATTCTTGCATTATCTTGGGCTGAAAAACAATCTCAAATTGGCATGTCTAGATTTTGGGTGGATCTTTCTGGACTTTCTATATGAACGTTTTGGTCACAAAAACGGTCATACTATATTTCAAAGAGAGTTCTCTTGCTCGGTCGAGAAATGGAAAAAGAAAAGGTTGAGTGCTTTTGCTATAGCACTGCTAGGCGCTTTGGTCTTTCCCAGAGAACATGGAAAGATTGATACGTGTCTTAGTTCTGTGGTTTGGGGCATTGTTCGAGCAGTCGGCAACATTGAGGTCACCTTGGTTCCTATGATTGTAGCGAAAATGCTGAGAGCTTTATCTAAGTGTGCCAGAGGTTGCAAGTTTTTCGAGGGCTGCAATCTTTTGCTTCAATTATGGGCCGCGGAACATTTTTACAGGCAACCTAATATGAGGTATATTCTTAACGGAATGGGCAATAGGATTGACACACATGCAAAAAGAATGAGCGATTCATTTCTCCTGTGGGTGCAGAGGATTGGTACTGGTATATAAAGGAGCTTTCAGGTTATCAAATTCAATGGAAATACCTGTGATTATCCGTACCAACGGCTTTCATACGAGGCCGTGAGTTCTATTATATCGATTTCATTAGCCTGAAAAGCATTCAACCTTATTCCCCAATAATAGTACTTCATCAATTTAGGAGGAATCAAGTCGTACCTCTGCGAGAACATATGGGCAAGTCGAAAGTTGAGTTTGGGCTGGTCCAAGAAAGCCCTAAGGTCAAGGAAGTGTTGCGAAGATGGGATGAGTTATTGACTATCAGCGTATATGGTGAGCAGGCTTATTACACTCTAGAGTACTATGTATGGCTTGTGGAAGATGTCGAGGATGTAGAGCTCAGCAAGTAAAAGCAGGCTCATGGGTTTGAGGACGTGGAGGAATTCATCTGAACTCGAAACTTGTTGAATCAACACTATGTCACTTCTCGAGAGATGCTGCTGCAAATTATTCCAGGCTCTCTAAATAATCACCACCATTGAGGAGTTTGATTGATAGGATGTTCCCCTTGTGTTACCCATTTCCCCTAGTTTCGTTTATGTTTGCAAAAGATTGTAGTAGTTTTTAATGGATTTAATAAAATAGTTGGGTTTTATTATTTTTATCTAACTCTAAACTCCCATTTGCGTCTAATACGGCTTGGATTAATTATCATGAACCATAAAATTTGCCGTCTTAGGCCCACCTCCGGCTCAACAAGGCTCCTTGCATTTTAGGGCGATTATGCAAACCAATGTGTTTATTCTAACACTATGTCTCACCTTGCTAACTTTGGTTGTCTTTGATTTTGTTTTTGTCTTTCCTCTTTCCCAAAGGTTGATTTGTGCACTCTGGCCTATCACACACGATCAAAAGGGATTCCTCCTCCTCTTTCTCCTCCTACAAGTTTGAAAGATAAAGAGAAAATGGGAGCTAACAACAGTGCCAAAGATAAAAGCACAGAAGGAGAAAGTGTCATGGGACAAAATGAAATTATCCTAAGAATGGGACAGCAGATTCTCGAACTACAAGGAGAATTAGCGCAAGTGCGCAACTTGGCCAATCTTTCTGTTACCCTTAATACCCCTCTTGAACCACAAGTCAAAGGTCATATTGGTGCAAAATCTCAAACCTCTACCCCAAGAAATCAATTGCCCTCAGCTCAAAACATCCAAAACCTTCCTCTTCCTCAAAACATCCAAAATCCTCCTCTTCCTCAAAACATCCAAAATCCTCCTTCTCCTCAAAACATCCAAAACCTTCCTCATCCTTAAAATATCCAAAATCTTCCTCTTTCTCAAAATACCCATAATACTACAAATCCCATATATCCCACTCAGCATGTCCAAAATACTAAATATCCCACTTACCTACATACGCCCTTCACTAACCTATCATACAACCAAGCATCTGGTAGCCACTCTTTGAAACCCATCTATGTCGAAACAACCTCGTTCACCTATCCTCATTATGCACTCAATCCTTCAGAAAAAGACCCCATGATGTAATCTGTGATTGAGAGGCTGAAGCAACTTGAGGGAAGCAAAGGATCAATGGGGCTCAGTTATGAGGATTTATGTGTACACCCTGATGTAGAGTTACCGGAGGGGTAAAAACATCCAAAGTTTGAATTGCATAAAAGAACTTGAGATCCCAAGGTGCAGTTGCGCATATATTGTGATAAGTTGGCCGGAATCGGGAGAGACGAGAAGATAAGAATGAAAATGTTCATAAGAAGTCTCACTGGGGAAGCCTTAACATAGTATATTGAGCAGGATGCAAAGAAGTGGAAAGGCTGGATCGATATGGCATCAGATTTTATGGAACGGTTCAGGTTCAACATTGATAATGCCCCCAATTGGTTCTATATGCAGACTTTGAAGAAAAAGTCCAGTGAGTCATTCAGGGATTATTCTATAAGATAGAGGTCTGAGGCTGTAAGAGCTTGACCCCCGATTGAAGAATCTCAAATGAAGGAGTACTTTATTCGCGCACGGGAGCCACAATATCTTGAGAAAATAATAACCGTCGTAGATAAAAGTTTTACTAAAATCATCAAGGTAGGTGAAATACTTGAGGAGGGTCTTAAGAATGGAAGCATTATCAATCTAAAAGCTTTACAGGCTGCCAACAAGGCTTTGCAGTCTGGAGGAATTGCTGAGAACAAGAATAAAAAAGAGGTAGGTACAGTGATGGTAGCCCAGCCTTAAAAGAGTGTGCCCAATTACCAAACTCCTATTACAACTCCACCTCCATATCCACAATCTCCAATGCCATACCCTATATCTCCTTACTAAATGCAAACCCCAATGTCATATCAGACCCCGCTATACCAAGCACCTACCCATATCCACTACATCCACAATTCCAAAGCCTTGCTTACCCTATGTATAATACCTAACCCGCTTATCTCCAAATACCCCAGCATTCTCCCCAATAAAATTAGAGACCTAGAGCCAATTTCCAGAAAAAACAATACACTCTTTTAGCCGAACCAATAGCCCAACTGTACGAGAGACTCAAAGAAGCAGGCCTCATCACACCCATTGCTGTTGTACCAGTTAATACTCAATCTGAATGGTACCAACCCAACCAGGCGTGTGCCTACCACTCTGGGATGAAGGGACATCCTTTAGAGGCATGTTTTGCCTTGAAAAATAAAATCCAGAAGTTGATTGATACCAAGGCCATTCAGTTAAAGGATCCAACGCCGAACGTCACCAACAATCCACTTACAGATCATCAAGTAAACATGCTCGATGTTGATGAATTGGTAGACCTGGAAAATTCTATTTGGTTCATCGAAAAGACAAATGGTACACCTATTAGCACCCCAAAATAGGCACTGTTTGAGGTTGAGGTAGCAAGGCCTAAGACTCCCTTCACAGTCATCTGAGTCGCCCCAACTGCTTATAAATCCCATATAGTTCCTTGGAATTATGAGCAGAACACTCCAGGTAAAGCAAGAGTGGTTGAAGTAGACGTCGCCCAAGGTGTCACCAGATCTAGGAGAATATATACACCAGAAAATCTGATTCAGGGAAGTTCTAGTAAAAGCAAGCAACCAGTGATACAAATGGACAAGAATGGTATTTGGAAGAAGATACAGGCTAAAGAATACTCTGTGGTAGATCAGTTGAACAAGACTCTGACTCAAATATCCATCCTGACACTGTTGCAGACTTCTAAACACCATAAAAATGCTCTGATGAAGGTGTTAAGTGAAGCCTATGTACCACCTACTATAATGAGGGGAGAGATGGACCATATGGTCGGGCAGGTATTTGAGGCATAAAAGATATCCTTTCATGAGGATGAGGTGCCACCTGAAGGAAGATCGCACAATAAAAAGTGGTATCTTGAGTGTTGATTAACCCAGGTTCGGGATTAAACATATGTCCTTTGGGTACACTAGTGAGGTTGGAGGTCGATTTGGCTAAAATTCAAAATTGGAAGATGAACATAAAAGCATTTGATGGTTCCCAACAAGATACTATTGGAGAGATCATATTGGACATGGTAATGGGCCCTGTCACTTTCCCCATAACATTCCAGGTAATGGATATCCCCGCTTCCTACAACCTCTTGCTTGGTAGGCCATGGATCCACATGGCTGGTACAGTCCCCTCACTCTACACCAATGTCTCAAATTCGAGTACGATCACCAAGAGGTGGTAATACATGGTGAAAGAGGATATCCCATATATGCTGTCGAGGGAAAGAAAGTTCTTAATGGAGAAATATTCCACACATTAGAGTTGGTTTGAAGTATTGAAGAAGAGTTGAGTTGGAAGATTAAAGGTGAGAAAATGCTCAAATCTGGATATGAACTAGGTAAGGGTCTTGGGGTCAGATTACAAGGAATAATTGAACCCGTACATCCTTCTATGAATAATGACATTTTTGGGTTAGGCTACGTGGACGAGGGTCATTCACTTGATCCTTCCTATCATTATACTAAATTTTCCACTTTGTCGGGTTTCTTGATGATTTTGAAGATGAAAAACTGGATAGTCTGAAGAATTTATTTTTGACTGAATCTGAAGAAGATTGTAACATCATCATCAGTGACGAGAGGGGAGACCCTAGTTAGAACATTGAACAAAAGGCTACACTCAGCATATGGACTGCCACTCCTTCCAGGTCTCGTCAAGCACTTGGGTAGATTTGAAAGATTTTGATTTTATCTTAGTGTTTGAAATAAATAGACTCGATTTTGAGCTAATTCACATTTTCAGTTATTTTATTATGTTGGAAGACATTTAACTTTATTTGAATTAATAAAAGCTCTCTTTTCACTTTATTGATATTATTTATTTCTATTTCTTTTAGCAAAATACTCTTAAAAATGTTGAGTCTGAGATTGTGACACATAATGAGACTACGCAATATAATATAAGTGAAATAGAAGAGGTGGAAGAAAGTGAAGTGCCCGAGGAATTTGTTAGTAAGGTTGAAGATTTTGAAGATAAACCCAAGGCAAACTTAGTAGAGTCAGAAATAGTGAACATAGGGAATTCTGAGACAATAAAAGAAACCCGTGTTAGTATTTATATGCCAGAAGACGAGAAAGAGGAATGCGTCTAGTTTTTGAGGAAACACCTGAATGTTTTTGCTTGGTCGTATGCCAATATGACAGGACTAAGCACGTCAATAGTAGCCCACAGGTTGGCCACTGATCCATCTTGTCCTCTTATTAAGCAGAAGCTGAGAAAATACAAACTCAATCTGAGTTTGAAAATTGAAGAGGAGATTTCAAAGCAAACTGAGGCTGGTATCCTCCAAGCAATTGAGTATCCGAACTGGTTGGCCAATGTCGTGCCTGTTCCTAAGAAAGACGAAAAGGTTAGAGTTTGTGTGGATTATAGGGATCTCAACAAAGTTAGATCGAAGGATGATTTTCTGCTCTCGAATATACATTTGTTGATCGATAATTGCGCCAGGCATGAAACACAGTCAATTGTGGATTGCTTCGCCGGTTATCATCAGATAAAGATGCATGACGATGACGCTGAGGAAATCACTTTTATTACCCCTTGGGGAACCTATTGCTATAAATTTATGCCCTTCAAGTTGAAAAATGTTGGAGCTACATATATGAGGGTCATGACCGCTCGATTTCATGACATGATCCACAAAGAAATTGAAGTTTACGTAGATGACATCATCATTAAATCCAAAAAAGGATCAAGTCATCTGGTCGACCTAGAAAAGTTCTTTAACAGACTGAGGAAGTACAATTTGAAGTTGAATCCTGCGAAATGTGTCTTCGGGGTCCCTGCTGGAAAATTGTTTTGCTTCATTGTCAGTCGTTAAGGTATAGAATTGGATCAAGCCAAGATCAAAGCTATTCAGGATCTTTCGCCTCCAAAAAGCAAGAAAGAAGTAATGAGCTTCTTGGGCTGCCTTAACTACATCAGTCACTTCATAGCTCAGTCTACTATTATTTGTGAGCCGATTTTCAAACTACTGAAGAAGAATGTGGCTATAGAATGGATGACAGAGTGTCAGCAGGCATTGACAAAATCAAGGATTATTTATCAAATCCTCCCGTTCTGATTCCTCCCGAACCTGGTAGGCCGTTATTACTATATTTATTTGTGATGGATAACGCTTTTGGTTGTATTTTGGGGCAACATGATGAAACAGGCAGAAAGAAGCAAGCAATTTATTACATATGAAAGAAATTTACATTGTATGAGGCTCGGTATTCCTTACTAGAATGCACGTGTTGTGCTTTGACCTGGATAGCTCGAAAATTGAGACACTATCTTTCGGCACACACTACCTATTTGATCTCAAGAATAGATCCTCTGAAGTATATATTTCAGAAACCAATGCCTATAGGGAAGCTAGCTAAATGGAAAATACTATTGAGCGAGTTTGACATAGTATATGTCACGCAGAAAGCTGTAAAAGTACAAGCATTGGCAGATCATTTGGCCGAGAATCCCGTGGATGAAGATTATAAACCGTTGAAAACTTACTTTCCTGATGAAGAAGTGGCATTCGTAGGGGAAGATATCTCTGAAGAATATGATGGCTGGAGATTATTCTTTGATGAAGCTGTAAATTTCAAAAGAGTAGGTATTGGAACCATTTTGGTCTCGGAAACTGGTCAACATTATCTCATGTCAGCCAAGCTCAGATTCTCTTGCACCAATAACATGGCCGAATATGAAGCTTGTATTTTAGGGCTTCGTTTGGCAATTGATTTGAATGTCCAGGAGATATTAGTGATTAGAGATTCGAATTTATTGATTCATCAACTATAAGGTGAGTGGGCCGTAAAAATACAAAACTCCTACCGTACTTAGATTGTATACAAGAGTTACGCAAGAGGTTTCGCAAGATAGAGTTCAAGCATGTTCCAAGAATCTAGAATGAGTTTACAACGCTTTGGCCACTTTGTCTTTTATGATCCAGCATCCAAACAAGAATTATATTGATCCCATCCCCATCCATATACAGAAGCATCTTGCATATTATTTTCATGTAGAGAAAGAGTTGGATGGAAAACCATGGTATACTGATATACAGGGATATCTGAAGAATGGAGGTTATCCAGAGAATGTAACAAATATTCAGAAGCACACCATTTGGAGGTTAGCCAATCAATTCTTTTTAAATGGAGAAATCCTATATAGGAGGACTCCCGATTTGGGTTGGCTAAGATGCATCGAAGCTAGGGAAGAGTACAGGTTGATTGAAGAGATACATGCTGGAACATGCGGTCCTCACATGAACAGATTTATGTTGTCAAAGAATATATTGAGATCAGGTTACTTTTGGTTGACTATGGAGATCAATTGCATTCGTTATGTGCAAAAATATCATCAATGCCAAACTCATGCTGACATGATTCGAGTTCCTCGTAATGAACTCCATATCACCAGCTCATCTTAGCCCTTCGCAGCGTGGGGCATGGATGTCATTGGTCCTATTGAACCGACTGCGTCCAATGGAAACAGGTTTATTCTTGTTGCAATTGACTACTTCGCTAAGTGGGTTGAAGCCACTTCTCATAAGTCAGTCACAAAAAAGGTCGTAGATGATTTTGTTTGAAATCACATTATTTGCCGATTTGGAGTATCTGAGTCTATCATTACAGATAATGGCGCCAACCTCAATAGTGATTTGATGAAAACAACACGTGAGATGTTCAAGATCAAGCATCAAAATTCCACAACATATAGACCACAAATGAACGGAGCGGTGTAATCTGCCAATAAGAACATCAAGAGGATACTTCGAAAGATGATTGATAATTACAAGCATTGGCCTGAAAAGCTGCCTTTTGCCCTGCTAGGAAATCGTACTATAATCAGAACTTCTACAGGAGCCACGCCTTATCTTTTGGTTTATGGTAATAAAGCAGTGATACCTGCTGAGGTAGCAATACCCTCTCTCAGAATCATTCAGGAAGCATAATTAAATGACACCGAATGGGTACAAGGTAGATTCGAGTAACTGGAACTCATAGAAGGAAGGAGGATAAATGCAGTCTGTCAAGGTCAACTCTATCAGAATAGAATGACCAAAGCTTTCAACAAGAATGTTAAATCGAGACACTTCTCGCCCAGACAGTTGGTTCTGAAGAGGATTTTTCCACATTAAGATGAAGCAAAAGGCAAATTCGCACCTAATTGGGAAGGCCCTTGTGTGGTTCATCGAGTTTTGACAGGAGGAGCACTCATACTTGCAGAAATGGATGGCAAAGTTTGGTCCAAGCCTATCAATTCAGATATTGTTAAGAGATATTACGTTTAAGCTTTATTTCATGCCTTCTTACCTTGTAATTGGAACTACGTTTGACCTTATTCCCGTTTAATAGGGATACATAGGTGCTCTTTTGGAGTTCGATCCTATCATAATAAAATTCTCCTATTTCCCCTTATAAGCATGTAATTGGGGCAGAATTTTTTAGAGGATCTCAAAAATTCCATGGGATAGCATTTGCACAACTAGGATACTGGGGAAGAATTTTTGAGGAAATCTCAAAAATTCATAGCAAGCAACCTTCACCTATCGAAGCAATCAAATCTATACTGGGGCAGAAATTTTTGAGTGGTCCTTAAAAAATTCTAGATATGAAGATAATTTCTTATAAAATGTTGCATTGTCTTGAAGTGTGTCAAGTTCAATGATTCAACAAATATTTCATATTGCAAACAACGTTTTCCGCATTACATTTCTCACTTTTGTTTTAAAAGGCAATGTTTTCTAAATATGATTTCAAAATTATTTTTATTTCCTACCCAAGTGAATAACCGGAGGAAGCTCATCACTAGTATGTAACACCGAGCAAGGAGAAGACACGTCAATCAACACAGAGGCACAAATCAACCTCCCCCTTACAAACTTACAACTTTTCTTTGAGTGCAGGAATAACACGTTCAAATTGCAGGAATCACTCCTTTAACAACCTAAGCAATTTTATCACAAATGACCTCCACTATAACGTGGGAAAGAGGCTAAGCTACTTCACCTCCTCAACAACATAGTGCATCAACAGGCCAGACAGTTAGTCCAACAAGCCTGACAGCCAGTCCAATAACACGGTGCATCGACAAGCCCGAAAGCTGGTCCAAAAATACAGTGCATCGACAGGACCGACAGCAAGTCCAATAACACAACGCATCGACAAGCCCAACAACTAGTCCAACAACATAGTGAATCGACAGGACCTACAGCCAGTCCAACAATACAGTACATCGACAAGCCCGACAGTCGGTCTAACAACACAGTGCATCGACAGGCCTGACTGCTGGTCTGACAACACAATGCATCGACAGGTCTGACAGCCGGTCCAATAACACAGTGCATCGATAGGCCCGACAGCCGGTCCAATAACGTAGTGCATCGACAAGCCCGACAGCCAGTCCAACAACACAATGCCTTGACAAGCTCGACATCAGACATCCTATAAGACTATTACAAACTAAGTTCAAAATCACATTATACTATTCAGGATAGATACGCTCTCTTTAATCCTCATATGATTACCCTAAGGTGTCATAGTCTAAAGGCATCATTTTCATGGCCTGCGGACATCATTTCATGGCCTTCGAATTTACTTTCTGCTTATCATGCTCCAAAGGCATCATAGTCTAAAGGCGTCATCTTCATGGCCGGCAGACATCATTTCATGGCCTTAGGATTTATTTTTTCACTTATCATGGCCCTAAGACATCATCTTTGTCGTCTTAAAGCAAATATTCATAGTCAGAATGGGAAATTGCATCATGTTTAAATATTCACAATAATTACTTATCATTTATTTGATATACACGCTCTAACCATTTTATCTAGTTATACTAGAAATCTCGCAGGTAACTAAAGAAGAACGGGTTAAGAACAAGAGTAACTCTCACTCCTGTTTTCGAGA
Organism: Capsicum rhomboideum; assembly: GCA_031232105.1. Taxonomy (NCBI): domain Eukaryota; kingdom Viridiplantae; phylum Streptophyta; class Magnoliopsida; order Solanales; family Solanaceae; genus Capsicum; species Capsicum rhomboideum. The sequence continues at coordinate 145,859,565 of CP124714.1, read as the reverse complement.
TACGATTCCACTTATCTCTCGGTCACTCCAATACAGCTTGAAACACATCCACCTCTCATTCTCAAACTTCTCAATCAACGACTGTTTTGAATTCCACCTACTCCAACCTCATCGGCTCATACTACCTTTGTTGTTGTCCGTATACTGTATCATTGGCATTCTTTAGGAATATTGTTCGTTCCTAAATCTAGAACTACACACGACTTGATTCTCGTAAACTCGAGATATGTAGGAGACTTAGAACCAAGTCTCGGCCTCACTATTTTGACAAACTCCCTGCGGATCTTTAACTCCATTCAATCATCCTTTCAGTCGGATAAAATTGGCTACTACGTCAACGTTCGTTGCTCGACAATTCTTCTATCATTCCCAAGCAACGAAGGGGCAGCTGTTGACACCCAATTTTGACCTCCCGATATTCTCTCTAGACTGCTATTTTACAAAATTATTAGTTTTTGGATATTTATATTTCTTTACTTATTATTTTAATATCAAATAAATCTTGACGTATCGTATTCATGGTTTTTGAAGTACGTAATTTTTTTTAATATTATTATAGTATATATAATTTAAATATAATATTTTACATAATTTTTAATAAATTATCTTCGCAAATATGTGTACTCATAATTTACAAACACATTGTTTTTAAATTATTATTATTGTTATTATTATTATTAATAATAATAATAATAACATTCGCAGGCACCTAATTTATTTTTGAATTATTATCATCTATTTCAAATAATATATTATATGTCATTAATTTTGTCTTATTCATAATTAATCGAAGAATAATGATTTTTATGACGTTGATTAGTTTTGTTAATATTTTATTATATTTACTGATCCATTACTATATTTATTAATTAGCAGTCTACTTCAATTCAATTTTTTCCTAATTTATTTAAATCCTAGCCATTTTATACCCAATTGTGTGTCAATTCTAACCCAAATTGATTTTAATTTGACCTCAAATTGAATTCCCCAATTCAAACCCAATTTTGACTCGATTTTAACCCATATCCGACCCGAATTCTCGAATTTTTTATCTCAACCATTGATCAAATCTGATCAAACGGTTCAGATCAAATCCCTTTCCTTTCCTTTTAAATCAACCCCCCCCCCTAAAAATCCTAAACCCTAATTCATCTTTCCTCCCCTAGCCGCCCCCTTCTCTCTCCCGAGATCTCTCTCTTTCTTCTCCCTCTCGACCTCCTTTTTCTCCACCACCGCAACGCCGCAGCCAATACTATGCCAGTGATCCACATCTCTCTCAACCCCCTATACTCTCTCCTCTCAACTCACAGTCGCCGCCAACATCTCGGCGAGCTAACTTCGAACCCCACCGTACCATCCTCCATCGCCGCCTCACCATCACCGGCAAAATCCACAACCGGTCGCCTCACCTCCATCTCTCTTCTCTTCTCCATCTCTTATTTTCTTTGTTATCGCCACTGTTGTACCACCAGCTCCGACCGGCGAAACCGATTGCCATCACCACCAAATAGAACCCCTACTCCCCTCTATTTCTCAACCAGAAACCCAAACTTCCAGTTTGCATGTTTTTCGAGAATAGAATCTGCATGAGGCATCTATTGTTTAGCCGAGGTTCAAGGTTTTCTTCTAAGTTTACTATGAATTCATATCCTGTATAATCGTTCCTATCTCCTTTGTTATAGGTACACTATGCTTGTTCATTACCTTCTTCAGACAGATTGCTAGATTTGAAACTCGTGATGTTTGGGATATGATTTTGACTTGATTCTTTCAAATTCATGTTTACTTGCACCTTTGGATTAACATATGTGAAAAGCCCCAAATTTTATCAATTTTGGTTTAACCCAAATTTCGTGATTTGGATACTAATTTTTATCTTTTTTAATCCTTGTTTCTCCCTAATTTGTTGCTGAATTGCTATTGAATTAGGTCGAAATTACTATTTTGGTATTTTTTGATTAATTTGGTTCTGGACGATTTTGGTGATCTTTGATGTCTTTAGGTTGTTTGTTCACTGACCCTCCAAATTCGAATTTGTGACAGCTTCATTAGGTTACTTTTGGTGGAATTGATATCACGTTAACTGACTTTAGCATATCTCTACTCCCTCTTAATCGAGCCTCTTTCGTAGGACAAATTAGTATATGATATTTTTGGTAAGGTTATTTGACGTTAAAAGCTTTGGATTCGGTTGGTTTACCCTAGCATGTTTTTTCCTCTTGATTGATCTATTTCTCCTTATTTGAATCAAAATATCCTGGTACTTCGTTAATTTTAGTAAGTTTTAATTCATAAATCCGTAGTATCTACCTTGGTTGATTTTTTTTTCTTCCTTTGATAATATGTGATAGCCTTAGTACTTGATTCTATATGGTAAGTTTCGGCTATCCAATGCTTTGATTACTGTTTTGCCCCTCCCTTTAATTTGAACATTTTTTTTTTACTTATGTATTTTTGGTAAAGTTGGACTTGTTTTATTCTGAATTGATTTATCTATTTATTTAAGGAAAATGAATTTCCTTAATTGATTTTCAGAATATTCTTTTTTCCTTTTATCCTTGTGATTGATTACAACTCCCTTACTATATAATCAGTACCTTTCTCCCATTTATCTGGAAGGCTTTCAAGCACTGCTCTATCTTCGGTACAAAAAATATTTTAAGTTTTACTGCTGCTTTTTCTCATCCTGTTTGAACTGTGGAAGTTTGGTTCTCGGCCTCTACTTGCTTCACTGTTGTGGGCTGAGTTAACAATATTATTACTCCTTTCTGGTTTTGCTGCTAACCGGTTAGTCTCGATTGACACATCTTCCATATTTTTTTATGTGGCTGTTTTCTTTTGGCTTGAACTTAGAAAATATGCATATAGGACTTCATCTAAACCAATTATCTTGTTTTTGTGATTTGTAAGTCTATCTGTTTCTGTGGTTGTGGTCCTACTTAGTGCTTCCCAATTCTCTATGTTGGCTTGGATATTTTGGTTGTGTTTAACAGGGTCATTAATTGGGGATGTCTGATCGAGAAATGAAGAGTTACCCGGGTTTTGGGGAATTGCTTAGTCCGTCTATTTTAACCTTTTTTATTTATTTTACTCATTTTAATTTTGTAATATTTATTGTATAAATGCTATATGTATAATAAAAATTATGGGGACTGCTTAGGGGCAGGGATTCTGTGATTTGAATATTTTTATCACTTAGATGTCATGCCTATTGGATATTTTACGAATTTACAAACATGTAATTGAATTATTTTGTCACCTAGGCAACTTGTTCTAGGATTGTAAATTAAATTTCATCATAGTCACTTAGAAATCATGTTCTAGGGATAAGAATTAACTTTCAACTGATTAGAACTAATTTCGAGCATGTTCATCATTTTTCTGCAGTAATTTCCTACACTTTTCTGCACACCTTAAATAATTTACAGCATATAAATATTAATTTTCAGCATGAAAATATTAATTTCCAGCATGTGAATATTAATTTACAGCGTATAAATATTAAGTTCCAGCATAAAAATATTAATTTCTAGCATATAAAAAAATAATTTCCAGCACTCCAGAGTATTTCTTAGCATTTTAAGTTAAGTTTCAGCATTTTAATTAACTTTCAGTATTTTAATTAATTTCCAGTACCTTAAAGATAATTTTACTGCACACTTATAATTAATTTTGAGCATATCTAATTATTTCCAATATTATCAAATTAATTTCAGCATATTAAACCTACTTTCCAGCATTTAAAATTATTTTTCAGCACCTTAATTAATTCCCAGCAACCTAAATTAATTTTCAGCACTTTAGATTAACTCTCAGCATTTTTTTTAAAATTAATTTTTTTTTTTTAAAATTAACTTTCGGTATTTCAATTAATTTTCCTGTAAATTAAATTAATTTCCCACATTTAAATAATTTTCTCCAGATTTAAATAACTTTCCTGCATAATTAAATTAAATTTCTGCATATTTAATTAATTTCCTGCATACTTAATTAAATTTTCTGCATATTTAAATCAATTTCCTGCACATTAAAATTAATTACTTACATATTTAAATGAATTTTCAACAGTCTTAATTTAATATCTAGCACCTTAATTTAATTTTCAGCACCCTGATTAATGCTTCTCGCCTAGAACTCATGCCTATATATTTCCATTACGTAAAAATGAATAGTTACCTTTTCAAGCATGTTAATCACCTAATTAACTTTAATTAATCAAGAGGTTTGTTTGAAACCATTATTTGCTACTTGCTCATTTTATGTGTTTTGTTTGACGCGAACTCCCGAGTCTAATTAGACAACCTAAGAGTTCTTTTGTCTAGACCCAAATCCAAAATAGTAAGTCCAATGCCTCTTGGACATTAAGTTGGGATGGATAGACATTTTAGGAAACATTAGATTTATCGTTTTCTATAGAACGCTTTTAGGCTTAATAACCAATTAGGTGGGGTGGGTAGATAGGCGAAAATGATGAAAATTGCCCCGAGCAAAATTCGACAATGCAATACGCCACATTGTCACCCGTTAATAAGCCAAACGTTGATCCGAATAGGATAAAAATTAACCCTTATCTAAATTCGATTGATTTTATTTGCATGCCTTTTGTTTGGAGTAGTCTAGGTATAACTTAATGAATCTTTTCATTATAAATTGTGTCTTTTCTATCTTCTCGCTTATCTAATTTTCTTCTTTATTTATCTATGCATTTTATTACTTTATCACGTAGTTAATTATTAATTAGATAATAACTAAGTTGCATATTTAGTTCGGTTATTATCTTTTATCCTTTAAACGCTTAGTTAGTATTAAGTTAATAAAATAATTGACCTTTGCTTATCACGTAAATTCCCCACGTAATATATGAGTTCGGCCGGGACCCACATTTGTAGACCTCGAAAGGTGCCTAACACCTTCCTTTCGAGGTAACTTGAACCCTTACCCGAATTTGTGGTTGATGTAGACTATTAAAATAAGTTCGTAATTAGTTTAGAATGGTGCCCTAACGCGCCTTAATTCGTTAGGTGATGACTCGTCACTCTAAATCATTCCAAAAAGAGTTGTCTCATCGGATCTCGCTTTTCGCAAGAAAAATGGGATACGACAGTTGTAATTTGAAAGACTTTCGGCTAAGAGTTGCCTCTAAGGCAAGAGTTATAGAGCATCTTATAAATCAAGACACCATGTGGTAGTATCAACTCTTGCCCGTGGGGCGTAACTTGTTGTTTGAAAGTCCGAGGGCTAAGTCTTGCCTCTAAGGCAAGAGTTGTAGAATATCTCATAAATCAAGACATAATGTGGTAGTGTTAATTCTTGCCCATGGGGCATAACTTATTCCTTTGGCAGACTAAGTCTTGCCTCTAAGGCAAGAGTTATAGAACTTCTCATACACTAAAACACGATGTGTTAGTGTCAACTCTTACCCATGAGGCGTAACTTGTGGTTTGGAAGGAATCGAAGAAAAGAAAAGTGAAGAAGAAAAAAAGAAAAGAAAAGAAAAAAATAGAGGTTGAGGAAAACAAATTTTAAAAAGAAAATATAAAAATTAAAGAAAATAAAAAATAGAAAAAAAAATAGAAGTTGAGAGGAGAAAAGAAAAAGACAAAATAAAAAAAATAAAGGTTGAAAAAAAAACGAATAAAAAAAACAAAGAATCAAGATTGAGAAAAATTAAAAAAATAGAAAAAAATTAAAGAAAAATAAAAAATAGAAAATATTTTTTAGAAAAATAGAAGTTGAGAGGAGAAAAGGAAAAAAAGTGAAGGTTGAGAAAAATTAAAAAAAAATAAAAAATAGAAGTTGAAAGACAAATGAGCATAAAGACTAAAGAGTTGTTTAAAAATATTTGCGGTATGGAGGGACAAATAGGTATTTGTTCTATACATAAAAAAGAAGGAAATTTAGTTTTGTAGAACTTTTCTTATAGGGGACAAAAAAGCAAAGTCACTCAAAAGGATGGCCATTTCTGTAGTTATTCCAATTGTGGTGGTTCTTGGGTCGGATAAATCCAAATGTTTTGTTACGTTGAATATCTTACATAAAATCTAGTCCGTCCATTTCATTTTACTTGATGATGATGTTCACTCCCTTTTATAAAAAACATTTATTAGAAGTTAATTTTATTAAATTAATATTATTAATTATGTTTTAGAAATCTAAATTTAACTACTCCCACTGTTTTTTTTAGTTGGGTTCTATACTAAAAACAATTGTTTCAATTTACTTATTCAATTAATGAAATTAAGAGAACCTTGTTTTATTTTTTCCTTTCTACCCGCAGTATTAAGTAACTATATAAAGTAACAATCGTTAAATTTATATTTTCAAAGCATCATTAATAAGGTTAATTTTATAAAGTAGATCCCTAATTAAATTTTTTTTAAGGGGTGTGATAAGCCAACAAGGGCCAAGTAAAATAAAATGAATGGAATAAATCTAGTATGCAACTTTATGGGCGTTTATATATGGAGATTACAAGGTGAAAAATTGAACTCTCACCAACAATGTGAAAGTTAAGATAGTCAACCAACTAAGCTACTGAGATTTTTCGGCTTTTGTATACCCTCTAATCTTATTCTTAGTGAAATTAATATCACCATGAGAATATAATATCAGATTCATGAGACGAGGTGCATTACATGTGCATGCCATGTCAGCAATTCTGCTTTAAAAATTAAAATCACAAATTTTACTTGTGGAGAATTTGAGATTTGACATCATGATTCCATATCGCATGTCTGATCTCAAATAATATGTCCAAACACCTACTTAAACTCCAAATCACTTCTATAAATTTCGAATTCTGACTATTTTGAAATTTCACTTTTAGCAGTACGAGCTCCAAAAAAATTTCTTAAAGTTCGTGTGACGTCCATGAACAATGAAAAGGAGAGAAATGAAAGGATCTTATTACAAAAATCGGCATTGTGAATTGGGGTGTCATAGTATGGTTCGGTTTAGATTTGTTTTTTATTAAAATCAAAACAAATCAACTTAGTCAATTTTTTATTTATAAAATCAAATCAAATTAAACCAGACATAATACATAATTATCTCTGTGGTTGCTTTCAATTTGATTCGATTTTTCACATTCTTGAAAAATCTAATGATAGTTTTTATTTTTCCTACAATTAGGAAAACAGAATCATTCTTGGCCAAGTTATAATTCTGTACTGCCCTTCTTTGGGTGGCTTGTAGTTTTCTTAGATTATGAAGAAAATGTCGTGAGACCTATAAGCTCTAGTTATGTGAATAATATTTATAAGAAATATATAAAAATATGGATAAAAGTCTCATAATTATTAGTTTACATAAATTGATTTCGACTCATGTTTTACTTTTAAAAAATGAGCTAAAGGCCTAAAACTCATTATTCTATAGGAGATACGATTGATGATAAAATAAAATTTTGAATAAATAAATATTAAAAAATAATGTATTACATAAATATAATTATAAAATTGTGTTTATAATTTATACATTTGATTCAATCTTTATTCGATTTGTTTTTAACAAAATCAAATCAAATATTGTCGAGTTTCAATTCTATCAAACTAGACCAAATAAAATCTAAAGAACATATTATCTTATTTAATTAATTTAGTTCCATTTTCGAGTTGGATCAATTTTTTTTATCACATCATGTATACACTAGTCATAAATAATTGTAAGCGTTCAACATGCCCGAAGGCACGAAGCTTTCTGTAAAAATATTTTAAAAATATCTAGCTTGTTGAATTCATAAGGAATGTACGTTTGAGATTATAACAAAAAGATGCTTCATATTTGATGATGCAATTGTTTTGGCAAGTGGTTGTATTTCAATTATCAGCCTTTGTTGGTGTAATGTATACCACAATAATTAAGTTACAGTTGTGTCATGATTCGAGACTAGGTACTGAATGTAACCGACACCTAAGATCATTATTGGCCAGAGAGAACCACTTGCCTTACATCATGAGCATTTATATATAAAGATGCAGGAGACACTTTAAAAATCACTAGTTTAGTGTACGTGCTTTGCACGTGTGTCTCGTGTCAATTAATAAAACAATACATAAAAAATTATTGAAAATTAAAAAATATTAAATTGACATTAAAATAAATGATACTCCCTCCATCCCAATTTATGTCTTCTCTTATTTTTTAAACTCCGTGCCCGATTAAATTATGCCATATAAATAAAGACGGAGGCAGTATATCTATTTAAATGGGACTTTGATCACGCACAAAGCACGAAAGCTCTTAGCCATTACTAACCAATAATAAAGTAGTATAAACCTAAAAGCCAAAAAAAAAAAAAATTATTTCCAGTACTTAAAATTGATTTCAAGCTATCTAAGTTACATGATGGAACTCTTTAAAAGATAACTATAGAAATATTATTAATTTACATTAAAAGTTTTCTAAAAAAGAAATCTTAAAAGAAAATCACTGAGAAAAAAACATTGCATAACATTCGCCATCAAAACCTTTGCTGCTTTAGAATGTGTATCACGCACTATGAAACCTCATCAATTTTCGTTTGTACCACTCTTTTGTTCCTATTTTCCCACTTTCCTTTCCATAACAGAACACAACTGTTAAGCTGAGACAAAAACTTCATGAATAAGATTTCGGAATAAGCTTCTAAATGTCGTATTTCATTAATTACTTTTTTGGGGCCTCGACTTAAGGGAAGAAATCATTGTTTTTAATTTTAATTAGACTATGCAAATCTTATATATTCATTCAACGATTAGAGAATAAATAATATAATAACATTATTATTATTATATTTATGTTTTATTGCCTCCCTCCCTCCTCCCCCTTCACTTGAGCAAAATTTATATTTAAATTTAAAAAAAAAAAAAAAAAAAAGAAATGAGATAAACCTTGATTTTTTTGACTATTTGATTCGACGTCAACATACTTGTTTCATCCAATTTTTTGATCTGAAGTTTTCAACTGAAAAAAAAAAACATGAAAAATTACTAAAAAGGAAGAATCCATTGTCAATTGTTGATTACTATAATTGAAATTAAAACTATTAACTAAAAAGAAATAAATAAAGACATAAAGAATGATGATAACGAATGCAAGAAAGAATCCATTGTCAATTGTTGACTACTATAATTGAAATTAAAACTATTAACTAAAAGAAATAAAGAAAGACATAAAAGATGATGATAGCGAATGCAAGAAGATGACTAATTGAAACAAAATTAAAATAAGAAGAAAACGCAAAAGTAGAAGAAGCCGAATGTTTCTTGTCAAATTTGATCGAAAATATCATTTAAATAGGATTTCAGAATTTTTTTGAAATAAGGTAAAATTCTAATTAATTTAGAAGTTTTAAATTTATGATTTCTTACCTTGATCAAATACAAACTTTAATTAATTTTAAAAACATAAATAATGTATAATATTGACTTCTTTTTAAAAAATTATCCTAAACCAGTGCAAAAACCAGTTTTGGTAAAAAAAAAAAAAAAAAAAAAAAAAAAGTCCTAAATCCTAAATATATACAAAGTTATACTACCACTAACATCCGCTTTTAGTTATGTGCTTTTTTAGCAAAAAAATAAAATAAAACGTGTACTTCCTTAATTATTATATTTTTAAATAATTCTTAACATTTATTTTGTGTTTAATTATTACCATATATTTTAGGACTTCTTCATTTTTAAAACTTATCATATAAATTAAGACTTCTTACTTTAAATATTATAAATATAATTAAATAATAGTTTAAGAAAAAGGTGAAAAGACGATTTTGTCTATTGCAGAGTGTTTTAATGAAGACAAAAAGTTTGAATCACTTTTCTAAAGGTCTTTACACTTTTAATATATTATAGATAAAGAACGTTGCGGAAGCAAATTCATTCTTTAAATACAAAAATACTTAATACATAAGCATGGGGGAAATTCCATGACAATTGAAATGACATCAACATACGTCTATGAAGCTTCTAAGACATCATGAAATAATAACTATGCTGGGACAAGACCCTGGCTATACCACTATCAATATTTTATTCCTGAATGAGAGGTGTGGTTGGAAAATACTCTCTTCTCTCTCATCTCTTTCACGTAAAAACCCTAAAAATCTCAACTTTCTACAAGATTCTATCACCGAGGCCATTGGTCAGCCACCCCCCGGTGGCTGGTCAAATTTCATTAACGTCGCCTGACCTATCCCAAAACTATATCACCCAAAAAGCCCATCACTAACCAAAACAACAAATAACCAAAAATCCATAATTGAATAAACCCGATTTGCCTAGCGAGGAGGGTAACAATGAATCCAGTGCGCTTTGGATGATAACCAAAGGAGAAAAATACAGTATGCAGATTTAGTTAAACCTATCAATATTAATGCGCAAGGTAAAGAAAACATGGAGCATATGGGATTGATCCCTGTCAAGAGCCTATCATACAATAATGGAATTCCTAAGATAACATGGACTGAAGAGGAGGTATAAAAGATGTAACACCCCGTACCTTCCCAACCCTACTTGGCGACATTACATAATCTTTACTTAGGTGTCGAGAGCTATACGCATGTATGTAGTAATGTTAATGATGAGAAAATTTAAATTTGGCCTTGTATATGTGATTAGCCCTTCGTAGGGGGGTGTTTTGTGATTTTCGTGGAGCATTTATGGGGTTCAAAATGAGGCTAAGAGTAAATCTAAACAAAGGATATTAAGGTAAAGAAGTAAGTTAAAGAATAGGACTTGAAGTATCTAACCAAACCCGCGAAGAAAAGTCGAAAAACAAAATTTTCAAAAAAATTAAGGCCCAGGAGCGCCAAAGGGCGTGCCAGGCCGATCTGGGCCAAATGTTTTTGCCCAGATGCAGCAAGCTGGCGCGCCCAAGGGCGTGCCAGGCTGGTTTTGCCACTTTTTTCAAAAGTTGGAAATTTCTAAGTCTCAAGGGTGCCCGGGGGCGTACCGGGCCGATTTTTGCCACGTTTCTTCTACAACCATAAGCTTATACATGAAATGAGTAAAGTATTATATTGGTATGATAAAATTACCCGAGAACGAATTTGGCATCAAAATGACGGTTTTACCCTTAAGGTCAAAATAGGCCATACGTGGCTAGAATCACTCGTTTCTGGGATTGAGGCTATGAATATGAATCACGTGAGTGGGAATATCGTCGTAATGTGTATTAAATGATTTAAACATGAGAAATTATTGGGTTAATTGAATTGGGCTCAATACAAGCCCAAAATGAGACAAAAGATATGGCCCACTTAGGCCAAAAGTGACCCATTCTTCATCCTTGACCACTTGTACATGGCATTTAATGCCAAGGAGACTTGAGGGACTATAAATAAGTGGAAAAATCTGATTTTATTCAAAGGAGTACACTACACATCTCTAGAAATTTCCCAAAATTTCTCTCAACTCTCAAGAACCCTAAGCCAACTTCTTGGAGCAAAATCATCACTTTTCAAGCTTAGGTAAGTAATTATTCTTATGGAATAATATATTATATGCATGGGAGAGTATGTAAATCATGTTGGTTATGCTTGGAAGTGTTGGATATGGCACTTTGTGTTTTTGTGAAAGATGTGAAATTCATGGAATTGTAACTTGAAATATGACTTGTGAGTTTGATGAAAGAGCATGGTATGGATGAAATAACAACATGTATGGTGTGATTATGTTATTAAACTTGTTATTTTCATATAAGTTTAAATTATGGGATTTTGGCCGATTTGTTATTGTGAGGTGTATTGAAGTAATTTGATGGAATAATTGTGATGTTGTGGTGATGAAGAGTGGAAAGTATGAACTTGGTGTGACATGCTAATGGTTTATGCTATTTTGGTCAATGTTGGGAATATTGTGGGATTATTGGTATGATGCTTTTATCAATGGTATTGTCAAGGGGGAAATGACATTTTAAAGGCAAACATGTAACTCATTGATGTTATGTGCAATTGAAAGGTAGTTGGTGGTTAATGTAAATTCCATTATGTATTTGTGTTGTAGAGTGAAATATAAGGAAGGAGCGGGACATTGTATGCACATCTAAGATTGTATAGTCGTATTGAGAAGACGAGGTATGTAAGGTTACTCTTTTCGTATCCTTCTGCAGCATATAGTGTACACCTTGTTATGGTACCTACTCATTCCCGAAATGTCCTAAGGCATATCATTTCATGTTATCATCTAGTGTTGATCATATATATCTTATTATTGATCTATTGTCATTCATGTATAACATACTTATAGACATGATTCCAAGTTCCAATAATGTTGTGCTCCGAAGCTTTCAATAATGTTACAATTATCAAAAGTATCAATCTCATGAAGTGAAGGATAACGAAATGTATATATGTGTACTTCCAAAAATGTCATAAGCCTCAATGTCATAATCTTTCATGAGTGAGTATATCCATGGGGTGAAATAAACACCTTCATAATGACGATCCTAATATAATGAGTTTATCCATGGGGTGTAATAAACACCTTCATGACGATATCCATGGGGTGAAAGAACACACCTTCATGATGACTATCCCAACATTATGGGTGTATCCATGGGGTGACATGAACACCTGCATGACGATATTATTTTTCCACTGATCAGTTGGGCCCGAGAAATATATAACTAATGACTGGCAAGCAAGTAAGAAGAGGTACAAAATGGAAGTAAGTATCGAAAGTAATGCACGCAGTTCCAAATATATATATTCATGGCTATCCATAATGGGCATGTCCCTTGTGATTATTTTTCCATGAAAGTTCTTATAAACTGATTCAGTTTCATACAGCCTTACATACTCAGTACATTCTTCGTACTGACCCCTCTTGGGGAATTTACCTTACTTGCTGCAGGCACAGGTTCTAGTAGACCTCCCCAGTTAGCTGCAGGACATATACTGATCTTTGGTGAGCTCCAGTTGGTTCGGGGCTTTCCGTGTCCAAGTTGTACATTGATTTTGGTATTGTAAATATTATGTAAAGTGGGGCTTGTCCCAAACTTAGGTTGATCGTGTATGTATTTCTGTTAGAGGCTTTTGTAGACGTATGTGGGTGTGCAAATGAATGTGGAAGAAAGAGATGTATGTCCTGTTGACTTGATGGCCCTGAAGGCCAAGTTTCACACGTATATATATATATATATATATGTCGTCATGTTCCATGATCTCCGATATTGGCCTTTTATGTTCTTAAGTGATAGTGGTGTTTCCTATGGCATGCAAATGAACGAATGTAAGCATAGCTTGGTTCTCTCGGGCCTCATCGGCTACGGGTGCCAATCCGCCTCGTTGGAACTCGGGGTGTGACAAAAGATGAATGTGATTAGGAATCTTCAGTACGCAGTTATTGGAAAGTTTTTGCATGGATGGCCTAAATTAGAGGATCTCATAATTTAAATTCCAAAACAGTGTAAGTTCAAAGGGGATTATAAGATTGGCTTGTTACGATATAGGCATATCCTCATGAGATTTAATCTTATTAAGGATTATGTGAATATATTATCCAAAAACTCATATTATATTGTGGCAAAGGATGGAATGGCTTATCATATGAGACCACTGATATATGACACAAAATTTAAAGTGATGAAGAAACCACTCAGGCTATGGCATAGATTTCCTTTCCAAATTTATTGCCTACTTTTTTTGTAAGGGAGTCTATTTTTTCACTTGTTGTTGTTGTAGGAAAACTAATGCATTTGGACATGGCAACAATCAACAAAACAAGATCAAGTTGTGTCCGAGTAAAATTTCAAGTTTATTTGTCAAGCAAGATGCCTGAGTATGTGGAGTTAGAGGTTGTTAGAGGCAGTGGCAAGGGGTCGAGGATTGAAAAAATCAAAATACAATATAATTTTCTTCCAAAGTACTGTAAAAATTGCAAGTTACAGGGCCACAATGAAGAGGAATATAGGGAGCTTCATCCAAAATTGAAACGAAATGCAAGAAGAGATGCTTGAAGAAGGAAAAGTACCAAAAGAGAGTCCCAAGCAGGATAGCAAACCTAGAACTTATGCGGGATGAAGAGGGAAACAGAAGAGGTGGAATTCTACAAGTAGAAAATTTGTAGTTCAAAGAAATCCGTCTAACTATTTGAGTGAGAAAACTATCTCACAAAAAGCATAGGAGGTCAGGACTGATAACCCTTTTCAAGCCTCAGCAGATGTGAATGAAAAGAAGAAGCAGATGGGAAGTGACAAAACAATTCTGGCCATAGAGAAGCAGCCACAGCAACAAATAACAGGCCAAGAGAATACAGTAAACAAGATTATTACACAACAGGGCAATGAAATATAAAAACACAATAGTAAAATGGATAAAAATGGTGTACATAGTGGTGTTAATAGTGGAGTTGATGCAGAGAAGTCCACTTCTGGTGAAATAGTTACTGTCCCTAACCATGACAATCTGCAAATAAGGAACATAGATGACCAATCAGCACTGCAAAACAAGGCAGAGGAAATTGATCAAGCACAACAACAACAAGATGTAACAAGCATGGTAGTGAGTACGAGTATGGAGGAACAAATTGATGAAGATATGCTTAATGAGCTTGCAAGAGCCACATACCATCAGCCTCTACAAATTGATAGATCAGGGGTGATAGAGCATGCAGCAACAGAGGTAGGAGGGAATGAACAGGGGTCATTCCCTCCAGGTATATCAGACAGCAACACAACTGAGGAGATGGAGGGGAAACAACTGGTGAAGAAGCCTCAAGCACTGGACACCTGCAGTATGAATAAGCCATTGAGATTTGCATGCTCTGGTTTCTCAACAAATACAGGAAGTTACATTTCATAACAAAGATGAGAATATAGAATTAAATGAAGAGGAGGATAAGGAGGAGGAAACAATCATCAGGTAGAGCACAAAGTATTAAAAGAAGCAGGTCTTTCCCCTCAGGCAGTCACAAAAGTCAACAAATCAAAGAGCAAAGCAGATGCCAGGCCTACTGGGACTAATCCTAAGAGGACTGTAAAAACAAATGTAAAATGATGTTAAAGGCTTTGCTTTGAAATGTAAGGTCTGGTAGGACCCAAAATGCATTCCACAGGATACAAATATTGCACAAATATCATAAGTTTATAATTATAACTTTGATGGAACCATTTTAGTAAGCTATGAAAATTCACAAGTATAAAAGAAGATTGGGTATGCATTATTCCAACTACAATAAGGATGGAAAAATATGGGTGTTCATTCAGGACCACATTCAAGTTGGAGTGCTATCAAACACAGAGCAACAATTAACTTTGCGGTTAAATTTTCAGGAAACAAGTTAGTCAATAATCACTACTGTTGTATATGCTAAGTGTAATATTGTTGAGACGTTTAGTCTGTGGGAAGATATCTACTCTATCTCTAAAAATATGAATCTTCCTTGGATTATGGGAGGTGATTTCAATGTCATAATGTCTGAGGAAGAAAAACCAGGTGGTCTACCTGTATATCATGGGAAATATGAAGATTTTGCCTTTTGCATAAATTCATGTGAATTATTTTATATAAATTTCAAGGGTGGTCCTTTCACTTGGTGGTATGGCAGGGCTGATAGTGAATGCATTTTAAAAAATTGGATAAGCTGGTAATTAATCAGATATTTTTAGGATTAGTTGGACATGTGGATGTGGAACATCTTGCAAGGTCAGGGTCTGGCCATGCCCCTTTATTGCTTACATGTGGGGGATAATCCAGTCCAATTAGAAGACCTTTTAAATTCTTGAATTTTTGGGTTAAGAAGACAAATTTTAAAGAGGTGGTCAGTAATAGTTGGGTGTCCCTGGAGGAGAATGATGTTTTCATCAGTATAAAGCAAAAAATGAAGAACACAAAAGTTGTTCTTGCTGCATGGAGTAAAGAGAGATTTGGTGACATATTTAAATAGCTAATAATCAGGGAAAAGATAATGAGATTAAAAAAAGATCTTTTTGAAGAATGTCCCATTGCAATCAACAGAAGCATACATCAAAAGGCTCAGGCAGAATTAAAGAAATATTTGCACTTTGAAGAAGAATTCTGGAGGCAAAAAACAGGTATCCAATGATTTTTTGAAGGGGATAGGAATACTAAATTCTTTCATTGTCTAATAAATGGCAGAAGGAAGAGACTTTCTATCAACATGATTATTAAAAAGGATGGACAGTGGGCAGAGGGGAATGATCAAGTTGCAGCAGAGGCTACTGCTTATTTTCAAAAGTAATTCACTAGTATGAATACCTTAGAGGAACTGTCTTTACTGAACCATGTTCTAAACTTGGTCACAGGGGAAATGAACAATGTTCTAACTATTGTACCATCATCAGAAGAAGTGAAGAAAGTGATTTTCGAATTGAATGGGGAAAGTGCTAGTGGCACTGATGGGTTTACTGGACTATTTTATCAAGGCTGTTAGGATATTATTGGTAAGAATATTGTGAGAGTGGTGGTTTCTTTCTTCATAGGAAGTACTCTTTCTAAGTCAATTACTCATACTAACTTGGTTCTATCGCCTAAAAAAGACATTGTGCAGTTTTTTCAGACATGAGACCAATCAGCTTGAGTAATTTTCTTAACAAAACCATTTCCAGAATTCTTCATGACAAGTTAGAGGACTTCTTTCTAACATTTCAAAAAACCAATCTGGGTTTATGAAAGGAAGGAGAATTACAGAAAATATTTTGCTAGCACAAGAGATTATCACTAATATCCGAAAGATAGGAAAACCAACAAATGCGGTGATAAAGCTAGACATGGATAACCCCTATGATAGGGTGAACTGGAGTTTCCTGATCAAGGTGTTAGAAAAAATGGGTTTTGATGCTCAGGTGGTTGACATGATTTGGAGATTACTGGCTAATAATTGGTACTCGATTCTGATTAATGGTCAGTCCTACAGCTTCTTTCACTCTACTAGGCTAGAGCATTAAACTCTTTGTTTGATAATGAGGAGTTTAAGAGCTTTGGGATGCCAAAATGGAGTGATAATATTAATTATCTGGCATATGCAGATGATACTATTTTATTTGTTTCAGTAGACAAGTTATCATTGCAAAAGGTTATGCAGACATTGGAGGATTATGAATTGCAATCAAGACAAACGATCAACAAATATAAAAGTGCTTTTTATGTGTTTTATAAGACTGTTACTGCTATGATTCAGGAGGTTGAAAATTGCATTGGGTGTACCAGAGGCAGATTCCCTTTGATTTACTTAGGGTGTCCCATTGGTCATACAAAAAAGAAGAAAGTTCACTTTGTAGAATTAATAAAGAAGGTGCACAACAAACTAAAGGCCTGGAAAGGGAAAGTACTTTCCTTTGGAGGTAAAGCAGTTCTAATCAATAATGTGTTGAGTAGTATTCCTGTTTACTTATTATAAGTTATTAATCCTCCTAAATATGTCATTCATGATTTGCATAAAAATTTTGCAAGATTTTTATGGCATTTTAAGGAGATAGGCAGTAATAAGCATTGGGTGGCATGGTCAGACATTTGCATTCCTAAAGAAGGGGGGGGGGGAACTTGGTTTAAAATCTCTTTTTGATATTTTTAAAGCCTTGTTTGCTAAGTTATGGTGGATTTTTAGAACCCACAAGTCAATGTGGACTATATTTATGTGGAACAAATATTGTAAAAGATTTGGTCCATAAATGGTGGAATGGAAATGAGGGTCTTAAACATGGAAATATGATTGAAGCTAGGAATTATATTGATCAAGAGATTTGGTGGGAGCCTAAGTGTGGTCATGCTAACATATGGTATGATAATTGGACCCAACTTGGGGATTTGCATTATTATCAACCCATTGTTAGTAATGACATTCATCCAGTTGAAGATGTGAATCAGTTGTTTAATCAAGGAGGTTGGGACACACATGTATTAGAGCAACTGTTTCCAAAGGAGCTCTGTAATCATATTCATAAGAAGTTAAGGGTGGAAGAAGATTCAAGAGAGTGGGATAAGCCATGGTAGATGCTCAATGCCTCAGGTAAGTTCACCGTCAAGTCTGCTTGGGAGGTTATGAGACAAGGTAGAGAGGTTCAAGATGAATTCAAGCAGTTGTGGATGAAAGGGATGCATTTTAAAGTTTTTGTTCTTTTTGTGGATACTGTGGAAGCAAAGGATTCCAATAGGAGAAGTTCTAATTAAGATAAATGTTTGTGAAGACATGAAGTGCAAATACCGTGGAAACGATGAACAAAAGACTATAGAATATTTATTTATTAAATTTCCTTTTGCTAACAGATTGTGGTGTAGATTTACAGCTGCAGCATGGGTCAATGGACCTTTTATTCAATTGAAACATACAGTGCATAAGTGGTGGGATACAGAAACAGCATCAAAACTGAAACTACTGTATAAAGAAGTCCCAATGTTTATTCTGTGGCAGATTTGGAGGAGAAGAAATTCAATTAATTAATGTAGGAGGATGTCTTATGTGGGAATGAAACTAGAAGTTGACAGAAATTTATTTTTGTTGGCTAAACACAACTACCCCTGGTTGAAGAATTTGCCATGTGATTAGCCTTTGCGATGAGTATGAACGGGAGGTACCTTCCATTTTGTGGAAGATCCTAGCATCCTTGGAGATAAGTCATCACTCTTTTCAATCTTAGTATAAGTTTTAGCCGATGAGGAGAGCTCAGTGGGAGTTAGAGCACCACTCTCAGCTTCTGTCTAATAGAAATCATCAAAAAGCCATAGGTTGAAGTGCGTGTACTAAGACTAAGTCTAGAGCTCACTTCTTCCTTACTTGAAAAATTATTATGAATGAATGAAGAGGCTTCTCTTTATCTAGAGGAACAGTTTCACCGACCTAAGAACCATTTGCTTTAGCAGTGGTGGAGGATATACACCATTAATAAGATGCAAAGTGATAAGGTGGAATCCTCTTAATATGGGTACTTATAAGTGCAATTCAAATGGTGTAGCAAAGGGAAATTCAGGCCCCAGTTCTAGGGCATTTTGTGTCAGAAATGAAGAGGGAAGACTGATATATGCTGAATCTAGAAGACAGGAGAATGGTTCAAATGTTGTGGCAGAAGTAATAGCTTTAAGGATTGGGTTGGAGTATTGCATTAATCACAACTTGCTTCCTTTAACTTTGGAGATAGATTCCCTCACTACCCAGAAGGCTATTGATGGAATATGAGAAATACCATAGTGCATTACTACATAAATTAGGAGAATCGGGAGTTTAATGAAGGATAAAGCAGTAGTGGTGGTGCATATCCTAAAAGAAGGAAACAATATGGTAGATTTTTTTACTAACCTTGTTTTCTCTTTTGTAAGTACAAAAATTTTAACCTATACATCTATGCAGGACATACCAGAAGAAGCTAAAGGCATAATAAGCATGGATAGAGCACAAATACAAAATTTGAGGATAAGGAAAGTTCAAAATGCAAATCACAAGCTTTATGGACAGTGTTAAGAATTGTAGGTTCAAACAAACAAGCATGAAACAAGATACAACCACGGATAAGAGATATGCAGGAAATCTGATCACGCAAGCAGAGGTTGTACCAAGAATAATCTGTACATAGAGGAAGGGAGTAGGAGAAGATTGTTTGTTCGTGTACCTGTTGACCTAGTATTCCAAGCAATGGTATCAGTTCAGTTAGCTCAACCTGCTGGGATATGAGGAAAATAGGGACATATCAGATCATCATGAGCAAGGGTCTCAAAACAATCGAATCAGTCAGGAAATGAAAAATATTGAGTGTAAAATGTACCTATGTTACCTAGTCGTAGATAGTAGTTTAAGCTCCGTCTTTTGTTGCTGTGTTTTAGGGAAAATAGGGACAAGATCATTCAATAGAGAAATAAGGAAACTAAAGTACCTAAAAGACAATACCTAGTGAAGTGGAGAAGTAGAGTGGTTGTGCTAGAGCTTCCAAGGTCATATGAATGAACAACCATAAATTTATATTAACAATGATAAAGAAGTGAAAATATGACATCCACTAGCTCGTTCCTCACCAAATCTGCCCATATTGTGTCAAAGAAGTCTTTTAAGAAATGGTTTCATGGTGTTCGTGAGAGTTTGAATGCCTTTGGTGAAAAAATCACTAGCCCGATGTATTACAGGTCTGGTTTTTTGGGAATAGGAGGTTGTGGGTTGGATTTTTGGATCTTCTTCGGAAAGATTTCATTAGTAGAAGACGTCATTGATGATCGGTTTGAGCTTATAGCAGATGCAACTGATAAAGATGATGAGATTTCCCTTTTGGAAAGCTTTCAGACACTTCTGTGTGTTGGTGTAGATAGTTAGATTTTTGTTGTTTATTTTATTCTTGGGCTTGGGTCGGTTTAGGTTTGTATTGGACCTTATTTTTGTTTGCTAATAAAATGGCCAGTGTGGCCCATTTAATTGAAAAAAAAACCTTGTCTATACCATATGACTGAAATAGGCCTGACATCAGAATAAATATATCTTCCTAGGAGATGGAGGGCTCACTAACAACTGACACTTCAAATTCTAGTTGCATGAAAGTCACAAACATACGTCTAAAACCCTACATTACAAAATGATGTAGCATCCAAAATGATACGGTCAATACATTAATGTATTGATATGTAAAACTGGGAAGGGGAAATACAACATAAAACATGTACAAGAAACTAAAATTGAAATTGAAACTATGTTGTATTGGAGGACATAAAACATTTACTGAAAAAGGGACTGATATACTATATTTATATTACTTCTGAACTAGATGGTATAACCGACATCATTTATATAATACACCATGGGCTATATGGGTCGGATTAACACCTGACTTATTGAGCTGCAATCCATGTTTGTCGCATAGACCAGATCCATCTATATATAACAACATCAAGGCATGCCAAATCATCCTCAGTGAGGATACATCATCATATCTAAAGTTGTCCAAATTCACTGAACAAACTATACCTACATCAGCAAAATATAGTTTCGGGCAGTGAGCCTTTTAGACTCACACCTTCTCGGTTAATCCTCTAATTCTCTTTAAGCCCATATTTTATTCATGTTTATTTCATCAATCATATTTTAACATAAGTCATCTTCATCTCATCAACCATCCATTAAACATAAAGGGATTCATTAAAAAGTTGGTATCGTCATACCAAGATTTGCAAGTCTATTAACTCATAACTCTTAGCATCATTATGGAGATTATGAGAGTTCTTACATTTCATTATCAAAGATTCATACTTCATAAATATCATTGGAGGTCTTTCAAAACACTCCTTAAAAGTGACCATAATTTTGCTTTGGTAAAATAACCAAATCATCATAAAGCATAACTTGTAGGTTTATAGAAAGTAGTTTTCAAAATATGTACTTGAATCATGACAATTTGGGTCTTAGTGAAAGAAACAAGAAAATCAATAAGATTAGTAATTTCAAAATCAAGTTATCTTTAGGATTCGTAAAAAACATCATGACATTGAAAGGAATTCATAATATTTCATAACTTGTAGAGTTCACGAATTTCTCAAAACAATCTACTTTTTAAAATCCATCAATTTCATAATCCTTCAAAAAAGGGTCATGGTACTTCATAGTTTCTTAAGATTCATAAATTGCACAAGTTAATGAAATTATTTTTAGAGAGCTCATAAACAAATTTAAATCATGGGATAAGAACAAGAGTATAGAGTTTTCAAGAATACAGGTGACAATTTTGAAGAACTCATCAAATTTTTCAAAGAATATAGTTCTAACCCTAGATTATCGAAAAAGGATTTAAGCAATCATGAGGAGGACATATTTAAAGTAATTCTTAACGTAGGATAGTCTTACATACCTTAGTGATGAAATTGGAGAAAAATCCCTTTGAAGAAGAATCCTAGCTTTGATCTTTCCTGAGACTTGAGACTTGGGAATTTGAGAGAGAGAAGAGGGTTTTTTAATCATATCCTCAGAAATAATACGATTTAGGGTGTTTTAAGCTAAAGGGGGACGGTTTCAAAAGGGGTAAAATGACCAAAATGCCCCTCAAATCCTATCCAAAAGATTTAAAGATCAAACAACCCCATTTTCTAGCTCAACATGGCACGATAAAAGTACAAAGGCACGCACAAGCTCATGGGGTGTTACAAGTTGAAAATAAAAATGAACAAAAATGAATAAATAAGTATTCAGGCTGAGGCGAGGATATCTCACTCTCTTTAAGGAGATTCAAGTCCACTTTGGTATAATCTACAACGATCTAGCACTAGCACTCTTGACTTGTCACCTCCGGGATACAATAGCCCAACAACATCGTACAACTCAATAAACTTTGGATTAGTTGAAGAGTTCAAATCTCCACTATAAGAACTCCTTCCTTCAACACATAATTACTCTCTTTTGTATAGTGAATATAGCTGGAGATTTAGGATATTTATCTTTGTTTCAACTCTTTCTTTCACTACACTAACTCAAAGTATGAACACAAATACTTTTTCTCATCCACTTCACATCTCACAATATATTCCTTCTCCTCTTTTGAACGCAGGAAAAAAAAATTCTATATATAGGTGTAGAATTTCGTCCATCTAGTAAATAATGGAGTAGTGGAATATTAAGTGAGGTATATGAATATTTAGATGTTACATAAGTTACCTGAGATACAAGGCATAATGTAATAAATAATGGACAGTAAAGTGTTAGAAGTTACAAGAGTTATCAAAATATAATGACACCACTTTCTCTCCTTTATTCCCCTAAATTACCATAAAATTTAATATCTTAATTTTAATGTTAAAATGCATCAACAGTCTTAAAAGTGGATAGTTGTAGAAATCATTTGCAAAGGTCACAAGTGACATCCAAACCCACTTAATCATTATTAAAATTAGGCTTAAAATTATTATTATTATTTTTAACTAAGGTATATTTTCTCCTCTTTCTTTTTTTTCTTTCTTCCCCATCTTTATCTTTGAGATACTGACTCAAATATCAAAGCTATATTTTTACTAAAACTTTAATGACCCGACACATTTTTATTTTTTTTTGTGTATTGAACTCCAAATTTTTGATTGAAAATTTAATAATTATTATTTTTGATTGACAATTCAATAATTATTCTCACATAGAACTACATTTATTTTTGGTAAAGAGTCAATTATATATGCAATATGTGTATGTAATTGCATAGTGTGCAGACTTTAATTGAGATTGCTAATTTCTTTCTCTAAGTTATTTTGCTCTACCTTCTCTCTTCTCTGCAACCCGATTAGGATCCAACTTTCATGTGCCGTCAATAGAGAAATTCGACGATCCAATGACTCCAATGGTAGATATTCCACCGGAACCCCCAGATACTGCCAAATTAGATGGGACTCCTCAATCATCCCCCAGATACTTATGGAAGTTGAATATCTATCATTGAAGTCATTGGATCATCCAGTTTCTGTTCAGCAACCGCGGAAACAATAGATAATGGCGTTGATGAGCTTTTAGATCGAATAATGCTTACTGAGGAGGACAAAATGAGGATGTATTCACTGTGGCAATTTTTAGTGATTATTAAACTAATAGGAAAGAGGATACTACATCAAAATCTGAAGTTAAAATTACATGGTTATGTAAACCCACTGAAAATTTTCCCTTGATTGACCTGGGTCACGACTATTTCATAGTTAAATTCTTCAAAGCGGAGAATTTCTCAAAAGTTTTGGATAAAGGTCCATGGTTCAACAATGGTACTTATCTATCAGTTCAAAATTGGGTTCCAAACTTCATCGCCTCTCAAGCTACCCAACTTTTCTCAGCAATCTGGGTGCGTCTGCCTCAATTACCAACAGAATTTTACAATACTATCATATTGAAGAAAATAGGGAATTCAATTGGGAAATCATTAAAAGTGGATGTCTGTACTAGTGCGACTTTAAGGGGTAGATATGCTCGTCTATGTGTGCAAGTTCTTTTAAACACCCAGTTAAAACTCACATTCTAATTGGATCACATAAGCAGCTGATTATTTACGAAGGTGAAGAACAACTCTGTAAAGTTTGTGGTCGTTTGGGGCATTTTCTGGTGATGTGTCCATACAAGTCTAGTTCACACACACATATAACTGACAAGTCCACGTCCATGGACAATTTGGTTTCGAAGGAGGTTTGCAAAGGACGGACTACAGCTTCTTTTGGTCACAAGAAAAATTCATGAAAATGATTAACTCACCAAGGACACCAGACCTAGACGCTCCAGGTACCCAGTATTTAAATGCTCAGGTCCCTACAGGTAAAAGTGTTACTATTCAATCCCATCCCTTAATACGAAAAGCTATGGTTTATGATGATAATTTCTTATCGAATTCTCCTAAAAATCCTTTAAAGCAGCAAGAAAACAACCCTACTAATCACAAAATCCATCTTTTAATGACATGTGAACATGAAAATCAGACGTCCCCTAATAAGGCGGCTCTTTAAGGTGATAATAGTCTGCCCACCACTTTCGAAGAATTCACAATGTATTCCATGCCCCCCCCCCCCTCAGTAATTCCACCTATAAGAACCACGTGGACCTCAATGCTACTATCCAACCCTCCCAAATGACAACTGGTAGTACAGTTGTCAATACGTTGTTAAATTTAACTGTCAGTCATATGGGCATTTTTACCCCTAAGAAAACCTTAACTTCTAGCCACACGTACTCTACCTTTCAACAAATGCCAAATTCCTTAAGCCAAGTGGAACCCATTACATCTTCTAACATATGCACTCTTCCTGCAATGGCCATGGATACTAAAATAGACATTCTTCTGACCAATGGAAAAAAAACAAATGCTTATCAACAAATTCGTAATCATTGTCTTAAGTAAGCCAACTCTTGGATAATTCACGAAACTATTCAAATAACAACCCCCAGTCCAAATGAATCTAACCTTGGGTCAGAATCTCTCATTCTTTTGTCCACACAAGAATTTAAATATGAATCTATTGTTCTTCCCATCGATACCCCTACCAATTCCAATGAATCTCAACCCCAACATGCTAGTTCCTATATACCTCCATCAAGAGGGGTAGGACTTAGATCCAGAAGGACAAGAGGAAGTTCATAACTCGTTCACCAAAATTTCCACTCTAGAAGAAGTTACCTGTAACACCCCGTACATTTCCGACCCTACTTGATTGGTGATCTAGGGCGTATTTATATGCCTTATTGCCAACTTTGAACCATGTTTACCTTAGTTGTGAGAGCAATAAGTACGTATTTTGTATTGTTGTTGATGGAATATTTGAGATTGTGCTAATAAATGTGGTTAGACCCTTGTAGGAGGCGTTTGCGCCTTTTTGGAGCATTTTTGGAGTGAGAAGTGAGGCTTGAAGGACTTCCAAGCAAAGGATCTTAAAGATAAGAGGCAAGCTAAAGATTTGAACTTGAAGAATCCAACCAAATCCGCAAAGAAAAGTCAAAGAAAAGAAGAAAATCGGAGTTTAAGTGTCAGGCGCGCCAGGCAGAGTGCCGGGCAGCTTTTTGCCAAATTTCTTCTCTGACCACCAGTCTATAAATAGGGCTCTTGGGTTATTGTATCATTATTCCATCTTGGTAGGACTACTCCTGGGTGATTTTGGCATCCAAATTAGGGTTAATTCTTCTTCCTTTTTATTTTATAATTTTTATCAATTTATGTTAAATTAAGCCATGAGTGGCTAAACTCGCTTAGTCTTGGGGTTGAGGCTACGAACATGAATCTCGTGAGTTGAATAATTCTTGAAACATGAGATAGTTGGTGGATCATACATTAAATTTGTTGGGCTAAATTAATCTTGTGCTATTGGGCTCAATTGAGGCCCGAAAATCAAACAAAAAACATGGTCCAAATGGGGCAAATGACCCATTCTTGTGTTGACCAAGTAAACATGGAATTTAATACCCAAGAATTGGCTAAGGATGACTTGAGGGACTATATAAAGGCACAAAATCAGCTTTTTATTCATTACAACTCTCATGCCATTTCTAGAATTATCCAAGATATTTCTTTTATCTCACAAACCCTAAACCATCACTCTCTTGGACAAGATCATCCTCTTATAAGCTTTGGTAAGTGTTTACTCTCATGGTGTAATATATTATATGCTCAATATGGTGTATCAATCATGTTGTTTATGTTGACAAAGTGTTGTACAGTTCACTATGTGTAAAACTGTCTACTTTTGCTCAATCGATAAAGGGCTTTGCCTTATAAATGTGAAAGGAGACTTGTGGTATTGAAGGAAGTAAATTTGATGGATTAAATATCGACACGTAAGATGTGGTTATGTCCTTAACTTGATTTTTCTATGTGTATAACTTGTGGGATTGTTGTTAATATGTTGTTATGAAACGTATTAAGGTGACTTGATTGAGTAATTGTGACATAGTGTTAATGAGGAAGCGTAAAGGATAAACTTGGTGTGAAATGCTATTGATTTATGATGTCTTGGTCAATGTGTGGAATGTTGTGGTATGGTTGGTATGACAATGCCGTGAATTGTATTGTAAAGGGTGAAATGACGTTATAGGGCAATCATGTAACTCATTATCATCTTATGCACTTGTAAGGTAGTTAGTAGTTAACGTGAGCTCCGTTATGTACTTGTGTTATAGAGTAAAATGTAAGGAATGAGCTGGATTATTGTATTCACATATAGGATTGTGTATTCATATTGGGAAGATAAGGTATGTAAGGTTACTCTTTTTGTATCCTTCTGCAGCACATATTATTCACATTGATATTGTACTTGTTCCATTCCGAAATGTCCAAAGGTATCGTCATGTCGGTTTACTCACCGGACCAATTGTGATTCACATGTCTCATGTTCATTGACTAATGTTTCAAAGTTCCAATAATGTACAATCACCAATGTATCACTCTTCTAATGAAAGAATGAAGTAATGTAAAATTATTTGTATACTCTTGAGTGGCATCCCAGGGGTAGAATAAACACCTAGCTTGGGTCAATCCTAATATCATTGGTGGTATCCCAGGGGTTCAAATACCTAGCATGGGTCAATCCCAATATCACAGTAAAATCCCAGGGGCAACAGAAAAGTCTAGCATGGGTTAATCTCATCCCAGGGGCGACAGAAAAGCCTAGCATGGGTTAATCACATCCCAGGGGTTAAAATACCTAGCATGGGTTATCCTCTTTTACCACTGATCAGTTGGTCATTTGTTTATTATACGCTTTATAATTTTCTTAATGCAAAGAAGGATAAAGTTAAGTAATGAACGATAATGATGAATGAATGTAAAAGCAAAGAAAGTAATGAAAGCAATGTACATGGTTCCACATATACAGTACGGTGGTTTATTCACATTGATCACTCACTTGTATATGATCTCATTAAAGTTCTTATGTATCATGTAGTTTCTTATAGCCTTACATACTTAGTATATTTTTCGTACTGACGTCCCTTGGGGGACTTACCTTACTTGCTACAGGCACAGGTGCTAGTAGACCTCCACAGTAGGTTGTGGGTCATTTAAGGAATCATTGGTGAGCTCCAGTTGGTTCGGGGCTTTCTGAGTCGCTATGTATATTTGTTTTGGCACTGCATAACTATTGTATAAAGCAGGGACGTGTCCCGACTATAGGTTGGTTATGTCTATGTATCTGTAGAGGATTTGTAGATGTTGTGGGGCAAATGAAGGAAATGTAAGGAATGAATGTTTTTGACTTGATGGCCCTAACGGCCAAGTTTCATATATATCATATGTTCTCCATAATTTTCGCCATTGGCATCTTGTATCTATATATGATAGAGTGTTGTTCATTTAGTGACATGCTTATGAGTGTACACGAATGAAGGTTGGTTCTCTCGATCCTTATCGGTTTCGGGTGCCAGTCCGCCAATTGGAATATGAGGCGTGACAAAAGTGGTATCAGAGCAGGTCATCCCAAGGGTGTCTACAAAGTCGTGTCTGAGTAGAGTCTTGTTTATAGATGTGTTGTACAACACATTTATAAGTAGGAGGCTACGGGACATTTAGGAGTTGTTTCTTTTCTTCATTTCTAGATCGTACAATAGAGCCAATATTGTAGGTGGAATCATATCTGACCATTATAATTGGTTTTCTTTGTTATAGTAAAATGCCGATGACAAGATGAGGTAGGGGCAAAGGTAAGCATGTAGATATGCTTACCGGAGAAGGAACGAGTAAATCACCACCTGACCAAGCTAGTCAAGGTGGAGCTGACACTGAATTTGCATCATGGGTTTCCTCTACTTATCCAGCTCCAGAAGAGTCGAGAGGTAGAGAAGTACCTGCAGAACCGCCTATGAATGCCACTAACCAGGATTTAAGAAATGCAGTGCATATGTTGACTCAGATAGTTGTGGCACAAACTCAGGGACAAGTTGGTCCAATGACAAGTAAGGATGGCGCGGCTAGAGTAGCTAGTCGGTGGACACAAGATTTTTTTTCTGAAATTAGACCCTCCCACGTTCACCGGGTCAGATCCGAAGGCAAACCCACAAGACTTCGTGGACCAAATCCAAAGGGCTCTAGATGTTATGCACGTGACTAGTGTAGAACAGTTGAGCTTGAAGCCTATAGATTGAAAGGAGAAGCTATATTCTGGTATGAAGATTGGAAATGATTGAGGGGTATTAGTGCACTTCCAGCTGGTTGGGAGGAATTCAAAACGGCATTACTTGATCATTACCTTCCATATGAGATCTGGGAGGCACGTGCAGACCAGTTTTGAAATCTTCGTCAAGGGAATATGAGTGTCAGAGAGTACAGTCTGCAGTTTAATTCTTTGGCCAGATATGCTCCCAATGTGGTAGCCAATATGGACGACAGAGTCCATCGATATGTGGACAGATTGGAGCCATATTTGGTAAGGGACTACACCATTGCTGCTTTGAACAGAGATATGGATATAGCCAGAATATAGGCATTTACACAGAAGATGGAGGATCAAAGGCAAAGAAGAAGGGTACACGAATTTAAAAAAGGGCCGTCAAAGAGGGCTAGACCTATGGGACAGTCTATGGTGTCCCAAGGAGAATCTAGGCCTCGAATTTTTCCTAGACCATCATTTTCTTCCCCTACAGCAGGTATTTCATCCAATTTCGGGGGTTTAGAGGCAGTCATGTTGGGCAGAGTAGTGGGATTTGAGGTTCACAGACAGTAGGATTTTCTCGCTAGCCGTGTCACCGTTGCGGAAGGTATCATTTAGGTGAATGTTGATTAGGGACAAATGTTTGTTTTTGGTGTGGTACGACAGGGCACATAATGAGAGAATGCCCACAAAAGGGCACAAGTGGTATAGCACGACCTACGGAATCCACCGTTGCATCATCATCATCGGTTTCTTCCCTAGGCAGAGGAGTGTAGCCTATTGGGCGTGGTAGAGGTGCTAGAAGAGCAGCTAGTTCCAGTGGAGCCCAAAATCGCACCTATGCTCTAGTGGACCGGCAGAATTTGAAGGTTTCTCCTGATGTAGTCGCAGGTACATTATCCATATTTTCACATAATGTATATGCATTGATTGATCCGGGTTCTACATTATCATATGTCACTCCGTTGATTGCTGTAAAATTTGAAAGAACACCAGAATTATTAATTAAGTCATTTGAAGTCTCTACACCAGTTGGTGAATCTATTGTTGCAAAAAGGGTATATCATAATTGTGTATTAACTGTGTGTAATCATGATACGTTGGCTGACCTTATTGAATTAGAAATGGTAGATTTTGATGTTATAATGGGTATGGATTGGTTGGCTTCTTGTTATGCCACGGTGGATTGTCGGGCTAAGAAAGTACATTTTTATTTTCCACAAACAAATGTTCTGGAATGGACAGGTAATATGGGGGCACCGAGAGATAAATTTATTTCCTACCTTAAGGCAAGGAAAATGATAGCCAAGGGGTACATATGTCACTTAGTGAGAGTGAAAGATACTGACGTGTAACCACCAACTGTTCAATCAGTACCAGTGGTAAATGAATTCCTTGATGTTTTTCCTGAGGATCTTCCAGGTTTACCTCCAGAACGGGAAGTAGAGTTTGGTATTAATGTGATGCCTGGCACTCAGCCTATCTTTATTCCTCTGTATAGAATGGCTCCAGCAGAATTGCGAGAATTAAAGGAGCAATTAAAAGATTTGCTGGACAAGGGATTCATAAGGCCTAGTATGTCCCCGTGGGGTGCACCAGTATTATTTGTACGGAAGAAAGGTGGCACGTTGAGAATGTGCATTGACTATCGGCAATTGAATAAGGTAACGATCAAGAACAAATATCCCCTCCCCAGAATTGATGATTTGTTTGATCAGTTACAGGGTGCCAAATGTTTTTCAAAGATCGACCTGAGGTCGGGTTATCATCAAGTCAGGGTTAGAGAAACAGATATACCCAAGGCAACTTTCCGAACACGGTATGGCCATTATGAATTTTTAGTTATGTCGTTTGGACTAACAAATGCACCAGCTGTTTTTATGGATCTGATGAATAGTTCAAGCCATTCTTGGATATATTCGTGACCGTGTTTATCGATGATATTCTGGTTTATTCACGATCACAAGAGGACCATACTAATCACTTACGACAGGTTTTACAGATTCTTCGTGATCGTAAGTTATATGCAAAGTTCTCTAAGTGTGAATTTTGGTTAAAATCTGTAGCATTCTTGGGTCATATTGTATCGGATGAAGGAATTCGGGTTGATACACAAAAGATTGAAGCGGTAAAAAATTGGCCAAGGCCTACGACACCTACGAAAATTTGTAGTTTTCTTGGGTTGGCAGGTTATTATAGAAGATTTATTGAAGGTTTTTCTTCCATTGCAGCGCCTTTAATAAAGCTAACCCACAAAGCAACCAAGTTTCAGTGGAATGATGCATGTGAGAGGAGTTTCCAAGAGCTGAAGGACAAATTGACTTCTACACCGGTATTGGTACTTCCCAAAGGCACAGAAGGGTATGCAGTATATTGTGATGCTTCCAGAGTTGGCTTAGGATGTGTATTGATGCAGTACGGTAATGTAATAGCCTATGCTTCACAACAGTTGTGGCCATATGAGAGAAATTATCCTACACATGATCTTGAGTTAGCAGTCGTGGTATTTGCTTTAAAGATATGGCGCCACTATTTGTATGGGGTTCATGTTGACATCTATACTGACCACAAGAGTTTGAAATATATCTTTAAGCAGAAAGACTTAAATCTGAGGCAGTGGAGGTGGCTAAAACTCTTAAAAGGGGTTGAGGCTACGAACATGAATCTCGTGAGTTGAATAATTCTTGAAACATGAGATAGTTGGTGGATCATGCATTAAATTTGTTGGGCTAAATTAATCTTATGCTATTGGGCTCAATTGAGGCCCGAAAATCAAACAAAAGACATGGCCCAAATGGGGCAAATGACCCATTCTTGTGTTGACCAAGTAAACATGGCATTTAATACCCAAGAATTGGCTAATGATGACTTGAGGGACTATATAAAGGCACAAAATCAGATTTTTATTCAATAAAAATCTCATGCCATTTCTAGAATTATCCAAGATATTTCTTTTATCTCACAAACCCTAAACCATCACTCTCTTGGACAAGATCATCCTCTTGTAAGCTTTGGTAAGTGTTTACTCTCATGGTGTCATATATTATATGCTCAAGATGGTGTATAAATCATGTTGGTTATGTTGACAAAGTGTTGGACAGTTCACTATGTGTAAAACTGTCTACTTTTGCTCAATCGATAGAGGGCTTTGCCTTATAAACGTGAGAGGAGACTTGTGGTATTGAAGGAAGTAAATTTGATGGATTAAATATCGACACGTAAGATGTGGTTATGTCCTTAAGTTGCTTTTTCTATGTGTATAACTTGTGGGATTGTTGTTAATATGTTGTTATGAAACGTATTGAGGTGACTTGATGGAGTAATTGTGACATAGTGTTAATGAGGAAGCGTAAAGGATAAACTTGGTGTGAAATGCTATTGGTTTATGATGTCTTGGTCAATGTGTGGAATGTTGTGGTATGGTTTGTATGACAATACCGTGAATTGTATTGTAAAGGGTGAAATGACGTTATAGGGTAATCATGTAACTCATTGTCGTCTTATGCACTTGTAAGGTAGTTAGTTGTTAACATGAGCTCTGTTATATACTTGTGTTGTAGAGTAAAATGTAAGGAAGGAGCTGGACTATTGTATTCACATATAGGACTGTGTATTCATATTGGGAAGATAAGGTATGTAAGGTTACTCTTTCTGTATCCTTCTGCAGCACATATTGTTCACATTGACATTGTACTTGTTCCATAAATGTCCAAAGGTATCGTCATGTAGTATTACTCACCGGACTAATTGTGATTCACATGTCCTGACTATAGGTTGGTTATGTCTATGTATCTGTAGAGGCTTTGTAGATGTTGTGGGGCAAATAAAATAAAAAGGAAGAAGAATTAACCCTAATTTGGATGTTAAAATCGCCCAAGAGTAGTCCTACAAAGATGGAATAATGATACAACAACCCAAGAGCCCTATTTATAGACTAGTGGTCGGAGAAGAAATTTGGCAAAAAGCTGCCCAGAACGCCCCTGGGCGCGCCCCTCTGCTGTCCATGCCATCAAAATTTCTATCAAAAGCGGCCCGTTACGCTGTCTGGCGCCTGACACTTAATCTCCGATTTTCTTCCTTTCTTTGACTTTTCTTTGCGGACTTAGTTGGATGCTTCAAGTTCAAATCTTTAGCTTGCCTTTTATCTTTAAGATCCTTTGCTTGGAAGTCCTTCAAGCCTCACTTCTCACTCCAAAAATGCTCCAAAAAGGCGCAAACGCCTCCTACAAGGGTCTAACCACATTTATTAGCACAATCTCAAATATTCCATCAACAACAATACAAAATACGTACTTATTGCTCTCACAACTAAGGTAAACATGGTTCAAAGTTGGCAATAAGGCATATAAATATGCCCTAGATCACTAATCAAGTAGGGTCGGAAATGTACGGGGTGTTACATCCTTCCCCCCTTAGAAACATTCGTCCTCAAATGTTAATAACATCTTCCCATTTGTAACAAATACACCTTTATGTTAGCATATATACATATACACATAATGCCTATAGATACTTACTTGTTATTGCTCTCCTTCCGCACTTTGAACTTTTTCTTCCGTGTGAAACAAATACGGGTACTTTGACTTCATCATTTCTTCAGCTTCCCATGTGATCTCTTCTACTTGTTGATTTCTCCAAAGTACTTTTACGGAAGCTATGTCTTTATTCCTTAACCTCTTCACTTGTCTATCCAGAATAGCAATAGGTATCTCTTAATGGTGAGATCCTCCGTTACTTGTACATCTTTAATGGGAGCAATACGAGATGGATCTCCTATGTACTTTCGAAGCATCGAAACTTGAAACACTAGATGAACTGTGGAGAGTTCTTGGGGTAGTACCAATTCATACGCAACTTGCCCAAATTTCCTGACAATTTCATATGGACCTATATAAAATAGGATACGCATCCTGTTTCTCTTTCACCTCAGCTACTAAGGAAGATTCTGCTGCATTTTGCACAATAACCCCTTCATCCGTAGATTCAAGAAGGTGAACTCCCAAACTGGCTAGTTGATGCAGATCCTTGACTATATCTTACTTTTTCGTTAACTGGCCACTAGTGCTTCCTACTGTTTTGTTGTTTAATACATCGGCCACCACATTCGCTTTCCCTGGATGATATCCCAACTACCTTTAAGGTCCAATGTGCAAGCTCGTAGCATATCTTCAAGTGTTTGAATAGTAGTTGAAGCGTGCGATAGAAAGCGGAAAAACGAATTGATTGACTATTGAGTGCAAGCCCGTAAATAGACGACTATGGGTAATTCAGGTGCGCAACGTTCCGCTTGTCCATCTGTCTGAGGATGAAAAGCCGTACTTAAATTCACTTGAGTTCCCAAACCCATCTGAAAATATCTCCAAAAATATGCAGTAAATTGAGTTCCCCTGTCTGATATAATGGAGATTGGAATCCCATGTAATCGTACTATCTCTTTAACATACAATCTCACATAATCTTCAGCTGTATAGGTGGTCCTGACCGGTAGAAAATGTGCTGATTTGGTAAGCCTGTCAACTATTACCTATATGGAATCAAATTTTTGCAGTGTCCGAGGCAAACCTGTGATGAAATCCGTTATAATCATGTCCCACTTCCAGACTGGAAGATTGATACATTGCATATAACCTCCGGGTTTCTGATGCTCTACTTTTACTTGTTGACAATTTGGACATTGAGCTACAAATTCTGCAATGTTCTTCTTCATATTTCCCCACCAATACATGTATTTCAAATCATGATACATTTTTATAGCTCCCGGATGAATAGAATATGAAGGAAATGTAAGGAATGAATGTTTTTGACTTGATGGCCCTAACGGCCAAGTTTCATATATATCATATGTTCTCCATGATTTCCGCCATTGGCATCTTGTATCTATATGTGATAGAGTGTTGTTCATTTAGTGACATGCTTATGAGTGTACATGAATGAAGGTTGATTCTCTCGAGCCTTATCGATTTAGGGTGCCAGCCCTCCCGTTGGAATACGAGGCGTGACATGACCCTTATGTTACTCCTGGAAATGCAAGACAAGAAATTCATCTGTTGGTACCCAAGGAAGTTTACCAAATGGTCCATAGTTATTCTTCCCCCAATCAAAATGGCTACAACAAAACATGCAGTAGTCTTGAGCCCAACTATGATAGGGATTTCACAGATGAGAAAGCCCTATAGTTGTTCTTCTTTTCTTGTCAAATCTATGATTAATAGCGACATGTCTATTATAATGTGGAACATTAGGGGTTCTTATAATGATGCATTCAAAAGAAATTTTAGGGAGTTTATCACTTCGTATAAGCCTCGTATGGTAGCTCTTTTAGAAACTAGACTTGAGAACCATACCATTATCAAGGATGAGTTTCACTTCTCAAACTTTATGAAAGTTCGGGCAGTCAGTAGATCTGGAGGGATCATTCTCTTATGGCAAGATAACATTGTCACTGTCTCTAGGCTTCATCACACTCACCAAGAGTTGCATGTGATGGTTAAGATCAATCCTACCTCTGATCCTTGGTTACTAAGTATTAATTGTGCTAGTACTCTTTTGTCTCTTCGGTATCATTTGTGGAATAATCTCTATGATATTAAAAGTAGCTATAGTGGCCCTTGGATATTATGGGGTGATTTTAATGAAGTGCTTAACCAAGATGAGAAGTGGGGTGGTATACCTATTAATAATTCTAGAGCTAACGCCTTTCGTCATTGTCTTAACGATTGTAACATGATTGATTTAGGTTTCAGGGGTAGTAAATTTACTTGGCCAAATTTTTGTAGTGGTTGGGGTTTTATTTTGGAAAGGTTGGACTGTGTAGTAGTCAATGATAACTAGATTAGTCTCTACCTTAACACAAATGTTACTTATACGTCTCATTTCTGATCACAACCCCCTCCTTCTAAGATTGAGTAGTAATTGTGTCGGGCCTAAGGAGCGACCCTTTCAGCTAAAATATTTTTGGAGTCGTCTCGGAGAGTTCAAAAATCTTACCAAAAAATGTTGGGAGAACAGAGACTTTTTAGGGGCCACCAATATTTTTGAACCCATTGTTAAGGCTTGGATTAATTCCACCTTTGGATATATTCATAAGAAGAAGAATATAATTTTGGCTAGGCTTAATGGCATTCATAACTCTCTTAGCTGGCCTCATAGTGAATTCTTTAGAAGTTTAAATGTAGAGTTAACTAAGGAGTTTAATATCATGCTTAAATTAGAGGAGGATTTTTGGAAACTTAGAAGTAGAATTGATTGGCTTAATGAAGGGGATGCTAGTACTAAGTTCTTCCATTTATCTATCCTTCATAGAAGAAGGGTTAATAACATAGTTTTCTTTTAGAGGAATGATGGAAGTTGGATCACCAATTTGAAAGACATTCGCCAAAGTTGGATCACCAATTTGAAAGACCTTCGCCAATATACTCTGAATTACTTCCAAGATACTTTTACTACTTCTCAAACTTGTACTCAATTACACTCTATCCAAACTACCCCTAACTCCCCTTCTAGGCTGGATTTAAGTGGTCTTGATGCCTTATAATGACCCTCCAAATCATTTTCTCTATTTCCATGCATTTTTAGCATTTCAAGCCTTATTATAGCTGCAACAAGTCATTTGTGACTTATTAGAACTGTCGATTCAGTTATCAGATAGTTCGTTTGGGTTTTTAGGCTCAATTCCCTATTTTATAGCTTTCGTTGTTAAGGAATTGGTCTCAGACCAAAGCTCCTAGTAGATGGCCTCAGATGAGAAATCCAACAACACCATCAGCTCCGGAACATTGATTTTAGGCTAGGGGGACCCATGTTGTGGGTCTCGAGGCTTCCAGACTCATTTTGGGCTATTGGGTATATTTGATGAAAAATGAAACTATGGGTGTGGGGTCTACTTTTTGAAAAACTGACCCCGGATGGAAATTTTGATGGTTTCGTTGAGTCCAAATTTGGTATGGTAGCATAGTTCATTTGAGCGTACGGGGTTCCAAATGAATTTCGAGCACCTAGTCGGAGTCCATTTAGACTTAGAAAAATCTGATACCTCAAGTTGCTGGTGCAGCTACTTAAGCAGCCAACTGAACGCTTTAGCGGTAGTTGCATTAGCGACATTGAGCCACTTTAGCGACCTTGATTGTTTAGCTGAGGACCACTTTTGTCGCGCCCCCAGAATAGTAGGGGCAGACAAGAACCATATGAGCATCTTCTTTATAAACAATCTATGACCTATACGGAGTTATAGAATGACAAACGAGCAGAAGATCTATCACGAGTTGCATACACATACTATAAAATTATCTGAACAAAAACTGTACAACATGACCCTATATAATTTCTAGGAAGCCTCTAAAGAGTTTACAACATCGTATTACTAATAATAAGTCGAGACAGGCCCCGAAGTACACAACTAGTAACCTGCACATATAGCCAAAAGTACTAGACATAATTTGGCTCCAGGTAGAGATGGAGCTCACCAACATACCAGCTGAGGAGGGAAAGGAAACCTAACATGGATGTCTGCTCACCTGCGAACCTGATCCTATATTTATAAAAATGCAGCACCTCCAATAAAGAGACGTCCATACATATACAACATGTACTGGCATATAAAGTAGACAGAATAACATGTAGACGTATGGGAATGCTCAATGAATCAAATAACAAAATGAGCAACTGTACACAACGGAATACTAGAAACTCCTATCTCGAACTATAGCTTATGAGCATATAGGTGGCAAATATATAATATAGAATGGTAGCTGATGCATTTGCCTTGATAACTTTTCATATAACGTCTTATGAGTAATTCATCATTATGAAGCGCCTAGTAATTTGCCTAGGTGATGTCCTATGCTTACTTTTACTACAAATAATCATATGGTAGCCTACCAAAGGTAATATATGTCAAATGGAAAGCATGTGCTGCCAAAATACTTATGACCATAATGTTATACAAATAACTTTAATCGCGATCGGATATAGGGTACGCCCCTATGGGCTCACTATGAAGGTCTGCCCGCAGGACATAAATGCCATATATTGGCTTGAGTCAGGGTAACACATGACATTTCAGTTGACTCCAAATAAAAATGATGCCACAAGGATAGGTATGCCACAACTTTTGGGCTCACTATAAATGGTATGGTCTCAATTCTGTGGACAGAATTATGTCGCGCATGTGTGTCAAGACAAACCTATGAATACCCTCCCGTCATTAACTTTATCAAGTGGTGTCTTATAGGCCTATGCAAGTATATTACGATAACTATTATTTAGCCATTCAAGTAGTGCTTTCCATATACAACTAATTTCTTTGATAGTATCGAGCTATTCAAATGCTAGTTATTTATGTCATCTTATGACTATGTGATCCAATATACTAGTACGATTGTAGTATAGCCATTTATTCTAACATAAAGCATGTGATAGATATACTATATGAATTCTAAGAATTTCTAATGAATACGAATACAATCCTATATAACTCTATAGATACTTGACTCGATAAGAGTAATATGAATACTATGACTCCAATAAAAAGACGCATGAAGGGTGGAGATAAGTAATTTCAATTGGAAAGGACATGTGGATGTTGTGGCCACGTTAGGCATATAGGCATGTGTTAGACGTATAGAAATGAAAACTTTGTTCACAAATATCAAGTAGACTATATTGGATCTTTTAGGAGGAGCAAATGACTATGGGTCATGCCTTAACGGCGAAGGAGGGTTTAGCTTTACATACCTTTGGTGCTTAGCTAGCTAGCGGTAGAAGAACGAGTTCCAGCCAACTCAATATATGTAATCTTTACACAACTAGATATGAACTTCCACCTCCCCAATTAGCGAGCAAGTAGTTCAACAACATCAACTACATATACAATACATATATATCATAAATAACTCATAGGTTCATATACCAAGTTATTCGAATACTTTTTACTTATGCCCAAAGTTGTCAAGTTTCTTAACAAATATCCGGAGTGCATCTTTCAATTTTCCCAACTTAGGTAATTCAATATCAAATCTTTCCAATTGGTAGGAATTCCCAAAATTCCACTTTTATCATAATTTCATCTTTTTCCCCTTTTCTAGAACCCTAATTAACAAGACCCAATTCTCAAGATGATTACCACCTTATACCATGCCGCATATACATATTCCATAACTATATTTGAGTATAGGGTAGGAAAATTACCAATTTCAATCAAATTCCAACCCGAGTTCTTGATGGGTCTTCAAAATTCTTGGATAAAGACCACTAGTTGTTTATGATTTTTGGATCACCATATGCTTCTCTTTTGTGAGGATTTTCGATTACCGAAAGACTTTAAACGTGGTCACCTAACTTTCTTTCTCAACAACCAATAAACTAGAAGCCACATACACAAAAGAGCATAGTACGTACTTGATATACACACACACTATAGCAGTGCAATTAGGAGAATTTGCATCCTTATCCAAAATCCTCATAAAGTCACCTTTTATAATTTTTCCTTTATTAATTTCAGAATTTCAAAATTGAAATCACTAATTATATCTCCTCGGGGAACTGATAAATACCAAACTATTCATATCACTGGAAGGTAGACTCAAAGATCACTAATTCAATATATAGTGCACCACGTAACTCTTTATAGATTAAGAATCATACTTGTCTAAAGAATTAAAATTAATTAAAAAAAAATTTCAAGGTGCTACAATCTCCCTAAATTAGAATCATTCATCCTTGAATGATGCTTGTAGCTCACTTTGAGTTCTATAATTATTTAAGAAATTCATGGGTTCACCTACAGAGCTTCCATTTCACTTTATCTATCATAAGGCCTTGCAATTGGCCAACTCTCCAAATTTTCAAAAAATTTGGCAGAGTTTCCTCTGTAGATAGGCTTATCGGGAACTCGTCAACTAGCCATAATATATCCAAATACGCTTTACAGAGCGTCACAATAAATACAACAGTCAACATATAATACACGAGGCTCCACTTGGCCTTGCAATCAAATAACACTCACATGAAGACTGTAACATAATTTACCTTATCTCCGCATCGGGAGAATTTATCTGATGAAATCATAGGCACAATTCAGCAAGTGGGAGGTCTGATTGGTAACAAGACTGTAACAATTGATTGCCTCTTTATTGATTTACCTTTCTGAACCTCCAAGGGAGAGATCTGTGATATTGCCCACATATGGCTTTAAGTAATGTAATCATAATACTGGAGGACGACTGTCTTTATCTGCAAGTCCATTGATGGTAAATAACTTTTCTCATTCTTTTACAATGGGTGACTTAGGTTTTCAATAATCCTCTAGATAACTGAACAAGTCATCCCACTCTACCCTCTGCTTAAGGATAACTTAACCCTCATCCATCTATTCAAGAAGGTATACATAAAGAAAATATAACATTTAAACAATTAGGTTGGATAGAATTTATAACATATAGGCAAATAATAGCAAAGAGCATGTAATCAGGTAAACGTGTGAGCTATGTAAAAGGGCTTTAACCAAAAAAAACATGTATGTCCAATAAACAAGTAACTTATGAACTAGTAAATCATATAAGCTTGCAAACAAAAACCCGTGGCATATGAATCATAAAATAGCATCGGAATAGGTGGACTACAAAACAAATAGAATGTAAGCAAAAAGCAAGTTTGTCACAAAATCTATCCTATAATTATGTAAGAGAGTAGACCCTGAACATACTCAATATGTGTTTTTTTAAAATAAATAAAAGGAATATGTATAGCATATAAATAAGTCACTTACGATATTTAAACATGTGAACTATAAAAGCACCTAATACATAGACTCTAGAATTGTAAACATACATAGCTAATAGGTGAATTAATCATAATCTATGAACGTGTCAATTAGAACACTCAAACAGATAAATCTACACTCTATAAACTCAAATTCTATCAGCAAATAAACGTATATCATATGAATCAGATAGGCTTTTGACATTTCTAAACAAGTAAGCAATGAAACACATAATATCCAAACAACTGCACCTTAATTTGAGTGACATGTGAGCAAATAATATATAAAATTTATAATCTACAGAGAATATCTTGCTATACCTATAACATCCAAACAAGTGGACTATCACATGATAGTTACCATAAAATCATATAGATAAGGAAACTATAAAATAAACCTTAACAATGTAAGAGCATATAATATGTAAATAACTTGGGTGTAAGATATGAGCATATGAACTATAACTATTAAATATGTAAATCTGCAACCTATGAACAATTTAAACATAGGTAACATGAGTAGTTAAACTTAACGTTCTAATCACATGAACTTTGCACCTGTATGATACTGAAAAAACTCATAGGGGATATGATATAGAAATAAGCAAGCTATGAAATTTATAATATGCGAACAAATAACCTCTAATGTACATACATATAACATGCGATCAAATATCCTATAAACTAGGATAATGTGCTTAAGTGGACTGAACTTCATGCCCCAAAAAGAAGGTCATGTGTTGGAATCTACAGATGATGCTAGTTACTACTGTCTATATTTTATGGAAGGAAATAAGCTTCAAGCTTTCAAAGTAGGAAGCATACTACAACTCGATTGAGAAAACAAATGATCCAAGATATCCACACCATAGCAAGGAGAGTTATCAAACTAAACATTTGGTTTGAAGACCACAATTTCTATCCAACTTGATATTGTAGTGATAAGGATTGATATTTTTTTCTTTCCAGGAAGTTATAGGGGCATGATATCTAGAAATACTCCTTTTTTATGTACAATTGTACCGACCATTTGGTAATGAAATCATTTAGTAACCAAAAAAAAATGTTCTATATAACAAGTACTATATAAGCAAGAAATCTGTGAACCATGTAACATGCAATTATTCTACGAAACATATGACATATACACATTTCCTTTATAAAATATGTAACATATTGATAAGTATTCATATAACACATAGCATATAAGTAAATGGTCTAGTATACAAATGGTATAGAAATAAATGGTTTGTGAAACATATGACATATGGGTCAAAACTTTATGCAATGCATAGCATGCAAACACCTTCTTTATAAAAGAACCTGGATATAAACAAATGATTTACATAGTATGTAACTTATGGACAAATGATCTAGAATATACATATGATATAATAAATGATATATATATATATATATATATATATATAATATGTAGCCTATACACAAGAGATCTATAGTACAAATAACATGTAAATATTTAACCTTTAAAGCATGCATGACAAGTAAACTAATATGCTTATGAAATAATTAGCATGTAAACAATCAAGTTATAAAACATGTAGCATTTATAACCTCATAAGAAAGTAAACTATAACAAATACATATATGGCTTCATGATGACTTAATTTTATAGGCATCCAATGCCTCTACCACTATGGGATATTTCGTATAATTATCTAGTCAGGGCTTAAGTGCAGGCATAATACTTCTAGTTCTGGATGATACAAGAGTTACTTTTACCTGGGTGAATGGTTAAAATCAGTTATGTCACAATTACTATCAAGTGATATACTTTTGAGCTCAATATCAGAGTAACTTTTGTACAACTGATGAATGGATGAACAAGTGGGTGTTGAAGACACTATAATAGGAGGACTCTCCTATAACACATATGAAGTCATCTCGTGAACCCTTAGTCCCACCTGAGTTATCCACCATTGGCTATTTTCATTAGATCAACCCATCCCGGATCTCACTAACCATGGAAGGACTCACACAAGTCATTGCTTAATTGAGCTAGTCGAATACTTGTATCTTAGAGAATCACCTATGTACTCATCTGGGATGATGTGTGATGAGGAATCTAGGCCTTATCGGATAATTAGGGGTATCTCTAATTAATATCGGTAGCCCATTACCTAACAAACCAGGTTACTATCACCTTTTTAACTTATAAGGGGTCGTTTCAACCGTCCCTATTCTTAATATATACATTACCCTGAAGTATTAAAGTATATCACCACAGAAGTACTGAACACCCTCTATATTCTTGAATCATATATGTACTATAGAAATTAAATGGAGGAGCTTTTGGACTCAGATGTCGACTAAATTCTTCTGCAAATATTGTATCAGGATATGTCACTTCCTATTTTATTGGTGGATGACCATTAACTAAATAATCACCTGAGTAATCCCCCTCTTAGATTTTGCTCAAATAAATCAAGGCATAACACAAATATAGTTTTACTGCATAGGGCACATGAATATCTATATGACTTTCATCTATAACCAACTGCAAATCCAAAAGATTAGACTTACTGAGCTACCATAAGCTCGACTCTAGATCTTTATGTGACCGATGATAAATAGATAAAAGCTCCCCCTTTTGACCTGATATGACTATGTCATCAATAAGCAGGATCTGTATGATAAAGAAGCATTGTGTGGATCAAAAGTAACTTCATATGACATAATTGTTTTCGCACGATCTAGATCATGGAAGGAGGACATAATTCCTAAATACCCAAGTAGCTTCCCCATTATAAATGTGGTGTACAACACATCTATAAGTGGGACTCTACTAGACACGGCTTCATAGACTCCCTAGAATACTTGAACCTAAGGCTCTGATACCAAGTTTGTCACGCCCCCAGAATAGTAGGGGCAGACAAGAACCATATGAACATCTGCTTTATAAACAATCTATGACCTATACAGAGTTATAGAATGACAAATGAGCAAAAGATCTATCATGAGATGCATACGCATACTATAGGTGGCAAATACATAATATAGAATGGTAGCCTATGCATTTGCCTTGTTAACTTTTCATATAACATCTTATGAGTAATTCATCATTATGAAGCGCCTAGTAATTTGCCTAGGTGATGTCATATGCTTACTTTTACTACAAATAATCATATGGTAGCCTAGCAAAGGT
The DNA here is from genome assembly GCA_031232105.1 of Capsicum rhomboideum. Taxonomy (NCBI): domain Eukaryota; kingdom Viridiplantae; phylum Streptophyta; class Magnoliopsida; order Solanales; family Solanaceae; genus Capsicum; species Capsicum rhomboideum. The sequence continues at coordinate 145,816,150 of CP124714.1, read as the reverse complement.
AATATATGTCAAATGGAAGGCATGTGTTACCCAAATACTTATGACTATGATGTTATACAAATAACTTTAATCGTGGTCTGATATAGGGTATACCCATCATGGACTCACTATGAGGGTCTGCCCGCAGGCCATATATGCCATATATTGGCTTGAGTCAGGGGAACCAATGCATGATGTTACAATTGACTCCAAATACAAATGATGCCACAAGGGCGGGTACGCCACAATGTTTGGGCTCACTATAATGGGCTGGTCTCAATTCTGTGGACAAAATTATGTAGCGCGTGTGTGTCAAGCCAAACCTATGAATACCCTCCCATTATTAACTTTATCAAGTGGTGTCTTATAGGCCTATGCAAGTATATTACGATAACTATTATTTAGCCATTCAAGTAATGCTTTCCATACACAACTTATTTCTTTGATAATATCGAGCTATTCAAATGCTAGTTCTTTATGTCATCATATAACTATATCGCTATGTGATCCAATATACCAGTATGACTGTAGTATAGCCATTTATTCTAATATAAAGCATGTGATAGATATGCCATATGAATTCTAAGAATTTCTAATGAATAGGAATACAATCCTATATAACTCTATAGATACTTGACTTGATAAGAGTAATATTAATACTATGACCCCAATAAAAAGACGCATGAAGGGTAGAGATAAGTAATTTCAATTGGAAAGGGCATGTGGATGTTGTGGCCACGTTAGGCATATAGTCATGTGTTATATGTATAGAAGTGAAAACTTTGTTTACAAATATCAAGTAGACTATATTGACTCTTTTAGGAGGAGCAAATGACTATGGGTCGTGCCTTAATGGCAAAGGAGGTTTTAGCTTTACATACCTTTTATGCCTTCCTAGCTAACAGTAGAAGGCAAGTTCCAACCAACTCAATATATGTAATCGTTACACAACTAGATATGAGCTTCCACCCCCCAATTGGCGAGTAAGTAGTCCAACAACATCAACTACATATACAATACATATATATCATTAATAACCCGTAGGTTCATATACCAAGTTATTCCAATACTCTTTACTTATGCCCAAAGTTATCAAGTTTCTTAACAATTATCCAGAGTGAATGTTTTAATTTTCCTAACTTATGTAATTCAATACCAAATCTGTCCAATT